>OX454333.1:73073294-75814329 GCA_949716465.1 Chalcosyrphus nemorum
ACGAACTGTAGTGGAGTTGTTACATATATTCTTTTATACCTACTATTTTTTTATTTATTAAGTCGATCGATCGTTTAAAGTACAAAAGTGTTTGTGTGTGTGTTTTTTTTTTTTTTTTTTTTTTAATAGGCCGTCGTTAAGACGGTCAGGATTAATCTAATTCTTCTCGGTATTCGGTGTCGGGAGTGTTGAATTGTTGTGTAGGGCTTTATTTTGGGTATTAGGTGGTGGGTTTTTTTTTCTCTTTTCAGGAGTTCACCCTCCCTACGAACTGTAGTGGAGTTGTTGTATATATTTTATTTTTTTATTATTTATTTATTTATAGAGCATAGGCAGGTATCGATCGACACGTATAGAAATACCAGGCATCGTAGAACAAAAGAGAGTGTTTTTTCTTTGAATCTAATCGGCCGTCTTTAAAGGCTTTCACACAACGTTGCGATAGCGATCGCGAGATGCTCATTATTATCCAAATCATATACATATGTTATACTCAATAGTTTATCGCACAATAAATCATCTTTTCCATATTCATCATTGTGCGATAGAATGATCGACTGCTCAATAAAACGATACATAGGTTTAATCGTAATCAATCGCAATATATATATATCGCCGGTATAATTTTTATTTCGAATTCGGTGTGCATGCACAAAACTCAATATACCCGTTACGTGTTGCTATAGATCGCTATCACGGCGGTGTGTGAAGGCCTTAACACGGTCGAGGTGTATCTAAGTACTTGTGTTCGGGGTTCAGTGTCGCGAGTGTGGAGGGATTGGGGCCTTAGAATAGGTATCAGAATTGGTGGTGGAATTTTTTTCTTTTTTTCTTTTCAGGAGATCACCCTCCCTACGAACTGTAGTGGAGTTGTTACATATATTCTTTTATATTATTTTTTATTTATTGAGGGGTATAGGGAAGTATCGATCGACGTCTAAGGAACAAAAGTGTGTGTGTGTTTTTTTTTTTTTTATTGGCCGTCGTTAAGACGGTCTGGATTAATCTAATTCTTCTCGGTATTCGGTGTCGGGAGTGTGGGGGAAAATAGGGCATTATTTTGGGTATTTGGTGGTGGGGTTTTTTTTTCTCTTTTCAGGAGATCACCCTCCCTACGAACTGTAGTGGAGTTGTTATATATTTTTTTTTATTATATTTATTTACATTTATTACATTTACATTTATATATTATACATATACATATATGCCGAAAATGGTCGTTAGATTTTAGACCAAGATCTCTTAATCAAGTTAACGAGTTCTATGGTCAACATTTTTAGTGCGCATAACATTTGAAACGAGGGCTCGTAAGACCACAGAAGTACGTCCTTAAAATCACTTTGGTGAATAACGTTGTGAAATTTAGAATAAAGCTTAACTCTTTAGACCCGTAGGCACTTAGAGTTCAATTAAAATTTACGATGGTCCTACACGGCGAGACTAAACTTAGTTGTAGTATGATGGACCTTATTAATTCGCAACTATAATATGGAACAGTTTCGTAAAAAATTTCTCTCGGGTAATTGCTATTATTTCTAAAAGAGATATTCAAAAATGTTTATCAGCCAATTAAAGTGTATCCATACAGTACTGTAATCTTACCGGAGCGTGGAGGCAGGGCGAATTTCGTTACAACTTCATTTCTGAGTTGAGTTTTTAAGCTTAACCCTCGTGACGAAATTATATATGTACTTAATTGTAAAAATTGAATACCTAAGTGTCCGTGTATCCTAAGTGAAAACCGTGTCCTTCGCCTTTGTAAATTTTTACTTGTACCGATAAGTGCAAGAAAAAGTTTTACATTCGTAAAAATATTTGAAGTCGAGGATTGGATAAATTCTGACATTGCCTTTATAAAGAAGTCGAAGAATGTGAATCTGGCAATTACGTCTGTCTGTCCGCGGGGCTACAGCTACAGTAAACGGGTGAAAAGATTTTGATCAAACTTCGTATTTGAGGTCTGTGGGCTAATTCCTAGAGGAGAAATTAATATTTTTGGTTGTAGCCCTAATATTAATGGTACTTTTTTTAAGGCCAAATCAACATTAAATCTTATATCTGATTTAGACCAGTATGACGTACAAATATTCTTACCTAAATTGTTAACAATAGTAGGACTTTACTTAAAAACATATTTTGCTACAAATCAATTTGCACGAAAACAGCTGCAATTACTTCGTTCAAATTCCACACTGAGACTTATACAGACACGTGCAATAAGATGACATACGATATTTTGGCCAACAGTTGTTATAACGATGCTTATGGCCAATTTGGGTAAAAGACGATTTTATTGAAAAGCGATTAAAAATTTTTATTAAAATTCGCACATTAGATTACATATCACAAATGCTATAAAATGGCTTAAAAATGTTTAGCCAAAAGTGCCTATGACGATACTTTTTTAAGGATGAAGGCAATTTGCGCGAAAACAGCTTTAAATGTTTTCTTTCAATTTAATATTTGAACTAGGTTGGTAAAGTCCTATAAAATTACGTATTACGTTTTTGGCCACATTTGGTAACAACGTTACTTTATTTATAGTCAATTTAGCAAAGTTTTAATCAAAAAAATTTCTATTATACCTACATATATTATAGATCGTTGGTTTTTTGGATCTCAACTGAAACATGTTGAATATGTGAAAGTTTGTACGACCCGTCGTGCACTTATCGTTTCCAAGATCACCTGATCCCGGTATTATTCGAAAGATGGGATTAAATTAGACCTTTGTATTTGTAAGATTTTTGATTAAAATTTTGTGCTAGGAAAACTGATTTAACAGTTAATTTTTCAATAGGGGTCTCCTTGCTTGAAATCGGGCATTGATACCATAATTTTTTTTTTTAATTTTTCTTGGGAAATAAACGAATTCAAAAGTGTTTATCTTTGTTTCGTAACTGAGAACGTACTTTTTTTTGTAGAAAATCGGATAAAAGGTATTGAAAATTCTGTAGATTTCGTAAACTTATTTAAAGTGTACAACTTTGGGCTATTTTGTGCAATGTTGGACCTATGACTTTTTTCGAAGAACCTGACCTGAATTCGTAGAGGAGAGCTCTTACTTTGTTCGAAGTAATTGCATAGAGTTTAAGAGCAGAGTATAATTTCCGCCAAGATTTCTTCAATTATACAAAACAAACCAAAACCCTCCCGGTTTGTTATTAGGAAGCATCGGGAATCGGTCCGGTTGCATTCGTGTTATCCACCATAGCCCTTGGCAATGGGAATCGAGAGAATTTCGTTGGTTGGTTTTTCTGCAAAGCGCGGCGGGTGGCAATTGGTGGATCGTGTGTGCGTGTATGGTGTGTTTGGTGTGCTTAGTGTGTTTGGTGGGTTTGGTGTGTTTGGTGTGTTTGGTGTGTTTGGTGGGTTTGGTGTGTTTGGTGTGTTTGGTGTGTTTGGTGTGTTTGGTATGTGTGGTATGTGTGTTGTGTGTGGTTTGTGTGTTGTGTGGGGTACGTGGTTTGTGTGTGTGTGTGTTTAAATGTTGAAATGGATTTTTTCGAACTTAAGTAATTGGAATTTAAGGACAGGACAGTCGAAAACGGTTAATTTTTGTTTTATTCCTTCCTACAAACAGTAACGGATACGGGGCACAGTTTGCTAGGCTAAGAATGATTTTGATTTTCGGTAGTCGGTGTCGGCAGTACAGGAGGGACTTAATATATATAATAGTGGGATTTTTCTTCTTTTTCCTTTCGGGGGATCACCCTCCATACGAATTGTTGTGGAGTTGTTGTATATTTTATTTTTTATTATTTATTTATTTACAGGAAGAATCAATCAATATGTAAGGAACGAAAGTATTTGGGTTTTTTTTGCAATTAATCGGCCTTCCTTAAGACGGTCAGGCTTCTAATTCTATTAGGTAGTTGGTGTCGGTAGTGTAGGGAGATTAGGGTTTTAGTTTAGATATTATATTTGGTGGTGAGATTTTTTTTCCTTTTTTTCTTTTTCTTTTTGTTTTCTTTTTCTTTTTCTTTTTCTTTTTCCTTTTCTTTCCTTTTTCTTTTTCTTTTCCTTTTCCTTTTCCCTTTCCTTTTTCTTTTGCTTTTTGTTTTTCCTTTTCTTTTTCTTTTTCTTTTTCTTTTTCTTTTTCTTTTTCTTTTTCTTTTTCTTTTTCTTTTTCTTTTCTTTTTCCTTTTCTTTTTCTTTTTCTTTTCCTTTTCCTTTTCCTTTTCTTTTTCTTTTATATATATATAAGTATATTTTTATACTTAATTTTTTATTATTATTTATTTATTTTACATACATTTCTCTTTATACATGCATATTAATATTTAGGTAGAGTGTTGTGTTTTTTTAATCGATTCTCTGTTGTATACAAATTAAAATTTTACTTATGTAATTGGTCCTCTATTTTTGGTTAAGCTCTATCACAATCAGAATTGTATTCGACTGTCTCCTTATTGTGTATTAAGATGTGGTAGGTCGTCTACTGATGAGCCCAACCACCACATCAGGGCTATTTATAATGTCTTTAGATTATTGCATTTTGAAATTCTTTTTAATTTTATAATTTCTTTAAGAAAATTGAATTGTTAATATTAACTATTGGAATTGTATCCGTCGGGTAAGCAGTGCGTCTAGACTAGATGTAGTAGGTCATTCACTAAAAAGCCCAACTACTACATCAGGGCGAAACGCTACGCTCAACTTTGAACTTTAAAAATACGAAATTAAAGCGCACGGCGCAGGCTCTCCAGAATATTGTTTTCTGTTCTCACTACCGAGTAGCTACAAAATTTCATATCTGAGATCTGTAAATTCCCATTATGAAAGTCAGAGTTTTCGATCTAGTCTTTTAATTAACGGTACTTCAAGCCAATTTGACAAAAAGCTGGTTCTATTGAATATCGCTCTTCGATTTTGCCCTTAAGCTAGTTTAGGCTCGAAAGACATCTACCTTTTCTTACCATATTTTTGAATCATTGCCAAATCAGGATCTCCTAACAATTCGGGGTAACGATATAATTCTTATTAGGGTTTGGGATGTACATTTGGACACTTTAAGTCATAGAACTACTGTCAGTAGTTTTCCGATCAATCGGCAATCACAGTATTCACTGAATACGAAAAAATCGAAATAAGTTTTTGAAACAAAAATCATTGAGTCTTTGACGTGGAGCTGAGCAGTTATAGGATGATGTTGCTTCGCTTCGATGTTTGTTTGGTTGCCGAGCAACTTCATTATAATAATAATAATATAATAAAAAGTTTGTACATATAATATATCTTATAAAAGATGATCGGACTTTGAGGGTGTATTCAAATAACACAGTAAATATTCCTCGAGTTAGTTAGTAATATTGGAGACGGTTCCTCTTTTACTTTTCGAAATTCTGATGGACATGTTTTTGATAAGCTTTGGCTAGACTATCCCAGCTTTATTACTCGTAAGTAAGGGTCTTCTTGGGTCTAGTTGAAATTCGGTCGTTGGATGACAAATTGTGTACAAGATGAGATATAATGTGCATATGTACATAAGTTTACAATGCATAAACAGTTGGTCATGCTGTCCCTGTGGTTGTTCTGCTTGGAGGCACTGTAGCAAAATTTTTCTTAAAAACCATGTGATAGATATTGTGGAATTTTGGCCTGTAGATTTCTGACCTTTCGATATTTTGCTCAGCCCACCCTCTTCTTCTGTCTGTCTTAGCACATCACCTTTCCGCACTAGCAATTTTTTTTCTAATTTTGGTATAAATTTGATACAGTAGCAATAATTTCCAAAACCCAATACACCACAGGTAGGTGCATATGAATTTTAAAGAAAATCGGTTTAGCCGTTTAAGCGGCAGTCCAATTAATGGATACAAACGAGCAGACAGAAAGACAGATTTGATTGACACACCAACTTTTTTAGTTTTCTCTATAATAATAATATCAAAATCCATCAAATCCTAAAAGCAGACTTTTTTTACGATAACAGTATTTGCATCATTTTACAAATATGTATGTTAAGTACCTACATAAGTAGAAATCGAACTTACTATATGTACCCATATAGAATTGCACTACAGTATGATTCTATACAGATATTTCTATCCAAGTAAAAACAAAATCATCTTTTTTCCCTTTCCGCAAAAAAAGGTACCCATATATTCACATTTCTCATACTAAGAAACAAACGTATGTACATATTATAATTTTTTTGTTTATCATCGAATAGGCAGAAAAGAATAAAAAAAAATATCTACAATTTCAAAGTAAATCAAAGAGAAAGAGCGTAAGAAGGTTTTCGAAGTCAAAAGTCGGAGAATAAGTGATTTTCGAAATTGAGATAGAAAATTTTTCTGTAGTGTGAATATCTTGAATTAAAATCGTCCACGCTAAAAATTCTCGGTTTATGTCCTGGGTAAAACCGTGAAAAAGTGTTTTACAAACTGCATTTGTACTCAGTAAATAGTCCAAAAATCTCTGATTTGACCATCCTAACAGTTATATGGTATGTCTCCATATTTTTTTTTTAAATTTTTTACCAGAAAATATAGCAAATTCTGTACGGAAAACAGTGTTGAATTTGGAGAATTTTACAGTTTTTTAAACGCACATATATCTAAAACAAGGACAAAATTTAAAATTCTATATAGAACTGAACTTCAATTCGTTCACCTTTCCAATAACACCAAAAAAATATGAAATTTATACTGTTTACTGGCTTAAGTTTTGTTTTGAAAATTGTTCTTTTTTGTAAAAAACACGAAAGTTGTCTGAGTATATTTGAAATTAAACAACAACAAAACAATTTTTCAAAATTCGGGCTTGAACAAAACTTAGATTGAGTCCCATTCTTTTATATGCCATAATAAACGTTGCAATCGGTTCATTATTGGCCGAATGGCGTTGTTTTGAAAATGCACAATTTTCGCTTTTTGCTTAAATTCTGGGTGGAAGCCTCTTAAGTGCCTCGTGTTGTTTTTGCTGAGTGTAGGTTATAAGTCACTGCAATTTATGTTCAGCGTGATTGTAAAAATAAATGCTTAACATGTGCTGTATGTTTTGTTTATAGTTAATGTTCATCAATAAGTGTGATTGAAAGAATAAAAAGTTCATCCAAACATTCGAAAGTTCATTGGTTGTGACTATTTTGAGATTCTATTTATTCGAAACAAATGTCATTTTTCATTCGAACAAATTTTCCTGGCGTATGGATTCACAAACACGTAAATATAGTAAGATGCTTTGAATATTCTGTAAAAAATTAAATAAAATTTTAATTGTCAATTGCTGATCCTGTCGATATACATAGGTCACGCTCCAATAAGAAAAACTAGTGATCGACATGCATGTGTACTATTTTATTTTGCTTTATTTTCGTGCTCGATATTATTAAAGGTATACAAAACATGTTTCATAAAATGTATTACTTAAATTTCGACTTTAAATGCGTCAAAGTACATCTACGTCAAAGTATAACTAATATGGTATGGTCAACTTGTATTAAAAGAAATGTCAAACAGCTGACTTGGAGAGTTGAATTTATTTATGTTTATTTTGCGTTATCATTCGAAAATGAACCTATTTTATTCGAGTCTTAAAATACACTCAAAATACATCTTTCGAAAGAATAGAGACATTCGAAAGAATTGACTATTCATTCGAATCTCAAAATAAGCATGATTGCCGAAAGGGATAGGGTATGATATGATCGGTTCCAGACGGATTGTAGTATTTATATGCATAAAAGTTTCAGAGTAAGTGATCTATGCAAATAATTTCTAATGTTCCCTGATCGTCAGTCTGATAAGTAATCAATAAACGACTGGTATTTCTTAATTTTCCCCGCTTATCTGCATTTGCTTCATTCTTAGTACATTTACGATCGTTTTCAAAAACGAACATTGCAAAGATCAATTGATAAGAACTATTCCGTAGTACTTTTCTATCAGAGATTTATGCACTATCTGCACTAGCCTGCACAAGTTATAAAAAGAAATCTGTAAAGCGGTATATTTGCAGTTCGCAGTCGTTCGTTTTGAATTTTACAATGATATTAATTATAACCCGCATAATGCGGGTAACAGTTTTTGTTTTAGTCTTAGCATCGTCCGTTTTGAGTGTGGCGTTATCGTTTCATTCTAGTGACTGTACATCATTTAGCGTCTTCAAAGAATTCGAAAACGTGATGGAGAATGGATTACTAATGATGTTTGATGAACTAGAACGAATTAAAAACCAGCTAACGGAAAATGATGTTGCATTTAAAAGTCCTAATATTGTATCCGAATTGGAAGATTTAAAGGTACAACTAAAGGACGCTGCACTGAATAGACATTATATCGCACCAGAACTAAGAAACATAAAGGCACAATTGCAAGCCAATGTTGCTGCTTTGAAAAGTCTAAACGTCCCATCTCAATTAGAACACATAAAGGCACAGCTAAGAGCCAATGTTGATGTGGTGAAACAGTTAAAGAAACAGCTGATAGGTAATGATGCTATGATGGAATATATAAAGGAACAGCTGACAAGTATAAATGCAGCACTGAATCAGAAAATTGTGACAGAACTTGAAGTGATTAGGAAACACCTAACAGTCAATGATATTGCGTTAAAAAATCTTCAGGTCACCTCAGAGTTCAAAGTAATAAAGAAACAACTGACAGATAATGCTGCCGCTATGGAACATATACGGAAACAGCTGAGAGATAATGGTGCTGCGATGGTGCACATAAAAGAACAGCTTAAAGAACTCACAAGTAATAATGTTGCGATGGAACACATAAAAAACCAAATAAAAACTAATGGTGCGGCGTTGGAGCACATAGAAGAACAACTGACAGAGAATGGTGCTGCGATGGAACACATAAAGAAAGAACTCACAAGTAATGTTGCTGCAATGGAACACATTAAAGAAAAAGTGACAGATAATGGTGCTGCCATCGAACTCATAGGGAAAGAGCTGACAGATAAGGATGATGCATTGAATCATAAAATGGTGTCAGGACTTGAAGTTATTAATAAGCAATTGACCGAAAATGAGGCTGCTTTAAAGAATCTTCAGATCATCTCAGAAGTTAAGGGAATTAAGGAACAGCTGATAAAAAATGATGCCACGTTCAAGAATCTGAAGATCGACTCAGAATTTGACGTGATTAAGAAAAAACTGGCAGATAATGATATTGACTTAAAAACACTGAGTGCATTTATTGAAACAAATCACATTTCAAGTGCAATCGAATCTCGTAAGTTTATTCTTGCTGAGCAGCTAATAACTGAGCTAGATGACAGGACGAAAATTCCTCAAATTGTAAGTAAAGCTTACGCAGGTTCGTCGAAGAATGAGGAATTAATTCTAGATTTCGCAAAACACATGGACAACGTCGATATCAAATTCCAAGTATTCAGTGCATTGTACAGTGAAATTCGTCAACAATCCGATCCATTAAAGTTGATTGCCTTAGCCAAAGCAATGGAAACTGAATTGGCAAAACTTCCAAATGATACTGCTGACATCAAGTTGGAGGCCCAAAATGAGATCGATAGTGTCATAGAAGGTTTAAAGAATATGTCTGTGAATATTTTCAGTACTACTATGATTGACAGAACGTATAATGAAAGTAAAGATGTTAAAGACTTAGCGGACGCCATCTTCAACTTCCGAAGGGATGTATCTGACAATGTTACGATTTCACTTATACATCGGGTGTATAGAGATATTCCCGTGAAGAAACTCATTGAAAACATCAACAGCCAGAGCAAATTGTCGCAAATTATCATAGGATTCGAGGAGATCTATAAAATATTGCAAGCCAATAATGATACCAACAATGCCGCCGTCTTAGACTTGGCTTGGTACTTACAAAAACGTCAGTTCCAAAGAAACTACTCTAAACTAGATAATCTATATAAGGACAAAACCAATGCGATAATTGAACAATTACCAAACTGTGCAAAATTGTTATCCAATGTGGTGGCTATCTATGTTAAAAACGAAAAAAGATACTTCTATTCGTTTAGTAAGAAGGGTGATAAGAATCATCGTTTTGTATTTACTCGTCCATGTATGGCAGGTGATGTACCTCCCTCAAGCTTTTGGCAATTCGAAAGAATTAATGATTTTTATTACATTAAAAACTATCATGACAAAGGTGAATACTTGTACTCAAGTAGCTCACACAATTTCAAGAATGAAGATCAGGGTTATGTGTTCACTTCTATTCCATCTAATGAGTTTTCGAAAGAGCAAAGAATGTGGACTATTGAATTAAGCGGAGATTATTGCTATATAAAGTCTGTCTACAACAATGGATTTTTGTTTGTTACTAGTACTTATTATAGTTATGATAATAGTTACGTGTCCCTGACTAAAGATCGATCGAAGAACTTGGAATTGTGGTTTTCAAAATGTATAAATGTCGATAAAAATGATTGTGAATAAAGCTCTGTTTTGCACCGAAACTCTTTTCTTTTGTGCTATTTTCTTTATAGAGTTCGGAAGATGTTTCTATTAGACGTAACCCTGCTCCTATCTATCTAACTGATGCACATCAGAAACCGATGTGATAGAGTATTCTCTTTGGCGATTTCGCACATGGTTATCGCAGCCACTTGTTACTTCTTCTAAGCAATTCATTGCAATCATATCGTTGTTCTCAATTTAACCGTAAGTTTCACGAAATGTTGTGTTCTAAAGAAAGGAAACAACAAGTCATATTCATTAACAACTCTTGTTCTTTCAAATATAGTCACAGATAATCTAATAATTAAAGTTTTTACCATATTCGCAATGAGGAGGCATGTAGATTACTTTCACCCTTGCATCGAGTTGGCTACTACAAAACTTTGCTTTGCTGTTCGGAAGGAGACTTATCGACCGGAGGTTTGCCGGATTGGAACTATATTTTCCCTTTTTGGGATTGACTGCACCACTGCTGTTTTCCACTGCTCTGGATAATGTGAATTATTCAAAGCATGTTGAACAGGGTGGCGTAAATGTTTACCGCTACAAGAGGAAGATGTCAAAGCACAATGTTCGATACTCCATCGATTCCCACTGATTTGTTCTTTCTCAGAGATTCGAAGATGGGGGATGAACACCTTCAATAGCAATAATATTGTTAGCAACATTATCATCATTGAATCTGGTGAAGCCAGTGTTTCCTGATCGCCAATGTTGCATATCATATCGAAGGTCGAAGTTGTGCACAAGGACCCGATTCTCCAGATCATGGTTCGGGCGAATGCTAGCATTTACCTTATACACATCCTGCAAAATGGTTCCTATAGCCTCAACTTTCTTCTGTGGATCCTCGATCACGAAAAAGTCGTTATCATCGACAGCGTCAACTGGATCTATTCCCCGCTTCTGTAAGTTAAAGTTCGTTGTTCGGGGGATTTTAAGACACGTTCGTTGACATTCGTCGTTTGCAGCTTTCTCGCGATAGTGGTGATCACCCTCCAGGTAACACACCAATTAGCTTGGTGTTTAAGCTAGATTTTGCTTTGCCTCTGCGGTTGACTACATCCAGTTCGATTCTGCCACCGGTTGAGACAACACTCCCAACTCTCTACTCTCTCAACCGCCTGTCCAGCTATGCATAGAGTAGATGAGTTCAGTCCTAGGCTGATCATTTTTGTTTTTGCCGAGTTGATTTTCAGCCCAACTACGTCTGCTTCCTTCTCCAAATTTGCTGTCATTTGGTTAAGGTCCATTATTCTGTGAGACAGAAGGCATACATCGTCGGCGTAGTCTAGGTGTTTGCATTCAGATGTAAGAGTCCATTTTCTGTTGATAACGTCGCATTCAGCACATCGCTAATCACCAATAGAAATAGTATTGGTGAAAGTATGCAGCTTTGCCGAACCCCGAACAGCCTTCCTCTGTGTAAGACGTGACTTTTGGACCCATCATACGTAGAAGAAAATGCCCTTCAATAATGGGAGTGGTATTAGATTTGACGAACGAAAGAAAAATAAAGGAATGAACAATTTGTCATGAACAGACATTGTTCAATCAACCTAGACGTTGATGCTAATTGTTTGTTCTCTTTGCTGTTATTTAATATACCCTATGGCAAAAGCTTGACTTGATCTTTATTCTTGATAGTAAGTGCCATAGGCTAACTGCGAACTTTTCTGAGAATTGGTGTAATTGATAAGAATTGTGAAAACGAGAATGATAATCTATTTAAAAAGGACAAAACCTAAGCTAGATCCACAGTTGGTGCTTGGTTGTCTCGAAATTAGGAACAAGAGAATATTAAGTATACGCCGTGAGATGCGGTTATTGGTGCTTGTTTTGTGTTTATTTCTGAAATCCTTTGATTTCTGTATTTCTTCTTCTATACAATCGAGGGATTCTTCTATCCTCCTTTTTTTGCAAGACTCGAAAGATGTTATGGTCGATGGACTGCTCATGATATTTGAAGAACTGGAGCACATAAAGAAACAACAGAGAGATAACGATGCTACAATGGAACAGATGAAGCAACAACTGATAAAAAATAATGATGCGATGGGGCACATAAAGCAACAATTGAAAAATACTGGTGCGACGATGGACAACATAAAAGAACAGCTGACAGATATAGAATACATAACGAAAAACCTGACAGATAAGGGTGATGTATTAAATCAGAAAATTGATTCAGAATATGAAGCAATTAAGAAACAGCAGACAGATAACGATGCTGTGATGGAAGGGGTAAAGAAACAGTTGACAGATAATAATGATGTGATTGAGCACATAAGGAAACAGCTGACAAATAATGATGCAAAATTAAGAATTCTGCTATCATTTATAGAAACAAATCACATATCAAGGGCAATCGTATCTCGTGAGTTTAGCCTTGTTGAGCTCCTAATTACTAATTTAGATGACAGAACGAAACTCGCCCAAATAGTAAGTAAAGATTACAGAAGTTCGTTGATGAATGAGGAATTAATTCTAGATTTCGCAAGACACGTGACTAACGTCAATATAAAATTTCAAGTGTTCGGTGCATTGTATAGTGAAATTCGTCAACAATCCGATCCATTAAAGTTGATTACCTTAGCCAAAGCAATGGAAACAGAATTGGCAAAACTTCCAAATGTTACTGCTGACATCAAGTTGGAGGCCCAAAATGAGATCGATAGTGTCATAGAAGGTTTAAAGAATATGTCTGTGAATATTTTCAGCAAAGCTATGACTGACGAAACGTATAATAAAAGTAAAAATGTTAAAGACTTAGCGGACGCCATCTTCAACTTCCAAAGTGATTTGTCTGACAATGTGACTATTGCAGTTATAAATCGGGTCTATAAAGATATTCCTGTAAAGAAACTTGTTGAAAACATCAACAGCCAGATCGAAATGTCCCAAATTATTATCGGATTTGAGGAAATTTATAAAATATTGCAAACCAATAATGATACCAATAATGCCGCTGTCTTAGACTTGGCTTGGTACTCAGGAAAACTTCAGTTACAAAACCAGTTTACTAAACTAAGCACTCTATACAAGGACAAGGCCGATGCGATAATTGAACAATTACCAAGATGTGCAAAATATCTAACCAAAGTGGTAGGTATCTTTAAGAACCCCGAGGAATACTTATACGTCTCGGAAGGAAATGACAAGTATGATGACAAACGTCGATTTATATTAACTGCGCAGAAACCATGGTCAGGATCTTGGCGTATCGAAAAAAATAATGATTTTTATTATTTTGAAAAAAAAGATTCGGGTCAATTCCTGTGCATTTCAAATAGCTTAACTTATTCCAAGAATGAAGATTTGCATTATGTTTTCACTGGTATTCCGCCCAATATGTGTTCGGAGCGGAAAAGAAGGTGGACTATTGAATTAAACGGAGATAATTGCTATATAAAGTCGGCCTACAACAATGGGTATTTGTTTGGCTCTGGTATCCAACATACTAATGATCATAAGTACGTGTTCGTGACTAAAGATCGATCGATGGATTCGAAATGGTTTTTCTCGAGGTGTTATTACCCGAAAGATAACAGTGATTGCAAATAAAGCTCTTTCAACCAACATTTTTTTCTCTTGTGTTATTTTTTTTTACTAAGGTCAGGAAGAAACTCCTCTTAGAGCCTGTTTAGATGCTGACTCAAAACTCGGCTATGTCGGTAGTTTGTGGGTAAGAAGAGTGAGGGGTAAGGAGGGGGAGAGAGTCATGAAGAAAATAGAAAAATCGAGGAGAGTCGCGTTCTATTACCGAAATGTTCCGTTCCTATTCCATTTTATCATTACTAGTTCGATCGTTGAGGAGGGTAGTTCGCACATAAAATGAGTATTTGGACGAAAGAACGCACAAAAAATACAGAAGTGTTTCAATTTACTCATTCCCTCCTCTATACTTTATCAAAGTAGTGCAGGAGTGAGCACTATTGCATGTAGACACGACATTACTCTTTACTACGAAGTCGAGAGTCATCATCAAAACAGGCTCTTAGATACAATTTGGCTCACATGATATTATCTCATTTCTATTTGCCGCAGAGAACAGCAGTCCTGCCAGATCGTGGTAAATTTACCTTTTCTTTGTAATTTCCAACTTCAATTTTTAGGCTATGGTAAAAAGGTAATATTCTCCAAAAAAAGGGAAATTTTTGAAATACTCATTTTTTCACTCGTTCTCATTGTAATCAACAAAAATTAATTCATCACATACTTTGAAAAAGGTCTCACCAATTTCGGGTACATATTTGTTGATTGTTTGCGTACTAGTTTTTGTTTGTTTATCTACGATCTTAGTCAACAAATCGTACTATTAAATATAATGTATAATCAATCCACTGTGATATTGAATGTTTTTCTTAAATCAAATTTTTTTTTATTAATGTGGGAATTTTTCGGCAGAAATGGTAAATTCTCATCTATCCTGTGGTATTTTTCCTGAACAAAGTCTGGCAGCACTGGCGAACTGTGTGATAATTCACTCATTTAACGGGATTAAATTAATAAAGCTTGGAATTAAATATTTTCGTCATATGGTTTTATTTACTTTTATGAGAATTGTTCATACAAAATATGATATGTAATAAATTTTATAACAATCTCTATAAAGATGAGTCCAGACCAGTTTACCCACAATGATACCAAAGTATCATGATATACATGATACTTTTTAATCTTAATTTCGATACTTCGATTTCTGTAAAATGTCTATTTTGATACTTTTTAATTCCGACAACAAAATATGTACTATAATATGCAAGGCAATACTTTTATTCACTGAACTGTGAGTTATTTTTCCTTAATTTTTTTGATAATTTACTTAAATATTCTTGTAGTCGACTTGATGGCTGTTTGGATGGATATATTTTTTTGTAAAAGACTTGGGAATATTCATGCTATTTTAAACATTATAGCTTGTCTTCATTTTTTAATATTAAAAAACTAAAAATAATGACAGTTTTACTCATAATGCCTTTTATGATACCTTTTGCTACTTTTCTTCTGTCTGTGGAGATACTTTTTTCCAAACTCTTGCGGCAACACTGGTCCAGACCGAACATAAACTCTTCAGAAACGTTTCTGAAACATTTCAAACGCTTTGTGAATTTCATTTCATTTTCCATTTCAAATGGGACAATAATTTTGTTTCGCAGAAAATTTTTTTTTCTGCATTTTTGAACTCAGGTCAATAAGAAGTATCCAATTAATAATTGTCATAGTGATTGTGTATCTATATCTTCTAGAATAGGGTATTGGCTATTTACAAGAAAGAATTTGCGATGATCATTTTCATTGACATAGAGGGAGCTTTTGATTTAAATCAATTGCATCCTGACACAAGACATTCGTCGAATCCTTTAATTTCGGCATTTTTTGCTTCATCTCTGAAGAATCGACTAGCTGTGTTTCCATCATTAGTATAGCCTTTAACTACTTACTCCTTTTTTAATTTACGCTTTTATGATATACATCGAGATACTGAAAAGATTTTCATCGAAATGATCACCCGGTGAACATTTTTTCTTATATGACTTTTTTTGAGCACCATCAGAATCACACTTTATAGATATTCGTTTTAAGCCCGTTTAAAATCATCAACAGAATTTAACACGTCTTTTGAGATAAACATTACGCTACTTCTAATTTTTAATCAAATCGTTGTTTCCATTAAAGGATTGCTGCAATTGTCAAATGACGTTTTTTATGACTCCTATTTGCCCTCTGTACCGCCTATCGACTTGGTCATCTTCCGACGAAATAGAGTACACCTGCAGATATTGGGTGGCGTCTTCGTTTACTGGCAGGAATGCACCCAACCGATGGTTAATTTGACCTTGAGTCTGTAAACACGAATTGTGCAGCGCAGGTATATGACATATGAAAGAAAAAAATACCTGTCAAGTAGGAATGAAACCGGTTTCTTTAATGATTTTTGTTCCGAACGAAGTCATACGGAAACAGTTGTTGTACTGTCAAATGTTATTTAGAAAATTATCCGATTCAAACAGTTATTTTAATGGCTCCGCATCTAATGGAACCAATTTCCACTCGCGCAGCAAAGACCAGGGGTTTTGCTTATGAATTTCAGCGCCTTGCAATGTTGGCACAAAATAGTCATCGCTCCAATATGGAAAATCGCATCACCACTGGAATTTCTTTATGATTTTTTTTTGCCTATGACATAAAGAATATACTTGTCTCACTTTCGGCAACGCATCAGTTGAATGAACGAAGAACGGTACAAAGCCGAACCAATATGAAATTCTGATTGGGATTGGCTGGACTCACATAAGTGCAAAAGAGAAAGAAAATTGGAAAAGTTGAGAAGAAAAATATTTTACCCTGTGAGTCGAGGGTAAAGTTTTCGGCGACTCTTTTTGACGTTTTTCTTTTCTCTTCTTCTTTTTATCATTGTTTTGCTTTCATATGTTTTCGTTGCTTGTAGGGTCGGATATTCATAAAAGAAAATAACAAAAGAGAACTTCGAAAAGAGTCAAGCCTCAAAGGTTTACGTGTAAAAGCGCGAGACTCACGAAAGAAAATAACAAAAGAGAACTTCAAAAAGAGTCAAGCTTCAAGAGTCTACGTGTAAAGGCCCACATTGGAATGACCGAATTATTTTCGAAATCAATACTTGAACGATTCGGTTATCGAATTTGAACGAATGGCACATCGATAACTATGAAAGCTCGATTGTATGACCGAACTTACGACCTAAGCTTTTTATAGAACATACGTTCCTGAATATTATTACTGAATAGGTATTTTTGTCTCTCTCTATCGCCTATTCTATAATATACCGGGTTTATTCCAAACAAAACTTTTTCCATAAGCTGCATCTGCGTCATAAAGTCATAACCATAGACAAACCTAAATTAGACAGTCAACTCGTACTTCACCTGCCCCCTTAGTGCTGAAAATAGGAGGAGCCTAATTACCATGTTTGTGAATAAATGTGAAGTAGCGTGTGACCAAGACCTAACTATTATTTTGTCGGGTTATCTCTTTCATTCCTTTTGAGCAAACATTTTTTTTCCGGTTGTTATTCCATTAACAACAACAAATTGTATGTAAAAAATGGCTGCGGCCATAGATGTCAAAAAAATCGCCGGATTTTGTGATTGTATGTGTGAAATTAGTGAGCTCCCATTAGATTTTGCTTGTCTGTCAGAATACAATGACAAAATCTAGCGGATTTTAGCTTGAGGGAGCGAATGCGTCAAACGAACCGAAGTTGTCGGTCTAATTTAGATTTGTCTATGGTCATAACCATAGACAAACTAACAGTTATTAGTTTGTCTATGGTCATTGTCTATGGCATAAAGTTAAGGCCGAGTCGCCGATCAAAAAGTATATGTGTTGTGTACTTATACTGAATAGCATAGATAAACTAACATAGATGGTCGTCTTCTCCCTACTCTGCCGAAAATTTTGTAAAGCACGCCGATTTGAATTTTCCTATCTGTGAATACATGTGACCGAACGTGCGAACAAGACGTAACTATAAAAACAATCGTGGTGTCTCTTTTTTCCTTTTGCACACCACATTTTCAGCAGACTGTCATTCAATTAACAACAACAAAATGTACAGGAAAATGGCTGCGCCCAGTGTTCGGACTTTACTGCAATTGCAGTAGATCTACTGCGATTTTGGCAAATATTTCAAATCTGCTGCGCCACTGCGCTTGACTTGAAATCTACTGCGATTTTTGAATGTGAAAACGGTTGAAAATTTGATGTTTTCTAGATGAAAAGCGTAACACAATCTAGAAAAAACGTAAACTTGTTGATGGAAAATTTCTTTTAAGAACTGAATTTAAGTGAAAATTAATCAGTTATTAAAAATTTTATAAAAAAATAATTTCGTGCAAAGATTTTTGATTAAATTTACTTTAAACTGTGCAATTTAAGTTTGTTTTAACCTTATTTTATCGCAAAAAATATATGTGTATAAATCTAAACCCTATTATTGTTGTATTTTTTGCAACGAAAACAAATCTGCTGCGGAAAATACGGATCTGCTGCACTTTCTGTAAGAATCTACTGCAAAATTTTATTATTGAAGTCCGAACCCTGGCCTGCGCCCATGAAATGTCCCGCGGTTTAAGAATGTGTGCGTGAGCTCCGATTTGATTTTGACGGAAACGTCAGAACACATACAAAATCCGTGGTACTTTTGCTCTTGGGAGAACCAACGGTCAAATCGGCCGAAGACGACCATCTATGTTAGTTTATCTATGCTGAATAGTATCGTGCGTAGTTTTGGTTTATCGAAGATATTTTTAATTTTAAAGTGCGAAGAAGGTAAATATACCAAATTGTAATTTAAATATTAAGGCTGCTTAGTCCGTAATGTGGGTTATGTTAAATACATTTATTTTATTGGTAGTATCGGGAAGTACAGATGTTAGAATTTTTAAATACTTGAAACAATCGGACATTTTTTATTGTTTCCTTCAGTTCGATGGTATCACGATCGACTATTGCTCTCACTTATTCCTGACATCGTTCGCTAACAATCTATTGTACCTAGCTCAGGTTTAATAAAATATAGGTACGTTAGCAGATGCAAATGTTAATAAACATATTTATGCATAATTTCCAATTAGATAATTCAGGAGTGTAGTCAACACGCCAAGTCCAATAAGACGACACAGTACGACCGTTTTAAGGTTTTTTTCGATTTCATCCGGATGAAAAAAGGATCCCAATTCCTATTGCCTTTTGATTAAGTTCGAAAATCTATCGTAGTTCTAACCCCAGAAAATAAAGTTTTTCCTTACGTGTAGAAATATATTTTACGCACAACATGTGCAGTTTTGAAAAACTAAGCCTAAGAGTAAAATTTGGGCGAGTAGCTCTCAGGCCACTCTCGAGAGAAATTTCGTAAGAGTACACGGACTGGAGAGCAACTCGCAGAGAACTGGTTTACTGCTCTCAACTTTCAAACTTTTTAAAAAGTTGCTCGCAAGTGGACACATGTTTTTTTTTACTCTCGGTGTTCAGTGATGAACTGTGAAACGACGTCGATCCGCTACAAACGTAACGACATCTTTTGGTATTTTTCTGATTTTTCCGTAAAGTCAACGTTCGAATCGAATTATGATGAACATCGAAAATCCCAGGAGAAAAGTACTTACATTTTTACCGGTAAAAATTCCTTTATTATTGAGAATCTTCGATTTGAAGCTCCCTTGTGAGATTATATCTCGCTCTAAATTGATCTCGTAGATCCACCTATGGTTTAATCCAGCACGTTTTCGCCTTTTTAGAGCAACATAAAAATCCACTGTAGCTGAAACTTTCCGCTTATGTGCGAACACGCCTAACTTTAAGTTAGTTAGCGAAGCATTCTCATCCCAGCTGCCGTCAGTTTGCACTCGTACTTATTAAACCTTATCCAACATTATGAACTATCCATATATGTATGTATGCGCGTACGTGTCTATAACAACTGTGTAAAGAATTCCTTTTAGTTATCAAAATTCCCTTGTACTTGTAGTACAAGTAGTTTGGCGTATAAGCCCCTGAACATTAACAATAATTAATAAAGGTAAGGGTAGGTTGAAGAAATGGATGCAGTCTGAACGTAAAAACCACGTTTCCTACACATGGAATTCGCTAGACTCTTCTTCTTAAGATTCCTGTCTGATCCGGTGGTTGGAAATCATGGTTTTCAGGGTTTGTTTGTTCATCACTCCTCTAAATAGTTCCGATGTTGAGAGATTTAGCCTTTCTCTTGGATTTGTTATCCATTCATGTTGTTCCTCATGTCCTCGTTTCGTTCTTGTAAAATGAAGGACTGACTTGTTGAATATGACCTTAGTATTCCAATTTTCGCTTCTTCATTAGCATAATTATTTCCCCTTTCCGATTTACTCGTCCTAATACTTCCTCATTTGTTACTCTATCCATCCAAGAGATCCGTAGTATTCGCCTATACATTCGAATTTCGAAAGCTTCTATTTTCTTTATGGTTCTTTTCTTCAGCGTTCAACTTTCGGTACCTTATTGTAGGATCAACCATATATAACATTTCACCAGCCTGGTTTGATTTCCATATTAATTTCTCTTCTATATAGAAGTTTTCTTTTCATTTTACAGAAGGCGGTTCTAGCTTGCTCTATTCAGCATTGAATTTCGTTGCAAGGATCATTGTTGCTGAATATCACCATTCCGAAATATTTGAAATTGAACACTCTCTTCAAGTTCGTTTTGTTTATCTTAAGTTCGACATTCTCTGTACTTGTGTTTTTGCTACGTTGATTCGTAATCCGTATTTTTCGCTTCCAAAATTCAGCTTATTAATCATTATGTTGAGTTCGCTTAAATTATTTGTTATTATTACTACATTATCCGCATATCTTAGGTTATTTATTCTCACGCCTCACTTCTGACGTTACTCCATACTCGTCGTCTCTTAAGTATGCTTTCCTTGAATATGAAATGTAAACTTGCCTGACTGCTCTCTTATTGTTTATATCATTTGATTCTTCTCCTTCTATGTTTATTTTTGCTTTTGATTCCAAGAGAGGTTTTCGATTATTCTGCATTCATGCCTTTGTTTCTGAGGATATTTACCATCTTTTTTGTGTTGAACTTTGTCTTTCGGTTCTTTTATATACTTCGTTGAACTACCATATTGAAAGCAAATAATACTTCGCAAGTACATACCAAAGCCACCCCTGAATTCAAACTGTGAGGGACTTACATCATCTTTAAGTTTATTGAAAATTCTTTTAGAAACCCCACACACTGCAGACTTTCTATCATCGCTCTTATTTATATCGTGTATTCCTAAATAAATATTGGATGACGCAAAAGATGACGCCACTTTGGGACAGCCTTAAAATGTACTCAAGTACGTCTCTTGTAAGGTATCCAGCTTGCGCGGTTCTTAGGCAGTTTAACTAGATTGCATAATATTGTGTCAAAAACCTTCCAATAGAGGTTTCGTATTTAACGTCTGGGATGTACATCTTTTATAAAAAAAACTAGTAAATTACATCTAGAAGCTGTTGTTCCTTTCTCTTGTCCATTGTAAGAAGGAAACGCTTCAATAAAATCTGCCCATTCTTATGAACACGGTGCGTTTATATGTTCATATGCGCTTGTATTAGATACATATGACTCATTAGTATATATATAATAAACTTGTTGGTTTTGAAAGTCGATACACAAGAAGTAGCTTGAAAAGAAATACGATACTGCGATACGAAAGATTGTTTATACCATATTTGATTTTGCTTACCGCTCTCTTTTTTGCTTATTTCCAGGATGTTTACGTCAGCACTCTTGAAACCTAAAAATAATAATAAATACCTAAGGATCAACATTTGTTATACGAATTCATATTCGTCTTACGAGTTCGGTTAAAACAAAGGACTGTGTTGCAAAATATTTTTGTGAATTAATGACCCCAATCATAAATTTGAAAACTATAGTACACTTATGAGGTACCAACAAAATCGACCATCTGCGTTTGGGTAACAATGTCTAAAAACAAACATTTAAAAACTATTCACAGTGGCAAAAATAAGTGCACTAAAACCTCAAAGTAAGTGTTATTGCGAGCAATGTAAAAAAAAGTGGACTAGGTACATGTGAATTGAATAAATGCATTCCAATGTAACTCTTTATTTCGTGTATTCCACGTCGAAAGAAGATAATGAGATTAATTTGCTTGAGATATGCGCAGGGAAAACCGGTCAACCTTTCACACCTGTAAAAACAATGAAACTATGTATTTGCTCCAGAAAAAATGATATTTATTTTAATCAACAAAAGGTTGTCAGTGATATTGTCAGTGATAGATAAATATTATTATCATATAAACGGATTCGCAGCGAATAATCGAACTATGTATGTGTGTACATATGTATATGCACGAATGCAATGTAATCGAGTAGATAACACCGATTAATCCAGAAAAAATCGTCCTTCGACTTAATTCACATCATCATTATTGCATCCTTTATCGTTCTTATTCTTTGTCCTCTGCAATAACCTGAAATAAGTTTTAATCGATAAAATCTTGCCATACATCTGGAAGAAGAATTGCAGACGTAATAGAGTATGTCACCGAATAGAATCATCAACAACTACTACTTTTGTCGGCGGTTAGCTGAAATCATCATTCGCCTTGCCATACATCTGGAAGAAGAATTGCAGATGTAATCGAGTATATCACCGAATAAAACCATCAACAACTACTACTTTTGTCGGCGCTTAGCTGAAATCATCATTCGTCTTGCCATACATCTGGAAGAAGAATTGTAGACGTCTTAGCTGCACAATTTATAATAGGATTCACAACAATGTTATAAGATGGCTGCATCATTCATCATCATTGCTGCATCATTTTTTATTTCGTTGTCAACATTAGAATAAGAACTAAAGCTCATTCAAAACCAAATTGTCGGTAAGTGGGCTTTTCTTAGTGTAAAACTTGCCAAATATTTTGAGTATTTAAATAAAAAATGCACGCTAAGCATTTAGTAGTGCAATTTAAGATATTTTGAGGTCCTAAATCAGAGCAGATGAATAATCTCTGTAAACTAGAGACTTTTGATGAAGGACCAAAGAGGACAATAAGTAGAATTATGAATTAAAAGATTATGAGATAATTTCAATTAACAATTAACTTTATTTGAATGGTCATCTTAATTCAAATTTGGTTAGAAGAATGGGCTAAACAGATTGTCATTGCACTGCCTTCTATGTGTATTTTGCATTTCCTATAATGAAGATGTGCATTGAAGATTTATTATCATTTAGAAGCAGCCAACCAGCGTCCATGAGAATTACTTCTTTGAAATATACTACAATTTCGAAATTATTACAAACATGTAGAAAATCATATATTTTATTTTCTTATTTTAATGTTAATTAACAAAGGAACAAATGCAAGCAAACAGATAAAATGAAGACTTTTAAAGTAATTTAACTTTGCCAAAAAAAAAAAAAGACTGATTCTTTCCAGACCGCTGACGTTCGACCGCTATTAAAATTCATAAAGAACCATCTTCTTTTACTACTCGCTGTCCGTACCTCGCTGTCACAATAATGCCTAGACATTTAGCTGGTTCAGCATTTGATACCAGGCCCACGCCTTAGCTACCCAGCTGAACACGAACCCGGCTCCACACATTCCACCGGACAGCAATACCCACGACTTCCAGCCCGTCATTGGCTTGAATTATTGTTCATTCCTTCAAGGCAGGGTCAGTGACCGCGACAGATAAATGAAATATGCTACTACTTTGGTGGCGGTCTGAAAAGAT
The DNA here is from genome assembly GCA_949716465.1 of Chalcosyrphus nemorum. NCBI lineage: Eukaryota > Metazoa > Arthropoda > Insecta > Diptera > Syrphidae > Chalcosyrphus > Chalcosyrphus nemorum. The sequence goes on from OX454333.1 coordinate 73,096,992, forward strand.
TCATGCGTTAGCAATTTACTTCTTGATTAATCATACTTAAACTTATCTTATTTTCTATGAACTCCCACTCCCGGACGTCCTCAGTCGGACTAGGATAGGACATCGTTGTCGACTTCTTTGCTCGTCTTGTCGTTTACCCATGGCTTCATAAAGTCTGCAGACGTGGACGTTATGTTGGGACCATCATGATCCCCAAACTTTTGGACATCGTATCGGTCATTTCCTCTGACCTTTGTCACTTCATACGGCCCCATAAACTTGGCGTATAGTTTTAGACCAACACCAAACTGTATCTTCTTGATGGCGGCCAAATCATGGAGCTGATAACACCTAGACGCCTTGCACCTTTGTTGCTTTTCTCATAGATTCTCTGTTCTTTTCGAAATCGTCTAGTATCGTCTCTTCTAGTAGTTCTCGTAACTGTTTATCCTCTTCTCGCCTCATCATAGTCTCGAACATAAGTTGAAACGGACTTCGTTAAGTGCTTCTCGATACCGTTGAATTAATCATACTTTGAACATGGGTGACATGTTTATACCATTTTTTGGGGTCTTCCACTGACATCCGGGTAAGTACTTCTATAATAATACGATTTTTTCTTTATACTTGCCCGTTACCTTGAGGCACCCCCGATGTTGTTAAAATCTGATGAATACCCTTTTTCTCGTAGAACTCCTCAAATAGGTTGGCGGTGAACGCCGTCCTTCAGTCTGATATGATGCGCGCAGGATCTCCAAAGACTTCGCTCTGCTGCTGCATCTTTTTAACCACTTTTTCGTTTTTCGTGGCTCTTAGAGGGAACATCCAGACAAATTTCGAAAAAGCATCAACCACTACAAATAGGTAATTATAGAATTTATTCGTCGAAGGAAGCGGGCCTAGATGATCCATGTTGTATGGGTGTAGAGGTACATCGCTTTTCTCGATTGGATGCAGAAATCCTTCAGCTTTCCCGTCCTCCATTTTTTTGCTTTTGCTATTTCTTTGAAATCGTCGTGCGGTTAAATTGAAGAATTAGATGGAGTCTTTAATAATTTATTCCATGTCCTTTTTAATGTCTGCGAATCTGTGGATTCCACGCTTCTACGCAATAATCTTTTAAATGTATAAACGCTTTAAATTTCCAATGACACTTTGGTCCATAGGTTGCAATATCGATGTTACGTAAGGGAACAAAAACTTTACTGTAAATGTTCCATTTTCTCGACTTAGTGTTTCAGCGGAAGGGTGAGTTGGCGCATTATCTAACAGCAATAACACATCGCCCTCTTTTTCCACGACCTTTTGAAATTTTTTCACCTCAGGAATAAATGTATCTTCATACCAAGTAAGTCTGTGTTCATCCATGCTTTCTGTTGGTTAGCGAAAGTTAAGGGATTATGATATTTTTGAAATAGCGTGGATTTTTTGATTTGCCAATAAGTAACAGTGACAATCGATGTGTTCCTTTAGCGTTCGCGCAAACCATAACCGTAACTTTTGTCCTTACTCACTTTGTGCCCCGGTGCTGCATTTTCACGACGCAATGCCACTGATCTGCTTGGTAGAGTCTTCCAATTAAGACCTGTTTCGTCAGCATTATATACAAAGTCTGAATCGTATTCCTTTTAACTCGTCTACAAATGAGACGGCTGAGGCAACGTTAGCAGACAGTTTTTAACCTTGAATCTCCAATTCGCGAATTCTATGTCTAGATTTAAATCTTGCTAACCATCCACAGCTCGCCTTGAAAGAAGTATCACCACCAAGCTTTATTGAAAACCACTTAAATCTCACAAGTGATTACTGTTGTATCACTAGGGAACGAAGGGAGTTTGTGCGCGATGAAAAAACGACACAGTTTTACTTTATACCTACAAGGCGACTTCCTTCTTACTGTCTTGGGTCTTTTGCGTCTTGGGTTCGACTGTCTCATCGTTCATCGTTGATCTCCTCTATGCCTTCGTTCTCCCTCGATTTCGCATTCGTTACCGATTGACCCGCTTTGTATGGCCTTCTTGCATTCATTGCAAGAAGGTTGGATACTATTGAGTTTATTCCGGAATTGTGAGTTGAGCTCAGCTCGTACTGTATCTTTTATATTTTTTCTAAGGCAGTCTATTCGGGAGGACAATGCTATATAATCATGGTTATACGGTTATTATTATGGTGGAAGATTCTTTTAAGTTGTGTTTTCCAATTGTTCCTGGTTTGAAAAAGCCTAACTAACTAATGATACTAACGCTAGGTTTACGATCCGTCCTTTTGAGTTATTGAAGGGAATCCGTGCAATAGCGGCAGAAATGTCTTATCTTTGGCAGTTTATTTTTCCAAAAAAAAAAATGCTATTGTGGATCAGAATACCGGAACCTCGGGATGTGTCATTTTGGATTAATCTATAGTTTCTAAAACGGAGAGAGTTTTTGAGTTAAGTCCCAGGTTGCACTTACGTGTCTAAAGCGTTCACACCTGAAATATTGGAGAGGTCCAGACCTCCTCAGCGAATCCCACATGACCCTGTAGAACCGACTTCAAATTCCTAATTTTTATGAGAGAATCCCTATCCTCTATAGTACACAAAAATATTTCAAGATCGAACATATTATCACTTGACCATTTCGTTGTGAAGGGCTTAATGGAAAATTTCAGCAAAGGGTTCTGCCTTGTGAGACCTGATGATGGATTTCCTCGGCCGTGAAAACCCCAGTCAAGCCCTTCAAAAGTATCACAGGTTTCTTTAGATGCTCAGGAATGTATGAGTACGCCTCTACGAATCCGCGAAATGATGTAGGACGAAGCTATCGGTACTATCGGTAGTCTACCAAAACTTTTGTTTTCAAATTTAACCAAATTCAAGTTATATTTCAAATTCGTTTTTAGGTTTTTCACTTGCTCTTGTTTTTGGGAGTTGGCTTCTGGCTTGGCGTCTCCTCGGGGATGTCAATTTTTTTCTTCCTCGGTGTTGTATTCTGCTCTGCAAGTATAGCGAAGCGATTCTCATTTGATGGCTGGAGGCCCGATGTTGTTATGTTTCCATATGCCGTTTTTGTCGTGGCTTAGAAGTCTTAATGGATCGTTGTTGTTAGCTTTAACCTTTGACTTTGTAGACAATGCATTAGCTGTCTTTTTCTTATTTGCAGCACGGTAAAAAAGCGTCGGTCTCGATTTTTATTTTTTCCTCAGTATATCGGCGAAGGCCAATATAGTTTTCCTTCATCTCCTCTTCCATTTCTTGAAATTTTTATTTATCAACTATAAACACAAGATTTTAACTTTTTTTTTCTTTTTTTAAAATTCAAGGGCTCTATTGAAATAAGAACACGTCTTATCGACAATTGACAGTCTATAGTAGTACGTGATTCAGTTGATATTTATTTCACAGTTTTCGCAGTATAATAGTGATGAGCCAATGAGAGTTTGTTGGAATCGCTTGCAGGTTGAATTAATGATTCCCTAGATTCGATGTAGGTGAGACAAACCAGTTCAGACATTTTCGGGCATTTGCAGCTCTTTTGATGAATGTCACGTCTGTATCCTTTTCCCACGGCTGCACGAGACTGGTATTCTCACTGGTGGATGATCCTAAATATGGCATATATGGTCCTCGAGAATTCTCAGGGTCAGCCATTCCCTCTGGGATAATTACTATGACATGAAGTGCTTGAGGAATCGGTTTGGTACAGTCGGGACAATCAATTCCCCCGTCCGTAATCCCCCCAAGGAGTTCCGCAGGATGAGGGACGGTTGTGCGTACAATATGCCGGTTCCATGATCGCTCTCGCAGGTTATCGGCTTGCTTGGCTGAACACTTCCAAACGATATTATGTTGTTTTTGGGCAGACTTCTGTATAGACTCCAAGGATCCTAATTCACATTTTATTATAGCGGCGTCGACAATGTTTTGGAACTTGCTTTTGAATAAGTTTCGAATGGTTTTAGAATTCTGAAACAGTCCGACGACTTGCGTAGCTATCCCAAAGAAGCTGGCCGAATGAAACTCACTGGGGAATCTAGGGAAGCAAGGAGACACGCTGGCGAGGAAATGTATAAACCTCTCTTCCGAACCCTTGATATATAGAACGGCGTCCCGTATCACCTCATTCTGGATTTTATGAGGGTTGTCCAGTAGGCTTCATTTAATCTCGTCTTTAATTAAGTTGGTGGAACTGTGTCCTCTGGGCAGATTGAGAGAGGTGGGATCCTCTAGTAGTTTTGGGAAATGTTTGATATTATATGATAGAAGCCTGGGATTTCCAAAACCTGCTGCCAGAGACCGCAGTTCATAATCGGGGCTTTTAGTTGCTATTACCCTCCAAAACGCTAGTCCCTCTGCCACAGGATCTGGAAACATTCTCAAATGAAACCTGCTCAGAGACATGCCCGATATCCCTCCCAATGAGGGCTCCAAGTAAATCAGGCCGATTAAGAACAGTCGGTTCTCGAAGGCCTTTTTGTCTTTCATCAGATGCGATGGATTACATCTTAGCGCGGGATTATGTCTGCTCAAGAGGCTGACGACGAAGTTAGCCATCCAGTTGTATTGGGCCATTGCGTTAAGAGGACTTTTCGAATAATGAGCTACCGTCAAACAATTGGTAGATACAGTCGATAAGACGTAACGTACAGTTAATGCGCGAATACCTCTTCTCCTCTAGACAAGTAATATTGCCTCGAAAGATTACAACCTTCCCATATAGTAACACGTCCGCTGATTGCAGTGTTTCGTCCTCGTTTATTGTCAGGCCAATTCTTTTCGATGCGGTTCTGATGGCATGTATTATTACTTTATTGTTGGCAATGATGTCCAAGATATATGCTTCTAAAGCCTCCGGTGTCATATGAGGGTTCAATTTGTAAAATGTGCACACTACTTGGTTGTCGCCCTGTGCCAGGAGTCTTACCCTCGTGTTTCGAATACAACACTCCCTTTCGATCACCAAGAGATTCGTCACACACCAACCCTTTTGCCTCAGACCCTCTAGCCCTCCCGCTTGTCCATACCAACAGACTATTCGGTTGGGATCAACATTGGTGATCTTACCGTCTTTGACGACCATTAAATCTGGTCTATCTCGATAATAGATGAATGACTTTTGGAAGAATTCGTGAGTCCTAACGAAGAGCATCTCCATCCCGTGGAACAATCCAATTACTTTAAATACTGGATTGTTTGCTGCCGTCCTCTGGAAATTGTTCCATTTGGAATAGTCGAAATGGTTGGCAAATGTAATATGTTCATAATCTCTATTCCCCTGGCCGGATGTATTCTGCAACATTTTCTTGATCAGTGTCGTTTGATTATCAGCCACGGTGATACTCTTAAAGAGAGGCAATACATTGACTTTAATGAGATGTTCGGTCATTACAAAATATTCCCTTAATTTCCACGACATCAATGCAAAAAATCGTCCCTTTATCTTGATTTCACGTTCTTTGGCCTTTAATGCGATGATCAAGTCGTCGATGGCTAGACCAATATCATTCGCTCTTTGTAAAAATTCTTTCCAGTTGGTAGAAGGGGTGTGCAACAGGGTATCTAGGACCTTTTTGGTCGGTATTGGCATCCTGGTCAGATGGCACCGGGGTGTCAGTTGACTGGACCCATCTTGTCGTGGGCAACATGGACTGACTAATGATTCCCAGAGTCAGCAAAGCCATAGAAGGCAACTTCGTTTTAAACTTCAGCAACAAAGATGACCACTTAACGAGGGATAGTCTATCTGATGAAATCGATTCCCATATGCTGAGAAGGTCTATTCTAGGATCCGGGATGAATGTCGAAGGCACTGCTGATGTAAGATCGTGATCAAGCAGTCTCAATGCTCTATTGAATTCACTTTCGTATGATCTGAGACAAAACACGTTTGTCAACCATTCATGGATGTTGTCATACCGCTACCATTTGTAGCACTATATAAATCTCAGATGTCTGAGTGCTGCTGGCCTCTGTCTGTGCTAGGTGAACGTAGTGGAATAATCTTCCTAGATCGGATAGGATCTTCGAATCCCCCAGCAATCTTCCAAGATAACTCTTTATGATCACAGTGCAATCTATCTCCATTAATCGGGGTAACCAGATTACCATCAGTTGTTCGATCTCGGTTGACATCTCGTCACTCCTAACCTCAGTATCGAATATCGCGAGGTTCAACACCATTCTGTGTCTGGTCTTTAAACTCAAGAACCCTTCCTCTCTCTGTCTAAAATTCATGAAATTTTACCCTTCCTCTCTCAGAACTCAAGAACCCTTCCCATGTCTTGTTCTTTGATAGATCTTGAGATAGTTCCCATACATTTGACAGATTCACACATCTTTCCCTCAGCTCAGCAGGCATACTTGCGATTGCACTCGGTGGGCCGGGGATTGTTCCCGAGAGTTCTACGTCTTCGAAATTTAATAAACTGTTGAAAATTACTCGCGCTGCCGGGTATGTCCTCAGGACTAGCGCAGAGATTCCTCCAGATCCATCCCCTCCGCATATAGATCCGTATACAGTCAGATGTAGGTGAAGTAAGATAGCCTCGACTTTCAAGAATGCTCCTGTAGCGATATGAGGAATTCGAATCCCTGAAACCAGAGGGTTTTGAATCCGAGGGACAGCGATGAACGGAGGCTCTTGTTTTTGATTGATATATTCTACTTTACAAGCAAAGACTTGCAATCTTGGAGAGATCCCGAAACACATCTGTTGATTATCTGATCTATCACTAATCTGGTGGGGAGCGCCGTATTTGATGGCATGTCTGACCTCCTGTTTGCATAGGAATATTCGGCTGCTAACGTTGACCATTGTTTGTATATCGTCTTGTTGCTCATTATTCCGCAGAGCGGTTAGACGTTTCGCATAGTGTTTGAATCTGGTCAGATTCCCCTTATTTAGTTCTTTGGTCAATGCATCAGCAATGATGATTAGGCCTGATAATGGTACGCTGAGGAAATCTGCAAACACCCAGACATGGTTATTATTGGTTGCAATGTACCTACACCACTCATTGTATTGTTTGTGTTTCAGATATGTCCGGACTGCCGATCCTAAATCTGTGTTATTCGTCGGGTATGAAGGAGGAATCTCATGGTGTTGCCTATTAATCTCCCTCAACAAGCCCGGACTCTGTATGAATACCAAGAAGTCGGTATGTACGGTGATTTCAGCGACTATCTTCAGGTAGCATGAGTGGATGATTAGACCTATGGTCTTTGATTTGTATAATATTCGCCGCCTAATGTCGTCCAACACTGCTGCCTGTTATAACCCGTCAACCAATCCGGCCAGGTAAGAGACAGGATGGAGTTTGTCTCTTAAGCTTATCGGGAACAGATGATCTAAGACTGTCCGAATAACTGTTATGCAAGCTTCCAAACATCAGTCCTTGTATCTTCCCCACCTCTTCCGACTGAGCAGCGTAGTCCAGTGCGTCCCATCTGCCTTCTGAGATATTGATAGAAATGGACTGGCGCATCCATGGTGTGTCAACGGGCTCCCACTTCTCCAACCTAAAACTGACATCTTCAAAGTTGTACGGAGCAGGGGCCTCCAGAGTCGGCTCTTCTATCACCCGGAGACAATCATTACATGCGACATGAAGATGGTATGTTGCCGCGAGGGGACTCTCGTCATGCTTTTCCCCCGCTGTTTGTTGGGAATATAAGATTAGCGATTGATACATAAAGTCATAATTCACATCTCCAAGCAGTTGTAAGTTGTCGGTGGAGATTATCATGCGAGAAGGATACACTGCATTGTTAGCGGAGTACCCGCCGGGAGACACACGACTGCATCCGTAACGATGTAATGCAGATCCTGTCCTTTTGAAGCCCATAATGGTCTCACCAGAAGATTCACCAATTAAGCTATCGAGATTGGCCTTGATCGTCATCCCTAGATTCGATGTAGGTGAGACAAACCAGTTCAGACATTTTCGGGCATTTGCAGCTCTTTTGATGAATGTCACGTCTGTATCCTTTTCCCACGGCTGCACGAGACTGGTATTCTCACTGGTGGATGATCCTAAATATGGCATATATGGTCCTCGAGAATTCTCAGGGTCAGCCATTCCCTCTGGGATAATTACTATGACATGAAGTCCTTGAGGAATCGGTTTGGTACAGTCAGGACAATCAATTCCCCCGTCCGTAATCCCCCCAATGAGTTCCGCAGGATGAGGGACGGTTGTGCCTACAATATGCCGGTTCCATGATCGCTCTCGCAGGTTATCGGCTTGCTTGGCTGAACACTTCCAAACGATATTATGTTGTTTTTGGGCAGACTTCTGTATAGACTCCAAGGATCCTAATTCACATTTTATTATAGCGGCGTCGACAATGTTTTGGAACTTGCTTTTGAATAAGTTTCGAATGGTTTTAGAATTCTGAAACAGTCCGACGACTTGCGTAGCTATCCCAAAGAAGCTGGCCGAATGAAACTCACTGGGGAATCTAGGGAAGCAAGGAGACACGCTGGCGAGGAATCTAGGTGTTAGTTTATTGCGCTCTACGGAAGACGACTTGATTTTCTATTACCTCCTCTGGGTCTTCTCTTGACTCATTTAATTTATATTTTGAAAATCCTTGACACGAATTCTGATCCCTGATCGCATACGATTTTCGTGGGGATGCCGTAAAGACTGATGTATTTCTTTATGCAACTTAGAATTGCTTCTGCAACTTAAGTGAGAAACATAATCAACATTTGGCTGCATATGCACGCAGATGTAAACCCACGAATACACACAATCTTATGGACCAACACATAATAAGCGCAGCGTCAATTAGTTTAGTTTTCGGTCACTTTCGGAAACATTACCGAACATTAGGAAGAGCGCTCTCAGCCGCTCATTGCATATGCGAATTCGACAGTTGGTAGAAATTACCCACCCTTATGTGTTTACATTAATGTTTTCTTACATATTTGCTTATATTTTATATAATATTTACATTCTCGTTTTATTAAATTTCTGCTTCTAGCCAGATTGTGTTGTCGGGAGTTGACAGAACATAAGGAAGCATTTCGGTCAGTTATGACATTAGTTTATGCTCCCCAATGCTGATTATGTTCAGCCCTTTAGAGTGTATCCGCAAGCGAATTTAGAAAATTTATCTATTAAAGTTAGAATATTATTTTTTTTTTATAGTATACAGGTCTATTTGAAGAATTACAAGAGGTTTACATGGGGCTTCAGGTTTTTCAAAATGAGTTTTAGCTGGGTTTCTGTCGTATTTAAAGGTTTTGCATTTGTCGCAATTATTTATTGTTTTTGTGACTTTATCCCTCATGTTAGGGAAATAAACTTCTCTTTTTAGGTGTAGAAGTGTTTCGTTTATTCCCCTGTGGTTTGAATTTTCATGGTAATTCCTTATTGTTTTCGAGTCTAAAGTCTCTAATTATTTCTGTGCACCTAACTAACCGAAAAATTCTGAGTAGGTGGATTGTACGACGCGGAATGTGTTATCATTCGAAAATATTGGTAATTGTTTCTTCATTAAATTCCGGTCGTCTTATTGTTCTTCTTTGCTTATTTTTGAATATTGTTTCTGTGGTCATTGGTGAGCCTTTATTTAATTTTTTCTCCGAGATGAAGATTCCATCATCTAAATTCTCTTCACAGCTGTGCACTGTGCTTAGGGTTTCCTCTTTATTGTTAAGGACTTTTTCGTTAGGGTTATTCATTTTGATGCGTTTGTGTTTAATTTGCCTTTTTTTAAGACAATTTCATAATCAAATTCTTCGAGCTTGAGTCGCCACCTAAAAAGCTTTGAATTCGGTTCCTTAAGGCTCATAAGCTAAAGTCAAGGGTCTCTGATCCGTTATTATCTTAAATTTCCTACCAAAGAGATAGACGATGGCCAGCAGTTCTTTCTCTATGGTGGAATAATTTTGTTCCCTATCAGAAAGTGTGCGGCTAGCAAAGCAAATTGGTTTATCATTACTTATAGAGCCTTGGGAAAGGACGGCGCGCAGGGCGTAGTTGCTAGCATCTGTTGTGAGGTTGAAGGGTTTCTTAAATTCGGGATGTTGCAGGATTGGGTCATTGACTTATAAGCTTTTGCATGTCTCAAAGGCTTCTGTATATTTGATGTCTAGTGGTTTAGTTAGTTTGGCAAAATCTTTGATGAATTTCCTGTAATAGCAAACTAAACCCAGGAAAGCTTTTATTTCCTTTCTTGTTTGTGTTTTGAATTGCACTTATTTTAGAAAGGTTCGGTTTTACGCCTTCGGGTGTAATGACGTGTCCCAACGAAGCTATTTCCTTTTTTAGGAACTCGCATTTGTCTAGTTGAATTTTGAAGTTTGATTCTTTAAGGTTTTTGAATTCTAATTCTATACTCTGTAAGGATGTAGAGTATATGATAATATCGTCGAGGTAGACGAGGCAAATCTTGCCAATAAGCTCTTTAAGGACATTATCCATTACCCTTTGAAAGGTTGAGGGGGCGTTTTTAAGGCCGAATGGAAATGTGTTTTGGATTTATCTCGATCTGGTGAAACCCGCTTGCTAGGTCGAGAGTTGTGAAATATAGGCATTTACCTAGCTTGTCTAATATTTCTGAATTATTTGGAATGGGGTATCTGTCGGAGATTGTTTTGTCATTAACTTCTCGGTAGTCAATGATCAGTCTCCATTCTTTACGTCCGCTGGCATCTAGTTTTTTCGGAACAATCCACACTGGAGAGCTCCATGGAGAATATCTATGCCTGATGATCTTTGGAAGTTTTGCTAGCACTTTGGATTTTGAGGGTATTATAAGTTGGCCTGAACAGTTGTTTGGTTTTAGAGGGATTGTATTTGTAGCATTGTTTGTGATAAGAATTTTCTTTTCGAGGTCGATTTTCGCGTTTAGCGTCAATACCTAGTAATCCGTCGAAATAATTGTAAAATTTGAATACTAGAAATTTAAAGGAACCTTGTTGATTGAACTCTGAAAATTGGGAGAGTTGATTGTTTGTTTAGCTGGTATTTTTTGAATACCGTAGTAATGATAGTTGTTTCACATTGAATTTGATTATCTTTTGTTATAAATTCAGGGTTAATAAATAAGGTCGACGGACTTGTATCAAGGAGGAATCTAAGGGGTCGCCCGAAAGGTGACGAGATATAGATGTAGGGTAGGGTTGTTGGATGTTTTTTAGGGTCTATGCACCCTGTTGGGGCGTCGAGGCTACTGTGGAAAAATTTTCCTCATCGTAAACGTTAGTTTCTTCGTTTTCAAAGAAATGGTCTAGTTGTTGATAGTTGCTGGTTTTAACATTATTCATTTCTTGATAATAGGTTTTGAGTTTTAAGTTTCTGATTTGTTGAGACTGACTTGTCTTAATCTCCGGTTCGCGTCTAAGCGAATTTATATTATTTTGGAAGTTAGTTATTGGTTCTGGTCTTTGGTATCTATTGTTTTGGGTGTTAAGGTTTGTTTTATTAAATTAGGGGTGTTTGAAAGGCGATCTTGTTTGGTTTTCCCTATGTTGTGGTGATCCCATGTTCTGTCCGTCTGTCTGTCAGCGTGGCTACAGCCTAAACGGGTAGGCGGATTTTGATGAAACTTCATACCTAGGGTCTGTGGGTTAATCCCTAGAAGCGAAATTGAAATTTTTGTTCTAGCCCTAATAATAACTTCACTTTACTTAAGGCCAATTTAACAGAAAGCAGATTTGCTGGAAAGTGCTATAAGATGGCGTACCACATTTTTGCCCAAAAGCGATACGGTACTGTACTTTACTTACAGCCAAAAGTGGTAAAAAATTGATTTGCTGGAATGGCCATACCGATTTTGTTTAAAACAGCACATAAAGCTTTATGTGCAGACCACCAGACAAAGGGATTATCATTTCTCTTCAAAGTTTTTATGGCCAAGTTTTTTGACGTCGAAGGTATTTCGATTTCTCAGCAACTACTTCGTCATAACACTCCCAGAAAGATGTATGGATGCTTTGTCCAGGTTAGTCGGTTCTCTTACGCTTAGGCTGCTAGGGAGAAGAACTTGTGCTTTCATCGCTGCTGGTGGTCATATTCTGAAACTAAAGCTTCAAGCAGGAGGTACTTCCAGGCTCTTTGTTTTTGCAGTTGATTGGTGAAGAAATTCGTCTTAAACCTGGGATTTAACAAAGTCGCTACTAGATAGTTTTTATTATCATCAATATGTAGAAAACGGTTTTTCATACCTTGTTGCATGACAGTCAGATTAGATATGTTTGCTACATCAGTTAGATAGAGTGAAACAGCTCGTTTTTGTTCAGAAACCCTTTCTAGCATATAATAGGTGGAATTCCACCGTGTTGCTATATCTTGTACTAAATGATGCTTGGGTAGACCCAGCTCTTCCTGAATTTGTTTAAGTTTTTCTTAAGCTGTACCTGAATGATTAAAGTGGGTTACTATTCTTCGTGTCAAAGCAATAGTTTCTTCAACTTCAGGTTGAATTTTAAGAGACTCTTTGATTACTAACTGTAGTGTATGTATAAAGCAACCTGCAGAATTCATTTCAGCTTCACTGACAAGCTTAACTATATTGCGCCCGTTGTCATGAACAATGATGTGAATTTTTGATAAGGGGCGTTCCCAACGGCTTGGTATTTCCTGCTTGGTTTGGTATTTCCTATATTTTGTGCTGTATGTTGTGCCGCCTTATCGGTTTGACTTCATGCTTGTCTCGTGGCATCAAAATCAAAGCAAATAAACCTCGTTATGTTGTAGAGCCGCCGAACCGACATAGTTGTGCTCGATATAGCGGAAAAGCATTCTTTTTCCAAAGTTGATCAACAGCTTCGTAATTTGTTCGGTGGCTCCCAATAACAATCAGAAGTCCTATATATGCCAATAGTTCCTCTTCTGGCAAAGCGTCCCAGACACAAGTTGTGGCTATTTTTGTTGCTGCTCCTTAGCTTTCCATTGTTGCGGCTGTTGTCTGGGCAGTGTTTTTTGGACCTTAGGCTGCTGTTGCTGAAAAGCCTGTTGTTGCTGTTGCTGCTGTTCTGTGGAAGCTCGGAGTGCAACCTGCCTCTCTGTTTTTTCCTTCTCGCCATTTGCTTGGCTTTTATTACTAGCACTGGGCTAGAGTAGCGAAGATGCTGTCTCCCTCTTTGTACGTCTCTTCCTCTACTTCGGATATATTTAAATTGATTAAAAATAATAGACTTACTATACAGCGTCGATCCGAAAAATGTGAATTTGTTAATTGCTATATTTTCTGTTGTTCCAATTAGGTTCTTAAGATAGTATCCGAAATTGAAAGGTATGCGTTTTTACAAACTTTACTTTTACTTTTAACAGGTTGAGGAATATATTATGGTTCATATTTATTTACTCCAACATGATTATCAGGAACAATTACTTTGTTTTTAGTAATAGCAAATATCATTTTGAGGTCTTAAAGACAACCTTGTTATAGGTACCATTATACTCTACTCACTATTTTACGGGAAATCATACCTTAAAAGATGTTAGACATTTTTATGTATACACACATACATCTCTATAGAGGATCAATGCAACAATAGATGAATAGAAAAACAAGACAACGCCTTGTTCCGTAGGCGAAACAAATCTGAAATTAAGTCTAATTTTTTAAAAGAAAATAACTTTATGCACTGCGATTATTTTCGGCTTAAAATTGCCAGCAAAATTGCAGACACATTCAAATTTTGTTTACATTCAAAGAAGTTGACTTACAGTAACAAAAACTACGAGCAATTAAAATTTTTTGGAATCAATTTGACGAAGTATTTATTCGATTTAACATCACGCTCTTCATTGTTCTCTATTATTTCCATGATTGTAGCTTCCTCATCTGTTGCCCTCTTGTATTTGATACACAACCTATCTGGATTGATTGAGGTCTCAATTTCATGGAGTTGACTTCCACTGAGTTTTGGACTATAAGGTGTTACAAATGTATCAAGAATTTCGATTATTTCATATTAAGGCTTTATGTTTCTTTAATCACTTAAGGCGGAAGTGAAATATGTAGAAACTATCGCGTTGGTGACAGAATGCAAATGACAGTTGAATGGACGATAGAACTATATCGATATGATCGAAATCGATCTAAAAAAAAAAACGGTTGCTTTATATTTTCGAATTAATGTAAGTAAAATGGTTAATTTTGAGTTCTTATATCACAGAGTTCTTATAGAACGAAATATTTCACCAAAGTTTTACTTAAAAATAGCATTCAGTAACATTATTACAATTCCAATGGCACTTGCAATAGAAATGGTCATTAGAGTAAAAACGAAGGAGAATCCTTGATTGGAACCTCGTAGTACTCCCATCCTGGTTGCAATGGTGGATATCGTGAAAAAAAGTGCCAGGGTTCAGATCCAAATCATTTCGACCTTCCTCAGCATCATCAATTCAATTTCAATGACGATGTTCTCCTTGTTTAAGTCCTTGTTTTTTTTTTACGTTCAATTACAGATTTTGTACTTGAATCAAATTCGCCTGCATCAGTCATCAATGCCAAAAAAAAAACATAATTTGTTATTTTATACCTTCAGTACCAGAGTAATTGTAATAAAGTAAAACCCGCTATAGCGAAAAGACAAAAAATCAGAAAAAAAATTTCGCTTAAGCGGGTTTTTCAGTTAAGCGGATCTCGGATAACTGAAAAATAAATTTCACTCAAGCGGATTTCAAATAACTGGAACCAATTTCAGTTAAGCAAACCTTGTATGTTATGTATAAAAAAAAAGTGAAAAACGTTAAGGCGAAATTCTACGTACAATTTGGCTTTCCGGGTGTAATAGGACTAGTTGATGGAACTCACATTAAAGTGTCAGCACCAAGGAGAGAAATTGAGCACGTATTTTACTGCCGAAAATAAGGTGGACATTCGATGAATGTTCAAATCGTATGTGGCGCTGATTTTACCATTTTTTAGTGCAAATGCCCAATATGGAGGAACAGCTCACGATGCATATGTTTGGCTGCGTTCAAAAGTAAAGTCTACTTCTTTCAAGCAATTTCTTAACCTCGTTCTGAATTTTGTTATTCTCCTCTAACAGTTCCATTTTTCTCTCCTCGATTTTAATATTTTTTTTTCTATTTCCTTGAAAACGGCCAAGGCGTCATCAGTAGCATTATTTACTGCTTAATTGTAGTTGCCGAATATAAACAAGATTTATTTTACCTAAGATCAGGGATGGCTTCTACAAAGTACTCTATTGTGCTTTCCTCATCGATCTTAATGTCTTTACCTAGCTCAATTAAGCAGTACAGATATTCTAGAAGAATTCCACCCTGTGCCTTACGGCGGTTTCGAAACTTTCTGTGAATCTCGGCTGAGGAAGACTTTATCCCGAATTCTTCTATCAACGCTTTCTTAAAACCCTTACATTATACGATTCCTCTTTGACCCCTGATAAACAACTTTACTGCACTCTTCAGCAATTGCTTCCCATAGCTAAACTTCTGGAGATTACCCAAATTCACAATCGCAGCATTTTTCTTAAACATCCACTGATTAACGTCGTTATGATATTTTGAAATATAGAAGAACGCTTAGAATTCGATTTATTGCCAATTTTTGAAGTTCCGTTACACGCAAACTATATCGAATTCTGCAAAACTTTTTTGCCTTATGACTTGTACCATTCCAATGTGTATTTGTACTAATTTTCAGCCAAAACGGAGGGGGGTCGTTCAGAACGTCGGTCGATCGTCCGTGGAATGACCCTATATTCTAAAAATTCCACTTCTATATCATCAAATTTTGATTTTTCAAGAGATATGTATCTTCATGTGAACCTTTCTCATTGTTTCAAAATTTTGTTTTAAGTTTTTAGTATGATCTTCTAAGTTGTCCAAGATGTCTGTTAAAAAACAATGTATTTGTTTTTATTTTAGCATGAATTGATTTTATTTCTTCCCTCATCTCTTCAATGTTAATTTCCTTATTGCTCCCATGTTACGGCTCAGAAAATCGTTTCCTTTTCCGAGAGTTTCATGATGATTAAGTTTTTGCTGATTTATTATATTATTACTTTTTACTCGGCAATTAAAATATAACCAGTTACAACTGCAAAGCCTGCGCCACACAGTGTGTTATTTCACACACCCGTTTAACTTTTTTTTTTAATTTTATCTGTTCAGTTATGTATATACTCGTGGAAGGTTTTGCAATTATATACAGGTTAACGTTGTCCCGCGCAACGTTGTTTCGCTATAAAATCGGCAACGAATTGTTACTATACCTCGATTAACGTTGCGTTTCTTCGCTGTAACGTCGTTTTAGCCTTCACTTTTCTTTGGCCCGTGCAACGTTGTTTCGTTTAACGTTGTGTTTTCCAGGAACGCATTAACGACGTTAACCTGTATTTTGGATCCGAGGAAATTAAAAATCTATTAAGAACAGAACATCTCTGTTTTAATTTATTCTTGAAGACTTTCTACTGAAGTGCTCCCGAAACCGCCTGTATTCTTATAGCTGGCTTCTTGGGCCTCTTCAGGCAACCGTCCAAGTGGCAATAAGCAAGCTTAAACTATGTCATTTGAGTGCATATGTAAATCCTGTATCCCCTTATGGGTCCTTATGTAGAGGCCACAACGCCCACGCGCCATCGTGTGCAATTTCTGGAAATATGCCTCAGCTCCCCCCAACTCCTTCCGAGTTGCCGTGCTTCCTTCTCTACTGTTCTGCGCCACGTACTCCTAGGCCCGCCATCCTGGGTAAGCGGATTCCATTGCATCGCTTGGCTAGTTATGGATCTGTCACCCTTTCGGAGAGTGTGACCAATCCACACCAATCCATTTGGTTAAGGTCCATTATTCCGTGAGACAGAAGGCATACATTATCGGCGTAGTCGAGGTGCTTGAGTTCAGATGTAAGTGTCTATCAAATTCTGCTTTGGACTTCGAATTCCTCAGACAGCCTTCCTCTGTGCAAGACGTGACATCTGAATGCATAAGAAGCTTACATTATGGGTCATTTGTAAGATTCACAGATTTCTGGTGCAAGGAGCTCTTACAATGTCCTTACGCATTTCCATGGATGATTTTGTATAATCTTAGCATAGTCTTGAATAAATTTACGATACTATCCAGTGAGTTTGAGAAAAGCTTGGATTTCTTTCACTGTTGTAGGAATTGAAAAATTTCTATCTTTTTGGGATTGGGTCTTGTTCCATAAGGAGTAATAATGTGACCAAGGAAATCAGTCTCATGTTTCATGAATTCTGATTTGTTAATAAAAACTTTTATATTTACTTTTCGTAATACTTTTAGTATTAATTAAATTTGTTGACTATGTTCTTGTAGATTTGTAGACAAAATTACATTATTATAGAGAATTTTTTATTTGAGAAAATCAGAGCCTTTAAACATGGTTATGGGGTTGCTTCCTGCTTTAATTGTAAACGCGACAGATCTAGTTCTTAATAATATTGTGGTGGAATATTTTCTTCATTTATTATACTATTGCACCAGTATAATCTAGGTGTTGAATTTTCTTTTTGATGTAAGGTTAGTTTTGTGGGTTGGCAGAGGAAACGAAATATCTCCGCCGCACTCAGGTCAGCACTGACCCATTGTGTCACACATAGGGGGGCTTAGGAAAAGTACTCCTTGCCCATTTAACCCATAAATATCTGTAACAACTTCCCATGGTTGTACTTACTCGTTACCCGTGTATACAAACAATCCTGATGTTCTGATGAAGTTCAATAACATGGCGTTGGAGAGTTCTCCTAGATCCTGAAAGAAGTGCTTGCCGAGGAATTTGCACCTGGAATGTCTTCTATAACATCCTCTGCAGAGTTCTTCTTCTGTCCGACGTAGTTTCTTTAGGTAGTACCACAGAGTGAGTATCCCCACGAGCATGGACAGTGAACGTCTGTCCTTGCGAATAATTCTCTCGGTCCTTGCTTTGTCAAAAAGTTGGCCATAGTTGTTTTGCAAGTATCTAGGGACTTCCATCTCAAGTTCGCCTCTCTTATAGCCAGTTTCCCTGCTTTAAGCCTGAGAGCGCAGTGCGGGGTGTTTATGGAGAGGTGGGTCAGTTCACGTAGGTCCGATGAAGCTTTCGTTGCTAATTCATCTGCTTTTTCATTTCCTGTGACGCCCTAGTGCCCAGGGACCCAACAGAGCAGAACCTTGTGCTGTGTTCCAAGAACCTTAAGCTCTTCTTTATTGGGAGCCACTCTTGACAACTCTACTACTAAAACAGATCTGATCTACTTGAACTACTCTGTGTGTATCTTTTATAAGTCAAATTCTGATGACGCTGCATCAGGCACATGCGCGTGTGTCGAGTCGTGTGAATTCCACATGTTATTGGTGTATGATGAGAGGGGGTGGGAGATGGACACTTTCGTTAGGAAGTGCTGTTGCCAATATCAAATAATGATTAATAAGGGAGGTGGGGGAAAACGGGTGTGGCGAAGGCTAGTGAAGTCACTGTTTGACTTGATTTGTTTGGTATGATTTGTTTGTCCACCGAATTCAGTTCTTCTGGGGGAATACATTTTAAATTTTCTCGAAGATGATCAAGTAATGGGAATCAGATTTGTCTTTTATCAGTAAATTATCATTGATATGGAAGAAGCTTTTTATATGTTCGAATCTGGACCTGGACATTGATTTACAGATTATAAGATTTTGTCCCTCTTCACCCCAATACATTCTATACTGTGGCATTCGAACAATAGTAAAATACCAAAGTATATTTCGATCTAATTCACAGTAACCTTGAGTTCGAGCCCGCTCGTTTGCATAGCATACTTGTTCGTTTCTATGCATAAGGTTTCCATCATGTCTTTATTTATAAGCTGACGAAAATA
The DNA here is from genome assembly GCA_949716465.1 of Chalcosyrphus nemorum. Taxonomy (NCBI): domain Eukaryota; kingdom Metazoa; phylum Arthropoda; class Insecta; order Diptera; family Syrphidae; genus Chalcosyrphus; species Chalcosyrphus nemorum. Next base: position 73,115,738 of record OX454333.1, read on the forward strand.
CTCCAAAGGAGTTGGACATGTACATATAAGTTGGATCTGGAAGTCGATCTAACCACTCACAATCAGGAACTTCATAAGTTCCGATTTGATTTGGACGGAAACGTCAGAATACATTCAAAATCCGTGGTACTTTTACCCTTGTGGGAACCAACGGTCAAATCGGCCGAAGACGACCGTCTATATTAGTTTGTCTATGGTTTTTTATATTCGTAGATTTGTCCTTCAGAGCTTAACTTTGCCGAGTCTGCAACAAATGCCAATATTTCAAAACAATATTTTAACGAGTTAAACTCTGTTTCAATTTTGTTCAGCGCACATTGTTTTTCTTTTAATGCACATGCATCTGTTTTCTTATTTTCGATTATTGTTGCATGTTTTAAAATGCACTGAATAAGAATATCTTCTTCTGGCCCCATTGAAATTCGATGCACGTACACGCTTTTTAAACATTTTGTTCTCTCATTTTTCCGTTTATAAAAAATGTCCACAGCAATTCTCAATATTAACGGTTATTATGAATGAAAATAAAATAAACAATATAGTATTTGACACTTCGTTTGTCACAATGGTGTAAAAATCCCTGGGACTATTTTAAAACTAATTTAAATTTAAAGACGCCGTTTATGCATAATGCCCGATTCACAATACCGCTTTGTCTGCTTCGCTTTGACAATCATTACGGGAACTGCTTTCATGGCTTCTGTCATTTTCTTTTTTGAATTGTCGGTCAGCTGTATTTTGTTGACAAATTAAATGGAAAATACAATTTTAAAAAATGCCTTACGTTTTTTTTTTTTCAAAATTTGAATACAAATAAATTCTCACAAACTTCAAAGCGAAGCAAAAGTTCAATTTTGTTTTGATTTCTCCTTCGCTCTGAGTAATGTTCTTACATGTATTTACGAGTCTCTAACGTTTGTCAACCGAAAGCAATGCGCTCAAAGTGTGATTGTGATTGCATACACGCATATCCTATGTTCCGATCTCAGTTTTGTGTCAAAGTTCTCAACACGAAACAGACAAAGCGGTATTGTGAATCGAGCATAATGGAGTGTAGTGAATGACGCCAATACCTTAATGGAGGTTTTAGTTAAAACTACAAATAATACTTTTTAATGGAGAGTGAATAAATCGGGCCTTACAGTTGTTGCCATTTTCCACTTATATGTAGTTGTCTCATTCAAATCAAATAATATTTTTATTAACGTAAATATAATGTTTTGTATGGAATATGGACAAGGGCATATTATTTTGAATATTTTGATCGAGTTGATATTTTAACCTTTTGACGGGGTACGGGATCCATGTCTCGAAGGCAAGTTTTTCTTGTCTGATCTCAAAAATAATTGCTTGGTAAATTGTTTCTACTGACTTTCCAAATAGTTATGTATATGTGTTCAGAAGAATTCTCAGTAAAAACATTGATCTTGAGCATACATACATATATTGAACAAAAAATGTATTTAATATTATAACATACACACATATGCATATATGTACCTGTATTTGGCAAGTTATTACATTTTTTTAAGTGCACTTCAAATAAGAACTCTTCTTTAATAAATATTTTTTTACTACTTTCTGGTTTTATGTAATATTTAGATGTTTGCATCCAATTTTATAACAAAACACAAAAGTATTGTGTTGTTTTAACATATACGATTATATGAATAGCTTTGTTTAATATAAAATTTGATTAATAAGGGAAGTACATAAAAGTTTTTAGCAGAATAAAATATGAACATGTGTTCAAATTTGTTTTGATTTTTCGAATATAAATTTATAACTGTGTTTGAATGATAAAAATATGAATTACTACATACTTATAGTTGTAACAGAATTACAAAAGGAAGAATTGGTTTTGAAATTAAGATCAGATAGAAGATGTTAACGACCCATTACATATATGTAGTAATGTTATATTAACCAGTAGTAATAAAAAAAATAGAAAGAATCATTAGTATAATAAAAATGACTCCATGAATAATTATATTATTTATACCAAAAACAAAGTATGAATTTACATGCTATTTCTGACGGAATATAAAATAAAATATATTCTATCGTGGGTCTCATGAAAATACAGCGTAGTTCACAAATTTCAAATTGTACAGAAGAGACTTAAATGTCTTACGGAACTTAGTAGCTATACACAAATTTAACTTAGTTTTTTAAGACACAAATTTGCTATAACATATGTCTGTCACGGAAAAATTAAGTTAAAACTATTTAAACTGATGATCTAATTCAACAAGTACATATGTATTTAAAAAAAAATCATGAATATACAATGTATCTACAATTTTGTATCACAATGTACTATAAGGTTGCTATATATTACTTATTTTATTTGTATTAACAAAAAACGAAAACATTGAAATAAATAAAAGAAAACTAAAACCACAATGTTCTATTGATTACTTCTGTAGCCCGTTTGCAGGGTTTACCCCTTAAGCCGACACTGTGAAACACCAAGATAAGTTAAACCGTAGCTTAAGCTCCAGCTGAGGCTTAAGCTCACACTGTGAAACCGGGCATTAAAATAACAAATTACAAAAAATATATGAAAAAATTTAGATATTCTTTCATTTTTCACATCAGCTCGTCAACACAAACCCTGTCGAATCAAAGAATACTCGATTACTTTTGACAAAATGCCAAATATCGATACTCGATTTCTTAAGCCATCATGCCAAATCGACATTTATTAGTCACGCATTACTCTATAACTGATGCGGTAATTTGACCCCAGATAATTAACATTAAGTTACAACAACAACACGAGATCCAGATACCTATCAGGGTCAATTACACCGCGTCTCTACGAGACATAATTCTAGTCTTGAAATGGGACTTGTTAAGGCCAAACTCCTTCAAATGAAATGTTTTGACAAAATTCACCCTCCAAATAGAGTGAAAAAGAAATCTAATATAATGTCTAACTTTTAGTCTAACACAAACATGGCTCGTGAAGACGCGGTGTAATATCCATACCTCTTTCGAGTGAAATGGCATCGCATCACTGAATACTATAAACATTCTGCGACCGAATCCACGACCTTTGTTGTCTACGGAACAGATGTTGTCGGTGATGTTGTATCTGTTCTGTGTTATATCGTTGTCTTGTCTCTCTCTGGCTTCTTTCTTTTCTCAAAAAAAAAATTGTCCTGTGCAAAATGCAGGAAACATTGCCGATGCCCGGCATTCGAAACTGTCATTATCATAGACATTGTTTTTCAGAAGTTATTGAATGTGGTTGGCGGGAAAGTAATTATTAAAAAGCGTCCTGGCATTCATGGTACAATTCTCATATATCTTATTAAGAGTTAAGTGAAAATAGTGAAACAGAATGCTAACAGATTTTGCCTAATATTTTTTCCACATTCAACACATGGTGGTGCAAAAGTTTAAGGTAAGTAACACACTTGAATTTGACTTAATTTATTTTATTTATCGCTCTCAGAAAAGGAATGCTTTATTCAATTCATACTTTCATTTATTTCGTTCATTACACAATTATACTAGGCAGATAGAAAAATTTGTTTGTCCAAATTTACCAAAGTATTTATTCTTTGATAAAAAGTAATTTAGTTAAATGAATTTTCCGAGCCCGCTTTACTCGGGATTAACTCATAACAGAGATCGGCATGCGATCACATTTTGGCGACTTAGAGTATACTTATAAAAAAAAGCGGTGCAAATGTGTACACGGAGAGATTGAGATGCGGACATATTTTTGCGACCTAAAATCTACTCACAAAGAAGCGTTGCGAGTATGTACAACCACCGCAAACAAAGCGATGGTTGTATATACTCAACATTCTACAATGGAATCAATTGGGTATGTTTCTCAAATAAACTCGAGTGTTACGTTTGTTCACTCATTCATATCCGCACCACCGCATGTGCGACCACTTATGACTAACAAAAACACCGCATACACCGCAACTAGGATCCAAAGACAATCTCTCTACATATGCATTTCCTACTACCACAAAACAAAAGATAAAAAAAATTGTACAATAAGTGGAAGTAAGTAGATCAAAAGTATACACTTTAACCCGTATACACGACCCCTTGTGAAAAAAGAGTACACAATACATTTTACCTGTCTGAAATCTTGAAGGAAGACGAAACAAAAATCTTCAGCCTTATTTTGAGATTCGAATTCATTCGAAAGTGAGTCGAATTCGCATAGACTGTATTTTGACTTTCGAATGAATAGAAAGAATAGAAAGTTCATCCAAACATTCGAAAGTTCATTGGTTGTGCGTATTTTGAGATTCTATTCATTCGAAACAAATGTCATTTTTCATTCGAACAAATTTTCCTGGCGCATAGATTAACAAACACGTAAATATAGTGAGATATTTTTAATATTCTCTAGAAAATTAAATGAAGTAACTTTAATTGACAATTTCTGATCCTGTCGGTATAGGTCACGTTCTAATTAGAAAAACTGGTGGCCGGCAATTGGTGTAAATAAAATAGTCCCACTCAAGTTCTATGTAAACAAATCTCCAAAGGAAAGACGAGTGAATGCACGAAATTATTTTGCAGCTTTATTTTTTACTCTTGTTTTACATTTTCTATGATGTCCTATTTATTTGTACTGTCCACAAAAGAAAGCAGCATTTTATTTTATCTAAAAACAACTCTAATTTTTAAAAATAAATCACCAAGCAAATGTTTACTTTACTTCTGACAGCACTCAAAATAAAGGTAGAGTGACCAGATTCGTGCCGAGTGTATGGTGGGAGAGAGTTGTAATTAAATATACATGTATGTTATTTTATTTTGCTTTGTTTTCGTGTTCGATATTATTATAGGTATACAAAACATGTTTCATAAAATGTCTTACTTAAATTTCGTCTTTAAACTTGTAAAAGTGTAACTAATAAAATTATTTGCAAAGAAAGAGAAGAGTTCTCACGCAAAAAAAAAACGAGGTATGGTCAACTTGTATAAAAAGAAATGTCAAACAGCTGACTTTGAGAGTTGAATTTATTTGAGTTCATTTTGCGGTATCATTCGAAAGTGAACACTTTTCATTCGAATCTCAAAATACACAAAAATCTTTCGAATGAATAGAGACATTCGAAAGAATTGACTATTCATTCGAATTTCAAAATAAGCATGCTTATCTTTGAGTCATTTTATCAAATAAGTGTAGTTGCGGTGTTTGCGGTGGTCTTGTTACTCATAAGCGGTAGTACAAGATCACACTCAGATTTGCTATAAATACTTATGCAGAACTATCGTGGGTTTACATTCGCACCGCTTTTCTCTCACCCATCGGTTTGATCTGGGGAAAAGTGATCAAACACCGAATAGTCTTTGAGTGAAGTAGGCTACATACTATCATTTTTCAACTGACATTCCTGGACTGTCATTTCTCATCATTTCATTCCAGGCTACACACTATCATTCCAGGTTGGTCATTTTTTCGAAGGTTTCCTCCTTTTTTTTTTGTTCATTGTTCGGTTTGTCTTCTTTGGGCGCAGGCAAAAATTTTTACACATTGTAATCTAATTCGAAAGATCCGGGACACAGAAGCCTGGACTATCAGATATGACCCTCGCTCGACTAGCGACAAATGCCAAATCATAAAATCTACCTGCACATCATACACATACATGCATCATTCTCCGTCATTCCAGCAAAATCCACGAAAAATTTCAACCCTCATCATTCTCGCCATCAGTTTCATCCTCATTTATCATTTCTATCTACACACTGTCATTTTCCATCAGTCCAGCAAGACTGTCAGTTGAAAAATGATAGTGTGTATCCTACTTAAGTATGAATAAATGATCGCAACATAAAACCGGTTTGCAGTCAATGCGATAGGGGTAAAATATTTTATTAAGTATGGATGAGTTTGAGTCGCAGAAACAACGAGTATACATGCGGTGTTCGAATTAATGCGGTATACCGCTGCAGATCTCTGACTCATAAATAAGAAAAAAAGTTCGGTAACATATGCAGAATCGGGTTAACGAGTACACCTGGCACACTCAGGCACTTTAATCTTAACATTGGTTTAACCGATTTTAAAGATAGTTTGCTTTTCAGAACAATGCCCAAAGCTAAATGTTCAATAATATGCGATTTTTAAACTTCGGCGTAAATCTTATTTTACAATAATCGCTTAAAATGGAGTAGCTGTCTGTTAAAATAATATCACTCCCTTCTAAGATATTTCAGCAATTTTAAATGTACCCATTGCATTCAAGAAAGTAGAAAATCGACTGTGTTTTAGTGGCTAAACTCTTGAAGGTGGAGTGCATTTTTAAGTAGGCACAAAATTGTGTTAGCACTTGGAAGTATGCAACCATCTTATTTACCTATATGGTTAAGCTTATTTTAAATATATAAAATAACATTTTCGAGACTTGACGTCTCGGAAATCGTAGAAGGCGCCAAAAATTTCAGCAGTTTTCTATAGAAAAATTGTAAATGCTTCATCCTTCTTGAAGGATTCGTCAGTGGACAAAACATTAAACTATACTCTGTCCAACATAAATTGTCAGTACACGTCTTATGGGAGTGCTTTTTAGATATCAGTAGCGTGACATACTTTTGCACCATACTAAATTGAGAGAAACCCCGCATAAAATGTGTATACCCGCCTGTGAATATCCATTTGTATCTGACGCAGATCCAACAGCGCACAGCTTGGTGTGCGCTGATTGGCTGCTGCATTTCAACCCCTATTTATATTGATGGGCATTCAGAGTAATCAGTGTCCGTTTTGTTACTCGTTCAGTTTTTTTTCTTTGGGTTTCTGTTGAGGAGCTTTAGAGCTTTTAAAAAAGTTCTTTTTGATAAGTGTTACCATCTTGTTTTAATCTGATATATTATTTTTTTTTAATGTGTTGAAAATACGTTAAATGCAGTTACAAAATTGTAAGATGTATTCTATTCTAAAATGTTTTGGGTTCAATTTTCAGTACGTTGAAAAATACATAAAATGCGCAATTGGTACAATAGGATGTTTACTTTCAAGCAATGCAATGAGTGAATAATTTAAATTTCTTCAGCATTGTTCTACATAATTTGTTTCCATTATAGGAAAATTAATTGACAACTTTTGCATGTCAATGGATAAAAAATTGGACCTTTGCCGATTCGCCTCTCATGAATCAAAAAAAAAAAAAAAAAACTTTGATAATGCCGCCAGTGTATATACATAAACTCGGACAAAGATATTTTTGACCAACATTGCATAGTTAGAATATTTTAAGCAATAAAATATTACAGAAGCAGGTCAATTTGGTCATCTTATATCCTTGCGCTCATCTGAAGAGAACACAGAAGAAGGGTATGTACATATGTACATAACTTTTATTGCTTTATTGCAGGTGATTTTTAATTGTCGAGATTTTTCAAGACTGGGTTTTCTTGTATTTTATCTTATTTCCATGTATGACTTAAGAAATAATTGCTTTATTACAGGATGTACGATATTTAGTTCCGTTCTCGTACAAAAACATAATACAGGGAGGATAGTCTTTGAGTTCTTATTTCGTTGCCAAAAAATAGATACAGTTTTTTTTCGATCCCTGGGTGTTAAGACGGGTAGTTTTTTAAGAACTGTTTTCAAATTGTTTTTTGAAGAAGTATTGTGCAATTTGTATTTTTAAGTCGTGAATTTTGTGCTTAGTAGTAATAAATGGCTTCCAAATCATCCAAAGACTTAAGTGCCGGAAAAAAAAAGAAATTGTTGACGCGACAAAAAAAAAATAAATGAAAATTTCAATCTAAAAAAAATAGGACGGTAACCCTACATAATATTCTTTTACATTTTTCCTAGTTTGAAATCATACTGCGGCAACCCTGTAAGAGCTTTTGTTAGAGTAGCACCTTACGGGAAACAAACGAGTGCGAATGAGAGACAAACATCCCTATCTTCCCTGTACTGACAATTTATGTTGGACAGAGTATATGTAGGTACCTACGGTTTTTTTATTATGCCCTTTTTTATATATTATATGCTAGTACATATACGTTTACATATTGTTTTCGAAAAAATGCTTGAAGTCGAATTATTCGAATTCCTTCTACAGAAATTGAAATTCAGGTATCAGGTAAATTGACTGCCTTCTGCAATGCGGGTGGTTTTGCTTTGCTTTTCTACCTACTTTGTTTTATTTTCTTATTTTATCAGTATGATCGGCTTTCTTTAGAATCAATAATGGACTTTAACATCAACCGGAGGGATTTCTGAAATTTTCTTCATTGTTTTTTGTTGTCTGGTACATAGACAAACTAATATAGACGGTCATCTTCGGCCGATTTGAACGTTGATTCCCACAAGAGCAAAAGTACCACGGATTTTGAATGTATTCTGACGTTTCCGTCAAAATCAAGTCGGAGCTCACGCACAGATTCTTAATCCGCGGTACATTTCACGGGTGCAGCCATTATCCTGTACATTTTGTTGTTGTTAATTGAATGTCAGTCTGCTGAAAATGTGGTGTGCAAAAGGAAAAGAAGAGACACCACGATTGTTTTTATAGGTACGTCTTGTTCCCACCAGAGTATATACCGTATGCACTGTCTTGGAACAAGATCCTGTGTTCAACTTTCAACATTTTGTATCTAAACGATAATTTGTAAATATTATATTGCTCTAATCCCTATTTAAAGCTTGCCGCAGTATTGCTCAGATTTAAAGTAGGTTCTTTTCACTGAATAATTATCATTTTACTTTGTGCGTTTCCAGATATGTATTTCTTGGTGCCTTTACCTGGCTCATTATCAGCATTATGCTTGCAATAATGTTGTCGACAATTACCCAAGCTTCTCTTCTTGAGGGCATGAAACATATTAGGCGCCTTGGGGTTACCGCATTTCCAATCTCTCGTTCTAGGATGTTTCTCGGAAACTCATACTGTTTGCACTCTACAAGGACGTGTTCCGCGTTTTGGGCTTTCCCTTCACAGTGCCGGCAGAGAGGATCATCTGCGATATTGTATTTGTGAAGGTATTCTCGAAAACTTCCATGTCCTGTTGTGAATTGAGTGAGGTAGAAATTTACCTCCCAGTATTTTCTTGTGGTCCACTCCGATATTTGGCAGCAGTTTGTAGGTCCACCGGCCATTTTCTGACGTGCTCCATCGTCGTTGCCATTCTAATTTCGCAGTCGCTCTGATGGTGCTTCTTTCCTCATTGTCGCTATTCTGCATGCATGCTGCTCTGACCTCCAGGTCGATAGGCATTCGCGCTGCTATCCATAATGGCATCCCCCGATACTGTCCTATATGCGGAGCATATTCCAAAAGATGTTCTTCTGTGTACCGAATTAATCCACCTAATGTATGAGTTTACAGCTGTAGCCGGTTCCCATATGGGGGCTGCATACATGAGGATTGACTTGCTAACTGTCGCAAGTAGGCTTCTTATAGGCTGCTTTGTTCCTCCAATATTGGGCATTAGCCTGGATATTGCTGCAACCACCCGATTGGCCTTTACACTTGTGTGGGTTAGGTGTTCTCTGAGGTTTAGCCTAAAGCAGTACTCCCAGGTACTTTATGTAGGGCTTCGACTCGATAGTGTATTCACCTACCTCTATTGTTAGGCGCTCAACTTTCTTGCGGCTGCTTATGAGGACGGCCTCCGTTTTATGTTCTGCCAGTACCAGGCCTTATGAACGAAGCCTCGTTTTCACGTCTTTAATTGTGTTATTGCAGTATTGCGTCACTTCCTCTTGTGTTTTAGCCACAACAACCACTGCAATATTGTTAGCGTAGCCGATTATATGTACTCCTCTTGGTTTACGGATCCGTAGTACCCCATCATACATAACATTCCACAGGGCTCCTCCTGTAATTTTATATGTTTTAGGCTTTTCTTCCGTATCATAGTGGAGGGTCCTATCTTCAAAATAGGCCGTTATTATTCGGCGCAGATAGTTAGGGACGCGCATGTCCCTCAACGCTCTCATAATGCAGCTCCGTTTGAAAGATATGAGAGGTTGGGTCGGTGTAATTGATGGTGGTCGCTTGCATTTACCACTTTTATGTCTGCCTAGGCATTATAGACCAATTTCTCTTTCAATATCACAAACAAAAGAAACTAGAAAAATGACCTAGTCGTTGACGTAGTTTCAGCCATATGAAGAGTCTTTTCAAAAATAATTTGTGTCACTTACTGTCACCAATAACCTACTATTAGATAGTCCACTTCGGAGGTTAGGGAGAAGATCTAAAAGCTTTTATACTGGTGAGCGAGAATGTGTTAGTGAAAAGCGCTATCTATGAATATCACGAACAGGGAAAATCACTAACACATTCTTGCTCACCAGTGTAACATTTTTAGGTTAATGAGAAGATCCTTCGAAGTGGACTATCTAATACTGGGTTATTTGAGCTTACTATATAATCTGAACTGAATTTTGTAACGTTTTTATTTCATCTGCCTAGATTTGATGACTGACAAAAATTGTTCAATATATTCTCGGTATCGGGGTGAAGCTGTGGTTGTATATATAAATTGACTTATTTATCAAGTAATACTATTATTTTAGTGCATTCATGTAAAATTTCATATAAATGTGATTATTAATTCGCGTTTTATCTCTAGTTAAACAGAATCATAATAGCAACTGAGACGATGATGGTGAAAATTGAGCATCGCGCTGTAATTAAATTTCTCACTAAGCAAGGAAAAAGTCAAAAAACTATTCATGAAGAGATGGTGGCTGTTTACTAGGGTTCCGCACCTTCATTATCAACTGTGCAAAAGTGGTCAAGTGAGTTCAAGAGAGGCAGAGAGAGCATTGAAGACGACCCCCGCTGCGGCGCCCCGGCTACTGCTTGTACGGGAGAAAGCATCAAAGAAGTCGAAAAACTTGTTCTTGAGGATGCCCGAATAAAGGTGAAAATGATGGCAGAGATCACCAAGCTTTCAATTGGTACCATTCACACCATTCTTCATGACCATCTTAACCTTTCAAAGGTCAGTGCAAGGTGGGTGCCACGAATGCTCACAGCGCCTCAGAAAAAAGTGAGAATCGCATGCTGTAGAGAGCTTTTGGAGATGTGTAGTGAGAACGCGGACGGTGTTATGGATCGAATTGTTACTGGGGGCGAAACATGAGTCCACCACTATGACCCTGAAAGCAAACAAGAGTCCATGCAGTGGCATAAAAAAGGAACCAACCCCCCGAAGAAGTTCAAAGTCACTCCGTCTGCCGGGAAGCTCATGGCCACAGTTTTTTGGGACTCAAAGGGAATCTTGCTCATTGAGTGCAAAAAAAAAGTTGAAACCATCAACCCCACATCCTACGCTTCCACTTTGCATAATTTGCGGGAGGAAATTAAAAAGAAAAGACGGGGTAAACTCGCAGCGGGTGTGTTGCTTCTTCATGACAACACTCCTGTTCACACGGCGCGAGTTTCCAAGGCTGCTGCGCGAGATTGTGGTTTCGAAGAAATCCAACATCCACCCTATAGTCCAGACCTTGCCCCTAGTGATTATTTCCTGTTTCCGGATTTGAAAAAATGTTTTCGTGGAAAAAGATTTTCGGATGATGAAGAACTCAAGTCGGCAATAAATGGGTATTTTGCAGAGAAAGAGGAAATTTTTTTTTTGAGGGTTTAAAAAAGCTTATCTCAAGATGTAACAAATGCATTGATGTTAGGGGAGATTATATTGAAAAATAAAAACAATTTAAATTGAATTCGCATTTTCCTTCATATCAATCGAACTGTGGCTATACAGAAGGATACTGCGAATCTCGTGGGTGGACAGGATCACTAATACGAAAGTTCTGAGAAGAATGAGATGTGGTAGAGAGCTTGTATTCCTAATCAAAAGACGTAAAATAGAGTACTTAGGCCATGTACTACGGAATAACAAATACCAACTACTCCATGTCATCATTCAAGGAATGTTAGAGGGAAGATGAACACCAGGTCGTCATAGACTTACATGGCTGACTAATTTGCGTGAATGGCTTAACCAGTCAATACCAGATATATTAAGAGACAAACAGAAAATTAAAACGAAGATTTCCAACCTCCGAAGCGGAGAGGAACCTTGGGAAGAAGAAGACTTGGAGAGATTTTCAATAAATAAAGGATTTTAATGAGCTGCTGCAACTAGATCATCAAATGTTATCACCAACAAGAGTTATTTAAGGAGACGCTCGAAATCAATTCATCATAACTACATCGTCACTACAAACAATACGCCTGCATCATGATTCATACCTGCATCACCTTTCATTCAGCATTCAACATTAAGTTAAGAAGTAGACTACAGTATAATGAATAAGATTGGGGTAAGTGGACTTATAATACTGTAATACTTGCCAAATTGATGTAGGAGTATATAATCCATATTTTATCAAACAAAAACTATGCATAAGGAGCAACACAAAATGTGACCATATTCACATGGGTATTGAGGTAGATTATTCGGTAAATAATTGACAATCATATTAACATTAAACAATGCCGTGGTCTTAATATACATAGTAATATGTATGATATTTTGATGTGCCTTTTATTCTTCATGACCATGTTTTGACTGACTCTTATTCTCAACCTCAGTTGGCTCAAGCCTATATGTGTACTCTTGGAATTCCTGTTACTTCCTTTGCACACTTTCTAAGCACTTATTTTTTTAGGAATGACCTGTTACTTGGAAGTTTACCACTTATAATTAACATTCTATATATTGTTTGGTTCTCAAATAAACAAATGGCAGACGTAACCCGAAAATTCTAAATTCTTTATCTTAAATTGCATTTGCTATGCGCTGGTGGTTTGCTAATCTGTCATTCAGCAAAGACTTCTTACAGATAAGACAGTGAAGACTTTTCCTTTGAATTCCAATTTTTTTCATACTGAGAATTCATTGATTTTTTTTCGAAAGGAAATTATCATACGATATCGTTCATTAATTATTTCTCTATTAGGAAATGGTGTGCATGTATCGAATTCTTTAAGAATACATTCATAATCAGCATTGACGACAAATAGAACATCTAGTGGTCTTTCATAATTCGTATAAGCTAATATTTTTTGGCGTAGGCATTGATGCTACACTCTTTCTTACATTCTAACTCATGAGTATTGTATGAGTTTACCTGATGAAAGAACTGCAGATAGCTATTGTGTTATATTATATTCTGCGTTACTTGACTACGTATTAACCTGTAAAACAAGAAAGAAAAAAAAGATAAGAACTATGTACGGTTAAAATATATATATTTATTTCCCTTTCTCCTTATCCACACGTAATGAGATTTTTCTCCCTCTTCTAGCTGCAGAAGATTGATGCGAGTCTCCTTTTCCCCAGTTGTGATATAGTACGGCCCTACAATCCTCGACCTTTCCTCATCGAAACCAAATATATTTACACTTATATTCGGATGAAGTTCGTCGAATATATTGTGGTCTGGTTAACATTAATTGCGATATGTATTAATCTAATTAATGACCAGCCACTCTCTGGAAACTCTTGCATTTTCATATAGACCTCTTCAATAGTCTTCCTTGTAAAGGTGACTGAATCACTTAAAATTACATCCATTTTGGATTGAAACGATTTAATAGACAGCATCATTTCATCACCTCCGTCATTTATGCTCATTTTCATGTACTCCGCAAAGAGTTCGACTTTAAATTTGAGTGCGGAATATTCTTCTAACAATCTCTCTACACTTGCGTTTATTACATTTTCTTGCTTCTTTAAAAATACTTCAGGCTCTAATTCGCCTTCATCTTTATTTTCAATTAAAAGTGTTTGTATGCGACCATTAAAACTGCTTTTTAAAAGTTTTACTGATTGGTCCACGATTTTAACGCAATTCTATTTATGGAAATTTGTGCGCAGATGGTAAGACCACTTGTTGACATCCGAATTCACTTCACACTTTTCGCACTTTTATACTGAATTCGATGAGGTTGCAGCTTTAGAGTCATCATAACATTTGGGAGCGATTAAAACGCTATAAAATTTTATTTTATGTTGTAGTAAAGCATCACTCCTATTTAACACTTTTCCACAAATGTCACACTGAATCTTTTTAACATGGACACTTTGCACATGCCTTTTTAAATTAAAAATAAATCGAAGTTTTAAAGTACGTTTAGATGACACTTTTTGGATTTTGAGAATGTTTTTTTTAGCGAAACTAAGACACGAATACATATAGCTTGATAGCGAAATTGATATATTTTACCACGTCTGAACAGCAGTTCGACAACGAATGAAGAAACAATTTGTAAAATCTAGGCTTATGCGTAGAACTCCATCATCAGATGCAACTCAAAGAAAAAATGCAGAAGGCTGTATGATGTCTTGTTAATTTCGTCTATGACTGCCTAGCTCAGCGTTGAATATCTGGCTGGTAGGAAAACCTAGAAACAACTATACGATAAATTATCTACTTTTATAAGTCGATCTGTTAGAATATCAATAAAAATGGAGATTGAAAAAAAAAACCATTTTTATTTTTTTAAACGAAAATTAGTTTTATTGTACATCAATTTCATGAGAGGTAACATTTTTTTTATTGTTGGTTTTTTTTTTTAATGTACATTGTTTGCGATTAGTATTATTACATATTATTACAAAAATAACAGCCTATCTAAAAAAAAAGCCGGCATCCGGTGCACATTCGTCCAAATCTCATCACCGGTGAGCTCCTCCATAGCCTTTAGAATGTGTTAGATTGCTCTGCAGCTTTCCTTAGACCTTTTCCCAGCTTGCTCCAGCAGACCCTTGACCTCTGCAACAAGGTGTGGGAATTCCCAACACTTTCTTTTGAAATGATCCACATATCGAGACGCGCACTCTGTTAGGTGTTTCACTATTTTTTGCTCCCCTAAAATCCACTTAAGAGGCCTCCACCCAGAATTTGAGTAAAAAGCGAAAATTGTGCATTTTCAAAACAACGCCATTCGGCCAATAGTGAACCGATTGCAACGTTTATTATGGCATATTAAAGAATGGTATTTAATCTAAGTTTTGTTCCAGCCTGAATTTTGAAAAATTGTTTTGTTGTTGATTTATTTAAAATATACTCAGACAACTTTCGTGTTTTTTACGAAAAACAGCAATTTTCAAAACAAAACTTCAGCCAGTAAACAGTATAAATTTGATATTTTTTTGGTGTTATTGGAAAGGTAATGAACGAATCGAAGTTCTGTTCGAGATAGAATTTTAAATTTTGTCCTTGTTTTGGATATATGTGCGTTTAAAAAACTGTAAAATTCTCCAAATTCAACACTGTTTTTCGTACAGAATTTGCAATATTTTCTGGTAAAAAAATTTAAAAAAAAAATTATGGGGACATACCATCTAACTGTTAGAATGGTCATATCAAACATTTTTGGACTATTTGCTGAGTACAATTGCATTTTGTAAAACACTTTTTCACGGTTTTACCCAGGACATAAACCGAGAATTTTTAGCGTGGACGATTTTAGTTCAAGATATTCACACTACAGAAAAATTTTCTCTCTCAATTTCGAAAAGCACTTATTCTCCGACTTTTGACTTCGAAAACCTCCTTACGCTCTTTCTCTTTGATTTACTTTGAAATTGTAGATATTTTTTTATTCTTTTCTGCCTATTCGATGAGAAACAAAAAAATGTTAATATGTATACACGTTTGTTTCTTAGTATGAGAAATTTGAATACATGGGTACCTTTTTTTTGCGGAAAGGGAAAAAAGTTGATTTTGTTTTTGCTTGGATAGAAATATTTGTATAGAATCATACTGCAGTGCAATTCTATATGGGTACATATAGTTAGCTAGATTTTTACTTATGTATGTAGGTACATATGTATATTTGTAATATGATGCAAATATTGTTATCGTAAAAAATCTGCTTTTAGGATTTGATGGATTTTGATATTGTCATTATAGAGAAAACTAAAAAAGTTGGTCTGTCAATTAAATCTGTCTGTCTGTCTGCTTATTTGTGTCCATTTATTGGACTGTCGCTTAAACGGCTAAACCGATTTTCTTTAAACAAAGCACCTACCTGAGGTGTATTGTGTTTTTTTTTTTAAATTATTGCTTATGTATCAAATTTATGTCGAAATTAGGAAAATGATTACTAGTGCGGAAAGACGATGTGCTAAGACAGACAGAAGAAGAGGGTGGGCTGAGAAAAATATCGAAAGGCCAGAATTCTACAGGCTAAAAATCCACAATATCTATCCATGTTTTGGATATATCACATGGTTTTTAAGACAAATTGCCCGAGGGGGCAATTTTATAATTGATTTGTGGACTTATAACCCACCTGAATTAGTCAAAAGCCCATTATTGTCTATTATGGACTTTTGGCCTGTGGACTGCGGCGAGAAAAATGTCAGCGGGAAAGAAAATTGGGTTGTTAGATTTACTGGTTAAGTTTCATAATATCTGATTTTTAGTGAGGGAAGGTCCTAAGGTTATAGCATTGAGTTACGTAAGATCTCTATTCTATAATCCTAGTCCGGATCTTTATCGTGAGAGTGGTGTACTGAAGCAGAAAGTTTCAGGCACTAATAATCAATATTTCAGAGCTAAAACGAAACGATTTTACCTTTATGAGTGCACTACACGGCTCAAATGTGAAGATTGAAAAAAATCCATTCATCCGTTAAAACAATCAGAATTGTTGTTTGACACACGTTTTTCATAGTTTTTGTATAATTAACACTATTTTTGGCAAAGATAATAGTCGCATTAATTGGTTTTATAAGAAAACCCATATTTATATGAAAACCCGTATGCTGTTTTTTCAGAGCGTGGTAATCCACGTCGATACGGTAAAAGTAGCCAGACAGGCAAATGTAGCTCAGCTGGGATAGTCTGGCCAAAGCTTATAAAAAACGTGTCCATCAGAATTTTGAAAAGTAAAAGAGGAACCGTCTCCAATATTACTAACTAACCCCAGGAACATTTACTGTGTTATTTGAATACAAGCTCATAGTCCGATCATCTTTTATAATAGATAACTTTTTCAGAAGCTGACCAGACGAGGATGAATACTTCCACAACTATCTTAATCATCTCAAATCCATTCTTACAACTTAGCAATTTGTAACAGTAAGATACTAAGAGGGATATCAGTCGGATATCAGATACTCAGTTTAAGTACATCCTCATCAAAGGTGGTTTTTAGCAAACCAAAAATCTACAACTCTATCATTTAGAAGAAATCTACTTGATTTAATGAAAAAAACGTTATTACTGTATTTTTGTAACGGCTAATTCAACTAAGACACAATATAAGCAAAAATACAGAAATTCCAATTTTTCGTGAATTCAAAATTTAAATAAACATACACACTTTAAGTTTGTCCCATACAAATATATACGTGCATATGTACACACTTTTTATTATATTATTATTATTATAATGTAGTTGCTCGGCAACCAAACAAACATCGAAGCGGAGCAACATCATCCCATAACTACTCGGCTCCACGTCAAAGAGCTTACTAAAACCCATTTTGCAATATTTTGTATTCG
The DNA here is from genome assembly GCA_949716465.1 of Chalcosyrphus nemorum. Taxonomy (NCBI): domain Eukaryota; kingdom Metazoa; phylum Arthropoda; class Insecta; order Diptera; family Syrphidae; genus Chalcosyrphus; species Chalcosyrphus nemorum. The sequence goes on from OX454333.1 coordinate 73,133,226, forward strand.
AAGATAATTATTTTCCTTTTTCGAACATGGTTCTACACTACAGGGTTCTACACTACACTATGTTCGACTTTGAGTTCGACATTTTGGGAGGAGGCCTCCACCCAGAATTTGAGTAAAAAGCGAAAATTGTGCATTTTCAAAACAACGCCATTCGGCCAATAGTGAACCGATTGCAACGTTTATTATGGCATATTAAAGAATGGTATTTAATCTAAGTTTTGTTCCAGCCTGAATTTTGAAAAATTGTTTTGTTGTTGATTTATTTAAAATATACTCAGACAACTTTCGTGTTTTTTACGAAAAACAGCAATTTTCAAAACAAAACTTCAGCCAGTAAACAGTATAAATTTGATATTTTTTTGGTGTTATTGGAAAGGTAATGAACGAATCGAAGTTCTGTTCGAGATAGAATTTTAAATTTTGTCCTTGTTTTGGATATATGTGCGTTTAAAAAACTGTAAAATTCTCCAAATTCAACACTGTTTTTCGTACAGAATTTGCAATATTTTCTGGTAAAAAAATTTAAAAAAAAAATTATGGGGACATACCATCTAACTGTTAGAATGGTCATATCAAACATTTTTGGACTATTTGCTGAGTACAATTGCATTTTGTAAAACACTTTTTCACGGTTTTACCCAGGACATAAACCGAGAATTTTTAGCGTGGACGATTTTAGTTCAAGATATTCACACTACAGAAAAATTTTCTCTCTCAATTTCGAAAAGCACTTATTCTCCGACTTTTGACTTCGAAAACCTCCTTACGCTCTTTCTCTTTGATTTACTTTGAAATTGTAGATATTTTTTTATTCTTTTCTGCCTATTCGATGAGAAACAAAAAAATGTTAATATGTATACACGTTTGTTTCTTAGTATGAGAAATTTGAATACATGGGTACCTTTTTTTTGCGGAAAGGGAAAAAAGTTGATTTTGTTTTTGCTTGGATAGAAATATTTGTATAGAATCATACTGCAGTGCAATTCTATATGGGTACATATAGTTAGCTAGATTTTTACTTATGTATGTAGGTACATATGTATATTTGTAATATGATGCAAATATTGTTATCGTAAAAAATCTGCTTTTAGGATTTGATGGATTTTGATATTGTCATTATAGAGAAAACTAAAAAAGTTGGTCTGTCAATTAAATCTGTCTGTCTGTCTGCTTATTTGTGTCCATTTATTGGACTGTCGCTTAAACGGCTAAACCGATTTTCTTTAAACAAAGCACCTACCTGAGGTGTATTGTGTTTTTTTTTTTAAATTATTGCTTATGTATCAAATTTATGTCGAAATTAGGAAAATGATTACTAGTGCGGAAAGACGATGTGCTAAGACAGACAGAAGAAGAGGGTGGGCTGAGAAAAATATCGAAAGGCCAGAATTCTACAGGCTAAAAATCCACAATATCTATCCATGTTTTGGATATATCACATGGTTTTTAAGACAAATTGCCCGAGGGGGCAATTTTATAATTGATTTGTGGACTTATAACCCACCTGAATTAGTCAAAAGCCCATTATTGTCTATTATGGACTTTTGGCCTGTGGACTGCGGCGAGAAAAATGTCAGCGGGAAAGAAAATTGGGTTGTTAGATTTACTGGTTAAGTTTCATAATATCTGATTTTTAGTGAGGGAAGGTCCTAAGGTTATAGCATTGAGTTACGTAAGATCTCTATTCTATAATCCTAGTCCGGATCTTTATCGTGAGAGTGGTGTACTGAAGCAGAAAGTTTCAGGCACTAATAATCAATATTTCAGAGCTAAAACGAAACGATTTTACCTTTATGAGTGCACTACACGGCTCAAATGTGAAGATTGAAAAAAATCCATTCATCCGTTAAAACAATCAGAATTGTTGTTTGACACACGTTTTTCATAGTTTTTGTATAATTAACACTATTTTTGGCAAAGATAATAGTCGCATTAATTGGTTTTATAAGAAAACCCATATTTATATGAAAACCCGTATGCTGTTTTTTCAGAGCGTGGTAATCCACGTCGATACGGTAAAAGTAGCCAGACAGGCAAATGTAGCTCAGCTGGGATAGTCTGCCCAAAGCTTATAAAAAACGTGTCCATCAGAATTTTGAAAAGTAAAAGAGGAACCGTCTCCAATATTACTAACTAACCCCAGGAACATTTACTGTGTTATTTGAATACAAGCTCATAGTCCGATCATCTTTTATAATAGATAACTTTTTCAGAAGCTGACCAGACGAGGATGAATACTTCCACAACTATCTTAATCATCTCAAATCCATTCTTACAACTTAGCAATTTGTAACAGTAAGATACTAAGAGGGATATCAGTCGGATATCAGATACTCAGTTTAAGTACATCCTCATCAAAGGTGGTTTTTAGCAAACCAAAAATCTACAACTCTATCATTTAGAAGAAATCTACTTGATTTAATGAAAAAAACGTTATTACTGTATTTTTGTAACGGCTAATTCAACTAAGACACAATATAAGCAAAAATACAGAAATTCCAATTTTTCGTGAATTCAAAATTTAAATAAACATACACACTTTAAGTTTGTCCCATACAAATATATACGTGCATATGTACACACTTTTTATTATATTATTATTATTATAATGTAGTTGCTCGGCAACCAAACAAACATCGAAGCGGAGCAACATCATCCCATAACTACTCGGCTCCACGTCAAAGAGCTTACTAAAACCCATTTTGCAATATTTTGTATTCGAAGATAATTATTTTCCTTTTTCGAACATGGTTCTACACTACAGGGTTCTACACTACACTATGTTCGACTTTGAGTTCGACATTTTGGGTGGAGGCCTCTTAAGGGGTTACGCCAACCTGACCACGTGAAAATCGGACGGTTTTTCAGGAATTTATTGTGACTAAACTATTTGAGATAGGATTTTTCCACTTTTATTTCTATTTAATGCAACTTATGAACGTAATAAATACTAAACAAATTTTTGTTTTCAATTAAAAATGGCGGAGATATGAGCATCGGCGATCATCGGTTTTTCCGGAGCGCTCCTTGTTGGTGGGCATGAATCACGTGTCAATTTTTATCTGAAACAAGTGTAAAATGGTTAAATAAAACACAACCAATTTCAAAAACAAATAAGGTTTTAGTAACTTTTATTACGGTTATTTACTGAATTTAAAAAAAAAAACGGCCGACATTGTACACTGGCAACCCAGACTTTCATGTTTTCAGGGGATCTGGGTGTTCAATTCTACCACTCCACTCGCACACAAGCGGGAAAAAGGAAACACAACGTCACACACACCCCGACCGACGTTGTGTTGCCTTTAACTAAAAAAAACTGTAACAAACACGTAGGTAGTATGGACATGTCCATGCATGACATGTACATACTAATTTTTAACTATATATGTTCACATGCGAATTGCATCTATTAATAGCATAAGGATAAGACTCAGTGATTTTACTCACCCAATTTATTTTGTAGTTGATGACTACTTTAAACTATTATACCAATTATCAAAAGCACAATAAGTATTCACTGGAATCACTCCACTACCGTCTATGCGGAATATCAATCACCAACTGATTTCCTTTTTCTCGACTACATAGCCCACTAAACTACCAACATGCATATAGGAGCGTTGCCAGAAACACTACTCAGGAATTCTTTTTTATTGAATTTGTAAAGCATTGCTAGGTCAATATTTTCGTGCTTACCAATTTATTTTACACTAATTAAATATTCAATCCTTATCGCATGTTAGTTAGTAGTACGATGGGATACACTCCGTAGTTAACAGAAAAGGGATCAGTGAAACCGATGTGTGTAAATGTGTTATATGTACATAGATTATTTGGGGGTTAATGTAAATTCATCGTACAGTTGTGTATTCTACAAAAAAGATCACTGAATAATAGCATTATGTGGATAGCTAGCTTCTATTTGTATCAGTGGTGTATTCCCATAGCAAAACATTTAATTCTAGATGATGCCAACTATTGTAGTTTCTTTCAAATAAGACGAACTTAATCTCAAGCAAATATACAATGATCATATAAATTCCGTTATGTCGTTTTTCGCTTCCTTTCACCACCTCGATGTCTATAGATCCCGCATAGTCAACACCTATGTGTAGTTGTGAACCGGGGCTGTTGCTATCCGGAGCGGTTGTGAACCGGGCGGATGGGAACCGAGCGGTTGAAAAACAGGTTACATTATATTCTCTTATATATCTCTTATCATCTACGTAACTTAAGGCTAACTTATTAACTGACTGAGTATACAAGCTATGGACCTTTGATCTTATCACACACATATTTCGGTAAAATAGTTTCTTTTTAAGCAAACAATCTCTATAATTTTCTAGCTTAAGTTATCCGATATAGTATATTTTGACACCTTTAGCCTTTTTAATTTCCTTATCAGTTTCAATTGATAATGAATACATTTTAGATCGAAGACCAACGATTTATCTCACTATTTGAACATTCATTTCATCATTCCAGTTACTTTATTATTTCTGAGAGATATACATATATATATAAGCTGCCGTGTCATATCGCGAGTCAAAAACACATAAGATATTTTTATACAAATCATCCGTTTGAATAGCATAAATAAATGAATCCGTATCCATGTAATTTAGCAAACATTTTCCCCATACTTTGTGTTTCGGTGGATGATGAATATAAAAGATGTGTTTTAAAAAATGAATCGATTAACTTTTTTTTGTACGTCTTTATTCGATCGCGGTTGCAAGGTAAAAAAGCAAGAAAGAAGGCCGCTCACAGCGGAAATAGCCTATTTATGTTATACGAAAAAAAAGATGGACGGCGAAATGACATGCATGGCGGCTGTTTATAAAGGCCATCTATATGTGGATATGTACATACTTTTAATTGGGTATGTTGGTTTGAACACTTTGGTTGCATGTAATCATAATGGAAGTCGTACATTTTCCATTTAGAAAAGTCGAGAATGGCAAAGCCTAAATAAATTGGTTTATCATAAGTAACATGCATACGCTTCATCTGGATAGCAACCATACCGTCTGAGTGGAACTTTGATAATTGGGTTTTTCTATAAGAGCTCTAGCGTCTAGACGTTTTTCCCGACTAGTCCATTCTGTCACAATTTTTACATCCTTGCACTTTTCTACATTCTCCATTGTTTTACCAAACACAGTATTGTTAAGCAATTTGAAAAAGTCTTTCTCAAAAGCATTCTTAGCTAATGCGCAGTGATGGGTATTGAGATCGATATATTTTTTAAACCAAACCATTTTTAATGCACTGCTGAAGATTCCTGTAATGAATTATATATTTGGTCTTGTGCGTAAAATCTGGTATAAGTTTTTTAAATTTAGAATCGCCTCCTTTGTTATGTTGTTGGATATTCTAAATCGACTTTAAGAACGTAGCCAGAGGGTTAATCCTTAGAGATTTCAGTAACATTAAAATCACTATTTTTAATCCATTTGAATTCGCCGTAAGTTAATGATTGCGACATAGTCCACCCATACAGATTATTGACATCGAGATGTATCAGATATTCGTATTGGAGCTGGGTATTATGATCAGGCATATACTTACTATTCGCTATGGAATGCCTATGAGCATATTGTACAATACCACCTGTATGCTTCTATGTAGGCTACGCACCCGAGATCCAGCTCACACAAAAAAGGGGGATGAAAAAAAAGAAAAACCACGTATTGGTTGAGAACAATTTATTTTTCTAAGGTGACTGTACTCACCGCCAGTTTTAATCAAGAAGAAAGAAAAAGGCGCGCAGACCGTTTTTTATTACTTTTTGACAGGCGGACAAATTACAATAAAAAAGATGGCCGTTCAAGAAAATATGGCCGTGCAAAAAAGAGATGGCTAAAGAGTCTTGTAAAGTGACATCTGTTGAGAAATAGTGCTCAAATCTATTACATTATTTTCCTACCTGAACATTGCCGGCCGCCTTGCAGCGTCGGCTGTAAGATAAACTAGAACTATATACAAGTATGTTTTGGAATAATTCTTAAATCGAAGTATTCCACATGCACTTTTGGCAATTCGTACATACATTGCGCCATTAAATAAGTATATGTCTACTTACGACTAACACTTTTTTTATATTTATATTCTTAATTAATTTTTATCGAAAATTGTTATTTATTAATATAATAATGAATGGGGTTAGATAGTTTGTTCTCCATGTGTTTGTTCCAAGTCTGGTGTGGGTTGATTCTGCACGTGGTGACAGGTTGAGTGTTTCGTCCACTGCCGCTCCAATGTGTGGAAATGGAAGTTGATTAATTGGTAGGGTATTTAATGGTAGGGTTTAAGATGCACGTGAAAAAAATGAAATTCCTGCCAATATTTGACTATTAGGCACAGTTTCAGTTTTTCCCCATTGGGATATTGATACTGTTCTATAATACATTTGCACATTATATTAATAAAAAACAAAATAAAAAAATTATGATTTTACCTTCGTAAAAGTCCAAAGCGGGGTAAATTTTCCATACACTTTCCTCTAGCGCGATCCCTAAGAGACCTCCATCGGCTCTGGCACTGCTCCAATTGAATAAAAAATAAAGCATTAGCTACATACATATCTACATATTTCAAAACTATTTAGTAAATATAATACCATCATTAGCAACAACAGCCACCACATCCAACCAAGGTTTTTTCTTCAGTAATTTATTCCTGTACGACTTCAATTAGTTGTTCCTGAAAGAAAGTTGTCTTTTTTAAAACATAAATTGCATAAAATACAAAATTTACTTACATGAATATCGAAAGCTTCTTTTTCGCAGCTGAACAAAGAAAAACAAAATGAAATATCAATTGGTTGTCAACGGATTCGACGGATAAAAAGAGTAGAAAGTTCGCCTACTTTATCTGTCATATCCGTTGCTTATGGGTCACGTTGCATATGCAGCTGTCACTTATATACGTCGACGTAACGGTTGAAACGGATTCTATGGGCCGGGCCCTTAATTGTCGAAAAAAGGTACATCTTTCATAATTCTTATCACTTAATATTGACTTTTCTGGCGTAGGCATAGATTGTATGAGTTTACTTGATGAAAGAACTACATATTGCATATCCAGATTGTCCGCGCTGCGTTACTTAACTACTTATTTGTAATACAAGACAACAAACCGAGATAAGTACAATGGACGTTTAGAATGCATTTATATATTTAGCTTGGCAGATTGTTTATCCACACGTAATGAGATTTTTCTCCCTTTTGAAGCTGCAGAAAATTGATACGAGTCTCCTTTTCCCCAGTTGTAAAATAGTACGGCCCTACAATCCTCGACCTTTCCTCATCGAAACCAAATATATTTACACTTATATTCGGATTAAGTTCCTCGAATTTCAGGGTCTTCTGTACTTTTAAAGGGAATTCCAGTTGGCTGAAATGGATTCTTCGTCCATTTTGAAGTTGTCTTCACTTATGGCGTTAATACGATATGCAACAGCAACAGCTGATATTATAAACCATTTAAAGCAATATTCATCGTTGTTTTGCACATTTTTTCCGGTCTGTGGGATTCCGTGGACAGGCTCATAAACTTCAGTTATATGAAAAGTAATTGACACATGTTTATCTTCCTTTTATGCTAATAGTACGTTTACACCGCACCGAAATCCAACATTTCAGGAAAAAAATTTCGAAATCCAATTTTGCGTTCCCACTGCAACTTTAGCATTTCAAATGACAGCTAGTGTGAGATTGGTTATCTTTGTTTTGATTTAGTCTGGGGAGATATCGACGCCTCTTTCCATAAATTTAGCTGATATCTTTTTATAAATATGGCTATTTTTGCGGTTGCCACGGAGCTCACCAATTTGCTCTTCCCAGAGTTCAACAAAATATTCCTCATCTGTGTCTGTTCTTTCTGCCAATAACCTACCTATAAAATAATTTCCGTGGCAATATATATATGAAAGAAAATCTGTTCTACGCCTATGTGATGTTAAACTACACTTCCATCCTGTATAACAATAAAGTTAAACACACCAAAGGGCATGCAACTTAACCTCAAAGAGAAAGATAAGAAAGCTAAGAGAAGAAAGTTTAAGAGAAAGAAAGAGAAAGATAAAAAAAGTGACTACTTGAAAATTTATAGAAGATGTCAGGTGTTATTGACATTGGGATAGGATCTTATTGTTGCCGGCGATCGCACATCCATCAGGCTAACCCACCCTCATGCATGACTCTCATGCAAGACCATGGCTACCTTGTGCCTGTATTGCTATTTAAGATAGCCCCTATCACGTTTTCTACAAAGGACCTCACGCACTCATTGAAATTTACTCACTGTCACCACCCTTTTCTCGCCAAATTGAAAATCACTTAAAACATCTCAAAACACGTGAACATTTCGATTTAACGTTATAAAAGTTATTTTATTTAAATTCGTAAAGAACAAGTTATTAGATTACACAAGAGCAAGATATTCTCAAAATCGCATCATAGCAGAAAAAAATAGCAATTAACAGAGGCAGAAAGAAATCGCATGAACGAATAAGGAAATATGTAACTATTATAGGGAAATAATAAATTCGCGTAAAAAACAATGTGAACTTTTAATTTACCCCATAGTATAAATACTTTGAAATGTGCAATGATCTTATAGAAAAGCCAAAAGATTACTTAAGGTTTCGCTGATTGACTAAAATGATTAATATTTTATTGATAGTATGTAGGTACGTATATGCATGTGTTTTCGGAAGCTGCAGCCGAACTGTGCGCACAATTGGCTCTGTAGATCACTGTATCAAATTGAAAAAAAAACTATTAATGTAAAAAAAAAACTAATAAAGGTACATGTACTTTTGGCGATTCGTACATACCTTGCGCCATTAAATAAGTATATGTCTACTTACGACTAACACTTTTTTTATATTTATATTCTTAATTAATTTTTATCGAAAATTGTTATTTATTCATATAATAATGAATGGGGTTAGATAGTTTGTTCTCCATGTGTTCCAATTCTGGTGTGGGTTGATTCTGCACGTGGTGACAGGTTGAGTGTTTCGTGCACTGCCGCTCCAATGTATGGAAATGGAAAGACCGGGTGCTGCGTAGTCTCGTGGTTGATTGATTGGTAGGGTTTAAGATGCACGTGAAAAAAATGAAATGTGTACTTTTTTCTTCCTGCCAATATTTGACTTTTGCACAGTTTTTCGAAGCAATTTTAGCTTCTTTTTGTTCTTTAATGTTTTTTTTTTCTTATGTTTTACTTAATTGTGTTTTTTTTTTTTATTTTTTGTACTAATATATGTTTATAGTTAAGTAATATACTTTTTATGTAATGCACTTTTATAATATTTCTGTAGTAATCGTTACGCAAGTTGAAAAAAAGGAACACACACCATGCACTATTAAGTGCCAACCGGAAAAGAAAAAGAAGAGGTCTCGAACATGTGCTATTGGGCTTATATAGTCCGAAATTCTGTACTAAAAGCAAAGTGCAGAGTGACGTGAGTTATGTTTTCGAATCCACTCTCATTAAATAAAACACACCGAGTTATTTCGTACACTTTATTATTAATATGATTTTGTGGGATACGGAGTGAAAGATGTCACTCCGTTTGGAGTTCACTTTCAACTGAACTTTATTTCTTCATCCAGTATTAATTTAGTTTCTATATTGACTGATTGAGTATGTATTGAGTATTCTGAGTCGATAATATACTCGTATGCTACCGATATTATGTTCATATTAGCGATCTCCATCGGCATATTTATGTTTACATAAGATATTTATGTTTACATAAGACTTCCGTTGAGGATGATTGCTAACATACAATCTGTGTTGGGAATGTTTATGATCCGAAGATCGACTTGGCTGGAGCAGTATTCATAGGAACTGCTATGTTTGGTTTTGTGCTTGGGAGGTCTGACTGTATCATAACTCCTCCTGGGTTAGATTGAAGATTCTCCCGAATCTTTACATATTTACGATATTTTATGTATGTTATTACTGTTACAATCGTAATGAATATTATGGTAATTATATTTAAGGAATAATTTGCCGTTTTGTGATAACATAATTCGATTATCTTCTCATTATTCTCAATACTTTTCTCGTTTATTTTATCCACAGTTAATTTGTCTTTGAATGTATAATTGATATTTTCATTTGGGATTATAAAGGTTTCTTTAAAATTCTGTATAACATTATTAAAATAATGGTTTCTTATTTCAATAGAGCAGTTTTGAAAATATATTATATAATTTCCATTCAATGTTCTGTTTCTATTATTACAATTCTGTTTTAATGTTTCATTTCTTAAGTTTTTCAAAATTAATGTATCGTCATAAATTTGTATTATTTCGGTATTATTATTGAATATAAGTTTACAACTTTTCTTAAAAATACAATGTTTAGAGATTTTATTTTCGTTTACAAATTCTGTTTGTACAACATATGTTTCATTCTTATACTTAAATATTACTTCATTTCTATCATCTATTTCTTTATAATTTTTGTTTGGTAGTGGTACAATTATTTGTGTTTTTATTTTTACAACTTCTTTTGGGATTTTTACTATAAACATAAGTTGATTTTCTTTGTATCTGAAAAGTGCTGTTCTTAAAAATCTTAGTTTATCTATGTTAATATTATATTTTTCTATTTCTTCTTGTGTTAAAATATTAGGATTAATTAACCCACGATGTGCCGCTAGGATATTATCTTGAATTTGTTTTATTTTGTTTTTTATTATTGTAATAGCTAACAACTTATCCTGATAAATATTCTGAAGTATTAATTTTTTTAAGTTGTCCTGTATATTATTCCAATCATTTATTATTTCTAAGTTATTTTTATAGAGGGTCTCTTTTAATAACTGAATTGTTTCGTTAAAGTAGTAATTTATTTTTATCTGTTGGTTAAGGTTTGTAAATGAGTTGTGTAGGTTGGTATCTACCTTATTAAAATGGTCTACTATGTCTTTTCTATCTTTACTGTCCATTATACCGAATAGGTAACTAGCTGCATTGCCTACTATGTCTATTAAGGCTCTTTTTGGTCGTTTTAAATTTTGACTTTTTAATGTTTTTACTTTTGATTTTAATACTGCTATTTCATTTAGTAACATTACTTTTTGATACTGATATAAAGATCCTACATTACTTTCTAATGAATGTATAATGTTTAAGATTTCATTTGGATGTATGATATGGCAAATTAAGTCTGTCTTTGTAATTAAGTCTTCTTCCTTTCCTGAAATTACTGCATAGCCTTCGTTGTTGTCAATGTATTCTGATATCATTGTTGCGAACGTCATTGGTACTGCCAGTATTATTATAAGTGTTATCATCTGGAATATATAAATCTATTAAATCTTCAATATTAGAGTTGTCTCCTAATCTGTTAATTATGCTTAGTTTGTCATCGTCTTCGTCTGTATCAAATGTAATTGGTGCGAAGCTTCTCTTGGGTCGTTTTATATTTGTATTATGAACATTTTTTAGTTCTGTTATTCTGAAATATGGAGCATCCTTATGTCTCACTCTTTTGTAATTTTTGATCGGCCCTACTTCTCTTGTTTCCGTATAATATTCTCTGTCCTTATTTCTTTTATTTATAATTTTCCTTTTATTGGCATCTGTTCTGTCTTTAAGAATTATGGATGGAACTCTGTCTTTAGCTATTCTGGGTGTGCATTTAATTGTTGAATGGTATCTATCATTATAGTTATTTATGACTATTTGTATTTTCATTTCGGTCGATAGTTCATTATCGTCAATTCCTGTTAGTTTCTCTATTAGGGTTGAGTGTAATCTCTCAATATCTGCATTGCCAGTGTGACTATTGGGTGTAGTTAAATGTACGTCTTCCTGCTCTTGTTTCAAAAATTCTATTAATTGTTCGGCTTTGAATTCATTATCCATTATAATCGTTTTAGGTTTACCAAATTTAGCAAAATGTTCTATAATTATCAGTTTTTTCATACGCCAATTTCTATCAGTTATGTTTTACGCCGTCGCGAATTTTGTTAGTTTGTCGATTACTGTTACGAATGATTTTTTCTTAAAATGGAAAATGTCAAGATGAATAGTATAATTCTTTTCTAGTGGAGTTTCTGTAAACCGGAATTCGGGTTTAATAGGTTTTCTGTCATATTTAGTAGTTAGACATTTTTCACAATTGTTTATTTATTAGTTGGACATGTTGCTTTAGTTTTGGATAAAAATGTTTTCCTCTTAATGAATTAAATGTCTCATTGATTCCGCTATGCATTGATTCATTATTGTGGTATAATGAAATCTGCTTATGCAATTCTTCTTCAGTACTTATCTCAGTTGCTCTTTTTGTACATGTAATGAATTTTTTATCTAAATCTATTGAGAACATATCTATTAGTATTTTTTGTATTTTGTTATAGTCACTGTCGCTCACTTCTGAATATATTCCTATTTTACCTTTCTTTATATTTCCTAACAAAATTTTCTTTATTTTGTCTTCCTGATCTTGAGGATTAATCTCTACTATGTTTCTACCAAAACTACTGTACTTTTTCGTGTCTGTATTGTATTTAATTACAATTTGTTGTTTATGTTTATTTACTATATCCTCTTTTATCTTGTAATGCTCTCTCCATTCTTCTGTTGCAGAATGTATAGTGTTTAGCGATTCTGTGTCTGAAATTTCAAAATTCGATTCGTTGTCATTTTCTTCATTTATTTTAGGTGAATTTTCGATACGACTCAAGAAATCTGCTACTACGTTTTGCTTACCATTTTGGTAAATGATTTCACAGTTATGTTCTTGAAGCTTCAAAACCCATCTACTATGTCTTTGCGACATTTCTTTTCCTTTATATTTATTATTAAGGTATTTTATTGGACAATGGTCCGTTATTATTTTAAACTTTTTGCCGTAAATATACGGTCTGAAATATGATACCGCATATATGATTGCTAAGAATTCTTTGTCTGTCGTTGCATAATTTTTCTCATGGCTGTTTAATGTTCGGGATATGTAACATATCGGTTGGTTGAATTGTGAAAGGACTGCACCTATGGCGTAATCACTTGCGTCTGTAGTGATTGTGAATTCTTTATCGAATTCGGGGTATTTGAGAATTGGATGAGAAGAGATTAGACTCTTTAAATTCTCAAAACTTGCAATATATTGTGGATCATTGCAGTTAATTTTACAGCCTTTCTTAAGGTATTTTATCATGGGGTAGGCTATTGCCGAATAATTCTTCATAAATTTCCTATAATAACCCGTAGCTCCCAAAAAGCTTTTGAGTTGTTTTTCCGTTTTAGGAACTTTTAAACTCTTTATGGCTTTAACTTTTTCAGGATTAGGTTTAATACCTTTTTTAGTCAGTATATGCCCAAGGAATGGGGTATCCTTTTTTAAAAATGAACATTTATTTATTTGTAGTTTCAAATTATGTTCCCTTAGCTTTTGAAAAATTTGTTCAATGTTACATATGTGTTCCTCCAATGAAGTGGAAAAAATTAGTATATCATCAAGATATACGACACATATTTTATTGATTAAATCCCTAAGGATTTCATTCATTAGCCTTTGAAATGTTGCCGGAGCGTTCTTGAGGCCAAATGGCATACGAACGTATTCGAATAGCCCACAAGGTGTAATAAAAGCAGTTTTGTGTATATCTTTCTCTGACATCAATATTTGATGGTAGCCTTTGGCTAAGTCAAGAGTGCTGAAATACTGTGCTTTTCCTAACTTATCCAATATTCCTTCAATATTCGGTAGTGGATATTTGTCGTCCACTGTCAGCTGATTAAGTCTTCTATAATCTATCACAAGCCTGAACTTTTGTATTATTGTATCGTCCAATTTCTTCTTAATTAGTAAGGCTGGCGAGCTATATTTACTTCTACTCTTCCTAATTATTCCCTGTCTTTCTAAGTCTTTGACTTGTCTTCGAATTTCTTCTTCTTGTTCTGGGGGTAATCTGTATATTCTTGAGTTAATTTGCTCGTCATTAGTTGTCTTTATTTCATGTACCACAGAGGTTTTGTTTGTTAAATTATCTCCTTCTATGAATATGAGACTTTTATGTTTGTCTAATAACTTTCTAATATTTTGTGATTCTTCTTTATTCAAATGGTCTAATTTTATTGTTGCATTTTCTAAAACTTCTAATGCATAATTGTCTTTTTCCTTTGTTTTTTGTAATATTTTCAAAATTACTCCGTTTAATAATTCTATTTGTCCGCTCCTAATATCAATATTTTTTACGTTTTTGCTTATCCAGTCCATCCCTAACAATATGTCAAATGGTTTGTTTAAGTCTACTAGTGCCCATTTCATTTTGCTGTTTGCTTGACAATTGAATTCTTTTGGGGGGTCTGTTGCTACTAATTTCTGCATTATTTTTTTATTTTCAAATATTGTGTTTACTATTACTTCTCTTCCTCTTACTTTTACTTTACTTTACTTTTTTCTACTTTTTCATTTTCATGAGTCAATTGGTTTGTTTCCATTGGTTCTGGTCCCTGACGTTTTTGTGTACTACTTGTGTCTTTTTTTTCTTGATAATTTTTATAATTACCACTTTTGTTATAATTTCACTTGAAATTTCGTGACTTGTTTTTCTTAAAATTTCCTGATTCATCTTTTTTTTCTTTATTATTATATGAATTACTTGTATACTCCTTGGTTTTATTATCTGATTTTGTTTGATAATTTTGCTTACCATCGGTTTGTTTAATGTATTTTGTATTTAAATTCCCTTCGTCTAAATCTACGAATTCATATAGAATTCTTAAAATTTCTACAAGAGATACCTTTTTCAATATATTGTGTGCTAGAGGTCCTGCCGCTAGAGTTTTTATTTTTTGTATTAAAATACCTGAGAAAATTTCTTTCATAGTGGGTCCTTCTTCAGATATAGAACAGTACAGTGTAATATCATCTACAATCTTGTTTGTCTTATAAATTAGTTCACTTACGGAGGCTACCCTCATGCTGAAAATCTCTTTTGATCCTTTTTCGGGCGGTAATGCTGCTTCAACAGTGTTTTTACTTCGTCCCAACTTTCTGCTGCATATAGTTGAAGGTAATTTTTAGCTGCGCCTCCAATCTTCATGTCAAGCACTACTCGGAAAAATATATTCTCCTCCGCCACGTAGTCTGTTCTTACACGATCGATTGCTGCCATAAAGCTCGGCAGTTCCTCTACTCGACCATCAAACACTTTAATCGATTTTAAGTCTCTTTCGACTCGTTGCTGGATCGAAGTTTGTTGTTGTTGTTGGTTTTGCACCAACAATTGAGTTATTGCCGCAAGGCATTGTTGCATTTGTTCTGCCATTCTGTTCTAGCAAAAGAAAATTTTATTTTTTTGCACGATCACTACCTTGATTTAAAGGGAAGATATTCGTTACGCTTATTGTTACACAATCGCCTCTTATGTAGATAGTACAAAGAAGGTCTTTTTGCACACTCTTTTTTTTTTTTTTTTAACTATACGATCACTCAATTTTTAATAGACGATCTTGTTAATTATACAATCACTTCCTATTTTTTTAAAGAAGATCTTTTTGTATTTCCTGAATTATATAAAAAAAATATTCCGACCGATTCACCGACTGCGCCAGTTATGTTTTCGAATCCACTCTCATTAAATAAAACACACCGAGTTATTTCGTACACTTTATTATTAATATGATTTTGTGGGATACGGAGTGAAAGATGTCACTCCGTTTGGGGTTCACTTTCAACTGAACTTTATTTCTTCATCCAGTATTAATTTAGTTTCTATATTGACTGATTGAGTATGTATTGAGTATGTATTGAGTATTCTGAGTCGATAATATATGCTACCGATATTATGTTCATATTAGCGATCTCCATCGGCATATTTATGTTGACTTCCGTTGAGGATGATTGCTAACATACAATCTGTGTTGGGAATGTTTATGATCCGAAGATCGACTTGGCTGGAGCAGTATTCATAGGAACTGCTATGTTTGGTTTTGTGCTTGGGAGGTCTGACTGTATCATAACTCGCGTGCATATCATCGGGAAAGATGATCCTCCTCCAACGGTGCGCATGCACATAGCGGAAGCGCGTGTGCAGTGAATCGCGTTGCTTGCACTTTTTCCGTTAGGTGAATAGCCGGCCGTGTGTGTTAACTTATACGTGATTGCCTCTGTTTTTCAGCACTTTTTCCACTAAGGATACATTCGGTTTTGTTTTTGTAATTCATTTTCATAGAAACCGCCTTGATTGGGTTGGCCTTGAAAATCAGATATTAAATACGTGGAAGGATTAGTTATGTTTACTTCTGTTATCGTGAATATTTCCGGGGACCAATTGGGTGTATATCCTTTCTCAGAGGCATGTTTGAACTTTCTTATTCGAACCTTATCACAGATTTTGAATTTACTCTTTGGTGTGATTTTAATGTTACCGTTTACAACAGTGGAGTTATTATAGGTGTGCACCAAGCCCTTTATGATGGGCAGACTTGTAGTTTCCATTAAAACTGAACTCTCGCCACATTTTCTCCTTTAGAGTTATATTAAACCGCTCAACAATTGATGCTTTCAATGTGCTATTCGCTGAATAATGATTAATATTGTACATTTTCATCGAATCCTGAAAGATTTTATTGAAAAATTCCTAGCCATCATCGGTTTGTAAATTCTTTGGTATGCGACGAGAATTGTTGAAAATTACAACATTACAACAAAAAAAAAAAAGTTAACAAAAACCAGACATTTTTTTTTTTATTTATTCGCAAAATTAAGTTTTCAAAAATGACAAAAGCTGAAATTATGTCAGGGCTAACTGTGCCATCTGGTCGCGAGGAGAGAGAGAGTGCACACCTGAAAATAAATAATAGAAACGACACTATGAGTACTTTTCATTCAGTGGGTAAATAACAGGAAGACATAAAAATAACAATAGAGTTCAATACCACTACCGTGTTAATGAGATAATTGGAGACTCACAAACTATGATCGCACAACTCCGTTTGGAGATGCGGTCAAAACACACGAAACTTGGGGAGCTACCCCATAGTAGTGCTCCTCTAGTAAAATGTAAAGAAATTTTAAAATGTCATCAAGATCAAGATCAACCGAGTATTCATGTTGGACATGTTTTCTATTTGATTTTCAAAAGTGTACTAATCGGGATACAGCTCCTTTCCAATATTTTCCTGTTTTCTTTATTACATTCGATGGAAGGTTTTGAAGTAAAGGTTGAATAATGTGTTTATACTTAGAGCCCTTAGGGCCTTTGACTTGAGAGTTTACATCACGATTCTTCAAGTGCGCTTTTGTTTTTTCCAATATTTTAAGGTATTTATCCAAATCTTCTTTATTGTATCGAGTTTTTCGAGGGGCTTTGCGGGGCCAAATGGGCCAAAGATCTTGTCTCGACTTTCATTTGTTGGTGATGGTCGATTGAGCGGAGTGCTTTGATTGAGCTTATCCAAATCGAAATTCGAGGGTGTTCTGTAAGAACCATCTTTCACTCCTGACAGAGTTGGCTTTGGTGATGAAAATTTGAAACCCTGCTTTTCTTGTGAGGGACTTTGGAATCGTAATCGTCGTCTTTGATGTTTTATAGACTTGTCTATATCTTTTAATACAGCATTGTTCGAAGTGTTTTCTATTTTAACGTTTGTCGCAATTTACTTTAAGGGCTCAACTATTGGTTTAAAAGTATCTGCAAATTCCAATTTCCTCATAATTTTTACAGTTTTAAGAAACATGTATTTTCTTTTTAAGGAATTTTATTTTTTACGAGGTCTATAAGTAAATTTTCATCGATATCCATATTTGTATTTGAATTTATTTCAAGACGATGGTTGAACAGATCGGTTCCAAACAGTTCAATAGAGCGGCTGCAAATAGGGAGGTTCAACAGATCGGTTCCAAACAGGGCGATTTAATAGAGCGGTTGCACACAAGAATGTTCTGATGTATGCCTAACGATTCGATGTACGTATGACAGTCATTATAAAAATCGTATATTGAATAAAAAATACTATGAGTATCGTGAGTACGAAACTGAACGAATTATGAGCAATGGTGAAATAGAAATTTTTAGAGCACAAGATACAGATTACCGTTCAGACGTGGAGTTGATCAATATTGAAAACTATAAGCAAACTTATGAAATGACAATCTTTTCAGTTGCACATGAATAAACATGCCCCGAAACTATCACTGAATCGATTTACCACAAATAGTCAAACACTATCAAACTTGTCTCTGAAGTCAAATAGACGAAAAGTGAGTTTACATACAATTTTCAATGAATAAAGATTAACATGAAGGAATCGTGGACCAAAAACTGGAAGTACTTAACAATTAAGAATCCTTTTAAGTCTGAGCCAAAACCATCAACAACAATAAATATCTCGTATAAGAAATTTAAATAAAAACAAATACATAATATGTATGTTCCTTTTTTATTTGTTAAAAAGCAACAAAAATGATATCTGTAAATATGAAAAAACAAGTAATCGAAGAATTTTTTTTTAATTTTTTTATTTTTTTTTGTCATTTTAAAAATTATAAAAAATAATCATAAAAATAATAATTTTTTATTTAACCAAACGAATTTGGAATCCCACTTATGAACGAATTCAACGGCTCCATATCCATCCCCTCACGTAAATGTATGTATATTCCAAAGATTGCAATATCCGTATAACCTCCAGAAGCTGATACGTGTTGGGATGTGTTCTAAAATCTAGTATGCTGCTCCGAGCTGACTTGAGCACCTCCTCGTGCTCCCAATTTTTCTTCTCGAATTCATCGAGGAATATATCATCTCATTCAGAATAGGATTGTCAGTGTTCATTCTGTAAATAAAAAAATTATTATTATATAAATACATAAATAGGAAAAAAAAAAAACTCACTTGGATTTTTGTTTTAAGTCTTCCGAAGTCTGACTTTAAACTGTGCTGATATAAATTGAAGTCGTCTATTTATACGAATATTGCTAGCATTATCTACGTACATTTTTTGAAGACCACACAAATGTAGAATCACTTTGAATTTGCTGGGTTCTGGAGCAGTTTCCAGATCGAGGAGAAAAGACCTCACACTTTTTAATAGATCCTCGTGGTCCCACTTCATCTCCTCAAATTCGTCGACGAAACTGCTGTCTTTCATAATTTTTATGACTTAATATTGACTTTTCTAGCATAGGCATAGATGCTTATGAGTATTGTATGAGTTATTCTGATGAAAAAACTGCATATTGTATATCTAGATTGTCCTCGCTGCATTACTTCACTACTTACTTATTATAACAATATGCACATCCGCCCAAATCTCATCACCGGTGAGCTCCTCCATAGCCTTTAGAATGTGGTAGATTGCTCTGCAGCTATATTAGACCTTTTCCCAGCTTGCTCCAGCAGACCCTTGACCTCTGTGACAAGGTGTGGGAATTCCCAACACTGTCTTTCGAAATGATCCACATATCGAGAAGCGCACTCTAATAGGTGATTCACTTTTTTTTGCTCCCCTTAAATCCACTTAAGGATAAGATATATGGCTTTATAGCTTTCCTTATACAAATATGACAGTTGGGACTTGTCGTCTGAATTACAATTTCGCTCATGGTGAGAGAATTCATTCGTCTTTTTTTAGACAGTAAATTGTCGTGTAAATTGACAGTAAATTTATCGTTCGTTAAATGTTTAATAAATTGAGTTGGCGCATCTATACCTTTATAAATTCTTAATTTATTTAAAGAAATATTGTATGAGCACTTAATAAAAATAAATAAGCAACATGCTCTTGCGTGACCAGTTAAAAGATTACCTTTTATATAACTAAATTTTCATCCATCCATCACTTTTCGTACTGTTCTTTCCTGTAAATTAATCAATGCTCTTAAATATTAAAACAATCATTTAAATTTTGCTTTTGTTTTTTTATTTTCCAATTTCATCTACCAAAATTTCTAGCATCGCAAATTTCAATTTGTCCTACATATCTTGTGGCAACTTGATCCATTACTTTGTAGAACTCCTCATTCCTACTGCAACCCTCTGCTTTTTTGGATAAAAGATCGGCAACCGTTCCTTAGCAGTGCATCAAAACGTTCCGTTGCCGGCTCTATTACTTTATTGATAGTATGTAGGTACGTATATGCATGTGTTTTCGGAAGCTGCAGCCGAACTGTGCGCACAATTGTGTCTGTAGATCACTGTATCAAATTGAAAAAGGTACATAAAGGTACATGTACTTTTGGCGATTCGTACGTATATGTCTACTTACGACTAACACTTTTTTTTATATTTATACATATTCTTAATTAATTTTTATCGAAAATTGTTATTTATTCATATAATAATGAATGGGGTTAGATAGTTTGTTCTCCATGTGTTCCAATTCTGGTGTGGGTTGATTCTGCACGTGGTGACAGGTTGAGTGTTTCGTCCACTGCCGCTCCAATGTATGGAAATGGAAAGATCGGGTGCTGCGTAGTCTCGTGGTTGATTGATTGGTAGGGTTTAAGATGCACGTGAAAAAAATGAAATGTGTACTTTTTTCTTCCTGCCAATATTTGACTATTAGGCACAGTTTTTCGAAGCAATTTTAGCTTCTTTTTGTTCTTTAATGTTTTTTTTTTCTTATGTTTTACTTAATTGTGTTTTTTTTTTGTTTACTTTTTGTACTAGTATATGTTTATAGTTAAGTAATATACTTTTTATGTAATGCACTTTTATAATATTTCTGTAGTAATCGTTACGCAAGTTGAAAAAAAAGGAACACACACCATGCACTATCAAGTGCCAACC
The DNA here is from genome assembly GCA_949716465.1 of Chalcosyrphus nemorum. Lineage (NCBI taxonomy): Eukaryota > Metazoa > Arthropoda > Insecta > Diptera > Syrphidae > Chalcosyrphus > Chalcosyrphus nemorum. The sequence continues at coordinate 73,153,999 of OX454333.1, forward strand.
GGAAAAGAAAAAGAAGAGGTCTTGCACATGTGCTATTGGGCTTATATTGTCCGAAATTCTGTACTAAAAGCAAAGTGCAGAGTGACGTGAGTTATGTTTTCGAATCCACTCTCATTAAATAAAACACACCGAGTTATTTCGTACACTTTATTATTAATATGATTTTGTGGGATACGGAGTGAAAGATGTCACTCCGTTTGGGGTTCACTTTCAACTGAACTTTATTTCTTCATCCAGTATTAATTTAGTTTCTATATTGACTGATTGAGTATGTATTGAGTATGTATTGAGTATTCTGAGTCGATAATATATGCTACCGATATTATGTTCATATTAGCGATCTCCATCGGCATATTTATGTTTACATAAGATATTTATGTTTACATAAGACTTCCGTTGAGGATGATTGCTAACATACAATCTGTGTTGGGAATGTTTATGATCCGAAGATCGACTTGGCTGGAGCAGTATTCATAGGAACTGCTATGTTTGGTTTTGTGCTTGGGAGGTCTGACTGTATCATAACTCGTGCGATACATGCAGTTGCTTACAGCGGCTCATTTGGTTCTTGTACATGATAATCGTACGATCAGTTAATTTTTTAAAAGTGAATACAGAAGAAATCAAAAATATTTTTATTGAGGTTGTAGGTTAATATTTTCAAGGCACACGCTACACATTATTTTTGCAATGATTGCATGAAATGACTTATTGTTTAGTTGACAGCAGTTCTTTTGTTTATTCAGCGGGTTGAAATGTCATTGTTTGACTGTTTGAATTTGGATTGTTCGATTTGATGAACTTACAAATGCAGCGACGAAATTCAGTATTTCGCTGGGATCCAGCATTCTAGAATGCAGAAAAATGTATGGCGAAAGCATTCGAGGCGAAACTCAAAAATTTCCTACCTTTAATCGCAGTTTTTATATTTTCCATAGATCCTCGCATTATTGTCAGTAAAATGCGAAATCTAATCTTCCAAACATAATGTTCGATCAACCGTATTTGAAGTCGCAATATGAGTAATATTATAGCCCTGTTCTACAGGATTTCTGAGTTTAAAACTAGGGCAAAAAGATGGCTTGTGCATGTAAAACCCCTATCTCCGAAGAGAAGTCTTCAGAGCTTAGTTGCGGATATTCACCTACTCAAAACGAAACATATTATGTGTATAATTTTTCGATAAATATTGTTCACTAAATGTTAATAAAATAATAAATATTATGTACCAATACTATCTCCCTCCTAATGTATGATTCTTTCTGCACTCGGGTTTTAGAAAAAGATAATTAAAGATGCGGTGGAACAATATTCCTTTCGTGCATTTATTTAAATATATTAAATTCTTCTTTCGTTTGGCAAGTTATTACATTTTTAAAGTCCACTTTAAATAATAATACATACCTTCTTTCCCCATAGCTTTCAATCTAAACTGAAATATTTGATTATTAATTTTTGTTATATTCTTTATCGAAGTGTTTAAATTCTAATCTGTTAATCATAAGAGCTATGTATGTATATTCTTAACATTCATAAATATGTTTTATGTCTTAAATTAAAATCTATAAAAAAGTATAGTATGTATATAATGAAAATAAAATTTATATAGTTTTTTGAATAACGACTGTTTACATCCGGTTAATAATTTAATTTTTAAAATATATATGTATGTAGCCACCTATAATGCAAACAAAATTAAAGAACGAACATATATTAGTCAGAAGACGTTAAAGCGGATTATATTTTGGAGTATTTCTATATATAAAAGGAAACATACCTTACTTGTTTTACTGTAAATAAATAACATTAAATATTCTTATATTATTTATAAAAGAAGTAAAGCTTGTACACACAAATGTAAATTGTCACTAAAAGTATAAAAATTGTTCATAAAAGAAGATAATAACTAAAATAATAAAATATGTAATATTTATAAGAATTAAGGTCATAGTATACATATACTATTTTATATACAAAAATCTTTAAAATAAAAGAGTTAACACTATTCTAATACATTAATTATTACTGTTCAAGGTTGAACAAATGAAATATTTAGTTTTGTATTTATCTGGGCTTGGATTTAATTATTTTTGGAATATAGGCTCCTATTATGATTCGCGAGTCTACTAAAAAAAATTGGCGAGCCATGTTGTTTGGAATTATAGTTTGCGAGTCGCCAACTTGTTCGCTTCAAGAGTCGAAAAATTAACGAATGGAAACTAGCCGCATTATAATAGACGAATCGACTCAAAACAATTCGCAACAAATGTCCAAACAAGGCGAATAAAATTTATGTGTGGCTTCAAGCGATTGTGTATTGTGAGCAAAAAAGTTGAACGTTGCACAATGAAAAAAAAAAAATCCATAAGTTTGTGGATCTTGAATTTCCCTTTAAAAACCGGTCATTATTTCACCAGCTAGAAATCATGTAAGCAACCTACCCACCCCAAATCCTAGAAAAAGCGGTTTTACGGTACTGAAAATAGAAGGTATATAATTAGCAATGCATAATTAGTGAATCGGGTAATAAAAAGTAAAAATTATTTTTAAAGTTGTTGAGCACCAAAATTGCTATTCGGTATACAACCATAAACTTGAAACTGATTAAAGTAAAAATTAAGGGCTGTAAGGCGACTTGAAAATAAACCTGTGCTTAAGGACAGGTAGCAGCTAATAACGAGTTTTACTTCAACGACATTTAAGTTCTTAAATTTGGGAAAACCAACCCTAAAACTAAATTTAAACACCACAAGGTGGCATAATTATTATACAACTAATTAAGGACGAGGCTCAACCGTCATAGGACTATCAGGTAGTTTTGCCAACCTTAGGAGTATAAAAGCGACCCGCAACTGAAAAGAGGCAGTAGACATTCCAAACGCAGCAACGAAGTCACAACGATAATCATGGAAACCTTAAAATCGATTGAAAACAATAGCCGCCACAGTCTTGCAACACGACTAAGCGAACAGCAAATTCGGCGAGTAAAGGAGTATTTCCCATCATTTCTTGAAGGACCAGAGGATGACTGGATGGTCTTCACAGAGTACCAAAAGCTGATGGAGCAGCATGACTTATTAAGACGTGCACATGACTTGCATCTCATAACAGGTTATTGCTCAAGAATAGAACCATTTACAAGGAGGCCTTTAAAAAGGACTATAGAACAGGAGAAATCGGGCACACGCGCCACACAAGAAGGCTTGGAAGAAAACAACCATGCGCATACAAGCCATGGGGAGTCTGAGTATTCAATCTCGGCAGAATGTGCTGCTAACGGCTGGAGAAGGGTTTATTATTAATTTTTATGTTTGTAAATTTTACTGAAATCTCAAAAGCTGAAAATAAATTTAATGAATAAAATTTTTAACAACAAAAATGTACGTATTTTGGTAGTTATATCGTGGTTTGGGGTATTATTTCATTTGTTGGGTTTGGGTTTAAACTAAAATGGTTTTATACATGTCTTATGCCCGGTTTCACAGTGCGGGCTTAAGTCGCAGTTTAGATAAAACGCAGGGTTTAAGTTTTCGCTTAAGTTTTTCGGGTTTCACAGCCATTTAAAAATTGTGGCTTAGCTAAGCCAAATATAAGAAGTTATTGGAATAGTTTGTGGGTAATTAAAAAAAATAAATAAATATTAGGCCGTAAGCAGCCTATAGAGGGCCAAGGCCTAGCTTCTCACAGCTGTATGTATTGTGCGTGGTATACATTTCTGTACGTACAGAAGGGACCTACAGTTTTATGCCATATCCGAAGGGCAGGGGGGTGTTTGAGAAGCTTTCTCATGACAGTAAATACTTTTGGATGTTTGTCAGACGCTCGCAAGAGGTGGTGGTATTTTCCTGGATTCGAACTCGGAACCCCTTGCGCAGTAGTCCAACGTACTATCCACTGAGCCACGGCACCCGCAGGGGTGAATTAATTGTGAATTAATCGGAGATGTCAAATAGAAAAATGGCGTGGAAAAATTAAAAAAAATTGAACCTGAATTCAATGCCGTCTGGGGAGATATATTTCGAGGCTCATGTGTTTTAAAAAAAAAATATAATTTAAAAAAAAACGTCAAAAAATAAATATGTATGCGGTGGAAAAGCGAGCATTATGCCACGGGCGGTGGACCAGAAATAAAAGTTTCAAGTGACAATGTTGTAAAACAATAGTATTTTGCAGGATTAGGTTCATGTTCATAAATAAAGTAGTTACAAAGGTAATGTGCTAATACTGGTTACATCGAATGTTGAATTTTACTCTGACAATAGTTAAGCCACCAAAATCGGCCTCTTAAGTTTTATCAATACTTGAGCAGGGTTTACCATTTAAACCGATACTGTGAAAGAGCAAAATGAGTTAAGCTCTAGCTGAGGCTGAAGCCCGCACTATGAAACCGGGCATAAGACATGTATAAAACCATTTTAGTTTAAACCCAAACCCTACAAATGAAATAATACCCCAAACCACGATATAACTACCAAAATACGTACATTTTTGTTGTTAAAAATTTTATTCATTAAATTTATTTTCAGCTTTTGAGATTTCAGTAAAATTTACAAACATAAAAATTAATAATAAACCCTTCTCCAGCCGTTAGCAGCACATTCTGCCGAGATTGAATACTCAGACTCCCCATGGCTTGTATGCGCATGGTTGTTTTCTTCCAAGCCTTCTTGTGTGGCGCGTGTGCCCGATTTCTCCTGTTCTATAGTCCTTTTTAAAGGCCTCCTTGTAAATGGTTCTATTCTTGAGCAATAACCTGTTATGAGATGCAAGTCATGTGCACGTCTTAATAAGTCATGCTGCTCCATCAGCTTTTGGTACTCTGTGAAGACCATCCAGTCATCCTCTGGTCCTTCAAGAAATGATGGGAAATACTCCTTTACTCGCCGAATTTGCTGTTCGCTTAGTCGTGTTGCAAGACTGTGGCGGCTATTGTTTTCAATCGATTTTAAGGTTTCCATGATTATCGTTGTGACTTCGTTGCTGCGTTTGGAATGTCTACTGCCTCTTTTCACTTGCGGGTCGCTTTTATACTCCTAAGGTTGGCAAAACTACCTGATAGTCCTATGACGGTTGAGCCTCGTCCTTAATTAGTTGTATAATAATTATGCCACCTTGTGGTGTTTAAATTTAGTTTTAGGGTTGGTTTTCCCAAATTTAAGAAATTAAATGTTGTTACATCGTAATTAGCTGCTACCTGTCGTTAAGTACAGGTTTATTTTCAAGTCGACTTACAGCCCTTAATTTTTACTTTAATCAGTTTCAAGTTTATGGTTGTGTACCGAATAGCAATTTCGGTGCTCAACAATTTTAAAAATATTTTTTACTTTTTATTACCCGATTCACTAATTAGGCATAATAAACCGGATATTGCTAATTACCTTCTATTTTCAGTACCGTAAAACCGCTTTTTCAAGGATTTGGGGTGGGTAGGTTGCTTACATGATTTTTAGCTGGTGACCGGTTTTTAAATTTATATGCAACAAATTTTAATAAATAAATATGTCACTTGTTGTTTTTCAAAAATATGATTTCGTAAGACACAGCATATATGTATGTATGCATTGTAATGGTACCTCATGTAGCTAAAAAAGGGTAAAATGAACATGTGTACATCTGTTACTAGATTGCGTGAATTGGCACCAGGGATGCCGTTTTCGAAATTTCGAAGGTCAGTGTTTTTGAAATTTTCAGGGGAGTAGAGGAGTATAGTTTGTGTTTTAAACTTTTTCTCTGATTACTTTTCCACTTTGGAGTTTACGAGACGTTTTAAAAATAACCCATAACTTTCAATGACATTTACAAGACGAAAAAGAATGAATTATTCTAGTTTCCACAGAGATTTTTTTTTTTTTGACAATCTGCCTTAGAGAACTTTAAAACTTGCCAAATGGATTCACTCAGTGAAATAATGGTGACATTATGTCTGTTCCCGCACTGTCTGTACCAAAACTCGCAGCTTGCAAATTTCTAATAGCGGGAGTAAAATTCTGTTAGAGAAAGACAGTGCGTTCAACAAAAAAGTTTTATTGTTTTACTTCATTTTGCTACCAACTACAACACAACTATTTGACAGAACTTATAAGTTTCCCCAAAGATATTTCTGACATTAAAATATAAAATACTAAACACAATAAGAGCTACTGTGTTAGTGTTTTAACAAAGTATGATACCATTTAATAAATAAACAAATAAATATATACTCCAAACGGAATCATTTAATAGCTCTAATAACTTTAAATTAGATTTTATAAATGCCGATTATGATTCAATTAATTCATATTTATCTAAAATAAATTGATTTGAAGTTCTCATTTTCAATTCATCTAGTTTACATAAAGATTACTCTACGTTTGGAAACATTTTAGAAACAGTCATCTCAAATTTTGTACCAACTAAGAGAATAAAAAGTTCTTATAGGCCCATTTGGTTTAATAAAAGTTTATCTAGACTGAAGAATAATATGCTGAAAGCCTATAAAAGAAGTAAAGTTTCGATTTTTTTAAGAGAATATTTTGTGCGTTTAAGAAAAGAATATGAATTTCTAAAAAAAAAAATCGTCTATAGGCAATACATTTGGTCTGTTTAATCTAAAATTAAAAACGACTCTAAGAAATTTCGTACATTTTTTAATACCAAACGCAAATCGCTTGGAATTCCTTCTAGTATGGTGAACAAGGAAATTTCTTCCGACAATTTACAGGAAGTATGCGACATTTTTCCAATCTAACTTTATAAACGAATCAATTTGTTGCAGTAAGATGCTTCCATGCAACACAATTACTGATTTAGGCGTATTATCTATAATCGAGAATAAGGTTCTTCATGAATTATCATCACTTGTCTCAAATACCAGTATTCCCCCAGATAAGTTCCCATCTATGTTTCTCAAATCGATCAGAATAAATACAGTTCAGCCACCGTGCACTATTTTCAATGATTCTTTAAGTCGCGGTGAGTTAAGCTGGAAAAGTTATTTTATTACTCGGATCCATAAGTCAGGAACTAGGTGAGTTATCGAGAATTATAGACCTATAGCTAAGCTTCCTTTGATTCCCAAAATATTCGAAGCTATTGTGAAAAAAAAGTTGTAGAATGTTCTGCGTAATCACATTTCAGAATGTGATCATGGTTTTGTTACCGGAAGGTCTACAACTACGAATCTAGTAATTTTTACTAGCTACTGCCTTCGTAACATGGAACAGCGGATTCAATACCAATTTATAGGTTCAGTGTTTTCGAAGGAAATTCAAAATTTTTTCTGGGGTACCATAGGGTGGACATTTAGATCCATTATTATTTATGAATAACTTACACTCGTATATTTCTAATTCTGGCTCTTTATGCAGATGACTTACAATTTACAAGTCTATTATGTCTTTCTCAGATGTGCTACATCTCCAAGAAGACGTGGATAATATTGCACGTTGGTGTGAAACCAATGGTTTAAATTTGAACATTAGTAAATGCTCAGTGTCATCATATTATAGAATAAGATCTCCTATAATATATGAATATATGATTTTCGGCTCCAAATTGAAAAGGACCTCCAACCAAAAAAGACTTTGGAGTAATTTTTGACACGCACCTATGTTTTTCTGCTCACATTGATTACATTACTCGTATTTCTAAAGGCAGTTCAATGATGGGATTTGTGTCTCGAGATTCTAAGGAGTTTCAGGATCTTTCCTTCAGGGGCGATAATAATTTGACGACTTATGAAGGTAGATGTGCTTCAATTCATCTTAAATCTCTTGAAAAGAGGTTTGTATACTATTCAGTTCTTTTTTCTCGTGATGTTTTAACTGGTCATATTGAATGTCCGATACTGCTGTCTTTATTTAATGTTTATGTTCCGGCTCGTAATTTGTGACTTTTTTTATGTTTCCAGACATAGAACTAATTATGCTGATCCGATAAATGTTGCATGTATTAATTATAATAAACTGGATATTGTTATTGATTTTAATTTAGACAGATTTGTTTGTAAAAATTGGATTATTACCTACTTTCTTATAATTTTGATTTTATTTCAAATATGTATATACTTAATATTATTTTTGTAGTCTATAAGGTTTAAGATACTTGGAGATGAATAAATAAATAAACAAAGTCGATTAATCGGAAACCGTTGTCTGTTGTCGAACCGTGGAGACTGTGTTTACCGACTATCCCGCCAAAGATGTTTTGCTTATCGATTTTGATATTGAAGTCCCCGAGTATGATTTTTACATCATACTCCGGACAGGCTCCGTCCAGGAGGTGGTCGTAAAATTCCTCCTTGACAGGGTCTTCAGCACATATTAGGCTGATGTTTTGAAATGTGGCTCTGATGCGAATTACAGCCAGACGATCGCTTATCGGCTTAAAATCAATAACTCTTGATTTGAGCCGGTTTCCCACGACAAATCCGCATCCTAACAAGTGCAGTCTTTTGTGGCAGCTGTAAAAAATGTCGCCGCTACGTCTTTTCTGCATGCCTGATCCTATCCATTGCATCTCCAGGTGCATACTCGTATGTCATGGTCCGTGGACGTTCCGGGTCTAATTGCCAAATGAGGGGGATCGTTATTATTATATTTTTGTACTGTGTGTAAACGTTTGTAGCCTTATGTTTAATTTTTACTTGCACCTATAATATAGAGCAACAATTCACAATCTCGAGATATTAATCAATTCTAATATCACAATGATAAAAAAGCTAAAAAAAAAGTGGATCTGCCAATTCTGACTGTCTGTCTGTGTGTGCCTCAGGCTACAGCCTGAAAGGGTGAACGGATTTCAATCAAACTTCATATCTAGCATCTGTGGGATAATCCCTAGAGGTGAAATTGAAATTTTTGTTTTAGCCCTATTACTAAGGGTACTTTGCTTATGGCCGATTTCACAAAAATTAAATTTTCTCAAAAACGGTTTTAACGATTTTGACTAAATCTCATATTCAATTAAGATTGAAAAATTCCAATCAGATGACATACAAAATTTCTTACCAAAAGTGTTAACAACAGTACTTTACTAATAATTAAAAAAAAAAAGGCGATTTGCGCGAAAACTGCTCAAACGCTTTCGTTCAAATTCTACATTGCCTACGCGCCATATTGTCTTGAGGAGAGCGTTCCCCAACGAAAAACCCACCACTTTCTAATGCTACCATCTTCAGCCTATCTTAACTGTTATTTAAATTCTCTAAATACAGGTGTTTTAATTCTATCGTTTGCCGTGAATTCCGTTCCAAATTTATTATTTTATTGTTTCGTTCACATTCTTTTCCGGTGATAGCACTCTTTTGGGATTTGATTTCTTTTCTTTTGATTTCTAACTAAGCGATAGCACCAAACGCAGAGGCTTCCGGCACTATGTTGATAAGGTTTTGAAATTTATTTTTTGTTGTGAAGTTCACACGGTTTTTGTGCATGGTTTCCTTAGAAGGTTTGCTTGACTTGTATTTAGGTTGAGTTGTTGTTGTTGATTACTCCCTCTAGATAAGAAGCAGCTACACAGTATTTGTGTCGTTGTTATCGTATTACTACAATGGAGGCACTGGTGCCTTCTAACAGTATGATCAAGTTAGAACTTATAGTTCAAAAACTAAGCTGTGAGTCGGACGTGTTTAACTATTGTTCCCCACATTTGTTGTGTTCCTTATCGATTACTTCTTTAATATTCATGTGTAAATAGTGCAAGTTGTGGTGCCTAAAGACTTCTTCGCGATAATTTAATTAAATGTAGAGGTTTTGCGGCACTAAATTTCATACAAAGTGTGCTAAACTTTGTGAAGCATCTGCTGAAGCCCTGCAGGCAGATCCTAAGTTATTGTTGTGCTACACACATTGCATTGCCATCAGTGGTCAGTGGTTCCTTCCTTTCCTTAATAGTGCAATTAAACATTGACTTTGCCAAAATAAAGTCAGTAGTGTGCAAAGACACCGTCAATTCAATTAAACCTCCGAGCTCAAAAATAAAATGAGTGAGAACAACAGCACCGTAAAAACCAGTGAGTCGTCAAATATGATGCTAAATACAATTTCGGCATTGTCCCAACAACAATTCGCAACCGGAGCAGAAAGCGGTCATCCTAACGCCGACGATGGTAGGTATACAAATAGTCTCTTTAAGTGAAGAAAATATAATTTCGTATGCCGCAAGCAAACTAAGTCTGTCGGAAAATGTGCTTCAGTGCAATAAAATGATTAAAGTGGTGCCGATAACGCCACTTCTTTACATTTCATAAATTTAAATTCAGCTATTTGGTTTGTCGGTGTTCAAATAAAACAGTTTCTCAATCTCCAGAAATATTGTGAGTTATATTAGGCCGCATAGTAGGTAGTTTTGAATTATATACTCAGATTACATCTAAAAAAAATTAAGTGGTAAAAGATTTGACAACTGATCAGCTTCTATGTGTGTTAGGTAACTTCAACATTGGTGACGTAGATTGGTGTTTCTTGAATGAAGAACAAGACAGACATTGAAATTGAAGTTGTCGACTCACTAAATTTATTACAAATAAATCACACCAAAAATTGAACATTAGATCTTATCTTTAGTAATAATGGTATGAAATACTATTTATATGAGTCCTATTTTACTGTAGTAAATAACCAAATTCATCATAAAGCAGTTTATGTAGTTTTTGAATTTTATGAATATAGTTCTGAACGTTTATGAAGGCCGACTTCACAGCTTTAAACAATTTCTATTTCTTTTTTTTGTCCCCGTTTTTTTTTACAAATTATCTCTTTTAAGGCTTCCATTATTTAATAAAAAATTTAAAAAATTTAGAAAACAAAATGAGGCACTGAAAAAATTGAAAAGATCAGGCAAACCGGAGGATCGTGCTAATTTTCTTCGAATTCGAAGAGAGTTTGATTTTTGAAACAAATTTCTGTATCATCAGCACATACATATGTAAACGTTGCCGATAGAAATATAAAAAATCTTTTTGGATATTCTTGATTCCAAACGGCATAGTTCTTTTCTCAATAGCAATGGTACTTGATGGTGTACAATCGAACAATGTACCATACAACAATATAGATTTTAATTTAAATTGTTTTACGGATGAAGAAGTTTTTCAGAGTTAAATTCAACTAAAAAGGCTGGAGTGGATATAAATCCCCCGCTCTTACTGTCAAAATGTGCCTTAAAAATTATTTTAATAAATCATTAAATACTGGTTATTTTACCGATTACTGGAAAGTATTTTTAAATTCAACTTATAAAAGTGGTCTGGTAAAAAATTACAGGCTAATATCTAAAAGGTCTGCATTGCCGAAGCTATTTGAAAAATTAGTAAGTCAGACTATACTTTTCAGTCAAAGAATCTATAACGCTAACCCAACATAGATTCATTAGCGGCCGTTCGACTGCCACTGATTTGTGCTTCTTTTCACATTCTATGGAAAAGAGAAAGCAAGTCGATGTCTTATGCACTGATTTTGTTAAGGTTTTTGATAGACTCCATCATGGCCTCCTATTACCAAACCCTCCAATGTTAGGACTCAATTTAAATTTTTTTGAAATGGTTGAACTTGTACTTGTCTAACCGAAAACAAGTTGTTTTAAATCATTTTTTATTGAAGCAGGTCTTCCACTTTTGTTCGTTTTGTTCGTAATAATATTTCTGACGTTCTAAAATGTTCGAATTGTCTGATGTTTGCAGACGACGTCAAATTATTTGGATCAATATCTACAGATAGTGACTGTCTCAAATTTAAAAATGATATCGATTTATTCTTAAATTTGTGTAATTACAACCATCTTGAAATACTGGCTACAGAACGCTGTCGCCAATAGCTTTTATTTATAGTTTGATGAATGTATCACTTTCAAAAATTAATGAGGTCATAGATCTTGGAGTTATCTTTGACTTTAACTAACTTTTTCAGCACATATCGACTTTATTGTATCGAAAACAAATTCTCTGTTAGGCTTCCTAAAACGAACTTCAGCGCCAGCGGTTTTTAAGGATGTATACACGTTAAAAACAATTTTTCAGTCCCTGGTACTGCCTGTCCTAGAATTTTGCTGCATCGGTTGGTCTCCATTTTTATGAAAATGCTACTATCAGAATAGCAGAGTTTGGAAGACGGAGAGACTTCGATATATTAAGTTGGTCCGAGAAGATCTTTCAACCGTCTGTATATTAGAGTGGGTGTTCTATAGTCGGTCGAAGACGCAATTAATTCATATGGAACCATCTCCAGAACCTTAGGGGAGGGTAAAGTCTGAAATCTTTGTTTTTCTGGTAAAAGTTATTATTTCAGTCTTGCTCGGATTAACACCCAGACCACTGCTGAACTGAACCTTACCCAAGGCACGGTCCATAATTTGACTTATCGTTGAGAGAAACGTACCTGATACCAGTATAACCAAATCATCCGCGTATGCGACCACCTTGGTCCCCTCCCTTTCAAGTCGCACTACGATTCTGTTCATTGCCATAAGCCATAACATTGGTGAAATAACACCTCCTTGCGGAGTACCTCGGCTGACCGTCTTAGTTGTACAGCTATAACCTAGTGTTGCCTGAATAATTCAATTTCTTAACATGGATAACACCCATAGAAGTCTTCTGCACTTAACTCGGTGAGGGCTTCTTGAATAGATTCAGTTTAGATGTTGTTGATACATAGGTCCTTCTATGCCAAGAAAGGTGGCAAGAATGTATTCTTTATAGTAGAGGGTCTTGTCTAACGTTCGCACAACTTTGTGAAGGACCGTTTCTACCGACCGTTCATTTAGGTAGTGGTCTGAATAAGGTACTTTATTAATTAGTTCGAAATCTACGTAGTATGATGATTTATTTATATGTTAAATATAAATCTGTTAAATATGTATTTGTGTTGTGTATAATTACATTTTTTTTATTTTTCTTATAGAACTTCTATCTGAAATTACAAAACGAAAGTTTCAAGGCAAAAAGCAAATTCGGTTACAGATTATCTTTCTCAGGAAATTTAATAACTATGAAATGCTACATGTCTTTCGACCGGTCAAAAACCTTTTATGAGCCGCCTTAAACTAAACTAAAAACCAGTAAAACTTGTAGCAAAGAAGGGAGAATTAAACCTGCCGTATACTTTAAGTATTTTACCGCAACTATATACATACATATGTACATATGTAAAAGCGGAACATGAACATCAGATTAAAGGACACCAACATCGAAGAAAGTGATTACTTCAAAAGCAGCACTTCTAGTAGCAGCACAAAAAAGGCTGAAAATAAAATTCTTCTATGCAGAAATATTTCTCAGTGAAATTCTCAAAAAATCATCAACATGAAGAGCCATTCTTTCAACATCATCATAACGGCATTGCCCTTACAACAATAACTGGAAATATCACTACATCATGACCACTATTCAGTCAGCAGTTCTAGAGTATTTCTAGCACTAATTTGGGGTAAGTGGACTAAAATTATTGCAATACTTGCCAAATTTACTATTATAGTGCACATAATTCATATTTTACTAAACAAAAACTTTACTTGATCGTAAAGTAACTTAATTTCTCAAAATCAATTTTTGTTCAATCTCTCGAATTAACGTTTTAGAAGAATATCTTTTTAAAATTCTAACCTTTCAGTATTTTTTTTTCTCCCCTCTTGAAATACGAATTTTTGTTTAAGGAACCAACTTTATTTTCATGTCACTGTTCTTTTTTTGTGGGTGCCGTGGCGCAGTGGTTAGTGTTCCAAGGAGTTCCAAGTTCGAATCCAGAACTAGGTCTTGGTCCTCTATGGGCTGCTTATGGCCTGATATTTATTTTTTTATTTCTCTTCTTCTTTTGCCTCCCTGGGGCATTGTTCGGGATGAACAATGAACAAATGATAACTCCTTCAGAACTCCGATAAAGTTCGTCAGATTATCGCATCGAATCCGATCTGATAGATAGGTTTGCTGCTGCTCCATGTGGATCGCACTCGTAAACAATGCCCCCGCCGCTTCTCTCGTCTGCGATCAACGAAAACTTGCAATCGACCAAAATAATTCAAACCTGTATACCTGATTGGGTGGACAAATGGCGTCAGTCGGTCTTCAGGGAGCTTCCTCATGAATGGTGTCGCAGGTTTAGATCGAGCAAGTTTGAGTACCGATTTGATCGACGGAATTCAATAGTGCTGGCGATTCTCGTCAATGGTTAGGGCGTCATTCGGTGGTAATTGACACGCTGATAGTGGTAGATAATAAGCTGAGTAAGTCGGTGGTTCTGTGGCAAGAAAGGTTTGGTGTCCTGCATCGTCTGCCAGACACTAGGTAGCGTCAATACGACCGTTCGGGCGTAGCAGACCGTTTTAAAAAGGGTACGAGCCGAAATATGGTGTTGAAAATTAACACGAATTTCAGCTTAAGAACCAACTACTGGTTTTGATAAATTATTTTAAAAAACGTTTGGAAACGGACTATTAATTTCAGCTATTTTTTGACTCAAAGTAACTTAAAATCTAATTGGTTTAACTGACTAGGACGATTGTTTTCTTTTCTTTGTATTAAATATTTAAAATTACTTTTTTTTACAATATAAGTACGGAGGTCGGTAAATTCAATCCCAGAATGAGATTCTTCCAGTTGGGTGTTAATTTATCTAGCCAAAGTCGGCCCAGTATTTTTTCTACAATTAACAATCAACAGATCTAGTGGTTACTCCTTGACACTCCAATATTCGGCCGCTTCACTTGTACCTTAGAGACTCCTATGCATTCTAGTTGATTCCGTGTCACTGCTTGTAAGGTAGTTGCTACTCTGTAGGCGGTTAACCAACCATCGGCCACTTGTTGTGAGGTTCAAATCCGTTCAAATCCGTTGGAAGGCAATACTCCGAGACGTTCAAATTTTCTGCAATTCTATTAGCAACTTCTCTTTGAAGATCGGATCTACGTTCTATACGTACATATGTATGTATATGGAACGATATTTCCGGCTATGTGTTTTCTTATTATTACAATCTTCAACATCTGTTCCTCTTCCCCATTTTCCTAAACACTAGTACCCTAAAATGTCAACACAATGTTATTCATATCCTTCAAAATCAAGCTGCTTTTTTTATGATTTTCCAAAACATCCCCCTAGATTTTAATTGTGATTGTTAAAACCACATTCCCAGAGAAAAATATAAAACCTCAATAATTGGTGATAAGGAACAAACGTTTCCTATTTTGAAGAGAAAGAAAATAAAAAAATTTAAAACTTAAAAATTTTTTATCTACATTCCGGCAATATACCATCGCTTATCTAGCTTCAACTTGTAAAACCAAAACACATGCTTTGTGGTTGAACTCTTATCAGACAAGAACGGAATGTGCGTCACTCAAAAACGCCACTTTCAGTGTCCCAAAACCTACCGTTTTATACTACTTATGCATCATTTTTTTGACTTTGACTTCATACTTTGGTAGAAGGAACATAGCTACGCGATCAGCTATCTACATTTCGCCTTCTATTGAATTCTTGACGTAATTCAAATATTTGTACTTCTTCTGCGGTATACTCCTCTTCGTCTCTTTTAGGAAACAAGTTTTACCCGTCGCCCGTTGGATATCTTCTTTTTGATGAATTGGTTTCAAATTTAGTGACACTATTCTCCAAATTTATATTGTATATTTAAATTTTCACGAATATTGGAGGGTAAAATTGAATACTTACATTGCAATGTTTAGTGAATACGGAGTCTACTGTCTTGTTCGCAGAGGTTTACTTCGTTGATGAAGAAGCTTTAGACTCCAAGTTGTCACTACATGAGTCAGTATATCCACTTTAACGTGTAGGTACCCAGCAGAGCTCACGCTTGCAGAATTGGGCCTCAAGGCACGGTCGATGGTGTTCCTGAAGACTCCTTTTACATGGTTATCGTCAGGCTTGGGTGCTCGGTTCAGCATGACCATACAATTGTTTGTACTTTGGTTTGCATTTTAAAATAGCGTGGGGTGAGGCTGCATTCCACGATCAGTGTGGTTTATTGATAAATCTATTTCAGCGTTATCACTTGCTGGAAGTTATATATTAACTTATATAAATTAAATAAATAAACAAGAATTTTTATAAGAAAAATAAAAC
Source organism: Chalcosyrphus nemorum (assembly GCA_949716465.1). Classification (NCBI taxonomy): domain Eukaryota; kingdom Metazoa; phylum Arthropoda; class Insecta; order Diptera; family Syrphidae; genus Chalcosyrphus; species Chalcosyrphus nemorum. Next base: position 73,170,053 of record OX454333.1, read on the forward strand.
ACTTTACTTTGAATGCAAAAAACTATCAAATAATGAGCTTTTATTGATTTATTATAGATTTATTATTTTTGTGACCCTCAACCAGATTTTTTTGGGAATTCAAAATCTCGTTAACAAAATAAAACTTGAGATTATCACTTCCATCATTTCCTAATACGAAGTATAAAGTATAATTATTTTTATTTAAAATATCTACATAGGGGGAATACTTTGTTTGATTTTTTCTTCATTTTTCTACTTTATAATATTTATTAGTTAATTCTTCTACTGCATTAAATTTTTTTTTTGTTTGGCATTTATATGAGATGAAGTTGCGAAGACCTTGAGAATCAGCAGATATGCTAGGCAAATGTTGCACAATCTCTGTGGGAAGAATGAGTTTTCCAGTGTTACTCATTTCATGAACAGGATCAGACATATCCGCTGTTTATGTTGTTCTCCGAAATTGTGGTAAGATGGGAGTTTATAAGGCCTTGAGATGCTGTTCTCAACCTTCCAGCGTCTGCAAAACTTGAAGGAATCGGTTTGTTAGTTACATACAACGGCACGAAATCAATCTCAGTAAATATGTCTCTGATAAAAAGCATTACTCCAGTAGCCCTAAATCCGGCTTGGGTATTATTATATTATTTTTAGTAAGTGCCAAAGGCAAAGCTATTCTTACGATTTTAGGAGAAAAAAGGGCAGAAGAAGCAGCTACATCCAAAACCAGCACAAACTACAACAACAACAGAAACTACAGCAGAAGCAACAACAGCAACAACCGTAGCAACAGACGAAGCAGCAACCGAATCAACAACAGACATTACAGCAGAAGCAACAACAGCAGCAGAACTAGCCGAGACAACAATTTCACCATTAAACATTATAATGAGTTTAGACATTCCATTCAGTGCAGTACTATAGAGCACTACAATAAAACTAAGGATTTATTAAGGAACTCGACGACGGAGTTATTCTCTTTCACCCCAAAGGGTAAAAAGTAAAAAGTAAAAAAAGGGATGGACCCATTGACAGAACCGGAGAAGCTCCTCAAGACGCTCCAGAAAATAAATTGTGACGGTCTCTCATTTGTAGGGTTCAAGCATTTCGCGACAGCAAGGGCCAAAAGGATGAAGCGGAAACTACCGTTCTTCCTGGTTCAGCTGTCTCTCGATAGCAAACTGAATGGTCTAATGAGCATCAAATTCTAGACTAACACGTTGTCTCCTGGGAAAAACTAAATCGCAGCGAGAGCATTATACAATTCGATTCCCGAACCCAGTGCACCTGATATTTGATGTTCAAACAAACAAGTGTCTGAGAATGTGCAGTGTAGTACATTTCAAGAAGCGCCACTTATAACCTTATGTGACACTATAAATACGGGTTTACTCTACTTAATACGTATTCTTACTTATGTGCTAAGTCTAACTACTAGCTAACTTTTATGTTAATAATCTGTCTTGTCAGACAAGTGCTGGTGATGATAGGTCTACCTATAGTATTGCTTGAATAATTACTTCGCCTGTCCCCATGATAAGTAATAAATCCTGGCTCGTCCTTTGATCTTTATTTGGTATATGATGTTCCAGGTAGCTTTAATAATCGCTTGAAGTATTCTGAAGATTTTCCACCATGACAATGGAGTGCATTAGGGATTTACTATCTCAGTCGGTATTGGATATCTCGTAGAACGTTCCATGGCTCGGATGTGATGTTCTCGACATTATCAAGCCATTTAGAATATCTCGCTTCGCTATTTAGGTTAAAGGATTTTTTTTTTCTTTACTGCGAACTGTACTGACACATTTTCATATCGGCATTTATCTACTTCTCTGCTTTTTTTATATGATGTAGGATGATGTAGATGCTGTATCCTCAGATCAGTCAGCTGGCTTGGGAGTCTTTTCTCGTTGGTTGTCGAGCAAGAGCTCTTCAGCATCTGGCGACAGTTTGAGGCCTCAGATTATATTCTGACCTCTTCAGTTTTGGTGGAAATGGTATCGCATGTAAGATCGAGCTTAGTCAAGTCCAATGGAAAGCCAAGTATTTGATCTTTTGCTCAGACAAATGATGTTTGAGAAGGTACAACATCTAATGACTCTCGCTGGGACTTGGATGTTTTTTTATATTTTTTTATTTGTTTAAATTAAAAACTTATATCTTTAAGAAAAATATATATGTAAAAACAAAAATAAAAATTTAAATAAAAATTGTATAAATAAAAACATTTTTTTTTTTTGCATGTATATTTTTATTTTATTTTTATTTTTGATTTTATATTTATATTTGACTGTTTGGCTACAGACTGTATAGCCTGGAGTATATGTATATATAATAGTTTTGAATTTGTTTACATCTGGAGTAATCTCCATGTCGAGGATCATGGCTTTCACACATTTTAGGGGATCCTCATGATCCCAGTTAAGTTCCTCGAACTTGTCACTATGTCAAATATAGTCATCTCAGCCCCTTCCGGGGAAGGCCTCATGTTTTCAACTACAAAAATCAAGGCCAACGTCAAAATAAACATTCAACCAAAATATCAAGGTTCCTGATAAGAAAACCGCAACATTTGGTCCCTAATCCTCATAAGCTCACTACTTGTGTGCTTATACATACATAACCGACTCCTAGAATATACCCCACTTACGGACGAGGTTAAAAGAGTTACAGTAGAGGCTCGGAAAAGTTGATCGAAATGTCCCCGAACTTGTCAACTTTTCTGGACAGTTTTCAAAATGTGTAGAAAATTAATATTTCGTTCATAAATAGTCGAACTTTATTAGGTTTATAACAAATGTAAGAACCAGAAATAAAATTCAATGTGCAAATGGACAATACACGTCAGAAAACGTCAGTATTAATCTTAACCTACTGTGAGAACGAGTTGATCGATAGCCATGCTGCTGCCATAAAAACAAGCATTTCCTTGGAATACTTGGCTTCTGTGTTATGTATTTTACATCGTTTATTTAGATTTATGATATAAAAAAAATTGATGCAAGTAAAAAAAAAGTCACACTCCAAAAAGTTAACCAAAAGTAAATTTTTTAAGGCAACGTACGGAGCCAAATTTGGTCAACTTTTCTGAGAGTCAACTTTTCCGAACTTCTACTGCATTTATTTTTTTTAACAAAATATTCATTGTTTGTTAGAGAGAGTTGGTTGAAATATAATGAATAATAATGCTTTTTATTCTTGTCTTTTATTTGTAATTCGTATAGTGAAACTATTATTTAATGGATCAATATACATATATTTTGCTAATTGCCTCAATCGTTGTATCCGACATCTTAGTGTATCGGGCTGTCGAAAAAAATATAAATAAATACATTTTTTCTATTACTTACTTGCAATGTGCCCAGGTCACAAAATCTGGTTATCCATGCATCGTCTTGCAAACCCTTACGCTTTCAATGTTGTAAGCAATTCCTTGGACTAACTTGGAAATCTTGATTGCCCTTAAATCCTTATAGCTGGCTGTTCCAAGTTGGTTTAATTGTAATAACTTATTAATTTAAATTTAATTGAATTCCCTCGGCATTTTATAGCATTTCGGTGTCATAATGAAGACCGCAATATTGAGATTGTGACAGAATTGGTTCTCTAGAATCCTCTGCACACTCCACAAGAGTTGGAGAAAACAATTTTCAGTGTACCTTTCATCTTGTTAATCCAACGAAAAAGGTCCCGAGCTTCACTCAGCGATGGGCAAGTGTCTGTTGAAATCGACGCCTTACCAATGGTTGTATCCTCAGGATTGATGAATTTAACATGATTTCGTTACAATATAAAGAGTCGTCACCGGAGAGATAATTGATGTGTTCATCTAAGTCGATGATTTCCTCAAATTCCGGACATCCGATACCATTCTCAAAGAGTTCTTCCCAATTTTTCTCTTCCTTTAGTTCCTTAAAATATGGAGAAATCTCTTTCAATAAATACAATAAATTACTGCGATTCTCTTCATTCATCCGAGTTTCCTCTGGACTGTAATTATCTTGTTGTAACTATGACATCAGTGGGTGCCGTGGCTCAGTGGTTAGTGCGTTGGACTACTGCGCAAGGAAGTAGTCGGAAGGATGGGTTTGCGACCTTGCTTTATCTCGGGGTCTCGTGCATATATGTACATACATATTTCGAAGCAAAAAACTGTTTCAAAATTTTATTTGGCAAGTGATTGCATTTTTTTGGTCCACTTTAAATAATAGCACTCTCTTATTTCTAATTAATTTTAAATTAAAATTAAATAATTTACTACTAATTATTTATTACATTTCATATATGTGTTTATTGTTTACTTACAAGCTAATTTATTCAAAAGAAGACCTATATATTTTTATTCATAATCATCATTTTTGTTTTAAACAAGAAAAAAAATTTTAGTATAAAATAAAATTCGAAATTACAACAAAAATAATGGTTTCAAATTGGTAAAGATGTCATACGCAGCAGTAGTTTTGTAATACCCTACTATTTTAAATTAAAATTTATTTTTTAATTGCCAAGCAGATCTTTCAAATATGGACTATATTATTTATTCCAAAAATGTAGGAGAATAAAAATCATTCTTTTTTAAATTAAGACAAAATTTTAATTAAAAAAGGATACCTATATTGTAAAATTATTTAATAACACATTTACTAAAATGGTGAAGTATCTTTAGTCAATTTTCTAAGGATAGCAAAAACAATTTACGAAAGCGAAAATTTTTCTGAACTGTGTGCCGTACAGTTGCAACCAAGAATACGTAAAAAAACGAAAATATCTTAAGTTGACATAAGGTGCTTTAGCTTTTCAGCAGAGACATACAAAAAAAAAAAAAAAACAATATGTCATGTATTATTACATATCTTAGTTTAATCAAAACTGCTATAATTGTAATGATAAAAAAAGGTTTCAACAAATAAAAACTACTGTTTTACTATAATTTATTACTGTATTTTTATTTTTCTGGACATACCTTCTTTTAATATACGTATGTATGTAGTTAGTTCAAGTCCAGTTGAATTGGAAATAAAATCCAAAAAAAACAAATATGTGCGTATAATTGCAAGAATTTTATCCCAACCACAAGTATAAACTAATTTTTGGGGCTGGTAATTTACATTCCTTCTCTAACTGGACTTCGAACCTTTATGTGTTCGGACGACTTTGTAACTTCGCTTACGATATGTCAACAACTTACTGCCAGGCAGACGTTTATAATTGAGTCGGGTGTATTTTACGTTTTGAAAAGTAGTTTTTATCTTGTGTTTTGACCCTACAGAACTCAGGTATAAAGTTTGATATTTGTCCAGTAGCAAATGGCTTAGATGGTGCTGCTAGGAATTGGAACTCAAAAATGTGGATTGATACATAGAGCTAAGAAGCGGATAGATTGTTACTTACAAAGGTGCAAAATGCAGGCTCATCAAAAACTAGCGCTGTTCGGCAGTGCAAGAATTACTCCAACTTCGATTATATGAAAACATGGATAATGTCACATAAACATTTCTTCCATTTGCCCCTTAAATAGATTATTCTCGAGTTTGATTTTTTTATGAATCCAATACTTGCCCTTTACTTAAAGAATAAAAACCTGTGAAATAGGGAATACATATTACTATATATTACTGTTTTTTAGTTTCAATAAATTTTTCCTACAGAAAATAAAAGCCAAATTAATCAGCTGATTTGATTTTTAAGTGAAAAGTATATATTTTACACTCGTCTTTAGGTTATGTATGTTTTTTTTTATTTCACAGAAAAGAAAAAGGGTAATATTGCCCTGTTTATACGAGCGAATCGAGTTTGATATTTGTCAATCAGAATTGAATCGATCTGTTTACAAAATGCTCTGAAATCGGATTGAAATTTTCCATGGAAATCGAGGATCGAGGATAGGAGGATAGAAAGATCGAATTTGAAAGGCAAAGAATAAAGAGAGTAAAATTAATCGTTGTGTGGTCAGACAACAAAAAGGGGGTGTATATTCACACGAACGAGATATAGGCCCCTATTGTGAGTGTCGATAGTCGATCGATAAACGACAACTGTCGATCGTCGATAGCAGATTTTGGCGTTGTGCATTGTGATTGTGATCGACATTTTTCGATTTGACGTGCGCATGAGAGATCTAAAAAATAAAAAATAAGTACGAGGTAATGGTACTTGTACTTCAATTTTACAGGTCTGCCCACAGTATAGGGTGTATTACTTCATCCCATGGTATCAATTTACAAACGACCCTTGCGATCGAAGTGTGTTTCGCGCCTGTGAATTTATGTGCCTCAGTGATGAGAAATTTGAACAATACCGCCGTTAAAAATGTTGCTTCATAGATTTTCAACAAACACCATTCACAGTAACTGCCTGACCGGCTACAGCCTGAAAGGTAAACGGATTTCGATCAAACTTCATATCTAGCGTCTGCGGGGTAATCGCTAGAGGTAAAATTGAAATTGTTGTTGTTGACTTATGGGTTCTCTACTTATGGCCAATTTCACAAAAATTAAATTTTCTCAAAAACGGCTCTAACGATTTTGACTAAATCTCATATTCAATTAAGATTGAAAAATTCCAATCAGATGACATACAAAATTTCTTACCCAAATTGTTAACAACAGTACTTTACTTATAATTTTTTTTAAAAAAAGGCGATTTGCGCGAAAACGGCTCAAACACTTTCGTTCAAATTATACATTGAGACTAGTACAGAAACGTGCAATAAGATGACTTACCACATTTTGGCCTAAAGTTGTTGTCACGGTACTTATCGCCAATTTGGCTAAAAGACAACAGGGCCTCTACAATGCCTACGCGCCATATCGTCTTGAGGAGATTGTTCCCCAACGAAAAACCCACCACTTTCTGATGCTACCATCTTCAGCCTATCTTAACTGTTATTTAAATTCTCTAAATACAAGTGTTTTAATTCTATCGTTTGCCGTGAATTCCGTTCCAAATTTGTTATTTTATTGTTTCGTTCACATTCTTTTCCGGTGATAGCAGTCTTTTGGGATTTGATTTCTTTTCTTTTGATTTCTAACTAAGCGATAGCACCAAACGCAGAGGCTTCCGGTACTATGTTGATAAGGTTTTGAAATTTATTTTTGTTGTTGTGTGGTTCACACGGGTTTTGTGCATGGTTTCCTTAGAAGGTTTGTTTAACTTGTATTTTGGTTGAGTTGTTGTTGATTACTCCCTGTAGATAAGAAGCAGCTAAACAGTATTGTGTCGTTGTTATCGTATTACTACATTGGAGGCACTGGTCAGAGTATATCCATAATGAGTAGGGACACTCACGACCGTTTTCGTTTTCTGTCCTTCTCACTAAATTACACAGATATGAGAAGAAGATGGATATAAGAAGCGTTGTAGGGAGAGAGAGATAGCGATATGACGCACAGCTGATAAGCGTCGGAGTCACACCGCCTTTAAAAATACATTGTCAAGAAAAAGAAAGCAATACCAACCACAGCCTCCAAAAAAAAAATCAGTGTGACCTATTGCCATAAAAAACTAGGAAATTTTGAGTCAAATTATTTTTATTGTTTTAAGGCCGAAAATCTGGTTTTATTATTTTTATGGAGGTCAAAGGGAATAAGAAACACTTGTATATTTTAGATGTAAAAGGGTTCATATTTAGTTTTAATTAGCGGAAAAGTCAATCATAAAAACAGGTATAAAAAAATTGTCAATAAGGCGCAGCAGGTCACACCGACTAAAACGTAGAGATACACACAACGATGATCGGAGTCTTACCGCCTTTAAAAAAGCATTATGAAAAAATCCCTAACCATTCGTCTTACACAGTAAGCCGCATGTAGTGGTGCAGGTAAAATGCATTGTGTACTCTTTTTTTCACAAGGGGTCTTTGCATACGGGTTAAAGTGTATACTTTTGATCTACTTCCACTTATTGTACAATTTTTTTATCTTTTGTCTTGTGGTAGTAGGAAATGCATATGTATAGAGAGTGTCCCTACTCATTATAATGGATATACTCTGGCACTGGTGCCTTCTAACAGTATGATCAAGTCCGTAGCGTATAATTGTTCATCATTTCTCTTGAGATATTGAGCGGGTAATGGTGTCTGAAATCTACAACATATAGTTCAAAAACTAAGCTGTGAGTCGGACGTGTTTAACTATTGTTATGTGTTAAAGCTGATAAATTGTGCAAGTTGTGGTGCCTAAAGGCTTCTTTGCCTTTCATAGAAAGTGCGCTAAACTTAGTGAAGCATCTGCTAAGCCCTGCAGGCAGATCTTAATTTATTGTTGCGCTACACACACTGCATTGCCATCAGTGGTTCCCTCCTTTCCTTAATAGTGTAATTAAACATTGACGTTGCTGAAATAAAGTGAGTAGTGTGCAAGGACACCGTGAATTTAATTAATCCTCTATCCGAGTTCAAAAATAAAAACTATAATAAAAACGTAGTTCAAGAACCCAAACGAAATAAAATGAGTAAGAAGAACAGCATCGTAAAAACCAATGAATCTAAATGCAATTTCCGCATCGTCCCAACAACAATTCGCAACTAGAGCAGAAAGCGATCATCCTAACGCCGACGATGGTAGGTATATAAATAGTCTCTTTAAGTGAAGAAAATATAATTTCGTATGCCGCAAGCAAACTAATTCTTTCTGAAAACGTGTTTCAATGAAATGATTAAAAGTGGTGCCGACAACGCCTCTTCTTTACATTTCATAAATTTCGAACTCGGCTTTAAATTCAGCTATTTGGCTTGTCGGTGTTCAAATAAAACAATTTCTCAATCTCCAAAAAAACGAAAGCTCTCTCTCTCTCTGCATGCACGTCAGCTCTAATAAAAATTTGTCTTATTGTGAGTTATATTAGGCCGCATAGTAGGTAGTTTTGAATTATATACTCAGATTACGTCTAGAAAAATTTAAGTGGTAAAAGATTTGACAACTGATCAGTTTCCATGTGTGTTATTTGTGATATCTACCTACAGTGTAGGGACACTCTCCGCACACATGCAAATGCTACTACTATACGAAAGATACCTAAAAAAATCATACAATAAGCGAAAAGAGGTAAAGAGTGTTGATTTCAACCCTTATGTGCGATCTCTTACAATGAAAAGAGAACACAACATAATTTGCCAGCACGATCAGATAGGGCCCTATGCGTAAAATACATAAATGAGATTTTCCCATAATGCTTTTTTTCTGTAGCAAACGGTCACACTAATGATGTGGTCAAACTAAAGCAGCCCATACACAATTCAACTTGATAGTAAACTAAGTTGTCAACTGAATTGATGCTTGGCCACACGCTACATCAATTGAATTGAAAAACTACTTATACTGTCAAAAAAGTGTTGAAAAGCTATTTAGAATCATTCTGAAGCGGATTGTGTAATATCCTATCCCTTTCCTACATAGCTAATTTTTTCCACAAATATACTTGCTTGGCTCAATCGAATCGGCTAGTGATGCTGATCATTAATATACTTTATTGGGTCTATCTTTAATAGTTTTCTATGTTAAAAACTATGTATCAACCTTAATATACCCTCAGGATAGGGTATAAGAACAACCAGCTAATAAACAGACGATTTCACAATGAGTAGGCTACTGAAAATTCATAAATTTGATAGCTAGTCAATTTATGTAGCCCATACACGATTCAATTGAGTTGAGTGACTTGCTAGTCAACTTCGAAAAATCAAAATCTTTTGACTAAAGAATGATGAAACATTAATTTTTGAAATTTTTTCTTTGGAGTCACTCTGTGCCGAATCTCGAACCAGTTTTTCTTTTCTTTTATCTCTTTTTCACTACAGCCCTTCATATTGCCGTCCATTTCTCGTGTCTGTGAGAGTATAATTGTAAACTGATAAGAAACATGTGGTGTCCACATGAATGGGTTATTTGTGAGATATACTCTGTGCCTGTTTAAAGTAGATACTTAGGTATTTCTCAACAAAACAAGCAGTTCTTCCCTGACCATAGACAAACTAAGTAATTAATAATTTTACTAACGCGTAGGAGTGGTGTATCGGCTTCCTCAATATGAAATATATTGTGATATCTGTTAATCCGAAATTTTTTAATTCTGTGAAAAAGAAAAAGTGTATGAAAAAATGAACATTAAATCAGTGAGAGCTCACAATATTAATAAAAAAAGTACGAACATATTTTCAAATTATATATGTACATATACATATATATTTACTTCTGCGACGCCAACTTATGTAGCTACCATACATATTTCCTCGTATATGTTTGAGTTTGACTGGAATTGGACTGAAATTGCAATGTAAATTAAGCTATTTTTGTTTGATAACAACTTGCCAATTATTGTCTCTTTAACATGGAAAATTTCAATTTGAATTATAGGCCACAGATATGATTTTCTTGTTTTATTTATTTTTGTCCTTTGCCTTGTATTTGCAGTGCGAAAGAAAACAGAGAAATGGCGTTGGGTGACGGCGACGCAGGGCGATCCGAGGATTCAGCGTTGTTGAAAAGCTGGAATCTCTAAAGTTTGCCCAACTGAAATAGTTCGAAGGATGCGTGGCGCCGATTTGACTGTTGCGTAAGTTTTTTTTTGTCTAATAACTATCATATTTCTCAACTTGTTGCTATCGAATAGTGGCTGTGGGGAATGGGTGATGTTGTGTAGTCATAAACACATTTTGCTTTTCTTTTTAGCTTCCTACTGTTTCGGGATAAGGCCGGTCTTGGAATCCGTGGTATTATATTAAAGTCTTGGCTTTTACCGCCGACAGAATTTCCAATTGTACGAAAAGTGGGTGCTGCCGAGCAAGCAGTCAGATGTCGTTTTTGTTGTTGCTGTTGAGAAAACACCTACCCCTAGTTTCAAGCAAAAACTTCATTTACCATGTTAAGTTCCGCAAGAAAACTCAGCCGAAATTATACAAGTTGGAACATAAAAGATGAAAAGAAAACAGAACATCCGGATGACAACTGCACGAAGAAAGAAGATGGCTGTTCAGGCAAAGTTCAGGCAATAAACCCAACTCCAATAAGTCTACAACACAGGAATCTATTCTAAAGCAACAATAAAGACGATAGCATCTAGAGCTAGAGTCTTGACATTTTGAAATCGAAAAGATCCTTGCCGGTGAGGATAAAGACTATGCAGTGAGTTACTCAAACTCGATCGCACGCTGTAACTACAATCATCATAAAAAGTAAACTAAGAGGTAGACTAGCGTATCTCAAGAAGATAGATTGGGGGTAAGTGGACTTAAATTATTGTAATACTTGCCAAGCATATTATTTAGGAGCATACAGTGAATATTTTATGAAACAAAAAAACATGCATAAGGAAAGCTACAAATAATGAAAATAATTAAATGTGCATTAATGTATGTTATTTAGTAAAAAGTGTTACAATTTGATTATTTTTGAGAAACAATTTATCTTGTAGCGCTCTTCACCCTTTCCTTCTTTAAATTCACTTTACTCATGTATTTGAGTCATAAAAAAGTATAAGTATGCAAATATACTTTTCCCGCTCCCTTTTAGAGAACAGGGCAACCAATCTATATTCAAAGATGAAAGCTTATATTTTGTTGCGTTAGATAAAATAAGGAATAAGTAGTAACGATAATGGTGAATTAAGTGGTGGAAAAGTCTAAATTTAACGTTATTACATATGTCGAATTAGTAAATTTATCTCTGATTCATTTAAGATATAAAACGTCCTTCTTCGTTGTGATGAAGCTGAGCAATGTTCACAACATTTATTCAAATCATCACCCATATTTTTCCATAGACTAACGGTAGCTTTTGCGTGAGCGGGGCAATAATTTTTCGCAAATTAACATATTAACATTTTTACAGTACATGAGAAGCGGGCAATCAGCTAGTCACCCCAATTCTTAACTCGAATACGACAGTATTTCATCCGACCATAGTCGTATCTTGCGAGCAAATATACGACTTTTTAATAACGTAATACGGCTATGATCGGGTTCGACTGTCGTATTCGAATACAAGAATTGGGGTGATTATTAAATAAAAGAAAGTATTTATTTTCGTTTAACGAATTCTTTATTTGTTAACAGACACTTTTAGATCTGAGCCCAAGGTTGTGAAATAATTTGCAGTGTTCGAGTTTATCGAGTATTGCTTCAATATTTGGGATCGGAAATTTATCTTGTTTAGTTTTGAGGTTTAACTTACGGTAATAGATTACGATTCTTTATTCTTTGTCACCAGCATGATCTTCCTTTTTAGGATTACAACTATTTTCCAAAAATGTCACTTTTGACTAGTACTCAGCCTTAAAAATCCAGTAGTTAACCTCTATATTTTTTATAATAATTTGATGCATATAGATACATATTGCATTGGAGATATATAAAAGAAAGGTTCCAGATTTCCTCATATCCTTGCACACATAATAAAGTGGGAGTAAGGTATGTTTTTTACTTTGTTGTCTTCGGTGTCACTTGTAAGATTTTCATCATGTTTGAAACATTTAATTTTTCCATGCCATTCTTTTCAATTTTTTCACCTTTTATTGGTTGTTTTCTTCTTCACTCTTTCCCTTTTAAAATTGTCTCCATTAACCGCCGTAAGTGCAAGAGCAAGAAGTGGTATTGCCTGAATATGTAACCCAGCTTAATTACGTTTGCACTTTTCTCTGTCGGATATCCTACAGGCTCTTATTCAGCGTCTCACATTCTTTTCCAATTCCGGATATGGTTCGGAGAAATCTAACCACAACACCTCACATTTTGTAAAATGAATCAAAAAGCCAACGCTGACCATCATCTACTGCAAATTAGAAAGTTGAAAATCAAACATAACCTATCTCAAATGAGAAAAAAGTAAACAGTTTTTTATTTGACGTTAGGTAACGACCGAATAACTAATCAGCAAATAAGGTTGTTTAAGCTCCTGGTGGTGCTACAATTGCTGCTCCTGTTTGTGCTGCAATTGCTGCTCCTGTTGGTGCTGCAATTGCTCCTGTTGGTGCTGCAATTGTTGCTCCTGTTGGTGCTGCAATTGCTGCTGCTGGTGGTGCTGCAATTGCTGCATTGTTGGTGTTGCAATTGCTGCTCCTGGTGGAGCTGCTGCTGTTGGAATCGCTGTTGTTTTTATTTTTGTTGTGGGTGTTGTGATGGTCCACATAACAAAAAATCTTCCAAAATCATAACACTCTCCATTATATTATATATATTCTACGTGGTGGTTGCTGCTTCCTGTTGCCCTTCTATCCAAAATGTTGGCCTTTTTATTGAAAAATTTATTCCCTTAAAACTATAACTTATCTCAGAAGAACACATTGTTCATTGGAATGTATACAGAACAAAATATGTAAAAAACATATTCAAAGCATATATGTAAATATATGTATGTATATATTACTCACTAGCTTTTCGTACAAATCTTTGCAAATTGTCCAGTAAGTAGTTCTTGAGACATACGTACCTTATCTCGTAAGAACATATTGTGGGAAGAATGTTCTTTTACTACTGCATACTTACATGCTCTAGGTTTGCACCTTATCTCAAAGATTCATTGAATAAAACTTTTCAAAAACGAAGTAAAATGCAAGTGATGGGATAGAATAATATCAAAAATCTTTATTCTATTATTTTGTAATGATCCCATGGCAATGTATAATAACTATCTCACTTATTTTGTGATTAAATTTTGTTCAACCGTTTTATTATCATTATTAACTAAACAATCGAAAAAGTCATTAAAATAAATTTATTTTTTAACAATACTTTTTTTTTGCACTTTTAATATTTTTATCTTTTCCTTATTTTCTACCTTACCGGAATACATATTTGATCTTAATCCGACAAAATGTTATATTATATGTCCATTCGTTTCATCTTTCAACAAACCTATTACTTTTTTATATACGCGAGGTATTCCCCAAATATTATTTTGCTGATAACCGCTAGTATCAAAGCGCTGATGACAATCAGTTTTGATCATGTCATAAATATCAGTACAAAAAATTTCATAAATTAATCTGTCAGTATTAGTATACACGGCAAATTGCACTAAATTCTAACTTACTCTTCTTAATTAGTTTTTGTAGGATGTTCTTGAGCTGATGGTATAGTGTGTTGACATCTCTGTATTGCACTTGTAGATCTCGTTGTAAATGATGAACTAGTGTGTATACTTCACTTTTTTATTTAATTTTATTTGAATATAATTAATGCTGTATACAAATGGATACTTAAGAGGTCTAATTTGTTCGGCGGCCAACAAGAGAAGAACAATGCAGATTTAGTTTAATGGCCGCCTCACTAAAAATGTCAAATCGAATCGGTGATGCGAATACATCACAGTACTGCATGAAGATCTTGTTGAATCTGCTCGTATGTTTCCTTTACTCCATAGTCCTCGAGGAGACAGATTTTAATAAATTCCCATGAAGCCTCTGCGGCTCTCCGTGATGAATTTGATGCTTCCCCTTGGATTTTATGGCAGAGGATGAGGTTGGCCAAAGGTTTGTAGGCAACCTCGGAGAAGATCGTATAAATAACTCACATGGTTTGTGAAATTTATAACGTCTTCTTTCGATCATTCAAATGTGGGGACCTTTTCGAGTCTGTCGATGAAAAAAAAGCTGATCCACTCATCTAAATTGACAAATCTAAAACTGACTTCTACTTTACAATTGTATATGTATACTAAAACTTAAGTGTTGTCAATCATAAATCTTATATTTATGGATACCAAATGGAGATCGACGGTGTCCCTCATAAATCTAATTAAATGATTATTTCCAGATGTTGACCAAATGCGTCGGTCATAACTCACTGAATTTATGGTTTGCAGCTGGGGATGAAAGTGGACACTTGACTATCATTTGATTATACTTATGCTGGTGTTTGCGTGATCGTTGGCGGGGTTATGTGTTTGATGTTAGTTTACTTACATTCCAAATAAAGGAATCATGGCATGCTCCGGGATGAGTAGCATTCACAAACCGAATCTTTAGTATTAGCAAAACATTTAAACTACACTTTCCCTTTCTGTTATAAAACAGATGTTTTTTTTTGCAAGGGACACAATATTTACATGTGTTCCATCAATACAACCTATAAAGCCAGGTAGCTTATATTTGGAATAAAAATCATGAGTGATTCCACCTTGTTCATCTTGCGTTGGCCAAGTTATCCATTCAAGGCAAAGCACCTGTTCAAAAATGTCTACAACTTGAGCAAGCACTTGGCTAAAAGACGATTGTGCCGAACCAACTTCGTAGTCCCTGCCACCTCCCTCTTGGTATCAGCTTTCTGCGAAAAAACGCAAACAAGCGGCCAACTTCACAATTGGTAGTATTGTAAACTTTTGTTTTACAGGGGACAAGGTGTTGGTGAGCACGTTCAATAAATTTTTAAATGCTGGTTTATTAATTCGGTAGTATTGTTTAAATCTGAAAATTATGTTATCAATCATTAAAGAAGAATATAATCTTATAATGGTTCACGCAAGTCCAAAGGATTGGAATTATCTCTTAAACTCTTTCGAATTGATAATTCTTCTTTTCTTTCTTCTTCTTCACATAATATTAGTACCGTTATAGAGCTCATTTTTATTATAGTTTTTTACTTATTTACTTTTTGATTTGTTTAATTTTCTTTTTACATCCATATTTGTTTCTTCATAACTTCTTTATTTGCCTACTGTCAAAGCACCAGAATCTATGTTCAAATAGTCACAGCTGATTCGAAGTGAAATTTTGTTCACGTGAAATTCACAATAGCTAAAAAAATCCAGGCGAACAAAAATTTCCACGTGGAATATTTTTCGGGTGAAACTCACAATAAGACTGATTATTTTCAAATTTTACAAAAGCATTATTGTTTTTTATCATCTTTTGTTCTTTAATTTTTCCATTAGGCATTGGTGTAATGAGACATGTATTTGTCTAGGATATAAATTTCATCCGGTATTTAAGATCATTTGAATATTCTCCAACTGACTGTTTAATATTTCTTAATTTAGGTAAATCTACTTTGAGTTTTAGAATTTCGTCTGTGGTTAGTAGACTTGTCGTCATAATTTCTAATCGACTAGCTAATAATATAATAATATTCTGTATTTTTCCTGTTAACTCTTTTATTTTATCTATTTTTCGTAAATATTCTAGAATCATTATTCTTTTTTTTAGTCATTTGAAATTTTAATTCGAATCCTAATTCATTATTGTTTCTTGTTCTAACTGTTTTGATTGAATGTTGTTGTTACTAATAAGGTCATAATTGTTCTCAGTTATAAGTTTGAGTTGGTTTTCGATTTCAACTTTATCTTCATCATCCATGGTGCCAAATAAGAAATTGAGTACTCTACCCTACTAAATTCACTAAACTTCTCCTACTTATTTTTGATTCTATTTGCTTGTGTCCTTTAATACTCTTTAATTCTCCTTTGATACTTTTTAATTCTCCTTAATTTTCCTCTATTTCCTTTGCGATTGTTATATATGATTTGTCTAATGGAGATATTAGTAATGCTTTCTTTTGTTCTAACCATCGTTCGTTAATAATCTTTTTGCAGTTCGAAGGATATTTTTTTCAAAAAGTTCACTTTTTCTTTTGATCTATTGTTCACGCATTTTTTTTTTGTTCTTTCCTATTTTTTTTCCACGCGATAATGCACTTATTTGCAATTCTAAAGTTAAGTTTTCGTTTTTTATTTTTGTTTAATGCAACTTTGGACGTTGGGGAGCTCAAGTCAGATTTCGGATTGAAACACACGCCGTGACCTTTACTTCGAATGATCTTTTATTGACTTTTTTTTCCGACTGCGCCAGATAAGAAAAACACGAGCGATGTTTTCTTTTCTAAAGATCTTTCTTTATTGAGTTCGGATTAAAAACTAAACTTAACAATTCAAATAAAACTTAAGTTAGGGTGCATTATTGCTCTTATCCTTATCAACCCCCGAAGATGAAGACAGAGCGCAAAACGTGGCGACGATTTCCAGTACACTTGATATTCGAAGCTCGAACAAACAAGTGTCTGGGAATGTGCAGTATGGTGCATTTTTGGGAAGCGTCACTTACAATCTTATGTGACAATATAGTTAGCATTGTCTCGAATCAAATGTTTTGGTATATGAGTATAAGATTGACACAAGTAGAAAATATCAACATCGTTATGTCGCCCCATGCAGAAATATTTTCGAATGCTGTTTTGTTTATCACAAGCTACGTCATCAAAGTACTGAAAGTACTGAACTTCGCTTTGCTTCAGAAGGTGCAATAATTTCACTACAGAAAAAAATAAAACACACAAATAATGAAAAGTTGATTGGTTTCCAGGTCGATTTGAGAATTCAGAATCTCATTTATACAATAAATTTGGGCTGTTGCTGTTGTTGTAGTTACTTACCCTCTTATAAAATTCCAGTATCATATCTAACCACAACAGCTCACATTTTGTAAAATAGATCAAAAGCCAAAGCTGACCATAACCTACCGCAAATTGGGAAGCTAAAAATCAAACATTTCATGTATTTCAGATATGACCTACTTCAAAATGAAAAAAACAATTTCCTAAAATGTTTAATATAATTTTATTGGTTTTCTGCAATTCTTTTTTGTGAATTTAGTATCTCATTTACGAAATAATTGTTTATGCTTGCAGAATTGTCTTTTGACGCAACGAAGTACAGACACATGTTATTTTTATTGAAAATTTCAAGTTCTTTTTCCTTAAACAATTCTACCATATGTGTGGGGAGAAAAAATTGATTGTTTGGAAATTCGACTATTAGTCGTTTTCCAAACGGTGTTTGAACAAATTTGATTTTTTCTACTTTATAATATTGATTGTATAACAATTCATTTACATGTAAGGTTTTTTTTTGAAATACATACATATTAGTCGATGTATTTTGGGCAAAAAAACGCTCCAAAATAGATATTCATTCAATGTCTCTGCCAATTTGTTAACTATTGGAGTTCTATAATCTTCCAAAAATAGTTTAGGATCTGTATGATATAGATTTGTAATCACACCTGATCTGATTCTGTTTTATCATTTTATTAAAAGATTTAAGTTTACCCATTGCCGATGTAAGATAATATCTTTCACCAGTAGTCTTAGCTTGAAAAAAAAAAAAACATCCAACAAGTCTAAGTCTTTTTCACAATTTTCAATGTTTCTTTCACTTTCACTATCACTGTTTTCAATATATTTTTTATGCATAAGTATATTAATTACTTCTAATTGATGAAAAGTAACAATATGCGCTTTGTGCTCTTCTGGAATCCTCTCCAATATTTGTGGGGGGATTGGGGCAGAACTTTAGTAGTTCTCAGCTAATAATTTCTCAGCATCTTCTATATTTCCTGCACCCGTAAGAAAATCGTCGACGTAGAAACAGGTTTTTATAGCCTGCAAAGCACGGGGATATTCAGTTTGGTTGTCATCTGGCAGATAGAATCAAATGCAGCATTCTATCAGTTTAGTTCAATTCGTCAGTAATTTGCTGATGTCTCCCGTGAAAACTTATCTATGCAGTCGAAAGTTGGCTATTATGAAACATAGATCTGGTTAGATTGTTGGACCAATCATCAAAGTGTCGTTAAGTGTATTCCTAGACGTGGTTTTCGCCGATGCATCGAACACTACCCTCAGCTTTGTTGATGAACTTTTGGGGTTTCATTATATAATGTGTGCTAGATATTTCAGTTTCTGAAATTGGGCTCATACGCCCAAGCGATTCGTACTCTTCCATAAACTTGCGTATAAGGCCTTAAGCTCATCGTTTTTTTCTAATTTCCTTTCCAATGACAAAAATCGTTGACGCGATTCTCCCAAGAACATGTTTCGATCCTCCTTCAATGGCAGGCGTACTACGAACCGTCCACTTGCGTCTTGTTTCGTATTACACAGTGGTGGACACAGAATTAGAAAAAAACAATTTTACAACAATATAATACTGCATAACTTTTTTACTGAAAATCTGTTGAGGTCGATTAGTGGTTATATTAAAAACCCACGACCTGTAATACAGTCTTGAGTAGTTTTTACAAAATATGGACCTTACAATAACATTAGAAAAAAAGGAAACTTAACCCAATTTTTACCTGGCCATATAATTAGAAACATAAACAGTTTCTAAAAGTTAACAAAATTGACATTTTATTGAACATTTTTGAAATAGATTACTGTACACTTCCTTGCTGTTTTGACCAACTCCCCATGGTCCCAGTTCTTTTTCTCGAACTGTTCAATGTATGCAACCATCTCCTTAACCACTGCATTATTAGCGTTCATTCTGAAAAAAAAAAATATTGAATGGACATATTATGTAGAAAAAAAAGAACCACTTACTTGGATTTGTTCGGCGGATTTTTTTCTGTTAGAAGAACGTCAAACAAACTCTGTTTTTTAACTGTGCTGAAATAAATTGAAGTCGTCTATTTATACGAATATTGCTAGCATTATCTACGTACATTTTTTGACGACACTTTTTTCAATCTTTTTCGTTTACCACACCATTTTTTTCTCTTTGAACCAAACGAAAGAAATAAAAAAAACAAACAAATATTTTTATCCTTTATTTTAATCGAATTTTAAAATATTTGTTATAAAATTATTAATTGGAGGGGGATTAAACCCCTCCACTTCCACTCTGCACCGCAGAGCTTCGAGCATATATACGGTTGCTCTGAGCAGCTTCATATTATGCTGCTTTGCTGCTTCTCGCAAAGCAGCCTCAGCTTCTTCCACAATATTGGGGAACTCCCAACACTCCTCCTTGAAGTCTTCTATGTACTTTCTAATTTACTCCACAATTGTGTTCATGATTCTAAAAAAAAACAAAAAAAACAATTAAAAAAATGATTTATAATATATAAGTTTTACTTACTTTTATTTGTGTTGCCTGTGGTCCTTGGTAGTCGAATTATATTGTTGAACTGAACTGACATGAATTGAAGTTTTCTATTTATACGAATATTGCTAGTATTATCTACGTACATTTTTTGAAGACCACTGTTTTCTCTCTATTATAACATATGGAATAGAATCTTTTTCGTTTACCACATCATTTTTTTTTCTTTGAACCAAACGAAAGAAATAAAAAAAGCAAACAAATATTTTTATCCTTTATTTGAATCGAATTTTAAAATATTTGTTATAAAATTATTAATTGGAGGGCGATTAAACCACTCCACTTCCTCTCTGCACCGCAGAGCTTCGAGCATATATACGGTTGCTCTGAGCAGCTTCATATTATGCTGCTTTGCTGCTTCTCGCAAAGCAGCCTCAGCTTCTTCCACAATATTGGGGAACTCCCAACACTCCTCCTTGAAGTCTTCTATGTACTTTCTAATTTACTCCACAATTGTGTTCATGATTCTAAAAAAAAACAAAAAAAACAATTAAAAAAATGATTTATAATATATAAGTTTTACTTACTTTTATTTGTGTTGCCTGTGGTCCTTGGTAGTCGAATTATATTGTTGAACTGAACTGACATGAATTGAAGTTTTCTATTTATACGAATATTGCTGGTATTATCTACATACATTTTGAAGACCACACATTTTTTTCCCATATATATCACATACGGCATACAATTTTTTTTTTTGGTTGCCGCACTTTATTCTTTCTCACAATTACTCACTATGTCATATATGTACAAGTCCATACCTATCCCATCCAATTGCGGTTCATCCAAAAAACAAAATACTTCATACACATCGTTCTGATAAGAATTTTTTATTTTTTCATTCACAACAAGCGACCTAGTCCACACTTCAAGTGACAAACGTAAAATCACATTTCACATGTCCGATAACAAAATATTTTTTTGTTATTTTTTACCAAAGACACATTCAAAAAAATGTGTCGAAAAAAAAATAAAATGTATAAATGAAAAACAAATAAATAAATACATTCTTCTTTTTTATTACTCACTTGAAATTGGCCCAGGTCACAGAGAACTGCATTTCCATAGTTCGTCTTGCAAACTCTTACGCTTTCGATGTTGTAAGCAACTCCTTGGACTAAGTCGGAAATCTTGATTGTTTCCTTATAGCTGCCTGCTTCAAGTTGATTTAATTCCTCCAGAGGATCCATCTTGTAGTCACTTTGACTGATACTGACTTATTAATTAAATTCAACGAATTCCTTCGTCGTTTTATACCATTTAATTTTATTCAAAATCAAAACCATCAAAATACAATGCTATGCGTCTTTCTTTCATAAAAGTATACATAAGCATATGTAACGGAATTGGTTTTTTTTTTAGAAATTATACGGAAAAACCTTTTTTAGGCCTTCTGCACACTCCAAAAGAGGTTTGGGAAAACAATTTTCAGTGTGCGTTTCATCTTATTAATCCAACGAAAAAGGTCCCACCCTTTACTCAGAGATTTCGTTAATCGATGGGCAAATGTCTGTTGTAATCGACTCCTTAACAATGATTGTGTCCTCAGGATTGTCGACATTACTTTCTGGTGAATTTTGACATGATTTCGTCACAATATAAAAAGTCGTTATTTTCATTGGCCTTGTCATCAATTTTAATTGAGCTTTGTTCACCGAAGTTATAATTCAATACAAAACGCGCGTAAATTGATTTATGTGTAGTTTATTAGAACATACAGTATGTTGCAAAAAATAAGTTTCCACGACCTAGAATTACATGTAACATCAAAAATCTTTGCAATAACGATGCTTTTATGACACATCATTAAAAAGCTCTTTATAACTATAACAATAATAAAAAAAAATATATGTATGTTCAATTTTTTAATCTGGTCCCCTTTCCTATTAGACATCTGTGCAAGTCGATCTCCTATAATATTAACAAGGTTTTTGCACTGGCCTGGTGTGATTTTTTCCCAATTTTCTTTAATGTATTTGTTTTAAATCTTTTATATTCTGTGGTACTTGCGTCACTTGAGCAGTGCCCATGCATTTTCGATTGGGTATAAGTCAGGACTTTGCTGTGGCTATTTTAAAATAATTAAATGTTGTCCCTGAATGTATTCCAATACTTTTTTGGCAGAGTGTATAGGTGCATTGTCGTGTTGGAAAAGAAAATCGTCACCAATAAGCCTTCAGGCACTGCCACATCTTTAAGGATATTAAGGTACACATTCGCGTTTACTTTTCCTTCCAATGTTATAATTTTGCCTACCCCATATGTGCACAAGCATCCCCAGACCATAACACCTTTCCCTGCTCTGCTTTAAAGGTCGGTTTTGTGCAGTTGTAAGAAAGTGCTTTTCCTTTTTTTTCTCCATATGTAAATTCGACCATGGGAATACTTCATTCTGATCATAGATTCGTCAGTCCACAACACTTTATCCCAGAATAACTGATCTTTAAGCAAATTATCTCTATAGAACTCCAAGCGTTTTTGCAAATTTACTTTGCTAACGAAAGGAATTTTTCGGGCAACGCATCTATGTTTACCAGTTTCGCGCAGCCTTCGTCGTATTGTGTGCATCGACGGAGCCTCGCGATCTGTGTCTAGCGATTGTTCCCGAATTTTCGGTACTGACATCAGCGGCTTATTGTCCGAGATGGCTCGAATTGTTCTATCGTCTGAAGATGAATAGTGATCTCCTTTTCGAATTCAGTTTTATTTTAGATCTTGTGAAGGCAGCATCATTGATACAAATTCAAAGACCGACATGAAGGAATCGTGGACCAAAAAATGGCAGTACTTAAAAATCAAGAACCCCTTTAAGGCTAAAACAAAACCATCAACAACAACAAATATCCCATATAAGAAATTTAAATAAAAAAACAAATATGTATATTTTTTTCTTGTTTATTGGCTAAAACAGAAAAAAACTTATACATGTAAAAAAAAAGGTACCTGTAAATAAAAATTATGAAAAAATGGTTCCTGTAAAAGAATTTTTTCTTAAATAAAAAACAGTTTTTAGTTTTATTTTTGTTTTTATTCAAAGTATAAAAAAAATCCTGTAAAATTTTTTACATTTTTTTTTATTTTTTCATATTATTTTATTATTTTTTGCTATATCTAACAATGATGCTATGATAGGGTTTAATTTTACATCAATACTTGACTGTTGGGCTATAGTATCTATAGCCATCAGTAAGTGGATGATGGGCTTTAATTTATGTACTTCAGGTACCATCTCCAGCTCTAGGATCATTGCTTTAATGGTTTTCATGAGATTCTCGTTATATTCCTGGAACTTTTCCAGAAAAATGTACATCTACCTTATTAAAGCGTTAGTGCTATTCAACCTCAAAAAAGAAAAAAAGAAAATAAATAGTTTATAAGTTTCTGTATAAGAAATGAACAAAATGTACTTACATATTTGTTTGTTTGGTCTTCGCTCGAAGTTCAGATTCTTAAATTATTATTTTTGTACTGAACTGAAAGGAATTGGAGCCCTCTATTTATACGACTTTTGCTAGTACACATTATCTACTCACATTTTGAAGACCACAGGTCTTTTCGTCATATTATCATTATGAAAAAAAAAAAAAATTTTTCGGTACCCACACTTTATTTTTGTTCTCACAATGCTATAGCATACATTTCCTATGCCACCCAATTGCGGTCGCTCTATTTAGAATTTAGTCACATGAAAAAAAAACCCAATTTAAATTACAAATCAATCAATTTTGTTTGTTAACATTCTGGATAACCATACAATTCATATTCAAAACTTTTCGATACTAAATTATTCATCATGCCGGCCATACGGGTATGTGCATCTTTCGGGTGGTGTAAGGCATTTTTGAACGACATCATCTTCATTTACAAAGTTATTAACATGATAATAGTCAATTTCATCGGAATCTGGCATATTATACATACATACGATGTATATTTTACGCAATTCGATTTCGGTCAGATATCTCGCCTCGATAGTTTTTCCTACTTGTTTCATTTCAATGGCAAAGAAGTACTGATACATATCGGACAGTCTTTCCCAGAAATCGCTTATTAAAATGAAATAATCCGTTTCATCTGGATACGGATCCGATAATTCCGGGTGTATTTGTCTATACAAAATTTTGTAGTGCTTCTGATTGATTTTCATAAATTCGAATGCCAACAATATAGTATTCGTAATCGGGATAGCCTTCTGTTCTTGGTGGTTTCATGTTGGACCATAATGAGCTATCCATGATTTCGGGGTTCTTCATTGCAATAATATCTGCATAGCAAAAATACAATATTATATTACTCTAAGAACCTGATTTTTTTTTTTTAATTTTATAAGAATATAATTAGTACACACAAAAAAAAAAACATGTCTTACCTCTCAATCAATCAGTTTATACTTTCTTCCTCTGGGTAAATATTCTTATGCAACTGAACTTACACTAAATCGACAACGTCTATTTATATGAGTGAAATAACCACCCAAATTATTACTTCCTATGTCATGTACCTACACGTCCATCGACCTATATTCCACACTTTAAGCGACACACGCTAAAAACCACATTTCGCATGTCAATCAAAATACCTCATTCTGGATTATAATTTCAAATTCAACGCCGTCATACACATTCTAAATTTACAACTATCCGGTAACAAAATACTATTTCACACCCAAACAATATTCCACCCCTTATCTAACTTCAATGCTAAAAGAAAACACATTCGACCACAAATTTCAAGAACCATGACCTAGACCGTTCTTCACATTATTCTGTTTTTCATGGCCACACTGTACATTTTATTTCTTATCAATCACAACTAGTCAAAATTACTATTCACTATGCCGCATGACTTTTCTGTTCTGATGAACACACAGTACATTCTATTTTTTATTTTTATATCACAAAAAAATTATTATTCACTATGCTACGCACAAGTCCATTGACCTATACATATTATATAACTAATACATATATTTATGTTCCTTTTTTTATTTGTTAAAAAGCAAAAAATTATATATGTAAATATATAAAAAACTGAAACAAAAAAGAACCCCAAAATATCGTTGTCAAGAAGAAACAACTGAAACAATAATCAACAAGTAATCGAAGAATTTTTTTTTTAAAGGAAAAACGAAAACTTTTTTAAATATTTTTTTATTTTTTTGTCATTTTAAAGGTATAGAATTATATAAATTGTACCTGTAAATAAAAATGTTTAAATAACTCTGTTTTATTTTATTTTAATATCTTAATAAATTAAGTTTTATTTTAATAACCCTAAGATCCCTGTGATCATGGGATTCAGGGGGTCCAAATCTATACTCTAATGTGTGCATAAGGTGTATGATGGACATAACCTTATACATACTAGGGTGAATACTTAGGTCCATTAGCATGCTCCTTGCTGTTCCGACCAACTCCCCATGGTCCCAGTTCTTTTTCTCGAACTGTTCAATGTATGCAACCATCTCCTTAACCACTGCATTATTAGCGTTCATTCTGAAAAAAAAAAAATATTGAATGGACATATTATGTAGAAAAAAAAGAACCACTTACTTGGATTTGTTCGGCGGATTTTTTTCTGTTAGAAGAACGTCAAACAAACTCTGTTTTTTAACTGTGCTGAAATAAATTGAAGTCGTCTATTTATACGAATATTGCTAGCATTATCTACGTACATTTTTTGACGACACTTTTTTCAATCTTTTTCGTTTACCACACCATTTTTTTCTCTTTGAACCAAACGAAAGAAATAAAAAAAACAAACAAATATTTTTATCCTTTATTTTAATCGAATTTTAAAATATTTGTTATAAAATTATTAATTGGAGGGGGATTAAACCCCTCCACTTCCACTCTGCACCGCAGAGCTTCGAGCATATATACGGTTGCTCTGAGCAGCTTCATATTATGCTGCTTTGCTGCTTCTCGCAAAGCAGCCTCAGCTTCTTCCACAATATTGGGGAACTCCCAACACTCCTCCTTGAAGTCTTCTATGTACTTTCTAATTTACTCCACAATTGTGTTCATGATTCTAAAAAAAAACAAAAAAAACAATTAAAAAAATGATTTATAATATATAAGTTTTACTTACTTTTATTTGTGTTGCCTGTGGTCCTTGGTAGTCGAATTATATTGTTGAACTGAACTGACATGAATTGAAGTTTTCTATTTATACGAATATTGCTAGTATTATCTACGTACATTTTTTGAAGACCACTGTTTTCTCTCTATTATAACATATGGAATAGAATCTTTTTCGTTTACCACATCATTTTTTTTTCTTTGAACCAAACGAAAGAAATAAAAAAAGCAAACAAATATTTTTATCCTTTATTTGAATCGAATTTTAAAATATTTGTTATAAAATTATTAATTGGAGGGCGATTAAACCACTCCACTTCCTCTCTGCACCGCAGAGCTTCGAGCATATATACGGTTGCTCTGAGCAGCTTCATATTATGCTGCTTTGCTGCTTCTCGCAAAGCAGCCTCAGCTTCTTCCACAATATTGGGGAACTCCCAACACTCCTCCTTGAAGTCTTCTATGTACTTTCTAATTTACTCCACAATTGTGTTCATGATTCTAAAAAAAAACAAAAAAAACAATTAAAAAAATGATTTATAATATATAAGTTTTACTTACTTTTATTTGTGTTGCCTGTGGTCCTTGGTAGTCGAATTATATTGTTGAACTGAACTGACATGAATTGAAGTTTTCTATTTATACGAATATTGCTGGTATTATCTACATACATTTTGAAGACCACACATTTTTTTCCCATATATATCACATACGGCATACAATTTTTTTTTTTGGTTGCCGCACTTTATTCTTTCTCACAATTACTCACTATGTCATATATGTACAAGTCCATACCTATCCCATCCAATTGCGGTTCATCCAAAAAACAAAATACTTCATACACATCGTTCTGATAAGAATTTTTTATTTTTTCATTCACAACAAGCGACCTAGTCCACACTTCAAGTGACAAACGTAAAATCACATTTCACATGTCCGATAACAAAATATTTTTTTGTTATTTTTTACCAAAGACACATTCAAAAAAATGTGTCGAAAAAAAAATAAAATGTATAAATGAAAAACAAATAAATAAATACATTCTTCTTTTTTATTACTCACTTGAAATTGGCCCAGGTCACAGAGAACTGCATTTCCATAGTTCGTCTTGCAAACTCTTACGCTTTCGATGTTGTAAGCAACTCCTTGGACTAAGTCGGAAATCTTGATTGTTTCCTTATAGCTGCCTGCTTCAAGTTGATTTAATTCCTCCAGAGGATCCATCTTGTAGTCACTTTGACTGATACTGACTTATTAATTAAATTCAACGAATTCCTTCGTCGTTTTATACCATTTAATTTTATTCAAAATCAAAACCATCAAAATACAATGCTATGCGTCTTTCTTTCATAAAAGTATACATAAGCATATTTAACAGAATTGGTTTTTTTTTTAGAAATTATACGGAAAAAATCTTTTTTAGGCCAATCGGTAGCCTGCACTCCAAAAGAGGTTTGGGAAAACAATTTTCAGTGTACGTTTCATCTTATTAATCCAACGAAAAAGGTCCCGCCCTTTACTCAGAGATATTTCGTTAATAGTATCTGTTGCAATCGACCCCTCAATAATCCTTCCGTCCTCAGGATTGTCGATATTACTTACTGGTGAATCTAACATGATTTCGTTACAATATAAAAAGTCGTTATTGTCATTAGCCTTGTGTTCAAAGTGAACAAAGTGTTCAAAGTGAACACAAGGCTAATGACAATAACGACTTTTTATATTGTAACGAAATCATGTTAGATTCACCAGTAAGTAATATCGACAATCGAAGATATAACTCATGTCTTCATTTATCTCGATGAATTCATCAAATAGGCAACCGATACCATTCTCAAAGTGTTCTTCCGAATTTGTCTCTGTCTCTATTTCCTTAAAATATGGAGAAATCTCTTTCAATGAACCACTCAATTCGCTTCATTCATGTGAGTTTCCTCTGGAGTGAAATTATCTTGTTGTAACCATGACATCGACGCTTCTTTATAGAGCCAACTGTAAAAATCTTCCCCTAAATGATTGTTCATGCTGCTTTTTTTTATTTGCTTTATCTGGAAAAAAATTAATTTATATTTTTTTGTTTTATTTGTTCAAAGTGAAAAGTTATATTAAAACAATGGTACCTGTAAATAAGCAATGAAAAAAAAAAAAACAAACTAAAACCAAACGAAAGAAATAAAAAAACAAACAAATATTTTTATCAACAATTTCCTTTATTTTAATCGAATGTTAAAATATTTGTTATAAAATTATTAATTGGAGGAGGATTAAACCCCTTCACTTTCACTTTGCACCGCAGAGCTTCGAGCATATGAATGGCTGCTCTTAGCAGCTTCTTACTCTGCTGCTTATTTGCTTCTCGCAAAGCAGCCTCCGCTTTTTCTACAATGTTGAAGAACTCCCAACACTCCTTTTTGAAGTCGTCAATGTACTTCTTAAGTTCATCCACTATGGTGTTCATGATTCTAAGTCGCTCTGTTTGTTTTTCAGGGGTTGCTAATGACATAGCATTATCGACTTTTGAAATGAAATGATGAACTCTACTTGAGTCATTTGTGGTGTATGATAATAACCGTGCTGATATGAACTTCCAAGGATTGGATCTTGTAGTATAGATCTTCTCTCTCTTGGTCTTCTTCCGGTTTTATTTTCAGTGTCCCTTTCATTTTGTGTTACAGTTTCCATTGCTGGTGAAAACTCCCGTCTCTATTTGGATGTCCATAATATTTTTTATGGCGTCCTCTACTGAGGACGGAAGTCGTTCCTTCGCCTTACCATCTTCCTGTTTCATAAATAACAATATTCCCCTTCTATAAGCTTTGTTTTCATAGAACACAAAATATTCTTCTGCCCTTTTTGTCACACTTATTTTAAAATTATCAATTATTTGTGCTAAACTCATTTCAACTTGTCTGTCCACTCTCGTTACCTGTGCATTTAAACTTTAATTTTAAGCCTTTTTCTTTAAATTCGAATGCTAATCTGTCGGATTCTGCTATTTTAGTATACTTAATTATTTTAATCGGTTTACAATGTTATGTTTTACTTATTTTTAAATTACTTTTCTCTTATAGAATCTAAAAACTATAACTCACAGTGTAGACAGGGCTGCTTTCCTTTACTTTTGACGTTCTTCTTCTTCGTTTTTGTTTCTCCTCCACTTCTCGCTGGAGTTGCTGTTCACGTAGCAGATGATCTTGTTCCTCACAGATTTTGTTATATTTTTCTCGTGTCTCTGTAAGCGAATAGTTACTTAAACTTTTGATTTTTTTTCTTGAGCCACACACGTCACCTTTAGTTCAACCAGGTTTTTTTTGCTTGTGTCGAATTACTACGATTGCAATTCGAGATATTTGATTTGTATTCTCGACTGAACAATTTCACCGCTGCCACAAATTTTGTTTACGTGCCGGTAAATAAAAGATTGAAATAGATTGATTTTATTTGACCGTGTTGAAGATTCGACGTCGACTGACTTAAAATATATTCTTAATCCTAGAGAGAGAAGTCCACATGTCGATAACAAACCGCATATCAGCATTTTTGCGCGGAATGTGCATGAAACACGATACGTATTTGTTTGTTAGCATAATACAATGTTGCGCGTGTGCATTGAAGATGCCTAATTGAAACTTTGTAAACATATTTGCAAACAACGCAAATATGTTTCCGTTGGAGATTAAATTTAATAGCGTGCTGATCGACAGTTTGTCATGCACTGCTGGTCTTGAGATTTGTGAATTTATCGCTCTGAAATTTTTCTCAAAAAATAATGTATTGGTTGGGTCCGTGTCTGAGACATGGTAATGATGTACGATGTAATTATAAAAATAAAGCTGAGCGTTGAGAATTTTTTAAAGGGGAAGATGAAGATGAGCACTGCTTCAATAAATTTTTCAATAAACTTACTTTCTTACTTCCTAATGCATAAGATTTTAATTTAACCCCTTGGTATTCTCTCGTGCATATATTTCGAAGCGCATATATATATTAAATTTAAATTTATATAATATTTGGCAAGTTATTACATTTTTTAAGTCCACATTAAAAAGTAACACCTTCTAATTTTCTAATAGTTTATATTTAAACTGAAATGAAATAGTTTATTTTTAATTTCTATCATATTTCGTATCTCAGTATTTACCTTCAAGTTAATCTGTTAAGCATAAGATCACTAATTTGCCTTAAACAAAAAACTATGAACAACAAAAATTGAAAAAAAAAACTGATAGCATAAATTAACATTCATCATAGAAAACGTAATATGTAACTGCAATTTTATATATAAAATGGATGGTAAATTATTATTTTTATTTGCATGCTATATATTTTTATAACTGCTAAGCAGATATTTCGACCAAGGGCTATATTTTTTGTACCAAAACTGTACATGAAAATATAAGCTATCGGTAAGTGAATAAAAATCGCAACTAAAAGAAGACAAAAAGTAAAATAAATAACAAATGCAAATTATTAAAAGAATTTATTATGTAATACAAATACTAGTACAGTGGACGTCCAATAAAACGAATGATATAATGTTTGAAATCGTTCGTTAAAACGAAAGTATTCGTTGAATGAATACATTTTTCGTCTGTATGTGTTTCTTTTAAAGATGTCAAGGCAATTTTTATACACGTTCGTTATATCGAAAATTCTTTATATGCGTATTCGTTATACTGGACGTCCACTGTATGTTGTATCATTTACCATTTCATATCGTAGTATAATCAGGACTGTTATATACCTACTTATGTCATAATAAAAAAAAAATTGATAAATAAAAGATTTAAAACTATTATTTTACATTTATCATTACTGTATTTCTGTTTTCCTGGACATGGTTTCCTTATTTTTTTGGAAATACATAGTTCATACTAGCATACGTAGATACCATGGATGCGGAGGAATAAGGGGGAGTTGTATGGACATACAAAATGGGTTCTGGCTTTTATTACACTTCCAAAAGTGGAATAAAGGCGGTTCTCCAAAACGTCAAAAAAGGTAATACCAATGCAAACTATTTCAAAAGCCATTGTAATTTGTGAACAGATCCACTGCGCGAACAAAAACGAACAGCTCATCGGCAAATGTCATTTGCAAAAGCATCACTAACTTTGTATGAGCACTTTTAGTTAGACCGACGAAGACTCGAGACAATCGAAAGTGAGAGGTGAGAAGTAAACAGGGTAGCCATTGAACAGATGCATTGCATACATTAACGTAGTAACTGCTTTTTGTTTCGCATTTTTTATTGATGTCTATCAATGTTTCTGATAAATGGGACGTTATCCCCTTGTTTCTATTCTTTGTTTTCCTGTACATGTAATTTCTGGATTTCTGATCCACATCCGCATTAAATATTTTGGAAGATGAGGAACAAGAAGAGTTACTGCCTAACCCAAGTTGAATCTTATGTATTTAGGGCTTCGATTCCAAAGAATTATAGTAGAAACAACGATGTTTAGACGAACCTTAAAATAAAATAAATATTAAGCCGTAAGTAGCCCATAGAGGGCCAAGGCCTAGCTTCTCACAGCTGTTCGTATTGTGCGTGGTATACATTTCTGTACGTACAGAAGGGGCCTATAGTTTTATGCCGTATCCGAAGGGCAGGGGGTTTTTTTTAAGAAACTTTCTCATGGCAGTAAATACTCTTGGATGTTTGTCAGACGCTCGCAAGAGGTGGGGCCGTGAAAAAAAACGTTGGTGGTATTTTCCTGGACTCGAACTCGGAACCCCTTGCGCAGTAGTCCAACGCACTAACCACTGAGCCACGGCACCACGAACCTAGTCTAGATTTAAAATTAAAGAAAATCTTTAGAACTGTTTTCGAGCAAATTGGCTCTAACCCTTTAATTTTTGGAAACGCACTGTTATGTGCACTTCTGGTCAAAAAATTTTAAACCATTTAGTTTTAGAGAAAATGGTATTTTTTTTAAAATTGGAGTCTAGGGACTCACAGACACGAGATATGAAGTTCGATCAAAATCCGTCAACCCGTTTAGGGTGTTTCATTATGCACACACAGCCAGACATTCATAATTGGCAGACCTAAGGCTCAACAGAACTGTCAAACGTGGTACCCCCCAGGGGGGTGTCTTACCACCCCTTCTCTGGAATATCATAATTAACCACCTACTGGTTAGCCTCGAGGCCACCGGCTGTAAGGTGGTTGCTTATGCGGATGACGTTGCCTTAATAATCCCTCAAAAGACCGAACTAGTCTTCTTCACAAGGAAATATAACCTCCCTATCATAGACCCCCCCCCCCCCCCCACGGTAAATGCTAAGCTCATTTTTTCCGATTAAGCCAAATTCTTGGGTCTCATTTTGGACAGGAAACTCAGCTGGAAAGCCAACATTATAAAACGCGTCAAGAAAGCCAGTACTGCCCTGTACTCATGTAAAAGAGCGATTGGTACAAGATGGGGACTAAAACCTCACGTAACCCTCTGGCTATATACGTCTGCTGTCAGACCTATACTTCTGTATCGCGTGTCCGTTTGGTGAACAGCTCTTCTAAAGACTGTTAACCTCTCTCTCCTGGGAAAAGTTCAAAGAGCTGCATGTATTTGCATATGTGGAGCCCTAAGAACTGCTCCTTCCGTAGCTCTAGGTACCATTCTTCACCTACTGCCTCTAGACGGCCTCAGCCGCAATCCGTTTGTCTGCCTCTTCCCAGTGGCTGTCTGTCAACTACTTCATTGAAGTAACCACCGACCAAACCCCCGCTAAACTCAGCTTTGGTCGGAACTTCCTTACATCAATCCCAGCTCGTGAAACATGGTCTAATGTGAAGCAGGTGGATGTCGGAACGATTCACATCTACACTGATGGATCTAAGACCTCAGATGAAGTTGGTGGTGGTGTATACTCCACTATGCTTAACTTAAGCAGCTCCTTCCGCCTTCCTGATCATTGTATCGTTTTTCAGGCGGAAATTATGGCAATCAAAGAAGCCCTGTCATGGCTGAAGTGTAATGTACTTTCTGCCACGGATATTAGCATTTTCACAGACAGTCAGGCTGCCATTAAATCTCTGGAATCACTCACAACCACATCAACGGTCGTAAAAGATTGCCGTTCATCTCTCATGGAGATCTCGGAACAATATAACATTCACCTATGTTGGGTGCCAGGCCATAGATATATTCCAGGGAACTGTAAGGCTAATGAAATTGCCAAACTTGGCACTACCCTCCCAACTGAATCCGTAAGGACGGGAAGTCGTATGCCATTTGCTACCTGTAATCACCTGATGTTTAATAAAACTAATCCGGATGCAATCAAAGAAGTCGTGGTCGTAAATAAACACAAAATGTCTGTGAAGTGTTCTGGTGACGTTAAATTGGTTCTGAAGGAAAAACACTCGAATGTCAATGTCATACTAAAAAATGTCGAGTACTTGCCTGACCTATGTGCCAACTTAGTTTTAGTTCGGCCAATGACGAAAAATGGCAATAAAGTGGTTTTTGAAAATGACGTTTGCAATATCTATGACAAACAGCGTAACTTAATTCCAACAGCAAGTGCTATGAATGATTTGTACCGTCTGAATTGTGAACCCGTAAAAGTTTTGAAAAAATCTGAAAAGGCGTTAACTGTAACCAGTTCATACAATTTGTGGCATCAAAGATTAGGTCATATTTCATTTATTTAGGTAATGAATTTTTCGGATATGAAGTTTACCGCGGGATAAAATGAAAAATGCATTATATGTAAAAAAGGTAAGCAAACAAGAGCACCTTTTAAAGAATTGGGAAAACGTGCCAAAAGTGTTTTAGACCTAGTCCACTCTGACGTGATGGGGAAACAATTTTTAAATGTTTTTGCAAAAGCATGGTATTCAGCATCAAAAAAGTGTTGCGTACACTCCAGAACAAAATGGTGTTGCGGAACGTATAAACCGAACAATGATCGAAAGAGTTCGTTGTATGCTACTTGATTCTGGACTAAGCCACAAGTTCTGTGCAGAGGCAGCTGTAACTGCAGCGTTCTTGATAAATTGCGTTCCATGTAGAGGCAACGAGCATTCTCCAGAAAAGATCTGGTGCGGCCATAGGCCAAATTTGGAAAGACTTCGTATTTTTGGCTGTAAGGTTATGGCGCATGTTCCCAAAGAAAAGAGAAGCAAACTGGAAGCATTATGGAAGCACATAAAATTGTGCAAAATAGCGCATATGGTCACTTATAGGAAATTTGTATATTCTTGACTTAAGCAATTTCTCTTTGTTACAGATTGTGTATCAAACTCAATTTACCCTATAGCTTATGACAAACTTGATTTAATTTTTATTTTTGATAGTAAGTGGCAAAGGTTAATTACTTCTATAAATACTATTTTTCGTCTAATTGTCCGCATTATAAGAATGATGAAAAGCTATTTAGAAATAACAGAGTCTTAGCTAGATCCGAAGTCAGTGATTCGTTGTATAGAAATTCGGAACAATAATATATGAAATAGGTATTAGCCGTGAGATGCGGTCAGTAAATTTGGTGTTAGTTTTGTGTTTACTCTTGAAAACCATTGATTTTAGTGTATCTTCCTCTATAAAACCGAGTGATTCTAATATTATAAAACTTTTGCAAGAATCAAAAGATGTTATGGTCAATGGACTTCTTATGATATTTGAAGAACTGGAGCACATAAAGAAACAGCAGACAGATAATGATGGCGCAATGGAACACATGAAAGAACAGCTGGCACATAATGGTGCGGCGATGGAACACATAAAGAAAGCGATGGCAGATAAAGATGCTGCGCTGAATCTAAAAATCGCGTCAGAATTTCAAGTGATTAAAAAACATCTGACAGACAATGAAACAGCGCTAAAAAATCTTCAGATAACCTCCGAATTAAAAGTGATTAAAAATCAACTGACAGATAATGATGGCGCAATGGAACACATGAAGGAACAGCTGGCACATAATGGTGCGGCAATGGAACACATAAAGAAAGCGATGGCAGATAAAGATGCTGCGCTGAATCTAAAAATCGCGTCAGATTTTCAAGTGATTAAAAAACATCTGACAGACAATGAAACAGCGCTAAAAAATCTTCAGATAACCTCCGAATTAAAAGTGATTAAAAATCAACTGACAGATAATGATGGCGCAATGGAACACATGAAGGAACAGCTGGCACATAATGGTGCGGCAATGGAACACATAAAGAAAGCGATGGCAGATAAAGATGCTGCGCTGAATCTAAAAATCGCGTCAGATTTTCAAGTGATTAAAAAACATCTGACAGACAATGAAACAGCGCTAAAAAGTCTTCAGATAACCTCCGAATTAAAAGTGATTAAAAATCAACTGACAGATAATGATGGCGCTATGCATCGCATAAAGGGGCAATTAGAACACAATGGTGCGGCGATGGAACACATAAAGAAAGCGATGGCAGATAAAGATGCTGCGCTGAATCTAAAAATCGCGTCAGAATTTCAAGTGATTAAAAAACATCTGACAGACAATGAAACAGCGCTAAAAAATCTTCAGATAACCTCCGAATTAAAAGTGATTAAAAATCAACTGACAGATAATGATGGTGCAATGGAACACATGAAGGAACAGCTGGCACATAATGGTGCGGCAATGGAACACATAAAGAAAGCGATGGCAGATAAAGATGCTGCGCTGAATCTAAAAATCGCGTCAGATTTTCAAGTGATTAAAAAACATCTGACAGACAATGAAACAGCGCTAAAAAATCTTCAGGTAACCTCCGAATTAAAAGTGATTAAAAACCAACTGACAGATAATGATGGCGCTATGCATCGTATAAAGGGGCAATTAGAACACAATGGTGCGGCGATGGAACACATAAAGAAAGCGATGGCAGATAAAGATGCTGCGCTGAATCTAAAAATCGCGTCAGAATTTCAAGTGATTAAAAAACATCTGACAGACAATGAAACAGCGCTAAAAAATCTTCAGGTAACCTCCGAATTAAAAGTGATTAAAAACCAACTGACAGATAATGATGGCGCTATGCATCGTATAAAGGGGCAATTAGAACACAATGGTGCGGCGATGGAACACATAAAGAAAGCGATGGCAGATAAAGATGCTGCGCTGAATCTAAAAATCGCGTCAGAATTTCAAGTGATTAAAAAACATCTGACAGACAATGAAACAGCGCTAAAAAATCTTCAGGTAACCTCCGAATTAAAAGTGATTAAAAACCAACTGACAGATAATGATGGCGCTATGCATCGTATAAAGGGGCAATTAGAACACAATGGTGCGGCGATGGAACACATAAAGAAAGCGATGGCAGATAAAGATGCTGCGCTGAATCTAAAAATCGCATCAGAATTTGAAGTTTTCAAAAAGCAATTGACCAAAAATGATGCTACTTTGAAGAATCTGAAGATCGATTCAGAATTTGACGCGATTAAGAGAAAAGTGATAGATAATGGTAATGCTTTAAAAAATCTGCGTGCATTTATTGACACAAATCAAATTTCAAGTGCAATCGAAAATCGTAAGTTTGTTCTTGCTGAGCTGCTAGTAATTGAGTTAGATGACAGAACGAAAATTTCTCAAATCGTAAGTATAGCTTACAAAAGTTCGTCGAACAATGAGCAAATAATTCTAGACTTTGCAGAACATCTGACTAAAGCGGATATTAAATTTCATGCGTACAGTGCATTATATAGTGAAATACGTGCAGAATCAGATCCATTTAAGTTCATTACTTTAGCCAAAGCCATGGAAACAGAGTTGACAAAACTTCCAAATGTTTCTGCTGATATCAAGTTAAAGGCTCGAAATGAGATCAATAGTCTCATCGAACGCTTAAAGACTGTATCTGTGGATATTTTCAGCACTGCTATGATTGACGAAACATATAAAGAAAGTAAAGATGTCAAAGACTTAGCGGATGCCATCTTCAACTTCCGGAGTAATTTGTCTGACAATGTGACGGTTGCACTTATACATCGGGTCTATAAAGATGTTCCTGTAAAGAAACTTGTTGAAAACATCAACAGCCAGATCGAAATGTCCCAAATTATTATCGGATTTGAGGAGATCTATAAAATATTGCAAACCAATAATGATACCAACAATGCAGCTGTCTTAGACTTGGCTTGGTACTTGCAAAAACTTCAGTTACAAAGCAACTACACTAAACTAAGGAGTAGTTATAAGGACAAAGCCGATGCGATAGTTGAAAAATTACCAAAATGTGCAAAATATATATCTAAAGTGGTGGTTATCTATTCTAAAAACCTTGGGGAATTGTTATATGTGTCAGAAGATGATACCAAGTATAGGGAGAAGCGTCGCTTTATATTTACTCATCTACCAAAGATGTCACATGAATCAAAATTTTGGCGTATGGAAAAGATTAATGATTTTTATTATTTTAAAAACCGATATTACGAAGATGAATTTTTGTACATCTCAAGTATCAAAAACTATTCAAAAAATAATAAATTGCGTTATGTGTTTACGTGTATTCCTCCTTGTAAGTGTTCGGAGCAACAAAAAAAGTGGATTATTGAATTAGCCGGAGACTCTTGCTATATTAAGTCTGCCTACAACAATGGGTTTTTGTTTGCCTCTGGTATCCAGCATGATGATGATAATAATTACGTGTTCGTGACTAAAGATCGATCGAAGGACTTAGAATGGGATTTCCGCAGATGCACTTCCGGGTCTGATAAAACTGATTGCAAATAAAACTTTTTGTGCAGTGATTTTTTTATTTTTTTAACTTTCGGGCATAGCTATTAAATACACAATCGTGCCCCATTTTTAGCTGATGCTAATGAGAAATATATCTCTTCTATTCAGCACAGTGATATATGGGTCGATTTTCAAAATGTTGCAATAATGTCTTTTTTTTTTTCTTTTTATTAAATAAATCTCATATTAGAAAAAAAACAAAACATTTTTTTAATATTACTTAAAGACTAACAAGTAAATGCGGTGAAGTTTTCTGAATAGTTTTCATCATCCTTCCTTACCTTCCTTAAATCCTGTATCCCCTTGTGGGTCCTAGGGCCTCTACAACTCCTACGCGCCATCATGTGCGGTTTATGGGAATATGCCTCAGCTCACCCCAACTCTTTCCCAGTTGCCGTGCTTCCTGTCCCACGGTTATGCGCCACGTATCCCTAGGACCGGCGCGTATCCTACCATCCTGGATAAGTGGGTTCCATTGCATCGCTTGGCTAGCTATGGATCTGTCACCCTTGCGGAGAGTGTGACCAATCCACTGCCACTTTCGTCGTCGTATGATTGTGCCTATTGGTTCATGGCCCGTTCGCTGATAAAGCTGTTCGTTAGAGATACGGTTTGGCCAGAATATCCTTAAGATGATAGTGATAGTGATAGTGACGGTCACTCTCCAGGTACCACATCCATAAAGCAGCACGGATTCAACGTTGGAACGGAACAATCGTAGCTTGCTGTTTAGGCTAATTGCATTACTTTGCCAAACTCTGGATAGCATTCCAAACGCAGATTTTACTTTACAAGGTATTGGAAACTCTCTACTTTCTCAACTATTTGTCCAGCAATGCATACATGAGTTGATGAGTTCGGTCTCAGGCTGATCGTTTTTGTTTTTGCCGAGTTGATTTTCAGCTCAACGACACCTGCTTTCCTCTCCACATTGGTTGTCATTTGGTGAAGGTCCATTATTTTCTGAGACAGCAGGCATACATCATCGGCGTAGTCGAGGTGCTTGAGTTCAGTAGTAAGAGTCCATCGAATTCCATTATTTCCAATTGATAAGGCTGCATGCAGCACATCACAATGATGAAAGTATGCAGCCTTGTCGAACCCCACTTTGGACTTCGAATTCCTCACAACAGCCTTCCCTCTGTGCAAGACGTGACGTGTGGACCCATCATATGTAGCCTTAATAATTGCTATTAATTTATCCGGTATGTCTCTCCTGCGCAAAGCACGCCAAATAAATTCCCGATAGACACTATCAAACGCCTTTTCAAAATCGATGAACAGCAGGTGAAGTGGTGATCGATATTCAACACACTGCTCGATGATGATCCGCAAGGTGTTGATGTGGTCAACACAGGGGGATCCAGATGGGAAACCTGCTTGTTCGGCGTCGAGTGTGTCTTCAAGCTGGACTTTGATTCGCTCCAAGATTATTTTAGCTATTATCTTGGCCACAGCAGGCAGCACGCAAATACCTCTCCAGTTTTCGCACTGCATAAGATTACCTTTTTTAGGGAGCTTGACGATCATTTCCTTTTTCCACTCATCCGGAAAACTCTCGGCTTCCCATGTTCTCCCGACAAGTGAGAACAGTAGCTCAGCTGATTCTGTTGGCGCAGCTGGAAAAAGTTCCGCGGGTATGCCGTAAAGTCCTACTGCCTTGTTGGTTTTCAGTGCTTTGATCGCAGTAATAATCTCTTCCTTACTGGGGATTGTGGTGCGAATTCGGGAATTTCTTTCTACGGACACTTCAGTTTGACTTGGGTGCACATTGCTGGCGAATACTCGGTTTAGAACCGAAGCAAAATGCTCCTTCCATCTCTTCAGTTGATCCTCATCCGATACTAGCAACGAACCGTCTAAGCCTTTCACTGGGTGTTGAGTAGAGCTTCGGCCACCTATGAGCTCTTTCGTGATTCTGTAAACAGTTCTACTGTCGCACCTTGCTATTGCTTCTTCTGCTTGCGTGGCCAGCGCGTTGATGTAATTGCCCTTGCCACGCTTAACGCTACGCTGCACTTCTCTCATCTTCATGCGATACATGGACTCTAGCTCGATCCTCCCTGCTGCTGGAGCTGCTGCAATTCGAGCTTTTAGCTGTTTGCGTTCGTTGATCCTTCTCCATGTATCCTCGAAAAGCCACGCCCTATGGTTTCCCTGCACCTGATGTGAAAATAGTTTTCACAGCACACCAATGGTCTTGGATGGTGGCGGGCAGTGAGCTGCTGATTGTTTCCACTCCACGTGAGAGATGGTCCCTTAGTTCTTGGCGCACTGTGGGAACTCTCAGTCGGTTTACGTTGAACCTGGGTATTCTTGTGTCGTTAGGTCTTCGAACGGCAGCTATCATAAGATGGTGAAAGTAAAAGAGCATTCACGGTACCAATAAGTAGACGATTCCCCTCGAACGGATTTAATGATATGGAAATTGAATTTTCAGTGGATAGATTCTTGTATTGGTATTAAGTTAGCGTGGCAGTTAGTGCCCACTTAGGCCTAAAAGGCCCATCGTGGTACGACCGGATCTTGAAAGAAAATCACTACCAATTACTACGATACTACAATGATGAGAGACAGAGAACCAATACAAAGAGGTTACCGGACAAAATAACACTTAGAAGAGGTTCTGCTAATTGGTCAGGAGAACCAACCAGAGCTTAACGGGTAGACCTGTCAGGTAGCCAAGGTCGTCAAAGAAAAAGGACCCCAAGTGGATTTTTCTTCCTGACGCTAGAGCAAGGCAGTTGCAAAGAAGATGAAGAATCGTTTCTTCTTCCTCCTCGTCCCTGCAACTTCAATAAAAATCGTTAGATGGGAGGCCCAAACGTCTAGCGCGTAGGCGAATTAGTTCACCGATGATGGTGCTCAGGTCAGGACGCTTCAGGAGCAACAGTTTAAATAAATATTTGAAGTTTTTTTTTCTAAATTTAAAGGTGAAGAATGAGACTATGAATAAAAATTCAACGAGAATTTCACTTTTCTCTCCTTTCCTATTTTGAAAAGTATAACCAGTGTTGCCAAACAAAAAGTCATACTTTTTAGTCTTAATTTTGACGTGATACTGCGTTTTCTTTAAAATGTCTATGTTGATCTTATTTAATTCCGATAACAATACACTATAAAAGCCCAGCTAATCCCCTTATCCACTGAATTGTGAATTATTGTTCTGTCATTTTAAATGCTTTATAGCAGTTTGACTTATAATTCCTATTAGGATACCTGTTTATACTTTTTTTCTCTCTGCGGAGATACTTTCTTTCAAACTCTTGCGGCAACACTGAGTATAACGCTGAAACACACACTGGAGTAATCACTCCGGGATCATTCCGAGTTTGTGGAAGAGAGAGACGAAGTGGGCCAGCGCACACGGGAGCAATCACTCCGGCAACATTCCGAGTTTGTAGAACTGAGAGACGAAGTGTACAGTATGAAACGCGGTGAAGTTTCATTCCGGCATTGAGGCGGTTTGAACACGGAGTGAAATCAATAGTGGGAACATAGAACTGTCATGCGCATTTCATTCATAATTACATACCACTACATTGACAATTGGTTCATGTATACACAAATTTCACTCCAGCGGAATAAGTCCAGTGTGCGCTTGAAACAAAAGTTATTCCGGTGTGATTCCAGAATGAAATTATTCCAGTGTGCGCTGGCCTATTGCCTTATATATTTTGCGACCGAATTTACGACCTTTGTTTTATCTAGAACATACTTCTGCGATGGTGGCTCAATTCAGCAATTATCGTTGTCTCTTTTGCGTACACGTGTAGGCGCTTAAACGACATTTTTCCAAAAAGCACAATTTAGGGATGAGCGATGTTCGTACCGATGTCAACATCTATAACTAAATAATAATCGAACTCAAAACATCGATGTTCGTTATCTTCAATGGTATAGAATGATTAAATAGAATGCCGACTAACGGCGAAAAAACAACACAGCAAGTTACAGCAGTTACTATGTTGCACATATGTATGTATACATGTTCAGCCCTACTTGTAATTTAAACACAAATCGAATACGAATTCTCTCATATTTATTAACATTTAAGGTAACTTCAAGGAAGAATAAAAAGTCTTCAGTTAAAAGTCGGCTTTATTTTACCAAAGGCGATGGCTGATTTATTTTTCTTATTAACATAGATAAAGCGATATGTTACGTGCATAAACATCGATAATAAAATATCAATTTGTTGCTCCTCGATATCGTTGTTTTGTAAACATCGATGATCATCGATCATCCCTAGAATAATTTGATAGCACAGCAAATGCCGGCAAAGGTATTGTTTAAGGCGTAGATAAGATATTCCAGTTCTTATTCAGATAAAATGGTCTTAAAATCTTTTAGAGGAATAATTATCTTAATTTAATTGGGATATTAATGTCACATACATCTTTAGATTGTACTAAGTGTATACCTGATTGACTAGACAAATTGTTAGTTCGAAGTGAAATTTGATCTATATAGGTATAATGTAAATATTCGTAGTTCACTTTCGTAACACATATACTGGTAAGTACGTATGTTCATATAATTCCACTTAAATATCTTAAGTATAGTCCATTTTTATAATGTTTGAGTATTTTTTTATTCCTAACAATTCTTAAAAAAAAAAAACTCAATACACAAAGAAACCTTCAGTGGAAATGCGTAGTGAACCTCTTATTATGGTGCGGAAAATTCAACTGCATATGGCTAGAATCCTGAACACATTCCATGCATTCATTAATACTTCTGTATGAGCGGTTCAAAATGATCGCATGATTTCACACGAATAAAATATAGGTACTGGGTTCTCATGAAACTAATATGTGCAGTAAGGTTAAACTGTTTGTTAAACCTTACCCTATAGGAAAAGAAGTGTCAACTTGATCCCTCAAACTCAATTCGCTCATAGCAAAAACCCAGGTTGACAAGCAATTCGTTCCTAATCTGATCTCTCACTCTGGTCATATAAACAGTGTAATTGCCATTGCACTTTTTATTGATTCAACCAGGAGAGGTTCCAATATAAAACAAAAGAAGAATATTTGGTAAGACACGTAATATATTAACGTTTTATACTTCCCAACCGTGTTCACCATTTCATATGTACATACATATGTATAATCGCTTCATCTTGGTCCAATATAATTGCACCGTAGAGTCTTAACACTAACTTCTTTTAACACAGGATATCTCGCAAGAAAATGGAACACAACTTTTCTCTCTTTATGGCTACAGATATCGCATAGAATTGACAAGTCTGGTCGATGAGGCTTGTAATACAAGTTGATTAGCTCTCCTCTTATTTTTAAAGTGATACTTATCATCAGTTGAGTTTGAGTTCAGGAAGTATGTTCTATCTTGTAGATTATATTTCAGACTGCAATAGGTAGTCCTCTAGATTGACTGCTGAATATCGGCTATGTACATATGTACTTTTTAGAAGTCGTATTCGGAGTTATTTCTAGTAGGTTAAAACCTATTGTGTCCTTACGAATGAGTACTCCATATCTTGTGTTATGATAAAATTTAAGCTGGTCGAATATTAGTCTCAACAGAATTTCTTGGTCCATAGGCATAATTTTTGGCAACGTAATCAAAATGCATTTTTAAGCTTTCAAGGAATATACTTACTTACTTAGAGTCCCTGCCTGAGACATCGTTGCCTTCCATTCTCTGCGGTCCCGAGCACGCTGCTTCCAGTTGTGAAGATCAATTTTTTTTAGCATCGGCGACAGCTTGGTCTTTGTACCGGAGGTTCGGTCTTCCTTGCCGCCTCAAACCTGTGGGCTGGGATTCGAAGATCCTCTTGGCTGCAGCATTGTTGTCCATTCGCTCGATGTGGCCAAGCCAATGTAGTCTGCGTATCTTGGCTTTTTGCACTACATCCACATCCTGGTACAGCTCATAGAGTTCGCGGTTGTAACTTCTCCTCCATTCGCCCTCATCGCATAAGGGACCTAATATCCGACGGAGTTGCCCAATATTTGCTCAGCTTTCTTACTTATTGTCCAGCACCCGGCTCCATACAGCAGGATTGGTAAGATGAGCGTTCTGTATAGCATTAATTTGGTCCGTCGAGTTAGGATTTTTGAACCCAGTTGTTTCGCCAAACCGAAGTAGCCACGGTTTGCTAGGGTTATTCTTCGTCGGATCTCTACAAAGGTGTCATTTGTAGGATTGATATTTGTTCCGAGGTAGGTGAACTCCTTAACTACCTCGAAATTATAGCTATCAACAGTGATGTTCTGCCCAATGTTTTTGACAGATAAATATTGATAACATATACTTCGTCTTGTCCTCATTCACGTCAAGCCCAACTCGTTTCACCTGCTCATCAATAGCCGTAAATGCCTCTACGACGGCTTGCCGGGATCTTCCGATGATGTCAATATCGTCTGCGTATTCCAGGAGACATCAGAGCCTTTGTTAAAGTATTTAAGTCTCAGTCGAGCTATGGCTGGGCATTCGCACAGTATATAGTGGGTTGTTTCTGTGTTTTCAAGATATAAACGACAATTTTCTTGAGATCATAATCAAGAGAGCAATATCCAGTTAGGAAGTCAGTGATTTGCTTGACTTTGCATTTGCTCATGGCAAGAATGTCTTTTCTTGTCTTTTTTTTGAGAAGTTGATGTATTGTTTGGCATATTTTCAGCCAGTTTGAGAGTTCCAGTAAGAGAGCATTTCTTAACGTTCCCATCTATTGAGCTCTATTATCTGGTTAGTCTGTAAACTACAAAATTGTTTAGGACTAATGAAAGGAGCTTGCAGCATCGTTTCCAGAGATGCCCCTGGTTTCCAGGGACCCAAATTAGTGTGCCGGTACTTGGAGTAATTTTTAAAGA
The DNA here is from genome assembly GCA_949716465.1 of Chalcosyrphus nemorum. NCBI lineage: Eukaryota > Metazoa > Arthropoda > Insecta > Diptera > Syrphidae > Chalcosyrphus > Chalcosyrphus nemorum. Next base: position 73,214,522 of record OX454333.1, read on the forward strand.
AAAGGAGTTGTCTCGATTTTGATTATATTGCATATTTCAGTTAGTTTAGGCAAATACTCGTAGATCTCGATCAAGACCAAAAAACGAGCAATATTTGACATACGACAACGGTTCAAAAGTACAACGACTGTGACAGGCCGACGGACAAACAGACACCGTATTAAACCCAAAAGTGTTCCGTCTTTCCTTTTAAGGTCCGGAACACTAAAAACACAAGCCACTTAAGTACCGTAGTGTCGAAGATATACTTTTTGTATGAAAATTACAAGACCAACAAAATTTAAAATGCTCCTCGCCCGAAGCTTTGAATTTGTTTAAAAATAATAACACTACAATATAAAATTTGCTTTTCCAAATTCTTTACCAGCCAATGTATATTGTATGTATATATCTTTACATATTCTTTTTTCTTACAGACATTTTCCCTTTAATCACAAAATCAAAAAAAAACATATTAACAATGGAAAGGCAAACTGTGAAGTTCTACATGCTCTTCTATCGGCCGAATCCGTCGTATAAACAGTTAGATTTTTGTACTCATGATTGGGATAATCGGTAAAAGAATCCCACCCGTAAGGATTCACTACAAGTCTATAAAGCATTATACCTCCCGGGCAGCCTAAGATTATGAACTCAGCTAAAATAAAACGACGAAGTTTTCTGGGTAAAAACTCTTAGCCACAACAAAGTTAACTCCAAATACTAGAAGGCGAAATAAAACTTTTAAAGCATTAACTTCAGAGATGTTGGTTCCCTCAATACACTTAGTACAACGTGCAAAATGTACTAAAACAGGAATAGAGAAAATCGGATCTTTAAACCAGAACATCCGGCACATAAACTAGAAGACAGACGAACTGAAGGCTGGTTACTACAGGAAAACTCTCTCTATAGGCGTATATCGAACGATTTGGGCATTTTATTCCCTTAGGGAGAAATATTACTGCATTCGAAAGCGATTTCTTGGCTATAAACACTTACTTACTTACTCTACAACGCCTGCACGCCATCTTGTCCGATTTTTGGAAATGTGCCTCAGCTCTTTTCAACTTCCTTCTCCACTGTTGTGCGCCACGTACTCCTAGGACTCCTAGGCTATAAACAGTACTCCAATGAATCTATAACACAAAAATGTATAGTGTGACATACAGAAAGCAATAATTCTAACGCAACAATAGCATGCATTCGGAATTGAAAAGAAGTTGCCGTTGATTGTAAAGAATATTAAGAAATATTCCTCCGTCATACACTCATCATAACTACATCGTAACAATAACTGAAGATACCTGCATCAGTACAACAAAACTGTGTCACCATTCATCGATCAACGTTAAACTAAGAAATAGACTAGAGCATCTCAAGAACTAGAAGGGGGTAAGTGGACTTAAGTAATTGTAATATTTGCCAAATCTATTATATTAGATCATTCAGTGAATATTTTTTTTTTTTTTTTTCAACCTAAAAACCATGCATAAAGAGGTTTAAAAATAATGAAAATAATCAGACATTGATGTTGATTATGTTATTTAGTAAAAAGTGTCGTAGAGCATTTGAAAACTCCTTAGATCGTTCTGAGAATATGGTGGCATTTTGACAAGGATAGGTTCAATCATGTACGGTTTTTCATGATCGCATTTTCATTTTATATTATTTATGATCGCGTCAAGAATTAGTACGAGATCCCACTGCTCAATAAAGGTCGTTGGTGGTGGATGTAATCTGTGTTTCGGTAGTGGAATGATGATTTTTATTAACAGGCTTTCACCGATATTTTGGCTGCCTGATGAAGAACAAAAAGATCGCCGGAAATTGGTTTCCTCTTCGACACTACGGTACTTAAGATGTCCATTATGTTAACTGTGTCCAGAATAAACGGGTGGTGTTGTTGGTGGACGTGTCATTATATTTAATACATTGCATTCCTGAGCAAGTTTCAGTAAATGCAATGTGGTAAACACCAGTTTGTATTTCAAGCTGAGTTTTCTAACAAGTGGCATCACAACGAACACATTCTTTTAAGACAGTTTCGATGTCTACTTGCATCATCTCTGATACATAATAAGAAACAGGAATGACTCTTTCATCAATCATGAGAGACACTGAACAATATCTGGGAGACTCTTGAAGTTGCAGTTGGCAACTGGATAGATACCAAATGCCTTGTAAAAAACATCACCTTTACATTTTGAACAAGAGCGGAAAGTACAGCCGGAACAAATGTGTTATAGTCAACATCAAAAATAAAGCTCTGTTCATCAAGTATTATCTTCTCTTCCCCATTCAAACCAACAAGTCACCTTCTCACACTGCTTAATTACCATTGATCCAATTTTACACAGCTTGTGGTTCATCTAAAGTGTTTGGATACATAGGAACCATTTTGTTACTAAATTTAAAATCACCCTTTTCACAAACAGAATGGTAATACTTTTTCTTAGGTGGATCAACACACATATGTGATTCTAAAACAGAGCCTTCAGAACCGATGTTCTATGATCCAGTGACCGTTTAGTATGGTCATAAGATATCCCTGCCCATGAATTGCAATTGTTTTGCCATTTCAAGTTAAAATGAGAAATGGTCTTTAGGTCACATGAATTTGCATACACCCTGCCTCCAATTGATGACTGCTTTGCAGCTGGTTTGATCTCTCTTCTGACTCTCCTGAGAGGTTGATCTTTGGTATTAATAATCAACTCCAAATCACAACATGGGAAGCTTACTAGTTTATTCAAAGGTAAGATCATGCCATCTAGAAGTAGTAACTAGTAACCCAAGTCACAAACCTGTCCAGAGTGGATTGAATGTTCTTTTGGTCCAAGGGTAGCAATGGCTTCAGCCTCTATTGTGCTTCTTGGTGTTCACTACATGATTGGCATTCTTGAGTCTACGGTTGCTTGCCATTATTCCATTTTGATGATCACTTTGTCTAACAGTGGCTAAGAAGAAGACTTGTAAGGAGAAATAGGATAATTATCATTGGCCTTATATTCCGATGACTATCTCACGTCCTCTCTAATGGAACTCTGATCTTCATTATGGGAGGGTTGATGAGTTACATAACCAGGTTCTACACCCATTCTTAGTCGACAACATCACCATAGATGAATTGAACGGATTTCCTTGATTAGCCGGCAAGTGTTAAGTTAAAGGAATTGTTATGTTATTCCCAGCCACATGAATATGAGTGCTAACATAAATTTAAAACATCAATTTACAGATACCTGCTGCTTTACATAGGTTGGATTACGTGACTCGTGTCATGTTCGTTTTGTTGTCCTCTGTTGTCATTAGTCGTGTGTGATGCTGTCGTCCGTCCGTTTGTAGTTTGCGGTTCTTCGGTGAATTTATTTGAATGTTTGTGTGTTAGGTAGTCACAACACAATCGGCTATCGTGACGGTTCATGCTGTTGAATTTAATACTCTCTTAAAGACAAACAAAACACTATTCGGTTACACTGAAAGATCCTCGTGATGATTGTAAACGAAGGATCATAAACATAGACACGAAGTAGCTTGTTATGATAGATAAGGTTCTCATTCTGTTTTGGTATCTGAACGAGTGTGGTCTTCTTTTCAAGTGCGTCTTAATAAACAATAATATAAAACAGAGATATATGTGTTTCAATTGGTTATATAAATCTAATACATGCGTCCTAAATGAAGGGCTCCATTCCTTCATGTTCTCAGCTATGGTATTTGTCTTCAAAGGCCCGTCATGATCGCCGATCTTCTGCACTTCGTACCTGCTATGGTTGAGTTGTTGGGTTATCTTATATGGTCCGAGGTACTTTGGCCGCAGTTTCATTCTATTGCCAAACTGAGTGCGCTTGATGGCGACCTGATCGTTCAGCTCGTACTGGAACTCCGGAACCCTCTTTCTATCGAAGCTCTTCTTATTCTTTCTCTACTTCAACGCCCCTGACGTCCTTTACTACACCACTAACTGCGTCTACATTGCCTCGGATATCTGATGCAGGATGCTACATCTTTTTCTTCTCTCAGATTTTGCCAGCCCTGCTTCCTCCTGAATTCCACCCCCTTTTTGGTCGAGAATCCCTAGCTAGTGTGTTCTTCACACTTAAAGCAAGCCCTTTCTTTTCTCTCTGTCTTGATTGTTGCCTGGACACTGCTGCTACTGACTGCCGATCTAGAGTTAGCTCTCGAGTACGAAGTGTGTAAAACCGGACCTTTCAATCTCTCGTAAATCTTAATCTGAGCTTTGAGCTCGCTAATGGCATTGGCCTGGTACAACATTGCTTTATTCTGCCTGGCGTCTGGAATTCCTTCCTCGGAATACTCTATGAAACTTTCTTCGTCCAGGTCGATGGTACTTCCTATCTCCATGAGAGTGTACAAATACTCCAGCAGACTCTCTGTTGGTTTCTTCTGACGCAATATGAGCCTTCGATGAATCTCTGCCCACGAGGTTAGGTTTTTACCTTCATAATAGTTGATGCTATTCACTCCTGACTTCTGTTCGGTGGACAGTTCTGGATGCATTTGGCTAATTTGTTCGTTAGTATCATGCTGCACAACTCGTCGTTGCTCAAAATGGACTCCCTTTGCTTCTATAATAACGGTAGCTCTACGTATTAACATGACCATCAGGAAAAGCATATCTCTTTTCTCGCACGACGTGAAACCTAGCCTCTAGTGATTTTATCTAATCTTTCAGATTTTATCTGAAGTTCTTTTTTGTCTCCGGTGACTCTGCTTCTTTCGTTAAATTTCCCTCCTTTTCGCATTCGAACGAGCGACGATCGGTCTCATTACACTTAAAGCACTTAAAATCTATTTTCTTTCTTGACTATTGTTGATACATGTGTGGACGTTGTACTCGGTAACTCGAAGCTTTCGGTTTGGCATGTTGCTTAATTTTCTCGTACACTCTGATCTTTGTTTTCAACTCATCGATCGTTGAGGCTTCATACAAAACAATTTTGTTCACTTTGTCATCCTTATTTCGTTTATGAAATATTGTACAATTGACTCCTCGTGCATGCTTCTCGGCTTGGCGATTCCTATCAATGTATACAAATATTCCCCGAAGGTTTCTCCATTTAACTTGTGTCGGCTACGCAATTGCTGGTGGACTTCTCCAGAGCTGATGTCGTCTTTAAATTCTTTTTTTAAAACTTCTTTTAGGGTGTTCTACTTTTTTATATTTGTTTCTCCTGAACACGAAAAGTCTTGCTGCTCCTCTTATTAATCGTTTGGCATAAATGTACTTCTGCAGGTCGTTCCAGCCGACTATCGTGGAAAGATCTTCAAACTTTTCTATCCAGTTTTCGATGTTCTGAGTTGGTGCTCTTGTGAACGTTGTCCGACTTTCTTAGACATCCTTAAATGTCGTTGCTTCGTTGTCTCTTTGCATGTCAACGTTCCTGTCACCATTTCTGCGTACCACTTCTGCCGCTGTTGATGTTGATGCCATTTCAGCCTCTTTAAATTGTTCGTCCTTTTCTTCTTCTCCTATTTCATCGTGGGACAGGTGGAAGTGTTCTAACAGTCTGTTTTGTAAATCGTTTTTGTTTCCCGTCCTTGTCAATCCTACATCTTTTAACTTTTCTTTTAATTCTCCCGCTATATTTCGTTCTTATCCATTTTATTTACCTCTTGCTATCACTTTACAGTATGACGTAAATCTATATGTATAATAGAGCCTTATCAAGGGGGGGTTAAATATCAAATAAAAGGAACACAAATAAAACTCATCAACAGATTCTGCGTGAATGCATTTTGTCCTCGCCATTCCAAGAATGACTCTCAAAAGCGCAGATTCTTGTACAGATGCTTGTTTATCCATTCGCCCATTCACTTATACTTCAAAACAAAGAAGAGCAATTACAAAATATTGTACGTAAGCATTTTGAACTTGAAACTTTGTAAACACATTTGGAAACGTTGCAAATGTGTTTCCGTTGGGCATTGTAATTTCGTTTATGTTAAATACTGATTGATGGAATTTGGTACCCATGCGCATAACAAATGTAACCTTCGGGTTTTTTGAATTTGAAAAATTTTGTAATATTTATCATATTTCAATAATAACAACCAGTCCAAGGTATCCACGGTCTAACGGTTTTGCTGAGCGCATGGTGCAACTTAATTTAAAAATGTAGAGAAGATAAAAGTAGTATATGCTGACGTTGTTTTATGCCCTAGTACTAGGTCTCCATCTCTGTATAAGCCTTCGATAGTTGGGAGATGATTCGGAGAATATCTGTCGGTTGCCCTGTGTTGGATAGTAAGTAGTGTCTGAAATCTAGCCGAGCATTTGTCTTTGAACATCAACACCATGTTTCTGTCCCATATTGCCCTGTCCCTCTCGATATATATTAGTCCGTGCGCGATCTAGTTTATGACCAAGATTAAGGGACCTCTTCTTCTAATTCGAACTCCTCTTTCAAGTTTTTCAATTCATATTCCGTGACAGCATTCAATATCCAAGAGATTACCAACATTTCCATCATTAGCTGTCCATACCACAGTGTGTCTAACTAATTTATCTGGATGCAAATTTGATGTCTCTACCCATCCATTTCAATAGATATGTCTTCAAAATAGGAAAGGTTTGCTCCGCATGTTGATCAGTCTGATAAATGGCCTCGCTTTATCATGGAAAATTCTCGAGGAACTTGCTTCCAGTATTGTGTACTCGTACACACCCAATGGTACAATTCAGTTGATTGAATTGACTTGTGTATTCGATTCAAAAAGCCCTTTATGGGTGGATTTCTCAGAAGCCTTCCCAATGATATGCCTTCTGAAATCGTGGAACTCGGGTATCAATGGTCTGTGAGTCCTACCTAACTCTGCTAATTTTAAGAAAGCCCTGAAAAATTTTTACGTACGATCAACAGAAGTTGTAGTAAAAGCCATTTTTTGTCAGACAAAAATGGTCAAAAAGAAGTGCACCTACTGAATTATTTTGTTGTGGTCCTGGAAAGGACCTTTTTGGAACAGTTTATGGAATGTTTATAGCAATTGTTCCAAGTGCTTTCCTTCCATTTGAATACACTTTCGGGCACGTTTAAGCATTTCGGATGGTAGATTAACGAGCAACAAACTTCTCATCTCTTCTGAAACGGCACTAATATTTTCTTCGAGCTCTTCCAGACTCATTCATAGCACCCCAGAAGAAAAAAATCTATGGGCGTTAGGTCAGGAGATCTGGGTGGCCAAGGGTTGTGGCCGAATCGACCAATCCACCGTTCGTGAAAAGTATGGTTGAGGAACGAAGCTGCCCCACTGCTACTGTGACAAGAATCTTGTTGAAAGAACATCGCCCTTCTCTGAACAAGAGGAACATCTTCAAGGAGCTCCGGCAATCGTTATCTAAGAAATTCCAGGTAGTAATGGGAATTAACTGTTTGTGGAAGAACGTGCGGGCCTACTAAAGTGTTTCCTATTAATCCAGCCCAAACATTTACGCTAAACCTCCTGTAAAATAAGCAACACATTTCGAAGAAGTTGTTCCTTTGAAAGGATGTTGTGCGTATTGGAGTCTGGCCAATGGTGCAAATTATGGTGGTTTGTAACACCATCTCTTGTGAATTGCGCTTCGTCAGTCCTTGAGGAAGTGCTCATGCACTTCTGCATGTTTGCGAAGTAGTCATTGGCAAAATTCCACTAAATCCTGTACCGGTGATAAATGGAAAGGGTGTAATCTATTACTCTGTAGACTTCTGTGAATCCTGGTTCTGGGGTGTTCCAACTGCACAGCTAGTTTTCGGACGCTGACTGTAGGCTGAACTTCCACAGCACGCAAAATCTCACCCTCAACTTCTGCCGCCGTTGCGTCTGAACGTCATTCCCTTCTATTTGGTGCAGCTGACCCGGTATCAACAAGGCGCTGATACGCATAAGCGAATTGCCGGCTACATGGTGTTCTACGATTTGGGTATCGTCGTTGGTACGTTTGTTTGTGTAAAAGATTAATAGTAGTGACTTAAAGCTAATAATTCACATTTCACATAAGAATTAAAGTGATTTAACAAATAGAACTCACAAAATATTTATACAATGTCATATTGAATAGAATAAACAAAGATCACTGACGTCATTTTCTTTCTTTTTTTCTCGCTGTTGCTTTCTCCTGTTGTGCCACCGATGTCTGGCATTTCTTATACCAGGTTCACAAAATCTCTAAACGCTTTTAGAACTCAATTCGCGCTACAACTCTTACAAATGTAAATTAAATAATTTATTGTTAAAATTGTGAAAAAAACAATAGAAAAAACATAAAAAAAAACACTGACATTTCGTTTGTTGACATTGAACTGTCATTAAGTGTTTGGCGTGCGTTCACTGAAGCAATTTCTAGCTGTCAAGAAAACTAAAAAAAGACATCGATTGTCAAGCGGTTGGTCGTAGCAAGAGGTGCCTTTTATGGCTCCTAACAAACAGCACAAGATAAACCACAGTTTGGAAGCTGGAAACATCACCCCGCCGCCGAATATCAACCTTACGAACCGTCGAAACACAAATGTTCAAATGTAAACTTTAAACTTTAAATTATTAACGCTTGTAGTAATGTACAAATTTGAATGGATATATCAACAATCCAATTTGATTAATGTTTCCTCATTAACTTCTAAGATACTGTATAAATTATTGTCATTTTCGCTGTTAGACTTTTATCAATGACATACGTATTATTTGTATCCTCAAGAGTTCCATTGCCAACATAAAATCGTAATTGTAAACAAACCAAACTCTATGCATCTGAAGTGTTACTGCCGGCTGGCAATGGGCAGTAGTCCTGGGTCGGAGGGAAGCCACTTTCGAATAAAACACTTCGCCTCGACTTAAGAAAATGAATGTGGTGAATGTGTTTATTCTCTGAGAATATAAATATGTAATTATAACAATGACTTATAATATATAATATGCTCTTACTCTTTTTTAGCAGCTCCTCGGCACAAGCTCCGATTCCAAGGACTTCTGGCGCGCTTTTAAATTTCACACGCGGGCATTTTGACAACTCACTTTGGAGTGTGTTCAGAACGAATATTATACCAAATCAAAAAAGGGGTATGTTCGCTTGGAATCGTAGCTTGGGCGTCGGTTACATTTGAACTTGAGTTCACACTTTGGGCAAATATTTTATGACATGAAGCATTCATTCTTAATACACGAAATAGAAAAAGACATAGTTTTATAGCTGAAACAAAATCCATATACCATATGTATATCTCACTCTAGGCAACTAAACAATGTAACGTAAATATTCAATCTTGTTGCTTAGTATCACTATTGTATTACTCTCTTTCACAGAGCTTAATTTTTAACTTGTACCTGTTTTTGTATTTTATCTGTGATAGACAAAACTTGATATATTGATTAAATTGATTAAATTCTTTCCCGTATATTCCCTGCCTAGGTTATAATTCTTCATTTCATAGTTTTGGTATCCTAGTCGAATTTCTTCTTCCATAGCCAGTTGGCTAGCTTCTGCTAATGTTTTGGGTCGCTGAGTGTTTACGAAGGTTCCGATTTCCTTCTTTAGCCCTGAGACGAAAGTGTTAAGCATATCTCGTTGCTATTTTTTGACCGTAGTAAGTTGGATCATCGGGATGTGTGAAAGTTTCTCATCTCTGAGTAAATTGAATGACTGGGAGTATCGAGATAAGAAAATCATCGACGATCCACTTATGATCGTTTGTTTATTCAAGTGTTCGAAATATGAAACCGATGTTTACGATTGCTTCATTAAACGAATGAAGCGACAAAGAATAGAAATGCAAGCGTAAACAAAAATGTACGGCATCCGTTATAAAATTTTATCTTTCTTAAAATGTAACACAACCCATGTGAATGCATAACAATGGAAATATTGCAGAAACAATTCATTGGGTAACCACTTCCTGCTTTCAACGGCTCTCTTCATGGACAAGCGACTGGTGCGGTCACTGAACATTTCTTTCATATCTGCCAAAAATTCCTGAACGGGGACAGTCATCAAATCAAACCCTTCAAACGACTCGATGTCAATGCCCTTAAAGTTTCCTCTTTAAAATCATAAGCGATTTTAATATTTATTAATTGTGCCTCCCAGTGTGAGAAGCAATCTCCGTCCCCGGTAAACTATGCTAAAAAATCTTTCAAATTGGAAAGGTTTTCTTGCACCACACTGTTGTTACATTGCCAATTTTTTTTTTTTAATTCTTGATTCTCCCTCTTTAAAAGCCCGTTTACTTTCTTTTGTAGGGTGATGGCACCAATAGTCAGCCCTTTAACATTTTTTTTGTGTTTAATTGGTCCTTAAAAATCCATTTTTCAACTATTTAATCAAGTTATTTGGTTATTCTAAATGTCTGAAGTCTGTAGATTGGAAAATACTAAGCTTATAAGAGGTTTCATTTCTACATTTTCATCGTTTTAACAACAAAAAACACGCGTTATCCTGAATGACGTAGCCCAAAAATGATATTCTTCTCTTTAGGAACTGGCACTTTCTCCACTTAATCTGTAGACCGTACGCTGAAGCTACTTCCAGAACCGTTCTCAACTTTTCTATACCCTCCTCTTCATCCTTCGATGGGATTACAAGATCATCCATGTAGACAACTATTACACCTGCTTGGATTAGAGTCCGAAATATAGCTTGAATGTATAGGAACTCATACTGCGCATCCTGAGTGACGAATGCCGTATACTTCCGTGACTCGGGATCTATTGGAACATGAAAGAAACCATTCTGGAGGTCCAAAGTGGTATAAACCTTTGCTCGCTCGATGACTTCATCCATCACTACCATTGGAAAGTTGTCCCTGACGATCTTTTCATTGAGTCGCCTGTAGTCGCAACAGAGCTTTTTAGTTCCATCCTTCTTTGAGACCAAAACAATCGGAGACGCGTACTCAGACCTACTTGGTCGAATGATCTTTTCTGCTAACCACTCTTCCACTTGTTCTCGCACGATATTCTGATCCGCATAGGCCATCCGTCTAGGTCCTTGGAAAACTGGGACCTCATCTCTCAGTACCAATTTTCGACCAACTGCAACACCTTTCCCTTCGTCTCGCTATCTAGATGATCCAGTTCCAGGGTTGGTTCCCTACTGAACGCTCCCTCCTCCGCTGATAAACATATTGCTGCAAATTCTGCTACAAGCTCTGGTACCTCCAGTTCGTGACCACCTTCCACAGCTGGCAATGTGCCCACGACTTCTCTTCGGGTTGAAGTTCTTTGTCCACTCTTCTCACACTGCATGTCTCTCTACGTCCTCTGTCTACCCCAACACCAACTTTGTATTATACGCTAGTGCTTCCTAAATGTACAACACACGTTGCATCATCGACTGGGTTGTCTCGTACCTCTTGTACAACTTCCCTTGTTTATTCAAGTACTCTCCGTACTCTAAAAGATCGCTTTTGCTTGCTGCTTTTCTAAGCTCAGCGAGAGTTTTCTCGATCATCGACACATGTTTACGTATCTTGTCTATTTGGTCTTTTTCGTTCTGTGTGAAGCATTTTTCTTTTACCCCATAAAGCCGCATTTGTTTCGTTTTCTTCTGACTTACAAGCGATTCTTTATCAGGAGCAGATCTTTTGGAGGAACTTGTTCCGGCCACAGCTCCAGATGTTAAAGTTGAAGGGTCATGCTGATGCGATTGTACACTCCTGGAGTTTTTCCAGATTTTTTGTTCTCCTCATTAAACGTTTGAACTTCTCTGACTTGTTCTAGCAAATCCTGGAAAGATTTCAAAGTATTCCTAGGGACGAATTTGTCCATAATGGATTCAGAAATCTTATGGTGAATACAATTCTCGTTTCCTACACACGAATTGATCAATTGTTTCATTTTGTCGCTGTTTTTCTTCAAACAAATAAGTGTTAATACGCCAGGATGGTTTAGCTGGTGAGAATACTACGCGAAAAACTTTTGGCTTCCTTTTTTACACTTTGCCATCAAGTTGCTGCAAAACCATCTAATAAGGGTGGGATACCGATGAGTGTGCTAGCTTCTGTGACATTCTCTGAATCTTTATACACCGTAATCGTTGCGATGAAATCATTTATTTTGGATGTATTCGTCTCTCCATAAAAACGAGCGGTACATCTGCTAAATGTTCCGTGATTTTCTTTGACGTGAATAGCGGTTACTAGTCGTTGCAGTTGTTCTTCCGATAGCGCCGTTAATGCTGCCGCGCTTGTTGAGGGAACAGGACTTACAGTCCGTAATGTATTCGACGGGTTTTCAGGCATTTCGACTTCTGGTATAGGCTCGTTATTTGAAACTTTCGCTGTCGTCTGTGACGCTATACGTTCGCTCTTTCTTGTCATAAAATTCCAAAACGTGTTCCAATTTCCCAGCCTCGACTGTACTGAACCTGTTGCCTTCTATACCTCTCCTCTGTTTTTGGAAGAATGACCAATTTACGCGACAATTTCTTTTGGGACCAATTATTTACTTGTCCACTGCCGATAATTACAGTTAAGGAGCCAAGCGACCAATTTCTTGTTCAGCCCGTCCACCTAACCAAGGAGCTTAAAGATCTGTTCAACTTGTTTACCAGCGGCAGTTTCCTCAAACTCAGTCCTCTTTTCTTTAAAAATTCCAAGATGATACACTTTTCGGGGCTCTACTGTAGTTTCCAGCTATCTGCTGCTAATCCAGTGGCCACAAAGTTGGGCGACAATTGATACGCTCGACTAGCGCTGGTAGGGTGGGTGAGTGATCACGCCTGGAGATTAAGCAAAACTTCCTTACTCGATTACGAACAGAGCCTGGCGACCAATTTCTTGTTCAGCCTGTCTTCTGTATATGTATGCACGCTGAAGAAAAAAAAAAAAATAAAATGCAAGTGACTCCAACTACTAAAGTTGTGTGCACACTTCCTTTATTCAACAGACTGCAATTTGTTGCTTTGCAAATTATTTACAAAATGGAATGAATTCAATTACTTTAACAGAACAAACTAATAAAGAATTCAATAATGATAATGAGTGAATTTAAAGAAATTAATGAAAAACGTTAAAATACAGCGAAGGATTTAGGTTGAATCTTAGATTAAAATGTTTCAATATTTTTATGATTTTAGTTAAGATTACAATTATGTATTTAGTAAGAGTTTTGTTTTATATAGGATTTTATTCGACTTACAAGAATATCAATAATAAAACCTTTATTTGCATAACGATTTCGGGTAGGGTTTCAGGGCGGCTGTCCAAACGTCTGGACTCTTTTTTGTCCTTTCTTTTACTGGTCTACTGGGGGGCCTCGTTTCCCTTATACAACACTGCCTGTTTTTTTAGTGGCTTGGTGTCCACTTTTGCTTTTCAAGTTCTTATCGCACGGTTTTCTGTTAAGAACGTCACGCACTCGCGTTTTTGCCACGCACTTTGTTTTATAGGTGATTGTTACTCACACGCGTTTTTTTTATACGCACTTGTTTATTTAGGCAGCGAACGTCGCTGTCCCTGCTCGGGCGCCAGTTAAATGGAAACACGTTTTTTATTTAAAAAAAAATTATTTGTTAGGCATATTGCCTAACCTTTATTTTACATTAATTCGGAGCTAAGAATAAACTAAGACTAAAGGTAATTCTGTATTCCACATGCCCATATTCCGTGCTTAATACATATGTATGTCATCATCCTCTTTGGTACGCATGAATTTAAAAAAAAAAATACCACAGGAAGGCAGAAGAATTTTCCATTTCCCTTTCTTGCTAGAGAGCCATCACGTGACTAAGCAACAGGCTAGTGCGATAGCAGCCATATTTTGTTGAACAAAAAGAGCTGGCATGTGATTGCTGTTCCAATTATTTGGATAAAAAACAGCTCAAGTTGCTATAAACATTTTGCTCTACGTACTTTCTGGTTATGTGTGTTATGTGTGGCTAAGTTAGACTGAGTTAATGCAACAGTCGATGCAACAAATGTACAAATACGCATTATAACGTATTTCAGTGAGGGCGTTCTGCATCGACCGGAACAAATGGTAGTCAGAAGGTGCAAGGTCTGGGCTATAAGGTGGGTGGGGTAAGACTTCCCATCCACTGTTTTCCAAATAGTTCTTAACCGGAATAGCAACGTTGGGCCGAGCGTTGTCATGATGGAAAATTATTGCCTCGCATATTCCGGGCGTTTTTCGGCTACTGCGGTAGCGTTGTCCATTGATGGTTTCACCCGGTTTTAGCAGCTCATAATACAGCACACCCATCTGATCTCACCAAATACAGAGCATTACCTTCGCGTCATGGTTATTCGGTTTTGCCGTTGATTTGTCTGGTTGGCCAGGTTTCACATATGATTTTTTGCGCTTGGGGTTGTCGTAAATAATAACCATAAACTTCCACTAAAATACGATGACTTTCTGCAGCAGTTTTCTTCATATTGAAGTAATGAAGAAGAAGTCCCCGCAAAAACACTTTTTCAGGCACAGAGTTCGACATATTTGAGTGAAAAAAAATTATTTACGCTTCAAATGAATGACATATACTGAAATGACGTACAATGACAGTAGTTTTCCCACTCATGTTCCAATGGAATGTGGGTTAAGATAAAAGACTTTCTGTTACGCTAACAAGCACTTTTATTTAAATCCAAAAACAAATTACTTTTTGAGAAACAACGATTAAAATATAAATTACAAGTCTAGAGCAGAAGGCAGTTGAATGAATTTCGAATTTAGAGAGAGTAAGATAGTTATGTTAATGACAGATCATAAAAAGGTATTCAAAAGGATTTCTTACAAGGAAATAGTATAAGATGTGAGATTATGTTTTTTAATATGGCTCATAGATGGCATTGATGAATAATTTTAAAATTCAACAGTTTGGACTGCCACAGGAATAATACATGTTACGCCATCTCTTAGCAAACCGTACGAATTAAGTTATAGACCCAATGATTTAGCATTTGGTGTCATAAATTGTGAATTCGGAAAGTCCAAGAAAGCATTTAGATTTTGAGTAAAGTATAGTCCTAACAAACCATCAAAGATTGTGAAATTTATATGAATAAAATTTAATTTTCTTATTTTCATTAAATTCTTGGAAATCAGGTATATTTATTGTAACGTTGTGCGAAGAAGATGCGAATAATGTTGTGACCACAAACGGTTCATTTATTTTTTATTTTGAAAAATATTTATCGACAATGAATGGGTCTAAAAAAGATTTTGTTACTCCTGTGTCACTAAGTAATTTTAGGGGTGGATTTTTAATTTTGATATATGATAGTTGTTGTCTATTGTCAAAAGAATGTGGTATGTTTCGGGTCATAATATGACCCAGGTTTATTTTTTTTCAATAGATTTGATGAAAAAACGAAAAAAAAACTAATTGGAATGAAAGTACATATACATATATTTTGGTAATAATGTTGTTAAAGCTGTAAACGGATGGATTAAGATTGAATCCACCTCGACTCCTTATCAATGAAAAAAAAAATTGAATTGGGTCTTGATTTATTTTGTACGTTAAGAAATACTCAATCTCAGCATAGTCATCAAATAAGTCATTTGATAGAAGAAGGACCGCTCTAATTGTTTGCACAAAGCCTCTTACCCAAAATGTTTTACTTTTGTCCTCAAATGACACACCTTCGAGGTATGCAATGCTTTTTTTTTTCTAAGAACGATCGTACAACATTATCGCGGCATAAGCCACTCCTATAAATATTTTTATTAAAAGGACACCCTTGGAGTTCAAACAGTCAAATAAATTGTTCATGAATTCGAGCAATTTTGCAGTAGGTAAAGCATGAGGAGCTGCTTCTGAGCTAAAAACGTTCTTTTCAAAAGCAGTTGTTTTTACAGCAGCACTAATAGTTTGACTATAAATTTGGACAGCATATTTTACCTTAATTTTTTGCCAACTATTTGGTCTAATGTGCATTTATTGTGCGTATGTACAAATCTTCGTCGAAGGCCAAGAAAAACACCTTTACCTTTTCGCGTTCGATCTTCAACTCATTCTTTTCTCCAGTTCTAGTTGAAGGTGCGTTAGGAGAATAACTTATGTTGTTTCTTGTTGATGAAGAGTTGCATCTCCGTTTTTTTTAATTAGGAATGATTTTTTTTATCTGCACGAAATATGGCCTTACAGATGGATCCATTATACAAGATAGTTTGTCAGATGGAACACTTAGTTTCAATTTAACATGGCTTAGAGAGGATAAGTCAGAATTTTGTTTTACGAACATGTAGCACTTCATACAATTACTTGGAATACCAGTCTTCACTGAGATATGATTGATTATATCGCTTGTGTTCGTATCGGTGCGAAATTGAGATAAGTGAACCCATTTGATAGAAAGCACAACATTAAGATTGGATGAATTATGATTTGCACAGAAATCGCATTTCCAAAATAAATTTGAATTTGTTAATGATTTAATGTTAATGTCATTAATTTTAGCACCAACTATGTGATAAGTACGACCGCAAAAAGATCCGCACACCAAATCGTCGGAACGTTTAACAACTTTATCACATTTAGAGCAAATCTTCGACATTTTAAATAGAAATTGAGAAAACACGTCTAGCCTTTACCAAGTAAGAGTCGCGTGGATTACTACTGTTTGTTTGATGTCAGTAGCAACGTCAAAATGCTGTTGGTAGGCGAGCTTCATCTCCTTTGTCATAGCTTCACATGGTTGTGTCAATTTAAATGTTGCTGTGTAGTGAGCTCTATTACAATTCAAATTCAGAACCAACGGGTTCTTTAAACAAAACAACCTATGGTTTGCCGACATCATTTTCAGAAGGGCACCCTTGTTCATTGGGACTGCTAGGTATTGATAAGAAACGGTTGTGGTAGCAGAATTCTGAAGAAGCTCAACTAGACACTGCGTAGACCCTGATGTTAGAATAGGGCCTTCGTTTTGGCAGATTGTTATCGAGGAATACACATTGGCCTTTGATACAGACGAACATTGTCAATATTCTAGATGTCTGCTCTGATTCATCAATATATTCATATTTTGTGTTTATTACGAGATGAGATCGTTGGTAGTGGATATACTCTGTGGATATTGTATCGAGGGGTTCCGGTAGTGGAATGATGATTTTAATTAGCACCGATGTTTTGGCTGCCTGAACAAAAAGATCACCGGAAATTAAATTGGTTTCCTCTTCGACACTATGGTACGTAAGATGTCTGTTATGTTATTTGCATCCAGAATAAAGGGGTGGAGTTTAGTCTGATAAAGGTCACTTAAAATCGACAGCTCTATCGACTGCTGCCTGTTCTGGATTTCTACATTAGTATTCCCACCAGACCACTTACTTCACTTCTCAATTTCAGGAAGGATATTTTCTTATTTGTTGTTGTGCTTAAATTGAGGAAGGATTGACTTAATTGCCCGATGCCTTCTGCCTAGTTATCGACTTCGTATTCCAACTGCCGAATGGATTTGCTCAGCTTGTCAAAATTCGAGTTGTCCTCATTCGTTTTGTGTAGGAACTGAAGCTGGTGATAGACCTTCCGGCTTCTTGACTCATCACATGGCAATGTCGTTGGAAGTATGTGTCAGTAATGCTTAGACATTTGATCGATTTTTCGGTCGCAAGCTTCTGCGTAAACTTGGTTAGTATTGTCCATGTGTCCTTATAAAACACCGCACTTCCTATTGCTTCAAATAGCACCGGTGTGTTCTTAAGAGTTTTGATTTCGTAAAGGGCCTCTGCATGGCTACTTTGCACTAATATTAGTACCAGGAAGTACACCTTAAAATTAAATGTTGGTGTTGGCGGGAAAAGTTTATGACAGTTTGTTAAATGTATTGAAGTTAGTACTACCAGCATACAACGGTGCTGCCAGACTACCACAATATGTTCAAGGAAAATTATTGTAAGCGAATTTGAGCGAAAAATCGGTAAAAACAATTTCTAACACTGTTTATGTGCCAATCAATGGAGAGGTGCCAACAATAGGCTATTTTGGCCTATATACATATGTATACAGAATATGATTTTCATATGCAATTTTATGAATAAAAGAGCTTCAATCTGTTTGTTGGAGTGAATATGTTCCGTTATTGGCGCGAACAAAGACTAATTCTACTCGAGCGCGAAAAAAGAGAATTATTATTGAGTGAATAAAAAAACGTGTTGTTCCTCTGATGATCCAATACAGAATGCTGGTTTGACAGCCAGCAATGCTCGAGGTGAACGAAATAGTGGTAACATAACGAAAGAACACAACGAAAGCTCCAACGTGGAACTTCGCCGCGATCTGTTCGTTTTATAATTTTCGTTGCTCAACTGAACACTGTTGTTATGGGTCATTTTAATCTTACCATGATGTTACGCATGAGGGAAGTGCTGCATGATGTTATTTTATCTCAATTGCGACTAGAAAATTTCTGAGTCCGCTGTCTTCTGTTTCTCAATTTATTTGTATATTTTGATACAAGGATAGGAAAAGGATTTCAGTTGGTCGACCAATCATACCGCGTCATATATTTTAGTTGAACGCCATCTGAAGTGAATAATAGGAAAACTGAACGACTTCGCCGATATCGCTCAATAGGGGTAACTGTCGTAGCTTGTCCCTCAGTTTGTTTGGGTCCCTACAAAAAACCGCTTTCATCAGCATTAAACACGACAAGTGTAGGCCATGCTCGGTTACAACTTTTTTCAACTTATAATAAAAATCATAAATAATTTCAGGCTTTTTAGCATTTTTTCGGCTCTGGTTTCTTAGCGATAGGATATCTTTTCATAAAATGTCTATACCATTCTTCACCAGGCTTGGAATTATGGAATGGAGTCTTCAAGTTGTTATTAATAAAATACTGGGCTACCAAATCTCGCAACTCTTCTTTATCGCACGGATAACCACTGAAAGATCGTTGTAGGAAGCACTTAACGACTTCATTCTCGACCTCTAATGGTAATGCATTGCCGTGGCCTTGCCCAACTTTTTCCAGCGATTTTTCCCTGCCATTTATCCTATTATAAATTACAGATACCGGTACTCCTGACCCACTTACTATTTTACAGCGTTACTTGGAATACTTCAATTCGCAGATTGTTGCGAATGTGTAGCTTGTGTAAGTAGGGTGAATGGTTTCAACATTATGGGCTACATCGAATTGCATACAATGTGTGAGCCAGAACAGATGGCACAATAAGTTTTAATGTGGGAATTTCTTTCGCCGTGCCCAAACTCACTGTGTGAGTTTCCTCTGAAAACTCAAATTCACTTGAGTGTACCTACATCAGAGAGTGTAAACGTTTTAATTCAGCTCTTGTAATTTTATGGAACCACTTTCGAAGGAAACTAGATACAAAAAGTCAGTGCGCTTCTCATATTTTCTGGTAATTTGAGGTAATCTCAATAAAATTTTGGCAATGTACATTTTGGAAGTGTCTGATGCCGTCGATATTGTGACTGCAGTTGAATTGGGCTGAGGATTTAGTTCGTCTAACTTGGTAGTCAATTGGATCAAGTATTCTTGAGTCCTTTTTTCCATTTCAACGCAATCTTTCATGTTGTAGTCTAATGAGCTGTAGTCATCCTCCAGTTCACCATGATATCAATATTCGTTTATACCACTTTGACCACTTCCTTATCTTCTATGCTGTCGAAGATTCGTTGGAGTGATTTGGCCATTATCTTTTGTCTCCTGAGCAGTTTGTTGACATTTGTTGATGGGTCATTTGGTGGTGAAAGAACGCTGCGAGAAAGTGGTGTGGGCTTATTTGGCGAAGTGTCCTGCTTAGATAAAGGTTCTGTCTGGTTGTAGCTTTCTTCGATAACATCTTTGAGAATATCTTTAAGCCCATTGCAGAGATCTTGTATCTTTTTAAACATATTTCCCGATATGTAGGTAGTGTCGTGTTTTATCTTGCTCTCGACTTTCTGGTGATTGGCTAGGAATTGCCGCCAGATGCCTTCCACAAGTTGCAATCTTTTCTCCTTATATTTTCTTGTTTTTCGTGAACTACTGTCCTTTAACATATTCAATTTTAGTTTCTCTAGTTCATCCGCTAGAACCTTTTGTCGAGTGACAATGATGGAGATGTCCATCTCATCCATTTTTGGTTGACGATGTCTGATTTTTGAAGTGTACACTATTTATGTTGCGATCAATGTTTTAGCCCTGTCGGACGGTATGCAAGTATATATTGCTGAGGTTACCAGTGTATAGCCTTGGGAAATGCCTTGTTTTATTGTTTCAAGATACCCCTTACCACGGGGGTGGGAAGCAAGTGAAACGATCGAGACGAGACGATGATCACGTCGGTCGGGGTCACTAAATCTCTACAGTGTCTTTACTGTATATGTGATAGGTCACGGTTCTGTTTCGTGACTGTCGACGGTATTTCTAGTACAGTACTAGAACACCAAGAGTGAATAACTGCAGCCTTTCAAGCAGACTCACTTGGAAATAAAAATCAATGGTCTTCAATGGCTGTCAAAGTATATCAGGACACTTCAATCTTTATTAAGTCGTAATCAGGAATAGATCACTCACTCTGCCTAGCTTGTGGCACTGCTGTCCATCTTTGTTTCTTTGGTGCACAAGAGGCGTTGACAAATACCGAACTAATCTCTGATCTTTCGTTCCATATCATGTTATCGGTCACTTGTTGCAATATTCCAGGATCCTCGAAACAGCCTGTCGAATCAATATCTCCGTCGAAATTGTTGTGTCCGAAATACTCTAACAATCTCTCCTGTAAGCTACTTTTGTTACCCGTCGTCGCTAAACCTGTAATGTTTATTAAAAGACTGTCTCTTTTGTTTGGTAATTCTTTATTCACTGAGCTTACTTGCTAATTAACTTGCTGTACAAAGTGGCGTATTATGTAATACATATATAAATTAAATTTGAGTTTTTCTAAAAGTATAAAAAATATACTTTTTCCCGTTCAATTGAGACCACAGGACAACCAAATAAATAAAAAGAACAATTAATTTGCGTTTAATAGATTCTTTATTTAAAGCTTCTGATCGGATTTTAAAATTTGGACTGTAGGTATTATTTCTATAATTTTTATTATTAAAGGTATTAACATTTTTATTGAAACCTTCATTTCTATTACTTCGAATATTCCTACCATTCGTATCTTCTTGACAATACCATTCGTATCTCCAATGACAAGATGATAATTTACTAAATGCTTCACGTAGAGTAGTTATTTTGTGATTTACGATAATTGAACTCACGTTTGGTGGAATTTTCTCACAAAATTAAGATAATAATGACACTTCATTATTAATTCCTCTGGTTTTTTCTCAGATAAATAATTATTTAATGTGCAAAGGATATCGGAGTATAAATTATAAAGCTGAGAAATAGTTTCGCAGTAAACTTTATCTGCTTGCTCTTTTAATTTTAGAACGTTTCTTTTTCAGCAAAATTGTTCACTAAAATAATTTTCATTTTCATTTTCTCAATTCATTCACTATGAATTCATTATAAGATTGTTGACTTAATAATAAATTCTGACTTCTTAATAAAAGTAATTAGACTACACGATTAAAATTTGGTAATGTTCTTATTAATTTAAGGGATCAATATTTACTGTCGCCATTTTTACCTATTTTTCTATAATTTCTTTTTGAATTGCTTCTTCCGTTGTTTCTTCTCCTTCTGGTTGAATAGTTGCTAGATCTTTTGTATTTGCAGGTCCTTTTGCAGCTGGAACTGTTGATTCAAGTTCTTCCTTCTTTGGTTTACGTGCAGATGGGATATAATATGGCTGATATTTCTTCATTAATTTTAATTCACTGTTTTATTTATTTTATTTATTTCACTGGTTTCTTTATTTTATTTTATTTTTTATTTTTTTTGAGTAACTAGCTTTTAAATCATTCTTGTTTTGAATTTCTTTTTTTTTTTCTATTCAATTTAGCACTCCCTCTATGGGTTTCATGAAATTGTCCTTTACGGATCTTGATTCACTATGCTTTTCACTGAACAACAAACAAAAAAAAAAGGAATTGTTTTATTTTTTGTCCAACACCGTTTTGTCACTATTTTCGGCACTATTTTCACTAGTTTGTGGACGTTTGTTCGGATCCCGAAATAAACTTTAAAAAGTACGATACATATTTTTTTATGTATCTTTCGGAAAATCCTACCGACTGCGCCAGTTTTGTGTTCGATTTGCAACGAGTTTAAAAAAAACTCCAATTGGTTTTAATCAAATACTTTTTATTTAAGCTTCAGATCCCTTACCACTGCTGGGGAGAAATCTTCGGCTGAATGTTTCGCTAATACCATTGTATATGAAACTTATAGTACTATCATCAAGCGAAATTTTTTCTTTTCCGTTTTGACCGCCTAGGTGGCGGGTTCTCATTTCTCTCAAGCAAAGAAAGTTTTTTTCGCTCTCGGAGAATGGAGTTATAATGACAGTATGAGTGAGTAATGAGTGCAAACTAAGTAAGCAAAACCGGTTTTGTGTTTCCATTCCCACTCTGAATTTTTATCCACATGTTACGCAACTGAGTGAATGACTTTGCTAAGAGAATGAGTAAGGAAACTGATAAAAAAAATGATTAGCCTTGAGCAGATTATAACTTTGTATGTATTTTATTTTCCTTGTTCAATAAAAAGATGTAGATTTTTCTAATTAGGTAGTGGCTTGGAGCATGCGTAAAAAAGTGTTTAGTTATGCGTCAGGTTCTTAAATCAAGTGGTGGTCTGGTTAAGGGATGACTTTTTTTTTTTTCTAGTGCGCGGGTGCGCCATGAGCTTTGGCGCTGTCCCACCCTCCTGAGTAAGCTTGAAGCCCACCGTTGTTCGCCGCGACTATATTCAACGGCGTTAGGTTCCATGTGGCAAAGTTGGCGGCCGCATGGGTGGACAAAAACGTCTTCTTCGTCGCTGGAGAAGGCGACTGAGCTGACGCGGAAGTCGGAGGAGTGATGGATTCCGAAATTGCTTCCATGTTCTTTGTTCAATTGCATCAGTTTTCTATTGGAGTCACCACCCACCATTGGACATTTTCCACGCAGAGAAGTGAAATTTCGGTGCAAAGCTAAGAAATGGGCACAAGTATCAAACAAATTTTACAGTGGAGAGGAGAGGCAGGAGGACGCTCGCCGAAACCCTATGCACCTACATATAAATACTGTATGTATGTATCTATCTACAACCGTTTCCAAGCGAAATGAACAAAAAATGTAATATGTATGTACCTATATACATACATAAGTATGAAATAACACAGAACAACTGTTGAACAAATAAACCAAATTCGCTGAACAATTTACATATTCTTTTCCACGTCACCCAATGAGGTAGAATATTAAACGCGTTTTTTTTTTCGAGGTGTCCTCTGTAAGCATAGTCCTCGCTCTTAAGTAAGTACTTAAGAAATAGAAATATTAATAAAATTAGTAGTTATTATCCATTAAATAAAAAAAAAATGAATAACTACAAAACTTAACAAAAAAGTGAAAAACAGAACATACAACAAAAATTCACAAAAAAAAACTTAAATAACTAAATAAATAAAGAATTAATGTAATGTATATATACAACTTGTACATAAAGTAAGAAAAAAAAAGAAAAGTATAAAAATCAGTTTCTCACATTTTTTACTCCACAGAGATCCTTATTGGTTTTCTTAATCGAAAATTTGACTAGACCAATTAAAATAAATTTACAAATAGAGTGTCTGTGCTCATCATTGTCACATTTTATATTAACTGAAGCTGGCATTCCTAGTGCGGATTTTAGCAAAGCTTCAATGAGATGGTCTTCGTGAGGTATTATTGGAAACTGGCTTTCAAAATGTGTTTGCATACTTTTCACATAAGCCTCGAATTCAAAGGATGGAACAGTCAACTTTCCAAATTCGGATGATGTGTCATAGGTGTTATAAGCTCGTAATTTTATTAACAGAGCTTGTTCTCGGAATTTGTCTGATTTATCTATCATAAACTGAGTGCAGTTTTGACAGTTAAGTTTCTTTTTCAACTTAAAAGCTGCAAACCTGGCATAAAATGTTAGTGCCGCTTCTTGCAGCTTCTGTGAACATCCTTTGGATACAACTGTTTGTGTCTCATTGGCATCACCATCAAACTCGTCATCGCAACTATTGATTTGGTATTCGATATTGCTTAGAATATCTGATACCATAAGATTGTCTTCTACTGGAGCTTCAATGTGGAATTCTTCGCTGTCATCACACTTAAGATCGTCACAATCAGATTCGTGCAATAAGGATTCAACCCCAGAATCTTCGTAGCCCGCATTTTCTGATGACTTTAGATTTTTGAAAATAATTTGCTTCAAATTGCGAATAAATCTGTACGCTGAAGGGTTCCGCTCGTATGATCCCCTATTTGATCGAGCCATTGAAAATAAATTTTCTGCAACATCAGTATTCAGATGTGCAATTAGAAGGAATTGCTGGTCATTTTTAAGTTTTTCCCATATCAGTTCTATAGCAAGTAAAGTTTGTATTAACCCGCCAAAGCAAAATGGCTTTTTCATCTTACCAGTGGACTCCCATAACGATATCCACTGTCTAGCAGTTTTAATGGACTGCAAAGTTTCACTATGTGATGAAATAGACTGTCGGTTAGGGTTGCTTGTATTTAAACTGTAGCTGTTTAAATTGTCGAAAAGATCATTCATCTTGCTCAAAAACGTTGCCGTTGAGGCAGCAATCTTCTTATCGACTTCAGTTGTGAAACAATTTGCTGAAATTGCGTTGAAGACTCCAGCAGCAACATTAGCACTAAAAACTTGGGTAGCCAATTTCACTGACAATTTCTCAAAGTTGTTCGGGTTAATATGGCTCTTCGTTAACTTAAAGTATACCTGAAAAATGTTTTTGGAATCCTCTTCAAACAGTTTGATAAGGATTCCCCACGAAACAACATCTTCAGATATTTTGATGGAATTCTTAAGCAAACAATTTCGCACACTTTTGAATAAGTGAGGGTAGTCATATAGAAGAAAAATTCGTTGATTTTCAATGTCAAAAAAGGGCGTGTTTTCGTTCGACCCAAGTAATTTGTACGCTCTTCTATTATTGCTGCCTTGGTCACAGCAAACAGCAATAACTTGGAGACCGCATTCCAAAGTTTTTGATATTGTTAATTTCTATATCTCGGCAATATCATCACCTTTCGGGTATCCTATATAATACGATATAGTTTGTTTCCAGTTTTTATTTAATCCCCTAAGGGTAAAAACCATTACTTTGGTGGCGACAGTAGCGCGTCTTCCCAGCTCCCCGAAGTCAGAAAAGCCGTAGACCATGTCATTTTTTATATTGTATTCAAGTTCTGGTTTGATTGCCATTTCATCAAAAATTAATATGCATCTTTTCTCCATACTTGACATTGTTTCAGCCTTGCTCTTTAAAAGATGAATCATTTGATTTGAAAAACCGGCCGGTAAACTTAAGGAAGAATGCCATCGATAGATTGTACTGGTAGACGGTAAACTAAATCCTGAGCTCACCATATGGGAATATAATGAGGGAGACTTATAGAAAAACTTCAGACCCAAATCCTTTTCGTCATTATGAAAAAGTTGCATATTAACAAACGTTTTTATGTCGACTGGTTTATTTTGCAATTGCATGTCAACATTTTTTTCTAAATTGTAGTCCTTATCGACCTTTAATCGCTTTGGCGTGTCGAAAATATACCGAGGTATGGGATTTACTGTTCGCTCATTACGAAAACGAGATTCGGGAGAAGGAAACTGTGAAGGAGAAATTTGCAAACTATCGTTTTCAAAACTAGGTAGAGAGAAATCTCTAATATATGTCATAGGGTTGGCAACTCTATTAACACAAAGTGTGCTTGGAACAATCGCAGTATTGTCAGTTTCGATTTGGCTAATATTTAGTACATTACATGCACTAGAACTGCCTGAATTGACCGCTGGAGGAAGCTTTGTACGTTTGATGTTATCCATGATTCTAAAGCAAGACTCATCGATAGATACATCTGAGCAACTGCACACTGATATTGCTGATTTTGGAAGTGCATTTTTAGATAGCAATTTTCGATGTGCTTCTATCTTTACATCTTTGCTATAAAAATGATTTTCACAAATAAAAAATTGTTTTTTTAATGTACTACATTGAGCATGCTTTAACCAAACATCCCTTCTACAATCATTAGGAACTGAAAAAAATGTCACAATCTTTGTATGAACATTTAGACTATATAAATGTATAATTTTCTAATAAATGGAAGTGCAAGTGCATGCAAATAAAAGGAAACAAAAATGTTTACCAATGATTATATACGTACATATGTTTATATGTACATACAGTATGTTGCAACTGACGAAAAGCACAGACTGAAAATCACAAAATAAATTCTTATAAGAACATACACCTATGACGGAAACTGGCACTGCACTGAAAATGGCTCAGGTGTTAAGTCATTGATTGACATAGTTGGTTGGATTGGAGTGGAAATGTGTTATATCTATGAGTACATATGCAATTTGTTGAGGCAAAAGAGCGTTAGATTTTTGTGGTATTCAGCGACTATTCCTTTACTTTGGCCGCTAGAGGGATCACCATCGATTATCTCAAGTGATAGTACTATTAGTTTCATATACAATGCTAATACTAAACTTATAATTACTGATCGAAACCCTTTTAAACGATCAAACTGCTAATGCAGCAAATTAATATGAGAGTATCTTCTACACAATTTGCAGAAGGCAAAATATGCTGATATGCGATTCTACATGGAACTTACAAACGTTCTTGCCGTTTGCTTAAAAAAAAAATAAATTCAGGAATCACAACCACCGATTCCAGTAAAACACAAAGAATATAAACGTTATAAAATACAACTTTATTAGGGCCGACCGACCAGGTTGGAAGTACAAACAAGAATGCTTTACTAACTCCTAGGTTACAATAATTTAACTTAGCCTAAAACTGCTAAGGTTACAGTTCCCACACAAACCCAACACCTTGGCACGCAGCGGATAGATGACCACCAGCGGATGCGCGTACATATCATCGGGAAAGATGATCCTCCTCCCAACGGTGTGCATGAACATAGCGGAAGCGCGTGTGCAGTGAATCGCGTTGCTTGCACTTTTTCCGTTAGGTGAATAGCCGGCCGTGTGTGTTAACTTGGACCGCCTTACTTTATTATTGTTTATGTCTACTGTTTGTGGGAACGTCCCAGGAACGTAACCGCGCGACACTAGCTCGATGGAGGCGTGGGTTCTTACATTTATTTTATGCCATCAGAGATGCTATCAGACTGCAGTTCTTGACGCAGAACCTGAAGCGGTATCATATCTTCATCATCCCAGCACCAGCTTTTCTGAATATTTTTTTTCACTAATGCTTTGCCATGCTAAATCCAAGAAATAAACCGTATCTTTAAGGCTAAACATTTTCAAAGTTTTAACCACGTCGACGTCATCATCATTTTCTGATAAAATATGCTGCAGTAATTGTTTTCTGTAAGTAACCTTTACATTTTGTATTAAATTTTGATCCATAGGCTGTAATATTGCTGTACAATTGGGTGGTAAAAAAATAACTTTGAAATTTGGGTCAAAATTAATTTCATTCGTTTTAGGATGTGAAGGAGCATTATCTAATATCAATAATGCTTTGAGTGGTTTTGTTAACCTGTGTTAGAAACTCTTTTTACTTTAAAATGGTTTCTGATCTAGTCGAAGAAAAGAGACGTTGACATCCATCCTTTATTAGTTGCTTTATATACCACTGGAATTTTATAACCTTTAAAGGCTCTTGGATTGGCAGATTTGCCAATAACCAAAAGAGGCAGTTTATGTTTATGCATGGCATAAATGTCACACGATCTTTGGAAATTTTTCTCCCTGGGGCTGATTTTTCCTTTGTATGCACCCATGTGTTACCAGGCAACACTCTCCAGAAAGGAGCAGATTCGTCTGCATTATAAACTTGCTCTTTACTCAAATCCATCACAGCAACAATGTCAGCAAACTTTTTCTTAAAAGGCTCTACGGCGCTTTCATCGCTGGAAACTTTTTCACCACAAATTTTTAGATAACTTAAATTTGTCTAACCAGCCTGAGCTCGCTGAAAAATCTTCCTTTCCCGTTATCTTTGCATAAAATAATTTGGCCTTTGCTTTTAAAATTTCTGATGAAATCGGGATATGATTGTTTATTTGCTGCAAAAACCATGTGTAAAGCGCGAATTTAGTAATGCACCGAGCATTGATTTTAAAAAAAACTTTATTTATTAAAAGAATCGAACCTTATACAATCTAGAACTTAAAATAAGCTAGCACTTGAATAACCGACGGTCAACGAAATACCAACTGCAATTCATCCACACACTAGTATTTAATGTATCAAAAGTGTCTTATCAGCACTTAATTATTTTACTTTATTTACACGGGAAACTTGTGTGAATGACTTGTTGCAATTGGACTCCTACTTTGAAGGTAGTTCGTTGCCTGTGACAAAAATGTGTCGTATTTGTCTGTGGGAGATGCTGACGCATACATAACTCGCGTCCTCTAACTCTGGATATTCTGATCTATGAAAGCACCTAGGCGTTTAACTAATTTATAGCGGAAGCACAGGTTCCATTTGGTAAGATCTAAATTTATGATGGCCCCTGTCTGGCCATTTCCGACATTGCGATATGTTTTTGAATGAGTTTTATCTCCGTGTCGGTCATGGTCTGCTCTTCGAAATATTTAAAAATCTGTTTCGCTATGTTATGTTCTCTTAAGACCTGAGCCATACGCTGTCTGTACTCTTGCTTTACGTACACCCTACCTTCATCCTTGAGCTCCCGTTCTTTTCGGCGATATACGGCAATAACTCCTTCAGGATCCCAGTATCCTGTATCCAGTTCTTGTATCTTCTTATATATCTCGGCCGACTCTCCGGTAAGATATCTCATGACTAGCCGAGTATCTCCCCTCTTTTTGTTTCTTCGAGGGCGTTTCTTGTTATACAGGTTCCTG
The DNA here is from genome assembly GCA_949716465.1 of Chalcosyrphus nemorum. NCBI lineage: Eukaryota > Metazoa > Arthropoda > Insecta > Diptera > Syrphidae > Chalcosyrphus > Chalcosyrphus nemorum. Next base: position 73,243,413 of record OX454333.1, read on the forward strand.
AATGTGCACTCATCGAACATTGTAGCCCAGTCTGAATGGGGAGTCCCATGCTCTCTGACAACATTTAAACTCGTAGCCATGTCTATGGTGGGATGACCAAAGATTCGTGTGATACCAGTAGATTGTTCGGGTCATTTGTACAGCGAATGATAACAGGAACTGGTGTAGGGGCATCATTTTTACCCACTAAGTCTACCCCTTTTGAAATAGTGGGCTCCGGTTTCCCGCGTTGCAGTCTTGATCATCTGAGTTATCTATTCTAAGGTATATGGCTCGGGGACCGAGACGGGCGGTTCTGACCTTCTCTACTTAGATTCCGACGAAACTCGCTACGAGGAACGTAAGCGACATCGTCCATGTCGTTTTTTGTAACGAACCCGTATCCAGTTCTATTGTAGCACGACAGTATACCGCCAAAAAAAAAAAAACGCAATGACTGTGTATATTTGGTTTTTTTCTTTATTAAAGCTCGCGCACGACCGTCAACTTCTGTGGTTACATCAAAACTGCTCCTTGTGTCTGCGCGCTTTACTTTCTCTACCTTAACATGAGTTGTCATTGTATGCGTGAGTTCATAAGAGGCATCAAACAGTGTTGCCAAACTATGCATACATTTTATTTGGCTTTTAACATCTGATCTCGTTTTCCGGAAATGCATTCAGACGATAGGGCTCCTCGTCGACCATGCGTACTTCTGCAGCTCGAATATGTCTTCGACTTGACCGAGTAGCAACTCGACTGACCTCTGCTCGTACGGCCGTTGAAAGCGCCTTCTCTAAAGTATCTGGTGCAGAGTCACGTACTCTTTGCCATCAATAAACTGAGCAAGTGCAAGAGTTATTCGGGCTTTTGCCGGTTCAGGACAGTCTGGAAAAGCAAGGTAAACCAGACGTTGAATATCGATAGCTAGCTCATTCAATGATTCCTTAGGTTTTTGCAACCTTCCTCGTACTTCAGAATGCGCCGTAGACTGTTCGCATTCGTTACCAAAACGTTGTTTTAAAGCCTCGTCTAGGCGAGTGTATTCGTCCCGGACATCGGGTTGCAGTGTCTCAAAAAAAGCCAGCGCCGTATCTCGAAGATACGGGGCGAGATAGAGCGCTTTAATGTTGTTCATCCAACCATTGACTCTGGCTACTGGTTCAAAATGAAAACGATATGACTGCCAGGGGGTTTTGCCATCAAATTCACGTTGCTGTACTTCAATCCTCTGCAACTGTCCAAAAGGATTGTATAACTGACGATTCTGTTTTCGGAGCTTACTTCTGCAGCATTTGCACCATCAAGTCTGGTCGATGAAAATTTATCTCTCGGTAGATTCACGCATAGGTTTTTCTGCTGTACCCAAACGAGAATCAGATAGCTGTGGTTGAAGATCGCTGTGTCTACCTGTAAGAGTAGAGAGATTAGCTAAAGCATATAATCGGGCATTAAAAGATTCCTGTTGAGTGGCTTCGACTTTTGCCACACGGGAGTTGATTTCCTCTAAAGACTTCTGCAAATCAGTCATGATGGTTGATTGTTCGACAAACTTGTTCAAAATTTGATCGAATTTATATAAAAGAGCTTCGGACTCCGACATTTTTCCTCCCGAAATTTAATTTTGAGAATTTAGTTAAATAAAAAAAATTAACAAGTTCATTTAAAATGTAATCTTTATTAAATAAAAAAAATGAGTTTGTGATCAAGGCTCCTTACCACTGGTGGGGGGAAGTCTATCTCTTGTACAAAAAAACTAAAGACTGACTTGATTCATATCGAGTAGTAATATTTATTGAATTAATATTTTATGGTTTTCAATTCTTCTTTTTTCTTCTGTCAAGGTATGTGTATATGTATATACGTGTTGGTAATATTATTTGAAATGCATTTATTTCTTCTGTAATCCTATTCACTACCATGTTTAAATGTTCGCACTTATAGAACTTTATTTGACTTCCAAACAATGATATTCATTTTTGTTAACTTTTTTAAAATCTGTATCAACAAGTTCTGTTTATATACCTGTCGCGATAGGTTCAATATGTGTTACGTGCACCTAAACGGAGAGAAAAACAAAGGGCAAAAAGGTGAAAGATAGGTTGATTCACCAATGGCTCTCGCCACTCCATGACCCCAGACGAACCGCATAGGTCCTCTACACCCTCGGGGAGTTTATTGTTGGCCACAATCCACAGCTGATTAATGCCCTCGGGCAACATACCTTTTTGTAGGTTTCATTCTCCCCCATCATGGGAATATATCCTTTTATATAAATAAAAATAAAAGGAAAAGAAATGTGCGAACACTTCTGCGGCGCGCAGAGAAAATAAAAAATAAATCAACGAAATTCTGACAGATCTGTCAGCTGTCATGAACCAAGGCAAGGGTGATCTACTACAATTAGTGGAATAGTGGAAAGATAGGATAAGGGTTAATTTATAGGATAAGTATTTCGATGTTCTGTTAAATGGATATAAGAGTTTTGTGAGTGTCAAGTGTTTAGGCTTAAGAATGTAGTGGGTAAGATTCTTAGTAAAGTTAAAGGAATGGGTGTGGGTGTAGTGATCAAAACCACTACAGTGGACAATGATTGGAAGAACTTCCCCAACCTCCAGATTGGGATTAATAATTTTTGTTAAAATTATCTGTATCTGCTGATGATATGGTTGATGGATGTCTCTTGTTGAAATTCTGTGCAGGTCTTGGGGAATCTGCTCGTATGTTTCAGGGATCACATATACCTTGATTAAAGCTTCTTTGATCGTCTCCCACACCAGCATATTCACTTTCGAACATCAGTCCACATCTTCCAATTTCGTTCGGAATGCAGAAGACCTAATTCCACATTTGGTGGTTGAATCCACTAAAAGTGTAAACACTGTAAAATAGATGAATATATTCAATAAAATAATTTATATTTTTTATTCGGAATTCCACTCGCCGTCACTGCCTATTTACACCTTTCTGAATACACTTTACAGTAGTATATATAAAGGTGACAGTGGCGTCTAGTGAACACTACAAACACCTACGCGCCTTGTAATATTCCTAAGACGTCTCCGATTAGGGCCATTGGGACATTGTCTCTCACTATTTTCTCGTTGATCTTTCTATAGTCATAACACAATATTTTGGTGCCATCCTACCGGTGCCGCGTACTCCGATCTACTGGGTTGGATTATTCCTTCTCTAAGCCAACTTATTACTTGCTTATCTACCACTCGCTGGTCTGCATAAGACATCCGTCTAGGTCTCTGATACACGGGAACATCATCGGTCACTCCTATTTTCATTTCTACAGGAGACTTCTGGATCCATTCTGGGCTGTACTATATGACCATAGCTTGTACAACTTCCCCCTTAATCCTAGGTAAATGTGTCACATCTACCTTTTACAAACTCTTCTTTTCCAGCAGCCAAACATAAGGCACTGAATGCTTCCGTCAGACCAACTTTTTCTTGAACCTCTACAAACCGTTTTTCGTCTCCAGCTGTTTCGAGAACTTTTTCATCTCCAGCTACTTCAAGGTTCTTTTCGCCTCCAGCTGTTTCGAGAACTCTTTCATCTCCAACTGTTTCAAGACCCTTCTTGCATCTTTCAGCATCTCTTTCTTCGCCATCCTGGCATCACAGACGTCATTCAGCTCCTTCCTTTGTCACCACTATCTCAACATCCCGAATTTAGTCTAGTATGTTGTTCCTTGCAAAAAATCTGACGCCCAATAGGACCGCGAATTGGGCTCTTCTCCAATAAGCTGGATAGTCAAGGACCATAGCACTGCTGCCCCTTATCGGCTGCAAATCAACCGGAGGCGTAAAAACTGTCCACTTTGATTCCGCTGGTAGAATCCAAAATTCATCAACTGGATTCAAACCAGGGCACTACCGTATTACTGCTCGCTTGCGCAATCTAATGGGATTGCCATCTATCCCTATCACTTTCCTCATTGCCGGCATCACTGACATGCGAAGTGAATGCACAATGCTATGTGGTATGAGATTCAGCTGTGCTCCGGAATCCAATAGAGCACGTACCGGCTCAAAAAACTTGCCTTCAGACTGGATTCTTACCATTACCGTTGGCATCAAAGCTATTCCTGTATCCACTGTGGAGTTAATGTGTATGTATGTATATGTATGTGTGTTTTGATGTATCATTTTAAGCTCTTCTGCTAAATTGGTGTTGCTGTCCTCGCTGGCTAACTTCTTCCGTTTTGCTGGTATGGTAACCAGTCAATCGCGGTTTTGCTTGCGCTTCCCGGACGATGTACTTGCTACCTTCATGGCAGCTGCTGGCTTATTTAAGTCGCTAGACGGGCAGAGCACACTGTTGTGCATCTGCTCGGGCTCGGGCTCCGAGGACAATGCTGCTGATAGCAGCTGTCAACTTGATGCCCCTTCTTGAGACAGTTCTCGCACAGCTCCCTGGTCCTTACGAATTCTCTCCTGGTGCGCAGATTCAACTCCTTGAACTGCTCACAGTTATATAACTGGTGTTCCTCGCCGCACACTTCACATCGGTGGCGACGCATAGATGCACCTGGCATATTTCTACCTGCTGGCTTGACTGGCTGCCCTGATGTGCTGGCTGCTATTTTCCCTGGTTGGCTGGCACGCTCGCTCTCAAATCGATTGAATCTGGTCCTATCCTCGCGAGCAGATCGACTTATAGTCAGCGATTCAAATGAACGAGCTCGGCGACTTTCGTTGTGGTTGCTTATAGCAGCCACTGGCTTGTCCAAGAACTCTAACATTTCCCGAGCTGCTGGAGTCTCAGACTGGCGCTGTAACTCCCACTGTTTAGCGGTTTCGCTGTCCAACTTCTCGTGGAGCATATGCACGATGATCATGTCCCAATGCTCCACTGGCAAACCCTGTGCACGAAGCTGGCGCATTGTCTCATGCGCGACATTCGACATCTTCTGCAGGTCGTCCGACCTCGGGCTCCCTTGCAACGCTGGCAAACGCAAAAACTGGCGCAACAACTCACGGAAAATCGGATATTTTTTATTGTATAGCTGGTTTATCCTCTCCCACGCCTCCTTATAGTTGTCATCAGTTAGCTGCCACTCGCCCATTGTCTTTGCTGCCTTTCCTGTCAACGACTTGCGCAGGTACGAAAATTTGAACGCTGGCGATACTTGCTCATTTTCGTGGATAGCTGCCACGAACCTATCGTGAAAGCCTTGCCATTTGGTCAGAGAGCCATCGAACTCGCCCCAAGTGTTTTTGATATCGTGCACCGGCATCTGCACTTGCACCGCTATCTACTGTTGTGGCTAGCTGACTGTGGTAGCTTGAGCGGCTACCTCAGCTTGGTCTTGCTGTCGCAACTCCCTCAAACGACGTCGGAAAGCAGTCTTGGCGGCGTAAAACAGTTTCTCCGCGTCAACCATTTCCCGTTCTGGGACTGCGGTGTCATTGTCCACGCCTGCCAATAAATTCACATGGACGTCGTTGAGCCTCGTCCATGCTTCTTCCAAACGCTCCAGGCGTACCGTGACGTTTTCACGATCCGCCTGGGGGAACTCTTCTTCATCAGCATAATCGACGAATTACCTCGATCATGCAAGTATGCACTTTGACGCTGGCCATTTCCTTTTTTTTTTTTTTTTTATGATACTTTAATATATTTTATAATTTTTAATTTCTTAGTTTCACCGTATTCACTCCGTGAATTTCACTGAATCGCAAGTGAGGATTGTTGCATCCGATTCTAGACATACTTTCGCTGTCCTTTCGGCGAAGTACCATCTATCTCGCTCGGACCTTCGATGTCGTATACATACGCATACGTACTTACTTCGTCTTTCTTATGTTGGGTGCTGCTGCTACCCATCATCATAAGTGTAAAAATATGCTGACGCGACTCCTTGGTAACTTTTATCTTCGTAGGGTTTGAAGACGTCCTCAAGAGATACTCTGCAAAAGTGTTTGCTATCCCTTGGCTGCTTTTTGCCCAGTTACCTTCTTTGGTTTTTACTGGAGGAATATGGGCAATTGGTCGGTTCATTTTCCTTGTTGCCTTCCAGAGCGAGTAGTCGGTACTAGCATCATTTGTAAGACTGCTCAGGTAAGTTTTTAAAGACTCATTCTTGAATTCTTTTATAGAATTTCTGAGCTTATTATTTAAGCTGTTTAGTGTGGTTGTGTCGCTTGGCGCCCTTGTCTGTTGCCAACGCTTTCTAGCTTTCCTCTTTCGTGTAATGATTTCACATATTTCGCGAGGGTTTTTTAGTCTTTTGCTTAGTCTTTTTTGTTGTTTTAGGAGTTGCTGCCCATGCAGCATTTTGTATGTTCAGTGTTAGTATTTGCACTGCTTTTTCTAGTTGGTCTACTGTTTGTATAGCTGATGATAGTTGGATACTTTCTTCCAACATCTGTCGAAAGTAGTTCCAATCAGTCGGTCTATTAACAAGTTTTGGACTTTGTTCTTTTATCATTATTTTATCGCCAAGTGTAAGAAGGACTAAGGAGTGATCTGATTGAAGATCAGGGCCTTCCTCCACATTTATTTTATTTGAGGATATATTTTTAGATATAAAGAAGTCGACAAGATCTGGGATTTTATTCCTATCTGTTGACCAAAAGGTAGGTTTTCCCGTCGAGTGATATTTGGCGCCATTTTCTTTAATACATTTAAAAAGTTCTCTGCCTCTAGTGTTTGTTAGTCTAGATCCCCAATATTTATTCTTGGCATTGAAATCCACTCCCTTGAATATGTGGAAAAGATTTTTAAAATCATTCGTCCTTATTCTATAGCTAGGAGAGCAATATACTGATGCAACGGATAGTTGGTCACTGCTTGTTTTTATGCAAATGGAAATTCCTTGGATGGCACATGATTGGAATTTTGCTTCTAAATGGTGTTCAATCGTATTCTTTATTACCACTGCAGCCCCGCCTTTTGCGCAGTTATGTGGACGTGGGGAGTGATATAATTTATATCCCTTCAGTTTAAGGTGAGAATTTAATTTGAAGTGCGTCTCTGAATTATTTTGATTTTGTTATTACAACTTATTAATACAATTGTCTTCAATTTCTATTAAATTATTTTTGAAGTTTTTTTTAACTTCGTTATAATATGTTTTTTTATTCTTGTCTACAAGGAGCGTTTTTTTCTTTTATATGCAAGGATTTATTTTGATTATCAGGCATGGGTTCAATAAGAATTTCTGAATAGTTAAACTCGATAAATTGTGGAACTAGTAGTATAATAATATGATCTTCAATTATATCTATTTCCTTAAGAGGCGTCCACCCAAAATGTCGAACTCAAAGTCGAACATAGGCATAGTTTAGTGTAGAACCATGTTCGAAAAAAGAAAATAATTATCTTCGAATACAAAATATTGCAAAATAGGTTTCAGTAAGTTCCTTGACGCGGAGCTGAATAGTTATAGGATGATGTTGGTTCTCTTCAATGTTTGTTTGGTTGCTGAGCAACTATATTATAATAATAATAATAATAATATAATAAAAAGTGTGTACATATGCACGCATATATTTGTATGGGACAAACTTTAAGTGTGTATGTTTATTTAAATTTTGAATTCACGAAAAATTGAAATTTCTGTATTTTTGCTTATATTGTGCCTTAGTTGAAAAAATACAGTAATAAAGTTTTTTCATTAAATCAAGTGGATTTCTTCTAAATGAAGGAGTTGTGGATTTTGACTGAAAAAACCACCCTCGATGGGGATGTTCTTCGACTCAGGATATATCAGGTATATGATATCCCTCTTAGTCTCTTACTGTTACAAATTGCTAAGTTGTAAGAATGGATGTGAGTTATGCCATACAGATGTTGATGTGATATTTAAGATACAGTCCCTGGCCATATTATTAGACGCACTATATATTTTATGCGAAATCTCAATTGAAAGCTATAGGTTTTCGAATATTGTATTGCACTTAAATTCATTTTTATGCAGAATATAAACTATTTCCTACTTTTTTATAGAAATAAAACAATACATTTATTGAAAATATTTTTTTTACTTATATTTTGAATATTTTTGTTATTTTTGTTAATTTTTTCAATATTTTGTTGAGCCTCTTTTGGCTTTGATTAGAGCCTCAATTCTGCGTGGCATACTGTCAATGCAAGATTGAACTGTTTCCTGCATTTGTGGGTGGTGATTCCAGATGTGAATAATTTTTTCTAACAGCTTAGTTTTTGTTGTGACCACATCTTTAGCCACTTCCCTCTTCATCAGCTCCCACACGTTTTCAATCGGGTTCATGTCAGGGCTGTTTCCCGGCCAGTCCAACAGAGGGATGTTTTCTTCCATCAAATAAGTTTTTACAGACCGGGCTGTATTGCATGGAGCTCCATCTTACATAAAAGTATATAGTTCTCCATTCGGGAACCATTCTCTGACCTGCGGCAGCAACCGATTCTGCAAGACTTCTTTGTACTGGTCTTGTCGCATTATCCCTTTTACCACCTAAAGGCGTCCTGTGCCTTTGCCGCTGATGACGGACCAGATCATCACTTTGGTAGGGTGCTTCACAGTCTGAACGACGCAGTCGGGTGAAATTTTTCTCCACGGCGTCTACGAACAAACTGAGCCTTGTTGGCCAAAATCTCAAAAGTGCTTTCATCGCTGAAGCACACCTGTATCAAATAACAGATCTCCAGAAGTCGACGTCCTTATCTCGCAATTGTTTTGCCCAATTCAGACGCTTTGCTTTCATTGCAGCTGTCAACTTTGGTTTCTTGGCGGGTCTGTGGGTCTTAAAATCTAAATCTTTTAGTTTTCTGCGTACTGGTGCGTTCAGAGGCATTAATATTAGCTTTATCCAATTGACTTTTGATCATCTTTGTGGTTGCAAATCTGTTTTCGACGCAAATTTTCTTCACACATCTTTCCGACCTTGGTGTGAAAATCGGCTTTCTTCCGCATTTGCCCTTTCTTTTTGGACTTTAAAAGTTACACAAATAAGTCCGAACCGGCAGAATGCGAAAATGCGACTGAAAGCAGTCTGTACTTGTTACGCTCTATAACCAATACTTTGATATTGTGCATCTATAATGCAACATATCAAAATAAAAATAAAAAAGGAAATAGAACCACAAACCGAATTTAATAAACAAAACTTAGTTCCCGTAACGTTAAAAGTTAAAAATATTGCAATAATCCAATAATTATAAAAATTCTACAGTACGTCTAATAATATGGCCAGGGACTGTAGTTGTAGAAGTAATCATCTTCGTCTGAGCAGTTATTATAAAAGTTTATCGGACTATGGGCGTGTATTCAAATAACACAATACATATTCTTCAAGTTTGTTTGTAATTTTGGAGACGGTTCCTCTTTTACTTCTTAAAATTTGAAGGACATGATTTTGATAAGCTTAAAATCGTTTTGTTTTAGCTCTGAAATGTTGGCAGTATCGTAGTTTGAAGTATTTTTCTTTATTTCTGTCCCCCCTTCTTTTGTACAACAGGATTGCATATTGATTGAAATTTTTTATTTTTTTTTGTACAATGCAGCCTGGAGTAAGAGTAATTAGCGGAGAGTCCGATACATATTTATGAAGATAATGAGTACCTGAAACTCTCTGCTTCAGTACACCACTCTCAGGATAAATATCCGGAATAGGATTATAGAATAGAGATCTTACGTAACTCATAGCTATAACCTTTAGACCTTCCCTCACTAGAAATGAGATATGATGAAACTTAACCAGTGAATCTAACAACCCAATTATCTTTCCCGGTCACATTTTTCTCGCCACGGTCCTCAGGCCAAAAGCCCATAATAGACAATAATGGGCTTTTGACTCATACACATGGGTTATAAGTCCACAAATCGATTATAAACTTAAAATTGTTCCACAATGTTATAAAGGAATTGGAATGAGCCAAAAGTCCACAACCAACCTTCTGATTACACCATGATAGTGCTAGTAAGATTGTATGGAGACATGAAATAACCTCCTACGAAATTAGCCCGCATTTGACACTATTTCCATTATTTTTATTGAGTAAGGTCCTTCTTGGGTCTATTTGAAATTCGTCCGGTGGATGACTAATTGTGTACAAGATGAGATATAATGTGCATACGTACCTCTATGTACATAGGTTTACAATGCATAAACAGTTGGACATGCTGTCCCTGTGCTTGTTCTGCTTGGAGGCTCAAAACATGGAAAGATATTGTGGAGTTTTAGCCTGTTGATTTCTGACCTTTCGATATTTTTCTCAGCCCCCACCCTCTTCTTCTGTCTGTCTTAGCACATCATCTTTCCGCACTAGCAATTATTTTCCTAATTTTGACATAAATTAATAATAACAATAATTAACAATAATTTCAAAAACCCAATATACGAGTATCTCAGGTAGGTACATAGGAATTTGAAAGAAAATCGGTTTACAACACACGGACAGAAATGAGCAGACAGACAGTCAGATTTAATTGACAGACCAATTCAAGGAATTCTCTTGACAAACTTCTTAAGTCACTCATTATAAAAAAAATGTATACTTCCCTGAAAAAGAACGTACAATGAATAGTTATTTTCGTTTACATTACAGGTGTTCCGTGTTTGAGTAAAATCGTACCCCGAAAATTCCAAATAGCTTTAAATTTCTAGTGTACGTGTTCGTTGTTCGGTTTTGCACACTTTCGTTGTTCCGCGTACGTTCAACAACGAACAACGAACACGGAGCAAAAGAACGAAAGTGTAAAGCCAGCTTTAGATATTGATCTATGATTTGTTGTTATTGATATGTGTAGTTATGTTTTCTATTTGGTCGAATATGTCTCTGTTAATTTATACCTGTTTGTTGTATCCATGTCGTCTTTCATGTTGTTATCTAGGTTGTCTAATTTCGTTCATATTTGTATATCGTCCTCACTGTCTAGTGTTCCTGCTAAGTACACCGATCGTTCTACGTGTCAGGCATCGATTGTTCCTTATTCCTCTTTTCTTTGTACATTGTTGTCTCTTAAGGCTAGTGCTTAAGATTGGATTCTTTTATCCAAACTATGATAAAGTGGATCGTAGGTGCATAAACCTAGACCTGATCGTTGAAGTAGCACAAGTCGATTCTTTTATCGATTATGCGAATCGCGGGAACAGTCCTTCAAGCAGACTCACTTGAAGAAATAAATATCTTGGTTAACTGTTCAAAAGCAATTGAAATTATTAATTTTATTCCTCTTATACTAAATTTAACAGTCAATAATTGCTTAGTTTGCAATTAAGCGAATATCTAAAGTACGGACAATAATAAACAATAAATGCTTAGTCTAGAATTAATGTACAAAATTGCTGCATCTTTTCTTGTGAATGAACTCTGAGGCTGTTCAACCTCCGTTGGCAATGAAATATGATTAGTTGATTATTGTGTGACATGTACATACATAATGAAGTTTCAGTTATGAGTTTTAACATTCTGCTCGCGGTTGAACAGATGGTTCAACAATAAAAATTTTCTTAGGTATACTACCTATGTATATTGTATAAAGCAAATACATTCTTTTTTTTAAGATTTGGATTAATTATTATCAATACGTATACTAAATCTGTCCTCCTGGACTTTTGGTTTTGCTGGTGTCCTTGGTTTTGGGGTTGGTGGCTGGATGTGTCGACTTTTCCTGGCTTTGAGGTACCATTGAATGACCAAAAAGATGATAATTAAAACTGCTTTTAGTACCACAGCATGTCCTATGGTATTGTGATTCCGTTTCACCATGTTTGTTGATTAAAATAGCTTTTAGTTCTTGCCATGTTTCTATATGTCCTTGTGTTAGTGCGGTTGCATGAGGTTTACTGACTATTTTTTCTAGAATGAGGCCTAATACTATTCTTTTCAATTCTACGCTTAAAGTTTCTATTATCGGTACTTGTGATTCGATTCTTTCTATAAAATTTCCTAAATTAGAGCTACCACCATTAAATGGAGATATGTTTTCTTTTGTTTAATAAGCAACTTCTATGTAATTACTTTTGGATATTTACTGCTTAACGTGAACTCTGTTTTGAAAATATCTGTAGAGGTTGCACTTTATTTTTTTTTTACAGCACACTCTGTAACTTGTGTTGATTTCTGATTTATGCTTAGCTTTTTTTTTGTGTTTGGGTAAATCACTCTCACTTTTGCTTAGGGATGGCGTGTTTTCCCGACTTCACTAAAATAGCTGATACGCTCGTCTAGCGTTAGTGGGGGTTGAGTGATCACGCCTGGAGATTAAGCACCTTCTTTGCTTGACGACGAACAGAGCCTGGCGACCAATTGCTTGTTGTTCAGCCAGTCTTCTGTATGTATATATATACACGCTGAATGAATAATTAAATAAAAAGTGACTCCAACTAATAATGTTGTGTGCACACTCTCTTTATTCAACAGACTGTATTTTGTTCCGACTCACGCTGCCCTTTTATACACAGAATGGTAACGGTCGATCTTCTTTAATTCTTTATTTCCTCTATTCTTATGCCGTTGTTCAATTCTGTATATGAAAAGACTTCGTGTCACAACGGAATGGTTTTGTAAATAGCACACGTTAAAACTAATAGACAAAATGTGCTTTGCAAATTATTTATAAAATGAAATGAATTAAATTACGTTAACAAAACAACTAGTAAGGAATTCAAGAATGATATTGAGTAAATGTAAAGAAATTCAATGGAAAACAAGGTAGGGTTTAAGTTGGCTGTTACATAGCTATTTTTTTTTTTAATAAAATAATGATAATCCTTCGGTAGGAGCTAACGCGACTAAGTTACTTATCGTTTTTTTATTTATATGTCACAGCTTTTCCGACTGCGCCAATTACAACAAAGTTACGAGAGAAGAATTGATGAAGAAAATACGACTTCATTTTCCAACAGGAAATCAACAACTGACTTCCAAATTTATTCTTCCAAATAAAAATACATACATAGGTATCTAATACAAAAGAGTATAAATCCTATTCTAGAAATTGAACATCTCGAAATAAATATCGAAATATTAAAAAGAATTGGAAGAAGAAAAAGCAACTTTATTCTTTTACAATTTAAGCATGAACGGAAATCAGTTCATGTGAATGACCGATGTTGGAGTTTAGCAAATCACCAAGCCAGCGGTTTTGGCTTTGCTTTTATTTTATAAGCTGCTGGCAGGTCATTGCTATCTACGTCAGCATATCCGGTGAAGGTCGGCTGTTGGCTGCTGATGTACAAATTAAATTACTGCTAATTCATTTATATTAAAAAAAAATATATTTATTTCAAAACTGGCAGAGGTTCTGCCTCTAAAAATTACAAAATGAAACTGTGTTTAAAGTAAACTAAGAACTACCTTAAATACTATCATACTGCTGCGACTGCAATTCTTCCCCGTCTCTCTGTTGCTGACACACCTGTCTGGCAGCGGCGCGTGTATGGATTGCTGGGAGAATGCTGACACATCTTTTCTATGGGCAGCGCGTGTGTGGATTGCCCGCGCATGTTTCCGGCCGGTGAGATATTATTTCACCTTAACTTACATATGTAACTCGAGTGGCGTTATATTATCTTAAAAAAAATGTGTAGGGGGATTCTATGAATTTGAAGTGCATTGTATTTTTCATCACCACAACAATGGATATCTGGAGACTCTGCATACCCTTTACATGAATACGTTATAACTCCGTAAAGAAACAACTCGGAACATTTAATTTAACCTACGACACAGCAAATATCGAGTCAGGGTAGAACATTGTTTTGGTCTGCTTACGGAAAGATTTGGTAGCCTTAAATAACTTATAAAGACACATTCACAATAAAGACAGTCACAAATTTTGGTCTGTCGAATGGGTCTTAATTTTTTGGCGTTCCACAATTGTAGTTTACTCTCGCAAAATGCATGCCTTTCAGCCTGCAGCATTGCTAATTGATTAATGGCTGTCTTTTGTGCACTTTTTTTTTCTTTTCTGCATATTTCAAAGATTCCTTTGAAGTTCCAGCAACGGGGGCGCAGTTTGGCTTTTTTGTGAGTGGTGTCTTACTATTGAGTTTTCCTTATCCTTATTCTCAGTTCGTTCAGATGAATATGTAATGTATTCAGAATCTTCATTTAATACTTCAGATGATAAATGCATGTATTCTGGATTTGAAACAGTTGATTCTTTCGATCTGCCCCTTCGTAGGTCGCAAAAGAACTTCCTCCTGAACTTTTGTCACCAAAAATTTCTTTGATTTTTGTCGTAATAAGGACACACTTAAGAATTTTTGCTATAAATAGAAAGTAGACAAGATATAACCAGCCTTTGTTGAATTTAATACTCTCTTAAAGACAAACAAAACACTAATCGGTTACACTGTAAGATCCTCGTGATGATTGTAAACGAAGGATCATAAACATAGACACGAAGTAGCTTGTTATGATAGATAAGGTTCTTATTCTGTTTTTGGTATCTGAACGAGTGTGGTCTTCTTTTCAAGTGCCTCTTAATAAACAATAATATAAAACAAAGATATATGTGTTTTAATTGGTTATATAAATCTAATAGCCTTAGCCTTGAACACTTCTAAGCCCATCCTCTCTTTCCAGGAGACCAGCGCCAGTTGATTTTCGCCAATCCGTCGCTTTTGTATAGGAAATTTTCAAATTTCTCATCTTCCAACGTACTAAATCCCATGCAGTTTCAATTTTGGTCTCTTCCAAGAGTTTTTTTGTAAAAAAACTGCGCTGTGGGCTTCTGGAAATACTTTAACCTAAGAACTAAGATATGAAATAAAAACACATTTATACAAAACTCCTAAATACGATGCTAAGAATTTTATTCCAACGAAGTATCTTAACCAAGCTCTTTAATAAAAATCGTACACTTGTAAGTTTAAGAAAAATATTTATTATTCAGTAAACACGTCTTGACTCTTTGAAACGTCCACCACACCTGGTATTTCTTGCATCACTTCGGCCTCTTCGGATATGACAAAAGTGTAATTGGATTTACGTGCAAGGTGATTTACTTTAAGAAGCAAGGTGATAATTGATGAAGCGTGTGCACGATGGGATGAGTGAACGGTGGGTTGCTATGGATATGTAACTCCCGCACTTGTCATCTTTGCAATCATTGCACCTAAACTCCTATTCACTCTTTCCACCTGGGCGTTAGCTTGAGGAGATCCGGTCGTAATCTTTACATGTCGAATATTATTTTCATTCATATATGTAGATGTCGAAGTCCTTCGATGTAAATGTACTTCCCCGATCAGATATCAGTACTTTAGGCCGACTGTAAGATGCGAAATATGTCTGCAAGCAATTCATCTATCACCAAAAACACATATCTCTTTTTTGTATTCCTTATCGAAATCGGACCAAAATTATCAACATGATTTCTTTCGAAAGGTACACTTCCTTTGGGGATACTATGTAAACATCCCTCGTGTTTGCCTGATTTCGGAGAGAAAGCAATGCACTTCAGACAATTGCTTAATATGTTCCATCACTTTCTTCATTCTTCTTAGCACTCTTCATTTTGATCTCTTTTTCTTTCGCCAGATTCATTCTGTCGCTCGTCATAGTTTTCAACCTCTTTTGCTTCGCACAGCATCCAGTTGTTTGTCTCGATCGTTATCAACATCCAGTCGCTCATCGTCGTCATCGTTTTAATTCTCATCTTCCTGTGTACTGCTCTCGTCTACCCCATCGTCATCTTGTTCGCCACTTTCGTTATCATCGTTTTCCGATTCGCCTTCTGCAGTCTGCATACTCGTGTTATATTAAGAATTTGTCACCATCTATTGTCGGCTGCGTTCAAAATCCAAGTGGACGAGACCATTGACCATCCACCTTCAGCAGCACGATTGCACCCACCAGACTAGCACCTAGGGCCCATGCATTCGGGATCGTACGATCCGCGTGTCGCCCAGGGATTGGGTGAATGGACTTTCCTTGGGATGGGTACGAAGTTCTCTGGAATATTATTTTGTTTCATATATTCGATCATTGGCTATCTTGCCTCCATTCCGACTGTTTGGTCGGAAACTCAATCCGCACTTTGTCAATATCGACTTTATTGACTTTCATCGTGATGTACTTAAGTGTTCCACTTCAGCTTAAATTTGACAATGTTCGGAAGACCTCCAAGATCTGATATCTTTTCATTTTGTAATCCTTCCAAAGGTCTTTTTCTTTATGCCTTGGCTGACTTTTCAAAGCACCGAATAAACCAATTGCTAGTATAGCATAGGTTATTCCTAATGATCCAAATGTTTCCTTTTTTCCACATTCTTGACTAATGATAACGAGTTAATCTCATCACCAGGACTATTTTCCAATTTTTCTTTGTTGTATTCGTCGACCTCCGCATTAGCCTCAGTTGGTACTGCAGAAGGATCTACTTCTCGTGATGGAAATAATTTCTTATCCTCCTCATCTGACAAAGTACTTAAAGTCGTTATAAAAATAGTCTCATTCTTTTGTCGCATTATCTCTGTCAATTCATAAAATTTAAACTTATCCCACAGGGTATTAGATTAATGTGCCGAATTATCTCATCCTTTAGCTCTTGAATTGTTGCTGGCTTATCGACGTACACCTTTTCTTTCAAATAACCCCAATGAAAGAAGTCCAACGGTGTCAAATCACATGATATCGGCGGCCAATTGACATCGCCACCACGTGAGATAACACGGCCATTGAATTTGTCGCGCAAAAGAGCCATTGCTGTGTGGCAAGTGGCACCGTCCTGTTGAAACCACATATCGTCCACATCCATATCTTCCAATTCGGGCCATAAAAAGTTCGTTATTATATCACGATAGCGAACACCATTCACGGTAACTGCCTTACCGGCCTCATTTTGGGAAAAATACGGCCCGATGATGCCGCCAGCCCATAAACCGCTCCAAACAGTCACTCTTTGTGGGTGCATTGGTTTTTCGACAATCACTCTTGGATTATCATTCGCCCAAATGCGGCAATTCTGCTTATTGACGAATCCACTGAGGTGAAAATGTGCCTCATCACTGAAGATGATTTTCTTCGAAAATTGATCATCCACTGTTGCCATTTCTTGCCACCATTCTGACCATTGACGTCACCTCATCGACATGAAAAATATCGTTCGCTTTGAATCCTCTGACAACCTCTGAGATCTGTTCATTTTGTCTAGTCAACAGAAGCGCTTCACCAGATAAAACTTTGCATAGTATATTGTGTCTGCTTTTAAATCTGGTCAGCCAACCATCACTTGCCTTGAAATTAGGAAAATCTAAACTCCTTGCAAATTCCAGCGCTTTTTTTTTTTTTTTTAAAAAAGGACCACTAACTGGTAAATTATTCCCAAGCATACTTTCGAACCAAATGAAAACAGCTTTGTCAAATAAGAGGAAACGAATTTGGACTAAGGAATGGCTAAAAAAGCGTCCAAAATTTTCTTCTTTCAATTTGTTGGATTGACTTGAAATTGACTTCGCCTGGAGATTATAAAAATTATCTCAGGATGGACGCAGAAACGTACAATGAATTGTTGGCAATATGCTACGACCTTACATCGAACGATAAAATAGGAAACTGAGGGATTGTATTTCACCTGATGAAAGACTTTCTGCTACATTGCGATTTCTGGCAACTGGACGAAGGTACTCCGATTTGAAATTCAGCACATATATCGCAAAATCCACCCTTATAGTACGTTTACACCGCACGCAAATCCAACATCTCAGGAAAAAAATTTCAAAATCCAATTTTGCGTTCCCACATTTCCTTTTTCCTTGCCATTCCATTATTTTTGCAATGATTACCTGAAATGACTTATTGTTTAGTTGATAGCCGTTTTTTTGTTTATTCAGCGGGTTGAAATGTCATTGTTTGACGTGCTGAATTGGTAAAGAGGATTGTTCGATTTGACGAACTTACAAATGCAGCGACGAAATTCAGTATTTCGCTGGAATCCAGCATTCTAGAATGCAGAAAAATGTATGGCGAAATACTAAGTATTTGGGGTGAAATGTAGAAGCTAGCCGAAATGTTGCATTTGGGTGCGGTGTAAACGTACTATTAGCGTTATAATAATTGAAACTTGCAGAGTTTTACGAAAAGTTTTGGAAGAATTTATTAGTGTAAGTAACTAATAGTAAAATAAATAAAGTATCTTTTAATTTTAAGAAAATTCTTTGTCCATAAAGAGATCCTTCACTGAGGCGTTCTTAAATACTTCTTTTGGCGGTTGATGTTCTTCATAATGATAATTTCCATTATGAACATTTTCATTATCATCCTCAATATTGGTGGTATTGGGATAATACCGTAAACTTTGTTGAATTTGTTGTTGCGGATTAATGCTTATTGTCTGATGGTTGGACAGCATTTGGAAAATCACTTCTGTGTAATTGCTTTCAAAGCATTTTTTTTTTTTTACATAAGCCTCAAATTCTACAGTAGGAACAGTTAATTTTCCAAATTCGGAAGAAAAAGTGTTAGTTTGGGAATTCGATCGCTGCAACTTTGTCGCCTTCGGTTTTCAATACGCTCTCCGCCAGCAACTCAGCCTAAACAAACCGAAAAACGAGCTCAAATTTAAATTAGTTTCAAAGCAAGCGTTTAGAAATAAAAATCTTTCTGTACCTGCTCCAGTACAAAATGCAACCAAGACTTTGACATCGGATCCGAGAAAAATGTTGAAATGATGATGAAAGTCGTTAGATTCGTGTTGATGGAGTTTAATCTTTGAAGCCTTTTGTTCCAATCCGTAAGGGTCCATGTTGTACCCAGACGATTGATCACAATCGATGACGTGGTGGCAGGGAGATTGATTGAAGGTGCAGTTGCGTGTAACTGTGCACCCGGAGGACACGGAGGGGGGTGAGCATGGTGTATAAGTTGAGGAGTGTCGGCAGAGGTCTCGAGAATTTCAGCAACTAATGATGTGTTGTAGGTGGAAGAGTTCGGTTGAATTTGGTCTGGTAAAATATCAATTTTGCTGGATGCAGCTCTAATGTCTTCAACTATTTCGCTGATTATTAACCGGGTTGCTGCAAGGTCATTGCCAATATTGATAATTTTGCCAGCCATATCTTCTAGTACCGGATCAGGTTGGCGCAGAGAGGGTAAAATTGTATTGGACAAATTAATGGCTAGGTCCGAGCGAAGAGAGTTAATGTGTTGGTTAATTGGGTCTAAGGAGGAATTGACGAACGATTTTATAGTAGGCATCCGTGAATCAAGGGCAGATAACAGGTCGTGTTTGATTGATTGTAGATTATGGTCCGACGAGTCACTAATGGGTTTCTTCATCATATCTATTTTATATGTTTGCTGCTTGTCTAAATTTTTAACTTTGGATTTAAGATTATTAGTTGACGAATCAATAGAATTACTTAATTCAACTCATCAAACTTAGACAACCGGCTCATAAGTTTCTTGTGCCATAGTTTGTTGTCCGACGTAAAGGATTCAATAGAGTCACTAACACACTTGATAGCACGGATTACATGGGCCAGGGAGATGTTTTTGATATGGGTCGCGAAATAACGGTGATGACCGAAGAACTGCAAGTCGGCAAAAAAAAAAACGAAAGAAAATAAGGCAATGACCGGAAGACTGCAAGTTAACAGAAATAACAAATTGCGATTTTCTGGTCGGGAGAAAAGAAAAACACGTCCGAACTGTTGGAGGGTTCAATTACAAATTGAACAACTCAGCCAACCTTTGCATTCAATAAAAGCAATTCAAAATAAATGGCAAAGGAGGATGGAAATACCTAACTTGACATAAAAGAACTCACCTGACCAACGCCACTTTTTCCGATAGAAATTATTATATTGCATGTTACAAACTTTGCATTGAATAAATTTTGGGGATCTTCAGTAATCCAGTCATACTCTTTTTCCCATTCTGCTTTGTATTTTTGGAGCCTTTTTTTGTATTTTGTGCTTTTTAGTGGGTGTTTGTGGCGCAATCGTACAATTTGTACTCGATCCACTTTCGTTGTTGCTTTCTTTTTCCATTAACAACAATTTAAGGACACTTTAACAATTTCGTGAAACAAATTTCGAGCGAACAACAAAAAAATAAACAAAGTTTCAAATCACACTGCTTCGCTAGCTGCTTGCTTCGTGTAAGCAAACACTTTTCTTGTAACATACAAGAATTTTTCATCGCTGTCAATTTTGACATTGACAGCAAGACTTAGGCGAGTTCAGATACATGCATCATAAAATTAAACCTTAAGGTGCAATCAAAATGGAAGATCTGTTTGCTATTGATTCAACCGATTGAAATATAGTATTTTTGCGTACTATATTTTTTTTCAACAGTATTTTCAATAATAATGTTTTTATGTGAATAGGTAAATAATTTACGTAAATATCAAAAATTAATTTCGAATTTGTATCAGGTGTAAAGTTATCATCTTTTACAATTTCTATGTTATACTTTGCATTCATATCGCTTAATATTTTTTCAAATTTAAAGTAAAGTTCTTCTATGTTACTTGCCTTAATGTTCATCCCGTCTTCTCTAAGATTCAGATATGACCTTTTTATACTTTATTCCTGTCTGAGTTTCTGGACTATGTTTTGGAGTTTGTTCGACAATATTATTTTGATTGATGGTTGATTCGCCTCGGCTGTTAGTGATAACAGTAATCCGACGTCACGTAAATAATTTTGAAGTGTATAACTATTTTTCCCGTCAAATTCCCGCATATCCCTCTCCTCAATTTTGGTAGAATACGACATGTTGAGGCTTGTTGTCACTTCTGGCATCGATCAGTCCAAAGTATGTACATGAAGAATGGTTTATTTATCATGTTTTGTCGTTGTTGTCCTAGTCTGGGGTTGTTAGACGCCAGGGCGATATATAGCATTGTTCCAACATAACAGGCCATAAACCTCGATAAATCTTGATCAGATGGTACAGGCACATCTGAAGATTGGATCCATCTCGTCGTTGGCAAAATCGATTGACTAACCACTCCTAGAGTCAATAGAGCCATTGATGGAAGTCTTGCCTGGAATTTCAAGAACAATGAAGACTGTTTATTTGATGATGTTGTGTGGAATCGCTGGTTTATTACCCACTTGTTACGAAGGAAAAAGGACAACGCGCTTTATACTCTTTTGTTTTAAACGCAAAGTTTGACGATCGGACGGGTAAGTTCACCCGCTTGAGTTTTGATTGTTGCCACTCTAACTTTACCATCTGCTCCAGGACATACGCGAATAACCCGACCAAGGCGCCATTCCGTAGGCGGAAGATTCTCATTACGAATAACCACCAAATCATTCACCTTGACATTCTCATGCGGATGTTTCCACTTATACATATCTTTTGAGTAGCTCGGTTAGGTATTCCTGTTTCCACCGACGACAAAATTCTTGATGAAGATACTTCATTCTCTGAGGAATCACAGAAACCGTGTAACTGTGTGTCTGTGGAAGGACTGTCCAACAGGAAATTTTAATCGCTTCCATATCTGACATATCTGGTGATGAAAGCTTTCCATCTGATTGAAATAACTGGGTTTAGGGGTGCATCCCATTCGGTTTGATCGATCCAAGTATCCTGCATTATAATTTTTGCGGTTATAATTATAGGGGCTAGCCAAACCGCTGAATCGAATAATCGCGCAAATTGGGCCAACATTTCGCGCTTAGTGGGAGATTCACGGCACTTAACCGAATGGACGATAAAATAGAAGTGATCTTCCTTGGCGTTCCAACGAACTCCCAAGGTTTTAACGGTACTGTCGCCGTCAAGGTTCAGAAAGTTTTCAGTGAGGATATGTTCACGCGGTGGATGCTCTAAGAGGTATTGGGAGTTTGAAGTCCATTTACGGAGTGTAAAACCAGCGGCTTCAAGTGATTTCGTCAGCTCCATTTGAGCGGCTTTTGCAGTGTGAACATCATGAGCGCCCGACAATACGTCATCAACATAGAAATCTCTTGTGAGAATCTCGGAGGCTAGAGGAAACTCGTGAGCTTGGTCTTCGGCTAATTGTGACAAGGTTCGTAGAGCCAAATATGGGGCACAGTTTACGCCGAAAGTCACTGTGAGTAACTCATAGTCCTCGATTTCAGTATATTGATCTTTACGGAAGAGAATCCGTTGAAAGGCAGTATCATCAGGATGTATTAAGATCTGTCGATACATCTTCTCTATGTCCGCATTGAAAACTAGCCGAAAAAATCTCCACCGAAGGATGAGAGAGGTTAGGTCACGCTGTAGAACGGGCCCCGGAAAAAGAAGATCATTTAAGCTTTTTCCACTGCTGGAAGCATTTGAGGCGTTAAAAACGACCCGCACCTTAGTGGTCACACTCTCTGGCTTAATGACGGCATGGTGGGGTAAGTAGAAAGAAGATACTGAACCATTCCCGACTTTTTCAAGAGGAGGTACCTGGCGCATATGGTTAAGAGTGAGATACTCAGAGATGACTTTATGATACTTCGACTGTAAAGCAATATTCTGCGCCAAGGATTTTTCTATACGAATGAATTGTTTTAACGCGATGTTCCTAGACGTTCCCAGTTTCAATTTTGATGGTACTTCAGGCCGAAACGGTAGTCGTACGACATACCGCCCGTCGGATCGCCTTGTTGTGGTTCTTGTATAAAGATCTTCACAGTATAGTTCCGCTTCCGATATACAAGAGTGAGAGTTAGGAATCTCCTCTAACTCCCAGAATTTTTTGAATAGCTCATCTAGCGTATGTTCAGCAGTGGATGCCTTAGTAGTGAATGAGGAGACATTGCTAGATAAGGGCCCAGACAGAATCCAACCGAACACTGTCTTTTGCGCGACCAGATTGCCTGACAGATGTCTTAAGCCCTCCCGTATGATCGTTGGATATAAATCAGCCCCTAGGAGCAGATCGACCTGTGAAGATCGGTGATACGTTGGATCGGCAAGATGAAAGTCGGTCAGGTCCGATAACTGAATCGGATTAAAGGAAGCGGTGGGAAGATTATCAGTGAGTCTCTTTAAAACAATCGCCTGAACAGCAATCGGCGATGATTAATCTTCCTGATTTACTAAATGAAATGAACAAAGCTTATTGGCGCTAGCGGCATGTGAAGCGGTTATACCGGATATTGTGGAATTTATCGGTGAATAGGGAAGGCGAAGCCGTGATTGTACGGAAGATGAGATGAACGATACCTCCGACGCAGGATCAATGAGAGCACGAATAGTATGTTTAGTGCCTTGGATTATTATCTGCACTAAGGCAGTGGCAAGAAGTACAGGTTTTTGAATAGAAGTGACAAAGGAGTGATTATTAGATTCCATAATGAATGGATGGGCAGTGGACTGTAGTTGTGATTGAGATGTAGTTTGATTCTGCGTATTTAATACTGATGGAGTGTTAGAATTATTGGTTAATGGTAACTGTGGAGATGGATTCTCCGAATGTAGCATTGAATGGTGTTTACCCTTACAAGTGTAAAAATTTGCTGGTACAATCCTTTACTAAATGATTGTAGGCTAAGCAATTAAGACAGAAACGATGGTTTAATATGAACTCCTTACGTGATGGGATGTTCATTAGTTTGAATTCAGAGCAGTTGCGAAGTGAGTGATTTAATCCACACACCTTGCAAGAAAAATGTTTGGTTTTTACGTGATAAGTGCTCCTATTGGGTCTAGCTGATGGTTTGTTATTGGAATGTGGACGAGAAGAAATGGGTGTGACTGATGATGACACATCAGCTATTGATTCTAATATTTGATATCTACAATTCAGAAACGTGTCCAGCTGACTCCATTTGGGTATCTCGGTTGGATCTTTAAGAGATTGCTCCCAGAGAGCTAAAGTGCTAGAAGGTAATCGACTAGAGCAGGCGTACACTAAAATTGGATCCCAACTTGTCGTGTCAATTTTGTGGGTATGTAATGCGGTTAGACAATCCTTAATGCTAAGTTGTAAAGCTTTAATTGCCGTAGCAGACTCTTCACATTTTGGAGGTAGGTTAAAGAGAATTTTGATTTGGTTGTTAACCAAGATACGGGTGTTTTCATACGTGGACCGGAGAGATTCCCACGCGAGTTCAAAACTTGTATTTGTAAGTGGAAATCTAGACACAATATGGTGCACCTAACCGGTGGTCTTAGCCCTCAAATGAAAGAGCTTTTGTACATCTCCTAACTTGGGGTGTTGACGGTAAACAGCATCGAACATATCTCTGAAAGATGGCCATGAAAGATAGTCACCATGAAAGGTTTCAGTGTCGCAGGGTGGCACTTTGATACAAGGTTGGTCGATCGGTTCATTTAAGCTCTTAGGCGAAACCAGCGAGGTTGATTCAGTTAAAATTTGAGATTTAGTATGGTTCTCGGTACGTGGCTTAAGCTTATCTTCGTGGTCCATGAAAAGAGTTGAACACGCAATGAAAGTTTCATACGACAAACGGTATTTCGAGGCAATAAGGCTCATGTCTAAATCCTTGTTATCTTTCTCTGTAGCTACCGCAAGAGCACAACTGGCATGCGCTGCCTTCACAGAGGTTCATAATTCTTTTAATTCTTACTTACGCGTCTCTAAAGCGGATAAAGAATGTGAAGACTCGGATACTTCCTTGGCGGCAGCATAATACTTGACCAATTGGTCGGCCGCATAAATGAATTCATTCAAGAGAGACATGGTGAAGCAATCGTGAATGACACGACGTAAACTATAATGAATTGTTATGTTGCTCTATAGGTAAACAAGGTCTTGTAACCAGAACAAACCCCACAAAAGGAAGAACAGACTCGAGAGGTTATGTGACACTTTAGTTTAATCAATGGTAATCAAGAGAGAAGAAATCATAAGATTTTCCCGTTAAATAGTGAGGTCTAACACGGTATAATTAACCGGTAAAACTTGATTAAGTGCACTGAACACCAGAGAGAACAAATCGTAAGATTTTCCCGTTAAGTGATGAAGTCGAAACACGGTAAAATAGAACGGTAAAAACGTGATTAAGTGCACTGAACAAACGAGAGAACAACTCGTAAGATTTTCCCGTTAAGTGATGAAGTCGAAACACGGTAAAATAAACGGTAAATCCCTAATGAGGTCCTCCCAATCACACCGATTTC
This sequence comes from Chalcosyrphus nemorum, assembly GCA_949716465.1. NCBI lineage: Eukaryota > Metazoa > Arthropoda > Insecta > Diptera > Syrphidae > Chalcosyrphus > Chalcosyrphus nemorum. The sequence goes on from OX454333.1 coordinate 73,268,407, forward strand.
AAAACCCTTTAACACTCGTATATTGTAAAAGCTAGTTTTAATATTCTTTAATTTCTTCTTTTTTTTTTTTTTTTTTTTAAATAGACCACTCGGTAATCACTTTTTATGGGTTCACGCGTAAAAGGCAGCTTGGCAACCCTTTTCGAATCAAAATAAATGCAACTTCCAATAACTGTAGTGAACTGACTACTATATGTGTATATGTATATTTGGATATTTTATTAAAAATATGTTTCACTGAATTTACCACATATGTATAAGCTGAAGTTTATGATGATTAGGTAGATGAAAGCTGGTACTGACGATGTTAAAGATGACGTTTCAGGTGGGTGACTGCAACTTGGCTGATGTTCTGAAGCAGAAGAACTCCGTCGTCGAGTCCCTTAATAAAACCTTAATTTTTTTGTAATCCTCTACCGATTGGCATTGGATTGAATGTTTGTCATTGCTAAATCTTTTAATACTAAAATGGCTACCTATGGCTGACTTACACAGATCGATTGTCTCCTTTAGCTCCATTTTATGGGTGTTAATGGGTGGGACCCATGGGGGTCTGGTGAAGCTCGGACTGCAGCCTGCCTCTCCCTTTCCCGTCGTGCCAATTGTTTGGCTTTTATAGCTAATACTTTTTTTTGCAGTTCCACTTTGCTGCTTGTTAATTGAGACAATTCGTCATCTATGTCGTCGGAATCCGACTGGGCTAAAGGGGCGAAAATGTTTTCTGCCCTTTTGTACTCCTCCTCTTCTTCCTCGTCAGGGATTTCAGTATCGTCCATTTCTTCCGCCGTATCCCCTGCCACAACTGGCATTGAGGATCTTAGGGAACGACGTTTTAGGTTTGGAGTCGGCTTAAAACTCCTCCTTCTCTTGCTTTCGTTGCTTACTTGCAACACCTTTGCTAAAGGTAGTTCTGCAAACAACTCCTCAGCTATTTTTAGTTCGGCCGCGACTCCCCTTTCTGGGAGCGCGGGCCCTTCCCCACTCATCACTCTACTTAATTATTTAAAATTTTGAAATTTGAATTTTTTTTTTTTTTTCACTCCGCCACAAATGTCAAATTATTTTATTAGATTATTGATTTTTCGAGAACTATTATTTTATTTGGTTGGAAAAACACCACTTTTTAACTTTCCCCCACCAGGAAGTGAACTCGGTTCACTGAATCGCCGGTCCTCTCACACTTCCACGACACCACCAAATCTGTTAAATTTGTTTGAATTTTATTCGTATTTGAAACAAACTCGAATTAAAAAACTAGCCGAAACACGTCTATATGCTGCAAAGCTCAATGAACCAATTCATATTTTTGACTAAAGGAGTGCCCTTTGTGTGCGTGACAATTGCCCTCCACCAAGTTTGGAGCTAGATGTTCTATTTTTTGTATACAGAGAGTGGTGAATGCCAAAGTTCGCATTGGTATTGTCAGCGCTCAGACACTCTATCAAAGGGAAGATTAAGCTGGAATAATGACTTACTTATAGCGTTAAACATCACATTTAATGATTCATCACAATTTTCGTAAAAGTCTAATAACTTGTTTTGAATACCATTCTCAATATCGAAATATTGAACAACTTAGGGAAGTAGTATCAGATTATTAATTGACGAATCAATAGAATTACTTAATTCGTCAAACTTAGATAACCGGCTTATAAGTTTCTTGTGCCATAGTTTGTTGTCCGACGCAAAGGATTCAATAGAGTCACTAACACACTTGTTAGCACGCATTACATGGGTCAGGGAGATGTTTTTGCATTCGTCGCAAAAAAACAAAAAGTTATTACAAAATTCTTTAAGGTACCCGATTGCACGTTTGCTAAGACCAGCACATGTAGGATGAAAATATCTACCGCATAGGCCATCACATTGAACAAGCTCAGCATTTGTATCAATTACTGCACAATTCGAGAAACTACAGAGCCTGGACATTGTATTTGGGGCAGGTCAGAGTCAAGAAACAAAAAGCAAAACAGATATGGGTCGCGAAATAACGGTGATGACCGAAGAACTGCAAGTCGGCAAAAAAAACGAAAGAAAATAAAGGCGATGACCGGAAGACTGCAAGTTGACAGAAATAACAAATTGCGATTTTCTGGTCGGGAGAAAAGAAAAACACGTCCGAACTGTTGGAGGGTTCAATTAGTGTTTTGATGTTCTTTAGATGAATTTGCTTTTTTTAAATATAAATTTTTTTTTACAAAATTGAAGATATTTGGCAACCCTGTTGGGACTTTTGTGAGACGAAGGATTGATAAAAAGTACAACCTAGAATGCGTGGTAGCGACTTAAGCATGGCTGCCAGTGGTGTGGGTGTAATGCATGAATATAATATCTATAATATAATGCATTATATGCATTTATAAGCCAAAATATGAATTTGCATAGAAATCCGGGCCCTATCTATGACCAACCTCCACTTGGTCTTACCACTGGCAACTTTCTTTTTCGGAAAGATTCATATGGGGCTAAATAAGGAGAATTGCTATGACGGATAGCTTTATTTTCTAGTATTTCGTGAATGTGGTTATCAACTTCGTGCTTGTGAAAATATGGGTATCTGTAACTTTTGCTGTATATTGGGACATTGTTTGTTGTTCTAATCCTATGCTTAATCGCGTTAGTAAACGTGAGATTTTGCGTTTTTCATATTTTTTACTAGACTCAACAGTTTATGTCGTTCTTCTAAGCTCAGATGCTTTGTTAAAGGTTTTATATAAGAATCGGAAGGTTTGATTATACAAAAGTTTTCGTCTTCGTCTGTAACTGCATGTGAGTCGTTGTCGTGAAGACGGATTTTACCTTGAAAACTTATTTTATTGTCTGTCTGTATAGTGGAGTTTCTAACGTCGTAAATTCCTTCTGGTATTATTGTTTCTCCTGTGCTAGTTACTTGTTGTCTTACAAAGGCTAATCCTTTTTTCTGTTTTACAGATACATGTAACTCATTGACTCCTCGGAACATACATATGTTGCATTGTTTTGTTGTTAATGGTTAGTGTATCGTTTTTATAATTTACGTCGATGATTCCATCATAGGAGTCATAAAATTGACATTCCAGGAATTCTACCATCTCATCGGTGTTGCCAAATTCTGCAAATAGTGGGACTCTCACCGTCTTATAAACTTTAATTATTATATTTTTAACCTATCGTTATATGCATACCAATAATCCAAGACGATTTGTCTCCATTCTCAGAGTTTCCTTTAAGATATTTTCGTTCTTCACTTAGGCTCCAAACATGTGAGTCATGAGACGCTCCTCCATACCGTCCATTTACAGCTATGATGGCATAGCGTGATGGCAAAACTAATGTGAAATATTTTGTTAAATTAGTGTATACATTCGAAATTTGTTTACCCATTAATGCTGTGCTTTAGCCTTCTATTAAAAAATAGATTCTCGTTTTTGTTTGGCCTTATTCAGCCTTATCGCGAAAAAAAATTCCCCGGAGATATTTCCCATTTTGGGAAAGTTGGTATCGCGAATCAACAAAAAAAGTAGGTATCGTGAATAATTTTTCTGGGGAACTTTTTCATTATTTCAACGCAAATTTTTCCGTAAGTGGTTTGTTGGGGAACAAAGGAAAAAAAATGTATGGCTTTTTTGGGATGATAGTGAAGCTCCCTTGCTCCTAGCAGACATCTCCACCGGTTCTTGAGCACGCCGTTGGTTCTTTCAATTATGTTCCTGGTTTTGGAGTGGATGTCATTAAACTTGCTTTCAGCCGTTCCGGTCTCTGGAGTCCTGTGAGGAGTTAAAAGCCAAGGTTCCAATGGGTATCCAGCGTCTCCTGTCAAAAAGTGAATGTACATGATTAACTTAACAATAACGAAGAAATAAAAATGAATCTAAAATCTTACCCAACAACCATGTATTTCTCTCACCATTCGAATATTGTTGTTCCATCCATGTTCTTAGCTCACTAACACTCCAGACTAGAGAATCATGACATGCACCAGGGTGCGTAGCATCAACAAATCTGATTCGCATTTCATCATCACAAACCTACAAAATAAATATTTTGATTTTAAATATTTTGAATAGTGGCTAAATTACTTACAAGCAGGACATTTAAACTAAAGTATCCTTTTCTGTTGTAATGTAAATGCTTATTTTCCGGAGGAGCAATTATACGGACGTGAGTTCCGTCTATGCATCCTATTACACCTGGGATATGACTTTTCTCGTAGAATCTTAGTTTTGTCCTCCTTTTTTGTTCAGCCGTCATTTGCGAATTTATCCATATTGGACAAATTTTTCTTTCCAAAATGTTAAGTACTTCCGAAAGTACTTCGGAAAATGAAGACTGCACTAGTCCAACTTCATAGTCTTTTGCTACTCCTTTTTGATATGCTCCTTCAGCAAAGAAGCGTAAGCAGGCACTGAGCTTAACAATAGGAGGTATTGCAAACGATTTTTTTGGCTGCGGCAAGGAATCTTTTAAAAGATCAAGTAAATATCTAAACATCGGCTTATTAATCCGATAATACTGATGAAATCTAAGAATACAGATTAAATAATTGAGAAAAAACATTGGATGTCAACTTACATGGTTTCTTGCAACTCAAGTGGATTGGATGTATCTCTCAAGTTTCTTCGGACGGCTATTTGGTTCCTTCTTTGAATTTCCTCCGACTCTTCGACCGCTATCACAAAAGCAATGCTATTCATCATTTTTATTTTTTGGTATCCTTTTTTTCACGTTCACCATTAAACTTTTGATTACAAAATATTATCTTGTGTAAATCAAAACAATTTACGGCTGTCAAAATATTCGATAATTACTTCGAAAATGATTTGTTAGCGTTTGTATGTTGGCATGACTTGTTTCGTGGGAAAATGCATTCCGTGGGAGATTCACGATGGGAAACTTTTGTTCCCAGGTAAAATTTTATTTCCCGGGGAAAAATGTTCCCAAGAAATTGGCGATAAGGCTGATTATCTGGATATGAGTCTACTAAACCAGTTACTCCTGGAATGCCAGACTTTTAAAAAAATTGTTTCTTAGCTGCTTTCTTTTCTTCCTCTGTCATTACAAAATTTATATGCATTGGGCGCAAGACTTTTTCTATTGCACTGCAGACCTCAGATATAAACGTGGACATGGTCTATTGTGCAGGTCCCAAGTGTCTGTCTTGTCCAATTTGGTGTTGATATCCTCCTTGCAGGAGTCGCAGACACTTTTATAATATTAGGAACTGCTGTTTGCCTGCAAGGAGTATGCAGTTCGCCATCAATGCAATTCAGAATTTCTAAAGTTTTCATTTTGACTGACCAGGATTATGACCACGATTCTTGAAATGGTCGTTATTGTTATGATCAAATTTCGTATTCTGTTAATTTTTTTTTTGAATGAGAGGAACTCATGTTTTGGGGTTTACTGGAATGTGGAATGTTTGGTGAAAATCTTATCAGCATATCCTGATTCGTATTGAATATTAATTGCTGCTTCCAGACTATCTGGGTTTCTGCAGTAAATCATGAAACGCATGGGTTCTGGAAGTTTACATCGGAAAATGTTTTGTTTTGCTAGCATGTTTGAAGGTGCTTAATCTTCTTTCCTGAAAAAAACTATTAACTATCTGGGATAATTGCCTAGATTGTTCTTGTACGACTTTAACTTGTTCTTCTAGATACATAAAGATTTTATTAATACTTAATAGTATTAAAAAAAAAAAACAACAAATGGAATATAGACATAAATATATAGAAACATGTATATCTAGACTTATTTTAAAGATAATAGATTATAATGTATAATATTTTCCAGACCTTGTTGCTTCAAATCGTTGTTCCAAATCGTTGTATCAAATCGTTGTTTATTCTTTATATTTTTATAAAGAAATAATCTTTTATTGGGTTTGCAGATAGCAGATGCAGATACCTGGTTAAGTGTTAAAACACAATATACTTTTGAATATTAATTTATAAACCAAGGATATACCGGTATATTACCGACTGCGCCACTTTTCAACAAGAAGTTTCAGAAAAAAAAAAGTTTATTTCATGAACTTGCTTTATTGGAATCTATCATAAGACTTAATCTATATTCATAACATTTTGAAAACGAAACTTATTCTGGGTATTCATTTGCACTGTTTCACAAATGATTCCAAGAACTACTTTTCTGTGCCGGATATCGCACAGACTCTTATTCAGCGATTCTTACGATGCTTTGGAATTATTTGTGCACGGTGAGAAAATTTCGAATGTATTGATGCTTATGTTGCGATCTGTAACATTTAACCTCAACCAAAACACAAGTTTGAGCAAGCAAAAAAAATGAGAAAAGTCGAGCGAATTCGAGGAGAGCGCTCTTGTTAAGTCTCGAGAAAAGCGAGGCCAACGAGTCTTACTATAGTTGTAGGAGTACGTTTGGACAAACTCTTCCAATTTCGCAATTTCGTTGGGAATATTTATTTTGGCAATAAGCCCGCAATGGTAACTATCATACACAAACGTAAACAGTTTATCGTTTGTCGGTTCACGTCGGTCAGTTGTAACCGTTCGTCGAACAGGAGTAGATCCAGATAGGAGCCGCTTCTGGGAAACGACGGACTATATGTAGCTTTCAAATCGATCCGAAACTCGACATTGTGCTGACCCCACCAATTGAGTAGTGAGTTCCCTCTAGTATTTGGCGTTTGATTTCCCCAATCTCTATGTTTGGCGTTCAAATCTCTGGCCATGAGGAAAAAAATAATGTTTCGAACTCGGACATGAATAATGTGCGGCCACAAGCATCTTCCCACTACGGAAAGGGATGCACACAATACACCCTTCTAGCTCCTGGAACCTTCGCACTTCACCTATGTACACGACCTTATACCTTAGTTCTTTTCGAATGAAGATCGCAAAACCACGTCCTTGAGTGGAGTTGGGTCGGTCTCTTCGTTCGATATTATATTTACTGTGCCGTATCTTGCGTTTCTGGGTAAGCTTAGTTTCGCTAACCAGACACACATCAGGGCTTTGGTCGTCGAGCAACTTAAAGAGCGATTCCTTACGGTCGATCCTAATCAATGAATTTACATTCACCGCCAGGATCTTCAGGGATTCCTCATTCGCGGCCGTACCCATTACGATTGAATGTGCGCTAGGCTAGGCAGAATCGCGTAGATCGTGTTCACACGTTTCCCCTGCTCAAATAATTGGCGCTGGAGCTGACTCATCTGCCCCTGAATTTGCAGCAAGATGGTCAAAGTCGCCTTGAGCTTCAGGTGCCTTAGGCGTTGAAGCCTGTTCAGCTACCTTCCGTACCGTGCTCGCCCTACCTGACCCCATTTGGGCGTAGGTAATGTGGGGAGACACGGCTGGTGTTTTGGTAGAACTGTGTGGACCTTTCACCACGTTATTCTGCCTGTGAGCGCAATCTACTGTTTTAGTGCTTTGAAATTCAGGACAACCCCGAATTTCTGCACAATACACATGTGAGCAGGCTCTTATCTACAACCCTGTCCTTACCCAAAGGACAATCCTCAGTATTGTGGAACTTTGCGCACTTCACGCATCGAGCCTGTATATCACAGTTCGACGCGGCGTGCCCGAACCTTTGGCAGCGAACGCATTGAATAATGCCCTCGCTGCGTTTTAATTTATCCCACGGCACAACCTGGTGTTCTAGGACATTGATGCGTCTTAGACCCTCCAGTTTGCTGTTGGGAGACAGTTGATTTAGGAAGAACGGCAATTTGCGATTCTCCCTTCTGGCCTTCGACGTGCTGAAAGACTTTGCACCTACGAACGTTAGCTCATCGCACTGAAATTTTTGGAGCGTCTTAAGGACCTCCTCCGGTTCGATGGACGGATCCAACCCCTTCAGCAGCATAGTATGCAGCTTGTGAAGGTGAAGAACTCCGTCGTCGAGTCCCTAAGTAAGTTTATAATTTTTTTTATAGTCCTCCACCGTTTTACATTGGATGGAGTGTTTGTCATTATTGTGATGTACCAGGACAAATGAAACACTTCTCTTTTTGATGGTTGAGCTAACACTAATCTTTATTTCGATAAATCAATTAGGAGAAGAATGAAAATGTGCAAGAGTGCACGAGTAAAGTATGTGGGTGGATAGCATGGAGTCGATTTGTGCTGAGCGTGCACAAAAGCGAATGATCTGTAGACGTTCACAAGAAGAAACATATCTACTGAAGATATTTGCAGAGTATGCAAATGAATTAAAGAAATAATTTCATACAAAGTATGATATGTGGATATCATGTATCCAAACTGAGGAAACTGAGGATAGGATTAAATAGAAGGAATGCATATGAGCATGTACATAACATTATTGTACCTTTTAATACTGAAATTATTATTACCAATGGCAGACTTACATAGATCTATCGTCTCCTTCAATTCCATTTTATGTGTGTTGATCGCTGGATCTGCTGCTTTGCTTTAACTGCAACCGCTTTCTTTTGAAGCTGTAACATGCTGTTCGTCAAATCAACTAACGCATCGCCTTCATCGTCAGAATCCGACTGAGCTGGTGGGACGAAGATGTTATCTGCCCCTTTCTAGCTTGCCGCCTCTTCTTCTAAATCGGAGATTTGGCTTTCTTCAGCTGCCGTTGAAGTCTCCATTTCTTCCGCCGTCTCCCTTGCTTTGACTGGCAGCTGGTTACCTGAGAACCTCAGGGAGCGACGTTGAAAAAACGGTGAAATATTTGTGTTATGGAGTAGTTTGGTTTTTGACTACAAGATTAGACACCTCGAGGTGTAAATTTCCTAATAGTCTTTTGCTTTTCAGCAGAAGCAATAACTTTGGAAGATTTCTTAGCTCTGGTGACTCTGCTGACTCATGCTGGCCTCATACGTCTACTGTTCGACCGGTACATTCTCACGGAGTTCTTTAGTTTTTCGACACTTACTGTAGTCACTATAAGCTAGATCGTAGATCTTGTCCACACTGATAGCCTGCTCTTGTATTTGGCGCTGGAGCTGTCCCATCTGCCCCTGGATTTGGATCAAAATGGTCAATAAGTCGCCCTGAGCTTCAGGAGCTTTAGGCACTGAGGCCTGTAAAGGTACCTCCTGTACCGTGCTCGCCGTACCTGAGCGCATTGAATAATGCCCTCGCTGCGCCTTATTTTATCCCATGATACAACCTGGTGGTCTAAAACACGCACACGTCTTAGACTCTCCAGGTTGCTATCGGGAGACATCTGGACAAGAAAGAACGTTAGTTTTCGATTCTCGCTTTTGGCCCGTACTGTGGTGAAAGGCTTAACCCCTACGAATGTTAGACCGTCACACTTTAACTCTTGTAGCGCTTTAAGAAGCTCCTCTGGCTCGGTAGACGGGTCCATCCCCTTCAGCAGCATTGTTTGCAGCTTTTCCCCCTTCGGGATGAAGGAGAAGAACTCTGTCGTCGAGTCTCTCAATAAAACTTTAATTTTGTTGTAGTCTTCTACCGTATTACGCTGAATGGAGTATCTGTTATCATAATATCTCTTAAATGTAAAATGTTGGCCAATGGCCGACTAACACAGCTTTATGATGTCCTTCAACTCCATCTTATAAGTGTTTATTGGTGGTACTTTCACTTTTGCACTTTCTAGAATCTACCTTATGCCCATCAGAAATGCATATCTTTTCGGCACCACTTATATCTTCGTCCATAACTTGTGGACGCTCTTCCAATACAACTGCTTGTGCAGCTTTAGCCGATAGTGTTAGCCGCTTTCGATTTGGAACAGCCTTGTTTCTTTTTTTTCTCTTGCCTTCATTACTCGTGACTGGTGCTGCTAAGGATCCTGAATCCACCTCACCAGAAGTAATTATCACTTGCTCGGTCGCTTCTGCCACTACTGGGAGCTCTCGCGCCTCACTCATCAAGTATTCTTTGGTTGTCACTTCACTAATATTATTATTTATTTTATATTTAAATTTAAAAAAAAAAAAACCCTACAAATGTTTATATAAGGGTTAACTGGAAAACTAACTCGGGTTTTCCGCGTACCGGTCTTAAGAAGCTCCTCCGGCTCAGTGGACGGATCCATCCCTTTGTGCAGCATAGTTTGCCGCTTTTCTTCCTTTGGGGAGAAAGTGTCGCATTGTATAGAGTGTTTAGTGTCATTATGTCTCTTAATTGTAAAGTTGTTGCCTATGGCCGACTTACATAATTTAATTGTGTCTTTTAGTTCCATTTTATAGGCATTAATTGGTGGAACTCGCATCTTGTCTGGCTTTTTATTTTGCTTATCGTAGGAAAGGGGGAAATATTCGCGGTCGTCAAGGTTGTAAGTGCCATATACACTGTCAAGCCATCCGGGTCCTATAAGGTACCCATCAGAATCTTGCCATATAGTGGGCACCAACTCATGCCAACCAGCATCATACACTCCTATTTTCCAGTCTTGTCCAGGTCGAGGTAGCAATGTTCGTTTCCATCCGTTTTTGAGTGTTTGCTGACGTTGCTCAGTCTGCTGTATCTGCGTTTGCTGTTGCTGTTGGGGTTTGTTTTGCTGCTGTTGTAATTTTTGGTTATTAATTTGCAGCTGCTGCTTTGGCTTCAGTTGCTCATTGAACTGCGGGATCTGTTTAAGCTGCTGTTGTATAACTTTTTGCAATGATTGTGATTTTTGTTGTAGTTGCGTTGGAACTTGGGAGCCCTGGAGCACTGTCTTGCGCTCATTTTCCCTTCTAGCCATTTGTTTGGCCTTTATGGCCAACACTTGTCTTTGGAGTTGCCTTATATTTTTAGTCAGGCTCTCCAGTTTTTCATCATCATTCTCGTCTTCCGATTCTGTTTGTGCAAGGACGGCAAAGCCGTTGCTTGCTTCTAATCGGCGAACTTCTCCGCCGTCTGTTTCATCAGCTGTCGACGTGTCCATTGCGGTCGCCTCCCCCATAACAGAAGGCTTTTTAGCGGACCTTGACATGGTGGGACGCTTTAAGTTAGGCGTAGGCTTGAGTTTTTTCTTTCTCTTTGCCTCATTTATAGTAACTGGGAAAGGTTCGAGTACCGGTGGTAACGAAACCACCTTCGCACTTCCTTCCTGTTTCGTTTCGGCCCCTACTCTTACTATTGGGAGCGCGGGCCGTTCCTCACTCATTACTCTGTTTATATTTATAATTTTTTGTCTTTTTTATTCATTGTCAGGCTCCAAATGTCCAAAACTCGTTGTCTTTGGGGGTATGAATATTACAAAATATGGAACAATTTTGTTTAGGATATAAGACGGAAACCTAGTTCTTAAACATCAATTAAAAAAAAATTACAGCAGATCACAAATTGTTGGATAACGAATAAATAATTAAAATACTCACAAACTCTATTCATGTAAACTTGTTACATGTGTTCACTTTTGTTCCACTAAACGGATGACAATGTAAACAAAACGGTAAAATATTAGACACCTCGAGGTGTAAATTTCCTAGTAATCTTTTGCTTTTCAGCAGAAGCAATAACTTTGGAAAATTTCTTAGCTCTGGTGACTCTGCTGACTCATGCTGGCCACATACGTCTACTGTTCGACCGGTACATTCTCACGGAGTTCTTCAGTTTTTCGACACTTTCTGTACTTGCATTTACAGAGCTGCAGCAATGTTGTAAAGAGTAATTTATAGCTAAAATTTGCCAAACTCTTAAACAACATCCCCCAGATTCGCCTTGAGATATGCTTCCTTCTAGGAAATCAACAAATTGGATATTTGCTTCGTCTTCGTCAACAAGATCTTCGAAATCTTTGAAACCTATGGCTTCGACCTTTCTATGGCGAAATGTGCTAAGCTGGTTATCATTATCTTCCATTCTGTAGCCAGAAAAAGTAGGATAGTCATCCTGCTGTATATGTTGAGTAGCATCATTATCTTGATGTCTAGTAGAACTTTCAGTCTCTAGAGTCTTAACTAGAGCCTTGGTCTCACCGGCACAAACACTTCATTTTTCATTTTCTCCCTTCGGCTCTTCACAATTTTTGTATCCTCGGTCCTCCTTTTTGAAGAGAAATTGTAAGTTTTCTTATAAAAAAATATTCTTTAAAAAAAAAAACTGAATATGTATGTACTACTTTTCATCTGAAGAACAGAATCGTCAGGTTCTAAGAGGTGTGAGACATAAGCTTACTTTGATAAATGTTAGCTTAAAATATTGCTCCAGAATATTGCCCTCTTTGATGGTAGATGCTTAATGCAGTTGTGGCTGCTTTATGTTTCTGGTCGGATGTCAAATAGTTCTTCCATTTGCTTCTCGAATTGTGCTCTACTCGATGACGATGACTCTCCTGTTCTCTTTTATTATCTACAGTCGCCTTGAATGCTCTCAAAAATATTTTTTTTAGTTTTATTTGCAGCATTTCGACTGTAGTCAGCTGACTCTTGCGGGTTTGCCTGAAAAAAGTGTTTAAAGTATTTTCTAAATATAGGGACTTGTATCCATCCAAATGTATGACATGTCAGGAGTTGCTTCTTTCATCAAAAGAGGATATTGATTTTTTCTCGGAAAGTTAAAATATTGTGCAATAAAACTTCCACCTGCACTCATGCAATTTACTACCGTTATAAACGACCCTCGTTCAGTCGATGTCATAGCACTTATCTGTGGCTTTCCTTTTCGAACACACTTTTCTGTGTTTGGTTTGAACAATGCTTAACCCAGTTTCATTGACGGGTAATTTTTGAAAGTACAGCCCGCGCAACAAAAAAAGCCGCACATGGTAATTTTTAACAAAATGGAAGAAATCTAATTCTGCTGTTATCATTTCCATACTCGGTACAACACTATCTAAGATAATATGTTTGTACTGCATGGCGTTAACAGTGCCCTCGAGCATAATTAGAGATCCAACTCCAACTGCGGTGATGCATCCCCACACCATAACATAAGTAGAATGTTTTACGGTGTGAGCTATGCATTCGTCGATGTAGCGTTCCCCTTTTCTACGACGAAATATCTGCTTCCCATCCCGTCCGATTAGATTAAACTTCAACTTATCAGAGAACACCACATTTGACCAATCTTGAACACTCCAGTTTTGCCTTTACTTAGCCCAACAAAAGCGCGTTTTCTTCATTTTGCTGGTCAGAAGTGGCTTTTTCGCTGGTCTCCTTGCTAGCAAACCCATCTCGTTGAATCGATTCTGGATGGTTTTAACGCTAACTTCAGCCCCAGTAGCTTCTCGCAGGTCAGCTCTTAACTCCTATGCATTTTTAAACCTGTGTCTCAAGCTTAGCAGTTTTCAATAAGGATTTTTGAAAAGAGAAAAAAAAAACAAATTTCTGATTTTAAACCTTACTTTATTGAATCTTTCTTAAGACTAATTTACAATTGTTCATTTATTAAAATGAAACTTATTGCTATCGTGAGAGTTTCACTGTTGCACAAATGATTCCAAGAATTATTATTTCGTGCCGGAAAGGTTTCAGACGCTTGTTCAGCGTTTCATTTTATAATTTCGCGATTTCTTGGAATTACCTGTGCACAGTGAGAAAATTACATTTTTAAATGCTATTGACCTATATCATGTATCTATATAATATTCTTATGTGTGGGATGGTTGGAGATTGTAACTCTTAGCCTCTTCAGTTCCCGGTCCTCCCGAACATCTCTTCAATCCTGTGCCAATTTTTCTGCCCAGATTGTGATCCCGACGATATTTGTTAAATAATCTTCTTACAGAACTCTCATTGCATCCAATTTGTCGAGCAATTTCACGAAATGATTGATTCTGTTTGGATAAGGCAACGAGAACTGCCTTATTTTCTTTACTCAATTGTACCCTTTTAGACATCGCGATATACTCTTTTCACTTACCTAACCCGAAAGCAATTAAATATAATTCGGGGAATCCCTTAAAGATAATTAGCGCAAAAAAATGGGAAACCCATGTGCGGCTTTTTTTGTTGCGCGGGGTGTATTTACTTAGCCCTACGAGGTTGTGAGGGCCGAGGAGTGGACTGCAACGAAAGCTGCTGTTGTGCGTGCAGTTGATTCGATTAAGTTGGAGTATCGCAGAGTCGACGAAACTGCTGCTACGCGTTATGATGCCATAACTTATATCCAAGCCCATATTCTTATGAGGTAATTCTTTGGCCTTTCGTTCATCTTGTTTCTTTGACAGCAGATAGGATGTCCTCTTCGACACACAGTCTTTTTTTTTTGTTTATTCTCGTATTTTCTCGTAGACAGTTTTCGATGATACTGAGCTTATCCTTAACCCTAGGATGTGCAGCAGTTTGGGTGGCGGTAACATAACCTGCTCGGCCTCGAAAGGCCGCGGGAAACAACTTCTCGTCAACGGTTATGTTGGCACTTGCTTGCTCTAAATTCGCGTTCAACATAATCCATATGTCATCAATTGCCGCAGATTTACTAGTCAGTAGGCGCTGCTCACGTGTATTGTCATTATCAAAGCGAATGTAGCGTAGGAAAATATTGAAACGTTTTAGGGACATTGTTGCTGTGTAAATGTCGTGATGATAAGGCGCCCACAATTCCTTGGTCGGCTGGGTATTGGAGTTGAAGAGACCAGAGAACAATAACAAACCAATGTATGCATACAATTCATTTTCATTCGTTGGCTGTCAAACCTTTCGATTTGCTGTTGCATGTGTTTTGTTCCGCATGCGGACTATTTGATTTGCTTTTCGGTTTGTTTCGCGGCAAATGATATCAAGCATCTCTGGTGTCACGAACTGTTTGAAAATGGAAATGGGATTTTCTACGAAATTACCATTATGTATGACACCATCAACTTCAAAAATTGTATTGTAATAAATGTAATGTAAAGTTGTTAATTCCAAGGTATATGTCTGCCTTTCATAGCACTTTTGGTAAACCCACCCCTAGACATTATTTTAATTTTTTATTTTTTTTTTCTTATCACATCAACATTACTAACGGAATTGGTAAGATTTATTTCGATATTACTCGTCACACTTTCCTGTATAGCTTGCAGGCACTCGATGTTTTTAACCAAATCGTGGCTTTTTAAAGTCTCAACTTGATGAGGCTCGACTCTTTCGCAGTTGATGATGATGATGATGGAGGACATTCCACATTGCTCAAACACTGAATTTGCTGCAACAAAATCAGTCTTCGTAAAATAATAACAGCAAATTCGCAGCAGTAATGATATTAAATTCATCTTGTTGCCGGCACAACAACATCCACTGCTTACACAACTTACTTTCCTTTGGAATGGAATGAATAGACACTTTTGTTTGTTTGCATTTTTGCCTTTGTTGTTAGCAGAACATCCAGTGCATTGTTATACATATATGTCGGAAAGTTTTCATTCTGGTTTCTTTTTCCCATCGTAAGTTTTATTTTTATTAATAATCTATTTTTAACGAATTCACAGCCACCGATCTGTTCCGTTCTGATTCTTTCATCCGAACCCCCAAAAATCCCCTCCACTCTTTTTCTATCTTTTTCTTTATGCATTCCTGCATATTGTTGCTAACGCCATCTTTGTCTCAACATTGTGTGACTGTGAGTACGTTCAGTGTTCACTAAGTAACACTACGAACCACAATATACTTACATGCTACAATAGTGCTCTGAAAACTTTGCGTAAAGGCCTTATTTTACATTGATTTTATTAACCTTATAAAATTAATTCAAAACAGTCTTAAAATTATTTTACTCTCCGACATATATATATTTTTTTAATAATTTTTTATTCATAAAATTCGGTAAACACAAATCAAAACAAATAAATCTATTTCCACAACAAATCAAGGGGTCACATTTGCCGCCATTTAATTTCAATTTTGACAGATGCGCGGTCGAGAATGACATTGAATGAGCGGAATATATTACCTTAGTTACATGTTCTGTGCGTTAAAAGGCCCTAGGAAACCGTGTTGCACAGTATGTCTTTTGGCTGAACATGCACCTCCGTCAGTTACCGGGTTAATCTGTACTAATTCTTAGAGTCGACATTATAAAATCTCGCAATGTCGCTCCAAGCAGCAGTCTTCCGCTCATTGAACGAAATGTATTTTTTTTTTGGGTGCTCTTGAATAAGTGAGGAATATCGTACATTAAAATTGTTGTTTTTATAATTACCTACAAAATATGGCTAAACCGGAGCTGATATCTAAAATGCGGGCTAACTGATTTTTCAAAAACTCCAGTTCTTCAAAGTACCATAGTTTTGGTACATACATGTAGGTTCTCGGATTAATGGCTCAATTATCGTTAAAACAAAAAAAAAAACACTCTTCACGTTATAATTGTTTATTTAGTAAAATTAAAGTAAAATGAAAAGTTGATGACACGTCTTAGTTCTTCGATGATCGGCACTGAACTGCCGTACATCACTTCAAATCCTACCTAACTATCTTAAGAGAGAAAGGGGTGGAATCAGCTGTGGTGGGGACAGACCCGAGTTGCCAAAGATGCGCTACCACCATCGATTCCTACATACATATGTATATATACGTGTATATCTTGGAAGCATGACTTTCCTTTACGCAAACATAGTGGGAAATTCCAAGTCTTACATTTCCAAATAGTACGGACTGGAGTATTACTTGTACTGAATTGGCGCATCTTCGCTTTCAATGCCCACCATTTGTGTGATTCTCAAACTTATCAACAAATTAAAATAAATCGTACAAAATCCTGCACACACTGCGTTGTGACACAAAGCAAATGTCAAACTGACGCGACACTTCACGCCAATTACTTGCGCATGTGCGAATGAAAGTTCGATGAGGCGGACGTAGCGCTATCTGTCATTCAACAACATACATACATAATTTCGTTGTTTGAAAAGCCAAAGACGGCTAAATTAATTGTATATTGTTCATACAAAAATATTAACCCTCGACATGAAGGCATATTGATTACATTTAACATTGAGCTCATGGTTCTTCTAAGTGACAGTTATAATATAAAACTCTAGACTTTCTTTGCCCGAGTGATTTGGTACTTGCAGTAACTCTTTGATTGCTCACTTTGGCTGATCGATGTACATACAATGTTAATCTACTGAACGTGTTTTAAATCATTTGTCTTAATATTTTATTAAACGCAGAAAAACTTACATCAAAAAGATATTTCTTTAAATAAAAATATTTGGCAAGTTATTACGTAATCTAAGTCCACTTATTTCATACTTGTTAAATATAATTTTAATTTTAGTATATAATTTTGAATAAAATATATTTACATATTTCATCCCATATAATACATATGTATAGACAAAGAATCAGAAAATAAGGACACGTCGGAAACGATACACATCCTCATAATGCATCTTTTCCCCTGACATCTGTCGAATTGTTATCTCCCTTTTACCAAATTATAGCAACTGACATACAGAAAAGGAGAGAACATGCATTGTGAAACGATAACTCTCTTGTGCGCCCAACAGGTAGCATTTATTTTTACTAACTAATAAAAAAATAAAATATCTTTACATATACATATTTCGTAAAATGCAAATTTAATAATCCAATGATTTCAGTTAAAAAAATTCTTTGTAGTATAAAATCATGAATAATATATTAACTTTAAAGTACCAAAAGAAAGCAAGGCTTAAGAAGAAGATATTGGTCAAAATTGTACACAAACTTGTCGACAAATACTCATCCAAGCCTTTTTTCTGAACACTATAATTTTTTATTAATAAACGCAGAATTAAATTTTCAGTTAAGAGTTACTAGTCAGAGTGGCTAAAACAATAATATTATATACAAAAATATTTTAATTATAGCTATATAGATACAGCTAAAGTTACAAAAGTAAGAGAAAGCTACTAATTTGTTTAAATTAACTTCAAATACTATATTTTCTAAAGGTATAATAACATCACATGTTTTAAAATACATATTAAATATACATTTACTTTTAAACTATTTTAATCAAATTTTAGAGTCTAAGTTTGAAGAATCCAAA
This sequence comes from Chalcosyrphus nemorum, assembly GCA_949716465.1. Taxonomy (NCBI): domain Eukaryota; kingdom Metazoa; phylum Arthropoda; class Insecta; order Diptera; family Syrphidae; genus Chalcosyrphus; species Chalcosyrphus nemorum. The sequence continues at coordinate 73,286,259 of OX454333.1, forward strand.
TAATATATTTTAGTGTATTCATTTTTTTATATAGAACTTAATAGATATTTTACGGACGTTAGTTAAAAATAAAAATTATAATTACTTTTTTGTATAATTAAAAAAAATATATAAATATTTAAAATATATGTACATTTTATGAACAATTAGAATTAAAATTAAAACTTATTGTAAAAAGAAAACGAAATATCTTAAAACTACCTACATATAAATAAAAAATAGAAAATATAATTTCTTACATATCGTGTACGTTGTTTTTAAATTTCATAATAAAACTTAGTATTCTGTAATGCTGATGGAAATAAAAACAAGCAGGTAGGTATGGTACGTATTGTCAAGTACCAGGTTAAACATAAGACGGGGTGGAATCGGTTAAGGGGTTTACTTGTGACAGTTGAAGAAGTGTCACTTTCATGCAATTTAATTATTTTATCGCGATTTCTTTAGGTCCAGGGGCAAAAATAAAAGTAGATCTGTCGAGGTGGTGATCGACAAAATTTGTCTGAAAAGTATGTGAAACTCGACAGATGTCGCCAGTCGTTTTCGACAGACGACGATGACAATGAGGGTGAATGAGTAGTTAAATAAGGTAGACTCAAAAACGTCAAAAACTAATAAATCGTACTGTTAGCGTAAACAAATTAATGGTTGTTTTCTACAATTGGAGTCTACGCCATCTATGATTCGACTTTCTCCACACTTTATGTTCAGTTTTGGTTTCTGACTAATTTTCTGACACTTTTCGTTTTGTTTTTCCTTTGTGTGGAAAAGTGGCTATACATACACTTTCGAATAGAACACGGCTTTAGTTTTGACTTTCAGTTGTTTTACACTAGCAAAAATGAACTGTTGACTTGTGGAGTAGTGCCGAATCGTTGAATTTTGAACTCGTGGTCTGGATAATATTCTATCTAGTAGATATTCATAGATTGTAAGTTAATGTAGAGGGTGTAATTTATTAGTTAAATCTGGAAAAAAGAAGCAAGATTGACATAAAGGTCAAACTGTCAGATTGGGTGAGCTATTTACGAAAGTTTCAGTGTAAAAATCAGAGTCTATACAGTAGCCTATGAGGATGAGACGGTAATAGCCGCTTGTCGCTATTTTCCGGAAGAAGCAATTAGGATGACGCAGACAGAGTTAGAAGAGGTGAGCAAATGGTGTCACGACATTGGAATAGTGATAAAAGGGTTAAAAACTAAGCTAATGCACATCCGTAGCCCGATGTATGCAAGATGTCCAAATGTTCTGGAGGATAAGAGCCGTGTGTTTTTAGAGTTCCGGACCTTAAAAGGAAAGACGCATCACTTATGGGTTTGATAAGGTGTCTGTCTGTCCGTCAGTCTGTCACAGCCCTGTAACTTTTGAACCGTTAGACACAGAGAGCTAAAACTTTTGCTATGTATACATTATGTGGAAGCCCGCACAAGATAGCGGCAATGAATTTCATTTTGGGAGTCCTTTTTTTGGGCACCTTGTATGAAGGGCAAAAAAAAAAATTATTTTGTTCTCTATTATGTGGCATATCAAATTAGAGAGAATTTAGCAAGGGCTCCATATATGTAAAAATATTTTTTTCTGGCAAAATTTGTTGAACAAAAAAGCTTGCCAAACATTTGAAAACCGTGTTTGTGAAAATGGCGCTACGTGAAGGAACTCTAAGAGTAGGGCTAGAACAAAAATTTTAATGTCCCCTTTAGTGGCCATGCAATAGCTCCCTAACATGATGTTTGTAATAAGTTGATCCACTCGTCATACAGACAGACAAACACAATCGGTAGATACACTACGAGCTTTTCTATCGACGTAATTTCAAAATGGTTTAATATCTCGAGTGCCAATTTTTTCACGAATTCAATACATGTTTTATATCGAAAGTGCAAGTTAAAATGGACTGGAATCTCAGCACAGTATTATTAGGACATACCTAATACCTAATTACTAGGCATTACATCGTATGAATAATATAGCCCTCTATTTAATGACAATATAAAATGTCCGGAACACTATTGCACGAGGCGCTCCTCGCACTTGCCTAATTTTTTTTATAAACCAAGTTAGTACGTCTGACTTCGTTCTTATGATTAGCTGTCAATAAAATATGTACGTACATATATATGCTCGTGAGTTATAGCTCCTTTTTATGCATGTTTCAACATCTTATTTTAACTCTTAGCTCCCTCAAATATACATGCTTTTTTTTAAGATTCGAATGAATAGTCAATACTTTCGAATGTCTCTATTTATTCGAAAGGTTTTTGTGTATTTTGAGATTCGAATGAAAAAGGTTCATTTTCGAATGATAACGCAAAATGAACTAAAATAAATTCAACTCTCAAAGTCAGCTGTTTGACATATCTTTTTATACAGGTTGACCATACCTTGTTTGCTGGCCACCAGTTTTTCTAATAAGAACGTGACCTATGCCGACAGGATCAGAAATTATCAATTAAAATTACTTAATTTAATTTTCTACAGAATATAAGAAATATCTTACTATATTTATGTGTTTGTGAATCTATGCGCCAGGAAAATGTGTTCGAAATGAAGAATGACATTTGTTTCGAATGAATTGAATCTCAAAAGAGGCACAACCAATGAACTTTCGAAAGTTTGGATAAATATTCTTTCTATTCATTCGAAAGTCAAAATACAGTCTATGCGAATTCGACCCACTTTCGAATGAATTCGAATGTCAAAATAAGGCTGGATACGTATGTATGTATAAAGTAAAACATGTGTATCTGTCGGATTTAATAATACGAAAACAAGTGAACGTAGATTTCACACGTAAATTCACATCCACACACATTTAAAGATAGGGGTGTACATATGTATAATTTATTATACATTTTCAAATTTACCAAATTCAAAATCAAAGCAAAGCACTTTCGCATATGTTTCATATTACAGTAGCAATATAGAGTGAGACCACAGGTGTTTTCGTACGAATTATTTGGTGAGCTAAAATTGCATTTTTTTTCGCCTAATTTGGAATCAGTATAGTTTTTATTCTCGATTAAAACCGTTTTTTTTTTGCGAATTTTCAAATGTTCGACAAGTTTTTCGACGAATATTGAAAGCTTTAATTCAGACCGTTGGTAAATACGGAACATACCTTCTGAAGTAGAAAAAGCAAACTTGTTTGTGCTTTCAATAGTGTTTACTATTGCAACTTTTGCATGCATCTAGAAATCTAGTTTTCTGCATAACCTAAGTAGACTTTGAGCGAAGCTGTGTTGCACACAGTATATTGATTCCGGTGAAAGATTATCTTTCATTTTATTTTATTGAGTTAAATTAATCCAGTGAGTTAAGACAATTGAAAGTAATTAAGTATTGTGGACTTATGCTATTTTTTTTTCGAATATGTATGTATTTCTTGTTACTGTGAAGTAGAGCAAATAAATTGTGGCAATTTAGTGTGTGTTAAATACGGAAAATCTGCACATCTATGTAAGTATAGTTGGAAATAAATACCTAGCTAAATATTGTTGCCTATTAATTCAGTTTGTTTTAAAAATGGGTTAAATTATAATTTTTTTTAATCCATCTCTATCAATTCGAGTCATTCGCTTTACTCTTTTGAATTTCTTGTCAGCGACGTTCAAAAAAATTTAAAAATTGTAAAATACAAATGTTTAAAGTGTTTGTAATATGTATTTTTTGAAAAACATAATTTTTTAAAAATCTTTAAATTTAATATGTCATGTCTATGTGTACATCGAATAGTACAATTCTTATTGACTAGATTGCAAAATTTACAGAGATTTGGTTTATTGCTACCTTACTACTAAAAAATTTATTCATTATAAGTATTTGGAAGGATAATCTACTTTAAAAAACCTTCAATAAAATGTCTATGTGTAGATTATGAATGTTTGATTGAAGAGGGTTATTTGGGTATCATAAAGTACTGGAGACCATAGTGTGCCCATTGTCTAAACATCAAGTAATATTGCTCAGAACAATTCAAGAGTCTGTTAGAAGAAAACTATATAGCTGTCTCAGGTGGCAATGGCCAAATACCATGCCTATTGAAGTACTAATTTGGGATCTACTTACCTTACTATAAGCATGGAAGTAATACTCACATGCCATGCTGTCAAGAGTCTCTGCGCGTCAGTATTTTACGTCGCGTAAATTATGGACTGCATGTCATTCGTCCAAATCTTATATTACTGTCATGAGGAAATTTCTCAATAATTGTCTGTCTTTGATTTAGGGCATAGAACTCATCTATACGTGCAGAAATATATACCACGCTTAAGACGAAATGCATACACACCTTAGCTGTAAGAAGCTTGGTCAAGGCTTATCGACTGCTTATGGTGTACTATTTATTTTTCTAATATGTATTGAAAGCATGCATTTGATGTGTATGTACACATATGTTACACAAACAGGGCCGGCTCGAGTCAGTTGAGCGCCCTGTGCAAGCCTTACCTTGAGCGCCCCATTTTTTAGTCTTGGTGTCATAAGGTACCTTCACCAGCGTTGCCTTTACCACACACATCACATACCAATCGACACCGAAAATCTAACTATTTGATTTTATTTTACTAGCATCGTGTCTGACATTAAAATTGTACAAAAATCCATACAGTACGATTTTCAGTGAATCGACAACAGTCTGCGTATTTTTACTCAAATTGGAATCACGTATTGAGTTTATTGGGCCCAACTATGTAACTCGATTCTACAATAAAAATTATCGAATTCGCAAAATAGCAACTCTGTAATTCTATAGCAACCTCTGACAAAACTAAAATCGAACATATCTAGAATTGCAATTTTTTTTTCGGAAAATTGGTACCACATATCTCGAAAGTTCCTGTCAAAGTCATCCGCATTCGCAATTTTTTATTCTAATGCTAATTAGTTTACGAGCAGGTCGTATTCATCCCAAAAACTAAGCGAAATGTAAGTATAATTTACTTAAAATATTGGAAATTTGTAATGTGTAGTGTAATGTAATGGTATGTATTAAATAAAGAACAAATTTGATGAAATATATCATTTTATAATAATTTTATTCAAAATATACTTTCTGCTTAGGGAATCATCTAAAACCACAAACACAAAAGTATCTCAATTCGAGACAATGGTTTAATATATGCAAAACCATCCTGATATATCGAAAGGATATTTAAAATCCTTCAAACTTTCAAACTTTTCATGGACGAATTTGTCAAAAGAGCTAATATTGGATTCATCTCGTATACGCCTTCTATCAATTTGTTCCTTGTGTTCCTCATTTTCATTAGCCCAAAACCAAATTGCGACACTGTCCATCTTCTATTTTACTTCAATGATTGTTCAAAAACTTTTTATTTAGCCACAAATATGCTTATTATTTTACCCTTGTTATTGCTTCCTCAATTAATGATTGTTTTGCTTCTCTGTATGACGTTTCTTTATGTCAGTAAAATGCGATACTCGAACGAAATTCGAAAATTTGGTGCGAAAAAGTTGGCATTACTAACATTCGATTCTACTTTCATACCTAGTGCCAATTGGAACTAGAATCGGAAAACACTTTAGAATAGAATCAAAAGTAGAATCGAGTTACATAGTTGGGCCCCTGGTGTGTGAGAATGGTCTTTTATGTGATCAGCTGAAATGAAGTAATTTGTATCGTTAGAAAAAAATTGCGTTCAGACAGCGCAGTTTAGAAATGCATTTTTTTTGTTTTACAATGCGACGCCCTGTGCATTGGCACATTCCGCACATATGGTAGATCCGGCCCTGTACACAAATATTCGCTGGTTCGTCAAAATGTACGCGGACAACTATCATTACAATTGTCAGCAGTCAAGGGCAATGTAATACATTTCGTAGCAAATTCATACATATGTAGCGTCTGATAAAAAAGGGATTTTAAATGAATATGTAATTTCAAAAAAGGGTGCATATCAAATCATTCGGCTTATCGATTCGTCATTCATTTGCACCCTAGTGATATGCCTGGTGTGCATAAAAACTTGTTGGGAAGTTATAGCAATAATTTAATTTAATTCTTCATAATTATAACTCTATTACGTCTCTCCACTAGCGTAGCCTCTATCAAATAGGTCATAGGCTAATGCTACTTGTATATGATATGATCACTTGCTTATAATTTCATTTATTTTATGAAGGTTCGTATTACTGCAATTATTTCCTAATTATAGCTTATTAGTTCTAAATTATCTTTTTATTAAGATTATCAGCACATTAACTAGTATGTCTTACCGACACGCTATGCTTTAATCGCAATTTGTAGCTACTAAGTTATGCCAAAGTTTGCATTTGTATGCAGTTCATCACAGTAGAAATCAAACAGCCAGCAAAAAATGTTTCAATAATTAATTATTTGTTAAAATAAAAATTTAATAGTAATAGATACAAGGCTTGTTAATATTTTGTTGGCGACGTGGCATAGATTCTACCAATTTTCTATAGGTACAATATAATGGCTCTATCAAATGCTTTTAAATCATTTCGGTTTTAGTGACCTTAAAATTCCTATATCACTTCTAGTTTTGTTACAGTGTCTGTCTGTCCTTCTATTTGTCTCTCAGTCTGCAGAGCTGTAAAAGAATGCAATAATTTTTGAATATAATTCCTTTGAATGCTCCGAAAAATGATTTAATTCATTGACATCAATAAAGACTTCAGATTGAAATAGGTTAGGTTAGGTATTTGGGTTGGCAGAAGAAACGAAATACCTCCACCGCACTCAGGTTAGCACTGACCCATTGTGTTACCCATAGGGGGGCTTAGAAATAGTACTCCTTGCCCATTTAACCCATAAATATCTGTAGTAACTTCCCATGGTTGTACTTACTCGTTATCCGTGTATACAAACCATCCTGATGTTCTGATGAAGTTCAGTAACATGTCGGTATTGACATTGGAGAGTTCTCCTAGATCCTGAAAGAAGTGCTTGCCGAGGAATTTGTACCTGGAATGTTGGAGTCCAGGGCACTGGCATAGGAAGTGGGTAGTGTCCCCTATAACATCCCCATCGCCGCATCCTCTACAGAGTTCTTCTTCCGTCCGTAGTAGTTTCTTTATGTGGTACCGCAGAGTGTTGTTACCCGTGAGTATCCCCACGAGTATGGACAGTGAGCGTCTGGCCTTGTGGATAATTCTCTCGGTCCTTGCTTTGTCAAAAGTTGGCCATAGTTGTTTTGCAGTTTTGCAAGTGTCTATGGACTTCCATCTCAAGTTCGCTCTCTCATAGTCAGTTTCTCTGCTTTAAGTCTGAGAGCGCAGGGCGGGGTGCTTATGGAGAGGTCGGTCAGTTCAAGTGGGTCCGTTGAAGCTTTACTTGCTAATTCATCTGCCCTTTCATTTCCCGGGACCCGTGCCGAGGGACCCAGCAGAGTAGAACCTTGTGCTGTGTTCCAAGAGCCTTATGTCTATGGCGGTCATTGCTTTGCTAGCTGCCTGGCTATCGATAAAGACTCACCGGCTGCTGTTGTCACTGCCAGGACCTCCGTGTGGAAAACACTGCTGTGGTCTGGGAGTCTTATAGATCTTGATATACCCAGTGATTCGGAGAAGATTCCGATTCCTACACCGGTGTCCATTTTTGATCCATCAGTGTAAATAGCTATGGATTCGGCATTTGGTATGCGGCTGTCTTTCCATTCATCTCTGCTAGGGTAAGCTGAGGTAAATGGTGTTTTGAAGTCAAGGTAAGGCGTAGTGTAGTCTGTTTTGGGTGTATGGCCGAAAAATCGGCCAAGGATGGTGACGTGCCCTATCGTACTTGACTTCCAGCACGCAGTCTGACTTATTCTTAAGGCACTGATGGCTGCTGTTGATCTCGTGTAGATGTCCAGCGGAGGCAGGTTGAGAATACCCTCAAGACTCGCCGTTGGAGTGGTTCAGATTGAAATAAAATAAATTACCATTCATATTGATATCATGACTGCGGCAATCAATTTTAGCATTCAGAATGGTGAAGGCAGAAAGAATGCAATCTTTTTGATTGCTCTGCATTCTTTGAAGTCACTTGAAGTCACTAGTTGGTTTGATATCATATGAATGCCTTCCACAATGATTGCATTCTTTTCTTTTACAGATTGCATTCATTTGCCACGAAGCCCTGTAACTTTTGAAGCGTTAAACATAGAGAGCTGAAACCTTCGCTATATTTTTGTTAATTTTTAAAACTTTGAATGCCATATTCTGCCGCATGTCAAGTATGGCTTGTGGTTTTCTATTTTGATTGATGATTTTGAAAATTTCAATGTTCTTTTCTTTTTAGTTCTTTTTAGTGTTCCGGACCTTAAAAGGTAAGACGGAACACTTATGGGTTTGATACGGTGTCTGTCTGTCCGTCTGTCCGTCAGTCTATCACAGCCCTGTAACTTTTGAACTGTTAGACATAGAGAGCTGAAACTTTCGCTATGTATACATTATGTTGAAGCCTGCACAAGATGGCGGCAATGAATTTCATTTTGGGAGCCCTTTTTTGGGCACCTTGTATGAAGGGCAAAAAAAAATTATTTTGTTTCCCATCATGTGGCATATCAAATTAAAGAGAATTTTGCAAGGGCTCCATATATGTAAGAAATATTTTTTTCTGGCAAAGTTTGTTGAACAAAAAAGCTCGCCAAACATTTGAAAAATGTTGTGCCCCCCCCCTTGCGGCCAGACCATAAATGGTAAAAATATGAAAAAAATTGGAGATACGTAGAGTTTTGTGTAGATTGTAAAACCAATACGAAAATTCCTATATTTTATATATTTTCTGAGTAAAATTAAAAAAATGGGGCATCTAGTTACCCCACTGTATCTCCCCCAGTTTTTATGTTATCTAAATAATTTTTACAGTAGATCATTTTGATACTACGATTTGCTCAAGTTTCAAGTTTCATCTAAATCCGCTACGTAGTTCCCGAGTTACAGATTTTAGAAAAGCGCATGGACTTCCCTATAAGCTCTTCTCTTCCTGCTACTGCATTCAATTTCGATTTTTCAAAAACGAAGTCATTTGCACGAATGGATCGTATATGTTAGCTCTATGCTGCTTTTGAAAACTAAATAAGTTTAAAAAACTAAAATTTTTTTTAATTTTTTTTTTTTTCAAAAATATTTTTTTTTAATTGTTAAAACTCTAAATGCTGTATTCCTTCGCATGTCGAGTATTGCCAGTGTTTTGCTTTACTCAAACCATTTAACAAGCAAAGTACCGTTACATGCATTTTTATCCAAAAGCTTGGTACGCCATTTTTTTTTATTGAAAGTGTAAGTTAAAATGGACTGGAATCTCAGCTCAGTATTACTAGGACATACTTATGTACAAGACATTACATTATTCATATCAAAACCAGTATTAGGTGTACCTATGCAGGATATGAATAAATTGCCTTCTATTTAATGACAATATAAAATGTCCGGAACACTATTGCACGAGGCCCTCCTCGCACTTGCCCAATTTTTTTGATATGTAGTAGAGTCAGAATTCCCGTTCTTCCTTACTTCAAAATGTACTTGTTTTATGTAAAAAGTCCAAGTAAAAATGGACTGGCATTTCAGGACAGTATTATTAGGACGTACTTTTAGTTTAAGCATTTGGTAGAGTTTCTTAAAGTTTCAACTTTAACTCACATACATACCTTCTTCATATCGGAACCAAATTTAAATATGCCAATCAATAATATTGCCTTCTATTTAATGACAATAAATAGCGTCCGGAGCACTATTGCGTCCTCCTCGCACTTGGTAAATTTTTTATAGGTATAATACAATTCTTTAATTTTTCTTCCAAATTAGTAACAAGTCTAAAATCACTTCCATTTAGGTGAGATCTCCAGAAAAAACTTAGATTTACAGAGGAGACAAAATCTTACATTATAAGCCTTGTGCTTGGCTCACCATCGTGGTATATGTAAAACCAGGGTACGGAAACGCACACTCATGAGCTGTTCACGAGCGTGGTCTACCAAATGTACAATTATAAAACGCACGCGCTCATGACTAATCGGCGTGAACAGTGTTGTGTTCGTACAGCTACATTTCAATATTTTCAATTTCAAGTCAATCAAATTTGGGCAAATTTGTCAGTAGGGTACATAAGGTCCGTTCGCGTACTTTCTGCACTAAAATTCGTAGATTATCAAATTTCAAAATGTGGGGGTAAAATTACGAAAAAGTAAACGAACGGGTTGCACAAGGAAATTCTGAAAATACACTGATTTGACAGATTTGATAGTTTTCACAAACCAGCCCAAAGAAATTTCTTGCACTAAAATTCGTAGCATGGGGAAATTTTTTCTCTCTCGTGAGCGCTCTCTTCTGCAAAAAACTACGAAAATTCTCAGTACGCGAACAGTTTTTCGTAGAAATTTGTAAATTTTTGTAAAAATTCGCTGTTTTGGGAGGGTACGCGAACGGACCTATAATGAACTCGTTTTCCGATAACTCTTTAAGTTGACGAACATTTTTCGACTGATAAATTAATTATGGACAGAAACTATTCAATTTATTTGCACTTCGTCTGGTTTTTCATGTAAATTCAATTCGTTAAATTTTTTTAAATTCGGATAGTATGCACTTGTAGTTTTTTTTTTTTTTACGTCGGATTTGCGGAGATGGGGGCAAGGTAAGGGACCAGTCATTGAAATGCATCGTTGAAAATTTGATTTCTGATTTTAAGACGATTAAGCGAAAAATATTGGCTTTAATTGGTATACAAAAAAGTACTTAATTCGTATCAGAACTTTTCTTCAAATCCGCTTTTATTATTTCACTGATCATTTTCAATGCTCCCAAAGCATGGCACGCGAGGGTATCACAAGATGAGCTCTAAACGTATGTTTTTCTCCATGAAGGTACTAAATTTATATTTTGTTTTTTCTTTACAGAATCTAAGCTGCTACGTTCATAAACATAATCCAAAAGGTTGTCGTTAGCGCTGAATGCCAATGGAACTAAAAAGACAAATAACCAATTACTATACAAAAAACTTTCATACAGAAAAATGAAGCGCAAAAAGCTTAAGCACGAAACCATACCATTGTATAATGACAAAATTAATTACGAATCCGCTATCAGAGCTGACCAATTAAATTCATAAAATTATGGATAAATAAAAATTTACGACTGCATCTGTGGAAATTGTAATCGAGGCTAACTCCTGTAAAAAGATCTTTTTACCTTGATTGATTTTTAATATATATTCAAGCGAGCTGCAACCAACAACATAAATGCAACAATCAACATTCATTTTTATATGCAACGTTAAAGCTAATAGCGCAAAATTATTGTCAATTTATTTAACAAAGTTTTTTATACTTGCAGCCAACTTTATTGTTATAAAGTAAAAATCCCCCGCATCTCATATTTAATATTTAATATGCAGCTAGATCTATTTTTCATCTGTGATTTCAATAAAAGAAACACTTAAACCTGCAAAGTTGAGTTGCCAATAGTTTTGCGCTAATATTTTTAAGATAAAAGTTAATAAGTTAATACTAAATGATTTTTGGGTAAGTTGACTTATTTTATTGTAATACATACTTGCCAAATTTATAAGTACCTATGTACAAGAAAAGTGTCACAAGATGAAAATATTCTGAAAATCTTAAAAAATGCCCAGTCTATCTGTAATTATAGGAGCTTCATCAGCGTTCATTACATTGAATTATTTTTAAAAAAGTTCGCACGCCAACTCTTTTGTTTGATTACTCCACTATCTGATGATGAGTTCATACGGCAAAAGATTGCACTTTGATTTTGATTCTAATGGAAGTGTTTATTTTTGCCAAGGGGTGAGGAATAAGTCCGGCTCTGCTTAAAGTAGTGTGGAACATCCAACCATTCTTCCATCCAACTCACTAAAAAACCTCTTAATCTCTTTTTCTACTTGACACCAATCGTTTTCGCATTACTTCAGAGTAATGTTCTATGTAAGGCGCTTACTAGATTAACATTAACTACTCGTAGGTCTTCTTCTCATCCTTGTTTTAACTACTTCCTCTATAAGAAAGAATACTCGGTTGCAATTCTACTCACTTGTTGACACTTTTGCTTCAAGCGCTCTTCTTTCGATCCCCCATCTGGAGTAGACTATGACGTCTACTTCAGACAGGTTGCACTCAAGGCTTTAAAATATCCATGCCCAGTTAGAATCTGAGTGATGTGGTAATTTACTTCGCCGTGTTTCCGGTCCTTCCAATCACTGTTACTTGGCTAGTTCTATTTGCCTTGTCTATTTTTCCGCCGCTTCTTCTCCGATTTCGATCTTACTTCCTCTCTGCCGGGAAGTAGGTCAATGATAACCACTCCTGCGACCATGAGGACGGCTGGTTCCGACACTTTTCGGTAAGAACTTGTCACATGAAGGACTCTTTGCCTTTGCACTGCTGCCATTTGCTTCCTGTATTTCATTTGTCGTAGTACGTCTGTCGATATCTCATAAGGAGCCTTCGTTTGTTAGCTGTAGGGGCAGCCACATTTCCCATTAGTCTTTATTGAGTTTTCTTTGCGCGCTTTCGGTATCTCTTGCCGTTATCACCGCCTAATGAAAATAATAGACTAAGGATTACTGCCCTCAGCCGAAGTCGGCATCACTAATATCTTCCCCGTTACTCTCCACTTCCTCGGACTCCTACTCAATCACCCATGGCTTCATACAATCTCCAGCTGTTGATGTGGTATTTGGTCCTTAATGCTGCCCTACTTTACTGACGTCATACCTATCATGTTGCTTCACCCTGACTACCTCGTATGGCCCAAAGTACTTGGCACATAGCTTCAATCCGACACCGAACTGTGTCTACACTAGGTCACCAACCTTGTACTGCCCGGTTGCTTTTCTTTTTCTTTCGTACGTCCGCCGATTCTCTTCTTGCACCTTCAGGATTTGTTCCTTTGCTGACTTACGTGTTTCGTCGCGTCCCCGTTCGAAGTCATTTCTTATCTCGTCCTCTAACAGTGCTCTTAATTCTTGGCTCCCTTCTCTCCTCATTATGGTCCCAAACATTAGCTGGAAGAGACCAGGCTTGGTGCTGTGGGACACTGTAGAATTCATCACGCTCTGAACTTTGTTTGTGTGCTTGTACCACTTTTTGGGGTCATCCACGGATAGTTTTGTCAGAATCTCGATGATGATCCTGTTCATCCCGTTTCCCCTCGGTATTCCGGTAGTTGTCAGCACATATTGTATCTTATTTTCCTCGCAATATTCCTTGAACGTATTAGCCGTGAAAGCGGCTCCCAGATCTGACACTTCAGATTGTAGGTCTAAATTCTTTAACACTTTGTCGCACTTTTTTACCGGATAGATCCAGGTGAATTTAGTAAAAACATCTACCACTAAAAAAACGTTATAAAAGTTGTGAGTTGATGCGAGTGGTCCCACATGATCAAAGTGAAACGTATGTAGTGGGACTTCGCTCTTTTCAATCGGATCTAGGAAGCCTTCCGCTTTCTCAGCCTTCTTCGCTGGCAATATGCATTCGACGCAGTTAGCCAATACACTTTGAGGAATGAAATAGTCCTGTCTGCAAACTGCTTCCACCTTCCTTGCACCGATGTGGCCCTGCTCGTGGATAGATCTTAGTATTTCTCTCTGCATAGACCTTGGTACCACCAGAAGATAGGTTCCTTTATCGAATTTGTAGAGTAGATCATTCCTCATCTCGTAATTCTTGTAGTTTCCTGTAGCTGAAAGCACGTCCATCGCCATTTGACAGTGTTCATCTTTGTTCTGCGCCACCTTTATCCTATGCAAGATACCGTCCTCAATCCTCATTACCGTCGGGTACCTGCTCAGCACATCAACATGCCGTATCGACGTTCCTACCCGATGTATCACCTTCATATCGTAATCCTGGAACATGATGATGGAGACTTCAGCGCGTTGATGGCAGCACTTGTTTGACTTGCACAAGAGGTCAGAGAGCGGCTTTACGATCTGCGAATAACCTGGAACAAATTTGTGGAAGAATTAATTAATTAAGACACTTTAGTCTAGGATTTATTTGAATTGCATTTAGAGACTTAAGTTCTAAATGTGTGTATCACTTTTAAGAACAATAATTAAATTATTAAAAAAAAAAATCACTTTAAGGCCGGGCATTTGACGAAAAATGTCCTCACAATATACATAAGACTTATGCATAATTAGTATTGCAAACATAGTGAAATAAATAAAAAGGAGTAATTGGAGGAAGCTTCTGCTATTGTACACCGTTGTTCTCCAGAAATTTCTTCAAAAGATGATTGTGGTCCGAAATGCAAAAAAAAGTACACATGTACTTTGTTTTTTACATAATTACACTTCAATTGTTAACTATATATTTACATATATGTCTACAGTTAGTTTTTCTTTATGAATATTTTTCATATTTTTTTAACAAACTTTTGCGAAAAAATTTTATTTAGAATTTATTTGCTAAATGGTACTACCTCCCCAAAATACTGCATGTAGATATTTAAAAACACACTAATGATGAGTTATCCCTCCATATTTAGGAGTTCATCACATCACCTTTTAGGTCTAAGTGTGTGTTTAAAAAAGCACAGGCATCCGCACAGATCAGCTATGAAGGAAAGACATCCTTATACCTTAGTTTCATTGCACGTGGACTTGCTAAGGCTTCGTAATCTTTTAATAACTCTACGCTTAGCAAGAATTAAGAGGTATATTTATTAAAATAATAATTCAGGCTTGATGTAAGATTTAAGGGGTATCCTTTTAACGTCACTCATAATGAATATCAATGTACAAATCGCGGTATTATGCAATGCAGCTCCAATAGTGTGATTCAAATTTATCCCTCATTGTCATTTTCTAATACCACTACGAGTACATACATAATTCTTTGGAATTTTCACTGGTTGCCCTTTAGACACTGTTGACAGACTGTGATAAAATTTGAGTACTAGTCTGTCAAGCAACGTCCAAGTATTTAAGGGGAAGAATTTCTTTAATATTAAAGTAGAACTTTCAGAATGGATTGGCTTCGGCATAACCGGTAGCTTCTACTTTGTTATTATAAGGAAAAGTTTCTATTTGTGAAAGTATCTCCTTTTTTTCTTTCCTATCTATGGTAGTGATTATTCCTGTTCAATAAATTGTTGCACATTGTAGTTTATTTCGATGGGGTCATCGTAACTCTCACATATTGCCTGATGCGAGCTGTCTATTTTTTGCCAGCGTTTTACCAATGCGGAAAACTGTATCTGGTAATATTGTTTGAGTTGCTTATCCTGTAGATTGGACAGAATTCTTTGGATCATAGCTACTAATGCCTGTTGTCTTCTAAGTTATCTCAGAATGTAATCTGGAACTATACTCTTATCAGACTTCGTTTTATCCTTTGAATTTGTTTTTTTCTTATTGAAGATTCCTGTGGCCGGGCAATGGCAATCTGATACTGCCCCTTCTTCATACTCATCTGTTACTGCGATTATTAGCAGTAATGCCTTTTAATTTTCGTAGCTGTCTTTCACCCTTCCGAAAATGTCGCCTTGCATGGTTCGATTGTGGTTCTTTAGGAACTCTTCCCATATTTTTTCAATGGTCTCCACCTTATATTTTTCGGGTTTTCCAGATGGGCCATCTTTCTTTGTGTTTGTTGTTAGCCTGGTTAGCTCATCTGCTAGTCACTTTTGCCTTGCTACTAATGCAAATACTTTCATCGCGTCCATGATGTACTGCGATCAACCTGGATACGGAGACGATGTATTGGCAAATGTGTGTTCCGAACAGTGTATAGCCCTGTCGACGCCCTTATAATGTGAATGTATTAGCCCTGGCGAACGCTGTTTTTAAGTGTTTCCTGATTTGCTCCTTACCTCTGGGGGGAAACAAATCACGTCGGGGTCACCAAAAAATTTATACAGTTCTTTTACTTTATGGAGTTGGAGTAGATCACGGTTTTTGTACCGTGTCTACAAGTGATATTCCTAGTGCAAAAAATGGAATATCAAAGTACGACTGCTTCCAAGTAAACTCACTTGGAACAATGGAATAAAATAGTCTTGAGTTGACTGTCGAAAAGCAAGTGGCAAATAAAATTTATTTCATCTTATTTATATATGTATGTATATAAATTGCTGCTTAGTACTAATAAATAGTATTGATTAACAACGTTTGTCTAGTTGTCACTGGAACCTCAACTCCTCAACTGGATGAGGAGTATTTGTTCCTTTTTATCTGTTTTCTTTAATTATCATAAGCTGCCTACTGCGATACTCTGCTCGATCACTCTGGTGCCTAGTCGCTGTGCTCAGGCGCCAGATAATGAGATTAACTTTATGAAAACTTAAAAAAGGCTTTTTTGAGACTTCTAACTTATTTATTTAGTCTACCTTAACTGTAAGAAATAATTTTGTCTTACACTTCTAGGTATATTTTAGAGGAAATATAAAGATCAATTTTGACGTCGCTGTTAGATGATCAGTACTTCAAACGTGATGTTATCTGCCGCGTTAGAAGTAGTCAAACATAGAGCGGCCAGCAATACCGAAATCTAGATTTTTTTCTTATTAATTTACTATTAACGTGTAAGGGGCGCTTTGTTTTAAAGACTGGCGTTTTCATTTGTGGCAATCTTTAAAACAATGAGTTTCAAACATAGTGTCCTTGAACGATTTGAATTAAAGAGTATATTTCAATAAAATGTTTATATTATTTTCAACACAAATTTGGCAAGTATTTATATGCTTTGAGTCACTTTTCATAAAATTGGTCTTTTATTAGTATATACCTGCACAATGTGTAAATACGCATGCCATGTACTATTTTATAAAAGAAATTCTCAGTTGATTTAAGTATTAAAATTATTTTAGTAAAATGAATACCTATTACTTTCAGCACTCAATTTGTATACAAGTAGGTTAATAAATGTTAAATGACAGTTGAGTCCTTTAAGTATATATACAATTCTAAAAAAAAAATTGTCAGAGTAAAAAAATTAAAATATATATAATTGTGTTTATAATTAAATTACTAAGCATATTTTTTGAATCGTAAATTAATAAAATTAAGAAAAAAAATATTTTGTTGACGTACAAAATTACAAATATTTATTAAAAGTATTTAAAATCTCTGTGAGAAATTAAAATTATATACCTATATTTGATATTTATGTATATTGTTATTAAACTAAATATATTTGTAAGCGTTTATTTATTAAAAATTAAAAACTAACAATCGTATATTCACTAAAATTTCATTGAATTTTAATTTGTTTTACTGTTGGGAAGATCAAAGCAACACCGAACAAAAGCAAGGAGAAATAAGTATTCAATGGTTTGTATTTTTCAAATATTTAACGATAATATTTTTCTTCTAAAAAACACTGAGACATAGTATTAATTATACTCTTTTATACTTTTCTCTTTTCCATATCACTTTTAGGCGTGTAATGCAACTTTATTATACTAGCGAAACATGATGTCTCTCTTTCTGAACCAACAACGTTAAAGATGGGTTGACTTCTTTGTAAATTATGAGAATATTTAATGCAAATGCTTTTATAAATATCTATATACATACATATGTCTTTTTATACCCTATCCTAGGGGTATATTAAGTTTGAAGCATAGTTTGTCACATAGAGAAATATTACAGATAGACCCAATAAACTATACTATATATAATTGATCAGCATCACTAGCCGAGTCGATTGAGCTATGTCCGTCCGTCCGTCTGTGTGTCACCTGTTTTCGGGCCTTAAATTTTGAGCTAGGTCGATGAAACGTGTATACGAGGTCCTTGCAAATATAAGCAATACAAGTGTAAAATTTTACAAAATCCGCTCACTTTTCAAAAAATTCATTTTTTCAGTACTTATGAAACTAAAAATAAACTAACTTAAGTAAATAGTTAGATATATTTTTTCTCTATAAATCTTCCATACATTATATTCGACCACGCCTATATTTTAGGGGCGTTTTTGCTAAAAACCCGTCTTTGACGTTTTTATTCGAACAATATCACTTCTAAGGAACAAAATACAGTATATATTGAACATTTTAAATCCACCCACTACACACTTATTGCGAAAATTCATGGTTTGGAGTAATTTGATAAGATATTAAATTTGTATATTTGTATACAGGAAAGGGATAGGGTATCATACGATCCGCTCTAGACGGATTGTAGCCTTTTCATATGTTTTTAAATTCAAACTATTCAACGTTTTTTTTTTTACCTTCAATAGTTGGGAACCAAACCACATCATCTTTTATTGCGATTTGTACTAATTATACCATCGCGTTGGTTAGATTTCGTTCTTATTGCAAGTTTCGCTCAGTTTATAATTTAAGGGATGCTAATGTTCCTGCAACATGTAAAAGGAAGCCATAAAAATATGACTAGGTTGCAGGACTTGTAATTTATAATTTTCTCATGATTTGCTATAAATTTAGCTATAATAGGTTAACGCCGCCATCTGTTGGACATTTACTATCAGTGGCTTGTGTTCATAAATGTATCACCGATGACATGGGCTCAGATAAAAATGGGGTGCCCACCGCCTGTCTTATGCCAACTAATTAAGTATAATTACCCAGGTTTTGTTGATCATTTATCAGTTATTTGAGAATATTTGTCATTGTTTTGACAAGATACATAAGAGAGATAATGTGGTAGTTTGATTTCGTATTAGGTATTTTTTCTTTGGGTTTGTCGTACCCCAGTTCATCGGAGTCGATTCAATCAAATTTCCTTTTAGCTAACAAATAATTTTAGAAATTATTACACCGTTATTTATTTTATTAATTATAAACTTAAGTTCTTATATCTGCATTTCGATGTTTATACCCTATCCTAAGGGTATATTAAGTTTGATACATAGTTTGTAACATAAAGAAATATTGCGGACAGACCCAATAAAGTATATATATAAACGATCAGTATCAATAGCCAATTCGATTGAGCCATGTATGTCCGTCTGTCCGTCTGTCTGTCACCAGTTTTTGGGCCTTAAATTTTAAGCTAGGTCAATGAAACTTTGTATGCAGGGTCTTTGGACATCGGGACAGAACAAGTGTAAAAATTTTTAAAATCCGCCCACTGACACGCCCACTTTTCGAAAAATTAATTCTCTTCAGTATTTTTGTATGAAACTCGGAAAAACTTACTTAAGCAAATATGCAGAGATTTCTTTACTCTACAAATCTTCCATACATTGTATATGACCACGCCTACTTTTTAGGGGTGATTTTCTTTAAAACAGTTTTTCGGCGTTTTTGTTGGAAAAATATCACTTCGTAGGAACAATATTTAATTTATATGTTGAAAAAATTTCAAAATCCGCCCACTACCATGCCCAGTTCTTGAGAAAACTCATGTTTTGGAATAATTTGAAAAAGAAAGGCACTTAAGAAAAAGGATAGGGTATCACACGATCCGCTCCAGACGGATTGTAGCATTTTTTCACTGGTTTTGGTACAGATTCATTACTGAAATAGTCAGCTGTTTTTTTGACAGTTCCGATACAAGTTCTAGTTTTTGAAGTTACATAACAGAGTTTTATAAAAGTTCGAAACCAGGAATACCAATTATAAATAATCTTTTAATTGTAATTGAAATCGTTTATGTTTCATAACAAAATAACAGATTTTCCCGAATAGACATAGAAATTATTAGGACTTACTTTAGTTTTTAGAGTTTGGGAGAGGTACTAAATTTATCTTTTAAATGAGCAGATGGCATTTACCATTTGTAATGGTTATGTTCCAGACGATTGTTCATGCATTCTATGGCAACCCTCTAAGAGCCCTAAGAAGTTCAGATTTATTCAAGCTATTGCAATAAGGCACAGAGGCAAACATCCAATCCATTTTTATGTGGCAAATTACACTTTGAGGATGTCATATTTGGATATTGGATTCTGAACACCATGAACCACCATGTCCACCCGAACATGAAAAAGTAGACTTGTATGAATATGCATACGAAACCACTTTTGAAAACGTTCCGCTTCGTTCCGGGACAACGAAAGCAACTTTCAAAACCACAAACTATTTGGTGGTTGGTAGCACCGCGTCTTTACTAGACATCACTGGAGTTAAGAGAATATTCATAAAATAAAAATGTCTAGTGGAGAGGGTTGTTGTGCAAGTGAACTAAGTAAAATCACACCACCTGCAAACTCCTGCAAATTATAAACCTTACACATGCATCACACACCGAACATCACGAGAAGCTGCAGTTTCACAAATCGACTTCACAGCCCTAATGGAATTAATAAACAAAAAAACATAAACCTAAACGTCAATATAAACCACCGAAACACCTCGAAACGCGTGGACTGATCTAGAATTGTCTAGATTGACAGCTTGATTTCCCACGGCGAATTGGCTGTATTGAAATTCGCCTGTAAAAAAGTGTCCGGTATAAAATAAGGTGTAAGCGAGTTTTAAGAGAGAGTTCGGTAAGAAGTTTTGACAGGTAGTCATAGAGAAGAGACAAAGCTGAGCTTATAGAAAACAGTACTTAATTTTTCTAGAAAAAAAGTGTAGTCGATTAATTCAATTTAAATTTGATGGCTTGATGTTTTGACAATGCTTGTCCGTTTCACTTCAGTATGGAAAAAAACAACAATTTTTTAATTAATTTTAATTTCCTTTGAACAATTTCACAAATGTTGTATAGTTACTAGATAGATACCCAGGAATAATACTCGATAAAAAACTGACCTAAAAACTGAATATCAACAAAAGAGTTAAAAAAGCGAGCATAGCCTTCTATATGTGTAGCAGAATTTTTGAGAGAACATGGGGACCTTCTCCAAAAATAATTCTTTCGATGTAAAGAGTGGTTAGATTTTAAGGGCCGATGTTGAATGTGAACCACACCTAAACGTAAAGTTTTTTTCTGCATTTCATTTGACATTTATCAATTTCAGACTAACTCAATTTGAACCATGGATACACAATCGCCCAACGCGTCAAAGTTATTCAGGCTTATTATGAATATGGGCGTTCAAATCAAAATGCATATCGTGCACTTCGTGATTTTTTCGGTCAATTTAATCGTCCAAATGAGCGTACAATCGGAAAAATCGTTCAAAAATTTTAGCAAACATCTGTAGGAGATGTGAAAACACTCGTACAACTCGTACTGCAGAAAATATTCCTGCTGTTCGCGATAGTGTCGCTGAAGAGCCGTCGTCGTGCCCAACAATTGCACCTCTCACGCTCGTCGTTGATGAACATTATGCATAAAGACTTGCATTTACGCGCTTACAAGATGCAATTGACTCAACAACTAAAGCCTCTTGACCATTTCAAGCGTCGTCAATGGTCAGAATTGTGGCAACAGTGGAAGATCAATTTTCGAAGAAAATCATCTTCAGTGATGAGGCACATTTTCACCTCAGTGGATTCGTCAATAAGCCAAATTGCCGCATTTGGGCGAATCATAATCCAAAGAGTGACTGTTTGGTGCGGTTTATGGGCTGGCGGCATCATCGGGCCGTATTTTTTCCAAAATGAGGCCGGTCAGGCAGTTACTGTGAATGGTGTTCGCTATCGTGAGAGGATAACGAACTTTCTATGGCCCGAATTGGAAGATATGAATGTGGACGATATGTGGTTTCAACAGGACGGTGCCACTTGCCACGCAGCTAACGAAACAATGGCTCTTTTGCGCGACAAATTCAATGGCCGTGTTATCTCACTTTCTTTGGGGTTATTTGTAAGAAAAGGTGTACGTCGATAAGCCAGCAACAATTGAAGAGCTAAACGATGAGATAATTCGACACATTAACGGCATAGACCCTCATATGCCTCAGCGTTATAGAAAATTTGGACCATCTGATGGAGATTTGCCGCCGAGGTCGCGGCCCCACGTCGGGTCTGGAATCTTCTCTGAGTCGTTGGGGTCATCCAGATCTATTCGACGCTCAGACCACGGTAGTGTTATTCAAGCGAAGATCCTGGTAGTAAGAGCCATAAGAGCAATACCACCAGAAGGTTTTTATCGACAGCCGGGGAGCTATAAGAGCAATTACTGCCACAGAAATCAAATTCATGCTTGTGAAGTGTGTTTTTGTAATACAGCACCTGGTTCTACTCTGTTGGATTACTGGTGGTTATCAATGGTGTCCCGGGCAATGAAAAAGCAGGTGAATAAGCAAGAAAAGCTTCATCAGGTTCACTCGAACAAACTGACCTCCCTATAAGCATCTTGCTTTGCGTTCTGAAGCAGCGAATATAGTCACAAGAGCGGCGAAGTTAAGGTGGAGCTCTATAGAAACTTGCAACATTTCAAGATAACTATGGCCATCCTTCTATAAAGCAAGGACCAAGAGACTTGACCTTGTAGGGTTCCTCACGGGGCATAACACTCTGCGGTACCATATAAAGAACTCTGCAAAAATTTGTATGGAGATTGCGAGTTAAGTTATGCATTTCATATGCAATGAAACTCCAAGGTCTTAAGTGCTGTCTTTGCAAACATATGTATATGTATACTGCGATTCTTCCACCTGTTCTTAACAATATAGCACAGGTCTCCGCTTGGAAGGAGTTGTGTATTTCGGTCGTCCTCGTCAACCAAAAATTTGTTAAACAGTGCAAGAATGACATGAGTTAGGCTTCCTCAATGCTTCCTCAATATTCAGAGCAAAAGACATTATAATCTAGAAGACTTTTCATAATGCACCCATGATTCAATTGTTGGATCAACCCCTATTTGGGGACCTATTCTGATAACTTCTTCAAAATTGGATAAATGAGTATGCACACATATTTTACATGAAAAAGCTTTAAAATTATCAAGCCCAAATGTGTTTACCACAAATAAAGGTTACATTTCAAAATGTTTCTTAGATTGCCTAACTGACATTCGGTCTTAAATGAGGACATGTAAATCTGTCCACTTGCTCATTATCCTTCAACCCCTACTCTGACTCTCGAGACTCCATTATCTCTCGCAGCAATTCCCTTTAATGTTAAGGTTATTGCTTTCACGAGCTCTGACCTGTTGAACCTGTCTTCGTTTATTTTATCAAGGCCACCAAGGTGCGATTATATCTCCCACACAGAAAAGCTACGTTTGTATCTTAACAAAAAAAATAAAAAAAAAATATCTCCATTAAGCTAATTTACAACACAGAAATTCACTTATCATAGGACATGATTTCTCTATTTGTATATAGATGTGTATATATAAATCTAAGCCAAGAAAAAGAACAATAATAAACAAATCTAAATAAAAGCAAAAGATACTTTTCTTCTACTTCCTTCCAACGGACCATAAACTGCCAGCAAACCAGCAAAGTGAACGATAAAAATGCAAAATGACTCATTAAATGAGTTAGCGGCAAAATGTGCGTGTCGTCGTCCATTTTAAGTTCCCGTCCTGTTTTAAACTTTGTAGTTCATTGTAAATCACAAAAAAAGATAGAAAGGATCCTCCCATGAAATCCTCTTAACTTACTCTTGTTTACATTTCACTCCAAATGACTCACACCCCCGCAAACGCCCACTTGTTTTACGAGTGTACGCTATGTTGATGGCATTTGTGGCCGTGCGTAACCACATCAAAAATATAGCGAAAACTTTCTTTCCCAAAAAAAAAAAAAACAAAAGGATACTATACATATACAACCAATCGACTACAACAACTACAACACCATCTGAATGTGTAATGAAATGTAATATCCTGTCGAATGTTGATTATGTTTTTTCCTGTTTTCCTTGTTTTTCGGGAAGTTTTCTCCTTTTTGGCCTTTGTATCCAATTAAATCCCATAACATAAAGAAATCTGGAAAAGGACTTTGGTCGAGACTTTCACCTTTGTTTGCATGTGTTCACCTACTTTCGTGGCCAACAAAAAGGGTCTGCCAAAAAAAAAAAAAAAGAAAACAATTTCGAAAAAAGGGTTTCTTAATGATATCCTTTGCCACTGCCCAGTTTAATTTGTGTTTCCTTCTGTGTAGAACGAATATAATTATGTGTTTACATATGTATATTTTTTGCAGAACACACACATGATATTCTATATTCCACCCAGGAAGGATGTGGTCATTGCGGACATTTATAGAGAAAATGTTGGATAACAAAGTTTCAGATATCCTGCAAAGGGATAATATTTCATATCCGTGGTCTAGATTTATGATGCTTTGGCTGAAATTGTGGACATAAGGTTCTAAATTCTAACAGATACAAACTACGACATAACTCAGAAGCCCTTTTTGTTAATTTAAGGCGAATGAAAAACGTCAGGAAATACTTTTCAGTTGGATTACATTTCCTTCAAAATTTACGTTTTGTTGATGATAAAGCTGTGACGTGTTGGACGATGCTAAAAAAAGAACAAAAATATTTTGAACTTTTGTTGATTGGTTTGTCTTAAAGTACCTGCCAGTTGATAAACAGTAGCGCATTTTTAGCCCGATTATGTAGCTGAATAATTTGAAGACGCTAAGTCCTTTCATAATGAAATGTCTCTATGCATCAGCACCCAACACAGATAAGGCTCAGTTCTCTACTGCTCACTTAAGGAATCAGTTAAAATTCTCCTCGGAGCAGTAAGAGTAAACATCTCCTCAATATTCCTAAGAAAGGCCAATCTCAGATAGACTAAGTGCAAACTGTGTCACATTCAGAAAGATGTAGCTAGGTTAGGTTAGGTAGATGGGTGCCTTGTGACCAGAAGGTTACTGCTCACGTAGACCCACAATTCGAGTCTATTGTGCCCAATCATTTAACCCTGGGAACGCTGTAATAAGGTCCGCTGTTAGAACCACCCAGAGAGTAATACAAATCTCAGGAGGTCAACCAGCTCAACATTACCTAAGTCCTCCAGCTCCGAGAAGAAATGACTGCCAAGAGCTCTCTTTCTTCAGGCAGGACAGTCACACAGCAGGTGACGAATAGATTCGATTTCTTCTTCGTCTCTGAAGCTTCTACAATAGTCATTATGCAGCACACTGAGTCTCTCTGCGTGAAGGCCAATGACCCGTGCGTTATGACGACTGAGTTTAACCAGAGTTGATGATCTCTTCTTGCTAAAGGCCGCCCATAGAGCTCTAGCCGTCACGCATGTATTCATCTTCTACTTTTTTCTTTAAAGAACTGACTGGGGCTGCTACAAAGGGAAGGGCCCGCGATATGTGCAGCGTCGACCCTTTCCTAGCAAACTCATCCGCCTTCTCGTTTCCTTCGATATCCATATGCCCTGGTACCCAATTGAGGGTCACCGTAATCTCTCTGGATATCTCGTTTAAAAGTGATTTGCAGGTTCTCACCAGCCTCGACCGAGTTACAGCAGAGTCCAGAGACTTAATGGCTGCCTGGCTGTCTATATAGACAGTTTCAGCAAATCTGCATAATGGCAGTGACTTCGGTTTGCAGTCGCCCTTTATTCTAAATGAGCAGTTTATATCTAGGGCTTCACAATAAACTCCGGCTCCTGTACCATCTTAGAACCGTCGGTATAGAATGCCAACTACTTTTTCTTTTTAGTCCTCTAGTTCTTTCAGTAACTTCTGTCAGGTATCCTTGATTTGAATCTCCTTTCGAATGTTAACATCGGGTTCATGTGATCTGTTTCTATTGGTAGCCAGAATAGAGGCGTGGCCGTAAGAGTTTGATGACCACAATAGACCTTCCCTCAATCTTATAGCAGTTTTGGCTGCCAGACTACTTCAATAAACGTCAAGCGGAATGAAACTAAGCATGGTTTCCATTGCCGCCGTCGGTGTTGTTCTCAATGATCCCATGATTCCGATGCATGTCGCCCTCTGGATCTTGGTGAGGTTTGAAAGCTGATATTGCTTCTTCAGAATGGGTCTTACAACCACCGTGTATATCCAGTATACCACAGCTAAAGCCCCATGTGTGGCTGAATGCCTTTTTGCAAGAGTAGAGAGCTACGCTTGCTTTTTTGATGCGTTCAGCAATGTTTTCCTTCCAGTTTAGTTTGGAATCTAAGATCACACCCAGGTATCTGGCTAAAGTCGAGATGTTTAGCTCAACGCCGCCGATATTTTGGAGTCTGAAGGTGGGGATTGATCTCTTCTTAGTTAAGAGAATAATCTCCGTATTGACGTGATGTCCTTCACCATGAATCGCTGACAATCTTCACGGACGGCCCCTAAAACGAAGAAGGAGTCGGTGCTGGCATCTTTTCAAAAGAGGACATTCACCTCTCCTTCAGCCTTCCTAGCTACTGCAGCGTTTTCCAAGCCGAGGTCACTGTCATTCATCGGGCAGTGCAGTGGCGACCATCAAATCCCTGAACGAGATAGTTGGACAGTACAACCTCACGCTCTGCTGGGTACCGGGTCACTGTAATACACCACGGAATTGCGAAGCTGACGAACTGGCCCGACGAGGCTACTCAGGTCTAAACAGCATAAACGTCACCAACATCGAGGCGCCAACGTCCTATGCTAAATACCTTGTCCATGCCGACACGGTGAGAGAAGCCCACCATCGGTGGCAACAGCTCGGCCACTGTAACACTGCAAGGCTGCTTTGGCTCACGCTAAATGAAACCACGTTCATCGGACCTCTGAAACATAAGAGAGAAATCCACTCCAAAATCGTAAACACCCTCACCGGACACTGTGCCATAGGAAGGCATGCCCAATGACTGGGCATCCCCTACAATGACTTCTGTAGAAGTTGTACAGATGAAGAAGAAGAAGAAGAGGAGACTATCAGTCAGCTCCTATGCACGTGCCCCGCACTTAGAACAACATTAGAAAGGCAACACTAGGTGAATACCTGTTCAACGAGATAGGCTCCTTCATAATAAGGAGTAAATGGTTCCCTGAGCAAGAGGGTGACTCACCCACCCTTATACATCGGCAGCACAATGCACCAACTACTGGTCTAAGTGCATCCTCATCGAGGGCTGGTTTCAATCAACCAACCAACCAACCATCACCGGTCGTGACACATTTATTTTCTATTCCAAATAGCTGAAAGCTTAAGTCAACTACAATATGGATGGGATTTCGCCCCAAAATAAATTCTTTAACTACACTCCATTTAGCCAGGTTGTCCCATTCTGGGCTCTCCGATTGTCAACATTTGTATTTCACCTCATCGCGTGGTCATAGCAATATTTGTTACCAGTTTGATTCTATACTTTACCAGTTTTATGTATACAGAATTATTTTGATTTTCGGTATTAATATTTGCCATACATTTGATGCCATACCTATGGCAGTGTGCCATATAATCTCATGCTAAGTTCGCAGTTTTTGCATTAATTGTTCATTTTGCTACTATTCTTGTGGTCCGTGATCAGTGTTGCCGCAAGAGTTTGGAAAAAAGTATCTCCGCAGACAGAAGAAAAGTATCAAAAGGTATCGTAATAGGAATTATGAGTAAAACTGCCATTATTATTATTTTGTTAATATTAAAAATATGAAGACAAGCTATAAAGCCTTAAGTAACATGAATATTCTCAAGTCTTTTACCAAAAATATATCCATCCAAAGAGGCGCCAAGTCGACTAAAAGAATATTTAAGTAAATTATCAAAAAAATGACGGAAAAACATCTCACAGATCAGTGAATAAGAGTATTGCCTGGCATATTACCTATAGTATTTTGTTGTCGAAATTAAAAAGTATCAAAATAGGCATTTTACAGAAATCGAAGTATCACGTCGAAATTAAGATTAAAAAGTATCACTTTTGATACTTTAGTATCATTGTGGCAACACTGTCTGTGATCCTTTCTTACGGCTTTTTCAAGTTTTTCAGCGGCAACTCTGTCTTTACTCAAACAATTGTGGGATCATTTCTTGTTTTTTTAAAGTTTGGGGCCGTCGCTCATGGTTTTGAATACTGCTCATGGGATGCCAATTTCGAGTCCAGAAAAAAACCATCAACGTTTTTTGTACGGCCCCACCTTTTGTAACCATCTGACATCCTAGAGTATGTTATGTAGGTACTCCCAATAACTTATTTAATCTAAGTAAAAGCTTAAAAGCTGAACAAATATCCAATCTTAATCTTACTTGTGACTAAAAATCAACTTATTTATTAAATTCTCTCGGCAACGTTAAGTTATAATGCCACCTTTGAATAGTTTTATTTTTATCTAGGAGTTTACTCAAAATTTCTTGAACAAACTTTAACATGCAAAACAAACTAAGTAAAAGTTCTTAGCAAAAAATACTCCGAATACCACTTTTTCAGAATTTCATTACTTTTTTTTGTTTTGAATAAGTTCTCTGGCCGCTTCTCTAAGTTCTGGGCAAATTTACAAACAAAATTAATTTGAAAAGAATACTCAACTTGGACTACTTCGTGGACTTAAGATGGATATTCTTCCTAAATACACACACACGCACAGTAGCTCATATTATCTTTAACTTTTCTATAGAAAATCTACTTGAGACTGTTTTCAAAATGTTGTTCTTTCCATGCACGTACTTCTACTGAAAAACATTTTCCATAGTAACTTAAGAAAAAAAAAAAAAGAAAAACAATTGGAGAAAGTTTTGTTATTATTTTAGGAGAGCAATAAATAGGACACCTATAACAAATTATACGATGAGTACATATTCAGTTGTGGAAAGTGCTTTTGAAATTGTTTGAGATTGTATAATCGAATGTGCAGGCAGATAGAAGATTTAAAATTCGTTTTACTCGTAAGTGTTTTTTTTTGGGTTCTGAGATAGATTGAGGTTGGAAATTTTGTACTCGTAATATGGAAATAGTAGACCATGTTGATCCTTCAAAGTTGGTGTGAGTAATAACATATAAAGGGTTATTCACTTAGAGGTACTTTTTTCAAATGTATAAAGGTTTAAAAATGCTTAATATTATGGATTTATCTTTAAATAAGGCAAAAGAACACAGCTTGACATATTTTTTTAAAAGATAACTTTTTCTTAATATTTGCTGTAACTGTAGTTAACATGGTCCATTCTGAAGATCCAATTTTTGAAGACGCATCCGATTCTTTCGAGTGGTGTTTGACGAATAACACGAGTTCAATCATACCCGGCTTATCTGTATACATATGTAAGTCAAGAAGTGTGATATCACACGGCCCTACGAACTAAATCCCAAAGGGACAAACTTAACTAAATATCACAAAATTTTGGTTTGAGTCCGTATGAGCTACGTCTTTTGGAACAAAGACCCAAAATGAACTAACTCCCAATATGTGAACTAAATCTCAAGATTGGGACTTATTTCTTTATGAACTAAGCAGCCAGTTCTTGTCTCAGGGAGTCTGTGGCGTTATCTTCTTGGGGGCTTCAATTTGAGGCAGGAAATAATCGATCATCATGGTGGTAATCGATCAATATGGACCCATAATTCCACCACCCGAAATCATGTATTTGTCTAGATGTAATGGCAGCTCTTCCATCTCTGCGGGATGAAAGGTCCGTCCAAATATGGCATGGGTCTCCTTAAAATGGGGAATCTTTCAAAATCAAAATTCAGCCCGTTCTGTGTAACTCTAATTTTCACCCACTAGGTTAGGTTAGATATATGCCCTTGTTGACAGAAAGTGTCAATAGACCACTGTGAGTCCATAGTGTCAAAAAAAAGTTAATGGGAACCTACATTTATTCTACCACTCTACCACTGAACCAAGATGTGCCTGCAAAACTTAGGATTTCATTGAGCTACATTTTTTTTATATCATCCAGATCCGAAAGCAAAGAGTATCTTTTCTCTCCACGGCCAGTGGTGGACAACCACACATTAGATGACGAATAGATTCTATTCCCTCGTTGTCCCTACAACTTCTAGTGTTGCCTTATGGCCCTGTCACGGCGTTAACGACTGCTCGTATATGCCTGCGACTTTCAAGGGGCAAGCGTTGACTCTGACCACTATCTTGTTGCAGCTAAATTCTGTTCTGACTGTCAAACGAGAAGAAGCTACGAGCCGTCAAGGAAAACAAGCTTAACGTTGGACGCCTTAGCACGCCAGAAGGAGCCAGAGCCTACAGAGAGCACCTGGCCAAGAATCTCTCTGCGGTGCATTCACCCACCACAAACGCTAACAATCAGTGGACCGAATACCGCAACATCATCAAAGAGGTAGCCGTGACCACTCTTGGCTACCAACCACCTCCAAGGAGGAGCCCTTGGTATGATGATGAGTGCACACAGCGGAAGAGGGTGACAGAAGATGCACACAAGAAAGCGCTGCAGCGCAAAACAATAACAGCGAGAGAGGAGTATCGGACCAGAAGAAGGGAAGAAAAGAGAATCCTGCGTAAAAAGAAAAAGGACCACGCAGTTTCCCAGCTCAAGGATATCGAGGAGTCTCGCGAGTGCAACAACATCAGGCAGTTTTATCGAAAAGCCAAGCAGCTGGCAGCTGGCTACAAGTCCGGAACGCAGGCTCTTCGAAATGGCGAAGGCAACCTAGTCACCGATGCACAGGGAATTGTTGATGTGTTTAAGCAACACTTCCAGCAGTTGCTTAACGGGCAGCAAATAGAGAGAGTGATAGGGCAAGACGAGAACCCACCTCCAGTCAATGAAGATCCAATACCTCCACTCAGTATTGATGAAGTTAATGTAGCCATCAGGAAATTGAAGATCAACAAAGCCGCTGGCTCTGATGGGCTTCCAGCTGAACTCTTTAAATACGGAGGTGAAGTCTTGGTGGATGGAGGAACGCATGCCCGACGACTGGAGTATCAACTCTGTATGCCCCATCTTCAAAAAAGGCGATCCTATGTCTTATAAGAACTACCGAGGCATATCCCTGTTAAATGTCGCATATAAGATCCTATCCAACGTATTGTGTGAACGTCTAAAACCTAATCGGCACGTACCAGTGTGGCTTCCGGTGCGGCAGATCGACAATAGACCAAATTTTGAGACATCGTTGCCTTCCATCCTCTATCGTTATTGTTATCCGAGGCGGATGTCTCTCTCATAACTATAGTTCATTTTACGTGGTAGGGAAGCTACCCCAACGGTACAACCCCCAATCTGGAGGGCCAGTTCCATGGGTTTTAGCCCCTAGGACCCAGGGCCGGTCTGAGGGACCGACATCAGTAGCTCACTTCGGAGGTGCGAGCACTGCCGTTGACTCATTTAGGGTTCAACCGCCACCATCTCTATTCCATAACCCCGATGAAGTCATGGAAATCCTTACAGACCTGAGCTTCGAATATGTCGAAGTAGCTCATGTAAGGCGTTCGCCAAACCGTCCATGAATTCCGCCGTTGATTCCATCTAGAGAATTCATCCGCCTTCTATCCTCCTTCTGAGGGCTCTTGTTAGACTTCTGAGACGTGATACTCGTTCAGGTCAACAAGAGATGCCTCGTCCGGTCCTACATGAGTGCTAAAGTTCACCCAGATGAGCTCGCGCAGGTCCGAGTGTTCAGCTACACATGCGTAGACGGACAGAGGGCACCACGAGGGCGACATTTTGCCCTCCATCAGTTGGCTCTACATCTTCTATATTACTAAAGAAGTACCTGCTATATAGATCTGTTTCTGGCACAGTATATGCGTAATATCCACTGAAGTATGTAGGTCCTCGCAAATATTAGATTCCGATAGTCCCAATCTACTGCCCAATCTAGAAAGGATTGCAATCAAAGCTCTTAATAACTTAATAACTTCCAGATTAGCCCATCTGCGGTTAGCCTTGTTGTGTATACTAATGGATGATGGCAGTTCCGCAGCTTTTTTGGCCAGTCTAGTATCTCAGATTTGATGACAAAAGACTCTAGCGCTTTGAGCACAGCCTGATTGTAGATGAAGATGTTTCCATCACCATCTCATCTAAGCCCAAAGTTTTGAGCACCGGTAGAACCTTGGGCTCTAAAACAGTGCACAAGTCCGGGAATTTTAGTCACATTTCTAAGCTCAAGTCTTTTGAATTAATACCTGACCTGACTGTAAAAATGTCTCCTTCTGGATCAAAATAAAACTAATCTTCACTTCTGGGAGGCGCTACTTCGTATGGAGCGAGTGTTGTAATCGAGAAAACGGGGCTTACAGTTTAGTTGCTCTTTGCTTCACATTTTTCTTATAATCTCAAGATCCACCACCTTTACGTAATAGATACAAGAAAAGCCTGATATATGACTTCCAAAAGTCCGATTATTGTACCTAAGCTATATCATGTAACCACCATCCAACCAAACAAAAATGTTAAAAATAATCACATCACCCACAGAACTCGGTTGTCTTTTACAATTAAATGCAATTCCAAATCCTAGTAGTCTGCAGGAGAAGTAGGTACATGACACGCTATATTTGTAAACCAAATCCACCAAAAATTACCAAAATGCAAATATTCAACCAGCAACCACCTCTAGATCTGCATCGGAAGCTGTGACAGTAATTCCATGTGAAATTCCACTGCCGGCATCCGATGTGGATATGCAAATTATTTGGTAAAATTCTTGCACGCTATCAACTCTCCGCCATATGACCTGGAGTCCATCATCGAATGGCCAATGTAATTTTTTGACAAAAAAAAAAAAAAAAAAAAGTGCTTGTCAGCTGTGGTCCTGCCGACAACAATGTCTGTCCCACAATTCCCATCTCTGACAGTTGTTAAGGTTCGTTAAAATTTTGATGTTGACTGTGCTCTGGGGTTCCTCCGACGAGTTTAAAATCCTGCATGTTGCATGCTGCATACCTCGTTCCGATCGGAACTTAATCACATTCGTTGTGGTGATTTCAAATTCGCCAAATAATGGAGGGAGGATTGGTAATGCGGTTGTGGTGGCAGTACTAATAAATTATGCCACTTTATTTAGAAATCTATGTGTAGCTATGAAGGTGTCTCTGGCTCTAATCGGTAAGTGGGTACATGTTGGTATTTCACAATAGGGACGAACTATTAAGGGTCATTCGATGGTTTTGAACGGTTCGATGGAGATTAACATTGACTTTTGTGGGTTTTTGAATGGAATATTTATTTGCACTGAACTGTTGGTTAATCAATTTAGGACATAATTACAATAATTGCTATAACAGCAGGGCAGTTTTCTATTTTCGTTTATGTTTGCAATCTTACTGATTAGTGGTTACTTCCATTGAAACTGCCGAAATGACCGTGTGTATGGTATGATATGATGCCTGAAGCCGCAGAGCACTCAGAAGATCGTTTGTTAACCAATTGTTAAGTTAGAAATTAGTTGGCCGGGTATTCGACGGCGCCTATTAGTTTTTTTCAGGTCAGCACTGACATGTTGGTATTGGCGTTGGAGAGTTCTCCTAGATCCTGAAAGAAGTGCTTGCCGAGGAATTTGTACCTGGAATGGTGGAGTCCAGGGCACTGGCAGAGGACGTGGGTAGTGTCCTCTATAACCTCCCCATCGCCACATCCTCTGCAGAGTTCTTCTTCCGTCCATAGTAGTTTCTTTATGTGGTACCGCAGAGTGTTGTGACCCGTGAGTATCCCCACGAGTATGGACAGTGTACGTCTGTCGTTGCGAATAGTTCTCTCGGTCCTTGCCTTGTCAAAAGTTGGCCATAGTTGTTTTGCAATTTTGCAAGTATCTAGGGACAGTGTAAATAGCTATGGGTTCGGATTTGGTATACGGCTGTCTTTTCACTCTTCTCTATGGTAAGCTGAGGTAAATGGTATTTTGAACTCAAGGCAGGGCGTAGTGCAGTCTGTTTTGGGTGTATGGCCGAAAAATCTGCCAAGGATGGTCACGTGCCCTATCGTACTTGACTTCCAGCACGCAGTCTGACTTATTTTTAAGGCACTGATGGCTGCCGTTGATCTAGTGTAAATGTCTAGCGGAGGCAGGTTGAGAATAGCTTTAAGACCCGCAGTTGGAGTGGGCTTTGGGCTTTAGTGAGCTCCTTCAGGTAGGTGGACTTGTTTAATGCTGGCCATCATACTAGACTGTCATATGTCAGTCATACAGAGAATTATTTTTGGAGAGGACCCAGGTCTCCCAAAAATTCTGCTGCACGTGTAAAAGGCTATGTTGGCATTTTTAACTCTTTCATTTATGTTTGGCTTCCAGGAGAGTTTTTTTGTCTAATATGATACCCAGGTATTTCGCGCCGTCGGATATGCTGAGGGGAATGTCCCCAACAGAGGATGCGATAAACCGAGGAATTTTTCTTCTGTTGGTAAATAAAACCAATTCACTTTTCTGGGGGTTGACGCTAAGGCCGCATGTCTTGGACCATCTAACCAGGATCCTGAGGGCACCGTCGACTTGCTCACTGAGCGTAGGGAGAAAATTTGCCTGTTCCCATTAGTACTACATCGTCTGCATAGGCGACGACTTTAACTCCAGATGTTTCGAGTAGCCTCGAGTAGCTTCATTTAACACAATGACCCAGATAAGCGGGGAGATGACCCCGCCCTGTGGGGTGCCTCTGGAGGCGTAGACATCTAGTTTTGTGCCGCCAATCTCAGTAATTATATGTTTTCGAGCATTCTGACTATCCAATTTATCAGGACATCATCAATGATAAGTAGGTATACTCAATGTTCTTCTTACCGCCTCCGTATTGACATTCTTAAAAGTTCCTTCAATGTCGAGGAAAGCGCCGAGCGTGTATTCTTTCTCTTTGAGCGATTTCTCGATTAAGCTGATGACACTGTGTAGCGCTCTACCCTCTGGTGTAGGCGTCCTGGGTTGGGGAGAGATATATATGTCAATCAGTCTTTCAAAAGTTTTGAGATTAAACGAGCTAAGGCTGATTGGACGGAAATCCTTCGCTGTCGAATGGCTAGTCCTTCCGGTTTTTGGAATAAATACCACCTTAACTTCTCTCCATCGCATTGGGATATACTGATGCTTCAAGCTGCTTAAGAATAGATCTTTGAGCAGAGGAGATATAGTTTTACTTGTCTTCTGCAACATGATTGGGATGATTCCATCTAAGCCCGGAAGAGTGGGACGCCCACTCTATTCTATCCACAGTGACCATATCCACAGGTGTGCCCGTATCCATGATGCCATAAGTGAGTACTCATTTTAATGAATCAGAAATAGATTCTGTCCAGTTACCTTGTGGGTCTCTCAGTGATCCCAATGCCTTGGGTTCCAGTAATGTCGTTACAGAAAGTTCTCCATGTTTGCCGTTTGGCTTTTTGTGTGGCGCTCATGAATTTCCTTTTGCTAGCTTTATATGACTTCCAGTCTTTGTTCTATTGGCCGCATTAAGGAGTCTACGCGTTTCCTTCCTAATAGCGACTAGTTCTTTACCACGGAGGTGAGAATTTTGTTCTCGGTTTGGACTCAGGACATGATTTCTTGACAGCCTCTTTATAGATGGAAACAATCTGCTCTTGTTGATCAATGTCCATAGGGTTGTGCAGGTTGCCCTCTATGAGATTACTACTATTTCTTACCACCTCATCGCTGAAGAGGTCCTACCGTGTCTTCCTTGGATTTTTGCAGGGCTGAGGAGGACCACAGCTACTACTCAGATGGAACTCAATCAACTATTGTCAGAATAGGATTTTTCCCCTAAGACATTCCAGTTGTCTATAGAGAGAGTGTTTAATCCAAGACAGACTATGCTGTAGTGGATAAATTCAAGTCAACACATTTGCTATTGAATATTGCTGTGCCAGTGAGACAACGCGATTATGTAAATGTCATCGGCATAAGCGAGAAGTTGTACAGACTGTACCTCCGGTGTTGACATGTGAGTTTTGTACAATTCTCTCAAGTACTATATTAAAGAGACCGCATGATAGCGCGTCACCTTGTCGAAGTCTTTTCCTGACAATCAAATGGTTCGGTGAAGTTCTTACCGACTTTGATGGAGTAACTCCATCGTCATTCTGCACAGTCGGACGAGCTGGGCAAGAATGCCAAGACCTGGTTGACCTTCCGGACCTAAAATCGCACTGATAAGGACCTATTAGGTTGTTGACGGTCGGTCTTAGGCGTTCACATAATATGGCAGACAGGATCTTATATGCGATGTCAAGAAGACTTTTACCTATGTATGTGGCGCAGTTCTCCTTTTCTCCCTGGCATGTTCTCTTTACCTTTAAGTAGAGTTTTCGAACATCATCCCTGCGAAAGACTCCTTCAATCTTCTCGATCGAACGCTTCCGATGCTCCTTTTTTTCTTTCTGAGAAGTCGATGTTGCCCTTTTCTCTTCTGCTCGTAGGAGCTCTAGTCCGTCTATGCAGCGCCGCTGTATATGCCTCTCATTTAGCTGCATGCGCTTGCCGGCATTCCTCGTCAAACCAGGGGTTTCGTTGTGGTGGCCCGGTGAAACCAAGTACATCAGAGGGGGCATCTCTAATGGCTTGTTGGCCATAATGTCACTGGTCTTCCGCGTTTGCTGTTGGCGTCATAAGACTGAGATTGAGATTAAAAGAAACTCGATCAGCAAAGCCTCTGGCAGTCTCTTGCGATTGTAACCGTCCGACGTCAAACTTTCTCGCAGTACTTAGTTGATTTCGATCCGTTCTGGATTTTTGTATCCGTACCTTGGCTACAACTAGGTCCGAAGACCCATTATACGCAATGTGATCGATCTGGTTGATGGTTTTTCGATCAAAAGAGAGCCATGTCCCGGCCACGTTCCGTCCCGCCGCGAAGTCGACTAGCCTGAACCCGTTTTCGGATGTAGTTTCGTGCAGGCTGTGCTTTCCGACCACGCTATTAAAGACATCCTCCTTTCCTAGCTTTACGTCATGGCTAGGGCCTTTTTCATATGTCTTGCACAGGATCTGATAGAAGTCGTCCTTCGTCGCATCGTCCATCTTCTCGTGAGGAACGTGAGCGCATATTAGGCTAATGTTGGGGCTGGATATACCGATGCAAGTAGCCCATTCCATTGAGGGCTCGTCCGCCACCAGCTCTTTTTCAATATCCTGCCTCAGTACTAAAAAACGTTAGTGACCTCGGCTCCAGATATGTCAGAGTAGCTCGAGTAAGGTATCCGCTAGTCTGTAGACGCCACCGTTGGGTATTCATCCTTCTAAGGGGCTCTTGTAAGACTTCTGAGGCGCATGTTTCAGTCGATCAGGTCAACAAGAGATGGCTCGTCCGGTTCGACGCATATATCGTTGAAGTTCACCCAGCTGTGCACATAAATCGTCAGACTCAGTGTACGCTCATCGTTAGTTCGCTATCTGATAGCTATCCAGCGGACACCACGAGATTGATGATGCTTTTTTATCCACCACCAAGTACTAGTGACGCGATGGTCGAAGACTTGCTCCAGTTTACAATGAACCAAGCTGTCGAATCCATACCGCTCATAGGAATTGGAAATCTCTCAGCCTATATTGTGGAGATTCTTGGGGAAAGATCTTGGCCTACACCATACATACACCGACGACGCTGCAAGTCCAAAATCCAGACCAAGCATTTCAATTTGATGTATATTGTTTGGATTGTTATGAATAGTCCTCTCGGCTCTCGAAAGGATGATTATGATGACTCTAAAATAGGCAATGCGCGCTCATGTTGATTTGACAAAAGACACTACATAAGTGACAGCCAATTTGACAGATGTAGTGTCAACAATAAGGTCGCAATCACCTGTCGAAGTATTCCATTGGAAAACTCTTAAAACTTGTGTGTTATTTTTTTAAATCCCTTTCTCTCAAAGAACAAAAAGTTTAGGTTCTTTCAAAGAGAGCTGTAAACTTATTTTACGATTTTTTGACTCCATTTGAATATATCCAAAGAGCTGAAAGATTATTAGCTTCCAATAAAATACTTAATATGTAAGCGAATTATATTTGAATTTTCGTGAAGTATTTACTTTGTCGGAATAAATTTTCTCCTCGCAACAATGTATCTGCATTGTGTCATAAATTCAAGTTGCCTAAACTCCTGTTTGAGGACACTGCAAGCATTAAACTTTATCGCTATCTTAACTTGATGTTAAAACCTTGTAGATACCCCAAAACTTGATATTAAACGCAAATGTGTGTGTGGTTTTTTTTTATGCCCCTGAACACTTGAGTCAAGAGTTTAATTGCAAGCAAAAGTTTTCCCAACAAACAAATTTATCGCTCACTTAAAAGCATGCTATTCGTTCAACGTTTCCTGTCGCCCAGTTAACACTATTCTCGAATCACATCCTTTAGCCAGAAGTAACTAACCACACTTAACGAGATAAGAGCGCAGCCAACTTTTAATGTAACCTTGTCAAAAGAGGAAACAAAGAAAACAAAAAAACAAAAATAGAAAACGCACACGACTGAAAAATGAACACAAAATAAGCGCATACCACTAAAAACTTTATCCACAGAACAAAAAGATACACTTTAAGTCTCTACTCTATACTGCCCAACACAACCGCAGGCGGCTCTAGTCGACAAAGAACCGCTTCTCACACAACTTATCAGATAGAAGGTAAAATCAAATTTATCTTAATCTTCTGATAAAGTTAAGTTTAGTAGAAAGTTTGTTGTCGTTTTTTTTTTTTTCGCAAGAAAAACATTTCAGGCATAAAAAAAGGGTGAACCACAAGAGAGGAAAATAAAAAAGGAATTAAAAACCTGACCTTTTTTTCGGGTTTAATTTGTTAAATTTCTGCATTTTAAGGACTTCCCAACAGGTGTCCTTGTGCGAGAGTATGTATGTTGTAAGCATCTCTCCTTATGTCCACCCAACAGGTGTGCTGTGTATTCGATTGATGGTCTAACATTCTTTCGATTGAGTCCCTAAGATAAATTAAATTTGAAGTTAGAGATTTTGTTTTTGCAAAGTTTTAAAAGGTACGTAGGTACAGTCAAGGGCTACATCCTTTTGCAGCACAATTCACCTTTTGTTAAGCTAAACACCCATTTGCTATTCCCATGGTCCTTTAGCTGAAACTATTTTTACTCACCATTAAGTGGAAATCTTTCTGAATGTCCTTCTACATCAGCTTGTTTCTCAATGCCAAGAAGGAAAGACATTTACATTTTACAGAGGAAAAAAAAGCCCAAAGTTCCGCAAGGATGACAATACCGCAGATTGGATATTTGAATATGAAAGCAAAGGAAATTGTGTCCTGAATGAAAAGATTGAGAAATTTATTCACAATCAACGAGCGAAGGGTTCACTGTTCTGTAAGAACATCGCTGCCAATGCCAGGTTTCGGCTTTCTAATGAATGAACAGAGGACCTCATTGTGTAGACACAAAATGGATTTGTTTTTTTCCTTGTTACCTAGGTTAAGTTCTGTTAGTCTATGTAGAGATCCGTGAATATACATACTAATTGTCGGCCTTCCTGGAATTGAAGCAGACTTGATGATTTCTAATGAAAAAGTCCTTGAATGTTATCATTTATATCTAGGTAGTCATCAAGTAAGAGCTAAGAAGTAGTTTTTTTTTTAATTAAATTTGATTATGATATGCTTAGCCAACTGTTTTAAGGTTAGAAGTTGTAAGAACCGCCTTGCATGCTGCTTGACCAAAAGAAGAGTGTTTTTTGTCCTTAACTCCGTTGCATATCACCCAGGCAGGGATAAGCTCGAGGCAAGCCAGGCCCAAAACAATCGAGGATGAATCGCGCTTTTTAGGAATGAAGAACTCAGGACTCAGAACTAAGAGAGGATCTGTCTGACACACGGCTCCACGGTCTTTAAGGCTTCCTAACTGAAAGCAGCATAGTTTCTGGCATCAAGAGAGCATGGTCTTTTTACCAGAGATTCAGCCTTGTTTATCGTCTTGGATTTTAAGTGTGTGATTAAGCTATGTTAGCTATGGCCCCTCAGATAGATTATACGCTCAAAATGTTAGATAAGTGCCTTGTCTTGTTGCGTGTTGAATAATAGATGCAAAGTCAGGTTGCTCTATAGATTCTTACTTACTTAGTTACTTACTTAAAGCGCTCCCGATCCTTGTAGAGTCCCTACCTAAGACATCGTTGCCATCCATCCTCTGCGGTCCCGAGCACGCTGCTTTCAGTTGTGAAAACCAAGTTTTCAGATTGGTCTTTGTACCGGAGGTTCGGTCTTCTTCGCCGCCTCGAACCTGGGGCCTGGGATTCGAAGATCCTCTTGGCTGGAGCATTGTTGTCCATTCGATCGATGTGGCCGAGCCAATGTAGTCTGCGTATCTTGGCTTTTTGGACTACATCCACATCCTGGTACAGTTCATAGAGTTCGCGGTTGTATCTTCTCCTCCATTCGCCCTCCTCGCATAAGGAACCTAATGTCCGCTCCAAGATTTGCTCAGCTTTCTTACTTTTCGTCCAGCACTTGGCTGGATCTTACAAGACTGGTAAGATGAGCGTTCCATAAACCATTAATTTGTGACGTTCTGCAGCGTTACGCGACACATCTGGATAAGATTTGTCGGCATCCCGAATTGGGCCACCGCCTGGTAGAGCTTAAGACGATGAATGCTGTCATAGGCGGCTTTAAAGTCGATGAAAAGGTGGTGGGTTTCGACTTGAAATTCGTTGGTCTTTTCCAGGATTTGTCTGAGTGTGAAAATTTAGTCTATTGTCGATCTGCCGCGCCGGAAGCCACACTGGTACGTGCCGATAAGTGTGTTACAGAAGGGTTTTAGACAGGGATATGCCTCGATAGTTCTTACAAGACATAGGATCGCCGTTTTTGAAGATGGGGCATATAGAGCTGATACTCGTCGGGCATGCGTCTATAGATTCTTAGCCTAGGATAACTAGTGTTGCCCATATGTGTATGCATTGTTGTCGTGGAGGCTATGTTTACCGATTAACTCAATAGGCTTTAGGTGCAGGAGGTAGTTGAATCATTCCTAAGAAGGGTCTTAAGTTTCTTTGGAAGCTAAGATTAAATCTTCATGCAAGTTTTAAGTTTTAAACGAAACAAAAGGCGAAGAATGCAACATGTCCATAAGAAAGCATCAACTTTAATTCATCACTCCATAAAACTAGAATTATTTGAAAATTTATTCCTCTTTACCAATAGGAAGTTGCCCCCAAAAACTTTTCTCCACTGCCGACATCTATATTCATTTCAAACAAATGAATAACGAAAATTGAAGGACTTCTTAGCACAAAAACTTTACTCTTATTCAAAAACTTCATCTCACTTTATCCACTTCATAGTGGATCATTCATCGTGTTTTGGAAAGTTCTTTCTCACAAAAAAAGGAAAAAGGAAAATACTAGAACAAACTGTAAAAAGCTTTATTGTGTCGTGAATATTTTCTTACATAGACAACTCCATTCTTACATCTTTTCTCCTGTCTCGTAAAATTTCCCATTGTCTATACCCCAAGGACACTGGAATTCCTTATGCATAATGAATTCCGGAAAAAAGAAAAAAAAAAAAAAACAAACTAAAATACCCACGTGTTGAATTCGACACAATTGCTGCCGGACTGGCCTTGAACCATAAAGGAATGCTGTACTCTCAAATATAAATCTTTATTTGGGAATTCCATTTTGACATGGACCCGTCCGTCCGCCCAAAAGATAGGCCAAAAGTTAACCAACAAAAACTGAAGAAGATTTATGCACCACTTATCGTCCGAAAAATGCCTCATACTCCTTGGCTATATGTACGATAACCCAATACGCGAGTCGATGCCCCCCCTCATGTGCTATCTATTTCAATTAATCCTTAAACATAAAATGGAAAGGAATTACCTTTTAAGGAAGTTGTTGCTTTTGGCAACAAAACAAATAACTTTCAGGAGTTTTGGGGGTTGCCAGAACCCATAGACACAGATAAATTCCAACCCTAAATGCTGGCGTGGATAAATTTCATCGCTTAAGAGATGAATTTAATTGTTGGTTGTTTCAACGCAATTATATTTTATTTTAATCACAAACATTCAACGGTTCTTCCTCGATCTCATACCAGGGTCAATGTCGCTGCGCTGGCCACGTTCACAGAGGTAGACTCAACAACTGGCGAAGGTCGCCGTAATGGGGTACTCTTCGGTCAGAGAATTGAATTCAAACGCGTAGAAGGCAAAACAATTCGCCTTGAATTTAAATTTAATTTTAAAGTTATCAAGAACTTATACCCTTAAACGTCGAAGGACTTATTCACTCTCTTGACTTCAAGATGCCTTCTGGGATTATTGTCGTGGAATGGGCACTGGGTGAAGGAAATCCCATTTGTGAAATGTTTTCATTTAATGGATGTACGCAAGGGAGCTTTAAATTAATTGTCTGTGAACCTCTGTAGAGTTTGAGTTTTCCAACGAAAGGACCGCACTGCATAACAACGGGCGGAGGGAGTTTTCCAAGTGGCGAAATTAGATTTTTGATGGAAATAATTTCCAGTGTTTTAGTCGCCATAGAGCTGCGTAGGAACAATATGTATTGTCGGCTATAAATCTATTAAACGAAGCCACCTATATGTTTTTGGTCGCCAAAGAAATTTGCCATGTACTTTGGAACCCTAAAAATATTTCTAGGAAACTTAAAAATAGTCCGTTCAAAAATTTAAAAGGGACAGACATCAGTCGATATTATGTAAGTCAACTCAAAAGGACAATGCAACAATGCAACAATGCAAGATCAAACGCATTGAAATTGGCAGCAATAAGTGGGCAATTAAAGTCATAATTTGCAGTCAAGCATTACGTAAGACAAAATAGAAAATGTTCACAAGTGTCCTGAATTACAACGGGGAAGGTTTCTATAGAATTATGGTCTCGGAATTTTTCATTTATTTTAAGGTCGATCTAAATCAATTTAGCTTGAATTGGGAAGTAGGAAAATGCGTTCTGGGACAACATCAAACGAATTGAGGGATACAAATAACTTCTCACAATAACAGATTGCCCAGGTACAATATCGATAGATGAAAGGTTCGCACTGTTCAGCAGCTCGAAAACCATTGGAGTGATGTGGAAAATGTTCTTACGAGTCGATCGCAAGGAAGACATATGTAGGTCGTGGTTTTCCGACAATACCTGAAGGCAGAATGATGAAGGAGAACAGCTAAAAGTTGGCATTACAGCTTATCAGCAGAAGGAGTCCCTATATCAAACATGAAGATAAGAAGTGTCACAAGCATTACTTCATCTGATATCTACAGAACCAGAGGAAGCTGCAAGAAGCTGTGGCAGCAGAACTGTTTACAGAATCACTAGATGGTCACACTACCTCTAGCCAACACTCAGCGAAACGCTGGTTATTTCAGATGAGATCATTTTGCTATGGTTTTGATCCGTGTGTTCGTTAGTGATATGCACCCAAGTCAGACTGAATTCTGTCTATCCAAGCCTCAACTTCTGCTAAAGGCTGAGCTATAATATAAGTATGGTTTCATAAGACCACTTCTGTAACACAGTGCAATTACAAATGATTTGAACTTTGTGCGACTACCTCTAGCTTCGATTCGTTAAGATTTCGTTCACTTTGACAATTTGACAGTTAGCTGTGGAAAATACGAAAATGATTTTAGTTCTGAAAATTCGTACAAATTTGTGCGATTGAAATTGAAATTTTCAAATAGTCTTCAATGAGTGGTATACATTTCTGCACGTACCGAGGGGCAAGAGGGGTCTTGAGAAGCTTTCTTATAAAATTTATACTCTTGAATATGTATTTGGCAGACACTCGAAAGAGCTGGGACCGTCAAAAAACTTTGATGGTATTTTCCTGGATTAGATCTTGGACCCCTTGCGCAGTAGTCCAACGCACTAACCACTGCTCCACCGCAATCAGCCGTCATAAAAAAACGATTTTCTTAAAAACGGCTCTAAAGATTTTGATTAAATCTCATATTCGAGATAGTATAGACAAATGCTATAAGATGGTTTACCACATTTTTGGCCAAAAGCGTTAAAAACGGTACTTTACTTATAGCCAAATTGGTAAAAAACTGATTTGCTGGAAAACGGCTATATCGATTTTGTTAAAACTTTATGAATCGAGCTTAGATACATGCTATGTTTTTAGTATGTATAAAGTGCTAATGCTAAAAGATGACATTCAAAATTTTTGGCTAAAATTGATAATAACGGTACTTTTCTTAGGGTCAAGCGGTTTTAGCCAATTTGCTCGAAATCGGCTCTAACAATTTTATTTTAAATTTTATATTTATCCTAATCTTGTGAAGTCTAGTAAAATGGCGTACCACGTTTTTGGCCAAAATTGCTTAGAACGGTACTTTACTTATAGCCAACTTAACAAAAAATCGGTTTACTCGAAAACGGCTTTAAATATTTTGATAAAAATTCATAGTTTGGCTAGTCTAGACAAATGCCATAAAATGGCGTACCACGTTTTTGGCTTTAAAAGCGTATAACGGTACTTTGCTTATTAACTGGTTTTAGAAATATGGCAATTTCTCGGTTAATATTCAATGGATTTTGGTCAAAATCAAAACGTGAGCAAAATTTAATGAATACAAAAATATGGCATTTAATTTTATGAAGAATTTTTTCATGTACATACATATGTAATTTTTTTTTTGAAGTTCATTAATTTCCAACTATCAGCTCAAAGGTGCAAGTACGTGCGACCCAGTCGTGCACTTTATTTTTTATCGAAAGATACAAATTATGATGC
This sequence comes from Chalcosyrphus nemorum, assembly GCA_949716465.1. Lineage (NCBI taxonomy): Eukaryota > Metazoa > Arthropoda > Insecta > Diptera > Syrphidae > Chalcosyrphus > Chalcosyrphus nemorum. The sequence goes on from OX454333.1 coordinate 73,330,589, forward strand.
AACGTGGCTTCAATTTTCTCATTCAATCGCTTTCCATATGACAATTCAATGACCCCACATTCGCACGCCTATTCCACAATAATTTATTGGAGTCTTTATGTGAAACGTGAAGGTTGCCCTCTTCTCTAGAGCAAGGCCATGCACACTCCCATTAGCTTAAACTTTTTGTTTTTTTCTTCTAATCATTTAGCATGCATTATCGCGATAAGTATTGAAGTGGCTGTAATTTTCCGCCAACCACCCTCTTTGTGCTTTTGTTTACCCACCCCCGCTCTTAAGAGCAATACTAAGAGTGCCGACAAACAAGCATTGCATGCACGTGTTCGCAACGCACGTGGATTGATAAAAATATCCCAAAACATATGAATTTCCCCAGTATTTGAAATGCTCTCTTAAAATTAAATTCCCTCTCTCTAACTAAATTGCAAAAGAGCCGCAAATAAAAAGAGCTTTTCTATCGGAAAATGGGAAATTCAATATGAATCCAAACGGTCCAGTGACGAAAATCTCGCTAGTTAGTCTCCGAAGAATTTTCCCGCGGCTCACAACGGGTGGACACGGATAGTATCTATCGAATCGTGTTTGCAACATCCAACAGTGTTTCACTGTGTCTCGCATCACAAAATTGCGTAAAGAAAAACGTGTGAAAGTTCACTCTTCCTTTCGAGTGAAAGTGATTTGGTAATCGCCAAGATGTAGCGCAAAAAATAAAAAAAAAGATTTTTTTTTGCAAAAATAAAGTACATCTCAACTGTAGGTGGTCCTTGAGTGTGTAAATTACGCGGTATATCAGTGCGTTTGTGTGCGAGTGGATATCAAAGGTATTGTCTAATTCAATTTGCAATTAAGAGTGCGTTAAATTTTTTTTTGGTTGAAGAAAGCACTCGTTCATGTGCGGCGAATATTGTTTAGGTACACTGCTAGGCTGGCTATACGAGAACGTCGTCGTCGCTTGGAATATATACTCAATTTAATTGGATTAACCATGCTTCCTGATTCACTAGCAACAGCAGCAGCAGCATCCAGCACTTGAAGGATAACACTAGAATGTAAGTTTTTTTTTGTTTTGTTCTTCTCATAAACCATTGTGCACCCACTTGAGATTTCGTTTTACACTCTGTTGCACACTATTATTTTAAATTATGGTCTCGGGTCTGCCGTATACTAGGTGCCGAGCCTTGCTTCATTTGGAGATGCAGGTTGTAATTAAGCGTTTTTTTTATCCTGTTTGCTCGTTGCTGAGAGATAGGTTGGAGAATGGGCCTTTCAAAATAATTTGAGTGTTATAAAGTTTTTTGCATAAGATTCAACTTTTAATTATAAAATGTTGAATAATGTGCCTTACAGTTCCTTATAAGTTTTGTTTACTTTGATTTTAGTGGATGATGTTATTTTGTTGAAAATAAACTCGACTACGGAGTTGAGAATCTAGCCATGCAGTTTCATTTTTTATGATGCCTTTCTGACTCCAGTTCTGAAGTCAAGTACTAGAATAGGCGTTCGTAGGTTAATATTTCAGTTAAATTGAATTGAACTTGAAAATAGATTCGAAGTGGAAGTTACGTACAGGGCATCTATCCAGGAAAAATTTATGGAAAACAATATGTAGTAGGTATGCACAAAAAAATACACAAAACGGAATACATAGATAAGCACGAATCAAGAAAACTTTTCAAATAGAAACCGAATTACCTACCAAAGTAGGTAAAATAAAAAAAAAAAAAAATTAATAAATAAATGAAGATGGAAAACATATTTGAGGATATAAACATATTTAAAAAAGTTGAAGTACGCAAAGTGTTTTCTTTCCGGCAAAGTTGTTTGTTTGTAATTTTAATCTTAAATCCTAGACTTCAATGACTTCAGATGACTTCAATGACCTCAAAGACTTTAAGTGAATACAGTGAATGGTAGTGATATAAAGGCAGAGTTGTAAAGAATTAAATCATTTTGGAGTCACAAGGAAAACTTCTTCGTACTTTGGACTTCAATCAAACGTGTTCACTACTACATTTAAGCTTCAAACTATGAAGTCACTGATTGGAAATTCATTTTATTAAATGCAATCTTCTGTGAAGACAGTGAAGTATTTGAAGTCTTTTTGGTTCAATTGTATTGAGAAGAATCAAAACGATTTGACTTCAAAATTACTGCAATAACTGTGATGACTTCAAAAAGATTTCAAGATTTCACTGGATTCACAGAAAAGATTGTATTCTTTCAGTTGGGTGCAATCTTTCACTTCACGAAAATGAATTACCAATAAGTGACTTCAAAATGTATGGCAATTTCATATTCCTAAGTTGAAGTCAAAAGATGAATTCATGAGTTAAACATTTTTGGCTGTGGTGGAATGAATTCAGAGCAGTCAAAATGATTGCAGTCATTTTCACTTCCATTCAGGATGTTCTACATTTCGAGTGCATTTAAACTTACTCAATCCAATTCGTCAATAATTTCCTGGAGATTTCTTACAAGATACTGTCCTGGCCGACTCTGAGTTACGGTTGAATTATTTTCACTAAGAGCAAGGAACTGGCCAAAATTTTACTCCATCCACTGTAGGTTTTTATTAAACGAATCGCGATTGTGATCGCTTGGTGTCTGTCAAAAATATATAAGAGCTCTAGGTGAAGTAATTTACCCACAAGTGCGAAGAGGATGGTTCTTAAAAAAACAGTTGATGCACAGTTATGCAGCCTTTTAACTTTCCCAAGGAGATTGAAGTTTACAGATTAAGCATTAAGTCTGTCTAACGAACTGATACACCACACTTACAAGGACATTCATAAGTATGACTAGACGATTTAACGTACAATTTTCGTATGTCTGGAGTAAAGAGAAGCTCTAGTATTTCTAACGCACTCATTAATTTTGGAATTCCAATTGAGTTTTTGCTTTGGCTACGTATCTCGAATTTCTGTGGCTACGAGAAGTAAACCCTTAAATCAATTATTCCAGTTTTGAGAAAAACGCGTTTGAAATTTTGAAAATGTATGGAATGTTGAGATTTCGGTTTTGCCATTTTGTGCATACATGAATTGGTTTTGTGAGCTTGGAATGGCAAATTGTGATTTTCCGTAGACAGGCAATAGTACTATATAAGGCACCCTAAATTTACTGTAACTTAGCGGCTATGTTCACTGATCTAAAGGCTTTTTAGTTCACCGGTCCATTTGGCTTTAGAAATACAAAAGGGGAACCTCCTCACTGCACATTGTTCTATAAGTAGATACTGCCAGACAGACGCCATTCCTTACTATAACTTCTGTAGAAGTTGTATACGAAAGGAAGGCCATCGGTTACTTTCTTTGCAATTTTCTTACAATATGCTACTCTGGGTAATTAATTTACGATCTAAGTTCTTCTACTTCCAGAGAGGGACCAATACCAAAAGGGCGCTCAGTACAATATACCTAAACAAACTCCGTTTTTAACCAACCAGAAAACAAAACCAAAACTTCCTTCAGTAATGAAGAACACAAATACATTATCGCATGAGGCAGTGCAAGTATTTTGCAAGTTAGGGACCTTGCGCTTTCAAAAACAATCTTTTTAGTTCAAGCTTTCCCCCTTTTTCTTTGATGTAGTTTCCCCGTTTTACTCTTTTCTAGTGAAACATGCTTTTCCACCCAATCTGGGATCACTGCATTTAAGTGGTTACAGTAAAAATCTAGATTTAAAAAAAAAAGTAGGCTGTGACAAAATGCTGCCGGATTTTAATTTATTTCTTGAAGCCCTTTTTACTCATGCATCAATCTTCTTCTTATATCATTATGGCGGTGAGAAACTATTTAAATATTTGTTTTATCTTTTTAAATATAATTAATATGAAAGACATTCATCTTACCACAATGCATATAATTCAAAATCTATGATTCAGTAGAATGGTAGTGCTAGATACCAACTTTATGTTGAATTGAAACTCTAGTCAAAACTTTGCAAAATGAGTTTGATTTCTTCATGTTTCACAAGTTTTGATGACTCAATTTGTCATTTCAACAAGGTACACAAAACTCGTAGTTTAATTGCGAACATATTTAATTCATCAGAGGTTGCAACTTCAAATTACCCACAAACGATATAATCCACACATTTTCGAAAACTTTCCTTTCGTATGTTTGTTTTTTAAAACTTGGAAACTGCGACTGCATTAGAATGAGAATTTTTTCTTTTACACAACTTCTTGGCTAAAAAACAATTCAATTGAAATCGTTTGGTTAACAAGCATAAAAGACATTTTTACATTTTCTGGCTTTAAAGAGCTTGCACCCTTGTCCGTTTCCGATGTTTTTTCTGTGTCCTTTGAGAATCTGTATGAACTTTTTTGCTAGGGGAAGAGGGATTAAAGCAAAAAACGTTCACCCTCAGAGAGAGCTAAAATAACGAAAAAGTAAACGAACGTGATGAACAAGAAACAGTTAAAAATACACTGGTTTGACAGTCTTGACAGTTTTCATAAACTAGCCCACAGAAATTTCTTGCACTAAAATTCGTAGCATTACAAAATTTCTCACTCTCTCGTGAACGCTCTCTTCTGCGAAAAACTACGAAAATTCTCCATACTCGAACAGCTTTTCGTAATAATTCGTAAATTTTCGTAAAAATTCGCTGTTTTAGGAGGGTACGCGAACGGACCTAATACTTTTACCCGCATAGCTTTCTGTCAAAGCAACCTACAAAATTTTTCTTTCTCGTTGGTGTTTAGCGTTTATTTTTCGCGTTAAAAATGGATGGTAGCAGAAATTTAATAAAACGAGAATGAAAGCAGAAACCATTGGAACATTTCCAAATATTATATGAGATAAATCATTAATGTAAACACAGATTGGTGGGAATTTTTACCAACTACCAAATTCGCATATGCAATGAGCGACTGATAGCTCTCTCTCAAAAGACTGGTGTCTGGTTCCGTACGACCACTTCCAAAACAGTGCGAATACACACGATTAGTGCTGAGCGACTATAATAGCTTTTGGCTTCGATGCGTTCAGTTTCGATCACTTTTGCTCACTTCCAAAAGTGCGAATCCATTCGCTCTCACTTATGAAAACGCGGCAGTCAGGTGGGGAAACTGAACGCAGAATTTTGACATTAGCTTCCGATTGCTTTAGACTATTGCAGTTCAGCCTTAATATTCGGTAATGTTTTCGAAAGTGATCGAAAACTGAACGAATCGACGCTGGGCTTATTATTTGTTGGCTCATAAGATTGTGCGTATTCGTGAGCTTTCATTTCATTACATACAGCAAAATTTTGAATATGTTGCTCACTTGAGATGTTTTGTTTTTCACGGTATTTTCCTCGAATCGAGCTTGTAAACCCATGCTCGGCAGTTTGACGCATTATTCATTGAGCCACGGCACCTAGAAAAAACGAAACTGCGTATATGACAAATAAATTGAAGAAAAAAAAAATCATATTTAAATAATGACTAGCTGTCCCTCCCAGATTAATTGATTGATGGATGCTTGATGATTTTGTGACTTTTGAGCGAACGACTTCAACATAAAAGAATGTCCGATATTAAAACTGAGCGAAGACAAGAGTAAAATGCCCTTAAAGAGTCATTTAAGATTTCCCAAATTAGGTTGGTATACATTAGGGAAGCGTCCTCAGACCTTTGCTATTTATTGCAATCTTAGATTATCTGCTTGAAGGAAAATTGGCGAATAGATATCTTTGCTGACGACAAACATTGCTATCATAGGTGAATATAAAACGTTCCTGCAACGAACATTTTGTGTATGGGTGGACTGGATCACACAAATGCAAAAACCCCAGCATTTAATTGGAATTAATGATGAAGTGGTACGAATCCGGGAAGCTTTTCTGAAGTCTGTGTTGTTCCACATCTAACCGTGCGTCCGTCTACAGTTTCCTGGAATACATTATGCTCCACATACCCTATAAATTATTAAAGTAAACTCCTCTGTTATTTTTATAACGAACGTTTCCAAGAATTTAATAGCTGTTTGGATAAGCAAGCTGATATCTTCTTCAACCAAGAAAATACTTCTTTTATTGTTATGACTTTCGGCTAGAATATGCTGGAGTGCAGGAGACGAAGGGAGCTCCTATTCATAGACAGCATTTTAGTAGTACATGGACTTGTGTACTATGCTACCGCAAAACTACTTAAAAGTCGAATTTTTTCATAAAACTATAACGGCAAGATTCACAGTCTAAGCTCAAGCCGCAGCTTAGCTAAGTAGAACGCAGGGTTTAAGTTTTCGCTTAAGTTTTTCGGGTTTCACTGTCATTCAAAAATTGTGACTTAGCTAAGCCATATAGAAGAAGTGATTGTGAATAATTTGTGGGTAATTAACTACTGTGAATTGATCTAAGATGTCAAATAGAAAAATGGCGTGGAAAAATTGAAATTGAATTCAATACCGGCTGCGGGCATATATTTCTAGGCTTAGGTGTTCTTAAAAAAATACGATAATTTAAAAAAGGCATGAAAAAAAAAATATGCGGAGGAAATTGTAGGTATGCCACGGGCGGTAGACCAGAAATAAAAAAGTTTCAAGTAATGTAAAAATGTTGTAAAACAATAGTATTTTGCAGAATTAGAATCATGTTCATAAATAAAGTAGTTACAAAGGTAATGTGCTAATGCTTGTAACATCAAATAATGAATTTTGCTCTGAAAGTAGTTAAGCCACTAAAATTGGCGGCTTAAGTTTTATCAATACTTGAGCAGGGTTTACCCCTTTAGCCGACACTGTGAAACACCAAGATGAGTTAAACCGTAGCTTAAGCTTCAGCTGAGGCAGTTTTAACAAATAATAATCTTTTTATTAGTCGAGAAACGTGAGTAAAATTTCTATAATAAGAAGAGTGTGATTACTCAAACTTAGTGTGCAAACTTAGTTTGTAACCATCGATAAGCGTTTATTGAATACCACCTCAATAAATTTCCTTTTTTTAAATGAAAATCTAAAATGTTTTCGAATAGTTATGATGAATTAAATGAATATGAACTTAAAAGAACACGTTGTAGTCGAGTATTCAGACAAAGAATCAATTATGGAATACGAGTATCTTAAATGTCTGACCATATTTTAAAACTCCAAAAAGATGAAATTGTGTAAATATGGGACATGTTCCATTTTGCTAATTCCTGCGATTAGTCGCAAATGCGCGCTTTCGTAAGACAAGCGATGTAACAATTCGCCACATTTAATAGCTGCGATAATAATTATGAGCTCTGTGCGCGCATTAATATTGGAAGGAGAATGTTTCATTTTTTACGACTGAGAAGTCGCGTGATGGGAAAGTTTATTAGGTATAAAAGGGTGAAGGGGCAATATAGAAATGAGATAGAGTATCACACTATTCATTTACTTTTAATTTTAATGACTTACAAAATATTAAAACCTTAAAATAATACACCTAAAATGATAAAATACTTTATGAAACCTTCATATTCATATCTTTTCTAAATAAGACCCATTTTCAAAACGAGGGAGTAACTAGGTGTTTATTGTGAATCACTCCATATAATAAATACAGTAGTCAATTATTTTAATTTGAAGTTTATTGCAAATAAATTTGTTACTATTTTTAGTTTCTACTTGAGTGCGCACTTGTACAAATCGCTATCTAAGTTATTACGCTGCTCAAATACTTGACTGAAGTGTAAGTGGCTAATTGTTTGTTGTATAAAGGTTGCTTTGAAAGATTCACCTCTATCGTGAATAATTTTTTTTCTTATTTAAAAAAAGTGTTCCTGAGCAATAACAAAATGAATGTCCGTCGGAATTGCCGATAAAAAAATAAAATATCAGGCCGTAAGCAGCCCATAGAGGGTCAAGGCCTAGCATCTCCCAACTATATATGTTGTGCTTGGTATACATTTCTGCTCATACAGAAGAGACATACAGTTTTATGCCGTATCCGAAAGGCAAAGGGGTTTTGAGAAGCTTTCTCATGACAGTAATACTCTTGAATGTTTGTCAGACACTCGGAAGAGGTGGGGCTGTAAAAAAAACTTTTGATGGTATTTTTCTGGATTCGAACTTGGAACCGCTTGCGCAGTAGTCCAAAGCACTAACCACTGCGCCACGGCACCCAATTTGCCCATGACCCTCATTTATTTGACCCAAAATCTCAACTGAATTTAAAAAAACTAAGTTTTCTCAACTTTGTCATGGACTTACTAATGTTTATCCAAAACGTTATTGCTATCATCGGTTATATTTTTTTGCTTTACTTTACAATCTTATATGTATGAATATCATTTAATATTTTGAAAAAATGTCTTCAAATTTTGATCGTTTAGGGTAAACAGATATCCTTCGGTACAACTAAAAATATGTCAGAATATGACAAAAGAAAAAAAATATTTGTTCATCATACTTCTTAGCGTAGGTACATTTAGGGAAGATTTCATACTTGTAAGGATGACTATTTGAAAACTTCAGACTCACATACATATTATCTAGCTACCTTCCTGCTGAAAAGTATGGAAATGCTGCTTGGTATCCACGGGCGCAATGTTGCTCTTTAAATAGTAGTAGTAGTAGTTCTTTTCTTTATTTTCATAAAAAAATCTTACAATTTCGCTTACGTGCTAAATATATACATACATATAAATTAGTTCTAATGATAACTAAAATTTTCAAAAGAAATTAAAGAAATATTCGACAATGACTATAGTCGTCTATCGGAGGTTTTTATTTTAATTCCATATATCATATTTATTATTATTTTAGTTATAAATTTATTGTTTTTTAATCTTCCTATTAATAATTAAATTCAGTCAGCAATTCTCTCCTATATTCTAACGCTAGTGGTATACATACATATATTTAAATATTCTTTCCCAATCTTTTTCTGCTAACCGCTCTTGTCCGAAGTACCTACATTTTAGTTCTTTTAAAATATGCCATCTTCCTATGAAGTGTTGTTATGTTTCCATATCTAAATTGCACATTGAGCAGAGCTTTGATGAGTTTTCCCCAAACCTATTACCGTTTAGTTCTATAAGATCACATCTGGCCTTAAATATCCATCTTATTTTATTTAGTTCAAAGTTATCTCTGAGGTATACTATTACCTTCCTGTGATCAAGGTGTTTGTGAAACATTTATTTGTTTCTGAAATGTTTCATAAATGTTTCAGAAATGTTTCACTCGGTCTGGACGCTTTGTGAAACATTTATTAAATGCTTATGAAATGTTTCATGTTTTCCATTTTAAATGGGAAAATAATTTTGTTTCTCAAGCTTTACGTGCAGAAGAATAGTGTTAAATTTAATAATTTTTGCATTTCTGAACTCAGGACAAGAGCAGGAATCCAATTCTGAAAGTGATTGTGTATCTGTCTGTCCGTGTATAGGGTAATGGCTCTTTACTGGAACGAATTTGCGATGGTCATTATCATTCACATAGAGGGAACTTAGGCGCAATGGTGTGGATGAAACATTGGTACTGTTGAAAAGGCCAACGCTAGAATAGAAAATTTTGGCAGACTCTGGCCAATATGTGTTATGTGGTGGAAATAGGGGAGGCCATAGGAGGTGGTGGATGATGAATGAATTTTACATTCGCTGCTACGTGCAATGATTCGTATTCGTCTGGTGGTATCGCGGTATTTTATAGAAGTGTTTTGGCGTGTGAAATTATTAATTAGTGCTGACTTGATAGGTGTAAAACTTTTTTTTCTTATAGTTTACACATGACATTTATGTTCAAATAAAATTAGAAAGAAAAATCAACTATGTATGCGCGTTAGAAGGCATCCAAACAATAATAGGCTTACGATTTTTAATGCTAATAAGGAATGCAATTCATGAAAGAAATTCCACGCTAGTTACCGGGGTCATTTAAATTTCCCTTTTTTGAATACATTCCCTTCTATTTGAATGCATTATTTTTTGAAGATGTAACACGCCTACCAAACTGCAAGATCTGGTTGCTGAAATTTCCCATGAGCATTTATACCGATATAGAGATACTCATGCTTATTTTAAGATTCGAATGAATAGTCAATTCTTTCGAATGTCTCTATTCATTCGAAAGATTTTTTTGTATTTTGAGATTCGAATGAAAAGTGTTCACTTTCGAATGATACCGCAAAATGAACTCAAATAAATTCAACTCTCAAAGTCAACTGTTTGACATTTCTTTTTATACAGGTTGACCATACCTTGTTTTCTTTGCGTGAGAACTCTTCTCTTTCTTATTACAATATTTTTATTAGTTATACTTTGACGCGTTTAAAGACGAAATTTGAGTAATACATTTTATAAGACATGTTTTGTATACCTATAATAATATCGAGCAAAATAAAATAACATACATGTATATTTAATTACAAGTCTCTCCCACCATATACTCGGCACGAATCTGGTCACTCTACCTTTATTTTGAGTGCTGTCAGAAGCAAAATATACATTTGCTTGGTGATTTGTTTTTAATAATTAGAGTTGTTTTTAGATCAAATAAAATGCTGCTTTCTTTTGTGGACAGTGCGAATGAATAGGACATCATAGAAAATTTAAAATAAGAGTAAAAAAAATAGAGTTGAAAAATAATTTTATGCATTCACTGGTCTTTGCTTTGGAATTTTAGTTTACATAGAACTTCAGTGGGACTATTTTATTTATACGAATTGCCGGTCACCAGTTTTTCTGATCAAAACGTGACCTATACCAACAGGATCAGAAATTATCACTTAAAATTACTTCATTTAATTTTCTACAGAATATTCAAAATATCTTACTATATTTACGTGCCTGTGAATCTATGCGCCAGAAAAACGTCTTCGCATGAAAAATGACATTTGTTTCGAATGAATAGAATCTTAAAATAGGCAGAAGCAATGAACATTCTATTCTTTCTATTCATTCAAAAGTCAAAATACTGTCTATGCGAATTCGACTCACTTTCGAATGAATTCGAATGTCAAAATAAGGCTGACTGCAAATTTTGGCTCAACAAGATGTACGGTTAAGGACAAAACTTATGTAGTGTGTAGCCAAAATGACCAGGGTATATAGGGTCTGTCTGCCGCAAGCCTGTAATCTGTCTCCCTTGCTGATGTAGGACTCTGTGCTTACAACACTTAATACTTTTTTACATCTACCCTACACTCAGGCAGATGAGTCGCAGTTCTTTCTGTCGGCTTAAGCCTGAACTCCAAAACCGATCGTCGAAGACTTGTGTCTTTGCGATTGAAAGTCTCTATCTTTCAGGGGAACATTTTTGGTATCCTAATGGCCGCTAGCTGCATTATTATAATCAGATGAAGTGTTGTAGTATATGTATGTATCTGTACTCATAGTAAAACTGCACTTGATTCAATGATCAATCTTTTGACCACTTTTAAAACAGTAGGTGTGTGCAAGAGTCATCTAATCTTCGTCGCAAGATCGCTGTCGCTCTTCTGGGTCAAAGGTGACACTGGGATCGTGGGAAATATTACCGCTAATGACAAAAGGGCTCCAAATTGCTTTGGAACTTTCTGCATCGTCAATAAAGAGTCTTATTTCTAGTTCGGTTTCTTATAAACACAATTGTATGTAGTTTGATCATTCCATGCATGCATGCTAAGTATACGACGACATCCGTGGCTTTTTCACTATTTCTCAGGAGAAAATACCTTACAAAACCTATTGCCGTTCCTATGGGATACTTTACTCTTACAAATCATTGGAATATGCTAGACCTAATCGAATCCTATACCTGTGATTCTTTTTAAGAGGCCAATGATACTATGAAACACTTTCTACTTGCTCGTATTAGGCTGCAGATTTTAGGTACTGATGTGGTGAACGCTGTTACCGTAGGAGGATACTGAAGTATTCTCGGATAATTCGGATGAAAATATGAGTTAAAAGGAATGTTTTCCAACAATACAATGGACTTGGGTAAGACGGATTGCTCCAGTAAAGCTGCATCTCTCATCTTTTAAAATATTCCAATCAATGTTAGTGTGTTTGCTTAATCCTTCCCAAAATTTACTTAAGATACCTTGATCCTTGTTTAAAGTTATCCTCTGGAATCGTCCCTTTTTTTTCTCGGGCGTTACCTTGAAAGAAACCTCAAAGATACAAAGCAGAACAGTTTTCAAAATATGAGTGTGTTTAAGCCAATGTTTCTGCTTACTTCATTTCGAGGGATTAATGTACGACCTACCTCTTTAACATACAGTTGTCCGCAAAATATTTACTGCATAAAACCACCAGCTTATACCACTTGGAAACTGTATTGAAAGCATTGGCCATAATATATAGCACGTTTTATGTCATACGACTATTATCTAATGCATGAGATCATATAAGACTTTCCTATAAGGTGAACACAAAATTAAGTTAACATATGTTCATCATATACTTCCAACTCACTGGTCACATATCCCCAAAGACCAAACAAAAAAGATATCTAAAGGATTCCATTAGTAAAATAACCTTCACTCATTCTAATAAACGGAAAAGTGCTTATGTCACCTCTGGACAAAAGAGAAAATTAACGCTCACTGATTGGTGTAGTCCTCGTGAAAAGGATAATAACGAGAGTAAGGTTTGTTTTCAGGGATTAACCTAATTCCCAAAATTAATTATTTCAATTTGAATTGTTTGCCCATTACTGTTTATCTATCGATTTATTTGAACTGCGGTTTCGCAAATGAAAAAGAGAATTTAAAATGAAATGCCTGATTGTAAGGACATTTCATGGACATCTGTGTCCACTTCAGTGACTTTTCATTCTCTTAATTGTTTAAGTTTGTATCGGTATCGCTAAGACAACCACAAATTGGATATTGTAGTCGTTTCGAAATTACATAAATGTTTCACTTGAAAGCGTAGCCAACAATTTCGAAAATTACTAAAGAATACTGTGAAATTAATTGGTAATTGCGCCAAGACATCAAATACCCACACACACACTGCTCAAAGTTTTGTTCAAATATAACAAAAATAATTGATATTTAAACTTTTACATTCATCATCAAGGACACGTGCCATATCCTTCACATCACACCAATAACAGGTATCGCATAAGAAATAACCTAAATCACATGTCAGCTGAGTTAATCTTCCAAGCGATTGGTTTAGAAAATGACTCCAATGACTAAATATAGCAATGTATGAGCCATTAAATAAAAATGGGAGTATGAATCCAGAAATACCGAGAAATTCCCAAGTATCCCTGAACAAAAAAACAGAAAAAAAGAAAAGGGAATCTCGAAAATTCACTCAGCGGTACATGACCTTGAATTAAAGGTACATTTCTGAAAAGAATTATAGCCCAACAAAAGACAGAAATAAAATGAAAAGGAATTACTGACAAAAAAAAAAGTAAATACTTCTGGGGTAGGGTTGCCGCTATGTCTGGGATGTGAGAGTAACTTTGAAAAACTTTTGAAATATGCTAGATGAAGAATACGTCAAATTGATAGATAGGGCTATTAGAATCCCAACAAGATTTTGCTCTTAAAACCGAGAGGTTGTTCTCCAAACCTGAAGAAGGACCATGACCAGGCTGACTCAGTGGGTAAACAAATATAACACATAAATATAACATCCATCCTCTGCGGTCCCGAGCAAGCTGCTTTCAGTTGTGAAGACCAAGTTTTCTGGCATCCAAGACAGCTTGGTCTTTGTACCGGAGGTTCGGTCTTCTTCGCCGTCTCGAACCTGGGGGCTGGGATGCGAAGATCCTCTTCGCTGGAGCATTGTTGTCCATTCGCTCGATGTGGCTGAGGCAATGTAGCCTGCGTATCTTGGCTTTTTGGACTACATCTACATCCTGGTACAGCTCATAGAGTTCGCGGTTGTATCTTCTCCTCCATTCGCCCTCCTCGCATCCCGCTCTTAAAGGATGCGAAATATGAAGGAAAATATACTGGACAAGAAACATCTTTGGTGCAAACATGTGGGGCTTATTATAGCATATTGGTCCTCTGGATCTATACTGCTATGATAAGAAACATTCATTACTTATGGAATAGTTGTCTAGTAAAAGGTCTTTAAAAGGCATGTCACGTCTGCACCTTCCTGAGTACACCTGCCTCTGCTCTAGATGCACTACCTCTTCTTAAACTTATATCATGGGATACACTATCAGAGCATTCCATCATCTTAGACGGTGTGGGTTCTTGTACATCCACACTTGGGTTTTTGATGAACTTGTGTGACATCTATCTTCCAAACCTTGTCTTATAAATAAAATATGTTGTCTGGAACAATGACATCAGAACTTTATATGGAACGCAAATATCGATATTCCTAGTGCTCAGGGGTGGTTTTGAGGAGGATCACAGACAGTAATGGAATGCAATTGTATTTTCATGGACTGCTCCAGCTCGAGGGTTTTGGACGAATGAAAGAAATCATTGAACTCGGTCGGAAGAATGATTGCCCGCGGGTCACCATGCGATCTCGGGAAATGAGATTGTTAGAAAAATATCAGAGTAAAACTAATGAGGACCTTAACCTATGTTGTGACTTTCTTTTACCTCACGGCATGTATGGCGTATCTCTCCAGGATGAAGACTGACAGAATGGATGCACCCTGATGTTTCTAAGAAATCAGCGGCATTGTTGCTGTCTCTAAGCAGAATAGCCTGCAGATAACTTATTGACGCCTTTAAGCGACACCCCTCAAAATGCTGGACTTAAGCGGATGACACGGCAAAGAGCTTCCTCAGTCTTTGCTCGCATGAAGTGGCAGACGTGACGTGTGGATGTGGTGAGAACCTGAAAAATAGGATTTGCTTCTCTGGAAGTAAAATCGACAGGTTAAGTTCCTGAGTGCTCTAGGTAAGCTCTTCTATGTTGAGGAGATTAAGACTAATCGAGATCAATCAGTTTCAGCTTGGGTTGATAGAGGCAAAATGACGCTTCTCAAGAAGGATAACACAGATGGCTACTCTAATATGTAGATGTGTAAGGTTCATAGTGTAATTTGATAACAAGAGTATTGATCAGAAAACGCACTACCGTAAAGTCTTATCCTTCTGCAAGATATATGTATTTTTAAATTATAGTTTAGAATCCAAGAACAATCACACCTAAATATTTTACTAATGCAACTCAGAGAATAGTCTCACTACCATATACATACATAAGTTAAAGGTGTAACTCGACCTGATTATATAACAACAAAGTAGTTAAAGTTAAAAGAGATGATATTTTGTGAGCACCAATACTGACACACCTGAAAATACCCATTTAGATTTTGAAAACTGCCATAGTTCTTGACTGACATATACAATTCATAATCATCTCCATACATTAGTGTGTTGCATATGCATTCCGATATCAATTTGACTACATCATAAGTAAATAGAATTAAAAGAAGAGGTCCAATGTGACTCCTTTAGAGAACACCAGAAGTCGCAATTAATTTTATTGTGAAATTAATAACTTATCATCCACTGAGGTCGATGTACATAGCATCTACTTGATTACCTCTACCGACCCCGAAATTAGTAAATTTTTTGACTAAGACTTACAATAAAGGTTCAAGTCTTCCATAACTAACTTATCGAGCATCTGACTCTTTACAAGTATCTACCAAGTTTTCGGTGCATTAGAGTTGAAGGAAGAACTAAACATCTATAAATATTTCAAGCAACGGAAGGACACAAATTTTGAGACCATCGAGATGTGTTAAGGTTGGCTTTCATTTCAAGCTGTTAAGGTACTCTCAAGAGATATAGATATTTCATGAAAAACCGAATGCCAACGTCAATAATAAAAAACCTTCGTCAATAAAATAATCCTCATCAGAATAAACGAATTGAAAAGAACGCAATTCAAAGGCATTACAGATGGTAACGGGGGAAACCGCTGCTGTCTGTCCATCAAACGATAAAGTAACAGAGTAACCATCACATTTATTCTAATTGCTTGCTATTAATAAATTCCCAAAAGTTTATATGGATTCTACGTTATACTGTTTTGGATGTTACCCAATACGAATTGGTTAAGGAAGTTTTCACCTTTGATATTAGCCTTCTGTACAATGATTGTTGCCATCGCCAAGGCTTTTATTTTGTATGCTCTGTCGCTGTCAAATATAACCCGTCAGATAATAATATCACAACTAACAACGCATTTACTTATTTTTTTTAAAGTAGATATAAAAACGCGGTTGACGTATAGTCAGGGCAATTGCAATTGTGTGGGCTTGAGTTAGAGGGATTCGACTGAATGCATACCCACTTACTTACATAAAGGGCTCCCGACCCTTGTAGAGTCCCTGCCTGAGACATCGTTGCCTTCCATCCTCTGCGGTCCCGAGGACGCTGCTTTCAGTTGTGAAGACCAAGTTTTCTGGCATCCGCTACAGCTTGGTCTTTGTCCCGGAGGTTCGGTCTTCTTCGCCGTCTCGAACCTGGGGGCTGGGATTCGAAGATCCTCTTGACTGGAGCATTGTTGTCCATTCGCTCGATGTGGCCGACCCAATGTAGTCTGCGTATCTTGGCTTTTTGGACTACATCCACATCCTGGTACAGCTCATAGAGTTCGCGGTTGTACCTTCTCCTCCATTCGCCCTCCTCGCATAAGGGACCTAATATCCGACGGAGTATTTTACGCTCGAAGGTGCCCAATATTTGCTCAGCTTTCTTACTTATCGTCCAGCACTTGGCTCCATACAGCAGGATTGGTAAGATGAGCGTTCTGTAGAGCATTAATTTGGTTCGTCGAGTTAGGAGTTTTGAACCCAGTTCTTTCGCCAAACCGAAGTAGATGTTTTGGACAGATAAATTTTTGTTTGTTGATAACATATACTTTCTCTTGTCCTCATTCACTTCGAGACCAACTCGTTTCGCCTGCTCATCAATAGCCGTAAATGCCTCTACGACGGCTTGCCGGGATCTTCCGATGATGTCAATATCGTCTGCGTATCCCAGCAGTTGGACGGATTTGTGAAAGATAGTGCCTTCCGTGTTAACACCTGCCCTGCGCACTATCTTCTCCAACACGATATTGAAGAAATAAGATAAATAAGATATATCATAATAAAATAAACAAACATCAACGGCAACCCTGAAAAATGCTTTATTTCTTCTCAATAACCTCTTTCGTTCGGGAATATACTTGAGAAAGTACATAGTATTGACAACAATAAAACACACATCAAGCTGAAGAAAATAATCATTTAATGCTACGAGTATGAAGAGAATCATTTACAATACTTTACAAACATTAGCTACACGACATTAAGCGTCGTTTAATTAGCAATTGAGTTAATAGATTGATAATGGATTTTAAAAATGACAGAGAGAGTGTATTTATTTAAGAAATACTTAGCGTGTTTAAGCAATCGTATAAATTTTTTCAATACTTGTGATAAATTATGTGGCTTTATGAAGTCAATTAACAGTTATTTATTATGAAAAATAATTCGTTTGTAATTTTTTGCATTAATTCTTTCTACGGTCATAGTTGCGATATCTGAGTTTTTAATTGGAGGCCTTGAAGAATAAGAGTTTTTTAATAGAAAATTCAGGTGATATCTAACTTGAGAGTGTAGTGCAATCACTCGCACAAATGTGTTGCTCTTCTTCTCCCTATTTCTCGGAGCAGGATGTTCATAACTCACTCATAACCCTCTCAACTTACTGCATTCATACCAGCCCGCCTATGGGGTTTGTCTCTTTGAGCGGAGGAAATATAGCCAGGCTTGCCAGTTTCGAGCACTTTGTCATTGAAGTTATATCGACGAAAATAAGGAGGCCGAGAAGTCTCTTTCGTAAGATGTGAAGTGAATAGTTCCTAAACCAACACGTTGGGCGATTTTGAAACACTACCATGATGATGTTGTCCACCTTGAAGAGGAAAAACGTTTTGATTCTGGCTTCCGACCCAGCTGCGATGGTGGTGCCTTGGTCAGTTCATATGGAAACTATGCTGATAAAAACTAAGCAGGCTGGCCTGAGGCCCATACATTCACTGACTACAGATGTCAGATGTCATTTCGCTATTTGTATTCGTGACAGAGCCTACTGGAAGCACCACAAAACCGTCTTCTAAAAGAAACTTGCCTTCTATACCTATAGTTCTAAGACATATGTTGGCACAGGGGTTGAAGTTTATTGCAAAGTTCTTTTAGAAAAACGGCGATTGCATTGTCTTTCAGGCCGAATTCACGGCCGTTAACAGAGTATCTGTATAGATAGTCAGGATTTCGGCTCCGCGGTAATCAGATCAGGGCTTGTGAGCACATGCAAATAACTTCTAAATGATATATCCGTGACTCACTGCTGGGTTCCAGGTCCTATGGATATTGTGGATTTATGACTGGCAAGAAATGAACCCTTCTATGGCTATCCCAAACAACAATCTTCTTTAAAGTTAAATTTTGTGATGAATCTATCGATCGAGGAAATCGACGATCACTAGACCTATGGACCTCCATTAATTGATATTACTATGAGGGTAGTTGTTAACTCTTCGTCATTGAAATTCATTTATTTTTTTCATATATCCAGGACTCAGTCCTGTTATGAATATTGAGGACACTAAATCCATGCCTTGGGCAGTGTAAACACACCACAGAAATGCACTTTAACTCAGCACTACTCCAAACCTCACCAACTGCCGAGCCAAACTCATTTGTATTAGGAAGTCAACGGCGATTTTGTTTCCACAAGCAAGAAGCACCATGGAAAGGAGCTCACCTTTCATAGCTAGCCTTCCACAAGCCATCATCAAACTTCTTCTCAAGGGCTACACTCTGATTCATGGTTAGGCGCCCACAATGTTCTTGTTCGTTAGCAATGGCAAAGAGGATCTAAAGTCAGCCGTAAGAAGGGGGATGTAATGCTAACCCAAGCCCCGTTCGACAGAAAGATCCCATCAGACATGTTCCTGAACATTCCAGCAAAGGTTTTCCTCCTACCGACTTTGATTGAAGATGACCCCTGTATTTTCTCTGATGTACTTCTCAGAAGATTTTCTGGGTACAATCAAGCTGTGCGGAAATAGCTATCTGGTTTCAGAATGCAGACAAAAAATCGAATAGTCCTTCACTTGGAGTGTAGTATGAGGACTTTATTGTGGCAAGTGATTTAAAACCTGAGTTCCATGTAAGAAGAAACTTTCATCAATTACGTCCTCAACTAACGTAGAGTAGCTGATTGCCAAAGGCTTTCAGCTTTCTTAGTTCTTGGAGTTTGCCCTTAATCCACTCCAAATTGCAATTTCCGATGACATCGTAGTATACTGTTGAAATGAAGACTTTCTGGAACCGACACTAAGCTGCAGGTAGTGATTCTGTCTGGTTACAGAATCTGCAGATTAACGATGTGATTTCCAAATAAGGGACACTTGTGTAGCAAAGAAAAAATTGCAACAAAACAATGACCGCCATCGGGGAATTGTCCAAACCGACTGGTGACACGAACTCAGTTTCCCTCGTTAGTCGCGTTCATCCAAAAGTACAGAATTTATCCTATCCATTTGATATCAAAATAAAAAGAGTCAACATTCGGGTCAAAGCTAAACGAGTCCCACTGCAGAGAGCTTGACGCATTTGCAATTTTTTTTTTTGTGCTATCAACCGACGTGTGTTGTTTAAAACCAAAAATACATTTGGGAAAGGTCCCCAAAACACAGTTGTTTGCTCTTGTTGCTACGTGACTGTTGAAGGGTGCAAATGTGGTTGAAAAAAAAAAGACACAAATTTACATATCTGATGAATTTATTTACATTTGGTGAGGCAGAGAAAAATTTATGACAACCTTCCATAGAGAAATGTTCATATGTATAAGAAGGAGCAACTGCTTGCTCCTTTGCAAAATCGCACGTTTTGTTTGTATTCGTACGTGTGTGTCAAGACGTCTGAGGAATCTTCCTTTCGAAAGTGTAGATCCTCATTTAAAACACATTACACTCCGCAATAGGAATACAAAGTGCCAATAATGTAACATTCCGTGGAGATACTTAGAGTATCTGGAGTGTGATGTAATATTTACGATATCGTTTTATAATTATGCGTATCCTGAGTACAAGCGGAAAATGTTACGTATTCGACAGAGAATGAATGCACTTTTGTTCATTAGGAGAACAATAAAATGTATTACGTGGTGAAGTTTTTTTTATTTTAAAAATTCTTTTCATATTTAATGGAGAATCCAAAATTGAATTAATGGCAGTGCATGACTGCGCTTCGTTAGTTAATAGCCGAGCTGTATTATGTAGAATGATGTTTAAATGACCGCGAATAGATTTGCATTGTTGTTGTATTTTTAATTGCACTGCGGGCAGGTTGAATTATTGTTTTTAATTTCAATGATAGTGGTGTGAGTTTTAGGTGAGCTAAGAGCCCCTGGTCTAGTTGTTGCGAAGTAACGAGGATTTAATAGTTTTAAATTAGATTAAATGGTTTGATAGGTACTTGAATTTGTTTGTTCTAAATGTTAGCTTCAGAGGTCATACTCTTCAACTTCAATAGGCAGACCTTCTACATCCAAACAGGTATGTATGCCTCCTCATGGGAGACGTAATCATAGTGAATGCCATGGTAGGCAGCGACAATGAAGGACTCAAGCATGTTATGGGGAGACACGTCAAGATCCCTAAATCTAATGATTGCGAGGTATCTGCCGCTGCCTGCTGTGGCAAAGATAATAGCTAGAATAATCCTGGAGCGAATCAAAGAACACCATAAAGACAAACTCAATGCCGAGCAAGCAGGTTTCCGAACTGGATCCTCCTGTGTGGACCACAACAACACCTTCATCATCGAACAGTGTGTTTAGTATCGATCACCACTTCACCTGCTGTTCATCGATTTTGAAGAAACGTTTGATAGTGTCCTTGCGCAGGAGAGGCATTCCGAATAATTTAAAAGCAATTATTAAGGCTACATATGATGGGTCCATATGTCACGTCTTACACAGAGGGAAGCTGTCTGTGGACTTCGAAGTCCAAAGTGGGGTTCGACAAGGCTGCATACTTTCACCAATACTGTTTTTAGTGGTGATTAGCGATGTTCTGAATGCGGCCTTATCAACAGGAAATGGAGGAATTCGATGGACTCTTACATCTGAACTCAAGCACTTCGACTATGCCGATGATGTATAGCTTCTGTCTCACAGAATAATGGACCTTCACCAAATGAAAGCAAATTTGGAGAAGGAAGCAGATGTCGTTGGGCTGAAAATGAACTCATCAACTCATATGCATTGCTGGACAAACGGTTCAGAGAATAGAGAGTTTCCAATATTGTATTGTCTCATCCGATGGCGCAACCAAACTGGATATAGCCAGCCCAATAGGTAAAGCAAAATCAGCGTTTGGGACGCTATCCACAGTTTGGCGAAGTAATGCAATTACACTCTCTAGCGAACAGCTTTATCAGAGAACGAGCCATGAACCTATAGGCACAACCATACGTCGACGAAAGTGGCAGTGGATTGGTCACATTCGAAAGGGTGACAGATCCATAGCTAACCAAGCGATACAATGGAACCCGCTTACGCAGGATGGCAGGATACGCAAAGGAGTACGTGGTGCAGAACAGGGGAGAAGAAAGCACGCCAACTGAGAAAGAGTTGGGGACCCACAAGGGGCACATAATCGTTATAAGGTTCCTAAAGCCCACAGGAAATAAATTCCCATTAAAGTGATGGGCTTTATTATCACTAAGAACTCTGATCAATAACCAACTACTAAAATAACTTGAATCGCGGAAGCTCCTTAAGGGGACCCCCCCATTCACGATTTCAAATTTTGACGCTGGGCTGGTAAATGAACATAAATTATTTTTTAGGCTTGTAACTTTGCATACATTTATTTGAAGATTTAAAAAAGAGAAACAAATTTTACATAATTTATTTTTTTGTGATCAAACAAAAGATTTCCGCTCACTGAAACATCTGAAAGCAAAAATTCCAACGGGATCAGAAAGAGTACATGTTTGGCTCTGGTATGAGCTAGGATTATTAATTTCGCACAAAAAGTAACAAAATGGCGGACCTTTGAATTTTTTATTTTTTTTGAAAATCACCTTTTTTCAGCCACAAAGCAAGTTAAAAAGTAAAGAAGATCTTCATCGATTTGATTTATCTTAGTTCATGCTATAGCTATATATGTATAGAATAACGTATTAAAATTTGGAACCGATTGGATTATTAGTTTTTGAGTAACCTCATGCGCCAGTCGTAAAAACACTGTTTCGAGATAAAGTTTTGAGAAGCAAATTCTTGGGTATAAAACCTACCTACGTTCCACCATAAATCTATATTTTCAAGAGTTTTTGAAATTTTCACTTGAAATTTTAAAGGAACATTCTTGAATAGTTATAGGTTCGAATTAAAAAAAAATCGATTTTTGGGGGAGTCCCCTTAATGACCAGCAGTACGGCTTTGGCTGCATGCAGTTCAAGAGTCGAGTCCCAGAAAATGCGAGCAAATATCTCAAAGAATTACAATCATAAGAAACCTTTTCGAAACTTAATGTCCTTCAGATTTGACATGAAACTGTTGATCCCTTCTACGCGTGTAAAAAAGTGCACCGCGTCCATCACGTTAAGTGAACCTGTTTGATGTAAAGGGTCCGCCAAATAACCTTTTTTTTTTTGAAATGCTATAAAAAAACTACTAAATAGTTTCTCAAATTTCTTTTTTTATTTGAAAATACAATCCTTCCGGTTAATAATGGAAAATAATTTCATTCAAATGGCTGCCTCGGCTGGCCATGCAGTAGCCTACACGATCGGTCCAATTTTTAAGCACATTATCGATTGTGTGCAGCTGTATTTCACCAATGCCTTCCCGAATATTGTCCTTTAAAGCGTCAATTGTCTCTGGCTTGTCGGCGTAGCACTTATCATTTACGCCACCCCACAAATAATAGTCCAACGGTGTCAAATCGCAGCTCCGAGGTGGCCAAACGACATCAGCTCTGCGGCTGATAATGCGATCTTCAAAAACAGGGCGCAAAACATCGAGTGTAGCTTGGGCTGTGTGGCACGTAGCGCCGTCCTGTTGAAACCAAATGTTGCCAATATCCTCCTCTTCGCCCACTTAGCGGAGCGAAAACGCATTGGATGGTCAGTTGGCTTCAACTCCTGAACCAATTGGACTTTGTATGGCGTCATACCAAGGTCTTTATGCAAAATTCGTCTCAATGATGTCTCCGAAATGTTCAATTGTTGAGAACGACGTTGAATTGATGTTGATGGCGCTTCACGCACACTTTCTGCCACAGCAGCAATTTTCTCGGGTGTACGGACTGTTTTTGGCTTTTCACGCTTTGGTTTATCGATGAGGATGCCAGTTTCTGCTTCTCGGTGCCACGGTGCTTCTCTTCTTCCAAAATCCGTACGCAATTTTCGCACACATTCTGCAACATTACCATGATTTTCAAAGTAATGTCGCAATATTTCCCAGCGTTGTTCAAGCGTATACACAACCATATTCATTCAGCGGAAGGATAAAACTAATTATCTGTCAAATCAGACATGAGCTAAGTGTTACCATTCACGAAATAAGCACTAGTTGAAACAAAAAAAACGTTAGATGGCGGACCCTTTATTTGTTACCCATTGTTTATTTTTATTTCTTTAAGCTTAAGGATACATTTCAATAATTATTATTATTATAACAATTTGGTTTTCCTTTTCTCCCATTATAAATAATTGAAATTATTTCTTAGCACTCGTACTTTTTTTATTGTGAGCCAATATCTCTTGGTGTCAGGGGATGAAAAACTCAATCTCTATCTCGTCTTTCTGTTCCATTTTATTTATGTCCACTAGCTCTGGAGGTTCTTCTTTTAAGATTCTGCAATCACTGCACTTTGAGGTTAGTCTAACACCTCACGTCCTTTGCATATTAGATTTCCTTGTTATGTTCTTAAAGAAAATTATTCCGTTTCTCAATTTTACTCACCTTTCCATACTACGTACTTAATTTAACCACCAGAGAACAAAGTGAATCACGTCTAGTCATAAAATTGTATGACTTCCCACTCCGTCATTTAATTGATATTCACAGTAGTGCATTTTTTTCACTTTTAGTTTCGAGTTTTTACCTACTCCCCAACAAAAGGAGCTACAAAGCAATTTTTAAATTAAGACACAATCTCATTTCTCTCAGAATGGAATAAAGCTTCACTCGATTTAATTAACAAAGAAAAGAAAATTGGCCAGTTAGTTCCAAGCTGCCTTTATGCCATTGAATACCAATATAATGCCTGACTATTCCTTTTTCTATAAATATGTCAAAGGAGTGTCATAATAAAAGCTAAGGCTTTTTATAAACAAAAAAATTATTAGCCGTATTTTATTATCATCCATGATCCATAAGCAAGCTTTCTATCAAGATCTCATGGCCAATGTGTAGGCGTGTGCAGGTCCATAATTGTGCTCTAACTGTCACTACAAATGCTGTCCTTTCATAGGCTATTATAAGCATATACATACATATACCTTTGCCGGAGACAAATCCTCTGCCTTCTCTTGCTCCTATGCCCACTAGTCCACATGCGTCCTATTCCATAGCTCAGATAGTTGCGTCCAAGCTTGAGAAATAACTATCCTTTCAGTCATCAGTGGCGACATTTCTTAATGATCTAGGTTACCCAGGGGGTCCCAGTTAAGCAGTATAATCCTTTAAGGGGAGATTCCTAAAGTTCCGCCGTCTTATGTCCTGTCTTGTCTTTTTGTCTGACAAAAAATGGCTTTTACTACAACTTCTGTTGATCGAACGTAAAAAAGTTGCCTAACATAATTTTTAGGAAATTTTTCAGGTATAAAAATTTCATAGAAAAAAAAATATTTATTAAGTAAAAATTTTGAGAAAAATGCATTTTAAGTAAAAAAAAGTGGAACAACAAATTTTCATAATTTTGAGTTTAAGAAGCCATTACTTTTTTGTAGCTGCACAGATGTACCCAAAGGGTTTAAGACTTAAGATGCGCTACTAAATTGTCTTTTCAAAATGTACAAAACCTTTTTTATACCTATAATAGTTCAGAAGTTATAGCGTTTAAAGTGGCTACACCTCCCCATTTTGGTGGGCTATGACTTGAAATGGGGTGAGAATAGACCCTCAGGAATCCCCCTTAGAGGATTATACTGCTTAACTGGGACACCCTGTATATGTATGTATGTATATCTCTGAGCAATAGAGCAGAATGTTTACCTTTGTTTGGATGGGAACTCCATAGGAGCAAGTATGGTCAATAGTTTGACTCCATTTGATTAAGGTGCTGTTGGATCATAGCTCTCGTAAGGTATTAAGTCAGATTTGGAAGACACCCAAATATTTTGGAGTAAACACAACCAAACTGCACTCGTAGTTCTCTTCAGGCGTCTCAAAGATGAATGTGGTAAAAGCAGTCTTGATTGCACTTGGAAGGTCGAAGTCCTATATGTCAAAAAGGGTAGGGGCGAGCACGAACTCTTGCGGAAGACCTTTGTTGAGCTTGTTATTGAAGAAGACGTAACCACGTTTGCTATTCAGCCGACAAAAACCTTTACCACTATACATGTACTTGTTTTTCCTTGCAAAATGGCTTTTTTTTATAGATTTCATTTTATTTATTTATAAGTTTATTCCAAGTTCAAGTTTTTCATGAGTCGGTAACTCAGCACATCTAATGCTTTTAACTTGTTTCCCACAAAGTATCACTAACTTCGTTTATTGCATTTTGACGCTGATCAGACGGAAACTTAGTTCATATTGTGACTGTGACAGGCCACTTTATAGTCCTCATGACCTATGCAATGCATTCTAAAATTTTCAATAAATGCACAAGCCACAGCACTAAGGATATGTCATATCCTCATAAAGAATTTATGAATCCACCCTTGAATACTTTTCGTGCAACACACATCATCTCACATGACATTAAACTGACATAAATGTAATGCAAACACTTGGCATAGCCGACACTGACAGCGACAGGACCGCATCCTCTTGGTTTGACATAAAAACGTAGTATACATTCTCCTTAATCGCTCGTGAGTGATGAATGAAAATTTAGTCGCGCACTTTATCTCGTCGACAAAGAGCAATAATGTGCACCAAACTACGAGCACTCTACACTCAACGTACAGCAGTCGTTCTAGTCGTCACACAGGGCTTAGTGGGAATGATGACAGTCGTTGTTGGCAATGTCCTGCCTTTTATATCCCGTGGTGAGATTCCTGTTGTCCTTGTTTTTTGTCCTCATTTCGTATGCCACCAGCAACAGCGCTAAAGTTTGTCATTCGGCATCTTTAACACACACACACACACACATACATACATACACCCTTAGCTGTAGTCATTTCGTCGTAGGCGTGATGAGCCTTTTTTGTCTTTTGCTGTTGGTCCTATCCACCATTAGAAATTGCTTTCCAGAGCCTCAAGGCATGTTGTGCCAGTGAATGAATGAGCGTCCTCCTGATATAAGGAAAGTTTCTCTTGCTTTTGTCAATGGGATTTTTGCTCGTATATATTAGTTATATGTATGTGCTCTACTGTGTGGTCCTTTTTCTAGCTTCTCTTTGCATCCGGTAGTTTTGAGCGAACGCGTTTTATGTTTCTGTCTGCAAGGATATGAGGTAGATAAAAACACTCACATGCCTTCAGAGTCCAACTAAAGTAGAACGCTATAATTAAAAAAAAAACCTAAAAATATACTGTTTCAGGGTTGTTGTTGTTTTTGTTGGTAGATGATGAAGAAATGGGTGCTGCTGTGCCACCTTCATGTACTAAGTACCTGTATAGGTGGTGAATAAATTGAAATCTACTCGCATTCCCTCGCAAAGAAAATAAAAGTGAAATGCTAAAGTTAATGATTTGGTATTTTAATGTGAAATTGAAAAGTAATTTAAAATGTGTTTACCATAAGGAGAATGGGCTATGGAGAAATGTCAAGGTAGAAAGCGGACGAAAGAAGAGCTTCTTCTTCTTTCTGACTTTTGTTTTATCGTTTTTCTTATTCAAATAGAAGGTTATATTAGGTAGAGCATTGCGTTGGTGTTTTTCCTTGGTTTGCTTTGATTTGCTTGCAAATAGAAAGAGAGAATAGTTTTGAGCTCAAGCTTGCCTGTTGACAACAACCACAAATCTACGTTCCTTCTGCTTAAGGTTTCTAAGTTCTGTGCACTGACAGTCAAATTTAAGGCCCGAATATTCCAAGAGCGACCAAAACTTTGCTCCGAGGACTAAAGTCATTTCACCGAATGGTAAATGTCTTTTTGAACTTGGGAATGGAAGTGTCCCGAAAGTTCAGCAGAGTCGTTCAAAATCTGTTCAAGGAAGCACAAGCAGTAGTGTTGAATGGCGAGGAAGTATCTCAATTGCACGTATTTAGGTGTGCGCAAAGGCTTTTATCGACGAATTAACTCACAATTCCCTGAGGTAGTCAGAATGCCAGACAGTCAAGGCCTTTTGCAGACGACATATGTAGTTCTTCATGCGTCTATGTCCAAGATTTTTGAATGAATGAATTAGTTGCACGGATAGTATTAAAACTTGTCGAACTCATAACACAGCGACCGCGACTACGGTTAGGTAGATGGTTGCCAATAGTCCGGGTAAATCATTTTTATTTGGTTATTTTTCTTAGCAAACAAAAGAACCATTCTTGACATTAGGTTAGGTTCGGTTTGTGGGTTGAAAGAGGAAACGAAATACCCCCGCCGCACTCAGGTCAGCACTGACCCATTGTGTTACCCATAGGGGGGCTTAGAAAAAGTACCCCTAGCCCATTTAACTCATAAATATCTGTAACAACTTCTCATGGTTGTACTTACTCGTTATCCGTGTATACAAACCATCCTGATGTTTTGATGAAGTTCAGTAACATGTCGGTATTGACGTTGGAGAGTTCTCCTAGATCCTGAAAGAAGTGCTTGCCGAGGAATTTGTACCTGAAATGTTGGAGTCCAGGGCATTGGTAGAGGAAGTGGGTAGTGTCCTCTATAACCTGCTCATCGCCGCATCCTCTACAGAGTTCTTCTTCCGTCCGTCGTAGTTTCTTTAGGTGGTACCGCAGAGTGTTGTGACCCGTAAGTATCCCCACGAGTATGGACAGTGAACGTCTCTCTTTGCGGATAATTCTCTCGATCCTCGCTTTGTCAAAAGTTGGCCATAGCTGTTTTGCAGTTTTGCAAGTGTCTATGGACTTCCATCTCAAGTTCGCCTCCCTCATAGCCAGTTTCTCTGCTTCAAGCCGGAGAGCGCAGGGCGGGGTGCTTATCGAGAGGTCGGTCAGTTCAAGTGGGTCCGATGAAGCTTTCCTTACTAATTCATCTGCCCTTTCATTTCCCGCGACCCGTGCCCAGTGACCCAGCAGAGTAGAACCTTGTGCTGTGTTCCAAGAGTCTTAAGCTCTTCGCGACAGCACTTCACAAGCTTGGATTTTATTTCTATGGCAGTATTTGCTTTGATAGCTGCCTGGCTGTTGATAAAGAAAGTGATACCTTCTGGCGGTATTGTTCTTACGCTGTTGTCACTGCCAGGACCTCTGCTTGGAAAACACTGCTGTGGTCTGGGAGTCATATAGATCTGGATATACCCAGTGATTCGGAGAAGATTCCAGATCCTACACCGGTGTCCATTTTTGATCCATCAGTGTAAATAGCTATGGATTCGACATTTAGTATGCGGCTGTCTTTCCATTCATCTCTGCTAGGGTTAGCTGAGGTAAATGTCTGTCTGTCTGTCTGTCTTTCAGCGATTCATGCAGCCTAACCGGGAAAACGGATTTTGATCAAACTTCATATCTAGGGTCTGTGGGGTAAACCTTAGAGGAGAAATTGAAATTTCTGTTCTAGCCCTAATATTAACGGTACTTTAGTTAAGTCCAATTTAACAAAAAGCAGATTTGCTCCAACAATTTGTTTTTTAAATTTCACATTTCGGCTATTTTGGCAAAGTTCTATAAGATGGCGCTCAACATTTTCGGCTAAAAACTTTTATAACGGTACTTTACTTAGAGCCAAATTGGTAAAAAACTGATTTGCTGGAAAACGGCTATACCGATTTTGTTTAAACCTTATGCTGAATCGAGCTTAGATACATGCTATAAAATGGTTTAGAACATTTTGGCCAAAATTTGTTACAACAGCACTTAAGGCCAATTTGGTTAAAAGCCAGTATGTTAAAAAACGAGTCAACCGATTTCATTCAAAATTTTACAGTGTATAGAACTGGGCTAATGCTTAAAGATGGCTGAAAGTGATAAAAACGGTACTTTTCTTAGGGTCAAGCAGTTTTAGTAAATTTTCTCGAAAACGGCTTTAACAATTTTGATTAAATCTTATACTTATGCTAGTCTTGTGAAGACTAATAAAATGGCGTACCAATTGCTTATAACGGTACTTTATTTATAGCCAACTTAACAAAAAATCTAGAAATATGGCCATTTCTCGGTTAATATTCAATGGATTTTGGTCAAAATCAAAAGTAAGCAATTAATTTAAATCTATGATGAATTTAAAAAAAAAAAATATTTTTATATTGTAGGCGACGACAGAATACGTTTTATTTTTCGTGCTCCTAATTTGTTCAACAGACTGTGTTTAAAACATATTTTATTTACCTATGTGTATTAGTCTAAGTTTGGTCGCTCAGTCGCATGATTTACCCGATATGTCTCCACTAATGTATACATTATTAAACTAGTATATAAGTTATGCTTTTTGTAATAAGTAGCAGTCAATAAAGACTCTTTAACTGGAGTGGAAACCGCTTCATCTTTTCTTTTACTTCTACAATATATAATTTAATTTTTTAAAGTTCATTCATTTCCAACTAACAGCACAAAGGTGCAAGTACGTACGACCCAGTCGTGCACTTTATTTTTTATGAAATGTCAAATTATATTTAGCAAAAATATTATAACAACAACTCATACGTCTTTTCAAAAATCTATAAACAGAACGGTACCTCTAAATGAATCACCCTTAATATGTCTTTATACCCTATCCTAAGGGTATATTAAGTTTGACACATAGTTTGTAACATAGAGAAATATTAAAGATAGACCCAACAAAGTATATATATAAATGATCAGCATCAATAGCCGAGTCGATTAAGCCATGTCCGTCCGTCCGTCCGTCCGTCCGTCCGTCCGTCTGTCCGTCCGTCCGTCCGTATGTCACCAGTTTTTGGGCCTTAAATTTTGAGCTAGGTTGATGAAATTTTGTATACGAGGTCCTTGGAAAAGTAAGCAATACAAGTGTAAAATTTTTTAAAATCCGCCCACTGACACGCCCACTTTTCAAAAAAATCACCTTTTTTCAATATTTTCATATGAAACTCGAAAAAACTTACATGAGCAAATATGTAGATATCCACTTAACCTACAAATCGTCTATACATTGTATATGACCACGCCCACTTTTTAGGGGCGTTTACTTAAAAAATTTATTTTCGAGTAAAAATATTAGTTTATAGGGCAAAATAGAAAATTTTGTGAATACATTTTCCACCGCCCATTGACACGACCAAATAAGATAGGGATAGGGTATCATACGATTCGCTCCAGGCGGATTGTAGCATTTTTCACTGGTTTTTCTTTCTCTTAGAAATAATTGTTAGAAATTATACACAAGTATCCATTTACATCAGTGGACCTTGCTTAAATTATCCTCCATCCCAACTTTTATAACAATTACATCCCTTTACACGACACAATGAAAAGATACTCATTTTTGTGGCATAAGTTTATGATTGCCTTTAAGTCATAATTTTGCACACTTGCTGGCAAATATAAAAACACTTTACTATCGTATAAACTATGAAAGCAGCTCTTAACATTGCTAAAATGTTTTGGAATGGATATTAAACTCAGTTAGGTGTGTCTTTTCACAAAAAAATATGTAGAAGTTGGGAATAGCTGTATTAAAATTCAAATACACGTCATTTGTGCGAAATTACCCAAATAGGCGTTATATGAACTTTTTTTTGTTATTAGCAAGAGCCGGCCGTGCTTTATCTTGCTTCTGATGATAATTAAACTTTTAGCAATTGAAAGGTAGTTTTTCATTCAAGAATATGTCAATTTCAAATTACTATGCAACAATTGGAAAACTGCGCAGAGAGAGCATGGAAATGTCTGTTTCAAAATGATATTTACGAAAGGGCTGAACTTTCCTCGTTTTCTTCTTTATTTTATGATACCGATTTCAACACAATATTCTGGCATACCTCTTTTCCTTAATTTTCGGGTTGTTTTTTATTTACTTCTTCACATTCTTCCTTATTTTCTGCACAAAACTGGCGAGCTATCGTGCCCGAATCTGTGGAGGTATTTTCTATAACCACCGTGCCCAGACAGGAACTGCGTAAGGTGATAGTTGCAGTCCCCCTGCGTTCTTTTTATCCAAGTTTCAATGTTTGGAATCAGCTTATGGGTCCATCTACCTTTGGTGGTGTTGTTCCACCTGGCTTGCGAAAGTGCTGCAGATGTTGCCCATTCTTCCTATTTTAGGCCTATTTGCGACCAGCCTAGTGTAAACCCTTTGCATTTCATTGGCAAGGATGTCAATAATTATCATTCCAGCTATGACACAGGCTGCTTCGTCCGAAATTGTGCAGTTTCCGACCCGAAAACTTGCATATTCCGTAGTCTTTATACTGGCTTCTGTTTTGTGCTCAGCTAGTTTGAGGTCGGCTGAGTCAAGCCAATACTTAATCCTGGAGACTGCCTCATTCGTGGCGGACTCTATCTCATGGATATGCTTCGCCACAGTCACCACGGCGATATCGTCAGCGAAACCGATGACTTTAACTCCTTCCGGTAGCGTTAGTCGCAAAACACCGTCATACATGATATTCTACAGAAGTGGTCCTAGGACTGACCCCAGCGGAACTCCCGCAGTGATATTATAGTACTTTACGCCATCGTCCGTCTGGTATCTTAGCTTTCTATCAGCAAAGTAGTCTGCGATTATCTTTAATAGGTACTCTGGGGCATTCATTCTGGCCAGTGATCTACCAATGCAGGTTCAGCTGGCAGAGTTAAAAGCGTTTTTAACGTCTAGTGTTAATACTGCGCAGTATTTCTTTGCGCCTCCTTTCCATCTCCTCCCTTGTATTGCTTCGGCTGCTGTATCTACTACTGTCTTTATGGCATCGACGGTAGAACGCGATTTTCTGAAGCTCCTGTTTCCTCTGCCGCTGATAGTAGTCTGATATATATGATACGTTCAAGGATTTTTCCCAGAGCATCTAGCAGGCATATTGGTCGATACGACGAAGGTTCTCCTGGTGGTTTATTTCCTTAAGTAGCAACACCAGATGCTGAAGTTTCCATGGCTCAGGGAAGATCCCCTCATCAAGGCTCCTTTGCATCGTTGCGTTGCTATAAACAGGTCCGGTCTCTTATGGACGGCTTATGGACCTTCTTATTCGGAATACCAGGCCCTTTATTGTCGTCTATTTTCCTGTATGCTTCGTATAGCTCATCCCTTTTTGATTTCCAAAATATTTTCCGGAGTTGTTGCCCTCACGGGGATGGGTTCCGTAGTTGATCTTTGGGGGAATAGATGCTCAACTATTGTCTTCGGCATTGTCGGACAGGATATTTGTGGGGACTTACTACTCTTCAGTTTCTTTGTCACTATCCCATACGCCACTCCCCAGAGATCAATATCTGCTTCGTTGCATAATTGTTTGAAGCATCTTGCCTTGCTCTCCTTGATAGCTTTATCGAGGTCGCGTCTTGCCAGTCTGAACGTAGATAGTCGTTCCTGGAACTCCGGCCTACCCCTTGAATGTTGCGACCTTCACCGGGCCCGAAGGCAGTTTGTTCTAAGTGCTCTTATTTCCTCATTCCACCAGTAGCAAGGTTCACCCCTTTTGCTCCCTGTCCTTCTGGGCATAGCAGCATCACACGCTGTGGTTATTGCTTGAATCAGATGATGCGATAGTGCCTCTGGTGATCCGTAACTATCTGTAAGGTCGATGTCCATCATTTCTCCGAACATGTCTTTGTCGAAGGATGCTTCCATCCATTTCTGTACTGTCAGTTTGGGGCGCTGCCTGGGCTTTTCTTTGTCAACGTTGAATATTATCGCTTGGTGGTCGCTATGTATGTATTCTTACCCGCCATTTTGTTTTACCTAGGAGCGAGTTACTCATGAAGGTGATGTCTATGATAGATCCTTTACCTACTTTGCGGAAAGTGTTTTTTGTGCCGTTGTTCGCTAGACTAATGTTGAATGATGCGAGGAGTACGTGGCGCAGAAGAGTGGAGAAGGAAGCAAGGTAACTGGGAAAGAGTTGTGGAGAGCTGAGGCACATTTCCAGAAATCCCACACGATGGCTCGTAGGCTCGATGGCAATGATGCGCAGCGTGTTTATGTGGTCGGCACAGAAGCATCCACAGTGAAAACCTGCTTGTCCGGCGTCGAGTTTGCTTCGAAAGTGTTCTTTGATTATACTTCTTGTAGGGAGTTGGACGATCGTTTTCCTTTTACACTCATCCGAAAAACTCCCGGCTTCCCAGGTTCTCCTAACAGGTTGGAGTAGTAGACCAGCCAATGCAGTAGGGATAGCTCGAGCATGCTACGCCATACTGGTTTTCATTTTCCTTACTTGGGGGTTGTAGAGCGAACTCGTGCACTTCTTTCCACGAACATCCAGTTCTGACTTGGTTATATTGTTTCTTGGCCATACATATAGCAACTCCTAAGTTGTACTCGTAGATCATCTCTTGAGCTAATCCTTAAGAGTCTTAGTCTTTCATTGGGTTCGGCGACCTATCTCCTCTTTGGTGGTTCCATAAACGGTTCTGCTGTTGCTCCTGTCAAACATGGCGCCACCTCTAACAAGACGATTTGTGTTGCAAAAAGAAGGTCTACTTTTCTTTCATCCGTAGTCTGTGTATGTTGATTTTTAGAAGATGTTTTAGATAGTTTCAGGCAGAAAAATATGTCTAATTATGCCATTTCAATTTACCTTCACAGTCCATACACAAAATTTGCAAGGTTTCCAAGTTTCCTAAGTTTACATCTACATCAATTACATTGTATCGGCTTGAATTCGGAACCGTCAAGTCTTAAAGACGTTAAGCCCTAAAATCGTTAAGTGAACCCAAGAAAGAGTTTAAAAGCCTTTGTGTACCAATGTTCCACTTGTTAGACTCTCATTTAACGCTAACTAAAATTTTACTGCCTAACGTTAAGTCCTAGTTTCTTTCTAGATCCTCTATATAAAGAAACACAAAAGTTACTCTCACACTCAAATATAATCTCTATAAGAACCCGTATCCTTCAAGCTTCATCCCCAACGTCGAAATGTAACTTTTGGCATGGATTACCCATTTGCACGAATTAAATTAAGGTACAGGAACTGACGAAGATGCTTTGATCCTTTTTTCCCCCCATCTGAAATGCCGCCAAAAGTAACCTCGAAAAGTCCTTAAAATACTCCCAAGTTTGTCTTTCTGTTTATAAGGTCCTTCAGAAAACCCACCATACATATGCACACTGTATTGCTGCTGTGTCTTTCTTCTTATAGAACGTGTATATGGTGTGATCCGATAAACAGCTCAAAGTAATTTTCCAACACCGGCAGCGGACAGGTCTGCCAAATATTGTTTCTTTGCACCCTCATCAACGGGTTGCGCCCTTCACAAGAATCCCCGGGAACCGACAAATTGAATCTATTATCGGTTTGGGGCTACGCAAAAAGGGTATTTCTGTAGTTCCCTATATGCATATTGTTTTGTATTATTTGCGGTCCATTTCGATTAGACACATTATTACCATTCACCTGGAAATTGGTTCCTTTTTCTTGAAGTACTCCGAGTCCTTGTGGCAAAAGAAAACAAAGCAAAAAACAAAAAAAACTTGTTTCGATTAAGTTTTCGCTCGTTACGCTCAATGAACTTCCCAAAAAAGGGAAAAAAGAAATCGTATCCAAAGCCAGACACAGACTTAATTTTCTTTTTGTGTTTACAAGATTTTTTTTTTTTTTTTTGCTGTTCCACAGGACGAGAGTACTACACATACATGCAGACAATCAATCAAGGAAAGCTGATGAAGACTTTTTTTCTTTCTTTTCTACTGGATTAAAAGGAAATTCAAGCAAAAATAGTTTTACTCTGAACCAGCGAATCCTTAGGCCGAAAAACCAAAACTCCAAGGAGAAAAAAAGGACAAAGTACAGCCCCAGCATGAACTTGACACAAAGACGAGGGTGTGTGAGAACTGAGTAGAGAGGCTATTTGCGAAAATGCTTTGGACAGTTGGTTAGTTGGTTGGAATAGTACCCTCCGGCACTGACATGTGGCCACAAGGCTGGCGGAGTGGGGGTTGGAAATAATTTCATTAATTTACCAAGCCAAAGCAGAACCGAATGTACGGCCATTCAGGATGGTGTAAAACTGGGTGGGCTGTAAATTAATTTAATTCCAAATGGTTCATTAAATAGGATTTCCCTAATTGATTTGGCTAAAGTGTTCCAAATCTGCTTAGAGTCGTTCCATTTAGGCTAAAGATCCTTGCTGGGGTGGTTAATGATATGGCAAATGATATTGTTGGCAGATTCTTATTTTTACTTTTTTTTTAATATTTTTTTGCTTTGTTTGCTTTCATTTTTACTTCATTTTGATGACAATTTTAGAAGGACATTTACAAGTATTTTCGGAAGCATTAACACTTGCCGCTTGGGGCGACTTGTATCCTTGTTCGACACACATAAGTTACCGCTCTGGTGAACTGCGTCTGCCTGGTGGCACATCATAATTGCGTGAAATTGAATAAAGATTGTATGATGTGTGTTGAATAATAAAAAAAAAATCGAAGAGATTTCCAACAATTGTTGCAGGTTTCATTCAATTAAATTAATTTAAATTGTGTTTACATTAGGTCGGTTTTTGTAAAACATTCAAAAAACATTTTTAAGTGGAATTGATTGTTTTGGAATATAAATTATATGAATATAAAGAGTTTTATGTTTTCTTTTAAATGTAAATGTCTGCAGGCACAGCATGCATTAATATTAATTAAGAGTTTTTAATACGAAAAAATATCATATGTATGTCCTTTGATAAATAATCAAAATAGTGTTAATGTTGTTTGAAATATTCTACTCTGAAAACCCTATGGCATTATGCTGGGAGAAGAATTTTTCAATAAGTGCCTAACAATTTTGTATGTCACAATCGATGATTCATTTAGAGGTTCTTTTCTCATGTGTAAAAAAATATTTGAAAAACTCAATTCTATTGGATTATCTTTATCATCAAACAAAATAACCAATTTAGACATTTATTTTTTTAAGATAGTTTTTTCTAAATATCGGCTACAACTGCGATAACTATGACCCATTAAGTTTCAATGTTGGTGAATAACGTGAGAAATATTGACTTTCGTACCCGGCCTATCCATGTAGAGAGTTTTGTGTGATTTTTGCGTTCGTTCGTAATTCACAGTATTTTTTTCGCGTTCTTGTTGAAATACTCAAAGTACTTTCTAAGCGAATTATTTAATTTTAGTACTGTGAAAATTTAATGGACATGGTCGGGAATTGATCACCAAACCTCTCAATAAATAACCGAACACACAACCACTACACCGTGGCCACCCACCAACATGCTCTTGGTTTCACGAGCTGCATGGCTGTGTCTTGTTGGTACACATGTCCTGGCATTCTATTGCATCCACAAAAAATGACAGTGTAGTGTGGATTTCATGCTGAAGGTGGGATTGGAACGTAGTGTCTTGTCGATAAAAATTTCGATTCCTTTTTCTTGGGTTAGGTTAAGTCGTTGGAAATGTTAAACACTAGCGCCACAAAAACAATGTATCGGCCGATGCCCTCTACAACAGCTATTTCAGGCCATTATCACAGTGTGCCAGGCCGTGTGGCACGTAGCTTGTCTTATTTAAAATACATATATATGTATGTATACCATCCAATTGGGGCTAAAGAAATTCATCAAGTTCGTTCTCAAAGAAATTTGAGCCAATGATGCCGCCAGTCCAAAATTCATAACAAACAGTGACTTACTCTGGGTCTGGATGCATTGCAATTTGGTGGACCTCATGAGGAACCTTGTTGAGGAACCAATTCATCCAGAAATGAGCCTCGTTGCTGATTATGATTTTTCGACCGAAATTCGGGTCAACTTCCGAGTGGTCGAAGGCCCATTCACCAAACTAATGGCATTGTCTATGGTGATTAACTTTGAGCTCCTGGGTCAGTTGAATCTTGTACGAGTGTTGGGCCAAGACATGATGCAAAATTTGTCAAGTTGTGGTTTGTAAAAAGCCGAGTTTTTGTGCACGGCGCGGAATTCTCATGCGCACTCTCACGGACAGTGGATCTTGCGTTTCGTTGACGTACGTTTTTTGGCGGATTATTCGCTAAATCGCTGGACTATGGCGATTTATGATGAAGATATGGCCGAAATCACCTGTCAAAACTCGGAATCTTTACTGGATATAAATTTATAAATTTATAAAATAATAAATATACAATTTTCCATTAATGAATAAGTTATAATTTATGGAACACTATATATCTAAAAGAGTATCAGCTCTATATGCCCCATCTTCAAAAAAGGCGATCCTATGTCTTGTAAGATCTACCGAGGCATATCCCTGTTAAATGTCGCAAGTCAGATCCTATCCAACGTATTGTGTGAACGTCTAAAACCTAATCGGCACATACCAGTGTGGCTTCCGGCGCGGCAGATCGACAATAGACCAAATTTTCACATTCAGACAAATCCTGGAAAAAAACAACGAATTTCATCGACTTTAAAGGCGCCTATGACAACATTCATCGTCTTGAGCTTTACCAGACGATAGCCCAATTCGGGATACCTGTGCTCTGTGCAATTTGGAAACAACTCTTCGGAGCTCTTCCAAACGTGCACCGGATTCAGGCAAGGAGATGCGCTGTCATGTGATTTCTTCAATATCGTGTTGGAGCAGATAGTGCGCAGGGCAGGTGTCAACACGGAAGGCACTATCTTTCACAAATCCGTCCAACTGATGGGATACGCAGACGATATTGACATCATCGGAAGATCCCGGCAAGCCGTCGTAGAGGCATTTAAGGCTATTGATGATCAGGCGAAACGAGTTGGTCTCGAAGTGAATGAGGACAAGACGAAGTATATGTTGTCAACAAACAAAAATTTATCTGTCCAAAACATTGGGCAGATCGTCACTGTTGATAACTACAATTTCGAGGTAGTTAAGGAGTTCACCTACCTCGGAACAAATATCAATCCTACAAATGACACCTTTGTAGAGATCCGACGAAGAATAACCCTTGCACACCGCTGCTACTTCGGTTTGGCGAAACAACTGGGTTCGAAACTCCTAACTCGACGGACCAAATTAATGCTCTACAGAGCGCTCATCTTACCAGTCCTGCTGTATGGAGCCAAGTGCTGGACGATAAGTAAGAAAGCTGAGCAAATATTGGGCGCCTTCGAGCGTAAAATACTCCGTCGGAGATTAGGTCCCTTAAGCGAGGAGGGCGAATGGAGGAGAAGGTACTACCGCGAACTCTATGAGCTGTACCAGGATGTGGATGTAGTGCAAAAAGCCAAGATACGCAGACTACATTGGCTCGGCCACATCGAGCGACAACAATGCTCCAGCCAAGTATCCCAGCCCCCGGGTTCGAGGCGGCGAAGAAGACCGAACCTCCGGTACGGATGCAAGAAAACTTGGTCTTCACAACTGGAGGATGGAAGGCAACGATGTGTCAGGCAGGGACTAATCCGGGAGCCCTTTAAGTAAGTAAGTATATATCTAAAACCTCAAGCTTAGCACAATGTATCGAGTGACATTTCTTATAGATAAACAGACAGCCTTTAACTTTAAGGTTACACTTTAAATAATAATTGAAAGGATATTTAAAAAAATAAGTTCTTATACTTACACATATTATAACATACTTTCAGTCAAACTAATGTAAAACTACAAAATGCAACAAGACTCACAAAATCCGAAAATCCAAAGAAACACATCAGCCTGTCAATTTTTTTTTTTCACTTAAATGTACACACATTACACGTCGATCTACAGATACAAATTCTGAACACAAGCTGTTTGTGAATGACAAAATAGAAAAGAAAAAAAATCCCCATACCATTCAGTTGGCTGTAGTTTACACAGCTGAATTCCAATTACAACAAAGAAACAAATTGCGATCAGAAGTGTGTAGAAAAAAAATCTTGTTACACCATACTCGATGTAGATACAAGATACAGGCAAAAAAAATCCAAACATTGACAGCTTTCCGAATCAATTAGTTGTTAAGCATTATGGCAGCCACCCAATTAGCTATACCAGTTTCGATATTGATCCACCCATCGGTGATTAACGCTGGCTATTTGCGTACCGAATAATTAAATGACACAGATACTGTACTAAATTGTAGAATTTTGCCAATTTTATGACTACCCCTTGTACTTTAATGGTGGTTCACAAAAGTGTGTGCCATAATCACTTTATGATGGCGGACAGTGGGTGTTAGGGTAAACTTTATATTGCCTAGGGGATGATTTAACACATTTTCCCGTGATGGAGTATTTTTGTTTTAATTACCATCAGACCATCAAAAGTAACCAGGACGGCTAAGAACAGGAAAGGCAAACAGCCTTAAGGCTTGCGTTTGACAAATGGACCAGAAGCTTTATGGTTTCGACAATTTAATGATGGTTCTTGCTGCGGTCATTGGTTGTGATTAAGTGGGTTTGGGGGATAATTAA
This sequence comes from Chalcosyrphus nemorum, assembly GCA_949716465.1. Lineage (NCBI taxonomy): Eukaryota > Metazoa > Arthropoda > Insecta > Diptera > Syrphidae > Chalcosyrphus > Chalcosyrphus nemorum. The sequence continues at coordinate 73,370,238 of OX454333.1, forward strand.
CGATGATTCGTATTACAACCTGTAAAACTGTTGCTTTTCGGTTGCTGCTGCTCTCCCCTTTACTGCTTTTTCGAAGTAGCGTAAGTTTTATGATTAAGTATACGACTATAACACTATCCAATGGGAATAAATTGTATACCTTTGGACCCTGAGTAGATCTGCTTTGAGCATTGAACTAAAAGTTTAAGAGCCGATGTGTTGTTATAATTAGGGAAACGTTTTCGGATTATATCACTGTGTGAGTCATTTTTAGAGTTTTTGTTGTATCACCTTGTCGTGCTCAGAAAGTACTTCGTGTATTTCAACATGAAGGTAAAAAAATACTGTGAATTACGGACGAATGCAAAAATCACACACAACTCTGTCCCCAGTCAAATTGGAAACCACCCATGGATCACCTGAGTTTCAAATACCACTACACCAACTCTTTCCTATCTTCTCTTTTCCGAAATTAACTAACGCCCGTGCCCTGTTAATCAGTAAAAGGGTATTCATATCCCCTTTGGCATGTGCAAATTATAAAAAAAAAACAATAGCCAGAGCTTGCGCTGCAGCTTTCGGCAGAAGATGAGAGAGCAGAAGCGGGTAACTTTGCAACTGGTGGGATGAGGAAATCAGAGCGTTTTCTCATCAGTCTTTGAAAATCGCTTTCTACTGTCGATGCCATAGATACAGTAGCCGAAGCAATAGATCATCATCATTGACGGAGAAATTCCAAATAGATCAGTCCTTGAATCGGCAAGGAGTTAAGTTAAGTTGCTGAAGATATATTGCCACGGTGTGGCCCCTCATTGGAGTATCCATGAAATATGTAGTGGTCAGAACCATATGTTGGCTAAACTCAACCGGCCTGGATCGTTTAAGTGCGCCACTCTTTAAAGCTCTTACAAAAAAAAAATATATATCAGGCAGCCCATAGAGGGCCAAGACCTAGCTTCTCACAGCTGTACATGTTGTGCGTGGTATCCCCAGCGTTGACTATCCACCTTGACGTGGTGCTGGGGCTTAAGTAGGGCCGAGGAGCTCGCAGGATACCAGAGCCAATACGGTGACCCTCAGTTGGGTAGTTCGGTGCCAGGGCATATTGATATCAAAGGAAACGAGAAGGCGGATGAGCTCGCTAGGAAAGGGTCGACGCTGTACATATCGCGGGCCCTTCCCTTTGTAGCAGCCCCAGTCAGTTCTTTAAAGAAAAAAGTAGAAGATGAAGCCATCGATCGTGCAAACAGACGCTGGATTTATCTGGATACATGCGTGACGGCTAGAGCTCTATGGCCGGCCTTTAGCAAGAAGAGATCATCAATTCTGGTTAAACTTAGTCGTCATAACGCACGGGTCATTGGCCTTCACGCAGAGAGACTCGGTGTGCTGCATAATGACTATTGTAGAAGCTGCAGAGACGAAGAAGAAATCGAATCTATTCGTCACCTGCTGTGTGACTGTCCTGCCTGAAGAAAGAGAGCTCTTGGCAGTCATTTCTTCTCGGAGCTGGAGGACTTAGGTAATGTTGAGCTGGTGGGCCTCCTGAGATTTATATTACTATCTGGGTGGTTCTAACAGCGGACCTTATTACAGCGTTCCCAGGGTTAAATGATGACCCGAATTGTGGGTCTAAGTGAGCAGTGACCTTCTGGTCACAAGGCACCCGTCTACCTAACCTAACCTAACCTATGCTGGGTATACATTTCTGCGCGCACAGAAGGGACCTATAGTTTTTTGCCGTATCCGAAGGGCAGAAGGGTTTTGAGAAGCTTTTTCATGACAGTAAGAATGTTTGTCAGACACCCGGAAGAGGTTGGCCGTGAAAAAACTTTGATGGCATTTTCCTGGATTCGAACTTGGAATACCTTGCGCAGTGGTCCAACGCACAAACCACTGAATCACGACACCCACATAGATAAAGCTCTTACAGGGTTGCCATAGATGACTTATTGCACCACGAATAAATCTAATGCTTCAAAATCAGGCCCATGTGCTCCTTGTTCCTAGTGGTCTAGAACCATCATTCTAGTTCTTTTTTTTTGCAGCAGTATAGTCCCGTCTTAACGTATTTGAGATCGTGAGAGCACCAGAATGGTATCATTTAGTTTCAGGGAATCAAAGTTTGTAATTTATAATTTTGTAATTCATTGTAAAGAGGACCTTGTAGTTCTATTTTCTGGAGATCCTAGATCTTTAGGGAGCTTATCAAAGAGGGCATGAGATGTTCTAGAAAAGAATAAGAATAATGTGGTTAAACTCTTGAAGTTGGATGTATTTAAACTTTTTGGATAATGATGGAACTGGGGACATTATCGAAGTCATCTTACTGTTACTGAGAATTCTTTCTCAAACCTTGCGAAATACCTACAATAAATTTAGTATTGTGCACAAGTAGAACTATTGTAATAGAATAGAACAGACAAGCCTTCATTTGTTATTGGTGTATTCAACCTGGTATACGTTTTTGAATGCCAACTCTCCCCCAAAGCTGAAAAAAAAAATTAAAAATAAAAACCGATTAATGTCAATTATATGTACCCAATTGTGTCATTCAAATAGCTCAATGAATATTTATATTTATTATTGTATTAAGTATCTAAAACACCTCGATGCAGTGTACATTCACCGTTTATAGTCTAAAATAGATCATGACCAATGCAACGCTCTTCGCTGCCACCGTCTGCCACTGAACAATTAAACTACCAACTTTGGTCAAGTAAATTTGTAACGTCTCGCCATGTCATTTAAATTTGCAAACAATTTACGAGATACAGAAAATAGCATTGTATCCAAATAAGTACCAGTGGCATTCGACATGGTCAACCGCGTCTCTTGACTCGTGTCAAGCACACTTTTGCCTACCACAAAAGCACAACAACACATTGTTGCAAAAGTGGAACAAGATTGTTCCTTGTAGCATTTCACCACATCCGTCGTCACCAATTCAATTCATGGCAGTGGCTTTGCTGCTCGAAGCCTGTTAAGTGCAAATAGATGTTTGTTTAGGAGCTTTGTGGTTTCACACAAACACAAACAATTTGTGACGTTCGCTCTTCCCACTTCCAAAGGATAAGTATAGAACTCTTAGCTTGGCTTATATTATCCTTATTCTGCACATAGAACCAAACACGGCTGATGAAATTCACAAGCCATAAAGTAGCAATTCTTGACTAACCCACCTCCTTTATATGAGAGTCATCATCTTGACTCGGGCTAAACCATGAGACCATTCACGTGGGAACAAAAATGTATCTATATCCACTTGTTTGCTATATATACAAAACAGAAAACGAGTGATTTCATACTCAAAGGAACACGACAGTATTTATAGAACGACTTGTGTAAACAATTTATCCTTCTAACTAACCGTCAGAGTCTCAAAAGAATGATGAAATGTCAGAATCTCAAGCCATGTAGAGGTTAAATAAAAAAGGATATGTACGAGCATACTGTTCGCCTTGATGTGCGTGGGAAGTGCGTGTTGTTCTAACTCACGTACGTGATTGGCCTCCAACAGGAGTGTATTGAATATATTAAACAAAACCGCAGATTTTAATTAGTATTTAGCAAAAACAAAAAAATAAATAAAAAGACGTGTAGGTGGTTTGGTATTTGTTTAGAACAGATACATGTTTCGTATTCCATTGGATGTGTGCCTGGAATAGATATTTTACGAAAGAAAAAATAATTATATAACCGACTTTACTACGTTTCACAACCATGAATTGTGAAGAATCAGTTAAACGACCTCTATGCAGTTTTAAGCTAAGAAAATATTTAAATTTTAATTTAATAAAAGGCTAACGACTATCTTGGACAAGTTTTTTGTACATTGAAATGGGAAAGGGTTCCATAAACTATGTTACTTTCATTAAAGAGTGGTTTCTTCGAGGACTTTGAAGTTCCTTACTTCTTATAGGTATTTAGATGATTCTGGACTTATGAGTTTTAATATTTCCGGTACCACAGAGGGCCAAAGTCTAGCTTCTTACAGTAATGCGTGTGCTGCGCCGCACAAGGGCAGTATTTCATTGAAAGCTCATACAATTGACAAATGTGACTACTCTTTTACTTACTTATGTCCTGCATTACCTTTAAGGACCTCTACTACCCACAGGCGTCTTCGTGTACGATTTCTGGCAACGTGCCTCACTTTTGTCCAAGTTTTTCCCTAGCTGTCAAGCTTCCATCTCAACTGTTTTGCGTCATGTTCTTCACAGAGCCCAAGGTATTCTGCGATGCTGGATTTTTGAAGCTTGTGCCCAGTTCCCTGAAACTTCCTTTGTTGGGCGATTATGTCTATTGGGACAAAAATGTTTTAAGGTATTACAAAGACGACTGTTAACGAACGCCTGCCCACATGCTGCCCATAGAACAGCACTAATATGACATTGGAGCGAAACAGGCTTTGTTCGGTATTAAATCTGATTGCTTCGCCATACCTTGGGCAAGGTTTCAAACTGAGATTTTGCTATTACTGCTATGTATAGTTAAGTTCCACCACCGATTGAGACCATACTCACAGGATACAAGAAATCCTCTGCCCTCTCTATCTGCTGTTCATGTATATTTTGTTGTTGTTGCGTCGTATTTAATTCCAGCCCGATGATACCTGCCTCCCTTTCCATGTCTGCTGTAATTTGGTTAAGATCCATTGTTTTATGAGAGAGTAAGCATATATCATCAGCGTCTTCAAGCTGGTCTTTGATTCACTCCAAGATTATTTTAGCCTGCTTGGCCACAGCAGGCAGCACGCAGATACCTCTCCAGTTTTCGCACTGCATTAGATTACCTTTTTTAGGGAGCTTGACGATCATTCCCTTCTTCCACTCATCCGGAAAACTCTCGGCTTCCCATAGTCTCCCGACAAGTGGGAACAGTAGCGATTCTGTTGGCGCAGCTTGAGAAAGTTCCACGGGTATGCCGTCAAGTCCTACTGCCTTGTTGATTTGCAGTGCTTTGATCGCAGTAATAATCTCTTCTTTACTGGGGATTGTGGTGCGAATTCGGGAATTTCTTTCTACGGACACTTCAGTTTGACTTGGGTGCATATTGCTGGCGAATACTCGGTTAAGAACCGAAGCAAAATGCTCCTTCCATCTCTTCAGTTGATCCTCATCCGATACTAGCAACGAACTGGCTAAGCCTTTCACTGGGTGTTGAGTAGAGCTTCGGCCACCTATGAGCTCTTTGGTGATTCTGTAAACGGTTCTGCTGTCACACCTTGCTGCTGCTTCTTGCGCTTGTCTCACGCTCCGCTACACTTTTCTCATCTTCATGCTATACATGGACTCTAGCTCGATCCTCGCTTCTGCTGCAATTCTAGCTCTGTTTTCTAGCTGTTTTCGTTCGTTGAACCTTCTTCAGGTATCCTCGGAAAGCCACGCCCTATGGCTACCCTGTGATCGACCGACAATCCATTCAGCACCTGATGTGAAAACAGTTTTCACAGCACACCAATGGTCTTGGATGGTGGCGGGCAGTGAGCTGCTGATTGTTTCCACTCCACGTGAGAGATGGTCCCTTAGTTCTTGGCGCACTGTGGGAACTCTCAGTCGGTTTACTTTGAACCTGGGTATTCTTGTATCTTTAGGTCTTCGAACGGCAATAGTGCGTAATTGGACAGTATGAAGATGGTGATCTCGTACCAACCCCATGTCCGCTCCTCGCCTGTTTCGGACGTTTAGAAGACTACTTCTAAAACGGCGATTGATGGAAAAATTGTCAATTTTGCTTGCCTGTCAGTTGACACCCAACTGATATTATGGCAGGTCTTGTGATCAAACATGGTGCCACCTATGACAAGACGATTTGCGTTGCAGAAGTCAACAAATTATTTGCTGTCATATTAGTATTCATTGAATGGAATCTGATTTTCAGGATATTTTTTTTCATGATGAAATGTCCTACAATACTGAACAAAAGTAATAGGACAAGCGAACAAATCCACAGTACCCCTAATTGAATCACCCTTTATATAACAAGCATGAATTTTGATGTAAGGATATAAATTTCGTTGAACAAAGTCTAAATTAAGAAAGTCATTTTCATCGACATTTAAAAGCATTGTCATTGAATTATAATATGTTTTCAAACCAAAAAGAATTGATGCTTTCCAATAGTACTGCGTTCTTCATCCTGACTTCCATTTGATGCAAATTGTGTGTGAATTCAGGAAAACCAAATACCTGACCATTATCACTTCAACACAATCTAGGCATTTGAATTTGGATTTCCTTAAAATTACATTCATCAGTTTAACATGAAATAATTTGCCAAATAGAATCCCAACTATTCCTGTTTACCATTCTGTGTGCTCTATCAATCTACTCAAAGTTACTCTAAAGTGGACAGCCTTTGCACACACACAATTATGCACACTTCCCAGATATTAATTCTATTGTAAATATTAAACCCATTTGTGTATGGCACACCCTACAGCATGTCGACTATACTATAGCAATTTTCACACAAATTGCATTCAAAAGTCCCTTAATCCCAAAATGTCCTGACCATCTTTCCCCCCTCTAGGTCCAGTTGTTCTAACAAGATTAAATGTTCCCAGGTGCCCCTTAGGAAATGTTTACATAATTCCGTAATAAACCAACTTGTACATCCTTTGCTCGGCACATGACATTTCGGTTGGTAGCCAGAAACGTCAAGACCACTTGTACTACCCCACTAACGTATATTTGGTACAACGCACGTTATGAGCATTTTTCACATTTCGATTTGTAGATTTACCATGAGAGAATATTGCATGCAACAAGGATTAGACCTGATGCACAAAAGCCACGCTGCATTCTTCGAAGACCAACCACCACTAGACCCCTAAGAGGATAATATATTTCAGTCCTGTTGTCTAGAATGCGGCACAGTTCTCTCATCCTGTGTGTGATATTGTTAAGTGAAATTTTCATGACAGGATTTTCCATGTCCAGTCCAGCTGGCAGATGGCTTTTACCATAACTGATTAGTACCCCTTTGGGTCTGACGGGACTCCGACAAGTAGATGTGAATGTGTACTCCAAATTGGCCAATCAAATGCATTGAGATGGTATAGTATACATAACTCTTTTTTTAGTGTTCCGGACCTTAAAAGGTAAGACGGAACACTTATGGGTTTGATACGGTGTCTGTCTGTCCGTCTGTCCGTCTGTCCGTCTGTCCGTCAGTCTGTCACAGCCCTGTAACTTTTGAACCGTTAGACATAGAGAGCTGAAACTTTCGCTATGTATACATTATGTGGAAGCCTGCACAAGATGGCGGCAATGAATTTCATTTTGGCAGCCCTTTTTTGGGCACCTTGTATGAAGGGCAAAAAAAAATTATTTTGATTCCCATCATGTGGCATATCAAATTAAAGAGAATTTTGCAAGGGCTCCATATATGTAAGAAATATTTTTTTGTGACAAAATTTGTTGAACAAAAAAGCTTGCCAAACATTTGAAAAATGTTGTCCCCCCCCCCCTAGCGGCCAGACCATAAATGCTAAAAATATGAAAAAAATTGGAGATACGTAGAATTTTGTGTAGATTGTAAAATAAGTACGGAAATTTCTGTATCTTATATATTTTCTGAGAAAAATTAAAAAAAGGGGGTATCTAGTTACCCCACTGTATCTCCCCCAGTTTTTATGCTATTTAAATAATTTTTACAGCAGGTCATTACTGATACTAAGCGTGGCTCAAATTTCAAGTTTCATCCAAATCCGCTAAGTAGTTCCCGAGTTACAGATTTTAGAAGAGCGCATTGACTTCCCTATAAGCTCTTCTCTTGCTGCTACTGCATTCCATTTGGATTTTTCAAAAACTAAGTCATTTGCACGAATGGATCGTATATGTTAGCACTATGCTGCTATTGAAAACTAAATAAGTTTAAAAAACTATAATTTTTTTTAATTTTGGGTTTTTTTGAAAAATATTTTTTTCTTAAATTTTTAAAACTCTAAATGCTGTACTCCTTCGCATGTTAAGTATCGCCAGTGTTTTACTTTACTTAAACCATTTAATAAGCAAAGTACTGTTACATCCATTTTGATCGAAAAGCTTGGTACGACTAAACTAACTGAAATATGAAATTTTATCAAAATCGTAGAAACCATTTTGGAGAAAACTCCGTGTTTGTGAAAATGGCGCTACGTGGAAGAACTCTAAGAGTAGGGCTACAACAAAAATTTCAATGTCCCCCTTAGGCGCCATGCAATAGCTCCCTAATATGAAGTTTGAAGTAAATTGATTCACTTGTCATACAGACAGACAAACAGAATCAGTAGACACACTATAACGAGCTTTTCTGTCAACGTAATTTCAGAATTGTTTAATATCTCGAGTTCAAATTTTTGCACGAATTCAATACATGTTTTATATTGAAAGTGCAAGTTAAAATGGACTGGAATCTCAGCACAGTATTACTAGGACATACCTACGTACTAGGCATTACATCGTTCATATCAAAACCAGTATTAGGTGTACCTATGCAGGATATGAATAATATTGCCCTCTATTTAATGACAATATAAAATGTCCGGAACACTATTGCACGAGGCCCTCCTCGCACTTCCCCAATTTTTTTTTTTATTGCATGTGGTTGCGCCTCTAGCAATAAAGCCACTTGGATGGGTAATAAAACACGACACACACTCACAAGAACATGGCTTTTTCTTCCAACAAAAATTCGACTAAAATTCCGTGCATTTTTCTGTCAAAACTCCGGATGATAACCCTTTTTTTATGGGGCTTCAGGGTTTAGTTTTTGTCGGTCGATAAAACTTTGGTGATGCATTTAAACGGAGGAAATTCTGGTCGAAAAACCAATTAAAGTGGGAATTTTGATGGAAATTTTATTGCTCACCCTTTTTTGGCGGTTCGGTTCGACGAGGTCTATAGCATAATGGAGTGCGATATCTTAGGAAGATATAAAAATTATTTTTAAAAATTCAACAAACTAATAAAATACATTTGCTTACGACGATTTGGGGTGTCTACTATATGAAGGCTTTTAGAGTTAAGTTTGTGTAGTATAAGGTCGGCAAAAGGTTTGAAGTAGGTTTGACTTTTTTTGGATGAATTTGGTCTTTATGGGATGCTAAGATGGACGAATTTTATTGCGAATTAAATTACGCAAATTTTCTATAACGTAAGTTTAATGGTACCTTAGAGTGGGCCTATTTGGTTTTCGAGTGAAGTAGTTTTTTGAATGTTTGTATTTGATGTGAAACCAGAAGTGTATTGTATGTAGTTTTATTTAAAGATTAGGATTTAAAATGGACGTCTTGAAGGAACTTTCGCAAAAGACAAGTACGGCTTCAGATAATTGAATTCTATACCCGATTTCGTAAAGAAGGGAGTAGGAACAGCAGCTAAAGCAAAACAGTCAGTCTCTGGTCAGTTTACATACCACAGTACCTGCTAAAGGTGGAAACAGGCTACTTTAGCTACAGAAAGTTGAGATATCAGACTAAACATGTCGTTGAATACAATAACGCTGTCAAGTACTTCCCTAGAGATCGCTTCTTGGACTTCTTCTGTGGAATGTTAAGTACGGCGAGATTTCGCGTCTAAAGCCACTTCAAAAAGTAAATGTGGTTGCCTTTATTAATGATATCACCTTGGTTAATATAGCAAGCACATCTAGAAGGTAGAGTCTGCCATGCATATAGCAGCCGCTAGGATAAAAAAATTGGCTAGACTCTGGGGCTGAAATGTCAAGCACATGTCAAGTACAGGAGGATTCTGATATCCAGAATGGATATCCTTCTGTACACTATCCTGGTCTGGAGAAGCACAATTTCAACGAAGGAAAGGGCGAGGAAATTCTTGTTTCACAAATATGTATGTTGTGGTGTTCGGGGAGAAACCTGATAACTCAAAAAATTTCTTTTTTTGTTAATTAACCCTTTATGACACTGATAGCTCTAGAACTCCTAGAAATTAGTGGAATAATTTGGTGTTGAATACTAAACTGTTTAGTTAATATCTGTCCTGAAAAAAACTACTTTTGGAGTTATGAGGTTTCTCTCAAACACCAGAAATATAGGCTCTACGAAAATACATTGTAAATGGGGATTTCTTTAGAGGTATCTTTTTGCCGATGTATTTTTCGACAGATGGCGTATATATTGTGTTAACCTGCTTTGGTATTTTTATTTAATATTGTATAACATTTTATTATAAAAGGACATAATCTGACACAGCGTCCACAAATTATGCAGCTATGTTACTAAAGTCAGCGTTCTTCGAGGAGTGTGTTTAGCGGATATAAAGCAACTTATGGTTTACATGATTGGCTATATCATCAAAAAGTTTGAGACCCAATTTTTATTATTACGCAATTTGCGGCCAAAAGGACCCCATCCCGCACGTTCAGAAGAAAATATTGAACCGGTAGCTCCAATACTTAGTGTACGGAAGTGTACACAATGTTGGCTACCGCTCCGAAGATGCTCTCCATAGGCTGTTAGAGTTCGGAGTAAGTAAGGTTAGGTTAGGCTAGATGGGTGCCTTGTGACCAGAAGGTCACTACTCACTTAGAACCACAATTCGGGTCCATTGTGCCCAATCATTTAACCCTGGGAACGCTGTAATAAGGTCCGCTGTTAGAACCACCCCGATAGTAATATAAATCTCAGGAGGTCCACCAGCTCAACATTGCCTAAGTCCTCCAGCTCCGAGAAGAAATGACTGCCAAGAGTTCTCTTTCTTCTAACAGATAGGGCAGGACAGTCACACAGCAGGTGACGATTAGATTCGATTTCTTCTTCGTCTCTGCAGCTTCTACAATAGTCATTATGCAGCACACCGAGTTTCTCTGCGTGAAGGCCAATGACCCGTGCGTTATGACGACTGAGTTTAACCAGAGTTGATGATCTCTTCTTGCTAAAGGCCGCCCATAGAGCTCTAGCCGTCACGCATGTATTCATCTTCTACTTTTTTCTTTAAAGAACTGACTTGGGCTGCTACAAAGGGAAGGGCCCGCGATATGTGCAGCGTCGACCCTTTCCTATCAAACTCATCCGCCTTCTCGTTTCCTTCGATATCCATATGCCCTGGTACCCAACTGAGGGTCACCGTAATCGCTCTGGATATCTCGCTTAAAAGTGATTTGCAGGTTCTCACCAGCCTCGACCGGGTTATAGCAGAGTCCAGAGCCTTAATGGCTGCCTGGCTGTCTATATTAACAGTTATCGTTTTAGAGTTCGGTGTAAGAGAATGCACTGCAGAGAACCTCTCGGTGAGCTGCTTTTTGTAGGCTCTGGCCCCTTCTGATGTGCTAAGGCCACTAACGAGATAGTAACGAAAAGCGTAGTTTTCCACGCTTGACCTAAGATAGGTTCTAGTTATTTGGTTGAATTCGACAGCTAGTACCCAAATATATTGTTTAGAGAATTCATATGGAGATTAGTCTAAAAAGTAGCCTTGGCCGCGTTCACTTAAGTTGTGTAATTTAGTTATAATTTAGGTCATTAAAATTCCTTCCCAATAAATTCGGATGACAAGTATATTTTAAAACATATAAAAAGGCTACAATCCGTTTAGAGCGGATCGTATGATACCCTATCCCTTTCTTATGCACATACTAGCTTCTTCTTCCACCAATATACTTTCTTGAGCAACTTTTTTTCAAAAATATTTAAAACTAATAAACACTTATCTTAATAAATGGGGGTGGTAGTGGGCGGATTTTGTAAATTTTTCAACATATACTGTATTTTGCTCCCAGGAAGTGCTATTATTTCGATAAACCATTTTTTTGATAAAAACGCCCCTAAAAACTGGGCGTGGCCATACACAATGTACGGAAGATGTGTAGGGTAAGAGAATATCTACATATTACCTTAAGTATGTTTTATCGAGTTTCATGCAAAATTACTGAAAAAAGTGATTTTTTCGAAAAGTGGGATTTTAAAAAAAAATTACATTGCTTACTTTTCCAAAAATTTCATCAACCTAACTCAAAATTTAAGTCCTAAAAACTGGTGACATACAGACGGACGGATATGGCTTAATCGACTCGGCTGCTGATGCTGATCATTTATATATGTATATACTTTATGTGGTCTATCTTCAATATTTCTCTATGTTACAAAAGCATTATCAAATGTATTCCCATATTTAAAAGTCTAATCGCAATTTTTCAAAACAATTCCTCAAAACAAAACCATCAGTCAGCCAGGCCTGTTCATCAAATTTTCTAACCCACTATCTCAACGTCAATTTCTTTTTATGAAGTCCCCTTACAGCGTTTTTAAGATCTCATTCAGCATTGTATTAGTCTCCCTCAGACGCATTTGGGAACAGCTTTGATTTTCGATAGCCCTATACAAATGATCAAACCGCTCAAAGTTTTTTTCTTTTCCAAAGTATAAAGGATTAAAAAAAAAAGGAGAAAATCCTATCAGAACAACGTAAGTTTAAAGTACTTAGCCGTTAATACTTCCGTTTTTCTTCTCGTCGAAAATAAAAAGGCAACGATTTAATGCATAATTACAAAGGTCCATTATATACACCAGAAAAAGGGATTAATCCGATTAATGTAGCAACTGAACCCTTTAGGACAAAACAAATCTTACGATTCCCCAAAGATTTCCAGTGGACGGATATTTCCTGTGCTCTTTTAATTTGTTAGAAAATCGCATTACCTTTGGAAAAAAATTAAATTTAAAGTAATCCGCTTTTTCGTTGGATACCCCTTTTAAGCCATTAAAAAGGATACCTACTCTTTGTTGTTTAATTTTGTTATATTGAGAAACGAGTATTGACAGTTCATTTATCTCATTGATAATATTAATGAAAGGTTTCTTTTTGGGTGAAAAGAATGACCTTCTTTTTTTTTTCTGTTTTGGCCTCGTTTCGGTGCTGCAATGGTTTTGGTTTTTAACAAAATTACGAAACACTTGAGGCTAAGGAAAAAAAAAGGAGGTGAAAGGGTAACCTTTTTATGAGTTTTCTATTTTAAGTTTTAGGGTTACTTTTTGGATGACGAGTGGAAAGAGGGAGAATAATAATAAATTAATTAAGTTAGTTAGTAACTGCTCTCGAAGAGACTGTCAATAACGATAAATAACTTGGGAGTTAAAGTTAAACAAAAAAGTACTCAGAATTTGTTAAAGTTTTGTAAGTTTTTTTACGTATGTACATAGATCGGTTAACAAAATGAATTTTCCAATTTCCATATAATTATTTGTACAGTACTCTTAATGAAGGCTCAATCAATCAGTTAATTAACATTTATTCCTATGAAAAGTATAAAATTAAATAAATACTTTGGGGTTCGTTAAATATAAAATAAATAAAAACAAAAGGGTCAAATATTTTAAGCGGCATATACACAGCTCAAAATCTCATCAAGCATGTAAAAGTGTATTCGTAATAATAAAACACGTATACGTCGTGTGTCTGCTTGAAGCTTAATCAAAAAGTTTTGATTTTTGTTCAATCAGGTGCCCGGGATTGATACATATAGTGTATATTGGTGATTGACTATTTGATCAAGCACAAGCATAGTTCATTTTTGCGTAGACAGCGACAAGGTACAGCAGAGCATATAAATTTATTATTTTTTTTTCAAGACGGAGGATCAAAATTTTGTTTTGGAATTTATAGAAGTTCACCGTTCCTTACCGGCGTTGTGAAACTAAGTATAGTGAGGGATCAAAGAAGGCGATAGGCCTATGAAGCACTACGACCCAGGAAGATCTTTTGTGATATTTCCTAGCAGGTTTGTCTAGTCTATTAATTTAAGAATAATAGTTAATTTAAGAATCTAAAGAAATTTATAGCTGAAGCTGAGGAGACCTCAGAGGGAGATGTGAAGCCTTTGTTGAAGTACTTAAGTCTCAGCCGAGCTATGGCAGGACATTCGCACAATATGTGGTGGGCTGTCTTCAAGACAATTGGACACGGCGCATTTTCTTGAGTTGATAATTGAGAAAGCAATGACTAGTTAGGAAATCAGTGATTTTCTTGACTTTGTATTTTCTCATGGAAAATATATCTTTTGTTTTTTTTTTTTTTTGAGAGGTTGATGAATTATTTGGAATGTTGAAGCCATTTTGAGAGTTCCAGTAAGAGAGCGATTCTTTTCGTTCCCTTTTGAGCTCTATTCTGATTTGATTAGTTTATAGACCACAAAAAGGTTCAGCACCAATGAAAGGAGCCCGAGCACCTTGTCTGACAAGCTCATCGGTCTCTGTGTCCAGGGACCCAAGTTAGTGTGATGTTATTGCGTGCAGCAAGATGCAAAATGGATTGTAGACAGTTCTAAACTAGCTTTGACTCATACTTATAGGAGCTGAGAGCCTTGAGAGCTGCTTGGCTATCTGAGAGTATGTTGATATGACATCTTCAGAGGTTTCTTCTAAGGCATTCTCTGGCACAGAGCTCGATAGCGTGAATATAGATAGTGGTTGTTTGTCTTAGAGGAACAGATAATTTGTAGCTTGGACCAGAGATACCAGCTGTAGATCGACTTGACATTTTACATTTAATTTCGCTTATATAAATTTACTTCTTAAAAACCGCACGTACTTTCACTCAGCAATTACCTTAAAATGAATGATTGAAGCCTCATGCTTGATGTTTGTATAATCAACGTCAAAAAGAATTTACTAATACGCTCTCGCATGTTTGATGAGTTTTTGAGCAGTGTATATGCCGCTTTAAACTTCTTTTACGATAATTCAATTCCATGTGATTAATTAAAAAAATAGAGTAACTTTAGAGCGCTGTATCTCGCATATTTCTTGCCATAAGTTTCTCAAATTTTGGGAAAACTTAGAACAATTATAAATCTATAAAAATAAAAAATTAACGAACTTCATTTTACAAATTTCATTTTTGGTATTTATTTCCGCCTTAGCACCACTGTGCGCCGTTGACTTGTGTTTTGAAGTTTCAACAAACTGTAACTGTAACTCGGTTACCGGTACTCTGCCATTTTGTAGATGCCGTGTCTACAATTTGTTGTTGTTAAAGTAATCAACCTGAACAAATATTTAAGTCAAATCGAAAGGAAGCAGCACGACAAAATTGGTCACAGCAAGCTCACATGTATTCACAGATGAGACGACGAATAAAAATTTTGTATTTTTCACTATTGGTGTTTTATTTCTTAAAATTGCTGAGTTTAATAAGGGTGAATATGAACAAATTGGGAGTTATTGTCATTTGTCGATTTATTCTGTAGAATCGGTCAAGCTGAATGCTGCCTGATGGGAGAGCTTGGTCAATATACTCCAATTCTCATTCACGGTCATAAAGTCTGGGAAAGAAATAGAACTAGGTCCAGATAGTCATAGACCTAGGAATAGATGTCTCCCCTGAAGCCATCTCGGGATATCTTCGGATGAGTCAATGACAAAAGACAAAGAAAGATGAAACGTCCATCTAAGTATCCTTAGACCGCGAACTTCATAAAAGATATCCATATAAGTTTCGATGACGCGTTCAAGCATTTTAAGAAGTATTTGGCGTATAACGAGAGTAATGTAATGTAAACTTTGCACTTTACGTATCCCCAAAGAAAAAAGGTCTAATGTTACAAGGTCCTCTTTTGATCAAAACCCAATAAAGTATATACATATTTGTATAATGATCAGTATCACTAGCCGAGTCGATTAAGCCATGTCCGTCTGTCTGTGACCAGTTTTTGCGTCTTCATTTCTGACATAGATTGAAATGTGGGCGTGTCAATAGTTGGATTTTAAAAGTGTTTACACTTGTATAGTTAAAAAGGATATAACATTTAAACCAAAGAACAGGCATCTGGCGTGACATGCGGAACATAAAGGTGAATTGCTGGACATTTTGAGGGACACTTGTCGGACGAAACACTTTTCGCGGCATCCCTATCTTGAATAAATATGAATCAATGAATCTACCATCCCATAAAGCAAACCCAACTACATATTGTTTTGCCTAGATGTAATGGCAGGTCTTCAATCGCTTCGGGCCGCTCTTCAGCCCAAAAAAAAAAAGGCTTATCGACTTACCCTTTAAGCCAGAAATTTAATTCATTGCTGAACAACATAGTTTTTGCTAACGAAACATATTCCTCGTAGAACCCGTATTTTCATAATAAAGTTAAATAATTTTTAGAATCTGCGCTGGGTAAAGTCTTTTAAACAAAAATATTATAACAGGTTAACACGACTTACATTTCATCGGTTAAAAAATCCATAAACAAAAAAGTGCTTCTAAATGAATCACACTGTAGCGATTTTTCTTTCACGTTAGATTTACTCATGAGAGGGAGGGAATCTGCGCCAGGCTAAGTCTTCTTATGGTAAAATGTCAAACAATTTTGAACAAAAGTATTATAACAGGTTAACACGACTTACATTTCATCGGTCAAAAAATTCATAAGCAAAAAAGTACTTCTAAATGAATCACCCTGTAGCGATTTTTCTTTCATGTTAGATCAATATTTTACTCATGACCATAGTGAGTGGGAGGGAATCTGCGCCAGGCTAAGTCTTCTTATGGTAAAATGTCAAACAATTTTGAACAAAAATATTATAACAAGTTGACACGACTTACATTTCATCGGTCAAAAAATCCTTCAGCAAAAAAGTGCTTCTAAATGAATCACCCTGTAGCTATTTTTCTTTCACGTCAGATCAATATTTTACTCATGACCATAGTGAGTGGGAGGGAATCTGCGCCAGGCTAAGTCTTCTTATGGTAAAATGTCAAACAATTTTGAACAAAAATATTATAACAAGTTGACACGACTTACTTTTCATCGGTCAAAAAATCATTCAGCAAAAAAATGCTTCTAAATGAATCACCCTGTAGAGATTTTTCTTTCACTTCAGATCAATATTTTACTCATGGCAATAGTGAGTGGGAGAGCACACTTAATCATACCTACTAGCCTTTCTTTTTGTTTAACATTTCCTAAGCACATTTTAAAAGTTTTTGTTTTTATTAACTTTTACTTTTGTATAATTTTTCGGAAGTTCTGTAGACTTTGTTGATACCTTTTTTCCTTTTTCTTTAAATAAAAAGAAAAGTAAGCAGCAAATTTTAAAAGAATGCAAAACGTGGGAGAAAGGATTACTTTCTTTATTTATCTCCAAACTCATCCTATATGATGAATTAAATGCGAAAAAACTCGTTTCTTTAAAAAGATATTTAAGAGTTAGCTCACAAAATCAAAACCCTCGAAAGTTATTAAGTAATTGCTTATTGCATATAGTCACGCACGAAACATGATATAATAAATAATCTTTGGGGACAGGAAACACAAGTTGGTAGAATTTCATCTATCTGGAGTACCTGCGGCTGTCTGGGGAATAAAAACAAAGATAAATACTTCAACAGGGACACTATTAATATTAGAAGACCAAAAACGTGTGTTGACTCAGCGTTACGAACTAGGACCATTTAAAGCAATTCTGTTGGAAGATTGCTTTCAAATTCACCCGCCATAGTACAAATTAATATAATATAAATAAAAATAATAATAAATTTATCTAAAGGATCATAATAAAAAAAAAAAAAAACAAATATTGAACATTACTGTCAACCAAACATGTGACATTAATCTTTCCACACTTCTTAAGTACATACACTCCGTTCTGACACGCTACCTCGCCCGATTTATAAATTGCTTCCGCCTTAAAGTGCCTATAATAGCTTCACGTTTCACTTGGATTAAAGTGATGTCATCAAAAAATTTCTTCATATTATATTTTTATGTCCCAATCTAATCTAGAAGAGTAGAGGTACTTTTTATAGATTTATAAAATGTCCTTCCCTTTAAATACCCATTATATGTAACCTCAGATACATTTCAGTTCACTTTTTATCATTGAACTAATAATTCGGCAATTTTGTGTGTGTGTGCCTTTCCAATTTCCACACAAATCAACCAGAAAAAGAAAAATGAAACCAATTTCGTACAAAATATCCTCCCAAGTCGTTCGAGGAGTCCACAATGCCCAACTCTACTTTCTAATTGAAAAAAAAAATTGTCTCCAACATCCATCATGGATGGAAAGAATATCTATAGATATCGAAAGAGTGAGGATATAATAACTGAGACGTTCTTAACTCTCCTAGCTAAGGGCCATGGCAGTAGTCATAAATCCAGTTTGAAAGGACAATACTGAGGAAAGGGATTTGATGAGAAATTTTTCTTTTTTTATACTTTTCTGGTTTTCATTTGTCGTCCTTTGCTGGTAATAATACAGTTGTTACTATCAAAGTAAAGTTACAATAATTTTTTCCCTTATTCCTTTTTCTCAGTTGCATTAATTTGAATGCAGACCATTGTGTCCTTTTAATAATTCAAAAGTATCCTTCAACCGCAAATATCTTTAATTTTTCGAATTGATGAAGTTGGTTGCATTTGAAATAAGGTTATTTAGAGTCCTCTTGGAATAAGAATGCAGAGGAATGAGTCCAGGAGTAAGGATGTTCAAGACATTTTTTTGGAATAAGAGTGAGGTATAAGGGCCTGTAGCATGACATCCCTATCACACGAAAATTCAATTAAAAGTCACAATAGCAAATCCGAAAGTGCACCCATGGTCATGGTTATGAAGTATCAACTTGAAATGCTTTGAATTTTTTGTTGAGTTCTATTGTTACTCTTGGATAGAAGTTGAAATGAAAAACTACGTAAATATGAGAAAATTGATTTATATTTTTCGGTGAATTCCATTCCAAAAGTTTTTCTTTTTGAATACCAAAAAGGACATAGTGTTTGGGTAAGTTTTGTGAGAAAACTGTCATCTGGCATTTGTTCATTTTAATAGAATTTTATCGATACTTTTTTGCTGGCAGTAGGTAAGCGATAAGTGTAGGGATTTTCTAAATTAAAAAAAGTCAAGCAAAGTGTGCAATAAATATTTTATAAAACATGAGCTTGAGTAGTGGAAACACATGAATCTAAAACTGGGTTTGGTGGGCTTTTTTATTCTTATACTTTCAAGCGCCAGAGGAATAAAAATGAGGAATGACAGATAAATTTAATAAATTATTATAGCTGAGCCAAGTAATGGCGTCCGGAAACTTTTACCCGGCTGACCACATGCAAACTGGAAACGTTCCCCGAATCATCTTGAGAATTTTTCGGCCGAATCAGATTTGAAAGAAACATTACCTACTTACCTAGGTGCCGCTACAGTCCGAGGTAGACCTGGGCCCTGTCTAGCCAGCCTCTTTCAGTTGCGCACGCCGAGTTGATGCCACCCGCTTCTTGCTTGCGCCACATACCGTGAGATTGTCTTCTACTGCGCCATCATCCTAATCGCTGTATGCAAACTCTGTTGGCCAAGTCGATGTCCTTGTTTAGGCCATATAGTTGGGAATTATATCTTTATCTCCAATCACCAATATCCATGCCTCTCCATCATACAACAGAATTCGGATAATTGTGGTCTTATAAAGAGTTACCTTAGTAATTCCATAGCCCATAGAATTACCTCGAAATTATATCTGTCTATTGTGGCATTCTGGCATTCTGTCCAAGATGCCGATGTTGAGTTTCTTCATTTATGGCTAAACCTTTCCTTGCTGCCTCGATTTCATTACAGGCGATTGGCTCACTGATGGCCCGGTGAGTTCTTCTTATTTTGTCCCTGTCATCGGCCGGCTAAAGCGAGTAGTAAAACTAGAAAGAGATTGTACCTGCGGTGGTCTTGACTTGTGAGCTTTGTACAATTTTATGAAGTACTATATTATTAATTTGGTTCCTTCTTGAAGCACTACTCGCCTGCCTAAATACCTAAATAAAATTTCATTCTCAATGGCACATTAAAACCAGAAACACTATTTTCATTCTTTATAAGTATTTTACTTATCTTTTTTATGGAAATAATGTAAAAGGTTGTATTGCCCAAAGCTTTACCATTTATTCTTACTGTCCAGGCCAATACGCACGGTGTATAGTAGATTAATATTTAATTACTGATGGTTTTAACCACCCATTGCCTCTTAAAAGTGACTGCAACTTGCAATTAACACGAACGTTAAACAAGCTAACAACTGCCTATAGATACTTCATTTCCAATGCGTTGACTCCGCTGCATTCAGATTGTTCTCCTTTTGCGATTGGACTATCAAGTCTACTACCTCATTTGCTAGTATTTACCATCTCGTTGAGGTCAAGTTCACATCGCAACGACTACAACGACGACGACGACGTCGACAAATTCCCCATTTGCTTTGTGCAGTAAGTCTGCAATTAAACGAGACCAGCAATTTATTCATTTAATTTTGTACGATACACGAATATCTCTCAGTGTAAATACATATAATATCTGTTACCTCATTAAGTTGGTGACACAGTTTGTCGGACTACATCAACATTACAATTAATTTCACAGGATTCTCGGTAAATTTTGCTAATTTACGTGTTCGTGATTTAATTCGATGCAAATACGAAAATCCGATTTATTGGCGTTGTGCGTACATAGACAGTTATGTCTATGATGACATTTCTCTTCATGATGGATGAGTAAGTCAACTCTTGACTCAGTAAAAACTGCCAGGCTTTTATGTGATTGGGGTAGTGGAGAGCTGCAGGATTTTTATGTTATTTTATGAAGGCATTAATACAACAAAATTGGATCACCAGAAAAGCTTTTATTGTAAACATTGTTTCGTTTAGAGCTACTTTTCTTTCTATCGGTTTTTGGACAGACAATGCGTGAGTCATGTTCACCTGTCATGGCATTTTGTTCAGAACATTTCAACATTTAAAGACTTAGGTCTAGAGAGCATTTAAATTCAGCTGTGTTACGATACTTAATAGTAGAAACTTATTGACACAGCAACGACAACAGCAGACAACGTGTCTTTCCATGCAACAGAACAAACTAAACACAGCAACAGCTGATTAAGGACTTACGTCTAACGTTAAAGTTATTGTTGCTGTTGTCAATGTACTCTGTTCCATTGAAAAGCATTGGTTCTAAAAAATGTCCTCCGGTTGTCTAAGTTCCTGTTGCTGTGTCAATATGTTTCTACTAAAAAACAAAACTATTTTCTTTGGGACTATATTAAATTAAAAGTACGATTCAGGAATTGGAAACCAACATTAGTCGCGTACATCGAAAATTCGAACTTCAAAACGGACCCAATAGATAAGGCTGTATTTCTCAATAACACGTCAATGAAAGAGACTGTGTGTGGGTCACGGTGTTTTGGTAGTAAATGGTGCTTAAGTCTCGACCATATCTCGACCATAAATAAGTTGCTCAGAAAACACTTAGTGTATTTCAACACGAACGTGAAAAAATACTATGAATCACAAATGAATGCAAACATTACATACAACTTTTCACAGTTAACTTGGACAGCATCCATGAATTAATAGTATTGAAACTTAGTAGCATCAATTTTCCATTCAATTCAATTCTATTCCAAATTAAGTGCCGCACATGTCCTATACACTAGTGAAAGTCATGCCCTTTTTAGGACCTACTGATTAAAAAAAAGCCATAAACGTTTATCCTTTTTTAAGGTCCGAAACACCAAGAATAATTGCTTTCAATTGAATATTTCGGGATACCAGTTTTTTTGTGTTTCTCTTAGCCTATTTTTCAATTTTATTTAGTTTACAACAGAAAAGATACTAAAATCCACTGTGAAACCTGAGGAGTCACCGGTTACTCGAAAGCTTTTACCTACATATGTAACTCAGCACGGGCCTGAAGATCCTGAGTGACCAATCGGGTTGACTGACTCAATCAACTCTAACTGTCAAAGAACCGTGAAGATAAAATGTGCAAAAGGAATATTGAGGTTATTGAGAATTGGAAAGTTCTCCCCTGTGTGGCAGGAAGTTAAGAGTCAACAACTCTCCCCCGGCTCGGAATATTGTTGAGTTAGATCTTGTTTTGTTCTGATCATGAAAGTAGTTCGATGATCCTAGATTAAAATTCAGAGTTTTGTAAATTTCTATATTTACGCGAATGCATCGCATTTCTTTATAGCAAAGACTAGAATTTATATATTCCAAAATCTTCTTTTACAAATCATGATTTTTTATTTACTCAAATTATTTACAATTTTTCCTATAGTCCAAGAGACTCAGGGGATCTTGCTAGAAAAAAAATATCGTCAGCACACAGGAGTGTTTTAATATGAATGTTCGCAGAAAAATCCCTCCTAGTAGACATTCAACTATGACTTCGATAAAATTTTGTTTGCTCGTGCAAAATGTCCATTGTGGCACGTAGCGCCGCCGTCCTGGTGAACCCGCGTGTCGTCGTTGTCCATATCTTTCAATTAGGATCAAAAGATATGGGTTATCATCGACCGGTAGTGCTGGTCGTTGATAATGATGGCCAAATTCGTTTTCAAGGAAGTATGGACCGATGCTACTAAAAAAATTGGGCAAGTGCGAGGAGGGCCTCGTGCAATAGTGTTCCGGACATTTGATATTATCATTAAATAGAAGGCAAATTATTCATATCCTGCATAGGTACACCTGATACTGGTTTTGATATGAATAATGTAATGTCTTGTACGTAGGTACATATGTCCTAGTAATACTGAGCTGACATTCCAGTCCATTTTAATTTGCACTTTCGATATAAAACATGTATTGTATTCGTGCAAAAATTGGAACTCGAGATATTAGTCAATTCTGAAATTACGTTGATAAAAAAGCTCGTTATAGTGTGTCTGCGGATTCTGTTTGTCTGTCTGTATGACGAGTGAATCAATTTATTTCAAACTTCATGTTAGGGAGCTATTGCATGGCCCCTAAAGGGAACATTGAAATTTTTGTTGTAGCCCTACTCTTAGTGTTCCTTCACGTAGCGAAAATGGTTTCAACGATTTTGATAAAATTTCATTTCAGTTAGTTTAGGCGTACCAAGCTTTTGGATCAAAATGCATGTTACGGTACTTTGCTTATTAAATGGTTTAAGTAAAACAAAACACAGGCAATACTTGACATGCGAAGGAATACAGCATTTAAAGTTTTAAAAATTTAAGAAGAAATTATTTTGAAAAAAAAACCCAAAGTTGAAAAAAATTATAGTTTTTTTAACTTCTTTAGCTTTCAATAGCAGCATAGAGCTAACATATACGATCCATTCGTGCAAATGACTTTGGTTTTGAAAAATCGAAATCGAATGAGGTAGCATCAAGAGAAGAGAATATAGGGAAGTCCATGCGCTCTTCTAAAATCTGTATCTCGGAAACTACGTAGCGGATTTAGATGAAACTTGAAACTTGAGCAAATCGTAGTATCAAAATGATCTACTGTAAACATTATTTGGGTAACATGAAAACTGGGGGAGATACAGTGGGCTAACTAGATACCCCATTTTTTTAATTTTTCTCAGGAAATATATAAGATACAGGAATTTTCGTATTGTTTTCACAATCTACACAATATTCTACGTATCTCCAATTTTTTTCATATTTTTAGCATTTATGGTCTGGCCGCTAGGGGGGGGGGGGACAACATTTTTCAAATGTTTGGCAAGCTTTTTTGTTCAACAAATTTTGTCAGAAAAAAATATTTCTTACATATATGGAGCCATTGCAAAATTCTCTTTAATTTGATATACCAAATGATGGGGAACAAAATAATTTTTTTTTGCCCTTCATACAAGGTGCCCGAAAAAGGGCTCCCAAAATGAAATTCATTGCCGCCATCTTGTGCAGGCTTCCACATAATGTATACATAGCGAAAGTTTCAGCTCTCTATGTCTAACGGTTCAAAAGTTACAGGGCTGTGACAGACTGACGGACAGACGGACAGACAGACACCGTATCAAACCCATAAGTGTTCCGTCTTACCTTTTAAGGTCCGGAACACTAAAAACAAATATTAGGCCATAAGCAGCCCATAGAGGGCCAAGGCCTAGCTTTTAGCAACTGTACATGTTGTGCGTGGTATACATTTCTGCACGTACAGAAGAGACCTACTATTTTATGCCTTATCCGAAGCGGAGAGGGGTTTTGAGAAGCTTTCTCATGACAGTAAATACTATTGGATGTTTGTCAGACGCTCGCAAGAGGTGAAAAACCTTTGATGGTATTTTTCTTAGAACCCCTTGCGCAGTAGTCCAACGCACTAACTACTGAGCCACGGCACCCACGACCGATGCTATTGCCAGTCCAAAATCTACACCAATCGTGGATGGATTGCAATTCGATGGATCTATTGTGGATTATTGTCGTCCTTAATTCGACAATTTTGCTTGTTGACGAAATGAATGCGAAACGTGGCTCGAACAGAAATTCCATTTTCATTTAACAATTTATTCATTTGCTGTAATTGAACGCTATAACTCTTCAAGTTGAATTGGTAAGATAGATTAAATAAATAACAGTCAATTTGACAGATGTAACCCTAACAATATGGTCGCAATCACCTGTCAAAGTTTTAAAATCCTTACTGGAAAACACATTATACATATTTTATAATCATATGTCATACTTCAAACAAAAAAGTGGAATTAAAGGAGTCTGAGTTTGACACTCCTGGTCTATGGTATCAATGGTACCTTGGCTACTTCTACCTCCGCTCAATATAAAAATGGGATTTACTGTGGAGTAACCAGGACGAAACCGAAGGCAATAGCTTAGAGTCTTACGACTATTTTGGTTATGGTTTCCCTATTTCTATTTGTAAAAGTCAATGTCCCTGCGTTGTGCTAAAAATCAACTCTACTTTCAACTTACTTATAAAAGGAAATATGCAATTTTCAAAAGTTTTAATATCCTTAAAACCAATTAAGCTGCCGATTCACTGGCCGAAGCCATAGTACAATGCAATACATTACCACTTCTTATCAATACAGGAAATCCTCTTCCGTAATTCCAGTGAAATGTATTAATCCATTCCACCAATTCATTTGTAAAGGATTCAAAGGAAAGTCCAATTTAATTTAAAAATTAAATATACATAACTATTCACCAAAGTTGTATTTATTTAAACTCAAAAAGATTCATGTAAGCGAATTGCATTTATGGATATGATTCCTGTGATAAGTCACAACGAGCGTTGGCTGGATAATCACAAGCCTATATGGGAAAAACATAAATAAAAATATCAGTAATTTTAAAAGGACATAGGAGCTCACCTGAAGCCATGAATTGTAGTGTAAACCATCTGGGCACCATTGTAATACAGCAACTCCTCGATCACACTTGTAGAATTCAGAACAACTAGTCGGCGATGGAAATTGTAGGACCATGTCAATGTCACTTTGTGTTGTGGGACAAACAATATCAACAGCCGATACAGAAACTAGTATGCTCAGCAAAATACTGGCAAGGATAAGAAAAACTTTCACCATCTTTATTTGTTGCAGAGACGAAAAACTTTCGCCGTAAAATTTAAAGCGGCACAACTAAGAAAATTGTTCTTCAAGTTGTTTTTATATCAAGTTTAGCAGTTATTTTTATTTTGTTTTGGGGTTTGAAATGAAAGAATAAAATTGAAACTCCACCTATGTACAATGTATCTTTTTGTGTGTCGGCAATTTGCTACAAAGTAGAAAATGATGTTCCATTAATTGCCAATGTCAGTGTGGTGCTCTTTGATAAGGGGATTGTACCTAATAGTATTGACCTAGAACATGAGGTTGGTAAAAGTTTGCATGTACCTAGCTGAAGGTGACTCGTGTATCTGTGTATCTTTGCACTTGAAATTGTCTTTTAATTTATTCTTATTATTAAGGGATGCTATTCTTCTTAGCAACTTTTGGGGGGCAATTCAACTTGAGAAGGTGTCCTCATCGTCTAGCCTCTTAAGATGAAACTAACCTTGACTTGCAAGAATATCATCTCATACAAATCTCCGTTGGCTCATATTTTACAGTGAATAGCCAAGAAGATGCTCTCTCTCCCTTCATGTAAGTGCATGGGTGTTCCACTTAGGTGCACTTCACCCGTTTTTGAAAGGAGCTCTTTCAAACCCCATTGACGTGTGGCTTTACATTCGTTTCAGGCTGAGATAAAGTATCTTCTTGTTTACACAGTCACCAGATGTAGTGCTAGGCAGACCTTCTTCTACCCAATGTATGAGTATGAGTAAGAGTATGAATGTAGTATGTTATTGATGAGCTCCGTCGCCGGGTGTTCCCAGACGCTGTCAGGTGGAACAACATATCCGTGCCGGATGGTCTGGTAGCAACAAATAGGTAAATAAATTTGATAGCTACTGGCATTTTGATACTACTGCTCCATATTTCCTAATGATTATGTAGTCACTTCTCGGATGGTGGTAGGGCTTCGACGAAGGTAATGGCTTTTGGTCTTGTGCCACCACCAAGTCGTCTTTCTCAACGTTGTGTCGTTTAAGCAACTGGAAGTCTATTTGTCGCTTATGTAACTCTAAATGTGCGGAAGATGCGACCGAGAGCTTTCGCAATAATTAACTTGAGTAAATTCATTGTAATTGTATTAAATTGCCGGCGACGACGACGGTGATATAGGCGTCACGGCGTATACGTAATATATGTCGTTATGAGGTGTAATGTTCCTTTGATATGCATATGTCTAGAGGTGGACGACTTTTTTTTTTTTTATTTTGTTTTGCATTCTTGATTTAGTAAAGAGAACAAGTGGAAAGGGCTGCAGTGGGAGCTACATGAAAGTGGCTTTTGTGTCGCTACTTCAAGCGAGAGCCCATGAATAATGAAGTATCTTTTAATTTTTTTTTTTTTTTTTTCGTTTTGTTTTACTTGTATACCTAATGAGATATGCTAAGAGTGTGCCATAAATATAGTCAGTGAATGGAGATAGAACCGTGCAAGGAACTGAATTTATTTGGCAAGAGTCCTTTAGGAACTCTTAAATTCATGAAGCATAAATTCTCAAACTTGGCGGAACAATGTTATGAGCATTATAATTTTAGAAGATCTACATTCAATGTACATATATTTTTGAATTACCTGCACATATACTAATGTATCTTTATATTGAGATAGGCCGAGTAAAATTTATGTTTTCAAATATAGATGGCTGATTCTCTCGCTAGTTCTGACAGTTAGGTGCATGATGTTGCCAAACTTTTTGCCGACCCATGCTAAGAGGCATTTCTACTAGTTTCCTTTAATTCTACTATTTATCATCGATAAATAGTTCAAATAAAATCACATATTTCTCCAAAACAAAAAGAAACAATTCATTATTAACTCTGGTTGTAATAACAAAAGCAGTCAGTGTTTTTTAACACGAATGCAAGAAAAATATTGTGAATTACAGTAAAAATCGCACACAACACTTCTCAGTTAATTTTTATAGCACCCATATTTATACATATATATATGGTTATATACTGAAACCGAACTCTCTTTCATATCCCTTTTTCTCCCTTCCTCTGTTCATAAGTACAAGGTATTCATATGTAGTAATTCTTTCAAAAAGCCATTCTTACAACAAGAGCATTTACCGAATATTTTTACTTGCACCTAACATGTATTGTAACATGTATTGGATTCGTGCAGATTTTCGATTTCGAGATTTTTATGAATTCGGACAACATTACCATTATAGGGAAGTCCGAAAAGTGCGAATACCGTCTGTCTGTCTTTATGTCTGGCTAAACTTGTGGATGGATTTTGTTCAAACATATCTAGGGTCGGTGGAGTAATCTCTAGGGGCGAAATTGAAATTTTTGTTTTAGACCTATTATTAACGGTACTTTACTTAAAGCCAATTTTAGAAGAGAGAAGATTTTCTCGAAAACGGCTCTAACAAGCCTGATATTCGATTTACAGTGGAAAATTCCAATCAAATGATATATACACGAAAACGTCTACAACGATTTCGTTTAAATTATACATTCAGACTAGTACAGACATGTGCAAACTGCTAGATTGGTAAAACACGCTAGAAGATGAAACGTACAGCTAGAGTAAGAAAGTACTAAAAAAAAATACCCCAAATGCCTGTTTAAATGAGCGGATTGTGAGATTGGATTGGGAACGAATTGGGTTTCAATCTGGGTTCGATCGAGTTCGAAATTGATTGAAATCGTCTAATATACGGCACTTTTCATTTATGTGCAGAGGTAATTTCGCCAAACAATTAACCCTTATTAGCTATAATAGTTTTATGACCTTACAGTATATCTCATTGGTGTGGAAATAGAACCCCTTTTTGTTTTCTGACGCCACAACGATTAATTTGTGCTCTCTTCATTCCTTGCCTGCCAAACTCGATCTTTCTATCCTCCTATCCTTCGATCCTTGAATTTCATGAAAATTTCAATCCGATCCCAAAACTTTTTATAGTCAGATCGATTCAATTAAGTTCAAAATCGATTCCCTCATATAAAAAGGGCAATATAGCCACATACATAAATAACCACATAAGTATCGCCACTTTTACCACACTTTACAATTAAGAAAAGCCATAAAATAGAGGAAATTTTACAAATTCACAAACTTTTTGACAACGAAAGGCGAAAATGCAGACAACTGTTGTTTGTTTTGATTTCTTTAGTTGATTTACTACGTTTTATGCAAGTACTAAATGGCTTTATTACTTTGCAGCGAAGGTCTTCGTCGCTGGGATCTGCTATAATCTAGTCAAATTTTGGTCCTAGAGGCCGCTAGATTCTCTAGGACAAAATCTGTCATCCCGGTGAAAAAATATTCTAGCAGCTAAATTAGCGAGGTGTTGGGAACTCGACCAATAAGATGATTTGCCAGATTTTGGCCAAAAGTTATTGTAACGGTACTTATGGCCAATTAGTTTAGTAAATTCTAATAAGATGGTATACCACATTCGTTGCCAAAATTGTTAGTAATGTTACTTTGCTTATAGCCAACTTAACGAAATGTCATTTTTCTCGTAAACGATTCCAATGATTTCAATAAAATTTGATATTTGAACTACTTTGATGGAGTCCTATTATAGACCACGTTTTTGGCCTAAATGGGTAATAACGATTTTTTTTAACAACTTGACAATGTTTTGCATATTTACTTCGATCGTGTTATGGATGTTTACTGCACACAAAACGCTTAGATATTGCTGCAAGTTTGTACAACCCAGTCGTTCACTTTATTTCTCAATCTATCATCCAAAATTCCTCCCAGCTGTTCGATCGCCCTAAAAAAAAAAAATACAACGTTTAAAATTGATTTTATTTCAGTTTATTGGATATTTCCTACTATGCCACAAGTGCATACACTTCCTTCATGGAATTTTACACTCGATTACTCAAAATGCATCCGCAATGTCAGTATTTCCAATTTCATGTACCACAATGCAGACAGATTTAATAACAAAAAAATTTACATCTGCATCGATGCATCCAAAAAGTGTGTATTCTGTGTGTGTCTACATATTTTGAAATTTAATTTCAAAGATGAATCGACAGAGTAGCATTCGACACAACGATGGCTTGTCATAACATATTCTTCATTGATTCCTTACAAGACGGTAGGTGCATATTGGAGCAAAAGAGATAAATTCCAGACAAATTAATTTTTCCCCTCTTTGTCAGATAAATTTTGCGCTCCAGTCAGCAAATAGCAGCAACTTCCAACTGAATAGACCGAAACACGACAACCAATCAGTGTCACATTTAATCCGACGTAATTACTCGCTTGTTTGTTGAAAGTTGCAAGTACAACACAGATCGGCAATCGGCAATCGGCTCCCAAGAAAGTAATGAAATGACAATCGGAATCACTTAATCGTAACAAATTAATTGCATAAATGACCACAAAAACCGCTGACACAGCATGTGTATGGGATTGCTATACGGATGCAATTTATGTGGTTATAGATACATTTGAGGCAACTTGTTGACAGAGTATCGGATATCAAAATAAGTGATTTTTTCGTTTCTTCTTCTCTCTGCTGCGGTCACATGCAGTACACGCGGCGAGGGGTAGTTTTTCATCATCAACAAGATTAAGTTGCCAACGTGTTCACTAAAATCTCATGGAATTTATGCTTTTGATTTATACAAAGTTTTAAACATTAGCGGCAATAAATTTTCCGAACATGCATGCAGGTGAAGGTAGTATTTAAATTAAAATTACTGGAAATTAATTTTAAAAAAAGTAATGGAATTACTTACAGTCTCATGGCTAAGATTAATTACACTCGTAGAATGATTAAGATGGGTCAACAGCGACGAGGCGCCTTTACTCGTACATCTGCAAGGTTTAGTTAATGAGTTATCACATCTTGGGCAACGAAAGCCCTAGAGTGATAGTCTACCATATGAGATGAGATAGATAGAGCATAGCCTGGCACATGAAAAGTGAAACTACATATGTACATACATAAGTATTGTCGCACAACTGTAAAAATTCATTGACACAACAAACTACGAGGAGTAAGCAGGAACTTTCCGAAATTGTCAACAATAGCGAAAAAGCCAGAACTTGGCAGCACTTGTGACACACAAAGTCAGTCCGTATTGGAACTTGTTTGGAAACTATCGGTCTATAAAAGGAGGTTGACAGAAGCATAGGACGAATTTGGGTAGAAGCTTTGACAGCTAAATTGTACTAGATGTCTCGTAAAGAAAAATTTAGCAGCTTAATTTAATTTTGAGTAAACAAATTGGTTTTATATTAAATTCCCGCACTTTTGGAGATAAAGATAAAAAAATTTCGGCGGGACAGAAAGTGTCAAGTGTAACTGCTACAGAAGCAGGAAGTCAAAGGTATAAAGCTAACTAGAAGGTACATTTTGCGGGCTGTGTAGTAACGAAGTCGAATGTCGATCGAAAGAAGACTTACGCTTCGAATTAAATCTAATCTAGAGAGACGAAGAAGCGAATGGCCTCCCAGTCTCAGTCCTTGGCGCACACAGGTGCAGGAGAACTTTAACCAAAGTACCAAAGCAATTTGATTAGGATCGATCTAAAATTAGAGACTTGTTGGTTGAAACAAAGGTTGACCCCGATTGTAGTGGTATAGGACTTTCACTAACAAAACCTAGTTCTCGTACTACCCCGAGTCGTCGTGCTGTTAAGCATTGCAATAAATAAATAAATAAATATCAGGCCGTAAGCAGCCCATAGAGGGCTAAGGCCTAGCTTCTCACAACTGTACATTTCTGCACATACAGAAGGGACCTACAGGTTTATGCCGTATGCCGAAGGGCAGAGGGGTTTTTGAGAAGCTTTCTCATGACAGTAATACTCTTGAATGTTTGTCAGACACTCGGAAGAGGTGAGGCCGTGAAAAAAACTTTTGACGGTATATTTCTGGATTCGAACTTGGAACCCCTAGCGCAGTAGTTCAACGCACTAACCACTGCGCTACGGCGCTACCACTAAGCATTGCAATGGGAGAGGGAAATTTAGTCTTAGGCTTTGAGCTCATATGTACGTGCTGGCTCTTGATATGCTGCGTTTCAATGTTATCTGCGCTATTACCTGCTTCCCAGAGATTGAAAAGTCGTTGTTAGTTTCGACCCTGTCTTTACTTTATAATGCGTGCGCCATAGTTCGGTTACTCCTTCAAAGCTTTGTCCGTGGTCATCATATGTCAGGTGTTGAAGGGGACACGCCTACTGCACCCTGGGTTGCTTACATGCACGTAGAGAAATAAAGGTTGTTATCGAGTCCAAACCTACAGAGTTAGACTCTAAAGAATCTGGGTGATAAAAATGCTACTTCCTTTGCATCCATGCGTCTATATTGGTGAACAATGTCTGCGTGCGATGGGCAAGAACCTAGACTTTGTTGATACGAAGGTTTAGGTTGTGATATATTGTGCTATGTGGGCTACTTTTGGTAGGCTGAACTGTCGTCTAAATTTTCGTAATAGATGTCTCTCTTTCTCTCTCTCTCTCTCTCTCTCTCTCTCTCTCCCTCTCTCTCTCTCTCTCTCTCTCTCCCTCTCTTTCTTTCCTCCCATTCACAAGTATTTCAGTGTCACTTTCTTAGTAGTGTTGTCCTTCTTTCATTATGATTCTTTATTAAGGTCTATTGGTACCATGCCACGAACTACACTGCCGAGTCGAAGGATATTGCTTGGAGGGTGCTGCTGCTGCCTCCATCTTCGTCAGGAATTCAGTTGTTATATGGTAGTCGTGGATCATTATTCACATCTTTTTGTGATTTTGTTCTCCAATATAACCCTTACCAGGCCAGCTGTAGATATTGGTTAAAAGTTAGTCTTCCATCTAAAGTAGTACTAAATTACTTGAACTTCGGTTTGGAAATAGCATCATCGTCCACGGTTACTCGCTAAGAGCATTATTTCCGTCTTTGCCTCTGCAAATAGAAGTCTATGTATACTCGCTCAACCTGGGGCTGAATAACACTAATCGATAACGAGTAGCTCGTGGTCGAAGTGTGAGGATTTGCCATTATTACTCTCGTAATCGAGCATTCACTATTGAAATTTGAGATGCCTGCACACGTGAATCGTTAATTTCAGATACAATATGAGTCTGATTTTTCCAATTTAATGGGCCACTGGCCCATCGGGGTTCACAAGGTCAAAATTGGCATTACATTTGATGCATATTATCGCGGCTGCAATATTGCAGGCAAGAAAGAAACAATTTTGCACTTTATTTGCAAGTGTCTCGTCTGGATCTGAGTAATCTTTACTCGTTTTGCCTTAAGTGTCTTGAGTTGCTATTTTTGTTAGCAAACTCAGGCTGGGACGTTCTAGACAAACGTGACGCAGAAGAGGAATCTCGAAATCGAGCTTTTTTAGAGCACAATACACCACGTAGGCGTTATACTACTCTATGCCCCCCGAGTGCATAAATAATTTGTAAACATATGTGCAATGAACTTATTTGTACTACCTTCCAAACTTATTGTAAAAAACATCCATAAATAATTATATTAACAAAATAAAGTATGCCTCACTGAAGTGCTAAATGCATTTCTTGTTTTCAATTTCAATTTGTATCCATTGACCCAGTGCAAAATTTGTTTGTTAAATTAAGACCAACACCACAAATATTATCTCGCCTCGTTGGAAGACTTCCAAGTTAAATCGTAAATGTCCCACAAGCATCATACATTCTTGTGAGACACATATTTTCCAAAAAGAATACAGAAAATTAACACGCCGACGACTTATCTTACTAGATTTACGAAGACACTTTCATTAAGTTTTCGAAAATCTATTAGCTGAGAAAATTTTAATAATCATTTTTGCAGAGGCATCCACCTGTTGCAGATAAATAAGCACTCGGCTATGCCTCTTTCAGATAGTCCATCAGTCTTAAGATCACAGATGTTCCCACCAAACAAAGCTATAGATGTACTGCAGACTTCCTGTACGTCTGCCAACAGCAAAACACAAAAACTAAACAAAAACATTGCCATGTGTATCTACACTCGATTCGGCAAAGACCAACAAAATAATCAGTATCTCAACATTTTGACAGTTTTAGGTTCAATATTTGCCTCCGGACCAGTTTCTAAATGTTTATTTATATAACTTCTGTCAGCAATGCCGCCGCCTTTGATTCGTTTTGGTTGCAGTGCAGTGCCGGTGAGGAGGAGACGTAGATACATTGAAGAACAGATAAAAGTCGGAAAAGCAATTTGCAAACACATCGCACAGGCGTTTCAGTTGCCAAATTGAGATTTTCTCTAATATCGGAAATTTCATTACGATTTTCCAATTTTCGCAGTCGCGCCGCTCTGCTCGTATGATGTTCAACAGTCAAGAGAGAGGGCTGAGGCTGATTTGGAGGGACCCACAATTCCCAATCATAATCTAATGAAGAGTTCGCGAGGGTGGGTCGTTGCCGCTTGAAGAAACAAAATAGAGAGTGAGATAAAAATGCTTTTAAGTCGCGCACATCCTAAGAACAGTGATGAAAGTCGAGCAATCTACTACGACGATGACGGCTTTAGCAATCAACATAATCTCCCCGAGGAATGAATCCTCCTCTTCTTCATTCTTCACGAATTTTAATTTAACCAAAAGCTGATTAACACTGAAGAGATCCTTCTCATCATCATGAAAGAGGGAGGTGGTGCTAAGCCGCACTGTGATTTGAATACCTTCCGGTAGCAATTTTGATAATTTGATACCAGGAGTTGTAGGATTTTTTTATTTCTCTGCCAGTTTGTTTAGCATTTTTTTTTATGAGTGCGAATGGGATTCGGGGAATTCTATGATGACATTGAATGTATTCAATTTCATACTTCAAAGATGCGGTGAAAATTGGGTGACACTTTATGTGATAATCAAACGGAAATGCGATAAGATACATGAGTTTGATGAAGAAAAGTGTTGTCGCGTGTGTTGAAATTATACTGTGACATTGACATTTGCAAGTCATTGGTATTTTTGGGTAGTGGCCAAGAGCACACTTGTTTGAATGTTAAAATGTTTCACATAATTGGAAAGAATAAATATTTGCCAATATTTTTGGCTTTTGTATGCAAAATAGGTTTAAAGTATGGCCTAAGGGATCTTTTGTACAAAAAGTCTCGATTTGACCGAAGTGGACAAAAGATAAAGGAGAATTATCCCCAAAATACGGAAACCGTGCTATGATGTCACTAAAAGGTCATTAGAAAGACCCATGATCATTAGAATGGACATTCTAGAAGAGAAAACTATCAAAATCATTGAGAACGACGTCACCGTAGCGGTTGAACTAGCATGCGGTAACCTTTGATAGGTTTAAAATGTGAAGTTTAGGGTAATATGGTTAGTAGTGAACTACACTCAGAAAAAAGCATCCTATTAATTTGTTAATAGTACAGTTATTGATTTAATAGTTTCGATATTAATCACTTTTTCCTATACATTCAATAGTTTTCCAATTAAATTAAAGGTGTGTGTGTTATTGATTTAATAGTACAGACATTTTTATTATTTTAATGGTATACAGAATTAATGTAAACAGAAATACTATAGGTCTGATATTATTTCTCTTGTTGAATTAATTAGATCGTCCTATTATTTTAACAGTCTTAAGTAGTAAATTATTAATAGTACAATCATATTAACTTTTCAATGGGAGAAATCTAGATATCATATTGAATTAATGGTATACATACGATAATATCATTTTTTGCCTTGTTTTCAACCAGATATAGGTACTATTGATTTTATGTGATCATACTATCGAAGCAAAAAGATTTCCTGTTAAAAAACTTTTCTTTTGCTATTCCGTCTACAGCAATTCTTAAACATTTCGCATTCGGCGTCTAAAATTCAAACAGTGATGTTGTGGTGTTGTGCCTCTAATTTGTGTGAATTATTGTAAAGAAGTGAATTTTGAATATTAAATAATTTCGTATGTGCATATTGTATCGTAAGTATGTTATCAGTGTTTCTTTTTTATATAGTATAGTATACTATTTAGTTCGGTTCGATTTCCATTTCCCTCTCTTTATATTTGTAATCAAGTAAGCAATGATTTATATTTTTTTGTTAAAGGTCGACATAGACTGCGCTTGTCTTACAGAAAGCTAACCCATCAAAGTTATTTTCCCTCTGGACAACATTCAAGGAAAGAATTATCCCATATTGCACTAATAATATAAAAGACCGAAGCTCAATCACTCTTTTAAACGAATTGGAAAAGGATATTGATGATAGTAAGTTGGTTTATTTTGTGGTTATACTTATGTGGATGTTTTTAACCTACGTTTGTTTTCTTGTTCATATATTTTCAGATTCTCGGGATTGCATTCTGTTTTTGCTCCTTCATGACGTTGCGAAGCCAGGCATAATTGCGACAGGAAAAAAGGACGCTAAACGGAAGCCAACAATAGTTGATGCTCAAGATTGCATTTCCTCCAGTCAATATTTAATTAAAATTAGACTATCAATTCAGCCCAATTCATGTATACCTACTTAACAATGGAAAAAGGACTAAATAATTTTTATTGTATATAAATAATTTTTATTTTTATTTATCATTTGTTAGTTTACATGTCTATGTATGTATATATTTTATACTTGGTAACATTAAAAACAATATAAAGAAATTAAGGAGTTGTTTTATTTTTATTTGATACATTCCTTTAGTTTTCAGCCATATACAAAATGTGGAACCTCAATTGGGTTACCCACATTAATTTAATAAGATATACTATTAATTAATAATAGTATTTAATAGGATTCTATTTAATTTTAATAGTTTCTCCGATTAATACCTATTATTTTTTGTCACATTAAATTAATAGGAAATATATGAAGAGTAATGCTGTATACTATTGAAGATTAATAGGACAAACTATAAATGTTAAACGACAATCCTATTGAAAAAAGGGAAAGAATACAGCATTGATATAATGGTTTTGAAAGTATTCTTTTTATGGTACAAATACCATTGACTAATTTTAATAGTAAAAAACTATGAAAGTAATAGGAAATATAATTCATTTAACAGGATTTTTTTCTGAGTGTATGTTCGAAGAACCCGTTCAATGTGAAGATGAGGAAAGTTCTCCAAAATTAAGTTTCAATTTGCCAATGACTAAGAAGACTGACACCACTTTAAAGAGAAATGGTCGACGAGGAGCTTAAGAAATGGTTGGAAAAGAGGATGCCTCACCATCGCAAGAAGTTGTAAGTTGAACAAAATATATTGGTATTTTCTGCGATTCGAACCTTAAACTTGACTCGAGTTCAAGGTAATAACCACTAAGCCAAGCCATCCACTAGTACTATACCCTCTTAGGTTAGGTTAGGTTTGTGGGTTGGTAGAGGAAACAAAATACCTTCGCCTCACTCAGCACTGACCCATTGTGTTACCCATAGGGGGGCTTAGAAAAAGTACCCCTTGCTCATTTAACCCATAAATATCTGTAATAACTTCCCATGGTTGATGTTCTGATGAAGTTCAGTAACATGTCGGTATTGACGTTGGAGAGTTCTCCTAGATCCTGAAAGAAGTGTTTGCCGAGGAATTTGTACCTGGAATGTTGGAGTCCAGGGCACTGGCAGAGGGAGTGGGTAGTGTCCTCTATAACGTCCTCATCACCGCATCTTGTACAGAGTTCTTCCTCCTTCCGACGCAGTTTCTTTAGGTGGTACCGCAGAGTGTTGTGACCCGTGAGTATTCCCACGAGTATGGACAGTGAACGTCTGTCCTTGCAGATAATTCTCTCGGTCCTTGCTTTGTCAAAAGTTGGCCATAGTGGTTTTGTAGTTTTGCAAGTGTTTATGGACTTCCATCTCAAGTTCGCGTCTCTCATAGCCAGTTTATCTTCTTAAAGCCTGAGAGCGCAGGGCGGAGTGCTTATCGAGAGGTCGGTCAGTTCAAGTGGGTCCGATGAAGCTTTCCTTACTAATTCATCTGCCCTTTCATTCCCCGGGACGCCCTCGTGCAGAGTAGAACCTTGTGCTGTATTCCAAGAGCCTTAAGCTCTTCGCGACAGCACTTCACAAGCTTGGATTTTATTTCTATGGTAGTAATTGCTTTGATAGCTGTCTGGCTGTCGTTAAAAAAGTGATACCTTCTGGCGGTATTGTTCTTACGGCAGACTCAAGGGCCGCTGTTGTCACTGCCAGGACCTCCGCTTGGAAAACACTGCTGTCGTATAGATCTGGATATGACCAGTGATTCGGAGAAGATTCCGGATCCTACACCGGTGTCCATTTTTCATCCATCAGTGTTAATAGCTATGGATTCGGCATTTGGTATGCGGCTGTCTTTGCACTCTTCTCTGTTAGAGTAAGCTGAGGTAAATGGTATTTTGAAGTCAAGGTAAGGCGTAGTGTCTGTTTTGGGTTATTCAGCTAGAAAATTTGTCTGTATCTGTAGCTAACGCGAAACAAGCATAGTTTTTCAATTGCCCTAGGAACCAAAAGTGAAGGGGATATATCGAGCGTAAATATCCACTACTCAAGATACTCAGAAAGGTTCTGTCCAAAGTTTTTTTTTTTTTTTTTTTTTTTTTTTTTTTTTTTTTTTAATAGGTTTTTATTAATAATAATCGTAACTCTTAAATGCTAGACAAAAACGCTTAAAACTAGCTTAAATAACTTAACTATCTTATAATAACTTACTGGCTCTATGCGAGCGCTCTAAGCTAAACTTAATGCTTATTTTATGTCTTTCGACCTAATCTAACTAATGTAATTATTATAATCTATAACTAATTGAAGAACTAAGAAAAATTAATAAAGAAAAACTTAGAAACAGGACATTTTTTATGTAAAAAAGACTTATATACTACCTAAAACCTAAATAAGCTTACATACTACCTTAAAATAAACTTAACTAAAATTTTTTTTGTTAGCCAACAAGCTTTTTTTTTTTTTTTTTTTTTTTGTGTTTTTTTTTTTTTTTGTATATACATATCTTACCCTAACCTAGAACTAAAGAACGCCTAAAGCTATGTATGTCGGCCGAAGGCATGCAAAAATACATGGTGGCCATATAGCCGTACTGTCCCTATCCGGGATCTATAGGGATCGACGAGGGAGCTCCCTCAAGCCACCAGAATTGTTGGTGCTGTCGCTCGACGTCTTGGATATCTCGGGTTGACACCGACCTACTAAACCGGAGACGCTCCTCAGAGCTCCGTACGACGTCTCGCTCATAGTTGAGCCGCCTATCCACAGTTTTTCGGGCTATATGGAAGATTATCGGCACTGCCGCTCTATCCTGGATCAGACCTGCCTGATCGTAATAGAGGAATGCTTCTGGGGGGACAAAGCCGTTAAGGCGCACGCTCTCATGGTACATGGTATTGGGGTAGAAAGCCCCGGAGATCAGGTTATTCATTGAGGTCATTGCTCTCGCAATGTGCCTTCGAGTCATCTTGATTAGGAAATTGTCCACTCTTATCAGACTCGCTTTGTTGTAAAGGATCTCGTTGGAATAGAATTTTATGTACTGAGACTCTGGTGTTCTGTACAAGTGAAGGCAAGCCCGAAGACAGGCCCTCTCAAACACCCGAATCCTTTCCATCCTGCTTGCCCCTATGTTGAACCACACAGGACATCCATATGCGATCATGGGCCGAATAAGGGCCATGTAGCAGATTACCTTCACCCTTGCATCGAGTTGGCTGCTATAAAACAGTCTCTTTGTAAGAGCGAAAGCGCCTCGGGCTCTGGTTAGAGCAATATCTACATGTTTATTAAAATATAGATATTGGTCTAGCCAAATCCCCAGGTATCTGACTACATTTTGACATGCAAGTGGACGTCCGTGCTCTCCAATGATAGAGAACTTTCGCCAATTCTTCCTGGTATCCCAAGAGGCCCCAGACAACGGCGTTCTGAAAAGAATGGTTTCAGACTTCTGGAAGTTGATCTTCAACTTCCAGTCATCGCAATATCGCTGAATCTTATCGAAGTCACGCTGCAAGAGTGTTGCAATGACGTCAATCTTAGGTCCTGATCTGTACGCTATCAAATCGTCCGCGCACGCTATCACGTCTGGAAGAGATCCTATCAGATCAGCTGTGTAAATATTGAAAAGGATCGGCGAATTAACCGCCCCCTGTTGCAGACCATTTTTAATTTCGAACGTCCCAGTGGAAGTTACGCTGCCATTTTTCACAACGAATTTTCTACCAGTGAGCATATTAAGACACATGTACAGTAGTGGTTTACTTATACCCAAGCTGCTCAACTTGTAAAAGAGCCCTTCTAACCATACGGTATCGAAGGCCTTCTCCAAGTCAACCAGACAGGCACCCGTGCATTGTTTCTTACTTTTGTTCCATTGGATATCCGACACGAGTTTAGACGCGGCATGAATTGTATCATGCCCCGCCTTAAAACCGAATTGGTTATCCGGAACAATTTTATTTTCCTCAACCCACATTATCATTGCTCTATGTAGCACTTTCTCGAATACCTTGCTGATGTTCGGAAGGAGACTTATGGACCGGAGATTTGCCGGATTGGAACTGTCTTTTCCCCTTTTTGGGATCGGCTGAACCACCGCTGTTTTCCAATGCTCTGGATAATGGGCATTATTCAGTGCATTGTTGAACAGGGTGGCGTAAATGTCTACCGCTACTAGAGGAAGATGTCGAAGCACAATGTTCGATATTCCATCGATTCCCACTGATTTCTTCTTTCTCAGTGATTCGAAGATCGCTTGAAGTTCTACCTTCGATATGTAAGGGGGATGAATCCCTTCAATGGCATTGACATTGTTTGCAACATTGTCATCATTGAACCTGGTGAAGCCAGAATTCTCTGCTTGCCAATGCTGCAAATCATATCGAAGACGGAAGTTGTGTGCAAGGACTCTATTCTCCAGGTCGTGGTTGGGGCGAATGCAAGCATTTACCTTATACACATCCTGAAAAATGGTTCCTATTGCCTCAACCTTCTTCTGCGGATCCTCGATCACGAAAAAGTCGTCATCGTCGACAGCGTCAACTGGATCTATTCCTGCTTCTGTAAGTAACTGTTCATTGTGAGTTGTACGAGGAATCTTCAGACACTGAAGCTCGTTGACATCATTCCTCCGAAATATTTTATTAATCTGGGGGAACATACTCGGGTTATCAGACTTGATAGCCCGAATCTTATTACCCCAGTGCAAATTAGCCGACAGCCTATAGTTTGCTCTAATTAATACTTGGAGATTCTTTATCAACGACTTCAGAGTCCTAACCTCCGAGTTCTGTCTGTCAGTAAACTGCCTATGCAAGTTTTTTAATCTTGTCAGCAGTCTACTTTTTTGTACGTGCAGTGCGTCGATTGTTGCGTTGCGGTAAACGTTGTCAGTTGGTCGATACCGAGGTATAGTACTGTCCATCGTTTGTTTAATTGTCTCGTCCATTTGTTTGAGGTAGCTGTCAATCTCCTCATTTGACAGATTCCTATTGGACGGTGGGTCGAGCGAATTCGAGGAGAGTGCTCTTGTTAAGTCTCGGGAAAAGCGAGGCCAACGAGTCTTACTATAGTTGTAGGAATACGTTTGGACAAACTCTTCCAATTCCGCGATTTCGTTGGGAATAGTTATTTCGGCAATAAGTCCGCAATGGTCACTGTCATACACGAACGTGCGTAAACAGTTTATCGTTTGTCGGTTCACGTCGGTCAGTTGTAACCGTTCGTCGAACAGGAGTAGATCCAGATAGGAGCCGCTTCTAGGAAACGATGGACTATCTGTAGCTTTCAAATCGAGCCGAAACTCGACATTGTGTTGACCCCACCAATTGAGTAGTGAGTTCCCCCTAGTATTTGGTGTTTGATTTCCCCAATCTCTATGTTTGGCGTTCAAATCTCCGGCCATGAGGAAATAATTCTCCCCCAATTCCAGCCTTAGGCATCGAAACAATGTCTCGAGCTCGGACATGAATAATGTAGACTGAGGAACATCAGGAGCATAAAGTGCGACCACGAACATCTTCTTTCCACTACGGAGAGGGATGCACACAATACACGCTTCTAGCTCCCGGAACCTACGCACTTCACCACTGTACACGGCCTTATACCTTAGTTCTTTTCGAACGAGGATCGCAACACCGCCTCCACGAGTGGAGTTGGGTCGGTCTCTTCTTTCGATATTATATTTGTTGTGCCGTAACTTGCGTTTCTGGGTTAGCTTAGTTTCGCTAACCAGACACACATCAGGGCTTTGGTCGTCGAGCAACTTAAAGAGCGATTCCTTACGCTCGATCCTAATCAATGAATTCACATTGACCGCAAGGATCTTCAGGGATTCCCCATTCGCGGCCGTACCCATTACGACTGAAGGTGCGCTAAGCTCGGCAGAAGCGCGTAGATCCTGTCCACCCGGTTCGCCTGCTCTTGTATTTGGCGCTGGAATTGACTCATCTGCCCCTGGATAGAGAGCAAGATGGTCAATAACTCGCCTTGAGCTTCAGGTGCCTTAGGCACTGGG
Source organism: Chalcosyrphus nemorum (assembly GCA_949716465.1). NCBI lineage: Eukaryota > Metazoa > Arthropoda > Insecta > Diptera > Syrphidae > Chalcosyrphus > Chalcosyrphus nemorum. The sequence goes on from OX454333.1 coordinate 73,411,934, forward strand.
GCCTGCACAGCTACCTTCTGTACCGTGCTCACCCTACCTGACGCCATTTGGGCGTAAGTAATACGGGGAGACACGGCTGGTGTTTGGGCCGAACCATGTGGAGCATTTACTACGCTCTTCTGTTTTCGAGCTAGATTTGCTGTTTTTATGCATTGGAATTCTGGACAACCCCGATAATTTGCAGTGTGTCCCGAATTCCTGCATAGTACGCATGACAGCTGGCTCTTATCTGCAACTCTCTCCTTACCCAGAGGACAATCCTCTGTCTTGTGGAACATTGCGCACTTGACGCATCGAGCCTGCATTTCACAGTTCGACGCGGCGTGCCCGAACCTTTGGCAGCGAACGCATTGAATAATGCCCTCGCTGCGTTTTAATTTATCCCAAGTTACAACCTGGTGGTCTAGAACATGGATACGTCTTAGACCCTCCAAATTGCTATTGGGTGACAACTGAACAAGGAAGAACGGCAGCTTCCGATTCTCCCTTTTAGCCCTCACTGTGGTGAAAGGCTTTACTCCCACGAACGTTAAATCGTCGCAATTTATTTGCTGGAGCATCTTTAGGAGCTCCTCGGGTTCGGTGGACGGTTCCAACCCCTTCAGAAGCATTGTTTGCAGCTTTTCCCCTTTCGGGGTGAAGGAGAAGAACTCCGTCGTCGAGTCCCTTAATAATAATTTAATTTTTTTGTAATCATCTACCGAATTACATTGAATTGAATGTCTATCATTATTTAACCTCTTAATAGTAAATTTGGAGCCTATGGCCGACTTACATAGTTCCATTGTGTCCTTTAGCTCCATCTTGTAGGTTAGGATTGGGGGAACACGCACCTTGGGTACTTTGTTTTGGTGTTGTTGTTGTTGTTGTTGTTGTTGTTGTTTTTGTTGTTGTTGCTGTTGTTGTTGTTGTTGTTGTTGCTCTTGTTGTTGTTGTTTTTGTTGTTGCTGTTTTGTCTGCTTCTGCTTCTGTGATTGCAGTTGTGACGGCTGCTGTTGCTGGATTGGGTGCAGAATTTTTTGTTGCTGTTGTTGTGGCTGCTTTGACTGTTGCTTTTGCTGCATCAGTTCTTGATGTTGCATAGGTAGAACTTGTTGCTTAGTTTGCAACTTAAGCTGCTGTTGTTGTAGCAGTACAACCTGCTTAATTGACTTTGGTTGTTGCTGTTGACTGGATTGCTGTTGGCTTAGCTGTTGCTGCTCGATGGTCTGGAGTACAGCTTGACGCTCCGCTTCTCGCCTTGCTACTTGTTTGGCTTTAATGGCTTGCACTTGCTTCTGTAGCTGTTTTATACTGGAGGTTAGGCTTTCCAGTTCAGAATCCTCATCGTCTGAATCGTCTTGAGCTAGGGTGGCAAAGCTGTTAGTTGCCCCCATATAATTCGTGTTGTCATCACCGTCGGAGACGTATGGTTCTACTACGTCTGTGGTTTCCATCGCTTGCGCCCCGTCCCTCACCTCAGCTGACAATTGGTCAACAGAAGCAGATAGGGTGGGACGCTTTAGGTTTGGAGTAGGCTTGGCTCTCCTCCTCCTCTTTGTGTCATTGCTGACTGGTGTAGATACTGAAGCCTGAAGGCTTGAAACTTCAGTCTCCGCGGATTTTGTTTTTTCGGCCGCTACTCCCGCTACTGGGAGCGCAGACCGTAAACTTTTCATCGCGTACGTATGCTTTTTTTTTTTTATTATTTTTTTTCTGTCACTTTGAAAAATTATTTTATTTTATTTTTATTTTTTTTTTTTTTATTTTGAAACAAACAAAACACAAATGGCCAGGAATGGAACCTCGGTTCGTCAAGCACCGGTCACAAATTAAGCACTACACGTAGACGTTTGCTGTCTATATGTTAAAAAATGGAAACAAAAAACAGCGATTTGCAATTAGCCGAAACACGTCTACACTGTAAAGCGTTTTATGAACGACTGTGTCTGTCCAAAGTTCAATCTACATACATATGCTGATGTTGGACATGCCGACATTTTAGCAGCTCGTAATAAGCGTCACGAGTCAAGAAGGTCAAGGTCAAGAATTCATACAGAAATCTTCGACGTTACCATTCGATGAATGAATCAGTTCGCAACAGGCAGCCCCTGAAATTCCTGCATACTGGGCAGGTGTTTTCTAGCTCAATAACTCGAGCCTAATATTCTCAGAAAAATTTTGAACTAAATTTTGCTTGTCTATTTTGGGTTCCTAATTGGATAACTAAATAATTAAGCAAGGTGTCAGAAGAATTTGAAGTCCAAAGCGGAGTACGTCAAGGATGCATACTGTCACCGCTGTTATTTTTAGTGCTTATCAGTGATGTTCTCCGTGCGGCATTGACGGAAGTAAATCATGAAATTCGCTGGACTATGACATCTTACCTTAAACACCTAGACTACGCTGACGATGTTTGTCTACTTTCACATCGGATAATGGACCTCCATCTTATGGTCCAGAATCGAGAAGCTGAGGCAAACAAAGTATGGCTCGAAATTAACACAGCCAAAACAAAAGCCCTGAGCACTTCTAACACCAGCGCCCAACTTAACATTGCCGGACAGGAAGTCGAGAAAGTTGACAACTTTCTATACCTAGGAAGAGTGGTTTCAGCAAACCATGGTGGCACTGAACTGGATGTGTGCAGAGGAATCGGGAAGGCCAAAGCTGCGTTCGGCATGCTGGAAAAGCAATGTTATCAGCTTAACAAGCAATTTACGACTGTTTCGCTCCAATGTAGAATCGGTACTGCTTTATGGGTGCAGTACTTGGAAAGTGGACACCATTAACACGCGCCGGCTGCAAGTCTTTGTAAACAAATGTTTAAGAATCATCTTGAGGATCTTTTGGCAGAACCCTATCTCCAATGAACAGCTTAATACGAGAACGGGCTAGGAATCTATAAACATTACTATACGAAGGAGAAAGTGGCAGTGGATTGGACACACCCTGCGGCGCGAAGATAATTCCATTGCGAAATACGCTATGCAGTGGAATCAGCTCACCCAAGCAGGCAGAACAGCGGGACGCTCTAGGCAAACGTGGCGTAGAACAGTCGAGGAGGAATCGAGCTCTTTGGGGATGAACTGGAGAGAGCTCAAACGCGTTGCAGAACTACGAACAAGATGGCGCGCAGGCGTTGTTGACGCCCTATGTCCCCGAGGTTTAAAGGACTCAAGTAAGTAAGTAATTTGCTAACTTGTGGTACATATGCGTACTATGCATGGCAATTACAAATGTCTATTTATTTATGTATGCTATGGCTTTCTAATGTAGAGTCCTCTGGGCTTCGAAATACTTGAATGCAAGGCTTAAAAAAAAGCTTCTTCTATTCGTTGCTCTTCCTGGATCACTGTAATATCTTCTTTATATATGTACATATACGAGTATGTATGTAGCTTACGGACAAATTGAAATGTTGTTGAAATCCATTACCCTGGAGTTTATCTCTCACAATTCTTTTTTATGATTGTGTCGACGAAGTCTGAATACATATACATCCATTATTCGAGTACAAAAGTTGTATCCACGTATCCAACGAGAGAAAAGTATGCAATTATAACCAAGTGATAATCTCTGTCACCATCAGATATACGTTTGACATTCATTCTTCTGCACAAACACAATCCATCACCCAGCAAAGAAGTTAAGGATACAATGATTTTAATTTTCCCCAATAAAGGAGTTATACTTAAATTTTAACGAACCCGGAGTCAACAATCCTCTGCATAATAACAATCAAAACAAATATTATTTTCCATTTTAAGCTCGCGCATTAATAAAAGTCATGATTTTCCAAGCAGGCATGCCTCTTGGGTATTAACCTAATTTTTCAATGTTATCGAATTCGCGATATCTTTCTGAAATTATAGCCAAGTAATCACTCAGTGGTTGGAGTTATAAAATACATCGCACATCAACTTTAGCGTGAACGTGTTGAAAAAAAAAATGCTTCCACGATTTATATACATACATATACATCTCAATGGGATTAATGTTGAATGAATTAATTACTTCCATTCAGGGTGATGTAAAACGCACATGATTGAGATTCTTTTGCATAAATTTTCGATTTCAAGAACCCTTCGCTTTTGTTTGTTCCGTTTAATTGAGTATACAAGTGCATGTGTATGTGTGTGTGTGCCATGAACAAAACAAGATACAAATTAATGAGTTTTTTTTTTTTTAAGCAAACTGAATGATAAGTCTCGTAAGTAAACATACTTAAGATACAATCAAATAAAGTAGTTGAATATACTACCTACTTATAGATAAATTTACAAAAACTGCCCACACTTCGAGCTCGTTACGACGAAGTGCTCATGGTTTTCAAAAGTAAGAAAATGGAAAATAAACAAATAATTGGTAGGCTGCTGTGATCAGAGTGTTATTTTTGAAGAATTTATAGCAAATTAAAGAGAGAACTTCTGCAAGATAATACGAGTAGTACCTAATAATTGGTTTGATAGAATCCATAGGATGTTCCAACTTTTCATAATTTTTAATCACGTGCACGTGTTTGTTTAAAAACATTTTTTTAATGCGAAACACATCCTGAGGTATCCTACAGTGCGATAGATGTAGATAAATGTAAATATTTCAGCACAACAGGTAGATCTAGATTCTAGTTTATTGCTACCATTCGCGTTCTGTGCAAAAAAAAAACATAAGTTTAATGGCGTATTTATAAGCCGTAGAAGGTTTTAATAAGAGGACACATCATTTGTGTCAGGGTTTTTACAGATTTTCTAAATATAAAGAGTGATTCCTTTAGAGGTTCCTACTTTTTTTTAAAGTTAAAAAAAATTGTGTGGCGTTATAAGGCCCTTCATGGAGTGAGTCCAGGAGGGTCTTCACATTCCAGTAGTCGTCAACAAGTTTTCCGTCCATTACCGAGGCGTTTTGTTGCGTTTCGGAGCAATATGAATTTGACACTAATCCTGTTTTGTGGCGCAGGAAACTCGCCATTCTTCCTCTTCCGTTAGCAATTTCCGAAGAAATTCCCAGATGGCACCACGAGGAGGTGGGAGTAGGGCTTACTAACAGAGCTGCTAGGTGTTCGGCTGCAGTGGCTCTTTCTCGTTACTTAATGAAACAGCACCTATCGGGAGATGCTGCTCCTACGAGGCCGTTGTTAGTCCTTCGCCATCCAAATGTAGCAATTTATACTCTGTTAATTCTATTTGCCATTTCAGTCTTTCTTAGGGTTTCGACTTGTCGCTAATCCCCTTGTGAAGCGTTTACACTTGGTCAAAATGAGCTAGGTACCTTCCTGTTCTTCTGGTTATTCCGGGCAAAAGCAAGAGCTGTGGTATTCAAATCTATAGAGCTATTTTTGATAGCTACCATGCCCTGACAAGAACAACTTAGGATGACGTGCAGCCTTCTTGTCCAAATCTCAATCTTGAAAATTAGGCTTAAAGGCTGCCTGAATATGTGACGCCTTTTTACCCGACATGTTCCTATTTTGAATTTTAACCTGTAGTCGAGCATGATCTCTCACTGAACTAATTGTATGCATGGTTCCCAAACCGAGTTCGTTGAACTTTTTATCCTGACCAATTGTTGATCCGTGCCGAACTCTTTTTCGTTTATTCCCATGGCAGTATAGTCATTAATCAAACCCCTGCGGAACAGTAGAACGCAATTTTCCAAGGCCATACTGATCGTCAAGCATTTCATCGCGAGGGGAGCTTTCAACTTTATGTACTAGACTCATTGACACTTACAGCAATTTGTGCTAAAAATTGATAGTAGCTGCGGTTTCACTGACTCCTTACAAAGATCCTTGAGTGCTCAGAATCTATCTAGTTATAATCTCTGGGGTGAAATCAACATCCAGTCTGTTTGCCAACAGGTTCCGGCCTTGATGATATCATGCTTCTGTGCACCTTTAAATCTGGTTTAAACACTAAAGTGTGATCGCCCACGGTTACTCTCACAGTCTCCATAGTTCGTCTGGTACTAAGAAGTACAACCTCACTCTTTTCATTTGCTAATCGTAGATCCAAGCCATTCCTGCACCATTCCGATGGCTTCATTGGAGACATGCTCGAACCCTTCAAAAAGTTTGCCGAAGCAACCACTTTGTCCCTATTCTTTATACATACCTATATTACTCTACAGTGCTTCATCTCTATTTTCTATGATTTCTAATTATTGGCTTCTTAATGGGATTCTTGATCCCATTCAAACTTGTTGGCTTTGGAGTGATCCCAATGTATATCCTGATGGTTATGTTATCAGACATAGAGAGCTCTTTATATTCACACTACCATTTTAATCAAATAATTTAATTTTATACAAACACATACAATTTGAATAATACTAAGTTACGTTGCATAATTTAGTTAATAAAACTAAATATAAAAAACACATAATTTTTTCCCACCCATTCAAACAGATTTTATTTATTGAAAAACGCAACCACCTTCACGTGACTAAAAATAAACTGTATGCGCCGCGCCGTACAGTGGTTCAGATGCGAAAAAAAAACGTTTTTATGAATGTTATATATAAGACTATTTTTCATTCCAATTGCGAAACATATGAAAATGCTACAATCCGTCTAGAGCGATTCGTATGATACCCTATCCCTTGTGGTAGTAGGTGGATTTTAATTTTTTTCAATATATACTGTATTTTGTTCCTTATGACTATTAATGTTCTAATATAAACGTCGAAAAACAGTTTTTTTTATAAAAACGCCCCTAAAATGTAGGCGTGGCCCAATATAATGTATCTAAGATTTGTAGAGTAAAAAGATATCTACCTATTTTTCTAAGTAAGTTTTTTCGAGTTTCATATAAAAATACTAAAAAAATTGATCTTTTTGAAAACTGAAACTGACATTCCATTCCATTTTAAATTGAACTCTCGATATAAAACATGTATTGAATTCGTGCAAAAATTGGAACTCGAGATAATTCTGAATTTACGTTGATAGAGAAGCTCGTTATAGTGTGTCTGCCGATTCTGTTTGTCTGTCTGTATGACGAGGGAATCAATTTACTTCAAACTTCATATTAGAGAGCTTTTGCATGGCCCCTAAGGGAGACATCAAAATTTTTGTTTTAGTCCCACTATTAGAGTTTTTTTTTATGTAGCGCCATTTTCACAAACATGGAGTTTTCTCCAAAATGGTTTCAACGATTTGAATAAAATTTCATACTTCAGTTAATTAAGGCGTACCAACCTTTTGGATAAAAATGCATGTAACTGTACTTTGTTTATTAAATGGTAAAACACTGGCAATACTTGACATGCGAAGGAATACAGTATTTAGAGTTTTAAAAATTAAAAAAAAAAAATATTTTTGAAAAAAAAAAAAAAATTAAAAAAAAAATAGTTTTTTAAACCTATTTAGTTTTCAAAACATAAGATCCATTCGTGCAAGTGACTTAGTTTTTGAAAAATCGAATGAGGTAGCAGCAGAAGAGATTACAGGGAAGTCCATGCGTGTTCTTTTAAAATCTGAATCTCGGGAACTACTTTGCGGATTTAAAAAAAATAAATAAATATTAGGCCGTAAGCAGCCCATAGAGGGCCAAGGCCTAGCTTCTCACTGCTGTACGTATTGTGCGTGGTATACATTTCTGTACGTACAGAAGGGACCTACAGTTTTATGCCGTATCCGAAGGGCAGGGGGGTTTTTGAGAAGCTTTCTCATGACAGTAAATACTCTTGGATGTTTGTCAGACGCTCGCAAGAGGTGGGGCCGTGAAAAAAACTTTGGTGGTATTTTCCTGGATTCGAACTCAGAACCCCTTGCGTAGTAGTCCAACGCACTAACCACCGAGCCACGGCACCCACATTTTGCGGATTTGGATGAAACTTAAAATTTGAGCCAATCCTAGTATCAGAATGACCTACTGTAAAAGTTATTTAGATAACATGCAAACTGGGGGATACAATAGAGTAATACCCAATTTTTTTTAATTTTTCTCAGAAAATATATAAGATACAGGAATTTTCGTACTTTTTCCACAATCTACGCAAAATTCTACGCAATTCCAATTTTTTTCATATTTTTACCATTTATGGTCTGCCCGCTAGGGGGGCGAAATTTTTCAAATGTTTGGCAAGCTTTTTCGTTCAACAAATTTTGTCAAAAAAAAATATTTCTTACATATATGGAGCCCTTGCAAAATTTTCTTTAATTTGACATGCCACATGATGGGGAACAAAATATTTTTGTTTGCCCTTCATACAAGGTGCCCCCAAAATTAAATTCATTGCCATCATCTTGTACGGGCTCCCACATTATGTATAGATAGCGAAAGTTTCAGCTCTCTATGTCTAACGGTTAAAAAGTTACAGGGCTGTGACAGACGGACTGACAGAGTGTTCCGTCTTTCCTTTTAAGGCCCGGAACACTAAAAAAGAAATTGGCTGCGAGAACTTTCGGATCTTGTGTTGGCGTGCGTTTTACCTTCACTTTTACGTTAATTTTTTGTTTATTTGCAATTACATTAATTTGTGAAGTTTTACCTAATTTTTAGGTAAATAGTAGAATTGTGTTCATTTTCGATTAAATAAATTGATGAATGTATTATTCTTTTTATATATTTAGCATTATTTGCTGGAAATAATAACGAATCATGGACAGTTTCAACATCCCTCTTGAATAAAATTTCTAATTACATGAATACAATTATGAATATATAATGATTATTTTGCTTGTTTTTGTAATTTATTTAATATTTTTTCTTGTCATTTGTTAATTTTTAAATGATTTTATGTGTTAAAATCCAAATTTAAACACGAAACAAAGAGTTTGTTGTAATTCTTTATGGAAAATTTCATAAAAATCGGTCCAGTACTTTGAAAAATAATAAATTATTTCCGCGGTTCCATATAACCTGAACCACTGTGCGCCGCCACCAACACCGCCTCGGGATGAATGAACATTATCATCTTAAATTATAATTATTATCTGTGAAGTAATTAAAGAAGATTTACGAGCCTGTAAGCATGATCGCATGTTTTGGTACTTTTATTTTTGTGCGAACAAGTGGCAGAGAAAAGTTTGTCATAAATAATTCACAAAAAAGAGGAGGATTTTTAAGCTATCACCACATGTGGATTCTTTCCTATCACACAACTCACTCTTTCATATTTTCAAAAAAAAAAAAAAAATAGTCTGTCCCATTTTTCATTTTGACTATTGAGCTTTTATGATTTTTGTGTTTTTTTTTTTTAATAAATTTATAAAATTATAATTCTTTTCACTCTACGAGAAAAACAAAAGTGTTGATGTGCATGGCGGCTTGGAATCTAATAAATGTGTCAGAAGAAGTCAAGATACGTTTTTGACTCTCAAAAACATCTGTTGAGAGCAATTCAAATAAATTTTTATATTGTACAAATGTTTTGGGTATAAACTTTCTAAACGAACAATAGTGTGTGAGTTTGGTTGGGTGCTTAAATTCTCTTCACACAATTGAATTTCCAAGGACTCTGAGGACAAATGCAATCTAGATGATGTCGGAAATATCCCTGGAGGGAAAGTTTTTACTTCTTTCTGTTGGGAAGAAAAACCGCAAACCATGCAAGAAACTTTTATTTAATTCAATGTTCAAATATAAAATGTAAATGTCCGAAACTTTAAGATCTAAGCAAAACAGGAAGTCGGTCGTTTTGTGTGGATGATTTCTTTAATACTAATGCTTTTGTGTCGCAGGATTAAGTGGGATTACTTGTGTGAAAGGGTTGATTAAGTAAACAGCAGATATTGGATTTTTGCAAGGAATTTTATTAATGTATGCACTTTCATGGGATGAGGTCATGTCCTATACATATTTATATGGTATTTTGAAGTTCATCCGTTAAGCAAAGTGCGAGGTTCATAATTATATTCACACGACTGAGTATGGTCGGCTATAATGGAGCTATCGGGGTGGAAATTTATAATTATTCAGTTGATTTTCTCGAAAACATTTAACATGGTGCTAGGAAAAGCTGCATCCTTATATGTTAATATATTAAGATCGCACGAACTGTAAAATAAACAATGTAGAATTACATTGCTTGAATATACGAACGAAGAAAACAACTTTCGTTCTGGTTTTATAAGTTCTTGAAAGAGTTGAATTTCCTTGCTTACATGGGCAAATTACTCCCCATCCTTCTGCACAGAGGGATACACAAGAACTTTTTGGTTGTACCTACTTACTTAAATCCTGTATCCCTTTGTGGGTCCTAGGGCCTACGCGCCATCGTGTGCGATTTCTGGAAATATGCCTCAGCTCTCCCCAACTCTTTCCCAGTTGCCGTGCTTTCTTCCCCACTGTTCTGCACCACGTACTCCTAGGACCGATCACCCTTTCGGAGAGTGTGACCAATCCACTGCCACTTTCGTCGTCGTGGCCTATAGGATCATGGCCCGTTCTCTGATAAAGCTGTTCGTTAGAGATACGGTTTGGCCAGAATATTCTTAAGATGTAGCGCAGGCACCTATTGACAAAAGTTTGAAGCTTCCTCGTGATAGTGACGGTCACTCTCCAGGTACCACATCCATATAGCAGCACGGATTCAACGTTGGAACGGAACAGTCGTAGCTTGGTGTTTAGGCTAATTGCATTACTTTGCCAAACTTTGGATAGCATCCCAAACGCAGGTTCCGCCAACGGTTGAGATAATACTCCCAAGATATTGGAAACTCTCTACTCTCTCAACTATTTGTATAGCAATGCATACATGAGTTGATGAGTTCGGTCACAGGCTGATCATTTTTGTTTTTGCCGAGTTGATTTTCAGCCCAAAGCCCCCGAAACGTCTGGGGAGCTTGACGATCATTCCCTTCTTCCACTCATCCGAAAAACTCTCGGCTTCCCATGTTCTCCCGCCAAGTGGGAACAGTAGCTCTGACGATTCTGTTGGCGCAGCATGAAAAAGTTCCGCGTGTATGCCATCAAGTTGTTGGTTTTTAGTGCTTTGATCGCAGTAATAATCTCTTCCTTACTGGGGATTGTGGTGCGAATTCGGGAATTTCTTTCTACGGACACTTCAGTTTGACTTGGGTGCATATTGCTGGCGAATACTCGGTTTAGAACCGAAGCAAAATGCTCCTTCCATCTCTTCAGTTGATCCTCATCCGATACTAGCAACGAACTGTCTAAGCCTTTCGCTGAGTGTTGAGTAGAGCTTCGGCCACCTATGAGCTCTTTGGTGATTCTGAAAACGGTTCTGCGGTCGCACCTTGCTGCTGCTTCTTCTGCTTGCACTTGTCACGTCTCACGCTACGCTGCACTTCTCTCATCTTCATGCGATACATGGAGTCTAGCTCAATCCTCCCTGCTGCTGGAGCTGCTGCAATTCGAGCTTTTAGCTGTGTGTGTTCGTTGATCCTTCTCCAGGTATCCTCGGAAAGCCACGCTCTATGGTTTCCCTGCGATTCTCTGCGACCGACAATCCTTTCAGCACCTGATGTGAAAACAGTTTTCACAGCACACCAATGGTCTTGGATGGTGGCGGGCAGTGAGCTGCTGATTGTTTCCACTCCACGTGAGAGATGGTTCCTTAGTTCTTGGCGCACTGTGGGAACTCTCAGTCGATTTACGTTGAACCTGGGTATTCTTGTGTCGTTAGGTCTTCGAACGGCAGCAGTGCGTAATTGGACAGTAGCTATCAAAAGATGGTGATCTCCTACCACCCCCATGTCCGCTCCTCTTCTGTTTCGGAAAACTAGAAGACTACTTCTAAAACGGCGACTGATGGCAAAATGGTCAATTTTGCTTGCCTGTCAGTTGACACCCAACTGATTTTATGGCAGGTCTTGTGCTCAAACATGGTGCCACCTATGACAAAACGATTTGCGTTGCAGAAGTTAACAAATCTTTCGCCGTTGTCATTGCGGTTGCCTAATGCGTGCCGTCCCATAACATGTTTGAGCCCTTCGTTCTCGCTGCCTACCTTGACATTCAAGTCCCCCATCACAATGACAATGTCGCCGTTGGGTGTTGCATCATACACAGCTCCCAATTGGTTGTAGAAGGTCTCCTTTTCTTCCTCAGACGAACCATCCGTGGGTGCGTAACACTGTATAATGGTGACGCGACGTACTCTCGCCTGGAATCTGGGCGCTAAAATCCTGTCACCATGGCTGCCAGGAGATAGGGCCTCTGCGTGCTGTAGGTGTTAACAGCAGTCCAATTCCTGAGAGTCAAGGAGCGTCTTCACGTTCCAGAAACCAATCTTTGTCCGGGTACGATATCCAAAGGTCGTCAACGTGTTGTCAGTCAACGTGTTCCAAGGCATTGTGTCGGTTTCCGTAGCTTTCGTAGATTTCGGTAACGCGGATTGCTGGCCCAGGTTACCTAGTCTAGGCATAAGACCCGAGACAATCTGGCACTTGCAATTCTGGTCTACGTGTATAGGGGTTTATACATGCTGCCCGGGGACCACCACGAGGAGGTAAAGCAAGCACTACATTACGAACTTGATTGTTGCGCTACTGGTCCAATCCATGTTTTGGACAGTCAGTAGTTTCCTGATCAATCGCCATGCAGGTCCCCGCGTACTTAAACTCGGCCTAATGACCATAGAAAACGCCCTTTTTTCTATTACTGGGCTCTCGATCAGCTGGAAGTTAACCATAATTTCATAATCCGCGACGAGGTCCATTTTCGGATTTGCATCGAAAATTCATAATTCAAATCGTATCCATTTCCCCCTACCGGTTTGGAACCACTACCCTGGATCAAAATCCATACACAACACTTTTAGGGGTTTTTTATATCACGGATATACGCCAACACAATGGCAGGAGGTAACAGTGGTGCTCCTACCGAAACCTTGGAAAAAATCGATAGACAGCAAAGGCTTACAGACCGATTAATCCAACATCATTGCTACTAAAATCAGTAGACAGGATCTGGGATAACTTTATTAGAAAAAAAAGGACAATTCAACAACTGAACCTATGTCATCCAGTGCACATACTTACTTACTTACTTACGCTGCTTCCAGTTGTAAAGACTAAGTTTTCTGGCATCCGCAACAGCTTGGTCTTTGTACCGGAGGTTCGGTCTTCTTCGCCGCCTCGAACCTGTTGTCCATTCGCTCGATGTGGCTGAGCCAATGTAGTCTGCGTATCTTGGCTTTTTGGACTACATCCACATCCTGGTACAGCTCGTAGTTCGCGGTTGTATCTTCTCCTCCTCCTCGCCCACCTCGCATAAGGGACCTAATAGCCGACGGAGTATTTTTCGTTTAAAGGGGCCCAATATTTGCTCAGCTTTCTTACTTATCGTCCAGCACTCGGCTCCCTAAAACAAGACTGGTAAGATAAGCGTTCCTTAAACCATTAATTTGTGTCGTTCTGCAGCGTTACGCGACACATCTGGATAAGTTTTGTCGGTATCCCGAATTGGATCGCCTGGTAGAGCTCAAGACGATGAATGCTGTCATAGGCGGCTTTAAAGTCGATGAAAAGGTGGTGGGTTTCGACTTGAAATTCGTTGGTCTTTTCCAGGATTTGTCTGAGTGTGAAAAATTGGTCTATTGTCGATCTGCCGGGCCGGAAGCCACACTGGAACGTGCCGATAAGTGTGTTGCAGAACGGTTTTAGACGTTCACACAATACGTTGGATAGGATCTTATATGCGACATTTAACAGGGATATGCCTCGGTAGTTTTTACAAGATATAGGATCGCCTTTTTTGAAGATGGGGCATATCATATCATCATCCAGTGTACAAAGTTTATTTGGTACACTAAAGTGTTTTAGCAAGTTATTTAACATGGTACTTCTCTGATCTTTGTAAGAGACGCATCTTCGTCTTTTATCTTAGTAGATGTATTGGAAGGGTTGTTTTCCTGTTCTATCAGTGTACGCAATAACTGTCAGCCTAACCCTTTAACACTCTCCTCCCAAGCATCCTTAATTTTCATCAGCATCAAAATTTGTACCTTTCTTATTGCGAAAATCTCATTGTCGACTTATTTTTAATTGTTGTCACCACTTTTATTCATTTTCCTTTAATACACCTAATAAACACTCCTTAAACAAGGCCAATTACCCAACGACAAAAAAAAAAAAAAATATCACAAGAAAGTAACATAAACAAAACAACCCTTTGCAGTCCTAACTTTGGCACGTTTTTCCATAGAATACGAGTACTCCTACTCAAGGCAGCAAGGAAAAGGGAAATAAAATATTACATCAAACACTGAAAACTCGAAAAAGTTTCCTGGTTTTCCCTGACAAAAACAAAAAAAAAGATTTGATTTCAACACCAACAACAAGAAGGAAAAAGCAACATTTCATTAGGCAAAAATTCCTTAAACATTAATTAAAAAACTTCCCAACTTCGTTGCCTCTACGTGGCGCGGCAATGCAATTTAAAACTCTCAATTAAGTCGTTTATAAAACATTTGAAAATGTTTGTCTTATGGTCTTATCCTGGAGGGTATGGTACAGGCGGCAGGCAGGCAGGCAGGCGAATGGATGGATAATAATTTCCTAGATGTTAATTACAAATTCCAAAAAAAGTTGTCTCCACCGCTGCGCAACGCTACGCACCGATCGACCTGCTTCCACAAGAATAGGATTTCAGTACAGAGTGTGTAGGTGAATTCCTCAAAAAGTGAATTGCCCTGAGAGGACATACATACTTCTTAGGCAGCCAAGATGGATTGTCGGTAAATTTACATATTTCATGGAGAAAAAAAAAAAAAAAAGGAAAAAAGGAAAAAAGGAAATCGTAAAGCACCAGGTGTCACTTCAGAGTCATTCAAAGGACATTTTTTTTCTGTGTGTTTTTTTTTTTTGCATGTTAACATAATCGGAATTTATTTACATAAACAGGATAACAAGTGTTTAAAGAGAAATGACGACTCATCTTTTAGGTTTACTCTCGAAGGACCTGTTAAACCTGTGACATATCCGTATATCTTCTCAAAGAAAAATGTTCCATTTTACAAATGTAATGCAATATCTAAATTGGATGGCAAATATACATAGCTTGAGGCATGGTGCTGCACGAGCATTTAAAATGTGTAGAGTGATTTTTTTTATTTTTTCAATTTATTTGCCATCTACGACTTGACTCTGGATGTAAATACGAAAATACAAATGTCAATACGAGATCTCATATCGCGCCAATGGTAATTTTCTCTTTATTAAAGACCCTCAAGGATATTAAAGAAATAGATAGCATCTATGTATCTCCATTCGTCAACATAATCTTCAAACGACCGTTGGTAGTTCACAAGCGTTTGAAGTTGCTCTCTGCCGCTATCGTTCTCGATTCTCCGATTTCTCAAGACGGGATCATAGTGCTATAGTGACCATAGTATAGTACCTTGTGGTTCATATGGCTTCTATGTGCCATGTATCTCAGCTCTTCCTAGTATCCCCCATATAACCACGAAATCCATACCATACTTGTGCATTCGTGCACATGGGTGCTTTAACTCACCGACGTCCCCAAATGACGTGCTCTCTTCCGTTTTTTGGACCACCCCGAGTTAGAGTTAGTTACGAATCTATCACCTTTTGGGATAGACTGTGGCGTCAGTGATTGTATGGTTGGGGGCCAGTAGAACAAAGACTTGATTGATTATTTATTATAAGAACATATCCCACAGTGGTACTAGAGTTGATAGTAGTACACATAGTCCGACGGAGGAAAGAAGGATTTGGGAAAGGTATCACTTTTACGCTGGCCCAGAGACGGAATGGTCAGAAAGCATTGTTTTGAAAGAGGCGAAGTTAAACAGCGAAAAAGAGTGAAGCAGTAAATTCGATAATTACCAATTAAGATAAAATCAAGTGGTACATGACGGATTCAAAATGCAAACAGGAGTGCGCGATCACAGGGTCAATTCTCCCGAATCACTGGTTACTTTTTTAAAAATATATTTGGTATAGGCCGAGGTCCATGCATGAAAGATTTTGCCATTCTGTTGGACAGTCAAGCCGCTATTAAGTTACTGAGCTGATGTGTGATAAAATCATTACTTGTTTGGGGATGCCATATACAAATGAAGAAAACAACAGAGTCATCCTCTACTGGATACCAGAATCGGATCTGACGCATTAGCAAGACACGGCTCAGAAACGCTATTTGTAGTCCCAGCAGCCTTTTCCGGTATAGATCCACAAAATACACGTGAAGAGGTAAGTAGAGAAGAATTACATAAGCGGGATTTCGGAGACCACGAAGATACCTCTTCACCGAATTTGAAGCATTAGTTCACAAAGGAATAACTTGCCTGAGTGCCTACTTTTGACATAGAGAGATCTACCGTCGTCGTCGTTGGACCCAAATTAAAACTTTGGGTCATTTATACGAAGACTATAGAAGGAAGTGTTCTTATTGAGTATCACATCGACTAATGTCCTCGCCACAGATCACAATCAACGGGTTCTTTCCTATATATCTTTCTATCTGTTCTCTTCAGCTGCACTACACAAAGTCACAGCAGGAGAGGCGAGAGCCTGAAGAACTAATGAAGGAAATCTGAATCAGATGCAACGAATGGGCGTTCTTACTTATCACTTATCCACATGTCTGGCTTTGTAGACTCTTTTTCCGCAAGATATTCATACAATGATACTCGAGGGCTTGTATCTTGTCAAAGTTTTCCACTTAGTCCTTAGTATTGCCAGGTTCAACATTTGCGTTCTGACAATCCGATGAACGACTGCCAGCTACCGAAAATCTAGAAATTCTGACAAAGTCTAACTCAAATTTTTCCTAAATAACGTATGCGGGAAGCATTGTCGAGTTGTTGGACGGAGAGCTCAACGAGGACAGACAAAACAAAAATAAATTTGCAATAAAGGCGACGCTATTTTTCGATGTTATCATTTCGACTTCGTACTGCGATATAGGATCTTCAGAGTTCTCCTTTCATTAGATGCTGCCCAGCAGGTAAGTTACACGCTTACCTAATTAGTTCTACATGCGCCTTCTACTTTTCATCTTTTACGAGTTCAGCTCATAGTAATAATTTCATTTGAACAGTTCTTTCTCGAAAACAAAACCAAATAAACATCAGCGATAATCTCTGATTTACTTCAGTAAGCCATCACTTCCTCCACATGTCCATTAACAAGCTGAATTCCTTTTGGTAATGAGTTTTCTTCATCCTTAAAATCCATTGAGCCATGCCACCCACGAAAACTTTTCCTATATAATAAAAGAAAAATCTCTTCACCGGAAACCCTATCGATCTCACGTTCATGTCGCCCAAAACCAACCCGACGAACAATTTCATTCGGATCCTTCCTTCCTGGCCGCCCTCCCCAAAAAAAAAGGGGTAATAAAATATTATCCGCTGAGATATCCGTTCTCTCCTCCACATACATATACATTCGTGTGTACATTTCTTCCGACATTTTTGTTATGCCATAAATTTATCTTATCTCTAAAAGTGTGGCGCGGCACAGGGACACACTTCCATCCAACGCCAAAAATACAAAAAAATAAAGCAGAGGAGCTGCCAGCAATTGTAATAACAAAAGTCCGGTCAGGACAATATTTTTCTACAACAAATTTAGCTTAATGTAATAAAATACAAATCAGCCAACTAAATGGCTTATAAAACTTTCACTGTCACCTAAAAAGGAAATGAACCAGGATCTTGAAGGCGGGATAGTGTGCCAGTGCTCTGGCCGTTGACAATCTGCAAAATTACAGCGAATTAAATTTGCAAATTGCTCGATACATCACCTTTTCTTACCTTTTTTTTGCGTGTTGTTGTTGTTTAGAAGACCAAAATTATAGTGGCTCCTGTTTCGTCCTTGGTCTCATAAAAGAAAATCAGTTCAACTTAGAATTGGGGTAATGAACGAAAGAAGAAATTATTCTGTTGTCATTGAGTGAATCTCTTGCAGTATTACCTGGCATTGCTCCAGTGATATTGAGAGTGGTAAAGTATTTTGTGTTTGTTGAACACAGAGTTGTAAAAGAATTAAATCACTTCAGAATTTAATTCATTTGATTTATCTCCCAAAATGTTTAACTCATGAATTCAACTAATGACTTCAACTTCAAGATATGAAATCACCATTCGTTTTGAAGTCATTGATTGCGTATTCATTATCGTGAAATCAAAGATTGCATTCAATTGAATGAAAGTCATTGAAGTCTTTTTGAAGTCATCGCAGTGATTGCACTCATTTTGAAATTATGAAATTGTCTTTTTTTTGCTTTTCAATATAATTGAACCGAAAAGACTTCAAAATGACTTCAATGAATTCAAATTGACTTCAACTATTTCACGACTTCAAAATGAAAGCAATCACTGCGATGAATTGAAAAAGACTTCAATAATTTCACTGAAGTCAAAAATGAATGCATTCAATTGAATGTTCGGTCATAAGAGTCAATGGATTGTTGTTCGATAAGAGAAGAAAAGACGTCTTGTCTGATCCGGTGTGTTTTCATCCTAAGTCGTGTTAACCAGCCATAGTAATCGGAATCAATTATTGCAAGGGGTTATTCGGATTATCGAATTATAGGCAATGGCCACGATGAATTGATTCGTTCTCAACAGCTTGGCTTGTCGTATTCAACATCTTTGGATATTTTACGAAAGGATCTTCGTTTAAAAGCATTCAAATGCAAAAATTGAAGCAGGCAAATCGGACCTAAAAAAAGTTTAAGTAAAGTACTGTGGTGTGAGTAAAGGATGATGAAGAAAGTTGAATGAATTGATGTGACTGTTTTCTAAGAATTTGTGTTGAATAAAATGAAAGCAATCACTGCTTACAATTAGCTGTGCTAATTGGAGGAAATTAATTGTGTTTTATTTCCTTCCGAGAGGACCGGTTCAGTGAACAATCCGCCAACACCCGTACGTCAACGAAACGTAAGATCTGCCGAAAATATCGCCGCTGTCTGTAAGAGTGTGCAGGAGAATACGAGACATTCAATTCCGCACTCGGCCTTCCACAGACCAAAACTTGACGAATTTCTCGTCAAGACTCAACTGACCTAGCAGCTGATTCGTTGACTGGGCTCTCGAGAAGTTGAATTCAATTTCAGTGCTATTGGTCAATAGCAGCCAATTTATTTCGCCCCAATTGAATGATATGAAAACCTACAACATGTGGTTCCAACAGGATGGCGCTATGTGCCACACAGCCCGTGCCACAATGGATATTTTGCACTAGCGATTTATGAACATGGTGATCTCACCATGCGATGTCAAATGGCCACCGAGATCGTTTAATTTGACTCAATTACGATTGTGGGGTTTTCTTAAGTCACAGGTCCATTCCAATGAGCCACAAACCACCACTTCCTTGAATGTTAACATAATCAATGTTATTTGTCAAATTCAGGCTAATTTATGTGTCAGAGTTATGGCAATTTGGACGTTTCGGATGCGCGCCACCCACAGAAGCCGCGGCGCTCATTTAAATGATATTATATTCTATACGTGATGGAATACATATGCCTCCTTAATACATAAAAAATTCAATGATTTCCTACTCACAGTTTGTATTATTCAAATTTAGAGGCTATGACAGCAGTTTTCAAACAGAAGAAAAAAGGATGGCCGCCAAAAATTAAATTAAACAATTACTTCATCTATTGATGAACGTGGCGAAAGGCCTATTGCATATATTCATCCAGCTTTCACAATTTCTTCGTCTTCCTGGATAGATCTTTTAATCCCATTGAAATAAACATTTATTTCGCCTCGATTAATCCTGACAGCTTTGGAGAGGTCCTCGTTATTTTTTATTTACGTACAATCCAAGCATGAAATTTGTTTTTATTTTTTTTTTCAAATACATAGTTTTCGAATGATAAATCTTTTATTTTCGTCGACACATGCGAATGACCTTAATTAATTGACACCGATATCGGTAAAAAATAATTCAATTAATTATTGGCAAGATTTAAATTTCAGTGTCAGCATGATGTTAAAGTCTGCGGCTGTTTTAATGGTCAACTCTTATGTGAACAATGTTTTTTTTTTTTGAATGGGTGATTCACACTTTCAGCGGTGTTGCGAGTATTTTTAATTGGACATATTTTATGACCATCTGTTAGAGGCAAATGGTTAATGGAAAAATTGGGTTTACCACCAATATCATGGGTAGTACCACTGGCAGGCATATTTTTTATCCCCACATTTTTAATAATACAAAGCACAAGCAGCTAAGGAGCTGGCTTCAAACCCAAAACGCAGACTCTTCGAAATAGCGACGGCAACCTAGTCACCGATGCACAGCGAATTGTGGATGTATTTAAGAAAAACTTCCAGCAGTCGCTTAATAGGCAGCAAATAAAGAGAGTGAGAAGGCAAGTAGAGAAACCACCTCTAGTCAATGGCAGAAGTAACGCCCCCACCTAGTATTGAAGAAGTTATTATACCCATCAACCAAGTATGGGTGGAAGAACGCATGCTCGACGACTGGTGTATCAGCTCTATATGACCCATCTTCAAAAAGGGGGATCCAATGTCTTGCAAGAACTACCGAGACATATCCGAGTTAAATGTCGCATAGAAGATCCTATCCAACGTAATTTGTGAACGTCTAAAACCTTTCCTTGTTGGTGTTATCCTTTCTACTTTGACACATCTACACAAACATAGGTTTGTCAGCCTTTGTGAAGGTATAACCTTCATTAGAAAGAAGTACCGATCTAAAATTTAATTCCTTCAACTGTATTTAGTTTCGATCCTCTACGTTAGCGAATTGTCTGTCAGAATGATTTCCTGACTTAACTTCTATCAGATATTCAAACAAGTCCTTAGGGTGGAAATTAAATTAAGCTTTAGAATGACAATAACCTATGATTTAATTACATTAAGTTACTACTGTTTAAGTACTCTCTTGTAACTCTCCATCTACTTTGTGTCTTTTCAGTTCTTCAATCGAAATTTGAATAAACGGAAACCGCAATAAAGCTACGATTTCTCTCCAACTCAATACGTTACCAAGGAAGCACTCCGCAAAGCTTGATAATGAAATGGATGTACACGGATATGGTGGTCAAAGACCAACATCATACCTACCAATGTCATCGACTGCTACATCCATCAATAGCACCCGATCCACACTACCATTCCCGTATCCGATGTTTTCCACGAAACCGGATGCCACCACAGTTACTCAGTCAGCCGCAACATCCCATAAGACCGATGCAACCACGACAACCGTATCGAATGTATTCGATGACATCGTCTACCTATGTAGGATGGCAAACGAAACATGGTCATCATTTTGGGGACCGGATGTCCTATGCCATCCAAAAGCGACAACAGAAACTTCAGCATCAACCGGCGAAACGACGACGACGACGTCGACGACGGCATCTCAACCGACTGATATATATAAATGCCTCCTCGAATCCTTCCACAATGCAACGAAGAGTGCCCATTTCACTTGTCAGCAGCCGCCAGAAACAGCAACAACATTCAACGTCGACGACGTGCTGGACAACGCACTGAGTGATAATGCCCCCGATTGTATCCTCAATACAACACTCCTAGTTCGTAATGTACTTAATCCAGTGTCTGAATTTAATTTAGTCGTTTCGCAGTTACCTGATCTCGTTACCAATCATCTGCCATCGTTGTCAACACTCGACGGGATGAGTGGTGACCCCCTGGCCGCCGCCACCACCATCACCACCACCACCACCACCAACTATAGCAGTGTCAATTGTGATCTAGTACAAAGTCGGACGTTTGTGTGCTCATCCCACAGTGGTGGCTTAAAGTGGTCGTTCTTTGAAAATATTTCGGCGGATGTCATTAATTCCAGCGCAAGTTTCCTTCACGAGGAGCTCGAGTGCGTTTTAAGGATAAATCTAAACGCCGACTATGGCTGGCTACCGAGCCCGTTTGCGCTGTTAAACCAATCGATATCCGGTGGTGGAACATCAATATATAACGGTAGCAGTAATTACAGTGATATCTGGTCGACAGATTACGAAGGACTTCCAGTTGCCGAGGGACAAGGATACGATTGGATGTTCCTTTTTGTGATTGTGTTTATTTTCGCCGGCGGCTTGGGCAATATTCTAGTTTGTCTAGCTGTAGCTCTCGACCGAAAGTTGCAAAATGTAACGAACTACTTCCTGTTCTCGTTGGCCATTGCTGATTTGTTAGTCAGCCTGTTCGTTATGCCATTGGGTGCCATACCAGCGTTTCTTGGTAAGTACATTTTCAATTCAAATGAACCCACATACAGCTTTAGCTTTGTCCATCCCTTGAGTCCATTGAAAGCGGCTTTTATCTGATTTTGCAGATTATTCCAAATAAAGGACATTTCACAATCAAAGACTCTCTCCCCTCTTAATGGCTACATGTACCACCTTAAAATGAAAAGGATCCCTTAACACCACATATTGTGTGCGGCTTAAGAGGCCATATTACGAAAATTTAATTTTTAATCTCCCTAACGACTGTTTGGCAACACAACAGACAAAAACAAAAAAAAGGCGAATCTGAAACCTTTTTTTTTCGTTCTGAAAAGTTATATCCTTACAGCCAATGTGTTGCTCTGAATATATTTTACAATTCTAGACAAGGAAGTGCAGAAAAAAAAAAAAAAAACAGAAAGTCGTTCCGCTCGACAAAGGATCATAAATATTCCATTTCGTATCATAAAATTTACAAAAAAGGACATTTTTTTTCTGCTGTACGTTTGACTTTATGAGATACGTGACTACACAAGAAATACGGAAAAGTAAGTCATTGTCAATAGAGGCTTTGCAAGAGTTCTGCACGCCAGCAGCCGACGACGATGGACGGGTTGAGGGTTGAGAATTGAGAGTGTGAAATTTATTAAATATGCTTGGCAGCATAAGTTTATGGAAATGTATAAAGTAAAAAAAAAAGGATACATCTTTAAAATGACAAACAATTCGATGGAAGAGAAACCTTCAATTTACGCGTTATAAAATTTTGCTCTAAATTTGATTTGTTGCTGGTAAATGGGTATAAAACATTACCATTACCAAGTTTTGGGATACAATGGCATTAATCTTTGGTGAATTGTTTATTAGGGGCACGCGTGTTAGTCAAAAATTGTGGCGTGGTAACATTATTTCACGCAATATGGTTAAGAGTAACAGACGGGACAGAATTTAAGGCTTAAAAGATAATGTTTGTGGGGTAAACGTTCTACTTTGGGTGTTTTTCTAAGGACAGTGTATTTTTCACAGCCTTTGTTTGATTTCAGCTCTTGATACATGGCCATCGTAAAGGATTTTTCCCATCAAACCGCCTTCAATTGTGCCGCTCAATGTTTTCTTTTTAAATGATTGTACACATAAGTCCTTAATACTTGTGAGCACATTGTAGCCTGGTTAGTTCTGTCAATGACTTTAGATAAAATTGCAGAAGTAACTGCAACATTCACTCGAATCTATGATTCTCTTTGGATTAATATAGTTGAAAATGGCAGAATGGGTCTGAGCTGTTTCATCGTCTCGTCGTTTCCATTTTACTTTGACAGTCACTCAGATGGTGCTTCTCTCCTAGTTGCCGCCATTGTGTATGTATGCTGCTACTCTGGCTTCTAGCCCGAAAGGCATGCCCACCGCTTTTACATATATTGCATCGCCCAATATGTGCAACGAATTTGTCCTCCTTATATTTGAGTTTGGGGCTGTTCCGAATTCGATATGGAGGCTGCATGTATGGGTATATGCTTACTCATTTTTGCAAATAGTTTGTCGGGTTCCAGAATATTGCGGCAACATAGTCACGCAATATCCATAGGTGGCTTCAACAAGTTTCGTCTACCTGTATTGGAAGACGTTCCACTTTTTTAAGTCTGCTTATTAGAATAGCCTCCGTTTTATGTTTCGTATTCCAGGCTCGATAAGCGGAGTCATATTTTTCACATCCTCCATGGTGTCGTTCAGAGTTGCACTCTTTTCTTTTAGACCCAATGACTACCACAATATCGGGGTAACCGATTAGATACGTTCTGGCTTAACTTCACTAAGTGCTTTCGTTTATTTCTCTTACTGCTTGTGCTATTTACATGGTCTCTGGCGATCTGGCCAAGAATTTTATGCGAAAGTTTAAGCTTTATTTAGTAGCGTATTAGCCTAGGAATCACTAGGTTGTAGTTTTATTATGTATGCCTTCTGTCTCACAGAATAATGGACGCTTACCAAATGACAACTCGAAGGACCAAATTAATGCTCCACAGAACGCTCATCTTACCAGTCCGGCTGTATGGAGCCGAGTGCTGGATGATAAGTAAGAAAGCTGAGCAAATATTGGGCACCTTTGAGGGAAAAATACTCCGGATATTAGGTCCCTTAGGAGTGCGTATGGAGGAGAAGATACAACCGCGAACTCTATGAGCTGTACCCGGATGTGGATGTAGTCCAAAAAGCCAAGACACGCAGACTACATTGGCTCGGCCACATCAAGCGAATGGACAAACAATGCTCCAGCCAAGAGGATCTCGAAACCCAGCCCCCAGGTTCGAGGCGGCGAAGAAGGCCGAACCTCCGGTACAAAGATCAAGCTGTCGCGGATGCCAGAAAACTTGGTCTTCACAATTGTAAGCAGCGTGCTCGGGACCGCAGAGGATGGAAGCCAACGATGTCTCAGCCAGGGACTCTACAATGGTCGGGAGCCCTTTAAGTAAAGAAAGTACCAAATGACAGCAAATGTGGAGAGGGAAGCAGACGTCATCGTTGGGCTGAAAATTAACTCGGCAAAAACAAAAATGATCAGCCTAGGACCGAACTCATCAACTCATATAGGTATATGCATTGCTGGACAAACGGTTGAGAGAGTAGAGAGTTTCCAACACCTTGGAAGCATTGTCTCAACCGACGGCGGAACCGAACTGGATATAGGCAGCCAAATTGGTAAATTGATGGACTAAAGCTTAGTTCATATGTCGATCTGAGGACGGATACTTGGAATACAAGAAGAATATCAATTCCATGCTGAAGAAGGGGAAAAAAGATTCCACTAGTACCTCTATAGACTTTCTTCGTGGTGTCAGCTATTTCTGCGTCTGGAAAGTGAGTTTACAAGAGATTGTCCCTCTGGTGTTGGCTTATGAATTTCAAATAATTTTTTTAGAGTTTCCTTTTCGTGGCTTAAAAACATTGGAAAAACATTATAATTCTGGAATCTAACCATTTCTTGATGAAAATCCAAGTCCATGATTGTTACAGTACGAGCTAGAACCAACAAAAAGGTGATTTTAAACGAATGTTTCTACAACTTATTCATAACCCTCTTCTCCTTATAAATCTCGGAACAGTGACATCTGTTAGGTTTATAGGTGTCTTGCAGACAATGAAAGACGCTGCTTACTTAGACGAACAGATTGGGTTCACGGTGCCCATTTATTTAATCCAGGGAACTGAAAAAATAACCACCTCAAGAAGAAGCTGTCGAAAACCTTCATTCTTTTGACAGATAGGTCCATCGTCTCGGACAGATTTTTTCCTCGTCCCTGCAGCTTCTGCAATAGTCGTAATGCAGTATGCCTAGGAGCTCCATGTGAATACTAATGGCACAGTGCCCATTAATTATGCCGGAGAGAACCGTATTATGAAGAAGTATTACTACAGAAACAGATCTCATCTGCCCATTCTCTTTAACAAAATTCCTTACATCTATTCCAATCTATTCGTCAAGGGTTTCTAAAAGTGATATTAACTCAGGATAACCAGAAGGGCTTGACCGTTTTGATTTCTCCTTTCTCGATAAGTAGCGATTACCAGGTGCTCACAAGCTTCGATACACATCCATATGTAATTATAGCAGATCGCAGAACCTAAACCGAGAAGGTAATAGTTTAGACTGCGTTATCGCTCTCGCGTACAATATGCTAAGTCTGTATAATGGCTTTGAAGAAAAATTAAAGTAAAACAAAGTGTTTATAAACAAGTAGTTTAATTAGCGAAAGTTCGTGGAGAATTGCCAAATCAAACTAACAAAATAACTGAGAGCTGCCACATCAGCTGTCACAGATAACAGTGCTGCCAATTTTAAGTTCTCCGCCTCTTCCGGTTCTTTGAGTATGTGCATCAATGTATAAGGCCAGTTCCATTATGTTTCGGTTCCATGGTACTTTCAGTGGGCTCTGTCCAGGATTTGTATAGTAAAATCTTCTTTTAAGCACTGCTGACAGGTTCATGTGATACGTTCCCATCAATCCCTTTTATCTGAAAAAGCTAAAAAAAAATTGATTGATTATTGAATGGCAATCAATGTATGCATGCCAATACTCAATGGACAATATAAAAAGTATAAATGAACCCATAACGATTCCCACAGATCTTAAAAAAATCAAATCAATTTCTAGAATATGTATACTTCGCCTTCACTTTATGCGGCTAAAATCGTTTATGCGATTTAACCGTTTATACGCCCCCTTTATGCTCTTATCCTTAAATAAAGATATCTCAAATTTAATATTCATTGTTTTAGAATTTATAACACACAGATGGTAGTAAAGACCATCGTCATTCAACAAAAATAAATAAATTTAGAAATAAACCCTAAATTGAAAAGCGAGCAAACATTTTCTACCTTCGCAATAAAGGAAGAAAGAGAAAAAGAAAAAATCAACCCGTCTCCATCAAAATACGTGCGAGCATATTTCCCTTTAGTCATAAAGGACAAACTGAAATCACTGTTCGTACACATGCAAGTACTTCTCTCGAAAGTAATCGCAATTCAGTGTGATATTTTCCTCTCTTTGACGAGTTAAGCAAGGAGTACACTATGATATCATCGCTACCATCCTGCCGCAAGCCAGACCAATCGTTTAGGTACTTTAGCAGCGTGAACGGAGTCTCCCTTTTTTTTTCATGCAACTCACAAGTTTTCATATAATAACTTATATCCTTTACAATATGTTTTGCCCCATGTCGGTCGGGGGGTATATTTGCTCTAGTTCAAGTAAAAAGAGGAATAAAAATGAATTCATTATGCCGCATTTGGCTTGGGTTGTCAAAGTCCTTTTTTTTTGCTTTACTTTGCCTTTTCCATTTGCGATGTGAGAAAGGATTTGCATTGAAAATCCTCTTCGATTGACATATCGATGACTTGTAACTGGGAAAGAAGGTTGATTTCACGGTAGGAAAGGATTTAGGTAGATTTTTCTCCCTATCATTGGGTATCCATACGTAAAACTTGTCGACAAAATGAATTACATTGAGTCCAATCAGGATTCATGATTTGTCATTGGCTTTATAGAATTCTTGATTTGTGATTCTTTTGCACTCGGGGTTACGACGGAAATGCGATTATAAATTCTGAAACAACTGGGGTGTAGATATTTAAAGAAGATCTTATGAAATGTATCTCCGTTTTAGACGAACTTTGTAGGGATTTCAAGAAGAGATTAATGAATTGGAAATAAGATAATGTAACATATGCATGCGATCTTCAATTTGTATTGATTTCAACTACCGAGTCATTGTGCATAATCGAACTTCATAAATAGTTGCGCTGTGTTTACTTAGAGCTTACATGTTGGAGGAGTAAAGCAGTTGATTGTTCCAGTACACAAGCTTGATATTGCTCGAAAGACTTATAAAGAGCCAAAAAGTTTGCTACAGTTTAAATTTCTCATCTTTCCGCAGTATTGGGACTTTAACTCGCTTCTTGCTAGCTCTGTATGCAAGTTTTCAATTGATTTTAATCCTCAGACAAGTATTCTCAGAAAACCATGTCTATAAACTTTACTTCTGTCCTGTATCCCCTTGTGGGTCCTAGGGCGATAACAACGCCTACGCGCCATCGAGTGTGATGGGCCTCAGCTCTCCCCATCTTTTTCCCAGTTGCCGTGTTTCCTTCTCCACTGTTCTGCGCCACGTACTCCTAGGACCGATCACCCTTTCGGAGAGTGTGACCAATCCACTGCCACTTTCGTCGTCGTATTGTTGTGCCTATAGGGTCATGGCTCGTTCTCTGATAAAGCTGTTCGCTAGGGAGACGGTTTGGCCAGAATATCCTTAAGATGTAGCGCTGGCACCCAGTGACGGACACTCTCCAGGTACCACATCCATATAGCAGCACGGATTCAACGTTGGAACGGAACAATCGTAGCTTGGTGTTTAGGCTAATTGAATTACTTCGCTAAACTGTGAATAGCATCCCAAACGCAGATTTTACCTTACCTATTCGGCTGGTTATATCCAGTTCGGTTCCGCCATCGGTTGAGACAATACTCCCAAGGTATTGGAAACTCTCTACTCTCTGAACCGTTTGTCCAGCAATGCATATGAGTTGATGAGTTCGGTCCTAGGCTGATCATTTTCGTTTTTGCCGAGTTAATTTTCAGCCCAACGACGACGTCTGCTTCCCTCTCCACATTTGCTGTCATTTGGTGAAGGTCCAAGAACGCATATATCATTGGCGTAGTCGAGGTGCTTGAGTTCAGATGTAAGAGTACATCGAACTCCTCCATTTCCTGTTGATATGCAGCCTTGCTGAACCCCACTTTGGAATTCGAATTCCTCTGACAGTCTTTCTCTGTGCAAGACGTGACGCTAGCTATCAAATGGTCTCAAATAGTGGTGGCAATGAGCTGTGACCAATTTGATTTGAGGTTGCTAGTGTATCATTCGTCCCGGTATAGTTAGGGATACAATTTTGGTGGAAACTTTCCTTGTTGTGTTTAGAACAGCCTTATTGAAGAGGACGTCATTTGAGTAAATTTTGACAATAAGTTTGTTTGAATGTTGCAGACTTCGAGTTACTTTCCTCCACAGGTCCTATGGAGTCTATGAGGCTATCTCAATATATCAATATCTCAATACTGATCGAAAAAATCGAATACCAGGTATTCTATACAAAGCTGTCCTCGTCATATTGGCAGCATTAGGATTGATGCGGAATACACTCAATTTCTCAGCTAAATCAGCGTGAAATCCTAGATTTTCCAAATGAATCTCTTCGATTTCATCTTCAGTCGACGTCATTGGATGGTATCCCAGTGTTGAGTCGATACAAGTCTCAAAGTCAGACAGCAACTTGTTCGTTGAATCGAACTTCATCAAGACTTGAAATGTAGCTTTGGCATAACACATCTCTGGAGTCCTAGCTTTGGAAACTGCATGCTCTACAATACTGCTAACGTAATACACATCCTCCTGGAGCATTATTCTAAGCCGATTTACTGCGTCAGTTGGTTGAGTTTTGTTCGTGATAATCACTTCCTTTGCCAGTGCTGCATTTGTTTTTGTTATAAGAGTCTCTCTTGGTATCGAAATGCAATCTGAGTGAGAAATCTATTCCCAAATGGGGACATCTAGAAGGCATATTCTGCTCAATGGTAAACCGCTGGGCTGAAGACATACTTCGACTGAGTTCCAGTAGAGCGGTGTTGAAACATTTTCCAATGGTTCAGAAGAACAGAATTGATTCATTTCATTACGTTCGTCTTCAATTTTTGTGTGGTATGCTCATTGTTTATCGGAACTGGAGCGCAGTGCTTAGTAGTTGCATATATCCGTCCAAAAGCAGCTGTGTGAATTGGGCCCGTCTATGCATCCCACGTTCGTTTACTTATTGTCAAGATATTGCGTAAGTACCTATAACTAGTCAAGCATGACGCCAAGGTGCTTATGACTTTGGTTTTGATTCAGCAACTTGTTGTTGAGGGGTACTTTGACTTGTGAGATGAAAGCAACTGACGTCGTTTTTGGACGGATTTGGGCATAGCTTCTATTTCCCAAGATCTTCTTCCGCTTACTGTTATGACAATGAGGGAGGCCTTTTCGAGGCTTAAGTATGTATAATGTAATATCCACGAGAGATATCACCATCTTCACTGATAGTCAAGCCATGATAAAATCTCTGGTATGGTTCCCTTTTAACTAAAAAACTGCTCTTAATTGCCACCTCTTAATGAGATGGCTAAACGGTTCAAAATTCACCTAATATGGGTGCCGAGCCACTGTGTCATCCAGGACAACTGTATGGCTGACGAACTCGCCAGCTATGGCACAACTCTTCGACTCTACGCGAAAAGGAGAATCTCAACATGCCTCTTGCTACAAGTACATTAACAAAAAAAATGAAGCAGACCTGGTCGAAGCCAGTTACATATTAGCATATTAGGTGCCATCATACGGCCCCCTTTCCATCGAGGAGACTATTCCTCATCTTCTATACAGCTGCCACGCGCTCTCAATCCAAAGAAAGTTGGATTTCGCCAAATTGCACGTCAATCGTATCCACCGCTTCATAGTAAGTTTTAATGGATAGACTGAGTATATTTGATCCGATCGGTATTATAACGGTCTTTCTTTCTTAAGTATGTCTGCACCTCTTCTTCTTATCAGACAGATTCCACCGACCCTAATTGCATTGAATGCTATCTAACAGCCAATCCAATATACATATAGTGTGACCAGATAGTAATTTTAATTTATTTCATTGTTGTGTTTTAGTTAATTACCAATAACATTAAGCTGTTAATATATTCAGTAAGGTTTGCCATTTCATCATGCATTGTTTTACCCTTGAATTTTGACAAGTAAATTTCGTCGTGAGATCATCATGGCTTCAGTCTTCAGGCAATTTATCGTATTATAGAAAAGTATAAGCGTGAGTTGGGTTACCAACACGGAACGTGTGGGACAAAAACTTTGTTTTTTTTGTCATTTGCTCTTCTCTATAGTTTCTCAGTGAACGCACTCCTAATCGTTTAAAACGCGAACGCACTCTTGAAACTACTACATTCGTTCCGTCAATTGCAAATGTCATTCTTGGCGGAAGAATTGAATGTCATCTTCGTATACATATGTACATATATAGATAGATGAACTAAATAAGACAGTCAACTCGCATTTCCCCTGTTCGCACATTTCCTGAAATAGGCGAATCCCAAATTGTCAAATTACGTTTTCAGGTGGTTTTAAGCTTGGGAGAGTGAAACTGTCACAACTAGAAGTTTACTACTTGTGCTGCGGATTTTTGTCATAAAATGTCTAATTTTTGCTGAAAAGTTAAATCTTTGTTTTCTGTCTATTGTTGATTTAGTATTTGTCTCAAATCCTTCTTCAGGTTAGTAACCGTAAGCGTGAGTACACTCTATTGGACCTTTAGCCACAAACCAGACTGAAATAGATGCCAAATGAAGAAAACATAGTGGCCGTACCCATTAGCCACAATGTCGATTTGGCGCCGAATCGGGCATCGCTAGAGAGTCAATCCAGCTTATTTTGCGATTGGGCCTGAATTCGTATAAAATTGTGCTGATGCAAAATTCGTGACTTCGCTGATTGGTCACTAGAAATTTTGGCCGGAAATTCGGATTCAGCGAGGCCCATTTTGAATAAATGGCTATGTCAACAAGCAAAATTCCCATCATTGGAGTAAACAAGTTTTGGACCAAGCATCAAAGATTGACTGTTATGACATGCCGGCATCTTTCAAAATTGTGAAATAATGTCGTTACCATCAATGGTGGCCAGCGATATATCCGAGCTGTAGGTCCTTTACGGCGCTGTACGGCAATATATTGCTCCAAAAATGAAGCCAGAATCATATACATATCTAACACCATTGTTATTTTTATTAAATTTGGTTTTAACTTTAATCTGCACAGCAAAATTGTTTCATAGATTTCCTTCGAAAATTTGACCAAAAAAACGAAAAACATTTTCGTTTAAATTTCGATAATAAAAACCTCACGCACGACTATGAATATTATAACCATCCAACCAACCATCAATCAATCACAATTCTTTTTCCACCTAATTTAGGCCACTTTATCACTGAACTCCTGCATACAATCATCTTTGCCAATTTGTCTTCTTTTACCTTGATCCGGCGATATTTTGTGTACGAGTATATTCTCAGTCAATTTGGTGCTGCCAATATTTTTGGCTTCCATGGCACGTCCAAAATTGATTTGAAGCCGAGAATGAAACGATATATCGTGTGCCAACACAAGTTGTTTCCATTTCTGGACATTTCCCATCTATTGATTGAGTGAGCTATTAGGGAGTAACTCAATTTATTTAGTCGTCCTCCTCCCCAGCAATGATTGCACGTGGAATTGTCGATCTGCTGATTTTGGATATATTTTTTTTTTCGAGAAATATTCAAATTGTATTTCCAGAGATATGTATATAAAAGGAATGCACGAACTGAAGGAATGTCACAATCTATTTAAAAGGATATCTGGCGACTGGCCAAAAACAACATCAAAGGATATAAAAATAAAAAAAGGCGAGCAAAAAGAACGTCGAGGTAACCACTTAAGTTTTTAGGAGGACACGATATGTTTCTTCTGTGTCCTCAACCAAAGGATCTGTAGTTTAACAAACTTTTCTCTCTGGGTTTTTTTTTCTTTCTATCTCTGGCGCAAATATTTGTGAAGGAGGTCCACTCAGTTCAACAATGTAAGAGTAGTGCACTAGATATTTGGCCACTAAGTGGGTGCAGTGCTTCTATGCTTTATTGTGGTCGAGTGTGTGGGGGTAGCTTTTTTCCGGTTCCGTTGAGTACATTACTTTTCAATTAAGTCTTTCAAGTACTTTGTCGATGAATTTGTTATTTGTTTATTTTAAGCGTACAATAGAGATTATTAAACAATTGTATGAGGTTGCATGGGTTGGCGAGATTGGTTTTTAATTGAAATTTTAGAATAATTGTTCCTTTTTTCGGTGTTAATATGAAAACTTTTCAAACTCTTGATCACTCGGTTGATTGAATAAGTTCTAAGGAGAACCTTATGAAGTCCAAATGGATTCAAATTACAAATTTGAATGGAGAAGGAGTAGGCGCCTCTATACTCTATACTCTATACAGAAATGCAGAAATGGGCGAAACGCGCGGATTATTGCTCGAACAGAAGACTCACTTTCATAAGACAATTTAATCATTTAATTTCGCTATGCTACTTCTATAGTGACGTGCATGCACTGTAATATAATGACCAACTCAAACCACTTAGGTATGAATGACTCTGTTCGTAGCAGAATAAAGAGCATTAAAGTCGAGTCAGAACTTTTTTTTTATTTCCTGTTGCCGCCCCACGGTGCCGCCGATCAAGGCATTCCTTCGTAGGGGCAGGTTTTTGACGTCATGTCTTCTTCGTTATGCTGCAGGGCTCTGTTCTTCTTCGGCTCTTTGTGTTTGGTTTTCCAGCCGTAGCTCCTGCATTATGCTTGCAATAATGTTGTCGGCAAACACCCAAGCTTCTCTTCTTCAGAGCATGAAACCTATTAGGTGCCTTGGGGTTACCGCATTTCCAATCTCTCGTTCTAGGATGTTTCTCCCAGACTCATATTGTTTGCACTCTACAAGGACGTGTTCCGCGTTTTGGACTTACCCTTCACAGTGCCGGCGGAAAGGATCATCTGCGATATTGTATTTGTGAAGGTATTCTTGAAAACTTCCATGTCCTGTTAGGAATTGAGTGAGGTAGAAGCCACAACAACCACTGCTATATCTCAGCGTAGCCGATTATATGTTGGTTTACGTAAAGTTCAACAAGGCTGGGCCCAACACTGATCCTTGTGGTACTCTTCGTTGAAGTTTATATGTTTTAGGCCCTTCTTCCGTTTCGTAGTGGAGGGAAACTTCAAAATAGTCCGTTATTATTCGGCGCAGATAGTTAGGGACGCACATGTCCCTCAACGCTCTCATATTGCAGCTCGATTTGGCAGAGTTGAAGGCATTCTTTACGTCTTTTTTCCTCCTTTCCATCTGGTCCCCGATATGGCTTCGCGTTCTATCTTGCAAACTGCTTGTATCGCATGAGTTGTGCTTCTTTTCTTTCTGAAACCGTATTGTAGGTTGGACAGTCCATTTTCTCCTTCGGTGTACTGGTCCAGTCTGTCGCGGATTATTTCCTCTAGCACTTTTCCTACTGTGTCTAGCATGCATAGTGGTCTATATGAAGGCGGTAGCTCTGGAGGCTTGTCGCCTTTTGGGAATAATACCAATCTCTGGAAACATTCCTTCTATCAGACAAGCTGTATAGAGGTTAGCAAAAGCCTCTGGTTGGGCTTTAATGGCCTTTCTTAGGACGCACTTAGGGATACTGTCCATTCCAAGGGCCTTGTTACTCTTGATTGAATCCACTAAGTTTAGAACTTCTACAGTTGTGACGGATGGTATTATTTCCCTACCCGTTATTGTTGTTTGGGGGATGCGGATACTGGTATGCCTTGAGAATAGCCCGCTCACTATAGTATCCATCATTCTCGGGCATGTCGTTGCCGTTGCTGCAGGGCTTTTTAGTTTGTCCATAACTATCTTGTAGGCGTTGGAGGTCTTCTCTTAATTTGTGAAAGGATTCGGTTTTACTCCTCTTTATGAGTTTTCGGAGTTCCTTTCTTTTTCTTCGAGTCATAACTCAACGGACTGCGAATGCGATCAAACGAATGTTCGCAAATTTTGACGTTTCATTTAAAGAGATCCGCGAATTTCATTTGTCGTTTACCAACAAATAAAATATTTGTGAGGTTAAACTCTTACGAGTGTTTTGGTCGTGCGAATGTGGATTACGTCAATGGAATGTGAATAAAATTTGACATTAAGCCAGAAGCTAACTAAAAAGCAAATTGTTAATTTCTTCGTAGAAACAATTTTTTTTTCATAAACCGATAGATAAATTAAGCTCCCTTCTGTGGGAAAAAAATAAATAAAATTAAGTTTGTCCGCGGTTCGCCCATTCGCTGGTCGCTTAACTGTGAGCGTACCTTTAAATCAAAAGTAAACTCATAGGTCGGCCAGAGTCGTAAGTAGGCTATGAGGTTACAAGAAGTAAGTTTTCGCTCTTATAAATCCAAAAAAATGAGGAAATTTACAATTACATTCCAGCTGTCAGCTCCATTACTAGGCTGCTTAATTTGCTGTCCCAAGGTTCGAGAGCGTCGAATATTCTGTGATACAAGTCCACTTTCGCACTCGTTTTTTTACAGGAGCTCTCATAAGTCTTAACATACACAAATCTGCTGGCTTAGATGGCATAGTTCTTTCTGATTTAAAACAGCATTTGTTTCAACTGTCCCTAGTAAATGCAGATCTTCCTCTCTGGCCCATAACACTTACACCTCTTATTCCCAGGTCAAGGAAACACTGATAAATCGACAGCTTAGGAAATTTCGTGATTCTCGAAAACTCCTCCTGTACTAACAGGTCCACTGGTGATGTGATGGCATAGCCCACAGAGCAGTGGAACCAATCTCTTTATCACTTCGGTCAAACAAAGCACTTGCACTTGATATTTGACATCAGGAGAAGAATTCTTCAAAAAAACATTGGTGCTCTTGCCGTCCTATGAAAATACTGTATGCTGCTAGTACTTGATAACCTAATGAGTCCTTATAACACCAATCTTAAACTGAGACTTCAAAAAAGGCATGGTCCAATAAAGAACATTGAATTCATCCGAATTGAATCGAATTTTCTCAATTTAAACATTTCTCAATTCAAACTCATACTCATACTCAGCACATTTTTTTTAAAAGGACAAATAGGGGCTCTTTAATCCCAAGTTAGCCGAAATAAATAATCCCAGTTGTCAGAAAAAGAAAAACAAAAAAACAAGTAATGACTACTCAACTAAATCAAAAAAGATTTCCTCCATCATCACCTTGTCACCAATTCACTGTTCAACAAAACGTATTTCCTCGAATAAGACATCAAAATCGGATGGGAGGGTGGCTGGTGGTTATCCTTATCGAGAGTTGACAACATCCCCCGCCCAATAATCATCGTCCAAACAGAAGTGAACTGATAAAACCATTAGATGATGGTGCCGTCCGACGACATCCCATTATCCTTCAGGAGAAGACCGACCTTTTTTTTTTTTTGTTATGCTTTTTGTCTTATATGTTCATTCACACCGAATGTACCTCGTCGCAGTTAATATCAGGGTGGATAGAGGGTGTGATGCGACAACGACACTGACCCTCAGCGTAATCAGTTCAGTCAACCATTTAATGGAATGTAAACATTAAAGGAACCTATCCTCGAAGGAATGAATTAAATGAACTGTGGAAATTTATTGACCTACCATTCGAAGTAGCCATGTGCAGTACAACATGTCCTCAGGTGGACAAGGTATACTTTGCAAGTCGAGGATGTTTTTTTCATAGCGCGTCAGAACATGACCATTTACAGAGTTTGAACTGTTTGTACTGGGAAAACTTAATAGGGAATTCGATTTCGCACTCGAATGGGTGGATAGGATAAAAAAAAAAAAGGACACACACAACTATAGTTGGCCAAAATACCAGGATATAAGGTACGTGAGCAGCAGAACACAACATGAAAATCAATTGTAGTGGAAAATTGAAGAACATTGTTTTAGATGCTCATATTTGCTGAAATTCCAGAACATGTGCTTGGACATTAATAAGATTATTGTATAGATGGAATGCTCATGTGGAATTTTCCAACCGGAAGATTAGAACGAGCGTCGTTCAGTTGAGATACCAGGATTTCCAAAAGGAAAACATAAAACAAATTTACTTCTTTTATACGAATATGCTACGCAAGCTGTTATTAGATTGTGACGTACCTATTTGAGGTAAGAATTAAGGAACCTTCGAGTATAACATAATGGTAATGATCTAAGTGTGATGAGAATGGCATCATTTAGGGAATTTCAACCCAATGGCTTTAAGGTAGGACTCTATTTGCTTCCTTTTGCTTAAGTCATTTTGTTCAACATCTTGAAGGAACTTCCCACAACTCTACGCCCCCTTTTACTGTATAGTCTTTTTGATGAATTCAAGTAGGCGGTTCAGTGACGAGGAGCTTACCTTGACAGTATTCACCATATCTGCACCTAGAATCTGCCGCCTGATACGAGCAAAGGCAGCACAATCATATAGGAAGTGTTCCGTAGTATCGCCATCATGTCCGCAAGCATCGCAGACAGATGTTTCGCTTAAGCCAATCATATTACGATGCTTAGTAAAAGCGAAGTGCCCCTTAAGAACGCCAATAAGTTGTCTGCAATCTTTTCTGCTGAGAGACAGCAAGAGTGCCGCGGATTTCTGGATAACGTCCGTTTGGTCAGCCTACGTCCTGGAGAGTACATGCCACGCACAATTGTGTTCATAAGAAACCCAATCATCAATGGAAGCCCTGACCGTTGATGCAGGAAGACCTATTGCAGGTTCGGGTCCTGAGAAACTCTCCTCTGAACCTTGTTTAGCAATCTCATCGGATATCTCATTTCTTGTGATACCAGTCTGACCTGGGATCTAGATGAGAGTCAATCTATCTTGCATTCAACAACTAATTTAGATGAGGTTAAGGGGTTCAGCATTACTACAGACACAGATACTGCGACCATTCCACCTATTCCTAACGATGTGACTCGCAGCCATTAGGATTGCAAATATCTCCACCTGGAAGACAGAGGCATGCTTACCCAATGAGTATTGCAGTCTTGTGTTATCGTCTTCCACAAATACCAGAGGATGATGTTTTTGATCCTTGATCGGTTGATAACACTCCATTCCTGGGATAAACGCTGGCGGAAGTCAGTCCTGAATACCTGTAAAGTCGACCTAATACTTGTCCCGCGACTGAAGCCTCGAAGTCATAGCATCAAATGGCATGTCATAGAATATGTGCCAAAAGCCACCTTGTCAGAGTCTGTGAATAGCTTTTAATGAGCACCTCTTTATAAACATAAGTATCAAGAGGAGGGAGATTCAGTAGTGCATCTAGAGCAGAGCCCGGAGTATTCAAAAGGGCTCCTGTTCAGCCGAGAAGTAGTTTGGCGCAGGAGGCAGCCACGTATTTACGAGAAAGACCCTTCCACCAAACAACTCACGCATAAGCCAGAAATGGTCTTATCTTATCATAGAATAGATTCAGAGGACAAGCCTTGCTTCCTTCCAAAAGCACCCTTACACTTCCAGAAAAGTGAGAGCGACTTGGATGTTTTTGACTCTACATGTTTTGACCAGAGAAGCTTCTTTTCTTTCCTAGATATTTGACTTCGTCTGAGAGCGATGATGGTGATGCCTTTTAGTACTGGCTGAGTCAATCAATGTTTCATCTACATCCTGGCCAAGTCACACATGCAATCAAAAGCTTCCTCTATGTCAATAAAAACCCCCATTGCAAATTCTTTCCTACGAAGAGCGCCGTCAATTCTGAAGACTAGATTTTGCAGCGCAGTTTCACAAGATTTTCTTCTCTATTAGACCTGTTGCACTTCCAATAGAGAAAATATTTGAAGGGCAACCCTCCTCCATCCTTTTTAGTATGAAGGAAGCCAGACTGATAGGTTTGAAATTTTTAGCGAGCGAGTAGTCATACTTACTAATTTTAGGTATAAAAGCCACTCTAACGGTACGCCAAGAAGAAGGGATACGAGACTTTTGTTCATTCTTGAGCTGGTGACCTGCATGGTCCTCCCCTTCTTCCAACTCGGTAAATACTCTTTCCCCTCTCTTACTCCAAAAGGAACATCATTTGCCCTTTAATATGCCTACCACCACCTGTTAATAGGAATCCTTTATGAAGTATACAACCGAACAAGTTCATTTTAATAAAAAAGAGCGATTAAAATTTTAACCGACAGCCTATCATTCAATATCACTCCCCACTTGTGGCCGCCCACAAAATCCCCATAATAACAACAAACAAAAAGTTTAAAATTGAATTTTTTTACTAAAAATGCCTTGTCCTTGTTCTTTAGGTTAATGTGTTTAAAGCCCGTTATTGACAATGCCTACCAAAGTGACAAAATACAATATCCTTGAACCTATTAAACAAAAAGAATTTTGTTACTCGATCCTTCATCTCGGAGGAAGGAAAAAAAAAATGAAATTCAAAACAATGTTTAACATTTGAAAACTTTTGTCCTACACATCCTTTTTCCGATTATCTGATCCTAAACATCTCCTTAATGTATTCTAATTTAAGCTAAGGTCCTCTTATAATACAATCATTTGATGTTTGACATTTTGATTATTCATCGTATCACTTTGGATAATTTTGGCAACAGCTTGACACGTCCTGGCGAATACAAAACATAATATTCCCACTCAGTTGGCTCTGTGTGTTCGTGTGTGTGTGCTGGATGTTTGCTTAAAAGAATCCTTAAACACTGCTTCACTGCTGTCCTTTAAGTTGAAAGTTTATTCCGTATTCCAGGGCTTTCCATTTTATTCATTCTATTTTGTTTTTTTCTGTTCGCTTTGCTTAAATTGGGTGAATCGAATCGAACGAAGGATATTCTATAGCCACTTTTCGGCAAAATATCCTCACACAGAAGGGAGGCAAACCGGCAAAACAATAAACATCAGCATTAAAGCAAGAAGAGGTATTAAATATGCAAAACATCTTGGTTTCGTTTAGTGTAAGAAGATACTTTTTGAAAATTTTCAATCCAACAGGAGGGAGGGCAATGCCCAGACGTAATTATCATTTATATGAAATGACCCCTTTTTTGTATTAAGGGTACGGGTGATCCTCTCAGTGCGAGGTGACGATAAAAACTTTCTCTGCAGATATTGAATACCAAAATCACTTCACAATATGTGTGCCCGGACTGGGGGTTGAGAGGATTTTTCAATTCAAACAAATTTCAATAGTCATTCTCCATCTGTCTGCACTTAATAAATGGGTATTGAAGTTCGGCTGCTTCGTACTTTGTCAGATTGACAGTTTGTTTTTTTTTTTTTTAAATGAATTTCAACTTAATTGAGTTTTTGTTTTACGACAATGTCGCCGCTTAAAAGGCGGCAGGGGAGTATCTAAGCACGTTCTTTTGAAAGTTATCTAAATTCAAGAGACAAACGTTAATTAAAGGGCTTTTCGAATTGGCAACACGATTGGAAACAATTTATTAGACACTTAATTTAGAGCCAAAGTGCGTGCAATAAAACTTTAAAAAAACAAAAATACAAAAAAATTCGAAATCAGTTCGATGAATCTGTGTGTTTTGACTGTAGATTTTGGAACAAGGAAGGGACGACAAAAAAAAAAAAAAAGTTTGGTTATAGCTACAAAAGACAATATAGGATACAAAAGTTTGTCCATTCGTAGAAGCCATAAAGGAATCGTGACTGGGAATTGTGTGACTGAAAATTGCAAAACAAATTACGAAGGGGTTTTGCGCTTCTAGATATGAAAAATTTAAGGTCACGAGGCTTTATAAAACAAAACAACCCCTCAAGGGTTTTTGGCGAACAGGGCGTGGAATACAAATTGCAGATATATTAGCTATTCATTGATTAGGGAAAGTTTTCGATATCGTTTGGCACAACCACTGGCAAAGTCGCATAAGGGTTTTTGGCTTCTTTAAGGATGCGGTAATGAAGAAGGTCAAGAAGTTCTTAGTCACAGTCAAAGGGTAAATTCAGTGCCAGGTACATATATACAGTCGCAGGAGATTTAAAGACACCAAAAAGCTGTGGCTTACGAATATTAAGGATGGTTTCAGAAAAGTTCTTGTGAAATTTAATTGAATTCGTTTGTTAGACTACTAAAAGTTCATGGTGTGAACGTATTATATCTTGATTTTTTTTTAATAAGCATTTATCATACTGTGATTTCTATAATGATTAGGACCACCGGATGACTTGGTATTTTTACAGCAATAATGTAAAATATTACCTTTTTCTGTTTACTAGAGTACTTACGTTTAACTATAACATTGCATTTACTACACATATTATTACGAAGTGGACTATTCCCACTAACCTTTTCCATCTATAAAGAGGCTTTCGTGAAAGCATGTCCTAAGTCCAAACCGAGAACAAAATTTTCATCTCCGTGGTGGTGTAAAGAACTAGCTGCTATTCGGAGAGAAACGCGTAGACTCCTTAATGCGGCCAATAGAACAAAGACCGATGAAGACTGGGAATCACATAAAGCCAGCCAAAGGAAATTCAAGAGCGCCACGCAAAAAGCCAAACAACAAACATGGAAAACTTTCTGTAACGACATTATAACGAAAGCTGCGAGACTTAGAAAACTCCTCACTAAGGAACACAAGGCTCTGCGATCCCACAAGGTAACTGGACAGAATCCATTTCTGATTCCTTAAAACTCCTAATGAGTACTCACTTTCCGGGCTGTACAGAAACGTTACCCTGCCCTAATTATACTGATGGCATCATGCATATGGGCACACCTGTGAGTACGGTCACTGTGGATAGAATAGAGTGGGCGATAAGATCATTCTCTCCCTACAAATCCCCGGGCTTAGATGGAATCATCCCGATCATGTTGCAAACTGTGAAACTATTTCTCCTTTGCTCAAAGATCCACTAAAGTGGTTTTTATTCCAAAAGTCGGAAAGGCTAGCCATTCGACTGCGATGGATTTCGGTCCAATCAGCCTTACCTCCTTTATCCTCAAAACTTTCGAAAGACTGATTGACATATGTATATATTCGTAGCAAACTGCGCCCAGGGGACCTTTCCCCAACCCAACACGCCTACACCAGAGGGAAAAGCGTAGAGACAGCGCTAGACAGTGTCGTCAGCTTAATTGAGAAATCACTCAAAGAAAAATAATACACGCTCGCCGCTTTCCTCGACATTGAAGGAACTTTTAAGAATGTCAATACGGAGGCGGTAAGAAGAACATTGAGTATGCTCAACATTGAAGGCATCCTAATAAACTGGATAATTAGTATGCTCGAAAACAGACATATAATTACTGAGATTGGCGGCACCAAACTAGATGTCTCCCCGCTTATCTGGGTCATTGTGTTAAATGAAGCTTTGAGGCTACTCAAAACATCTGGAATTAAAGTCGTCGCCTATGCAGACGATGTAGTACTGATGGGAACGGGCAAATTCCTCCCTCCCGCTCAGTGAGCAAGTCGACGTTGCCCTCAGGATCCTGGTTAGATGTTCCAAGACATGTGGGCTTACCGTCAACCCCCAGAAAACTGAATTGGTTTTATTTACCAACAAAAGGAAAATCCCTCGGTTCAGCGCACCTTCTTTGGGTAACATTCCCCTCAGCTTATCCGACAGCGCGAAATACCGGGTTTCATTTTAGACAAAATACTCACCTGGAGACCAAACATAAATGAAAGAGTCAAAAAGGCCAACATAGACTTGCAGCAGCAGCAGCAGATTTTTTGGGAAGACCTGGGGACCCTCTCCAAAAACAATTCTCTGGATGTACACGGCTATCATAAGACCGATCCTGACATACGGCAGCCTAATATGGTGCCCAGCATTAAACAAGTCCACCTACCTAAAGGAGCTCACTAAAGTACAAAGACTAGTGTACATTGGTGCCACCAGTGCGATGAGAACCACACCAACTGCGGGTGTTGAGGCTATTCTCAACCTGCCTCCGCTAGACATTTACACGAGATCAACAGCAGCCATCAGTGCCTTAAGAATAAGTCAGACTGCGTGCTGGAGGAGGTTATAGAGGACACTACCCTGGACTCCAACATAACAGATACAAATTCCTCGGCAAGCACTTCTTTCAGAATCTAGGAGAACTCTCCAATATCAATACCGACATGTTACTGAACTTCATCAGAACATCAGGATGGTTTGTATACACGGATAACGAGTGAGTACAACCATGGGAAGTTTGTTGCAGATATTTATGGGTTAAATGGGCAAGGGGTACTTTTTTATAAGCCCCCTATGGGTAACACAATGGGTCAGTGCTGACCTGAGTGCGGCGGAGGTATTTCGTTTCCTCTGCCAACTCACATACCTAACCTAACCTATTCCCACTAACTTAATAACCGCTTTTATTAAGAACTAGATCGCCCAGCAGCAGACACGTTGCAAACTAAAATGTCGGAGGAAAAAGGACATATTGATGAAATAATAAAATTATAACAAAATGTTTATCAATTGTATGCAGAAAGCGGACACAAAAAAGACGTCATTGATGACGTGAATTGAAGGCAATCTTATGCCGTTCAATTGGTTTGGTGGTATCGAAGGCTATAGAAACATAGGCTCCACCTACCGGGTCCAAAATAAAATTTCGTAAATTAGCAAGTATGAACATAGTGATACTGCGGAATGTATTGTCCAAACCAAATATGTGCGTGGGCTTTTCGAAAAGGAAAGACCGTGCAAACTGTCAAACGACGTCGACAACTGTCTCGCATATGACGCTACCTATTGGTGTTTTTCCTAACTGGTCCCTGTAGCCATCGTTCTAATCGTGAGTAATGATCGCGAGTTTATACAAAAATCCAATGGCTATTACTAGGTCCGTTCGCGTACTGTTTGCAACTTCGAAGAGAGGGGGTAAAATTCTCTCAAAGAGAGCTAAAATTACGAAAAAGTAAACGAACGGGTTCAACAAGAAAAAGTTGAAAATACACTGATTTGACAGTTTTCACAAACCAGCCCACAGAAATTTCTTGCACTAAAATTCGTAGCATGGGGAAATCTCTTACTCGCTCGTGAGCGCTCTCTTCTGCGAAAAACTACGAAAATTCTGCGTACGCGAACACCTTTTCGTAAAAATTCGCTGTTTTAGGAGGGTACGCGAATGGACCATTTTTCAATTTTCCAGGTAAATTTGTAAATTTTTTTTCAGAATATTACGCTTCGCCATAAAGACAGCCTACAGTGCCTGTTACACTAGACTATCACATTTCACTGTCATTTCCGCCTTCCATTATCTTGTTGCCCTGCTACTATTAGTACTAGTTTCCATTTGAGGGTAAATCATTTACTTAAAGAACTGAATGCAAAAATATAATATATTTGTCAGTACAATGAAAACCTTTCAGAAAATATTACATGAGTTTTAAAATTATTTACAATACAGGGTGGGCCATCTGCTTTCTTTTTAAATTATAGGTTATTTTGACACTGACAGCTGTTTCTCGCTCGAAATTTTGACAGAAAGTCAGTATTCTACCTCCGCGGATCGAAACAAGTCCCTTTACGCTTGAAAAAAGTTGGGAAATATTGAAACCTTATTTCCAAAGTGAGTGCTGAGCAGCCCAAACAGTGCGTCTTTTGCAAAAAAGTTTTGGCCGAAATGTGGGCAACAAAACCATGTTAATGAACTTTTTTTTTTAAATGAAATTGAAAAGGTGGATTTGGACGACCTCGGCTTCATGCAGGATGGCGCGCCATGCCACAATCGATCTTTTGCGCACCAAATTCCCAAATCTTGTCATCAGTCGTCTTGGCGATGTCAATTAGCCGCCTCGGAGCTGCCAATTCAATTGACCCCTTTGAACTTTTTCTGTGGGAAAGTGAAGAACCAATGTTATGCCTACAATCCGGAAACGATTGAAGCACTTAAGGCCAATATCATCCAAACAATTCGCCAGCTGCTGTCCGACGCCATCAACAAGGTCTTGGAAAATTGGAGTGACAGAAGGCACCCACTCGAACGACGTTGTCTTCCATAATTAATGGGAATATTTGCTCCTACTAATAAAGCCATAATACATTAAAAAAAAATTATTTCGTTCATTTTATTGCATTTTTAAAAAGAAACTTGTATTTGGTTCATCCTTTACATCTGATA
Source organism: Chalcosyrphus nemorum (assembly GCA_949716465.1). Lineage (NCBI taxonomy): Eukaryota > Metazoa > Arthropoda > Insecta > Diptera > Syrphidae > Chalcosyrphus > Chalcosyrphus nemorum. Next base: position 73,456,307 of record OX454333.1, read on the forward strand.
ATTGCCAAAAGGAAACAAAAAATGACGCTCGAGAAGCAATGATATGCTGCTGCTAAATACAGCAAATTCAAATATGGTAGCTTCAGTGTTACCACACTACAAAGTTAAAGTTGTTTGTCGCGGCTGAGGGCAAATCCAAAAAATAATTTTTTATAAAAGTGCGTCCAGAAACATTCAGAGAAAAATTTCAGAAACTGGAAAACATTTAAAGGTGCGTCCAGACCGAGTGAAACATTTCTGAAACACTGTTTCATGAAACATTTCTGAAACATTTCATAAAAATTTAATAAATGTTTCAGAAATGTTTCATAAAAATTTAATAAATGTTTCAGAAATGTTTCAAAAAAATTTAATAAACGTGTCAGAAATGTTTCTCGGTTTGGACGCATCTTAAGAAACGCTTCTTAAAAGTTTCGGTTTTTTGATAAAGGTAATGCTGAAGAATAGAACATAAGTACTAGTCGTAGAGTGTGGCCAAAATGTGTTGTGTGGGGTAAATAAAAAGAGGTGTGTCTACAGTGACTATCTCTCGAATAATAGTGCATCGTAGTCGACTCTCTAAAATAGCTTTTGGTATGATGATTTTGCATGACACCTTTGACTCTGTACTTATGTATGTATATTCCGCATGATGCTTTTTTTTATTATCTTATTTTGGAAGAGTTACAGCTATCATAATCCTGTGTTGAATTTAATCAGAAAAAAATATCTTAAAGGAAATATCCTTATTGAAGAAACCTGTCATCTGGGTGGCCCTTTGGGGAATGCCCCACAGCAAATGAAAATAAAATAAAACTTATTACCAATTTCTTCTTGAAATCCCCTTCAAAGCCCCAAAGCAATTATCTTCATTAATCATGAAATAGACACTCTTGCCTAGGATTTACAATTTTATTTTTTTATTTTTCCAATTTCCCTATCGAATTACATGAAATCGATTTGAGCTATATTCATCACCATTTGAATTAAATATTACTTTGTAATTTAACTTAAATTGGTTATCACATGTGTGCCTTTGCCTTTGGATTTACCTAACTCCAAAGTTATCGTAATTAAATCTCCAGCTGATGGCGTTTCCACCCGGAATGGAAAAAATTGTCTAAACAAATTATCTCAATCAATTCACTTTGCTACCGTTTTCGAATTCCAAAATCTCCTTTTCGTATGACTTCATCCCCTTCACACAAAAAAATGATCTCTGGCAGCAGGTTCACATGGAAATGTTTTCTCGGTTAGCCTAACAATTTATGCGAAAGCCTAACTCAGTGTCAATGGGGGTAAAAGAGGTTGGCTCCCAGTCGTCCTTGTCGTCAGTGTGAAATTCTCCCAAAACACTAAAGTGCCCTGTATAGCCAACAATGTGAGGGGAAGCAACTACACAGCTACACCTACCTGCCTGTCATAATACGTTATAAAATTTCGTTTTTCGATTAGAATCCTTGCTATTCCTTTCGACAGGAAAAGGAGTCGTCAGCTTGTGGGTTGGTCGTCGTTCTTGCGACAGCTGTAAGGAGCCGAACAAAAACAAAAACCAAGTGGCATCCTTTTTTTTTTTTTGTTTTTTTGGGAATCAATTGGGGTTGTCAGTCATGTAATTTGACGAGAAGAGGATTTGTCGAAAAGGATTTTTGTCTTACTCTTCTGTTTTGGCACAATTGGCATTCACAATCACTGCGGAATGTTGTTCCTGTAGGTGGGTACGCACGCAAGGTAGGTCGTGTCAAGGATCTAGGTGTGTTTTTCCCTTCAAAGTAGTCTCTCTGACTCAGCAGAGTATATAAAAAATAATTTCGAACACAAAAAGGACTCATAAAGAAGGAGTAAAAGTAAAATAACATATCATTTTTTCCTTCTCAGAGAAAATAGATTTTTTTTTTTTATTTTAGAAATCAATTTGCGTGCTGCAGAGCAGAGCGGAAATTTATATTTTCACGAAGCTTTTTCATTTAATTTTCCATTTAGCATTCTGACAGAGAGCAAAAATGAAGGGTTGTGGCTTTTTCGGTTGCTGGTAGCACAGTTGTGGTGGTGGTGCTGGTGGTAGAAACTCCTGCCATCCGGAATTGTTAGGCTAATTTCATTCAAATTGTTTGTGAAATTGTGGGCGGTCTGCCGCATTTGGGTGAAATTTGTTCACGTTGTCTTTTGTTATATTTTTATTTGAAATAGAATCAACAAAAAAATGTTTTAAATGTTTGGAAAATGTGATTCAACTTGGTTGGGTGGGGTGCGATCAAAGAGGGGTATCCCGGCGAGCGTTTGTGTTTAGAATAAACTATGATTCTGACGTTCATATGTATGAATTAAATTATTTTCAAAAAAAATAGAAACCTTATTTTGAAAAGCTTTATTTGAGGTAAAAACTATAGGAATTTGGTAGATAAATAATGGAAATTCGAACGTGACTTCAATTTGATTTAAATGAAACCGCATGCATGTACATATGTATGTTGACTGTATTGCATGAATGCGTTTTAATTCAACAAATCGCTGAATTTTTGTTTCCGATAAACGACTAATGTTTGTAAAGTGGATAATAATTTTATTATGTGAATTTCTATTGGCATATGGGATTTTGAATTATGGTAGGAGCTATTGTGTCCGACTAATGAGCGGGTTAAGTGGTGTCAACTTATTGCATTTAACATTTAACATGAAATATGATGTAAGCTTGTCATATTTCATCCTACAAAGCTATGTTAGGTAAGGTACATGGATGCACTTGTTGACAGAAGCTGTCAGCGGCTCACTTTGACCACCGTGAGTCCATTAAGCACAAAATTTTTGAACTTAATGGACCTATAAACTAAACCACCCAGACATGTATAAGTATATGTAAATCCTTGCCGCGATCTCAGGAGTTTGGTGAGCTATACTTTTCATAGATCATCCAGCTGCCAGAAAGGAGCGGTCAGTGCTGGACAGTCACACAGTAGGTGGATTGAGAATTCTATTTCCTCTTCGTATTGTATTTCTACAGAAGGCGTAAGCATGGAGTGCCTCGTCAAAACGCTTACGACTATTTCTATATCAATCTGACATCTATGCGACAAATAACGATTTCGCTATAGAGATGTGTCTAATCGACACCATCGTTTGTTAGCCTCCTCACAGGACTCACTGTCTATTTTGCTATTGCAAGCGGTATATTGGCCTCAGGATGGGTCCGTGAAGAGTACATATTAATATCATAGGCATAGTTGCCAACTGAGGCATAATTCTACCTTTGAGGCTTAATTTCAAGGCTTGAGGCTCTAAGGCGGAAAAATGAACGAAAAGTCAAAATTTTGCTTACGATAAATAGTTCCGCCCTAAAAAAGACTAAATTAATTTTTACTTACACCAATACGTAGTATAGGGCAAGTTTTGGATTCGTAAAAATTTTCGATCTCGGGGTTTTGATAAATTCTGATATTACCTTTGTAGAGAAGTGTGTCTGAAAATTCTGTCTGTCTGTCTGTCAGCGAGGCTACAGCCTAAACAGGTGAACGGATTTTGATCAAACTTCATATCTAGGGTCAGTGGGGTAATCCCTAGAGGCGAAATAGAAATTTTCGTTCCAGCCCTAATATTACCGGTACTTTACTTAAAGCCAATTTAACAAAAGATTTGCTGGATAACGGTTTCTACGATTTTTTTAAAATTTCATATTTCGGCTAGTTTGGCAAAGTGCTATAAGACCATTTACCACATTTTTGGCCAAAAGCGTTAACAATGGTACTTTATTTATAGTCAAATTGGTAAAAACTGATTTGCTGGAAAACGGCTATACCGATTTTGTTTCAACTTTATGCTGAATCGAGCTTAGATACATGCTATTAAATGGCTTATAACATTTTGGCCAACATTTTTCCTAACGGATAATTTAGTTAAAAGCCGGTTTGTTAAAAAACGGCTCAACCGGTTTCATTCAAATTTTTAGTGAAAACTGGGCTAATGCTAAAAAATGGCGTTACAAGTTTTTGGCTTAAAGTGATTATAACGGTACTTTTCTTAGGGTTAAGTGATTTTAGCGAATTTGCTCGAAAACGGCTCTAACAATTTTGTTTAAATTTTATTTTGTCTTGTGAACTTTAATAAAGTAGCGTACCACGTTTTTGACTCCGGGGATATGAGCGCTGCTGTTGACCCATAAAAGTTTATCTGCCATCGTCTTCTTTTCAATACTTGGACCCAAATATGTCGTAGTTGCTCATGTAAGGTATCCCCCCCTTGCCTGTTGACGCCATCGTTGGTTCCATCGGGAAAATTCATTCCCGCACGTCCTACTTCTGTTGGGCTCTTGTTAGACTTCTGAAACATGTTTCCGCCAATCAGGTCAATAAGAAATGCTTCGTCTGATTAATATATGTATGTAGTTAGTTAAAGAGTTCAACTTCACACATATCGTCAGACTACGCTCCCTATCCGCAAGGAAGGGATGATGAGAATTTGCATTGCCGAAATTACGCAACTTTGTGCGCAAAGGTGCGTCCAGACCGAGTGAAACATTTCTGAAACACTGTTTCATGAAACATTTCATAAACATTTAAAAAATGTTTCAGAAACGTTTCGCTCAGTCTAGACGCACCTTAAGCGTCAGGCAAAAGATAATTTTATGAAAACCGAAAACACTTGTAAAGGGACCGTCAAATAACTTTTTTATTTGAAAATGCTATAAAAAAAAACTACTGAATATTTTCTCAAATTTCCTTTTTTTATTTGAAAGTACAATCCTTCCGGCTAATAATGGAAAATAATATCATTCAAATGGCTGCCTCGGCTGGCCATGCAGTAGCCTACACGATCGGTCCAATTTTTAAGCACATTATCGATTGTGTGCAGCTGTATTTCACCAATGGCTTCACGCATATTGTCCTTTAAAGCGTCAGTTGTCTCTAGCTTGTCGGCTTAACACTTATCTTTTACGGCACCCCACAAATAATAGTCCAACGGTGTCAAAACGCAGCTCCGAGGTGGCCAAACGACATCAGCTCTGCGGCTGATAATGCGATCTTCAAAAACAGGGCGCAAAACATCGAGTGTAGCTTCGGCTGTGTGGCACGTAGCGCCGTCCTGTTGAAACCAAATTTTGCAAAAATATACTCCTCATCAATTTTTATGAACAAAAATTCGTTCAACATGGCCCGATAACGATCGCCTCTGGACCAAAATCCGCACCAAACAGTGACTCGTTTTGATGTATCGGCTTTTCAATGTATGCGTGCGGGTTTTCTGTGCCCCAAATGCGACAATTTTGCTTGTTTACATACCCGCCAAGATCAAAATGAGCTTCATCTGAAAAGATGATTTTTTTGGCAAAATCGGCATCTTCTCTAAGTCGATCGCAGGCCCACTTAGTGAAGCGAAAACGCATTGGATGGTCAGTTGGCTTCAACTCCTGAACCAATTGGACTTTGTATGGCGTGATACCAAGGTCTTTATGCAAAATTCGTCTCAATGATGTCTCCGAAATGTTCAATTGTTGAGAACGACGGTGAATTGATGTTGATGGCGCTTCACGCACACTTTCTGCCACAGCAGCAATTTTCTCGGGTGTACGCACTGTTTTTGGCTTTTCACGTTTTGGTTTATCGATGAGGATGCCAGTTTCTTTCACTTTTTTTCACAAGATAACGAACATACGGAGCTGACGGTGCTTCTCTTCTTCCAAAATCCGTACGCAATTTTCGCACACATTCTGACTATGATTTTCAAAGTAATGTCGCAATATTTCCCAGCGTTGTTTAAGCGTATACACAACCATATTCGTTCAGCGGAAGGATAAAACTAATTATCTGTCAAATCAGACATGAGCTAAGTGTTACCATTCACGAAATAAGCACTAGTTGAAAAAAAAAAAAAACGTTAGATGGCGGACCCTTTATTTATTTTTTTTTGTTTAATTCCAGTTCCTTGTGTTATTATTGAATGATTCTTAAGATATATACCGTTGGTACATAACTGAATCCAATTGCTGCCAACAACCTAAACTCAAATTAGCTCTCATACTAAAGCAATTATTTCAGGTATGGCGTGCACTACACTCGTAAATTGCCTTGAAATTCCTACCCAAAATTTTCATTACAATTAACAGTAATTTACGAATAACCGAAATTCCAATTCAACCTAAACTTACAGCCGTTACGCTCTGAAGTCCTTTTGTACCACTACTGCTCCAGTTGAATTGAATACCTTTGAAAGGATACTATACCCAATGGCATGTATCACTTTCAATAGCAAGACTATAATTTAAAACCACTAAAACCATGCCAAAGGATACCTATCGAATCCGTCGATAAACCCTCGAGCTGTAAAAACCCCCAAATGCGGTGCCCTAATTAAGCTTCGTTAAAACCCCATTTAGGAACAGAAGCCTCTAGTGTCAACATATGTTATAGTGATTTATGGTGTCCCCTTGAGATTACACCAAATATTTGTGTATTCCCAAAAGGATACATCTCGCATACGCTTCGATTTGTCTGCAGATAATAACTCCCATACATCTCTGTCTCGCAAAAAAAACAAAACAAAAAAAAAAACCCTACATGAATAACCAAGATTCATTTTTTTTTTGTATATTTTCAGGATATTGGCCACTCGGAGTAACTTGGTGCAATATTTATGTGACGTGTGATGTGTTAGCCTGTTCGTCGAGTATCCTGCATATGTGCTTTATCTCGCTAGGACGGTATCTTGGCATACGAAATCCTTTGGGATCACGACATCGATCGACAAAACGACTGGCAGGAATTAAAATCGCCATTGTATGGGTGATGGCTATGATGGTATCCAGTTCAATAACAGTTTTAGGTGAGTACACAATCAACACCCACCACAAAAAGATAATCCTTGAACCAGATATGCCTTAATATTTTTTTGGTTTTAAAATACGTGGTATCCTTTTTATTGCAGGAATAATGAACAAGTCGAACATAATGCCACATCCGCGTGTCTGTGTGATAAATAATCGAGCTTTCTTTGTGTTTGGATCCCTGGTGGCGTTCTACATCCCGATGCTGATGATGGTAACCACATATGCACTAACGATTCCATTACTCAGGAAGAAGGCTCGTTTTGCAGCCGAGCATCCGGAGAGTGAATTATTTCGAAGGTTGGTATATGAGAAACTGTGCATACATACTAACACTCCGCCGCACGGAAAGGATACCAATTTCCAATTTTTTTTTTCTTTTGTATGTGCAGTTAGGGAAAATTTATTTTTTACAAGTTTTCTGAAACTAAAACACATGCTCCACTAAGTTGAATTGATACATTATTTTAATCCTTGCTCGAGTGAATAATAAAAGTCACTGCATCGTGTGCAGCTAAAAAAAGAAACCACTTAATTTTATAAATTCTCTTTTCGAACGTGTCCTTGAATGTATTGAACAGCAATTCATCGGAAAATCCCAGTACTTTATTCGCCATGTCATTGATATTTCATGATGTGAAGATGTCTTACAAAAAAAAACTACTAATGAAAGGATTGCTGGTGAATAGTTCATTAGAATGGGGGGTTTGTACACTCAATTCACTTGGGAGAGTTGTCAAGAAGGAGGGGGCTGCTCTGTGCATCGTTGGGATTTATTACCATAGGATAATTAGAACTGGGAGCGCTTACTCGTGTACGGAATATTTCATTGACGATTTATTGTCGCGAAATTATGTGATAAACAGCTTCAAAGTGTCCACTGTAACAGAGGAGGACATTAATTCTTGGAATGGTTTGTTTATAGTTTTTTTTCTCTCTTCTTTTTGTTGAGTTCTGAGTGTTTTATAGTGATGCGAAGTGTTATGGATATAGATCCTTGGGATAGATATTTTTTTTATTGCTAGAGCACTAAAGACTTGGCTTTATTATAGGTTCACTGTTGTTTTTATTGCAAACAATTGGTGTTTTATTGTTTGGAGGTCTTAGGCTGTGATTGGCATAAACAATCAGTACTTTATGCCAACCGTTCTGGATGTCCCTCAATATTGGCATCGTAAAAGCTGTTTTTTATAGTATCTTCTCATAAAATTTTGGTAAATTGATAATATAAATCATCATGTTCAGAGTTTGGCAAAATAAGTGTCAGATCTCCTCAACTATTTCCTGATTACTGTGCATCCTTATCACCTATTCTAGTTTATATTCTTTTAAAACCGTATTGTGGATTCAATTACAATGCCAGATTGCTGATACCGATCCACTGAATGGTTTTACCTACTAATATCTGTTACCGAACTTTTGCAGCTTTCTCGTAAATATGTTCTAGTTGGTGTTTCTTTCTTTCCTTTTGCACACCCCTTTTTTAACCGACTGTCATTCAACTAATAACAACAAAATGTACAGAACAACTCTAGAAAATGGCTGCGCCCGTAAAATCTATTTGATTTTACCGGAAACGTCAGAATGCATTCAAAATGGGTGGTAGTTTTCAGCTTGGAGGAGCCAAAAGTAAAATCGACCCAAGATGCCTGTCATAGATAGCTGAGCGAACTACGAAAATTTGTATTTTTACTTGCACCGATACGTAGTATAGGGCAAGTTTTGGATTCGTGAAAATTTTCGATCTCGGGATTTTGATAAATTCTGTGATAATACCTTTATAGAGAAGTTGAAAAAAGTGGGTCTGAAAATTCTGTCTGTCTGTCTGTCAGCGAGGCTACAGCCTAAACGTGTAAACGGATTTTGATCAAATTTCAGGGTCTGTGGGGTAATCCCTAGAGGCGAAATTGAAATTTTGTTCTAGCCCTAATATTAACGGTACTTTACTAAGGGCCAATTTAACAAAAAGCAGATTTGCTGGAAAACGGTTCCTACGATTTTTTTTTTAAATTCATATTTCGGCTAGTTTGACAAAGTGCTATAAGATGGTGTATCACATTTTTGGTCAAAAGCGTTAATAACGGTACTTTACTTATAGTCAAATTGGTGAAAAACTGATCTGCTGGAAAACGCCTATATCGATTTTTTTTAAACTTTATGCTGAATCGAGCTTAGATACATGCTATAAAATGGCTTACAACTTTTTGGCCAAAATTTGTTATAACGGCACTTAAGGCCAATTTGGTTAAAAGCCGGTTTGGTAAAAAAAACGGGTCAACCGATTTCATTCAAATTTTTAGTGTGCATAGAACTGCGCTAATGTTTTAAGATGGCGTTCCAAATTTTTGGTCAAGCGGTTTTAGCCAATTTGCTCGAAAACGGCTCTAACAATTTTGTTTGAATTTTATATTTAAGCTAGTCTTGTGAACTTTAATAAAGTAGTGTACCACGTTTTTGGCCAAAATTGCTTAAAATGGTACTTTACTTATAGCCAACTTAACAAAAAATCGGTTTACTCGAAAACGGCTCTAAAAATTTTGATTAAGTTCCATATTTGAGCTAGACTAGACAAGTGACATAAAATGGCGTACCAATTTTTGGGCTAAAAAAGCGTATAACGGTACTTTACTTATTAACTGGTTTTAGAAATATGGCCATTTCTCGGTTAATATTCAATGGATATTGGTGAAAATCAAAATGTGAGCAAAATTTAATTTAAGAAAAAAATTTAAATATTTTTGAATTTGCTACTGTTCAGCTGATTGTTATTGTTGTAGTTGCTGTCAGTTGGTTTCGAATTTGACAGAAAAGTTGCATGGGCAACTTGTTCGGGCATAGAAACCGATTTTACGGCTAAAGTATATAGAAGATTCCGTCATTGTTTTAATGTGATGAATGGATTTTTAATTCGTCCTTGCGCGGTTAGCCAGATCCTCTTAATTTGATCGTGATGTACGTGAAAGTTGTAGTAAGCCTTATTTTCAATTGCAGATCAAAATTGCTGGGATGTTGGAAGTGTTTTACAGGATATAGTCTGCTATTTCAGCCAACTTTATCAGGAGGACGCCATCTACATCTGAGCGTGTGTCTCTGATGGTGATGTGAAGCCTTTCCTTCCAGATGGCTTGAAAAAAATTACCTGCGACATAATTGTTGTTAAGGTTAGAGGGGTTCCGATCACCAAGTTCGAAGTTATGTAGTAACTTGTTAAATTTTCTGTCTACTAAATCTATTAGCTGAACAATGAGTTGTCCTTCTACGGAACTCTTGCTTATCTGTAAGATAGAGATCCCAAATAATGTCAGTTACATGACGGAAAATGTCTGTGTCCTCTATTGAACCAACTGTTATATTTGGCACTGTTCGCCATGATCTGCAAGTTCTTTAAACGAGAAATGTAGTAGATTCTTGAAATGACTGATATTTATGTAAAAGCACTGGTACACTTTAGACTTTAGTGTATATTAATATTTAAGTCGAGCCCTTTGTTAATGCAAGATTAATGATTCGTTATTGTTAAGACAGTAAAGAAGAATGCTTCTGCCTCATAAATAGTTCTTAATAAAGAATTCAATCAGTTTCTTAAACACTAATCAGCACCTTCCATGGAAAACTCTTTTTTGCAGACTTGGTGGCCGCTTTGCAATTCGACCCCAGCATGGCCAGCAACAACTAAACAGTAATTACAGTGGTAGCGGTGGCAGTTACAATAAATTCTTGGGTGACTCGAATCGGAATTTCAACAGCACCCACAGCACTAACGACTTCGACAAACAACAAAAACCTCATCCACTGCACCTCCATCGGCATCATCATCAAATTCAGCAACAGCAACAACAGCAGCAGTTACAACAACAGCACCATCATCATCAAAACCATCAAAGAGATGCATGTGTCGGTCGAACCGGAAGTGTGGGTGGCGGCAGCTCTAATTACCGTCGGGAGAGTAATCAAAGTAGCGCCAGCTTCCGTTGTACAACACCATCATCGGGACGATGCATTAAGTCACCGTGTGTATCACAATCCCAATCGCAGCAGAGTAGCATTTACTGGAGATCTCAGGGAAATTCAAACGTCACATTAGATAGGTATGTATGCGCTTGCATGAACATATGGCTATAATCCTTAACCGAAAGGACTGTAGAAATTGTTTACACAGAGGATAAAAGTGAATGTGTGTGTGTGGGCGTACTTATATGGTCTCACAATGCGTGTTAAAACGCCTCCTGTCGCCCATGAGAATACTAAATTTAGAACAATACCCTGCATAGGAGATCCCTGCAATTGATTCTGAGTGGACATAAGCATAGTCTGTACACAAAGGGTTCGTGTGCGTGATTTTAAATTAGTGCATCCTTCCCCATGTTTGAACTAGCTATATTTTGTGGAAAAAAAACAGAGCATAGATTATGTCTTTAATGAATTATATTTCATTTGATTGCATCTGACGGTTGAATTAACTGTAAAGCTTGGGACGTGTGCCCAAAATCTTCTGGAATTTCACTGTTAAAAGTTTTAAAAAAATATTTAAAAAAATGAGTTTACATATTTTGACCTGAAATTTTTATTTTCTCTGGCGAACCCTATATGTACGAGAGACAATTTAAGTCCGTTCGCGTACCCTCCTAAAACAGTGAATTTTTACTAAAATTTACGAATTTTTACTAAAATTTACGAATTTTTACGAAGAGAGCGCTCACGAGAGAGTAAGAAATTTCCCCTTGCTACGAATTTTAGTGCAAGAAATTTCTGTGGGCTGGTTTATGAAAACTGTCAAAGCTGTCAAACCAGTGTATTTTCAATTTTTTTCTTATTCAACCCTTTCGTTTACTTTTTCGTAATTTTAGCTCTCTCTGAGACAATTTTGCTCCCACTCTTTGAAATTTGATAATCTACGAATTTTAGTGCAAAAAGTACGCGAACCGACCTACTATTATTGAAATTGTCAAAAATCTCTTTAGATTTTTTTTTTTTTTAGAAAAATACCCCAATTTGCTTCGGTAGGTTTTTTACTGGTTTGGTTTGGCAGTGGCAACCGTGCCTTCTTCCAGTTCAGTTGCCGATCGAATCATCTCTTTCTTTATTATTATTTGTTTTGTTTTTGCCAAACTCTCCTGTATTTCGACCGGATGCTCGTATGCAACATAAACACCTTTGAGTTTGAACTCAATCGAACCCAAATAAGTAAATATACTTGAATTAGAAATTCAACATAAACGCACACCTGATCTTAATTATTGCCAGATTAAAACAACTTCGTGGTAAATGGACTTTTTAAATGTCATATTTTAAGAGAAGTTTTTACCACAAAATTGAAACTAAATTTTTCGTTGATTTGGACTGTCTTATATTCATCGTGTGATCCACATATGTATGGCATCATGGGTTATAATAAAACACGGCTATTGATTTCCTAAAACACTCATGAGCGTTAGGTGAAGACGAGGTCGTTTGACTAATCTACAATTTATTTTTGAATTATTTGAGAAATTATAAAGTAAGATTCGCCGTTTGTCAGATTTCTAGACTTTTTATTTGAAAATATTACCTTATTCTATAGATCAAGAGGTTTTCTCGTTTTCATTGGTGGAATGTGAACAATATTGTCCTGTAAATAAATAGAAATGTTACTTTTTTTGTTTTGGCAATCATCGATTCAAATATAGATCAGAATTAAGCACGGAATCTTGCATTCAATGACTGAATTCATTACCACTGTTCCGTGACCAAACACATAAATGGCCAAAAGATTTTGATTCGTTTTAGTACCTTAGAATGTTTTTATATTTTATTAAAAAAAATAAATCTAAAACTCATCAATAATCCATTCCATATTTTCTTGCTCATATAAGAAGTAGAAGACCGCGAACTAAATATATCTTTCAGAGCAAAAATAAACTTGCACTGCAGATAAAAACCATCTCCATGCACTTGGAACAAATTTATTCCAACTTCACACGATTTTAAGGAATCTATCTATCTTTTTTCTCCAAATTGCAATGGCCAGTGCTGAACATGAATAGCTACTACTAACTACCTTCAAGCGTGAATTGTGATTTATGAGCTCTGAAGGGGAAACGATGTCGTTTGCAGTTAATTAAATTGTTAATTAAATTGTTACATAAATTGAAGTTGATTCTGAATTTTGGCCATGGAACCACCGAAATAATAAAAAGGCTCACCAACCATTGGGTGTAGAATATTCGTGCAAGTGGTTCCTTTTCCATTCTCGTGACTATAAATTACATCGCCGGATGACATCCGAAAATGCCATTTAAGCTTAAAAATATTTCCTTTTTTTTTGAGGATACACAAGCAACGAGAAAAGTTTTATGTTCCCGTTACATGTACAGGACAATTGAAGTTGGCAGTTTTTTTTCAGCTCCACCATGCCATGATGTGTTGATGATTGTTTATGTAGGCGATCAGCGGAAATTAATTAGGAACATATTTTAAAGTACAGGGTAGAGAAGTTATTTATAAACAGTTGGCGGAAATAATGGTTTTTGGATAGTTCGCTGAAGGTCATTTGCAGTTATTTTGAGTTGTAAGTTTAGGCGAGGGATTTGAATACCCTGTTGCAAGGGTCAGTAAAAATAAACTAAATTCGTTGGTGAAAATATTCAAAATCGGTAAATAGATAGCCATATATGATTTTCATTTTTTTTGAGCACAAAATGTTTCAGAAGATTTTTCCACGCCTTTTCTTTTAGAAAATCATGCCCGCTTTAAGCATGTACAGTCAAAATTGTAAACTATCCATCTATTTATATCATAAATCCTCATTTATTTCATAATAATTATCTTTGTCACTAAAATCTGCTTGCTATTAGTTGGTGCAAATGCAAAATGTGGCAATTTTCTAGCAACATATTCGGGCATAGTTGTGACCCACTTTCCGACGACGACATCCATGACAATGACTTTGGCGTAATTAAAATTTCATATTTTCTATAGAATTTTCTTTTGTCTCTGTGATTTTTTGCTAGTTTTTAGTCTTCTTTACGATTTTCATCGTTATTTTTTTATTGATAATAGAGTTTTTCGTGAATAACAGAAAAGTAAACAAACACAAACGACAGCATTTATATTCCTCACCCACAAAAAAAATAGTTACTTTTACCTTCATTTTGTTGCTATTTAATGGACTCAAACTGTTTCTGTAATTACTTCATGGCTCAGTTGTTGAGTAACTTAATGATTGTGTAATAATATGAGCCGCCTTAGAACCCAATAAGCCTTTTACTAAGTTATATACAAAACAGCATTGCCAGACGCTCAAAATATTTAATTTTAATTTTTTGATTTTTTCGACAAAATTTTTGTTTTGAAATTCTTCAAAACGATTTCTCCCGACACGACGATGCCATAAAGTATATATATAAATGATCAGCATCAGTAGCCGAGTCGATTAAGCCATGTCCGTCCGTCCGTATGTCACCAGTTTTTCGGCCTTAAATTTTGAGCTAGGTTGATGAAATTTTGTATACGAGGTCCTTAGAGAAGTAAGCAATACAAGTGTAAAAATTTGCAAAATCCGCCCGCTTTTCGAAAAAATCACTTATTTTCAGTACTTTTATATGAAACTCGAAAAAACTCACTTCGGCAAATATGTAGATATTCATTTACTCTACAAATCTTCCATATATTGTGTATGGCCCCGCCTACATTTTAGGGGCGGTTTTTTTAAAAAACAGTTTTTCGTAGATTTCAATCAAATAATATCAATCCTTAGAAGCAAACTTGAGTATATGTTAAAATATTTGAAAAATCCACTACCACGCTCCTTTTTTGAAATAAAATTCTTTTGCAGTAATTTTACAAAAAAAATTCTTTATAAAAATTTAGGCAATTTTTTTGTGGAAAAGGCTACTTACATTGGTATATAAAAATTGGTTTTAAAATTTAATGTGAACCGAGTTTGTCTGGTATGGTTACACTTGTACTAAATTTTTCACTGGCATATAGCAGTGCGAATGGAGAGATGTTGTATGTAGCCAAGGATGTAGCTGAGGATAAGAAAGGCCATCCTTTATCAGTTGAGGATCCCAGTCTTGTTTCACTTTTGGCCAGTTCGTATTACCTTACAGTAACCTGGTACATTAGAGCCGTTGGCTGTCGGTGTAGATATTTGCACGATATTGGTCTCATAGAGAGCCAGTAGGCCGTTTCACGAATAGATTTCAGCTTAAAAAAAACCTTTTCATAGCTTTTCCATAAATATCCAGAAGGCGCTAATGTACTTCCACACAGGGCCGGACCTACCATATGTGCAGAATGCGCAAATGCACAGGGCGTCAAGGCCTTGGGGGCGACGCATTGTAAAACAAAAAAAATGCATTATTAAAAATGCTGTTTGAACGAATTTATTTTATAACAATACAAATTACTTTATTTCAGCTGTTCACACAAAAGACCATTCTCACACACCAGAAACTAGTTCGAATAAAACCGAAATACAATATCCCACCAGACCAGTGCAGGATAATTTCTTGTTGTTCTTCTTCTAATGCACTCAAAAATGTTCATAGGAAAAAATCTCAAAACAATAAACTCAATACGTAATTCCTATAGAATTATTTTAGTAAAAATGTGCAGATTTTATTTTTGCACCTATGAGATTTACTCATTTGAGAAATTTGTTTGATAAGAGAATGTATAAAGCGGCCCATACACAGCACATATCTGCGCACACTGGACTGTTTGTCAATTCACTGAAAATCGTACTGTATGGATTTGTGTACGATTTTAATGTCAGACACGATGCTAGTAAAATCAAATCTAATAGTTAGATTTTCGGTGTCGATTGGTGTGTGATGTGTGTGAGGTGAGGGCAACGCTGGCGGGGGTAACTTATGACGCCAAGACTGAAAAATGGGGCGCTCAAGGTAAGGCTTGCACAGGGCGCTCAATTGACTCGGGCCGGCCCTGCTTCTACATTAATATCGTTTGACATACGCAAGTCATTTCACAGAATTTCGATTAATTGGTTTCAACTTGCGAGTTATGCACAATCTAGTTAAATATTATATTAAACCAGTGAAAAATGCTACAATCCGCCTGGAGCGAATCGTATGATACCCTATCCCTATCTTATTTGGTCGTGTCAGTGGGCGGTGGAAAATGTATTCACAAAATTTTCTATTTTGCCCTATAAACTAATATTTTTACTCGAAAATTAATTTTTGAAGTAAACGCCCCTAAAAAGTGGGCGTGGCCATATACAATGTATAGACGATTTGTAGATTAAGTGGATATCTACATATTTGCTCAAGTAAGTTTTTTCGAGTTTCATATGAAAATAGTGAAAAAAGGTGATTTTTTTGAAAAGTAGGCGTGTCAGTGGGCGGATTTTAAAAATTTTTACACTTGTATTGCTTACTTTTCCAAAGACCTCGTATACAAAATTTCATCAACCTAGCTCAAAATTTAAGGCCCAAAAACTGGTGACACACAGACGGACGGACAGACGGACGGACAGACGGACGGACGGACGGACATAGCTCAATCGACTCGGCTAGTGATGCTGATCATTTATATATATACTTTATTGGGTCTATCTTTAATATTTCTCTATGTTACAAACTATGTATCAAACTTAATATACCCTTAGGATAGGGTATAAAAAGTCACATGATAGTCCAAAAGTTTTTTTAATACCTAAGGCCTGTGTGAGCTGTTAACCTCTATTGTCATCTTGCTCCTTGCTCTTATTTCTATCCTCATCTTGTGTAAATGGAGAAACTTTGTCTGGATATCAAAACTACCTAAAACGTTTCAGTATGTTCACATGTACATATGTATATTTCTATATTTCTGATGGCTCTGTACTTGGCGCAATTTAAAGATGACCTTTCGCCTTGAAGAGCCGTAAACACAATAAGTACATAAATATTTACAAGCAAAGCCTGAGCCGCACTTGACAAACTTTCTTTGAATTTAATTATATAACTAATATGTTTGAAAATCATTTGTCCACTTAGCAGAGATTAATACCTCATCATCTAATCTATATTCGAAAGACATCCATTGCTGCTATCATCATCATCCCTTAATTGTTTGATAAAAGTTTGCTATAGTTGCAAACTCATATGCCAGCAATCAATAACTTTTGTGTGTAACTTCCTCATTACCATACCCACCTTTGCATAATTCTCTGCTGAACGTCTGCTGCGAGTTAAAAGGTAATTAACTCTCAATCAATTGAACGCTTCACTAAAGCACAACCATATCAATCAGTGCTATGATTAGAAACTTTTCAACTTGCCTTCCAGTTGATTTAATGACCCAATGAATATCAAATGCACCTTATAGCTGCTCCCTAGAATTTAATGGTTTTATTTGAAAACCATTCACGCCTTCATCCATTCCAATTATCAAGTTCATAGACCGTTAAATTTTCTCCTACTAAAACGATTATGTGATTAGTCCTTACAATCAAGTCAGGGCAATCATAAGGTGAATCAAAATGCCTGACAAGCAAAGTATCCTCCCGTAAAGTCCAGAATATTCATTAAAAGTCATTTCCACTCCCATTCTATTATGACACCATCAGACTATCACTACGTGTATAAATAAAAAAAACACGCTAACAACCTACTCAATAAGAGAAGGATATCCCCGGTGATGACATATTCATTTTTACGTGAACAACTACCCCATCACGCTCCAGCGGCATTAGTCTTCATTAGAGGACCGTACTTGAGTGGGGCATTATAACCGCCGCCGCCGGCAGCAAAACACCACTTCTGACCGTAACTTCTGAATGTCATGTGCACTATGTCGTCGTCAGCGTCGTGGCGTTCGTCCTTCCTTGCTCAATGATGCTCCAGTTGACAGGAGCAACGCTCAGATGTTACCACCCGAATCCGAAGCCACGGTGATTTTTTATGCAAATTACTCAAGTCATTAATTTTTTTCGGGGTACGGCAAGGCGAGCAGGCTAAAAATATGTTCCGCACCAGAACGAACGGCAGTAAAATACTTCAAATTTTCATTTCACGCTGGACCCAGAGTCCAGAGAGGAGTACACAAGTATGTATGTCACCCAAAAAGTTGAAATGCTGCTGCTGCTGCTATGTGGAGCATTAATTCAAATTTTCCCTGTTGCCGGGTGTGTATGAGATTCTTGTTATTGTCAAAAATATTAACGCAACGTAGTGTACCTTCTGGACTGAAGGAAATGTGCACATTTATCTGAGTAATGTTTCTATTACGGGAAAACGGATTCGAAATATATTTCCATTTTTTTTTCCTTCTTTTCTTTTTGTTTGGATTTTAGTTTTTTTTTTTAACGTTTCACTGAATGTTGGTCTAGCATTCCCAACGAATTGTGTGCCGATTTATTCTGCTGGTCTAACGAGGGTAGAAGTTTAAGGAATCCACTGCAGCATATTCACGGGTCATGGTGGCATGAATTCGGTATCTATGATAAACGATTGGTGGGTAAGAACAAGTAAGAAATACTGTCGCATAGTTTCTAGTTCTTATTTAAGGTTGCAAAAAGTCAGTAGGCATGATAATAGTTCATTTGGTTAAATAAATTCTCCTGCATCCCCCTGTGTTCTTGGTTCTCTATAGTGCCTATGCGCCATCATGCGGTTACTGGCAATGTACATACCTCTGTTCGCCCCAACCTTGCTTTCTTCTCAACTATTCTGCGACATGTACTTTATGACAAGTCTCATATTTTGCCATCCTGAACTGGTGGTTAGTTGTGGGCCTGACATCTTTTGGGAAAGTGTGACTGCCACTTCCTGTATCAGCAAGCCACGCTTAATACTCAAGTGACCTATCGGATGTAAAGTAAGCTATTTATACTCACTAAGACTATTTATATTCATCCCGTTATGTTGAAGATAATGTCTCCTATACTAATCTCTGCTAACTCTATTAGGTTGTCAAAAATGGGTTTACCTAATGTGCGCTATCTGCTCGGACTTCAAACGAAGAGTAGGATTGCCTAATCTGTAGGCGTAACTAGTCTACGTAAGCAATTTAAACGAAATTGTTGGAGCCATTTTCGAGAAATCATTAGTTTGGCTATAAGCAAAGTACCGTTATTATTATAACTAGTTTAAATATGAGCCATTAAAGCTGTAGCTTCGGCAAATGTAGCTTCAACAATATGGTCGCAATCATATGTCAAAGTTTGGAAATCCTTACTTACTTAAAGGGCTCCCGACCCTTGTAGAGTCCCTGCCTGAGACATCGTTGCCTTCCATCCTCTGCGGTCCCGAGCACGCTGCTTCCAGTTGTGAAGACCAAGTTTTCTGGCATCCGCGACAGCTTGGTCTTTGTACCGGAGGTTCGGTCTTCTTCGCCGACGCGAACCTGGGGGCTGGGATTCGAAGATCCTCTTGGCTGGAGCATTGTTGTCCATTCGCTCGATGTGGCCGAGTCAATGTAGTCTGCGTATCTTGGCTTTTTGGACTACATCCACATCCTGGTACAGTTCATAGAGTACGCGGTTGTATCTTCTCCTCCATTCGCCCTCCTCGCATAAGGGACCTAATATCCGACGGAGTATTTTTCGCTCGAAAGTGCCCAATATTTGCTTAGCTTTCTTACTCGGCTCCATACAGCAGGGCTGGTAAGATGAGCGTTCTGTAGAGTATTAATTTGGTCCGTCGAGTTAGGAGTTTTGAACCCAGTTGTTTCGCCAAACTGAAGTAGCAGCGGTTTGCTAGGGTTATTCTTCGTCGGATCTCTACAAAGGTGTCATTTGGAGGATTAATATTTGTTCCGAGGTAGGTGAACTTTTTAACTACCTCGAAATTGTAGTTATCAACAGTGACGTTCTGCCCAATGTTTTGGATAGATAAATTTTTGTTTATTGATAACATATACTTCGTCTTGTCCTCATTCACTTCAAGACCAACTCGTTTCGCCTGCTCATCATTAGCCGTAAATGCCTCTACGACGGCTTGCCGGGATCTTCCGATGATGTCAATATCGTCTGCGTTTCCCAGCAGTTGGACGGATTTGTGAAATATAGTGCCTTCCGTGTTGACACCCGTGTTGAAGAAATCACATGACAGCGCATCTCCTTGCCTGAATCCGGTGCACGTTAGGAAGAGCTCCGAAGAGTTGTTTCCAAATTGCACAGAGCATCGTGTGTTTTCCAACGTTATGCGACACATCTGGATAAGTTTTGTCGGTATCCCGAATTGGGCCATCGCCTGGTAGATCTCAAGACGATGAATGCTGTCATAGGTGGCTTTAAAGTCGATGAAAAGGTGGTGGGTTTCGACTTCAAATTCGTTGGTCTTTTCCAGGATTTGTCTGAGTGTGAAAATTTGGTCTATTGTCGATCTGTCAGGCCGGAAGCCGCACTGGTACGTGCCGATTAGGTTTTAGACGTTCACACAATACGTTGGATAGGATCTTATATGCGACATTTAACAGGGATATGCCTCGGTAGTTCTTACAAGACATAGGATCGCCTTTTTGAAGATGGGGCACATAGAGCTGATACTCCAGTCGTCGGGCATGCATTCCTCCACCGATACCTGGTTGATGACTTGATGCATGCACCCTACCAAGACATCACTTCCGTATTTTAAGAGTTCAGCTGGAAGCCCATCAGAGCCAGCGGCTTTGTTGTTCTTCAATTTTCTGATGGCTACATTAACTTCTTCAATACTGGGTGGAGGCAAATCTCTATTGGAAAATTCTTTAGATCCAAGTAAAAATCAAAGGTATTATGGCAGAGGAGTTCCTTAATGTAAAGCGAATATAATAAAATAAATGAATTTTGTCTGCTGGGCCTGCTAATAAATAACAAATGGATGAAAAGAGAAATCATGTTCATTATTTGTTTGGTTTTGTAACTGAATGGTATTCTCTTCATTACATCAAACCGTATTGCTATGATAATTTTCCAAATAATTATGTCCAAGCAAGATAGATATAGCAACACAGCGCTGCACAAACAATATTCGCAAACACAAAGCTGAATTAATTCTAAGATTTATTGACCACAATGAATACGAAATGAGCGTATAAAGATCCCCTACTTTTCCTCGGCAAACAAAACTTTTACAAATAGAAATTTTAATGCAAAATAACAAAAGAAAACACCATACACACGTACGTAGGACACCGGCATAGAGCTTGCATCCTTGAAACTTAAAATCAGGGTTTCACTATGTATCTCCATCCTCGCATCCATCCACGCTATTTCTATAAAGTGCAAGAAGGTCGCCATATCCTTACAATGTATCATGATGCGAATGTGTTCTACAATGGACTATTACTGTGACGTTGATTACATGTCGTTTGTATGTATTTAAATGATAATGGAATGTAATGATGTTTCATTAGAGATACACTGCATTATAGATTGCAGATTCCTTTGGTCAATTGTGGCCAGAGTGGGCGGGTAACAATGGTTAATGTGGTTCCATTAGTGGGAGTTACATGTTTTATTGATTCACAATCCTTTTCAATGCAGATTGACGTAGAAAACAAACGGTATGATGGAATCTGTTAAACTTTACTCCCACCACTAGTGTAGAGATTGATTAAATCACCTCATCGAGTTAATTAGTGAATAACATGGATTCTTCGGAAGTAATTAGATTTCTTTTTTCATTTTTCTGATAAATTACTCCGACTAACGGACGTTGAAAGTTGTAAACAGGATTATAAATCAAAGTCAATGAAAGGGAACTCCTAAGGTGTCCCGTTAAGGTACTATCGGAGCAAAAAAGAATGCAAATATATTAAAGAGCTTCTTGAAGAGGTAGACGCATTATCTACATACGTATATAGCACTGTGTGCAATAATAATATTAGTAATTCTAAGTATGGTGAATTATAATCACATATCCAAGTAGGAAAAGGATTTTAGTTGTGCGTCATATGAAAATTATAGAGGTAATTGTGGGTGTACCCAATAGTTTTAAACCTAATCGGCTTCAAAGTACAGAGGTAAAAAGGATTCGCATGAATATTTTTTGTCCTGCTTATTAGAAAATCATCAATTTTTAAACTGAAAAAGGCTCATTAGATTGAAGTCTAGTATATGTAAAGAGATTAAGAGATTAGAGATTAAAGAGATTTATTTTTTATATGACTTCACGTACTGGGAAGGATTTATAGTCATGGTTAGTGAACAAGTTAACGAATTTGCTGTTTAGTCATATTTTAGACTATTTTTTAACGTTTCTTTAATCGCGGAAACAGAAATGTAAAACAATCATATCCGCCTATAGGCGAATTCCTAAGTACTCCAGTGAGTAATGATTACTTACTATACTTATGTCCTGTATCCCCTTGGGCCTCTACAACGCCTACGCGACATCGTATGCGATTTCTAGAAATGTGCCCCATCTCTTCCCAACTATTTCCCAGTTGTCGTACTTCTTCACCACTGTGCGCCATGTATTCCTAGGACCGCCGCGTATCCTGCCATCCTGGGTAAGCGGGTTCCATTGCATCGCTTGGTTAGTTATAGTTCTGTCACCCTTTCTTAGAGTGTGACCAATCCACTTCCACTTTCGTCGTCTTATGGTTGTGACTATAGGTTCATGGCCCGTTCTCTGATAAAGCTGTTCGCTGGAGACACGGTTTGGTCAGAATATCCTTAAGAGGTAGCGCAGGCACCTTTTAACAAACGTTTGCAGCTTCCTCGTGATAGTGACGGTCACTCTCCAGGTACCACATCCATATAGCAGCACGGATTCAACATTGGAACGGAACAGTCGTAGCTTGGTCTTTAAGCTAATTGCATTACTTCGCCAAACTGTGGATAGCATCCCAAACGCAGATTTTGCTTTACCTATTCGGCTGGCTATATCCAGTTCGGTTCCGCCATTGGTTGAGACAATACTCCCAAGGTATATGAAACTCTCTACCCTCTCAACCGTTTGTCCAGCAATGCATATACCTATACGATCAGCCAACGACGTCTGCTTCCCTCTCCACATTTGCTATCATTTGGTGAAGGTCATTTATTCTGTGAGACAGATGGTATACATCATCGGCCGCATTCAGCACATCGCTAGTCTCCAATAAAAACAGTATTGGTGAAAGTATGCAGCCCTGCCGAACCCCTTTTTGGACTTGGAATTCTCAGACAGTCTTCCTCTGTGCAAGACATGACATGTGGACCCTTCATATCTAACCTTAATACATAATTGCTATAAATTTATCCGAAATGCCTCTCCAGTGCAAGGCACGCCAAATAAATTCCCGATTGACACTATCAGACGCCTTTTCAAAATCAATTAACAGCAGGTAAAGTGGTGATAGATATTCAACACATTGTTCGATGATTTTCCGCAGTGGTAGATGTGGGCGACATAGGAGTCAAGTAGAAGTTCCCTGGTCGTCTAGTTCGACAACATCAATTGGCCACCAAGCGTGTGTGATTAAACCCATTTGGATTTATTTTCGTGGAGGGAACTGCACTAGAGATAAAAAACAATCACACAAACTTTGGAGCACATAGTGGAAAATCTGTATTCGGTGGCGTATACGTACCATTTTTATTATTTTTTTTTTGAGAGAATGTGTGTCTCTTGGATTTCATTGTTCATTAAAGACCAGTTTGGGTAGATGGATTGATTTAGTTGTAACATCATGCTTACCTAGCCTTTTCGCCCTTTAATACCACATGCTTGTTGCCCTATATTTTAACAGTGTACTCGCACCCAGACAGAGGAGACAAATCTTGCACCAATGCCAACCAAGGCGTGGGCTAGCTACTCATGTGAAGAAGTCGGGTGTTAATATTTTTCTTCTTTGTATTTTTCTGTTAAATTCAATTGAACTGCTGAAACTATGTATTTAGCTTCCATCATCTTGTTTTCTTTAATTTTCCAGAAAAAAAGAGATTTTTTGTTAACATAAAGTTTACAATTTACTTATATGCACTTTAAAAGGATTGAATTGACCCGTTTCAAAAAGTTTTCTCATTGTTTTGAATATTGTCATACAACTATAATTAGTCTAACAACTCATTCCTCGGTAAAAAGTTTTTCAAAATTCACTTTCAAGTTAATATAAAAATATCTATATACGTCCACTAAGTTATTTATAACGACACAGGGGCAAATTCTCATCGATGCATGTAATATTGAATGGCTCCTGGCATTTCACACAAACTTCCACTGGGAAAATATTCTTCTTCCTCTGAATATTTGAACATAGTTCACACATGGTGGGTTAACATAATTTTCAAATCGAAATTATTACTAGAAACTCAATTAAAACCGCTCGCAGGAATCTCATTTATTTCCAAAATTTAATTTCCCATCGTTTTCGTCCTTTTGCATCCATCTCATACAGGCGACCATCGACGGTGAGGACAAGTTCATCTCAACCACAATTAGGTTATACAAATGGCAACAGCAATGCGAGTTCCCATTCTCGGGGCAATTCAAATGTGACATCCAGCGCTGGAGGACTTCTACAGCAGGCCACCTGTGAGCAAGGAACACAAACACCTGATTCAATTAGTCGTGAAACTCGAAGATGTAAATTGAAATCGTTTAAGTTCTCCTTTAATAGTGTAGCAACGCCTGCGCTTAATTTGCGGTAAGCATTTCATTCGTTTTTTTCTTCTTTGGTTTTATTTTATTTTATGCCTTCCAATTGGTAAAATTAACAAAAACAGATTCCTCAACAGTCGAAATAAACGGAATAACTTGTCGGCCAATGCCGTGGCTACCGAGCAAAAGGCTACCAAAGTGCTGGGACTGGTGTTCTTCACGTTCGTTTTGTGTTGGTCACCGTTTTTCATATTGAATATTCTTTTTGCCGCTTGCCCTGAGTGTCATGTACCTGAACATGTTGTGGACACATGCCTTTGGCTGGGATATGTGTCATCGACGATAAATCCGATAATTTATACAATTTTCAATAGGACATTTCGAGCGGCTTTCATACGTCTACTCAAGTGCAACTGTGAAAGGTAATTTTATATCGTGCAGGGATTTGAGTGTATTCAAATGATTTAATGTCCTTTAATAGATCCGGCAGACCGTCAAGATATCGTTCGGTAACCGAAGGACGTGGTGCATTAAGTTTGTGTGCACCATCAGCATTACCGTTGGCGATATCCTTTCAGGGTGCACCACTGATGACTCCATCAACAACGAATGCTACACCGTTAAGCGATTTTCGTGGCAGCTACACAATAACCGATGATGAGTGCTGAAGGTGAGTGAGTGGGGAAGCGTGTTGTGATACTGTAGATACTTTTGATATGATGGAAATGGAAATCGCAAGAAATTGCAATGTTTGTTTACTTTTGGTAATGGAAAATCACTTTTTTTTTCGTTTCAACAGCTTGAAGGTAAACAATCGTTTTCTTAAGAGCACTTATGCACATCGCATTGATACCTGAAAAGATCATATCTCTATTGTTTTCCAAAAAAAATGCACGAGCTCAACTTTTTAATCAATCTTGAGTGTGATTCTCAATATCATGTAATCTATGAGTTTTCTTTTTCTAAGCCTAGCTAGCGGTATTTTTCATAATGAATACTACATGCTTAATTCTGTCGTCAATTTCTGAAAACACCAGTAAAAAGTGAATGTCCACAGTAGTAGTGCATTCAGTTCAGTACGTACGTAAGTCCAAGCCATATACATTCAATTTTCACAGCAATAAAGGTTACAAAATTCACTTGAAAAGGCAAGGGTGAAAAAATACTGTGAATTACAAACGAATATAAAAAAAAAAGCATTCAACTCTTCCCAGCCAATTTGGACACTACGCATGGAGTATAAATGTTGAAACCTAATATCTCCTAAATTTCAAATACCATCAAACCGACCCTTTCGAATCCTTCCTTCTATCTTCCAATTTACCCATCATAACCTCTTTGGTCCGTGCTAATTATAAAAAGTAACTCGTAATTTGTTTTGTGGTCTTGTACTTGTGTAAAACATAAGTGCTGGAAAAAAGGCCATTTTGTGAAGTCTGTTAGTCTCTTAATTTTCCGCAGCGATTTTTTAAATATACATATAAAGGTGTATGTACACATAGCTTGTACGATTTCCAATCAACTGTGTCCTTACTCTTGGTTATACATACATAAGTACATATATTGGCTCGTATTCCTAGGCAGCTAAATGAAGTACCGTCAGAAAGTGTTTCTTTTTACCCCGTGGAATGTAAAATGTTTTGTTTAATGATTTGTTAATCCCACCCGTCAATTTTTCCACGTTCGAGTTTCTTTCTTAGAACTAATGACCATACTGAGGGAAGGAATCTTGTTATAGATTCCCTACACATAGATCAGCTGGTTCCCTATAATTTCTTATAAATTTTTGGTCGACGTGGAGATCACTGAGACCAAATTGGATGTACATATCTGAGAAAGAATGTTCCGTTGAAACCTTCCATTCCTTTACCTTTTAGTGATTTCTAAATCGATCAGGGAGAGTTGTATGCGATTTTTGCATTCATTTGTAATTCACGTTATTTTTTTGTGTTGAAATGACTGGTCGAGCCTTAAGCACCAAAACTTTCAATCTGTGACTGAATGCATTACCATAACACAGTGACAAGTTTTATCGATTACGACACACGGTCTATATTTACCTTTTAATCCTTATATTGATAAAGTTGTAATTTCGAGCTATGAAAGCCTATGGCCCGTTTCACTAACCACGACTTACAACTACAAATTTGTGCTTGGAGACGTGAACTACAAATCTGTAACCTGGGGCCTTGGTTCACAGCAAAGCACAAATATGTTGAAACGTGCTTCTAAATACAAATTTTTAAGTTGGTAAAATAGATCACTGGTTGCCACTAACCCAGAGTTTTTGTATCAAGATGATGTTTTGAAGATTGTGATACAGCTAAACTGGAGAAGGCGCAGTATCTCGCAAGGCTATATACAACGTTAAAACTGGAGCCCATCCCCATGTCTGCCAACGCAGTATCGACATGTCGGCTGCCGCCATGACCGAATAGTGGACTTTTGTTAGTCCATAGACTTTAGTGAAAGACTCCTTCCAATACAATCAACAAATATCAACATTGGTACCCGATAAGTCAACCTAACAACTTCAAGACACTGCAACAGCTTTTGTTCAAGGCTAGAAACTAAATGATAGCAGTTATATTCCATATGGCGGAACTTATGATTGCATCCGAAAGAGCTCTAAAAATGCTTTGATAAATATATTTTTCAAGTATTCATCTGCTGCCACTAGTTTGCTTCAAAAAGAAACAGGCTATACAGAGCAAAAATCAAGCGATGAGGCAGGTTTTAGAAAAAAAACCTTTATTCTCTATAGAGGCTTCAGGGATTCAATTTCAACCCTAGAAACGCATAAGCCAAAGCGCAGATCAAAGACAACCATGGGACCATTTTCCGCCTTACTACATACACTCTCCAGTGAAACAAACATACAGCTATTTCCAAAAATCGACGTCTCTCTTGAAGCAGAAGCACTGTCTTGTGAGAAAAAATATCCTAAAATTCACTGGCATAATTCAAGATCAATGAAAACCTTGAAGCACAGAGGTCTATTATTAACTGCATTATCATTGAGCATAATAGCATGCAATGGTATTAATTATAAATATTTTTGTTATTTTTTTTAGCTACTCATCAAATGGAAAACAAACATCTTCTACGTTATTATCATCCTGTAGTGAAACTATAAATCATTATGCGTCGAAACTATTATTTTCAAAGTAAACCTGCTGATGGAGAGAAAGTAATTACCATTGGACCCCCTGGAGAAGGATCATAATTGTTATTAATTTCCAGATAGAATATAGTTTGAATGTTGAGGGGATAAACTACATACGAGTATTTTGTGTGAGGATGTTAAAGAATGATTACCCTGGAGATACGCATCTTAATCAAAGTTAGTCCCTGAAAATTTCCACTTCAACAAAATGAGTAAAAGAAGATGGAAAGGAGGTCGAAATAGTTTAGTTACACAGGTCTTAATTACATTTAAAGAACTTGTATCGAAAGGAAACCAATTTATTTGAAGATGACAGAAACATTCAATTTTCATGTACCTTTTGTCGACAAAGCTACATCATATGTATGTGTGTACAAAATGTATTTACAGCGTGCATCTCCCAATAATCATCCACTTATCTTGCAATGGTCAGGACTACTAATGAAATCAAAGAGTATCCATTACTTACTCCCAATTATTGAAGAAGTAACTGAAAAATATTGTACAAAAGATGCTTTCTCCCTTGAATGCATACTTCCTAACAGTGTTGCCGCAAGAGTTTGAAAAAAAGTATCAACAAGTGTCATAAAAGGAATTATCTGTCAAACTGACATTAAACATTAAAAAATGACAGAACAATGACTTACAATTCAGTGAATAAAAGGATTGGCTGTGCTTTTATAGTGTTTTGTTGCGGAATTGAAAAGTATCAACATAGGTATTTTAAAAAAAAACGAAGTATCACGTCGAAATAAAGATCAAAAAGTATCACTTTTGATACTTTGGTATCATTGTGGCAACACTGCTGATGTTGATGTTTGCTGCTGTTTGTATATGTGGTTAGATAGTGCTTCTAATACTATACACCGTTTATTGGTACCACTTGTATATATGTATATGAAGAAAACATTTCAATTTATGTACTATTCACAGTGAATGAAAATGTCTGGTAAAATAAACAGTGAATTGTTAAACCTTGAATAAATCATCATAAACAAAAGCTTAAATATACAAATTTTGTCTACGGTTTTTATTTTCTTAATCTGTGTACTGTGTACAAAGTGAAATAAAATCGCATTCACTACCTATCTTGTAAAATAAACAGTGAATTGTATATGAAGGTGATTTCATTCACTGCGGATTGAATTATGTATTTGAAGGTTAGGTGAAAGGAAAGAGAGGGGTTAGTCCTTAGCCGACTTTTTTGTTTTTAGATGAGTTCAAAGAGTTGTATGCGAACTTTTAACATCCTAAATCATGCCGACATTAAATCCCTGTGATCTAATATTCTTTCTATTTCTCTAGTGTTTCAAAGAGGAGTTTCCACGTTGGGTATAAAAAAATGAATCATTTTGATACCCGAGTTTATGGTTATGGCTTCAACTATTTACTCACGTCAAGCAAATCAAAAATTCACATTCAGCATTACTTTGGAGCTAACAATGATATCACGTATAGGTTATAATTTAAGAATCCTCCCTTTCCTTCCTTAAATTATTCGTACAGTCCCCCATTGTTATTCATAACATTGTTTGGGCCCAAGGTTAACTCTGGTCCATCTCATTGGGGAGGTATGCAATTCACAAATCTTAGACCTAGACAAGATCAGAAAATCATTTTCATATTAACAGCTTCTTTACGAAATCATGTGGTTTTAAAACAGACATCAGCACAGTTTTAATACCTTTTAGAATTTGTAGGACCATTACAAGCCTAATTTTACATGTCTTCGGATATTCATGAGTACATGTCCATATTTCTATATCAAGCTGCTATTTTAATATCAAGGAGCCACCCACATTCCACAGAAATATTAATCCGGATAAAGTTCAAAAAATGCGTAGAATCAAAAATCACCCGAGGGCGTAGATAATAATAGACCTCTAAAAATAATGTTCACCTCCTACGCATATTGAAACAAGACAAAGGACACACTTTCAATTTGACATCTTCAACTAATGACTAAAACCTCTCAACATTTCAAGTGTTTCTATCGCAATTTCTCATTAAATCCCATTGAAACCCACACGATATTAATATAATTTAAGAAACAACAAGTTAAATTTTAAATTAAATAATATTCAATATAATTTATGTACTTACTTAAACTTAATGAACAATATAGTAAATTAAATAAAGAAAACGACTGGGAATAGTTAAGTCTAAACATTTAAGTTCACTATCAAAATAAAAAAAATAAAAATTATTTATTTATTAATTTTTAACGTAGCTTGCCGGCATAATTTCGCTGTAAGTATTTGCTACTTATAGCATATAGTCTATTTTTACATGTTGTCTATAGAAATTAAGTATGAATTTAAATTAAGAATAACAATAAACTACTATTTAATAATTAAGGTACAAAATAGCAATAAAAATATAATTGTTTTGTTTTAAGTAATAAATACTTATAGTAGCTGTTATAAAGTTAAATATAAATAAATATATAGAGTTATGTTGGAAATAATATTGTTATTTTGTTTATTAAATATTATTGTTTAATATGCAAATGTAAAGTAGTAATTAATAATTTGTATAATATATTTCTTTTTTTTATAAATTGTTAGTTTAATTTTTATCACTAGGCTCTTGAAATGGATGTTAAAATAAAGTAAATTGAAAAAATATGTTTAAAAAGGACTTGTTTTATTTACCTAATACATAGTTTTTTTTTGATTGGATAATAAATAAAGCTTCGGGGACGGTCGAAAAACTGAAATTAGTTTCTGGACCTAGTTTCTAGTTCGCCGCTAGATGGCTGACGAAGATTGCTTATCATATCGCAAAGGCAATTTATTTGAAATTTCCCTCTTACCAAAATGGCTAAGAAAATTTCAAATGTTTGTTGTTCAACAACATATACACATTTGGCGATTGAAATTGCTGGCAAAAGAATGCCCATGGGACATTTCAATTGCTAACTTCATTGCTATGGCCACAAATATTACTTGTAAAAACGCCGGGTAATCCAAGTAATGGTTGTGATTCTCCACCCATTGAGGAATACCAACAAATCGGACTGGAAACTCTTCAACATTAAAGAGGAGAAGAGAAGGAGATTTGTACGAGAGGGTAACCTGGAGCCGACAAAATCGCATATATTTTTAAGGGGATTTTTCTAAAAGTTTCTTGAATGGCTAAATCCAAAACTAAGATTTCGCCTCCATGATGAAATAAGAAACTAACTAAGACTATGAACGAAACAGACTGGGAACTATACAAAGCCAGCCAAAGGAACATAAGAATGCGTAATAAAGAGCTGAATGATAAAGCTTACAAGGCCTACAGATTTGGTTACAGAGGACAAATCCCAAAATCAGAACTTCTTCTTTGCATAGAATCATCTTGAAGAAAACTGCAAAATTTTGCAATTTATGTAAAGTGCATATTTCGAGGCAGATAGTCCCATACGAGATTATGTTCCAAGAAAATGGAAAGAGAAAGATTGTATTAATACTCAGGGTGAGAAAAGCTAGTCACACTACTATGAAAGTCTTCAAGCCAATAATTCTAACCTCTTTTATTCCGGAAACATTAAAAATATTCGTAAACTTACGCATTCGTAATAGACTTCGTTCAAGAGACCACTTTGCCTACAGCGGGCGGTGTAAAAACGATAGTAGATAGCGCTATTGCCGCCATGACATGAATTTCATTAAATATTGTAATTACATTTAATATCAATATCATTCTTAAGGTAATATCCACAATGAAGCCTCCATGTAAAAGGAACCACCACAAGCAAAATACTAACGAGCAACTCAGTTGTTTTCAAAGGAAAGATCCTTCAAGTCCCGTCAAAAGGACAATGTCAATCCAAAGACAGACAAACAAAACACAAATGGTACTTCGGTTAACCTCATCTAAAGTAGAAGGCATCTATGCTACAATCATTGCTTGCGAGGATACAGCCAAACGTCAGTACCACTGTTGCCACAATGATACTAAAGTATCAAAACTGATACTTTTTAATCTTTATTTCGACGTGATACTTAGTTTTCTTTAAAATGCCTATGTTGATAATCTTTAATTCCGACAGCAAAACACTATAAAAGCCCAGCCAATTCCCTTATCTACTGAATTGTGAGTTATTGTTCTGTCATTTATTAATGTTTAATGGCTGT
The DNA here is from genome assembly GCA_949716465.1 of Chalcosyrphus nemorum. Classification (NCBI taxonomy): domain Eukaryota; kingdom Metazoa; phylum Arthropoda; class Insecta; order Diptera; family Syrphidae; genus Chalcosyrphus; species Chalcosyrphus nemorum. Next base: position 73,487,888 of record OX454333.1, read on the forward strand.
TTGATACTTCTTTGCGGCAACACTGGTCAGTACACCGATGAAGATACTGCAAAACGTTGGGGCACATAGATATAGTCGTCGACTCTTATTTTCTAGAGTAGTAAGCTTAACAGTACTTTTCATGCCTCAGAAGGGGCTGATGCTCTGACAGCAAAAGAATCCGAAATGAAATTATCATCTGTCTATAGACTCAGCTTTCTAAAGACAATCAGCGCCTATGGAACAAAGGAAGAAGCATGTGTGCTAGCTGACATATTGCCACGTCATGTATCCAGATGAATCCAGCGTCTGTTTGCACGATCGATGGCTTCATCTTCTGCAGCCCAGTCAGGGCTGCTACAAAGGGAAGGGCCCGCGATATGTGCAGCGTCGACCCTTTCCTAGCAAGCTCATCCGCCTTCTCGTTTCCTTCGATATCCATATGTCCTGGTACCCAAGTGAGGGTCACCGTATTGGCTCTGGATATCTCGCTTAAAAGTGATTCGCAGGTTCTCACCAGCCTCGACCGAGTTATAACAGAGTCCAGAGCCTTAATGGCTGCCTGGCTGTCTATATAGACAGTTATCGTTTTTCCGACTATATTACTCTCACGTATAATTTCAGCAGCTTGCGTAATGGCAGTGACTTCGGCTTGAAAGACGCTGCAGTCGTCGTTTATTCTAAAGAAGCAGTTTGTTTCTAGGGCTTCACAATAAACTCCGGCTCCTGTACCACTGTCCATCTTAAAACCGTCGGTATAGAATGCCAACTCCTTTTTTCTTTTTAGTCCTCCAGTTCTTCCAGTAACTTCTGTCAGGAATCCTTGCATTGAATCTCCTTTCGAATGTTAACATCGGGTTCATGTGATCGGTTTCCGTCAATCATTCATTGGTAGCCTCCCAATAGAATAGAGGCGTGGCCGTAAAAGTTTGATGACCACAATCGACCTTCCCTCAATCTTATAGCAGTTTTGGCTGCCAGACTACTACAATAAATGTCAAGCGGAATGAAACTAAGCATGGTTTCCATTGGCTCCGTCGGTGTTGTTCTCAGTGATCCCATGATTCCGGTGCATGCCGCCCTCTGGATTTTGGTGAGGTTTGAAAGCTGATATTGCTTCTTCAGAATGGGTCTTACAACCGCTGTGTATATCCAGTATACCACAGCTGGTGTGAAGCCACATGTGCTGCTGAATGCCTTAAATGCCTTCAGCTGAATTAAGACGGCATAGATCTCGTTGAAAAAACATAAAAATCTATTTAAAAGATAACTTTGGCGCTTAGAAAAGCTAAGTCCCACTAAAAATATCATTTCCTGGTAAGGTCTCCAAGTGGGATGAAATGAGAAAAGGCAATTTCGCCTACGCCCTGTGATGTATTACCTCACTTGTGACAAAAACAGAAGATAACTTAATTGAGGAAAAAGGTTGACATTTTACCCTACACAAAGATTGTTTACGAAAGGTCAAAATGCCCACAAGGTGAAAAGAACAAACTAAGACGTATGGTTTAACAGTAAATTGACCGAAAAAATGGTTGAGTGATAGTCCAATCCCTTCTCTGCAAAATACAAACTTAAGTAGTTGTGTTGATGAGAAATTTGTATCCGAAGGGGTTTCTTTCTTATATCTTAGGATTTTCAACAAAATAAAAAATGCAGTGAACAGTGGAGATGGAAGTCCAAAGTTTGGGGTAAATGAGATATATCTTTGCCAAAGGCCATGTTAAGGAAAAGGAAAGATAAATGTTGAATTTATCTAAATAAACACTGATCAATCTAAAGTGTCTAACAAAACTAATTGGACGAAAACATCATAACAAATAACATACTCTACACATCAAAATCTACTTAAACTGGAATTTCATTCAAATAAATAAATAATAATTTCCAATCGTTAAAAAATACGAAGAACAAATTACCCCTTTCATATTGATTAGAAGTGAACTCAATTAATCTTCATCTCCTGTGAATGACTTTAACTGGATGATGTTTGCTAGCTCCTCGAACCTCACAACACAAAAGTAGCGAATTTTTGGCTTGGGAAGCGAATCTGTCAAAAGATCCAAAGATGTCTGTCTAGTTTAGTTCGTCTACGGTTTCCAACAAGCAATGGAACGATTGCGGAATTATTGTAACTGCTTAAACAATATGGGCCAACTAGTGATTTATTTTTAAATCATAGGTTATTTTGACACTGACAGCTGTTTGCCGCTCGAAATCTTGACAAAAAGTCAATATCATACCTCTGCGGACAAAATGAGTCATTTTACGCTTAAACAACTTTGGGAAATATTGAAAACTTACATATTTCCAAGGTGAATGATATGTACAAGTAGAACATAGAAAAGAAGTTTTTGCCGAAATGATGCAACCAACGCAAGTTTGGACTACCTCTGTTTCATGCAGGATGGCCCGCCATGCCCCAATCGATATTTTGCGCACCTAATTCCCAAATCGTATTATCAGCCGTCTTGGCGATGAAGCTGCGATTTGACCCTTTTGGACTTTTTTTGTTGGTAACTCTGAAGGACCGATGTTATGCCAACAATCCGGAAACGATTCAAGTACTTAGGGCCAATATCATCCAAGCAATCCGTGAGCTACAGCCCGAAACCATCAATAAGGTCATGGAAAATTTGAATGACAGAATGCGCTACTGTGAAGCAAGCCGAGGCACCCACTTGAACGACGTTGTGTTCCATAATAATTGGGAATGTTTACTCTTGGAAAAATAAAATTTTGTTCATTTTATTGAATTTTTAACAATAAACTTGTATGACCAATTTCCGGTAGGTTGTTTAAACGCTGCGCGAATTTCGTCGTCGTTCACTATGTTCGCGAAAAATGACGTCTTAGAGAAACCACAAAACTCCATTTTAAGTTAGATGGTTATGAAAATGAACAAAATCGGCGAATCCACGTGAAATGCCCAAAGAGCCATTGCATCTCCTAAAGGATTGCAAGCATTGCTGGTTGCAGCAGGATGAAGTAACGGTTCACTCATCTCGGGTAACGATGGAGATTTTGAGATAAAATCAAATCTTACACGTCTTGAAAGTCAATTTGAAGTCAAATTTTTTGCGAGCAATAATTAAAAATGTAAAATTCTATCCCGCCGAAGAATTTAACCCGAATTTCCAATAGTGCAGTAAAAAGATATAAAATATTTCGTTCCACAGATTGTGAAACTTTTATTTTTTAAAGATAAAACTGAATTCTCACTCTTCTCACCTTGATTAACTGCCAAAGCTTCTCCCTTAACTAGGCTTTTGTCCACATTATTTATATATGTATGTAGGTCTCGAATACTATTTCGCCTTTTTGTGAATTTTTACTAAAATTTACGAATTTTTACGAAAAGATGTTCGCGTACGGAGAATTGTCGTAGTTTTTCGCAGAAGAGAGCGCTTACCAGTGAGTAAGAAATATCCCCTAGCTACGAATTTTAGTGCAAGAAATTTCTGTGGGCAGATTTGTAAAAACTGTCAAGTCTGTCAAATCAATGTATTCTCAACATTTTATTGTTCAACCCGTTCGTTTACTTTTTCGTAATTTCAGCTCTCTCTGAGAGAATTTGACCCCCCAAACTTCAAAATTTGATAATCTACGAATTTTAGTGCAAAAAGTACGCGAATGGACCTATGAATAACCCATAAAAAAAAATAGACGACTTATGTACTATTTATTTAAAGTGCTCAAATCACAAAAGAAAACCCCAAATCAAACAAAACAGATGCTCAAAACCGAAATGTAAACAAAAATCGTTCTCTTTACGTTCACACGCGAAGCTACCTTACTCAAATCTAATCCCGCGATTTGTCTGGAGGCCACTTTTCGAAATCCTTACTAATTTGGTTAATTAAAACAAGCGAATTCACGCTCTTTACAGTCATTTGCATGTGCTGTCCATTCGTGTGAATAACACTTGTTAATTGCCAAACGAATCCCCCATCATCACCACCATACACCATGCGCTGATGTATGAAATCCCATAATCCGCATTCCCGAGACCAGACTAATTTCTCATGAACCATGAAAAATACATCCTCGTTATCCACAGAGAGCCTTATATTTTGTTAAATTATTACAATAATATGCCGCCATTAGCCCACGGCATTCATTATACACATACACCGCCACGCAACCTCATTGCCGCGCATTCCAGCTGCTGCTGCTGTTACTGTTAACCTTTGACTTGAAATCCTTATATAAATCCTTCCAAAAACAATGGAGTACGGGCTGAAGAATGATGTGAAAATGAGCATAACGAGATATATCCCTTTTAATTTATAAATTTTTCACATACATATGTGTACATACTCAATAGGAACAAAGTGTGTGTGAATGTGTGCAACAACATGTGTACTGTCGTGCTTTGTGGCATCATCATGAAATTGCACGTCATCCATCTAGGATGTACATATTGTTTCATAGATACCCTGCCAGTGTGCATAACATGCACACCAAGATACTTAACAACTTGCGGCAACTAATGGCCAATTGAGAGGAGGTTAGTTCTTCCAAAAATCTTCTTTTTCGACAAAAGCCTTAAGAAATTCATGGGGGAGCTAGAAAAATCTCACGATAATCTTGGACTATAGCAATTAACTGCTTAAAAAGGATTACCAAAACGAAATATCGTGCTAAAGTAAAGAATGAAAAAGGAAACTTTTTAAGAACAAAAGAAAAAAAAAACTCCCAGGACCAAAACGTCTCCCTAAAGTGCAATATTTTTTTTTTTTTTTTTTCTTGAAAGCGGGAGATGCAGAAAAGTGTGTTAAAAAGTGAGGTAAAGCTATTTTTTGTAATTACGTCCACTAATCCGTTCACGAGCTTCGTGCCCTGCAGCATGGTTTCTTCTGTTCTAGAAGTGGGATTTCAGTTTTAAATAAATAATTGCTCAAAGGAAAATTTACATTTTATAAAAAAAAATATTAAAAATTACGGACTGGTTCACTTTTTTAATAAATGATTCATCATCAGCTGGTACTGTAGACGTTTCAGAATGATAAAGCTTAATTGTCTTATTCTTAAAGGTCAAGAAGGCGAATTTGATTAATTGCTGACTCTACTGCATCAAAAAGAAGGCCAAGGACTCATCCGTTTGTTTTCAACAAAAAAAGAAAGGCTAAGGTCGGTCCTAGGCGAAGCTACACGACAATGTCAATCCTTTAAATCGTACTTTTATGGTAGGGAGAATATTTCCAGTGAACTATTGCTGTATAATGTCATCCTGAATAAGCGGGTTCCTTTGCATCGCGTGCCTAGCTATGGAGAGTGTGACCAATCCACTGCCACTTTCCGTGCTGTTCTCTGATAAGGTACCCGATAGAGATACGGTTTGGCCAGGAAACTCTTAAGATATAGAGTAGGCATCTATTAACGAACGTTTACAGATTCAACGTTGGAACGCTTGGTGTTTAAGTTAAATGCTATACTTCGCCAAACTGTGGATGCAAATTTTGCTAGCCTATTCGGGTGGCTATATCCAGTTCGGTATCGCCATCGGTTGAAGCAATACTTCCAAGGAATTGGAAACTCTCTACTCTCTCAACCGTCTATCCAAAGCAAAAGCAATGCTACCAGAATAATCCAAAATGCGCCATGAGAGGATGCTCTCACTAAGTCCAAGTCTGGGAGTTTGTTTGCAGAGTTCAAAAAATCAAGATCAAATAAATCTCTCTGTTAAGGTAAGAGAGAATATTTGTCAAACGCAAGAGGTAGGGCCGTGAAAAAACGTTGGTAAAGTTAACGCACTAACAACTGAGGTATGAAATAAGATACAATATTTTAATTAATGTGTTGTGTCTTTCTATATTTTATCGCTCTTTCATAAAAAAAGCTGTTCGTACCGTGCACAGGTATTTCCTCTGTCCTCGTCATTCAAACATCCCTAGTTTCTTACGAGAACAAGATTTCAACACGGATACAGTTCACGACTATATTTTTCTGGGGATAGTACAAAAGGTCTTCCACTTCTTTGGTTATCACGAGCTTCTTTCACCCACTTCTTAGAGTTATAAAAAGAACAAAAATTTAGTACTGGCATTCCTTCACCTACTCGTACTTCATCTTCAATAAAATCTCCACTCAACATACTTTTCATCAAATTGAAAAAATCCTCCCATAACACACGTCTAAGCATTCAATTCCAGAACCATTTGGACTTAACAAATGTAGTAAACCTCTATAACAACAAAGAAGCAATTCTACCTACTAGCAACGACACTGCTGAGGAAGTAAAACATTTAACACTCAATTTTTCTTTTTATTGGCCCACCCCCGAACAAATTTCTTCTGTCCCAAAAGCTTGAAATAAAAATGCGGCAACAAAGTTACTCTCCAGCAGAAAACCCAAAAAAAAAAGAAACAAGAACATCCACTACCCATGCCTCGATGATATAGAAAAACTCCCGCATCAAAAACGGATGGGGATAAAAGAAACAACACTGCATTCATTGTTTTTACTCCAGCTCCTTGTAGTCCTGCTGTTCGCCCAATTCCAGGTAGCAGTTTACGATGAAAACAAGCCGAAATAAAAACAATTCCAAAAATGCCAAAACAGATGTTTCCCGCGAAACCCTGAATATGAACCACTACGACACATATACTTCCACTTTGGGGTAAAAAATAAGCGAAAAATCAAAAGAAACACTCGAATCCTTTTGAGTTCCTTTTGCGCAAAAAAGGAAAAGATCTAAGATGCAAAAAAGTAAAAAACACCATCCCGACCTCCGGCAATTTGTTGTGTAACCTTGGTCTAAGAAAAATGTTGTTCCAAAAGCCTAAATACAATCCAAGCATCACCCTGCAACCTGTCGTGCATAACGAGTTTTCCTTTTGCTCCTTGTATTTATATTCCAAGGAATCTATCAGAGCCGCACGGGGTGTGTGTTATCTTGTAAGGCTAAGAGCTGTGTGACCTTTTCTAAGAGGAGCTCAGCTTTGTTGTTGAAAGCAAAGAAGACGATGTCGATTGGGTTGATTGAACATGTCCTTTGTTTAGGAATGTTTTTTTTTTTTCTTTTTTTTTTTTTGCTTTGCTCCTCTTACACATAACCTAAAATAATGTTATTAGAGCTAGGACTAGTCCAAAAGGAATGCTAGGCAAAAATCTCTGACCTATTAGGGATCATCCAGATAAATGGGTCGCATAATGGATTGTATGCGGTATTTTTTTGCGATTTGTAGTTTACTTAGGCGACATCCTGTCGAACGGGGGTAGATTAGAAAATAAAGGTTTATCTGCATGATTAGTTAGCAGATTGGAAGTGTTTTCCTTTTTTTTCTGTTTTTTTTTTTTTTTTTGGTAGGTATGCAGAAACCTGTGGGTGGAATTTTAATGATACTATAAAACTAAATTGGGTGCAGGATGGATTATTAGCTTTTTGATTTAAATCCTGATGACCTCGGGTAACATAAGGCGTTTTTAATATTTTCGCATTTGGGGGTAGTTTGCTTTAAAAAAACATAACCCCACTATTAGCTATTATCCCACCTTTGCAGCAGAGTGGTGCGCGACGTCTTCAAATTTGGGTTGCCAACAATGTGAGGTTATGAGGTCATCGAAAAATACTAGACACCATAAAAACCATATTGCGATACCTAAGAGAAGTGTAACGAAAGAAATTAAGTACCTTATACAATTGAAGAACGTACGTTAGCTTTGATTGGAAGAACTAACCTTCCCTAGGTTGTTGATATACTTAAAACCAATGCATTCAAATTGTGTTCCATTAAGCGTTTCCTATATTTAATTTTTATTTATTTTATTAATTTGAATAAAACGAACGAACGATCAACAACATTGATTATGTTGGCTTTCAGGGCAATAGTGGTAGTTACAAACCCGGAACGCAGGCTCTTCGAAATAGCGAAGGCAACCTTGTCACCGACGCACAGGGAATTGTTGATGCTTAACGGGCAGCAAATAGAGAGAGTGATAGGGCAAAACGAGAACCCACCTTCAGTCAATGAAGAACCAACACCTCCACCCAGTATTGAAGAAGTTAATATAGCCATCAGAAAATTGAAAACAACAAAGCCGCTGGCTTTGATGGGCTTCCAGCTGAACTCTTTAAATATGGAGGTGATGTCTTGGTAGGGTGCATGCATCAAGTCATCAACCAGGTATGGGTGGAGGAATGCATGCCCGATGACTGGAGTTTCAGCTCTATATGCCCTATCTTCAAAAAGGCGATCCTATGTCTTGTAAGAACTACCGAGGCATATTCCTGGTAAATGTCGCATATAAGATCATATCCAACGTATTGTGTGAACATCTAAAACCTAATCGGCACATACCAGTGCGGCCTCCGGCCCGACAGATCGACAATAGACCAAATTTTCACACTCAGACAAATCCTGGAAAAGATCAACGAATGTCAAGTCGAAACCCACCACCTTTTCATCGACTTTAAAGCCGCCTATGACAGCATTCTTCGTCTTGAGCTCTACCAGGCGATAGCCCAATTCGGGATACAGACAAAACTTATCCAGATGTGTCGCATAACGCTGGAAAAACAAGCGATGCTCTGTGCAATTCGGAAACAACTCCTCGGAGCTCTTCCTAACGTGCACCGGATTCAGGCAAGGAGTTGCGCTGTCATGTGATTTCTTCAACACGGAAGGCAATATCTTTCACGAATCCATCCGCAGACCATATTGACATTATCGGAAGATCCCGGCAAGCCGTCGTAGAGGCATTTACGGCTATTGATGAGCAAGCGAAACGAGTTGGTCTTGAAGTGAATGAGGACAAGACGAAGTATATGTTATCAACAAACAAAAATTTATCTGTCCAAAACATTGGGCAGAACGTCACTGCTGATAGCTATAATTTCGAGGTAATTAAGGAGTTCACCTACCTCGGAACAAATATTAAACCTCTAAATGACACCTTTGTAGAGATCCGACGAAGAATAATCCTAGCAAACTTCTGCTACTTCGGTTTGGCGAAACAACTGGGCTCAAAACTCCTAACTCGACAGACCAAATTAATGTTATACAGAACAGGGACTCTACAAGGGTCGGGAGCCCTTTAAGTAACAAGGTAAGTAGTAGTTTGTGGTTTATTGGCATAGACCTGTGATTTAAAAAAAAAAACACAAGTGAAGGTCTAATAGTCTTGGTGGGCAATTCCAACAGCTCGAAAACCCAGTCAACAAACAAAGGGGGTTGTCTATGCTATGGTCATTCATTTTTATGCGTGGTGCGGCTTTGACTTCCTCGGATTCTCCTGAACACTCTTACAAGCAGCGGTGATATTTTGGCAGATTTTGCGTATTGTTGACTGAAGGATAAGATACATACATATGTCTAGGATTCTGTAAGTGCTGACAAAAATACTTTTCCCAACTGATCCAAGGGCAGGTGTGTTTTCGAGAAAGGAAGGAATAGACATTACTATTTTTTGTTATTTTCTGGGATTGTTTTCAGTTAGTAAACCTTCTAAAAATTGTTTCTTTAATTTTGATCCACCTGCTTCTTTCTTTTGACTTTGCATCCAAAATTTGATTCATTTCTTAAAGCAGACATTACAATAGGTCCGTTCACCTACTCTCCTAAAACAGTGAATTTTTACGAAAATTTACGAATTTTTACGAAAAGCTGTTCGCGTACGGCGAATTTTCGTAGTTTTTCGCAGAAGAGAGCGCTCACAAGAGAGTAAGAAATTTCCCCATGCTACGAATTTTAGTGCAAGAAATTTCTGTGGGCTGTTTTGTGAAAACTGTAAAATCTGTCAAATCAGTGTATTTTCAACTTTTTCTTGTTGAACCCGTTCGTTTACTTTTTCGTAATTTTAACTCTCTCTGAGAGAATTCGACTCCCACTCTTCGAAATTTGATAATCTAAGAATTTTAGTGTAAAAAGTACGCGTATATCGTTTTTCAGAATAAATAAACCCTTGATTAAGAACTAAAATTAAAATCCTTGATCACGTTCTTTTCCTTTATTGAACACCATCACAGCGAAACAATTTATTAGCACTTTCAACTTTACTTAAATTACACCTCAATGAAATTACTTACCTTTAAGTTTGAATCAGATTGCTGGAGGCAAAGAATTACCACCTATTGTTGTGCCAGACAAGTCCTTCTGGGATTATACATTGATTTAAAATTGTGGCAATCCTATGGTTGTGGGCATAGATAAACTTCCTGCCACTGAAGACAATTGAAAAGGAAGTAAAGCACCATCCTTAATAGAACCACTAAAGGAAAAAAAAACACAGAGAGGACATTTTCTACAATCCCAATGAAAATTATTATTCATCGTCCTTTTTTGAATGTGAAATGTCCAGGACTATGACCTTGATTGATAACGAAGTCTTCGAGGTAAAAAATCGATTGCCTCCAGACCCCCGGCATTATTCGCCCGACTACAGGTTGAAGTGAAAACCACTTCTTTGTCTGCTCTAGCCTCCTTCAACTTCCGAAGATTCCAATTTGATTGATGAAGTGATTTGCTGCGCGAAAAAATCACTGCAATTTTCCTTAGCAAAACGATGACGACGAAGAGTGTTAGTGATGGTGGTTGTTGGACAATACTTCTGAATCAGGACTTAATTTGTTTCCTACTTCAGCTTTCGTTTTGTTTTCCGTTCATGTGTATCTCGAAGAAAGAACTTTTACTAATGAAAAACTTCTCTTTTGCCAATATTGAATGTGCACGATATAACATCCTAGACTGTGCGATGACTATTGGAGACAAATCAATTACAACGGAACGCGCGATGTCTAATTTTTACTGAAAATGAAACCATGATTAATGGAACGGAAACGAACAAAGTTAATTATATATTTTTTTTTTTTACATTTTGTTCATTAGCCGTAAAATTAGAAAGATATAAATCGAATACATGTTGGTATTAAGTGGATTGGTGGCTAAGATAGGAAGAGAAGATTTCCCGCAGATGAATAGGAATTGAAAGGTAGGAATGATTCATGTTGCAAATTGTAAGGGAGGATTCTAGATGCTAAGGTGAACTAAGTAAAAACGTCAGAACATTTTATTCAAGAAAATAGTCTTACAACTTTTGGTCATCCTATTGCAGGACTCTCTACAAGTCTCAGTGTGGTATTTAAACGAAATGGTTTCAGCCGGTTTTGCGCAAATCGGCTTTTTGCAAAAATTTTATAGGCAAAGTGCTGTTGTTAACAAATTTTGGCAAGAAATTTCATAGGTCATCTGATTGGAAATATAAATTCCTTTACTAGGGATTACCTTATAACTTACTTAAATCCTGTATCCCCTTGTGGGTCCTAGGGCCTCTACAACGCCTAGGCGCCATAGTGTGCGATTTCTGGAAATATCCCTCAGCTCACCCCAACTCTTTCCCAGTTGCCGTGCTTCCTTCTCCACTGTTCTGCGCCACGTACTCCTAGGACCGCCATCCTGGGTAAGTGGGTTCCATTGCATCCCTTGGCTGGCTATGGATCTGTAACCCTTTCGGAGAGTGTGACCAATCCACTGCCACTTTCGTCGTCGTATGGTTGTGTCTATAGGTTCATGGCCCGTTCTCTGATAAAGCTGTTCGTTAGAAATACGGTTTGGCCAGAATATCCTTAAGATGTAGCGCAGGCACCTATTGACAAACGTTTGCAGCTTCCTCGTGATAGTGACTGTCACTTTCCAGGTACCACATCCATATAGCAGCACGGATTCAACGTTGGAACGGAACAGTCTTAGCTTGGTGTTTAGGCTAATTGTATTACTTTGCCAAACTGTGGATAGCATTCCAAACGCAGATTTTGCTTTACCTATTCGGCTGGCTATATCCAGTTCGGTTCCGCCATCGGTTGAGACAATACTCCCAAGGTATTGGAAACTCTCTACTCTATCAACTATTTGTCCAGCAATGCATACATGAGCTGATGAGTTCGGTCCTAGGCTGATAATTTTTGTTTTTGCCGAGTTGATTTTCAGCCCAACGACGTCTGCTTCCCTCTCCACATTTGCTGTCATTTGGTGAAGGTCCATTATTCTGTGAGACAGAAGGCATACATCATCGGCGTAGTCGAGGTGCTTGAGTTCAGATGTAAGAGTCCATCGAATTCCTCCATTTCCTGTTGTTAAGGCTGCATTCAGCACATCGCTAATCACAAATAAGAACAGTATTGGTGAAAGTATGCAGCCTTGTCGAACCCCACTTTGGACTTCGAATTCCTCAGACAGCCTTCCTCTGTGCAACATGTGACATGTGGACCCATCATATGTGCCCTAAATAATTGCTATTATTTTATCCGGAATGCCTCTCCTGCGCAAGGCACGCCAAATAAATTCCAGATTGACACTATCAAACGCCTTTTTAAAATCGATGAACAGCAGGTGAAGTGGTGTTCGATATTCAATACACTGCTCGATGATAATCCGCAAGGTATTGATGTGGTCGCCACAGGAGGATCCAGATCGGAAACCTGCTTATTCGGCGTCGAGTGTGTCTTCAAGCTGATCTTTAATTCGCTCCAACACAGCAGGCAGCACGCAGATACCTCTCCAGTTTTCGCACTGCATTAGATTACCTTTTATAGGAAGCTTGACGATCATTCCCTTCATCCACTCATCCGGAAAACTCTCGGCTTCCCATGTTTTCCCGACAAGTGGGAACAGTAGCTCAGCCGATTCTGTTGGCGCAGCTTGAAAAAGTTCCACGTGTATGCCGTCAAGTCATACTGCCTTGTTGGTTTGCAGTCCTTTGATCGCAGTAATAATCTCTTCCTTACTGTTGATTATGGTAAGAATTCGCGAATTTCTTTCTACGGACACTTCAGTTTGACTTGGGTGCATATTGCTGGCGAATACTCGGTTAAGAACCGAAGCAAAATGCTCCTTCCATCTCTTCAGTTGATCCTCATCCGATACTAGCAACGAACTGGCTAAGCCTTTCACTGGGTGTTGAGTAGAGCTTCGGCCACCTATGAGCTCTTTGGTGATTCTGTAAACGGTTCTGCTGTCGCACCTTGCTGCTGCTTCTTCTGCTTGCGTGGCCAGCGCGTTGATGTAATTGCATAACAATTGATTACCTTATAACCATAGATATGATGCTTGATCAAAATTCGTCCACCCGTTTAGGCTGTAGCTTCCAGCACAGACAGTACCGGCAGACTCACTTTTTTGTACTTCTCTTAAATGTTAATGTCCAAATTCATCAAAATCTCGAGATCGAAAATCTGCACGAATCCAATGATTGCCCTACGTTAAAGGTGCAGTTAAAAATAGATAAAAGTCCTTTGTAATAATATTATGAGATACTTGTAGGTTATTAAATTAATCAACCGTAAAAACAGTACTCAAATACCTACACATCTACATGTCTGTATGGCATAAAAATAACCCACATGTAATGCAAGAATTACTTCTCTAATCTTAGACTTGAAAAGTTCCTTTGCCTCATTACATCATTATAATAAATCCTAGAACATTCCGTGTTACCACATGGTCGGGATAAGAATGAATCTACTTTGGAGCGGCGCGACGCAAAGAAAAAGTAGGTTTGCCTGTAACCATTAATTCTTCCACAAAGTAAAACTCGCGAGTTCACTTTAAGGTAAGAACCCCTCCGTAAGTCTGAATATACCATTTTGTAATTAATTATCCTCATTTCAAGCGAAATAAATTCAATTTGAAATAATCCCTTAAAATCATAAGCTTTACCACCTGCGCGACTTGGGATCTCTTCGCACCTGAATAATTGGCAGCAGCTAAACGAACTTCACCAACACTGACATGCTGTGCCATCGTTAGCAATCGAAGTATGGTTATCGTTGTCGCTTGGGAAATATCGACGCAAAAAATGTGTGCACAAATAAACACGTTTTGACGCAGTTGTTGTCGGATTTTTGTGTATGACAAGGATGATTTAATTGAAGAATTTGAAGCATGACTAGGGATATTAAGTAGGAGGGGTGGGGTACTCAGAAGGATATCTGGGAAATTTGTTTTAAAATGAGCACTTCTCAAGGAACAATACTTTGAGGGATGATATTCGTTGGGTTGAAGAAGCCTTTAAGAACTTTTAAACTAATCCGATGATACATTCTATAGCTGATTGTAAACTCATTACAGTATTTGAATCAGTCACTACTAACTGCAACTCAAATAACTACGGTACATACATACTTACTTACTTAAAGGGCTCCCGACCCTTGTACAGTCCCTGTCTGAGACATTGTTGCCTTCCATCCTCAGCGGTTCCGAACACGCTGCTTCCAGTTGTGAAGACCAAGTTTTCTGGCATCCGCGACAGCTTGGTCTTTGTACCGGAGGTTCGCTGTTCTTTGCCGCCTCGAACCTGGGGGCTGGGATTCGAAGATCCTCTTGACTGGAACATTGATGTTCATTCGCTCGATGTGGCCGAGCCAATGTAGTCTTCGTATCTTGACTTTTTGGACTACATCCACATCCTGGTACAGTTCATAGAGTTCGCGGTTGCACCTTCTCCTCCATTCGCCCTCCTCGCATAAGGGACCTAATATCCGACGGAGTTGCCCAATATTTGCTCAGCTTTCTTACTTATCGTCCAGCACTCGGTTCCATACAGCAGGACTGGTAAGATGAGCGTTCTGTAGAGTATTAGTTTGGTCCGTCGAGTTAGGAGTTTTGAACCCAGTTGTTTCGCCAAACCGAAGTAGCAGCGGTTTGCTAGGGTTATTCTTCGTCGGATCTCTACAAAGGTGTCATTTGTAGGATTGATATTTGTTCCGAGGTAGGTGAAATCCTTAACTACCTCGAAATTATAGTTATCAACAGTGACGTTATGCCCAATGTTTTGGACAGATAAATTTTTGTTTGTTGATAACATATACTTCGTCTTGTCCTCATTCACTTCGGGACCAACTCGTTTCGCCTGCTCATCATTAGCCGTAAATGCCTCTACGACGGCTTGACGGGATCTTCCGATGATGTCAATATCGTCTGCGTATCCCAGCAGTTGGACGGATTTGTGAAATATAGTGCCTTCCGTGTTGACACCTGCCCTGGCAACTATGTATCTGCTCCAACATTATTGTTGATTAGTGTGTTGCAGAAAAGTTTTAGATGTTCACACAATACGTTGGATAGGATCTTATATGCGTCATTTAACAGGGATATGCCTCGGTAGTTCTTACAACACACATATGATCGCCTTCTCCAGACATACAGCACATAAAGTAGTACGATATTTGAATAGTTAATATTCAATTGATATCTCATTCGACGAGGTTTACAAACACGAAGTCGAAGTTCAAAGTGGGTTCGGCATTCTTTCATTTCGGTTTTATTGGTGGGAAACAGATGAACTCTTTCATACGAAGCTTGATGATCAACCCCTCTTCTCCACTTCTATCGCAAGCTCTATGTATCAGTGGATACAGCAAATCTGCTGATACATTTGGCGCCGCTTGAAATAGTTAGGCACGGATAAATACCGCTGTGTTTTCACCGGGTGTTGTTTGGAGTTCCGACCTTCGCCCAACAATGAGCTCCTTATTGATGCTGTAAACAATCCTCCTGCCGCCTTGTATTAAACGCTGAGCTCGATAATGATCCGCAATATGTTAATCATTCAATCCGACGAGGGGAACGACCCTCCTGATTTTCAACTTATGTATCATTTAATCTGTTCTAAGTGGATCTTCCACTTATCGGTAATGTGAATGAGCTTCACTTAAGTATTTAATATGGCCCATCACTAGTACTGTAAGATCAGTCCCAATCAAACTAGCATTTCCTGCCATTTCAATAACTTGTAATCCACATAAATACTTACATAACTTTAAGCAAACAATTTCAAGTTTTTATTTCCGGTTAAAATCTTTTTCTACATTAATGTTCTTTTGATACTGGCTGTACTACAATCCATTTTACAGAAGTGTCTTAAATATTGTAATATATGATAAAGAAGTTTGAATCATCTAAAAGTAAAGTAAGAGTCAAGCACTTAACTTATAAGAAGTATGTACATATCTCACCTTGGCAAATAGTGGCAAGGATGGCGAAAAAAATGGAGGATTCAACTGGCATCCTCTCTGCGCTTTTACTATAAGAAACAAAATTAGCTTTTGAACTTTCTTGTCACACTCATACCAGTCACAATAGTAAAGGGTTTCAGATAAATTAAGGCACTAAAATAACAAATATAAAGAACTGTTAAAAGTTTATGAAGAAAAGCCTCACGCTTTCGTTTAAGTCCTCTGCGCCGTAGCAGTAGATGTAAAGGATAGTACAGGCACACAAAACGTATGGGATATAAATTATTTTTAATGCACCTGAAGTCTAAAATAAAAAAGGATTAAACATTATAAAGTGAACGCGTCAATTGAAAGCGTCTTACAAAAACAAGGTTGATAAAAATTATCCCCAATGCGATGCTGGCGAAGAAAAAGTGACCAAAAATCATGAATCTGTAAACTCGATTGAAACGATTGAACATTTTAATTATATATTGCTGACGTTTAACAAGAATAGACAGCTCCTTATATATCAAATCACTGTCTGTGGTGTGTTTAAAAACTCCTTTTATGTCGTCCTGCAAACATTGATACGAAACTGATAAGTACTTGCAAAAGCACATAAATGTTCCGTCTACGCCGGGGAATCCAAATGTTGTCACGATTGCAGAATATGCCAGGAGAACGTACACAAAGGTGTATAAGGTTTTATCCTGCAGTTGGGTCATATCTTCGTATGGCAAACTAGAACAAAGTCGTGAATGAAAAAGATATTTAACAGGAAACTGAAACGTACGCCGCTGAAAAGGGTAAGCCGACCCAAGACTCATTTTTTCCTTTGTATTGGCAAAAACCCCAAACTATCACTGGTTTCACGTTGTAACCATAATCTGCCAATGACCCAAGAGAATACACCACCAAACATTGCATGATAGTGAAATAGGATACTCTGCCAATCAATGCGTTCTTTCTACTGTCTTTCGACTCTGAGAAATTATTTGGGATTATTAGCCTTACCTTCCACAAGATGATCATATAGATTTTTCAGCAATTTAGCAAAGTCTTTACGGTAGATGATGAAACAAATCAATTTCATCCAGGTTACCAATTTCGTTAGGCAGGGACAAATAGCAGCAAAGACTTTGAATGGTTCCTTACGGACAAGCCAAGCATACCGCATCTCTCCGATGATAGCCAATAGCAAGATGCTTAAATTAACAAACACCTTTAATATAGTCCGTGTATTGAACGGATCTAAAGGCCATAAACCAAGACAACGTAAACCCCATCTTCCCATTCGAAAAAATACCACTTCAAAAGGATCCGTGGCAGAAAGGAATACGGAACGCATCTTAATTTTGACGATTTTACACCTCGACTCAGAATGATACTGACGTCGTTTCCACAGGAAGCACAGTTATCCTCGCCATTTGCAAACTACTAAATAATAAGCCATATCAATAGTTAATGACTGACGGCCGATTAAAGTGGGATATCGGCGGTCAAGTTAAGCGGTAATTCGTTACTACTTCATGTGAATAACTATCAGCCCAGTCACGAATATTTTTATTTATTTATTTATTCATGATTGGGCTGTATAATTTAGGTTTCTTAAATTAGCAACTACCTACTACAAATACAAAATTATGAATTTGTATTGCATGTACACATTTACCAGTACATTACAGTACCAACAAACATAATTTCAGTTCAACATGAAAAAATCCCAGTTCGTGGTGACGTTTCAATGATTCCGCTCTCACTAGTAGAGCTATAAAAGAATGCAATAATTTGGACATCTAATTCACATAAATACATCAAATAAATACATTTCCATCTGGTCCCCGATATGGCTTCGCCTGCTATCTTGCAAACTGCTTGTATCGCATGGGTTGTGCTTCATTTCTTTCTGAAACCGTATTGTAGGTTGGCCAGCCCATTTTCTCCTTCAGTGTACTGGTCCAGTCTGTCGCGGATTATTTCCTCTAGCACTTTTCCTACTGTGTCTAGCATGCATAGTGGTCTATATGAAGACGGTAGCTCTGGAGGCCTTTTGGGAATAATACCAATCTCTGGAAACATTCCTTCTATCAGACAAGCTGTATAGAGGTTAGCAAAAGCCTCTGGTTGGGCTTTATTGGCCTTTCTTAGGACGAAATTAGGGATGCCGTCCATTCCAGGGGCCTTGTTACTCTTGATTGAATCCACTAAGTTTAGGACTTCTACAGTTGTGACGGGTGGTATTATTTCCCTACCCGTTATTGTTGTTTGGGGGATGCGGATTCTGGTATGCCTTGAGAATAGCCCGCTCACTATAGTATTCATCCTTCTCGCGCATGTCGGTGCCGTTGCTGCGACGCTTTTTAGTTTGTCCATAACTATCTTGTAGGCGTTTCGCCATGGATTGCGTTGGAGGTCTTCTCTCAATGAAGTGAAAGGATTCGGTTTTGCTCCTCTTTATGAGTTCTCGGTGTTATTTTCTTTTTCTTAGGAAATCTTCGCGTATCTCTTCTGAGTCTTCTCTTTGTCTTGCTCGCTGCTGGCACCTACGTAATTTGAGGCAGTCTGCTCTCAGTCTAGCGATGCAATCGTTCCATCAGTACACCGGTGTTCTCCCATTTCCATTACTTTTTCGAGGCATGAATGCATCGCATCCTTGGGTCAAATACGCGGTGATTTGAGTGGCCTGTTCTTCAGCAGTGCCAATGAATACTTCCATGCTTTGAATTCTCCAGCAATAATAACCGGTGATTTCCCTCGCACATCATTTACAAGTACATCCAGCATTCTGGATGTTTCTGCCACTCTCATACTAGGTTGGAGTTAGCCAATAAAGAAATGGATTCCTTTCACTTTTGCGTTGGTGAAATTTGGTCTTTTGTTTGTGCTCTTGCGCTCAAATGCATAGCGTTCGCAACTCAAAATTGCTGCTCTTGGTGGTGTTAGCCACCCATTTTGCTTTGGTATGGAAGTTTTTGTACTGTTCGCATATAAGGGCTATGACTGACTGTGTAAGCAGATCCTGTGCGGCTTCACGTGATTGCGATTTATTTGGATGCACTTTATTGCTTCTTTACCAATACTCGTATCGCGCTTTTGTAAACTGCACATCTGTAACTTCTGGTGGCGTGGTTGTTTCCACCTTTACATGCTTGATCGTATATGGAACACTTCGGCTCTGCTATACATGTTTTAGCTGTATGTCCTTTATCCCCACATCTTGGACATGTTCCAGAGCGGTCAATCTCGTTCTTACAGTGCCTAGAAATTTGTCCGTATTCTAGACAATTGAAACACCTAGCTGGAGTGATGTACTCTCTTACTCTCTAGCAGTGATGTCAATTATTGCGTTTGTAAACTCCCTGCTTTGCACATCTTGCGCAGTATTGCATTTATGAATGGGTCCAATGTTTAGGAGTATGACATAAAATATTTGTACCGCATGCTTACATCACACAAACCGAGCCAACGACACCAAAAATCAAAATCGGTTCGTACACCAGCAACAGCCCATACACAGAACACTTTTTAGTGAACCGACCCAAATGTGTTGGGTATGAGCCGCGACAAATTGTCGTTTACATTTTACAAAAGTAAAAAAGAAAACACAGAAGTTTCATTTCATTTTATACATTTGTAATGTACATCAGTTCAATTCAGCAGTTTCACAATAAAAATTAATAGTACAAAAAGAGAGGTGGTCTTTTAAACCAAAAATTTCATCGATTACTTGTTTAAATAAAATAAGAAAAAAAAAATAAACCGTACTTAAACTAAACTTAACGATAGATCTCGATTTGAATCGAGTCACAATATATTTAAGAAATAATCGACATCTTTGGAATCATTGTCCATAGTTAAGCGTCTTTATCCTTAGGAGAAAAGTACGTCAGTTGCCTTTGTGCTGGACATGTACTGATCTAATTCCTTATCTAAATCTTCCTTCTTGACGTCTGGTTTGTCCTTGCCTGTGGGAGGAAAAGCATAAGAAAACAATTATCAAATTTACCGGTTTCCTATCTAAGCTAGTGAAAAACTCAATTTCGTTTGACAAAGCCCGCAGCGAAGCACTCACGAATAGCCTCCTACCGACTTTGGTCCGTTTTTACCTAGTTGTCGTCCACCACGGGCACTGCCACGACCGCGACTACGACTGCGACCCCGTCGTTGTTGCTGCTGCTGAGGCCCACCGCCGTTGCGTTGCGCAGCACCACCTGCTCCTCTTTGCTGGCTACGACCTCGACGTCCATTGCCACGTGCAATGCCACGACCACGGGCGCTCTTTGGGCCGCCGCCTCCTCCTCTCTGTTGTCTGTTGTTTCCCCTCACTGCAGTTCCGCCATTGTTCCTTTGAAGGGACCTATTGTCGGCGCGACTCCTGGAGCGAGCACGTCCACGTAAAGCATTACCTCTAGGTTTGGGAAATTGTGCATTTAATCTCGAGTTAGCTGGTTGAGCAGATCTTTGAGGATCATACCTTGCCCTGGCGCGGCTTATCCTGTTTTGTACACTACCGGCCAAGGAAGCTCCCCTGGCAGTCACAGCTTTAACTGAATTACGTCGCTTTTGGATGCGCCCTGTGGCGACACCCTCTCTCGGACGTCTGCCTCCACGACTTGAGGAACGAGCTCTATTCGGCGGTGGCGCATTTGGTCGCCTGCCTAGACGACTTGTAATTGGTACAGATTGTGTGGCTCCGCCATTACGAATATCCAACATTCTCCTCAGACGGTCGACACGACCTGATCGTGATCGACTTCGGATTAATGCGCGCGGACGGCTGTTCGATCTGCCTGGGCGAGCGGCAATTCGCTGTCCAATGCCGCCAGCCTGCTGCGGCTGCTGCTGTGGTGGTAGGCCGCCGCCTCGTCGTGTCCTAGAGCGACTCCTGGATCGCATACGTGGTGGCGGCGGCGGTGTTCTTTCGAAATTAGTTTGCGAATTTGTTCGCCATACTGGGCGACCGCCGACACGACGAGCAACAGGGCCTCCATTGGGCACCTCTCCGAGGCGCCGCGCTCCTATGCGTTCAGATATTCTTGACGTTGAGTTCGATCGTCTCGGGGGCCGTCCCAAGAAATCCGCTTCCATTCTGTAGGGGGGGTAATACACAATATGAGGATTTTTTTTTTTTTTTTTGGGAATGTTAGACAAAAAAATTGATTTCTTGATTCTCTCTCTGTTTTATTCTCAAGCGTTGCTGGTTAAGCCTCTGTCACAGAAGAGACAGAGACTCAATGCAGTCTCAGAGTTAGAGATACAGGTTGTGATAGACAGCTACAGAGAGCTTTACTTTTAAGTGTTTCGTTCTCTCTCTCTCTGGATCTACTTATTTATTTTTATTTTTTTGTTTATGGCAAATTAAAAGTTTCATCCTTACGTTGCGACATTTGTTATGCTGTTGGCTTTCATCAGCCTTCCGCTTGGACCTAAGCGCAGGGCTTTTATTGATCCGCGTTTCAGGGGAACGCCATTCGATACCCTGGTGTACGCTGCTGTTGGTGCCCTCGGTTTCATGCTCCTCTGCAATGTTCAAATAGAATGACAAAGAAAAAAGTTTGATATCAGTTATGTATTGTGGTCTACAGTTCCTCCTCTCTGTCTAACTGTTTTGAATTGATTTTTTTTTTTTTTTTTGTAAGCCTCTATTGGCATATATAGTAAGTGAAAGTTAGTAAGTGAATCGATTCGTACTCTTTTCAGTTTCAATGCTGCCTCCCTTGTGTGCTTATGAGCCAATTGCTTGAGAAGACGCCGATTGGCGATTGAAGCCGCACGGCTTACTGGACTATCTATGCCACTGCGACGAGATGTTCTCGGCTGAATTTTCGGTTGTGCAGAGAACGCAGTAAAACGATCGCTGAGTGTCATTTTTGTTGAATTGTTTATGTGAATCTTATTGATTGCTGATAATGATGCTGAGTTCGACATTTTTGCTTTTGTTTAATTTGGTTCTTCCTCTTGATATATGTATATTTATTTTCTGTTATTTTTTACAGCTTTTCCTGTTTTTCTTTCCGTTTTAAATTTAATTTCACTTGAATTGTGTTATGCGGCTGTTGGTTTATGTTTGCCGTGATATATCCTTTTATTTGTTATGTTTTTTTTATTGATTAAAATTGTTTTTAGTTGTGAATCCTTGGTCAACAATTTCTAATACTTTTTGATATCTGAAAATAAAAAATAAACAAATTCATGCTTAAATATGTGAAGGAAGTCTATAGTTTATAGTGAAACGATATAAAAACACTTCTTTTGGGTGCCCTTATGGAAGCCTTTTATTCGAAAAGAAGTTTGGAAACTCAAAAAAAAAATACAGAAGCCGCGACAAGCCGACATAAAGAAGGGTACAACCATCTAAATACCCGCTCAGAGAAGAAGAAACATTTTGAAGATACCTTCACTAATAACCATTAACAACCGTTGTAGAGGTTTCGAGTTTAAGGTTTTGCCAAATCTGCCGGGAAAAAATTAGCCGATAATAGGGCCGATGTTGAATGTGAACCGCACCTAAACGTCACTTCAAGTTTTTTCCTGCATTTCTGATGACATTTCTCAATTTGAAGGGTCGTCATTTCAAGTGTCGTCAATGGTCAGAATGGTGGCAAGAAATGACAACAGTGGAAGATCAATTTTCGAAGAAAATCATCTTCAGTGATGAGGCACATTTTCACCTCAGTGGATTGGTCAATAAGCAGAATTGCCGCATTTGGGCGAAAGATAATCCAAGAGTTATTGTCGAAAAACCAATGCACCCACAAATAGTGACTGTTTGGTGCGGTTTATGGGCTGGCGGCATCATCGGCCAGGTCAGGCAGTTACTGTTAATGGTGTTCGCTATCGTGAGATGATATGATGACTTTTTATGGCCCGAAATGGAAGACGTGGATGTGGACGATATGTTGCCACACAGCTAACGAAACAATGGCCATTTTGCGCGACAAATTCAATGGCCATGTTATCTCACGTGGTGGCGATGTCAATTGGCCGCCATGATCATGTGATTTGACACCGTTGGACTTCTTTCTTTTGGGTTATTTGGAAGAAAAGGTGTACGTCGATAAGCCAGCCACAATTCAAGAGCTAAAGGATGAAAATTTGGACCATCGGATGGAGGTGTGCCACCGAAGCCGCGGCGGCCATTTGGCCGATATTTTGTTCCATACATAATTGAACCATACCAATATTATCATAATAAAAAGAAATGACAATAATTTCTTAAATAATTTGTGTTTTATTCAAAATCAACATCGGCCCTCAAAACTTAACCACCCTTTATCTCAACCAAATAAAGTATCCTGCCAACATAATTGACAAATGACTCAACCATAGTTGGCATATGGTAGAACTTTACATCACCTAAGGAGATCCTTTAAAAAAACATATTCTTTGAAAGCACAACATAGGTTTTATACCTCAAAGTTATATTCTATGGCCACACAACTAGCTCTAGTGTTATAAAGCTAGTTTTATATCCACAAATCTTAACAGTTAAGGCGAGGTTACTTCTATTTGACTTGACTGGCACACAAAAGGTTCAGGTCCTGTAGAAATTTCTCTCATGACAGTGATGCTCTCGGATTTTTGTCGGACATTCGCAAGAGGTAGGTACATATCAGAGACCTGCAGCAAATAGCTCGATTTGTGAGCTACACGAAACATTCACTGCTTTTCATACATTCACACACAACTTCGCATGAGACTGTGAAGGGCTCGCTTTTTAGCGAATGATTCACAACGGCAAATGAATGGATTCATGCAGTTCTCTGGTACATATGTATGTATCAGAAAAGCGAGAGAAAATGCACAATTCTAGCTCTTCAAACCATAAGCTTTTCGACCTGTGCAGGCTATCTAGCTATGTGGATTGAGTTGTTCTAAGTTTGTCACTAATAAATATACATAAAAACAGCTATTTGAACTTTCCTTAAGCGATTACAGTTCACAGCTATGCAGTGTTATCTAGCTTGCAAGAGTATAGGCTAACAACACACACGTACATAACGACTCAAGACCATCGAGGTAGGTATATGTGGGCTAAAAAAGATAGAAAACAATTTCGTCTTAAAAAGTTGTTGCATAATTAATCAATCGTATAATATCCAAAATTCCAGTCCATCGTGTAACCTCCATAGTCCCACTCAAGCGTCTTCATTTCCTCGGGTAAAAAATTGTCACGTTAGAAGCATCATTGATGACTTTGCGACCCAGATTTATATATGTAGGTACCTGTCAAAGCTTTTAGTAGCAAAAGTAACTGGTTTTAAACCATCAGCATTTAACTTTCTCAGTATAGCTTCAAAGTATAAAAACTCCCTTTCAAACTCAGTAGAGATCCTGCCAGTTCAGTGTGAGAATTTCCCTGACTTTTCAAGTTCATCTTTCTCACCGAAAGATACATCAAAGAACAGATTCAAATAAAACAATTTTGCAAACAAAATACCGAAGCCTTCACCCAAGACTGATGACTCAAGGTCTTCTGAAAAAAACAATCGTCGTGCAAACGATTCAACCAAATATTTGCGCTGCAAAATCCAGCTTCTTGTGCGGCGATGACATAAAAGATCCCCCTCACACCGCGTAACAGCATTCCAAATACATCTTCATAGCATTAGATCACTTAAAATTCAATTTTAACAAAATTTCACCAAAAAATTGCTAAACTTTTCTAAAAATAGAAAAAAATATATCGGTCGCCAATTTCGGTCTAGTGGGCGTTGATCTGAATTCATTTGAATTTTTTAAAGAATTTGCTAAATCAAACACGATACATGCACAACATTTAAAAGTTATAACATAAAATGCACCAATAATACCGATATAAAACCAACTAAGAGTATTAATTACCTCTTTTTCCAGTTCCAACTAGGGACAGAAAAAATATGCTTTGCCGTACTTCTTTTCCTGATGAAAATCAGGAATTCCTGATAGACAATTGTTGTTTTTCAATTCGATCAGATGATATTCTTTATTTTAACACTTTTATTTTCACTATTTTAATACTTTATTGATGAATAGATATGTGAAATTGAAAAACTATATCTCCGACCCCTTCGAGTTGTGAAACAAAAATG
The DNA here is from genome assembly GCA_949716465.1 of Chalcosyrphus nemorum. Classification (NCBI taxonomy): domain Eukaryota; kingdom Metazoa; phylum Arthropoda; class Insecta; order Diptera; family Syrphidae; genus Chalcosyrphus; species Chalcosyrphus nemorum. The sequence continues at coordinate 73,512,873 of OX454333.1, forward strand.
GCGATTTAAAATTTGTAGATGATGAACGATGAATTATTTGGACTAGTTCCTTTCGGTATAAGCAGAGCGGTATTGCCAGAAGCGCAAGTACAGTAATCAGCGAAAGGAATAAAAGTTGAGCACAGACAAACTATTTTTATTTTGGCGTAAATAAATAAAAATAACATTTTTTTCTAATTATCAATCTTTCCGTATAATTTTTGACAACATTATAAAATGTTAATGTATAAATAAAATTAAATAAAAGCAAAAATACCAGTATTTGATTGGGCTCAGTGACTTTTTGTCTTGTCTTCTCTGTGAACGTCAACCCTGACTGAAATTTGACATATGAAGTTTGGCAGTGGTTTTTTACAAGAAAAAACAATTGCTGTGATTGACTGATGCTTTCCAGACGTGTAAAGATGGCAGATTTTTTATTTTCACAAACAGGAAAAATAAGTTTGATTAACTTATCCAAATTAAATGTGTTTGTTTTGCTCTCGACGACATATTAAAGAATGAAAAGATATAACAAAATTCGCCCATCCAATGGCATAAAAGTTTTGCGGACAAAAAGTCTGCTTTTTTTCAAACTTTACTTGGAGATGCAGTGTTATAGAACTGCTTGTTAATGCGATATAGTTCAGTAAATTTTTACTTTAAGAAAGCGCGATAAATGGCAGTTAACGAACAACATGAATAAATACAAACGGCCCATACAAACTTTGCAAAGTAAGCATTCTGGTAACAGCTGATTCCAAAAATAAAATTTGCTAAATCTTGTCATTTATTAATGCACTACCACATCAAGTCTGGAACAGGAAAATTGCCTCAGAACAGCAAGATTACAATCCACCACTAATCTTCGTTATATCTCGATATATCACAAAATAAAAAGAAGACAAAAAGTTGACTCGAAGTGTATTAATAGAGCAATCACCGCAAGATGTCCTCACAGCGACTTAATAGAATGTTTTTTTTTTTTAGCTTTCTATGGGTGAATGACATATGCTGTCATTTCTCTACCGGATGGTAAAAAACACAAGAAAAAACAACAAAAGAAAAAAATTGAATTTTTTTTGCTACTCTTCGACCAATTTTTGCCTGCGGCTCCTTTGCTGGCATAAATTATCGATATTCAAACGAATCGCCCTAATTGGAGTCGCACAGCTTAGCTGACATCAACCGCGAGATTATAAATATAATTCTTTTGCGTGATCAACAGAAACAAAAAAAAAAAAAGATGCCAGGTCGAGGCGCACGATACTCCACGTAGCTTCTAGCCTCGGGGCCTGAGACGTATGAAATTTAATAGAATTTCTTGTTAGAATTCAAAGCGCACTCGACAGGTCGAGACCTTCGTGTCATCAGTCGGCGTTTGAATTTCACTGACGAAAACAGTGCTTCGAGAAGAATTTCCCGCCTTTTGAAAGCCACTACTTCTTCATGATGAGCAATACAGTTCCTGATTTGATTATCTGGTAAGAATTATATAATGGCGCCTAAGCGGCACTATAATACTCTCCACCTTTCAGTGGCTTGATTCTGGTCACGTTACTGGTGATCCATTTTTTTTCGGATTTGATGCGCGCCTCTTTGGGTGGTTACTACACTCAACAGACTCTGTCGCAATTGGTCGAATCTCATGCGAAGGAGTACTCATGGCTGCTAAAACTGATGGTCAATTGTTTCGGTTATAGTTGCGTCTTTGTACCCGGTTACTTGATCTATAAATATGTTGAGCGCACAAGCTACTTGGATAAGACAGGTAAGTGGTTTGTTTATTTGTGTGTCTGTTGATGTTTTATACAGAATTCAATTGCGTGGAAGTAAACAACTGCTGGGATAGTATGTATTCGGCAATGAATTTAAGCAAAAAATATTTCTTATCTTAGAAGGCATTGGGACACGTATCAACTACGTGTAGATTTTCTATGAAACAGATGTGTATTCGTAAGATAGCTCACGTTTCGGGGATTGCAAAGCACTATAGGATAAATTGAAGGCGCTTCAATGACTTATTTGCAGCGGAGGTCTTGGCAATTATTAGGGTTTTGCTGTGGTACAGGATTATTGAGTGGATTTAGACATTGTCGATTATGTTTAGTGGATGTCGTGGCTCAGTAGTTAATGTGTTGGACTACTTTGCATGGGGTTCCAGGTTCCAATCCGGAAAACTATATCATGAACGTTTTTTTTCACGGTCTCACGCCTTGTGGGCGTCTGACAAACATCCAAGAGTATAACTGTCATGAGAACGCCTCTCAAAACCCCTCATCCCTTCGAAAAAGGTACCAAATTGTGGGATTCCTCTCGCTCCTCCTGCCCTCATCAGGCACGCAGTTCTGCCGCCCTTCCCCATCCTTTGAACTAATATGTAATTCGCATGTACATAGCACCAGCCTCTCTCTAGATCTCCTGCTTCCGCCTACTGCCCAACTCACAAAGCAGCTTAACGATTCAGGCGAATAGTAACGCTATGTTTTTGGGAACGGAAAAGCCGCAGAGGGTGTTTAACCTAATTGTTTTATTTTGTCAAATATTTTTACAACTTGTATAGGTTTAGTTGAAACTTAAATTTAGTTTATTTATTACTAACTATGGCTATTCTTTTCAGAAAGTACAATTGTACATTCAGCGGTGCGAATGTGCATGACAGGCACAGTACACAATGATAACGAACGCATTGATTCGTCTCAAACAAAAACCGCTGCGGGATCTTCATCATCACCAAATGGCACCGTAACGACAACAACTTCTATAAAACGCACAAATTCCCAAGAAGCTGTCTTGTTGCTCTACTGTTTTGGTGGTTTAATGTGTTCCTATCTGACATGGGGCGTACTCCAAGAGAAAATCATGACCCAAAAGTACAAAAACTTTGAGGGCAAAACCTCTCATTTCAAAGACTCGCAATTTCTTGTATTCGCAAATCGCCTATTAGCATTTAGCGTAGCGGGTGTATGTATCAAAATTCGACAACAACCCAGGCATAGAACTCCGCTCTTTAAGTACTCCTTCGCTTCGTTTTCGAACATCATGAGTGCATGGTTTCAGTATGAAGCATTGAAATTTGTCAATTTTCCCACCCAAGTTCTGGCGAAATCATGTAAAATTATACCAGTCATGTTGATGGGTAAAATTATGTCTCGCACAAAATACGAAAGCTATGAGTACCTGACAGCGATAATGATATCTGTGGGAATGATATTCTTTATGACAGGAAGTGCAGATGATAGTAAAGCTTCATCGGTTACCACCATGACAGGAGTATTTCTCCTAGCGATGTACATGGTTTTTGATAGTTTTACAACAAATTGGCAAGGCGCACTGTTTAAAGCCTACTCGATGTCACCAATTCAAATGATGTGTGGTGTGAATTTATTCAGCTCGATATTTACGGCTGCATCGCTATCGATGCAAGGCGGATTCATGGATTCATTGGCCTTTGCCACTGAGGTAAGTTTTTATGGAATTGATCTCAAAAGTTCTGCCAAGCATAAAAGTTTGTTTGTCTTTCGTTGCAGCATCCAAAGTTCATTTTTGATTGTCTTATACTTTCGATAAGTTCAGCTGTTGGACAGCTGTTTATATTCTACACCATCTCAGTATTTGGACCAGTGGTGTTTACCATTATCATGACACTACGGCAGGTATGTTTAATCAATCTAACTATGTGTGCTTCTGGAGGGCGGGAAGTAATATGTTATTAGTTCTACAAATATCGACACTTTGCTTTCTTGTATGAGAATTATTTCCATAAAGGCTTGGCAGTATTTCAATTATATACTCTTGGTAAACAATATCCAAGCTACAATTAACTTCTTAAACGAGGTTAACGTCGTTATATAGTAACGTTATTATTCATATCTTTTCACAATTGGTACATGAGGCTGTGATGTTAGCTAGTTTGATGTGAAAGTCGGTCACAGTGATTGAATGTTATCCATACTTGTGACGATCGCATGTATTGATGATGTTTTCCAATTACAAGTCCTTAACCAGGGATCCTTGGGGGTTTCAACTGGTCACTATGCTTCCTCGATAGTGACGTGGATGCCGCCGCTGATATGATTACCGACACGATTCTCTTAGGTATGAATGACTTTATTCCTAACAGAATAAAGAGCACTAAACCTAAGGTAAACTCTTGGTTTGATCAGAGTTGTAAAGAGGCTATCAGGGTAAAAGAAGTAAGTTTTCGGGCTTATTAAGCCAATAAATGTGAGGAAAACCGAAAAAAGTTTAAACAAGCCAGAAAAGACTGCAATGCCCATTTTTCAGGTGTAAATAAAATCCTATACGACTAAAAATTGAGGCAAAAAATTCTACAGTGTCCCAAAGGTAGTAAGAATTTTTGGTCATTCGTCAAAAAGTTTAAAAACTCTGCCTCATCTGCCATCCCTCTCTATGTCAGCTCCTTAGACAAAGCCAATCTGCTTGCTGCACAATTCGCAGCGAACTCCACTCTGCAAGATAGTGTTTTGTCTGTCCCTGTGCTTGAGAGCGTCGAATTTTCTATGGGACGCATCCACTTTCGCACACGCACAATCGCAAGAGTCCTTAAAAGTCTTAACATACACAAATCCGCTGGTCCAAACGGTATTCCCCCTATAGTTCTGAAGAGGTGTTCTTCCACGCTGGCAAAACCTTTCTGTCTGTCCTACTATTCTGGCCTCTTTCCGAGTAGATGGAAAACAGCACTTGTCCAGCCTGTCGCTAAAAAAGGCGAATCTTTCTCTCCATCCAATTACCGACCCATTGCACTTACGTCCCTTCTTTCTAAGGTCATGGAAACGCTTATAAATCGTCAGCTCATGAAATATCTTGATTCATGAAAACTCCTCAATGACCGACATAATGGTGTTCGTAGCAACAGGTCCACTTGTGACAGACAGAGTTTGGCATCAGGCTCTTTTGTCAAAAATGCGTGCATATGACATCGATGAATCTCTTCTTCATTGGATTAGAAATTACCTTTCAATACAAGTCATATTGGATGGCTTCAAGTCTGATATCCACCAAATAAATGCTGGTGTCCCCCAGGGCTCAGTTCTGTGTCCGACTCTCTTTCTTTTTTATAAATGACCTTTTGTCTGCTACCTCTAATCCAATCCAATCCTTCGCTGATGACAGTACCTTCAGTTTTACATATACGTTCCCTAACTCACGTCCCTGCTCTTCGGCCGTAGAAGAGGAACGACAACGTATGTTAAACTCATTAAATTCCGATCTAGACAGCATAATCAAATGGGGTTCAACCAACAGAGTGGAATTTAATGCATCCAACACACAATGCTGTCTCCTGTCACTCAAGCGTAACCAAACCTCCCAACCATTATCCATGAATGGTACTTGCATCGCGGAAACCGAAAGTGCTCAGTTATTTCACCTTAAATTTTCCTGACTTCTTAAGTTCCTTGATCTTGTTTAATATTCAATATTTATCTCTTTTCAGGCCGCCGCTATAATGCTGTCGTGTATCATCTATAACCATAGCATATCATTTCTCGGTGTGTTTGGAGTGCTCATTGTATTCCTTGCTATCTTTCTGAGAGTGTATTGTAACCAAAGAATTAAGGCGATTCGCAGCCGAGCAGAGGCAAATCGTCCTAAAATGGCTGTCTAGTACGTAGTACGACAGAAGTTACACGGTTATTGTGTTTCTCGAATTTTATAACTTCAATGAATGAATTTAGTTAGCGCAGTGCTTCTGTAGATAGGTTGTTGTTGATATTTTATTATTATGTTAACTGTTATGTGTAAGTCTCAACGAAAAAAACACGACAAAAAAAATTCAGCATATAAACTCACAAAATGTTCAGTGTTTTGTATACTTAAGGGGTTTAAGCGCCCTCTTTCGATGTATCTACTTAATTATTTCAAATAATGACGCTATTGTATCTTAAGTGGATGTAAATGCTTTCCATGTACAGTTTTTTTTCTTTTTTAATTACATACATATAGAGTATATACACATATATATATATTTTTTATATTATTGGATAGCCAATATATTTTTTAAACAAAAACTTTAACGAAGATGCTAATTATTGATATTTATGTTTTAGTTGATTTTTATTTATGTCGTGTCATGCAATTTATAATTAGTTTAGTTTGTTTAAGAAAATAAATTGTGTATAATGCTTGTATTCGAAATTTTTTGTAGTTTCTCTTGTTCGATTTTGATAGGTATGTGGGCTGGCGATGAGAAGTTTCTCCTCGGCACACTCAGGTCTGGGTTGACCCATTTGGAAGGTATATGATTTTCACTTGTCCGGTATAACCCTGTATTTGTTAACCCTCTTGTCCATTAAATACAGTGGATTTGATAAAATTCCATATAAAGCCCATTTAGGTACATGAGAGTTCCGCTAGATCAAGTGTCTCCCAGGGACCTTGCGTGTTGAAGTGTGGTGACAGTGGCATAGGTTCCTCAGCAGGTTCTTCATCACCACGACCTTTGCAGAGCATCTCCTCCGTCTGTTGTAATTTTTTAATATGATACCGCAGATACGTACGAAAGTGGAAATTAAATCTCTCGGTTCTTGATTTGTCAAGCAGTCATAATTTCCTTGTTAGATGAGAAGAATAAAAAACATTAGCATGCTGATAGTTATTACTTTGCCATAAAGACCTAACACAGCAGAGTAGCTTATAACTGAATCAACCACTAAGGGCTTGTATTTGTTATGAGATATCAGTCTTTTTATTAAGAGCAGATCAATAGCCGTGTTTTATTATCACCCAAGTTCCATCAAATGTATGTAAAGGGTCCGCCATCTAACTTTTTTTTTCCAACTAGTGCTTATTTCGTGAATGGTAACACTTAGCTTATGTCTGATTTGACAGATAATTAGTTTTATCCTTCCGCTGAACGAATATGGTTGTGTACACGCTTGAACGACATTACTTTGAAAATCATGGTAATGTTGCAGAATGTGTGCGAAAATTGCGTACGGATTTTGGAAGAAGAGAAACACCGTCAGCTCCGTATGTTCGTTATCTTGAGAAAAAAAGTGAAAGAAACTGGCATCCTCATCGATAAACCAAAGCGTGAAAAGCCAAAAACAGTGCGTAAACCCGAGAAAATTGCTGCTGTGGCAGAAAGTGTGCGTGAAACGCCATCAACATCAATTCACCGTCGTTCTCAACAATTGAAAATTTCGGAGAGATCATTGAGGCGAATTTTGCATAAAGACCTTGGTATGACGCCATACAAAGTCCAATTGGTTCAGGAGTTGAAGCCAAGTGACCATCCAATGCGTTTTCGCTTCGCTTTGCGCTTTGCCTGACTGTCAATGAAGATGGCAATATTCATATTGGATACTGATTATCTCCAGTAAATATATTTTATTAACTGAATAAAAAATGATTTGAATTCAAGCCGCGGCTTTGAGCACGGCTAGAACAATGAACTGGAAAACACTGAAAAGATACTTGATCCGTTCGCATACCCTCCTAAAACAGCGAATTTTTACGAAAAGCTGTTCGCGTACGGAGAATTTTCGTAGTTTTTTGCAGAAGAGGGTAAGAAATTTCCCCATCCTACCAATTTTAGTGCAAGAAATTTCTGTGGGCTAGTTTATGAAAACTTTCAAAGCTGTCAAACCAGTGTATTTTTCTTGTTCCACCCGTTCGTTTACCTTTTCGTAATTTTAGCTCTCTCTGAGAGAATTTTACCCCCACTCTTCGAAATTTGATAATCTACTAATTTTAGTGTAAAAAGTACGCGAACACTACCCATTATGGGACATAATTATCTTCTCTCCTTATATGTAAGTCCACTGACTTTGACAGTATGCTTGCAGGCTATAGGAATTTCCTGTAAAATTGTTAAAACTTAAACCATGTTTCGCAAACCTGGAATCGTCATTGTGGTTTTAATATGAAATCAGCGAATTATTTGAGACAAGGTGCAAGTAAAAAGACACTATCGGTCACTGGACGAATATTTCAAAAGCCATTTAAATTATCATACACCCAAAAAAATATGTGCTTTAAATTTTACAAATTGAGGCAGTAGAGTACATAAATGTAGATTTGTGTAATAAATTTAAAACAACTAAATACAATTTTCATCGGGAAAACAGCGCGTTGTTAATTTTGGCTGTTGAATTTACAGATATGAATTTGTAAAATCTACATCAAAATGTTATGGAAACAATAAGTTGTAGATTTGGCATCCATAAATGAAATCAATCGTTTTCCAAGCTCACTAGGTTACATTTTCATTCGTGAGTGTGGTGTAATAGTCCACAATATTTTTCATATTGAAATTTTCATATTGAAAAAAGTGAATTTTTTGGAAAGTGGGCGGATTTAAAAAAAAAATTGCACTTTTATTGCTTACTTCTGCTAAGACCTTGTATACAAAATTTCATCGATATAGTTCAAAATTTAAGGCCCAAAAACTGGTGACACACAGAAGGACGGACGGACACAGCTCAATCGACTCGGTTAGTGATGCTTATCATTTATACATATACTTTATGGTTTGTAACATAGAGAAATATTTAAGATAGACCCAAAACATATGGAAATGCTACAATCCGCCTGGAGCGGATCGTGGGCGCCAAACCAAAACATACTAACCAAAACAGTTATTTTTTTCAAAAAGTGGGCGGATTTCAAAAATATTTGAACATGTACGCAAGTCTGCTTCTTAGCATTGATATTATTTGATTGAAATTGAATAAAAACTGTCTTTTTTATAAAACCGCCCCTTAAAAGTGGGCGTGGCCACATTCAATATTTAAAAAAATTTAACACTTGTATTGCTTACTTTTCCAAGGAACTCGTATACAAAATTTCATCTACCTAGCTCAAAATATAAGGCGGACGGACGATAGTTCCTTTAACCTCCTATAGATGTTGTACATACTATAGCTTGAAGTTGGCCGCACATCGTCGATAGTTCTTTCAACTCCCAATAGATGCCCTTCTCATATTTAGCTTGAAATTGGGCGCATATCTTTCATAGTTCATTCAGTTATTAATAGAGGTCGACCATAGATTTAGCCTGAAGTTGGGTGAACATCTACGATGGTTCTTCCAACCCCCAATAGAGGCCGTCCATGCATCTAAACTGAAATTGGGCTTACATCGTCGATAGTTCTTCCCACTCTTAATAGAGGTCGTCCATACATTAAGTCGTCGATAGTTTCGCATTCATTCATTAATTTCGACACAATAAAGTTTAGTGTTCAAATAAATCAGTTTTCGTTTTTAAAACGTGGAAAAGATCGTGTAAACTATATCCTGATTGTTTCTGTTACGTTTGTGGTGAAAATATTCTATTTCAAAAAGGTTATCCCATTACGGAATCACTAAAAGCAGCCTATTTATAAATTTCTGATGAGCAAATGATATGTAGGAAACCACCAAATCTCAAAAGTGATAGCTAGCGTTTTCAATAGGACTTGAAAAGATTTGACACATAAAAAAATCAAGGATACCTTCTTTTATCAAAATATGTTAGGTGGGAAAATACGAGTCACATTCGGAGGTATAAAGGATATCTTTATTAATAACAATAAAATAACAAAATATAAATAATTTATAATTCTAAACAGTTTCAACACAAATGAAAAATAAAAATCAGCCATATCCTCTGTAAACAGGTCGATTTCCAGTCAACTGTTGAATGATACCATTCACAGTGGTGGCTACACCTCCCACTAATTGTCCAGGAGTAAGGCCCGGCTGAAATGCAAAATATTCAAAAGATGTATTTCATATGAGAATCTATGTAATTCTGTCTTACCGCTGCTCCACCACCACCAATAGCCAAATTCCCAGATGAACTAACACTCCCTGTGGAACCTCCAGTACCAGTGCCATCCAAATTTGGATCATAATCATTTTGTACTCCGGCTGGTAGACCACCAGATCCAGTTGAATCTGATTGAATGTTCGATTGCAGCGGACGAAGTGGTGCAACATTTTGATTTAGAGCACCACCTGGAACGAAGAGGCTTAGGAAATTTTGGAAGAATCCCCCACCAAAGGGTCGACTGCCATATCCTCCACCGTTACAACCATTTCCGCCTCCATACGACTGGGGATAAACATTGTAGACGTTAAAGTCCCACAGGAAACGCCCTTCTGCTGGTTGGTCAGCACTCCGATAATAACAGGGATTACCACCTCCAAATGCAAATTGTTTCTTTCGACGAATAAGATTTAAGGTTTTTCCTGATTGTTCTGCTGATTCCTGGTTCTGTACGCCGAGGAATTTTGCATTCTCCGAGTCGGCACGACTGACCCTATTGGGGTTATAATTTTGTTGTCGATAGCGATTCTGTGCTTGAGCTCTTTGAGCCTGTAATCTCTGTGACTGTGCTCGCTGTGCGTTGATCCTTTGCTGATATGAGTAATAATTGTATCCCTGAGGTGCACTGAGTACAAATTCAATCAACAATACAACAAGTACTATACACCATCGATTTGAAAAGGACATTTTGATCTGGAAAGATACTAGTTAAATTTGGTTATAAGGATCTTGGCACACATCACAAACTTTTATATATAAATCTTTTCAAATTTGTTGATGATTGATCCACTCTTGAGGAGTCTTAAACTATAACTAAAAGCTGTATTCGATCTCTTATGCCACTCATCACTTTATGTGTCCGAAACAAATGCAAGAAATCGACATACTAGCCAACTGACCACTTTGGACGATAGCATTGGGTGTTTTTTAACTTCAATAGTTTTATTTTCCCGGAAAGGCGTTATTACACAATTTTGTCTTGAGAAATGTGTGCCAAATACACTTTCCTGGTTTTTGCATATTAAATCTTCAAATAGATGGAAATCATGGTTATAAGGGCAGCCCACGCATCTGCTAACTTGATGCAGACTGTATACTGCTGTGTTTGGATAATATCTTAGGCTAGATATGGAGCTGTTGGCGCTTATGACAAATATATGAGAAGAGTATTTAGCGATTTGCATACAATTGTACTAAATCTTGTCGAGGTGTACTTATTTCCTTCTAGATTACGGGACCTTGCAATGGCTTAATCTAAAAATAATCTGCTATTTATCCATCTTTAGAGATGTTGGGAAATACCTACGCAGTCATAGAAATTGCACACCGCCAATTGGGAGCATACACTCACAAAACTTAGCCAGTCCTCTTCACTTGGTCCACCGACAAAGCAATCTATAAATGACATTTTGGACAAGCTACTTAACTTAACTCCAATATCCTTGAATGCATAAAAAAGCCAGCATAAGTCTATACTCCTGTAAAAGGCTATTGGCAGGAAGTGGATTATGCAACTTCGTGTCACGCTCTAGTTTTAATTTTAAACAATCTATTTTAAGTAAATGTTTCATGCTGAGTCTGTAAATAAAAAAAATTTGCTTATTTCCACGTTTGAAAACAAGTCGATTCCACACTGATTTTCAGTCTTAGAAGCGCCTTAAATATTTAACATAGAGTTAAGGGTGCTGTTGAGCTGAATTCTGTTAAGTCTTGAATGAACTGTCCTACATATATGTTTTCTGTATATTTTGTTTCTGTTTCTTGTATATGTTTTCTTCTATTCTGCGCAACTTATGGAATTGACTGCACAGAAAAAACGTAGAATTTCGACATTAGCTTCCAATTGTTTCCGACCATTACAGTTCAGCTTCAAAGGCTTTGGAAATTGAGCAAAAGTAAACCAAAGCTTAGCAACTTGAAGCCAAAAGCTAAAGCCGCAACCATAATGGACTGAGTAGTGGGACTAATCTTATATCCAAGCCGAACGAAAAGCCCACTCAATTTCTTCCAACTATGAACTTAAACAAACTTCATAACCTAAGTATAAGCTAAATATACTAGAATCATTCCATCTTACAATGGATGAGATAAATATCTATTTAATTGTTTGAATCATTGTATTTAAAATATTTACAAAATAGTATTCACAACTTAATCCCATTGCCGTAGTTCTTTTCTTTCCTTTTTGTTTGTGTTAGCTGTCAAATTTCCGTACTGAATGTCTCATTTCGTTCACACCTTCCTATGCACTACTATTTTCGTGTAATGGGACATTTAATTAAGCTGGCGTAAGTTTATCTAAGTCAAAGTTCTGCCTTAAGGCCCAAGCCATGATTGCATTAAGCGTGCGATAGCTAATGTCATAATCGAACCAAAATTCTGCTTGTGCGCTGTCAAAATCATAGTTGGTGGCCGTCATACGGTTTTTGTTTGGCTCTAGCACGATGTAGTCACCTTCAACTCTTCCGTACGAAGAGGTATACGAGAGGGTATATGGACAAAACCGCTTTCTGCGAGCAAATAATGAACGAAAGTCGACGAAACTGAGCGGAAAGTCATTACGGTCATTAGTCCTGAGCCTTAATTCATTTATGGTCCCCCAATATAAATCCTTTTATAGAAAACGGATTATATGTATTTTGTCATTTAAGTGAAAGAAATTAGTAAAAAACCAAAGCCGAAATTTCATGTAAGTTAATGGCAGGTTAAAAGGTGTTTAGGCCTAACTGGTAAAAGATGAATACCTATTTATGGCCCAACCATTTCCCATGTTTCTTTTAAGCCTTAACTTTAGCTGGACGTTATAATGACAAAAAATATTCTTTAGAACAGTAATACAACATGCCTCATCTCAAGGCAGATTTGCGTCAAATGTTCGTTTTTTAGGATCTCTGTTCTTTGAAGATATCTGCAAACTAATCTATTGGAATATCATCTGTTTTAATGTGCATTAAGATTTCATTAGCAGTTCGATAGTGCCTGTGTTATCATTATGGTGTCATATACAGTGTTGGACAAAACATATTTGACTGGTAACTATACTATATACTTTCGCCCACGACTGTTAAGCGTTTTATCCAAACAATCGTAAATGTATTCAAAATGTTAAACATACATGTGTATGTGTTCGTCAATGGTCAGTTTTATTATAAAAACAATTTAAACGGTCTGGCATCGTTGAAACGCTCCAATGACGTGGCTGACTGATTGAACAGCATCTAAAGAGCATGCAAAATAATCAGTGGATTCAAAAAGTTTCCTCAAAAGTTTGCTTTTAGCATAGTGAATACTTTTAATTCGAATATTATTAGACAAACAGTGCATAGAAGGGTTTATCAGGCCTGACGCAAGCGCTATAGCGGTGTAAACGCATTATATCAATTGAGTACAGTATTTTCGAAAATTTCATTTTGATTTTTTTCAAAAAGTATGCTTTGATTTAAATTTATTTCGATTGGAAAGCAAACATGGACATGTGCTTTGATATTCGGAATAATTTCATTGAGGTCGTAAGCGGTTTTGAAATTCTTTGCTTATTTCTGTTTTAAGCAATTTTGTGTCTTTGCGAAAGTAAAAGGTTAGTTTAAATTTAAACTTTTGGCTAACGTGTGAATAATCCATTTTTCTTATTAGATTATATATATATATAGAAACATATTGCAAATAGAACTCATAAAAAAAATTGTCTCTTGTTCATGGTAAGTCCTTCACAAATGTGGTGTACTCAATTGAGTACACCGGTCAAAACTGTGCTAATTATTTTTCTCATTAGATTTGCAGAGAAATGGCTTTTTCAGCAATAAACTGTAGCAGCTTTTATGGTAGGCGCTATCCAAATCTCTACATGGCTGTTGATGATACCCCAGATGATGGAAATGAAGTAGATGTGGTGGTTATTCCACCGGATGTTGATGTCCAAACAGACGAGGAGGATATACATGAGGATGACCTGCTTGATTTCTATATTCCTGTTGACATTCCAGGAGCAGTAGAGGTCGAAATAAATGATGGATCTGAAAGTGGACGATATGCCAGTTGCTATTTTTAGGGAAGAAAGCTTAACCAGGAGTAAGTTTCAAGACAGCGCTCCAAAATGGTCAAATCAAGTAGTTTATTCTACGGAAATGAATGAAACATTTCATTATTTGAAAAATTTGACTAAAATTAAAGAACAGCTGGAATTCAAAGATGAAGTTCAAATCAAATTTTTGAGAACTTTTTCGACGATGATGTGATGAATTTGATTGTAGAACAAAGCACTTGACCACAATTATCACACATTCGTACTATCACGAGTAGATCTGAAAAAGTTTGTGGGCATAATGCTTTTTTCCGGATATCACACTCTACCACAAGAATCATTGTATTTGTGTTAAAACGAAGATACGAGAATACCATTGATAGCTAACGCGATCCCCGCAATCGATTCAAGGAAATCAAATGCTTTATACATTTGGCCAACAACTCGTTCATTGACAAGGCTGATAAGATGGCAGAGGTTCGAGCGTTGATGAAAATGATCAGCCACAATTATCAAAAATGGGGATTTTTACATGATAAGCTTTCAATTGACGAAGCTATGATAAAATCCTTTGGTCATCATTCCGCAAAGCAGTTTATCCGTGGGAGGCCTGTTCGATTTGGACACAAGAAGTGGATGCTTTGCAGTAGCGACGGATATTGCTATAATTTCGACATATATTGCGGTGCCAAAAATGTAAGTTCAAGCAATAAGTGTTTACCCCTTGGATCTCGTGTGGTACTTGATTTGCTGGAAGTTGTAAATACGCCAAGTGACCACATCGTATTTTTTGACAATTACTTCACCAGCCATGACCTTATGGCTACCTTACGCAGAAAAGGATTTCGTGCAACAGGTACAGTTCGCGACAATAGGACAAAAAAATGTTCACTCAAATCTTTGAAGACGATAATGAAGGCAAATTGTGGTTACTTTCATCACAAAATTTGACAGAAAGAATAACATCTTCTTCGCGCTGTTGTAACCGTTGCAAAAAATTACGACAGTTTGGAACCAGTAGGAAAGGTCAAAAGATGGTCGACAACAGCAAAGAAGAAGGTAGTCGTTTCTCAGCCAAAACCACTAGTTGCGTACAACAAGGGCATGGGTGGGGTCGATCTACATGTCCAATTTGTCAACAACTATAGAATAAAAACTGGAGCGGATCATATGATACCCTATCCCTATCTTATTTGGTCGTTTCAGTGGGCGGTGGAAAATGTATTCACAAAATTTTCTATTTTCCCCTATAAACTTATATTTTTACTCGAAAAATAATTTTTGAAGTAAACGCCCCTAAAAAGTGGGCGTGGCCATATACAATGTATAGACAACTTGTAGATTTAGTGGATATCTACATATTTGATCAAGTAAGTTTTTTCGAGTTTCATATGAAAATAGTGAAAAAAGGTGATTTTTTTGAAAAGTGGGCGTGACAGTGGGCGGATTTTAAAAATTTTTACACTTGTTCTGTCCCGATATACAAGGACTTTGTATACAAAATTTCATTGTCCTAGCTCAAAATTTAAGGCCCAAAAACAGGTGACAGACGGACGGACGGACATAGCTCAATCGACTCGGCTAGTGATGCTGATCATTTATATATATACTTTATGTGTTCTATCTTCAATATTTCTTTATGTTACAAACTATGTATCAAACTTAATATACCCTTAGGATAGGGTATAATAAAGGGTAACAAATGGTGGTGACCATTTTTCACACATATGCTTAACTCAATGGTGGTGAATGCTTGGCGACTCCATTGTTTGAAAACTAATGAAAACCGCAGTCTCCTTTCATTTGTTAGAACCATAGCAAGGACTTATTTATGTTCAGCGCCGCCATCAACAAAAGCTCCAAATAAGCCCACTGCGCCAAAAACTGTGGTCCGCAGTGAAGGAGGCAATTTTCCCAAAAAAAATACAAATCAACTACGATCCCGGATGTGCCACAGCAGAGTTCGATGGATATGCGAATTGTGCCAAACTACTCTTTGCATCGAAAAAAAATGTTTTAAAGAATGTTCGTTTGAGTACACCCCATGTCCATGTCTAGGTGCATTACAAAAAATTTATGGAATTATGGATTAGTTCTTGTACAAAGATTTCCTTGAAAATGTAATGGTACCTTATGCCGCTTTCCTGGCTTTTTTTTGTCTGACAACGACCCCCAGCACACCTCAAAATAAGTCAAATATTGGCTATCGGATCAAAGAATTGTAGTAAAAAGGTGTTCTGGACAATCTCGCGAACTTAGTCCATTAAAAATCTCTGGTACCACAGAGATGCTGCGTATGGCGATTAAAATAAGCTATTCTAAGCTGTGGAGGGAGCTTGGTCAGCTATAAACAAAAAGCAATAGACATCTTAATAGGTTCCATGAATAAAAGATGTCTTCCAAAATAAAGGCTACATAACAAATTATTACCCATCTACCTGCAGTCCAATATGTTTTGTTGCGACATTTTGAGTTACTTTTTATTATAATTGATGAATTTTTTAATAAATTTTTGTTATCTTCTGAAGATGAAATATTATCCTTTATTTTTATATATAAAACCGACTAAAAACTTTTAAATGTTTAATGGAAAAATATAACGATCGACACTGAGGCCAATATGTTTCGTCCAATACTGTATCTGTCATATATATGTACAAATCTATAAAATTAAAATAATTACTGCATTTGAGTATTAATTTAAAACACAGAAATACCTAGTCACCAGCCAACAAGGTCAATGACTCACGTATCAATTCCAACTTATCGAAAACACTTTCTGTGCAAAATGCCTAACACAGATAGCTAGTTTCCATAAATGTAAAAGAGCCTAAAATGGATGACAAGTAAATTTCCTACCGTACGACCGGTGTGACATAGTTAAGTCAGCTGGATATTTACGTACATATGTATATGTATCTTTGTGCGTACGTTACTCAAAAGATTAATATTTCTTTTCCAACCATCTCGTCTCATCTACAACTCACTGGTTGGTTACAATAAAAAAAAAAAAAAAAAAAAAAACTGGAGATGCGGGGCATCGATCCCCGTACCTCTCACATGCTAAGCGAGCGCTCTACCATCTGAGCTACATCCCCTTGTGTCTGACAGCTGTCAAAGTGTGTATTCGAATTTTATTCGATATCATTTTCTAAGATTACGTGACCTTTACTTTGAGAATTTTATTGCTTTACTTTCACTTTGAAAACAGAAACGAATATACATGCATAGGTATGTAGTTTTGTAGTATTTTTAACTTATTTAGATGGGTCTTTTTATCGGCTCAATGGTCTAGGGGTATGATTCTCGCTTTGGGTGCGAGAGGTCCCGGGTTCAAATCCCGGTTGAGCCCGCTTTCTTTTTGCTCATCAAATATCTCAAATTGAGGTTAGCTTGAGCAGGTTTATCAATTCAACATAAAGAGACCAGGCACACCGTAGTGAAGTAAAATTAAAAAAAAAAACTTATTTTTTAAACTTTATTTTTAACAACAAAAAAAAAAAATAAACCACAACAAATAAACAAATTCTTCAACCAAAGAATGGTGGTGGACCACCAAATCCACCTCCAAAGCCACCTGGAAAGCCACCACCATATGGTGGGTATCCAAAACCATATCCTCCACCATAACCACCGAACGGAGGTGGAGGTGGATAATATGCACTTCCGAAACCTCCTGGCCGTCCTCCTCCCAATCCAAGAAGATTTGTGAAAAGTCCAAGAATTCCACCACCTCCACCACCACCAAGTAGTCCGCCTCCTCCGCCGCCTAGTAGTCCTGGCAAAATTCTTGTTTGAGGATCTTCAAAACCCACACCAGGATGAGGTGGAAGTGGTACTTGCGGTGTTGCTACCGCTAAGGCAATAGCAATCGTTGCAAATGTGAAGAGAATTTTCTAAAAAAAATCACCAAAAATGTACTCTTTTTTCGAAAAAGGCTTAAGCGGTCCTTACCATTGAATACATGTTCTCTAGACTTACTTCTAATTGATGTTCGAAATTTTATTTTGATGAATTTTGTTCGATTGCTCTGCTTTATATAATACTAGACGCCTACTCTTCAAAATTGTCACTTAAGATACTGGTTTCTGGGTTTTCCGTCAAATCTTAAACTTGACTTTGACCTTTTTTTTCTGCAAAAGCGGAAATATATTGTGCTTCTTTATTTGGTAAAGTATTTGTTTCCTAAACCGCATTTGGCCAACGGAAGTATTATTTTTTTGCAATATAAAAATGAAAACATCATTTCATATGTTACAGTTAGATTTAAGCCGTGAGTAAGCCTAGGAAAATGAGTGTTGTGGTAAGGACTCCCCATTAAGTCATAAATCTAAATTTGACTTTTTGTTATGAACTTCTAGAAATATTTTTCGCTTATTGTCGCTTTGCTATTTTGTGCACAAGTGTGCACTGCTGATCCAGAAGAAGAAGGACGCAGTCTGGGACTCTTTAAACCATTTGGAGGTGGTGGTGGACAAACAGTCCATTACGAAAGATATGGAGGGAATGGTGGTGGGTTCTTTGGAAAATATCCTGGATATGGTTATGAAAGTTACACTCAAACCGGTGGAGGATATGGAAAACCATTTCTTGGACATGGATTTGGTAAAGGATATGGAAATGGATTTGGTTACGGGTATGGATCAGGATTTGGACATGGATTTGGATATCCAGGGTATGGTGGATTTGGTGGATATCCGAATTATGGATATGGGTATCCTGGCTTTGGACATGGATTTGGAGGACCTGGGTTTGGATATTTCAAGTAATAAACTTTTTAAATTGACTATTGGATTTACTTGTTAGAATTTGAATAAAAAAGTGAATAAAATGCAGATGTTTTTGTTTGATGATAGGTATTAGAAAATTGGCTTGCATTTCATGCAGTCTTCTTGAGATTTGAGTGCTGTAGCTATTCCCTTCAACCCACTTTTCATAGAGAAGAGGCCTGTAGTAAACGAGTGTCGCCATTTTTAACAAATACTTGTTGTATTGTATTACAGGGTAAATCTATTGTGGCACTACTAACCATCCGCATTATGATTTCTTTTCGAATATTTAGAGAGAGTCTTAAATTCTTATTTTGCCTTAGTTAGAGAAAAAAGAAAACTTTCTAAAAACACCACACTAGTTCTAGTGCTTTTACGATCCTAACAAGATGCTTGCAATTGTTCTGGGCTCTTATAGGATTCATTGCAAAGCCTAGAGTGTTCAGTCTAGATGTCTGTAAATCCTCCCATTTACTGTAGCCTTTGTGGAGCTAATTTAGACACTGTATGTGTATAGCTATGTACATACTTATATCATATATCGCGGGTTTGCTTTTGTGCATGGATTCTTCATTAATTTTACATCCGAATGCTCTGATTCAGTTTCTTCATTAGTTTCTTACTCAACTCTGTGGTGTAGCACTTAAATAATTAGATTAAAGATTTAATGACCCAATTTTAGACAAAAAGACAATTCTTTTGCTCGTATTAACACTATTTCGCGGGGTATTGTCGAATTTCAAAGATTTTCTACACTTTGTTCTCCTTTTTTGATTAAGGAACGTCTTGTTTCAAATAGATTAGCGAGGTAATGACATCGCTACATCGCTTGCTTCTTATACATATTTATTCTTGTCTTCGAAAAAGCATATAGTACGCGAACGGACCTAATCTATCCAGAGAGTACCTATATTAAATCTAACAAATGTGTACATATGTAGCGCGTAGCATAGAGAAATAGTATAGACGATGACACTATGAAGTATGTATAAGAGATATACGTATTAATAACGAGCACTTGCCCGCAGTCAAGTCAGTGTCGCGTGGACTACAATGTGAAAACCATGTTTTTATTTGCACCGATACGTAGTATAGGGCAAGTTTTGGATTCGTGAAAATTTTCGATCTCGGGATTTTGATAAATTCTGATATTACCTTTATAGAGAAGTCGAAAAAAGTGGGTCTGAAAATTCTGTCTGTCTGTCTGTCTGTCAGCGAGGCTACAGCCTAAACGTGTAAACGGATTTTGATCAAACTCCATATCCAGGGTCTGTGGGGTAATCCCTAGAGGCTAAATTGAAATTTTCGTTCTAGTCCTAATATTAACGATACTTTACTTAAGGCCAATTTAAGAAAAAGCTGATTTGCTGGAAAATGGTTTCTACGATTTTTTTTTAAATTTCATATTTCGTTTCGGCCAGTTTGGCAAAGTGCTGCTATACCGATTTTGTTTAAACTTTATGCTAAATCGAGTTTAGATACATGCTATAAAATAGCTTGCAACATTTTGGCCACCATTTTTCCTAACGGCACTTAAGGCAAATTTCGTTAAAAACCGATTTGTTAAAAAATGTGTCAACCGATTTCATTTAAGTTTTCAGTGTGTATAGAACTGGGCTAATGCTAAAAGATGGTGTTTCAAAATGTTGGCTAAAAGTGATAATAACGGTACTTTTCTTAGGGTCAAGTGGTTTTAGGATTAAATTTTATACTTATGCTATTCTTGTGAAGTCTAATAAAATGGTGTACCACGTTTTTGGCTAAAATTGCTTAGAACGGTAATTTACTTACAGCCAACTTAACAAAGAATTGGTTTAATCGAAAACGGCTCTAAAGATTTTGATTAAATTTCAGATTTGGGCTAGTCTATACAAATGTCATAAACTGGCGTGCCACGTTTTTGGCTAAAAAAGCGTGTAATGGTACTTTACTTAATAACTGGTTTTAGAAATATGGCCATTTCTCGGTTAATATTTAATGGATATTGGTCAAAATTAAAACGTAAGCAAAATTTAATGAATACAAAAATTTGGCATTTAATTCTATGATAAATTATTAATATAATTTTATTTTTAAAGTTCATTAATTTCCAACTAACAGCACAAAGGTGCAAGTACGTACGACCCAGTCGTACACTTTATTTAAACCGCAATACATTCCACACTGGACTGCATTCTCTATGGGTCTATGAAATAGGATATGACTTTGGTATGTATGAATGACACAAAATATTTTATACATATTCTATTTTTCTAATATGGCATTAGAACGCGAACTTCCAACAGTTTCCGTAGTGTAGTGGTTATCACGTGTGCTTCACACGCACAAGGTCCCCGGTTCGAACCCGGGCGGAAACAATCCAGGACGGGCGATTTTTATATTTTTTTTTTTCATTTGATAATAAAGTTTTGGTTTCTTGTGTAATAATACTTTATGTTTAATGCGTAGATAAATTTTATACCTATAGCTTTTAGTAGTTGAGTAAGTTACACCGTTGGGATGGCGCGACAAATAGTAGGCATGAAGAAGTAAAGTCTCCCTTGTTTTGGCTTGCCATTATTTCTTTCTTACAACAAATTTAGAAATTTACTAACGCAGTAAGTATCGAATGAAAAATTCCTGAACGCATTCTGTGGTCATGTCTATCTACTCAAATTAGACATACCGAAAGCTAAAGGCGGAACAAAGTCTAAAATGGGATCAGAAATAACTTTGACTGTCGTGAATTTTATAACCACTTCCATTAGGAATAATATTTTTTAGTAATAACTTTACTTATTTGTACTTTTCAAAGATTTTATTACTGATGGCACATATACAAAAGATAAGCTTTCGGCCAGAGTTGGAATCATTAAAATCGATGCAAAAATAAAGGCTCAGGAAGGACTACAAACTTTCGCGTTAGCGGTTTAAATTAAGGCCCGATGTTGAATATGAACCACACCTAAACGTCAAGTTTTTTTCTGCATTTCATTTGACATTTCTAAACTTCAGACTATCTCAATTTGAACCATGGAAAGATACACAGTCGAGCAATGCGTTAAAGTTATTCAGGCTTATTATGAAAATAGGCTTTCAAATCAAATCTTCAAATTCTGTTCTGTTCTTTATGAATAAACATTTCATTAGCAATAATGGGGCGTCGCGGATTAGGCAACCGCAAATATAATACCGAAATATTTGTAATAACAAAAATTAGCGATGGAATTTATCAGCTAAAGTATGCATTGTTTGACATGGTATAAAAACGTGGAAAAGGAAGATCGCATTTGGTAAAAGTTCTGTAGTTCCAGGTATTGCTGAGGCTGTATGTTTGGTAAAAAGATGCACCGAATGTTAGTACTTCCATTAAGTAAATGTCTGCACCTTCGTTTCGGCGTCCATTCCTCTACAGAAACCGTTGAATCTGTTGATAAAAAATGTCTTATCCACTTATTGCGACTCGCAAAATACAAAACATTCGATATACCCACAATCTGATGTCCTTTAAGTTAGAGAGATTTCATTCATTTTCGCAGCTCCATCCCATAGCAAACGCAATTTTTCTGTTATTTACTTGCACGAAATTGGTATTTTTATTCTAGCCCTGTTTATTAACGGTACTTTACCCAAGGTCAATTTCGCAAAAAGACGATTTGCTGGAAAACGGCTCCTACGATTTTGTTCAAATTTCATATTTCGACTAGTTTGGCAAAGTGCTATAAGATGGCGTACCAAATTGTTGGCCAAAAGCCTTATCAACGGTACTTTACTAAGTACCAAACTAACAAAACATCTGTTTTCTCGAAAACGGCTCAAATGATCTTGATTAAATATCATATTTGAATTAATATGTACAAATTCTTTAAGATGGCTTTCCATGTTTTTTGGCTAAAATTTCGTGTAACGGTACTTTGCTTATAAACTCAAAAGCAAAATCCGAGCAAAATTTATATTACTCAAAAATATATTATGAAGAATTAAAAACAGAAAAAAACATTTTCTCATGTGATTTTTTTATAAAGTTGATTCATTTTCAAGCAACCTCGTCAAGGTGCAAGTACGTATGACCCAGTGGTGAACTTTTTTTTCTGTTCATAGCAATGAACGGTGGCTCATACCAGTCTTTAGGGGTCAACAAATGCCCTTACATATACATTTTCTATTTGTCTATTTAACGCACCTAGGAGAATCTGTTCGCATTTCCTTTTCAATGCCCTGAAGCCACATCTTGAGGTCGTCAATTTTCCAGTTTCAGCTTTCAAAACCGTTGTCAATCGGCTAGTGTTCTTCTTTATTTTCTCTGCACTCTTACCGTAGTCATCACCAGTGTCAATAAAATCAATGTGTAGATTTCTCTTACACTCAAATGCTTTATGAAGCGAATAATGATACTTCTTTTTTACGATATTGTATCCTCCTCCACTCCGCCATTTGTTTTGATCGCTGAAGCAAGGTGTTCTAGACCTATGAATAGTTATCGCTGAACATCCTTGTTCGACGGAAGTGACTATCCTTTGAACTGTTGATTTTTCTCCTTAGCAGTGTTGACATCGAGGGATTGCTTTGGTAAACCTAACTTCTGGACCTTACGAACATATTGCAATACATACCGCTTCGAATTGGATATTCCGATATTATATTATCTTATCCGATATTATCGCCAAGCTTACGTACGTCCCATTGAAGTTTAAATGATATTGAAAAGTAGTCTCAGACTTGATTGATTAAATCTCAGGCTTTATTTAGTTTTCCAGTAGTTTTTCAATCTTTTTCAAGAACATCTCTCTTATTTTTTGTTCCTTAAAGACCCAATTAGAGAAATAAATCGAATGCACCTACTATACTGAAACGTCTCTCACTGCCTTAACCTCTGATTGATGTACCAAATCAAGTATTAAACGGAAAATACGTCAAAAAATCAAAAACTCGTTATGGGCAGCGTAAAACGCAACTGACCTACCCCCACAATATGTGAATCAGTCTTAGTAACCAAGACTTAATGCGCACAATAAAAATAAATGTTTATTCATTTATCGAATGAGGTATACCTATACTTTGTAATGAGTACCCGTTGCTGACATGAGTAACCTTCTTTGAAAGAAAAAAAAAGATATTACTTCACTTGGTATTAGCCTAGTGACAGACAAATATCTTTCGAGGTCATTACTCTTGTAACCAAACACTTCATGGATCCCACACAAACAATTTGGCCAAAAAAAAAGAACCAACAATTTCAATGGAAAAAAATCGAAATTTTTAACCGCAACGCGTTAAGCAACGCGCCTACAAATTCATACCTTCCATTGACGCTATCGGGCGAACAAAAGATACAAAAAAAAAAATAAAAAATTTGAAGAAGAAGACGAAAAAAAGACCGATCACTCATGGACCAAATTCATTATCTCATTCGTAGCTCGAAGCTGATTGCATAAGTCAACGATATAAGGCATTCGAACTGTTGAATCCAGTTTAATTGGTTGTGTGAGACAGTGAAGTCGCCGCAGATACAAATTTATCGATTATGAATTTTACCGTGAGTTCGTGACTTAATTTTTTGGTGTAATTTTGTTTTTCATAGAACTCCTTTTCATCCTTAGAGATACGCGATAGCGATACTTTTGCTAATCAGCTATGCTTTGGCCGGAAAGCTAAAGCTTCTAGCTGTACATCGGCCCGGACTGGGGCTGTTTAGGAAAGGCAAACTAGGAGGAGCTGGTTTTGCAGGAGGCGTTGGAGGTTTTGGCGGAGGATTTGGTGGACATGAACACAGTTATGGCTATGAACATCACAGTAGTAGTTATCACAGTAGCTACAGCAGCGGAGGTGGACATGCCGGAGGATTTGGCGGTGTTGTTGGCGGAATCGGGGCTGTCGGTGGTTTTGGAGGAGGGCTTTTTGGAAAATAATTAAAGAGTGCATTTTTGTGATAGTTCTGCATAGAAATATTTAAAGTTCAAATTTTAGTCATTATGTGTACATACAACGTTCAAGTGAATATCATTAACACAACCATCTTTATTAAACATAGACTCAGTGCATGGTAGAAATAAATAAAATAAAAATATGTCAATTAAATTCGAATATGTGTTTATTTGTGTAAGTTTTTATAAAGGCCTAAAAGACATTGCCGTGCGTTGAAAAACTGTGTATCAGGTTTCGATTGCCTGGGAATACAAAAAGTGATTTTACCTCCCACATCTTGAGAGCGACTGGCAAAGTATTCTTTGACTTAAAGAATACAGGTTTACTTATTTATATTTGCCCTGTACACCCTTGTAGGTCCTAGAAATTAATACAAGATCCATGCGCCACCTGGTAATGTGTCTCAGCTCTTAACTCTTCTTCAATTGTCATACTTCCTTATTGAGTTCCATTAGGCTATGTAGGGAAGGGTTCTAAGGTCGGGATGAAAACACTAGGGACCATAGAGTTCCCTTCAAAATACTTAGAAAACATAAAAGGCCAAAGAAACCTGGATCATATTGCTTCATCATTGAATTGCCCTGGCTCTGTTAACCTATCTGCTTTAGGTTTGAAAAAAAAGTAGCTTCCCAAGTATATTAAATCATTTCTAGCAATACTCTAGCATTCGTCCAGAATGTGCGTATTCAGTGTCGTTCTTCGACTAACCCGAATAGCTGCCAGGGTAACCCAAGCAGTAGCTCGCCCGACAAAATTGGTACAGTTGTTGCTTTCCAGTGCTTTGGTCGCGGCAGTAAAATATATTTTCCTTTGTGGATCCTTGTGGTGCCGATTTTGATGGAAATCTGTTCCAAACATCGTAATCTAAATCGTAAAATATTACAAGAGCCGCCGGAGTAGGTATATCATTTCATGGCAAGTACATCAATGGTTATAACTCGTCATCAAAATGTGAGGATTTGGTATTTCCGCTTTCGTAATAAAGTTATAGTGCTTTCTTTCATTCATACACTGTTAAGTCCTCGATCGAAACAACAAAAATGTGAGTACACAAGTCCGACTCACTTGTTGTTTTCGATTGCGATAAGTTGGCCGTCTAATCTTAGCGGAAAATGTCTTTGTACTAAGTTATACTAAGATCGGAGACAACATAAAGACCGAAATGTTTTCTGAAAAATTTTGTCCAACCTGTACCCATCTAAGAAGGTAAATCTGTAGACAATGATCTTCAAAAAGTGATTTCTATAAGTCAAAGACTGCACACTGCAAGCTTTTTGCCATTGAAGGGACATTTAGCAACAGGCGTGTTTTATTGAAAAGTGTATAGCCAGCTATTCTAGAGGAACTATGTTGTAGGTGCGAGTAAAAATATAGACAATCGTATCAGAAGTCATACGTGCGTGGCCTTTAAACCTTAAGTGGTATAACTACTGGTTATACTCTGCGGTGGTAAGACCCATTTTAACTTACGATTCGATTGTCTGGTGGTATATGTTCGAGAAGAAATTGAAAGCTGTGCAAAGACCCAATGGGCAGGTTGTCCGGCAGTGACCAGAACAATGAGATAAACACCTACAGTCTTGGAGATACTATTGAAAATTCAACTGCAACTGCAGCAACTTGGCAGATAAATCTTCACCAAAGCTAGTCGAAAAGCAATCAGACCTTTAAACCTTCAGACCTAAGAATGGTTGCAGTGCTTTCCAAGCAGAAGTTACTGCGATTATTGAGAAATTTATTTCAGAAAAAATAATCAGTATCCATGTTGACAGTCAAGCAGGTGATTGTAACTCGGCCGCATCTAACATATTACCTCAGAAGCTTCTAGTGCTTCCACTTTGCGACCATATCACAACATTTAGATTGGAATTAAGCTACCATAAAATGACACTTTAACATCGACATACTTCTTAAAAAGTGTACATCTACTGATGACATATGTCGCCCGATAGCAAGATCATTTCCGCGTATAATATCAAGAAGAGAAACTACAGAATCCATTGGTCAATCAGTGTCACAATCAGCATCACCCAGAAGGCTTGTCATCAGTGTTATTTCCCACCTTACATAACAATACAAGATACAAGATCTCATGTATCTCAAGGTGGACGACCGTTTAAAAAGCTATGCCCACAAACTCATCCAACAGTTGAGTAAATTCGTGATGAATTTTCCCCCAATTTACAGCACGGCAGCTCATTGTCTATCTTGGCATTTCCGAAATTTTTCACAAATTTACTGCCAAAAATACAAAAAAAAAATTTAAGTGACTTCCATGTTAAGTCTAAAAGCAACGAAGCGTGATGGTCAAAATGTCTTTGGACTTTCTTGGGGTGCATATGCAATGTATAACAATTTTATCTTGTGAAACTTATAAAGTAAGTAAGTACTAATTATGGGGAGGTAATATTTTACAGATGATTGGAATTTTGATCTCGATAAATGTATAAAATAGTCATGAATTGTATGCATCATCACAGTTGAATCTACTTCATCTTCTTTAAACAGTTTATCCAATCCAATCCAATTCAAATTCAGAAGCATAATGAAGTTCCTAGTAAGTAAAAGGATTTTTTTTTTCCTTATGTGGACTCTAATCATTTCTTGTTATTTCTAGATCATCGTTGTAATCTTCCTGATTGTAGTGGCATGTATTTTAGCCGAGGAAGAAAATGAAGCTGAAAGGCGTACCTTTGATTTGTTCAAAAAGGATAAGGACCACAAGCACGGGCACGGGCACAAGCATTATCATCGTTCTGATATCATTGATGGTGACTATGACAGTTTTCATGGTCATGAATTACATGGTGGATATTATTCAGGAATCCATGGAGCTGGGCTTCATGGTTCTGGATTTCATGGATCTGGGATTCATGGTTCTGGATTTCATGGACCAGTTGTTCATGCGCCAGTAATTCATGCTCCAGTGATCCATGCGCCTGTGGTACATACTCCAGTGCTGCATGTAGCGAGTCACTTTGATGAAGGACATTTTGACGGTGGTCACTTCGATGGCGGGCTACATTCCATACATGATGATCTGCACGATGTAGGATTTCATGGTGGCTTCGATGGATTTGGTGATATTCACGGATTTGAAGGTCATCATGATGATCATCATTTAGGACACTTTGGACATTTTTAGTTCAAACAGTTATACATATATAGATATAAGTAGTTTGTAGATACATTTTCACTCATAGAAATAAATGTTACAATCGCATAAAGAAACTTGTTTTATAGCTGCTTAGATACATTACGTACCACTATAGTTCTTTCAAAAGAAATAAAAACATTTCCGCAACAATAAATTATAAAGTACTCGTCACAAGAAACTAAAATTACAATTCAGAACACATAAATGCTGACGCAGGACTAATGAATCACGATAAATGGCAAAGCTAATTGGAAGTGTGCGACATGACGTGAAAAATAGCAACCTTCAAGTCACAAAGGAACATTAAACTATATACGTATAATAATCCTCAGTAAGTGCCCTATATCTAGTAAAAACTAAAGCTTAATGATCTAAAAATTATGCAGAAAGGTTGATTTTTTCCGAATAGTGGCATGAATATCTTAACTAATATCCCACTTTATAGCTGCGTCGTTCGTCTAAGAAGTAAAATATATTTTGAAGGCAGTAAATCTTTTACCAGAACTTCTCTAGCAAGAAACAAGGTAGGTATAGATTTTGTCCATAACTTGTTGGTAGCTGTCATTTCCAAAAACTATACTTCTTGTAAATTGAATTCTCAATATAGCCATTGCTTCATGTATTGTGTTACAAGTGGCACCATACTGTGCAAGTCCATGCTATCTAGTTCAGGCCAGCTTATATAGCCAATGTAAGGTATAAATACCCTTATAATGATTTTTAAAACACAGCCAGTGGAGAAATATGAAGGGAGAAAATGGAGAAGTGGATTCCAATATCAACTCTCCCTAGGTGATGTCCGAATTATTCGGGAGAGCTATATTATGTAGTTTTTACATTGGTTTGTAATTCATAGTAATTTTTCCAAGTTCTTTAACATGCCGCGATAATATTCAGCAAAGAAATCAGGATCAGTTTGACCAAAATACCGTAATAAACAGTTTTTCATTCTGGATGCATAGGATTTTCTTGAACCATTTGGATGTGCAAGTTTTACTTGCTAAAATATCCCTTTATGTGGAAATGTACTTCTTCTCTGAAGTTGACTTTTATAACAGCTGCTCTGGTATCTAATTGGAAAGTACCTTACCGAAATTCACTAAAACACTTTTTTTATTACTTGCACCGCGTAGTATAGGGCAAGTTTTGGATTCGTGAAAATTTTCGATCTCGGGATTTTGATAAATTCTGATATTACCTTTATAGAGAAGTCAAAAAAGTGGGTCTGAAAATTCTGTCTGTCTGTCAGCGAGGCTACAGCCTAAACGGGTAAACGGATTTTGGTCAAACTTTATATCCAGGGTCTGTGGGGTAATACTTTACTTACGGCCAATTTAACAAAAAGCAGATTTGCTGGAAAACGGTTCCTATGATTTTTTTTAAATTTCATATTTCGGCTAGTTTGGCAAAGTGCTGTAAGATTACGTTCTACATTTTTGGCCAAAAGCGATAATAACGGCACTTTACTAACAGCCAAATTGGTAAAAAAACTGATTTTCTGGAAAACGGCTGTGCCGATTTTGTTTAAACCTTATGCTGAATTGAGCTTAGATACATGCTATAAAATGGCTTAGAACATTTTGGCCAAAATTTGTTATAACGGCACTTAAGGTCACGGTTTGTTAAAAAACGGGTCACCCGATTTCATTCAAATTTTTAGTGTGTATAGAACTGAGGTAATGCTAAGAGATGGCGTTTCAAATTTTTGGCTTAAAGTGATAATAACGGTACTTTTCTTAGGGTCAAGCGGTTTTATCCACGTTGCTCGAAAACGGCTCTAACGATTTTGTTTAAATTTTATGTTTATGGTAGTCTTGTTAAGCCTTATAAAATGGCGTACCACATTTTTGACCAAAATTGCTTAGAAAAAATCGTATAACGGTACTTTTTTACTAACTGGTTTTAAAAATATCAATGGAAATTCAATTATCAATGGAAATGCGGTCAAAAATTAACATGTGCTGAAATATTGGTTCAAAATTTATAAACAATTTTTAAGAACATTTTTATTTTATGTTATGTTTTTTTTTGTTATCAAATAAATAAACTTTCAACTAACAATATGCACGTACGAACAAGTCGTGTACTTTTTTTTTTATTTTATAATAATTCGTTGTGCTCGACCACGAGTTGACATTGTTAAAGTCTGAGTTACACGTTTTTTCTACAACACCACTATTTTCGGTTGAATGTCTAAACAATGATGCACGGGTACATTCACGTATTGAATACAGATTCCCCAAATTATTACACAAATTGGATTACTGCTATAGCAGGTGACCGGATAAATTCAGGTAAAGGGCGTTCCCTCAGAACGACTATTTTCATAAATCACTTATATCACTTTTACACGTCGTTATGCCCGATTCACAATACCACTTTGTCACTTTGACACAAAGCTGAGATTGGAACATAGGATATGCGTGTATCCAATCACAATCAAGATTTGAGTGTGTTGCTTTCGGTTGACAAACGTAAGAGACTCGTAAATACACGTAAGAACATTACTAAGAGCGAAGCAGAAATTAAAACAATTGAACTTTTGCTTCGCTTTGAAGTTTGTGAGAATTTGTTTGATTTCAAATTTGAAAAAAAAACCTAAGTCCATTTTACATTTGTGTTTATTTAATTAAATGTAATTTGGCAATTGTTTTATCTTTTTGTAGAACATGTCATTTAAAGAGCGGTTGATCAATTGAGTCAATTGGTTTCCTCCAGGAATTTTTTTTGCAGATGCGGTTCAATTAATGATTGCAATAGTTCAAATGTTGCCGCAGTCATTCTCGGTATTCTGAACATTTCTTCTGAGTCTACAACTTTAATTTTTTCGAAGCTTGAGGTAAAAAATCCTTCTGAATCTCTTTTAAAATTTAACTCCCGAACCCACCATCGCCTTTCGTTCAAATTTTGGTCGTTAAAATCCTCTTCCAGCTTCAAATAAGCTACGCAAGCTAATTTAGCAGTTTTAATTACATTTTTTCGGCTTTACATACTTTGTCGGCTCATTTTTTAATAATTTTTTTTAAAATCGTACTTTCTACAACAACAAAATACAGCTGACCGACAATTCAAAAAGAAAACCAGTGAAAAAAGGCTACAATCCGTCTGGAGCGAATCGTGTGATACCCTATCCTTTTTCTAAGTGCCTTTCTTTTTCAAATTATTCCAAAACATGAGTTTTCTCAAGAACTGGGCATGGTAGTGGGCGGATTTTGAATTTTTTTCAACATATAAATCAAATATTGTCCCTACGAAGTGATATTTTTCCAAAAAAAAACGCCGAAAAACTGTTTTTTAAAGAAAATCACCCCTAAAAAGTAGGCGTGGTCATATATAATGTATGGAAGATTTGTAGAGTAAAGAAATCTCTACATATTTGCTTAAGTAAGTTTTTCCGAGTTGCATACAAAAATACTGAAGAAAATTAATTTTTCGAAAAGTGGGCGTGTCAGTGGGCGGATTTTAAAAATTTTTACACTTGTTCTGTCCCGATGTCCAAAGACCTAGCATACAAAGTTTCATTGACCTAGCTTAAAATTTAAGGCCCAAAAACTGGTGACAGACAGACGGACAGACGGACGGACAGACGGACGGACAGACGGACGGACATGGCTCAATCGAATTGGCTATTGATACTGATCATTTATATATATACTTTATAGGGTCTGTCTGCAATATTTCTCTATGTTACAAACTATGTATCAAACTTAATATACCCTTAGGATAGGGTATAATGACAGAAGCCATAAAAGCAGTTCCCGTAATGAGAAAAAGCTGTATTGTGAATCGGGCTTTAAAGTCAATGCCTAATCAAATCGTACCATATGTGGTCTCTTCTCAACTAGCATCACTCGAGAAATAGCAGTTTTGCAGCCACACAAACGCATTGAGTCAGCCTTAGTACAATTTTCCGTTAAGATTGACAGCCCACTTGTCATGTGGCTTAGGTGTTGCACTTGAAATTTATGCGGGTATAGATTGAGATCATTTCGCAAATAATATTTACAATTGAAAATCAATTTTCAAAATAAATTAAAAAAAAGCGGAAGCGTTTTTCTGATCTATTTATGATAATTTGCAAACAATACTGAACAAAAATGTCAAAAATGACAGCACAGTTTGAAAGTAATTGTTTGAAAGATTCACTAATGAAAAAGGAAAAAACAAATACTCTTTATATAAAAAGTAGGTCCGTTCGCGTACCCTCCTAAAACAGCGAATTTTTACGAAAATTTACGAATTTTTACGAAAAGCTGTTCGCGTACAGAGAATTTTCGTAGTTTTTTACAGAAGAGGGCGCTCACAAGAGAGTAAGAAATTTCCCCATTCTACGAATTTTAGTGCAAGAAATTTCTGTGGGCTAGGTTATGAAAACTGTCAGATCTGTCAAATCAGTGTATTTTCAACTTTTTCTTGTTCAAACCGTTCGTTTACTTTTTCGTAATTTTAGCTCTCCCTAAGAGAATTTTACCCCCATTCTTCGAAATTTGATAATCTACGAATTTTAGTGCAAAAAGTACGCGAACGGACCTAGTACCTACGTAACGTGTGGATGGTGAGTGGGACTAATTATCCAAAGACTGCATTTATGTTACAAATTACCAGCAAGCCAATATTAACTATTCCTCAAACTTGAAATATATTTTTGGTTTTTATTTTTATTTTTATTTTTATATCCCTTGTCATTAATGCGTTTATCCATCATAAATATTCAAACGATTGTACGAGTTCATTTTATCAATCAATTCAATCGCCCAAGATCTATAGGTATTTCGTCAAACAAGTAAACTGTTGGAAATTCCCAAAACTTGACCTTAGCCTCACAGCTATCAGTCTATTAGCGCCTCTTAAGCCGGCTAATTACCATACAGTGTGCATTAGTGTAACCCTCTTTTCTCTGATTATTATTATTTTTCTTTTTTTCGCTGACCCTCGATAAAACCCAAACTTGTGGATACGCACGGATGGGATGACGACACGTCTCCAATTGTACTATCACCACTGAGTTCACTGAAATGACCATGTAGCACTTGAAATTGTTAAACTAAGTGAATCGACTTGACAAGTTCTTGGGCGCGAAATGAAAAAAAAAAAATCCCAAAAATTCTCTTGACCGCTTCCGCGGGCGGTGTATTTACTTTTAAGCGTATATAAAGCATTGCCACCAGATTGGCAGCAACTTAGTACCACTCAAGTCGTGATTGAATAACCAGTGCAGTGACCAAAGAAAAAAAAAAAAAAACAAAAAAAATGCGTGCTTTTGTAAGTCGTCTATTGGATATCTATTGTGAATTTGTGAATAAAATTTTTGCATAAACTCAACTTGCAGATACTTTTGGTTGTGCTCTTTGTAGCCGGTGTTATGGCAGGGGATAAGCCCGAGGGACGAACATTTGGATTACTGGGTGGTGGTCTTGGCGGTGGAATCGGTGGAATTGGAGGTATTGGAGCCGCGATAGGTGCTGGTCTAGGAATTGGCTCCACGTATGGTGGAGGATTCGGATATGGAGGTGGTCATGGATATGGACCAGGATACGGTGGTGGATATTACAGACCACGACCACCATACTATGGAGGAGGAGGTTACCCAGGTTTCGGTGGTGGATATCCTGGTTTTGGTGGAGGCTATCCAGGCTATGGTGGCGGCTTTGGCGGCGGTTATGGCGGAGGATATGGTGGACATTATAGTGGGCATTATGGTGGCCACTATGGCGGTCATTATGGAGGAGGGTATGGTGGTTATGGAGGAGGTCATGGGTTCTATGGTTAATTGGCAAGGCAAACAAAGCTGTGTATAAATTATTTATTTAGTTGTATAAATAAAATTTAGAAAATAACTAAAGTGAAGTGTTGTAACGATTTTTTTTGTATCTTTGTGGAATACGACAACATAAGATTACAGTACTGATTGAGCGAGCATAACTCTATTTTTCTAGCTAGAAATTTTGCTATTCTAACGGCCAAAAGATACACTGTTAGAGACATGTAAGAAAGTCGTTCCCATCATAATCTCTTTATCGATTTCAAAGCCGTCTATGACAGCATCTATAGGGACGAAAGCCATAAAGCCATGTCTACTTTTGACATCCTTTCCAAACTTGTCCCTTTATGCAGGAAGGCGATAGAGAACGCTCGCTGCTCCATCAAGGTCGGTAATGAGCGTACTGAGACCTGAGACAAGGTGATGCGCTGCCATATGACTTCTTTAACATCAAACTTGAGCGGATTGTGCGGAATTCACAAACCAACACCAGTGGTACAGTCAAAAGTCTGTACAACTACTTGTAAAAGAACTCTGCGGGCTGTCACCGGTGCGTTTGCAAGCATTGAATCAGAAGCGGCCAAAATGGGTTAACGATAAACGAGGGCAAAACCAAGTATATGCTGTCAACAAGAAGGGACAATCAACACTGACGAATGGGACAAACGTCACAGTGGCCAGTGCATAGCTACAACTTCGAGGTAGTAAAGGACTTTGTTTACCTTGGTTCTGCTATCAACTCTAACAATAACACCAGCGCAGAAATTCAGCGAAGAATAACACTTGCCAACCGCTGTTTTTTGGACTAATAAGGCAATTCAAATTCAAACAGTAAAGCCCTATTTCGAAGAACTAAGGGGACTCTGCTGTTCATTCCAGCCCTGCTTTATGGCGCCGAAACATGGACTTTGTTGAAAGCGGTTCGTCGTTTCGAGAGAAAAATTCTTCGTAAGCTTTTCGGTCCCGTTTACGTCGACGGGTTTTGGAGGAGAAGATTTAACGACGAACTATACGAGCTGTACAGCGACATCGACGTAGTCGAAAAACTGCGCATTGGATGTCTGAGATGGCTATTACATGTAGAGCGAATGGTCTTTGAATCAAACCCAGAGGTACGACACAGAAGAGGGCCTCCTCGCCGCAGGTGACGCGTACTAGTTGAAGGGGACCTCGACCAACTTGGAGTGCGCAATTGGAGGCAATTAGCTAAAGACTGAGCTGAGTGGAGAGGCTTGTTGGTTGAGGTCCAGATCACCCGAACTGTAGCGCCACACAAGAAGAAGTGCCTGTGCTTGACTTGAAATAGTCGACCTCCTACTGTGTAACAATCGCTGATACGCGCAGGTACATATGTATGTATACAGTCCTGCTGCCTTACATCAGTTCTCTTTGACATATGAAAGGATTGGGTTTTTTCGACGCCCTCAAAAATCTTATCTTTCCAGGTGAGTATTCTGTCCCACATTAGGGGCAAATACTTTGCATTTTGCTTCATCAATAAGCATAAAGCGGGAACCATGAGGGTCTGAAAGAGAAAAATTAAAGTTCCTGGTGAATTAGGAGATTTAGCTTTTTCAATTTTGTGTAAGGCTTACTCCTACTTTATAAGAAAGCATGCGTATTTCGTATATCTAAGTGTGTCAAGAGACTTGTCTGAGACTATTATCCAAATGGCAAAGTATGTATGTAGGTAAATGAAATAGTTTACTGAATTTTATTTATCTGACACTTCTCGTCAAATCATTACAAAGTGAACCTCTTTAGCGGGATAGAGTTAGACCTTCAGTTAATCCCCATCGTACCTCGTTCATATATCACACATTTTTCGTCTCTATTGAAGCTTGGCCTTGTAAGACACATGCAAATTGTTTGCATCTAAGCCATTGATCTGACATGTTCGGCGATCACCGAAATGCTAATAGCTGATAATTATCAAATCCGTCATAAATGTTTGATATCAAATAGCCGGTAGGAAAAACTCTTAAATTTAATTCAATATTCATGTTCCAATCGCAGTAAATAACAACATTCATTGTTTGATTCCATATGTCAAGAATGATGGGCACCTAAACGGGGAATTCCCCAATGACATTAGTTCGTCATACATCAGGGCCAAGCTAGATAGAAAACTTCCAACTTTTCGTGCTCTTCAAAGTCAATTGGCATACAGACAATAATTTCACTCAAAACATTCTGTAAATCCTTGAAATTGTTTACTCGACCAACCGTATCAACTGTCATCGGGAGGCACGTAGATCACAGAGTACCACATCCAGATTAACTTGTTTAGCAACCAGTTTATCACCAAAACAAAGGGCTTGTGCATTTTAAGATTACGTAAGACTCTTCCACCTCTTTTGAATATATCTGAGAGTTAGTCTGAAAGTGATAGTTTTCAGTGCGGAACAGTCTTCTGTGTTGCGGTGAATCTGTAGCCACACGCGTGACTCATCTATGTCTGCCAAAACACACCTGTGTTTTGCCCCTCTTCACTGATCGTAGAAAGCGAAAGCAAACGTGATCGAGATGAATGTTTGAGTTAAAATCAGGGCAACCTTGAATATATGTACATATACTTTTTTTTTATTTGGTTTGAACTTAATTGAGATAAAGCCAACGACATGTGAATCATTGGTAAACAATCGTGTTCCATCTGCGCTTAAAATTAAATTGACCATACACACGCAGGTTGTAGTTATCGATGTAAATTAATTTAAATTCAGTAGACGTTTCCAAATTGGCTGTGTCCACAAAAGATTAACATCGATTTGCGCATAAAGGGAATGGATTAATAGTTTCGCTTTAATGTAGGTAAATGTTCGCGAAGATGTAGGTACCTTAGGTTTTGTGCGGCAACATGTGGCAATATATAGACAATAGACGATCTATCATTAGATCGACTTTAATTCGCAGGCGGTCAAAAATGCTTAGTGATCGTGCAAAAGTCTAGACTTTGTCTTGGCCCCTTATGGGCCCTTGGCACGACTCTTGGATGCATGTCAGATGCTGGCTGAGGAAAAAACTTAGAACTGACCTCTTCATTTTGGTCCCTAGGCAACTGCATGTATGTCTAAAATTTCTAGTAGGCGATTGTCTAGAGGCTTAATTCTAGACCTGTGCCAGTAATCTGATTTACCAAAAATCGCTACGGAACCAGCACAATGCTCCAGAGAAGAATGGAAAACACGTTGGCGACTTTTGACTCCCAGGCAAAGATTGGTTTCTGGAACGTTAGCTTATTGATTTCTGGTTTACCTAAAGGTGCGTCCAGACCAACTTTGATGTATAGAACATTGGTAGTGGACGCAGAGTGTGGCCAGTATGTGTTCTGTAGCATAAATGGGGCCACAGGAAGGTTTCCTGTCTCCTCTGTTATAGTGGTGGGTGCCGTGGCACAGTGGTTTGTGCGTTGGACTACTGCGCAAGGGGTTCCAAATTAGAATCCAGAAAAATACCATCAAACGTTTTTTCACAGCCCCACCTCTTCCGAGTGTTTGACAAGCATTCAAGAGAATTACTGTCATGAGAAAGCTTCTCAAAACCCGTCTGCCCTTCGGATACGGCATAAAACTGTAGGTGCCTTCTGTATGTGCAGAAATATATACCACGCATTTTGAAAATAAGTCAAAAAAAGTCGGCAACTTTCTATATGCAGGAAGTGTGGTCTCTGCTAAACGTGGTAGCATTGATTGAATCGAGAAGCTTAAATGTCTTGCTATTCAACGTCTGGAGAAGTTCTCAGCATTTTTT
Source organism: Chalcosyrphus nemorum (assembly GCA_949716465.1). Lineage (NCBI taxonomy): Eukaryota > Metazoa > Arthropoda > Insecta > Diptera > Syrphidae > Chalcosyrphus > Chalcosyrphus nemorum. Next base: position 73,549,992 of record OX454333.1, read on the forward strand.
TACGGTCTGACGAGGAAGCAGTATTGCTATGAGGGCAAAGTGCTTCAGACAAATGAGAAGTGGCTAAGTTGAAGAGGAGTCCTTTAGAATTGAGTTGGAGGCAAAGCGATGCTGAACTCCGAACAAGATAGCTCATAGTTGCGAATATTTTCAGCTTTTTTTTCTAAATACACCAAATTGCATATGCTTATGTACCCAATTGAATGAATTTATTTTCCTGACGAAATGCGGAACTGGTTATCACGCACATTTTATTATATTATATCTTTCCACTGAGATGCCTATAGTGTACGCCTACTGAACAATGATCTGCAGTAATGATCCATAAAGACACAAGTTTCACTTCAAACATTACCAGACACATTTGACTTTACCAAATTAATTGGTAATGATCCTCATCCATGCTGGTTTTAAGCATGAAGCAAGCATTTTACTTAAAAGATATTCCATGCGTACGCTGTTCCCTTAGTTACTCAGAAACAGAATCCGAGGCGGACGTTAACAAGATCCAAGAAGAAAATGCCTCAAATCATGGTTTGTAGTTGAATTCAAAAAAAAGAAAGGATTCCATCTCATTATTGATATATTTGCAGAAATGTGTGATAGTCTTCAGTCTTCTAGCAACAGAGGCGCTCGGTGAAAGATCTAGAGACCACGAAGAACCCCCACAAGGCGGCAGATCATTCTTTATTCTGGGTGGAATTTTTCGAAGATTTAAGTCTCGTTGGCAAAATCAAAATCTACCACCTTCACCATATGGTGGTGGACCCATATTCACTGGATACTACGGATGTTTCTCCTATAATTGTAGACCACCACAGTATCAAGTAGTTCAACCAGTTCAGGCGGCGCAACCTGTCCCCGCAGTTCAGCCCGTCACAGCTGTTGTTCAAACACCAATCGTTGTGCAACAAGCTCAGGTTTATCAACCGAATACATATGCTCAGGCTATGCCACCACCAAATTCAAATCCAAATCCGATCTATCCTGTGCAACCACAGCCACAGCCTGTACCGTATCCTCCTTATGGCAGTCCACAACCTACATACGGAAATCCACAACCGTATCAGCCATACCCGGCGTATCCGTCGGCCTATGCATCTTCAGTTCCTGGGCAAATCTATCAAAATGCGGCGTGTCCGTATCCTGGCTATCCGTGTGGAAGGAAGAGTTAGATTTTTAATTTGTTTGTGTGTTATTTATTTTGTTTTTGTAAATACATTTTATACATTTTTTATCGAGCTCTTTTATTTCTTGTGTTCAGTGTTGCTTTTTTGTTTGTTGATTATGGAAAAGGACCAAGTGCTCGGTGCTTAAGACTTTTCCAGTCTCTGTAGACCGCAGGCAATGGAACAAGAAATGTTTACTGTTTTCAATTATTCCCAGGAGGTCAATCTGCGTTGCTATCGTGTTATCGTGTCCAGACCGGTGAAGATGTGCTCTTAGATTCCGTGTTCTTTCAGAATCTGAATCAGGTTGAAGTTTAAATCTTCGTTCCTTCTGTTGGTCATCACCTAAATATTGGGTATCATTTTACACATACACAACCCTTTTTTAGTGCCATTTTATGTATTCTTGACTGTTTCTAAGATGCTACCCTTGCACTTGTAATCGCTATCGGTTCTTTCCCAACCAGAAAGCTGCTTCATTGTACAACGGTCCTACATACTCTCCGAGCACTGATTCGATACGTTGATTGTTCTTGTATATATTTTTGTTTTAGTCCATACTTAGGACCCAGAAAGCATTATTGACGATGCAACTTTTGCTTGCAGCAGTCGCGGCTCAGTAATATTTGCCATCTTCCTTCCTTCGCACATTTACAGATTGAGGGTCGGGGTAAACCCATGCTACGTTTCGTCTCTCACTTCTCCTTGATGATCGGAACCGCAACCACAATTTCTAAGAAAACTGCAGACATTTGAACAGAATTGGGCTTCATTGCACAACTCTTTTTCGTCACACGTGTTGGAGTACACCTTTACCTTCAACTACGCCCATAGGACGAAATCGGATGAGATCATGCCGGGGAACCGTGGGAGCCAATCGATATAAGCACTTTTTTCTCTCAAAATTTGTATCGTGGAACCAACTGTGTGTTGGTATTGGAACCATACGTCTCTCTAGTAGCTGATCCAATTCCTGTACAAGAAAATATTCCAAAAGGTGCCGATAGTGGCCACCATTGTATAGTTGTGAGAAGCTACGCCTTGGCCCTCTATGGGCTGCTTTTATGGTCTAATATTTGTTTATTTATTTTACGTTCTAAAACAAAAGACCTAGAACATAAAAAGCACCCTGTATGTCTCTATAGCCCGATTTCAAAAACAACGAACGAAATTTTAATTTCAAACTTTAATGGTTGAGATTAACGACAGAATTACATTATTAGTGGTTGATGTATTGGACTGAACGAAAGGAAAAGAATGCGGTGCAAATCTGTACTTAACGTTTAGATTTGGTGTGAATCTCTTCTTCGGTACAGCAGAATCTCTCAAACTTTCGTGAATAATTGTTGTCTATGGAAAAGGTCTTCGATACAACTTGTATACCTACATATTTGTGGACTTGGTGCAATTGATTTACATATGTACAATTTACTTGATTGATACATGAAATGTCCAATGTTTTTAGCAAAAGTTTAAAAGTCAATATTATATTCATCTAACCAAAAAAGGTTCCGTTGGCATCTAACAATGTATGCATGAAGCCCTACAAACGTAATTATTACTTGCACCGATACGTAGTCTAGGACATGTTTTGGATTCGTGAAAATTTTCGATCTCGAGATTTTAATTAATTCTGATATTAGCTTTATAGAGAAGTTGAAAAAAGTGGGTCTGAAAATTCTGTCTGTCTGGCTGTCAGCAAGGCTACAACTTAAATGGGTAAACGGATTTTGATCAAACTTCATATCCAGGGTCTGTGGGATAATCTCTAGAGGAGAAATTGAAATTTTTGTTCTAGCCCTAATATTAACGGTACTTTACTTAAGGAAAACGGTTCGTACGATTTTTTTTTTTTTAAATTCATATTTCGGCTAGTTTTTAGTATTTTTGGCCAAAAGCGTTAATAACGGTACTTTACTTATAGCCAAATTGGTAAAAAACTGATTTGCTGGAAAACGGCTCTGCCGATTTTGTTTAAACTTTTTGCTGAATCGAGCTTAATTACATGCTATAAAATGGCTTAGAACATTTTGGCCAAAATTTGTTATAACGGCACTTAAGGTCGATTTGGTTAAAAACCGGTTTGTTAAAAAATGGGTCAACCGATATCATTCAAATTTTAAGTGTGTATAAAAGTGATAATAACGGTACTTTTCTTAGGGTCAAGCGGTTTTAGCCAATTTGCTCGAAAACGGCTCTAACGATTTTGATTAAATTTGACACTTATTAAGTTAACTCAACTGAACTATTGTTTAGCAGGATTTTTTTTTAAAGATTTACATATAAATATTTAGCCTCTTTGTCACCATTCTATATGACACCTCCTTTACTTCGTCATAAAGTCATCTGTGGTCTCTTGTCATGCTCTCCTTGATGGCCTTTTTGAGTGCCGCCAGCTTAAGTTCAATGGAACGTTCCTGGAATTCTGGTCTTCTCCTCGCTGGGATCTGCACCTGATGACCTGAAGACATTTTTCTCCAATCTATCTGATTTCGTAATTCACTCCTGATTTTCCAGCCATAGTAGCATCGCACGGTGTTTGACTGGGTCACGTGATAGAAAGGACCCCGCTGACGCGTAACTAAGTGTCTTCACTACTTAAAGTAGATATCTTTTATCAATAGATGCTATTTTAAAATCTACAATCGCTACAACTCCATACATATGTATATGAAATACCAAGTCAAGAAGTAGGTTTTGTTGTGTATCATCTACTTTCCGAAAATATTCTTCCTCCATGTAGTTGGTAAATAAATATCACTTCTTACTTTTCTATCTTTATTGCTTCATTCGACTATCTACCCATCAAAATACTATAACTGTTGGTATGACTCCTCTTTTGCTGCTTATCACTATCTACTCACTATTCTTCTGTGTACTTTCCTCGGGTCTATTATTACAAAAGAACGCCGAAGAAACCGTAACGTCTCTCCATCTCTCGATTATGTCTACTCATGAAGATATCCTTGTTGTCCATTCATTCTGTGGCCCTACGGGCTTCCACATCAAGTGTATATCTATGTATCTCTCCAGTCGGCACTTGGTTATGATGAAATCAAAACAATCCTCACCCTCTGCCACCAGCTCATCATCCATTCTCAATGTTCGAGCGTCAATTGAGTGAAGTTAGCCAGGGTCGTTGGGTGGCGGGCTCTATTGCAAGTGGTCACAAGTGAAAGTGTATATGATGATGATGATGATGATGAATTCCTTTTTTCCAATTAAAAGCGAATTGTTTTCTTGTCTGTCCAGTGTTTATTTAGGACTTGTGAAAAAGGTTCTGCCTCGTTCCACTATGTGTGCCCACGTTTCCTGTATAGCAGTTCATAGAAATCTATTAAGGTATCCTCGCCTCATGATGAATGCCCGAGTGGTCAAGAGGTGTGTAGAAAAAAATAGAAACTTTCTAAGTTATCAGCAAGAAACTTGAAGAACTTTGAAATGTGTGTATCCTTAAGAGAAGTCCATGAAAATAAACAACAGGAAGGGAAGTTAATAGACAGTCTTGTGCGATGTGGACATTTCTCAAGATTGTGTCTGTGAAGAAAAAATTTAAAGAGTCCTTTTGCCAACAGATGTTACAAGTAATTTTCGTTTTCTTTTGTTTGTTATTTTAGGATTTTTTTTATTCTTTATTTTGGGTCTCATTTGACTGAATGAACCTGTCAAAGTTTTTAAATTTAGCTTTGTGATATTTTTTTTTCATAAATGTCAAAAGAGGAAAGAAAATGTAAAGCACATCGACGAAAATATGAGGAATGGTATGGGAATGATACAGTCCAAAAGTAACTGGATTCAGCGTGCAATAGCTAATGTCATAACTTAACGAAAATCCAGTTGGCGTGCTGTCAAAATTTGTGCGTAGGCATAAAGAGCCGAACAGCATGTGGATCTGCCGGAAACTAATTGTGTAGAAAGCTGTAAGATCTTACATCTTCAAGCAGCGCTATAAGCTTGATGTCTACGAATTTGTATGAAACAATCTTTACTACACCAATGGACGATGAATTTGTAGAAATTGTGTGTAGGAGAAAAGCACAATAAGGGATATTCGTACAAACAGAAATTTAAGAAAAAGAAAATAACTCAATGCGGCTTAGGACTTAAGATAATTCCAGCCCAGACTTCATTCGAAGACTGAAGATTCGTATTACCCAACATGCCAATTAAAAGGGGAATATCGAACTAGTTTCTCAAACTGCTAAACTCTGCAGTCCCAATGGATGATTGAGCAGTCATCAAGGTTTAATATAGCATCCCAAAAAAAAACAGTGGTCTTACCTACCAACATGACTTAAGGAGATGTCCACTTGAATACTAATACCCATTTAAGTTTAGAGTGTTTATATATTAATACATGATATCAATCCATATCTAATTCGATCAAACCCAGATAGAAAACCCAACTCATTCCCAATCCGATCGCTCAATCCGCTCATATAAACGGGTATTTGTTTAATACTTTACAATTCTAGCGAGGTTAATATCGGTTTATGGTATTGAACCTGAACGTTCTTTTCAAAATTCTAATACATTGTACGCTCATGTAGTGAACATCGATATGGTGAACAAATAATATTTTACACGGGCTATTCTAAATAGTTGTGAGTGCCGTGGCTCAGTGGTTAGTGAGTTGGACAACTGTTCCAAGTTCAAATCCAGAAAAAATACCATCAACGTTTTTTCACGGCGCCACCTCTTCCGAGTGTCTGACAAACATTCAAGGGTATAACTTACTCTTCTTCTTCAAGAGAAACCTTCTGAAAACCACCTTCTCTTCTGATACGGCAGAAAACTGTAGGTTATTTTTGTACGTGCAGAAATGCATACAAAATTGTACATTGAAACGCAACAGGCGTTATTGAAGACAATGATTTTTAGCCAACTATGTGGAGTACGTCTCCACTATTGATTGAGAAAATGGTCCCAATATACCGAATATTTTGTCTAGCAATGTATTATATATTATTTGGGCTCGATTTTATGCTTGTTCTTTCTACCTGATAACGTCAGTCTTCTTCTCCCAAATTTACTAAATAAAAGATGCACTGTGTTCTTTTCCTCTCGGCAAAGCACTGTTAAGCAAATCACTTACCACTTTTGAGTTCCTTGAACAATTTTAATGATTCACTATTGACACACCCGATCTTAATCGTACAGTCTACAATTTTGCACTACTCTCCATAAATCAAATATTCCATATGCGCGTGCCCCAGCGCATATTTTCTAGAGCGTTAATACATACATCTGCGTATACCCAATTCTTCCAGTAGTGCATTATTTTGCACTAACAATGATCAGCCCATTATTAACTGTGTATCTGGCTCAATTGTCATATTGTACGATCAAAAGTATGATGACAGATATACTCATACAAACATCAAGAGTTCAATGCCAGTTAATGCAAACACTGTTGAACTCAATGCAAATTAATGACAGATGTTATTGAACCCTATACTTGGTAGAACACGCCTGTGTAGACCCATCTAATAAATTTGATTTGACTAAAAAATGCTATTTAATTAATGACAGAGAAATGGACATATTTCTAGAACCAGTTATTAGCCAAAGCATCGTTATATGGTTTTTCTTTCGTCTTATAGCATTTGTCAACTGACTCAAATACCAAATTTAATCAAAACCGTTAGAGCCGTTTTTGAGAAAAGCGACTTTTTGTTAAGTGAAGTATGGTAGACTATTTTTGGTCAAAAATCAACCATATACGCTATATTAAAGCACTTTGCCAAAGTAGCCCAAATATGAAATTTAAACAAAATCGTAGAAACCGTTTCAGCGAATGGATTTCTTTGTCCAATTTGGCTTTATGTAAAATAAGTAAACGTAGTCTTTAGGAATCGTTTAGTCTGTAGCCGCGCTGACAGGTAGACAGAATTGCCAGACAGACTAACTTCTTTTCCTTCTCTATAAAGGTAATGTCACAATTTAACAAAATCTTGATATCGAAAATTTTCACGAATCCAAAGCTATCCCTGTTTTTTTTTTTTGTGCAGTGGTGTGTGTATTCGTATTATTTGGACATAGTGCGTGGCCATTGTAAGTGAAGTAAAAACCATACATTCAATCTATCCTATATTTCCATTTAAACCTAAAACTCATCACTGTAGTTATCTGTTGAAAAATAAAAAAAAATAAACAAGAACTTCTACTTGAACTTATAATTGCCAATTACACTTCATATTGCCAATAAGTCTTGACAGCATCTGACATCATTGTCTCATTCAGGGTATATAGTTAAGAATGCAGACGGCTTACTCGTAGCAGTGCCTGTACTGGAGACTTAATCATAAATATCGGCATCATACAAGGAATAAAGTTATCAGCTAACAGCGTAACCGATACAATTATTCACACCCACAATGATTTTCTTTGAGTTCTACTTTGAAAACCCTTGGGATTTTGAAAAATGTTATATTATTAGAATTCATTGAAAAATTGGCCAAATATAATACAATATGTCAAAGGGCTTATGAAATAGTATATTAATTAACACAATGTTTGACATTTATATACAGTTGTTGACACCATGTTATAATATACATAGTTATTGACATTGCAGGAAAAACAAAGATAATAATTAGCGACGTTGATTCCTTTATCTAAGAGCAAATACTAAGCATATACAACTTCAGTTACAAAAAAGTCAACACAAGATGAGAGTAGGAAAGTACTGATATTTTTTTTATAGCCTTTTTCATATTCAAACAAAAAAAATATTAAAACAAAAACTACATACAAGTTTTATACTGAACAAAAAGAATGGGACAGTTATTGAACACATCCTCCAATGTTGCCAACTTCGTTACATTCATATATAACGGTTATCAAAATCAAAGAAAAAAGTTTTATCTGATGCAGTTTTTTACGAAAAAAGCGAAAAAAGAATAAAATAATGTCCCGAAAAAAGCAAACATCGATCAAAGTGCGAAAAGTTGTCATTCAGCAATATGAGAATGGAATATCTATGCGAGATATCGACAACAATGTAGATAGAGCTCACTCAAGGGTGTATAATATTATTAAATGCCATAAAAACACAAACAGTCTTGAGAATCAGCCTAGAAGACCATCAAGGAAATTTTTTAATGACTCTGATGAACGTTGGAAAGTCCACCAAGTAAGTAAAAATCCACATCTTACTGCACCTAAATTGGCCACCGAAGTCTTTGAAGTACTTAAAAAAATGCTCACCCGGAAACTATACGCATTGTCTTACGAAAACACAAACTGAACGGTAGAGTAGCTAGAAGGAAGCCGTTCATAAGCAAAACGAACAGACGGAAAAGGAAGCAGTTTTCCCAAATGTGTGCTAAGAAAGATTTTTCTTTCTGGGAAAAGGTTACGAAAGTAAGTTCAATGTGTTTAGGTCCGATGGTCGGAGTTATGTGTGGAGAAAGGCCAACGAAGAGCTCCGAGAAAAAAACTTACTTACTTAAAAGGTATGAAGCCTATTAACATCTTTGTTATGTTACAAGTTAATTCAAGTGATATTCATGTGGGTTAAAAATATGTTGAGTTTAGCTTAACTTAAAATCACATTCATTTGCTGACTGACCAGATGTAAATGAAGGACTTTTGAGATATATTCGTAGACTACTTCTTTTGTCATTCAACCATTGTGGTTTCTTATACCCAAGCCCCATCCCTTAGGTAGTGATTTTCGAATTTTCTCTTGTATTCTCTTGTATAGATATATATATATGCATAGGTGAAACTCAACTGCTCAGGGCTGAGAATGAGATCATAACCGTGAGGCTAAACTTTGCCAGTTGGTTTTTGGATACTGTAAGAAATTAATTTCATCACCAACCAAAATCCCTGCTACCATCTAGAATGTCCCGCGTTGTTCGAGAGGGACCCCATAAAATTTGGCCGCTGCCTTTTTAAACATAGAGGAGGCTCTTTGGAGGTACATTTCACTTTATATTATTTACTTTTGTATTCACACGGCGCAATAAAGCACAAGTGTAGAAAGAAAAACAATAAACGATTCAAAAAAGTCATTCCTGCAATTGCTGCGCATTTAAGACCTTGTGTTTGAAGAGCGTGTCAATAATTGTATCGAAATACTGCTGTGTCAATAATTGTACATATAGTATGTTACGCTACTTTTGCCAGAACCTAGGTAAGCTTTCCTGCAAATCAACAGACATAATCATAAGGTTTTTAAAATCGAAAAGATGGTGGTTTCAGTGAGTACAAAAATCAACCTTACGTAAGAGAAGAGGTTGCGTATAACAGGGATCAACTTTGACCTAAATGTGATGGGTGTAATTCCTCATACCTGACTAACCTATTTTCCTTCTTTCATATTTTAATTAATATCTATTGGAAAATATAAGGTCGATTTGTATGGCTAGTAGGCTTTTTATACTTATTCTGTGTTTCCTCAGTCTTCAACATAAGTGCATGCGAACTCATGTCGGTGAGTGGCATTAAGTGACATTCAAACAAATTTAAACAACTATGATTTTTCAAGACAAATAGGTTTCAATAGAAATTCAACTCCCTTTTAGATCTCACCTAGCCCATTATACTTTTAGTCACTATCCATTCTAGAAGTCCGTTTAACATCCCTTTTCCTTAATGCTTCCCAACCATACTACAATTAACCGAAGCCAACTATGTATGACATCCCTTGAATGCATTCAACTGAAACTATCACTCCTCATGGCATCCGCATGTAACCACATAAATTATGTTAACGTCCGCCTACAACAATACACTCCAATCTATGTATATGTACTAAGGGTGGACATTTCCGTTTAGTTCTGAGCTTCACAGCCTCTTTCTTCGGAAAAGGATAATCATAAAAACGTACAACTCCTGACACCACATACAAAAATGCTGACAATTGTGGAAAAATCATGCCCTTTTCGTACAATCGTATGGAGAAGAAAAGATCAGAGGATACGGGTCCACACTCGGACATTGTACAGCATTCAAGGAAATTAGAAAGGATATTGTCCACTACATATAAAATACAACCACCCATGTCTGCCATTCCATTGATACACCACGTCGACAGCAGGACATTGGAAATTAAATCCATAAAAGTAATGCGTATAATAAAGCTATTGTCCTTATTATCCTGTTCCTTGTTGTTCGTTTGGGCATAAAAAATAGATAACGAAATAAAATAAATCTGCAAATTGCTGTAACAACAGACTGCTGCTGGCTTCTGGTGGTGGTGGTGGTGGTGTTTGTCATCGTATCCTGATGTCTGGTGATGAGTTTGATACTTTTTTTTTGTTTGCATGTGTTTGTGGATGTGCTTTTCTTTGGGAGTACCTACTGATGAAGCGGTTTTACTTTTGCATCGTTATGATTAAAAATCTTTATCCCCACATCCTCTTCATTTAGGGACACCATCTCAAACCATCAAGGATTCGTTTGTTTATTTCCTCTGCACAAAAAAATTCCAAAGAAGATAATTGAATTATACATTTTTCATCGATGACTTTTTCGATTCAGAACCGGCCTCCTTTCTGTGCAACAACAGGTGTCTCCATTAAGCCATCCGACTTGTCCAGGATGACAGAACAAAAAATCCTTGTTTACACAACATGACATCGATTCATTGGACTCACTGCACACACGATTCGGTTCAGCCATTCGTTTGCATTTTGCATTCAATATCGTAGGACCAGCCTCAAACTCCTTGTCCCCGTTGGTATCCTCAACGGAAGTCGGAAATTGATGGGCATTGGACAGAAAATATTGTCGGCTTGTCGCCTCTTTCACTGATGAATTTGTACCGTACAAAGTCAATCAATTACAATTTGATAAGCAAACAAAATAAAAGCAGATACGTTGCCGTGCATCTGTAGATGGCCATAAAAAAAGGATCTGCATATATGAGCATCGAGTGATGGGTTTACTTATCCCGACCTTTTTGCCCAACAATTTTTCAACCTCTAGGTACAAGAGTCCTCATCATTATTATTATCGTCCTGACAGTTCTCGTACGTTTTCAAAATTACAATAAAAACGTGCGAAAATTTATTGGCACGTATCCTGGCATCTTCGCCCCAGACCTCTACTCCTAAGAGAATAAACAAAACACTTTAGTACTGCTGCTGCTGCTGCTTTGTTTTGTTTTGAAGGCGTGAAGTGAAAATTTAAATCATTATTGCAGGATAGGGAGTCCTGGAAATGTTTTGTGTCACCTGTGGGGTGGAGTTAGCACCCTCATCCTTCGCATGTCATAATTCATTGGGAGCCGGGTTAGAACCGGGTAAAGTGCGATAATTCTTGTCAGATGTGGAGTGTAATGTGCCAAATGAAACGAGACCGAAACTCGTCCTTGTACCAGAACTCGAGAGAATGGTTTTTAATAAAGAAATATCACCGGAACGTGAGCTGCTGGATTTATGAGATTTTTCACAAAACCCGATGGGCGTTGGCGGCGGTGGTTTTTCGTAACTTTATCAAAAGGAGGCTACTAAAGGAACTGTTTGTGTGAAGGAGAAAAGTTAATTTAAAATGTGAACACTTGAGTTTTGGGAGTGTGGCTGCTAATGGGGTTAAGATATGAGTGAACTGTCGATTAATTTTGAACCAAAAGCAAAGTGTGACAAGGAGTTCAATATGAACTTAGGAAGCTATGCAACCACAAGGACATTATGTACGTCGGACTTCTGCGACAATCGCTGTAGCCAAGCATGTCCACGAAGTGGAGTTTGCCACAGATGATACAATTACCATAATGAGGAAATGGCTTGAATCTTCCGGTCTGGTACTAGCTGCTCACAAGACTAAGGCTATCCTGATAATAACCAGTCGTAGGAAGGTGGAATATGCGAACTTTCGGGTTGGAAATCAGATAATCAGATCTAATGAATCGCTGAAGTACCTTGGGGTCATGTTCGACAATAGGTTACGCTTCAAAACCCACGTCGAGTATGCAAGTAAGAAAGCATCGCTGATACAGGCGGCGCTCTCTCGAAGGATCCTGATGTCCAGGACTGTCAGTTCTGTGCTTCTTTACGCTGCTCCAATACGGGCAGATTCACTTGTTACAAATGGGTGCAAGAGAATTAACTTACAGGCTATTCGCAATCAGAGTAATCAGCTGCTTCCGAGGTATTTTCGCCAAACTAGCTTGCGAACTTGCCGGAATGGTCCCAATCGACGTCTTCGCGAACGAGATGCGTGTGTGTTAGGCGATCCTCGAACTGGCAAGAAGTAAAAATGATCAGAGTGGAGGGACAAGTGGGACAAATCTACTATAGACAGCTGGACCCACAAGCTCATTCCCACCATACAATAATGGACAAAGAGAGCTAGGGGAATTGTAACTACCATTTTACACAGTTCCTATCCGGGCATGGCGGAAATACATTCATAGATTTGCACACGATAGTTCACCCCAGTGCCCGGATAAACCACACGAGGAAAAGGATGCGGAGTATGCAGTGTTCTACTGCAGACGCTTTACAGAGGTTAGAGGAAACCTGCCAAGTTCAGAAAACTTGTAAATCACATGACGGGATCACAAGGCAATTGGATGGAGATCAGCTCATTCAAAATGTGTATGCGAACGCCCTATGTAGAGCTGAAGCTCTAAGAAGAGCCCAAGAGGCGGCCTTGGAAAATATAACACAACTGCTTACCAGCCCCGCGAAGTAATAGCTACCTAACGAAAGTCCCGCGGGGAGAGTGGTTGATTTGTATAGGATGTGTGGTTAGTATGTATTCCCGCCATAGAAAAAGAATAACAACAAGGAGTTATCGTTCATGCTAGATCTTAGGGAAAAATTTAGAGGTCATTGATCCAGCTAATCAGCAGAGAACTCATCTAGACCAGACCAACTTCGGCTTCCGTGGCCGTGAAAAAAATGTTTCATGATATTTTTCTGGATTCGAACTTAGAAGCAATTGGAACCACGGCACCCACTTGATTTGATTTTTGGGTTTTAAAAACTTGCGGATACCTAACAGTTTTTTATACAAAAGGAATATCGCTTCTCAAACAGAATGAAACGTAAAGTGACGAAAACGAGGTCGAAGCGCTATTGTGTTTTGTACTTAGAATAGAGTATACACTTTTGCTTTAGTCTTTGCTCTTACACTAGATCTTATCGAATCAAATCACTAGAGGTAATAGCCATAACACATCTGACTTTTCTGCACAGTATTTAGGGTTGAATATGTCGATTCAACGAACCCACTCTTGTTGGGCTAAGTGAACAGAGACTACCTATTGATCGCAAAGAACCCATAAACCTAACTTTTTTTTTGTTTTTAATTAAAATAATCTCATGAAGTCCTTTTTCAATCACAACTAAATCCAAACCGTCTACCTATAAACCTCTCATCCTCTACCTCTACCCTCATCCTACGTTAAACAGTTTCCGCAGCCAACCAATTTGCACCTTTGCCATAAAATCAATGAAAACATCCTTCGGTGAATTCAAAATGACTCAATAAAATAATATTTTGCCATTTCTTGAATACCATCTCATCAAATCCCCCATCATTTTTGCCACTTCATCGTTAAGTGGCAAAGGAGGCGACTTAACAAAGGCATTCAAATTTTCCCTCTTCTTTGCTCTTTGCATTTCACCTTTCCTTTTTTTTGTGGCTAAAACCAATATTCTAGAATAGCTTTTTAGTGAGAGCAATATCAACACACTCACAGGAGCAAAAAAGGTGTGTATCCCATAGATAAATAAATATCTAGGTATTAAGAAGCAAATTTACTACGGATTACGATGAGATTATGGCGGGCTGACATGACTTTGATGGAATTTCATGACTGAGGTGTATCCTTGTGAGGAGTAAGAACGATGATGAGGCATTTCTTTGGTTAGGGTCATTTATTTTTCCTAAGAATATCGTTGATTTTATTTTTAACTTCAATTGATACTCCAGTGTTGCGAAGATCCAAGTGATGCAGTGTTTTGTTGAAGCCCACAATTTTGTAAATTTTCTGACCAAGGTCCTGGAAAAAAGTGTATTCATATGAAATTTAAGACGAAGTTTGTTAAACAAATTACCTCCCCCAAGAGGTTATTGGATATATCCAAGTTCAGTATTGTCTTATTCTGCACAATCAGATGCATGAACAACTTGGTTATGGAATCTGTCATAGAACATCCACTCACATCCAGATAGTTGATGGTAAGGTGCTGTGTAGCTGAGAATATTGCAGCCGCTCCATCGCTCTCGATCGGGTTCAATCTTAGTACCAACTTTTCCAACGGCTTGCCTCGAAGAACTCGACTTAAGACATATGCTCCTTCAGGGGCTATTGAAACGGTATTTACTATATTTTTTAAAAAAGAACTCATGACCAACTTACAAATAAAATTATTTGTCAAATCAAGTATCCTTAAGTCTGGGAAGGATTCTCTAGAACATGCGTCCAGAAAATGTTGCAAGCCATCATCGTGCATGGCACAGTGGGTGATGGCCAGCTTGGTCAAATGTTGACAGCCTTTGTCCAATGATCTTGATATGTAAGCCAATTGATAAGGTTCTAGCTTTACGCTGTGAAGCCTTAACACATGCCCTTAGTGACTCAGATCTTAAAAAATATTCGGCTAAAATACATACCAAAACTCGGTCAATTCATAACATCTGCTTAAGCCTCTCGCAAAACTTGTAATATCATTCAACGAAAACGAAGAACAGCCCAGATAAAAATTCGTCTCTATCGTCTTGGTGCAGTAGGTCACACGAAGCTTCTTTAAGTCTGGCAGATTGCTGAGCACATAGTCAAGTGGTATATGATCTGAAATCAAAGTCCGAACAAGAACCGTTCTCTGAACATTTTAAACAATCTTACCATTCCGTTCACCCATCGACGGTTGAAGAAAATCAATCTGCAGTCGATTTATGTAAGGCGCACATATTTCCAAAACCGTTTGAACAGTTTCATTATCATAGTCACAGATTTCGACATTCTCAAGATACTCCTGCAAGTGCTTTTCCATATAGATATTGATCCATGGCTGATTCTCAATAGCAAAGGGCAACGTTTTCCATCGATATCGATAGGATTTCCTCCAAAAGAAGTCGTCTTTTATATGGACACTTGATATTTTGAGAGGAACATTAAGGTCCAAGTTGTTAAGGATGTAATTTTTGTCCGCTTGCTTGGGGATTTCTTCAAATATAGGAATTTCTAAAAGGAGATAGATACAATGGTTTTACTTAGAACTTGGAAGCAGAATACAAACATACCAATCCAATTCTCGACAATGGTATCCAATGATATCTTTCTAAGTGATTTTGGATGAAGAGCAATCCACTCAGTATCGAATGCTAGCAGTCTGGGCTTAATTCCTGGTGATTTAGAAGTCTTTGGAGTTTCTAAATTGAAATATGCTTTATAGACATTTATATCTACTGAGCATGGAAAGTCAAAATTTCCAAAATTCATTATTAAACCGACGAGAATGTAAAAGACTTGTAACACTGATTTTTGAAGCGAATGAGTTGTTTGTTGTTATAGTTCGTGAACTGTGTCATAGAAACGTGTTTGGTGTTGGTAACATTTGAGTTCTAGTGGGATAGGCTGGTTGTTAACTGATACAACTTTCTGTGGTGCCATCTGTAGATGAATATTTGTTTTATACGAATGATCGATCGAATTCATTTGTAAACAATCCAATTAATAGTAACAGATGACCTGCAAGAATGAACTTTTATAAACAACTTCGGTAGATTTTACGTTCGACTCCACGGAAATGGTTTGTGAATACATGGTGGACACATTATACATACATTCGTTTGGTGAAAACTAAGCGTACTAACGCTAAAAAAAACTAAGAAATGCTTCTAAGCTTAGATTTGCACTTTATTTTGTCCGACAGTGTATTTATATAGACCATAATTTAAAAGCCTATCTACCAAAAAAATGCCCTCTCTTATCCAAAAAGAATATTAAGGATCGGATCAAGTTCGCCAAAAGCCACCAACATAAAACAGTTGAGAAGTGGCGTAACATACTTTGGTCAGATGAGACCAAAATCAATTTATTTGGGCCTGATACAAAAAAACAGTATGTTAGAAGACCGGCTAGAAAGGAATTCGATCCGAGATATACGGTGAAAACCATTAAACACGGCGGTGGGAACATTATGGTCTGGGGATGCTTCCATTATCATGGTGTTGGACCTATTCATTGGATAGAAGAGACTCTAACCAAGGAAAAATACATAGAAATCTGGGATACAGTTATGTATCCTTTCGCTAACAACAATTTACCGTTGCTTTGGCTGTTCCAACAGGACAATGATCCTAAACATACAGCCAAAGTAACGAAAAAATGGTTCAGCGACATGAAGATCCAAGTTCTTGAATGGCCAGCACAGTCCCCAGACCTTAATCCCATAGAGAACTTGTGGGGATTTGTTAAAAAGGAGTTGACTGCTAAACCAAAAAACAGGTCCGAGTTATGGCAAAAAGTTCAAACAATTTGGTATAATATCCCAAACACACTCTGCCAAAAGCTCGTTGACTCTATGCCACGCAGATGTCAGGCCGTACTCAAAAACAAAGGAAGCACAACCAAATATTGACCACCTTACATTCCTTCATTAGAATTATTTCCATTAACTTCATTATTTTGCTTTTTTTTAGGAGTATGTTAATGTTTTGTATACTGTACTTATTATTTTGCACAACCAAAATCTGTGAATAATTACTAAGTTCTCGTTATCTTTTATTTTTGTTTGTTGAAATTCATGGTTTTTTAGTTTATTTGTTAAAAAAAATGTTGAAGAAAATATATAATTAAAAATTATAACAATATCACTCAACTTTTGTTTTTAAATTCAAAATCAAAGTCTCCGACTTCAGTGTTCTTATTTTTTTGCACAACACTGTATGTACTATGTATGCGAGTGAAAATTGAAATATAGACAAAATTTTTGAAATTTTTGGCAAGCGTTGTTGTTCAAAAAATGTTGTCAGAAAAAAATATTTCCTACGAATACGGAGCACTTTGATATGCCACATGATGGAAAGGAAATTTTTTTTTTTGTCCTTCATACAAGGTGCCCCAAAAAGTGCCCACAAAATGAAATTCCTTGCCACCTTCTTGTGTGGGCTTCCACAGTGAATGTTTCAGCTCTCTACGTCTAACGGTTCAGGGCAGACAGACACTTTATCAAACATCACAGATTAATGGAAAAAAAATATATTATCTTGCAAAAATCTGATCCGGAAGACAACAACTTAAGACAACAATAGTCATTTAGCAAGAATATCTCCGTCTGCCACAGGAAGATCTTCGTAATCCTGTGCCTGTAGTGACAGTCGCCAGGTCTACAAGTGTTCAAGTGTTGCTACTTTTCTTCGAACTGCGTCGCAAGACTTAATTCTTGGACTTTCTTCTGAGTGCCAGGTCATACTGGTCTCACGGAAAATGAAATATCCGATGAGATTGGTAGACAAGCCTCAAGACTCAAGTCCAAAAGTTATTCACGGCCAGGGCTTTTTCTTAATGATTTGAATATCTAAAGGGTGGTTAAATTTTAAGGGCCGATGTTGAATGTGAACCACACCTAAACGTCAAGTTTTTTTCTACATTTCATTTGACATTTCTCAATTTCAGACTAACTAAATAAGAACCATGAAAAGATACACAATCGAGCAACGCGTTAAAGTTATTCAGGCTTATTATGAAAATGGGCGTTCAAATCAAAATGCATATCGTGCACTTCGTGATTTTTTCGGTCAATTTAATCGTCTACATGTGCGTACAATCGGAAAAATCGTGCAAAAATTTAAGCAAACCGGGTCTGTATTAGATGTGAAAGCACCAATGCATGCTTGTACAGCTCGTACTGCAGAAAATATTGCTGCTGTTCGCGATAGTGTGGCTGAAGAGCCGTCCACCTCAACTCGTCGTCGTGCCCAACAATTGCACCTCTCACGCTCATCGTTGATTACAAGATGCAATTGACTCAAGAACTAAAGCCTCTTGACCATTTCAAGCGTCGTCAATGGTCAGAATGGTGGCAAGTAATGGCAACAGTGGATGATCAACTTTCGAAGAAAATCATCTTCAGTGATGAGGCACATTTTCACATCAGTGGATTCGTCAATAAAAAGAATTGCCGCATTTGGGCGAAAGATAATCCAAGAGTGATTGTCGGAAAACCAATGCACCCACAAAGAGCGACTGTTTGGTGCGGTTTATGGGTTGGCGGCATCATCGGTCCGTATTTTTTTCAAAATGAGGCCGCTCAGGCAGTTACTGTGGATGGTGTTCGCTATCGTGAGACGATAACGAACTTTTTATTGCCCGAATTGGAAGATATGAATGTTGACGATATGTGGTTTCAACAAGGCGGTGCACCTTGCCACATAGCTAACGAAACAATGGCTCTTTTGCGCGACAAATTCAATGGCCGTGTTATCTCCACGTGGTGGCGATGTCAATTGGCCGCCAAGATCATGTGATTTGACGCCGTTGGACTTCTTTCTTTGGGGTTATTTGAAAGAAAAGGTGTACGTCGATAAACCAGCAACAATTCAAGAGCTAAAGGATGAGATAATTCGGCACATTAATGGCATAGAACCTCAATTATGCCTTAGCGTCATCGAAATTTAGACCATCGGATGGAGGTGTGCCGCCGAAGTTGCGGCGGCCATTTGGCCGATATTTTGTTCCATACATAATTGAATCATACCAATATTATAATAATAAAAAGAAATGACAATAATTTCTTAAATAATTTGTGTTTTATTCAAAATCAACATCGGCCCTTAAAACTTAACCACCCTTTATGAACGCAATCATACGTGGCATGACTATCTTCTATTAAGGCTGACGGATACTCGCAGGCGTAAGTGAGAAATCCACGTTTTTGTTGGTGCTCCGATAGACCTGCAAAAAGCATACCACCTAGTACCTATGCAACCCAGCATAATTCCATTTAAAAAATGCAAGTTCTTATTTATGCCGCTCGGCCTCCAGAACACAGCACAAACCTTCCAGCGTCTGATTGACGAAGTGCTAGGGATTTTGCTGCTACATAGGTAGATGGATATTATTTTGTAAGAAAAAGCTCCTTGTATCCCCAGACTCTTCGTTCTTCTATCAGTTAACCAAAATATTTTCATCTCAAATAGAAATTCTCAGTGCCTTCTCATTGAATAGGTTGAATATTACAAGCATCATCATCTAAATATAGGTCAATTACCTACTACAAATCCATAGCGCACACTTATCATAACCGAAATAACATATCATTTCAACTTTCACTCGTTCATATAAAATAAATAAAAACACCGTAAAATTGCACATAAAAAGCAATAAAAATACGTATACGCCGCCGATATATGTATGTATGCCCAAACGGTTATAAAAATTCAATTTCCACATGCGACATGGAAAGGATTCGCCATGGGAATCCTTTGTCATCGTTGTTCCTCCCCTTAACATCCAATCGAATGATGTGGGAATTGTTTTTATTCAACAAACATCGGGGACATTTATAGCGAACATAAAGAGAAATATGTATTCGCACTGATTTGCATAGAGCAATAAAGGATTCCGTCTCTCATCCTTATTCTCTACGAAAACGACGACGCCGATGAAAAGTTTCACCAGCAACTGGTCATAATTTTGTCGAATAAAATTGATAAATCATAACTTTTTATGATAATTTCAATCGCTCTCCATCAATCGATTAACATAAATGAAATACAACTTGAAAATTTTGTTACAATTTACATATCCTACAAGGACTATAACTGAGAGGGAACAGAAGTTAAAAGTGTTTTTGATTTTCAATCCTTTAACCGCAAGAGACTTTAAGAAGGGGCACAGCAAGAATTTAATTACGACTTGTTCTCCAAGCAGCCACAATGTCCTTCCGCAATTAAAAATTGAATAAAACTTTTCTCCAAAAAAGTGATTTGCTGAGCAAATTTCAGAACTTCATGATTTAGGTATGCATCCTGTTTAGTTTCTTTTTTTTAAGGAATTTTCCAATTTAGCCTGATTTATATCCTTTTTTTGCTTGCAACAATGAGAATGGGGAACAGAATAGAAAAAGAAACAAAATTGACCATTTTCCTGTCCGGAAAATTCCAATAAAATAAAAGTAAATTGAATGCGACAATGAGTTTCAAAAGGGAAGGTACTTACTTACACAGTGCCAGTAAGGATAATAAGCACAATGGAAATGAATAGAAGCCGTCGAAACCATTTCGATAAACTGTCTTCCCTGTCAGTGAGAGAGAGATTTCGATTTCGGGATAGCAACAGAAAGAAAAAATAAAGGACGAAATCCAAAGTGCAAACAGGACAGTTGAGTTTTTCTTTATTAAATTCAAACACCCTGTTCGTACTCGACCAGGCGAGAGTGAGTAGACCACAAATGGCTGGAATATTTAAATCGACTGGGGTTTATAAATATTCAAGTTGCGAGGAGTAATTGGGGTGGGGGTTGCAGCTATCGATTGTCGGGTAGAAGATTGACAAAATTTTCATTTGCGGTTAAAGGACTTTCTTTCTTTTGATTTTTAATTTTGTGTGTGAAAATTATCTGTAAAAAATAAGATAACTACAAGTATTCTATACTCCGTTCCTAACATCATTTTAAATCAATCCACTTGATTGTTGCTTCTAACAAAGATGTTGCTATCTTTAAACGAATAAAAGAAAATAAACTTCACCGCTTTAGTCATAAAATTAGCATAACAAGGACCTAACAAGGGTTTTCATTCGTCTACTTAGTTGGAGTTGAATTCTTATCCGCCTACTGATGATTATGGCCATAATTACATGGCGTAAAGCTGCTGCTTATCTGGCAAGGGTATTTCTTCCTTACTGTCATATTATGTTGTGAACGAAATTAACATAACAAATCGATGCGATAATGTCAAGTGCTTTTGCATTTTTTTATGAATTCAAGGATATTTATGTTAAGATCTTTACTTTCTAGTACCTGGCGATAATTTGGTCTTTCAGTCTTTTTTGTCTGAAATATAGGAGCTTAAATTGCAGAGATTGTTTTATGTGAAACATCATTTGTGGTTATAAAATCCTTGCATTTCTCCACATTCTTATGTATCGTCTAACACACTGCGCTATATATATTTTTGTAGAAAGATTCGTAAAATTAATTTCATCCATCTAGACAGGAGTTATGAGCCAACTTGTTCTGCTATACTGAGTAAGGGCGATTTTTTTGTTCCACTTGTGGTTGGTCTAAAGGTGCAGGATATTAGCAGATCATTGTATAATTTTTCGAAAGCTTTTTGACGAAAGACCAACAAGCTTTTCCTAACTAAGTCCAAGAGCATCACCCTCAACCCTTCAAAGACTATCATTGTGACGCTTTCCAAGAGGTAGAATCCCGAATCTGGAAAGCACCACTATCAACATTTCACTTGACCTAAAGGGCTCCCGACCCTTGTAGAGTCCCTGCCTGAGACATCGTTGCCTTCCATCCTCTGCGGTCCCGAGCACGCTGCTTTTAGTTGTGAAGACCAAGTTTTCTGGCATCGGCGACAGCTTGGTCTTTGTACCGGAGGTTCGGTCTTCTTCACCGCCTCGAACCTGGGGGCTGGGATTCGAAGATCCTCTTGGCTGAAGCATTGTTGTCCATTCGCTCGATGTGGCCGAGCCAATGTAGTCTGCGTATCTTGGCTTTTTGGACTACATCCACATCCTGGTACAGCTCATAGAGTTCGCGGTTGTATCTTCTCCTCCATTCGCCCTCCTCGCATAAGGGACCTAATATCCGACGGAGCATTTTTCGCTCAAAGATGCCCAATATTTGCTCAGCTTTCTTACTTATCGTCCAGCACTCGGCTCCATACAGCAGGACTGTTAAGATGTTTGGTCCGTCGAGTTAGGAGTTTTGAACTCAGTTGTTTCGCCAAACCGAAGTAGCAGCAATTCGCTGAAACGAACTTTCATCTGAACTTCTCTTTAGCCCAAATATAGCAATTTTGCTTATTAACAGACAATTGAAGCCTGGACTGTCCATGATCTTTGAACAAAATTCTTGCTTTGTGTGGACGAAACGCATTCCTTCTACTATTCTACGAATAGTTTGTGCTTTACCGGCCTAAGTCTTTCTATTTATGATAAAATATCAATTAATACTGAACAAACATAACATACTGATGGTATAGGAACCTTAGTATACGGATGTACAATCTATGTGTCTGGCAATACCATAGTAGTACCACACGAGCAATGTGGTATTGATACTTGGGTTCGAAACTCTCCAGCGATCACAGCGCTATTCTTCTTAGTGAATCGTCTTAAAACTACACTTTATCGTCCCTTTGGCAGTAAATTGGCTTTAATTTTGGTAAAAATGGACGTGTACAAAAAAGTAAAAGTATTCGACACAAAAATAGTTAATAAATGCATTTAAGTTGCGTTTTTTTTTTTGATTTTGACATTTATTAAAACAAAAAAAAAATACAATTCGGTACAGTGTATAGTGTTGTCAACGCGTGTTAACAAAGGGTGTGTGTCACCCTCAATGGTGTTGCCAATACCATAGTACTTATCTTATGGTATTCATACCACCAGTGTGTCTAAGGTATAACAGATTAACGCGACTCACCTGTCACCTGTCAGAAAATCTTACACAAAAAAAAGTACCTAAATGAGTCAGCCTTTACTCTTAGGTTCATACACTAAATACTTTTGTCAAATTTTTGAAAGACATTGCATTAAATTTCTGCCTTGTTGCGTTTACATGTACATATGTCAATTTTGTCTCCAAAATACACCTCGACCTCTATGTTAGTAATGATAGGTTGTTCAAAGTAGTATCGTAAGACGTGATACAAGTTTTGACACTCACTGTTAAGTTGAGAGTAAAGTATTGGTAAAAAAACACAACACTTATGCATGTCTCCCTTTCAAAATAACCTTAAGTGAAACTTTATTCACATTAGACTTAAGTATCTTTTACCCCCTTCCGCCATCTACAAAAATGATTGCATGTAATTCCAGTAAATAAAGTAAAAAAAAAAAAAACCATTACCGTAATAAAGTGTAAAATGTGAGTAAATAAAATTCACGCTACTTATTATTTGAAAATTCAATATTTCAATCTACAAAAACTTTTATCGTAGCCATTGTTTATCTGAAAGAAATCAAATTCACTGCATAAAACCACTTCCGGGTATCATTCGTTACTTTACGAGCGAGAGAAACCCAAACGCAAATGATGGAAACAGCTAATATTAATGTTACTGTGAAGTGAATCAGCAACGTTTATTTTTCTCCGCCCCCATTTAGCCCGAAGGACTCATGGGACCAAAGTCTCCTTGGTTATGGCAAAATACGAGGATAATGAAGAGTTTATTTTATTTTCTTGTGGTAATTTATGTATTATTAACGGTGTATGATTTTCATTATATCTTCTTTGAATTAAAACCAAACAATCATACCACTGCTGTTGTGTGCCGCAGCGTGGTGTGTACCTCATTATTGTGGGCATCCTTCATCAGCAGGAGGGTTACCATACTGGATGGTGCAAAGAATTATGTTTTTGTTTTATGGAATTTTATGTTCTGTCTGTGAGATGTTCTAGAACTTACGAAATCATACTAATATCTTGTAACTGGTTGTGATTCCTAGGGCGGCCAGTACATCTACACACCATCGTGTAGATTTTTGCACAAATCCAATACTTGGCCTATATTATAGGTGCAAGTAAAAATCTTCTCTTTTAACGGTAGAGTTTAAAATTGTTTGAAGCTTCAGATGCCAATCAATAGAGGATTGCCAACAATAGCCCACTTTATTCTATAAGTAAAAACTAACAATTGAATACCGAAAGACAATATGTACGCTGGTGATATCATCTATTTGGGGTTTAATGATCTAAGACACGCGAGGAAATGCACTCGCAATACCAGTTGTACAAGTATTGTGCAACGATGGCATCTATCATTAGATGACGAACTCCAATTAAACAAAAACAAAACAAAAAAAAAAAAAACACACACTTGAGCTATAGAATAGATAGTCTGGAGTTTTCTGTGCTGTAGACATTTCAGTCAATCTCGAGGCTTCATTTGGTTTTGAGTTGTGATTAGAATTTGTCGGTGTGTCATTTTTAATCGTTGACGTCATCAGTTTGTCCATGTGCTGCTTTCTAAAACTTCATGCTGCGGGCTATGTCATCGGCTGGCTAAGCATTTTAATATCCGTAATTCAATCCGTCTTCTATATTGCAATCCTCATGGCTTTGGATAAATTTGTTGATGCAATCAAGTACCGAAATAATGTTGATGAATCAGCTGTTGGACTTATGGCCACAGGTTTGAGATTTTTGCAAAAGGAATGAACTTAATGCACATATTTTGTAGGAATTGCCATTATGATATCAATTCATTTGGCTATAAGCCTTCTGGATTTGTTTGCATCGATTCTATTGATTATGGGCACTAAGAGGGTATGTAATTGTCCAGATTTAAAGGACTTCTTTAAAGAGGTTTTTTCTCTTTTGCCTGACAGGACTCACATTTAATGCTGTTACCATGGCTAATCAATAATGGCATCTCAATATTAATAAAAGTCCTTGTTCTAATGGCGATTTCGATCCCTGAAGCGAATATGCCACTGTGGACTGCGGTGATATATTTCGTAATTTTTGGTAAGTCTCGGATATAGCTTTGAAGCAATGCAGTTACAAGGTGTATTTCGTAGCAATTCATTGTTGGGCCTGGGGAGGAATTTACTTTTTGTACCTATTTGTTCGTGGTTGCCGAGATCAGGGGCTGGAAAAAGATGTCCGGAAATCAGCGAGTTACGATTTATTTACCAATCCTGACTGTAAGTGCATTGAAGATCTGGATTAGGAGTGAATCACAAATACAATTAATATATTTTTATATTTCATTTATAACGAATTGGGAAGTGTTTCTTTTCATTCAAATTAGGTCCGTTCGCGTACCCTCCCAAAACAGCGAATTTTTACGAAAATTTACGAATTTCTATGAAAAGCTGTTCGCGTACGGAAATTTTTCGCAAAAGAGAGCGCTCACGAGAGAGTAAAATATTTCCCCATACTACGAAATTTCTTTGGGCTGATTTGTGAAAACTGTCAGTTCTGTCAAATCACTGTTTTTTAAGAATTTTCTTGTTCAACCCGTTCGTTTACTTTTTCATAATTTTAGCTCTCTGAGAGAATTTGACAACCACTCTTCCAAATTTGATAATCGACGAATGTTAGTGCAAAAAGTACGCGAACGGATCTACTATTTTTGATTTATATGGTTCGAATGTAAAAACATCAATGACTTCAGTCTTTGGACTGCCATGACTTCAAAGACTTCAAGTGAAATCAATAAATACTAGTGACTTAAAAGTGACTTCAATGAACGCAGTGTATTCAAAATATTTTTGCATTCATCTTGACTTCAAAATAATGATTGCTGAATCATGACTTCAAAATGAATGGCTGAAATGAAATAAAAGTGAATTCTGAGGATGACTTCAATGACTGCATTCCGAAATGATTGCATTCTTTTACAGCCCTACTGAATTGAACCTTGTACACTCAGGGTTGAAGCAAGGAAAATAGTCATAAGAGTGGCGAATTATGATATATACTTACATGGAAACTTGTACTCCAACAAGAAAGCTATGTACTTTGACAGGGCAAGGACCGAGAGACTGTACAATATGATAAAAGGATTGGAGTAGGAATCATCAAAGGGCATAACGCTCTGCGGTACCATAAAAAGAAGCTTAGCCGGCCTGAAGAAGAACTGTGCACAGGATGCGGTGACGAGGGAGTTCTAGAAGACACCATTCACTTCACAGGCCACTGCCCTGGACTTCAGCATTAAAGGACTGAGTAACTACTCTTTACTTGCACCGATACGTAGTATAGGGCAAGTTTTGGATTCGTGAAAATTTTCAATCTCGGGATTTTGATAAATTCTGATATTATCTTTGTAGAGAAGTCAAAAAAGTGGGTCTGAAAATTCTGTCTGTCTGTCTGTCAGCGAGACTACATCCTAAACGGGTTAACGGATTTTGATCAAACTTCACATCTAGGGTCTGTCCCTAGAGGAGATATTGAAATTTTTGTATTAACGGTACTTTACTTAGCGCCAATTTAACAAAAAGCTGATTTGCTGGAAAACGGTCCCTACGATTTTTTTTTAAATTTCATATTTCGGCTAGTTTGGCAAAGATAGCGTACCACATTTTTGGCTAAAAGCGTTAATAACGCTACTTTACTTATAGTCAAATTGATAAAAAACTGATTTGCTGGAAAACGGCTATACCGATTTTTTTCCAACTTTATGCTGGATCGAGCTTAGATACATGCTATAAAATGACTTACAATATTTTAGCCGAAATTTGTTGTAACGGCACTTAAGGCCGGTTTGTTAAAAACAAGGGTCAACCGATTTCAATATTTTAGTGTGTATAGAACTGGGCTAATGCTAAAAGATGGCGTTCCAAATTTTTGGCTAAAAGTGATAATAACGGTACTTTTCTTCGTCAAAATCAAAACGTAAGCAAAATTTAATGAATACAAAAGAAGAATTTAAAAAAAAAATTTCTGTTCATATATTTTTTTTTAAAGTTCATTTATTTCCAACTAACAGCTCAAAGGTGCAAGTACGTACGACCCAGTCGTGTACTTTATTTTATTTTAATATGGAAACTACGGCCCCACTGTGATTATTCCTCTAGCCGATGCTAATCATAATGGGATAAATAATTCTTCATTGACGAAGCACTTTGAACGCCATCCAGGTCTTTAACTCTATGTACGAGTTAAAACTGTCTTCTCTGCATTAATGGAGAGCCCATGGCACCTCAATATGTATCATTATATGCACGTAATATAATCTAAACTGAAATTTGAAATCATCAAATCATTGCAGACAATTTGACAACTGAAAAAAAACCTCATAGGAGACTGATGCTATCAAGTATCTGAGTAATTCCACCTGTATGCCAAAAATAGTCAATTTCTTACTCTAAACATCAAATCACGTTAATTAGCAGCTATAACAGAACCAATGCATGCAAAAAAAAAAGTATCTTCAACTCTCTATCCCTATCTATTTCACTTTACTACAAAACAATTCAAACAGGATACTTAGTATACCCGCAGGCTTCGTTTATGCTTTATGTCAACAGATGTCCTCATGTGGACAATAGACATATCCTGGTCAGTACTCAGTACAGAACTCGAAACAGGAGTGCACGAGTAAACTTTCGGTGATGTTCTTCTTTTTTTTTTTCAAACTCTCCATGGAGTATGCATGTAAAAGATATCCTCGTTATCAGAGTATCTTGTCATCGCAAGTTCTTTTTTATGTGGATTTTTTTTTTCCTGTGCCTGAAGTAGGACCGTGGAGTTGACAATTTTTTATCTGCTTTTGCTGGCTTTCTGTAAGTCTTCATTTTCACTCTGAATATGATGGTAGAACAAAAAAAAATGGACTGAAGTGGACACAGTATCCGATTGCGGATTAAACACACATTGGACTCAACAACATGACAGGGGGAGGTCGGGCTTTCTTTTTATCATATGAACTCGTAAAATTTTCTTTTTAATTCGGGAAGAAGGAAAGATTAATTGTTTAATAAACTGGTATCATGAAATTTAATAAAGTTTTGCCAAAGGATAGGAGGTAAGCTATACAACTTCAATTATTTCAAGTTTTCAAATATGACTGCTCTTATAATCCCGATATTATTTACTGGCAATGCAAAACACACGTCCTTTTGAAGGAGAAGGAAAATATCTATGAAAAATAAAAGAATATATTCATATACTTGGCTTCATTGCTATGCTTACTCAACTATACGATAAGTGCCATAAAAATAATTCAAAATAAATTGCTTTACATAAAAATTGGCTTCGTCCTGCGTTATTTCACTTTTTTTTTACTTCTCTCCTCGAACTAGATACAATGTATGGAATGTATCTAGGGTACAACAACGGTTGAATGAAGGTGAATGATGACGATGCAAAACATTGGCTCCATCATCATGCTGAGGATGATTATTTATAAGCAAATAATTTGGTAATAATAATGCTAGTCATGAGCCGAACATAAACAAATTTAATTTTAAGAGGATTTGTGGGATCTTTCTTAGAAGTCACGAGGTAATGTATCTATTTGTTTGGCTTTGATGGGTATCTTGCGTGGTGCTCTTTAGTTCCTTTGAATCGGGATACCAACAGAGTAAGTAGACAGTAAATTTGTGCAGGTTGAAGAACTGTGTGAGGAACTGGTACAGAGATATTTGGCTTAGGACAAGTTAGTCTAACATATATAAAGGGTGGTTAAATTTTAAGGGCAACATCGAAATGTGAAATGCGAAATGTCCACCTCAACTCGTCGTCGTGCCCAACAGTTGCACCTCTCACGCTCATCCTTGATTAGCATTATGCATAAAGACTTGCGTTTATGGGCTTACAAGATGCAATTGACTCAAGAACTAAAGCCTCTTGACCATTTCAAGCGTCGTCAATGGTCAGAATGGTGGCAAGTAATGGCAACAGTGGATGATCAACTTTCGAAGAAAATCATCTTCAGTGATGAGGCACATTTTCACATCAGTGGATTCGTCAATAAAAAGAATTGCCGCATTTGGGCGAAAGATAATCCAAGAGTGATTGTCGGAAAACCAATGCACCCACAAAGAGCGACTGTTTGGTGCGGTTTATGGGTTGGCGGCATCATCGGTCCGTATTTTTTCCAAAATGAGGCCGCTCAGGCAGTTACTGTGGATGGTGTTCGCTATCGTGAGACGATAACGAACTTTTTATTGCCCGAATTGGAAGATATGAATGTTGACGATATGTGGTTTCAACAAGGCGGTGCACCTTGCCACATAGCTAACGAAACAATGGCTCTTTTGCGCGACAAATTCAATGGCCGTGTTATCTCCACGTGGTGGCGATGTCAATTGGCCGCCAAGATTATGTGATTTGACACCGTTGGACTTGTCGATAAGCCAGCAACAATTCAAGTGCTAAGGATGAGATAATTTGGCACATTAATGGCATAGAACCTCAATTATGCCGCAGCGTCATCGAAAATTTGGACCATCGGATGGAGGTGTGCCGCCGAGGTCGCGGCGGCCATTTGGCCGATATTTTGTTCCATACATAATTGAAACATACCAATATTATCATACTAAAAAGGAATGACAATAATTTCCTAAATAATTTGTGTTTTATTCAAAATCAACATCGGCCCTTAAAACTTAACCACCCTTTACATATGTAGAGAACACATTCAGAAAATTCTAATTGAAAAAAAAACTTTAGTCCATACTGTCCGACGTATTTTGGCTTTTTGGACTACATCCACATCCTGGATGTGGAACTCATAAAGTTCGCAGTTTTATCTTCTCCTTCATTCGCAGTAAGATGAGCATTTTATAGAGGATCCAAGGTAACAGAATTCCTTAACAATCCCAAAATTGTCTTCATTCACTGCAAGGCCAACTCGTTCGAGCTATTCTGGTGCTACGAATTGCGTATTTCTAAATTAGACAGCCAACCCCCCTGACCACCAGACACTTATCGTGCTGATCGTGGCATACGTTCACATTTGCTTCGGCAGCATGAGAGCTTTGTCAGGTATACCTGGCTAGATGTAATGTTGCATCTTTAATGCTCCTTATAGACACAATATATGTGGCACACAAGCTGGAAAGCTCCTTGACGTTTACTGAAAGTTCATGACATAAAACTTACGTCTCGACAGGGCATATGATGGTGCTGACTACTTATCCTGTGATTGTCATGCTTTTGCTCATTTGACCGTTCTAAAGTGATTATGTGGTGACCGTTGATACTGCTAGCTCCTCGTCATCGAAGCAAGGTGCTTCCACACACCAATGGTTTTCTTCTCTCAATATTTATTGCACTCGAAATTCTATCTTTAACATTTCTGCGACGTTACGACTTTTTTTTACTTTTTAGTTTCGCACGACACATTCCACCCAACACCTACACTAACCTTCTAACGTTTTTTTTCCATTCAAATGAGATATTAACACCCCATAAATCTTTCGAGGATTCTGCATGTGATTTATGTCGAAGGGGAGCTAGTCCTTTTATTTTTGTTTTCAGCAAGAAAAACAAAACAACCTCTTACCACGAAGACCAGACGGAGGAAATTGATTTTTATCTCTTCGCTGTTTTGTTGCGTGCAAATACTCATATTTTATTAATTTCAAAACCAAACAAATACAAAATAAACAAATTCCCTGTAAAAACACACCAAGAAACAATTTCCGAGGCACAGACCAATTAAATCTCGGCTAATTTTACCACGCAAAAGGCACGGTCTATTTAACGGTCGAGGACAAAACAACCCTTTGAAATTAGCGAAACGAAAAACTTTGCAACATAACATCTGACCCCTAAAGGCCCAACCACCACCCTGCCCGATTAATTTTTCCATTAAAAATAATTGTTCTTCGTAAAAGATAATTTCCTTGATGTAGGGTTAAAAATTAGAGTTGGCGCCAGCAAGGATCTACTATTATCCCATTTCATCTGCTATTCTCTTCAGGCTGTTGTTTGGCATTTAGCCGACTCGGCGAAAGTTTTCAAATTAAATTAAAAAAAAAGAATAACAAAAATAAATCCTGATGACTGCGCCGTTTCTGATTAAAAGTCAATAAATCATAAAAAAGGATAAGACACGAAGTTGTTATGGAATCAATTTGTTTTTTTTTTTTTTGTGTTGTCGGTCCTGTTTTGCTTTTCATATTAGAACCCATCCTGGTGATGAAAGGGGATTGAACATTTCATCCAATTAGATTCAAACACTTTGCAGTAGATATGTATGCAAATCAAATTGTATGAGCAGCATATGGAGTGACATGAGCTTCTGTCGCGCTATATTGAATGTGTTCTGACAGATACACGTTTAATCTATTGTCGTGTTTTTATTTTTAAATTGTTTGTATGCAGATACCATCAAGAGTACCTACAAATTTGACGCCATTCTTTTCGTAAAAAGATGTTGACTTCAACATTAAAAAATCTGTTGATACAAAATTGCAAATTATAAAAATAAAAGCCGGGCTCAACCGGGATTTGAACCCGGGACCTCTCGCACCCAAAGCGAGAATCATACCCCTAGACCATTGAGCCGCTTAACATAAGCGTGCTCGAGTTAAGCTTTGTATCTGAACCTAACAGCGTTCACTTTTGTCCATGTGTACCAGTTGACCCAAATTTTTAATGCTACACGTGCAATTTATTGCCACGGTTAAATGGAATTGAGTAAGTTTTTGCTTTAAAGTTAAATATTGCAGTGAAAGAATTAAATTTTAAAAATAAACAATCAACTTATTATTCGGTTTTATGATTGTCATTCAACATTTCCAGATCTAGAAAATATTAATGCAATCACCATTCTTTTGGCATTCAAATGATTGCATTCATTTTTCTACCATTCATTTAAAGGCAATCGCTAGATCTATTGGTGTATGGTTTAGAAATCGATTGACTGCATCACTGTAAGATGCATATAAGACCGGGCTAAAATTTTGTCGCACTTCACAAAACTCACGCCAACAAAAAATTCAAAATTAAACTGATAATGTGCAACATATTAATACTTAATTGGCAGCTCTAAGCTACACGTAAACGTGAAGAGCAACTGCTTGTGCAACGATCCGAATACATTAGATGATCAACTATAGGTAGGAGATTACTATGGTGTCGTGTCATTAGCTAGATTTTAACATAACCTTCCTTACCTTATGTCCTGTATCCCCTTGTGGGTCCTTGTGCGTCTACAATGCCTACGCGCTGGGGTATGTGCGAATTCTGGAAATGTGCTTCAGCTCTCCCCAGCACGGATTCAACGTTGGAATAGAACAGTCGTAGCTTGAGGACCTGGCGATTGATTGGAAAACTACTGACTGTCCAAAAGCTTTATACTTGCACCGATACGTAGTATTGGGCAAATTTTGGATTCGTAACAATTTTCGATCTCGGGATTTTGATTAATTCTGATATTACCTTTATAGAGAAGTCAAGAAAAGTGGGTCTGAAAATTCTGTCTGTCTGTCAGCGAGGCTGCAGCCTTACCGGGTAAACGGATTTTGATCAAACTTCATATCTAGGGTCTGTAGGGTAATCCCTAGGGGAGAAATTGAAATTTTTGTTCTAGCGCTAATATAAACGGTACTTTACTTAAGGCCAATTTAACAAAAAGCAGATTTGCTGGAAAACGGTTCCTACGATTTTTTTTTATTTCATTTAACGGCTAGTTTGGCAAAGTGCTATAAGATTGCGTACCACATTTTTGGCCAAAAGCGTTAATAACGATACTTTACTAACAGCCAAATTGTTAAAAAATTGATTTGCTGGAAAACGACTATACCGATTTTGTTTAAACTTTATGCTAAATCGAGTTTAGATACATGCTATAAAATGGTTTAGAACATTTTGGCCAACATTTGTTATAACGGCACTTAAGGCCGGTTTGTTAAGAACAAGGGTCAACCGATTTCATTCAAATTTTTAGTGTGTATAAAACCGTGCTAATGCTAAAAGATGGTGTTCCAAATTTGTGGCTAAAAGTGATAATAACGGTACTTTTCTTAGGGTCAGGGCAGTTTTATCCAACAATTTTCTCGAAAACGGCTCTAACGATTTTGATTAAGTTTTATACTTATGCTAGTCTTATGAAGTCTAATAAAATTATTTAGAGCGGTACTTTATTTCTTGCCAACTCAAGAAAAAATCGTTTTACTCGAAAACGACTCTAAAGATTGTGATTAAATTTCATATTTGCGCTAGTCTATACAAATGCCATAAGATGGCGTACCAAGTTTATGGCTAAAAAAGCGTATAACGGTACTTTACTTATTAACTAGTTTTAGAAAAATGGCAATTTCTCGGTTAAAATACAATGAATTTTGGTCAAAATCGAAACGTAAGCAAAATTTAATGAATACAAAAATATGATATTTAATTCTATGATGAATTTAAAAAAAAAAATATTTTTATATAAAATAAAAAAAATCCGCTGTCGCGGATGCCAGAAAACTTGGTCTTCACAACTGGAAGCAGCATGCTCGGGACCGCAGAGGATGGAAGGCAACGATGTCTCAGGCAGGGACTCTACAAGGGTCGGGAGCCCTTTAAGTAAGTAAGTAAGTAAGTACCGCATAAAGCAAACTGAAGTTCGGAAATTGCATAGATTATGTTGGCTTTTAGGATGAATTTGGTTTGTAGTTTATTGGCATGGACCTTCGACTTAAAAAAAACCCACAAGAAGAAGTCTAACAAAGACAAGTCACAAGATATCGGGCGCTAACTTTTTTTAAATTGCCATAAGGGGGCACACACTGTAAAAGGTTGGGAACCCCTGGTCTTTGGTGTTAAGCCTAGGCTAGGTAACCTGGGCTTAGCAATCCGCGTTGAGGCAAACTTCTAAAGCTACGGAAATCGACACAATGCTTTGAATAAGGCTACATTGACGACCTTTGACTAATTTTAACATAAGTCGACTTGTCGACTAATTTTAACATAAGTCGACTTGTCTCCTCTTGTCCAGAACGAATTACATCTTTATATCTGAAAACATTTTATATTTTCATAAGCACTATATTGTTGAATGAAGCAAAGCATTCGGTGTCTCTGATCTTGACCAAACAGGGTTCCACAAGTAATATGTTTTTTTTTTAACATTTTATATTTTTTTTTAGTCAATCTTGGATTTGAACCGAGTACCTATAGCGCGAGAACTAGACGACTAATGTTCTGAGCCACGTATGCAATTTAAGTGCCACGTTCTAATAACAAACTTGAATCACGTAGCATGAGTACATACACAGACTGAAGAACATATAAAAAATTGTCCACACGATTTCTCTATATAATGATAAAAAAACCATAACAAATGGAAGACAAAGCAGCCTTTTGCTACTTTTTTTTCTTCTTATATATTGACAATGATCAATCTAAGCACGATTAACAAATGAATGACTTGAAATTAAGAAAATGTTGTTAATACCGAAAGCATAAAAGAAAAATCGATCTTTTTTTTTTTACAAAAAGAAAACTGGGCTCAACCGGGATTTGAACCCGGGACCTCTCGCACCCAAAGCGAGAATCATACCCCTAGACCATTGAGCCGCTTGGAA
Source organism: Chalcosyrphus nemorum (assembly GCA_949716465.1). Lineage (NCBI taxonomy): Eukaryota > Metazoa > Arthropoda > Insecta > Diptera > Syrphidae > Chalcosyrphus > Chalcosyrphus nemorum. Next base: position 73,584,282 of record OX454333.1, read on the forward strand.
GCGATGTATTCGAATCGAACTGCATAGTACTTTCACTTTTTGTCTAAGCACTCAACTCAAAGTAGTTTTTATATTGACATCTTTTGTTTCCACGCCATTTGGGTATCGAGGTACATTTCGCACTGAGGTAGGTTATGGGAACTGGTACCTGATAATACAACTGTGGCGCAGAGTGCATAATGTAGTTAGTTTTATGATTTTGTTATGTTAAATACAATTATATAGTGGTCATCGAGGGGATGTAGCTCAGATGGTAGAGCGCTCGCTTAGCATGTGAGAGGTACGGGGATCGATGCCCCGCATCTCCAATTTTTTTTTTTTATTTTTAGCGATTTTAGCCATCATATCATAAATATCATTATGCTGCGGATTCGAAACGCTGGCGTTCGGTAAAATGAGGTAGATGAGCCAGTAAAGGTACCGCTGCATGTTGGCTTCCAATTTTTCGAATGATGAGAAAACACAAAGCCATATCGCTTTGTTATGAACGAATCCTTGTATATTACAGTATGAGTGAAGTTGGACTTGAGGATCAAGTAGCTAATTCACTGGATCATCTCAAGTTTCCACATTTCATTGTGGAGTAAGCGATAAATTAGGAAAATACACGATACATTTTTACCTTGTTTAAGTGATGCTATCGAGCCTAAAACGTCTGTATCCCCTATAAGTTTTAAAGTTCAATATTGAAACTTATCAAGATTATAAAAACCGGTCTTGGGTGCACCACATCAGATATGGACGTTGTATTCTAGCTTTGAGCTTACCTCGAACATGTGATCGTTCCATCGATGATGGTTATTAATAAGCATAGTCTATCAGCTTCCGCGATCCAAGTACCATTCATGGACAATGGTTGAGAGTTTTGGTGTCATTTGTGAGACAGAAGACAGCATTTTTATATAAACCCTATATGATTATGCTGCCAAGAACGGAATTTAAAGAGTTTGGCATACGTTGCCATTGCCCTTCTACGTCTAAAAAGCTAGGACGTTAGTTGGGGAATGAATATGAAAACCTGATGTTTTTCTCCTAAGTGGAATGATATTGGTCGGAGTGCAAGATGTGCTTTTAAGAACAGGCTGGACAATTACTGCTTTCTGTCTTCGCGGAATGTTCCCAGAAAGATAGGACTAACAGAAAAGCTTACTAAGAGGTTTTGCCAAACGGGAGGACCACAGTACTAAAGGGAGGGTGCCACCTGGGATATCGGATTAGTGTATGTTAAGACCTTTAAGGACTCCTGAAAAACTGCGATTGCAAAATTCGACTTGTTCCATAGAAGCTTCGACACTCTAAAGCACAGGGACAGACAAAGCTCTATCTTGCAATGTGGAGTTTGCTTTAAATTGGGCAGCAAGCAGATTGGCTTTGTCTACGAAACTGGCAGCTTACAAATGAGCGTAGGTTAACTATTTGAACGCCTGAACTGAAGACTACAATTATTATGGAATATAAACCTAAAGGTCTTAAAGACCTTGTCAATATTGTCATGACCAAAAATATTTCATATGTAAGGTGTACCTATAACAATTTTTTTTGTAGTACACTACAACCACTCGTACATACTAAGTTCATTGCGTTTATATTGTGTACCTTTTGAATTTTTATGATTTTGCTGAACTGCTACCTGAATATTAATAAGTAATGTGCTGTTACATGAAGACCGATTTGGTTTTTTTGAATTCGAGTTTTGATGCAATGTTCACCACGGGGATGTAGCTCAGATGGTAGAGCGCTCGCTTAGCATGTGAGAGGTACGGGGATCGATGCTCCGCATCTCCAAAATCGTTTTTTAGCAATTATAATCTTTGTTTTTTTCTATTATAAAATTTTTGATTTTTTTTTTTTTTTTCAATTCAATATTCAGATATTTTTAAATCAAATTAAAACGTATCAAGTTTTTAAGAATGTGGTATCTACATAGCTACATACATACGAGTAGTAGTTGACTAATAAGCTTTAATTTCTACTCAACTGTTTTGTGTCACACGTGCCTAAGGCGCTGTTGCAATGATAAATGTTGGTACAATGGCGCAGATATTGAAGATATAGAAAGTAGAAATTTGTATAAGAAAAACACCTTTGTTTTTCACAACAAATGTATAATTTTTGAAGCGACATCAAAAGCGTACGAGCAAAAAGTACGAGATAGTGAATACGCTTTTGAGTTATTTTACTAAAAGAATATTTCGTCTACCAGTTAGTACAAACAAATTATCTTATACTGCTAGAGACATGTCTGACTCCTCTTTTTATGAAGCCAATTATTATTATTAGAACGCGGGAGAACAAACATGCTGGCTAGCAAAGTAGCCCTAGGAACAATATCCAACAGAAGTAGCTGCTACCGAGACTGGATAACTTTATCGCAGGAATGTGTGACAGAATTAGGCACAAATGTTCTGGATGACGAGACATGAAAGCCACTACTACACCAACTGGTAGCCAAAATGGCCGCGGTTTCACTACATAGTACTGTATACAGACGCTTAAGTTGAAATATAGTGCCGCTTATTTATTTCCGGACCGAGCATAAACTGGAGAAAGATGAATGATACTCAAATAAAGAGGGGAGCTACAAAACCTTATTTATAATCGGCATACGGAATTATTTTTTGCACTATATTTTATGTTGAGCGAGAGAACATTCAGTGTTTTGTGGGTAAAAGTGTCCCTTAGCCTGCCGTATAACCAGACGAAGATCTTTGCAACTAGAGTAGAAGGATAATTTATTCAATATTTATATAATATTTATTTATTTTCACAATCAATGCACAAGAGTTGGAATATGTTGTCCCTCATTTTTTTTTTTAGATTTGAGTCTACCTCGGATTTGAACCGAGTACGTCTAGCGCGAGAACTCAACGACTAATGTTCTGAGCCACGTAAGCAACTTAAGTGCCACGTTCTAATAACAAACTTGAATCACGTAGCATGAGTACATACACAGATTGCAGTATATGACTCTAGTAAAGAAATGAAGAATATTTTGTTCAAAAAAAAGAAGTAAAAAACTTAATTTCATTTTTGCAAAAAGAAAGCTGGGCTCAACCGGGATTTGAACCCGGGACCTCTCGCACCCAAAGCGAGAATCATACCCCTAGACCATTGAGCCGCTTGCAAGTGAGGTATTGGAGTTGAACTGCTTAGTTGGTACCTAAGGTACTTTCACTTTTTGTATCTTTCAATTCGAAGTAGTTTTATACTGACATCTTTTGCTTCCACGCTTTAGGGTATCTGCGAGTAGGTAGGTACATTTCGCACTGAGGTAGGTTATGGGAACTGGTACCTGATAATACAACTGTGGCACCGAGGGCATAATGTAGTTATTTTTATGATTTTGTTATGTTGAATACAGTTACATCGTGGTCATCGTGGGGATGTAGCTCAGATGGTAGAGCGCTCGCTTAGCATGTGAGAGGTACGGGGATCGATGCCCCGCATCTCCAATCAACGTTTTTTTTATTTATTTATTTATTCTATTAATTTGCAAGGAACAGTACAGTGAGAAAGAATTACTACAAATTCTTTTGATTATTTTTTAAGGATATTTATTAAAATAATGTATAAAAAATATGTACATATATATAGTTTAAAAATAAAATACGAAGCCGTATTGCTTCTAAATAGTGAATCTCATAAAAATATAAGATCAAAAAAGAATTAACAACAAAAAATAATTTGGAGATGCGGGGCATCGATCCCCGTACCTCTCACATGCTAAGCGCGCGCTCTACCATCTGAGCTACATCCCCTTCATGACAATTGCATCGAAACCCAGGAAGCATTTCAATGGAAGTAAAATACATAATTCGAATATATCACAAGGCAAACGTAACCAACTTACGATATAGAATAGTTAGACTATGTTCAATTTAAGCGGCTCAATGGTCTAGGGGTATGATTCTCGCTTTGGGTGCGAGAGGTCCCGGGTTCAAATCCCGGTTGAGCCCGATTGACACTTTTTACTAATGAAGTACAGCGTATTTTTTATGCACATTTAGCATTAAATATATGTGTGCATTTTTGACATTTTGACAAATATTAACATACTCTTCAGAACTGTAAGTTTTACACTGCAAAATAATTGTGGTCCTCAGTACATTCGCTCTGAATAGAGTTCTAGGTTTAAATCAATAAAAATGAATTCAATAATGGGTAACACCGATTTAATGCATAGCACTTAAAGAAATTAATCCTCAAGTAATCCTCTATCTTAATTGAATAGTGCAGATAATTTTGTTCAATCGGTAAGTAATTACAGTCACTTTAAAATTTATTTATTCAACATTTAAGTTAAAATACATAATTTTTGGTTAAATATTAGTGAATTTATTTTGTTAAAAGACCTAAAATTTAATAACTGGACCTAAATATGGCTAAATATGGCTTCGTTATTGGCTAACAGTGCCGGAAACTGACACAAAATATGAGTTTGAAAATGGGAATGTTAGGACGATCTTGAAACTAGATACCTATGTATATGTTTGAAAAAAAATCAAAACAAATTTGGAACCATTCAAAAAAATTAGTTCAGAGAAAGTTCTGATCTCAACATCGCTATTTCGGCAGGGTTAGAAGGATCTTCCCTTTTAACATGATAATACCAACTGAGCCGGTCATGTTTTTTTTTCCTGCTTGTGATAGGTTATTTTACATGAAGGCTTCCTCGAACCTACGAACTTCTTATTCCATCAAGCTTTCTTTATCCTGCTCTCTTGCATCTGCTCAGTTGTAGCAAATTTATCCTCACAACTTTTATGCATTATCCATTAGTATATAAGCGCCGAAAATGCAACTGATATGTAGAGCTTACGGTTCATAAAAGAAAGCGAAGTCTTACCGCCACTTCATATACATACATATGTACACATATATCCCAGATTTTCGGAACTTTTTTCTGTTCTAGTAAAATATGTCTAAGTCTAGTCTAATTTCGGTACCCATTTCCCTCCAACAATATCCACCCATAACGAGCTGTAACACGTTTGGTAGCTTCATCATTTCCGAAGAAATGCATTTTGAGATCCGTACAAATTTGCTTCAAGCAGATATAATGTAGGACATTTGAAATGACGCTTCCCTCATTCCATGGTGGAAGTGCATATCATGCTCTCTATTTTTTTATTTTAAAAATTATAAACATTTTTCTAGTCAAAACTTGGAGTTGAACCGAGTACCTCTAGCGCGAGAACTAGACGACCAATATTCTGAGCCACGTAAGCAACTTAAGTGCCACGTTCTAATAACAAACTTGAATCACGTAGCATGAGTACATACACAGATTGGAGTATAAAGTTTATCAAATCATTTTCTCTAACGAAATAATGGAGTAATGAAAAACAAAGCAGCATTCGCTGATTGTTACTATTCGTTTTTCCTAAAATTGACAATGATAACTTAGTACGAATCAATTCTATGACTCTAGTAAAGAAATGAAAAATACTTTGTTCAAAAAAGAAGTAAAAAACTTAATTAAATTTTTGCAAAAAGAAAACTGGGCTCAACCGGGATTTGAACCCGGGACCTCTCGCACCCAAAGCGAGAATCATACCCCTAGACCATTGAGCCGCTTGGAAGCGTTGTCTTGAATTCAAACTGCATTGTTGATAACCTAACTTACTTTCGCTTTTTGTATCTTTCAATGGGTCTAAGCACTCAACTCAAAGTAGTTTTTATATTGACATCTTTTGTTTCCACGCCATTTGGGTATCGAGGTACATTTCGCACTGAGGTAGGTTATGGGAACTGGTACCTGATAATACAACTGTGGCGCCGAGGGCATAATGTAGTTATTTTTATGATTTTGTTATGTTAAATACAATTATATAGTGGTCATCGAGGGGATGTAGCTCAGATGGTAGAGCGCTCGCTTAGCATGTGAGAGGTACGGGGATCGATGCCCCGCATCTCCATTTTTTTTTTTTTTACATACATATATATATACATATGTATGTACATATTTATTAGAGTTTATGAACTTATAGTACATATTTATTGACAGAACTCTCTCTTTCAACGATCGAATAAGGAATAATATTTAAAATCAACAAAGACAATCTATATATTATTGACAAATAAAATAATACACTTAGATTAGTTTAGGCAAAGTACTAAGGTCTAATGTTAAATATATATATAATTGTATTTAAAACTTAGATCGTAGCACTTCCCCAACTCGAACTTGAACACACTCGAATATTCATCATCTAAATGAATAACCAACATTCAATGTAATTAAATCCATAAGCAGAAATATGGTTTATATTCACAGAACTGTTACGTAAATTACTTCATGTTAAAATGTATTAAAAATGTATTAAAAAAAAAAAAACAGAAGTGAAATAGAACTGGAGATGCGGGGCATCGATCCCCGTACCTCTCACATGCTAAGCGAGCGCTCTACCATCTGAGCTACATCCCCTTGATGGTCAATCGGTTTAAGTTTAACAAATCCAACGAAAACTAAAATCCATTTAGAGCAGTGCCGTGGAACTACCTTTTCCACTTCCAAAAGGTGTTGCACGTACTACAGACATTCCAAAGAAGTGAAAGTAGGTACCTACATATCTATGCACCATTTGATTTGAATCTGTTAGGCTAAATTTAAGCGGCTCAATGGTCTAGGGGTATGATTCTCGCTTTGGGTGCGAGAGGTCCCGGGTTCAAATCCCGGTTGAGCCCGGATACTTTTTTTTTTGTCCAAATGCTTATGCAAATGAAGTCACTGCAATCACTGTAGATTATTTGCTGTAATTTCCCTGAGTAAATGTTGTAGTTCAAGTTATTATTCGTACTGAGTTGTCTACGTGACTCAGAACAATGGGTATTTTGTTCTTACGCAAAAGGTGTCTTGTTCAAATACCGAATTCTTAACTCGTGATTGGGAAGTTTGTATGTAAAAAAAAACATAATTATTTGAAAATACAATTTCACAAAAACGAATTTTAATATTAAATTTCCATAAAAAAAAATAATAATGGATAGAATGGAAGGAAAGATGGTCAACTCAATTTTGTCAACTGAACAAACAGCAGGAAATAAATAGTTCATTATTACTTATATTAGTATACAAAAAATATATTTTTCTTTTAGTTTCTGCGAAAAATGTAGAACCCGCCGATTTATTCGCGAATTAACAAATGTTTCTTGCGAATTGTCAAATTGTATTTTCTACATACATATGTATTCGAACTTCTCTCAATTTGTTGGTTTTTTTGTGAATAACAAGTAAATTTCGAAGATTGCTGCCATTACATAAATAAAGTGCACAACTGGGTCGTAAAAATTACATATATCTATAAGTTTTTTATGCAGTTAAGATCTATAGAACCAACGATATACTAATATAAATTTTTAGTGTAAAACTTTGAGGTTGGCTCTAATTAAAGTACCGTTATTACCAACTTTTTCCAAAAACGGCGTATGACATCTTATAAGACTTCAGAAAATAAATCCAAATCTGAAAATGAACCAACATTGTCTTAGCCGTTTAAATGAAAATGGCATTTTGTTAAGTTGGCTATAAGTAAGGTCCCGTTATTAGCCTTTTTGGCCGAAAATGTGGAAGGCAGTCTTCTATGACGTCATGAATCTAGTCTACGGATGCAATTTAAACAAAATCGCTTGAGTCTTTTACGAGAAAAAGGACATGTTGTTAAGTTGGCTGCAAGTAAAGTACCATTATTAACAATTTTGGGCAAAAATTTCGTACGCCATTTTATAGGAGCTTACTAATTTATTTTAAATATGAAATTTAAAGAAAATCGTAAGAAAAACCCTAAAATCCTTAAAAACCCCTAAATCATTATAAAAGTACCGTTATTAAGGCTTTCGGCCACTTTTTAGCATTTCCAATTTTTAATCTAATGTGAGAACTCTAATAAAATCGTTTAATTTGTTTTCAAGAAAATCGTCTCTTAGCCAAATTGTCCATAAGTACCATTACAACAACTTAAGCCAAAATGTGGTAAATCATCTTATTGCACGTCACAGTGTAGAATTTAAACGAAATCAGCCTTTTTCAAAAAAAAATTATAAGTGAAGTACTGTTTTTAACAATTTCGGTAAGAAATTTTGTGTGTAATGGTCTTAGAAAGCGTCCACACTCAAAAAATATGTTTTTTTTCTGTGAAATAATTCTGAAATGCTGCGCTCGATCTGGATCATTTACATATTTAGGTTGTGTTTTTTTTTCACCGTGGAGTTAATAGAGTGCTGATTAAATTTATAGATACAATTAAAAATACTACATACATAACTTTAACAATAAACGAATAACTGTTATATTTTTGAAAACTTATATTAAGAATGCATCCATTGAAGAAATTATTTTCCTTTTGAATATACCTACATATCTACACCCATTTTTTAATTTTATAAAAAGCAATTACAATTTAATTTTAAAATATTGAAGAGATTCCTATGGTGTCTATTTATTGAATTTATTATTTTGCCGTAACTCTTTCTAAATTAACTTTGAAGAATGTTATCCCATTCCATACTTCACTTTTTTTTAAAAATTTTAAATTATTCTTCCATTATCGTTTAAGAGTTTTCTTACACCAATTGCTTAGGTACTGAAGACTTCAAAATCCCACTACAAAAAAAAGAACGGTAGGTAAACCACCACTTATCCTACAGTTAAATACGTTTTTGTGGAAAAACAATTTAACATTTGCATGGAAAACTTTTAACCGCCTCCGAACTTTGGAGCCATTAAAACAATTTAATCTCTTGAAAATAATGCAAAACTTTCTTTTCAACTTTTACCATTTCAGATAAATCGTTTACTTCCTCGGTGGGTCCTCGCCGGTTGGTTGGTTAAAATGGTTCCCCAAGGGCCAAAAATCAACTCGCCCTTGGAAGAACACCGCGAATCAGCCCCAACCTCCAATCCGGACGAGTTTTAGTAGCGTTTAATTCGGTTTGAAATAAAAACAAAAATTACATCACTGCCGGTTTGTTGTGTGATTTTCTTTGCTGTAATAATTACGACGAAAAAAAGAAACGTAACTTTTGAAGAAAATCTGAAATTTCCTTAACACCATCGTACTTCTGCCAGTTTTGGCAACGTCCCTCATTTGTGTGTCATGTTTTGAGGTTATAAAACGACCAACACTTTGTGGCAATGGATACTCGGATCCCTTTTTGTGATTTTCAGGTTTCACGAGTATTAAAAGTTTTATGCTGGATAATTTGATCGCACTTTGGATTTTATTTTGGCGTGACTTTTATCGGGAAACAATTTCCTGTCTGCAATCAATAATGCTATGGTAATTGCCTGGTTTTGTTTATTATGATGTCTGATAGACAGATTGAGTTGTTAACATCATATGGACGCAGTTGAATTTGTTTTTATAGCAAATGGTCTAATTGAGATAAAGCTTAATCCTGCTTTATGGCAGAGGGATACGGATGTTACCAAAACTATACGAATAATAAAACGAAATACTTTGGAATATTGTTAGTTTTCGGCATCTTTAATGTCACAGCATTTCCACACTTTAACCAAATAAATATGACAGCTGTCATTTCATTTTAAAAATGGAACGTATTACAGTCGAACAACGCATATTCTTGGTGAAAGTCCTGCGCAAAAATTTTGCAAAATGAACAGTTTGGGCGCCATGCTCATCCAAATCGGCTTTGAAGTGACAATCGTTTCGTTGGAAACCTACGTATGTAAATATGTAGATATAAGGTACGTCGCTATGTGCTTATTTATACATACATGGTGGCGTGTAATAGTTTCATGCATGTAAGCGGGACACTCGCAAACCCTGTATAGACCCAATTATCGATCTCATTTCCTCGCGCTCAGTAAATAGATCCATAAGTTATCATAAGACGGTCATTTCTATGATATGATTTATAAAGTCATGAAAAAATGGAGCATATGAGCACCACTTGTACGAAGGACTGCCATTAGACATATGCCTTTGGGTGCAATTCATTTTTTTTGCCGCGGTGTCATTGAAATGACAGTAATGTCAATAATAAGAATACCACCTTAATTTTACCAAAAAGAAATATACGGGCTCAACCGGGATTTGAACCCGGGACCTCTCGCACCCAAAGCGAGAATCATACCCCTAGACCATTGAGCCACACATATATAACTTGTGGTATAATCAAGCACTTTCTAATTTAGCTTTGCTTTGTCTACATCTTTATCTACCAACTACATTTCACTTGTATCTACTAATGTTTTGGAGTATCACCGTAGTTATTCATGCAGTCTACGTAGACAGAGATAACTTTTGATGTGACAGTTGAGCAAACAGGCATATAAGTTTGCTTATCTCGCATGACAAATTTGTTTGTAAGATCACATGACCTTCTGTCAAAATGAAAAGTAAACAACTAGTCTGTATGAGTTGACTGACTGTCAAAGACCAAAGGTAGAGTCGAAAAGAAAGCGGGCATATCGTTCAAACAGAATGCATATATGTATGTAGGTAAAACGGGTCAGCCTGTAAATATCAGGTTACAGTTTCTGCGAATATAACGAGAGGAGGAAAGCAAATTAGTTATTCTTCACTAATGATGGAGCTTTCAGTTGTTAGTGTTCTAGGCTACTGTGCGTGTGGTTCCAAGAAAATACCAAACCCAACTTCTTGCGAGCGTCTGATAAACATGCAAGGACTTATTGTCATCTTACTTACTTACTTAGGGCTCCCGACCCCTTGTAGAGTCCCTGCCTGAGACATCGTTGCCTTCCATCCACTGTGGTCCCGAGCACGCTGCTTCCAGTTGTAAAGACCAAGTTTTCTGGCATCCGCGACAGCTTGGTCTTTGTATCGGAGGTTCGGTCTTCTTCGACGTCTCGAACCTGGGGGCTGGGATTCGAAGATCTTCTTGGCTGGAGCATTGTTGTCCATTCGCTCGATCACTCGATGGCCGAGCCAATGTAGTCTGCGTATCTTGGCTTTTTGGACTACATCCACATCCTGGTACAGCTCATAGAGTTCGCGGTTGTACCTTCTCCTCCAATCGCCCTCCTCGCATAGGGGACCTAATATCCGACGAGATATTTTTCGCTCGATATATATATCGTCCAGCACTCGGCTCCATACAGCAGGACTGGTAAGATGAGCGTTCTGTAGAGCATTAATTGTGTCCGTCGAGTTAGGAGTTTTGAACCCAGTTGTTTCGCCAAACCGAAGTAGCAGCGGTTTGCTAGGGTTATTCTTCGTCGGATCTCTACAAAGGTGTCATTTGTAGGATTAATATCCGAGGTATGTGAACTCCTTAACTATCTCGAAATTATAGCTATCAACAGTGACGTTCTGACCAATGTTTTGGATAGATAAATTTTTGTTTGTAGATAACATATACTTCGTCTTGTCCTCATTTACTTCAAGACCAACTCGTTTCGCCTGCTCATCAATAGCCGTAAATGCCTCTACGACGGCTTGCCGGGATCTTCCGATGATGTCTAATCATTGTTCAAAAAATTGTTTATATTTTGCAGTAGCAGACGATTATTTTGTCTCTCTTGATTCTTTTAGGCTTTTAGTTTGAGTTTGGAATCTTATCCACGTATGATCTAAAAAGATGCCACAGACAGTCAGTTAAAGTGGTTCAAGTTATATCTGCAACATCCTGCCTATTTCGAGACACAAAAGTTGATGTCTTCTCCTTATTACAGATGGTGAGCTTACCGATCAAACTCAATGAAATCGTACACCATTTACCTATCAAACATCATGAGTAGAAAGTGGATTAAATTTGGACAGAAGAGAAACTAAAAAACATACCCAGACAAAAACAACAACAACATCCAAAATCCTTTGGAAAGCCAGTCCTTGCTGATTTGTTTTTCTTCCATTTCGGTACTTCCAATAAAGAAGAAGCTCTCCGGAACGACAATACATACATTCCATAGCTTAACCAATTTTACATGACTCCGACGTGTTACATTCCTCAGCATTTTTATTTTCCTCTCCTCACTTGCTTTACTTCCTATCAAGAAGGCTCATCCATACCACCACCTGATGCCCTAATATATCTGGACAGAGGATGATATGGATATTTATCTCCCACCAGGCATACATCTCCTCAGATATGAGAAAAATAAACATACATCGAGGACGGATGGAAAAAGGAGAATACTTGTGGTGGCAACCATTAGACACGAACTCCTGGATGATGGTGTTTTTTTTTTCTTCTGGCCCTCCTTCATACTTAGATCCTTTTTCAATTAAAATCAAATCGTATTCTTGTCTATTGCGGTTGTGTTTGTTTAGGACTCTCTCTGGGTAAAAGCACTCCGGTGGTCTATACTCCTCCCCGGGAAAAATAAAGTGGCATCACTGTGTAAAATGTGGACATGCACAAAATGTGTTCGCGGTCAAGGATTGGTAAATAACTATTACCAGTTTTATTCTTTTATAGTTTACATACACATCAGACACATTAATCAAAGCTTATTGAAAATCCCAACTCATTTCCGGTTCCACCCCTTTTCATTTACATAAAAACAAACCCTCAACCCTGTCTATATGCGAAATCGGAGAGAAGACAATTCGAAGCATGTCCTTTTTCACTTCAAATTCAAATTCAAGTACCGATTGGGCGTATGTACTGAAGGATTCAACAGAAAAAGGATAAAAGTGAAATTTTATGAAGTCGCAATTGGAGCGTCTGCTTGTCTTTGACTTAAGGTTTAAGGATTAAAAGTGACAAAAACAAAATAATAATTTATTTCAATTCAAGTCCTTTTAATCGGCTTATGGAATTGTAAGAGTTACGTAGATTTCAATTTTTTATAAGCACTCTGCCGACGTACGATATGACCAATTTTATGTTTCTCTATAAAAAAAAAAGGATATCTCTATTTCCTGCTTCTCACGCACTACGTGCGGAAGGAGATGTAAACTGAAGGATGTTGGAATGTCCGTGTTCGTTGCACACCTTCGTCATATTGTCTTCGGGTTATTTTTCGTCTTAATAAATCAACCAGATAATCCTGTCAAGATTTATTGGATGATTATCTGTTTGTAGACAGGTGGAAACGAAAAATTTCCATCATTTGGATGAGGGTGGGATTCAGTCGTTCGAAAGAACAAGGCGAGTCGTGTGGAAAGAAATGCGTACGAATTGAAGTGGTATATCAGACTTGAAATGTATACTTGCACGTACGAGTCCTTTTCACCTACAGAGATAGAGTAGTCAATTTTAAGCAATTTAGGTTTGGTGTAATAGTTTCGGTATCGCTCACAAGCTGTAGATCTGAGTTTCTTCGCAAAATTATTCTTAGGAAAGATGTAAGCTGAAAAGTAAGCGTCAAGTCTGGTTCATGTATATGTAGCGTGTTTGCTCTTTACCGAAGACTTGATCGCTGAAACTGCAGTAAATCAACATTCTCTTCATCCAAGAGAAACAAATGTTGCTATAATTTTATCCACAACATCAAATTGAGATTAGTGATTGCTCTGACGTATAAGTGCATCATCAAGTGCAACAATTGCGTCAAGTGCATTAAGTGCAACAAGTACAACCCGTGTATCAAATCAAGTGAATGCAATGAGTACAGAATATAAATCCGCTGCAATAATGAAATCAAGTCCATCAAGTGCAACTATTGTATCAAATGCAACAAGATCTTCAATTGCAACTATCTGCGTCAATTGCATCAAGCACATCGTGTGCAACAAATGCTTCAGCTACCTAGTCCCGATCTAGAAGGATAAATGTGATTTCCAAGTGTATATCAACTATAGAGGAATAAAGCGGCGCACACACTGAAGCCCTTGGAAGGAATCATTTGCAGTAGTCTATCCCCAATTTCTGTCATACCGCATAGCCAATGTCCCAGGCAAGAAACATCACTTCAGATGCCATTCAAGCTGTCGGAATAGTAGCTAAGAATTCCCAAGCTAGAAAACAGAACCTATACATGATTTTGATTGACCTGGAGAAGCCCATTACCACTAGTGTGGTAATATCTATGAAAACGTTACACTCCCGAAGGATACGTACAAATTATAAACGACATGACGTTTAATGACTGCTACTAGCTATAGTAACGAAAGGCTCATCTTGTACATTAAGAGCCTTTGTCAGTGGCGGGATACAATAGGAAAATGAGCTCCCTAAAGGTGCATCCAGACCGAGTTAAACATTTCTGAAACACTGTTTCGTGAAACATTTCATAAACATTTCTGAAACATTTCATAAACATTTAATAAATGTTTCACAATGCGTCCAGACCGAGTGAAACATTTCTGAAACATTTCAGAAACAAATAAATGTTTCAGAAATGTTAATGAAATGTTTATGAAATATTTAATAAATGTTTCAGAAATGTTTCGCTCGGTCTGGATGCACCTTAATATTCAATATTGCGTTCACAAGGCATGATAAGCGTTAAAAAACCGAACGAGGAATGCAGTACGAATAAAATGCAAACCGAAAACGACCTCATTATTTTTCAAATTTTTGAGAAACATTTTCAAGACGGTTTTTAGACCAGCAATAATGCGTGAATCAAAATCTTGGAAACTACTTGGAAAGAAAATCTCTTTCGGTCTTTACAACCAGAGGAAAAGTGCTGGCTCTGCCTAGAGACGGACACTTGCAAAGGAGTTGAAGAATTGTCTCTTTTTCCCAGCATTCCATCAGGAAAAATGTACATGAAAGGTAATGTCTGCGCAACATCTGTGCAGATATGACACAGCTCCGTACCCTCTGCAATACAATAGCCTTGATAGTGGCCTGTCTGTCAATTATGATGAATACGGTGCTTAAGGTGGCTACAGACACTAAAACATGGTACGCTTATCAAAAATCAAAACAGATTTAATTTTACTCGTACCAAACATCAACCAAACTGTGGCCTATTTCACCAACTACAACTTACAACTATAAATTTGTGCTTGTGGACCTGAACTACAAATCTGTAACCTGGACCTAGGTTCACAGCAAACGATTGGTTGGTTGGTTGGTTGGAACCGGTCCTCGATGAGGATGCACTTAGACTTAGACTTAGTTGATCCATTGTGTTGCCGATGTGTAAGGGTGGGTGGGTCACCCTCTTACTCAGGGAACCATTTACTCCTTATTATGAAGGAAATTATCCTAGCCGTACAGGCATTGTTTATATCACTTAGATCGTTGAATAGGTATTCACCTAGTGTGGCCTTTCTAATGTTGGCAAGCGCGGGGCACGTGCCATAGGAGGTGACTGATAGTCTCCTCTTCTTCTGTAGGGGATGCCCAGTCTTTGGGCATGCCTTCCTATGGCACAGTGTCCGGTGTGGGTGTTTACGATTTTGGAGAGGGTTTCTCTCTTATGTTTCAGAAGTCCGATGGACCTGGTTTCATTTAGCGTCGGCCAAAGCAGCCTTGCAGTGTTACAGTGGCCGAGCTGTTACCACCGATGGTTGGCTTCTCTCACCGCGTCGGCATGGACAAGGTATTTAGCATAGGACGTTGGCGCCTCGATGTCGGTGACGTTTATGCTGTTTAGACCTGAGGAGCCTCGTCGGGCCAGTTCATCAGCTTCGCAATTCCCTGGTATATTACAGTGACCCGGTACCCAGCAAAGGGTGAGGTTGTACTGTCCAACTATCTCGTTCAGAGATACGCGGCAGTCCTTCACTGCCTTGGATCTCGTTGTGCTGGATCCGAGGGATTTGATGGCCGCTTGACTGTCGATGTATATGACAATATCCGATACTGATACTGCACTAACCGCCAGCCAGTCAGCTGCCTAACGAATGGCAGTCACTTCGGCTTGGAAAACGCTGCAGTAGCTAGGAAGGCTGAAGGAGAGGTGAATGTCCAGATCTTTTGAAAAGATGCCAGCACCGACTCCTTCTTCGGTTTTGGAGCCGTCCGTGAAGATTGTCAGCGATTCATGGTGAAGGACCTCCCGTTGTGTCCATTCTGTTCTGTCGGGTATTATGCATTTGTAGTCCATGTTGAAGTTGTGTTCAGTGGGCAAGTGGTCGGTGACCTTTGGAAGATGGCGCTGCATCAGAAGTATTCTGGCAAACGATTGCAAAGCACAAATATGGTGAAACGTAATTGCCTGACTATTCTACAAATTTTGTTAAAAAATGCTTGTAAATACAAATTTGTAAGTTGGTGAAATAAGCCACTGGTATCTCACCTATGTTGAAGTAGTGTACAGATGTTCAACATGTACTGAGACCGTGCCATGTACGCGTACCATATTTCAGTGTCTGTAGCCCCATTTAAGGGACTCGAGGTGTTTTTGAGTTTTTGAGATTGTAATATTAGATGACGACCAAAAGGTTTGCTCCACCATCTTCTTCGTTGTCAAAGTCTGACTGCACAACATGATGACAGAAACGTGATATGAAAGGCGAGTGGTAATAGCTGCAGTATTACGTTCAGGCCCTCAGATGCAGCAGGACTGTTTGAGTTCAGGACTATGATTTCGTAAGCTTTAATGTTTTTTTTTTTTTTCAACAGTCCATTGACCATTCTTCTACTAGTTCACTTCAAAATGTAAACTTATTATCCTATTTTTACATTTTATTAAAAAAAAATACAATTCCTATGACAAAAGTTTTGCATATGGACTCTCTACCATGGTTCCCCTTCCTCGTACAAACAACATCCTGACAAAACATTTATCATAAAAAAAATACCAATAGCACCATCAGGAGCACTAAAGCAAAAATGAATACCAAAAGAAGAGAACAAAAAATAAACAAATAAAACAAAAAAAAAAGAAAAACAAAAGAAATGAAAAATCACTGTTTATCCAAATGAAAAGTCTTTCTCTTCATTTTTATTTGCTTTTCCTCCCCCAAAAACCCCCAAAGAAAACCGTGATTCAAAACAGCCATCCCTCACCCCCCCGCAAAAAGAACGCGAGCAACGTTTGAAGAAGAATTTTAAATTTCCATAATTATATGCATCAGCAGGTTAAAGAATAAACGAACGTGGAAACACCAACCACTGAAACAATGCCAATAGAAGAGAGAATGTATTTCGCACAACAATGCTTTTTCGATTCACTTGCGTAAATATTGACAAATAGAAATTATTTAAAAACATTATAACGATTCGTTAAGAATAAGGTTTGAAGTGAAATGCATGACAGGATGCAGGATAATTCATTTGACTGAAATAAGTTAATTTATTATGGTTTTATAAGGCCTGAGGTTTCAGGTCATTCTAGGGTAAGGTTGACCCAGAATTGATTGGAAATTGGATTATGCAGTGCAAAAATCCAAGAGGAAACCCCGGCACACTTTCCGACTGTTACATTTGCCAAGCCGATGTAGTGGAAGCCATCGCTTGTTGCAAGCATGGAAAAGGACAGGAAATTGCCTTATCACAAACATGTGCAACAAATTCTTAGATCAGATCACTGGAATGTTGTCCGTTGAGTTGAAAAGTGAAAGATCATTAAGGTATTTAAGCCAGGAACTAACAGCTAGCTCCCATAGAACTAAAGACTTATCAACGAAGCTACACCTGTAGAACAAGGTGAGATCCGATCCTTTCTAAATACACTGATCAAGGACACTGTATTATGCTCTGATTAAAGATGCGAATCTAACTAACAGACAACAAAGCCCAGCCGCCGCCTTAAAGTTTCAGGGTAGGAGAGAACCAATGCCATGCGAGGAACAAGGAAGTGGAGCATAGTTTGAGATGTAACAAACGTCAGTGTACTGCCTTCAACTTAGCTTCATACTATCTTAAAGGCCACAAAAATCATCAAACAAATGCGAGAGTAAAACTGTCAGCGTCACACCAAGGACTTTATTGAAAAAATTTGAAGAGTCTAGACCTTCTAATGAGGACTGGAGATAGCTTTCGACAACTTATAGACAGGATAGTCATGAAAAACATCACGTATTATATCAGAACTCAAACACCTCGACTACGCCGACGATGGATGTATGCTTACTGCCTCACTGAATAATGGACCTTCACCAAATGATAGCAAATGTGAAGAAGGAAGCAGACGTCGTTGGGCTGAAAATTAACTCCGCAAAAGAAAAAGGCACAGCCCAGGACCGGAATCATCAATACGTATATGAATATTCATTGCTGGACAGAGAGAGTAAAGAGTTTCCAATACTTTCAATGATGGAAGAGAACTGGATATAGCCAGCCGAATAGGCAAAGCAAAATCTGCGTTTGGGATGCTATCCACAGTTTGGGGAAGTAATACAATTAGCTGAAACACCAGGCTACGTCTCTTCCATTCCAACATTGAATCGTGCTGCTATGTAGATGTGGTACCGAGAAAACGACCGTTACTATCACTAGGAAGCTTCAAACGATCAACAGTAGGTGCCAACGCTATATCTTAAGGATTTTCCGGCCAAACCGCATCTCTAACGAACTGCTTTATCAGAGGTCATAAACCTATATTGGTTACACCCTCCGAAAGAGTGACAGGTCCATAGCTAGCCACGCTATGCAATGGAACCCGCTTACCCAGGATGACAGAATACGCGGCAGTCCTAGGAGTACGTTGCGCAGAACAGTTGAGAAGGAAGCACTTAGAACTGGGAAAAAAGTTGGGGAGCGCTGAGGCCCATTTGCAAATAAAAAAAACACTTTATCAAAATCGTTCTAGTTTTCTATCAAGACTACAAACAGTTTCAATTATTTTAAATCTTATTACCTACAACAAAATAAATAATTAACACAAGCCTTAACTTTCCAACACTACGAACTATAGGTTCCATGAACTAATCAATAACCACCATAGTATCCATCATAGCCTCCACCATATCCACCTCCAAAACCTCCGCCATATCCACCTCCAAGGCCTCCGCCGTAGCCAGGAAAACCTCCGCTGTAACCAGGATACCCTCCGCCAAAACCAGAATAGCCTGGGTATCCACCTCCAAAGTACGGTGGGGGAGGTCTATAATATCCACCACCATAGCCCGGCCCGTAGCCATTACCACCGCCATATCCAAATCCTCCTAGTCCTAGACCCACACCGATTGCAGCTCCGACTCCCCCAATACCTCCGACCCCACCTTTGAGTAATCCAAATGTTCGTCCCTCCGGTTGGTCATTCTTCTTATCAACCGCAGAAACACTGATCACGAAGAGCACAAGAAAAAGGATCTGAAATGCACGGCCTTGTATAAAAGTGGAATCCACAAACGAGTCTTACTTAGATTACTTACAAGAGCACGCATTTTAACTCAATCACGACCTGAATAGTACTAAGTCTTGTGGATCCTATGACAATACTTTATACTTGAAAGCAGTGATGAGATTCTTTTTTGTCAAGTCGATTCACTTAGTTAAACAGTTTCCAGTTTTGCATGGTCAATTCAATGAACTCAGTTGTGTCATCTCAACCGTGCATAGCCAAAAAGTATCTACAACTTTTGGTTTCATACAGGGTCAACAAACAACATTTAACCATTGCTTGAGATGGTCACACTAATGTAGACAATATACTTGATAATTAGCCAGCTTAGGAAGTGCTAATAGAGTGCTAATGAGAACTGTTAGACTAAGGTAAAGGTTTGAGAGTATTTGGGAAATACCAAATGAGTATGGATTGTGTTTTGGGCCGATGGAATTCATTGATGCCAATCAGCTGGAAGTAAATGTGACGTTATGTCAAAGATAACTTTCAAATTGACCTTCCTTTTTTTTATTATTTCGGAGCTTAAACATGACGTCCATTGCCGTCAATATTGTTGATCTTATTGATGCTATGACTTCAATGTAGGCTGCCCTCTTGAATTCTGCGCAGTTTGTGAGCTGGTTCTGCTTTTTAAGTACCTCCAGACCGCGTCCAGACCGAGTGAAACATTTTTGAAACACTGTTTCGTGAAACATTTCTGATTTAATAAATGTTTCAGAAATGTTTCTCTCGGTCTGGACGCTTTGTGAAACATTTATGAAACATTTCAGAAACAAATAAATGTTTCAGAAATGTTTATAAAATATTTAATAAATGTTTCTGAAATGCTTCGCTCGGTCTGGACACCTATACAAGTTTAGATTGCAATCTAAAATTTCACCGAAATTTCCGAAATTTTTTACTATAGGCGGGTTTGAAGGGTCGAACTATTCCCAGTGAATATATCACTCTAGATAGCAGAATGTGTGGCAACATTTGAGAAGGCGCTGATTGCATCTGTGAGGCCTTTTTTACTGGAATACTCGACATGTATTTTGAATTGCAGCCTATTGTGTGACCCCTTTTATGCCTCCCGATGTCTTCGACATTCGATTTTCTGAAGCTTTAACGGGCGTCCGACAAAGCTGCTCTACCTCTGACTTTCCCAGTTTATCTAGCAGGCATATTGGTTGATACAACGAAGGTTTTACGGGTAGCTTAAGTCCTTAGATAACAATACCAGATGCTGGAAAGATCAGTTCAGGAAAGATCCCCACCTTTGCATCGTTTCTATAAAAAGGTCCGGTCTCTTATGGACGGTTGCTTTGACCGCCGTATTCAGAACGCTTCATGTAACTTATCAGTTGTGATTTCCGGCATATGTTCCGACTTTGTTGTGTTGTTTTCAGAATTGTCGGACAGGACATTTATTGGGACTAACTGCACTTCAGCTTCGTTGTCACTATGTAATAAGCCACTTCCGAGAGATCAAGATCTGCTGCGCTACATAGTTCTAACTATGATTTATGATACCAAACTTATTATATTGACCGTTCCCTGTGGCACCTAAATTTAAGCTCCTTCCCCATCAAACACTTTCCACACGGATAGTACAGAACTACACACCTATACAAACCTGTCTTCGAGTAGTAGTAGTAGCCTTCTTTTGTGTCTATTCAGCTATCCTCGTAAGACCCACATTCGAATTCTTATCACTCTGCAGTAAATTTGGATTCCATCCTCTGGACATAAACAATTCATAGAACATTTCCCAAAATCAGTTCCACACAATTAAGCCATCACCAGAAAACAACTCAACCTCTTGGTAGGTATTCCACCGCCCCAACCTTAAGGCAATCAATTAATTCACAAACTATCTCTTGTGCTCATCCCCCCGCACGCAACCAAGACATTGTGCGACCCTTCTCATGCATATGCAAACATAAATATTTAGTTACCCAAAAATAATAATAGTTTAATGTCCTTGATAGCGTTGATTTAATAACATCTCCCAGCCACTTGACTCCCGTTTAACATGTGTCAGCGATTCCACACAAGACTTTATCCCCTCCTAGTCACATAAGGATAAGGATAGTAATTAGTTTGAATACACTAACAGTCCTTTCTAACTTGGACGATTCATATATAAGATGAAAAACACTCCTTCGACATACGGGGAAAAAGGACATTTATTTATAAGGACAAGGGACAACAGAAGAAAATCCTTATGAATAATTTAGGTGTAACATCGTGTCCTCCCTTGTCAGTGGGAAACCATATTTCCAACATCTTCTTCAAGATACATAGATACACGCCTAAAGGTTGCAACACGTCTTTGGCGTATCCTTGCAAGGAGATAAGTTAATAAGAAACATAATTTGAAATTAAATTGATAAATTAAGGTTTATTGTCAGACATGCGGCATATCGTTGTGCGGAGAGGAATGGTTGATGGTCCTAATTATTTACACACGTAAAGGACGAAGTAAAATTTGTTACCAGCACGTTTCGACACAAAAAAAAAAAAAATGGAAACATGCAAAAAACTCCACAAACAATTAAAATGAAGACAAACAAAAGGATAATTTCTCTTATCTTGTTAAAGTTAATATTTCTCTGACGCGATTTTATATTATTTTTTTTAGGGATGGCATCAGGTACAGGGATCCAAAGTGGCAAGGACTAAAAGAAATTAAAGAAGAAAAAGCTTTAATCCTTTTGCAGAGGTAATTTCTTGTTATACCTAATTGTGCGGTCGTTTTCTAGGGCTTAACTTTAATTAGGAGCCAAGAAGACGGCGACGACAACGACGACAACGACGACAACGACGACGACAATGATGACGATTCAAGCAGCATGTTGTATCCTTGCTTTTTGGAATGTTTAATCAGTGGACCAGCATTTTGTGTTACCTAACTGGACAATTGCCTAATTTGGAGTTATTAAATATGGGAAGGCAGGTCTAGGTGTGGGGGATAAAGGGTGGTGTGTTATCTTTTAGTTTTAAGAAGGGTAAGGAGTCAGTTGGATCCTTTGTGGTACTTAGAAAACGGTTTTAATAGTTGAACGTTATTTTAATGCAACAGCAGTTGATGTTTGTTAAATATTGATGGAATTAGCAAGGGAATTGTTTTATTATTTAATGTAGTTGTTGTGAAATTATATTACTGTTTATACATATATATACAACTCAGAATCGGCTCCTTCTTCGTACTGCCTTAGAGAATAGAGAAATGCCGAAGCTAAGAAAAAAAAATTGCAATTGCATCTTCTGCGTGTTCTTATTTCTTTTTTCCATTATACTGGAGCTTGCTAGGAATAGTCCAAATGAGCTACTGGCTAGTGAGATGCCAAAAAACACGGCTACTGTCTACATATATCCGCAAACAAAAATAGGGATCATCGATGTTTTGAGTTCGATTATTATCGGACATCGATGTTTAGTAGATAGATGTTGACATCGATGTTTTGCCAACATCGCTCATTCCTAAACGGCATACCTTGCCTTGTTTTCTAAGTTTGGTGAATCGGAATCACATTTTTTTAAATAAATTTGAACACTTTGCTACCGTTGTTCCAGCCTAAGTCTATTTATGTTTAAGAAGCAAACCAAGCTGAGCACAAATTACCTGTCAAATAAGTTGTGATTGTACTGCCAGTTTGAAAAAAAAACAGCCATTTAAACCTTTCCATTAAGAATAGAAACTCTAAAATATTCCGTTATCAGCACCTAAACTTGTGTTAGAAATATTAAAACAGCTAAGCTTAGAAGGAGTTCTGCGTGCAAATCTTTGAGTAGGAATCCAACTAAGTAAAATCTGCAACGATGTGGCGATGGCGACGATAATGCGAAAAAATTCCTCTTCGATTGTCCTGCCTT
This sequence comes from Chalcosyrphus nemorum, assembly GCA_949716465.1. Lineage (NCBI taxonomy): Eukaryota > Metazoa > Arthropoda > Insecta > Diptera > Syrphidae > Chalcosyrphus > Chalcosyrphus nemorum. The sequence goes on from OX454333.1 coordinate 73,607,257, forward strand.
TGCTAGCCATAACTTTTTATCATCTATAGCAGGGGTGTCAAACTTTAACTCACTTAGTGACACTTTTTTTTTTTAAAGTATGGCAACGGGCCACATTAAAAAACAGAATGGGTTTTTCGACACGGATTTCTGAACTTTGACAGGTGATTGCGATCATCTTGTTGAGGCTACATTTGTCAAATTTCTGTTCTTTATTTAGTCTGCTTTGCCAAATCAACGTGAAGAATATTTAACAGCGTTCAACAATATCTATTAAAATAGAGCTTCTGTTCGAGCAACATTTCCAGTCCACTTTCGTTGCATTTTCACTGTCAGTTTTAGAGTTTTTTAACAAATGATTACTGTCCCGTAAGTTCAGTTTTCTTGTCTAATTTCATGGGTAAAAAACTCCAACTTATCTCTATGATTTTTTTCACTTTGTAAAAAGATTTTGGGTGGATTTTTTAGGAAAGCAGGCCTTCTCTTTTAGTCACTTAAAATCTACCTATATCGCCATCAATAACATACATTCCAGTTGTCATATAACTTCTTCATCCAATTTCCAAAAAATGTCACTTAACCTCTCAAATGAATTCAATTGAAATGCACATGAAACTAGAGCATTTTTGAATTGATGTCACGGGCCACAAGTTGTTGTCGTTCAGGCCAGCCATGGTGTATATATACATGTGAATAAATGATCAGCATCACTAACCGAGTCGATTAAGCCATGTCCGTCCATGTGTCACCAGCTTGAAGCTTGAAGTTTTGATGGGAGTATAGAAAGTGTCCCGCAGGGAATTTTCTCAAATCTGGCGTCCCTAGTTATGCCTGAATGCTCCAGTGCTGTGTTTCCTATTCCAATAAAGAAAAACATTTTGAGATGTATAGTAGCGTACTTGATGTCTTTATGAAGTCCTCAATGGCATTCATCCAGGAGTACATGAGTATCGTACTTGGGTTTTAGACCTAAGAATACCAGCAAGAGCTCTAGATTGATCTTCGATCGGTGGGCAACCAGACCAGACCAGGTCGGACGATAGTTAAGCTATTTTTTACCATCCAATTTCAACGTATTTTTTTTTGCCTCAGATAGCCCCCTGAAATAACCTTTTTTAACTATAATTTGGGATGTTGTTGGATGACATTTCATCAAAATATATTGACCAGTTCTGGAACTAGATTACTTACTTACTTACTTACTTAAATCCTTTAACCCCTCGGGAGGCATAGGGCGTCAACAACGCCTGCGCGATATCTTGCTCGTAGTTCTGCAACGCATCCAGCTCCACGTCTGTTTCGGATGTCTAGGAGACAATTTCTAAAGCGGCGGCTGATCGCAATGTGGTCGATCTGGTTGGATGATCGCTGCTTGTCAGTCGAGACCCAACTGATCTTGTGGCAGGTGTTATACTGAAACAGCGTACCTCCAATGACTAGGCGGTTGGTATTGCAGAAGTTCACAAACCGCTCACCGTTGTCGTTTCGGTCTCCAAGGCCGTGAACTCCCATCACGTGTTTGAACATAGTGTTTTCGCTACCTACCTTGGCATTGAGATCCCCCATCACAATTACGATGTCTCCGCTGGGTCAAACCATCTTATTTCGCTCACCCTAGGATGTTTTTTTTTATAGCGTGCGAATTCGCCCTCCATTTGGAGGAATCTGGCGTTATAAAGCCCTTCATGGAGTGAGTCCAGGGGGGTCTTAACGTTCTAGAATCCGATCGTTCAACTAGATTAGGATTGACTACAGGTTGGTATATTGCTAGTCTCACTTCTTTCTGCAAATAAATCGGTCAGTAAAACGCGTTCTTTACTCCCATGCTCGAATTAGTTTTTTTAGCTGATAATAAGGATCAAATTCAAGAAAGAACACCCAACTAGAAGTTTCGCATCTGTCTCTTGATGATTCCACATATTGCCAGTATGTATTTAAACACTTGTGTGGTAGCTAAACAAAATCCTTTTTTCATTCGAAATCAAATTTTATTCCTTTTCTACTTTCGATGTTTATTTAGGACTCGCAGTCGGTGAAACAACATAAAGCAATTACCACTGTATACCAATGAAAGTGCTGGTTATTTTTTTTAGACCTGCAAAAAAAAAGCTTGTTATTCTTTAATCAATAGTTGTTTAAGTTTTGTCTACAACACGTACTTCATTGTTATAATAGACAAAGGCACTTTTACGCTTAGTGAATTCACATCGATCTATCTACCTATTCAATGGAACTTATAGGATATATGAAATAGCTTAAATTCATTGGTATTTTTAGGTTCTTGAAAAAGTTTCATGTCCTTGATAATGGTTCTTATTTTTCAGTAAATACTTCCTGCAAAGGCAAGAGACCGAAGGTTATTCATGGAAACGATTTGAAGCTATAAGTTAGTTTTGAATACCAAATGTCTTGTATGTCAAATTTCAAATGTCACCCAAAAAAGCCGCCACGTTTACAGAAGAAAAATACCAAAAGTAAATATTTGTCATGTTTACGCATAAAGCAAAGACAAGGAATCCCCAATACAAATCAATAGCTTCAATAACTTTGTATGTTCATGATGGCGTCTTGTCTCCCATTGAATAGTACATCCTCCCTGCATCGAACCACTCCTCCATCGGATCAACGTCAAAGGAAACCAAACTCACTGTTTGCCTAAAGTCTTTAGCCATAATAGATGACCTCATAAAAAAAAAGTTTGATTTTTTATTGTCAAACATAAAAAGCCAAATCGCAAACACACTTAAGTCGATGCTGCGCCAAAGGAATTCCAAAGGAATCCCCTGCTCCTCACTCCTTCAACCAATATAAAGAATCCAAATGTCAATAGGACGCCATGGCGGAAGAAAAAAAAAAAAAAACATTTGCACACTCAACGACCGCATAAAACTTAAGACATTCAATAAGGAGCACATTCGACCTTTTATCCTTTTAACAATCCAATTTGTGTGGATGTGTTTACCATATTTTGTTCTTTTAAGTCAAGGGCAACCTTTCTTGTGTTATTATATTTCGAAGGATAAACAAAAAAAAAAGAAACGGACATGCTGCCATACTTAATGTCGGAATCATATTTCGAAATCAAAGTTGAAACAGGCTTGGGCACCTTTTTTGTTGTGTGAAGTAAAGGTAAACTTCCAAACTCGAATGCTTCATTATTTGCACATGTTTACATGAGAAATATCCATGTGAGCTGTTGTGAGGGTGTCCTTTTGGAAATTTGGCGATTTGTGTAACTGAATCATATCTCGAACAATGTAAATATGGAAAAATTAGTTGTTTTTTTTTTTTTGTTGAAAGGCGTTTGGGTGGGCGATGTACCCGCATTTGTACGATTCGTTAAACAAGGGACGCGTTTCAGAAAATAAATCAGAGGGAGTTTTTTTTTCAGGAAGAGAGTACGATGTGAGGACCTTTACAAATAAATAATTTTTTACATATTCAGCTGGAACTATAGACAGAGGAAATCCACTCTGCCTTTCAACATGTTTTACTTTCAGACCTGGCTTAGGTTAGCTCTTAGGGTCAAGAGGGAGGATGTGTAGGGCGTAGCCTTGTTCAATGGCCAATTCGCGAAGGTTTTCGGGGAAATAGATACATGGGTTTGATTTTCTTTAAGAAGAGAGAGCTTATCATGTACTCGACTTCCTTTCAGTGATGTACTGTCCTGGCGGCACCTATCCCACTATCAAGCGATCTCTTCTATCTGAGTAGACAGTTGAGATCCAGCTTATGCCAAATCTCTTTGGTTGGTTAGTTCGATCAGCTATTTTAAAAGGCAAATGTAGATGATTTTCGCAACAACAGTGGAAGATTCCTATGAACCTATTAACTAACGTACACTCACATGTAGTACAACAACCAGTTCATAAAGGATTCGTACTTTTTTCTTATTCATCCGGATGGTGGATGGAACTACACACGAACAACAGGAGAAATGAATAACCCGCACGGCCTTACGTATCATAATTTCCTTTTTATCTTTTCAGATTTATATATCACTCTGTCTTCCTTCCTTCTGAAACTCCTGAAAAAATAGATTGATATCCACATCTGCGCCTGCTCTCCATACTATACTGTATTGTAATAAAAAAAAAAAAAAAAACGATGGAGACAGCCCTTCATGCATTAGTGCTCACAATTGAATGTTCCCTGAGTGTCAGGGAATTCTTCTTAGTAACCTTTTTGGATATAAAGGGGGCATTTAATAATGTCGATCTCGGAGTACTTACACTTGATAGGCTGAGAGTCAGTGCAGCGCTTACTAGCAGGATTATCAACACAAACAAGGGCGCAATATCGGTTCGCGTATTTGTTATACGTGGGACCCCATAGGGTGGGGTATTATCACCCATTCCCTGGTACATCACAATGAACAAATTGTTGATCGTACTTGAAGCTACGGAATGTTAGGTAATTATATTTGCGGATGATGTTGTAATAGTGTTCTCCGGCAAGTTCCTCTACATTCTTAGGGGCCTCATACAAAATGCATTTGGGTTGCTCTCTAGATGGGCCACTCAATGTGGATTAGGAGAGACTTTTTTTGCATTTTTTATTTTTGTCGAGTTTCTCGATTACATTCCATTTGAGTCCAGTGAGTTCCAAGACGATTAATCAACGGAGGTGATGGGGAGGCCGGGCATAGAGCTGAAGGGTTGGGGGAATCTTCGATGGCATCTAAAACGTTCACGGGATCAAAAGGTGAGAGGGGGTGGCGGTATGTTGATGTTCAGCAGCTCATCTAGTAAAAATGTGTTGTTGGGTAGTTGTTGAAAAGTGTTAGTGTCATGTTTGCTGGGCGCTGTTCTAAGCTTCTCTGCAATATTCATTACAGCAAACTTGGTAGACGCCGATTCATCCCTGAGGGAACTTATGGTCAACTTCGCATCCTCAAGTTGAACAGAATGTATGGCCGATTCAGCAGCCAATGATCTAATCATTACAGATTGACGAGTTGTTGTTTTGTTGCGTTCGCGCAGTTCTTCATGGATCGACTCACGCAGAAACAATTTTAGGTCGTCAAATTGAGTGGAGAGCGTTGAAAGTGGAGCCGTAAATCTGGACAACTCTGAGTTAAGCTGCGATTTCGTTAACACAGGTCGTTTTATCAGGTCGCTGGGGGCAAACAGTTGTTTCTAGATGCTCTTAAACTTTGACTTGTTAAGTTCAATCACACCTTTCACGGAGTTGTTTAGATCTTCGGTGGTTTTGACAACCTCGTCGAACTTCGCGAGCTGGAGGAAAACTTTTTTAGCAGACTGCTTGAGTTTGCTAAGTATAATATTAGAAGAGTCGTTATGGCACTTAATTGCCAGCACCACATGGGAGAGGGAAATATCTTTACACTCATCACAAAAGAACAGGAAATTGTTTAAAAAATCTTTGACGTAAACAGCAGATCTTTTGCTGAGGCCGGTACATATGGGGTGGAATGATTTCGCACAAAGACCCTTGCAATCGAGCAGTTCTGTGTTGTTGCTAATGACACATTCACTGTTAGCACAAGATTTTTCCATGCTAAAAAGTAGATCAGATGTCGAAACGGGGTGAATACACTGAACAGGTCGACGAACGAAGGCGGAAGAAGGCGGTGATTTGGGATGCTTATAATGAAACGCTTCCGAAAAAAAAAGTAGGTCAGATATTGGAGTAAGCAAACGGGTTAAATGTACTCGACAGTGGAAGAATATGGGTTTTTAGATGCGTCAGCGGAAAATGGAAGCAAATTAAAGGCAAGGTGATTTGGTTTGCGGGTTATTTATGCTTCGGGACAAAATAATAATAAATCGCGAAGCGGAGTAAGAGAAAAACACATCTAAACAGAACGACTTTTCCGATAAGCTCAATCTTCTGAGTCTTACTTTAGATAGGAAACTTAACTGGAAGGTAAATATTCTAGAGCGCGTCAAGAAGGCCAGTTCCGCCTTGTACTCCTATAAAAGTACGATAAGTTGAAAATGGGGCTTAAAATCTTATGTCACCCTCTAACTGTATATGTCCGTTGTCAAAATGTCCAGAACGCTTTGACCTAACCTCAACCACAAATGCTCTACCGAACTCTTTAAGTCGTCGGGATCTGAGCACCATTATCGTTATACTTACCGGACACTGTCTGATTGGTCTGCCGGATAGATGTCTGGGCCCCCCTTCAAATGATTTTTGCAGAAGTTTGCAGAGACAAGAAGGAAGAGAATACTATCTCTCATCTTCTATGCAACGATCTTGCCCTGTTTTCAAAGAGAAGTCTCCACTTAATGTCAGGCATCCGTTTCGCTTTGTTAAAAGCTTAGGCTGGATTCCCTTATAACCCCTTTCTGTGTCTATATTCCTCTATAAGTTTGTATGTAGTACAGTTTAGTCCAATATATAATTTTGATAGTTTTTGATCGTCTCAGTGTTATTAGTTAAGATCAGGCGGTATCACAATGGACTTTATAAGTCGCATGCACACTGTTAATTTGGAGTAATTGGCTGAAAACCTAAGGGATCAATAAAGAAAAGCGTTTCTTTAATATTTGGGAGTCATTTTCCCACCTCATTCGTGTTCGCAAACTTCTTGTTTTTAACTCTTTTAGGGTCTTAAATTATTTCTCTCCAACCATTAAATACCAAAGAATTGTTAATAAACTAATTACTTCATTTTAAATCAAATCCATTTAAAAAATAAATTTACGTGAAAGTAACTGAAACTTTGGCTAACCCAGAACGTGTCCACAGAAAATAAATCACCGACTTTATCCCAACTCTTTTATCATTTAACCAAATCCATTCCAGGATAGGATTTGCCCCAAAAAAAAATAATATAAAATATCATCATCCTGTCATACATATTTTTCATTTGAAAAAACATTTTAATTATTAGCTCAACCATACTCGGTCTAAGCGACACAAGTTTCCATAACGTTTAAGCGGATTTGAAAGAAGAAGGACACACACATCTCCGCTGCACAGGACCCGAGTAAATGAAACTCCTAAATCAACGCTCAATGAACGTGTTGTCACCCAAAAACAAGCATTCCCTTTCGAGATTAGCCTGTTCCTTTTTACTGTGAATGAACACACATATCCAGATAAAAAAAAAAACTTCCCTCTTCCCCTCTCTCTGTGTCTTTTGTGGAGAATTCCTCGCCAGGAGTGTAAAATAATTTCTGTCAGTGATTAAAAGTTTTTTATCCAGCCTTCTTTATAGTCTTATGGTGAGGAAAGCAGCATGCCTTATGCTGTAATTAATGCCATTTGTGGTCCTTTTCATATCAAGCTCTCACTGTTTAAGGACTACATATATCCTTCGATATAGACATGTGTAGGTACTCAATTGGGATCATCAACCACAGAAAAACAGGACACACTGAAGTCTCTTCGATGAACTTTAACGTGGCTTTTATGCAAATAACCGGCTATTACAAGAAGCCATTGGTATTTTCTTTTGCTGCAGTGAGTCCTTCCCGGAGAAGGCTCATATTCAATAAGCCATTTTTGGGAACACAAAACTTCTCAGGAGTGCTTATTGTTTGATTTATGTGTCTGCCAGGACTGCGTTTATTGGCCTAAGGACTACTACACTCGGTAGTAAGTCTTTCAAATTACATTTGTATATTCAAGGAAGAAGTATGTTGATGAAAAATTCAGATCCTTTCTGAGTCAACAAGAAGAACGGCTATGCGACGGTGAATTGTTCTTTCTCAAATATTTAATGTGCATAATTTATAAATTTCAATTTAGGCAATTTCATAACGCCGCCGCGCCGCCACTAATTAATTAACAAATTTTTGGCGCGCACATTTTTGATGAGCTCATCGTAAATTTTATACCGGAAATCCTTGCCACCGCCACATGCATATGTGGTTATGTTAAGGCCGCGAAAAGACACATATACCACTCATTCCTGGCTGCGTTAGAGAGAGGGTGAAAGATCCGCCGCAATGTTTTGTAATGTAGAAGTGTGTTTGCTTTGCAAAGTTTCCTTGTTGTGTAAGGAGTTTTCTTCTTGTGTTTGTTTGCCCCGCCATAAATTCAGTTTGCACAAAAGTTTAGGGATATTTGAACAGTAACGTACATGAATAGTTTCTTGTTCCGTGCGTAAATACTAGATGAAGATGATTTGTTTCATTTTTGAATTGGATGGTACTAGATAATGGCTTTGGAAGAAGAATGCAAAGGGATGATTTCTGGCGAACTATTTGCATCAAAATTACAGCATATAGGTCTGTCAAGACATCGCGAGTTGTCGTCTCCAAATGGGTTATTTTCTATAGCTACAGTGTCCGGCCAGAAACAGTGAACGACGGTTACAATCTCATTGCGTCCTTTTTATCCAGGCCCCATTATTCGAAATCAAGTTGTGGGTCTATCTGCCTTCGGTGGTATTATCCAACTTGGCTTGCCAGAGTGTTGCATATGATCGTTTCTTGATCCGTTACCCCCCCGGTGGTGCTGGTCTTGTGTCTGTTCTCATTAAGTCTAGTGTATCTAGTTTGCATTTTGTTAGTAAGTATATTTGTAGCGACGATACCGAATCTTTCGACAATTGCTTATTGTTCAGAGTCTTTATTTAAACGAGAGTTTCCTTCCTTAATAGTCCCGCTCATTCAAATCAGAGCAGCAGCATACTGAATAAGAAAACTCATGACTCTTGTCTTGGGTAGCAAAATTCTACCGCCGATATTAAAGCGCTGCTGCCTGCATCTGCAACCCATTTTTGATGAAATACACAAAAGTAACATGGTGAAGCAGATGAGCAAAAATTGATGGACTTTGACCTTTCCTGTGCGCATGGGTTAGATAACGATAAGTTCTTTTCGTCTTATTCTTTTGCTAGTCAGGACAGGGACTCCAAAGGCTAAACCTTTGGCTAGTGCCAGACAGTAGGGAGACACCCTTCTGGTAGAAAATGAGGAGGCCAAGCAGGCTGGTATCATCAAAGGGTACGGTTGTGGTGGAAGGCTGGAACTCTCGCTAAGAATACCGTCGATAGGCTTGTGGCTTGAACTCTGTGATTCCGGCTCTTCCAAGGTTGCGCAAGCCGGTAGAGCCTTAACCTTAATTGACCAGGAGAGAGAGTGGTCACAGTTCGTACGTAACGATTGATGTAAAATCAAAAGGACAAAGCTCAAGATAGATCAATTTATTGGATGTGACGCCAATCCGTCTATGTACCACGACAACATTCAAAGCATAGCGTACCCACTATAGCATGGACAAGAGGTTAAACTCAACTTGCTTTCACCAGACATCTGGCAGCCATTGGTGGTCTAAGAGTAAGCCAATCAGAAAAATTGAGAGAAAACAATACTGGCTAATCAAAGATCCTACAAAAACAATTACGATATATCTAGACTTCACGAGACGTCATGAGGAAGCTTCTCAAAACCCTTCTGCCCTTCCGATATGGCATAAGACTGTAGGTCTAAACCACGCTTAACATGTACAGTTGAGAGAATCTATGCATTGGCCCTCTATGGGCTACTTACGGCGTAATATTTTTTATTTTTTTTTTTTGACTCTATTCTCTTGCATTTATCCTGGCAGGGATGATTGGAAAAATTGACGTATACCAAATGCATGATCCATAGCTGTACTGTACACTGATGGCTCCAAAATGGATACGGGAAAAAAAGCCACGAGAGAGGTAGATCACAGGTGGAAATCCATAGATACCTGTGTCGTTACGTAACCGAGAGACTTGTTAGGAAAGATAGGAAATTCGTTTTCACCCTTGTGGGTGTGAACACAGGGCACAACACTCTGTGGTATCATATGAAAAAACTGCGAAGGACTGAAGTGGACCTCTACAGAGGCAGCGGTGTTGAAGAAGCTTCTTATGCCACTATCCCAGGCTCCAACATGCAAGGTATAAGTTCCTGGGGAGACACTTCTACAAACATCTAGAGAAACTCACCAGCACATTCACTGGTTCGTTTTTTTATATAAAGGACCGCAAACAAGGTATGTAAATTGAAATGTACTTATGTTATTTTCTCTATTAAAATACGGCGATTTAGGGTAAGGGTAATCATACATATACCTTCTAATTATGGGCATCACAGTGGGTCAGCACTGACCTGAGTGTGGCGAGGAGTAAATTCTTCCCGCCAGCCCACATACCTAACCTAACCTACGGGCAATGGTTATGACCCTAACGTAGCCACCATCATCAAAGCTGATTGCATCACTCGCAATGAAGTGCGAATGTTCTAAACACATTGAGTTCATTGGGCTAGATAAAGGGAAATTTAGTTAAGAATCAACTAAGAACTATAACATCTACTGCTTATCGACTTCGAGAAGGCTATTGGGAACTAGAATCAAGATGCTATCAAGGCTATTTGAGGAGAATTCCTTAAAATCATCTCAAGAATTTGTTTCCCGAACCGTATCTCCAACTAAAAACCTTACCAAAGTATCGGACCAACAAAATATGAACATTACTAAACGATGGAGAACAACTCCATGCAGTGGAATCAGTGGACTCAGCTCGCCCAGGCACGCAATATAGCGGGAAGTCCTAGGCGTAGTGACGTAGAACCGTCAAGGAAGAATTGAGCTCTATAAAATGAGTTGGATCACTGAACAAGATAGCGCACAGACGTTGTTGACGCACTTTGCCATCCAAAGCAAATGATACCTACTTCACATCTGAATATCCATTAAATCTATTCAAATCATATTCCTTCACATATCGCACAAAAAAGTATAGTAACACTTAAAAGCAATACCATCCAGGCTGTTTCAAGAACTACAGGCGGGATAGAAAAAAAATAACTCCAAGCGATAAAAAACATCCACCCCTATGACACTGTCCCTTATTAGGTGCTTATTCATTCGAGGATGACCAGACATCCATTGTGAGCGTACAGCGAACAAATTGCCTGGCAGTGGTCATCGCTTTACCCCTCTGGCTTCGGTCACCACCCATTACCACATAAATTATGTTAATGCTCTAATGTCCTCCCCTATAGATATCGCACGACGAAAAACTAAGGTAATGTGGTAGATGCCATCATTTCACAGCCGCCCTCCAGCATAATGTGTCCTTTTGTTTTTTTTATTCAAAAAGAAAATAATGCTGGTCCTTTTTTCTAAAAAAGGTACAAGAAAACGCTGACGTGTCCTGCGGAATTTTTTCCTACATTATCCTTGGTTTTTTTTATCTCCTTCTTGGACAGATTGTGCTCTTTATGGTGTCATATTTTTATATACGAAACAATTTTACAAATTACCATCTCCCAGTGATTTGCCAGTGATTTGTGGTGATGGCCTGAAAGTAATAAACAACTAATATCCTGCGATGGCAAATTTGCGAAACACCACAATCAGCAAAAATCCACAATCATCAGCAATCGCCGCAGAGATGGGGGAGCGGCGAGGATGTATAAATGTATAAATGGCCAACAACGAAATCCAGTTCTAAATGGACAAATGATTTTCTTGGACTTACATGAATTCTGATCCTGACTAACCGAAACAGGATAACCGGCAGACAAATCTCCCAACGAAATCACCCTCATTACAGACGTTCCTTTGGCTGAAGTGTTGAAGGCATGGTGTTAGGCTAAAACCTACCCCAATGGCTTCACACCCACCCAACCCAATGCAAGGATGTCCATTAGAAGGGGCTTAGCTCGAACAGAAGTACTTCTTTGTTTTTTCGACATTTTATTTCGGTTTTCTTTTTTTTCTTTCTTCTGCCTTCCATCGGAAGGACATGGTAATGGAAAACAAGTTGTTTTGTTTCGGTAACAAAAATCAATCGATAACCATTCGGTGGGTGGTTCCTTCTAGCACTTCCTTATCTCGGTGGATAATCGCCGACATTTGGATGGCGGTGGTTGGGTATAAATTATGTCCGTTTGATACTTTTTAGTGAGTTCTCCTTTCCTTAAGCGTCTTTTGAAATTGTTCTGCGGGCGTAGATACAGTTTGCAATCGATGATTGCGTTTTTCTTTTTCGTATTGCTTGTTTTTTTTTCCTTTGATAACAATTCGTTCGACAGCTCCAAGTTGCCAGTTGTGGATATCTCTGTCGTTGGTTAGGATTTGCTTGTTTGTATAGGTGTCTTTCGTTTTTATTCCTTTAAGATAAATCGATTGTTGTAAATGGTGGCGGTGTCGTTCTTACGAGAAAGATAAATGGATCACTTAGATACCCCGGGGGGATATCTAATAGGTGTGCGTATTGTGCTCTTTTGATGTTGTACGGGTGATTGGGATTAGAGTTTATTTAAATGAAAAACTCCATTGGTATATGTGTTAACAAAAGAAATTTAAAGATATTTTTGAGCATTTTCTATGGATATTTGTTATTGTTTCTTAAAGAAGCTGGAAGAAACTTTCAACTCTAGCTGCTGCTTAATTTTATGACTTGATGGAGTCTATGTAAAACAGAAAGAGCTTGCCTTTTCCGCCTTAAGTGTGCCTTCTTTGTGTTCAACTTCCTTAGCTGCAACAGGCCATGTATTCTTCAGTTTCAGTTGAATGCATGTTGCATCTGCTATTGTGCCTAGCTGCTGCTTGTTTAGCTTTAGAAGTCAACTCATTGATGAAGTTCAATATGCTCCGCTGTAATTTTCTCATTTTCTTGTAAAATAGGGAGCTAGCTCGATCCTTCATACTGCTGTAGTTGTTATAATTTCATTTCATTCGTTTGTTCCTTCACTATATCTGGTCTGAAAACGATACCCTATATCTTCTTGCATGTGAAGTACAATTTCCACAACATACCAATGAATTTGAATGGCAGAGAGCAGTATGGTTCTTTTTGTTTGCAGACCACAAGAGCAATGATCCTTTAGTTCTCGCCGGAAACAAGGCGTTTATGCCTCTTTAGATCTTCGAAAAGTAGCTCTGCAGTGGTGGCTACGTAGTATTACCATATCCTTATCCTCGCTATTTCAGACTTAAAATCAACAAATCGCCTTTGTCATTGCGGTTCTCTAGTCTAGGGTTCGTTATAACTCTTCCCTATTGCGAAGTTCGTTCTTAAACACTAGAACAAAGTCGCCGTCGATGTCTGTAAGAAATACGGCACAGCGTCTAAATGTCTAACTTTCTTCCCCAGTCTAGCTTTCCTATAACTATACTGTTGCTATGGAATCAGGCCTTTGAATGAAGTTGAATGATGTCGGAAACCCTTTGTTCAGGGTATTTCTCAAAAACGTGGTCGTTGTATAAGATTCGCTTTTGTCTTCGAGAATAATTGATTTCAATGACAACATAGCGAACAAAGTCCTTGAAGAGTTAGTCCACGACTTTAATCAAACCATCGGGATTGAACAGAACTAGTTAACCAGCAAGACTTAATTGATGCTCATCAGGAACAGTAGAATCATTAAGACTACAAGAGTAACTGTGGGCGTCAATTGTAATTTCCAAGTTGAAGTTGAAGTACCTTCGGATTATTATACATACATAGATGCAAGGCTAACACTTAAGCAACATATAGCTTAAAAGTAAGTAGGGACAATTGCTACTCTGAAAAGAATCAAAGCAAATATCGGAGGACCAAAGCAGAAGAAAACACTGCTCTCAGTAGAAGTTACGACGTCGGACATCAGTACCAAGAGTTCCCCAATAGAACTCGTTTCTAAGCGAGCCCCACGGAAATGTGTCAGTAGGAGAATAGTGTCAATACCAAGGACTAGTTTCGATGAATGGCAAGAGAAATTCAGAGACTTATACCCAAAATAGACACATGGAGCAATAGGAAATATAGAGAGACAACTTGGACAGATTTGGACACGACAACAACTCCTGTCCCGCAATGTCCACAGAAGCAGTCGTGGATGCGAGACACGCCATGTTCCATATTTGGAAGAACATAACCTGCTGGTGAAAAGACTAGGCGAGTTCCAAGTTTATTATGTTAAAAAAAAATTGAAAAGTGAAAGCAATCACTTTCAAAAATTATCCTCAATAGTGTGGACACCAACCATGGAGAGATTAATATTTCGTACTTAAAGTGTCAACATTCAAATATAACTGCGATGAATTTAGATAAGTGGAAACTAATGATACACGCTTGTACATCGTACACTCAAAACTGCAAAAGGGGTGAAAATATAGCAGAAACATTTCACTACTTTTGGTCATCATCCAGGGCGTTTTCGCGAGCTTACACGCACATTCTCAATCGATCGTACTTTTTATGAACGCACCCATTTTGTATATTTTGTCGTTGCTAATGAAATGGACAAGTTCACATCTAGGTAGTCAAATTTTTCTGATTGGTCGAGAGATCAGTTTTGACTATAAAGTAAGGCATTTCTTTTTGAGGCTGTGGACTGGATTTGAAGGTAAGAAAATTCTCGCTACCTTTTAAGTCAATGAGTTCGGAACGTGCCCAATGATAGCCTTTAGAAAATGTGGTGTTCAAACGAAAGATAAAAACGACAATACACACTTATAATAACTTGTTGGTCACACGCTCGTTCACGATAAAGAACAAATTAGGCTCCGCCTGTCTTCGGGCCGGATAATGCCGAGATGTCTGTCTATTATAAGATTTGTTTGGGTAGAGAGCAAACACTAAGAAAAAGCAATCGAACGGGTTAAACAAGAAAAAGTTGAAAATACTCTGATTTGACAGTTTTTACAAATCAGCCCAACAAATTTTCTTGCACTTAAATAACCCCAGCTTCAAAATAAAATCAAAATATCACGACTTTTCACAAATGAGAAGAATCTGCAGAGGAACACCACAAGGCGGAGTTCTTTCTCCGCTGATATGGCTCCTTGTAAATGAGATCCTAGTAATATTGAAGGAAAACGGCTTTAAAGTGACGGCCTATGCCGACGATGTTGTTATCCTGGTCTCGGGGAAGTTTCTTCCAGTTCTTAGTGGAAGACTCAATTTCGCACTACAGCTAGTGGATAACTGGGTCGGAAGCAGAGGATTGGGAGTGAACCCCTCAAAGACGGAGATTGTTCTATTCACTAAGAAGAGATCAATCCCCACCTCCAGACTCCCAAATATCGGCGGCGTTGAGCTAAATATCTCGAGTTCAGCCAGATACTTGGGTGTAATCTTAGATTCCAAACTAAACTGGAAGGAAAACATTGCTGAACGCATCAAAAAAGCAAGCGTAGCTCTCTACTCTTGGAAAAAGGCATTCAACAACACAACATCGGAATCATGGGATCATTAAGAACAACACCGACGGCGGCAATGGAAACCATGCTTAGTTTCATTCCGGTTGACATTTATTGTAGTAGTCTGGCAGCCAAAACTGATATAAAATTAAGGGAAGGTCGATTGTGGTCATCAAACTCTTAAGGCCACGCCTCTATTCTGTCCCGATGGGAGGCTACCAATGGTTTGACGGAAACAGATCACATGAACCCGATGTTAACATTCGAAAGGAGATTCAATGCAAGGATTCCTGATAGAAGCTACTGGAAGAACTGGAGGACTAAAAAGAAACAGGGGTTGGCATTCTATACCGACGGTTCTAAGGTGGACAGTGGTACAGGAGCCGGAGTTTATTGTGAAGTCCTAGAAGTAAACTGCTTCTTTAGAATAAACGACGACTGTAGCGTCTTTCAAACCGAAGTCACTGCCATTACGCAGGCTGCTGAAATTATACGTGAGAGTACTATCGTCGGAAAAAGTCTGCTATAACTCGGTCGAGGCTGGTGAGAACCTGCAAATCACTTTTAAACGCGATATCCAGAGCCCTCAGTTGGGTACCAGGGCATATGGATATCGAAGGAACCGAGAAGGCGTATGAGCTTGCTAGGAAAGTGTCGACGCTAAACATATCGCGGATCCTTCCCTTTGTAGCAGCCCCAGTCAGCTCTGTTAAGAAAAAAGTAGAAGATGAAGCCATCGATCGTGCAAACAGACGCTGGATTCATCTGGATACATGTGTAACGGCTAGAGCTCTATCGCCGGCCTTTAGCAAGAAGAGATCATCAACTCTGGTTCAATTCAGTTGTCATAACGCACGGGTCGTTTCTGGCGTAATTACTGGCCATTGTGTCATTGGCCTTCACGCAAAGAGACTCGGTGTGCTGCATAATGACTATTGTAGAAGCTGCAGAGACGAAGAAGAAATCGAATCTATTCGTCACCTGCTGTGTGACTGTCCTGCCCTATCTGTTAAAAAAAACAGAACTCTTGGCAGTCATTTCTTCTCGGAGCTGGAGGACTTAGGCAATGTTGAGCTGGTGAACCTCCTGAGATTTATATTACTATCTGGGTGGTTCTAATAGCGGACCTTATCACAGCGTCCTCAGTCTAAGTGAGTTGTGACCTTCTGGTCACAAGGAACCCATCTACCTAACCTAACCTAACCTTCACAAAAATGTTAAATTTTTCTATTAATTTAAAATGACGACAATTTCTTATTAGAATACAATATTGCTTAAGTTTAAAAAATTCTG
Source organism: Chalcosyrphus nemorum (assembly GCA_949716465.1). NCBI lineage: Eukaryota > Metazoa > Arthropoda > Insecta > Diptera > Syrphidae > Chalcosyrphus > Chalcosyrphus nemorum. The sequence continues at coordinate 73,623,619 of OX454333.1, forward strand.
CTGATCTTACAAAAAAACACTCTTTCTTCGTAAGTTAATAAAAAATAAAAAAAATAGTATCAGGTGGGGGAAAAAAAATACTTTTGGAGATGCGGGGCATCGATCCCCGTACCTCTCACATGCTAAGCGAGCGCTCTACCATCTGAGCTACATCCCCCACGTAAATTTGTATTTCAAATTCAATACTTCGTCGCATCCGAAATTGACTGCATTTCCAACTCATGTTCTCATTAAAATTCCATCAAGCATTCATGTCGACAAAAATCAGGTTTGTGTACACAGCATAAATGAAAACTTTTTTTGGATACACACAATTCCTTATGTAACATGATTATGCTCGAGTGTTTATTTTTGTCTCTGCTCAAGTTTTTATTTTATTAAAAAGTTTAAAAAAAAATTATCAACAAAAAATTGACAATTAAAATGAAAAGCCTGTGGCAAAAGGAAATAAGAACTTTGCAAATTTTTCCCTTGATAACAGATGGTTTATACTTTGGATCGGATTAAAGTTCATCGGTCATCAAATTAATTTAATTGGGTTCGAGTCTTCTGCTTGTTCGTCTCCTTCTCCTTCTCCTTCGCCTAAGAAAAGTACACAGAACCTTTTTTTAAGTGCTTTTAGCAGCCATTAAAAAGTTGAGAGGAACACACTTTCTCCAACAAACGATGCCCGTAAGGACTTTGACGTTTTTGTTTTCATTTCAATCACCTGACCCATCGCCTTTTTCGGCCAAAAAATATATTAATTATTCATGATGGTGGTTTGTTGGATTGAACTTGGACGTATCTTTAGAGAGATTGATGGAAGATGAGTCCATTGATTGCGAATGGATAAGGAATAGAGATGGAAGTGTAAAAGTATTTATTTAAAACAAAAGTACCTACCATGGAAAAATTCATGACTTCCAGCTTTCCAATTTAATATAGCAATTTTTCAGCGGTACTCTATTTACATATATCGATAGCAAGGAGGACTTCTACTGTAGGCGCAATGTTTAAACTGGGCTTGGCTACTTAAGCGGTGAAAAAGAAAATTTCATCAGAAACCACAAGCTCTACGACATTATATCTCACATCAGACTACGTATAACTAATGGTGGATCACAACTTTAAAGCACTTGGTTTCGTTATCTTAAAATCATTACCAATGCGGAAAGAGTTTGGTACATTGCTGGTCACGGCTGAGCAAGGCTAACATATTAGTGAAAGAAAGTCTGGCTTCGAACGGCTATATTCAGTCATCAGCAACTGCGGTCAACCAAGCGGAAGTAGCTATGTACCTTTTCGGTCACGTAGGCTGCATTACGAGCCAAGACCAACTGTAAAATAGTACAAAAAATTTGATTGAGTCAACCATCCCAATACTCGTATCCTGGTGCACCTTGACACTCAGGGTTGATTGAGCTTTCAAACATAAGGGACAACATCAATCCTCAAGCATATCCCAGCTATAGTTAATAAAGGTTATCGTGGAACCGGTCAATTCTCCAATCTAACCTTTTCACCTTGCCGGATCTAACCTAACCTAGTCGGTAAATCGGAAGCAAGAAATCGTTCTCCGGGGCTGCACTAATCACTGTTTATTGGAGGCAAACGGATCCTGTTCGGACACCTGCAGATAAATGTAGCAGCGAAACTCCCTACCTTGGGTTCCGTTGCTCAGTGCTTGACGATTTTGGATACTGCGCAAAAGGTTCCAAGATCCAAGTTCGAACCCAGAAAAATACCAAAACTTGCGAGTGTCTGACAAACATTCAAAAATATAATTGTCATAAGAGAGCTTCTCAAAATCTAGCTGTCCCTTGGATAAGGCATAAAACTGTAGGTCCCTTATATACATACGTGCATAAATGTAAACTACGCACAACATATACAGTTGTGAGAAGTTAGGCTTTGGCCCTCTATGCGCTGATACGGCCTGATGTTTATTTATTCTATTTTATACTCCCTACCAAAAGGCTGCTCCGGGTACGCCACTTCACTTGAGACAAATGGTTAAACATCGTAGGATTTGCTCAGTAGGTGCCACATGACCATCGAGTCGATGAAGGCATTCACTCAATGTAGAAGTGCAATCGCCACGTATTCATTTTCTGTTGAATTCATAAATACGAGTCGTAATGACATTAGACGTCATTTTCCATAAATGACAGCGACCTTCGCACCATCTAGTAGAGAAGTCAGTGAATTCGACTCCAGTATATTTCTCCCTTACAAACGCATTCTTTAAAAATGTATGCTTTACGAACATTAGCTGTACGTATGCTGACAAATTCAAACTTAGGATCCCACAAATTTGTGACTTATAATTTGGTGAACTCAAACTCATGGCCCCCTCACCTAATACCATTAATTTTAAATTAACGAATCAGAAAACATATCTTCGGATCATAAGTTTCTTCCACCATCCAGCAGTATGCCAGCCGCTAACAAGCCAAGAAACTCATGTTCCATTGAATAACAATACATTTTATGAAATTACCCCTATGCTCCACCCCCGTCTCTTAGGGAATTTACAACCCTTGTTCGTTCGTTTATTTACACTGTCGTCTCAATATCACAGTACAAAAGGTATACACAACTCTCATAGGTAGAACAACCCTCAAACCCTCATAAACCGATAAGAAAACATGTTTAACGACATCGTTATTACCAAACCCGAAGGAGTTATGAATAATTAAATTCAGCTCAAGCCAAGTCAAGACTGCTGGAAAGTTTTCTCGCCAAAGAAAGTAAAATTTCTTCTCGGAACATTTCTCCAAGATGTCTCGCACCAGCAATCAACCCTTTTGCCAACTATCAAGAACGAATCCTTCCACGGAAGTGTGTCGTGGTGTTTAATTTTGAGTTCCTACTCTCTTCCCAGGCTACACTTGGAGTGGTTTTAGGGTTGGTTTAACATTTTTGGTAGCTTGACTGCCACGTATGTATGACGGGTGGGGGTTGGAGTTTTTAAAGCATTTCTGTTACGAATGGCGTTAATGACTTTGCTTCCATTCATTTAAATTGCTGGCATTCAGACAGATTGGTTATCTAGTAAAACAAAAAATCTAAAAATAAAAAGTGGTAGTAAATGATTCAATGGCTTTCAGTGATTCTTTTTTATTCTTAAACCGCAGGCAATTAATGGATTTTTTTCTTTACAGTAGCCGTAGCCTCATTTAGTTAAATAGCTTTCGGGCATTTAGGAGGAGGGGAAGCATTTTTAAGAAGGACTCATGGTGAGAAATTAATGCCTTCCAGGCGAGAGAATACGATTTGCTTTGGGTAATCGAAAGTTTTGCAATTACAGTCAGGATTCTAATTAGCCTGCGGTAAATTTTGAAAGTATATTGTCTTACACGAAAGTGGGTAAATGTTCAAATCACTACTACTCACTGGAATGAGTGTTTATATTATCTAGATATTAGCTGGTCTGTGAAAACTGACGAGTGTCCAACGAGTCTGTGAAAACGAACGAGTATCCAACGAGTCTCTGAAAACGGACGAGTGTCCACCAACGAGTGTCTGAAAACGGACGAGTGTCCACCAACGAGTCTGTGAAAACGGACTAGTGTCCACCAACGAGTGTCTGAAAACGGACGAGTGTCCACCAACGAGTCTGTGAAAACGGACGAGTGTCCACCAACGAGTCTGTGAAAACGGACGAGTGTCCACCAACGAGTCTGTGAAAACGGACGAGTGTCCACCAACGAGTCTGTAAAAACGGACGAGTGTCCACCAACGAGTCTGTGAAAACGGACGAGTGTCCACCAACGAGTCTGTGAAAACGGACGAGTGTCCAACGAGTCTGTGAAAATGGACGAGTGTTCAACGAGTCTGTGAAAACGGACGAGTGTTCAACGAGTCTGTGAAAACGAACGAGTGTCCAACGAGTCTGTGCAAATGGACGAGTGTTTAACGAGTCTGTGAAAACGGACGAGTGTCCAACGAGGTTCAAAGAGTCCATGAAAACGAACAGTTTCGCTTGGAGAACTTAAATTTTTATTGAACGAGGAGATCATCGCATACGTAAATGCTTATTTTAGGCAACTACTATTTGGAAGGGTATAAGAGATTGGAAATGTCTGAATTTTAATTTGTCGAATAGAATTTTGAGTCTGAAATGTCTGCTACTACCCATCAGCGAAAAAGAAAAGAAAACTTCAAAACCACTGGTATAAATAGACATGGTTAACAAATACAACTATTTTTTTTTCTTTTCCTTGAAATTCAAGTGAACTTTTACCCCACCTTCTATAACTCAAACTTCTCCTACTCCATTATTAGATATCATTTACGTGTTTCAGCCTTCTTCAAACGCACTTTTCTTCACTTGGATCTCCATCTGACTGTCTTATCTCTTTACCCACATGAATATTTCAATAGAATATGTCCTTCCGCTTGGCAAATATTTAATTAAAGGACATCTACAAGGAATCTATCGCCCACTTACAATCAATAAGTAAATTATATTCTATTGTCTGAGAAAACTATCAGACGAACAATTCCTCTATTCTAACTCTGATCTGCGAAAAGGAGCGGAAATTACAAAATCAAAGACAACGCCCGGTTTTCAAAACACACGCGTACCTATACCACCACAAATATATCCTTCGGCTAAATATAATTTCATAATCCGCATTCTAAACGAACGTTCGCATCCCGTTCGTGTAAGTTCGTATGAATAACCCTTAACACATCTGCAAACTCCAGAGGACACCATTTGCATAGCTAAGCACCGATTTAGTCCGAAAATGTTCTCCTAATTGGCTGCGATAGTACCCGAGGGACCAATGTAAGTGACAGTGGATACCATCATCATCTTCGTCGCTGCCATCATCATAATCCATGGGAGAAGTAGACTCCCATAAACAGAGTCCTAAGAGTGTATATATTTATCCTTTTTTTATGCCTCGTTGGTGGGCAAGGGGCCATCGTCGGTTAAATGGTCGGTTATCGTTTGTAATCGGTTTACACGCTCCAATGGAAATGAAATTAGCATTTCGGTTGCCTTTTAGATTCGTAAATGGTTACTGGGTTGACCTTTGGCCAGTTTTGTGCAACCGACAAGGATATTTTCTTTTAATATTTAATGGACAGGAATGTTATGCTGTCTTTATTGGAAGGATTTCTTTTTCGGCAAAAAAAAATAATCGATTCCATTAATGTACAGCAAAAAGATTCATTTCGATTGTTTTCGTTCGACTGGAAAACAAAATAATACAAATCGAGGAGGGAAATGAAAGAAAGTCTCTGAAGACAAATGGGCCACATCATTCTATTCCTCGCGGTAAGAAAAATATATCTGCGTCAAGAGCTCACCACAAAATCTTATTGTAGTATCCCTGGATAAGTATCCAGTATCAATGTATCATTACATTTGTCTGTTGTCTGCTGATACAAGCATTTCATTGACAAATTATTTTACAGATATAAATTTTTATTCAAAAACTAAAACTTAAATAAAATCTCTTATGATAAAAGTCACAAGAACCTTTCTTTTTTTCTGTTATGGTTTATAGCAGAGTTCATAACAGGTCAGGCAGAATACTAAAAAAAGGAAATTATAAAAGATTTTTGAAAATTCGATTTTTTTGTGTGGGAATTCATAACAAAATAACACAATAAAAGAATAAAATATTTCGCCGAATAGACCCAACTAGCTTCCAAAAAACACAAATAACACAGAAAAATAAAATATTAACGTAAAAATGTAATTTAAATCTGGAACGTTTGAGAGCCACTGTTGTAGAGAACAGAAATACAATTGAACCACTGCCAACTCCAGCCAACTTCACAACTGTTATTGCCCGGCTGTTTGAAATGTCAGCTGTCACATGTGAAATAGGTTCGCAATTTTTTGAAACAAAATAACATTTCCTTACATTACTATTTCATTAAAAAATAATGAAATCCTTTAATTTTTGCCATCTAATGTGCAAGTGAATGTTGCAAAATTCTTTTCTTTACAAAATGCTTGAGTTCTTTTATCGGGTAGTCCTCTATTAAGCAATTATTTTAGGTTTAAGTGAATCTACTGTCAAGTAAAAAGTAAAATGAATTTTTCTATTTTGTGCATAAATTTGTGAAAAATAAATAAAAAGAGGCAATAAAATGGATTCAAATAATAAATCAAGTTCACGGAGTAATTCCAAACCTAAGAATTCTAGCGAACATAAGTCGCGTTCGTCGAATTCTCGTCATTCAAGCTCCCGTCCGTCAAGTTCGAATAGGAAATCCTCCGGACACGAACGTAGCAAATCAAGGAACAGGAGTAGAAATACTAGCCGAAATGGGGGCTCCAATGAGGGAAGGTAAGTTTAGTTCAATAAGGAATGCGCTATTTTTAGGGATGAATGCTGTTCTCTTTTCCCGGCAAAATTAAGGAATTGGGAACGGAAATTGATTCACTCTTCTAGCAACGACACTTGTGATAATCATTCGGGAACGTATTTCACATATTTTATGCATTATGATGGTTGCAGCTTGACTGTTTCTTGTTTTGCGTTGGAAGTTAGAAATTTTTCAAAGATAAAACTGAGGCCGACTTAGTAACAGTGTGGTAGATGGAAGCCCACTAAACCAACCTCCCCATCGATCTGATATTCGCTGCACTGCCGTCAAGCATTTCATCGCGGGGGACAACTTCAGCCTTGTATATTCGGCTCGTTCGCTTTAAGAGCTCCTTCATGATAGTAGCCACGGTTACACTGACTGTTTTCCAAGCTCCTTTCATGCTCAGGATCAGTCCAAATATGATCTCCGGGCTTAAGTTCACATCCAATCTGTTCGCCGACAGATTACAGCGTTCATGAGGTCGTGGACAGTGAAATATTATGTGTTATGTGCAATACAAGTCGTTCTCATCCCCAAATCTGTTCTGGTATGCTTTAAAGCATCTATTACCAGTAAGCATGTGAAAGTTCAGCTCGCCATGCTTCTGATCCAAAGGTCTGTTTTGGAGATCAATCTCTGCGTCCATTTACCTTTGTCAGAGGACTTAAATCTGTCTTCCTATTTTCCAGGTGTGTTCTTCGTGGTACTTCATCGTCGCTGCGTAAGTAAGTAAGTCTATTTGCACTTTGTCCATGCGTGGTCTACTGGTCATCATTCCAGCCACTACGCATGTCGCGTCGTATGAGGTTGTTCGATGCGCTGCATACTCTTAATGCACTCTTAATGGTTCTGTATTTCTACTGTATGATTTCCCGTTCAGTGCCCCAGCCCATATTTAGGAGCATCATCGACGTCACTACTCTTGCCAAGAAAAGTGTTTTCTTCTTTTCAGGTCCTCTTATATTTGGCAGGATCATTGTCAGGGAAGCCGTAGTTCTTGCAGTCTTCTCATATATAGTAACGCCAACTTGAACTCTGGTTTAGAAACTACAACGTGATCGCCCTCGGTAACTGTTATAGTCTCCATAACCCGTCTGCTGCCGATAAGTACTACATCCGTCTTTTCCTGTACTAGCCATAGGTTCATGGTTACTAGCCAGTCCTATACTACCCTGATGGCTTCGTTGCAGTCATACCTAACTTTTCAAGAAGTTTGGCCACTACAACGTTCGGTAGAATGTCGGCGAAGCAATTAATTTCGAGGATCCGAGATTCGAAGATTCAGAACGTCGTCGTACAGAAGTGTACCTAGTATGGAGTTCTTATAGCGAAGCCTCCTGCTTTATCAATCGCACTCTCTATTGTGTCCAGGATGCAGAGGCAGAGAGGCCTTTGCGATGAGGAACCCTGTGTTGGTTTATAACCTTTTGTTAAGTGAACAAATCTTTGTTCTTTGTTCTTTCACTGCTTGGGTTATACTCCTCCCTTTAGGCAAGTATTGCAAAGCTCTGCAAAGAAGTATAGAGAATAATATAAAAATATCCAGGCTATTTTCTTGTAGGGCGGGAATAAGACACAACATTGTGTTTGTCCATCTCGTCCTCGCAACTTCTGTATAAAACGTAAGACTCTGTTCTAGTGCTGTCGAGAAGAGGTTAGGGTTCTTGAAACACAGCACAACGTATCACTCTGCTGGTTACCTGGACACGAAGGTATTCCAGACATAGCAAACGCCAACGAGCTAGTAAGATTCGCTTCAACAATTCATCAGAACAAGTGTGCCCCTCCTGTGTATCCCACCTTGCACACTCAAACCTGATGCAGGGAATAAAACCATCAAAGAGGAAAACTATGACCGTCCTATTCCTTTCGATTCTCTTTCTTTTTATAGACAGGTAGATAGTTGTTTCTTCTGGTTGGCCAGATTAATTAAGCTGAAACAAATCAATGATCCCATCGTCGTTGGCCCTTTAGAAAGTGCGAACATCCAAGATGTAGCTTGAGTGATGCAGACAGTGCTAAAGTTAGTCTTCTTACCCTCGTAATGCCTTTCAAAATTACAAGAGCCTCCTCCACTTAAGTCATTTTTACTACAAGGAACGTAGTATGCTCCTTCAGGCCTGTTGATAACTTTTCTAAATCTGCAATCAACAAAATTATCAAAAAGTGCGAATCTTAGCGAATCGTAATCAGAAAATCCCACCAAAATCACAGAAAAAAAAACCTCAGCAAATTTTTTCTTCTCCTTAACTTGCATAAAAGTGCGAGACATATCCTCATCCTCCTTCAAATGGCTGGGCTTAATTTTATTATGTTTATCATGGAAGAACGAATGGTCTCCTTTGACTCCCATAAGGATTTACCTCAAGTGTGATTTCGTATATGAAATATCACCACGTTATGGTGAGGAGAAAAGGAAGGAGTTTTTTTTTTTCATTTTATTAACATCCTCACACCCTTCTGTTTTGAAGGCAGATGTTGCAGAATCGTTTTTAAAAAAAGGAGCATGGGACGACTTTCGCATGCGTTATGATGGCGAAAACGTGTCGATAATCGATGGGTGTGAGCTCGAAATATAGAGAATTCCATTGAACGGTGTATATTACAAACGAGCACTCTTGTGTTGGATCCTTAATGCGATTTAAATGCCAAAGAATTCGATTCAATGAATCGTGGTCTTTCTGTTCTCTGGAGTTCTGGCTGTTGAAAGGTATGTATCTCCATATGGTCCTTATTATCATTACATTACATAGTATTTGTTTTGGTTAAGTGTAAAATGCTTGTGTTGCAAAAAAAAAGGGATACACTCTGTCCATCAGAACGGATTAAAACCAAAAGTGTGGTTATGAGGTAAAAGTTCTGTGTGAGATTTTTTATTTACTTATTCTTTCAAAGGATAAAATCAGGAATATCATTATGTTAATAAACGTGATGACGGTAAGGATTTCTTTTTTTTTTTGTATTTCACCTAAGTAAACACGTCTTTTTGCTGAGTGTGTTGTTTCGAAAAGGATGATTTGTGCGACTGAAGATTACCATTAAGCACAGTCGTTTCGGAGAAACCGAAAGTTTGTTTTTCCAAAAATAAAGTACACATCTATTGTTTGAAAAAAAAAAAGTTTTTTGACAAAAAAAATTCTTTGGAGATGCGGGGCATCGATCCCCGTACCTCTCACATGCTAAGCGAGCGCTCTACCATCTGAGCTACATCCCCGTGAGAGACATACTTCATTATTGGCTACTTAACTGTAAACTGCATATGTACATAGGAATGCCATTTCAAATTACAAAAATACTTTGTCTACGCCTTGGTATGCATTTACTCTGGGCACAACAATAATCTGGTTTTACACTAGCTTGGCCGTGGGCATTTCCATTCATGACCATTAAACTGGTTTCTTTGACGCCAATTGTAGCACACTCTTTGAATGTCATTATCCAAAATCGTGACGTATAGGCGAGACATTGATTTGTCAAAGAGATAAGTGGTAATTTAAAAGGTTTTACGGAAAAGCGTTAAAGGTTTTAACTCAGATCTTAGACCAATAAGGTTCACCACAACACACTTATGCAGAATGCCCTGTCTTAGCGCTCTAAATCGATTCAAAAATGCGGTCAATCCTCAGAGGATCGAGTTCATGATATTCACAAGAAAGTACAAAATTCCCAACTTTGATTCTATGATATTAAATCGCACCGCTTTCGTGCTCTCGGCACGAAGGTGTTTGCTACTGCAAGAAAGGTCTTGAAAACAAATTGGGACTTGAGCCTCAACCTATACACTGGCTTTATGTCTAGTGCAACAGCTAAATCTTGTATCTACTGCACACAAGTGGCATCACCAGCGGTCACTCGCATGAAAGTAACTCTTCTGTGAACCAGTCATTAACGTGATACTTGTCTTTCTAAATCAACTAGATTGCATCCAAGCAAATACTGACTGAATCCTCCTTGAGGTCTTTTTCGACGAAGGGTTCAAAATCAACATTCCCTCCAGGACAGACTGGGAGGTTAATGTAGGTTTTCATAGCAGGTTCGTCTGCTGTTGAGACTTGCGAGAACGGAGATGTATGTGACGGCGATGACGATGCGGTTGGTGACGCAGATGACTTCATAGGTGATGCTGTCTTCTCTGTTGATGTAACTAAGGGTAAAGGGATACTTCTTCGTCGATTTCTGCTTCCTCTTCTATGTATATCTCCAGCACGGTGAGCTCGAGCTGTTGCGACGAAGCTTACCGGTCGGAGTTTCGATGATATAAGAGCGTGGGTGGTTGGTCTTCTCCCGAACTGTCGCCCATACACGTTTGTCCCGAACCCAGACAAATTCTCCAGGGATCAAATCAGTTCTTTCTATTGCTCGGTGTCTTTGGTTGTAGTTTTGTGTATGCTTCTCCCTTCTATTATCCTCCTTCGTTTTGAGATCCCTGATAGGTAGTGTTGATCTGATTCGGCGGCGCATCAAAAGCTCCGCCGGGCTGTAGCCGTTGGATAACAGGCTGGCACCATACTCCAATAACGCTTTGAAAGGGTCGGCGTTCTTCTTCAGCTGCAATTTGGCGATTTTTACTGCAACCTCGAAAAATCTAGGAAAGGAATCGCTAATAATCAAGTACCAGCGCGCTAGACATTTAAAAAGATCCATAGGTACCCATCGCCATGGACGTGTTGGAAAGTCCGATGGCATAAGCGTTTCTCGAACTCCTTTCTTCTCCTGAATACATGCAGAACATCTGTCCGTTGAGAGTCCAGGCCACCAACAGATTCACGCGCTCTGGCCACTGCACTTTGTGATTCCTTGATGACCCACATGCAGTTTTCTGAGGACTTCCTTTCGCATCGATGCTTGTATGATGAGACGACAGTCCCGCATCAGCAAACGGTTTTGGTTGGCAATGTCACTTCTGACTGCATAGTACGGTTGTATAATTTTCGCCAAATTGTGTTTTTCTGACCATCCGTTGAGCGCATAGTGAGCGATCTCGCGAAGAGTAGAGTCACATTGCTGCTCTGTCCAGATTTCCTCTAACTTTGGATCAGACGCCGGAATGTGGGATATCACAAGACTAACGTGTGCGAAAGTCTCCTCTTCCAGCTCGTTATTAATGTCCTTCACATGTAAGGGTTGCCGATCCTTACCTGCGGTGTAGAATATGGAAAAATCATAGCGCATCATCCTCATCCTGAATCGCTGAAGCCGTGGTGTCAGATTCCAGTCACAAAGTCTTGTAATCGCTCACAAGCCCAAGTAAGCGCCAAGGCTTCCTTCTCGATTTGAGCGTAACGTTTTTCGCAGTCGGTGAGCGTTCTGGAAGCGTAAGATATTGGCTTAAACTTACCATCTTTGTTGTCGTTGGCTAATGACGGCTCCGATCCCATATGATAAGCTGTCAGCTGATATGATGGTTTCTTTGTTGCTATCATATGTATATAGGCTCGCTTGTGAGAATTGCCTTGACATGACTGAAAGACTGCTCCTGTTCTCGGCTCCACGTGAACACCCGATCCTTTTTTAGCATTTCATTGAACGGTTGAAGAACGTCCGACAATCTTGGCGAGAATTTGTCAAGGTAATTGATCAGTCCGATCAAGATACGTATCGAATGAATGGCGGAAATATGATCGCCATCGGGATGCACCCTGAATGTGTCCGAGGAATTTAATGCGTTGGCCTTGCACTTTGTGATTCCTGGCACTTTTCTTCATTGAGCGTTACACCTGAGTCTTGAAGACGTTGCAGAACTAGCCGTAGGCGTCGGTCGTGTTCTTCGGCTGAGCTGCCCCACACTAGAATGTCATCCATTTGGCAAAGGATTCCTTCCGATCCTCGGAGGACACTAGACATTCTCTTCTGGTAATGTTCTGACGCCGAAGTGGAAATCATCAATCATCCGGGTGGAAATCATGGCCATAAAAGAGGTTCTGTCGTGGATAAGGTATATTGTAACTGTGAGGAATACCACCAACTTTACCGACAGTGAAGCTACAATCAAATCCCTGCATTTGGTCACTTTCCTTTCTGTCCTTTATAAAAAACAATTCAGAATTTTAGTTGCCCGACTATAGGAACTTGTGCTTCTTGTGAAGTTCTAGTCAAACTAAATGCGATTAACACATTTAACCACAGGTACTTGAACTGCACCACGTGATCCATTACTAAATAGATCTGGCCTGAGGTAGACGTCAAATGCTCCAACAGATCAGCACGACTGAACTGATCCCACTGCATCAGTCAAATTAAATTAACGATTTTTGTAGAAGCTACATGGATGAGGAAGAGGAAGAGACCTTCTATTTACCAGTCAAGGAAACTACACCTAGAATCCTATGGTATCACATAGGGCCTTCTTTGAGACGATAGAAAACAGACTCTTCGCTGTTGACACCGTGTTCCCTCTGGCATGATATAAGTATTGGCCTGCTTTTACAAAAAGATCTTTTGATGCTATTCCAGCCACTTCGCATAACGCGTTGTACGAGGTTTCTCGGCTGCAAACCCGCAAGGCGTTAATTCCCCCGTCTTCATTGCACTAACTCTTATTTTGGAACTGGGACCATTACCGATGTAGCATCTCTTGCTAAGAGTAGTTACTTCTTCTGCACGATCGATGTGAGGTCAACCGTTGTCCTCGCTGCAACTTTAGCTTGGAAACTACAATGTAATCGTCTGCCCTGAAACATTTCTTTAGCTTCGTTGTAGTTAGTATCCTTAAAAGCGTTTGGTCACTGCAACGACTACTATGCTCTCAGCGAAACTGAGTATATAGCCCATCTTTCCCTTGGGGTAATTAGTCCACCAAAAACTTCTAATCCTGTGGCAGTGCAGGTTCCGCTGTTTGCCGCCAAACTATGATTGTATACACCATCTTAATTGCGACATGGGATGCCGACATCCAGAAGTGGGATGTTGTTTTCTGAAGTCCGATCTATCCTTTGTGATGTTATAGACTGTTTCAGCAGACCTAGGAAGCAAATTTGGCATTTCTTGGAGGACCAATAGTCTTTTTTTAACGACAAACATCTATGGGCCTTTTCTTTTCTTTTGTTTCTTTTGCATACTTCTCCGAGACTCGTGTCTATCTCAGAACTGGATGGTAATTACCCCGACAGTCTAACTTCTGCCGTTTTCCCATTTATTCATCCGCCACCATCTCTAGTCTATAACCCTGATGAAGTTAAGGCAATCCTCAAAAAAACTCATGTAAGGTGTCTGCCAAATCTTTCATGGTTTCCGTCATTGATTCCATCGAAAGATCTTATCTCGTTTTGAGGGCTCTTGTTAGACATCTGAGACATTTCACACGTTCAAGACAGCTAGAGATGCCTCGTCCGGTCATAGTTCCCCAAGCTGTGCTCGCGCAGTTCCGATTGTTCAGCCACACATGTATATGTGTGAGACATATTGGACATATGCTCATCGTTTGTTCACGTACAGAGAACCACGTTGAGATGATGATGCAACATTTTCCCCTTCTATGTCTCAGGCAAAGACTCTACAAGGGTCTGAAGCCCTTTAAGTAAGTAAATAAGCCTTTTTCCTATCTCATCAGCATCCTTACATGCTTGCTGTTTCCATCGATTTGCATGAAACAATTTAATCCAAACCCAGAAGCCAAGAAAATTTAAAACATACTAAACACGAAACACGTCCGAGTAGTTGTTTTGGTTATGTTGCAGTTATGCGGCCACAGATTACAATGTCGCTAGTAAAAGGAAACATCCCAGAGAATGTTATCGTAAAAGTTTTGCACTCGTTTCACCAAAAACGCAACCACGACGGCGATGACGACGACGTCAAAAAAACAACAATCCACGACATCTTCCTGTAAACGAGAGAGATATTCAGATGAATCCTGAATCCTGACCGGACTTTCTCCGAGTTTGGACGTCGTCGCAATGGTTGTCATCATCATCGTACCCAAAAACAAAAAAAAAAAATTACTTTGGTTTCGCGCCGCCGGCGTCATACTACCTCTCACACAGTACCTAGTAGATTCAACTTTCAAAAATCCTTAACCCACACTCGAATCGTGTGCTCCTTTCGACAATGAATGAGCGCATATTGAGCCAGAACGACGACAACAACAAGGACGACGATGACGATGACGACGTTGCGAAGCAAATGAGTCTGGAGAAATTCGGAAAACAAGAAAAATTTCTGTTGGCGATTGATTGGAATTTTTATTTTTATTACCCACTCACCCCTCTCCTGTTTATCCTGCTTCTCGCATTATGTCCGTTGTCCTACCTAAAAAATTGAAAAACCGTATATCCTGCTTCGGCGGCGGCTCATCCTTCTTGAGAAGAAGCTCGCTGCTCCCCGGTCGAACTGATGAGTGTATGTGGTAAATTTCTGTCTGTCTACAGATGGTTTTCTACAAATAAGGATCAGGGTTGTTAGTTTAAGAATTTCCATGGAATGGGATCGCTCCCTGAGGTTGTTGGTGGTATTCGGTCAGTTGTCCAATTTGTACGTCTTCTATATTCCCGCTCACGTCTTATTTCCTCATTCGGAGGGTGGATTTTTGAACAGCAGTAGAAAGAAAAACAAGGGGATTTGGATAATTGCTATTTGTGATCCAGATGATTGGGTTGTGGCGGTGCAAAAAAAAAAAAACTGGTTAAAAACATCCTGTGCCCAAGGAGTGGGTAATTTATTAAAATTCCTGAAACAAAAGAATCACGAGAAAAAATTAGGGATTCAGTTGCCTCCCCAACCTCTTGAATGCCATTCACACTTGGCCGCGAGAGAAATTCCTTTTTTTTTTTGGAAAAGAATTCCTTCCCTGGTCTCATTTATAATAATCATTCTTCGTCCTTTTTCTATTTGTCCATTCTCTCTCTTGCTGGCTGTTTGTGTTTGCACCTTTTGTGTATTTAAGAAAAATTACTTTTCACACCGGACGGCGACGGACGACACATCATGAAGGAGGACATTGTTGGCCTTTTTACCTCTCCGAAAAAGTTTTGCAAACAGGACAAGAAGGACGAATATCGGACTAAAAGTGAAAAATAGGAAAATTAACACATAAATTTCCGCCAATAACGTTGAAAGTTTTTTTGTTTGGGTTTACTTTACTGCTTAAAGCATTCCAAGTGAATAGTCCTGTCAAACTTTTTCAATACATTTACTTTTTGGGAAGGAGATCGGACTGAAATTGACAATTTTAGATGTACCATCCTGAGCAGTGGAATTTATGTAGTCAATTTAATTTGCTTGGAGATACAGTAAGTTGTTTTTATGGCATGGAATTGTTATAGGCATAGTTTGGTCTAATGGATGGCTTCTGATGTAGTGGGCTGGCAGATATTTGTTTGACTTTACGAGGCAGTCATTGTACTTAAAGGACGGTATTATGGAGTGAAATTCTGGACTCCGCGGCTTAGTGGCTCTGGTATTGAATTGCTATTTGTGAGATTCTGACAAACATTATTCTTAATACATTCTCCTTTTGAATACGACATAGGACAGTGTTTTCGAATGACTGCCAAGAGTTCTCTTTCTTCTAACAGGTAGGGCAGGACAGTCACAAAGAAAGTGACGAATAGATTCGATTTCCTCTTCGTCTTTGCAGCTTCTACAAAGTCATTATTAAACACACCGAGTCTCTCTGCGTGAAGGCCAATTACACAATGGCCGGTAATTACGCCAGAACTTCTTGCTAAAGGCCGGCCATAGAGCTCTATGGATACGCATGTATCCAGATGAATCCAGCGTCTGTTTGCACGATCGATGGCTTCATCTTCTACTTTTTTCTTAACAGAGCTGACTGGGGCTGCTACAAAGGGAAGGGTCCGCGATATGTGCAGAGCCTTTCCTAGCAAGCTCATCCCCCTTCTCGTTTCCTTCGATATCCATAGGCCCTGGTACCCAACTGAGGGTCACCGTATTGGCTCTGGATATCTCGTTTAAAAGTGATTTGCAGGTTCTCACCAGCCTCGATCGAGTTATAGCAGAGTCCAGAGCCTTAATGGCTGCCTGGCTGTCTATGTAGACAGTCATCGTTTTTTCGACGATATTACTCTTACGTATAATTTCAGCAGCCTGCGTAATGGCAGTGACTTCGGTTTGAAAGACGCTACAGTCGTCGTTTATTCTAAAGAAGCAGTTTACTCCTAGGGCTTCACAATAAACTCCGGCTCCTGTACCACTGTCCATCTCAGAACCATCGGTATAGAATGCCAACTCCTTTTTCTTTTTAGTCCTCCAGTTCTTCGAGTAACTTCTGTCAGGAATCCTTGCATTGAATCTCCTTTCGAATGTTCACATCGGGTTCATGTGGTTTGTTTCCGTCAAACCATTGGTAGCCTCCCATCGGGACAGAATAGAGGCGTGGCCGTAAGAGTTTGATGACCACAATCGACCTTCCCTCAATCTTATAGCAGTTTTGGCTGCCAGACTACTACAATAAATGTCAAGCGGAATAAAACTAAACATGGTTTCTATTGCCGCCGTCGGTGTTGTCGGTGCATAAAGGTACCAGTTTGGACATTAATAGAAGAATGAATGAACTAATAATTTCGTTGTTCGAATGATTTAACGCTATACTATATTACAACAGATAGTGTACTAATATTCGTGTTCTGTAATAAATTACAGACGATACAACAACTCCTCGTGAATCAATGAATCACATGGCCCTATCCATGGTATCAAATCTAAGGTTTCGCATATTTTTTATGTAATGAAACCTCGTACTTTTGGCAAAAACTCCTCGAAATCTCATTGAGTTCATCTGTCTATGAGAGGTTGTCAAACTGAACAGACCTAAACGTGAACTTCAGCTTATTTTGGTGTTCATTTTTAGACGTCAAAATGTTATATTTGAAAACTGCTGTACCAATTATGTTTTATATTTTTCATATTTTTTTATTTAGGTTATGCATTATACTTTACTTACACACATAAAAATTGTATGCATTGTTTAATTTGTTTGTATGGTATGCTTCAAAATTCGATCACTATTTGGTTTCCCAATTTGCCCACTTTCAAGTCCCAACACTGATTGCAACAGTCAACAGACAGCTGTTGTTTCCCGCCACTTCAAAATGGACAGACAATGACATTCGAAATGATTTCGGCTTGGTGAGAATGGCTTACTTAAGTTTCGGCAAAAGTTCATCGAAATCTCGAGATTTAGTATTTAGACTCCCTTTCCATAATTGGAAAATGTTCTTTCATTTCGTTACAATCCGCCAATTTTTTTGTATCAACAAGTAGTTGTAAACCATTGCAAATACTACCAGTAAACGTCTACACAATTTTTTCAAATAACAATCACCGCATTGCATACGAATAATGTAAATACCACAAAACTGGTTCAACGGCTATAGTATTTGTAATTGCAGACTTACTTAGGCGTGGTCAGCGATTTTACTCAAATTGAATCTAAAATAAAAAAATATTGGAGTTTCATTTCATGGGGATGTAGCTCAGATGGTAGAGCGCTCGCTTAGCATGTGAGAGGTACGGGGATCGATGCCCCGCATCTCCAAGGACATTTTTTTTTTTACTTTAATACGTTTGTTACGTTTACTTTTAATGCAGAGCAGCAAAGTTATAAAGTAGTTCAACCTAAAATAGGAATAAAAGAAAAAAAAAACAGGAACATTGTTTTTTTTTCTTCATCATAAGAGCATACTGGGCGTATACGTAACATTTTCGTAGACCAGTCTTATTCTTTTGTCTTTTATAATCTAAAGATACACATGTAACAGTTTCACAGTTTTGAGAAATCTGTGTATGCTTATGTGCAGTTTCCTCGTTACACAACGTTTCAATCCTTTTAACCTTAATCTGTATGAATGGCTCAAATAAATATGGGTGGGTTAAGTTAAAAAGAAATAGAGCAATTGGTTGTTGGTGATGTAAGGGCCGGGAGAAATTTTCCCATTTCTTTTTTAATAATACCTATGTATAAAAGCTAGATTGACATTGAACCATTTATCTTATCGATTTACTTGACCACCAAATATTGCCTAGCACCTGCAACATGTTTGATAGACTTCAATTGTGAAAGAAACTTGGGAGTGAGATCATGGCGGCAGGTGCTCTTGTTGCAATGTTGAAAATAGATAAAATATTTATATTCCTCGCTTTTTATTTTCGTCCAATGTTCATACACCAAAATTCGAAATGAAAAATGCTCTAAAGTTGTACAGGTTGGGTTCATACCTTACATAAGTCCAAGGAGCAGGCAAAAAATTTAAAAAAATTTACTTTCAATACGACAAGTCTGCGATCTTATCGAAAGTCGGATAGAGTCATTCTCATGAGAACCTTGCATCACGACAAAGAATTGTTTGATGATGCCAAAAACAAAAATACAAATTTATAAATATTAGGCCATAAGCAGCCCATAGAGGGTCAAAAACTAGCTTTGGTGGTATTTTTCTCGATTCGAACTTGAAACCCCTTGCGCTAACCTCCAAGGCACCCACGATGTACCTCTATACCTTTCAAAATTGGAACAAAGAAAAGCATTTCAGACGAAAGATTTTTTTTTTTGAAGAATTAGGAGAAGCTCTGTTTCAAGGGGAAATCTCCCGTCGAACTTCTCTTCCACACAATATTTCGGGAAGATCAGTAGTTCAACGTTACCAAAACATACCACAAGAATAACTTACAGTGTCAGCCTTTAAGCAATCTCGCTGTTACATGTGTCCGAATTGTTCCAAAAGCACACAATACTGAAAAAAATCTTCTAAATGTTTTCAATTTATTTGCAAAAATTATTCCGAAAGAAAATTGCATGTGAAAATTGTGATTTCTTATTAAATACTTTATTTGGCTAAGTACAGGATAAGGGTTAAACTTCCAAAGATACATAACCATCATATGTATCGTTTTTATAGTAAAACGTGTGTCTAAAGTCATCACATAATGATTTCCAACCATACGGCATCGAAGGCCTTTTCCAAGTCAACCAGTGACGAATCACTATAACATCAACGTGATCATGTTTTAAATTGAAACCGAAACCGGTGACTTGAATTGGATCAATTGTGCGTGTCCGTTGCAGTTGAGTTGAACCTTTTCTGCAAAATCGTTGGCTTTAGACTAACTCCAACTGCCAACTTCCAACGGGGATGTAGCTCAGATGGTAGAGCGCTCGCTTAGCATGTGAGAGGTACGGGGATCGATGCCCCGCATCTCCAAGGATTTTTTTTATTTATTTTTTTTTTATTATTTTTAAATAATTTAAAACGAATCTTTCTTGATGATAGTTCAGTACTCCTAGGAGGGGAAAAGGGGATTAAGTTCACAGAATGAGTAAGTAGATAAGTGGAAGTAGAGCGGATAGTGACCAATTTTCAGTATAAATAGCAACTTTTCAACCATAAGTTATTGAACTATTGTCGGGCAAGCAAGTATGCCCTGTCTGTGGTATTTTATAGTGTGACCTTCGCATAGTCATGTTTGGAGTCAGACTTTAGTGATTAACCGAAGTTTCGTCTCCTGTAAAATTCGACTCAATTCTTAAGTATTAAAATTAAATAATTCGCTCAGAAAGCACTTCGTGTATTTCAACATGAACGCGAAAAAAATACTGTGAATTACGAACGAATGCAAAAATCACACACAACTCTCTCCCAATCGAATTGGATACCCCCCATGAAGAATAAACATTGAAACCTAATATGTATCACCTGAGTTTCAAATACCACTACACCAACTCTTTCCTGTCACTTCTTCTCTCTTCCAAATTAACTAACGCCCGTGCCCTGTTAATCAGTAAAAGGGTATTCATATTCCCTTTGGCACGTGCAGATTATAAAAAAAAAAATCCACAAACGAGCGAGAAAAATCCATGCGATGTTGTTTTGAGGCAGCGACGTAAGCATTCTCGGTACTCACCTTGCTCTGACCAATTCATATCGCTCGTGCAAACTGTCCATTGTGGAACGGGTTGTATGGCACGTAGCTCTGTTCTGTTGAAACCACATATAATCGGTATCTATATCATCCAGTCGGGGCCAAGAGAATTTGGTTATATTCGACTGATGGCGTTGTCAAAGAAGAATGCCGGTGGGCCATCTTTGTGCTTCTTTTTAAATCATAGTTTATTTTGACACTGACAGTAGTTTCCCTCTCGGAATCTCGGAGAGTCAGTATCATACCTCCGCGGAACGAAATGAGTCGCTTTTGGCTTGAACAACGTTGGGAAGTATTGAAGACTTATTTCTTGAATGAGTGCTGTGTAGCACAAACAGTGCGTTTTTTTAAAAGAAGCTTTGGCCGAAATGAAGCACTGAAGTTCGCTTGCTCTACGGTAGGAATGCTAGTGGTCAACACTTATGGCCCTCATGGTGCTTTGTCATCGTCTGGAGTGGTGGCTTCATTGGACAATATTTCTTCGAAAATGAAGCTGCGAACAACGTTTCGGTCAACGGTGGGCGTTACAGAGCCATGTTGACCGACTTTTTTCTACTAAAATTGAAGACATGGATTTAGATTTTAGTCACACAGACCATGCCACTATCAATCTTTTGCGCACCAAATTCCCAAATCGTGTTATAAATCGTCTTGGCGATGCCCGAAAATGCGATTTGACCCCTTTTTTGTGGGGACCCATGCAGGGCCGTTGTTATGCGAACAATCCGGAAACGATTCAAGCACTTAAGGCCAATATCACCCCAGCAATCCGTGAGCTATATCCCGATACCATTAACAAGCTCTTGGGAAACTGAAGTGACAGAATGCGGCCCCATTTTTAAAATTATAAGTTTGTTTTTTGACGAACCTATTCATCCAAAGAAGTGCCTTGTCGCTGAATATGATTTTTCGACAGAAATTGGGGTCAGCTTCTAACTGCTGTAGAGCCCAATCAGCGAACAAACGGCGTGGTCTATAGTCATTCATTACTTTAAGCTGCTGCATCAGTTGAATCTTGTACGGATGTAGGCCTAGATCATGACGGTAAAATTCACCAAGTTGTGGTCTGTGAAAGGCCGAGTTCTTGTGCTTGGTGCGGAATTGAAGGCCTCAGATTCTGCTGCACACATTTATGGCCCATCTTGCGTTTCGTTCACATGATGGCGGATTGTTCACTGAATCGGTCGTCTCAAATATATCCACCATTTTGCGAATCGTTCTCTTAGAAGGACGACTATGTCGACCGTAAAACGGACGAAGTGCGCGAAATGTTGCTCGAACAGAAAATCCATTTTCATAAAATAATTTCATCATTCTCACATGTTGTTGAATGCTGTATCTTTCCATGTTGATTTGACAAGACAGACTAAATAAATGACAGTCAATTTGACAGATGTATAGATAGCTTCAACAACATGGCCGCAAATGCCTGTCAAAATATTAAAAGATTCGGTAAATTCTTCATGTTTATCTTGTTTCATACTACGAAACATAATTTTTTCGCAGCATAGGTCAGTGGAAAAAAAGACACTAAATACGAGTAATAAGAGGCGTATACGTAACATTTCCGTACACATGAACACTACACGTATACTTCATCCGAAATTCTCTTTTGTGTCACCTTTTACTTTATTCTTCGCCACTTTACCAGTCTTATATCGAGTACGTGACTTAATTAACTTATTTCTTGTAAAGCTTAACAATTGACTGCATTTGATGGTAAAAATACGGTTGACATTTACCTCGGGGATGTAGCTCAGATGGTAGAGCGCTCGCTTAGCATGTGAGAGGTACGGGGATCGATGCCCCGCATCTCCAAATATCCTTTTTAAAAAGTCCTGAAATTAAAGATGTTTTTTTTTCGTTAAAAAAGCAAAAGCAGAAGTTAAATATATATTATCATTCGCAGAGTAGGCGCAGACTTTGG
Source organism: Chalcosyrphus nemorum (assembly GCA_949716465.1). Taxonomy (NCBI): domain Eukaryota; kingdom Metazoa; phylum Arthropoda; class Insecta; order Diptera; family Syrphidae; genus Chalcosyrphus; species Chalcosyrphus nemorum. Next base: position 73,645,739 of record OX454333.1, read on the forward strand.
TGTTTTAAGCTAGAATTTGAATAGATCGCAGAATCTGCCATTACAGGAATAAATATATATATTTTTTTGGAGGCGATGGACTCTTTATGGATACTCGCAGCCCGTACTACGATGTTATGCCCGACTCCATGCTCTAGCATGTTTACGTGCTAAACCACCGCCCCCCAAAACTGTCCTGTTGCCCCCTACGGTACCGCCGATCAAGGCATTCCTTCGTAGGGGCAGGTTTTTGACGTCGCGTCGTCTTCGTTAAGTTGCAGGGCTCTGTTCTTCTTCGGCTCTTTGTGTTTGGTTTTCCAGCCGTTCCAGCCAGCCTGCATTATGCTTGCAATAATGTTGTCGGCAAATACCCAAGCTTCTCTTCTTGAGACCATGAAACCTATTAGGCGCCTTGGGGTTACCGCATTTCCAATCTCTCGTTCTAGGATGTTTCTCTCAAACTCATATTGTTTGCATTCTACAAGGACGTGTTCCGTGTTTTGGACTTTCCCTTCACAGTGTCGGCAAAAAGGATCATCTGCGACATTGTATTTGTGAAGGTATTCCCGAAAACTTCCATGTCCTGTTAGGAATTGAGTGAAGTAGAAGTTTACCTCCCCGTGTTTTCTTGTGGTCCACTCTTCGATATTTGGCAGCAGTTTGTAGGTCCATCGGCCATTCTCTGACGTGCTCCATCGTCGTTGCCATTCCAATTTTGCAGTCGCTCTGATGGTGCTTCTTTCCACGTTGTCGCTATTCTGCATGCATGCTGCTACTCTGACCTCCAGGTCGATAGGCATTCGCGCTGCTATTACATTAATTATCCCCCGATTTTCTCCTTCCGTGTACTGGTACTGTATAGAGGTTAACAAAAGCCTCTGGTTGGGCAAAGGATGTGGATGTGTGATGGTGGCTTATACTATACATACATCTTCCTTCGTCTCCATGACTATTTCAATGTATTTCAGGCGGAAATAGGGGCTAAATCATTGAAGCTAATTTGTAATGCATTATCTGAAAAAAAATATAAGTATCTTCATAGACAATCAAGCAACCATCAGATCCTTCGAATCGTCCACAACCATATCAAAGCTTGTACTAGATTGCAGCGCAGTTCTTGTAAAGATCTCGGATCAATACAACATTCACCACTGCTGGCTGCCATTTCAGAAGGACACTCGATGGAATTGCAATGCAGATGAGATTGCCAAGCTTGGCACAATATTTTCAATCGAATCCAAAATTGCTCAAATTGGATACCATCGATGTCTGGGAAACAGTTAATGTCTTCAAAATCTCCAGACAATTGCGCCCTAATCTGAATCAGAAATGCTCTAGCGAAGTTTTTTTTAATTTAAGCATCATTATTGGTGTCCTTACGGAACACTCTATACACTCTAGACATCTTGGCCTCTTTTCAAACGATTTTTGCAGAAGTTGCCCCGTTCTCAATGTTATACTTCTTTGATGACCTTGGTGATCTGACAGGTCCTCCAATCAGACATTCGGAGATGCTACAGCTTTCAAATTGTACGATTCTAGGATGTACTCGAACTTGGAGCACGTTATATACATTTTTTCAACAGTTTTGCAAAATCAAAATCATCCAACTGAATAGTAATGTTCAACCTCATTCAAATTCGCTGCATCCCCGTCAAATAGTCGCTAGCCCCCAACCAATATAGACCGAAAATCACGGATATCCTCTTTTTGTTTAATTATGGTCTAAATTAAAATATTCTATCCCCTCCATTTCGTCTATCTCATCAGAAGACACAGGCGGGGGGTGAGAAGAAAAAGCCAAATCCTTACAGAAAAAGGACAATAAGAAAAAATATGCGGAAATGAATAAACGTCTCGACTTTTGCACATAAAATACAGCCGTGACTGTCTTAAGATATTGGTAGCCCCAACCCGTTCCACCAGACAGGACACACGCAAAAAATCCCAAAAAGAAATGAATTTGAATAACAAAATTATCATCTCAAACTTTCACCTTCACAACAACTGAATTTTTTCATTCCATTTTGTTTATACCCTCTGCACTTCCTCAAAAGACAAAAGGATAGAGAATCCCCAAAAGATACCTTCAACCCCAATCTCCGGGACAAGATTATTAACACTCCACTAAATATGCATTTCTTATGTCGGGCTGGAGACAAAAAAAAATGTAACACGGGACCTTTCTGTTTATTTTTTTTTTTTTCAAGAAAAAAATAAAAGGACCAAGAAAAACCAACAAAACTAACAAAAAAGTAAAATGGATGCAATCCTGTCCTGTTTATCTAGGTACACCCCCTGCCAGGGCTGCTTCACGTGTTGTTATTCCAAAGTTTTCCTCTCGAACTCTCTCAAGACACATTCTGGGTGTTTTTCTTACAAATGGAAAAAGGACTGCTTAATGGCACTTCTCCATTCGACGATTGCCACACGACTCCCTTGCTCCAAGTGGTGTATGTTTACTTTTGGTTGTTCCTTCAGAAATTCCCGCATGCGTCGTGCAGACTTATTCCACAGAATTCTGTCAGTCATTCATGAAATTTTGGCGGCAATCTTAGATAGAATCCACAGTTCTTTCGATCTCAATTAAGGATATCAACGGTGGACAACTCCACGTGCGAACACACTGTGGGAAACTCTCGCCAGTCCCCCAAACAATTGTCCTGTGTTTTGGTTGTTTTTTTTTTTTGTCTTTTTGTTGTGGCGCTATCCTTAGCAAAAGGAGGGCTGTTCCTTTCATCTGTGCTATATATAGACTCTGTGTGTGTGTATAAACTTTTTGAGGGTTGTTCCACAACGGAATGCTAAGTGGCCTGGCCAGCCAGCAGGATTCTGGCATTTCGTTGTTGGCTCCCAAATCGGTTGTTTGGTGGGTTTTTTAATCGTCCGATGGGAAAAGGATATTCGAGTATATATATTTTTTTTCCTTGTGCTTTATCCTCTTTTGTGAGTGTTGATGTGTTTTTTTTTTGCTGTGCGGAGCAGAAGGACTTCTTTGAAGTGCGAACGTTTAAATGATGTGTGAAATAAAACCGTGTGGCGGCGGGGGATTGGGTGGTGACCACCAGCAGTGTGATTGTGATTTTTAATGTAATTTTTAACGCCGGTAGTCTTTTTATTGAGTGAGTACGTGCGGGTGGTTTTTTTGTACGAAAAATGTGATTGCGAAATCATACAATAAGGACATTTAGTGCTGTGGTAAGCAACCAAGTTGCAAATTATCTTAACAAAACTGTGATTGTGAAAAGAAAAAAATTGTGTGTTTTATTTTGAAACCGTGTGATGTTTTTATATTCAAAAATTAGAGTTTAAAAGTAAGAAAAGGAACAAAAATTGCAATCAACTGAATAATTGTGTAAGGTTAGTTTTGCTTTAAAATAATTTTCTTTTATCTGTGTAAGATACTCCGTTTAAAGTATAATTGAAAGTGACCATTTATTCGAGTAGTTAAACCTCTTACAAATTTTTAGAAGCCCCGTTTTTGACTTCAAAGAATAGCGTTTTAATTTGACTAGTACCAAGAGCTTTCATTTTAGAATTGTGTTCTTATTTGTGAAGGGACTTCAAAAAATTACTCCATATTTTGAATGTTATATGAATCCTCACACGTGCACCATTCTACCTGAAACTACGAGTACGAGGATAAGATACAATACGATACGATGGTTGGAGTTTTAGTGCGACCTATAAGATCTATTGTGTTAGCCTATATGTAAACCAGAAACACGTATGAAATTTTTGATGAACCTCATATAGTGCTCTAGGTTCCAACTTCTAAGTTTCCGCTGAGCTTACTAATACCCACATTAAGTGAAGTAGTCGTTTCTTTGCCAGCCCTGGACATTTACAAAGAATAGGTTCTACCTTCTCTGTTTGTTCATCGCACAATCGATATATTTTACTTACTTACTTAAAGGGCCCCCGGCCTTTGTAGATTCTCTGCCTGAGACACGTCTGCTTCCATACTCCGCGGTCCCAGGCACGCTGTTTCCAGTTGCGAAGACCAAGTTTTCTGGCATCCGCGACACCTTGGCCTTTGTAGCGGAGGTTCGGTCTTCTTCGTCGCCCCGAAGCTGGGGGCTGGGATTCAAAGATCCTCTTGACTGGAGCACTGTTGTCCATTCACTCGATGTGGCCGAGCCAATGTAGTCTGCGTATCTTGGTTTTTTTGGACTACATCCACATCCTAGTACAGCTCATAAAGTTCGCAGTTGTATCTTCTTCTTCATTCGTCCTCTTCGCATTAGGGACCGACGAAGTATTTTTCGTTCGAAAGTGCCTAATATTTGCTCAGCTTTCATACTTATCGTCTGGCACTTCGCTCCATACAGCAAAACTGGTGAGATGACTGTTCTATAGAGCATTAATTTGGTGCGTCGAGTTAGGAGTTTTAAGTAGCAACGGTTTGCCAGCGTTATTCTTCGTCAAATTTCTACAAAAGTGTCGTTTATAGGGTTTATATTTGTGTATATTTCGAAAATATAGTTATCAACAGTGACGTTCTGCTCGATGTTTTGGACAGATAATAGGTCCGTTCGCGTACTTAATGCAGTAAAATTCGTAGATTATCAAATTTCGAAGTGTGGGGGTAAAATTCTCTCAGAGAGAGCTAAAATTACGAAAAAGTAAACGAACGGGTTGAACAAGAAAAAGTTAAAAGTACACTGGTTTGACAGCTTTGATAGTTTTCACAAACCAGTCCGTCGAAATTTCTTGCACTAAAATTCGTAGCATGGGAAAATTTCTTACTCTCTCGTGAGCGCTCTCTTCTGTGAAAAACTACGAAAATTCTCCGTACGCGAACAGCTTTTCGTAAAAATTTCGGAAATTTTCGTGAAAATTCGCTGTTTTAGGAGGGTACTCGAATGGACCTAATGTTTTGTTTGTTGAAAACATATACTTCGGCAAAGGTTTGAGGTGAGCCACAAATTGAAGTCAATATCCATGTGTACATATGTTTATGTCTGACAATTTCATCTCGTTGACATGGTTCCTAAGCGTTCAGTCGGCATTAAATTTCTACAAAACCAAAAGGCTCGCTTTACCAAAATTGTGCAACAACATAACCCAAGAGCACACATCAAAATGCGCCACTTAATTGAAAATTTAGAGACGAATTTGCTTCACCGCCCGACGTTTACGACGTTGATTCTTCTGGCAATAGGCATATAATAATGTTTTTGTTCTAATACTGACGCATCCTTACATTTTTTACTTCTTTCATGATCTCTCAATGTCCAAAAGCCAGTCAAGATTTACACCTTTATCATGGTGAATTCTGCGTCGGTGGTCCAAATTTTTACAGCCTTTACTCCAATATTCGGTCTAATAATCGTCCCACTGGACAGTCGGTGCTTGCTATAGTGGATAAATTCGATTCAACATAGTTCCCCGTTGAATATTATTCTGATAGTGAGACAAAGCAGCAGTCGAAGTACCGAAAATTTCGCTGCCGTAAGTGCTTTAGTACAAAATGAGCTAAACTAGTTGATTTACTTTTTTAAAAAGTAAAAATAAATAGCAAAAATCAATTTCATCCGGTTATCTCTATTCTCAGAGAAAAAAAAACAATCTTGAAAAAAGTTAGCATTCAAAAAAATATTTATAAAATTGAGAAAAAAGTTGTGGACAGAACTGAACCCAGGTTCAACCAGCATTTATTTGGTGGATATAAAACTTGAAGCCATCCAATACAATTTGTAATTTCTCAGAAGAAGGGACTCCTCGATACCATATGTTTGCATTTTTGACAAATGGTGTCATACATGTTGAAACGCCAAACGATGAAGACATATGTTCCACTTCTCGGTAAGATATACCATTAACTCACTAGTGGACCTGTTGCTATGAACAGATCATTGCAAAGATATTTCATAAACTGACGATTGATCAGCCAGGCCTTGGAACGAAGGGAAGCAAGTGTAATGGGTCGGCAATTAGTCGGAGGGCCTTTTAGGAACATGTTAAAAAAAAAAAAAAATATTCTCCAACTCCTCTGAAGAGTAGGCCAGAGGGAAAAGGTTCCGCAGAGTTTTTGCCAGCGAAAAAGAACACCTTGTGAATAACTGACAATCTTTCCCTACTCTAAATATCGGATAATATTTTGATATATTACGTACTTAAATGAATTCTTTCGTAATTCTTTCTTTCTTTCGTTTGTGGCGACAAAACTTTCGCCGGATATTTCACAAACATTTGCCTTATTGCCGTAAGACAATCGCAACGAGGAAGAACTATCCGAAGACGAAACATGATCTAGAATCGCATAAATGAATAAGCGACTCTTAACCATTTGGTGTAGCAAATATTGTGGGCACATTTTCTTTGTAATAATAATAAATTCTTTTAAATGAAAGTGTTACAATTCAATTCAATGTAGTTTTTATTATTTCGCAAAATCGTAAAAATATTAACAAGAATGATAAATTTATTGAATAAGCGACACGAAGCAACACTGTAAGAGTTCCGAAACGCGGATGTACTAAAATTGGGCAAGGAGTTAACCTGTCTAAAAGCCGTGTTTCCTGATCTTAAAAAGAAAATTTTTAGGACCTTATAACAATATAAATGTTGAAGTGGAAGAATTTTCAAAACTCGGATAACTACGAGATCTCCGACAAATAATTTTTAAGACATGTTTTTTAAGTGTATGAAGGGATTAAATTTTGCAAAAATAAGTTCCTCCCCAAAAGCTAATCCCCTATTGCAACCTTGATTGAAAAATGCCATAATAGATTTTTATTAGCAGTTGGTTAGAGCATACTTTCCTTAGAAAATAAAAATTTCTCACAGTGCCACGAAAGTAGTTTCTTAACACATCTAAATGGGAGATAAAATTCAATTTTGAATCTATGACAAGCCCTAAATACTTAAATTCATTAACACAATCAACTTGAAAACCCTTATTATTGCAAAAAGTACTAGTCCTATAAGTAGAAGATATAGATCGTGAATCACAAAAACAAGTTAATAGTGGATACTTAAGGCAATCAGGTGCATGATAAAAATGTACAGACTCTACAATATTAAAAAAAAATAACCTTAGTTTTCGAGCTAATTGATAAACAATGTCTCGCTAACCAGACTCTTAATAGAAATAGATCCCAATTTAAGTCAGAGATTAGATCCAAGACACTATTAGAACCATAACTAAAGCCAACGTCATCAGCGAAAGCGGTCAACAAACGTTAAAAAGGATAACTGAAGAGCGAATTAATACATATTAAAAAAAGAATAGATCCAAGAACATAACCCTGAGGTATACCCATATTTAAAAACTTTATATTGCTCCTAACGGTATCAAATTTTACCCTTTGTTTTCTATTAGTTAATAATGACTTAAACCAATTAAGGGTAAAACCCCTAAAGCCAGCATATTCCAGTTTATCTAATAATATGCCATGGTTAACCATATCAAACGCTTTGGTTATATCCACAAACAACTCGCCCGTACATTTTTTGCTGTCCAAATAACTAAAAATCTGAAAACAAAAGTTCAGCAGAGCATCTTCGGTAGATCTACCTTAACGAAAACCAAACTGAGCTGCATTGAAAAACATCGTTTTATTTAAGAATTCGATTATTCTTCTTTTAATAAGTTTTTCAAACACTTTACTAATAGAAGGTAAAAGAGAGATAGGCCTATAGTTGCCTACTTCATCAGTTGCACCTTTCTTAAGGAGAGGTAAAACATCAGCACTTTTTAGAGCATCTGGAAAAACACCAGAAAAAAACACTATTATTAAAAATATGAGTAAGAACATCAACCATGTCTAAACCAGTTGAATTAGAACTTTTTAAAAAATTAATTGTTTTTAATAATTCTAAACCATCAAAATGAATAAGGACAAACGTTTGTTCACAAGAATTACAGACCGAACAATCAATATGAAGAGGTGTAAGGTTTGCACTCTGGGGTATTTTCGAGAAATAATTATTAAATGCGTTAGCTAGATTGTCAGTGATTACATAATTTTCATTTCTCACTGCAGCTATATTTTTAGCAGATTGAGTTCTGTTGAGAATGCTGTTAACCAACTGCCATTCACCCCTAAAGTTACCTTTAGTTGCATTGAATCAAGATTATGCGCCCATGATCATGGTTTTCATCCGCACTAAGCTGCCACTTCTCCGCCGTAGAGACCGTTTCCCACTGCAACACTATCCTGGATTCTCTCTGATTGAGTCACCTTTGTTTCTTCTTACTTCTGCCTCCTTGGATTCTGTCTAATTCATCCATCATACTTTGATAACTGCCTTTATATTTATTCTCCAGTTGACATTCTTGTTTGTTGAACACAGCTAGTTGCCGCCGCATCATACATAAAAGATGTCATTTTTCTTATACGTTACTGCCGTAGAAACTCTATTATATTACTTTGCTGTAGTGTACTTATTCTCTTATTACAACAATATGTCGAGTGGTAAATAAGTGACTTTGCAACTCTTAACAAAGTACACTCAACTCCCATTGAATGAAACCACCAATAGTTTCATGCGCAACGCCAATGACTTTCACACCAAACGTGATCAGGTTTTCAATTGAAGCTAACCGGTCTTTTTAATTCGATCAATTGTGCGTTCGTTATTGGGTGTGTCGAATGCATTTGAATTGAACTAGTTTAGCAATGATTTTAACTTTTAAGCTGCCTTTGGTAACCAACTTTCAACGGGGATGTAGCTCAGATGGTAGAGCGCTCGCTTAGCATGTGAGAGGTACGGGGATCGATGCCCCGCATCTCCATAAATTTTTTCTTAGTTTTCCTTTTTTTTTCAGAAAATAAAAATCTTATTTAAAACAAACGCCAAAAGAAGCAGCCATCCATCCTTTCAAGACACCGCCAATCCAGCTCACATTAGCTGTGCGCATTGCAAATCTTGTTTACTTTTCATTCGGCATAAAGCCTACTTCCCCCTGTGGAATAACTTTTTACTAAATATCTTTTGTTCGACAGGAGGATACGCGTCCTCCTGAAACTCAGCAAAAGCCCAAGTTTTTCACTCTCAATGAAGTCCTTGCGAAATCGTTTTCTTCTTGCAAACAAACAATAAAATATTGGCACATTAATGTTTAGTCAGACGTAAAATTACTTTTAAGTCTTTCGCCCTCTCTGGCCCTCTCGTCCCGGTCTACCACTTTGCAGAAAAAGTTTTAAAATAATGCAAAAGAATTTCATATATTTTCCGGGCATTAATCCGCTTTTATTGTGTGGTTTGGGGGTACAGGCGACGTTGGCAATCTGGATTGATGCTTTGCCTTTTACTGTCGATACATCCGCCCCCCTTTCTGCCAATAACTCGATTCGAGGAAAATATTGTGATCATCTCAATTAGGGGAGGGCATCAGGCATCAGGCATCGGTGACGCAGTGTTCCTGGACTTTGAATTGCTCTTTCGTTCTTCTTCGATTGTTATATTGTTCCCTATGATTATATTCCAATTGACAGGAGTGAAGAGCCGTCGATAGAAGTTCATTATGTTTGGAAATCTATGCCGGATGGCAGCGCGCGAGGAGGATTAATCTGATTGTCGGGATGATTTGTCCTCCCGTTTTCCGTAATGAAATGAGTTTTTGACGGCAAAAAATAAAGATGAAAATAAACTTTTCCAAGTGTTTGCAGTTTAATTAAAAAAATAAACTTTTTTTTTGATGGAACGACAGATGGTTGGGATTCCCTTAAGTAATTGTTGAAAGTGTCTCTTTGTATTTTTGATTGTCAAGTGGCAGCAAATATTAATCTGTTATTGTTTTCTTTATTTAAAATTTAAATTAGACAAACTTGATGTCGTCGTAGGAATGGTTTTAATGATGCAGAAATTAATAGATAAAAGTTTTATACTAAAAAATATACTGAAGATGCGGAGCATAGAAGCCCATTGAACTGCGAAGTGTAAGATCTATTGTGTTGGTCCTTTGCGCATAGCAAAAACGGCACGTAATTGTATCTGAACAAAATATTATCGTTTGGCAATAGAACGTAATCATCTATTAGGAATTGAAAATCTTTCTTACAAAGTTCAATTAGCTTGTCTGTCTTCTGTATATTCGCTCGCCTTCGATCCGTTTAATTAAATTGCATTATTTTAGAGTGGATAGCACTAAGTTCAACTCCGACCATGATTCTGGGTCAGTGAGTTTGTCTCAATAACCATTCTTACCAGACAGAAAGAATATGACTAAGCAGGCGTGTATGTCCATATAACCACTAGATTAGGTTAGCTAAGAGTGGTTGCCCGCACCCAGCTGCATACAAACATACTTAGACCGCGAGGTGTTACCATCATATCTAAATGACATGCACTGACAGGTACTGTCCACTATTCTCATGCATTGTTGAACAGTGCATCTCGCTCCATGACGAAATATGTCAAAGTGCATAGATGACAGTTGGCTCAAAAATTATAATTCATGTCGAAGATATGTATTACCATTGAATCAATCTATTATGACATATTCCAAAACTGACTTCACATACAAACGTATGTTAATTTTAACTGAATCGCTAGACCCTTTTAAAAGAATTTGAAAGAGTGAAGCACTTAGAGCCACAGATTCAAGTGCTCTCAAATCTAACCTGACCTCCGATGTATAGACAGAATTAGTTCATTTGTGCTCATTACATTTGGCAGTAGAAAAATGATGCGCAGGTGGCTACAGATTAGTTTAATTGGTTATTACTAAACTCAGGGCCGGCCCGAGACAATTGAGCGCCCTGTGCTAGCCTTACCTTGAGCGCCCTTCTCATAGGTGCAGAAATAAAATCTGCACATTTTCACTCAAATGATTACCCTGCACATTCCTGGTGGGATTTTGTATTTCGGTTTTATTCGAACTAGTTTCTGGTGTGTGAGAATGGTCTTTTGAGTGAACAGCTGAAATGAAGTAATTTGTATTATTAGAAAATAATTTCGTTCAGACAGCGCAGCGTTTAGAAATGCATTTTTTTGTTTTACAATGCGTCGCCTCCAGGGCCTTGATACTCTGTTCATTTGTACATTCTGCAGATATGGTAGGTACGGCCCTGACTAGACTAGATTGTCGTGTGCGTGTGTCCATCATTTAATGGGCTCTTATGGGCCAATCAGAAGTATTCTTTCGCTTTGTAGCCGCCTTAGATTGTATGTAGATATTGTAAACGTCACTAAAATGCCTGAGTAGATCTCTACATCGGCGCACGTTTGACAGCTATTGCAATTTTTGGCCGGTTCGATTTCAAGTAACAAAATTAGTTATTGTGGTGTGTATTTACTCCGAACTGACAACATTTTTTGCTGTCCGTTTCAGTTATTATACCCTACTTAAGGGTATATTAAGTTTGATACATAGTTTGTAACATAGAGAAATATTGCAGACAGACCCCATAAAGTATATATATAAATGATCAGTATCAATAGCCGATTCGATTGAGAGATGTCCGTCCGTCCGTCTGTCACCTGTTTTTGGGCCTTAAATTTTGAGCTAGGATAATGAAATTTTGTATACGAAGTCTTTGGATATCGGGACAGAACAAGTGTAAAAAATTTTAAAATCCGCCCACTGTCACTTTTCAAAAAAATCACTTTTTTTCACTATTTTCATATGAAACTCGAAAAAACTTACTTGAGGAAATATGTAGATATCCACTAAATCTACAAATTGTCTATACATTGTATATAGCCACGCCCACCTTTTAGGGGCGTTTACTTCAAGAGTTAATTTTCGCGTAAAAATATTAGTTTATAGGGCAAAATAGAAAATTTTGTGAATACATTTTCCACCGCCCACTGACACGACCAAATAAGATAGGGATAGGGTATCATACGATCCGCTCCAGGCGGATTGTAGCATTTTTCACTGGTTTTTAAAACAAATAAATTGTGTGAGACTGTTTAAATATTTTTTTTATTAATATTTTTCTGTCTAAAAATTTATTATCTGTCAACGCTTGACTGCTATAAAACGACATTTCGGATTGCAATTTTTAAGGCGCGCGTATGGCAGAAGTTATGGTAAAGTCGTTGAAAAGACTTTTATATCTCTTCCCTAATTTTGATTTTTTCACGAAAAAAAATTGTAAACTCTTACTTAAAAGCAGAGAACTTCCATGCCTACAATATGTTTTTTCTGTTATCGCAGTTTCTGCATAAAAATTCGCAGTTTGTGAAAGTTTTAAGAGTGCGCATACAATTCTCTCAACTGAAAGACAAATGTCCACAAATGTGTGGAAAAACTAGCAACCCACTATTTTTGATTGCACATAATATAATACAGAGCAAGTATTAGAATCGTGAAAAAAATCGAACTCGAGATGACATTGAATTCTGACATTACTGTGACAGAGAAGCTCGAAAAAGTAGGTCTGCCAATTCTCTATGTCTGTCTGTTCATCAGTCTGTATGTGCATATGTACGTTCGACTACAGCCCAAACGGGTAAACCGATTTGCTTCAAACTTCATATCTGCTGTCCGTTGTGTATTCTCCAGAGGGGAAATTGGAATTTTTGTTCTAGCCCTATTTTTAAGGGTATTTTAATTAAGGCCAATTTCACAAATATGTATGTTATATCAGAATCCACTTGTGCGCCCCAAGAAATATCAACAAACCAAAATAAACAAATTCTGGACTTCAAATTCAACCACTGAATGTAATGCGATCGCCGGAAGTCTCCGTAAAGTTCAAGTCAGCAATTTGTAACTATAAAAGCGCTCGCAATTCTCTTTAGCGCGCCTTTTCTTTAACCAGTAGTTCGAAGTAAGTCTCTTCGTATAAGCTAAAGATTTCCCCCTACCCAAGGTAAGGAATCTGAGGCTTCAGACAATTTTTGAAATAAAGAAAAAGTCATAAAAAATTAATTTCTGTGTTTCATTATCTGTTCTCCTGTGTAGAACAGATGAAATTGTTTTTTAAATAATTTATAATCATAAATTATAAATTGTATTTATAAGATTTTCTCGAAAACGGCTCAAAAGATTTTTTATTAAATTTCATATTTGATTTAGATTGGTAAATTCCAGTCAGATGACATATAAAATTTTCTACCAAAATTGTCAACAACAGTACCTACTTTACTTGAAAATTGTTTTGGAAAAAGCCGATTTGCGCAAAAATGGCTCTGACAATTTCCCTTAAATTTCCTTAGACTAGTTTAGTAAATTCTTATAAGATGGCACATATTATTTTTTTGTAAACGGTTCCAACAATTTCATTTAAATTTCATATTAAAACTATTTTTATAATATTATATAAAATGGCGTGCCACGTTTTTGATCAAAACAGCCAAGCATTTCGGGATCAGTCAAAGTAACGTGGCCACAGAATTAGCACATTGTACAATTAAACCTTTTATCAGTTTGTCGACTGATTATTTAAAAACCATTTGAATTTCATAGTAAGCCATATTAAATATTGTTTTTCGTTAAAAATAATAGAAAAATATATAATAAAATAGGCCGTACGTTACGGACATCACAAATGACATTAGACATTCAAGAATATTAGCAACCAATGCAATTAAGTACTTTCAAAGACACAATACCATCAACGCCATTAAGAGGAAACCACCTACAAGGAAGACAACTCGTGCCGAAGATCGTTTAATTGCGACAAGTGCACAGAAAAATCCGTTCAAAACCTTTATAGTGATTAGAGATGAGTTAAATTAAACTAATGGTAAAGTTGTTAGGAGTAGAAATTTGCCATTAAACTGGACTTTCATGCATGACAACAGTCCTAAACACAAGTCTCAGCTTGTGAAACAGTGGACTAGTGCTCAGCAAATTAATATTTTGCCATGGCTTGCCCATGTTTCTGATCTTAATCCCATTGAGAACCTATGGGACGATGTGAAGTACTAGATTGAACTGCGAAAACTCAAGAGTTTAACTGAACTGTGGGATGCTGCTAAAGAAAGATGGAACTCTGCTTCTACAACCGATGCCAACATTTAGTTGAAAGTCTTCCCCGGCGATTAGGAGCAGTCTTACATCAAAATGGATTCCCTACACCCAAAAAAAAAGGTGCTGTAAAAATAGAGTGAAACGCTGTAGATTCAGAATCGACCCGACAATTTTTGTTGTAAATTTAACAATTTAGTTGTGAAAATGACAGCTAAAATTGTAGATTTCACAGCACTTTGCCGTCGAACAGCTGTAGAAACAACAACAATTCGCTTTCATACCACCACTTAAGCTTAAAGTTCTAATTTATTGGTATGGTGCGAGAAATGGGTGGAAATAGCTTTTACAATCCAATGGGATGGTTCTTGTCCAGGAAATACACTTAGTGTGCGTTTAAACCGAATTATATAATTGCATTTACTTACAAAATGTTTGGATCTGGCTGGGGTTGAACGTGGAACCTCTTACTCGGCGACTGCATACACTACCAGAACGCCATGGCTTTTGAAAATTATCATGCGAATATTCTCAAATGGTATCTACTTTTAACGTTTTGGTAATAGATGCCGAATCTACAACTTGTTGCTATTTCTACAGCTCCTGCTGTAATTACTACAGTAAATAGCTGTAGATTCTACAACATTTTGATGTAGATTTTACAAATTCATATCTGTAGATTTAACAACCAAAATTAACAACGCGCTGTTGATTTTACAATTGGGGATTGTAGTTGATTTAACAACTTTGTTGTAAAAATGAATGCATTCGCTGTAAAATCTACAAAAAATTGTTAATTTAACCAGATTCGCTATTAATTACACAAATCTACAATGAATTGTTAACTTTGCTGCCTTCAATTGTAACATTTACAGGGCTTATTTTTTTGGGTGTACTAATTACTAATGCTATTTTGTTTAAAAAACAAATACTATGCATATATTTCGTAGTGGCCAGCAACATCGGAGTACTTATGCGTAAAAAATAACCTCTAAGTCCTTTTTGTCTTTTTTTTTTACATATTTATTTTAACATAATCTGTAATAAAATATTTCAATAAAAAAAATTTAACAATTCCTTTATATTGTCAGATGATTTGTATTTTTTGTGTACATGTGCTAATTCTCTGGCCAACGCTGTATATGTGCAAGTTTGTACGACCCAGGCGTGCACATTATTTATTTTCTTTTGGTTACCATTATTTGCAACACAACCATTTTTTCCGAATGAAATTTCTTCGACTAAAATTCGCAGGATGGGGAAATTTTTTACACTCTCGTCAGCTCTCTCTAAGAAACTTTGACGTTCGAGAAGTATACTTCACTTCCTTCCAACCCTGTGTGCGTTTGTCATACCTTAAACAAAGAAACAAAATTTGTGGCCAATACTGTAGAAATATATATTTTAAGCAAAAGCGAAAAGTATTTGTATACTACCAAGTTTTTTCCTTGGTTTCATTAAGTTTCTTTCAAATCCGCCGAGCAATGTCACAGAAGTCAATTAAAAAGGGCAAAACGTGACTCCATCCACAGATGTGTTCCTTCAAGATTGTTCTATACGCAAGTTCTTAAGTTGAAGTGTCTCCTTTATTTATTTATTTTTTATTAAATAGATTGGGAAGGTGTCGAGTGTTGAATGAGAAAAGGTGAAGTGTTCCTGTGTGTATGTTTCGTTACAGTTGTGGGCTAATGGGAGAGCATCGTTCCCCTTGTTCTTCCGGCGGTGGTGAGATATCACCAACGTTTATGTTGTCTCGTAAATATGAAACGTTTAACTTTTCTTGTCTTTCTCGACTAATTGTTGCATGTGCGCTAACAATTTAATAGATGCTATTAAGACGCTGAAGATAGGAACGATTTAACAACAGCTTGGGGTTAATTTAAGATTGTTGCTTACAAATTGTGTTCAAATGTATATACATAAATTTTTTTCGTTTGAGAGAAGAAAATGAGGCGATAAATAGAAGGGTGCTGAATTCAACGTATAAAATCAAAACAAGCTGCACTCGTACTACTATGTTTGATAAATCTATTTATCTTTAAAGCATTAAAAAATCGCATGTTAACAGCTAATAAGTAAGCATTAAACAAATTACATTAAACAGCCAATACTTTTACTCTCACTCTTTTGTGATAGTTATGAATGAAAATAATCCCGAACTGGTTTCAGTCACCAGACCAAGCATAACACTAATTGGTATTCATCAGATAGACACACCTCGTGCGTTGGCTTTGGGCATTTGTCCAAAAAATATTCAAGTATTTAATGTTTCAGGGTGATTTGGTTGACTTTTTGTTATCGGGGATGTAGCTCAGATGGTAGAGCGCTCGCTTAGCATGTGAGAGGTACGGGGATCGATGCCCCGCATCTCCAAAATATTTTTTCTTATTTTAAAAACTACCCATTCCTTCATATTTATTCGAAAAAATTCATACTTTGCGACGTAAGAAATTGAATTGTTTTATTAATTGTAACGATAGAACGCGAATGAATTCTCTAGATGGAATCAACGGCGGAATCCATGGACGGTTTGGCGAACACCTTACACGAGCTACTTCGACATATTCGAAGCTCAGATCTGTAAGGATTTCCATGACTTCATCAGGGCTACGGAATAGAGATGTTGACGAATGAACCCTAAATATGTAGGTCGACGGCAGCGCTCGTACCTCCGAAGTGAGTTGTGTCGATATCTCAGACCGGCCCTGGGTAAAACCCATGGAACTGGTCCTCCAGGTTGGAGGTTATGCCGTCGGGGTAACTGCCTTACGTTACCTTACCTTACTTAAAAAAATTATAGTTATGAGAGAAACATCCGCCTCGGATAATAGTAACGATCCCCTCTTATGGCAATTCGACCCGGGACGTCCACGGACCATGATTTAAAATAAAAGGAACCACGCAGTTTCCCAGCTCGAGGAGTCTCACGAGCGCAACAACATCCGGCAATTTTATAAGAAAGCCAAGCAGCTGTCTACAAACCCGGAATACAGGCTCTTCGAAATAGCGAAAGCAACCTAGTCACCGACGCACAGGGAATTGTTGATGTGTTTAAGCAACACTCCCAGCAGTTGCTTAACGGGCAGCAAATAGAGAGAATGATAGGACAAGGAAAGAACCCACCTCCAGTCATTGAAGAACCAACGCCCCCAACCAGTATTGAAGAAGTTAATGTAGCCATCAGAAAATTAAAGAACAACAAAGCCGCTGACTCTGATGAGCTTCCAGTTGAACTCTTGAAATACGGAGGTGATGTCTTGGTAGGGTGCATGCATCAAGTCATCGACCAAGTATGGGTGGAGGAACGCATGCCCGACGACTGGAGTATTAGCTCTATATGCCCCATCTTCAAAAAAGGCGATCTTATGTCTTGTAAGAACTACCGAGGCATATCCCTGTTAAATGTCGCATATAAGATCCTATCCAACGTATTGTGTGAACGTCTAAAACCTTTCTGCAGCACACTTATCGGCACGTACCAGTGTGGCTTCCGGTCCGGCAGATCGACAATAGACCAATTTTTCACACTCAGACAAATCCTGGAAAAGACCAACGAATTTCAAGTCGAAACCCACCACCTTTTCATCGACTTTAAAGCCGCCTATGACAGCATTCATCGTCTTGAGCTCTACCAGGCGATGGTCCAATTCGGGATACCGGCAAAACTTATCCAGATGTGTCGCGGAAAACACGCAACTTGGAAACAACTCTTCGGAGCTCTTCCAAGCGTGCACCGGATTCAGGCAAGGAGATGCACTGTAATAGGGTTTCCTCAATAGTAGATAGGGAGTTTTCACAAATCCGTCCAACTGCTGGGACACGCAGACGATATTGACATCACCGAAAGATCTCGGCAAGCCGTTGTATAGGCGTTTACGGCTATTGATGAGCAGGCGAAACATTGGGCAGAATGTCACTCTTGGTAACTATAATTCCGAGGTAGTTAATATTAATCCTACAAATGACACCTTTGCTACTTCGGTTTGGCAAAACAGCTTGGCTCAAAACTCTAGAACGCTCATCTTACCAGTCCAGTTGTATGGAGCCGGTTGCTGGACGATAAGTAAGAAAGCTGAGCAAATATTGGGCACTTTCGTACGAAAAATACTTCGTCGGATATTAGGTCCCTAATGCGATTAGGACGAATGGAGGAGAAGGTACAACCGCGAACTGTATGAGCTGTACCAAGATGTAGATGTAGTCCAAAAAGCCAAGATACGCAGACTACATTGACTCGGCCACATCGAGCGAATGGACAACAATGCACCAGCCAAGAGGATTTTCGAATCCCAGCCCCCAGGTTCGAGACGGAGAAGAAGATCGAACCTCCGGTACAAAGACCAACGTGTCGCGGATGCCAGAAAACTTGGTCTTCACAACTGCCCGGGACCGCAGAGGATGGAATAACACGATGTCTCAGACAGGGACTCTACAAGTCGAGAGCCGTGGAGACGTGATCTGTGCTGATTCATTGCTTTTAGTCAGGGAATACTGCTCCGAGAGGCTATTTGAGGCAAGAATACTAGTATTGTACTGTGTGAACTGCTCGTGAGAGGGGATAGAAGATGGATTCTCGAGTTGGATCTTTTTTTAGACCTCAAACGTTTCGCACTGTTTGAGAAAGAAGTTAATTCCATTGAGATGAACGATAGCAAATCGGACTTTAAAGGGAGCAACATATTGGTCTAGACAAAGTCCAAGATATCTGACATGATTTCTATATGCAAATAAACGCCCATCTCGTCCAATAATAAAGAACTTTCGCCAATTCTTCCTGGTATCTCAAGCGGTCTCCATGCAACAATGTTCTAAATAGTATGCTGTCAGTCTTCTTGAAATTGATCTTCAACTTCTAGCCGTCACAATATTTGTGGATCTTAATGAATGTTGCAAAAGTAAGTCCTTAGGTCTCGAATTGTAATCAAATCAAATTGGTTTGCCATTCTCTTTCGAATTCGACTTCAAATCACGCCAGTGAAAATTCTGCACGAAGTCCCAAATTCTTGTAGAATAAATTTACCATATCTTGTCACTGAAACAGGAGATGATAGCGGATGAACTGGGCTTGAATGCCATGACCGTGAATTTTAAAACAGTTCCGAAGAAGTCAGCTGGATGGGTTAAACAAATTTTTTTTTAATGGATAGCAAAATGAGGCTGGTTAAGTCTGAAAATGGAGAGTCAAACTGCTTCAACCAAGGTGAATATTGGTTTTACAAGTCCGAGACGGAAGCCAAACAGCAGTCCATGGTATGAGGAGCCCAGAAGAAGAAGGTGCAAATCCTTTAGTAAAGGCCAAACAACAAAAGTCAGCGAAAAATGTATGATATCGTTGTCCATCACCAGGTCGCCGTCAACCCGCTTAAAACTGGTCAAACAGTCACTTCTAATTGATACATATACTGAAACATGTAGTAAGGTTTTTCAAAATTTCCTAAGACTCTGACAAAGAGAGTAATTGCGTCGCTACTTTTTGCACCACGACACTGCGGCTGTGACTTTTAACTTTTGCCTGTTTCCACAAATAAAACAAAATTTGACAGAAACAATCTTGACATCTAATGAAAAGATTATTTATGCAATCAATGTCGAAATCGAAAAGCTTCTAAAAGAGGATTTTCAAAGACGTATTTTTCAGCTGAAGAAATGTATTGTATTTTGATGGCAATCTGCAAAGGGAAGAATCCACTTAATGAAGGTTCTATAGACACTTTTTTGAATATATGCGGAAGGAAACTTATCGACCAGAGAATGGAAGGATTTGAGTTAATCTTTCCCCTGTTGGAGAACGGTTTTACCACTGTTGTTTTCAGGGTGATGTAATTTTCACCATTTCTAAAGAAAGGCCAGTGCTCTATGTCACTTCCAAGGTAAAACTATTGCTTCAAGGACACTATTTTTCAGGTCGTGTTTCGAGTGAATGCTAGTATTTACCTTATAAAGGCCTTCGAAAATAACTCCTATTGCATTCACCCAAGGCTTGAAAAGTATGCAGTCATCTTCATTCACATGCATTTGTTTCAATTCAATGACTTCAACTTCAAAATTATAAATCACCATTCGTTTTGAAGTCATGATTTAGCAATCATTTTCCAAATCATTGTTTTGAAGTCAAAATGAATGCAATCATTTTAATTGCTCTGCATTTGAAGTCATTAGCAATCACTGCATTAGATTGCACTCTTTGACAGCTCAGCACCGTCGAGTACGGATCTTCGATCACGAAAAAGTCGTCACTATTAGTGACTTCTCGGGGATCTATTCCTGCTGCTGTGAGTAGGCGTTCATTGTTACTTGTAGGCGGAATTTTCAGACACACAAGTTTCGTAATATCATTCGCTTGAAATATTTTATTAATCGAGGGGAACAAAACACGACGTCTCCACCTAAATTACGATTTCAATTTTGCTACTTATATTAATTAAATATCAATCATATCTTATGATTAGTTTATTTGCATTTCTTAATCACTTTAAATTTGATAACTAAATAAAAATAAAAAAAATTATATACGTCTTCTGATAGGCATTCTCTTTATCTACACAGCAGGACAGGTAACAAAAGAGCACTCCGCCGAAATTGTTTAGATACTATGTGGGTCTATAAATAAATTGTACGTGAATTGTATACAGATTTATTGTTGTTGGTTTAAAAATAAATTCCCAATTGGTTTTGTGTTTAACACTTTATTTTATCAACAATACGTCATGAGGGGATGTAGCTCAGATGGTAGAGCGCTCGCTTAGCATGTGAGAGGTACGGGGATCGATGCCCCGCATCTCCAGGACTTTTTTTTTATATAAAATTACATTCTATTAAAATTTTTATATGTACTTACATATTTATTGTATTTTTTAAAAAATTTCAATTGCTTCTATTAAATGTAGTTCTGGAAAAAATTCAAAACTTTTTGGAATTGTAGTCCAAAACATATCTAAAAGCGGATATTGGCCGTCGTCTAGATATAGTCGAAAAGTTTCTGAATATTCAAAGAGCCTTAATCGATGGAAGGTTGTGAAACATACCGTTTAAGTCCTTTCAAATTAATTATTCAATTTCGATACTGCCGACTGTGCTTTGTACTTTGCCAAAAGAGGGGATTGAAAAATGGAAAACGAAAGACCTTCTCGCATACATATATCAAATATTTTACCGCAGACGACAACATTTTTCCCACTTGGCTTACAGTGGATACAAATCACATGTTAAAAATTTCATCCTTCGTTCCTTGGCACATCTTGAGAGAGCGCAAATGATGAATATTCACATACCGAGGAGCTTCAAGAGTTAACGACTACAAAAGGTACTGCCGATACTTTTGTTTTCGAGTGCAAAAAATACAATCTCATTTGTTTACCAGAACAACACACATGCACCAAACCCTTGAGTTTGAAATACGGGATACAGGATATGAAATCAACCCGCGTAATTTGATTTCCAACCCCTTTTCCCTCGAGGAGTTTGTTTTCCCAAGTTGGCTGTTAAACAATTAAAAATCGTGTATGAGTCTCGAATGGCATCGTGGTAGGGTGGTAGTGGCTCCTTGGAGCCTTGTATAATGATACATGATGTGCTATTTACGATGACAGCTTCTGTTTTAATTTAACCAGAGCTTACTACGAACTAGGGGATGAAAGTTTGTTTGATTCCTCGGCGCGCAATTGTCGTCTATTGCGAGGCATTTCCCACATAAAGTTTTTTTTGCCAACAGTGGCATCTGTGGTGGAATCCTGCTACGTCCCTTAAGCAGGGAATTGGAGATTCCTGTCATTATTACATGGTAGTTGCTGCTCCTTTGTCTTTAATTTTTTTTTCTCGATGAATACTATTGAAGGGGTTGTTTGTTTACGAATTTTTTCCTCTTTCCTCATGATTACTGGGTGGATGTGAGATTCTTAGGGGCGGCGGATAGGATGAGTGTTGTTCTTCTCGTTGCGTTGGTGTAAGAAAAGTTTTCCCGCTCGACAAATGAAAATTTATTACCTGAGTGTTTTTAATTGTTTTAAGTGTTTTACGATGTTCTTTTTGCTTTTGGCTCTCTCTATTTTCTGTGAATATAACGATAGACAGAATAGTTTTATTACGATCGATCGTAGAGCGTCGCACCATGGTGTGGCTATTTTGGAATCATCACAATCGTGCAGTGAATTTATAATGCTTTCGTAGGTGGGTAATTGTTTACAAAAATTTCAGTTTAAGAGTGAAAAATTTTTGAATGGTATCATCGGAGGTGTGGATCAGATGGTAGTGTATTCACTTAGCATGTGAGACAAACAGGGATCAATCCCCCATACCTCTAATCATTCTTTTTTCTATTTTCAAGAGAATAATATAAAATCTTATCTAGACGTAGTCTTTGTGCCCATCACCGCAGCGATAAGACACGAATTAAATTAGATAATATGTGCTAATCAATTAGTTCACAAGCATTAGAAAAGTATAAGAAATTCTGTCAGTATGCTTCGCCTTATAATCTCATGTTGATGGTCACACGTCACACCTTATCGTCACAAAAGTGTTTTACTAATTTCAAGATAGACTATCTATGTGTTTATATCTGTTTTAAATAAGAAGGTGTTTTTGAATGCAGTTTTAAAAAGCCTTACACCCTTCCCAATGCGTTAAACTAATGTTTCGTTTTTATTGAATCATTCAGGGGTAAAGAATTTCTTTTCCACTACTACTTCTCATTTATAGCAAAGTCGAGTTTTTTTCCAAGGCTGTAGCTTGGCCACTATCGTCATAGATAATTCAGTTTTAGTCTCATCCTTACAGCCTGACAATCGTTGAATAGCAGACGAAGAACTCCATGATTTACATTTTATAGCTGGCTGTTTACGTACATATTTGCCTAGGTATAATTGTGATCATCTTTGTGCTTTGCGCTGTCCCTTTTATAAAGTTTTAAGGAATGTGAAACATGGACTATTTGGCTGAGACCACCCTTTTGGTATTTCTTCAAGTGTTTCCGTCCAACTTTTGATAGATTGACTTCACCGGTTTGAAGAAGCTCGCCGCGTTTTTTGTTACTCAATCAACTCCAGTGTTTGACATCTAATCTCTGCTATGAGCTTACCTTCTGACTGAATTTTACCAATACTGCTGATGTTTTCGTAATAGAAACGTCACAGGCGCTCAGTTTTAAACGTCCTTCCAAGTGGGCAGAGAGTCTGTGTGTGTTTCGCTCGTAGCGGCGTTCTCCCATTTTCCTAGGAGATCTTTCCTTCATTGTTGGACATGTCCTTTATCGCATTAATAAGGTTAGGTAGATGACAGACTAAAAAGTGACAGTTCGGGTCCATTGTATTGTTATTGAACCCTGAAAACGCAGTTCAAGGAAGTTCGCTGTTCGAATCACCCAGAGCCTTAATAGCTGCCTGCCTATCTACATATATACGATATTACTCTCGCGTGCAGTTTCAACAGGCTGTATGAAGGCTGCGATCTCAGCTAGAAAGGCGCTTTAGTCGTTGTTTATTCTCTAGGAGTAGTTTATTCATAAGGCTCCGTAAAGAGCGCCAACTTCCTTTCCCTTCTTGGTTCTCTAGTTCTTTCAGGACATTCTGTGAGCGATTCTTATAGTGAATTTCCTTTCGAATGTTAGTATCGGGCTTATGTGATCAGTTTTCGTAGATCCACTGGTAGCCCTTTATCAGGCTAGAATCGTCGTAAGGGCTTGATGACCACAGTCGGACTTCTCTGGAAAAAAACTCCGCCTTTGGATGTTCCTCTGCAGAACCTTCTCCAGATAGTTTATTCGCCTTGCCGTGCTTTGGCAATAAATATAATCCACACTTCCACCCATGCTTAAAGAACATAGTATAGCTTAAGGCATGTTGTGAAAAATAAGCACTGCTTACATTCTTGGGCTTTTTAAATATCTTAAACCCTTCGTTCGTGGATCTGTGTGTCTTGTGCGCATTTCTTGTCGCAATTGTGTACCCAGCTTAGTTCGATTAACTACATCTACTTTGGTAAGACGATTGTACGAAACCAATTCAATGAAAGGAAATTGGAGCTATTGAAGGACTAACTTCTATTGATTGCTAGGAAGTAGTGTGTGCTGTATGCACAAAGTGCTTTAGAGGCTATAGTTTCATTCGTTCATTGATACTAATCCCAAACCTTTTCTGTATCTTTGCTTAAATTGTAAAGAATATGGAAACTAAATTCAGTTATCACGACTTCTCGGTGTCAAAAAGCAGAGAACGAGAAGGAGGGACTGAGCATGGACGCGTGCTGTTTTGCTTTTAAGTCCGGTCCTCTCATCATTTTTCGTTTGCAGTAAAAACCTTATCACGTAGTCCATCTACACAATGAACTGCGTTATTATCACAGTCGAACTTATTAAAACAGTCAACTCGCATTTTCCATAGCCACAAATTTCTTAAAACATATCAATAAATTTAAACAAAAGTGTGACCAAGACGCAACTTAAGTATGTCGTGTGATTTCATTCTTCCCTTTTGAAAACTACATTCTCGGTAGACTGTTATTCAATTAACAAAAACAAAATCTACAGATTGACTCTACAAAATGGTTGCGCCCCTAAAAACTACCACTGATCAAGAATGTGTGTCGTTGATAGTTTTCATATTCGACCAAAGATGGTGCCAACTGTCTCTGTATATAACGCCTATCGCGCCCTCGTTGTGAGTTCTGATTACTCATCTGACTCAATGACTGTCAAAGAACAAAGATGCTCTGATTGGTCGTTTCAAACCAAACATTTGCATGGGCTTAACTAACCGTGACAATCGATATAGAAAATCAATCGATATAAAAAATCAATCGATATACATAAATTAATTGATTAAGGAATGCTGCCACACCTTTATTTGTTTTACACTTTTTGCAAACTCAAGACTGGGTTTTGTCTATTATTTTATCCGCTTCGCTAAATCTCTCAAAAATACTTTTCTTAACACTATCGACTCTTGAGACTATCAGCTGAATTTGTGTATGTACAAATCTTAACAAACTAACAATCCATGGCTTGTTTAAGTGGGAAAACGAAATGCTTCCTTTGCTCCCCTCTGCCTTAAACTGTTAATTCACAAAGAAACAAGGAATACTTAATGCAATCAACGCGGTCCAACATTCCCTCCCTCAGAAAGTGATGAAGAATAAAAGAAAGCTCAGGATTAATTTAACAAATTTAAAATTTATAACCCAAGACATGCCAAACGAAAAAAAAACCAAAGAAAATTAGAACAAAATTTTAATAAATCTCAAGAAAAAGTGGAAGAGGAAGAAAATACCAAGTCGACTATACCACAAATCTTTTCACCTTAAACTAATTAAAAAATGTTCCTTTGAATTAATTCGCTTAAAAATGCATGTCCTTTGTTTGTAATGATTTAAAATTCCAACTTTCTTCGTTTCCTTCGCACCTGACTTGAGGGCGTGACGTGACTGGGTTTCTTTCTCTCTTAAGGTAGAGAGGATGTGGTGTGTTCTTCCTCCTCCTTGAACCTAATAAATATTTTCATTAATCACAGCGATAAATATTTCATGGTATTTTTGTCAAGCATAAAACTTTTGACTTGGGAAAAAGTTTTTGAATAGCAAGTAAATTGAGGTAAATCACAAATTAGGTTCCATTTCAAGGATTCTGACTGACATTGTTGTGGTGGGTTGAGGAATGGCTTCTGATTAGTAAAGATATCTACTGGTGGCGCCGATAGGTGCGAGCGTATTTATTATGCAGGACACGTATCCGAAAGGATTCTTCTTCCTTTTCGCAAGTTTTAAATTCAAGAATACACACAGGGTGTCAATGGATTTTGGTACGGGGAAAAGTCAATCAGACAGAAAGATATACAGTATGTTGGGGAAGTATGAGAATGAGTGATAATGTGCTTTTAGAATTACAGTGGCCTCCAAAAGTTAGTTGGACTAATTTGCACTGAACTGAAGTTGGAAAATGACTAACGAGATTCGGTTCTTAATAACTTTTTTGACTGCTTCTAGTTAGGAACTACACTCTCCTGTTGTACTTGATGCAGGCATAAACTTATCGTAACAATCCTCAATCCCGGGAAACGTGCTATAAGCTTCTTGAACGCTTCATGCCTGAGGATTTCGCCCTTTATCAATTACCTACTTTCAGGCCGCCCATTCCAAGTCTTAATCAATTAAAAAAGCAAATAGGAAAACTCAACAACGACCTCGATCGCCTCGACCACTTTAGCGAGATACTCTCGACCGCACCAAGGAAATTCTGATATACAGCAGGTTACTCAGGATAAAGAGACAGCGACCACAGGAAGACTTCTAACTGTAGGCCTTAAGCAATTTAATGTATATTTTTTGAAGTTGGAGCTGCTTCAGTCAACTACGTCTAGTTCTCCACTGTTCTGCGCCACGTACTCCTAGGACCGCCACGTATCCTTCCATCCTGGGTAAGCGGGTTCCATTGCATCATTTGGTTAGCTATGGATCACCATTTCGGAGAGTATGCCCAGTCCACTGCCACTTTCGTCGTCGTATGATTGTGCCTATAGGTTCATGGCCAGTTCTCTGATAAAGCTGTTCGTTAGAGATACGGTTTGACCAGAATATTCTTAGAATGTAGCGCAGGCACCTATTGACAAACGTTTGCAGCTTCCTCGTGATAGTGACGGTCACTCTCCAGGTACCACATCCATATAGCAGCACGGATTCAACGTTGGAAAGGAACCATCGTAGTTTGGTGTTTAGGCTAATTGCATTACTTCACCAAACTGTGGATAGCATTCGAAACGCAGATTTTGCTTTACCTATTCGGCTGGCTATATCCAGTTCTGTTCCGCCATCGGTTGAGACAGTACTCCCAAGGTATTGGAAACTCTCTACTCTCTCAACTATTTGTCCAGCAATGCATACATGAGTTGATGAGGTCGGTCCCAGGCTGATCATTTTTGTTTTTGCCGAGTTAATTTTCAGCCCTACGACGTCTGCTTCCCTCTCCATATTTGCTCTCATTTGGTGAAAGTCCATTATTTTGTGAGACAGAAGGCATACATCATCGGCGTAGTCGAGGTGCTTGAGTATAGATGTAAGAGTCCATCGAATTCCTCCATTTCCTGTTGATAAGGCTGCATTCAGCACATCGCTAATCACCAGTAAAAACAGTATTAGTGAAAGTTTGCAGCCTTGTCGAACCCCACTTTGGACTTCAAATTCCTCAGAGAGCCTTCCTCTGTGCAAGACGTGACATGTGGACCCATCATATGTAGCCTTAATAATTGTTATTAATTTATCCGGAATGCCTCTCCTGCGCAAGGCACGCCAAATAAATTCCCGATTGACACTATCAAACGCCTTTTTAAAATCGATGAACAGCAGGTGAAGTGGTGTTCGATATTCAATACACTGCTCGATGATAATCCGCAAGGTGTTGATGTGGTCGCCACAGGAGGATCCAGATCGGAAACCTGCTTGTTCGGCGTCGAGTGTGTCTTCAAGCTGGTCTTTGATTCGCTCCAACACAGCAGGCAGCACGCAGATACCTCTCCAGTTTTCGCACTGCATTAGATTACATTTTTTAGGGAGCTTGACGATAATTCCCTTCTTCCACTCATTCGGAAAACTATCGGCTTCCCGTGTTCTCCCGACAAGTGGGAACAGTAGCTCAGCCGATTCTGTTGGCGCAGCTTGAAAAAGTTCCGCGGGTATGCCGTCAAGTTCTACCACCTTGTTGGTTTTCAGTGCTTTGATCGCAGTAATAATCTCTTCCTTACTGGGGGTTGTGGTGCGAATTCGGGAATTTCTTTCTACAGACACCTCAGTCTGACTTAGGTGCATATTGCTGGCGAATACTCGGTTTAGAACCGAAGCAAAATACTCCTTCCATCTCTTCAGTTGATCCTCATCCGATACTAGCAACGAACCGTCTAAGCCTTTCACTAGTTGTTGAGTAGAGCTTCGGCCACCTATGAGATCTTTGGTGATTCTGTAAATGGTTCTGCTGTCGCGTCTCGCTGCTGCTTCTTCTGCTTGCGTGGCCAGCGCATGTAACTGCGGTTGTCACGTCTCACGCTACGCTTCACTTCTCTCATCTTCATGGGATATAGGCACTCTAGCTCGATCCTCCCTGCTGCTAGAGCTGCTGCAATTCGAGCTCTTAGCTGTTTTCGTTCGTTGATCCTTCTCCAGGAGAGATGGTCCCTTAGTTCGTGGCGCACACTGGGAACTCTCAGTCGATCTACGTTGAACCTGGGTATTCTTCTGTCGTTAGGTCTTCGAATCTTTGATGGCCTGGCCAACATCGTTGTCAGAGAAATACGGACCGATAATGCCGCCAGAAGTAAAAATGAACCACATAAAAAGCTAGCTTATTTACTTACTATCTCCCTAATATATATTTTCTTTTACTTATTTTCCAGATACCATCAAAAACCAAGCTACCGGAATAACCGTCACCATTCAAACTCCAGCTATAATCCCGAGTACAACGTAAGTTAAAGCTGACTTTATAATTTTTTATTTAACAAATATCATAAGCCCTTCAAATTTAAACAAATTCTCTTCACAATGGCAGCGTAATAATAACTACAAATCCAATCGAAACTATAATCCTAACTGGAATCCAAATTCAAGATCTGTTCGGAATCAAAGATGGAAAAATAGCGCACCGAGATACAGCAATCTTTCATGGCAACGAAATAATTTAACAGATTTATTAGGAGAATTCATTTCACAAAGGCAACCGAATAATAATCCTAATTTCCAAGAAAATAGTTCTAGGATATATGAAGGACAAGAGGATACTCGTGATCAACCATTAAACAGGTTCGAAAATCAAACTCCAGATAGTTATGAAACTCATCCCGACGATGAACCTTCAGAACTAAGAAATAACCCTTTTAGAGAAGAGATTAACAAAAACCTAGATCAGGACCCCATTCGTAGTCAATCCCCAAACCAATCTGAACTCCTAAACATTAGCCATAATAAAGAGGGAACACCAAATCGAGAAATTTCTGAACCAAGTATAGAAATCCAAAGACCAGAAGAATTTCCAAATCATAGTTACGTTGAAGATCAAAATCTAGAGACTATTAGTCCACCCGAAGAAGCCCTAGGAACCCTCTGTCAACAAATTCCTGATCCAAGTACAGATATACCAAGAGAAGAAGAATTTCCAAATTACAACTACATTCAAAACCAAAATCTAGAGACAATTAGCCCGCGGGAAGAAGACCTGGAAACCCTCACTCAAGACCCGATAGTCATAAAGTCTGAACCAGAGGACTTCGGTTTTATAAAAACCGAACCAAACCTAGAGTTTAACCTAGAAAACTGCCTCAACGATGACACTGACAACCCCTCTCCTTCAATCTCTGTAATTCCAATTTCAAGGCTTATCAAAAGCGAACTCTGGGACTTGAACAGAGCCGACATCTTAGCCCCAACGCCAAGTGAACTCCTGATAGCACCACCCACCACTCCCGCCAGAAGGCCAACCTTAAGACCTAACCTAGTAAAGCGCAGAAAGACATCCATCACCGACGATAATTCCGGATCCCTAAGTGAGAACCTCGTTCAGCGGGTGGCTAATATGGATAAAATAGGAATCAAGAATGTCATCAATAATTCTGGAACTAAATATGACGCTGCATTAAAAATTCAAGCTCGTAAGAAGCTTAGAGAAGAAATCCGTAAGCAACTCAAATCGATAAACTTCACCCCGCCCGAGAACAGTGAGAATAGTGTCCTGGTGCCTGACGAAATTGTAGACTCAATGAATATTCCAGCCGTTGTATTGGACGAGATAAGAAAAGCTTTTGGAATTGTCCTTGTAGAAGACAAGAGAGTTATTTCAGAGACCGAGAATACTACAACAGAGGTGGTGCCAAAATCAACAGAGGGTCCTTCGAAGTCGCCAGACCTAATGAGCAGATTAAAAATGCTGGAAGAGGTAAAATCCCAAGCGGACAAATCTCCTATAAAATTAGAACGGCCTACCACCCCACCAAGGAAGCATTCCAAGAGCAAAGCCTTAAACGATGTTGTGGTCATAGACTCCTCATCGTCAAGTTCTTCCAGCTCCAGCTCTGACAGTGATTCTGACACAAGTTCCACCTCAACCGGCAGTAATACGAGTACAACGTCATCCTTCAAGCGACGACGAAGAAAAAAACGAATCCTTGAGGCAAATGTTGTGGGAAACTTTGAAAAACTTATCCTTCCAAACCTTACAACTGCACAGCGTCGACGCTACAGAGAGAAGTATTCAAAAACCACAAAGGCTTCCCTCCTCTACATCTATGGAGTCTGTGTAAGTCGAGCGAACAGCAACACCGTAGATTCCAAGGAGAAATTGAAAATCAAAAAAAATCTCAGTTCCGCCGACAATGCCCAAGCTCTGGAGTTCCTGATGAAGGCAATCCTTAATCTCTTTGAACATCAAAAGGAGAAGCGTCGAAAGGATAAAGAGAAATCCACAGCATCGAAAACAGGAAACAAAAGTAAAAGTTCTAATCCTGTTAGTCCTACAAAAAATATAACAGATTCCACATGTAATCAGGAAATTTCTGATGATGATGAAGAGGAGCGGGGAGAAAGTGTCATCTCAGCAGAAAAAAGTTCTGAACAGCCGAAGCATCAAAGTGCAAAACTGGATGATACTGCACAAACCCCAGGACTTCGAGAGGATGGTGTTAATAGGAATAACGAAAAATCTTTCAATGAAAGTGCGAATTCAGCACTTGCTCCGCCCAATTGCGAATCTGATTCAGAATCAGATGAACAAACTGCAAACGGTCACCCACCCTCGAGACTATGGAAGTCTCCTGGTGAGAAGAAATGCATTGAAATCGAGGTGCCACCACCGTTAAGTACCCTTGGCATGATGCAACCACCCTTAGGAATGAACTCTTTCGATCTTGATTCTTTAAAGTCCACAAGTCTAATTGGGGACGAGGCTGTGAGTAGCATTCGAGAAATTGACGTCAAACTTATGGAACTGCACAAACGTAAGATGTACATCGAGGAGATGATTCTTAAGTTGCAAAAGGACAAAATGGAAGTCGACTTGTGGACAATGAAACTACAAAATGAAAAGTTCATCCTTCTAAACTCAGCTTTAGCGAATGCATCTAGCACCAGCAATGCCCTGCTCACACCCAAGACAGAAAAAGCCACCAAACCAGCGGTGGCTAAACGAAAACCCTTCTCAACACCATTCTCCGAGAAGCTGCGAAATCGAAAGAAACGTTGTCAACGAGACATCCTTCTTGCAGACACTGACAACGCAATAAATGCCAATAAGTCACCAAGTGAAACGTCAGATATATCAAAGTTAATGCTTCAACCAAGGCGAACAAGACGCGAAACAAGAAGTGCTAAGACTCAAAAAGAAAGTGAACAAGCGTTGAAAAAGACAGATGCCGAAATCCCAGCCTCAGAGGCGGCTGTCGCAGAGAGCCTTACTGAACCAAAGGCTCCTGAAGTACCACAAGTTGATTATACAGATGTATCAAATGGCAATCTCGAAGGATGGAAGTTGCCAATTACTCAGATAATTGTCGTTGGTGAGGCGATTATTGCCGCTTCGGAGGATGGGAATATCTATAAGTTTAATATTCGAACGAGGGTTCTGGAGTCGAAATTTTCAAAACACACTGAAGCCATTACGCAGATTTTTACCTGCCCGAAGGAGAATTTTGTGTACACAACATCGCTGGATGGATTCTTAAAGAAGACATCTATTGAGGTGAGCTTACGTTTAAAAAAAAATTATATTTACTATTTAATCAACAGTATCGAACTAAATTAATTATCTTTGTCAGACTTACTCTGTTCTAACACTATCTTTCGTCAAACTTTTGATATACTAGGTCCCGAATTTTCACGCATTCGTAAAGTTAATTTTTACGGAAAGCTGTTTGCGTACGAAAAATTTTCGTAGATTTTGACAGAAGAGAGCGCTCACGAGAGAGTAAGAGATTTTCCCAAGCTACGAATTTTAAGGCAAGAAATTTATTTGAGCTGGTTTAGCTGTCAAATTTGTCAAATCAGTGTATTTTCAATTTTTAGTTGTTCAACCCGTTCGTTTCCTTTTTCGTAATTTTAGTTTTCTCTGAGGGATTTTTGCTCCCACTCCCTGAAATTTGATAATCTACGAATTTAAGTGCATAAAGTACGCGAACGGACCTACTGTCTCTCCTTCTGTCTATAAAACGACTGACGTTGACGATAGACGTTCCCATGATTTTCAGTCTGTTTTCGAATCTGACATTGCTTTTATCTGTCACCGTAGACGAACTATGGTAGACATCTTCGGTCAATATGACGTTTGGCTCTCCCAAGGTATAAAGGACCACCGATTTTGAATATATTCTGACATTTTCTACTAAATCAAATGAGAGCTTAGTACTTTTTATGGTCTGCCTAAAAAGTAGCGTTCAAAAGGAAAGAAAAAAAAAAAAACAATACAACGATAAATCGATATTCAATATGTATTCAATTCCCGAGTCTCGTAACTCAATAATTGATCATGTTCGAGGGTCCGTTCACAGTTCAGTTGACAGTGCGTTGAGTCTGTTAATTACGGTTGAAAGGTTTTTATTTTTAACTTCGATGACAAAGGCTAGTTGTTTTCACGTCAAGAAAATTTTATTTTATTTTATTTCAGAAGTGAGCATTCTTTCACGTTGGCAGGGTAGACTTTAGAGCTAATTCTATAAAGCTTTATTACTCTTGCTGTCATTTGGAGCATCTTCATCTCAGCTAATTCATCTTCATATTTTTTGCACATAATCGAAGATTGTGAACCGTTTGTAAACGCCAGACGTACAACTGCGGTTTAGAGCCTTTCCTTCAGCTTATGGGGCATTAGTCAGTCACAGGAGAAAGCAGAGTTTTCCCACCACTTCATCCACCCTTCGCTTCCGCAATGATTGATGTTATCATCACAAATTACTTCGCTATCAATCATAGGTCCTTGATATTTAAACTTTTCACATTGGGGAAGCAATAGGTTGATGTGGATCAAAGAACGGGCAGCACAGATACTGTCTTTTTTTTTACTAATTCGGTACCCATTTCCCTACAAAACATCCACCCCTACATCAATTCCTCGTTGCACGGACGATCGATTTTCACTTATAATAGCTACATCGCCAGCATAGAATAGAATTTGGGGTCTGTCACTTTTCCTTCAAGCAGAAAATCTAAGACTGCAATAAATAGCAAAGAACTAAAGACGCTTTCTTTGGGGACTCTTCTGTAACTCCTGCGGGGCACCTAACCCGTGTCTTTGCTTTCTTAAAAACCCTCTTGTTTTCCAATAATGCTGAAAACTATATATCCTTTTATACGTGGACCACGCTCAACACCTATAGCTGTGAGAGAAGCTAAGTTGCGGCCATCGTTGGGATGCCTTATTATTTTTTTTGAAGGCCCAACGTCACAAGTCTAAATGGCAACAAGTCCATAATAAATTGTGGACTACGTCAAGGAAATTCTGACTATAGATATTTTTTTTTAGACCTGGATTTATGCGACATTTTGCTGTTTCTTTCTTTCACTCTATTTCGTTACTCCCTTTCGAATTCCTGGACAGGAATTCTTTTTACCCAAAACATACGTCCGTCGTGCATTGTAACAGTCAGAAAAGAGTTCAAATTCTTCTTAATTTCTTACTCACTTTTACTGATTGCACAGTAAACTTAAAGTCAAACTACATTATTATTACTTATAGGCCATCAGAACCTGTAGACATAAGGCTATCCAAAACCTAATTACATCTTAATATTAATTATATGTAACATCAATCTTCTTATGCGTATATATTTTCTTATTATTTTATATATAGAACTTTGGCTTGGAAATTCAATCTCGAAATCTACAAGAACCACTGCAATCCATCGACATTCAATGGGCTATTGCATTTATTGGAAGCCGATGGGGCAATATTTTTACATATGACATTAAGGTAAGTGTTATTTATTATTATTATTATTTTAACAATAATTTTGTAAAATTATTTTCCATCAAAAATTGCTTCGTAAGTTGAATTCAGTTGCCTCAATTCGTTACAGGGTGCCAAATAACGTGATTATAACCTCTATTTTTTTATACCTTATCCAAAGGGTATATTAAGTTTGATATACATGTTAAAATTTCCTTAGCAAAACGATTTCAAACTGTGAACAGATTTGCCCTCGCTCAAACAATAAGGAGAGAGTAACTTGTTTATTTAAAAAAAAAACTAACACGTCTCAGTAGACAATCAGTTGTAAACCCTGCCAGGTTACTTTGTTTTGTTCTAACAGTCAGTGCTATTATTTCTTGTTTTACTCTAACATACATATGTACGTACGTTTTTAACATGTAGAAATATTAAGCCATAACCGCCCGCCCGTCCATATATCACCAGTTCTTGGTTCTTAAATTTCGAACTAGGTCGAAGAAAATTTTGTATACGAAGTCCTTACGAAAGGACCGACTTTTTGGGAAAATTCGCGTTTTTTTTAGGCCAGTATATTGGTGTAAAACCAAAAGGGTATCACATGCTCCGACTGTAGAATTCACATGTTTTTCTTTCTTGAAAATTCCAATTTACCCTGCGATTTCTTTAAGTTATTTATGAATACTGTTAAACCTAATTTCGCATCAAGTTGTTATTATAAAATTGGTCTTAACAGTCAAAGATCGTTAGTTTTTTTGTAGATTCCAATGGGGACAGCGGCATCAACATGATGGTAAATCCAGAAGACCTACATAAAGGGTGGGCCATCTAGCGGTTTATTTTTTTTAATAATAGGTTATTTTGACACTGACAACTGTTTCCCGGTCGAAATCTTGACAGAAAGTCAATATCATACCTCCGCGGAACGAAATGACACGCTTGAAAAACGTTGCGAAACTTACATATTTCCAAAGTTAGTGCTTTGTAGCCCAAACAGTGTGTTTTTTTGAAAAGAAGTTTTGGCCGAAATGAATCACCCACCGTATGTTTGTGCAAAAAGTTCATAGACTGGTATGCTAGTGGACAACACTCATGGTCCCCGTCGTCGTACAGACGAGAATGTGGCTGCTGTAGCAGAGAGTGAGAGATTCGATTACGAATAATCAACTCGCCATCGATCTCAACATCTCTACGGTCTCGGTCAATGGTGGACGTTACAGAGCCATGTTAACCGATTTTGTTTTACTGAGAAATTGAAGACAATGATTTTGACGACCTCTGGTTCATACAGGATGGCGCCACATGCCACACAGCGAAACACAGTGACTCAAGATGGTACTTCTTTACCAAAAGTCCAAGTGAGTGAACAATGTTGTAAATGAATATAAAAATTGACTAAGAAGTCAGGGAGATTTGTTTCAATTCATTCAATGAACTTCAGATTGATAACAAATAAATCACCGTTCATTTTGAAGTCATTCAGAATCGTGAAATCAAAAAGAATGCAATCTTTTTGTTTGCTCTGCATTCTTTGAAGCTTCCTAAAGAATTAACTGATTGTAGTTGTACTCAGTAAACACTTTCATTTACATAAATTAATAAAAACCATTTATTCAATATCATTAAGGTACCTTTTGGCCAATAGTAGTTCTTAAATTCTAACAGGAAGTCTTAGTTCCATGTCGGTTTATCATCGTTCCAACGGTTTTGTTTGCCATCGTTCCAGCGATTTTGTTTGTCATCGTTCCAACGATTTTGTTTGTCATCGTTCCAACGATTTTGTTTATCATCGTTCCAATGATTATGTTGATCAGCAGAATCCTTCGTTATATGAACATTCAGTATATGCTTATCTGGATGAACTCTTGGAAACTGTAAATAAGATATGTATGTTGCTTTTAAGATCGCAGTCAAAATTTTTGTTTCAAATTTCGTACCTGAGGTGGGTAAGGGTACGGTGGTGGAGGCGGTGGTGGTGGAGGATAAGGGAAAGGAGGAGGAGGAATGTATTTTCCTTTTTTCGCCAATAAAAGATTCAAAAGAGTCGAGGCTAATCCTGCAGGATACGGTGCAGGATATGGCGCTGGATATGGTGCAGGATAGGGTGCGGGGTACGGTGCAGGATACGGTGGGGGATATGGTGCAGGACATGGTGCAGGATATGGTGCAGGGAATGGCGCAGGATACGGTGGAAGACATGCTGCTCCATATGGAGGAGCGAATGGTGCTGGTGCGTATGGTGATGGTGCTAATACCACCACTTGAGGTGCAGCAAATGGATTAGACAAAGCAAACGGCGAAGCCACCGGAGCAACTGATGATAAAGGAACTACATTTACGTTCGCTGGTGCTGGTGCAAGTCCAAATCCGAATGCATGACATGTTGTGCTTAGATATCCAAAAAGAACAATCTAAAAGGAGAAAAGTTGCTTCATTGAATTCGAATAAGAAAAGATAAAGACTTAATTACATGGATGACAAACTGCACTAGTGATGATCGCATGATGCCAATGAAATTAATACTGATGATGATTCCTTCGCAAACTGATGCTTTTATATTGAATTAATTATACCCACGTGCATCTATGGGTGGGTACATTACTCAATTTACTGCTAATTACAATATAGAAAGTGAAAATGTTCCTTTACTGACATCTCTGGAGCTAGATTGTTTTTTTTTTCTGCAGTGCCTGCTATTGTGCTTGTAATGCTGCATCATTAGTTCGTTGACTTATGAAATCTATCTTTAGTTTTCTTAGATGAAAAATAAATCTATTCGTTTAGTTTCTCTCTTTGGCGGAAGCATAAAGTTCAACAGCGGTTGTTTAGCAAACCTTGAAAATTAAGAAGTCAAGACCAATGACTGCATTAAAAGTCAACTTTCATTGATGCTTTGCTAGATTTTTCATTATCACTTTAGGTTTAAAGTGTGAAGACATGACCGGCAGAAAAACGCAGAAATGAGGTAAATGTAAGCAGAATACTGAGTGCAATCTAAATTGAGTTAGATTGATTTTGTAGAGTGCTTAAGAGTGTAGAAATATCCAAATGTATCACAACATGTGATCCTTACAAAAGGACAACACTCCCAAAATAAACCTATTTAAGACAAAGACTCGATTTATAGAAATGTAAATAAATAGGATTGATGGTGACCGACAAAGACGTAATTTTGCCTATGGTTAGGGGTCTCGAGGCTATTCTCAACCTGCCTCCGCTAGACATCTACACGAGATCAACAGCAGCCATCAGTGCCTTAAGAATAAGTCAGACTGCGTGCTGGAAGTCAAGTACGATAGGGCAGGCGACCATCCTTGGCAGATTTTTCGGCCATACACCCAAAACGGACTACACCTTGACTTCAAAATACCATTTATCTCAGCTTAATGCCGAATCCATATCTGTTTACACTGATGGATGAAAAATGGAGACTGGTGTAGGATCCGGAATCTTTTCCGAATCACTGGGTATATCCAGATCTATACGACTCCCAGACCACAGCACTGTTTTCCAAGCGGCCATAAGAACAATACCGCCAGAAGGTATCACTTTCTTTATCGACAGCCAGGCAGCTATCAAAGCAATTACTGCCATACAAATAAAATCCAAGCTTGTGAAGTGCTGTCGCAAAGAGCTTAAGGCTCTTGGAACACAGCACAAGGTTCTACTCTGCTGGGTCCCTGGGCAAATGAAAGGGCAGATGAATTAGCAAGGAAAGCTTCATCGGATCCACTTGAACTAACCGACCTCTCCATAAGGACCCCGCCCTGCGCTCTCAGGCTTA
Source organism: Chalcosyrphus nemorum (assembly GCA_949716465.1). NCBI lineage: Eukaryota > Metazoa > Arthropoda > Insecta > Diptera > Syrphidae > Chalcosyrphus > Chalcosyrphus nemorum. The sequence goes on from OX454333.1 coordinate 73,683,275, forward strand.
ATACAGGGATACTGGCTATGAGACAGGCGAACTTGAGATGGAAGTCTCTAGATACTTGCTAAACTGCAAAACAACTATGGCCAACTTTTGACAAAGCAAGGACCGAGAGAATTATCCGCAAGGACAGACGTTCACTGTCTATACTCCTGGGGATACTCACGGGTCACAACACTCTGCGCGGTACCACCTAAAGATACAACGTCGGACTGAAGAAGAGCTCTGCAGGGGATGCGGCGATGAGGAGGTTATAGAGGACACTACCCACTTCCTCTGCCAGTGCCCTGGACTTCAACATTCCAGGTACAAATTCCTCGGCAAACACTTCTTTCAGGATCTAGGAGAACTCTCCAACGTCAATACCGACATGTTACTGAACTTCATCAGAACATCAGGATGGTTTGTATACACGGATAGCGAGTACGTACAACCATGGGAAGTTGTTACAGATATTTATGGGTTAAATGAGCAAGGGATACTGACCTGAGTGCGGCGGAGGTATTTCGTTTCCTCTGCCAACCCACTAACCTAACCTAACCTAGCGAAAGGTAGAAATAGCTGTTACAACATTCCCTAACGACATTTTTTAAGCGCTTTGGTACTACAACTTGTGGCCTACACAGTGTCGAAAACTTACAATGGAAGACCTGGATTATTTCGGTCTCGATAGCAATATTGGAGGTATCCAGCATTATATGTAGTGCATATTGTAAACGCGCGATGCAAGTAAAGAGGTGGCCTGTACCAATCGCCACAATACCAGCATTGTTTCTATTCAGTATTAGTTGTGGTCTATTCCATTTGTACCTGCGCTATATCCTCCTTTATATGATGGAATTCCAATCATCTGCCAAATACAGACCTTTAGAATCCTAAAGGTGCGTCCAAACCGAGCGAAACATTTCTGAAACATATATTTGTTTCTAAAACATTTATTTGTTTCTGAAATGTTTTAGAAATATTTCACTCGGTCTGGACGCTTTGTGAAACATTTATTAAATGTTTATGAAATGTTCCACGTTTTTCATTTTAAATGGGAAAATAATTTTATTTCTCATGCTTTACGTGCACAAAAATAGTGTTAAATTAAAGATTTTTGCATTTCTGAACTCAGGACAAGAACAGGAATCCAATTCTGATAGTGATTGTGTATCTATTTCGAATTCGCGTTGGTCATTATCACTCACATAGAGGGACCTTTGGACAATGCAACAATTGACTGCATGTGGAACTCGGCTAGGCGCATTGGTGTGGATGAAACATTGGTACTGTTGAAGCCAGTTGTCCAGCCAACGCTGGAATAGAACATTTTGGCAGAGTCTGGCCAATATATTTTGTGTGGTGGAACTAGGGAAGGCCACAGGAGGTTGTGGATGATGATAGACTTTTATTTCTGGTCCACCGCCCGTGGCATACCTGCAATACTCGCTTTTCCCCCGCATACTTTTTTCTTAACGCCTTTTTTAAATTATCGTATTTAAAAAAAAAAAAAACTGAGCCTCGCAATATATCTCCGCAACCGGCATTAAATTCAACTTCAATTTTTTTTACATTTTTACACGCAATTTTTCTATTTGACATCTCCAATCAATTCACAGTAGTTAATTACCCACAAACTATTCACAATCATTTCTTATATTTGGCTTAGCTAAGCCACAATTTTTAAATGACTGTGAAACCTGAAAAACTTAAGCGAAAACTCAAACACTGCGTTTTATTTAGCTAAGCTGCGGCTTAAGCTTCCACTGTGAAAACGGGCATTATTAAATGTTTATGAAATGTTTTAGAAATGTTTCACTCGGTCTGGACGCACCTTAAGAATACTTAAAGAAAATAAAACATTACTTGATTTTTTTTTAATTCCTGACGACAGCATAACTTTAGCGGCTGTATGTAAGTGGAATTGTCATTATTAGGATTTCTAAGTAAACTTTCTTAATGTGTCGTAGGTGCAATTAAAATTTAACACCGAACTCTAAACACTGGTTTAACGTCACAAGCCATTACCCACTCAGCTCAACCAACAAAAATTAGTCGCATACGTGCTTCTTTTCTGTAGTAAGCATAAAATTTAAGTACTTTAAACTGGTTTAAGTAGGTAAGTACGGTATTAATTGATTTGCCATTATTCATTTAAATGACCAAGTATTTTTTTTTTTTGTATGCAACTTCCTACACTTTTTTCCAACGGGGATGTAGCTCAGATGGTAGAGCGCTCGCTTAGCATGTGAGAGGTACGGGGATCGATGCCCCGCATCTCCAAATTAGTTTGGAAACCCAAATTGTTTTTTTTTTTTTTGTAGATATTAAGAATCAAAGAATTTCAGGTGGTACAAATTTGCTTAGATTTGCATATTTAAAAGCCGTTAGTATGGATAGGTAAATTTCGGATCCCCCTTTTCCGTCGATCCCGATCACGATGAGTATGTCAGATTTGACATATACACACTGACCTGGCCATATTATAAAACTTAATTAGCAACCCTCGAATAATAAAAGCTCGGCTCAAGGTCTTTATTATGAAAATTTCATGGCAGCAGTTTCCAAAACGTCAATCGTATGTCAAAGAAATATAACAGTTGTCATCGTGGAAACTTGTCTTTGTTTTAATAGAGCACTTCAGGGTCTAACAATGCATATGCATTATGGCACCTAAGAACCAACATTTTTTAAAAACTCTCGCAGAGTTTGTTTTGTGTCTTCAAAGAGGTTTGCAATTGATCCGTAAATGTGACTAGAAGCTTGAAGCTGGCTTTAAGCGGCATATACACAGCTCAAAATCTCATCAAGCATGTAAAAGTGTATTAGTGAAAATAAAACACGTTACGTCGTGTGTCTGCTTGAAAATGTTTCGATTTTTGCTCAATCAGGTGCCCAGGATTGATATAATGTACATATATTGGTGATTGACTGCGGCGTTGTGGAACTAAGTATAGTCAGGGATAAGAGAAGGCGATAGGCCTATGAAGCACTACGACCAAGGAAGATGATATCTTTTGTTCTCTTTTTTGAGAAATTGGAGTGTTTTATGCCATTTTGAGAGTTCCAGTGGGAGAGCGATTCTTATCGTTCCCATCTGTTGAGCTCTGTTCTGATCTGATTAGTTTGTGGGCCACAAAAAGGTTCAGAACCAGTGAAAGGAGCCTGAGCCCCTTGTCTGGCAAGCTCATCGACGGCTGCCTTTGTGTCCAGGGACCCAAGTTAGTGTGATATTATTGTCTGCAGCAAGTTGCAAGATGGATTGGAGACAGTTCCAAACTAGCTTAGATTCAAAGTCGTACGAGTTGAGAGCCTTGAGTGCTGCTTGGCTGTCTGAAAGAATGTTGATATGAGATCTTCGGAGGTTTCTTCTAATGCATTCTCTGGCACAGAGCTCGATATCGTGGACCTCTGCCTGAAAGATTGTGGTTGTTTGTCCTAGAGGAACAGATAATTTGTAGTTTGCACCAGAGATTTCAGCTCCAGACCAACTTGACATTTTACATTTAATTTGACTTATATAAATTTACTTCTTAAAAACCGCACGTACTCTCACTCAGCAATTACTTTAAAATGAATGATTGAAAAGAAAGAAATTACTAATAAACTCTCGCATGCTTGATGAGTTTTTGAGCAGTGTATATGCCGCCTTACACTTTCGTTCATTATTCACCTAACGTTCTACGTACTGACTACGAAGATGCAGCAGTGAACTTTAATATTTATTTTTATTAACCTTTCTCTTTTACACGCACTTTGTTCAGTATTTGCAAAAATCCTACCAAACACCTTTGAATTTTATGCATGCCTATATAATGTGTTGTGTTCTTTGTTCGATCTTCATTCATTCATGCAAGGTAAAATAATTAAAGTCAGTGTTGCCACAATGATACCAAAGTATCAAAAGTGATACTTTTCAGTCTTAATTTTGACGTGATACTTCGATTTCTTGAAAATACCGCCTGTTTGGATGGATAGATTTTTTGTAATAGACTTGAGAGTATTCATGTAATTTTAGGCATTATAGCTTGTCTTCATTTTTTTATTATTAACAAAATACTAATAATGGCAGTTTTACTCATAATTCCTATTATGATACCTTTTGATACTTTTCTTCTGTCTGCGAAGATACTTTTTTCCAACCTCTTGCGGCAACACTGATCAAAGTTTGGCATCTTCAACAACAATTGAATCTCTCGAAAAACAATCTGCAATGAATTGAAAGAAATGCATCCATAATCATAGATAAAAAGATCCAAACAAAGTAAGGCGTTTGAAAATCATCTTCCGGGAAGAAACTTATTGCTTCTACCATGTGCGGCACAGCATGATTGGACAATACTTATCTATATATTTACATATATGAAAATGAAAAAAGCAGCTCCGACAACGGTAGTTTTGATACTCAGGCTCATAGAATATTCAATTGCAATAACTCGCCACTGCTCGTGTGACTTGAATTGGACAGAATTATATGCAACTTTTGCCATCAGTTATAGTTCACAGTAATTTTTTTATCTTTTGTATTAGAATAAACTCAGTGCTGTGTTATTTACTCTCATTTTTGTGGGTATATGTAGATGCGTACCTATGTATGTACATATTCACATAGAGAATTGATTTCACACTGTGGTAACCCACATCTTTACTTAATAAAATATTTCGAATTTTACAAGCGTCTTCATTGGATTGGTGTTACCACCAATTTTACACCCATAACTTTTCATAAAATAACCAAAGCCAAGAGTAATTACCTCGGAGACAGAAGAAAAGCTCCAATCAATATCGTCTTGCTCCAGATGAAATTTTATAATTACAAGATGTCGCCCACATCTTTACTCCGTGTAGAAAAAAAGTAATTTAAAAACTCATTTTGCATAACAACATTACAACGCCCAAGGAACATTACCACCGTTACTACACACTCCAGTCATAACAATCGATTTTAAATTATTGCCCAGACGTGATTGTAATTCACGGTACCTACTTTCAATCGTTTTTCAGACTCTCCCTCTCTCTGTCAGGAATAACCCCAGCCCCATATTTTAATTCTCTTGAGAATTAAAGGACATCGCGTATATATGTGTATCTTGCAAATAAATCCGATTTTTGTCTCTTCTGCACTACTCATCCAGTAGTTGGTGCATTCTCCACCCAAAGAGGCGTTTCGAACGTTGCGCCGCCAATCCTTTAATGCAAAAAGTACTCCTAGTCGCCTAGAGCAAAGCAAACAAAATAAAGTACTATTTTCATTTTAGGTGAAATCCTTGCCAAATTAGAGTGCATGGCAAAGCTTGCCTCTAACTTCTAAAGTTCAGCCGTGAAGCGCATGCGTTTGTCTTTAGTTTGGGGGATGCTACTGCAAGGAAAAAGTCTCATGCACACATCGATGCAATGCACAAAGGAAAAGGACTTTCCCTTAAAGGAGGATGGCTTTCGTTTTCAACTTGGGGCATGCCAGTTGCATTGAACTCGTCGTCGTCTTGCTGCAATATAAGGGGAACTCTACTTGGTATATACGAAATGTGTTTGAAGCTTTTTTGGTTTTCCTTTGAAATGCAACTGGAATAAAGGCGAAATTTGGTTGGTTAATAGTTCTATGTACATGCTGCCGTTATATAAACATTCAATTGGTGAAGAAGGACGAATGGGATTTCTTCTTTCCGAAGTGCAGTATGAAACAGGCGGAACGAGCAAGAACTATGTAGTAGCAAAAGTATTTCTTTATTTTTGTTTTAAAAGAAAAATTAAAATGGCTGCCGTGAAGTGGAAAGGATTCTTTAAATGTTTGGGTGGAGATAAACAATTGATGGGTCCTTGCATAGTGCAATTTAATTAATGGAAAAAAGGCTATGCGGCAGAATATACATACGTAGAGGAGACATGCTTTGTCTTGTACATTTTTTTTAAAGAACGGTGAACAAATGCATGTTTTAAAGTAAATGTTAGGTTAGGTTAGATTGAGTGAATGGGTACCTTTGTAGACATGGATTGTAAACAGCTCGCTCTTTCAGATTTTTGCTTGCAGAACGAATACCAGACAAGAATGTCTTTTTGTCTTCACCACTCTCATCGTTATACAATTCATTGAAGTTATTACTTTGGATCTTTGTATTTCAATGTATGACAAGTGTCTCCACGTTCTCCAGGATATGGTAATCTCCCGAAGATTCTAGTATCCCGAACTATCAGAATGCTCGGTTTGTAAACCCAAAAACCTAGGGTCATACGCCAACGTACTAATCCACTCCACTTATTAGGAGCTCCGTACTAAGTGGCATCTCTATTACCTCTGCGAAGTGTCTGCATTGAGTGAGCTGTTGTACCCAAATCTGTGAAAATATCTTATGAATATCTTGCATATCCGGACAGGAACTGCTTAAGGTGGGCATAGGAGTCCCTGTGCTTCCTTTTTATCTGAATTGTAAAACAATTTTTGAGTCCATTTGGCTTTTATTCTATTATCCCACCAGTCAGAGTACTGAAGATGTTGCGCTTTCTTTATCCTTTATCCTCCTAGTAATGCTGGTATCATATCAATCACGGTTAATCTAATAAAGGGTGATTCATTGGGCACGTTGCGAATTCTAGGCCTACTTTTTGAGGTAGATGGCAGATATTGACTGAAGAGCAACCCGAAGCGATTGCCAAACAAAACATGGGCTGGTGGTGCTGCCTCACATTGAAGCCTGTAATCTCTAGGACATTCAAAACTAACAAGACGGCCACACAGCCTGTGAAACCATGGCTTTATTGCGAGAACAGAAAACACTTTGAGCTTTGAACCAGCGAATTGGCCGCCTAGATCTTGTGTGCTAGACCGCTTCATCTAAAATTGAAACTTCAGAATATACTATGTAATTTGACAACTTTCCAAGCGTAACCAGCGTATTTAACCCATTTTCAAAGAATGTTTGGGAAGTGTTTTGTCCAGTGGTATATGCTGGCTGTTACTTTATTTAGGTCCTCAGAGCGAACGCCACGTTAAGGTTTCTTTAATTCAGGTGATACTCACTCGGTGCTAGATCAGACGAATAGGTTGGATGCGGCGGCAATTTGAACAGAGCTCAAGACTCAGTCTTGCGACCAGTCTTGCGTTGTCTTGTTGCAGCAATTATCGCTTTTTTCCGGATTAAAAATAGGAATCCAGGTTTCATTTGTTGTTTATTATTTATGGCAAAAAGAGTCCCATTAACTGCCTATAACACCTGTAGGTGATGGCAGGTTTCAAATCGATTCAGTTGTGCAGAATTTTATGATCTTGCCGCACAAGAACCTCCAAGCTTAGCACTAATCTTTCGAATGATTATTCATCTGTTTTCAGTCAACAGATTTTCCACAAAAGCAATATTTGTTTCAATGACAGAGGTGCTTCTGCGGCTGCTACGGTCCTCGTCTTCGAGCGACATCCTTTCGGTCTTAATGCGATCAACCCAACGTTAAACAGTACTATTCGATTTTGCTTAATACTCCTTGCAAACGCATTACAATATCGAAAGATCTTATACTCCTCCTTTCCATAAGAAAAAAAACTAGGACAGGTATGTATACCCCTACTAACGTTGCCCCGTACAACGTTGTTTCGCTATAACGACGGCAATGAGTTATACCATACCTCCTTTAACGTTGAGTGGCTTCGCTGTAACGTCGTTTGAAAAAAAAATATTTGCTCAACTTTCTTACTTATCGTCCAGCACTTCGCTCCATACAACAGGACTTCTGTAGAGCATTAATTTGGTCCGTCGAGTTAGGAGTTTTGAACCCAGTTGTTTCGCCAAACCGAAGTAGCAGCGGTTTGCTAGGGTTATTCTTCGTCGAATCTCTACAAAGGTGTCATTTGTAGGATTAATATTTGTTCCGAGGTAGGTGAACTTCTTAACTACCTCGAAATTATAGCTATCAACACATCTGGATAAGTTTTGCCGGTATCCCGAATTGGGCCATCGCCTGGTAGAGCTCGAGACGATGAATGCTGTCATAGGCGGCTTTAAAGTCGATGAAAAGGTGGTGGGTTTCGACTTGAAATTCGTTGGTCTTTTCCAAGATTTGTCTGAGTGTGAAAATTTGGTCTATTGTCGATCTGCCGGATCGGAAGCCACACTGGTACGTGCCGATAAGTGTGCTGCAGAAAGGTTTTAGACGTTCACACAATACGTTGGATAAGTTCTTATATGCGACATTTAACAGGGATATGCCTCGGTAGTTCTTACAAGACATAGGATCGCCTTTTTTGAAGATGGGGCATATAGAGCTAATAAAACTTGGTTGATGACTTGATGCATGCACCCTACCAAGACATCACCTCCGTATTTCAAGAGTTCAACTGGAAGCCCATCAGAGTCAGCGGCTTTGTTGTTCTTTAATTTTCTGATGGCTACATTAACTTCTTCTATACTGGGTGGAGACGTTGGTTCTTCATTGACTGGAGGTGGGTTCTCGTCTTGCCCTATCACTCTCTATATTTGCTGCCCGTTAAGCAACTGCTGGAAGTGTTGCTTAAACACATCAACAATTCCCTGTGCGTCGGTGACTAGGTTGCTTTCGCTATTTCGAAGAGCCTGTGTTCCGGGTTTGTAGACAGCTGCTTGGCTTTCTTATAAAATTGCCGGATGTTGTTGCGCTCGTGAGACTCCTCGATATCCCTGAGCTGGGAAACTGCCTGGTCCCTTTTCTTTTTATGCAGGATTCTCTCTTTTTTCCTTCTTCTGGTCCGATACTCCTCTCTCACTGCGCTTGTTTTGCGCTGCAGCGCTTTCTTGTGTGCATCTTCTGTTACCCTCTTCCGCTGTACGCACTCATCATCATATCAAGGGCTCCTCCTTGGTGGTGGTTGGTAGACAAGGGTAGTCACGGCTACCTATTTGATGAAGTTGCGGTATTCGGTCCACTGATTGTTAGCGTTTGTGGTGGGTGAATGCATGTGCTCTTTGTAGGCTCTGGCTCCTTCTGGCGTGCTAAGGCGTCCAACGTTAAGCTTGTTTTTCTTGACTATGCATTCAAAATATTATTAATATTGCTTTCTATTAGTGACAATAGGTATAAAACTAGAAAGCAGTTTAAAAAAAACGTCGGGAACACTATTGCACGAGCTTCTTCGCACTTGCTAATTTTTTTTTTTTTTTTTAACTAGAAGTGCACGCACTTTCATGATTATAAACATATCTATGAGAAAAATACCTCTATAAATAAAAGAAAAAAAGTTTTATCAAAAATTAAAACTGGAGATGCGGGGCATCGATCCCCGTACCTCTCACATGCTAAGCGAGCGCTCTACCATCTGAGCTACATCCCCTTGGTAAATAGTACGCTACTTTAGGTCTATATAACTTTCATACTTACGTGCTCTGCACTTATTTAAATAATGCATTGAAATTAAAGTCACGTTAGTTTCGTAATTAACTGCGAGCAAAGATGCGAGATACTTTCACTTTTGCGGACAGTAAATTGATGGTCAAGTGTAAGTGCAGACAAATTACATCGGGGATGTAGCTCAGATGGTAGAGCGCTCGCTTAGCATGTGAGAGGTACGGGGATCGATGCCCCGCATCTCCAAAAAGTCCTTTTTTTTTGTTTCCAAGGATTCTTTTTCTAAAATTATATCTCCCCCCTTTTTTTTTTTTCTTTACAGAATAATAATCTGTCGGAATCGCTGTTATGTTCGTCGGGAAGTTCAATAATTGCTATAAAAGCAACAAAGGAGGGTCCTCGAAAAATACTCATTGTCTCATCAAAAGGAAACCAAATACATTTCCGTGATGCATTAACAGGGCTATTGCTACGATCACTAGATGTACCAGACAATCTGCATATATACAGCATCCTCCTAGATGACGGATGTATCTATTGTGGGACTCAACGCAATGAAATTCATCAATATAATTTTACTGTACGTTTGTTTGGTGGTGTTATCCTTTTGCAGAACTATTAAATTATATGGACTAATTTTCAGACTGGTGGAAGGATGGCAATATTCCATTGTGGCAATGGAGCTGTTTCTATGAAATTGTACAAAGAAAAGTATATCTTTGTTGGTTGTTATGACGGTTTTGTATATGTATTGGACAAAACTACAGGATGTCAAATTGGACGATTTCCAGGCTCTGGCAAAATGATATTAGCGCTTGAAATCGCTGGCGATAAAGTAAGTAGAAAAAAGAAAACGAAATTACAATTGGACACAATTGGAAACTCTTTTAATTGCAGCTCATCACATCGGCTAAGGATAATACAATGCAAATTATTGATATACCGAAGTATATTGTTACCAAGGATAAAAGTTAAAGTGTTAATATTAATTTTTAAGCGCCACATGTTAAATTTTCATTTTTACCTTACCATTGTAAGTGTTTCTTTTTTTTTATTTCTTGCTGAATGCATTTAAGTTTAATAAAATAAAATACAGGATATATTTATCTTATGACTTTCTTTAGGTTTTTTTTTTATCAAGCTTATGGCGAACTAACGAGGGTAAGTTAGTATCCAAAAAGAAGATTTCTACGGCACACTTTTTGAGTGAAGAGGTGATCCCTATGATTTAATACATAGAAAGCATATTATAGACATCTACGATTTTGTTGGTTGCTTTGTTGCAGAGTTATCAAGGACTTGAAGGATGTGTCTTCTTATTAATTTATTCCTAGCATAAGACTGTTACGCTTCGATCTGTTTTGTTGTACGAACTCAGCACTTGAAGTGCGATTGTTACTAACCCAAGACCTTCGTTAACAGGTACATACCTATACCTATACCAACTCCCCATTCGGTTAACGGTGGGCGTTATAGAGCCATGTTAACCAACTTTTTTTTTACTGAAATTGAAGACATGGATTTGGACGACCTTTGGTTCATGCAGGATGGCGCGCCATGCGACACAGGCCATGCCACAATCGATCTATTGCGCATCAAATTCCCAAATCGTGTTATCAGCCGTCTTGGCGATGTCAGTTGGCCGCCTCGGAGCTACGACTTAACCCCTTTGGACTTTTTTTTGTGGGTAACCGTAAAGGACCGATATTATGCCAACAATCCGGAAACGATTCAAGCACTTAAGGCCAATATTGTCCAAGCAATCCGTTACCTACAGCTCGAAACCATCAACATGGCCTTGGAAAATTGGAGTTACAGAATGCGCTACTGCGAAGCCGAGGCAGCTGCTTAAACGACGTTGGTCTTGAGAGTAAACTAATGTGCATTCAAAACCTGACGCGTATAAATTGCAGGTCATATTTTGAAGCAAAGAATTACTATTGGAAAAAGCGATAAAACAGGGAAAAAACATGTGACATTTGGAGCTCACAATGTCTTTATAACCTATAAGTTTTTACATGAGCTGCTGGAAGCCATCTAGTAATTGCAAAACGTTATATTCCAGCTTTTTGGCAGATGAATGCTTTATAAAGTCAGGCCAGATCAGCAAGGCTAAAGTATTTCTTACACCTGTTAAGGAATCCTAGATAATTTGCAGCAATTTTGGCGACTTGTAATACGTGATCGTCCAATCGAAAATGGGTATCGATACATATACCGAGTCACGTCTTACGATTCTCGCGATGCAAGTGCAATTAATGGATAATAGTTGGGTTTTTTGGTTTCGCTTGAGTGACAGGAGACAGCATTGTCCTTAAGGTGCACACTCCATCGCCGACAACCGAATGGTCACCAGTCCAGGCACTCTCTGCAGCACAGGCTTAAGAACTCGAAAAGATTAAACGGCAGTTCCCATCGTTTGTGGAGTTGGGCAAGACCAAGTTGGAAGAGCACGTGATAGAGGTGGAAGATGAACAGATTCCCATAAAGCAGAGACACTACCCAGTGTCCCCAGCAATACAAAAGCTCTTATATGACGAGCTTGACCGGATGATTTCTCTTGGCGTCATCGAAGAAAGCAACAGTGCCTGGAGTTCGCCAGTGGTACTGGTGCGAAACCCTGGTCAAAATAGATTGTGCCTGGACTCTAGGAAAGTGAATGCGGTGACCAAGAAGGATACCTACCCGCTTCCACACATAAAGGGTTTGTTGAGTCGTCTTCAAGACCCTCATTTTATTTCAGGTATTGACTTGAAAGACGCATTCTGGCAGATTCCTCTGGAGCGCAGGTCAAGGGAGAAGACAGCTTTCACAGTCCCTGGTCGGTCGTTATATCAGTAAACGGTTATGCCGTTTGGGCTGTGTAACACTGCCCAGAGAATGTGTCGGCTTATGGACAAAGTCATACCCTCGCATCTGCTTAAGCCAAGCGACCGCAAGCCTGATTTCTGCGCTGGTAGTATTGTTCAGTCCAGTTAATAACAGAGCCAATGTAGACAAAGTCCTTTACTACCTCAAAGTTGTAGCTACCCACTGGCCACTTTCACGTTTAGTTCAATTCGTCAGTGTTGATTGTCCCTTCTTGTTGACAGCATATACTTGGTTTTGCACTCGTTTTTCAGCCGCTTCTGATTCAATGCTTGCAAACGCATCGGTGACAGCCCAAGTTTGGAAAGGATGTCCAAACTAGACCTGGATTTATACTGTTCGTCCCTATAGATGCTGTTATGGGCAGCCTTGAAATTGATAAAGAGATGAGGAGTATCGATGTTGACTTCTTGGGTTTTCTGCTCATTGGTGGACTTACCTGGCCTGAAACCGCACTGAAAGCGGCCCATCAGGCTGTTGATAAAAGGTTCCAGGCGTTCACACAGTATCGTAGAAAAGATCTTGTATGCAATGTTGATAAGACTTATGCCTCTATAATTGACTGATCTTAGAGATGAGTTGGTGTATGCTCTCTACCAGTTCATCCCCAGCTGCCTTGAATAGTTCGGCCGGTAAGCCCTCAGATCCAGCAGCTTTGTTCGATTTCAGCTTGGATATTTCTATCGTCACTTCACTTAGGTCAGGTGGACGAAGCTAACTCTCTTGGTAAGCTAAGGGAAATACAATACGACTTCCTTAAAATATTTGACAACGTCAAACACAAGTACTTCCAATAACTATACTGACAATTTAAATCCAAATAATTATAAAAGAACACCAATTCCATTTGATTGTTTATTATGCATTTACGATATAAATAAATAGAATACTTGTATAAAAAACTAGAAAATAAAACATTGTAATAATATATAAAAGAATTTGTTCTTATCTTTATTTACTAACTACCATTTTTATAAAGTAGGAGACGAGGGTTTTTACTTTGGGGCCACACTTAAATTTTGAATTGGAATTACCATGTTGAAGGGGTATTGCAGCAATTCAGCAACTGATATCCTTTGTTTTGGATTATGTTGCAAACATTTCTTCGCCATCTGGAAAGTAAACATGTTGATTTATATATTGCATTTGATTTTGATTCGCACAAAAACATACCTGCACCAACATAATTGGATAGAAACTTGGTAATGCTGGATATTGAATCTCTGTTGAGGGGCTAGTAATGGCATTTACTTTAGCATAGATATTTTTTATATGACCGAATGGTGTCTTCTGATACAGAAGTAGATATAAAATACAACCCAACGACCATACATCAGATTTTGTTGAGATCTAGAGAATAATTATATTTAATGTTTTATTTAAAAGCAAAACAAATGTGGACAAAGGTAAATCACTCATGTTCTATACGAGTATTATGATTTATCTATTTCGAACAGAAAACCTTTCATACCACATCGAAATAAGTACCATTATGTATGGTATTCTACTCCAAAACTCAGGCAACACAATGTACTTATAACCCGAATTCGACCATAAGCTGCAGGAGGCCTACGCACAGCGTCAGATTGAACTAGCTTTCGAGAACTTTAAGGAGGAACCTGAATTCTCTGAAAAAAGAGGCGTGAAGACTCCGGAACCCAAGAAGATGCAATTAAAAGATCATAGGCGTACCATGGGAAGGCAGCCAAAGCTGAGAGGGAGATGGAACAAGCTTTCGAAAATTTGGAGGAAAAACCTGAGTACTTAGATAAAAGAGTTATTCAAAGGATCACAGAAGAACGGTTGGAAGCGGTCTAGTTTCTGAAGTAGCCAAAGAGAAACGGCAAATGGAATTGGATTTTGAGAACTTTGAAAAAGACCCTTTATTTACAAATGAAAGGGGGGCACAGACCCCGGAAGCGAAGAAAGTTCATCTGAAGAACCATAGACGAACCATGGGTAGTAGTTTGATTACTGAGGTAACTCTTGATCTTAAGGAAACAAAAGCCCAGCGGGAGATGGAGTTAGCTTTCGAAAACTTTGAAGAAGAGCCTAAACTATCAAATGAGAGGGTTGTGAAGACACCAGAACCACAGAAGGCGACTAAGAAGAATGATAGGCGAACAATGTAAAGGAGTAAAAGCCCAGCGGGAGATGGACTTAGCTTTCGAAAACTTTGAAGAAGAACCACCAGAAGACACCAGAACCGCAGAAGACGACTAAGAAGAATGATAGGCGAACAATGGGCAGTAATTTGGTCACGGAGATAACTCTTGACTTTAAAGAAACAAAAGCGCAGCAGGAGATGGAGTTAGCTTTCGAAAACTTTGAAGAAGATCCTGAATTATCAAATAAGAGGGTTGTGAAGACACCAGAACCGCAGAAGACGACTAAAACAAACAGAATGTCATTGGGAGATCAAAAAGTGACGGATTCATCTTTCGATTCTCATGCACAGAAATAAAGTAAATAGCAAATCGAAAGAAGAGAACTTACCAAGTGTACCAGAGAATAGTGCTGAAGTGGGAGCAGATGAATTAGTTCTGAATGGCTCCGACCACGATCTGCAAGTCGAGGAACAGCCAGAATGTATCGATTTTAAACATAACGATAAGCAATCTACAACTGAAAGAGACTGTACCACCAATGTTATACATAGCTCAACCAAGATCACGAAGTAAACGCCTGAATACATTTGAAGAAGAATCAAAATCGTACGATAAAGTAGATGCGCAAGCCGCTCATAGCTCTAATTAACCAAGAAATCGACGAAGGCATCAAAGCAATACAGATAACGAGGTAAACGTTCAAGACCAAGCCGAAGACATCGCTACTTCAACAGAATTACAATTGCAAATGGAAATGCGACAGATGAGGAAGAGATTGTCCACGAACTAGAAGAAGCTTTTGTCAAATCTAAAAAGGAAGATAAAGAGACGAATTGCAAGGCATAACAACCGCAACAATTTCTCAACTAAGAACCAGTAAGTAGATGGATGAACAATTAAAGCTAGAAGAGAAAATAGATGATGAATCAACTCCTAATACCATTCAATCCAGGAACCGAAGAAGGTACAGGAATACTACTGATGAGGAACAAAAAGTCGAAGAGGCCAAGCAAAATGCCTCCAATTCTTCAGCAGCGCTTGTTGACAAGGCAGACAAACTAAATGCTGCGGAAAGAATAAGATATACAGGAAAAAAGTAGAACCCAAGTCTGCATCAAACACTGGATGGACAGAGCTACCGTCAGGCCTCTTCTAATATCTGGATGCTTAGTTTGGTGGCCAGCAGCATAGATATTATCAGATTACAGATAAGCCTCCACCTATACAACCCGAACGTGCTCCGAATATAGCCATTCGAACAATGATAGCGCTAATATCACTTGTCGTCGGGTACTTATTATATCCAGCAAACATACATAGTACTTTACTCTAAGCAGTAGAGAAAAGAAAAGTAATCACATCCTGTCACAGCTTCAGAAGTATTAAGACGTAATAGGAAAAGTGAAAAACATAATCCATTCCCGCTTTTAATGGGAAAAATTAAGCCCTGTTTATAGGAATTATTATCGTCCAGAACCGAGTGGTGTAGATACCAGTCTTCTTCTTCTTAAGGTTGCTCTCCGGCCCGGAGGTTGGAAATCATCGTTTTTAGGGTTTGTTTGTTCATCACTCCTCTAAATAGTTGTGATGTCGAGAGATTTAGCCATTCTCTTAGATTTGATATCCATGTTGTTCTTCGTCTTCCTCTTGTCCTCGTTCCTTCTATCGTTCCTTGTTAAATCATATGCAGTAGTTGGTACTTGTTGTTTCTGAGTATATGATCTAAGTATTCCTAAGTATTCTAAGAATATTATTTCCCTTTTCCAATTTACTTGTCTTAATACTTCATCATTTGTTAATCTATCCATCCAAGAGATCCGTAGTATTCGCCTATACACCCACATCTCAAAAGCTTCTATTTTCTTTATGGTTCTTTTCTTTAGTGTCCAAGGTTCGGTACCGTATAGTAAGATCGACCATATATATCATTTCACCAACCTTGTTATGGTTTCCATATTGATATTTCTGCTACATAGAAGTTCTTTTAATTTTACAAAAGGAGGCTCGGGCTTGCTCTATTCGGCATTGAATTTCTTTACAAGGATCACCGTTGCTGTAAATAACCATTCCTAAATATTTGAAATTGAACACTCTCTCCACGTTCGTGTTGTTTATCTTCAGTTCGACATTCTCTGTACTCGTGTTTTTGGCAATTATCATAAATTTCGGTTTTGCTGCGTTGATTCGTAATCCGTATTTTTCGCTTGTGAGATTCAGCTTATTCATCATAATGTTTAGTTCCCTTATTATTACTGAATCATCCGCATATCTTAGGTTATTTTTTCTCACGCCATTCATCTTTACTTTATAGTCGATGTCTCTTATGCTTTCCTTTAAGATTTCTTCCGAGTACATATTGAAGAGAAGTGGAGATAGAATACAACCTTGTCTAACTCCTAATGTGAATATCTTCTGATTCTTCTCCTTCTATGTTTATTTTTGCTTTTTGGTTCCAATAGAGGTTTTCGATTATTCTGCATTCATTCCTATCTATGTCTTTGCTCCTCAGGATTTCTATCAACTTTTTGTGCTGGACTTTGTCGAAGGCTTTTTCATAGTCTACAAAACATGCATAAATCTTTCGGTTCATTTCTATACTTCGTTGAATTATCATATTGAATGCAAATAACGCTTCGCGAGTACCAAAGCCACTCCTGAATCCAAACTGTGAGGGACTTACATCAACTTCAAGTTTATTGAAAATTCTTTTAGTTTTAGGGCATGGCTCATTAGACTGATTGTTCTGTACTCTTCACAACGTGACGCTTTGCTTTTCTTTGGTAACGTAATGAAGGTTGATTTTAACCAGTCCCCCGGGATCTTGCCGTATTTATATATAGCGTTGAAGAGGTTCGAGAGTACATGGATATTTTCTTCTTCTATTAATTTCAAGAGTTCGTTTGATACTCCATCTGGCCTTGTGGCTTTCCTATTTTGTGCTTCGTTAAGTACCTTCATTATTTCGTCTTTTAGAATAGGCAGTCCTCCTTCCGTTCCCCCATTCGGTTGTAGTACGCCTCGTTCATCGCAGAAAAGTTCTTCAATGTACTCCTTGCATCGTTCTAACTTCTCGTTTATATTTACTAGTATCTTGCCCGTTTTATCTTTTAGTGTGGCGTGTTGTTTCTTTCTTTCAATCCCGGAAATTTCTTTTACCTTTTTATGGAGATTAAAGCTGTCGTGATTTCTGTGATATATTTCTAACTCCGCGCACTGTTCTTGAAGGTATGTATTTTTAGCTTCTCTGATTTTGTTTCTAATCAGTCTATCTAATTCCTTGTATCTAGTGGGGTCTGATTTGTTTAATGTTCTCTGTTCCATTAGGGTCAAGATTTCATTTGTCATCCACTCTTTCTTTGGTGATGGTTCTTTCCTGTCTCTATTATCATATCTTTGATCTCTATCCATTTGCTGTCCATGTTATCGTCATTAATTAGATCCATACTCATTCGCGCCAACCTTTCGTTTATCTCTGTTTTCAGTTGAACTCGCACTTCGTTTTTTAATAGGTATAATTTAAAATTTCTGCCTCTTGATCTTTTCTGGATTTTCTTCAGCTGTATTCTTATTTTAGCAACAACAGGGTTATGATCCGACCCAATATCTGCTCCTGGGTAAGTTTTTGTAGATTTTACCGCATTTCGGAACCTTTTATTGACGATAACGTAGTCTATTTGGTTTCTTACCGTTGCATCACTTTTATGTCTGGGGGATGTCCACGTGTACAGCCAGTAGTATCCTGCAATTTATACTGGACAGTTAAAGAAGGTCACTTTGATAACATTGAACCCTATCTACTGTGTTTTCTGATGTCGATCCTCCGTCAGGAAGCACAACGGATCTTTTAAGATTAGTGACTGGGCAGCTACAAGGCGATAAGAGAAGAAACTCACTCAGAATTGGAATTGATGGACGAAAAAGTCAAGAAGACCGCTGAGGGGTTGTTACGGCACTAATCTGACTAAATTTGCTTACGGATAATCACTAAATGTGGCTAGAAAACATTAACAAGAGAAATACAGTAGGGCGAATTAAAGAATTGAATTGCTTCAACCTGCCAATGAAGTAAACAACGAAATCGAGCATTTAGCCATTTGCTAAACTCACGCAGGGAATTTCAAGGCGATTATCATGCACTTGACCATGTCGCCCCTAAAGTATATGTATATCGTTCGAACAAGAGACCAACTTAATGCCATCAGAAGGGCATTCAATCGAAAATAATGATTTCTCTTTGTCCACCTGCGACTAGATTATTACTTTAATTTTTGGCTGATTCTTTCCCATTGGACTATTCCCAGTCGATGTATCAATTAGAGCTTCCGGACTGATATAATTGAATGTGCCCGCTTGTGAGAATTTTATTATACTAGTCGAGTCAATAGCTATGTTACTCGCTATGCCAAAGTCTATTAGTTTCAGTCTTCCATGAACCATCAAAAAGTTGGCCGGCTTTAAATCTGAATGTATAACACCTAGAACAAAAAACAAATTCATTTGAAAAGCGCTAGGGAAGTCATTGGAAACATACCATTCTGATGAATGTAATTGACAGACTGCAACATCTGGTACCAGAAATTCATCAACACATAGAGTGGTAGATTGGTTTTATATGTTTGTAGGATCTTGTGTAAGTCCGAGTCGCCTTTCTCCATAACCATAAACAATTGTGATTCTTTTGCAAGGAGTTCACTGAAAAAAATAAAAATGATTGTTTGCCGGAATGCCACCAGTCGTACTTACTATTCATACAGCGATACGACGCAGATATTTCCCTGCAACTTTGCCAGTAGCTTAGTCTCATTTAAATAGCCCTCCACCACTGCAGAGTCTCCACGTAGATCTACTATCTAAAACGAAAGATATTTTTATATGATTTTGTAAAGAAAATCCCGAATAGAATCACCTTCAATGCGCATTCCTTTCCAGAGTCTTTCCGACTAGCAAGATAAACATTGCTCGATCCACCGCTTCCCAGCTTCTTTTGAATCACATACTCGGAACCATTAATCAGCACGATGTTCTCCTTGGACTTCGGCGCTGGTTCGACATCATGACCATCGAACGCGTCGCCAAGACACTTTTTTGATTTTACCTCGGCATTACTTTTACCTGGTGATTGAGACTGTGGAGGCTTTTCAGCTGTTCCTGGTGTGACACTCTCGTTAATCGTATCACATAATGAGAGGGTAATACTATCGTTGGTCATACAAGCAATTGGGGCACGTGACACAGCCATTGGAGTCTGAAAGAGAACCTTTTGCGAGCGAAACTCATTGACAATAGCACTGCGTGTCTTCTGTGATTGTGTTGAGCAGAGATCTCTTGGCCGCCTTGCAATCGACCACGAACGGACTTGAGGTGTTGCAAACTGTGCTTCGTGATCCTTAACAGAACTTTCCGTTGACAACGCTGGGGGCTGTGCTGGAGCGGGAGTAGGAGCATTTACTGAAACTTGGTTCTCTTGAATTTGCTGTAGAGGATGCGGTTTCTGTGCTACAGCCTTTGATGGACTTTCTTTTCCAGTCATGGAGATATTTTCATTCAACTTCATATTATCGAAATTCAAGAGAAGTGAATCATCTGCAGCAGGCTGAATATTTTTGGACGGCTTGTGATCTTTCATTGGGGTTTCTTCAATATCGCTCTTCTGGGGACTCATAATAAATGAATCGTTGAGGATCGCACAGTTTAACCTTCGGAAGAAATAATATGAAACAGAGATGTACATGTATTTAAAAGTCTATAAATTCTTTCAAATAGAAAGGATATATATTATAGCCGAGCAGATATTAGTTATTGGGTCACAAAAATTTAATATACCACGCCTTAAACAACATCGGGAGTATTGAACCGAACAGACCGATATCTGAGAAGGAGGCGTATTATACATTGTGCTTTTTTGTGAAGAGCGTCAGTTCCGTTTTAGAAAAATTATTATCTTAATGGAATTTATTTCTTATAACGAACATGTTGCCATTTAACAATCTTGTGCTCGACATACGACATACATAATACCTTCCCAACTGGACCAAGGGCCTTAAACAATATTATTCCAAGTGATGGGCATAATATAATACTCTCATTCTTGTAATGGAGAGTTGGAAACCTTCTAAACTACTGTTTACCTATCATTCTTGCATTCATCTTCATCCGAATCCGATTCCAACGGCGGCAGTTCGGAGACCCTCTTTGGCCTGCAAAATAAATATATTACAGCTAAAAACTTCAGCCATCTAATTAGAAACTTACACTCTACGATGCTCGAAGGCGTCACCGCAAGACAAACCGCGGTTCTCCTTGTTTTCGTTTTTACTGCAAATTGGAAAAAAGGGATGTTTTTGAAGTAAATTTATGCCTGTTTCTAAATTTAACTTACGCTTTTTGGGGAGTTTTAAACTCATCTTCAGAGTCTGGTTCTAGCGGAGGTAGATCTTTAACTCGTTTTGGTAGAAATGACATTTAATATCGTGAAAATCTACAAAAATCAACTCATTAAGCGATAAACAAAACAAAAAGTTTTAAAAAACTACTGTGACAGTTCAACTGAAAATTTTGGTTACACCTGAAGTTATTCGCAGTTGAAAATATAGAGCGACATCTAGATGCCAAAAGCTAGGTACGGTTGCTTTCTGAACATTTGAAATGTAGCAGATACAACAGTTGTAGTAAAAATATGCGCATTTTTTTGGGCCACAGCAAACTACACCAAATACATATCTATACTTACCAATTTTATTTCTATAATGTCTTATATTATATAATTTATTTACATTAAGCTCATTTAATGTCTAAGTAAACAGATATCACAGTTCTTTTTTTGTAAACCTTTTTCTTCTATTTGGTCGTTGAGTTATTTCTTTCGTCTGCAATTCCAGATGGCGCTGTTATGATTTTTGTTTAATTTTGTACGTGTTTCAGAAATTAAAGCTACTATTTATCTTCCATAATTGTTTCTTATAATATTCGTAGAAATAATATTGGTAAGATTATTTACTATATTTTTACAATGAACCTTGTATTAAAAACTGAAGCTATATACGCCTCCATAATTGAACAAGACAGTAATTACCAATGAATGGCAACACTACAACCTAAGAAGCAAAGATGTATACCCATAGAATAGCGTCCAATAATTTGACAACACTCAAAATAATGTTTCACCAGACACAAAACACACAAGGTCCGTTCGCGTACTTTTTGCACAAATTTGGAAGAATGGGGGTAAAACTACGAAAAAGTAAACGAATGGGATGAACAACAAAAAGTTGAAAATACACTGATTTGATAGATTTGACAGTTTTCACAAACCAGCCCACAGAAATTTCTTGCACTAAAATTCGTAGCATGTGGAAATTTCTTACTCTCTCGTGAGCGCTCTCTTCTGCGAAAAACTACGAAAATTCTCCGTAAAAATTCGTAAATTTTAGTAAAAATTCGCTGTTTTAGGAGAATACGCGAACGGACCTACAATGAAAAACTACTGAGCAATATGACATTGACAAATAGTTCGTGAAAAAGTTTATTAAATCGGAAAGCAGAAAACTCTCCCACAAAATTCTTTGAAACAGATAATATATGATTTGCAAAGTATTGTCTCTTCGGAAGACAAAACGATTTCTGTTTGTCGAAACTAAATATGTTCTTCGTACATTAAATAGTCTTTGAACACAACCCATTTTTTGATTGCTCATCTCTTTACCAAACGTCATAACTCAACCAATCCGTACAAAAATAAAAACAAAAGAAACAATTTTTTTTTTTGCAGCTTTATTAGGTGCATTTTCGTCGTACTTCCCCCGCATCTGGCTAGAGTCGTTTTTTTTTTTGTGTGAATGGCCGGTATCAGTGCTGAAATCGCCATCATATTCCTTATCTAAATGTACACAATTTAATTTCGGTTCACCGTATTATGGTCAGTTTGGGACACAACTTTAACATGAACACGGTTTGTGCTGCGCGATTTATCTGGAATCCACTTTAATCCGTAGTACTTTTAGGGTGCACAATACATGGACGACACAACTGGAAGCAACACAAACGAGGCTGGGCAGACGAGTGACCGCCAGCAGCTGCTCGATCCTGTCCTGACAGCGAATTCGGATAGTTCCTTTACTCCGTTGAAGACAGTGCCGGCATTTAGGTGAGCCACACTCCCAATTAATTACCTTGCAATCATGTGTGTGATTTATTTTTGGGGAGTATTATGTTGTCTAGTAATTAGTCATGTTTTTTCTGTGATAAAGGCCAATTGCGTCGTATTTAAAATTATTTTTCTGTTTCTAAAGCCTATTTTACACTAGAGTCTAAAAGTAACAGTGTAACAAATGTATATGCGAACTTTGTAGAGAAAAGAACAGGTCCATCAACGAATATCTTGAGTTCAGTGGGTGATTATTTTGCATTCAGTAATCCCTAGCATTAAAAAAAGCAGGTAGATTAGATAACATTTCTATCTTGTTTTTTTCTTTGTTCTTGATTTGGTTGGACAAGAGCAACAGGTAGGCAATATAACAATGCTTGCTAAAAATATCTTAAATGCGGAATTTGTTCAGCTTCTTAACATTGACGCAGTACTTTCTCTTTAACAATGAACTATTGTATATATTAGGCTTAATGAAGGTGCTTCACAGAATTCTCAGGTTACTTTAATGACACGAGAGAATCATTGTACAGCCTCATTAATTTTGCCTTGAACATTTAAGGAAGATTCGCGCAATCTTGGCGATCGCCATGCCGAATTCGTTCAACTAAAGTCTCTTATCCTCGGCATAAAGCAATTCCCGAAAGTTCCTGCTTCTAAGCAAGATATCTTCTTTGGAAAGAGACACACTGCTTTGGATTAACCTTTTTTCAAAGATATTTAGTTTTGTGCTTCGATTCAATTTCTTCTTCTAAGACAATACTTTCGTTGATAATCACCATAAACTTTAACTGATTTAACAGCTAGTGTGAAGGTACTCCTCACTTCTAACACTCCTAATCTAACCAGCTATAAGTTCATCGTGTTGTGTTTTTAAACTTATGCAGTTGGATAGTTGTAATAAATAATTCCTCATCAGGCGTTCATTTGCCGATATGAGATCTTAGACACCATCTTTTTATGTATTGTTTCGCTACGAGAAAGCCGACTGGGACGGCCTTAATAACGTCCTTAGAAGTTTTAACTGGTCGCTATGCTTCTTCGATAGTGACGTGGATGCCGCCGCTGATATGATCACCGACACGATTCTCTTAGGTATGAATGACTTTATTCCTAACAGAATAAAAACTCATGGTTCGACCAGAGCTGTTAAGAGGCTACCAGGTTAAAAGAAGTAAGTTTTCGGGCTTATAAAGCAAATAAATCTGAGGAAAACCGAAAAAAGTTTAAACAAGCCAGAAAAGACTGCAATGCCCATATTTCACGTGTAAAATTCCTATACGACCAAAAATTGAGGCAAAATATTCTACAGTGTCCCAAAGGTAGTAAGAATTTTTGGTCATTCGTCAAAAAGATTAAAAACTCCGCCTCATCTGCCATCCCTCTCCATGTCAGCTCCTTAGACAAAGCCAATCTGCTTGCTGCACAATTCGCAGCGAACTCTACTTTGCAAGATAGTGCTTTGTCTGTCCCTGTGCTTGAGAGCGTCTATGGGACGAATCCACTTTCGCACTCGCACAGTCGCAGGAGTCCTCAAAGGTTTAAACATACACAAATCCATGGAAAATAGCATTTGTCCAGCCTGTCCCTAAAAAGGCGAATCTTTCTCTCCATCCAACTACAGACCCATTCCACTTACGCCCCTTCTTTCTAAGGTCATGGAAACGCTAATAAATCGTCAGCTTATGAAATATCTTGATTCACGAAAACTCCTCAATGACCGACAGTATGGTTTTCGTAGCAACAGGTCCACTGGTGACTTGATGGCATATCTCACCGAAAAGTGGAACCAATCTCTCCACCACCCTGGCGAATCAAAGATAGTAGCGCTTGATATTTCAAAGGCATTTGACAGAGTTTGGCATCAGGCTTCTTCATTGGATTAGAAATTACCTTTCGGGGCGTTCAATACAAGTTGTATTGGATGGCTTCAAATCTGCTATTCACCACATAAATGCTGGTGTCCCCCAGGGCTCAGTTCTGTGTCCGACTCTCTTTCTCATTTTTATTAATGACCTCTTGTCTGCCACCTCTAATCCAATCCATTCCTTCGCTGATGGCAGTACCCTCAGTTTTTCATATTCTTTCCCCAACTCACGTCCCTGCTCTTCGGCCGTAGAAGAGGAACGGTAACGTAAGCTAAACTCATTAAATTCCGATCTTTACAGCATAATCAAATGGGGTTTAACCAACAGAGTGGAATTTAATGCATCCAAAACACAATGCTGTCTCCTGTCACTCAAGCGTAACGTAATGGTACTTGCATCGCGGAAACCGAAAGACTTGCCATCCTCGGTATGTGTATCAATAACCATCTTAGATGGAACGATCACATATTCGAGGTCGCCAAAAATGCAGCAAAATGTCTAGGATTCCTTAAACGGTGCAAGAAATACTTTACCCCCGACTGATTTGGCTTCAATCTATAAGGCATACATCCGCCCAAAACTGGAGTACAACGCCCACATCTGGTCAGGTGCACCCAAGACCGTTTTGCACTTACTAGATAGGATCCAGAAGCGTGCGTTAAAACTTATAGGTGATAGTAACATTGTGTGCTCCATAGTTTCACTTGAACATCGAAGAAATCTCTCATGTCTTTCCCTATTTTATCGCTTTTTCCAAAAAAAAAAATGCTCCAGCGAAATAGCCAACTGCATTCCCCCCTTCAAAGTTTCACCCGCAATACGCGTCACGCTTTGAATGCACATCAGTTTACCCTCAAGCCCAACTTCGGACGTACTGTCAAGTACAGAGATTCATTCATTAGCCGAACGAACTTCCAGGCTCTGTGTTTCCTCACCGCTATGGCCTTCAAGCATTTAAAGCCAACGTGCACAGGTGCCTCCTCTGTTCCTCTTCTCCCTTTTCCTAAACGCCCGCGCCCTGAATCATCAGTATAAAAAGTTTAAGCCTTAAAGGTCTCTTCTTTCCAAAAATTCTCTTACAACCCTATCTTATTAGGCCGCTTTACAGCTGATTAATGGCTAGTTCTGTCGCTACCGTATGGAAACAGAACAAGCCCTAAAAGCATTCTATTAGCGATGTGTGCTGAATGCTGCAGCGGTTTATATATGTATAATTTTATTTTAAAAGAAAATTTTCATGAAGACCGAGCCCTTTGCACAACTAAAGTCCAATTCTATCTGCACATTAGCATTTTGCGCAGGTCACCAATTCCTCCAATCGCACCGCGGCTTGCTTGGTAAGAATCGAGCTAAACATAAACTCCATCTAATGCAAGACGTAGCAAAAGTGTTGGACCTGTATTACAATAATTCAATTCTAAAGATTGTACTCCTGCAGCGTGTAATACCAACCGAGCGCTAAATCGATTAATTCATTAATAAATGTAAAAAAAACGAACTATTTCATAGAAATTGTATGCTTTTACTGGAAAATTCTACAATGATATCTCTTATTTTACCGATGGCATTGACACTAACTTTATTTCATTGCATTCTCTAGCATACATCTGCTTATCTCTACGATTATCTCATTCATTGGAGTGCTTCTTGCATCTGTGTGGCCGACGGAAAAACGATGTGAAGCTTACTTTATTATGTTATACTTGCGAGTTGCCTTTTGGATTATAACCTATGTAAGTATCCTTCGAAATGATGATGTGCTAGTTGATTTATTAATTGGTTTTCTATTACTCCAGCTCTTCGATCACTTTGTCAAGTATCGACATGAAGAATTACGTCTCAATGGGTATCACGAATTCCATCGTGCAACTGCAATGCACAAGGGAGTACCCTTGAGTGTTGTATCCCTATGGAATACTGTAATACTCGGAGTGCAAACACTCATTCAACACTACTATGGTGATCATTTTGGTGAGCACTGCATTGAGGGATACCTTTCGCCTGTCGTGTACATTACTATGTTTAATGTCGTGGAAACGGTTGTTTTAGCTTTGACGAATGGGTCCTATATTGGTAAGGAGGTGCCCCCCTTTTTTAGGGTGCAATTAGTGCTAATTTGCCATTTCAGCTCGAGTAAGAAAATTCAATAAAGCCGCTCAGCCACCAGATGCACTTAGTGGTAGCAGCCTCACAGGAGGGTCCCTAGGACTTATGCAGCCAGGAGGCAATACTGCCGAGTTATTAGAGAAACAAGTAAGCATTTGATGTCTAAGAAAAGCTCAGTACTTATTAACTAATTCGTCGTTTTGCAGGCTGATCTCATTTCGTATCTAAAGGATCATAACTTGAAACTCAATCAAAAGCTGATGCAATTGAATGCCCAAGTTCGAACGGTTCAGATAAATTAAGCAATCGACAATAATTCTTTTTTTTTAATATTTTCTCTTGTTTTTATATTTTACTTTATGCGATTGAACTAATTATATTTAAATAAGAAATGTACTATGGGCTACATAATAGGTTTTACGTGTTTTACATATTAATAAATAAAATAAATACTATTTTTCATTAAATCGATCTGGACCTTATTATTGCGAAGCCTCTAAGAACAGTAAAGGGTATTTGTTTCAGGAACACTTTCAAATAATTAGCGCATTAAATCCTCAGGTGAAACAAGTCGAACATGGCAAAAGACTTTAGATCAAAATGTGTGTAGTATCGGATTTTGATCTGTCCAAGATGGAAATAGGGATGCATATGGTACCTTCATCGTAAAACCTCCATAGAGGCTATGTCCATATCCACAACCAGAGTAGAGCCTTCCTTTTAATCTCTCTTGCTCTTTTTGTGGGAATGTACCATCCATTCCCAGCTAAAGGCGCGCGTGAGAACAATTGGCACGAGTACCTTGAAGGTTGTGCCTCGGTCAAAGCGCCTTTCCTATACGTAGAGTGAGAGAAACGCTTTTTCATCTCTCGGACGTTCTTTGTGGGAGATCTCTTAGCAGTACCATTGTCTTCTATTGAAATCTTTTTCCGTTAGTACTGGGTCCTTTGACGGACTCAGCATCAGCATCAACCAGAGGTAGTACGCATAGAATTTTTTTTTTTTATAATTTGCACGCACCAAAGGGGATATGAATACCCTTATACTGATGATTCAGGGCGCGGGCGTTTAGGAAAAGGAAGAAGAGGAACAGAGGAGGCACCTGTGCACGTTGGCTTTAAATGCTTGAAGGCCATAGCGGTGAGGAAACACAGAGCATGAAAGTTCGTCCCACATACGTGTTGTTAGGCTAATGAATGAATCTTTGTACTTGACAGTACGTCCGAAGTTGGACTTAAGGGGAAACTGATGTGCATTCAAAGCGTGACGCGTATTGCGGGTGAAATTTTGAAGGGGGTGGGGGGGAATTTAGTTGGCTATTTCGCTGGAGCATTTTTTTATGGAAAAAGCGATACAATAGGGAAAGACATGAGAGATTTCTTAGATGTTCAAGTGAAACTATGGAGCTGACAATGTTACAATGTTACCATGCCACTGCTAAAAGACCCTCCGGCAGAAGGTAACGCCGAAAACTCGCAGTCACCCTTCTTCCTTTTTGCCCTGGTTAGGCTTTCAGAAAATGGAGTTTTGGAGATTGATCAGCTCAGGTTGGTGAACCTTCTACCGACCTAAATCTTTTACCCTTTGGTACTGGAAACAAGCCGCCATCGGACACAGTTGCTTCCTTTTTGCATCGAGCAACAGCAACACGCTTCATTCTCCTTTTCCTTTGGCTCTTGAGCAGAGTCTGCGCATTGGAAGCCGCATCTGGAGCCCGGTAAGTCATTTTGGATGGAGGTGTGCCGCGGCCATTTGGCCGATATTTTGTTCCATACATAATTGAACCATGCCAATATTATCATAATAAAAAGAAATGACAATAATTTCCTAAATAATTTGTGTTTTATTCAAAATCAACATCGACCCTTGAAACTTAACCACCCTTTACATTGCACGGCTTTTATGAATACTGGCTGAGTTCCAAAACGTCATAAAAATGAGCACCGTGAACGCATAACTGCCTTTGTGATGCGTTGCTACGAAGATTTCATTTTACCATGCATCACGATGCTTTAAAATCCTTGACGTTTTGGAACGGCTTGTGCAAACAATAAAAATGTCTAAGAAATAAGCGGCGGTGATATTTTGAAACGTTTTAATGAATAATTTTGCCTCATAAAATGGCAGTATATTTAAGAATGTTTTCGGCATAAAAAGAAACGGTTTCATTTTTTGCGGAATAAAAAAATTGCTGTCAAATTACATCGCATCACAATAACTCATGATGCGTTGGTTACTTTTGTTTGCGCAGCGGTTTCTTTCATGATGCATTTTAGAACGCATACATCGCATCACTGCTATTTATATATTGGAGATTTGGAACGCTTGACGTTGCAGTACTGCGGGGCTACTACGCACTCAAGCATTCATGAACAGTGTTGCCACAATGATACCAAAGTATCAAAAGCGATACTTTTTAATCTTAATTTCGACGTGATACTTCGATTTATGTAAAATGCCTATTTTGATACTTTTTAATTTCGACAACAAAATACTATAATATGCCAGGCAATA
Organism: Chalcosyrphus nemorum; assembly: GCA_949716465.1. Lineage (NCBI taxonomy): Eukaryota > Metazoa > Arthropoda > Insecta > Diptera > Syrphidae > Chalcosyrphus > Chalcosyrphus nemorum. The sequence goes on from OX454333.1 coordinate 73,712,164, forward strand.
CTCTTATTCACTGAACTGTGAGTGATTTTTTGTGACAATAGGTTTTATTATTAACAAAATAATAATCATGGCAGTTTTACTCATAATTCCTATTATGATACCTTTTGATACTTTTCTTCTGTCTACGGAGATACTTTTCTTCAAACTCTTGCGGCAACACTGTTCATGAATACCTACACAATGATGATCGCTTTCATTTTGTTTCGCAAAGTGAACGTCGTTTTCGTCTCGACCGTGATTCACACTTGCTTGTTTTCTGTGTGCCCGAAATTGAAGGCTTCTTTAACTTTTTCAGAATGATTTATAACTGGAAATGAATAGAATCATGCAGTTCTGTTACCATTCACTGCGAACACCATTTCACAAATAAAAACACAGTTGATTATTGTATATCTATTACCTACGGTATCATTTTATTTTCATTTAAATATTTTTCATTTGTTTATTCTCATAAAGCATTTTTATCTTCTTTTTTTTTGTTTTTCTTTTTGTTTATTTATATTTTCTTACCGAACTCTTGTGTTTTGAGTGTGTGTGTGTGTATATATGATTAAAACACATCATAAATCTGAATCTGGATTTCTTAAAATTTACCTTAGAGTGTTCTTTTGTTTCTATTTCTCTTTTCATTTCCTAATATCGTTGTTACATCAAAAAATATTTCATTAAAAAAAAAAACAAGAGTTATATAATTATAAAGTAGACAAATAATAACTATATTTAACCGGAAATCGGAACGAAAACAGTAAGAAAACTAAACATGTATAACGAAACAAATTTGCCATAAAAAAAAAAAACAAATTTTCACAATCAGTTTATAATATTAAAATTCTGCTCATAAGACAATTATGAAAATTGTTGCACAAGAAAAAAATGTATATAATAAAAAAGAAAATAATATAATATTTAATAAGTATGGAAAATTATAAACACAAAATATTTTATTTAATAAAAAATATATTTTAATTATAATAAATGGAATTATTTTTGTTGTTGTTGTTGTTGTTTATATTCTGACTGAGAGGCGTGTGTATAAAGCAATAAAGAAAATAATATGGAATATAATTGATAATATTGTTCTGTTTCGCAATCGGTTTTTGTTTTATTAATAAAAATTATATATTTGTAATAGTTCTAGCATAGATACCTGTCCAGATTTCTGTTGTATTCTTTTTTACTTTTAGTTAACAGTTCATTTTATTTTTTTTAGGTTTTTTTTTTATATAAGTATGTATGGGTTTAATAATCCTATCGTTTTTTTTCTTTTGTTTAGTTTTTCTCTCCTAATTTGACACTATCATTCAGTTCCTTAATTTTATTTATATATATATGTTTTTTTTTCAGTTTTATTAGTTGTTTCCCATTTACTTCAAACATGCGTACACAGAAAGAAAAACGAAAAAAATATAATAAAAATAAAATTGGTTTAAATATTTTTGTTTAAAAAAAATGAATTAAAAAAAAGAAATCTAAATATCATTGGTTTTTAAGGTTCTAGTCCTCGTGTCCCGTGTGTTTCTTTTTTTATGATTCATTCTAAATTGCACAGCAAACAAGTGTTTTTTTTTTCAATGTCTTCTTGTATTCCCTTTTTTTCTACATATTCTTTTCTTCTTCTTGATTCCTTTCGAAAAACAAAAAATGGGGCTTAATTTAACAAAAACAAAATAAACAGTAAAATATTAAAAAAGCATTATTTTTTGTTACATATTTTTTTTTACTGTTATCGCGCTTCGTATTTTCGTATTCTTTTTCTCACTTTTTTTCGCTTTCATTTTGCATTTAATTTTTTCTCATTCGATTGTTGTTGTTGGTGTAATTTTGTTTAACTTTTCTTAAATTATTAAATGTATATTATATAAAAATAGATTCATTATGAATTAAAGTTATGTATAAGTGATTTATTTTTCATGTGTTTTTTTTTCTGTTTTCTTTCTTTTTTATGAATAAATTTTAACGCTTATTTTTTTTTTTTCCTTTTAACTAGGGAAATTGGATCTACTTTTAGACAGAAAAGTCGAGCTGTCGAACTTTTCTGTTGGATCCTTAGCTCAGAGTTAACTGACCGAATGTTGGGTGAAAACAAGAAATCGTTTTTTTTTTTTTTCTTTTCATTTAATCTGATAGAAAGGAAATAATAGTAGTACATGTAATATTGTTTTGCTGTTAATGTTTTGTAGTCTAAGAACACAAAGTTGTCCGTAGTGGTATATATATTTTATTTTTTATTTTTTTTATTAATTTTACAGCAGTCAGGTGTATCGATTTCGGGGAGTATCCTTGCTCTTCTCTATCTGGTATAAGTAGTGGCAAGCTATACTCGCTTTATTATCTATAAATGTAAAGAAACTGATGATCATCTTAAGCCGCTGGGGCTGCGCGCTGACTTTCTGTTTTGTAGGTTGTAAAAAGTCATATTCTAATTATATATTCAATTAGAAAATGATTTAAGTTGATTTATTTCAATTACGTTGAATTCTGGAAGGCAATCATAATCTCCATTTGTATCTGATGATGTTATTCAACATTAAATGTCCTGTAAATGGTAATAAGTTGAAATATATTAATAGAACTCTAACCTTTGGAGCTTCAGATGAAAAGCAAAAATTAAAATTGTGAGGAGCCGCTAGTTAATGGACCGTCTTTAAAAGCTTTGTTTAGCAGGTTTAATAATAAATAGTAGATAAGATGGAACGGGTGGCAGTAAAGTTTCCCAAAAACAGAGAGTTTTCGGGATGAGTAAGGGAATGATCGTCAAGCTCCCTAAAAAAAAACCGCAGAGATATCTGCGTACTGCCTGCTTTAGCCAAAATAATAGCTAGAATCGTCCTGGAGCGAATCAAAGAATAACTTGAAGATACCCTCGACGCGGAACAAGCAGGTTTCCGCTCTGGATCCTCCTGTTCCGATCACATCAACACCTTGCGGACCATCATTGAGCAATGCATTGTATATGGATCGCCACTTTACCTGCTGTTCATCGATTTTGAAAAGGCGTTTGGTAGTGTCAATCGGGAATTTATTTGGCTTCCCTTGTGCAGGAGAGGCATTCCTGATAAAATGAATTAAACATATAATGGGTCCACATGTCGAAGTCGAAGTCCAAAGTGGAGTTCGGCAAGGCTGCATACTTTAACCAATTCTGTTTTAAAAAGTAATTAGCAATGTGCTTAATGCGGCCTTATCAACAGGAAAAGGAGGAATTCAATGAACTCAAAAACCTATCGTTGGGCTGAAAATTAACTCGGCAAAAATACAAATGATCGGCCTAGGACCGAAATCATCAACTCATATATGCATTGCTGGACAGAAGGTTGAGAGAACAGAGAGCTTCCAATGGGATGGGATGCTATCAAGTTCGAATCCAGAAAAATACCGTCAAACTTTTTCTCACGGCCCCACCTCTTCCGAGTGTCTGACAAACATTCAAGAGTATTACTTTCATGAGAAAGCTTCTCAAAAGACTCTCTGCCCTTTGGATACGACATAAAACTGTAGGTCCCTTCTGTATGTGCAGAAATGTATACCACGCACTACACGTACAGTTGTTAGAAGCTAGGCCTTTGCTGCTTACGGCCTGATATTTATTTATTTTTTACCTGAAGTGTGACCACCACTATCACGAGGAAGCTACGTTTGGCAATAGGTGTCTACGCTACATCTTAAGGATATTCTGGCCAAACCGTATCTCTAACAAACAGCTTTATCAGAGAACGGGCTATCAACCTATAGGTTACATTGGTTACACTCTCTGAAAGGATGACAGCTCCATAGCTAACCACGCGATGCAATTGAACTCGCTTACTCAGGATGGCAGGCAACTGGAAAGAGTTTGGAAGAGCTAAGGCACATTTTTAGAAACCGCAAAAGATAGCACGTAGGCGTTGTAGAGGCCCTAGCACCCACAAAGGGATACAGAACATAAGTAATCTAAAGTATTTCATTTAGAAAAAAAAACAGAAGAAGTTATCTACCAGCAAATGCAAAGTATAAAATTATGAGGAGGTTTCACAAGGAGGAGAATCAATTCATAACATGAATCAAATATTATACGGTCAATAAATTCCTATAATAAACACAAAATCTATAAAAAATAACTACAAAAGAACATCTACGAAACTCACTTGTTCTTCTCCATTAGAATGTTTTAATAAATTAATTTCCTCCTCCTTGGAACGAACGATACCTCGCCAGATATCTTCCTGTTCACGGGCACGAGCTTCCAGCTCCAATAATGTATTCCCCTTAAGATTATAACAAAAAAAAAAAAAAAGCATATTAGTATAGCAGAAATAAAAAACCCACCAAAGTTATTAGTTATGTAATTAAATACTTACGGTTTTTGTAACGAGTTTTGTTAACTCTTCTGAATTCGCCCGCAATTGAGCATTTTGTGATTTCAGTTTCAGTATTTCAGCTTCAGCGGCTGCTGCACGTTCAACATCGTCGCTGGTGCTGCTGCTGCTAACACTACTGCTATTATTAATACTAACACTACTATTTTTTGTATCTTCACTACTATTTAAGTTATTATGATTATGCGACGAAGAATGATTACTACTACTGTTGCTACTATTTGTTGTTGGTGTGTTGGTGGTGGTATTGGTGCTGGTGGTGTTGGTGGCGGTTGTTGCACTATTTTTCCTTATAGTTTGCTTCACATGTGTCGCTAGGACTTGTTCAATCCATTGATCGAACGATAATGAGAGTGCCGAACCGGCATTTGCTTTAACCGCATCCGGATATAAGCGCTCTAATATGTCGCGGATTTTCTTTTGATCCTTTGCTGGATCTTGTGGTTGGATTGTTGTTACTTTCGGTTGTTGCTGAGAAAGCAATAGTTGTTGTTGTTGTTGCTAGTAATGAAAATTAATTAAAATAAAATTAATAACATTATTACAAATAGCTTGACAGACTTATCATCTAAAAATAAATCAGAGACATAACACTTACAACTAAACTGTTGCTAATTTGTGTCTTTGCTGTTTCAGCAGCTTGTAAAGCATCAACCAACTTCCAGTTTTTAGTTCGCAAATCCTACGAGACAAAACATAACACAGTTGAAGGTTGGTTTATACTTTTTTCTTATAATTTTACACAAAAAAAAAAAACACATCAAGAAAACGAAATTTTATTCAACAGAGTATATGCTGAATATTTTACTTAGTAAGGACAAGAAATTAATAAAAACAAAAATCGCTTTACAAGTTTGCACAGTACACATAGAATGAATATACGAAATGTGAATTTGTTTAGAAGATTAACAACAGTGCAACGATTAGAAATTTTGCAAATGAAATGAAGTCGAAGAAAACTGGAAGTGTGGTGTAACATTATCTGAATGTAGTTCTACTTTTACAACACAATTGGATTAATCAATAAGTTTGCATATTTTATGTATAATAGAAAAGAATTTATTATGGCGTGGAGACTTAAAAATACCTAAAGAAAGACACTGGTACATCAATAGAATCTAAACATATCTATAAAACTATGTAGACTCTTCTACAGTAGGCTGAATTTCAATCTATTTGATAACGGTTCTACGTACTGCCTCAATTGTTATTCTCTGTGCATGATAAGCACAATATTTAAGTTAAGAGGAGAGCTAATGAATCTTTATTTTATGCCACACCGACCCGATCTGCCAATTTTAATCTTAAAGAGAGGGAGGATGTATACCACTTCATCGAAAGATGTCCCATTTTAAGAGAAATCCGGGTGAGATATTTCGGGCTAATTTCACTGGACCTAGATGAGGTTATTAACTTACTCAATGGCAGTCTTGGATGGGAAGTATTTATAACTATGCTACAGCTGTACGATGTTTTTAGAAACGCAATCATGATATAACATGATATAATTATCATACAACCCGTCGCGATAAACAGCATATTTGAGTGGAAAGAGTGAGAATGAAGATGCATACAAGAAAGCTCTGCAGCGGAAGAAAAGAGTAGCCAGAGAAGGAAATAGAAGGAGATAGTGCGCAGGGCACGCGGATTTCACAAATCCGTCCAACTGCTGGGATACGCAGACGAAGATCCCGGCCAGCCGTCATCGTAAAGGCAATTGATGAGCAGGCGAAAAGAGTTGGTCTTGAAGTGAACGAGGACAAAACGAAGTATAAGCTATCAACAAACAAAAAATTATCTGTCCAACGACAGAACGGGCAGAACGTCAGTGTTGATAACTATAATTTCGAGGGAGTTAAGGAGAAAAATATAAATACTACAAATGACTCCTTTGTAGAGATCCGACGAAGAAGATTAACCCTATCAAACCGCTGCTACTTCGGATTGGCAAAACCACTGCGTTCAAAACTCCTAACTCGACGGACCAAATGAATGCTCTATAGAACGTCTTGCTGTACGATAAGTGTGAGTGCTGGACGAAAAGTAATAAAGCCAAGCAAAAATTCGAACGAAAACCAGGAAAACCATCCTGTATCAGGATGAGGGTGTAGTCCAAAAAGCCAAGATACGTCTGCTGCATTCGCTCGCGTACATCGGACAAAAAAAGCTACAGCCAAGAGGATCAACTAATCAATCCCCCCGGGTTCAAAACGACGAAGAGAATCGAAACTCCCGTAAGAAGACTAAGTTGTCACAATTGGTAAAAAAAACTTGGTACAAATTGCAATTTGGAACTTCCGTACCCTGGATTTTAGAGGATGGGAGGCAGCCGTGTCTCAGGCAGAGATAGTGCACAAAGAGACTGTACAATTTGCACACAACCTTCATTAGTTAGAACAACAATTATACAATGGTTGTTCTTCAAATTTTTACCATTTTTAGGCCACAGAACAAAAAGTTTTGCCAGACCAAACGTATTGGCCACTAGTGCGTGCAAGTACACAAAAGGACAAAGGATATTTAAAAACACTAGCTTAGGACAAGAGTTAATCTAAACTAAAATGTGAAAGGAAAAAAAGAGAAAAACGAACTTTGTGTATCAAGTTTCAGGATGATATTCCTAAACTAAGGCAGACGAAGAAGCTTCTGACCTTATTGCGACACACGCACTAACGAATCGAGGAGTACTACAAAAATTTATCATTGGGAAGGAGGTAAGCTCATCAGAGATATTATAATAATCCTTTGCAATTGGCTTCGAACATAAGGTGTCTATTAAAACTTCACTTTAAGATTTCGAGTTCACTACAATACATAATAACCTGAGAATACTTATAAATTAGAGTAAAGTGTTATAGTTCTAATTTCGTCTAAATTAAGAAAGCCTACAACGAAATTCGATAGACTTTGTAAGCGCCCACCATATCCCTTCAGAAACTACAACATTTCTACACAAATAAACTAGTAAGCATGCAACATTTAATCAATTCAATTTCTACTCACATTGTTCTTCTCTCTTTGCTCTTCGAGTAGCTTGAGTAGATCATCTGTCTTGCTATCCATTTTCTTCAGATTCACCTCATATTCGGCCAACTTTTTATCCTTCTCTTCTAGCGCTGTTTGCAGAACATCTAGTGTATGCTGCAAATCATTCTGTTCCTTGCTTGTGTCCTTCACACGACTGTTAATACCAGTTAACTCCTCAGCCAATTCTTGTTTTTGCAAATTTAACGTATCAATTTCCTGTTGCTTGTCACCCAATTCATTGCGTGCCAAATCGAGTTCAGCCTGTTTGGAATCCAATGCATTTTGCAAATTACGAAGTTCGACCTTATTCGTTTCATGCTCGCCTTCGGTGGTCTTGGCCTGATCTAATGCATAACGTTGTTCATTGATAAGCACTTCAGCGTCATCCAGCTTCTGTTCGAGCACGTGGATTTGATTGACTTGCGTTTGAATGATCTCGTTGGTCTTTTGTTTGTTGTCCTCTACGCCCTGAGTTGAGGCGTTTACCAAGCATTTCATTTCATGTACGCATTGCTCCTTGTGAACTAGTTCAGCTTTTAATTCATTGATTGCTTGCTCCTTGTGAACGAGTTCAGCTTGTAGCATAGCTGTACGCTCGCTTTCGAGTTGCAATTGTAAGAGAACATCCTGAGAACCGGCCTGCTTCTCGAGACGCAACTTATTTTGGAATTGTTGCCGCTCCAAAGCGAATTTATCATTAAGATTTTGAATTTCTTGAGTCAATCCGGTTATTTCGCTTTTCTTGCTTTGAATCTCCTCAATGTAGCTCTTGACGGTGGCGGTCATTTGGGCGCGCTCAGTATTGATCTCGGTACGCAATTCACGGAGTTTAGCTTGAATGCCAACTGAAGCCTCCTGTTCCTCGTGCAATGCCTTTTCTTTCTCTTCCAATTGTTTCTTCAATTTCTGAACGATATCATCACTCCATTCAGAGTGCGATGCTGGCATATCCTGTTGCTTATTCAATAGATAATCAATGAGTATTTGTATCTCACTGCGATTCAATTCAGCTCGCCCGAAGAGATTCATTAACAAGCTCACACCAATTGTATCGTTATCATTGATCTTATCCAATGCGACGTTCTCCTTATCGTTTTTCTTTTTGTTTTGTTGCTTAAGCTTGTTGCTCTGATTCTTGGGTGAACCAGTACGCACCGGTTTCTCATCGAGTTGCTTCAGCTCCTTGGCCACATTGAGTACTTCTGTGGTTTCTCCACCTGACAATTGATTATCCTTTTTGCCTTGATTCTTGTTCGATTTCTTAGCATCCTTGGTTTTCTTGGCCTCAATATTCTCCTGTTTCTTCAGTTCAATCACATCCTTCGGTGGTTTTGCCTCAAAATTATTCAATGGCACATCCTCTTCAAGTTTGTCCTCCTTTACAGCAGGCTGTTCGTTTTTATTGACCAAAATACCAGCACTCTTAGTATTGGCATTCTTGCGCTGCTTGTTGGATTTGTTGGATGACTTTTGATTGTTGCTATCCGCGCTGAAACGTCTCTGTCCTGCAGAACTGGCATTATCAGAGTCAACAACCTCAGCTTCAGCTGAAGCAAATTCAACATGGCTTGTTGTTGCCGGCTGGACAGACTTCTTTGAGGGTTTCTCCTGCTGTTCGGGACGTGGACTATCTTCAACCGAGAGATTCTCTGACTGTCCATCACTATCATCAACTTCGGTTGCATTGTCCTCAGCCTTCTTTTGTTGCTTCTGGCGTTTTTCCTTCTTTAGCTCCTTTTTGGTTGGTAATTTGGCACGTGCCTGCTTTTTGGCTGCCTTTGCTGGGCCATAGATTTTTTCGGTCATAGCTTTCTTCTCAGCGACAATCTCCTCGAATGTTTTCCGACGGAAGAACTTGTTAATGAACAACAGGGAGAACAGCGATGCCAGGAATACACATGCGATTATAATCAATATATGAAAATCCATTTTTGCATATCTTCTACAGGGACAATTTTAACCACAAAAGTTTGAAACAGAAATTATATCTGAAACGAAAGAGAGCACGATTTGTTTAATTAATTATTTACTAAATAAACGCAGAAGTAAGTGTGTGAGTAAACGATGAAATTATGGATTTTTTTATTTATAATGTCTAACTTCATGTGATTCGAATGATGGTACGAGTATCGATACCAGCAAGGCAATGGTCCCTCAGTAGTATTACATTCTCAAGTGCTATTTAAATGGTTGTTCGTTAGCCGGTTGTTTATGTATTCTTATTTGCCTCTATTCTATTTTTGATTCTCGAGAATGATTAACAAAAAACCGAGCCGGGGAATAACAATAAATTTATATATGAAAAAGCAAGCAAAACAAATCAATTTAGTCAGAAATTTGTCAAAAAAAGGTACGTCTATACTTGCAGTACGTGGTCTTGATCAAAAGATAATAGATCCAAACATTCATAGAAACAATTGATAAGATTAGAACTAAAAATAGATATAAATTTAAGTTCGTGTAGGAATATTTATTATTGAACATTAAATTAATGTTCTGTTCATTTAAAAGTGATTTTTTTCTTTTATAAAGATGAATAGTAAAAGGGAAGTATGGCTAAGCAGAGGGATCTGGTCTATCTATGATCTGTCTACATAGATTGTATTGCTTCATCAGTATTGTAGTTATGATAAACTTATTAAGAGCGCCCGCACTGCACTGCATACTTTCTATCGGCTGATAGTTGGTGGGGTTGGGGTTCTAGCACGCACAGTGGGCCATTTTAACCGTCGGGTTGGCGTTGAGCGCGCGCACTAAGCGGGGGCTTTAAATAGTGGCTCTCCATACTATTGAGGTTTCTTAGTTATTGAAGGAACACTTGGGTGGGTAAACGATATCTATATATCGAGATAAGAATGAGTTAAACAATAATCACATCAAAGTTATTATTCGGGTTCGATTATAATAAAACAAAGGCAATGACGATGAGAACCACTCCAACGGAGGGTCTTGAGGCTATTCTCAACCTGCCTCCGCTAGACATCTACACGAGATCAACAGCAGCCATCAGTGCCTTAAGAATAAGTCAGACTGCGTGCTGTAAGTCAAGCACGATAGGGCACGCGACCGTCGTTGGCAGATTTTTCGGCTATACACCCAAAACAGACTACACTACGCCTTACCTTGACTTCAAAATACCATTTACCTCAGCGTACCCTAGCAGAGTGGAAAGACAGCCGCATACCAAATGCCGAATCCATAGCTATTTACACTGATGGATCAAAAATGTACACCGGTGTAGGATCCGGATTCTTCTCCGAATCACTGGGTATATCGGACCCACTTGAACAGACCGACCACTCCATAAGCACCCCGCGCTCTCAGGCTTAAAGCAGGGAACGTGGCTATGAGAGAGGCGAACTTGAGATGGAAGTCCCTAGATACTTGCAAAACTGCAAAACAACTATTAGAGAATTATCCGCAAGGACAGACGTTCACTGTCCATACTCGTGGGAATACTCACGGGTCACAACACTCTGCGGTACCACCTAAAGAAACTTCGTCGCACGGAAGAAGAACTCTGCAGAGGATGCGGCGATAAGGAGGTTATAGAGGACACTACCCACTTCCTCTTCCAATGCCCTGGACTTCAACATTCCGGGTACAAATTCCTCGGCAAACACTTCTTTCAGGATCTAGGAGAACTCTGCAACGCCAATACCGACATGTTATTGAACTTCATCAGAACATCAGGACGGTTTGTATACACGGCTAACGAGTAAGTACAACCATGGGAAGTTGTTACAGATATTTATGGGTTAAATGGGCAAGGGGTACTTTTTCTAAGCCCCCCTATGGGTCAGTGCTGACCTGAGTGCGGCGGAGGTATAACCTAAACTAGGCAATGAAAGAGCATCACCATCGAGCACCTAACCTAACAAGACATCAACTAAAAACCTGAACCATCGTCGCCTCAAATTAGTTCGGTTCGTTTGAACATAAGTGTATGAACATCTAGCACAACATTTTTGCAACAAGAATCATACAAAAATCATGATATGCTTTCTACAAGCTGAACATAAATTTACCCGATGTATCATTCAGCATCTACCACAAATCTACATAATACAAATTTCAAAACCATAAACTAGTCAGCCGCTGTGGTTATTGTTTTTTTTTTCTTCAGAATATGAGGTAATTGTACACGTTGCTGAATTTTACGGTAAAAAGGAATCCAAAGTTGTGACTCACATTCGGTTGAAGTCATTCAGTCAAATAAAGAATCAACCGGATTTCTCTCAAATCTATCGGTATGTAGATTGACTGTTTGCTCTTTGCATATTAGCACCCAATTTCGTATTGACTTATCGTTCTTTTCTCGTGTGTGCAAAGGCTGACTCTGTTTTGTGCAATGTAACCTTTTCCAGTTCAATTCGAAATATATAAGGCTACTGGGTGGGGACTAGAGTTACAAAGTTCATGTGCAAGTCAAACCAAAAGTATAATCAATGTATGTAAGCCATCTTTAAAGTAGTTCACACGAGCGTGTCAACAGTATGTAGAGTCATGCTTTATCATAGTTTTTCGGAGAATTCGTTTTCCATGAGCGAACATGTTATGAATACAATTATAAACGTGCTTCATTCATACAATTTATATATTTTTTTGTGTGAAAATATAAGTCGTAAAGAAAGAATTGGAAAGATTCAAGTAAATTGGGAAGTGAAGTAAAATGAAGATCTTCGCGGAAATGTTTATAGTTTGACTTGGTCCTTATTGTAAGATTTTGAATTCATTGGTGTCGAAAGAAGATACTACACAATCATAGAACAATAGAAGATACAAAACAACCAGATTTCCTAAAGAAATTAGGGGTATACAACACTCTCGTAGCAGTATTTCAGTCGGTGTTGGGAGTATGGAAAAACTACCTCTGCAGACTAACAGTAAGCAAGATCTACATCCAGCTGGCAGTCAGAATGCACCATTCAACTTTGACAAAGATAGACAAAATCTCCGTCCATCTGACCAATGTGAAGTGAGGATAGTAATATCCCAGGTGAAGTCCAACAAAACTGCTGGGTCTGACAGTTTACCGACCGAACTTGGTAGAGAGCATACACCAACTTATCTCTAAGATTTGACCAGACAAATGTATGCCTGATAAATGGAACCTCAGCTTCTTTTGCCCGATCCACAAAAACGGAACTCAACTGCACCAATTACAGAGGCATCAGTCTCCTTAACATTGCGTACAAGATCTTTTCTGCGGTACTGTATGAACGTCTGAAAGTGACAACGACATAGTCAAAAAACTGCGTATTAGACGTCTGAGATGGCTAGGATATGTAGAGAGAATGGATAACAAGCTCCAACCCACAGAGTATTCGATTCAAATCCGGAGGGACGACGAAGTAAAGGGCTCCTCGCCGCAGGTGGCGCGTGCAAGTTCAAGACGACCTCGACCAACTTAAGACCCAACCAAAATTGAATTAAGGCTTTGGACACGCCCATACGTAGTCATGCGCATATGTACACATATTTTGTATACAGCACCCATGATGACTTTTCGTTCAGTTTCGTTGATTTTCGTTGACTTTTTCCCCAAGAAAAAGTACATTCCGGGAGCGCTGCATATGGTTACATCGCGTGCAAAATTATACGGTCCCGTTTTCTTAATGCAATTCTGGGTGAGCTTAAATTTTGTGAGTGCGTGAGCACAATTTTCGTTCAATTATGACATAGGCAATCGCACGCTTAATACACTTGTGGTTGGGGCTTCGGTGTATACAACTGGAGGCAATAGCTGAAGACCGAGCTAAGAGGAGACGCTGATTGGTTGAGGCCCAGGTTGACCCTAAACTGTAGAGCCATCTAAGTAAATAAGTAAGCTGCCGAAAAATGTACCTACCCTATATTCTATATCTTTCACCTTAAGGATCATGATCGAGCAATGCGTTGAGTACAGGTCTCCGCTACATCTGCTGTTTATCGACTTCGAGAAGGCCTTTGACAGTTTGAATAGAGATGCTACCTGGTTGGCCTTGCGCAGGAGAGGTATCCCAGAAAAACTCATAGCTATTATTAAGGCTACGTATGAGGGCATTAAGTGTCACGTCTTGCACAATGGCAAGGTGTCAAAAGAATTTGAAGTCCAAAGCGGAGTACATCAAGGATGCATACTGCCACCGCTGTTATTGTTAGTGTTTATCAGTGATGTTCTCCGTGCAGCATTGACGGTAGGAAATCATGGAATCCGCTGGACTAAGACATCTTACCTTAAACACCTAGATTACGCTGACGATGTTTGTCTACTTTCACATAGGTTAATTGACCAGAATCTAGAAGCTGAGGCAAACAGTCGAGAAAGTTGACAACTTTCTATACCTGGGAGGTGTGGTCTCGGCAAACCGTGGTGGCGCCTAACTGGATGTGTGCAGCAGAATCGGGAAGGCCAAACTGCGTTCGGCATGCTGTCCACCATCTGGAAAAACAATGTTATCAGCTTAAGAACCAAGCTGCGACTGTTTCGCTCCAACGTTGAATCGATACCAGTGTTACCTCTGAAAATTTTCGGAAATGGTCCTGAAAAGGGTCCCTGCCGAAAGAAAAGGGGCGCATATAAAATTGAAGAACCAAATTGATCGAACCAAGTAATACTTGCACGAAATATAAAGTTGTGATTTTAATTCAGTCAAAATCGGTTTTCAAGACCTTCAAGGGACCGAAGAATTTAGTCGTTATAAGTGATTTTGACTGTGTTGACATTGAATTCTTCGGAATGGAATTCCTAAACTTTCTATTCTGTAGGTATGCGAAACAAAAAGCACTTACTACTTGAATGTATGATTCTGTTCAAAGGACGAGTATATGTACATTTTTTGGCGTTGGAACAAATACATCAACACAAATCGGTTAAATGAGAAATGAATGTGTCAATTCTGAGCCAATTTGCAAAAAGGGTCCACAAAGGGTCGTACATTTCAAAAAGGGTCAAATTTCGATGATTTTCAAAAAGGGGGGTCCAAGGGTCCGATGCGTCAAAAAGTGGTCAATTTGCCCCTTAAGGGTCCGAAAGGTAACGCTGATCGATACTGCTTTATGGGTGCAGTACTTGGAAAGTGGACACCATTAACACGCGCCGGCTGCAAGTCTTTGTAATCAAATGTTTAAGAGTTATCCTGAGGATCTTTTGGCCGAACCGTATCCCCAACGAACAGCTTTATACGAGAACGGACCAAGAACCTATGAAGGAGAAAGTGGCAGCGGTTTGGACACACCCTACGACGCGAAGACGATTCCATTGCGAAATACGCTATACAGTGGAATCCGCTCACCCAAGCAGGCAGAACAGCGGGACGCTCTTTGGGGATGAGCTAGAGAGAGCTCAAACGCGTTGCAGAACTACGAACAAGATGGCGCGTAGGCGTTGTTGACGCCCTAGGCCCCCGAGATGTTAAAGAACTCAAGAAAAGTAAGTAAGTTTCAATCTGCATACTTAAAATGCGATTTAAAAGCAAAAATACATGACTCTGTTAGTAAACGTATAACAAATATACAAACGCATGAATATACGTGATACATTTTCAATTCACGAGTTCAAATTGTTTAAAAGTAAACAATTTTTAACTTTTTATAACCAAGAATTTTTCATTCACCCAAATACATAAATATAAAAAAGAGAAGACTAATTTTCTCACTAGCCACTATGTGTATATGAAAAATGATGACTCAATTGTCTTGTACACTTGAAGTGTATGATCGAAAATAAAACAAAAGAAAACATTAAAAACAACTCATGTGCATATACCTAAAAAACCCCAATGATTTAGCCAAAACAACGACAATCATACGCCGAAATGATGGGTAAAAAAATATACGAAAGGTGGCATTTTTTTCACTGATGATGATGACAAAACCATTGGTAGCTGCTGTAAGTTAACTATTACCTAGTTTGAGAATAGGAATTTGCAAACGTTACTGCTTTACCAAACTTGTCATGTTACTTCGTCGCTTGAATATCTCGCCGCCGCTTGTCAAATAGAGCAACAACCTTGACGCGATCAAAGACAGAAAACGTGTGTGGGAAAGTGGTCTGAGAACTTTTTAAGTGATGGGTACAGAATAAGACACAAGCAAAAAACAAGTTAGACACACACAAGAATAGATAAAAGAGTTTGCGTCACTTTAGTTAATTGATATTGGAATATTATTTTTTGCTTGCGATTTTATTAAGTATTCATTTGAATTGGGATTCGCAAAAAATCAATCATCAGACAAAGTATGTGTTTGTATGTATGTAAGCCCAGTTCTCTTTCCTTGGAAGTAAACAAAAGTTCTGCAGAAGATTTAATTAAGAGACTGCAAAAAGTCTTCTTTGTTTTGTTCTTCTCCTGATGAATCAAATTTATTATGCATATGAATTTAATTTGGATTTAAACGGTTTATAATTGCTTTAAATGAACTGAAGGCTACCAGATCTAGGATAGATTTAATAGTGAATTAAGCTTCTATTTTGGTTTAGGGATTATATTTATTCTCATGCGAATGGATTTTTCAATTATTATCTCGAAAGTATGCCATCTGCAAATAAACTAGAAAACTGTAGTTCAGAATGAAGTCTATGGCCCTGTTTTTTTGAAGCCTCCACAGGCAATAAAAAATAAATAAATATTAGGCCATAAGCCTAAGGCCCCGGAGTTTCCGGTTTCTCTTTGCTCAGCAGAGCTTAATGCTGCGGTAGGAGTGCTGACAGAGGCACTTAACAAATCTCTGAACAAAGCCTGAGTGGAATGCCAATCTGGGACGCCTTAGAGCCAATTGCCGGCAGCTCTTTAACAAAGCTAAACGCTCCAAAACTAGCGCGGATTGGGACTCTTATAAGTTGTCCCTCAGCGTCTACAAAGGAACAGCGCAACTCCTGGAGACTATTCTGGGACAATATTGATGAGTCCTCTGAGACCTTCAGGTGCGCAACATTCTATCCAAAGAGCAACCAACACCAAGCTAGAAGGTAGGTCTTGGCCCTCTATGGGCTGCTTACGGCCTGATATTTATTTTTATTTTTTATTTAGGTTCAAACCCTACAAAACGCCTGGTCCTAATGCCATCATTCCAGCCGAGCTCCAACAGTCCTTTGATATTATTCAACCCTGGTTGTATTCTATCCTAAGGGGCTGCTTGAAGCTTGTCTATATTCCCAGTTTATGAACGAGGTCTATGTAGTCTTCATTCCCAAGGCAGGTAGGATTTTTCATACTAGTCCTAACGATCTCCGACCTATCAGTCTGTCATCTTTCCTTCTAAAAACCCTGGAAAGACTGATTGATATCCATCTACGTGGCTCAATTGATCCGCGCCTACTCTCTCCATCCCAAAATGCCTATTGCAAAGGAAAGTCGGTGGAGACCGCCTTACACGTATTAACACGTGTTACCGAACGATCAATAAACATCAAAGAATTCTCCCTTGTAAAGTTCTTAGATATAGAAGGAGCCTTCAACAACGTCAATCCATGTGCAATTATTCAAGCATTGGACAAACTGGGGGTTGAAGCTGGGTTTAGGGT
The DNA here is from genome assembly GCA_949716465.1 of Chalcosyrphus nemorum. NCBI lineage: Eukaryota > Metazoa > Arthropoda > Insecta > Diptera > Syrphidae > Chalcosyrphus > Chalcosyrphus nemorum. The sequence continues at coordinate 73,729,054 of OX454333.1, forward strand.
GTTGGTTGGTGGCATCAACACATACCAGGGCCCTGCATCGGCTTGCAGAACTGTCAACCGTGGTACCCCCGGAGAGGGTGCCTTATCACCCTTTCTCTGGAATATCACAATTAACCACTGGTTGGCCTCGAGGCTACCGTCTGTAAGGTGCGGATGACGTTGCCTTAATATTCTTTGGGAAATTCCCAGATACTCTCAGGGACCTTACAGACAATGCCCTCAAACTGCTCACTACTTGAGCCGCCCAATGTGGACTTGGGGTCAACCCTCAAAAGACCAAACTAGTCCTCTTCACAAGAAAATATAACATCGCTATTATAGACCCCCCCACGTTAAATGGCACTAAGCTCGTTTTTTCCGATAAAGCCAAATTCTTGGATCTCATTTTGGACAAGAAAATCAGCTGGAAAGCCAACATTATAGAACGCGTCAAGAAGGTCAGTACTGCCCTGTACTCATGTTAAAGAGCGATTGGTACAAGATGGGGACTAAAACCTCATGATGGGGATTTTTGAACAAACCTCTAAAGCAAGACCACAATATGACTCCATGCTAAATAGCCACTAGCTAGATATCAACTTCAGTGTAGATGATTAAACGCTAATACAAAGACCTATGAAAACAATTCATAAAGCCGTTTATACTTAATTATATCCAAGGACCACTTGACATATTTGAATTCTCCTGCATTCCATTCGTGCCTCAAGGTAAGCAGTGGATTAAAGTTACTTTCACTGGCTTCATTGTTTAATTAAAGATGAGTCAATCATCTTCAATATTCGCAAAACTTGCTGGCAGAAATATATCTAACAACTTGAAGCTAATTATAGTTAATCTGTCAGCGCAGTGACTGCACAAAATACCAAAAAAATAATTTAAGTTCAAAATGTAAGAGGTTCATGGATTGTGTAGTCAAATTTCAAGAGCAGAAAAAGTACACTACATTGATATCAAAGCAAGGTCTTATCAAGCTCAATTGATGAACGTCTAAGACCTTTTGTCAGCAAACTGATCAGTTGTTATCAATGTGACATTGAACTACACAAGACCATAGCTTTTATTAATATTTTCTTTGACATTCGAAATAAATTAATCTACAGCTCATTATAGATACCAACGCAAATTATTATCGGTCACTTGTGCAGTTTGCACAATACTCTTAAGAATTGCTCACAAACATGTACGGAAGCTTAAGTATGTACATCGTTTGAGTAGATATGGTTATGTTTCGAGCTCCTCGATCTCCTATTGCATCGGGGGATGCAATTAAGTAATAGCAGCGCGAATGCCTATCTACCTGGAAGTCAGAATAGCAGCATGCATGCAGAATAGCGACAACGAGGAAAGAAGCACCATGACTGCGACTGCAAAAGTAGAATGGCAACGACGATGGAGCACGTCAGAAAATGGCCGGTGGACCTACAAACTGCTGCCAAATATCGAAGAGTGGACCACAAGAAAACACGGGAAAACAGGACATGGAAGTTTTCGGTAATACAATATCGCAAGATGATCCTTTTTGCCGACACTGTGAAGGGAAAGTCCAAAACGCGGAACACGTCCTTGTAGAGTGCAAACAATATGAGTCTGCGAGAAACATCATAGAACGAGAGATTGGAAATGCGGTAACCCCAAGGCGCCTACTAGGTTTCATGCTCTCAAGAAGAGAAGCTTGGGTGTTTGCCGACAACATTATTGCAAGCATAATGCAGGAGCTACGGCTGGAAAACCAAACCCAAAGAGCCGAAGAAGAACAGAGCCCTGCAACATAACGAAGAAGATATGACGTCAAAAACCTGCCGCTACGAAGGAATGCCTTGATCGGCGGTACCGTATAGAGGGTAACAGGACAGTTTTGGCGGGTTGCGAGTATCCATAAAGAGTCCATCAACAAAAAAAAAAGGGCATCGAACAGATGTAACAATAGGACTGTCTAAAACATAACCAAAAAAGCTCATTGATAGTCAGAATTCCAAACAACAACCAGTAAAGGCAGTCAACTGCCTCCTTATTGCTGATATTTGTCAAACGACCCGAAGTTTACTCTCTTATTTAGTTCGTCTTTCGTGTGCAGTGTAATTCCTGGAGTCGGAATTACGTTCCTAATCTAACTTCAAGTCACTGACGTTTATGAACTAGAAGTACTGCTGTTCGTCTAGGTTAGTTCGACTGTAAATTTTACTTTATGAACGCGTGTATGCAGGTCTTTGTTGGTGTTGAGGTTTATCAATTCACCAGTACGTTTACACCGCACCCAAATAGAACATTTCGGCTAGTTTCTGCATTTCAGCCCAAATACTTAGCATTTCGCCATACATTTTTCTGCATTCTAGAATGCTGAATTCCAGCGAAATACTGAATTTCGTCGCTGCATTTGTAAGTTCGTCAAATCGAACAATTCTCTTTACAAATTCAGCACGTCAAACAATGACATTTCAACCCGCTGAATAAACAAAAAAACTGCTGCCAACTAAATAATAACTCATTTCAAGTAATCATTTCCAATCTGAAAAAATTTCAGTACTCAATTCTGACACTAGCTGTCATTTGAAATGCTGAAGTTGCAGTGGGAACGCAAAATTGGATTTCGAACTTTTTTCCTGAAATCTTGGATTTGGGTGCGGTGTAAACGTACTATAGCCTAACTTCAAGTCATTGACGTTTATGAACTACAAGTACTGCTGTTCGTCTGGAGGCTGTATTGTTGGTATGAGGTTTATCAGTTCTTCACCATTAAGAAAGGAAAGATTTCTTTAAAGCATCAATTGCTTTTTCACATCCGTTCATAATTAAGTTTCGTTGAACGAAAACTCTTCTCATCAAATGGAAAATACAAGACTACTTAAATTTCTTTTCTCATTCATACATTGACCTCGACATTATTAGGCCTGCTTCTATTATTGCTTTACAGTTGTTATTTATTTTTCTTTTTCCTCATTTTTCACACAAGAATATACCTATCTACGTGAATTCATTGTGAATCGAAAATTTAAGCCGATTCCTGAGCTTTGTTTTTGTTTTTTTTTTCTCTTCCAACTGCTGCGAACTTAGGGTGACAACATTTGTTTACATTCAAATTTCTTATTTACATAAATTAAAAATAAAATAATAAAAAAAAGGAGAAAAAATTGAAACCGTTTATTTGGAAGGGAATTAACTAAATATACAAAGAATTCTTTTTTTTTCTTTCGTTTTAGCATTCATTATAGACTTATGTACACATTAAAGTTAGACGTTCAATAAGTTCATATCTGTTTTGCCATCATCATCATCATCAATGTCGTCAATTTGCACAAATGCTTTAAGATAACAAAAAATTATACAAAATATTGTGTGTTCAGGTATCGAAAAAAGATCTGTTTTCCATTTGGAAATGAGGAATACAAAGTTGATATGAACAAGGGAAAGTAATATAAGTAAACACTTTATGTGAAGTGTAGCTGGAGGAGAAGTTGTTCAAGGGGAAGAAGAGAGGACAAGACTCAAGTTTAATTTCACCATTTACCATATGAAAAACCACCGATTGATAAAAAAAAAACAACAACACGCAAGAGAACGACGGGAGATGTGTACACACATGTACATTAGATTTCCCTAGAGAGACGACAACATACCACACAGTGTATGTACCTCCGCGAGACGACGACGACAACGACGGACGGACACAGTTTCTCGAACACACACAATAATTAATCAATTTAACCCAATGTTCTACTCATGTGTTCGTGGTTTTGTTTCACAAACTATTTTAAATGGGTTACAGTGTTATTAACCTGAATTGCAATTTATTTAATCTCTGTATGCAGCGCCGCTGCATTTTCCGCAGCAAGGTAGTAAGCCCACTTCAAGTAAGGCAGACGTTTTTTTTGGGTTGAAAAGTTATGATGACGCGCGGATTGGCAAAATTAATTTTTCAATAAAAGTTGTCAATGATTTGAGATTAAATCCACAAGGGGAGCTCTTCCAATATGTAGACTTTGCACACAGGAAGTCGAGAGTCAAATTGGTTATGCACAAGTTCATAGGCACACGGGAAATGTACATGTGCAATGCCAGGCAAATGCCTAGCAGAAGGGGGTGGTATATAAACTTCAGGATACGTTTCACTCAATTACTATCACACACGAGTATGTACAAACATATGTACGTTGTTGGTATGAAATTTGTGTGTTTTTGTACATCACTTGTTGCTGTATTGTAGGAGGATGTAATAGAGGAAGCTAAATTTATATTACATACTTGGGAATTCAGGTCACGTTCCACTTTTATTCGAATCTTAAAATTAAGGGGTGGAGAAAAATTTTATTGCAGAATAAAGGACGCCTTGGGGACTTTTCCAGATTTAGGCTGAGAAAAGTAGTTGCAAATACAAGTTTATGGGTATTTAGTACAAATGAATACTAAGCATGGAACAAGCTGCAGTCTAAGTATGTACATATGTAGATCTTAATACATGTTTACACTAAACTTAAGGTCCATTTACAGATCAGCGACGTCCGAATACGAACAGGCGATTTCGACTTATCATTCACAGTCAATTTTTTTTTTTGATCTAGTCATTAATTTATCATTTACCAAAGACAAAAGCACGACACCACAATTAGAGACAGAGGGCCAGTACAAATAGATTACCAGACACAATTACACTTAGAAGAGGTTCTGCCACTGGGTCAGGAGAATCAACCGGAGCTTTTAATAAAGCGTTAAAAGTGCTTGATGAGTGCACCAGTCAAGTCACAGAGGTCGTCAAAGAAGAAGGACCCCAGGTGGAGGTTTCTTCTTGACGCTAAGGCAGGACAGTTGGAGAGAAGATGAGGAATCGTTTCTTCTTCCTCCGCGTCCCTGCAACTCCGACAGAAATCGTTAGATGTGAGGCCCTGACGTCTAGCGTGGAGGCCGATTAGGCAGTGTCCCGTGAGGACACTGATGATGGTACTCAGGTCAGGCCGCTTCAGAAGCAACAGTTCTTTTGAACATTTCTGGTTAAGGCTAGGCTCAGAGCTCTCTCGAGATCCTGAAGGGGCAATGAGCTCAGCGAGCATTGGCTATCCTTATAGCATCAAGTTTGAGCAAGTGATTACAGGCAGCAATTGGCATACCAATTCCCGTCCTTACGGATTCAATTCGGAGGGTAGTGCCAAGTTTGGCAATTTTATCAGCCTTACAGTTCCCTGGAATATCCCTATGGCCTGGCACCCAACATAGGTGAATCAGAATCAGAATCGAAGATGAACAGCAATCTTTTACGACCGTTGATGTGGTTGAGGGTGATTCCAGAGATCTAATGGCAGCCTGACTGTGAAAATGCTAATATCCGTGGCAGATAGTACAATACACTTCAGCCATGACAGGGCTTCTTTGATTGCCATAATTTTCGCCCGGAAAGCGCTACAATGATCAGGGCGGAAGGCGGAAGGCGGAAGGAGATGTTTAAGTTAAGCATAGAGGAGTATACACCACCACCAACTCCATCTGAGGTCTTAGATCCATCAGTGTAGAAGTGAATCGTTCCGACATCCACCTGCTCCACCTTAGACCATGTTTCACGAGCAGGTGGGTAAACACCATATTCAAATCAACTGCAAATAACTCTCCAATTAATAAAATAACAACTAATTTCCACTAGAACAAGAAGAGTGAGCCCAAGAATTTGCAAACAATTAAAATAATTTGAATCGTTTCTAGACTTCCATGAACTGAGATGAGCTCGGTCCTAAAGACGTTCACTCTATAACGAGGGTTTCTGTGCTCAAATATCATAGCACAGATAGCTATGCGATAATTTCGAATGAGTAACACTGCGGCAATTGAGGTCGATCATACGATACGCAAAGTTTTCACCCCCCAGCCCATGATAATGCAATATTTATTAGATTATTACAGTTCCAGACGACATTGAAATGTGTGAATGTCTATCTGTGCTTAAAATAAAAAGAGTTCTACTTCTCAGGTTAATACCCCTACGACTTAGATTATACACATAAACACATTGTATATATCTTGACTGTGATGCAGCGGCTTATCGAATATTTGTTTGCTCGCTTGCTGCTCTATCTAGTATGTGGATATAGAAAATAATTGAGAAAGTGATGTCAGGTACTTGAGCTAATTTCTTAGCTTCAAAATTTGTTTCTTTATTGGAACTATTTCTTGTCTGCTTTTGGTTTAGAAACCAATAAAAATTGTAAAAATCTGATTTCAAAACTTTGACAGGTGATTGCGGTCATATTATTGAAGCAACATTTGTCAAATTGGCTGTCATTTATTAACAACGTCTGTCAAATTGGCTGTCATTTATTCTGTTTTGCCAAATCAACATGGAGAGTTGTAGCGTTCAACAACATGTGGAAATGATTAAATTGTTTGATGGACGTGGATCTTCTGTTCGAGAAACATTTCGTACGCTTCGCCTATTTTACGGTCGCGTATAATCGTCCTTTTGAGAGAAATGTAAGCAACGTGGTGAATGAATTCGAATCGACCGGTTCAATGAACAATATCCGTGCGTCACTGTTTTGTATGAATTATAGACTAGCGGCATCATCGGTCCATACGTCTTTGAGAACAACGTTGGCCAGGCCGTCACCAGCCAGCGCTATCGGTCGGTGATATGATAATCAATTTATTTGGGCCCCAATTGGATGTTATCGACACCGATGACATATGGTTTCAACAGAACGGCACTACGTGCCTAAATGGACATTTTGCACAAGCGATTTCCGAACACAGTTATATCACGCGGAGGCGATTTCAATTGCCCCTTGATATCGTGCGATTTGAAGCCTTTTTTGCACAACAACACTGTCCTTAAAGCCAACATTGACGTTGACGTTTTGGAAATTTGACGTTTCGGATGCGCGCCACCCAGTGATGTTTGTTGTATTCGAATTTAAAGATAGAAAACGCTTTATTAAAACCCTTTATATGTGAGGACCAAGGTTCGCGAAGACATTAGATGACTATAAGAAATTTGAGTAAATATTAAATTGGGGTCAAATTACGACAATCGATAATGAGTAACTCGTCATCGAAATGTGGGCCATTCACTATTGAAATTAGTGATGACTGCGCACAGGTTAAAGTAATTCATTTCATTCAAACACTTTTGTGCTGTCGAGTCCTACAGCGAAACATTAAAGATATGAGTATAGAAACTCGTTATAGAAAGCGGTAATGTGGTTCCTCGTTTGGGCGAAGATGAAACGGCTTGAATATACTAAATTATTTTAAAAGGCCCAAGAATATGGTTAACACAGACTTTAATTTAGACTTGATTGCTGCTTGTAACCTTGTGACACCACGTAAGTGACTTAATTCAAGAAAAAAATGCAATATCCCTGCTCATCTCATCTTGTGAGAAGCTAGGCCTTGACTCTGCTTATGGCTTCTTAGGCTCATGGCCTAACATTTATTAATATTTGTTTTGTCCGTAAGGAGAAAGTTTTCACATATCGTCTATTTCTGCATAAAAATAACATAATTTAGTTCAGGTGCTACGATCTCAGATCACAAGGTAGAAATACCGGTACAGTAGTGCTAATGATTGAGAATGTAGGTGGTGGTGCTTTAGCGTAGGAGTGCGTCGGCAGAAAATGTATTAGTCACCACTAAATCTGTTACATGCTTAGCATTGTATACGATCCACAAAAGCTCTTAGTGCTTCCAACAAAAAGAAATTCCAAAGAAACCCTTTCCAATCAGAGCATAAAAGTACATCCAACATATCAGCTGGCCGCGATTGGATACACCGGTCATTGTTTTCACGATAGTATCTCCCGACTGAAATAACAAATTTAACACGCTTTCAAGTCATGATACAAATGCATTATCTGTCGTAAATAATGTAAAAAGGAAGAAATTAAATTTAATACAAAATTTCTGGAATAATTTTTACTGACGTCAGTAAATAAAATCCGCAAAAAAACTGATGGTGTACAACACAACCCGTCAGATACGTGTTACACGTCAGAGGGCAAAAATTAACGCCGATCGACTCGCTCTCGAGGATCATTACAACAACAAAATAATAAAGAAAAAAGTCTGTGCAAAAGCCATGACTATCTCTGAAGAATTTTATTGACTATCCGGTTATTTTTTCTTTCTTTTACTCTTCTTCTCCATCTTTCATTGTGGCTAGCTCTTCGTAAGAGTTATTAACCGGCAACAACGCGGCATTCGCATGAACTTCCAATAACCTTCCATGTAGGAGTGTATTAGTACAGGTACCACCAGTTACCACCGCAAAAAAAAAATTCAAAAATTCAAGTTACACGTCACTAGTTTGTTTTTTTTTCATTTTTGGTACAGCAATTATAGATTTGAGACTTACATTTAAAAATGTTTTTTCAAAAGATTAGCAACAGCTTATCAGCTAGTACAGAATTTCACTTAAAAACAAAAAATACACAACGGATAGACGACATCTACCAACTGGACTGAACGAAAAAAGGTTTATCTCTGCGACGAAATTCGTTTTTTTTTTTTATTAATATGAAATAAAAACGAGAGAAATACTTAGCACAGGAAAGCACCAGCGATATACTAAAATGCTTCGATTGATAAGAGGAAAACACACATTTAATGCAAAAAAAAATAACAAAAATCGGATGTGCCCAACACAAAAACAATTACAAAACAACAACAACTGTGTACGACGACGACAACGACCGACGACTAGCGACGAGAAGGAGAGATAATAGATTATAAATTAGAAACAGAAATAGAAAAACCACCACGTATACTGTAGGAATGCTGGAATTTTAATGATGACTACCGGCTTTTTACTGAATCAGTCTCAGCTTCAAACAGAGAGTGAGACACCCCTGTTGGGTGTAAAGTAGGAATGGGGAAAATGTTATCGATAACTAAAGAAACTTTGCTCTTTCTTATACTACCTTGTTTGTTTGAGTAATCGATAAACTAGTCGATTCGATGCGTTGCAACTTTTTCACAGTAACTAATTGGAATCAAGTTGGATTTTCGTATGATCAGTTTTTTTAATTCCGATCATCCGGTTACTAAGTCATTCATTGCTGACTCAGTGCCAGTTGACATGATGGAAATAGTGTAACGAGTGATAAGATATGTTAGAACTTATGTTAGAAATGATTCTGATTACAGTGTCTTAGTTAGCGTTAGCTAGTAAAATGTATTGCTCTGACAGATCGGTCTTCTAACACCTAAATGGAATTGATTGATTGACTTATGAAACAAATTAAAGAACTTTAATGATCTAATCAGATGTAAGCTGGTTAGATCCTTTCAGTGTGAGCAAATGTACAGAATAACCGCACCCTGTAAACTGCAATTTCTCTTCAGTTTTATTCAATATTTTTGAAGTTTTGATGAAAAATAATGCCGCGTGTTACGCATGGCCTGATAAATGCAGGCTTTTCGCGAAGCCACTTTAGGGTTTAGAGTAACCGCAAAGAAAATATCAAGATCGGACCTTGTCTTTAGCAAATTTTTTTCAAGATCCAGAGTTTTATGGTACAAAAATCCGACATGGACAGACTTCTAATTCTAATTAGAAGGCATTCTTAATCAGAAATTCGGCAAAAAATTGATTAAGATGTTTCGCGTACATGAGAATGTCTGACAGGAGTCCACCAGAAAAAGAGAATAGAATTTGGACGTAAAAATATGTTACTGTTAGTAACATTGCGATAATTTACTCCTTTTTTTTGAAAATGAAGTTTCTATCTAAGACTTATTTAGTGTTAGTTTAATGTTTAATGTTAATGGACCAGGCGATTTGAACAGATATTGGCACGATTTACGGAAGGAACCAAGTTTTTTTTCGAAAAGAAACTTCTGCCGGGGAAGTTGTATGGCATGTGGGCTTTCTGCGCCCGCGATAAGATCCCACTTGCATTTACCACCACAAGAATGAAAAGTACAGCCTACACCCAGCTCCTCCAAGAGTACTTAATGCCAAATTTAAGACGATATCGTCGATTTCCGTATGTTTTGCAGCAGGATAATGCAGCGATACACGTCAGTGAAATGGGTTGAAGACCAAACTGTCAGATTAATAATGTGGCCGGCACGTTCTCCGGATTGCAATCTGATAGAGAACCATTGGGGAGTCATGACACACCGAAATCAATTCGCCGAGCTCCAAACAGCAATGATAAACCCACTTGAAGTTTGCTTCGATCTTACGAGAATGATTTGGAGCGTAAATAATGTATTTACACTTGACGGAACTGATTGTTATAGAAAAGGTTATTCGCACTCTTATACCAGAAAAATGGTCGAAGATAGGAAACTGTATTCATCAACATCACACCCACCATTCTCAAGTTTATTATACCTGGTTTTATGTTAATCTTGTAAAGCAACACTTTCAAAGAAATTCGTATAATATTTGGTTTTGATGAAGTAATAAAGTACTACCAAAAACATTTCTAAAAGTAGTCCATAAAGGACAAAAACAGGATGGTTTTATGCCCTATCCAAAGGCAGATGTTCTCGCTCTCGAATAAGGCGGTAAGTATGGAAAATTTACTTTTATGAATTATGGAACCTGGAGATGTATGTCTTCTCCCGGCCATGGACAAAATAATAGCTAATTTTATTTGGATTTGGATAATGAATCACTGATCATGGCTCATGATAGAGCAATGCTCTTCTGGCATCTACTATCTACTATATAACCTTCGAGAATAGAGAATACCTTAGAAAGCTGAGTCTGTACCGTTCCAATGTAGAATCGGTACAATGCAGAAAGGTGGATGTCATTATCAAATGCAAGCAGCAAGCATTCTTTTTTCGATTCTACTGATTATCTTCAGGACTTCTTGGCCAACTCATGTTTCCTACAAACAACTTTATCAGAAGACTGTCCAAGGACGTATGGACATCACTATATGGATCGTCGTGTATTGCAAAATACAATACAATGCGCAACAATATCTTCATGCACACATAATAGACAAACTTGACGCAAAACAGGCGATATTTGGGAATGACTTGGTAGCAACTTTAAAGCATTGCAGATTTTTATTTTCCTAGTTATGGAGAGGAGACGTACTTATGAAGGTTGGTATTATATAAACTCGATACATTCGAATTAAAAGAGCATGTCTCAGTTTGAATACTTGTCCTAGTTGAACAGTTGTTGCAAGACAAAGTAATGATTCTTATACTTAAATAACCCTAGTACATCCTTTATGTTTAAAGAAGCCCGATCGAAGTGTGTAACGTAAAATACGGCAATCTTTATTGCCCAAAATGGATCAAAAACGCACCATGAAGTTGACCATGTTCAAGCGATCACATCACAACACAGGTGCTCTCACGGGACACTGTCTGAGAGGCTTTCGCGTTACACGTTTAAACATCCCTTCGTACAACTTCTGCAGGATTTGTAGAGATGAAGATGATCATCTTCTCTGTACCTGTTCTGATCTATCTAGGAGATCTATTGATCTATTGATCAATAGTACTACTAGGACAACCAGCACGTTGCCAAAAACTGCATACGATGATAAGTAGTTATGTGTACACGAAATTGTCACATCGCTGCTTTTTTACAAGTTCCCACAAATCTTTTATGTGCGAAAAATACGCAAACAAGTATTATTATAAATTTTTTCGGAGATAATTAGTCAACCTTTTACTAGTCTTGAATGCGCAAACTCACAGCATTAGTACAACCGATTGCGTGTTCTCCAAACTATCGATAATCTTGAACATCGATAGAAACCGACAATGGAATTCCATCCCTACCCTAACCCCTGGTGTGCGTATAAAGTCAAAAGAATAATAAATTAAAAAAGAATAAAGAATAAAAAAAACAATACCCAACCTCGCCAGCATTCAATTAAACAATTACTTTTACAATGGAAACCCACCGCACACCAACATTGATGATGATGATGATGTGTTGGATGGAAGCCGGCTAAGGTCATCAACCGGAAGATGAAGTGTGTGTCGTGTTTCGTCGGGTACGAGAACGAGTGAGAAAAGAAAGTCTTGTGCCGCTGTTGCTTCGCCACGATCGCTTTATACAGCAAGAGCAGCGAGCATACTCAACCTAGATTTCCACTCTCTTCCCAGGCACAAACGGCCTATATAGCAGAAGAAAAAAAAATATGCACAATTCGTAATAATAATTATTACATGCCAGCGCCTAAAGTATATACACAATACATGAGCCGACTCGGTTAGAGAGAGAGCATATATAGGCCACGACAGACACTATGCGGCTGCAAAAATGCATGTCGCCTCGCGGCGAACAAAAGAATGGAAATGGATGTGCAATTAATAATTTTTCATCATACTTTTCTGATTTGTCTGAGGAGCGCAAGAAGAGGGAGGGCTCCTGCCTGCTATTCCTTTTGAGTGACAGCCACCACAAGAGAGAGCTCCGAACATAGGAGCACACAAAATTGATGATGTCACTAAAAATAACTAGGAATTTTTAGCTCTCTAGTCGGCGGTGGTCGGTACGACTGCCGGCGGTTGGCGGCGACAAGAAGCAAATAAGAAAAACGACTTTTTTTCCGTCCCCAAAACGACTTTGCAATAGTTCTTTTTTTTGCACACAAAAAGCCACAGAACTTTCCAAAAGTGCATTCAATATAAAATACAAAAAACGGAGACAAACATAAAAGTTATAAAGAAAAAAGGATTTTCCTCCGTGGCAGGTTTTTGACAGTAGTCCGGCGGTCGTCAAACCGCCATTGCGATGCGCGATCATCAAAAAAGGTAGGCGAAGTGGAGCTGGGAGAAAAAAAAGGAAACGAAACTTTTTCGTTTTTTTTCCCCCAAAGTTTCTAATGAAAATACAACAAACTAATAGTAATGAGATGGTTATTTCATAAAACAATGATTAAATGTATCTTTTTCAACTTACAAATGTGTTAAAATTGAAGAAAAATTCACTGGAAATTTAATTTAAAAAAAAAAATCTCTCACTGACATGCAAGCAAAAAACCAGATTAACACTTCAATCAAAATTGCCCAACTACTACTACATCAAAAAAATTACAAAAAAAAACCGACAGAAGCAACGACGATGATACGAGTACAAGAGACGACTCGACAACGCACACATACGGAATACACGCCAAAAAAAATGATTTTATATCCACAGATAGACACAGTTCAGTGGGCTTTTATGTTCCAACTGGACTATTGTGAATCTGAGTGGGAATATATGGAATTCTGAGTGGAGGAAGTGCGGACTGCCAATTGGCAGAGTAAAATGATGCGCTATAATAGGTACCTACGCTAGTACATAATACATGTGTGTATACTTTTTGCACTAAAATTCGTAGATTACCAAATTTCAAAGAATGGGGGTGAAATTCTCTCAGGGAGAACTAAAATTACAAAAAAGTAAACGAACAAAAAAATTTTGAAAATACACTGATTTGACAGATTTGACAGTATTGTGAATACCAAGGAAATTTGTTGCACTAAAATTTGTAGTGTGGGGAAATTGTTTACTCTCTCATTAGCGCTCTCTTCTGTTAAACTACAAAAATTCTACGGCAAGGTTATTGAACGATGATTCCTTTAATGTGCCAAGAAGTGAGATAATTAAAAAAAATGTATATGAATATCTATTCTGCTGCGATTGTCCTTTCGCCTGGCGTTAGTTTTTCAATTAGCTTTTAGATAATGGCTTCGGGTTTTTATAAATCTTATTATACTGTACGAGTCAGGTAAGAATTCAGTTTGAGTTCTAAGCAGACATCATCCATACACAAGATTCGTTATTATGTTCCTTTTATTTATCTCCTTACTATATCAAAGTTATCAATTTGAATGTTACTGTATTAATACAGTCCTGCATGTGTGTGTGTCCACCAAGATCATAATTGTATTCTGACGTTCAAACAAAATCAAATGGGAGCTCACAAAGCTCACACATACAAGTAAGGATCGCCATGATCCAGCCGCCATGGCTGGTTTGACAGTTATGTGCGCAGCCATTTTGCACACACAATTTGTTGTTGTTAAATAACAACCTGAAATGCTTGGTCACACGCTACTTCACATTTATTCACAGACAGGACAATTTAGAGTCCTCCTGTTCTCCTGCAATGTGGGTGCCGTGGCTCAGTAGTTAGTGCGTTGGACTACTGCGTAAGGGGTTCTAAGTTCGAATTCAGAAAAATTCCATCAAAAGTTTTTTATAATGCTCCACCTTTTGCGAATGTTTGACAAACGTTCAAGAATATTGCTGTCATGAGAAAGCTTCTCAAAACCCATCTGCACTTCGATATGGCATAAAACTGTACTTAACTTCTGTAGATACGTGTAGAAATATACACCACGCACAACACGTGTAGTTGTGATAAGCTAGGACTTACGCCACTATGAGCTGCTTACAGCCTAATATTTATTAATTTCTGCTTTTTGTTTTCAGCAATGAGGATGCAGGGGAAGTTGGAGTTGACTGTCTAGTTTAGTTCGTCTAAACTAAACCATTTTGCTCAGTTTTGCCCACTTTTGTTTCATATCAAGAGAGCAATTTTATTTGAATTTGACTCGTTTCCAACAATTGAAGGAGTTATGATTATGAGCAATACATTCCACATGTGGAATTCCATACCAGACCCAATAATAAAATTTCTCGGTCACCCTGTGTGAATATGTCATTTTGACTAATGCACTTTGAAAAATATAAATTTGTTTCCTTTTTTACAATTCTTCTTGAATATTGCCATGTAATTCATTTCTAGACTTTCAAAAATGATTGAAATTAAAGCAAAATTGATTCGAGCAGACTCAGCCATTTACGCCGCCGGCGAGAAGGTCGAATGTCTCATTGAATTCACTAACAAAGGCGAGCCTACAGCCAACGAAATATTTGGGTACATCTCTTCCTGTCTCCACTGTCATGACCTAATTTTAAGCTTTCCATTCCAGAGATCACTATGAGAACCTGGCATGGGCTTCGGTTCAAATCCATTGTTACCGCAAAACCACCTTTTCCAGGGACTCGAATTCCGTCACGGATCTGACGGAAATGATTGGAAAGACTGCTCTAGACGCGGTCACTCAGACCCCAGGGGAGATTATAGTCGCAACGAAACCGAAGATATTATTCTGCGACCTGAAATTAAGGTCGGCAGAGAGTAAAATATGTAGGTATAAAGTTTTGGAGATTTGACAAGTCTTAAACGATTCTTTGTAGACTTTTTCAATGACTTTGTTCCACGGGAGGGACCACCCACTTACCGAGGACATGACATTAAGTATTTTTATAAAATTACCATTGCCACACAGAGAGTCAAGTCTAAGGTGCAAACGTTAACTGTACCTATAAGAGTACTGCCTATTCCAGTAATTCCTAGGCCAGAGGAACTCCTCGGGACCGAGACGAATGAAGAACTGACACCAACTAATCCTTTTCTGGAAAAGAGGGAGATAACGGAACTGGAGGTCTCTTGGCATCATTTGAAGGTGAAGCTATGTTTTCTTTTTCTCGTTTCAATGAAGTATCAGCGCTTATGAGCCATTAGCTTATGTGACCATTCGACCATTCGAGCGGCACGGCCTCAATGTTTAGGTTAGGTACACGGGCTCAGGTCAAAACTGATCCATTGTGATGTGCCTCAACGCTTAAGTGCTTCCCCACTTCAGGATCATTCAAGCTACTAAATATTCCAATTTTTCGCCTCGCATTGTTCGCTCTAAATCTTCAGTCGATATGTCCACATTTCGAAGGAACAGTTTACGATAAAAACATAAAAATCTTTTCTCAGTCTTATGTCCAATCTATTTAATATATTTAATTTCTTTAGAACGTAACAGCCCGACGGTCTCCAAAGTTCTATCGCATCACAAACAAGCGTGGTTACGTGGGACGCTTCTGTCTTTTTAAAACCGCCTACAAGCTTGGCGAAGACATCGTAGGCAGTCTGGACTTTGCTAATTGTGAGGTTCGTTGTGTGCAATTTTCCGTAAAACTTCAATCCGAAGAAGTATTGTTAAGGAAAAGCGTTCAAGCGAAAGAAGAAGCTGACACAGCATCTATTGCATCCGATAGCAGTATTGCAGTTGAAGGATCAAAATCATCAGCAGCTGAAGACTTGACTGGTAAACTTAGCACGTATGCAACCAGTCATCAAGTGTGTTATTCCATGCTACAGACGCAAATAATCATACCCATTCCGCTGCATGCAGCTCCGTCATTTCGAACCGATCAAGTCGATGTTAGATGGCGACTACACTTCGAGTTTGTTAGCAGTACAATGATGGATATTGGTAAGCCAAATGCTGAGAATGGAGAGCTGACAGCCCCACAAGAGATCCCTGTGGAGACCATGATTTGGAATCTACCGGTGACTATTTATTCAGCGAATCCATTACAGATTTACTCACCAAGTCCCGCTTATTGTTTATTAATTAAATAAAATAGAAAAAGTGGAAAAAAGTTTTTTAAATCTTTGCATTTTAGAGAGCGAATATAAGAGCGACACTGTGGTAGCGCAACGATCACTTTCATCGTGTGGTGTTCTTGCTTTCTCTCTTTATAGACTTTGAACACGAGTTGAAGAATAGTGGTAATTGGCATAGTTGTGGGGAATTTGAATACCAAGGTAGATAACGACAATGAAGGTCTATAGTATGGACCAGGCAATCGCAATGACAAAGGCGAAAGGTTTGTGGATTTTCCAACGACAGACAAGCAACCTCTAACAATGGATCACATTGCAAGCAGCTGCTACTTTAAAAGTATAAGTCTGAAGAGGAGAAGCAGATGTAAATATTCCCAGGCGTTCACTATCTTATGATACTCAACATCGACAGACTAAAAGATCCGTCAGTGGTCCATCTTTCAAAAAGGTTTCGAAGCAAGAAGGAGCTCATTGACCGCAATCATCTAAGATCACTGAGGTTTTTTTTTAATGTCGTCTTGAAAGGCTTGTCGGGCGATTGCATGGAAGATATAAGAAGTGGCTAAAGGGTGATCGATGAACGAAATTATCTGAAAGCTCGCATAATAATTACCTTCGCAGCTTTCCAAAAACAAAAAATTAATACAATGCAAAAACATTCTCGTGATCCCTTATTGCGAATTTCCAGCGAGTAAGATTGCCATTAGTTTAGTATTCCATGTCTCGAATGACAGAAGTTCATTGTCGAATGAAGAAATTTAGTGAATTTAGTTTGCGAAAAATTTGATCTGTCAAAATGCATGTTTTACACTGAAATTCTGAAACTCTTTACTCGCTAAAAAATTCAAAGCAAACATGAAATTGAGCAAACCAAAGATGCTTCCGAAGAGCCAATGCAACATGATTAGCAGTGATATTTCTCTTCGGAAGATAAATGGTAGACTTCTTTTTGTCCAATACCAAATGACCTAACATAAGAAATTAGTATAAATTTCATCTCTCATTTTATGAAATATTGCTCATGGAAATGCGGTGTAAAATCAATTCATCATTCTCTGAATGCATTAATTCCATTCATGTTCGAGTCTCGAAGAAAATATGAAAACAGTCTTTACACACAGAGCTGCCAGGAGTCTTAAACTGCTTCATATCATCGAAACATCCAAAATATCCAATGATTTTCAGCGTTATTTTGAAAAGTTAAGATGCTTATCAAAATGATCAAGGTAAGAGTTTCAATAAAAATTTCGTACTTCTTAAAAGTTTTTCTTCAGTTACAAATAGCAAGAACCCAAACAACATAAAAAACAAACTCTTGGCAACCCTATGCCCTACTGTCAAAATATTGTTAAAACATACATATTCTGCAATATTTTTTCCGGTAGATTTTTACTTTTTATGCCTAACAGTAAATTCAGTATCAGATAAAAGAGATCGACTTTAAATACAAGAAATTGTATCTATTTGTCATTAAATTTTGTTAAAGAAAAGCGAAGTTATTTGCGAAGAAAAATGTCATCCCTCGGTGATAGTATTGGTTATCTGGTCTTTGGTAATCCTATCAGTCAAGCAATTATAAATACATCTTATGGTGTGGCTAAAAGTGCAGTGAGTACCTATTCCTTCTTTGCGTTGTGTCCTTTGCATAAAAAAAAACCTTTTTTAGTATAATAACAAGCTTAACATAGATACATCTATTGCTTTCTTCAAATATATTGTTTACATTCTTTCAGTAGGTACCTACATATATTGTTATATCATAAACGTGCATTTCGCAATTTGGGTGTTAATTTCTACTCAATTCTTAACTAATAAGTATAGACCTAGTTTAGAGTATTCATTAATATAATTTTGGAAGTAGTTTTTTTTACTTTTCACCAGACTCCTCGATCCATTTGATGGAAGTTTTGATCTTGTGATCTTATTCAGGTTTGCTGTAATCCCTTTTAATTAATAATTCTAACCAGGGATCGAACTAAGCCATCGGTGTTTCGAAATGATACCTACATATGAATAGACAGCGGAAATGTGAACATGAAAATATTATGATTTCTTATCTTTTTGCTGACCTTTCCATTTTAAAAATCGTTGCTCTAATTTAATCGAAAGATACATGACACTTTTGTGATTTGGCATTGTTCTGAAAAGAATATGTATATATTTACTGGGGCAAGCATTGAAAAATAAGAAAATCCTGCTGCTATTTTTGTCATGATAAAGCAAACCGAAACCCCTCTGCCCTTTGAATACGTCATAAAACTGTAGTTCCCTTCTTACCAGAACATATCTAGATGCAAAAGAATTAGTTAAACTTTTGATTCAAACTTGGAACCTCATGCACAGTAGTCCAACCCACTAATGACTGAGTGTAGTTAATTCGTTGATATGCCGCTCAAAGAAAGATATTCAAATTGAGGAAAATTATTCTTTGGAGCAAAGAACATTTAAGCTCATACTACTTAATAAACGACGACTGCAGCGTCTTTCAAGCCGAAGGCACTGAAGTCCAGAGCCAATACGGTGACCCTCAGTTGGGTACCAGGGCATATGGATATCGAAGGAAACGAGAAGGCGGATGAGCTTGCTAGGAAAGGGTCGACGCTAAACATATCGCGGGCCCTTCCCTTTGTAGCAGCCCCAGTCAGATCTGTTAAGAAAAAAGTAGAAGATGAAGCCATTGATCGTGCAAACAGACGCTGGATTCATCTGGATACATGGCCGGCCTTTAGCACGGGTCGTTTCTGGCGTAATTACCGGCCATTGTGTCATTGGCCTTCACGCAGAGAGACTCGGTGTGCTGCATAATGACTATTGTAGAAGCTGCAGACACGAAGAAGACATCGAATCTATTCGTCACCTGCTGTGTGACTGTCCTGCCCTATCTGTTAGAAGAAAGAGAACTCTTGGCAGTCATTTCTTCTCGGAGCTGGAGGACTTAGGCAATGTTGAGCTGGTGGACCTCCTGAGATTGTTATTACTACCTGGGTTGTTCTAACAGCGGACCCTATTACAGCGTTTCCAGGGTTAAATGATTGGGCACAATGGACCCGAATTGTGAGTCTAAGTGAGCAGTGACCTTCTGGTCACAAGGCACCCATCTACCTAACCTAACCTAAGCTCATACTACGAGCAAATCCATTCTCTATATCGATAGTGATAATTAAACGCCTCTAAACTGCCGCGACTCAAAATACAATAAGAGTAGATCAACCTAAAGTAACACACCGCACTGATTGCCTTACGTCTAAACGAATCTAATTAAACATGGCAATTGTGAGAACTTATTTTACCTATAGGCCATCATAAACTACCTCCAGGCTTCCTTCGACTTTACTAGAATAAATATTATTATTGTAAAATATAGTAAATATTATTATTGTTTAATTCTCCACCTAATTGACGTAACAAATTTACATTTTTTATTACATTTTCATGTCGTCCTCTCATCGTTCAAATCAAAACCAAAAGGGACTCGTTTCAAAACAGAGTGGTGTTGTGGCGAAAACTACAAGTGATACCGCAAAAATGGTCTCAAATGCTCTACCTTTGTGGCGCATAGCTGGAAAGAACTACTACTTTGTTCGTTTAGCAGGACTAAGTGGTGCTGCCGCTGTTGTAATGGGTGCAATTGGTAGCCATAGAACAAATGCTGTCCAAGACAAAGGTGAATCGAAGGCAATTTTCGATACAGCTAACAGGTTCCATTTTTTCCATTCCATTGCACTGATGGCTGTGCCATTGGCAAAACGACCAATATTGGTAAGTTTTTCCATTCCAGAGAGTTTCTAAAATATTTATTAACACACTTTCTTTTACTGACAGACTGGAACACTGATGGCCACAGGCACACTTCTTTTTAGCGGTGTGCTATACTATAGAGCACTAACCGGTGAAAAAACCTTCAGTCGACTAGCTCCAATGGGAGGTTTCTGTTTAATTGTTGCATGGCTTACATTGGTACTTTAAAGCGTTAGTCTTTCTATCTTTATTTTGTTGAAAGTAAACTGCGTTTGTAAGTTTTATAATCAAATTTTTTTTATTTGTAATGTATTCGAAACATTTAAGATTTAGGTCATTTTCTGCGTTATTATTTTAATTTAACACTGTAAAAAGAAAGCTGTATTTTTTTGTAACATTTACAGAAATTAAAAAGTAAAAATAACACACGAAAAGTTGAGTATTTAATAGAGGATGTTGTATTCTATAACGTTTAACGTTATATGGCGCTCTACTTCAGCATTAGAGGGATAACAAGTGGTTAACAAATGGCGATGTTGCAGCCGTACTTCCACCTCGTCGTATCTTGAAGTTTTATTGTAAACTACCTGTACCCTGCGCGCGTTGCAACGCCGCCAACTAAAATAAATTTAAAGGAAAGACTACACAAATATTCAATTCATTTTGAGTCATTTTATTGATTTTGACAGTGGCGCCATCTGCCGAAAATTGTTCGTACTAACTCAGAAACCTTCGTTGGCTCATGAACAACAACTTTGCTAAAGATCATCAAATGATCAAATGCATAGTTTACGATTCTATGAAGCACATACAGCAAACATTAATTTTTATGTATATACATAGATTGCGAACGGGAGGTGGTTATTGGTAAGAATTGTGTCCCACAAAATAGAATAAATATAACAAACAATATAAACGGAGGGAAACAATACTGATGACGATAAGATTCTGGAACTATGATCAAAGTAACTTCTATAGAATTTGGTACATATTTAGTACCCAATTCTTTAGTCGCCAAAGCCAACAATTCCTCACCTCACCTTTTTTGTATCGAACTCCTAAAATACCCGGTCTACGCCGCATGAATTCCTGCTCAAGTTGTGGGAAATTGGCATTGTGCGGATAGTTCCAAGGCATTTGATAGTGTTTGGCATCAGGCTCTTTGGTTGAAAATACGTGCATATGGTATCGATGAGTCTCTTTTCAATTGATTAGAAAATACCTTTCAGCGCGCTAAATACAAGTTGTATTAGGTGGCTTCAAATTTGATATCCACCGCATAAATGCTGTTGTTCCCCAGGGCTCAGTTATGTAGCCACCTCTCATTCTCTAATCCAAACCATATCTTCGCTGATGACAGTACGCTAAGTTTTTCATATTCCCTCGCCGATTCTTGTCCCTGCTTTTCTGCTGTAGAAGTGGAATGGTAACGTATGTATGTTAAACTTATTAGATTCTGATCTTGACAACAGAAAACAAATGGGATTAAATCAACAAAGTTAAACTTACTGCATTCAAAATCCATGCTGTTTTCCGTCTCTCAAGCGAAGACGCGGAAACCGACATACCTGCCATTCTTACATAGTATGTGTATCAAAAGCCATCTTCGATGGAACGATGTCGCCAAAAATGACTAGCATAGCATGAATTGTGGATTTATAGAAGAATTTTACGCATTTCCTGGGTTGACAAAATAACAAATGTTGAAGTCTTACGACGTGTGGGAATGGCAATTAAGATGAGAAAGATCGAGTACTTGGGGAGAAACAACAAATATCAACTACTCCAATTGACTATGCAAGAAAAGATCGAAGGAAGAAGAAGTGTCGGAAGAGAGTGATCAACATGGTTGTTAAACCTAAGAGAATGGCTCAATCTCTCAACAATAGACATTTTCAGAGGATTTACAAATAAAGTCATTCATTCATTCTTCCAGGCCATGTGTTTTCTTACCGTAAAGTTCACACAATACGTTGAATAGGATCTTATATGCGACATTTAACAGGGATATGCCTCGGTAGTTCTTACAAGACATAGGATCGCCTTTTTTTGAAGATGGGACATAACGTGTATAGAAAAGAATTATACAGAACCATGTCTTATCTTGGCGTCCTTGCGTCCGACTGTGCAGAATGAGAATGGAACAATTCCCGCAGTTCCATCAAAGTTGGTAAGAACATCACTAAAGCGCTCGATGTCCGGGAAGGCTATCATGCGTTTTCTGTTATATAGTACTTGAGAGAATTGTACGAAACTCACAAGTCAACACTGGAGATAGAATCTTTTCCAAGTCTATAGGGGCCCATCCCTTTGTAGCAACCCAAGTCAGTTCTTTAAAGAAAAAAGTAGAAGATGAAGCCATCGATCGTGCAAACAGACGCTGGATTCATCTGGATACATGCGTACCGGCTAGAGCTCTATGGCCGGCCTTTAGCAAGAAGAGATCATCAACTCTGGTTAAACTCAGTCATGGTGGACCTCCTGAGATTTATATTACTATCTGGGTGGTTCTAACAGTGGACCCTATTGCAGAGTTCCCAGGGTTAAATGATTGGGCACAATGGATTGTGGGTCTAAGTGAGCAGTGACCTTCTGGTCACAAGGCACCCATCTACCTAACCTAACCTAACCTTAGATTCAATCATAATCGAGCAATGCGCTGAGCAGGATTGGCATCACTCAAGCAGTAAGTGTCACTTCTTCCAAAATGGTAAGCTGTCAGAGGAATTTGAAATCCAAAATGGAGTACGTCAAGGATGCATACTATCACCGCTGTTGTTCTTGATGGGTTTGGCAGTGATGTACTCCGTGTCGCAGTGAAGAAAGGAAACTATGGAATTCGGATTCGCCGTCGTGCGGCTATTGAAAAGCAGGCAAGTAGTCTTAAAGTGAATGAGGATCAACAAACAAAAAATTATCTGTTCAAAAACATGGGTAAAACTTCACAGTTCAACTTCAATTTCAAGACCTCGGAACAAATAATAACAAATGACAGCTTTGTGGAGATCCGACGAAGAATAGTCGTTTGGCAAAGTAACTGGGTCCAAAACTCCTAATTCGACGGGGATGCTCATTTTCATGGCGCAGAGCAATTATCAGATATATTTTGTCTTGCTGATTTAAGTCTCCAGATAACCTATGCAGAATCGATTTGAAATTAAATTTAATGAAGAAAAAACATTTATTTATTCAGTTTCAGGTTCGTCTTTTATTTATTTTGAATTTACATCTTAGAAGCTAGTATATCCTTCTCCAGCCGTAGGTAGCGAACTTTGCAGAGATAGAGTATTGAGAATTTTCCTTATGTTGGTCCTGTACGGAGTTTGTATTGGATCCTTCTTTGTTTTCAGTTTTCTTAACAGGTGTGTTTTTCGTATGTTGTGGAGTGAAGAACTGGTGCAGCAGATATTTGTATCCCATCAGCACGATCATGTCATCCTCTGGGCCTTTCAGGAACGATGGAAAATATTCTCTTACTCGTCGAATTTCTTCGGCACTTAATCGTGCTGCAAGAATTTCCCGACTGTGTGTGTTCTCCATGATTTCCGTGGTGTCTTCGTTGTTGGGTATTGTATGACTACTGCCTTCCCTAGGAGTAACGTGACTTTTGTATCCAAATGACTTTGGAATACAATGTTCGATTCCTATATTTTGGGTCTTGAAGCCCCTTGTAAATGATCCTTCCTCGTCTTCACTTTTCTTAAGAGGCGTATTTTTCGTTTGTTGTGGAGTGAAGAACTGCTGCATCAGATATTTGTATGCCAGCAGCACGATCGTGTCATCCTCTGGCCCTTTCAGGAACGATGGAAAATATTCTCTTACTCGTCGAATTTCTTCGGCGCTCAATCGTGCTGCAAGAATTTCCCGACTTTTGTTTGTGTTCTCCATGATTTCCGTGGTGACTTCGTTGTTCGTATGACTACTGCCTTCCCTAAGAGTAACGTGACTATTGTATCCAAATGACTTTGGAATACAATGTGCGATTCCTATATTTTGGGTCTTGAAGCCCCTTGTAAATGATCGTTCCTCGTCTTCACTTTTCTTAAGAGGCGTATTTTTCGTTTGTTGTGGAGTGAAGAACTGCTGCATCAGATATTTGTATGCCAGCAGCACGATCTTGTCATCCTCAGGGCCTTTCAAGAATGATGGAAAATATTCTCTTACTCGTCGAATTTCTTCGGCGCTCAATCGTGCTGCAAGAATTTCCCGACTTTTGTTTGTGTTCTCCATGATTTCCGTGGTGACTTCGTTGTTCGTATGACTACTGCCTTCCCTAAGAGTAACGTGACTATTGTATCCAAATGACTTTGGAATACAATGTGCGATTCCTATATTTTGGGTCTTGAAGCCCCTTGTAAATGATCCTTCCTCGTCTTCACTTTTCTTAAGAGGCGTATTTTTCGTTTGTTGTGGAGTGAAGAACTGCTGCATCAGATATTTGTATGCCAGCAGCACGATCGTGTCATCCTCTGGCCCTTTCAGGAACGATGGAAAATATTCTCTTACTCGTCGAATTTCTTCGGCGCTCAATCGTGCTGCAAGAATTTCCCGACTTTTGTTTGTGTTCTTCATGATTTCCGTGGTGACTTCGTTGTTCGTATGACTACTGCCTTCCCTAAGAGTAACGTGACTATTGTATCCAAATGACTTTGGAATACAATGTGCGATTCCTATATTTTGGGTCTTGAAGCCCCTTGTAAATGATCCTTCCTCGTCTTCACTTTTCTTAAGAGGCGTATTTTTCGTTTGTTGTGGAGTGAAGAACTGCTGCATCAGATATTTGTATGCCAGCAGCACGATCATGTCATCCTCAGGGCCTTTCAAGAATGATGGAAAATATTCTCTTACTCTTCGAATTTCTTCGGCGCTTAATCGTGCTGCAAGAATTTCCCGACTGTTGTTTGTGTTCTCCATGATTTCCGTGGTGTCTTCGTTGTTGGGTATAGTATGACTACTGCATTTCTTCACTCTACGTTCGCTTTTATACCTTCGAAGTTGGCAAAACTACCTGCTAGTCATAGAACAGTAGACCCTTACTTAATTATTTTTTGTGTAATTAGAAGCACCATAAGTTGGTTAAATTTAACTTTGGGGTTGGTTTTCCCAGATTTGTGACATTAAATGTCGTAAACCTAATAATTATTTTCATCCCGTAATTAGTAGCTACCTGTGCCTTAGCACCGTTTATTTTTGTACTCGCCTTTACTGGTTTTTAATTTTGACCTGGATTACGGTTTCAATTTACCGTTGTATCTATCTCTATCTCTTTCTTTTTCTTCTGATTTACAACTTTGGCGTAATAACAGGAAAGTACTACATAATATAATATATATAATTTTTTTTATAATTACTTGCCTATTCCTTTTCCTTGAGAGGAGGTTGAATGCATATTCGAAAAACTGGATTGTTGATCATAAATTGCACCTCTTTATCGACTGTAAAGTGGCCTATGATAACGTGTATTACTTACTTAAATGGCTCCCGACCCTTGTAGAGTCCCTGCCTGAGACATCGTTGCCTTCCATCCTCAGCGGTCCCGAGCACGCTGCTTCGAGTTGTGAAGACCAAGTTTTCTGGCATCGGCGACAGCTTGGTTTTTGTACCGCCTCGAACCTGGGGGCTGGTATTCGAAGATCCTCTTGGCTGAAGCATTGTTGTCCATTCGCTCGATTTGGCCGAGCCAATGTAGTCTGCGTATCTTGGCTTTTTGGACTACATCCACATCCTGGTACAGCTCATAGATTTCGCGGTTGTATCTTCTCCTCCATTCGCCCACCTCGCATAAGGGACCTAATATCCGACGGAGTATTTTTCGCTCAAAGGTGCCCAATAATTGCTCAGCTTTCTTCTTACTTCTTTTCCAGCACTCGGCTCCATACAGCAGGACTGGTAAGATAAGCGTTCTGTAGAGCATTAATTTGGTCCGTCGAGTTAGGTGTTTTGAACCCAGTTGTTTCGCCAAACCGAAGTAGGAACGGATCTCTACAAAGGTGTCATTTGTAGGATTAATATTTGTTCCGAGGTAGGCGAACTCCTTAACTACCTCGAAATTATAGTTATCAACAGTGATATTCTGCCCAATGTTTCGCCTGCTCATCAATAGCTGTAAATGCCTCTACGACGGCTTGCCGGGATCTTTCGATGATGTCAATATCGTCTGCGTATCCCAGCAGTTGGACGGATTTGTGAAAGATAGTGCCTTCCGTGTTGACACCTGCCCTGCGCACTATCTGCTCCAACACGATATTAAAGAAATCACATGACAGCGCATCTCCTTGCCTGAATCCGGTGCACGTTTGGACGAGTTCCGAAGAGTTGTTTCCAAATTGCACAGAGCATCGCGTGTTTTCCAGCGTTACGCGACACATCTGGATAAGTTTTGTCGGTATCCCGAATTGGGCCATCGCCTGGTAGAGCTCAAGACGATGAATGCTCTCATAGGCGGTTTTAAAGTCGATGAAAAGGTGGTGGGTTTCGACTTGAAATTCGTTGGTCTTTTCCAGGATTTGTCTGAGTGTGAAAATTTCGTCTATTGTCGATCTGCCGGGCCGGAAGCCGCACTGGTACGTGCCGATTTGTGTGTTGCAGAAAGGTTTTAGACGTACACACAATACGTTGGATAAGATCTTATATGCGACATTTAACAGGGATATGCCTCGGTAGTTCTTACAAGACATAGGATCGCCTTCTTTGAAGATGGGGCATATAGAGCTAATACTCCAGTCGTCGGGCATGCGTTCCTCCACCCATACTTGGTTGATGACTTGATGCATGCACCCTACCAAGACATCACCTCCGTATTTAAAGAGTTCAGCTGGAAGCCCATCAGAGGCAGCGGCTCTTTTTGTTTTGTTGTTCTTTAATTTTCTGATGGCTACATTAACTTCTTCAATACTGGGTGGATGCGTTGGTTCTTCATTGACTTGAGGTGGACTCTCGTCTTGCCCTATCACTCTCTCTATTTGCTGCCCGTTAAGCAACTGCTGGAAGTGTTGCTTAAACACATCAACAATTCCCTGTGCGTCGGTGACTAGGTTGCCTTCGCCATTTCGAAGAGCCTGCGTTCCGGACTTGTAGCCAGCTCAAATAAAAACAAAACAATAATTTGGAAATGTCAACCGTATATTGGTTTTCATTACATGTTATGTATTTTATATATTTTATTACATTTATTGTATAATTTAAAATCACTTTCAAAAGGAATACAAAGTACAATATTTTAGACAGTTAATATTTTCTTAACTTTAACTTTAAATGTACATATACTTGGGCTTATGCAATACATAACGACAGAATGTTTACTTAAACCTAAATTAAAATAACAATAAATTGGCCAATTGTTTTCTTTCTTTTCTATTATACATACAATAAGCAATACAAAACAATAGATCCAGATATACGTGTACACACCTACATTAAGACTGGGACGAATTTTTATATTGTATACAAATTAATAGGGATTACAAAATAAAACAAAATACATATTTCTATTTCGATTTTACATAAAGGCACATTTTTGTTTGTCGTCCGCACAGGATTAATATTACAATGCAACGATGGTCTTAGCATTAACTTTTCATAAAAATAAATAACAATATTCTCTTTCTTGTGATAAACTTTGTTGCAGTTTAGAACTTAAAATTAAAAAAAAAAAAGCATAATTCTATACTTTGCTCTTATTTGGTTGATGTGTATACAAAATTGTGTAAATTAATTAGTTATTAAGTATATTGTATAGTTTTGAAGTCTCATTGTTTATAGTTATATTTAAATTGTTCTGAATTGGTAATTGCACTTCTCTTTTTAATTGAATGAGTACGGTATTTTCTTCCTCTGTTTTTCTTACTTCACAGCTTATGTTTTATTTATATACATAGATGTATATATATGTATATTTTTTTATTGGGAAAGTTCGAGTCTCTTAAACCCTTTGGAGATCCTATTCGGACTTTTCTTTTAGATTTTCTTCATGTGCCTGTAAATGAAAAGAAATATTTAATTTAATTTAATTTTTAACAGAGTTTAAAGAAAGGTCTACCAAAATAAAACCTCTAGACCTCCTGATTCAACTGGTCGAAGGCTCTTTAGATCGCATCGCAACCCAAGAATTCAACTCAGTCACAAATAAATAACATGGAAGATTTTCAAATTGCAAATGTAGAGGAAAAGTTCAATGTGCTGACGATGCAGCTATCAAAGTGCAATAAGAACTCGAAGTATGGGTGGATGTTTGAGTTTAAGTGGGTAGAAATCCCACAATGTTACTGAGTACAGGCTCCGTTTCGTGTCTGAAAAATTCTCACCTCCCAACGAGAAAAAAAAATATCGCCCTATTTCAGACATTTACTTGAATGGAAAAAAGCTTCCGAAGTGCGAAAAGTTCAAACACCTGGGATAAACGATGAATAGCATCGCATAAGCGTAGGGTAGCTGAAATGGCGAGAAAACTTTGCTATATTCTGCGACCGAAAAATGTCCCGTTAGCTGAAAGGAAGGCTCTACACCAATGTATACGGTTCACAATGTTGGACTGCAAACAAGAAGGATGAGGGTAAATTAACGGATTGAAAGAATCCATAAAAAGAAAGATATATGTAGTTTGAATCACTTAGTTGTCATGTTCAAAGTAAATAGGTATGTATGTATTTTTCGAACCCTGGCAAAAGGGTGTTATCAATCAACGTTCCTACACAATTTTAAAGAAAGGCAGACCAAAAAAACAGCTGAATCAGTTAAAAGGTGGAACTCCATAGAGATCTGCACAGCATGCAAGGTATAAGTTCCTGGGGAGTCACTTATTCAATGATCTAGAGCAACCGTTGGGGAGGCATTGGGACTTTATCGGGGGGGTGCATGGACACGATTTGAATTCTGAATTTTCGATGCAAAGAATGCAGAAATGCTGAAGACTCCAACATTTATTACTAAAGTGCGTGAGACTTTACAATTTGCCATGGAGGGCATATGATGGAAAAGTTTGGGAACCGCTTATCTAGAGGAACTATCCAATACAATGGACTCTATATGGAAATACATCAAATCCACTGATTGGTTTGTATGTAATGGACAGCAAACAAGGTGTTACTGTAACAAATACAGGGTTATATATCTCCCAATTATGGGTACCACAATGGGTCAACCCTGAACTAAGTGTGGCGAGGAGAATCACACCAAGAAAAGATCAAAGAAAATCTTAGAAAATGCTAGTTATCCCCTGTGAACTAAATCATTCACGCAGACCAAGTGCGGTCTTTTGTGATTCCGGTTGAACTCTTTTTAATCCCTATACTTACTCCTGCCTGTAATTGTATCTTGGCGCTGGTTTTGGAGCAAGGTATAGAAGTTTTGAAGTCTACCTCAGTGAAGAAGTACAAGTATAAGCTTCGCCTACCAGAAATGAGAATGTCCCAATTGGTTATGAGCATGGGAAATATAATGAAGCGGAATCAACTAGAATGTCTGACTATCTGTCGCTCAAGCGATTAAACTTTAAACCTTTTCAGTTATCACATAAGCATGCAATAGGATATAAAATCTGTACTCTCTGAGGCACCAAAATGTAGCCTATTATTTCATTCTAATTTCACTTACCTGTTTAGCGACTTTGAGTAAATGTTCGGACGTGCCCTTGCCCATTTGGTTGACCATTCCGAGGAATATCTTTGACTCAGAGTCTGTCAGTAGCTCATACGGTGAACCGAACTCTACAGCTTGTCCGGCGTCCATTACTAATACCTTATCTGAATCCATTACCGTATGCAAGCGATGAGCAATCGTAAGTACAGTGCAATTTCTGAATTTATTTCTTATTGTCATTTGAATAAGAGCATCGGTCTGTGGATCAACATTAGCAGTTGCCTCATCCATTACGAGAATCTTGTTCTCACGAAGAATCGCACGAGCCAAGCAAACCAACTGCCTCTGACCCACACTGAAGTTGCTACCGCCTTCAGATATTTTACTCTGCAAACCGAAGGGTAACTCCGCTACAACACTCTTCAATTTAACCTGAAAAAAATAAAAATATAAAATATTGTAATGCAAAAGAGAAAACCAATAGCACTATGTACCTCATCTAAAGACTCCCACAACTTCTCATCTGAATATTCATCAAATGGATCTAAATTATAACGCATTGTCCCGGAGAACAGTACTGGTTCTTGGGGAATAATAGAAATTTTGCTTCGCAGATCATGTAAGCCCAAATCATTGGTATCTCTCTCATCGATAATGATCGAACCATCGTTAAAGGACAAACGAAATAGAGCATTGATAAGCGACGATTTACCAGCACCGGTACGCCCAACAATGCCTATTTTCTCTTCAGGTTTAATCTCTATATTCAAATTCTTAAGGACTTTATCAGCCTTAGGATCGGGAAAGTATCGTAAACTAAGATCATCGAATACAATTCGACCATTTTGTGGCCATTCCTTTGGTGGTTTCTTTTCTGGCGTCGATTCTAGAGCTCCTTCCGTTTCAATTGTATCATATTCAACAACTCTTTCTACGGCAGTCATAGTGTTTTCCAATTCAGCCGATTGTCGCATACCCCATTGCACCATACCAGTCATACCGATAGCTTGAGTTATAGCCAGACCCACGCTTCCACCATTCTCTGGGGGAAAGAGGAAGAAACTTAATGTGATTATTGCAATGTATGCCACACAGAAGCAATCCAACCAGAAGCCGAATGCTCTGTTTGTTGAGATGAACAGATAGAAGGCGGAACTGTGTAAATCCTGATGATTATCGAATTCAGCTATCAGAATCCGCTGAGCACCATATGAACGAATAGTCGATAGACCCGTCAGGGAAGCTGCTAAATGAGAGTACACCGGAGATCGTGCTGCAATAAAATAAAAGGTTTAGTAAACTCTTCCCTTAAGCTTGAAATTATGATAATTTACTCTTAGAATACTTACTCATCGCTTCCAATCGTTTGACGTTTCGTGATGTCTTTAGATAGAATGCGCGCAGATAGTAGAATATCACACACAGTATCGCCGTGGGTACGAGGAACATTGGATTCACTAGTGCAACCACGATTACAATACCGAAGAGTTGTAGGAAAATCTGTACAACATCCATCATCACAGACGGCAGTATCTCATCCACTTGACCCATGTCCTTAGAGAATCGATTTAAAATTCGACCCGATGGGTTGGTATTGAAAAAGTACATTGTCGCTCTGGTTACTCCGCGAAACATGGCATTATGCAGATAAATCGAAGCTCTCATTGCACAGCTGAAGAATAGGAAACTGCGGGTTAGGGTAACTATGACTGTGGCTACTATAATCCCCGTGAAGATGTAAATGTCTACGGCATCAGAAGCAGCATCGACACCTAGATTTTTGAACAATCCGGTGATTCCTTCCAGAATTACATTAGCTGGTGTTGTCACAGGATACGTATCGTTCTTTGCGGACAGCACTGGGTCGATACTTTCATCGCCTCCTCCGGTCTGCGGTGTTCCACGTTTATTCACCCAATATGACAAAAAGTAATCACCTCCTGATGCCAACCCCTGAGCTATGACACACAACAGTAACATTATCAGGAACAAAAAGAAACCACCACTCGCTGAGAAATACTGCTTATACAAGTCAAGGCCAATACGACCCTGACCACCGGATTCCTGCACCTGCATTGGTGCATCCTCCACGTGAGACTCTGCTGCTGAATTAATTGATGTTTCGCTATTTTGCCGCTGGTGGAGTTTACTGCCAGATCTGGATCGCGATTGTTCCTCATTTTCATTTTCTTTCTCAGGATCTGATAACATTTTTGCAAAATCCAGACCACTCTCTCTCAGAGAGTCATATGATCCTACCGCACTAACCTTTCCTTTATCCATGATGACAATTTGATCGGCATGTTGCAGGAATTGCAATTGATGGGTAATTAAAATAACCATGTTCTCGCGCAAGAAACCACGCATGCACTGATCGAATAAATGACGTCCAACGTGGGTATCCACAGCACTGAGTGGATCATCGAGTAGATAAACCGAAGTCTTGCGATACACAGCACGGGCGAGACTTATTCTAGCCTTTTGACCCCCTGAGAGGGATGCACCACGTTCACCAACTATAGTTTTATCACCATATGGCAGGAGATCGAAATCCCTCTCTAGAGCGCACTTTTTCACCACAATTCGGTACCGGTGTTTATCCATCGGTTGCCCAAAGAGAATATTCTGTCGGACGGTTCCAGTAAACAGCCAGGGTTCCTGCGAGGCATAAGAAAATGTCCCATTCACTGTTACTGTTCCAGATTCTGCAGGCAGTTCTCCCAATATCGATTGAATGAGACTGCAATTAAGAAATCCATTAAGAAAGAAACTTTTACAAAATAACTTTTAACTTACCTCGATTTTCCAGACCCAACTGGTCCAATAATTGCCACCAGAGTTCCTGGCTGTACACGTAGATTTACATCATCTAAAGTGTACTCAGTTGATGCAGGATTCCATTTCGCCTTCAAATGACTGATAATAATTCCAGCCTCTGAGAGTGTTGCATTACCGTTAGTTAATTGTTTTTCACTGAGTTTTACTTTTTCATCGATCTCCTTGTCGTCTCCCTTAACAATTGTCGACTGATTACTTGTTGTATTGTCCTCTACAAGTTCATCATTATCGCGTGATTTGTCTCGAACTTTTGTCTCCTCGTAGAGCATGTACTTTTGAATTCGCTTCACAGAAACCAAAGTCTCGGCGAGTTGGGAAATACCTTAAATAAAATGGAAGTATAAAACATCTACAAGTTCAAAACTACATATATTTAGAGTACTTACCTTGAGGAAAGAATACAGTCATTGTCGTCCTGAGAATGTTATAATATGCTGTCACCATGAAGGCCTGCTTCGGTGTCAGTACGTAACCAAGTAGGACATACCCTACCAAACTGGCGAAAATCGATACTCGAGTAAGGAACATTATGAACGACAGTAGGATACCACGAACGTAAGATACATAACGAATTGGTTTAATTTCACTCTTACGAGCTAGTGCAACCATCTTTCCAAATGGTATCTCCCACGCGTACATCTTTATCACCTGGATACCCTGAATAATCTCATTCATCAAACGCACACGTTCGTCCGTGCGCAAGGCAGTACGTAACCGAAGGACGGAAGTCTTTTTACCAAGGTACGCTTGTAGCGGTAAGAATAATAACATAAATGCAACACCAAACACCGCAGAGACACCAATCTAAATGGAAGATAGTTCTTTAAGCATTCTGTATATAGCATTTGAACTTTGAACTTACCTGCATATACATAAGGTACGTTATAAGAATTGTCTCAAGTGGTCCCAGCCACAAATAGTGTACAAAAATTGTGGCCAAATCTAAGCGACCGACATCGTTCGATATGAGATTTACAACTTGACCAGCAGTTGTGTCGCTTAAGGCATTTTTACTGAGTCTTAATGCCTTGCGATAGATCATACTACACATGGCTACACGTATTTTCATACCTATGTGCATTGTACCCAGCATATAGGGATGTGTGAAGAGGACATTTAATGCACTACATAGAATAATACCAAATGCGTATAGGTAGGCAACGGTAAGATCTTCAGCTGATTCATTCAGTGAATAGTAGGTTACTAAACCACCTAGGAACAATGGTTGCGTTACTCTAAAAAGAAAAATATATATTATTTTAGCTTATATCGGAAAGATTGTGATTGAACTTACCTTAAACATACTTCTATAAGGAAGAGCACTAGACCGAACAGTGAGAATCTCCAACCGAACACAGCCCATGTGGCTTTTAATAAACTCGGCTCTTTGCCAGTTTTAGATGTTTTTTGCAGCTCCCTTTCCCAAGCGTTGCACAATCTGTTACCCAACGTATCTAGAACGAAAACAGAGAGATTTATTTATTACAAGTTATTTTGTTAAAAAATATCAAGTGTTTTTTTTATTAGCTGAATAGCATACGGCTAAGTCATCTTCTCCATCAAAAACCTTTGTACTTTTACTATTTCTTTTCGATTCTTTTCTTTAGGTAAGAAACTTTGGTGAAACATATTCGCTTTTTTCAGCTATTCGTGAACGGCAGTGTTACTGTTTTCTTATTGGGCCACGAAAATCGGAATACTAATATAATACACCCTTTAAACATACATATGTATGTATCTCCAACGAACAGCTTTATACGAGGTCAGCACAGGAACCTATAAACATTACTACACGAAGGTGAAAATGTTAGTGGATTGGACAATCGAAAAAATCCTACGTCACTCTGTGGAAAATCTATGTAAGAAGATGTGTTTCAATTTTCAAGTCAATCGGTTGAATAGTTTTTGCTTTATCACGCCCACCGTCTTGAAAAAGGTGGTTTCGAGAAAAACGCAACAGAAGAAAAAGAAGTGCTCTCGGTGCCCTCCTGCCGCGCCGACTTCTAATGAACATAACTTTCATAATTATCAAGATATTGTCTTCGGGGACGTCTTAAAATACGCGTAAGAATATAGGCGTTTAAACTAAGCTAAACTAAAAAATTCGATTTTTTGAAAATTTCAGGGTGGCGTGACGCCTTAAGTGTTTTCTAGAAAATTGATTTTTGTCGATTTTCTTAGAAAATATACATAAATTCTTAGGCATTAAATAGAATATTTGTCTAACATCCAGATTTGTCAAAATCCAAACGTTTACAATTCTATTATTACGTCTGAAAACGTTTGCGTGCTAAGAGAATGAACGAAACTGAGAGGGAGAAAACCGAAAACGCTTTCCTTCATTTTTTTCCAGCAGAATTTCTAATTTAAAAAAAATAAAAACTGTCAAACGAGTGATAAAATTCAGATTTGACAGAAAAGTAATTTATTTGCATTTACAAAACAGAAACAAATTAGCAAATTGGCAAATGGATGATCAACCAGTACCAGAGTACACACAGATATTACAATGTATTCAGAGGGTTATACTATGTTTTCACCAAACGAAATCGCAAGGTTTCGTCAAATTCACCCGCCATACATTAACGAGGTTTCGAAACCTACTTAAAATCTACTTTAGTTCATCCGTCCGTAAGAGGTTGTCAAATCGAACAAGCATTTTAAGACGTCCAAATATTATGTGTCAAAACAACTACGACTAGTGTTGCGACTTCTATATTGGTATTTATATATTATTTTTTCTATATTTTTTTGTTTAGATTACGTATTATGCATTACTTACATAGATATAAATTTTATGCATTGTTTGATTTGTTTGTTGCATTTATGGTATGTTTCAGAAATCGACCTCTTTTTGGTTTCCCAATTTGCACACTCTCAAGTCCCAATACTGTTTTTGAAAAGTTAGTCGAAAATTTGACCCGGTGTCGTATTAACATAAGGGTTAAAAACTTTTTCAGTAGAAAGTAAGTAAATACATACATACAACAGTTTAAAATAATAGCCAGCAAGTATTATTACCAACATATGTATTTCCTTACAACACAAAAATTGATAGCAAAAGAGTACAAGCGTCACACTTTTTATGAATAATTTTATAATTCCTGTAAAGTTTTAACAAGGAAGAAACTTTTAAAATACCTTTTTTTCTTAAATAAACATATGAAAATACTACAATCCGTCTGAGCGGATCGTTTGATACCCTATCCCTTTCCTATACCCATAGCTTCTTCTTCCACCGTTGCAAATTTTGCAACATATACTGGTTCTTGTCCCTAAAAAGTGCTACTATTTTGATGAAACTGTCGAAAATTAGTTTTTGGATAAAAAACATATGAAAAGGCTACAATCCGTCTAGAGCGGATCGTATGATACCCTATCCCTTTCCTGTATACAAACTTTTTTTTTCATATCTTATCAAATTACTTCAAAACATGAATTTTCTCAATAAGTGGGTGTGGTAGTGGGCGGATTTTATTTTTTTTTTTCAATATATACCGTATTTTGTTCTTTAGAAGTGATATTGTTCGAATATTTGTGGGTGCCGTGGCTCATTGGTTAGTGCGTTGGACTACTGCACAAGGGGTTCTAAGTTCGAATCCAGAAAAATACCATCAAAAGTTTTTTCACAGCCCCACCTCTTCCGAGTGTCTGACAAACATTCAAGAGTATTCACTGTCATGAGAAAGCTTCTCAAAACCCCTCTGCCCTTCGGATACGGCGTAAAACTGTAGGTCCCTTCTGTATGTGCCGAAATGTATACCACGCATGTACATGTACAGTTGTGAGAAGCTAGCCCTTGGCCCTCTATGGGCTGCATACGAGCTAATATTTATTTATTTATTTTTATTATTCGAATAAAATCGTCAAAAACTGTTTTTTGATAAAAACGCGCCTAAAGTGTAGGCGTGGTCGAATATTATGTATGGAAGATTTGTAGAGTAGAAATGTATCTACCTATTTACTTCAGTAAGATTTTTCGAGTTTTATATGAAAATACTGAAAAAAAAAATGTTTTTTTTGAAAATTGGGCAGGCGTGTCAGTGGGCGGATTTTGAAATTTTTTACACTTGTATTGCTTACTTTTGCAAGGACCTCGTATACAAAATTTCATCGACCTAGCTCAAAATTTAAGGCCCAAAAACTGGTGACAGACAGACGGACGGACATGGCTAGATCGACTCGGCTAGACATGCTGATCATTTATATATATACTTTGATGGGTCTATCTTCAATATTTCTCTATGTTACAAACTATGTGTCAAACTTAATATACCCTTAGGATAGGGTAAGAAAAGCATGCATATATTAGTTTGATTTCAAAGCCAGGTTTTATGTAATTTTTTTTACATTATTTGAAAGCAAAAACACATATTATGTTTTGCTCATCATTGTGCATTGTACTTCCACGTTCCATTTGTGTAACAATATTTTCAATCATTAAAGATTTTTACTTGCACCGATACGTAGTATATGTATAGGGCAAGTTTTGGATTCGTGAAAATTTTCGATCTCGGGATTTTGATAAATTCTGATGTTACCTTTATAGAGAAGTCGAAAAAAGTGGGTCTGAAAATTCTATCTGTCAGCGAGGCTACAGCCTAAACGGGTAAACGGATTTTGGTCAAACTTCATATCTAGGGTCTGTTAGGTAATCCCTAGAGGCGAAATTGAAATTTTTGTTCTAGCCCCAATATGAACGGTACATTACTTAGGGCCAATTTAACAAAAAGCAGATTTGCTGGAAAACACTTCCTACGATTTTTTTTTAAATTTCATATTTCGGCTACGTACCAAATTTTTGGCCAAAAGTGTTAAAAATGATACTTTACTTAAAGCCAAACTAGTAAAAAACCGATTTGCTGGAAAACGGTCATACCGATTTTGTTTAAACTTTATGCTGAATCGAGCTTAGATACATGCTATAAAATGGCTTAGAATATTTTGGCCAAAAGTTGTTATAACGACACTTAAGGCCAATTTGGTTAAAAGCCAGTTTGTTAAAAAATGGGTCAACCGATTTTATTCAAATTTTCAGTGTGTATAGAACTGGGTTAATGCTAAAAGATTCCAAATTTTGGCTAAAAGTGAAAATAACGGTACTTTTTTTTAGGGTCAAGCGGTTTTAGCCAATTTGCTCGAAAACGGCTCTAACGATTTTGTTTAAATTTTATATTTATGCTAGCCTTGTGAAGTCTAATAAAATAGCGTACCAAGTTTTTGCTTAAATTGCTTAGAACCGTACTTAACTTATGGCCAACTTAACAAAAAATCGGTTTACTCGAAAACGGCTCAAAAGAATTTGATTCAATTTCATATTTGAGCTAGTCTAAATAAATGCCATAAAATGGCTTTTTTGGCTAAAAAATCGTATAACGGTACTTTACTTATTAACTGGTTTTAGAAATATGGCCATTTCTCGGTTAAAATGCAATGGATTTTGGTCAAAATCAAATCGTGAGCAAGATTTAATGAATACAAAAATATGGCATTTAATTTTATGAAGAATTTAAAAAAAAAATGTTTCCATATTATTTCTTTAAAGTTCATTCATTTCCAACTAACAGCGCAAAGGTGCAAGTACGTACGACCCAGTCGTGCACTTTATTATAAATTGCCATCAATTTTTATGTTAAGGTACAAAAAACAAATACATAGCATGCTTTTTACGTAATTTTGATTTTCATCTTGGAAAATATCTAGTTTATGTACATACATACTTGCACCTGATAAAGTACGACCAAAGCATGACTGGCATTTTATACCTTGTCAGTAATTAAGGTGATAAAACTAACTGACAAACTAAGTAATACCATTTCTAAGCAAATAAGTGATTAGTTTTATTGACGGAGCATTTCAATTTGGATGCGATCTTTTATTGTTACGAGCATGGAGACTTAAAATAGTCAACTATTATTGCAGCGTTAATTATCTATTGTTAGGTACTAATAATATTCTTACCATGTTACATTCACATAAAAAATGTCATTGTTATCTTTTTTTATTAAATGTGGTAACAATTTTCCACACTCTTACGTTAGTGTTTGTTACTTGATGCGCTTGATTATAAAATGTGCTGAATAGTGAGTTGCTTATAAAATATGTTCGACAAATGAGTCGTTATGTCTTTTTCGCTACTCACCCCCTATGCCAGTTGTTCCCAACCGGTGGGCCGTGCACCCCAGGGGGGAGGGGGGCATGGACACGATTTGAATTCAGAATTTTTGATGTAAAGAATGTATAAATGCTGAAGGCTTCAATATTTATTGCTAAAGTTGGTGGTCATTTCAACCCAATTATCCAAAAATGGACCGTCGTTGAATATGATTTCTTTGATCGGAATTGGGATAAACTTCTAACTGGTCGAGATCACAGTGAGCGAAGAAACGGCATAGTCTATGGTCATTAACTTTGAGCTCTTGGGCCAGTTGAATCTGGTACGGGTGTAAGGCTAAAGGGCTGAACATAATCAACATTGGGGAGCATAAGCTAATGTCATAACTGACCGAAATGTTTCCTTATGTTCTGTCATTTCCAACCACTGACCATAATACTTTTGCCCGCATAGACAGCCGACAACACAATCTACAATTTTTTTCTCTCTCGTTGTTGGTTTTTAGTTTTCATTTTTCGCGTAAAAAATTGATGGAAGCAGAAATTTAATAAAAGGAGAATGAAAGCAGTAATTATTCGCACATTTCCAAATGTAAAATATAAGCAAATATGAGAGAAAACACATAAGGGTGGCTAATTTCTACCAAGTGCCAAATTCACATATGCAATGAGCGGCTGAGAGCGCTCTCCCTAATGTTCGGTAATGTTTCCGAAAGTGACCGAAAACTAAACTAATTGACGCTGGGCTCATTATGTGTTGGCCCATAAGATCGTGTGTATTCGTTGGTTTACATCTACGTGCATATGCAGCCAAATTTTGATTAAGTTTCTCACTTAAGTCATGACGCAAAATTCGCCAATTGGTGATCTGCGAAAGGCCGGATTCTCCTGCACACTCTCACGAATAGCGGCTATATTTTCGCAAGATCTTGATCGTCAATTGGTGACTGAACCGGTCTACTTAAATTTATCCACCATATTGCGAATAGTCCTCACGGGAGGACAATTATGGCGACCGTGAAATGGACGAAGTGCGAGAAATGTTGTTCGAACAGATGACTCACTTTCATAAAGCAATTCAATCATTTGCACATGTTACTACTGAACATTATGACTCTTCCTTTTTTGTAGACAGCATACGCCTCGATCTCAGTGTGCGCGAAAGCGAGTAGTTGTACAAACTGGAAAAAGATTGTGTTGACATGTGCGTTGTATACAATTCTCTCAAGTACAAGTGCGTCGTCTTGTCTAACACCTTTCCTGACATCAAATGGTTAGATGATGGTTTTACCGATTTTGATGGAGCTAAGAGCGACACACGTTCTGCACAGATGCCAAGACTGGACATGGCTCTGTACAACTCTTTTCTATACACGCTATCACAGGCAACTTTAAAAACGACGAATAGGTGGTGCGTATGGATTTTATATTCGTGGCTTTTTTTCCAGATCGGGCATAGTGTGAATATTTGATCAATGGTGGACGAGATATCCAGAGCCAATACGGTGACCCTCAGTTGGGTACCAGGGCATATGGATATCGAAGGAAACGAGAAGGTGGATGAGCTTGCTAGGAAAGGGTCGACGCTAAACATATCGTTCCCTTTGTAGCAGCCCCAGTCAGCTCTGTTAAGAAAAAAGTAGAAGATGAAGCCATCGATCGTACAAATATACGCTGGATTCATCTGGATACATGCGCATCCATAGAGCTCTATGGCCGGCCTTTAGCAAGAGGAGATCATCAACTCTGGTTAAACTCAGTCGTCATAACGCACGGGTCGTTTCTGGTGTAATTACCGGCCATTGTGTCATTGGCCTTCACGCAGAGAGACTCGGTGTGCTGAATAATGACTATTGTAGAAGCTGCAGAGACGAAGAAGAAATCGAATCTATTCGTCACCTGCTGTGTGACCTATCTAATAGAAGAAAGAGAACTCTTGGCAGTCATTTCTTTTCGGAGCTGGAGGACTTAGGCAATGTTCAGCTGGTGGACCTCCTGAGATTTATATTACTATCTGGGTGGTTCTAACAGCGGACCTTATTACAGCGTTCCCAGGGTTAAATGATTGGGCACAAAGAACCCGAATTGTGGGTTTAAGTGAGCAGTGACCTTCTGGTCAAAAGGCACCCATCTACCTAACCTAACCTAGCTTAATGGTGGACCTGACTGAGAAGAACCTATCACGATTTAGGCATTCACATAATACAGCAGACAGAATCTAATAGACTGTAGTTGACGCAGTTCAAAGGATCCCCTTTATATAAAAAGTATCGATTAAACAAAAAAAAAGTTTCTCGCTTGTAAAAAAAAAATTCTTACAAAAATCAAGATTTTATTTCGTCACATTATCTAACTGCTTATCTGCGTCTATATCACAGCAATGTATGCCTTTTTTCCCAGTTTATACTCTAATACAGTTTTTATCAAACTATTTTCTACCACTTATCACTCACGTATCACAATCTTTATTATTACTTTATGAGCTACTTGGAATACATTTTATGATGCAATCTTAGTTTTCTCTCATCATTACTATGCGTAATTGCACAGAATTTCTTTCCAACAAGAAAGAGCATCCCAGCGCACCAGATACAGGTCACGAACTGACGCTGGATGATCAACAATTTTGGCGTATAAACGATAACCGATTTGATTAAGTATCATCAAAATAAATTAAACTCAATGAATAGGCTAATGAACCTATTCGGATGACAATACATTTTTCATACTTTGCAAGCTTTTATTGAAAAAATCAGAATATATTTTGTTAAAACTTAAAAACAATTCATCGGTCCTAGGATGAAAAACACCGAGTGGCTATGATTAAATTGTTTAAATGAATGACGCAAAGGTATCGTAAAGCAGTATGTATATTAAAATTTTCCGTATGAAAATTACTTTGTATACAGCAGGCTAAGGAGTGGGCGGTACTGTTTATCTTCACAGTCAGGGGCTGTTATGTGCAGCAAAACATTCCAATTCTGTTAATCTAAGCTAATGGTGATAGTAAAAATGCTCTATCATCGTATTGTCTTTCGCACAAGATATTATTGTTAATGAATTTTTGTAATTTTATTGTGCCACTAAAAACTTGATAAGATTGTGCAACACCCGCTAATTAGGGCACTTAAGTGAAGCATTAACCCTCTAATTCATAGCCATATTCTGATATAAAAAATGTTCCTATTTAAAATCAAATAAAAGGTCTCATCGATTTTATTATACCTACGTTAATTAAATTTCAACGTAATTGCAATACATTTCAATTGTTTAAAAAAAATTGAAAAACAAACTTAATTTTTAGAAGCGCTGTTAGGCATTAGAGCTTAACTTGCATTGAATACGTTTTCTTAAGCCTCATTCATTAAGAGAATCAATTTTGCAATTTGTGAAGCTTTGACAATATATTTGAGCATTACGAATGGAAGATTCGTTTATAGGTACTTGTTTCAAAATTACAGTGTTGGCCAAAACTAAAGCAACTTGAACATAGACAACAAACAAATGAGTAAAATTCTTCTTTGTGGTAAACTCAATATTTTGTTGCGAAACCATTATTTTGGATCACCGCCGCACACCTCCTAGGCATACTCTTCAAAATGTTTCAAATTATGGACCTGGGGATTTTATTTCATGCCTCCTGACCTGAGTGAAAAGACCCCCCCCCCCCCCCCTGTTTCGACATGTATTCTGAATTATTTTCCAATCTACGATCTCCAAGAGGTTTTTTAAAGAATTTAGATCCGGAGACTGCGCAGGCCACACCATAGACACCAAATTCTCTATCCTGAAACCACATTTTTACAAGTTTTGAGGTATCTTTAGACCCATTTCAAAGGCAACTCCTCTTCGACATGTGGCAGCATAACGCCTTACAGGATAGTTTTGTACACAAATAGGTCCATAGTTTCATCTATTTTATGGATTGGGCCAATTCCATATCCAGAGAAGTATCTCCAGACCATGACATAGGCTCCTCCATGTTTGACCATACCCATCGAATATCGAGAAGTAGGTGCTTCATTGCTGAGCCGGCGAAAACGTCGAAATCCATCCGATCCCTTAATATTGAATTTGTATTCATCAGAGAATAGAGCTGTCTTCCATTTAGGCACTGTCCAGTTGATGTGGTCAGTTGCAAATTTGAATTAAGCCGTTCTGTTTTTGACCAAAATAAAAGATTTCTTTACGAAATGAAAAATGAAAGGCCACCATTCACTGCTCTTCGACGAATCGTTCTTTTGCTGGAATTCATGTTTAATTTGATTCTCAAGTAACTAGATGACATGAATAGAGTGCTCCTAATCATCCTTATCAGACATTTATCTTCCCGATGCGTCGTAACTCTTGGCCTGCCAGCTCGGTAAATCATTTTGGACGGATTTTTTGGCTTGATAATATTTAATTAAACGACGTTTCACTGATTTATGAGTAGAATATAGCATAGATTTCCTTGTGTAATTTCATATTCAAAATCAGAAATTTTTTTTGTCTGTTCAGAATTCTATTCCTTGCCATTTTACAAAATAAGTTTTTATTATTTGTGCAGCAAAATCATACCCGAAAATTGTTCATATGTGTTCATTGGCAGTATTTCTATAGCAGTAAATACTCAAAACGACGGGTATTTTTTGTTTTACGAAACAGAAAATCCTTTTTAGAAGAAAGGAACGAAAAGTTACATTAGTTTTGGCCAGTCGAAAATGGACTTAAATTCAGTTTTGTATTTATTGTTTTTTTTTTAATTTACTCATAAGACTCTTCATTGATTCTATATACTAATCTATAATATTCAGAGATATCGGAAAAAATAAATATAAAAATATTCTGGCTACTTGCCAGACTGATTTGTTAGATCTTAAAACAATTGTGAGGTGTATTAGTTGCTTTAGTTTTGGCCAACACAAGTTAAAAAAATTCAATTTAATCTGGTTATCTTTCCTATTAAAGAAAAAAACGATTCTTGACATTTATTTTTTATTTTTTGATTATTTCTTTCAAATGTTGGCCGTAACTGCAATTAACATTAGTTATTCCGAAGTACGATTTTTTGATGACGCGTTCG
Source organism: Chalcosyrphus nemorum (assembly GCA_949716465.1). Lineage (NCBI taxonomy): Eukaryota > Metazoa > Arthropoda > Insecta > Diptera > Syrphidae > Chalcosyrphus > Chalcosyrphus nemorum. The sequence goes on from OX454333.1 coordinate 73,772,746, forward strand.
AGCATTTCAAGTGCCATTTGGCGAATAACGCGAGTGTTGTTAGCTTCAAATTCTCAATCGTACCCGGCTTATCCATGTAGAGTTTGAACTTGATATAGCCCCAAAGGAAAAGGTCTAGAAGTGTGATATAAAAGGAAAGGAAAAGGTCCGAAGCGCAAAATTAACTGTTTACCGAATTGTTCTCGCAATAAAGTCTGTATTGTTGGATCAAAATGTCGCGGACATGACGAGCTTCAATTTTATGCAGTCTATTATCATGTCGCGATAACGGGCTTCATTGAAAGGTACGTTCTGGCCGTAACGTATAAAAAATGAAAATTGGGTTTTAAATTTTTCAATTATATAGCGAAGTTACAATTATAACTAGTATCGTACAAAAACCTGAGAACTGTCAATACGGGTTAGTTGTCAGATAAACGTCAAATGAAAACAATTGGTTTCTTAACAAAATACTTTCGAATCCCTCTGAATACATCGTCATATATGTATATTCGCTTGCTAATTTGTTTTGTAAATTCAAATAAATTATTTTTCTGCCATATCTGAACTTTTTCACTCGTTTGACACTTTGACAGTTGTCATATTTTGTTACGAGAAAAATGAACGAAAGTGGTTTTGTTCTCTCTTTTGGCTTCGCTCATTCTCTTAGTATGCGAACGATTTTAGATGTTTTCAGGCTTAATAATAGCTTGCAAACGTTTGCATTTGAGTATGCGTAGTTGTATTTTTTTGACAAATGACATTTGCGTCCTCAACTTGTCATCAGCGAAGAAAGGACAATCCTTGCGTTAAAAGAATTAGGTCCGTTCGCGTACTTTTTGCACTAAATTTCGTAGATTATCCATTTTCAAAGAGAGAGGATAAAATTCTCTCAGAGAGAATTGAAATTACGAAAAAGTAAACGAACGAGTTGAACAAGAAAATGTTGAAAATACATTGATTTGACAGATTTGACAGTTTTCACAAACCAGCCCAAAGAAATTTCTTGCACTAAAATTCGCAGCATGGGGAAATTTTTTACTCTCTCGTGAGCTCTCTCTTCTGCGAAAAACTACGAAAATTCTCCGTACGCGAACAACTTTTCGTAAAAATTTGTTAAATTTCGTAAAAATTCGCTGTTTTAGGAGGGTACGCGAACGGACCTATTAAGAGAATTAGGGAATCTATAGGTAGAAATAAATCATAATAAAAGAAGATACAGGTTGTGGGTAAATCTGTTTCTGCAGAAGCGGGAACTACATTTGGAAGCAAATTTACAGCTAAATTTTTTGGGGGATTATGCATCGGATACAAAAATGTTTGCCGAATGTTAACAGACAAATGTGTGTGTTTTCAGCCTTAGATGTCCAGTTACAAGTCAAGTTCATAAAATTGCGGTCTGTCTACATGAGCCATAATTTCTTGATTGAAATCATAACATGTAATTATACAAAAGAATAACATTAATATTTCGGATTATACTCAACTCTAAATAAACCTGCTTAACGTGCACTTAAAATTCATTGATAAATTTAAGTAGGTACATCAATTCGTAAACTGAATCAGGAATTTATTTCTTCATGCAAAAATGCTGAATTACAATCAATCAGCAAGGAATTAAAGTCTTCACTGACCCACATACAGTTAATGTCATTTTCGACAGATAAATGAAATTAAAATAATAACCCTGCTAGTCTTGTTGACAAACAATTATCAATATAACGATTGTCGACTTTGAGCTTACCCACCCACCCCCCTGTCATACAGAACGAGCGTCCGCGCCTTTTTTTGTTTGCCCATGGTATACTTCTAGAATAAACCAAGCATTCTTAACAGTTTTTTGATTGAACGTAGTACCTACTCGTATTATTGATTTTCATTTATCGTATGTCTCACTTCGAAAACACGCATAAATGAGGGTATATTCATCAAGACAATTAGCCTCGAACACAGCAATTGTATGAGTGTTTGTGCTGCTAAAGGAATTAGTTGTACCACATGTCGACAGTTAAAAATAATTGTTAATGTGTGAGAATAACACGATACTGAATTGTGAAACAAATTGGTTAAAGTGAATCTCTTGAGCCAAACAATCATCTTCTTGGACCCAGCACAGTGTGTCAACAAGCTAAATTGCTTATTGGATTGAATGCATTCACAAAGATTGACTATTTGGTGCGGTTTATGTCATGGCGGCATTATCGGACCTTATTTCTTTCAAAAAGAGGAAGGGTCACCGTTAGCGAGGTTAATCGACTTTCTGTGGCCTGGCCAGAGCTCGACTACACCGATACATATATCCTGGCTGTGGTACCCACTGACAAAGAGTTTTAGTAGCCGGATATGTGGATAGCATGGTGATACTAGTATTAAGAATGTTTCCTTCCGTGGTAAGTGAGATTATGCTGTGAGTAAGGTTTATTTAAATAAATAAATAATGGGTCATAAGCAGGGATTGTACGTGTTGTGCGTGGTATACATTTCCACACGTACAGAAGAGGCCTGCAGCTCAGTGAGCAAGTCGACGGTGCCCTCAAGATCCTGGTTAGATGGTCTAAGACATGCGGCCTTACCGTCAACCCCCAGAAAACAGAATTGGTTTTATTTACCAACAGAAGGAAAATCCCTCGGTTCTCACCCTCTGTGGGTGACATTCGCCTCAGCATATCTGATAGCGCGAAATACCTGGGGATCATTTTAGACAAAAAAACTCACCTGGAAGCCAAACATAAATGAAAGAGTCAAAAAGGCCAACACAGCCTTCTACACGTGCAGCAGAATTTTTGGTAAGACCTGGGGACCCTCTCCAAAAACAATTCTCTGGCTATCATAAGACCCATCCTGACATATGGCAGCCTAGTTGGTGGCCAACATTAAACAAGTCAACCTACAGCTCACATTGGTGCCACCAGTGCGATGAAAACCACTCCAACTGCGGGTCTTGAGGCTGTTCTCAACCTGCCTCCGCTAGACATCTACACGAGATCAACAGCAGCCATCAGTGCCTTAAGAATAAGTCAGACTGCTTGCTGGAAGTCAAGTAAGATATGGCACGCGACCGTCCTTGCCAGATTTTTCGGCCATACACCCAAAACAGACTACACTTCGCCTTACCTTGACTTCCAAAATACCATTTACCTCAGCGTACCCTAGCAGAGAAGAGTGGAAAGACAGCCGCATACCAAATGCCGAATCCATAGCTATTTACACTGATGGATGAAAAATGGCCACTGGTGTAGGATCCGGAATCTTCTCCGAATCACTGGGTATATCCAGATCTATACGACTCCCAGACCAAAGCAGTGTTTTCCAAGCGGAGGTCCTGGCAGTGACAACAGCGGCCCGTGAGTCTGCCGTAAGAACAATACCGTCAGAAGGTATCTTTTTCTTTATCGAAAACCAGGCAGCTATCAAAGCAATTATCGCCATAGAAATAAAATCCAAGCTTGTGAAGTGCTGTCGCGAAGAACTTAAGGCTCTTGGAACACAGCACAAGGTTCTACTCTGCTGGGTCCCTGGGCACGAGGGCGTCCCGGGAAATGATGATGAGATGAATTAGCAAGGAAAGCTTCATCGGACCCACTTGAACTGACTGACCTCTCCATAAGCACCCCGCCCTGCGCTCTCAGGCTTAAAGCAGGGAACCTGGCTATGAGGGAGATGGAAGTCCCTAGATACTTGCAAAACTGCAAAACAACTGTTAGAGAATTATCCGCAAGGACAGACGTTCACTATCCATACTCGTGGGAATACTCACGGGTCACAACACTCTGCGGTACCACCTAAAGAAACTTCGTCGGACGGAAGAAGAACTCTGCAAAAGATGCGGCGATGAGGAGGTTATAGAGGACACTACCCACTTCCTCTGCCAATGCCCTGGACTCCAACATTCCAGGTACAAATTCCTTGGCAAACACTTCTTTCAGCGCCTAGGAGAACTCTCCAACGCCAGTACCGACATGTTATTCTACTTCATCAGAACATCAGGATGATTTGTACACACGGATAAGGAGTAAGTACAACCATGGGTAGTTGTTACAGATATTTATGGGATAAATGGGCAAGGGGTACTTTTTATAAGCCCCCCTATGGGTAACACAATGGGTCAGTGCTGACCTGAGTGCCCACAAACCTAACCTAACCTAAGTAAAACCCTACGCATTGCAATTTTAAGATCAATAACAGTCAGACAAATTGAAATTACCTTTTTGTGGTTATTGGAACTGAAACCAAATATGTTTACCCACGAAATTCAATAAGAAACATTTTCATTAATACTTCCAGATGGTTAATCATTTACCACACCTTTTAACTCAGAAACAGATACTACTGCCATTTGGTATACGGAAAGTATGATTGATTATTTTGTCGAGTAAATATGAGGAATTTTTATTAATTAAGTGCTCACGTTACAGATAACACGATTTTATACTAAGCTCTAGCGAGTGTCACATGTGAACTCCCTAAACCGTGTTTGTAAGTGGATATGCACTTTAAATTTTAAAACCGTGAACCATAGACTGTGGTGCCTTTAATACTTAATTTTGTTGTATTTAATTCTTCATAAAATGTATACATATGTAAGTAACTACGAGTATGGACAGGGTGGGCCAAATATAAGTTTCATTTTAAAAATGCAATAAAAGTGACTGCCTCGACTGCCTTCGCAGTAGCGCATTCTGTCACTCAAAAGATCGATTGTGGCATGGGCTGTGCGGCATTGGGGGCCATCCTGAACCAGAGGTCGTCCCAATTCATGTCTTTAATTTCAGAAAAAAAAGTCGGCTAACATGGCTCTGTAACGCCCACCGTTGACCAAAACGTTTTTTCAGCCTCATATTCAAAGTCTCACACTTTCGACGACGGTCCCCGTCGATTGATTGTTGTCCACTAGTATACCAGTCTCACGAACTTTTTGCGCGGTTGGTTGCTTCATTCGGCCAAAATTTCTATTCAAAAAACGTACTGTTTGGGCTACAGAGCGCTCACTTTGGAAATAAGGTTTCAATATTTTCCAACGATGTTCAATCGTAAAGCGACTCATTTTGTACCGCAGAGGTATTATACTGACTTTATGTCAAGATTTCGAGCGGGAAACGGTACAACCCTATCCTTTCCCTGTACACATATCTAAAAAGTAAACATGGCCATACACAATGTATGGGAGATGTGTAGAGTACAACGTATTCAAAATTTCATCACTCTAGCTCAAAATTTAAGGCCCAAAAAATGGTAACACGGGCGGACGGACAGAAATAGCTTAATCGACTCGGCTAGTAATGCCTCTTTTAATTGAAGGTTATAAGTAATCGGTTAATTTATAGAATATACTCCATTTGTCAGATTTGCTGTGTTTTGAAGGTTAGTATTTTCCATACACAAACTAAACTACTTAACTTCGGGTCGTTCGACAGAATCGCTTCTTCTGACGCACGCACAAGCTAAATGAAATTGAAGCTCACAAAGCTCAAACATACAAGTAAAGATCTGGGCGGCTGGCTTCACAGCAATCACAAGGAAAAACCGATTAAGTCGACTTAAGATGAAAATGAGTTAAGTATTTATTTAAGTATCTTCTCATTATTTGAAGCATACACTGTCAATTTTTCATTCCAAAACTCACAAAACCAACCAATGTACTAATATGTATGGACAAAAAAGTAAAATCGAAATCTCAATATTCCATACATTTTGTGCAGAAAATCAAAACTTCAAACACGTTGTTCTCAAAACTGAAAATCGACTTAGGCGTTTATTCCTCGTGGCCACAAATTTATTCACAAACAGAGCAATTTAGGCTCCGCCTGTTTCAGCAATAAAGGGGAAAGAGAAGTTCGAGTTGACTGCCTAGTTTAGTTCGTCTATGGTATTTTCTTATTAACTTCATTTGTTGTTGAAGTTGCTTCTTGTTTGACGTTTTTTACTTGCACCTTATAAGGCAAATATTTTTTTACTGCGCAAATGGTTCCAAGTTCGAATCCAGAAAAATACCATCAAAAATTTTTTCACGCCCCATGAAAACTGTCATGAGAAAGCTTCTCAAAACTCCTCTGGATACGGCATAAAAGAGCAGGTCCATTCTGTACGTGCATAAAGGTATACCACGTACAACATGTGCAGTTGTGAGAAGCTAGGCCTTGGCCGTCTATGGGCTGCTTATGGCCTAATTTTATTTATTCATTTATTTATTGGATTCATGCAGATTTTTGATCTCAAGATTTTGATGAATTTGGACATTGCCATAATAGAGAAGTCCGAAAAAGTGGGTCTGCCGCCTGTCTGTGCACGAAGCTACGGCCTAAATGTCTTCTTCTACTTCATATCTTGAGTCTGTAGGAAAATCCCTAGAGGCAAAATTGAAATTTGTCTTTTAGCCATATTTTTAACGGGTAGACTAGTACAGAGCTATGCAATAAAATGGTGTATACAAAAAAAAAATGTTGTAACGGTATTTATGGGTAATTTGGCTAAAATACGATTTTCTTGAAGATGGATTAAACGATTTTATTTAAGTTCTTACGTTAGATTACAAATCGTAAATGCTATAAAATGGCTTACAAAATTATTGGCTAGAAGTGCGCATAACGGTGTTTTTTGAGAATTAAGGGGTTTTAGCCAATTTTATCGAAAACGCTTGCGACGATTTTCTTTTAATTTCATATTTGGACTAGTTTAGTAAATTCCTATAAGATGGCATACCACATTTTTTGCGAAAATTGTTAGAAATGGTACTTTTTTTATACCCAACTTATAAAAATGCAATATTTGAAATGTAAATATTTCTGCTTTACAAAGAAACAAAATGTACGAATTCTGAGTCCTAAGATGTCGATACAGTGGGGTTGTCTTTAGTGTCATGGATAGCTAGTTGACTACTTATGGAACCATACCAAAGAAGTAGTACCTTATAAAAATAACAAGTAAGTAATTAGTTTGTTCAGGTCAACTCAATGGAACAGCAAAAGGTATGAATTTATGATTTCAATCCCCACTTTAAGGGAACATATTCAAAGTCTTTTGAAATTGTACCATCGAATACATTGTAGAGCAACGACAATACACTATTTGTGAAATATTTACGATATTAAAGTTGCCCTTATCAGTCTTATCAGTTACTAGGCAAAGTTAAAGGAAAAAAAAAAACTAAAATTTACTGCGATTACAATTTCAATATACATATGTATGTATGCATGTATACATGTGTGCATGTATTTCGTTATTTGCGACATTCATTGAATGGATAACAAACTGTAATAATCTAGGGACTAGAAACATCCGCTGCAAATAAGATGACATTCAAAATGAACAATGATACTTACTAGGAAATGCATTTCTGTTTACTTTAGTGATTCCAGTTTAACTCTTTTCAAATATAGCAATAAAATAAAAGCTAACTGCAGTTACATTATGTCTGTGATTTCATCATTAATTACTAAAACTGATGAAATACGCATTGAAATCGTCTCTCGATTTTAATCTAATCCTAAATTTGAAGAGTAACTACGTGTTTATTAAATTATTACCTCTTGTTCCACCCACAAAATCTGATAAAATTGGCATTATTATGTATGTTTTTTTGTAAGTACCTTATCGTAGAACAAACTATCTATCTGCTGGTCTAAATAAACATTTGCAAATTGTGTAAACTTTTGATTGCTTGTCGGGGGTTAGAAGCTCCACCCGTTTATATAAGGCTTTCATGTGTGACATGCTTGCTTCCTGGATGGACTTGTGATCCAAATATTGTTCTTTGATGGTATGAGTGGATAATAACTTTGTTGCTTAAAGTGACAGCTTTATGATTAAAGACCTGATTTGAATGGTTTTACAGTTCAACGCATCGTCAAATTTGAATTTAAATTATGTCCGTCTATAAGTATGTTACACACACTATCATTGGATAAACATTGTGCGGTGATGCATGAGTTAAATACTGTTATTTGCTTAAATGGCATGTGTCTTTCGCTTTGCTTTGCGTAATTATTTGATTGCAGAGAGATAACAGAGGTGACAAAGCATGAATAGATTTTATCAATTAAATATGACTCGATTAAATTTTCATTTAATCTTCAGGAAGAATCTTTTCTAATTTTAAATAAATAATATTATCACCTGCAGTGGGTGTAAGCAATAAACTTAAGTAGAACCTAGTATACAATATGTTGGTTTGCGGTCACGAACTCATCATTGTTTGTGGTCTCAAGACATATATCATATAAATTGAGAAATTTATTGAAAATTCAATGAGCATTGGGCACTTGTGGAATAAGGAATAAATTAAACTCCCGACCTTCATGAATCAATTTGTGTTGTTTCTCAGTAAAATGTTACTTTGGACCAATGAGAAACAAAGCTTAGTTAGTACATAGTATGTATTTTTTTTTTTTTTTTCAAATCAAAACGTTAAACACATAATCTTGGGTGTCAATATATTTAGAATGTTGACAAAAGCCTCTTGATTAATATATGCTTAGTGAATAAGTCTACATCTATGTATGTACACTGTCGGACAAAATAAAGTGCAAATCTAAGCTTAGAAGCGTTTCTTAGTTTTTTTTTTAGCGTTAATTATTTCTTTTTTTAAATACTTTCTTATATATTTATAATAGTTGGGCCTTTTTTTTTACAAATTTGAACTGCACAACTAAAAGATATTGCAATTTAAAAAAAAAAGGTAATTCATAGAAGAAGACAAAATAAAGTGCAAATCCAAATAAAGTAAGAAAAACGTATAAAATCTTTAAAATTCAGATTTAGAAATGAAAAGAACTTAATACCTAGTGGCTTCTCCATTATTTTGAACTACAGCCGCATCCAAACCAGGTTTTTTAACATGTCCCCTGAAATTTTCTCCCATTCACTTTGGAGGCTTTCCCAAAAAGATGGTAAGTTGCGCCGCTTATCTAATTGAATACTTTCATTCTAAATGGACCAAAATTGTTTAATGGGGATGAGGTCTGGAAACAGAGGTGGCCACTCAATTAATATATCAACATAAAGCATAACTTTCCAAAGCCATTTTTGAAGCGGAATGAGCTTAATTTTCCTTAATAATGTTAAGGTAAGTTGGGTTCTTAATTTTCTTTTGACGAGATTTCCAACGCGGCTATAAAAGAAACATCTCCAGACCAATATTGACCTTCCTTCGAATTTTACCGTTTTTTTGTATGCACCTTTGGCTGTCTTTGGGATAGTCTGCACCAAACTCACTTACTATTTTTTGGAGTTTTTCAACTCGAATTGAAATTTACAAAACGAATTTAAATATTACAGTTTGCCAGAATGTTTCTGGCCTTAAAAGAAACTTTCCTGTGAAAGAGGCGTTTTTTTAAAGTTTATTGGACGAAGCATAGGCTTTTTCTTCGCAACAAAGCTTTTGAAGCCGCTTTTCTGGAGTCGCCTTTGTACTGTTCTCAGTACTATATTTGATTGCAGAATGTCTTGAATATGTTCGACCGAAGATAAAAGGTTTTCTTAGCTTCTATATTAATTTTCGAGTCTTCTGTTGCTTTGGTTTTCCGCTTCCTTCTGCAAGAACTCTTAAATCTGGCAACTATTCCTCGTTTTTTGAAAGTTAAGACCGCTATTCTTGCTCTAGAAATTGAAACTCCATATTTTTCTACTAGTTTTCGGAATGTCAATCCACTTTGACGATCTAAAACAAGCAGAACCTTCACTAAGGGTATAAGCGATTTTATACCAAATCCTACTGAATAAAACAAAACTTACCATTAAAAATGAGTTGTCAAATTTTGATTAAAGATTTTTCTTGAAAAATCGTAAAAATTTTGAAAATATTCCAGCGCTGTGCACACAAAACAAAAAATGCACTTTATTTTGTCGCGTGCTAAATACAACTGCTGCATAATTTCTACTGCTGATACAAAATTTACAAAAGCTATTAACCACTAGTTTTCACAAAACTGTGAACCCATATGTAGGTGACGTCAGAACATAACATTTGAGTCATAAATGCTCTTTCCTTCTTACTAACAAAATTTTGAAAATGAATAAACTGATTTTGCACTTTATTTTGTTCGACAGTGTATATCATAAACGTTTGCAAACGTATTCCTATTTCATACATTGGATGACTTACTTTGTTCAAGAATTATAAGAAAAGTGTTAAATACATTTTAATAAAGAATGTAAATATTTGTAGAGATAAAAAAAGATTTCAGTGGCCGATATAAAAAATGAAAAATACTGGTTCAAGATCAAGATCTTTTTTTCTGAGTTTCAAATAATATAGCGCCAAATATAATCGGTTAAGCTTTGAGACCACTGTATTATTCTATGCAACTACAACTTATGAGAACTTAAAAATATCCAAACATTTTACACTGTATTTTTTAACTTTATTCCCGTGATCCAAAAGTGTACATACTTGAATTCCATAAACTAAAGAGAAACCATTTCTATAGTGCTAACGAGATTAGATTCTAGACTTTATGATATGAATTCTTCGATGTCAACAATATGTACATATGTATAAAAAAAAAATCTATTACTATTATCTAACATTTCAAGATCATTCATAAAATACACGTGGTGATTAAGCTTGAGAAAACGTTTAAGTTGATATACGAGTACGTATATCTCTGATTCATCCTTGTTTATTTTTCTGTTATCAAATAACAAAATGACTTAGCACTTATTTTTCTATGATTATGGTCAAGTAATTTACTTAAAATGTATAAAAAAAACTTACCCGATTTATGATCTTTGAGAGCAGCATATAGATCACCAGAGTCCAGCACTTTTTTTCTACCCTTAAAAAATGTGGGTATTGTGTAACTAGAAAATCAAATAATCATTAAAATTTGTATCATAAAAAAAAAAAATTATATTTATTTACCAAAAGCATAGAAAGGACAAGGGATTTGCTCGCTCCCGAGGATTCTGTGGAAGAGACTCTGCTTTCATGGACTGCATGTTGCATGTGTTTTGTTCTTCTGAAATAGGTTAGGTTAGGTTAAATTATAATAAAGTATGAATTGGATTGTTGTGCTGTGGTTCAGTTTGTCAAAATACTGTGCATGGAGTTTGTAAGTTTGAATCCAGAAAAATACTATCAACGTTTTTGAACGTCCAAAACTATAAATGTCATAAGAAAACTATTTAAAAAAAAAACCCTCTGACCCTAGGATACGGCATGAAACTATAGGTCCATTCTCTACGTGCAGAAATTTATACCACGTACAACACGTAGAGTTGTGAGAAGCTAGGCCTTGGACCTCTATGGGCTGCTTATGGTATAATATTTATTTTTTTATGAATTGAAATAAAAGGTCTATTAACTTTAGGTTAGGTTAGCGTGGCAGCTAGCGCCCAGACTACTAAATACCACGACACTACAATGAGAGACAGAGGACCAGTACAAATAGATTACCAGACACAATTACACTTAGAAGAGGTTCTGCCACTAGGTCAGGAGAACCAACCGGAGCTTTAAATAAAGCGTAGAAGGTGCTTGATGGGTCACCGAGGTCGTCAAAGAAGAAGGACCACAGATGGAGATTTCTTCTTGACACTAAGGCAGGGCAGTTGCAGAGAAGATGAGGAATCGTTTCTTCTTCCTCCTCGTCCCTGCAACTCCGACAAAAATCGTTAGATGGGAGGCCCAGAAGTCTAGCGTGTAGGCCGATTAGGCAGTGTCCCGTGAGGACACCGATGATGGTGCTCACGTCTGGACGCTTCAGAAGCAACAGTTCTTTTGAACGTTTCTGGTTAAGATTAGGCCAGAGCTCTCGCGAGATCCTGAAAGGCTGAAAGGGGCAATGAGCCCAGCGAGCATTGGCTTTCGTTATAGCATCAAGTTTGAGCAGGTGATTACAGGTAATCTATTAACTTCAGAAACACTTAATTTTTTTTCAATTCCTCTGATCATGCATGCAACAAAAGCATTTTTGCTTTGATTCCGATTCCAACATTCTTTTTATGTTCACATCGACTGCCTATCCACGTATGTGCAAATAAATACGTATGAATCCACAAGGTCAAAGTTAGCACTAATCCACCGAATATATTTTCATTATTCACACAGTATTCGCTCGTAGAACTCAAGCGTAAGTATTTACGATTTATGACTAATGGATATACGATCTAATTGATAATAACACAAATATACATATACTGCCGACAAATTCAGCGATTTCCAAACACAGCGAAATGTTTATAATGCCTACGGTAAGAGAAAGTGTCAATGACATGATTCGGCATATAAACAGTATGGTACAAGGTGTCTCAAAAGAAAGTTCACATTTAAATCTTTTTTTAAAAGAAAAGTCTTAGCTTTATTGAAAAAATGTTTATTTTATATTGAAGTACACTGTTTGGGAATTTATTTTTTAAAAATAACATCGTCCAAATGTAAACCGTTGCGCTCTCGGCATTCATTTAGTCGGGCACTAAAATTGCCTATGACAGCTCGGCAGGTAGTCTCCGTGATGGCTGCCATTTCATGACGGATATTTTCTTTTAATTGTGCCAGGGAAGTCGGTTTATTAGCGTAAACTTTTGATTTGACATAACCCCACAGGAAAAAATCCATAGGCGTTAAATCGGGACTCCGTGGAGGCCAATTTATGTTGGTGAACGTTGGAAAGCGCTCAATCATCTGATTTACAAAGGCAAGCCTCTGACCAGCATCTTGAGGCTTCAGTTCTTGCACTAACTGAATTTTGTACGGGTGCAGCTTTAAATCTTTGTGTAAAATGCGGCATAATGAAGATCTGTGCACATTTAAAGCAACAGCACGCTTCCGAATCGTGAGGTTTGGATCATCTCGAATAGACTGAGTAACACTGTCCACGTTTTCGGCTGTTCTTGATGTTCTTGGCCGCCCAGATTTTGGTTTCTCCAGAGTTGACCCAGTCTCTTCAAACTTCTCAACCCATTTTGCAATGAGTCGAGTGCTAGGCGCATCATTTAAGTGACGAATATGTCGAATACTGCAGAATTTTCTACGCGCTACAGTCGCCGAATTACCGTTCTTGTAAAACTCACGTACGCACAACGCACGGTCCGCACCAGAGAAACGCTCCATAGCGACTAAATTCCCAAGAGCCAGACTACCGACTGACATACCCCCCGCGCCCCTCAGAATAGTTGCTTTCGCGTAATAAGATAAGCAAATGTGAACTTACTTTTGAGACACCTTGTATTTTTTGGGATACCAAAGAACTTATGCATAACTTATGCACTGCATTGACTGTAAGAATGTTCTTTTATAGAGGAATGCGAACAAACGCTTCATTGTAAGTACAAAAAGGATACTATGAATACTGCTTTTTTTTTTGTATCTTATTTTAACTTGTAGCAATATGTCGTTCGTGTACGTTATTAAAAATATGAATTCAATTATTACAATTTTACGAAAGGGTGTTTTTTTTCACAAAATAGGGATATAAGTTTTCCTATTGTACGGTTTTACACAACAAATTTCTTTGGGAAACACAGGGTGTCCGCCGGGAAGGTATACTACTTTGTTTGTTTATAATTTTTGATTAAATGCAAGAGAATGGATCTTATATTGATAAATGTTTTATTTAATGTCGGCAATTATGTATCGAATACAATATCAGGTAAATGTCCACCTCTGCTAGTCTCACAAATGCGAGCCCTTTTGAGCACATTTTTCATTACATTCTCACACATTTCACGCGGTATTTCATTAATTTCAGCACGAATATTTTGTTTGAGTTGCTTAAGCGTTTCTGGTTTGTTTCCATAAACCTTGCTTTTTAGATATCCCCACAAAAAGAAGTCAGGAGCAGTCAAATCAGGCGACCGTGGAGGCCAATCAACATCACCATTTTTTGAAATAACTTGTTGTGGAAAGAGGTCTCGCAGTAATTCCATTGTAATCCTGGCTGTGTGCAGTGTGGCACCGTCTTGTTGATACCATGCAGTTGTGGCGTTAAAAAGTTTTCAATCATGTCACGATATCGCTCCCCATTCAGTTAGTTAGTTAGTTAGTTACCGTTACGCCGTTTTCATTTTCAAAGAAGTAAGGTCCAATGATTCTTCCTGACCAAATTGCACACCAGACTGTTACTTTTAATGGATGTTGTGGCCCATGCTTGGGCCTATCACCTACAGACCCTCTTTCTTTGAAATCATTCACTACACGATAAATAGTGCGTTTTCTTGGCACGTTGTTTCTCCCAAAAATTTCACGTAACTTTCTCATCGCCACTGTAAACGATGATTGCTTTTGATAAAATGTTTTAACGATTAAAACAAGTTGGCTTATCGAATATTTTTCCATAATAAATTTGCCACGTGTCTACTTCACGATTGGCAAATATGAACTGTCAAGACTAATGTTTACCAAAATAGCGGCAAAACAAAGTAGTATACGTTCCCGGCGGACCGGACACCCCGTACTTTGAACTTTTTGTTGTTCAACGGTTTCGTTTACTTTTTCGTACTTTTACTAAAACTTTCCTTCAAGGCTTACAAAGTTCTTGTAACGGTACTTATGGCCAATTTGCTTGAAAACGGTTAAACCACTTCTATTAAAATAACATAAGATTATAAACTGGAAATGATATAAAATGGCTTACATATTTGTTGGCTAGAAGTGCGCATAACGGTGTTTTTTTTTTGTTGAGAATTAAGGGGTTTAATCAATTTGCTGAAAAACTGTTAAAGATGCCATACCACATTTTTTGCGAACATTTTTGGTAATGCTACTATTTTTATTTTCTCATAATCGGCTCAAAGGATTTCGTTTTTCGTTTGGCATTTAAACTACTTTAGCAAAGTACTATAAAATCTTCTTCATGCTTATTTTGAGATTCGAATGAATAGTCAATTCTTTCGAATGTCTCTATTCATTCGAAAGATTCTTGTGTACTTTGAGATTCGAATGAAAAAGGTTCACTTTCGAATGATACCGCAAAATGAACTTAAATAAATTCAACTCTCAAAGTCAGCTGTTTGACATTTCTTGTTATACAGGTTGACCATACCTTGTTTTATTTGCGCGAGAACTCTTCTCTTTCTTATTAAAATATTTTTATTAGTTATATTTTGACGCGTTTAAAATTTAAAGTATACATTTTATGAATCGATATTATTAAGGATTTTGTTTACCCTTAATAATATCATCCATGACAACAAAGCAAAATAAAATAACATACATTCATATTTAATTACACGTCTCTCCCACCATATATTCGGCATGCATCTGGTCACTCTACCTTTATTTTGATTGCTGTTAGTAGTAAAATAAACATTTGCTTGGTGATTTGTTTTTAGTAATTAGAGTTGTTTTTTAGATAAAATAAAATGCTGCTTTCTTTTGTGGACAGTGCGAATGAATAGGACATCATAGAAAATTTTAAATAAGAGTAAAAAATAAAGTTGAAAAATAATTTTGTGCACTCGTCTTTCCTTTGGAGTTCTGTTTACATAGAATTTGAGTGGGACTATTTTATTAATGCTAATTGGAACGTGACCTATACCCACAGGATCAGAAATTGTCAATTAAAATTACTTTATTTAATTTTCTACAGATTATTCAGAATATATTACTATATTTACGTGTTTGTGAATCTATGCGCCAGGAAAAAGTGTTCGAATGAAAATTGACATTTGTTTCGAATGGATAGAATCTCAAAATACGCATAACCAATGAACTTTCGAAAGTTTGGATGAACTTTCTATTCTTTCTATTCATTCGAAAGTCAAAATACAGTCTATATGCGAATTCGACTCACTTTCGAATGAATTCGAATGTCAAAATAAGGCTGCTTATTGAGAAAAGATGATAAGGTTTTATTCAAGGGACAACATGCCTTAACCATAATTTGCAAAGTACTAATAATACTCAATTATATTTCACCCACTCTTTGAATATTTGAGCAAAAAAACTAATCTATCAGTTAAAAATCATTAAGTCACGTTCTGAATGCATCAGGTATTTAAATTGCTATTAACCAAGTTAATGTTCCATCTCAGCTCAAGTATAGTACAATATCTAAGGTAAAGCGACCTGGAAACGGTTCATACCTTAGTAAGCGAGACTATGCAAAAGAAAATAAAAATCAATAGCACCGACAAAACGATTTATTTTTAGTATGCAATTCACAGTGCACACACCCTTAAGTTTCCGGTCGTAGCACCGACTCAGTTCATATGGAATAACTCCTCAATTGCAATTGAATTTTTATTTTTATTTTGTTGACGATAACAATTGACATCAATACAGGCATCCATTAACTCGAATTGCGGCATTAGATGCAGATAATTGAAGAAGCCATTACGTAGCTACAGAAGTACCAATTTGCCAACAAATCGCGTCGCTGTACAAGGCTTAGACCTAGCTTTTGTATTACTAACACAATTCTAGTGTTTGGGTTGCGATTAAATTCGATTAAATTAAACCAGAACGCACACACGATGCCGGTCACACATTTGTTCAATACTCGTAGTGCATTCGCAGCACAAAATAAAAATAAAAGTATTTTTAAATTCCATGTAAACAAACTGAGAAACAATTTTATTGTAAGCTCTATTGAACTGAGCGAAAAGCAAAAATATGTTTCCTTCAATTCATTGGTTGTGTGTCGCTGAAAGATATTTTGCAACTTGGCGGATTCGCCTTGGTGCTATTGACCGCACGACACTTTGGTGGGGGATTAATTGTTCTCCCATTAAAGAAAGATCTCGGGGGAGATCAATAGAAATCAGTGATCGTGATGATAGGAACATTTGTAGTTATTTTCTTGCGAATGTGTGTTTAATTTTCATGCACGTGATTTTCAGTAAGTCAACAATTAAAACAATTTCATTGACAAAACATTACTGCTGTTCTTGCTCAATTAATTTGTTTGTTGAATGACATCACGATATTTTCTGATATACTGTATCCAATCTAGATTGAACGGGGAATTTATATTTTTCAGTTAAATAATTTTTCATTACTTTCTGTATTTCAGTAAAACATAACCTTTTACGCCAGTACATATTACAACAGGCGCGCTATTACGCTACACCAACTAAATTGATAAAAATTAAGAATTACGTACCTTACCCACTATCTATAGATAAATTACATATGTGTATATGTAAGAAACATGAAAAATATATAATCCATCTGGAACAGGTCATTGAATACCCTATCTCACTTTTATGAATCTATTTTTTCAAATGTGGGCCTTTCTGTGGGTGTATATTAAGAATTTTGCATATCGTTTTGAAAGGCCACTTTTTTGAAATATAGGCTGAGTTACAAATCGCAGCAACCCCGCAGTACTGCAACGTCAAGCGTTCCAAATCGCCAATATATAGCAGTGATGCGATGTATCGCGTTCTAAAATGCATTATGAAAGAAACCGCTGCGCAAACAAAAGCAAACAACGCATCATGAGTTATTGCGATGTAAGTTGACAGAAATTTTTTTTAAATGGAGGCATCTCGCAATTCGTAAGAAATTTATTATTTTAAGCTTAGTAATTAGTTAAAAAAATATGTTCTTTGGAATATATCACCACCGCTAATTTCTTAGATATTTTTATTGTTTGCACAAGCCGTTCCAAACGTCAAAGATTGTAAAGCATCGTGATGCATCGCAAAATGAAAACTTCGTAGCAACGCATCACAGAGGCAGTGATGCGTTCACGATGCGTATTTTTTTTTTGACGTTTTGGAACTCAGCCCAATCCAAACTCCAGAGTAATTAGACTCAACTGGTCTACGCCTACATATGTATGTATTACAAGTATTGGATGAGTGAAAAAATGCGAGCTCGAGGTAACAATCAATTCTGACATTACAATGATAGCATCCGATTTTGCCTGTATGTACATATGTATGTATGTACAGCTCCAATGGCTGCACCGATTTGCTTCAAACTTCATAACTTACTTCTGTTGCTTACTCCAAATGGGGCAAAGCAGGATTTCAGTTTTAGCCCTGTTATTAACAGCAGTTTTTTAAGGATAATTTAAAAAAAAAGTTTCTTCATGAACGGCTCTTAAGTTTTGATTACCACATATTTTGCTAAAAATGCGTATAACGGTGCTTTTCTTATAAATCTGGCTATTTATCAGCTAATTCTTAAAAGATTTCACTCAAAATGTGAGCAAAGTTTACTGTCGGAGTTGGCATTTAAACGTATGAATAAAGAATTTAAAAAAAAGATATCGACATGCTACAATCCGTCTGTAGTGGGTCGTCAAATACCATAACCTTTTCCTATATACACAGACAGCTTTTTTCCCTATTTTTTTTTTCAAATTTCTTATAAAATTACTCCAAAATGTGATCTTTGTTTAATGAAAGCAACTATAGTCTGGCCAACATAAGTACAGGAAAGATAGGGATGTTTATCTCTCATTCGCACTCTTTTGTTTTCCGTAAGATGCTATTCTAACAAAATCTCTTACAGAGTTGCCGCAGTGACATTTCAAACTATCAAAAATGTGAAAAAATATTTTGTAGGGTTACCGTCCTATTTTTTTAGATTGAAATTTTCATTGATTTTTTTTATTTATAAACCACTCTTGAAAAATCTCGACATTCAAAAAAACACTTCCTGCAATAAGGCAATAAAAGATATACATACCCTTCTTCTGTGTTCTGTTGAGATGAGCGTAAGGGTATGGGTAAATTGACCTGCTTCTGAAGTATTTTATTGTGGAAAATATTCTAACTATGCATTGTTGGTCAAAAGTATCTTTTTCCGAATTTAAGCATATACATACACTGGCGGCATTATCGAAGATTTTTTGGTTTGATTCTTGAGAGACGAATTGAAATGCAAAAATTAGTTTTCCTTTAATGGCTAACTAATATTGAAAGCTGTCGAATCATTTTTCGTTGATCAAACAAATAATGTAGAAAAATGCTGAAGAATTTGAAATCACCCATTCACTGCATTGCTTGAAAGTAAAAACTAAACATCCTATTGTACCCATTGCGTATATTATGTATTTTCAACGTACTGAAGATTGAACCCAAAAAGAGAGAAAAATGTATGCGTACAAAATGCAAAACATTAAAATATTTTAGAAAAGAAACATCTTACAATTTTGTAACTGCATTTTTACGTATTTTCCACACATTAAAAGAAATAAAATATCAGATCAAAACAAGATCGCCACGGTAACACTTATCATTAAGAACTTTTTTCAAAGCTCTAAAACCAAAAGCTCCTCAATAGAAACCCAAGGAAAAAAACTGAACGAGCTGCAAAACGGACATTGTTAACTCTGAATGAACATCAATAACTACCCAGATAAAGTGAAAGTAATCAAGAAGGAAAAGATACAAACAGTGAACTAAATAACAATAAACGTCATACAAAAGTTGCGTTTATCAAGTAATTTTTTTAAAATTGCAATTACTGAGTCAATAATATGATTTTAGATTCATTTAACGTGTTGCTTTTATCAAGGAGTTGCGCGTATCGAGGGTTGCTTCCATTTAAGAAAAAAACGGTTTTTTAAAAGAACCGCGCATGCCTAACGATAACGTACGGAAGATTTGTAGAGCAAGTGAATGAATATCTACATATTTGTTTAAGTCCCCCCTTTATATGAAAATACGGAAAGAAGTTAATATTTCTAAAAGTGGTCGTGTCAGTGGGCGGGTTTAAAAAATTTTTCACACTTGTATTGCTTACTTTTGACCTAGCTCAAAATTTGAGGCCCAAAAACTGGTGACACACGAACCGACTAACGGAAATTGTTCAATCGGCACAGCTAGTGAGGCTGATTGGGTCTATCTTCAATATTTCTCTACCTTTCATAACATGTAGGCATCAAACTTAATTTACGGTATATGGTATAATGAAATCGATTTATCAATCTCAAAAATACATTTAAAGTTCATTATCTCAAGAAGTTCATTTTTGTACTTAGTGAGTTTTACCTTTTAAAGAAAGATATATATTTGCATAAAATCATAGAGTTTCATTTCATATGTACGTTTTTAAAATAATAGCATAAATGTGCACGTACTTACTACACTCTTATGCACTTTATTATACCCTATCCTAAGGATAAATTAACGTTGATACCTAGATAGTTTGTAACATAGAGAAATATTGCAGACAGACCAAGTATAAGTACCTACATGTAAGTATATAAATATATCCTAAGACAGCGAACAAAATAATGATGCTTTTTATGACTTCTTTGTATTTTTTTTTCCATAATATAGCTAAGTTAATTATATATAATTGATTATTATAAAAATTAAAATTTATAATTGAAAATAATTAATATTAGGCTATAAGCAGCCCATAGATCAGTGGTTCCCGACCGGTGGGGCATGCCTTCCAAGGGTGGCATTGAGTTACATGTATATTTAGTTCAGATCACAAAATACAGTCCACTTCGGATACTTGCATATATCTTTTCAGAGTTTCAAGCTAAGGCAGTTCTTGAGCTAAAGTTTTAGAGCCGAATACCGCCTGAAGAGCGTAGTTTAAAAGTAATATCAATGGTATTTTTCACATTTACCAAGCAAGTGTGTAAAGTGTTAGCACTGTGGAGCTGCTACTTCTTGTAAAAAGGTCCACTTCTGACACCTTCGTATCTCGTTTTTGGCGATACGCAATTTGTAGCATTGATCACATACATATGAGTTGTACAAGAACCGTGTGAATTGGTTTGATAGATTCACAACTAACTGAGTGTACGAAGTGGACGTCTAGCAGAGGAGAACGCAGTAAGTAGATACTCGTGATCTAGTTCTTCTTCTTTTCAAGGTGATTGTTTTCTACTCCAAATATTTCCGAAGCTTTTTAGTATACAACAGAAAATACAGTGCACTTCGGACACTTGCATACATTGTGTCAGCTTTCGCATATCGTCTTCGGAATCTGAAGCCATGGCGCTGCATTCACTGACGGTGCATGCACGAAATGATGCCTTAAACTAGTACAAAAGTGTCTTAGACATTCTAATCCTAAGTCCTTTGATATTTTTTCCCATGTACCAAGAAATGTGAGTAAGTGTTCGGAGTGGGACGGCCTCAGCTGCAACAGAAGGAAATAAAAAGTGTCAGCGAAGCCCCAAAGCTAGTCACGCCCACTTTTGAGATATAAATACTCCACAAAACCTTATAATTCAACAACCACTCATTTATTTGAAAACATCTTCCCTCTGATTTATGTATAACTCATGACAACAGTGGATTTGCAGCATGAGCTTCTTGAAAATACCACATAGACTCCTTGTCATTGGACAGGGCCTTATATAGCTCGGCGATTCTTTTCAAAATTTTCGGATCCTTGACATAATTCAGCAAATTATCAAAGACTGACTTCGTCTCTTGCGTGACTTGCATCAGTTGGTAGTTTGCCATGGCATTGCATGGAAAAGGAAATTTCTTCACCAGATCCTCGAACAAATCCTCAGCATTCTTAGTATTACCAGTCTTTCTCTCAACCAGGGGTAAATTATAGATAGCCTCATAGAACTTATCCTCCGATTCTATTGCCCTTTCAAAGACTCTTCTTGCCAAATTGTAGTCACCATGTACCATCCTCCAAACACCGAAATAATTATAAGCCTTTGCACTTGTGCAATCCTGCAAGATGTGCTCAACCTCTGGATAATTTTTCAAATTCAAGTAGACAAAGCTTAGATTGATTTTAGATCTTTCTGTCAGCTTTTTGACATTCCATTGGAATTTTTAAAAAACTGCAAGGATTCATTTATTTTGCCAGCTTTCATCAGACTAACTAGACGAGTGACTTCTAAATTGTCGGCAATCCATGCAAAGTTTGTTATTCGAATTATATCTAGGCACCAATTGAAGCCATCTTCTTTGTCTTTTTCGAGGAATGGTGCCAGAAGGAAGACGAGTTTTTCAATTTTTTCAATTTGTCCCTGCTGATCCAGGCTTTTTTGACTTCCCAAAGCATAAGCGCACAGGAAAGACTGACCGATGGCATCAACTTCTAATATGTACAACATAGACCCTTTCCCAGCGAACTTCTCAGCCTTTTCGTTACCTTCGATATCGTTTTGCGCTGGTATACAACTGAGGCTTACCGCTTTGGGCATGGATATCTGGTTTAAGAGTGATTTTCAGGTTTCAGGGATTTGTAGGCCTCGACCTAATTTCAGTATAATCCAGACCCTGGTTGCCAGTGAACCTCTTTTCAATGCTATAACTCTAACGTATAACCTCAGCAGACTGCATGATGGCTGTGACTTCGCACTGAAAGAAGCTGCAATCGTCGTTTATTCTATAGGAATGGTTTATTCCTAGGACTGCAGAATAAACTGCACCTAACTTAATATTGACTTCTATTTTAAAATATTCAAGAAATTAATAGGTACATAACCAATTGGAAAATTCGAAAGAAAAAATTAGAAACATGACAAAGCAATTTTTTAATTTCGGATGTGTGAACATCTCACCGTAACGATAACAATTAACACTCTCTGTGACATGTTCCCCATCGCCGCATAAACAAACACGTAGGTATCGTTCATGATCAAATAGATAAACTTACGCTCGGGGTATAGGGGACCATCCCCTTTATTACAACTAAACATATTTACGTTCTCTTGTCGCGTGTATAGAGATAAAAAACTCTCCGCATATGTACTTATAAACATTTTGCGTTTATATCGAAATGCCGGCGATAATAGTTACAGTTTTCACCCCATCAGAGCACAGGGGAATTGGATGGCTAATTGCAATTTAATCTCTTCACTTATGCCATGATGCCATATGACGAAATTATGATGAATCGTTTCTAAACGTTTTGATCTCGAGTTATGCCCATTATACCTACCATTTGCAAACAGTATCACCCACACAGACGAGCACCTTAGAGGAAATATCATACAAGATAAAAAAAAACTTACCACAGTTAGAAAAAACAAATTGGCCTAGGTACTATCGTTGTTGGCGTCTAACTGGATCGATTTCAATGAAAGATGCAACAGTAGGGAAGCCCGGAAGTAGCAACAAACACAGAGATGAAACTCCCTCGACACCGTACCACACTAGGAGCACTAGTATTAGTTCTCCTCAAGCACAAAGTTTTTTTCTTTTTGTTCACTAAATACACCGCAGAGTAAAACAAACCGAAAAAGGTAGAATTATCTAATAGGCCACCGGGTTCATCTGAGTCAACAGGGGAAACGTATTAGCTCTTATTTACCAGAAACTATAGTGCAGACTATAGACTATAACTGGTAGTCATTTTTGCACCACCCGCCGATTGATTAATTTATACAAAATATTGTATATCTATTTTGGGCTTAAAAAAAGGAATATAAAAAATATCGGGGGTAAAAAATTCCACTGAACACCCATTCGATTGAGTGCCAAAATGCGAAACCGCGAAAAACTCATCAACCGATACAATGGAGCGCACAAAAAAAACTGAGTGTACGAGTGTATTTTTCTCTGAACTCTAGCTGAGCGAAGCTGCAAAAATTACATGCTTTGCAGAATAATCGTTCTATTCGAGTATCGAATATGAAAAGTAATGTTGTGTAGAATAACAGCTGATTGGTTGTGGTCATGGATGAAGAAGGGTTACAGCAGGTGTTGGGCAATGTACTCGTTTATATGAGCGAATTGAATGCGGATTCAATTCGGTAGCATATATGGGGTGGTTAAATTTTAAGGGCCGATTTTGAATGTGAACCACACCTAAACGTCGTTTTTTTCTGCATTTCATTTGACTAACTCAATTCAAACCACGGAAAGCTACACAATCAAGCAACGCGTTAAAGTTATTCCGGCTTATTATGAAAATGGGCGTTCAAATCAAAATGCATGTCGTGCACTTCGTGATTTTTTCGGTCAATTTAATCGTCCAATCGGAAAAATCGTGCAAAAATTTGAGCAAACCGGGTTTGTTGGAGATGTGAAAACACCAGTGCATGCTCGTACCCACAAAGAGTGACTGTTTGGTGCGGTTTATGGACTGGCGGCATCATCGGGCCGTATTTTTTCAAAAATGAGGCCGGTCAGGCAGTTACTGTGAATGGTGTTCGCTATCGTGAGATGATAACGAACTTTTTATGGCCCGAATTAGAAGATATGGACCGTTGGACTTCTTTCTTTGGGGTTATTTGAAAGAAAAGGTGTACGTCGATAAGCCAGCAACAATTCAAGAGCTGAAGGATGAGATAATTCGGCATATTAACGGCATAGAACCTCAATTATGCCTCAGCGTCATCGAAAATTTGGACCATCGGATGGAGGTGTGCCGCCGAGATCGCGGTGGCCATTTGCCCGATATTTTGTTCCATACATAATTGAAACATACCAATATTATCATAATAAAAAGAAATGACAATAATTTCATAAATAAAACCCTAAAACTTAACCACCCTTTACATGTATGTAATTTTAGATTGGATTGCGACAGGGTTGCATGTACACCGATATCGAAAGATCGAATTTGGCAAGTAGAAAATGAAGAGAGAAAGAAGAAATAAAATAATTCGTTGTGGCGGCAGAGAACAAAAAGGTTTTTTTTTCATACGAATGAGATATACCGCTGGAGCGATGAAACTAAGATAAGACACGCGGACAAGGACGCGGACGAACACTCGAGACACTCGAAAGTGAGGGAAAGACAGTTAAGAAGTAAAAGTGGAAGCCTATGTCTGGCGGGTAGAAAAATTTGAAAGATTTTTTCGTATTCTCCTTTGGTAATTTTCTACATTTAGCGTTGACTTCGCGTCATCCTCGAGAATTTTTGTCCGATCGTGTTCCAAGCGTGTGCCTGCACACAGTAAAATTGTAAATAAAGAAAGAAACAGAAATATCAAGATCTCTTGTACACATAAAAAGGTCCGTTCGCGTACTTTTTCGTACTAAAATTCGTAGATTATCAAATTTCGAAGAGTGGGGGTGAAATTCTCTTAGAGAGCGCTAACATTACGAAAATGTAAACGAACGGGTTGATCAAGAAAAAGATGGAAATACACTGGTTTAACAGCTTTGACAGTTTTCCCAAACCAGCCCACAGAAATTTCTTGCACTAAAATTCGTAGCATGGGGAAATTGTGAGCGCACTCTTCTGTGAAAAACTACGAAAATTCTCCGTACGCGAACAGCTTTTCGTAAAAATTCTCTGTTTTAGGAGGATACGCGAACGGACCTAAAGTAGCAGAGAGCAAAAGCAAACTGTTTTAAATCTTCGTGTCTAAAAGTTTGAAATCCGGAATCCAGTTATCTTAACTGTGTCATCCCAAGCATAGACCAACATTGGGAGTGTCCCCACTATGGCCTTGGAAACAGAACGTGGTCCCTTAACATCGGCACAGCAAGAGTGGGAAACCTTCGACGAAGCAACGCAAATATGTTTTTGTCCCGAATCGCAGGAAGAAAGGGAAACCTCCGGCGAAGTCATACAAATAAGTTTTTGTCCAGAATCGCCGGCCACATAAGAACAAAAAGTTTGCGCTGGCTGAATCTTTGTTAAAAATCAACGAACAAGAAAAAAAAAAACAATAGAAACCGAATTTTAAGAAAAAAATCATATTTATTTCAAATAATATTTTGTGGTTGCAGCATTTCACACAAAGTTTGACGCCGATCTGTGCCTGCATCAA
The DNA here is from genome assembly GCA_949716465.1 of Chalcosyrphus nemorum. Taxonomy (NCBI): domain Eukaryota; kingdom Metazoa; phylum Arthropoda; class Insecta; order Diptera; family Syrphidae; genus Chalcosyrphus; species Chalcosyrphus nemorum. The sequence continues at coordinate 73,798,278 of OX454333.1, forward strand.
GCACACTCTCTGCACTTGGGTATTCAATTGTACCCAAGTTGGTATTTTCTGACAAATTTTCCATAAATAAATCATCCTTCATAATGCATATGTTTGTTGTGTAAAAGACATGCACTCATTATTAAATTTGTCACAGAACATAGATCTGCGGAACCTTGCTTTTAGCACTTCTACAATTATTCCTTTGAGTTTCCGTCAAGATGCCGTGATCTTTGAAAGGTGGCACAAAAAGGATGGTTGAAGGATAGGCAGAATCTCCCAGGATAAAAGAATTACATATTTGGAAATAATTCGCCATAATTTGTCTGCACCTTTCTACACAAACAGCCGGTTCTACGAAGGACTCGACTATCGTGAAGTGACCCTGGTTCATCGCAGAAGATATCGGTGAACATTTTGTTGGTGTCTACACTGTTTGCCGAACAACGCTATAACTTTGTTCCCTGTCGAAATAGCACTCTTTCTCTGTTCTTGGTGCTTTGATGCCGATTTGGGTGTAATCTATTGCTCCAATTACTCCCGGTATTATTTTTTTTTTCCTGAAACATTCGAATTGTTCCTTCCGGTACAGATCCTTGAGGCTATTTTATGTAATTATGGCTAATAGAAATGAGCCAAGAACAAAGTTCTCCTCGATCCTATTCTTGATATTTTTCATGAGATAGGGATGGCAAGAAATCGCTCTGTGAATACATTGGGTCCGTTCACAGAGAATTTTCTTAGTTTTTCGCAGAAGAGAGCGCTCACGAAAGAGTAAGAAATTTCCGCATGCTACGAATTTTGCTGCAAGAAATTTCTGTGGGCTGGTTTATGAAAACTGTCAAAGCTGTCAAACCAGTGTATTTTCTACTTTTTCTTGTTCAACCTCTCTTTTAGAGAATTTTACCCCCACTCTTAGAAATTTGATAATCTACGAATTTAAGTGCAAAAAGTACGCGAACGGACCTATTGCTAAAACAAGGAAGAAAAACAAAATAGTTAAGCGGTGATGGTCACTTTTTTGTGCCACTTTTGAGTTAGCGGGTAAACATATGCGTACAAAAAAAGGCACCCATAGACTTTCGTCTTCGGTAGATTTGTCCGTTGACTCAAACAAGAGCAAAACTACCACCGATTTTCAATGTATTCTGACGTTACCGGCAAAATTAAATCGGTGCTCACGCGCACATTCTTAAACGACGATAGTTTTTATGGGCGCAGCCCCCGTTAGCAACCCATAGAGGACCAAGGGCTAGCTTCTCACAACTGTACATGTTGTGCGGGGTATACATTTCGGCACATACAGAAGGGACCTATAGTTTTACGCCGTATCCGAAGGGCAGAGGGGCTTTAGAAGCTTTCTCATGACAGTGAATACTCTTGAATGTTTGTCAGACACTCGGAAGAGGTAGGGCCGTGAAAAAACGTTTGATGGTATTTTTCTGGATTCGAACTTAGAACTTATTTGTCACTTTTACGTGTAATCCGAAGTGGAACGAAATTAAAAGGGAATTGTATCAATGTAGTGCGTTGGACTACTGCGCAAGCGGTTCCGAGTTCGAATCCAGGAAAATACCACCAAAGTTTTTTTCCGGCCCCACCTCTTGCGAGCGTCTGACAGACATCCAAGAGTATTTACTGTCATGAGAAAGCTTCTCAAAAACCTCCCTGCCCTTCGGATACGGCATAAAACTGTAGGTCCCTTCTGTACGTACAGAAATGTACCACGTACAATACGTACAGCTGTGAGAAGCTAGGCCTTGGCCCTCTATGGGCTGCTTACGGCCAAATATTTTTTTTTTTTTTATCAATGACAAAAAGCGGAAGACCGTCACGATATAATTGCGAGAGTATTCAAGCTGAAGTTGAAGGTGATGATGGATGCGATCGTGAAGAATTGAGTGTTCGGCATTAGACGGTGTTGGATGTATTCGGTCGAGTGGTAGAAACGCAGTCTACCCCACGCACATATTCTAATTTGGCCAACGGTTACGGGCAAAACGGAGTTATGCCGGGTCCAGCTAGTCTTTAATAGTTCTCTATGTTACAAACTTTATATCAAACTTAATATACCCTCAGGATAGGGGATAAGCACGACAATTGAATAGTGTATGGAGTGTTTAATGAAAAAACAGACCTTACACGATTTAATTCAGTCATCAACTTAGTCAACAATGAAATCAACTCGTGTGAGGCTTTGTCATTTGATCGATTTGACGGCTGACGATTTTGTTGATGAAAAATCAAATGATTTTGTTTAGGAAAGGAATAGGGTATTACACAAAAACTTTTAGGTATATAAAGCAAGGTATTTTTAAAACCAGTGAATAGGAAAAGTACCGTTATACATATTTATAGCAAAAAAATATCAATTTCACTTGTGAAGGATATTCATTGGAGTATAACATCTTTCACGTCTTTCTTCTTCCCCGTAAACGAGGAAAGCTGTCGCTTCCAAAACTATGGAGCTGTTTTCGATGGCCACCATACCGTTTAGAACGTAAACCTGCGCTTGATGACGGTAAGAAGCTAAAATATGTATGGTTAATCGTCTGGGTTTCTACTTAGTTATGCTGTTATTACTACTCCTTTGCCAATTGCAGCATATACATACATAGTTTCAAACTAAAGAACTGCAAGGTTGACCCTTGCTTTTTCATTGCCTTGGTCCCTCTCATTTTGAGATGAGCACTCATTGAGTTTATGTATACACTCCATTGCTAGGAGACGTATATACTTCTTTACCTATATTTATTTGTTTCCCGCATCTACTAACTGGTTGTTTTTGATTTTTTAATTCTAAAGTAATATTTTTACTAACAACTTAACCTTCGTTCAGGTGATCCTTTGCATGCAGCAAAGCAACCATCTCGTCTTGATTAACCGAGTACTCTGGGGCCTCCAATATCAATTTTTTTTTTATAAAATATCCTTTTCAATCAGCAAAACTCCCCTTTTTGCAACCTGAACATACTCCACCGTGCTTTTCAATGCGCCATTTGTTAGAAATAGTTTTCAATCCTTCTATTTCACTCTTAGAGCCAAGCATCCTTGCAATTAAAAAAGCCCACTTGTTTACAAAGATGCCGACCACAAGCCAAATTTATCTAGTTCAATTGAAAACACTCAAGCTCCTCACTGAATCTTATTTTATTCCATCTTTTGTTAAAAAATAAAAAAAAGAACGTATCACTGCCGAACTTAAGCAACCAAAGCAGATGCTGTCTTGGATTCGTATTTCCAGTTTGGTGGGAGTACGCTCTTCGTCTTGTAGTATCTAGCGAGCCTGTGGATCCTGGACTCGACAAGAATCAAACGGAACTTGCCGTCCTTGTCCTTGCGATTGCGCTCCAAATGCTTGCGGATGGCGACAGCCCTCTTGATCAAATGGTACAGATCCTCTGGGATATCGGGCTTCAGACCCACCGATTTCATAATACGGAGGATCTTGTTGCCATTGACGAAGCGCACTTGTGCAACTCCATAAGAATCACGGAGGATAATACCTAAAGATTAAAAAAAATATAAATGTTTACGATGTCGGACCAGCATAACCTTAAATTTTTATTAACTCACCAATCTTGGATGGGGTCATACCCTTCTTGCCCAGTTTCTTGATCTGTTCTCGGACATCCTCAGCGTTGAGTTTCAGCCATGAGGGGACTGTCCTTCTGTAGGGAAGTGCTGATTGGGAAATACCCTTACTGCAGAAATAAAAACGAGATTTAGTGGAAACGTCAACTAGCGGCTAGAGCACATGTGAAAGCACAACGAAAAAATGCCACAAAATTACGCAAAAAACATATAAATTTCAATCGGATGTATAGTTAATGAATCAATTGATGTTTTATGAGAGTTTTTTGAACGAATTTATGGCATTTTATTAGCAAATTTTGTATTTTTACCCAGGAGCGTGCATACGACCCATCTTGTCAGATTTTTAATGTACACCGAAAAGAACGGAACGGAAGTGAAGAGTTGAACAACATGGCTGCGAATGCGGTATGGGAAACATTAGAAAATAAAAATAAATTGTGGCAACTTAAAGTAGACTTTACATCTTTGCACTTTAGTTTTTTTTCAGATGGCTTATGGAATATGTGATGGGAGCAGTTCTGCCCAATTCTATGTATAAGAAATAGTGATACCACAGATGCAATAATTGGCTTTCTATAAAATAAAAAAAATTATATTTTCTTTGTAATAATATATGAGTAATCTTTTCCATAAAAGCCATATGTTTTTCGAACTAAAAAAAATGACAGCGATGAGTCTATAAAGGACCAAGGCCTCTTCCGACTGCAAAAATTTTGTACAAAAACGTTGTACATTTTCGGATATTTGTGATACTATACAGAATCTTAAAATATTACTGAAGCAATTAGGTCTATTTAAGTATCTGTCAGGCTTCGATTACAAAAGATATTTTATAATTGGTATTCTGAATTTTAAATTTTTATAAAACTCTGTTATGGAACTCCGAGAACTAGAGTGTGTTACGAAACTCTTAAAGCAAACAACTGACCACATCGGCAGCAAATCACAACATTATCCTGCTAACAAAAAGCTGCAAATAAATATAATGTTTTACTTTCATTTGTTATTATTTTTTAATTATTTATTTATTGGCAAAATGCTTACGTCTCTTAACAAATAGAAATTGTCGATTTATTTATATGCATCATAGCGTACAAAAGAAACTTTAGTAAATATTAAATGAATAAAACTCATTGGTTTATGCATATTTATCACATTTGTGTGTTAATACCATCATTGATAAAGGTTCTTCGAAAAAAGTCTGGGTTTTGCTACCATCAAATTTGACATCTTATAAAAACTCCGCTACTTATATTTTAAAGCCGCCGCAAATAAAATGTAAATTATTACAAATTAAAACGCTCTATTAACCCATGCAAAATCTAAACAAATTCACTGAAGTCTTTCATAGCAGCCAACCGTCAAATATGTACGCAACCATTTTTTTTTTTTGCCAAATTGTACTTCTTGAAACACACCACTCACACCACGGCAAAACAAAAAGCCACCACCGACATACAAAAAACCAAAATGGCTGAGTTTATGCAGAAAATCGAGTGAAGTCAGTGCCACAGACAGAACTTTTTTTTTTACAAATAAACCTCAGAAATTACTTCAAATTTTGCAACAAAACCATCAGAAAACTCAACAGTAACCGTTTAACTATATATTTTCTATAAATTAAAGCCTGGAAATATAAAAAAAATCATCAAAAAAGTGTAGTGAAGAATAACAAAAAAAAATCAGAAAATTCCTCTTTTTTTTATAATTAGAGCCTATATATATACAGCGATATATATGTATAAAAAAAGAGACTCCCAAAACTATTATAATTGTTTATCTAGTGGAATTTAGAATATAAATATTGTAAATTTTATGTATTTTCTTCATTTTTCCACCCGACCCCACCGCCTTTGCTGCTAATTTGTTTTTTTTTTGTTTCCACTTGAATGTGAATTATGTCCGGCGATTCCGGTGATAGCAGTGATTTCAGTGCAAAACCATCATGCAGCAGGCGTACCGCCAACAACAGACGTGGTAGGAATGACGCTGCAGCGGCTTCTGGGTCCTCGGCAGGCGGTGGAAATGGCAAGAAAAAGCGTCGCATTGTAATGCGTATTGAATTCGATGATGACTCTGATGAGGATAGTAGTGGTAGCTCCTCTGGGAGCAGTTCGGACAATGCACATCGTGCTGCCGGCAATGATGTTGACGATATTAAGCCATGTTCGAGCAGAAAACTGCGAGGTAAACTTGGTAAAAACAAAAATTTCGTCTTTAGCAGCGATGAAGATGCTGAGCTGATGCCGGGTACCAGCCGCAGTCAACGACGACGACGCAATCGCCAGAGACTGGAAGATGATGATGACGACGAGGAGGAGAGGGAAGAGAAGAGTCACAGAAACAACGTTGGAAGGGGTTCCAGCATAAGCCGTGAGGTAAAAATCATTCGCTCAACATTAAGAGTGTGACAAAAAAGAGAAAAAAAAATATTCGTAATTTTTGTCTATTTACAGCTGATTTTTTTTTTTTTTGTTGTATATTTTATGTAAGAACAAACATTTTTAACTTTAATTTGAAGTTAAAAGAGAGATTGTACTAACAATTGATATGTGCGCAATAGCTTTTAAACAGAAGAACGAATGTGTATCATACAATTTTTCTTATTCTTTTTTTGTTTGATTGTGTAAGGTGTTTCAGTTGCATATTATAGGCATATATTTGTCGGCGAAACAGGTATATACACTCGAATGAAGGAGATAAGAGGCAATTTAGACGATGGAAACATTTATAAGCGAGGGCAGAAAAGATTTTGAATTAATTAGACACATTTTGGAGGGACGTCATTCCTCTTTTGTTATAATGTATAGTCGTTAGCTGACGTATTTAATTTTTAATTTAATTGTGTGGTTCATTCGATTGCGTATTTTTGAGGTTGATTCTCATGTTTTTAATATGCAGGGTTCATACATTTGCCATGCTTATGGTAGGTAGTGGATGATAGTTATTTTATTGAGTGTGCGTGTGTTTATGATTCTTCAACATTTAGCCGGTTTAGGGTGTAAATAGAGTTGTAGCCGGTTTGTCTGTACCAACCGGGAGTTTTGGTGCGTGTCTCAAAAAAGTATAACTTTTTTTTTCAAATTTCTGTCATGAGTTCCTAAGTAATTAAACGTTTTCTAAACAATTGGTGCTAAAATATCTTATTTTCGGATCTAGAGCAGGTGGTGCTGTCATCCGATACTTAATTCTGTCTTTCTTATATGTTATAGGAAGGCTAAGTTCTCTCAGAGTTGATGCAGGAGGTTGACGAATCCTACTCTTTCAATACACGTAAATAGGGCCCCGAAGTATTTGAATTTCTCTTTACTTTTGCATCGTCACGTATGTACATTTACAAACCTATTAAAAGCGCGCTGAAATTCTGTTTAGAATTATTCATTCCCACACCTGCGCTGTAACTTTCAGTCTATATTAGAAAGCAAAGCAGGGTTAGCGAGGCGCAATGCCCATAGTAGAGGATAATGTTTTAGTTGCGTTTACGTTGGAAACCTCAAAATTTTGTTCTAATTGAACAACGTATTCATAAAAATGCGTTATACGAGGTCTTCCACGTATCATACACTAATTATATGTACATAAGAGCATGTTCTCTACATCTCAAGCTTAATACTTATAATATTCTTTAAATCTCCATAGTTTAACTCTATATGTTTTTAATAGTCTTTCACATGGGCATAGAGCTTAAAACAAAATTATAAAGGAAACCGGGGTAAGGCTTATTATAATGAAATAAGGACGATATTTCTGTATCGACAAGTAAAAATTGCTAAAGTTCATTTTTAAGACGAGGAGCTTAAAGTTTGGATTTTGGGCCGTAAGCAGCCCAAGGTGTTAAAGGCCATAAGAGATCCTAGGCTTCCCGCAACTGTACGTGTTATCCGTGGTACACATTTTTCCACATACAGAAAGGACCTACTGTTTTATGGCAAAAGGGAAAGAGATTTTTTTGGAGAAGCTTTCACATGAAGGTAAGATGTAGGGCCGTGAAAATATTGATCGTATGTTTCTGGATTCGAACTTGGAACCCAATGAACAGAAGTCCAACGCACTAACCACTGAGTCCAGGTTAAAGCCAGCTCAACTTTTACCAACAAATGGATTTTTGCTTGTACAAAATAAGCGTTTAATTATTAACTATGTACAGGCCATCTCGTTTGTGCAATGTGTTTGCATTTATTTACCTCTATGACAGTCTTAAGGCCTGTATTGCAGAATGAATCGAGTTGAGTTTTGTTGCTTCATTTTTAGCCTTTTCCATTTTTCAACCTATCCTCTACTATTTGAAAAAGATATTGCAATAAATGTTACTAATGAGAGCAGGAACATTCAATGTAGCTAAAGAGAAAGTGCAGTCCACAAAAGCCCTTCCCTGGTTATAACAATCAGCTAGAGGTCAAAGTATAAAGTTGTTTATGTCGTATGGATATCGTTTAGCCCTGTATATTATGTACTTTATTCGCACAGCTAAATCTTATAAATTGGCTTTGGAAAGAAACTCCCTTTTCAACTGCTTCCTATGTTTTATCTAAAATCTGGAGTCAAACTGCTGCCGAGTTGTTTCCGACTTGTTATCTGTTAGAATATGAATTTTAGTTATGTTCTCGCAATCGTAAGCGCTTAAGTTCAAAATGAGAATTGGGAATCTCTCTTCCACGTTGTGGCTAATTTTACGTAAATATCTTGCCCTACACTCTTACAAATTAATTCAAGAACTGAAGCCTTCTGATCATTTCAAGCGCCTAAATTTCTCCAATTGGGCTCTGCCAAATTTGAATGAAATCCTGAATTTCCCCGAAACATTATATCTTCAACCATAAAGCTCATTTTTAGCTATTTCAGCAAATTATTGATACGATATTGAACAACAACTAAACCACATGTACTTCAAGAGACTCCATTGCATCTAATAAGTGTCATTGTGTTTCATGCCGCAGATTCATCTCCGTTCAACAGTATTTTTTTTTTATGTCACGGTCAGTGAAATTTGCGCCAGGTTGAAAGACTATTTTTTGGCCAAGATTGGATGAAACTGACATCAGTAATTTGTGGTTGAACAAGGTGTTATCATATGCCGCACAGCTGGTCAAACAATTGATCTATTGTAGTCAAATTTGATAATCGTAGAATCTCGAGAAATGGCTCGGTCGAATGGCTACTTCGCTCAAGCGATTTAAGTCGTTGGCTTAAGCCACCAGGCTAACAACAGTTGACGAGATTAGGAACGATACCGACAGCGAAAATAATACTGTCATGAGAAAGCTTCTTAAAAACATTCTGCCATTAGGATACAGCATACGACTAGGTGCTTACAAAAATGTATTCCGTTGAATAATAAATAAAACTGTTGCACAAATTCTTTCTCTCAGTAAAAATTATCATACATGCATAACATACCTTAACTACCAGAATTTAAGGCACACATAGGACACTAGGTACCATGGTGATACCATCTGTACGTATGAGAGAAAAGAAGACATTGGCATTTAAAGTAAAATGCGTCAAACTGCACCTTAGGGCTTGTAAATGAAAAATAATTGCTTAACGCCAGCCCGGAGGGCCTGGGAAATAGGAAACAACATGTCCATGTCATGCCCGATGAAATTAACAATTTTTTGATGAAACACTTTTCCCCAGTCATTTCTATTGCACTCCTGTTGTATTGTTTTGGTATAGTAGTAGTGGGATCATATTCCACAACATCACTATGTGCCGGTATATTTTATTCGGATCGTCAGTTGTTGTTGAGGTTTTGCTTTCGATTGTCAGCATTGCGGGTAGCCTACGGCAATTCACTTTGTTCATCCCTAGTTGAGATTGATGGCTTCTGTGTAGATAACTGTTTCGTCAACCGACGGTGCTCCACCACTGCCTTCAATTTATTTTACGACTTCAGTTCGCCCGGGTGAACAAAATCTTAAAGTGACTACAGAACTTGTATTGGGGAGCCCTAAATTTCACAATCGCAAACAAAGTCTGTAAACAATTATTCATTTTGTCAGTTATCCATATTTTGTTGAGAATTCTGTCACTGGGCAATATTTAAAAAGAAAGAGTTTAGGGTCCTGGACAGTATTTTTTTAATTTAAAAGAAATTTGGGTATTGGACACATTTATTTCTCAAATGTACATGTACGCCATTACCATCTTAGTTTGCTATGCCATTTGAAGAAGGCCGTAATTAGTATGAATGCTGTAAGGTGAAAAGGCTGTGATCCTTTTACTCCGGATCATTTAAAACTATAACTTACCCATCGAAGCGTGAATTTGTCTATACATATCTATTCTCGTTAATATTGATCCCTTCTATCCGTTTCCCACTACCCAACCGTCGATATACATATGTAATACTTTCTGATTGGATTTCTGATGTTTATTTGTTCTAATTGACCAATCAGAATGTTTAATGTATCATGAAACTAGATTAGAAGATCGCATGAATGAAGAAATTATGAGATTAAGCTTCTCTTGTTCTTTACCCGATGCAAAAGTTTAACAACTGTCTGACAATTTTCAATTCACAATTTGTAACTTCAATTGTTACTAGCTTCATATTGACTAGGCAATGTTTACATAATTCAAACTGATTTGAAGTGAGCGTCAGCGTAACCTAATGGGTAATACCTACAACGATGTGAGTCTAATAAAGGGTCTATCATATTTTTTATTTGCATAACTATTTTGTGTTTTTGAAAGAAACTCACTTATTAACTTTGTTTTAGTGATGCTCATTTTCAGCTTACTGGGTTTGTCAATGAGCAAAATATGCGATAAAGGACAGAAACAAACTCACTTATGCGAGAGACTTAATTGCATCTGCAAAAAAATGTCGGTGAATTTCATGTCGGAAGTGTAATTGCGCCGTAGTTAGGGATGCCAGATTTCAAAAAATTCTCTGCGGGACACTTTCCACACTCAATGTACACATAGCAAAACAACACAGCAAAACTACGAAGACAGAATAAAGGGATACTTCAAACAAATAGAGACGCTTAGTAGGGGGTTAAGCGGAAGAAGTCAAGAAAACTAACCGGAGCTTAGCATAGGAGGTGATCAGAGATCTCTATTAAAGATGAGCGACAATTTAGTACGACCTTTGATGTGGTTGTAGAGATCTGATGGCTGCCTGACTGTCAGTAAAAATGCTAATATTTTTAACAGATAGTACGCTATACTTTAGCCAAAACAGTGCTTTTTTTATTGCCATTATTTCCATCTGAAATAAGCTGGAGTGATCAGGAGGCGGAAAGAGATGCTTAAGTAAAGCACAGAGGAGTAAACACCGCCATCAAATCCATCTAAGGTCTTAGATCCATCAGTGTAGATATGAATCGTTCCGATATGCACCTGCTCAAGATTAGACCATAGGTCACGAGCTGGAATATCCTATCCTAAGAGTATATTAAGCTTGACACATAGTTTGTAATATAGAGAAATATCGAAGATAGACCAAAAATTGGTAACACACGAACGGACATGGCTTAATCGACTCGGGTCATATATCATATATCTGAAGTTATTAGTTGATGTTTACATTTGAGGAGCAGAATATACCATACAATAGTTAAGAGCATTTAACATTTAAATTTAACAACGATCATCTGGTGGGACATGCTGAACATAAAAGGTGAATTGCGGGACATTTCGCGGGACACTTGCGGGACAGTCACGCGGCTGGCGGGACGTCTGGCATCCCTAGTCGTAGTGTTTCGTCGATGTATATAATTGCCATGTTACGGTCAGTTCCCTATCGTGCCATGTAGGAAGACTTATTTATTAGTTTTTGCTCTCATTGTAACTCCTCTCGCTTGCCGCATCTCCACCATAAACGACCCTATAAACATATGTACTTTATAATTGTTTTCTAGTTATATTTATGTACTTCTTTTCTTCTATTGCTGGAGGATTCTTCGCTCTATTTTTTCATCGTTAAAAATGAGTCACAGTTGGGTTCTGCGTTCCAGTTTCTAATCCAACTTTTTCATTTAACATTTTTGCGTTTTTTGTTTGTACATCTATATTAATGAAGCGTTTAGAGGATAAGGGTTTAGACGAAAAGATCACCCCTATTACAGAATTCATCGTAAAAAATCTACAAAATTCTTCGCTCCTAATAAGAATCGATAATAGTATTGTTTAACTGAATTTCAAAATTCGTACCATAATGTCTTGGACTGCCCGTTTCACGTTTGGGGGAGAGTTCACGTTTGCGAAGGTCAAATTTTAATAAAAGAATAGGGCAATCCCACTGTAGATTTTCATTTTAAACGTCTTATCTTTAACAAATTAAAAATAATGCGTGTTTACTTTTACATAAAAGTATTTTAATTCATTTATTTAATTTTAAACAAAAGTTATTGCATAGGATATAAAATAAAAGGTTATGGCACAAAAAGTAAGATTGAATATTGACTGAGCACGGGCATTACCGATACGAAATTTAGTGGAAAAATCAGTCATTAGTTTTTGCATCTTCTTTTTCTCCAAAAGTATTCTCACTGCTTTTTCCCTAAAAAAACTCAAATAAAACCGCGAAAAACGAGCAGACTAAAACAATTATTGTGAGGATCAACGAGGAACAAACTAACATTAACTGACGTGCAACAACCCGGAAACTGTACAAAACGAAGTATTATACCAAGAATAAGGAATTTAAAGCTTGCTCAAACAGTTCACTGTTAACATGAAGCAAATATTGTTGTTCACGTTTTAGAGTGTTCATGATTTGTTCACGTTTTAGAGATGTCAAGCAAAAAAAAAAACTGTTCACCTTATCCGGTGTTCACACTAACGGGAGTCTACTGTATTGTGATAATTAGGGAATTTTGTGCTTATTTCAATGCAAACTTTAAACAAAAATCAGAATAAGAACTGGGGATCTTTTTTCTTAATGAGTCAGAATAGCATGTGCTTCACTCGGTTCATAAGATTAGAACCTTTCTTCAAAATAACCTTAAAAAATTGTTGAGGCTAAGTAGGTGAGTGAAATCTTATTCCACACAAGCTTAACAGTATCAATAAGCGCTTCCTTATCATTATATTGCTATCCATGAGAGCCAATGTTACAGATTTTTTCCCCTTTGCCAAAATTGCCAACGGAATTATCTGCTTTATGATATTTTTCCAATTCACTAACATGGAGTCAAAATTTTTTCACTAAGGCTGGAAACACACAGGATCATTCAAGTCGTCTTTTTATTCTCAGTCAAGAAAACATGTTTAACACATACCAACCGAGACACATTGTGACAAAAAATATGATCTCATTTTTCTGTTTTGCTTGGTATGTGTTGAGATGAAACAAAACTGAGTTTCCTACTGTCCATAATAATTTTATTTGAATGAAATTTATTTATGTAATTATATATTGGGCCTCTTGATCGATGCCGATTAATATGTATTTACGATTATATAAGTATATTAACCTCCATGCGTCTAAGTCCATTATGAATGAAAACTCACAAATAAATCAAAACTAGTGCAAAGGTAAACAACGTGTTTGTTTCGTTCGGTGTGTGTTGGCCGTATGCAAGGCCATGTATTTTCGACAACCAGTCATGGTGCACATCGAGAAAAAGACAGATATTTTGTCTGTCTTCTTTGATATGTATATGTTGGATCATAAGAGTCAATGGAATGTTGTTCGATAAGACAAGAAAAGACGTTTTGACTCGTTGAATCGTTTTGACTCGTTGAATCGTTTTGACCGGCTGATCCCCGGTGTGTTTTCAGCCTAAGCCTTACCAAAAGTCAACTAGATTTGCAATGCATTTACATGCTTACTGGCCTAAGTGCATCCTCATCGAGGGCCGGTTCCAATCAAACAACCAACCAACAGGCTCTCAACCAAACAAAGCGACCGAATCTGACTTCACTACGTAGTGACTAGAATCCTCAGCACGCTCATTAAGGTTTCTTCTCTGTCATGATGGCAGTGATCGTGGAAGTAATAGCTAACTTAAACTTTTTTTTTTCTTCCGGAAATTCTACTTTTTTTCAGTCATTCGAAATTGGTCAGTCAGTCGTGGATTCGTTGATTTTTTGGATTCACTTAAGATCTTGACCACTTATGTACATGACTTACTTGCCGTGATTAAATGTCTCTCTGTCGTGGCTCAGTAGTTGATGCGTTTAGCATGCGGTTCAATGTAGAGATCTCTTGCGATAGGGAACAGATGCTGCTATTCTTCTTTTTGATAATAGGAAAACATTTACACAGAAACAGGCAAAAACAGAAGCTTATGCTGTGATGTGTTACACACTAGCGCATTAACAACAATAACTGACAAATGCAATAAAAAAAATTGTTTGGGACCAATACTTTTCAATGGGCACGTTCCGAACTCTAGGTCTACTTTTTGAGTTTATGCCTAACATATGGAACGGCAAAATAGTTTTTAACAGCTGGCGCATTGCCTTAAAAGGTAGGGAGAATTTCCTTACCTTCAAATCCAGTCCACTACCTCAATAAGAAATGTCTTACTTTGTAGTCAAAAATGAATCTCTCGACCAATCAGAAATGTTTGACTACCTAGTGCCTAGAATGCGGAACGTTCCCAATGTAACAGAACACACTGGGCACTTCCAAACTCTAGGCCCATTTTTTGGGGTAATGTCTAACATATGGAACGACAAACGATTTTTGACAATTTGCACCAAGAATGCGGATCGCGACCATTGAACACAGCAATGGCAACAGTATACTTCAACTGCCCATTTTCGACTGAAGATTAAAGGTTTAACATTTCTTTGTATGTTTTTTTATGTCATCTGCTAAATTAACATAAGCAATGAGCAATCTCAGTTGCTTTTTTTTTGTTCGCTCATGTTCACACAGTTGGACTACTGTGCATGGGGTTCCAAGTTCGAATCTAGAAAAATACCATCATAATACCTCTTGCGAGAGTCTGACAAACATTCAAGAGTATAACTGTTAAGAGAAAGGTTCTCAAAACCCACCCTTCCCTTCGTATACGGAGTAAAACTGTAGGTCCCTTCTCTACGTACAAATATGTATACCACGCACAATACGTACAGTTGTAAGAAGCTAGCTCTTGGCCCTCCATGGGCTGCTTACGGCCTAAGGTTAGGTTAGATAGATGCATTGTGACTGGAAAGTCACTGCTCACTTGGACCAAGAAATCGGGTCCATTGTGCCCAATCTTCTACCCCTAGGAACGCTGTAAGGCAAGTCCGCTGTTAAAACAAGAACCTTAAGGCCTTATATTTATTTATTTTTTTTGTTTTGAAAACTGAACGAACGTTTTAACGAATCGATGTGTTGGTTAATAAGATGAAATGTTGATTATGTTTCTTACTTTGGGCTTAACGTTGAAATTGCTATGGTCAATCTTTTTAATAAATTTCCATGTTCACATGATGTGGGGTTTCAAAGTTCACACAAGTTCACAAAGTTCTTACCCTCAATAATGATTTTACAATATTGTCAAATAAGTTGTAACATCTGTGGTCTACTTCACCAAATACAAATTACAACTAGAAATTTGTGCTTGTTGAACTGAACTACAAATTTGTAATCTGATGCTATGTGAAACACAAAGTATTTTTGTAAGGCTGGTGAAATTACATTACATTAAAGGGCTCCCGACCCTGCCTGAGACATCTTTGCCTTCCATCCTCAGCGGTCCCGAGCACGCTGCTTTCAGTTGTGAAGACCAAGTTATCTGGCATCCTCAACAGCTTGGTCTTTGTACCCGTGGTTCGGTCTTCTTCACCGCCTCGAACCTGGGGGCTGGGATTCGAAGATCCTCTTGGCTGTAGCACTGTTGTCCATTCGCTCGATGTGGCCGAGCCAATGTAGTATCTTGGCTTTTTGGACTACATCCACATCCTGGTACAGCTCATAGAGTTCGCGGTTGTATCTTCTCCTCCGACGGAGTATTTTTTCGATCGAAGGTGCCCAATATTTGCTCAGCTTTCTTACTTATCGTCCAGCACATGGTGAAATTACAACTTGTAAGTTGGTAAAATGGGCCCCTGCTCTGGGTGTGAATTACCGTGTAATATCTTCAGGCAAATCATCGTTTTCTCGCTTTATTTTTCAAATAACTGCACGTCTGTACTTAGCTTAATGGTTTTGTAAAGGTTCAAATTGTTGGTGTCTTTTTGAAATTAATGCAAGAAAATTCTTTATCCATGTATTTAAGAAAGTATGCACATTCCTATTTTAGAAAATAATTCAATTTAAATAAGTAGGTTACCTTACCTTTCTGAAGAATATTTTTGATTGTGCGAGACTTAACGAATTGCACGAATGGTGCTTACGTGCTCAAATTCTGGATTATCAGCGACCTTTACATATCGCCTCCACTGGTAATTATTGATTGAATAATCGAGAAATGCGTGATGTATTGTCAAACATCAGGTGTGGTTGGTGAATTTTGGCCGAAAACTCTTTTTAAAATTTACATCGTTTCGGTTACACAGCACTGCTTCAATATTCCCTAAACATTCTCTACCATGGAGATTTATTAGGCCTCTACACTTAATGTTTTACATCAAATACAGCGTTTATATTCAGGATTGAAGACAGGTTCAACCCGGCTTGAAACGCATCGAATTGACTCAACTCGACTCAGTTAGCAGAGCTGTACTCATCTCTCAGTTCAACCCCAGTTAAACTTTTCAATCTTTCAACTCCGTAAGATTTGAAAGGAAGACCTAGATCAAAATCTTAACTCGATCCTGCATATAAACGTAGTAAATGAGTGAGGGGAAATCACGAGGGAAGTTAAAACACACTGATTTAACAGGGGAAATTTCTTTCTCTCTCTTGAGTACTCTTCTTCCTCAAAAAGTACAAAATTTGTAAGTACTTGAACAGGATTTTGTAAAAATTCGCCTACGCGAATAGAATTCTTTCTTTTATCAGTTTTTTGGATATAATAATATGATGATGATTCTATGTATACAAATTTGTTCGATTACTCTCCTTAATGAAATAACAGATCCTAAAACATGGCACGCGTACTATTCGCTCCGCCCCCCGAAAAATCAAACCACATTTGATTTTATTTGTACCAGACATCAACCACACTGGTTTCTCAACTTTGTTGAAGTTGTGTACGGACGTTCAACATTTACTAACACCGTTACATGTACGCGTACCATATTTTAGTGTCTGTAGCCCCCATTAGGAAAAGGCAATCTGAGGAACCTCCATATTATCACTCAACAGTTTGCTCTGACTTATTTATTTGATTTTCGATTTATACAAATTCATTTCTGCTGGAATTTCATCAAATAAGTCATAACGATTTGAAAACATTTTGCCTTTTTATATATGAAAACTCTTAAAAATCTTTTTCTTTTTTTTTTTACAAATACGAGTAACAATGTAACTTCTGATGAAGGATAACTGTTTGTGTTTGGGGGACAAACAGTTCCCATGAATTTATGATAGGGCTGAGTGAGTTTTCACTGTCACAAGTTTTCAATAGTGTTTTTTGTGTGAATACAATATCACATAAAAAGAATGCTAGTGAAAATACTATGTGCTTGTTCTTATAGGCTTGATGGTCTACATTTATCTTTTTAATTTTTTTTATGAAAATTGCCAGATTACAACGTCTGCGTTGTCCATCAAATTCCTCCGTTCCCCGTTGATAAGGCCGGATTTAGCACATCCCACATCACTAATAAAGAGAATACTAATGAAAATATGGAGCCTTGCATAATAAGGTTGAAAATAACAGTAATTCTAGCGTTAATAAGAGTATGTATTTCATCGCTAGTAAACGGTTCTTCCATCGCAGTCTTAGTTGTAAAAAATAGTTTAAGTGCTGACATTACTGGCTAATTTTCCTTAGAAGCAGAAGATGAAACCAAGTTGACGGTAATCAGAAGACACTTAACCCTCTGCGTGGACGTAGTACCTAGAGTATGACAGGCACCATACAGTCGAAATACTTGATGACTCCCGCGTTTTTAGTACCTTTTTTCGTCGTCGAGTAATAATAGAGAGTAGGAATATAAAACGAACTGTCAAAATGTTGTCTGGTGGTTCTACCACGTCAGAAGAATTGTGAACATTAAGGCAGGTCAGTCCCAGTGGGTTAATAACAATATTGATCAGGCTTTTTTGTGAAATGAAGCCGGTTGAATGCGGTGTGCTAAGAGATGGCGTAACTTGTATTATTCCATTGGAACATGCGTTGGAAAGCAACTGTCATTGTACATCATTTTAGTATATGTCATTCATTTGAAGCTTAAACAACAATAATCTTTTTTCACTCAAATATGTCGAACTTTGTGCCTGAAAAAGTGTTTTTGCGGGGAGTTCTTCTTCATTACTTTAATATGAAGAAAACTGCTGCTCAAAACTTGATTAACAAAATATATTTTAAAGGAATTGCAAAGAGAAACAGATGTCCCATTTTGTATTAGCATTTTTGTTTTACTTTTGCTATAAGCATTAATGCTATGATAATTACAAACCCATTAAGAAGAGAAATATAAGTCGTATTTATGTTGGACAGCTATGCCTTTCATTCATGGCAGCAAACACGATTTATTCATTGATTGATTTGAAATTTGGTTAAACATGTTATCCATATTCTTAATTGTTTTGACATTAACTGGATTTCATCGATTGAAATAAGCCAGTGTAAAAATTGTTCTAAGCATTTTGTTTTTGAAGAACCTTAAGTCAGAAGGAGTATTTAGCTTGGTATATATGTTGCGACATTTAACTAATTTATGTATATTAACAGTTGTTTTTAGTTGAAAATATTTTACTATCATACAAAGGCCAAGCAATATAAAATCTTACCATTGTTTCAGGATGTAAAGATCATTATAGATAAAGTAGCCTTGGTGATCTCGATCTGTTCATAGAACATGATATACAACTTTTTAATAATAAACACGTGGTTATAAATAACTAGATATGTTAAATGGGACACAGCTTATTCTGTTTCACAGAAATCTTTTTTATCGTTTTTTTTAGATTTCTATTTAAATTAGTACACATTCGATTATCATAAATGTTATACTTTAACGATAAGACTATATTTGCTGTGCACATTAATGGGTTGTTTAATAAATAACCAATGAGAAATAAATGTTTATCGTTTTTGAAATAATAACTAAAACTAGTTCGGGAAAAAAGCATGAAACTTAGTTAATTTTTATCACCATTATCTCTTTCTGGTTTTTGAAAATTCACTTTTATTATGTTTTTAACTAGTTTATACAAGTTATTGAATTGGTTTTATTTTTAATCGATTGTATATTATTTAGTCGTGTGTTTAGTCCTGGATTTGTTGTTAATTAACGGTTGTTAATTGTTTGAACGTGCCGCTGAATTATTAGGTGCACAATCAAGTTCTCGCTGTTTGTCAATAGATGGCTCCAGGGTTGACTTTGACATGTCCAAAACGTCATTAACTAAGTTTAGACGTACACACTCACTAGTTATTATGTTTTGGCGTCACATACTTTTATTTGACTTTGTGCCAAACAATCGTTATTTGCAAGTAGGGTTGATTTACTTCTTTCATTTGAAGAAAGCGGCGGCTGAAGCGCATAGAAAGTTCCAAAAAGTTTACGGAGATGTTGCTTAAAGTGAAACAACGTGCCGTGATTTGTTGGAAACGCTCAAATGGGAAGTTCTACCTGATATTCCCTAGATATTGCGCGGTCCGATTTTTACCTGTTCCGTTCGATGGCACATGATCTGACTGATCAGCAGCTCCGCTTATATGTATGAAGACATACAAAATGGCTGGATTCTTCGTGGGTAGCTTCAAAAGATGAAGACTTACCATAACGGTATTCGAGTTCAGCCAGAAAGATGGGGAAAAAGTTGTAGCTAGCGATCGGCAATGATTTATTTGTAACCATTTGATCATAATAAATGGAGAAAAAATTTGGCAAGTGCGATGTGGGCCTCGTGCAATAGTGTTCCGGTCGTTTCTTTAAACTCCTTTTAGTTCTGCAGTGTCAATATAATAGAAGGCAGTCCTAGTCATGACCTACACCTAAATTTGGTTTTCATATGGACAATCTATGTAATGTACATATGTATGTATGTAGGTGAATATTGAAATATTTAGAAACTATGACTAAAAGTACGGGTCTATATAAATACATATCCTAATGACTTGTTCAGAGATACCTACAATATAGAGAAAGTATTGAATTTGTGAAAAAGTATATTTTTTACATCCGGCTGTCAGTTTGTTTGGCGTAGCTCGTTTTTGGCACTTTGCGTGGTAATAGTCTTACAAAAATGACTATTTTTCAATTAATATTTCATGGAATTCGATCAAAACTAAAAAACGAGTAATATTCGACATGTGACGGAATATCGCATTCAATATTTTTAAATGTTTGTCACGCTTTTTTTTTGTTCAACGAAAGGCCTGTTCGCGTACCCTCCTCAAACAGCGAATTTTTACGAAAATGTACGAATTTTTACGAAAATGTACGAATTTTTACGAAAAGCTGTTCGCGTACGGAGAATTTTCATGGTCTTTCGCAGAAGAGAGCGCTCACGAGAGAGTAAGAAATTTCCCCATGCTACGAATTTTAGTGCAAGAAATTTCTGTGGGCTGGTTTATGAAAACTGTCAAAGTTGTCAAACCAGTGTTTTTTCAACTTTTTCTTGTTCAACCCGTTCGTTTAATTTTCCGTATTTTTAGCGCACTCTAAAATAATATTACCCCCACTCTTCCAAATTTGATAATCTACGAATTTTAGTGCAAAAAGTACGCGAACGGACCTAAATTTTGTCGGAAAAATAAAAATATTTTCGACATGTATTGAGCCCTTGTAAGATTATCTTTAATTTGACATGCCACATGATGGGAAGCAAAATGATATTTTTTTAACCTGGGCTTCCACATACATACAAATACATAGCGAAAGTTTCAGCTTTATACGTCTAACGGTTCAATAGTTACAGGGCTGTAACAGACAGACGGACTGATGAACAGACAGACACCGTATCAAACCCGCAAGTGTTCCGTCTTTCGTTTTAAGGACCGGAACACCGGAATCAAAACTAAATGTTTTCGCTTTTATAGTTGTTGTAATAAATAGAGGAAAGGTTTATAATATGTTAATTTTATATGATTCAAAGATATCCTCACCCTCCACGGCCCAAAAGAAGATCCTACATAAAAAGATTAACGATTTAAAGTTCACAATTATTTTCATTATTATTACCAATTGAGATTTATATCAAGAGTGAGCACAAAATGTGTTGTTTTGTCTATGAGTTCAGTTGTCTAGAGATATACTCCTAACCCACTTTATTCTCATAAGAATTTTTATAAAAAAAAAAAGTCCCTTGTCTTAGACCAAAAATATATACCACTCACAATAGGTCCGTTCGTGTACCCTCCGAAATTTTTCGAAAAGCTGTTCGCCTACGCAGAATTTTCATGGTCTTTCGCAGAAGAGAGCGCTCACAAGAGAGTAAGAAATTTCCCCATGCTACGAATTTTAGTGCAAGAAATTTCTGTGGACTGGTTTATGAAAACTGTCAAATCAGTGTATTTTCCACTGTTTCTTGTTCAACCCGTTCGTTTACTTTTTCATTATTTTAGCTCTCTATGAGAGAATCTTACCCCCATTCATCGAAATTCGATAATCAACGTATTTTAGTGCAAAAAGTACTCGAACGGACCTAATATGTATGTATCTATATGTATAGTTGTCAGAAGCTATACCCTAAAACGTCATGGACTTTTTGTGGCCTGATTAAGTATTTATTTGCCATTACCTGACGAGAGAATAATTATATTTGTTCCATGGTATTTCCTCTCAAGGATAATTTGAGCGTGTCTTTCGATTTTGGGGCAATCCATTCGTATTTCATTGGCTAATATTTGGCGCCATGTAAATGAACTTATTTTCATCTTTTGTGCCCTCATTTTTAAGAAATTAAGAAACAGAAATTATCAATTTAATATATCGTGGGTTTCGTCGATCAGTGGTTAGTGGAGTACTGGGGCTCCAAGTTTAAATCAAGGAATGTACCATAGTTTTCTTTCCGTGGCTCCTCCTTTCCCGAGCGTCTGGCAAACATTATAAAGTATTTACTATCGTAACAAAGCTGCTGAAAGAACTGTGGCCCCTTTTCTTCTCCAATTGTGAGAAGCGTGGGTGGCCACGGTGTAGTGGTAGTGTATTCGGTCATTGAATGAGAGGTTTGGTGATCAATTCCCGGTCAAGTCCATTAAATTTTCACAGTATTAAAATTAAATAATTCGCTCAGAAAGTTCTTTGTGTATTTCAACATGAACGCGAAAAAAATACTGTGAATTACGAACGAATGCAAAAATCACACACAACTCTCTCCCCAGTCAAATTGGAAACCACCCATGGAGAATAAAAATTGAAACCTAATATCACCTGAGTTCCAAATACCACTAAACCAACTCTTTCCTATCCCTTCTTCTCTCTTCCAAATTAACTAACGCCCGTGCCCTGTTAATCAATAAAAGGGTATTCATAACCCCTTTGGCATGTGCAAATTATAAAAAAAAGCTATGTATGCCTTGGCCCTCTATTTTTATTTTATTGTTAATATTTGCGATTAGGCTCAAACAAATCTTTTTGTGCTAAAACATTTTCAACATGTTTCGAGCACTTAATATGGTTTATAAGGGTTACTTCGATATGTTCGTAAAAACTATGCTATTTGGTCGACACGATTACGGTCAGGTAAAATGAACATTCATCGGATTTTTTACTAGAGCATACTTTTCAGTGGTTAATGCGTTGTACTACTGGGTATGGGGTTCCAAGTTCGAAACCAGCTTTCTCCTCCTCTTCCGAGTGTGTGGCAAATATTCAAGAGTATAACTGTCATGAGCTTTCTCTTAAACCTCCCTGCTCTTCGGATGCGACATATATATATGTAATTGTAGGTCCCTTCTATATGTACAGAATTGTATACCACGTACAGTTCGGAGAAACTAGGCTTATTCTTGACTTAAACCTCACCATTATGAACTGAAAATCTAAGTAAAGGCTTTAAAATTATTTACACAGTAACATTTAAGCCTACATGCAACCGCAAAAGAATCGTTAGTTATACACATCATATAAACGATGGCATTAACTTCACAATGTGTTGACTTCTTACTGTTATTGCAACGGCTATGCTCAGGGACAATGAAAGCCAGTGCTAAGCAAGTTGTGTAACGACAGTTCAATTCTTTGTCTCGTTGCGATCGTACCTCCTTTAGTATTAAAACAAGGTGTACAAGGTGTTAGAAAAGGTTGCGATTCAATTAAAAAGTTAGTTCTTTTTTCATTTTTATTTTATCTATTAGGCTGAACATATTTTGAACCTTAGTAGATTATTTATTTCAAATAATTAACAAGATGTTTTTTTGTTTTGTTTTTTTCAATTACAGACAGCTCCTCGGCCGGTACGACGAACACAGAAAAACGCAGTTATATCAGAAAATGAGGATGACGATAAAGTCACAACATCTGCATCAAATGAACAGTTGCGCGATGACGAAAACGGTTTCAATTCAGACAGCAGTAGTAACGAACTGTTAGAAAAGTGTCCAATATGTTTATTAACTTTCCGTACGCAAGAGATCGGATCGCCGGCTACTTGTGAGCACATCTTCTGCGCGAATTGCATTGAAGCTTGGTCGAAGAATGTACAAACGTGTCCAATTGATCGTATCGAATTCGATAGAATTATCGTCCGGGAATCATACGAGACGCGCGAACTCGTACGCGAAATTAATGTCAGCAAGACAAACGGCGCCGAAAAGTTAAACCAAGACGATGAAGATGTAACGCATTGTGAGGTGTGTAATCGGCCAGATCGTGAAGATGTTATGTTGTTGTGTGACAGTTGCAATCAGGGCTATCATATTGATTGTTTGGAGCCGCCTCTATCGGAAATCCCCGAAGGATCCTGGTACTGTGACAATTGTTTTGATACAGAAAATGGTGAAGATAGCGATTTGGCAGAGGATTTGAATGAATTGTATGCGGATATTCGAGATATGGGTATTCCTGAGTCACGCTACAGAGTCACTGAAGTACATCAGCCGCGTATATTGCGTACTCGACAGAATGAACGAATTCGGGCGGCTATTCTTTCGCGAACTCGATCGAGTGTTAGAAATCAAATGGCCAATGACGTAGGACCATCGTCGAGTAGAACGGCGTCGACATCCCGTTCAGCGAGAACGGTTCGCAACAGCACGCGGAATACGACGCGGACTCCGAAGTCTCGCAGGCGCCGCAGAAGACGTGCCCGTCAACGCACTTATGTTGTGGAATATGATTTGAATAATTACGATGAGAAGTTTGCTATTAAAACCACAAAAAGGGTGATAAAGAGACGTCGGCGAAGGCGTAATCGCAGATCGGCACGCAGTTGCAGGGACACAGAAACTTCGAGTGAGAGGATGACCGCCAGCAGGCGATTGGCTGAACAATTGGGTGTGAAATCTACCGATCGAGATATACGATCAGCTGCCGCAGCACAGAGTTTCTCGCTATTTGGGAATGCGAATGACTTGGAATATTTCTCGGATAGTGACGATGGGAATGGACTCGAAAGCGAGATTCAAATTGAAACTGGTGGAGGAACAGCTGTACAGACGTCTGTGCGGATTTCAAACTTCCGAACACAACGTAGCAAGAAGGGATTACTGTCACGATTGGAACGCGAGCGACCATCTAGCACACCAGATCTACTGTCAAATATAATGGACCTGCAGGATCGTTGGCATAATGCCAGTCGTCACTTGGACGCAGTGAGAATAGGTCAGGATGGCTCGTTAAACCTTCCTCAACAGTCAACGACCGGTGAACCTAGTCCCACTATTAATCCATCAACTGCAACGGCGGAACCAAGATCGACGGAACCACAACCATCACGTGGTGCCAATCCGAATGAGATCACCCAAGCTCCTATGTATCCCCGCGGTGGAGGAGGCAATAATCGTAACTTCAATTCAGGCGGTGGCGGAGGCAACAGCGGAGGAGGTGGAGGTGGAAACTATAATAACCGTTACAACAACCAGTCAAACTATCGAGGAGGTGGTGGAGGCAGCGGCGGCGGCAACTCTGGAGGTGGACAATACAGTCGCAACAGTTTTGGCGGTTCCAGCAGTTCGAGCATCGGACGTGGCGGAGCAAACCTCTTTAATATGGTCGGCCGAGGTAATTTCTCATTCAGCAGTCAAAATTTCAATCAATCCAATCAAGACAATAACGACAACAACAATTCAAACAACAACACTCCCAACAACAACCGAGATCGTTTCAATCAACGCAACAACAACAGAAACAACAATCGTAATTCGTTGCCCCTCTTCAACAACAACAGCAACCAACCGAATGATAATCTCTCATCTTTAAATGTCAATCAGTCACAACAACAACAACAACAATTGCCGCGGCCACTATTACAAATACCAACAATTCCACCGCTACAACCGCCACAGCAATTCCAAATGCCTAATCTACAGCAAAATCAATCAGCGCCACCAATACAGCCACTTTCGGCGATGCCACTGCAACCGCCACCGGGCCTATTCAGTAATCTTCCTCCGACAAATGCACCTCCACCATTATTTGGTCCACCAAATATGCCACCGCCAGTGATGCTAAATCAACCTCCACCAATAATGCCGATGCGTACTACACAACCACCGCCAATAATTGGACCATCGCTACCACCGCTAGCAGCGCCTCCAGCATTCAATAGTTCACTGTTTCAACTAACAGCTGATTATGGAAATGACGATGACGATGATTCGAATTGTCCCAACTTTTCGGTGTACTCAATGGAATCGCTGCAAGTTGCAAAATCTGATGTAAAACCGGCGGCTGAATCAAAAGGCGATACGCCGAAGGTATGATTGGATTTTTTTGTTTTCATTTTTTTTTTTTCATTCATTTTTAAATGGTAAAGCAGTTTAACTGCGAGAAGAAAATACAACTTTCAAAAAGAGTCAGGGTGTTTTTTAGAAATAAATTTTTTAGGACAATTTGCAAGAGGCTTCTTATGCCCTTCTTCTTGAATAATTTTCTATGGAACATGCTTCTTAAAACTTATTGCTATACTTGATGAAGAAGTGAATATATATTTCTTTTCTTTTGTTTTAAGAGATAACATTTTTTGGCATGAAAATGTTTGAATAAAACTTCGAACGAGTTCAGCTTCTAGACCTGTTCGTTTGAATATTCAATGTTTTTTTTACTGTTAACTTTCACATTATTATGAAGTGATAATATGTAGTAGTAATTTACTTATTGCTATTGTTGTTGCATCTCAATAAATCAGAATATTTTAACCCATTGGAAAATGCACGATCCTTTGCTAAGACATGGCGTTTCAAAATAAAATCTTATACATATTCTCCTAAGCATGTAGGAGTGAAAAATTGAAGATACTTTTATGTAGTTTGCTTGCCAGTTTGTCATTGCTAATTAAAATATATGGCTGCCTTAATATATACATGTCTCGTTGCTGGGACAACTCACAGCCCGAAATTACCATTTAGTGTAATCTTGTAAATCGTTGTATGATATTTCATTCATTTTGCAATCTTTTCACTTGATTATTGATTTGATAAAAAAAAGGGCCTGAATAATTCATTGCTTATCGATGTGATATGTTACATTTGCTTGTACTTTTCTAAATGTTTCCCTATCCTAAGCGTAGTGGACTTTTGTGCTATCACACAAATAGGCCCAAATAAACTGCTAAATCAAAACACCAACAGCTCAGCTTGTTGGCTGATTTTCAAAGCACAATACCTAAGATACTACATAACATAACCTAACTTTCTATTACCAATATTCCCCAAGGAAATTTTTACCTTTAACATCTTTTTGAGCATAATTCCCGTCCAAAATCGAACACTATAAAAGCAATTGTAAAGTTGTATGATTGTGTGAAATTCTATTACAAAAGTAATGTAACGACAAGGTTGATTCTTTGCTTGAAGTTTGGCATCACTTTTTTATAGTTTCCCTCTGATCTGGGTGTTGAAAAGATTGAGCTATTCTCATTTAAATTAGAGAACCTTTGTTGCTTGGCGCTCCTTCTTTTTTCGACCTTTTTTTATAGATTTTGTTGGGTAAATTGACTTTACTCAAGTTTGCTCCTAAAACACAAGTACAGAAGTTTAAATATTTTGTGACATGCCACGCATCGGCTCTTCCATTTTCTTGTTGTTGCTCTTCTATATTTCCAAACCACAAATACACAATGAGTCTTCCCATGTCGATTTTTTGGTGCTGTGTTAACACACGATTGCAGCGAATTTAGAAGTAGAGCTGTGTTGTAGAAGAGCTGAAGCTGTTCACTGGTGGAGCTTTAGCAATAGGCGTGTTTTTTTTTTTTTAATAATTTGTATCCTCAGTCAAGTGAAATTTAGAACACACAACAGCAAAACAAAGTTTACTGAGGATAACTTAACCTTTTTATCTAAAGTCAGATCCATGAAGATCAATAATTTTTAACACTTGATGGCGCTAGGCTTGCCGAAAACTGGTTGCACCCTAAGAATGAGAGTATTTAAATTCTTGTTTTTTTCTGCGAGGAATTCGAAGGTTACGAACTAAAAACAACAACAATTTACTAATTTAACAAAATACGTTCTTTTGACTACCTGTTAGCCGGCGAACAGTGGTGCCAGACTTCAGTGTTTATAGTTTTGTTGAGAACGTCTCACTTTACTTCACTGAACTTCTGATCATACTTGCTGTGATGTTGACCGTACCTACTAACCCTAGCTTGTAGACGATTGAGATCATGATTATATTTAATATTGACATAAAAAACATAGTGTGCTTATTTGCTGACATTATGTACAATATCTTAGCCATTCTGCAATCTCTTAGATCAATGATGGATATCGTTTTTAGACTATGCTATATAGAGTAATTTGTTTTACCAACTAATGCAAGTCTGCTCTCAATGCTTTATTTATTCGGAGTATATTTCGAGTGAAATCTATATTTTAGAGTTTTACCTTCAATGCATTGGAGTAAGCTACCAACTATCGATTGTATTTGGTATCCTTGATGGCATTGATATTGATTGCTTGATGTCGAACTAAGTAATACGATCCTTATGATGTTCTTGTAGCAAGGTCTAAATTCTAAAATCTCTCGCATTTTAATAATCTTCAGGAGTCTCTATGCCCTGTTCAAAATAGACAACAAGATGCAACTGTATTATAAATAGCAATAAAAATCGTATGGCGTTTCTCAAAATGTCTTAAAGCGACACCAAACACGTAATCTGACATTGAAGTCATTAATTTTAAAACGCTATTTAAGTTATAAATGCGGAAAAGACACGTGTGGACAAACAGATTGCAGTTCCCATAAAATGCAAATTAGTCGATATGAATTAGTATAAATTTACTTTTAAATTAAATCAATAGTCCATAATTTATTTTTTCAGGTTCGTAATAGAATGTCTGAATTGACGTTCTTTTAAAATATCCATATTTTGTAATCTAAAAATAGGTAAAGCAAAAGTGGAAGTTTACTGACCGCTTATCAATTTTTTATACCTTATGGTAAACAAAATGCGTAAAATTCGTGGTCATTGGGTATCTAGGGATTTTCTTTTTTAAGGTACGCCTAACAGAGAATGGTTTTTGACATTTTGTACATTGCCTTAAAAGGTAGGGAGCATTTTTTTTTACCTTCAAATCCAGTTAACTTTACTTTGCAGTCAAAACGACCAAATAGAAAGATTTGACTACCTAGTCCCTAGAGTACGGAACGCGTACTCATTATTTAGCGCTTTCAAAACGTTAAATAATAGGCCCGTTCGTGTACCCTCTTAAAAAAGCAAATTTTTATGAAAATATACGAATTTTTACGAAAAACTGTTCGCGTACTGAGAATTTTCGTAGTTTTCACAGAAGAGAGCGCTCACGAGAGAGTAAGAAATTTCCCCATGCTACGAATTTTAGTGCAAGAAATTTCTCTGGGGTGGTTTATAACAACTGTCAAAGCTGTCAAACCAGTGTATTTTCAACTTTTTCTTGTTCAACCCGTTCGTTTACTTTTTCGTAATTTTAGCTCTCTGAGAGAATTTTACCCCCTCTCATCGGAATTTGATAATCTACGAATCTAGTGCAAAAAGTACGCGAACGGACCTAATGCTTTTGCAAATGACTTTTGTATCATGACATTTGCCGCCGACGCTCTGTTTGCTCTTGTGTGGATATGTTCACAATGCGTTTTGGAATAGTTTGCATTGGTACAGTGAACTCTCTAATAAGCGGACACCGGTTATGAGAGGTGTCCGCTTATGAGGGGGTCCATAAAGAGCGAGTACGCTGTATTACCTTTTTTTTGCGTTTTGGAATGGTTGCCATCACAGTATTTGGGCAGTAATGCGTTTCGGAATGCCTTATTTTTAAAAGGAAAAAACATGGTAAATAAAAAGCTCTTAAATTTGTACAACAAAGTTTATTTTAACCCTCATCAGTATTTTATTTTTACATATGGGCAGTTGCTTGAGGGTAAAATTTACACTGTGCCTCAATATCGATAATTTTGCTCATAAAATTCAAGGAATTTTAAGTCGCCTTGTAACTAGGAACTTAGAATTTCATATTTCACTAAAAAAACAATCATTACTAGCATACTCGTCTCGGTATTTAGCTAACAAACTTGGCGTAATAGAAGTAAAATAATTTGTATTTCGGATAGGATAATTAAATAAATATAACCATCAACGGGTTAGGTTCTTATCTTACACAGCTTTCTTTATTTTCATCCGGTTTAGCCGAGTGTAACATTTGCGTTCTGTAGCTTTGCTCTGAAAATAATTTGTTAAAAGACGGACTAAATACTATCTTCCACATGTATGCAAAAACTTCTTATCATTTTTGTATAATTCATAACCCATAAATTCGAGAATAGAATAAATGAAAATTGATTCTTGTCCTTGCATTTCGACCTTGACATTGATATAAAACTCTTGTATTAAGATTGAAGTTTTGTCAATTGTTAACTTCTGTTTAATTTTATGACACAAGCAATGAAAATTTGAAATCAGGTTAGAAGTTTATGTTTGGAATATTTAATTAAAACATCTTCTTTACTCTGCAAAGCAGCCATACAACTATACTTGGTTTTCGTTTTAGTCAAGATTGAGACACTGAATGCTGCCGACGTTCATGAAAAACAGTCAATCGAAGTAAAACTAATACTTGTGATGTGTTATAAATTCTTGCATGGACGGGCTGCTTGTAATACAATTTCAGTTAATAATAATAATAACTTTATTAACAAGTAATTAATTACAATGCTAATAGTACAATGTTAGCACTAGCTACCAGGGCTTTCGGCTAGCATAAGATTGAAATTCGGTTTATTAAATTTCATTTTCAACTTTTAGTTCTGTTAATAATTTGTAAACTGCGTTTATGTTATTTTCGGAGGGCATTTTAAGAAGGGTTGATAAAGAAGTATACGAAGAATTAAGTTTTTTTAAGATGGTTTTAACTGCGTTGCATTCGTAGATGAAGTGTTTCATGGTAATGATTGTATTGGAGCTGCAGAGGTGGCACTGCTGTGGTTCTGTTTTTGTCATGATAAAGTTGTGCGTGAGTTTAGAATGTCCTAAGCGGAGACGGATGAATGTTTTAATTTTCTTCTTAGAGAGGTTGATCGGGTAGATAGCTTTTTCAGCGTCCATGTTTAATGCTGAATAATTGTGGGAGTAGGAATGCCAGTCGCTTCTTCTTTTGTTGTCCCAGTAGCTTTTTATTTGTCTTCTGGAGTCCTTATTGGATTGGAAGTAGAAGGTCAGTAGAGGCTCTGTTAATGCAGTTTTGGCTACCCTATCAGCAGCTTCGTTACCTTCTATGCCAACGTGTCCCGGTACCCACATGAGTTTTACTTTGTTATTAGAAGCTATTAGCCGGTCCCGTATGAGTTCCGCTATTAGTGTTTCAGTTAGTTAATTCAGATCTTATGAAATTATTATGAGAGAATCAAATTAAATTGCCTATTTGACTCAAATAACGTGTGACTAGCGGTGTATATCACATACATGCTTTGTTTAGTTTGTGTTTCCCAATAGTTGTGCTCCAATAATATACATATTAGTTAGAAACTAAATGAATATATTGTTCATATGTATTTCTACTCTCCAGATAGATTTTGTTGGCCTCAAGGTTTTCATTCAAACGAAGACAAATATGCACGATTTGATTAGGCAGTGAGAAAAGCAATAGCCAGGATTTTCATGAGTTCAAGTCATCATCTCATTAGTCTTTGATCCCATATATTATTTTACTCATCATGCAGGTATTCAAATGAACTACTACTAAGCTCTTCATAGATAATAAAACTCGGCTATTTCAGGGTTTATTTTCAATTGCAGTTAATAAGTTTTCAGAAGTGATCCTTTGCTATTAGTTGCTATTATTGATGGTGCTTTGTCGTGCTTACAAATTTTGCAGAGCTTACCTGTGTACCTACTCAACCAAAATTCTGAATTGTTATTTCATTCTTTTGTCCGTGGCTGCCATAGATTGGTAGAAAAACAGAACTGCATATTAACGAATGTGAGTTTGAGATGTTATTACGATATTTGTTGAGTATTATTTTTAGTGGTAGGATGTAATAGCTTCCTTTGGGTTAATAACCCACCCAGAGTCACAATTACAATCTTTCCACTCAATTTAACCGAAAACAGAAGGCTCAGCTCAGTAGGGTCATTCAGTTTAACTGAAAAAGGTATTGATAAAAAGATAACTTATTCATTATCGTTTATCTTAGTAAAAAAAAAAAAAAAAAACAATGAGCGTTTAAAATGGTACTAACCATGAAATATCCTTTTTTTTCTTTTTTCCTATTTACAAAAACCCCATTCTTAGGAAGACGATGAAAATGAAGATTTAGTGCAATTAAGTGATGACGATGAAATGACAGATACTATTGATGAAGAAATACCATTGCCACCCATAGATAATTCTAAGAACGATGGCAATGCTGATGATTCAGCAAACAGAGATTCTGATTTGTATGAACCAGATCAACCAACAATCGAGTCAGAAGATGAATCGGTTGGTGACACCAATAAAGATCAGTGCAACGAGGGAGATATTGAATCACAACCATCGCCACAAAATGACATGGAATTAGAAAGTCAAGATACGGCTGATAATGCTGTAGAACGATCAGAATCTGAGACGCGCCATGATCATGACGACGATGATGATGATGATAATGAAGAATCAGAAAAAGAGGCTGATGATTCTATTGAGAACGCAAAGGAAACCGATGGCAAAGACGGTGATGAAGAGGAAGATGATGAGAATGTAAGTCTCTCAGAGATAAAATTGCCAGAAGAGAATATTGCAAAACCAAAAAGAACTCAGCGTAAGGGTGTTTTAGAATTGTACGATGATAGTGATTGGGAAGAGCTGAATATGGAAAAACCGACATTGGATAGTATTCGAGCGATTACTCCATCGAGAAAGGAGACTAAGTCACCAGATAATGATAAAGAGCATGTTGATGATGATGATGGTGATGATGAGGATGATGGTGAAATTGAGGGCAAGGATGAAGAGCAAGCAAGCTCCCCACCACCAGTGCAAGGTTGTACCCCTCCAAGAGAGGATCATGTTGATGACGAAGAGGCGGAAGAAAGAGAACTAGATCGTTCTTATACTCCTTGTTTGGATGAGAAAAACGATAATATAGACGAAGAAGAAGACGGTGCATGCACTCCAGATCTAGCCGGTCCGTCGACAATGTCCAGCAATGTAAATGCAGAAGCTGAAGGTCATACACCAGAGCGTGCAACTACCGTAGATCCCGCTGGCATAGCCGGAATGGAAACAGAATTGATTTCAGAAGAAGATGATGGTGAAAAACGTGATAAGAATAAACGCCGCAAAAATTCCAAAGAGAAAGATAAAGATAAGGACAAAGACAAAGACAAAGAGCAATTTAAAAAAGTCAGTAAAAATCAAAAAGATCGTAACTATCGAACTGAGAAGCAAATTAATGATAACAGATCAAAACCGAATCGTCGCCGTCGCTCTCGTAGCCGTACGAATGATAAAGAAAATCAAGGACTGATGTTTAGACGGGGTGCTGGACCTCAACGAGGTCGTTTTAAACGACGAGAAATACCCCGTTATAATGTCCGTAATGTTGTCAACCAACAGAGATCGTTTAAGGATCGCTATGGACGGGATACATCCCGGCCGGCTCGTTCGACGAGCAGACCACCACGTCGTCGACGATCATTTTCCAGATCTGTGTCACGATCAAAATCCCGGTCAAGATCAAGTTCAACGCCACCAAAACGTGCGCGCCGTAGTTTCAGCATATCACCAACCCCTCCAAGATTTCCCCCTAACCGACGTCAGTCGATGAGTCCAAGAAGACGATCGCGTTCTCCAATCACACGCAGCCCAGTCCGTCGACAATCTCGTTCACCATTGCGTATGCGATCGCGAACTAATTCGCCAATCCGCCGTGTAAATAAACATAAACCCAAGCGAGGAGGTCCAGTTAAGCGGTCAGTATCGCCAGTGAACAGAGC
Organism: Chalcosyrphus nemorum; assembly: GCA_949716465.1. Lineage (NCBI taxonomy): Eukaryota > Metazoa > Arthropoda > Insecta > Diptera > Syrphidae > Chalcosyrphus > Chalcosyrphus nemorum. The sequence goes on from OX454333.1 coordinate 73,831,408, forward strand.
CAGATCCCTTTCCAGGTTCACACCTCGTTTGAGTCGTTCGCGTACTCCTCCCAGACACAAGGCCAAGCGACCGAAAGATCGTAAAAAGAAGAAGAAGCAAAAGAGACAGGCTTCACCTAGTCCAAGAGGATCTCGTAGCCGATTGTCGCGCCATAGAGGCGATTCGATGCCACCGAACAAGCGCAAACGTCATCACACACCAAAAGCTAAATCGCCAATCCCCGATCAAGGTGGCTGGTCACCATCGCCTAGCCCGCCCCGTAACTACGTACATGAGAACATGTCATGGACCCCACCTCTAATGTCGCCAGCGGGTGTGAACCACCTACGCAGGAACGAAGAGTACAATGAATTCTCGATTCCATCAAAGCCACCAAAGGATAAGAAAAAACGCGAGAAAAAGAAGAAGAAATCCAAAACACGGCGAACAGAAAGCACCACCACCGCCCGCAACAAAGATAAGAGACGAGGAGCTAGAGGAGATCAGGGACAAGCTCCCTCCAAGGAAGTCTTCGCTTCAGGCAATAACATTCTGGTCAGTGTAAGCTTTAACAAGGACGGTAATCAACCGCAACAGACAACTGTAGTGACATTGCCACCAACACGCGAAGAAGTTCTCGCCAGTATTCGTGGTCGTTCTAAGGAGCGCCAAACAGAAACACAGACAAAGAAAAAGAAGAAGAAAGATCCACAAAGAAAACGCAAGAAGCTTGACACCAAGCCAGTGGCGATTATCGATCTCGAAAGATCACCTTTCCAGGTTACCCAAGAACCTACCGATGTGATAGTACTCACCGACAGCGAAGGCGGTGGCCAGGAAGATGATAATTTGAATGTTAGCCGCGAATCAGCCAACGAGATGATGACCGAAATGGATCACCATCATCCGCGTGAAGGTTCATCCCATCGAACAGTAAACAGTGATAAGACACCACCACTAGAACGATTGGAGGCAATCATGGAGGAATCCTACGAGAACGCAATCCAACAACAAGGTCCAAAGACTCCTCCCGAACCACCAGGCGGTATCAAGTTCAATCTGATCAATAAGAACAAACAGAAAGTCACCCGTAATGCGTTACACGATGAGGCCGAACTCGAGTCCGATGGCCAGCAAGAAGAAGAAGGCCAAGAGGAGCGAGATTCAATGTCGCAAAATGCGAATAAAATTGGTCCAAACACCCCGCCAGAGTCGGGTCCCTGCTCGCCTGATGTGTACGATCCATTCGATCCGACCAAGTCGCCATCGATGTCCCCCCGGTCACCAACACCTCCACCAGATACGTCACATGATTCGGTGCCAGATACCGATGTACCATCTAAACATTCAACGGAAGATCTCCGCACAGAGCAAAGAATGCCCGCGTCATCTGGGCCTGCGGCAGCTGAAAAGAGCGCCCTAAATCCCGTCGACTTGGTAATGGCTTTAATGAATAACAAAACAAACGCCTCCCAAGATTCGACAAACAAATCTAATGAATCCCAATACAGCTCCAATCTTGCGGTCGTGAACCTCGTCGATGAAAATGAAAAGCCCGAAGAGAGCTCGGCCTCAAACATGGGCATAACCGTGTTATCAAATGTTATACTATCAAGTGGTAAATCCCAGCACATACCAAGTATTTCGAGTCCACCGCTGTCAAAGGCATCCTCGCATAAACCTCCTCAGAAACTGACCAACATTCTAAGCGGCCTGCCTGGTCTGAGCAATCGTCACAATGGTAATGGTCCTGCCGATGATATAGTGATTAATGACATTGAAAGTCCTTATTCGCCGGGTTCAGCAGATTACGAAGACCTCTTTGAGCCACCGCCAGACACGAATGGTACAAAACGGCGACGTGACAAACGCAATGCCAACAAAGGTGCTGGCGGCGGCGGCGGCGGCGGCGGTGGTGGTGGTGGTGCTGGTGGTGGTGGAGATATATTTGAAACATTGTTTGGTAGTTCGTCACCAGCACCTGCGGGTGGTGGTGCACCTCACAGACTGTCTAGAAAACATAAGGCAGCCCAAGCGGCGCGGAACAAACATAAGATGATAGTCAAAGGTGGGTTTTCTTTTCTCTCTCTCAAAAATGTGATTAACAGAACATATTCTCTGCCGCTCTCTGACAGAAGAAGAGAGTCGCAATTTAAAATAGTTTTCGCTGTCGTAATTGTGTTCATATTGTTCCCTGTTGCCTTGATAATTCTCCACTTTTTTGCGCGAATAATAAGATTGTGATTTTCAGAGAAGATTGCACTTTACACAAGGGTTGATGTTTACTTTTTTATATTTGGTGTTTTGGTAAGAACACTTGTGTATTTTGTGTAGAGACTTGGAGTACGATTATGCTGTCTGTGATGGGACCAGTTGAGGTGATGTACTATTAAAATATTTTAACATATGTCTATTATTTTCAAGTGAAATTAGTTAATAAAGTAATATATAATTCAACTAGAGCTTTAACCCTAGAACCGATCAATACATTTCCGTGTTTTGGGGAGATCTACTCCCCACCGCATTTTATATCGAAATTAAGCAATACATTGTATTTTATTTGTGATTTGTACCTGTAAATATAAATACATTCAAGCTAACGGTACAATTAATTGAAAATGAGGAGATGTGATTTTAGTGTGTAAGAAAAAGTTTTCTGCACCCCAGACACGGTTCTAGGGTTAAGTGAAAGTGATTCTTTATTAATTTTTTACATTTAAATGAAAATTTTGTTTTTGAAATGATAAAAAACCGATTTATACGAACGTTGTCCGATAAGTTTTTAGAAAAAAAGTATAAAAAGTTTAAGTGAGCTTATTGTTAAGTATAAGTTGATTCGGAATTGTCAAACTGATTGCGCATTGTTGACTGCTTATTTGCCATGCCGATAAAAAGCTGGGATGGAATCCTCTAAGGTGATAATTGATGGTTGCATTTTTGATAGTCAAAGTTGATAATCACACTTTGTTAGCTCTCCGTAAAACGATCACAAAAAGTTATTTAAAACTTGGTAGCACAGTTTTTCGGAATGTCGTTTTCTTGTCAGTGATATCTGTGTGATTATATTATTACAGTGTGGAAAAATTAGTTTGCAGCTAGATCATCTCTAATCATGTCCCAGATTCGTACAGCTTTTCTTCTCGGTGTGGTTATGTGATGCGCCGAATATGACTGAATTTGGGGGTTATAAACCGCTTGTTCCGGAAGAGGCACAATATTGTGTAGGGCAGCACAAACGTTAACAATTTTAGCTACCCTTGACGGTGCATATCTACATTTAGTTTCGTCGAGTATTATACACCATCAACTTAAAAAAAAAAAAGGAGCATTAAATGATGTTAGAAGACGTTTATAGCATACCCACTTTTTAACTGCCCAATACAGCGTTCAACAATGATTCTGGCCTTCGAATGGACTATGTTAAACTGAGTCTCAGGTGAACTTTCTTCAGCGCTTCTGTAGAGCGTTAATAGGAAGGGTTCGAGTGGATAGCCACTATCACCTATAAATTAGACGACGATTATTTTCTAAGAAGAAACAACAAAGACTAATACTCTACGGTTAAAGAGGTGTATATGAAATATTCTATTCTACATAGGTTTTTTCTGTTTGTTTACCCAGAAGCCATGATGAACTTCTCCCCGAAATAAACTCATTTTCCAACTTTCTCTTTCTGCGATTTGACGCCAACACAAAACTGTCGTGAGCACTACCACCGTATTTTGCATTTACAGTCAACATTTTTGAATTTTCATCACAAATCTGAAATATTCATATATGTATATCGTATACGAAGTTTATTACATTTGGTATATGTGAAATATAAATACTTTGATCGATTCCATCGGCACAAAGTTAATGAACATTGTACACAATATTGACCGCATTTTCTTAATAACTCTAGCGAGAGTTCTTTGCCCCATTGGTGGAAACCACCAACTTGCCCTTGGTAATCTCCACTACCAAGTTAATTTAGTGTTGCAGCCAGTTTCAGAATTGGTGGTATATATGAGCCCCATGTTCCATTTGATATGTCTAACAGCCGCAAAACAGATAAAAGCTTCCTTTGTACTTACATTGGATATGGAAGTTCCAAAATATTTGAGTTATTTCTCAAATTAGAGCGGAGCAGTCGTACATTCGAATAATTGTCATTTGTGCTATAAAATAATTGCAAAGAGGTAAACATTTTCGTAGCACTTCACAAATTACACTAATAACTGTAAAACACAGATGAAAGTGACACCTAAGTAGTTATCACACAAAAACGATAGCAAATATGTGATGATCACGGTGATTGTCACCTTAGAGAGAGCAAAAGGAATGATTGTGATCGTCAACAATCAACTATCAGCTTAGAGAATTCCACCCCTGATTTAACATTTGAGAACATTTTAAAACTAACTAAATTTTTACATATGAAACAACTAAAACAACAACCTCCTCCGCACAGTGGTCGATTTAGGGTCATTAGGTGGACTTAATTTTGATTTAATTTTTTTTTTTATTAAGGTGCGTCCAGACCGAGTGAAACATTTCTGAAACACTGTTTCGTGAAACATTTCATTAACATTTAATAAATATTTCAGAAATGTTTCACTCGGTCTGGACGCTTTGTGAAACATTTATTAAATGTTTATGAAATGTTCCACCTTTTCCATTTTAAATGGGAAAATAATTTTGTTTCTCAAGCTTTACGTGCAGAAAAATAGTGTTGAATTTAAGATTTTTGCATTTCTGAACTCAGGACAAGAACAGGAATCCAATTCTGATAGTGATTGTGTATCTGTCTGTGTATTGTATTGTGTATTGCGATGGTCATAGAGGGACCTTTGGACAATGCATCAATTGACTGCATATGGAACTCGGCTCGGTCTGGACGCACCTTTATGTTTTATTGGCAATGTGTTTTATAAATTTAAAATCACTTTCATGACTTCTTGTGCAAGATCAACATGACATGGGACACATTAGAATTTGTTGCGATTCGGAACATCTTTCTTAAAAACGGGCTTCGAAAAATTTTCTAGACCTTATTGACATTTTTTACAATCATGTATTGCAAAACAGCGCTTGCAGAAACTGTTATTGATGACATAAAAAGATTTCCACACTGAATGAGCCAAAAAAAAAATTAAAGCTAAAAAAGAGCGGATTGATACCTGCAAGAGAACAAAACATAATGTTGCGCAGTGTTTCGGCACTGTAATTAGGCATTATCTTACAGTTAATAGTCCAATGTTCAAATGGAAGAAGTTTCATGATATCACTCTACCGAGAAGTAAAAAAAAGTTAGTCCATCACTACAAAAAAACGTACCACAAAATTTAGTTCATAGTGACAGAGCCTTCTTTATTTTTTAATGAAAATACTCGGAATTTAAAATATATTAACCAGCGGCATACTCTGACATATTTGCTTCCAATAATTATCTCACTTTTATGTCATTATAACACTTTATAAAAAGCTGTTAACGAGCGAAAATCAAAATCGATTGTGAGCAAAGCCTTATGCATAACATTGATATGCTTTTCATTGAAAAATAACGGAATTAAAGATTTTTTTTTGTTGTTTTTCGTTATTAGTATGTTTGACTTTATGTCTACCGGTATTTTTTTTAATAATAGCAACATTATTTTTTTCACTTTTGACCAGCTAGTGTTGTACTAAATCGACCACTGTGCTCCGGTTTGAAATCACTAGAAGAAGCTAATGTCAAAACTCTACGTTCAGTTTTTCTCAGTTCAGGCATTTCCACAAAGTATATTAGGATTATGTGTTCTTGGAAGTGTACGTCAAGTAGTTTTGCCGCTTAATTTAGTGTTTTTTTTTTTTCAATAATATTTCAAGAATTGGTTTGAAAAAATGAATATACCTCATTCAAGACTGTTTGAAAGTTTAAATTTGATGTATTTTGTAAATTATAAAATAGTTTTCATATTTTGTTTCCCAACTGACTGCCAAATTTTTGTACAAAAGAGCGAAAGTGATCGAAAACTAAACGATTCGAAACCATTCATTCCTCTATTATCAGCCTATACGCGTTTTCGAAAAAAAACTTTTCTTCGTTTTTGAGTTTTATATTATTTTCTATTGAAAAGAAATGCTTATTCCATTATGAAGGGGACAACTTAGAAATTAGTTACTTTTATACAGCCTCGACCAGGCTTATAATTTTAATGAAAAGAAAATATGGGCGATGGCTTATCAAATCTAGATTTTGATATTTCAAAAATTTCACTAGTATTGTTCAGACCCGTGCGAATCCATATCCATGTTTCGTCTCCACGTAAAGGGTGTATTAAATTTGAGACATAGAGAAATATTGAAAATAGGTTCCATGAAATATATAGGTGAATTTATAATTGTAAAAAAAATTCTATAAATTTACCGCAGCGATTTCTGGAAGCATTAATGAATAATGAACGCAACTTCTGCAACATTGATATCGCAGCAAAGACCTAAATTTGTAAAACAAAGAAAGTTATTTGACGTTTATGAATACAAGTCATATCAATACAGCTGTAAGGGTAACATAAGGTTTGTTTAGTAACTGGAAAGTAGAAGAGCACAGAACAGAACAGCACAAGTTTGTGAAAACTGTCAGAAAAGATTAGAACAGAAAATAACAACCTTCTGTTCAATGAGTCAGAACATTTCCCAAAGCATTCTTCTTATTAGCAGTCAAAAAAATGAAATTGTCAAACAATTTTCATTTGTGACAGATCTCACGAATATGTTCTACCTAAAAAGCAAGTAGTACAGAAAATCATGTACTGGAGTGTGCAGTACAGACTTAAGAAGAACACTTTTGGACGATATTTGTTCTCAGGGAACGCAAAAACCTGTAATTTTCTGTACTGAACTGTGCAGTATAGAGTCACTGAACAAAGCTATAGTGTTTATACCCTATCCTAAGGGTTTGATACATAGTTTGTAACATAGAGAAATATTACAGATCGACCCAATAAAATATATATATAAATTATCAGCATTACTAGCTGAGTCGATTGAGCTACATATGTCCGTCCGTCCGTCTGTGTGTCACTAGTTTTTCGGCCTTAAATTTTGAGCTAGGTCGATGAAATTTTGTATACGAGGTCCTTGCAAAAGTAAGCAATACAAGTGTAAAAAATTTTAAAATCCGCCAACTGACACGCCCACTTTTCAAAAAAATCACTTTTAAATATTTTTATATGAAACTCGAAAAAACTTACTTAAGCAAATAGGTAGATATCTTTTTGCTCTACAAATCTTCCATATATTATATTCGGCCACGCCTTCATTTTAGAGGCGTTTTTATAAAAAAAAACGGTTTGTCGACGTTTTTATAAGAACGTGAATAAATTCACGTTTTGGAGTAATTTGATAATTGATAAAAAATTTTGTATACAGGAAAGGGATAGGGTATCCAACGATCCGCTCTAGACCTGTATATAAAGGATCGGCATAACTAGTCAAATCAATTAAGCCATGCCTGTCCATCTATCTGTTCGTGTGATACTAGTTTTTGAGCCTTCAATTTTGTACTCGGGGTCTTTATATTGAGCAATATAACTGGAAATGTTTTTATGGATTCGCTATGAATTGATGTAATCAAATTCACCATTCATATCTATAATATGTAAGCATATTGGCGATTTTTAGGAAAGGGAGTAAGTACGATACAATCCTTTCCAGAAGGATTGTACCATGACCATATAATTTTGATCAACCGTCAGCTTGATCATAACTAAATATTCTTGCAATGTTGTTTAAATTTTGGTCTTAATAATGCTCATAATTGCTTCTATCTCATTGCCGATCTATTTTAATAATGGCGCGTACTTTATTAATGTTTTCTTGAACAACAGCTCCGCAAAAACGTACTTCTCAAATCTATTATGTATCGCACTTGAGTATCACTTTTAAATTAACCTAGAGGTAAATTAAAATACAAGATTGGAAAAATAGTTGGTTAACCTGGGCTGATTAGGGTTAGAAATTTCAAAAGAATCAGTGGTGCCAAACTCTAAACATTTATCGGGCAACCCTCGTAGTTTAAAACGTCATCAATTTAAATGTTATAAATAGTCAGTTAAAACCTAAAAATGATTGTTTTTAAAACGTTTTGTAAATGTGGTATTACGCCAAGTTTCCTGTCAAATCTAGAGTATTGAATATATGAATATTAAAAGTATTAATTTTTAGTTCATCATCTAGTCATAGCGTAGACTAAGGGATAAGCAATGTATACATACATAAATGGGTAACACCAAAAACTATAGTTCTCATTTAAAAAACAAAATATTCAGCAGTGGTTAGTGCGTTGGACTACTACGCAAGGGGTTCCAAGTTCGAATCCAGAAAAATACCATCAAAAGTTTTTTTTACAGCCCCACCTCTTCCGAGTGTCTGACAAACATTCAAGAGTATAACTGTCATGAGAAAGTTTCTCAAAACCCCTCTGCCCTTCGGATACGGCATAAAACTGTAGGTCCCTTCTGTACATGCAGAAGTGTATACCACGCACAACATGTGCAGTTGTGAGAAGCTAGGTCTTGGCCCTCTATGGGCTGCTTACGGCCTGATATTTATTTTATTTATTTTTTTTCATGAAAGTATCATTTTATAACTATTTTATTTCAACGAAAATTATTATTAACTTTTGAATACGGGTAATTGAAAGGTGAACGATATTCAAAAAAATAAAAATATTCGCAATTGGCCATTGTTTTTTGCATCGGAGAATCGGTACTTTTCAAAAAATTGTCCATGATATCTATAAACGTTGATGTCTTATGGCACGGATTTCAATGCGAATGAATAATGAATTTCAGTAAGGGGGTTCCAAGATCCTCATTATGCCTATGCGCTGTCGTAAACATCTGTCGAAAAGATTAACCACATTGAATTCAGTTAATGACAGTAACTGAGAACCAAAACTCACACATCTGTTGGTTCACCCTTTGCAACCGAACTAATCAAAGTCGATGAACAAAAGAATTTCGACCTGTATTGCACAAAATACTAATCCACAATGTGGCTAACGCAAGAAAATTCATAGCGAAAACCTATTTGTTAAGCATTTAGTGTGTCTTCCAGCTGTTATTTTATCCGGTCTAGGATTTACTTAAGCTTTCAGCTCCTTTCTTGTTAGTCCTTCTGCAGGTATTCTCAGAAACCCAGCTCTATATCTGCGATCGACCGTTCTTTTTACCACACTGGATGTAAAACCAGTTTTCAAGGACCTTAATGTGTCTAACTAGATCCGAATTTTTGTTACAAAAAATGCTAAGCTTGGGTCTGATTACGATCTACCACCAAATTTGGGTATAATCAGTCCATAAATCTTCTTCCAAGTTGTCGAGTTGTACATGAGTTTATATCTGCTCTATCTCACCCATAACCTACTGAATATTATCTTCCAAGTCGGAATTCCGTGTATCAGTATGAACCACGTAGTGCCATCCTGCTAGAATGACATATCGACGGAATTAATGTAGTACATATTACTACCATTGCCCGGTAACGTTGGCCTTTACCTGTAACCCCACAGGTCACAGGTTTTGAACAGAGACCGAACCCAATTGACCCATTTTTTTAAAAAGGCGGAAAAAACAGGTATTTGTGGCTCAATTTAATTAGAGGTGCAAAGTGCTTGTTTTTCTCTACAATCTATTTTTTTTGACCAAAGTAAATGGGTTCATTCCACCCAATTTTTTTTTGGGCCAATGAAACCTTATACATAAATATATATATATATATATTTATATATTTTTTTGGGCCCAAAATATTGGGTCCAATCAACACAATATTTTTTTGGGTAAATACAAATTAGTAGAAAAAACCATTTACTTTTAAAGCTCCGAGTTGTAATATTCGTTCATCAAATACGTGTGTACATGCCTACATATATTTGTAAATATGTATATCATCGTTTTTACTTTTTATCTTTACAATTTTAAATGCAGTTTGTCTTAGCTTAAAATATTATGTAGGTATAATAAGAGACCTAATATTTCACCCAAAAAAATTAAAAGCCTGTTTTACCCATTTTCGATGGCCTAAAAAAATATTGGGTCCATTAAATCGATTTGTTTTGACCAGAAATAATATTGGGCCAAATGAACTTTTTTGTTTTCGCTAGAAAAATAAATGTTCAACTCAACTAGTTTCCATCTGCTCAGTAACTATAAAAGATTAAAATAATTGTTTCATTTGGCCACTTATGTTATGTGGCTAAAAATACTAGTTTTGTTTAGCCCCTTTTCATAATGGGTTAAGTTTTTAAAGGCATACCAGGAATCGACAGGCAGCTTCATAAGCATCAACCAGATATACTTCTTTTAAATTTAGAACCTTAATTACTGCTGGCCTTTTTTACAAAAAAAAATCTAAATACCCAGTATTTTCGATCCCTGGTTTTGAAAACCAAGGACCAATGACGCCACCTCAATCCGCCGGATGATTACTAATCCCAATTTTCACATTTAAAAGCCACCAATTGATTGTTGTAGTAATTTCACCCCGGTCGTAGTTGTGTATAAAAAAAAAAAAACTGAAATTTATTGTTAATAATGAACTACAAAAATTGCTACGTTTTTGAAAAACACGAGAGATTTAAGAGAATTTACTTCAAATATTGTAATCCGTCCACTCAATTTGAATAAGCAAGTGAATCTCATTCAGATTACCAACAAGTGGATAGTGAATAGTCAAATGTATCGAATTCGGATCAGATAGTTTGTATGCGGCAAGACCTAAGTCTTTCTTGATAATTCGATATATTCACCCTTATACTATGTTTCCACCAAACGAAATCGCGAGGTTTTGCCATACATTATCGAGGTTTCAACGAAAATTATTTGAAATCTCATTGAGTTCATCCGTCCGTAAGAGGTTGTCATATCGAACAAGCCTAAGCGGAACTTCAGTTTATTTTGGTATTTATTTTTAGACGTTGAAATATTATATGTCAAAACAACTGCGACCAGTGTTGGGTCTTCTACCAATTAATTAGTATTTATATTTTGTATTTTTTATTTAGGTTATACATTATGCATAACTTACATACATATAATTGTTATGCATTGTTTAATTTGTTTGTTGCATTTATGGTATGTCTCAAAAATCGACCAATTTTTGGGGTCCCAATTTGCTCACTCTAAAGTCCCAACACTGATAGCGACAGTCAACAAACAGCTGTTTTTTCCTTGCTTTAAAATGGACAGACAATTGTGCCTATTTGGCGAAATCTTTTTTTCTGTTTTGAATCCCCATACAAAAATTCGAGCTGCCAAAATATCTTTTATCATTTCCTTTTTTGGTATTCTGCCTGACCAAATCTGTTCAGAAATCTGTTATAAACCATTAGAGAATAAAAGAAAGATTTTTGTGACTTTTATCATAAAAGATTTTATTTAAATTTCAGTTTTTGAAATAATAATAATGTATAATAATTTATCAATGAAATGCTTGTAGAAGGAGGCAAATGTGCAAATGTCTGAATATGTATAAAGTGTTTTATCACTTTTTTTATTTGCCTACCTACAAATTGTCCTTCATGCCATGACTGAAACATTAAAATTCACAATCTTTATTTGTTCTTGGGGTGACACCAATGAAACGTTACAGTCCTAAGTCATCCACACTAAAGCGGCTGCTCTGGGCTGCTGAGAAATAGCACCAGACAAGGCCAATCAAGTGCCACTTCCTGTCGTGGGATAAAATTCCGGTTGTCCAAGCTTGGTTCACACCTAACATTTATTTTTCGGAATTATTACACAATTAGTATTTTTATTTAATTAAAAACCTACTTTTTCAGTCCGAATTTAAATGTTTTTGGCACAAATCAAATGGTTACCGACAAAAAAACAAATTGTCAATTGTTGTTTTAACTGTTTTGTAGCAGATTCTAATTAGATTCTAGTTTTCGAACTTCCATAACAGAGTTTTATAAAAGTTCGAAACACGGAATACCAATCAAAGTATAAACGAAGTTTTTTATAATTCATAACAGAATAACAGATTTGCCCAAATAGGCCTAAATGACATTCGAAAGTTTATCCAAACCTTCCGATTTCAGTCTAGTGGAAACATGGTATTATTCTAAATTTATGTTGGGAAAGATTTCAATCGAATGAATAAGTCTACCGAATTAATTTTCGAAATTACGCTCTTAGACGTTTTTGCTATCAAAATCATGCTTATTCTGTATTTCGAGTCGAATCGACATCTACTCGAATCTAGGCAAATGACGTTCCAGGTCTCGATATCAATTCAGTTTCATTGCAACAACACGAGAAAAAATTCTGCTCGTATTAAAGATTACACTTAATTCGATTCAAGTGAAACCTAGAATATAGTGAGTAAATAAACAAGCAATGAATATCGACTTGGACTTGGAATGTCATTTGCTTAAATTTGAGTAGATGTCGATTCGGCTCGAAATACAGAATAAGCATGATTGATTTTTGATGAATACCTATCTCGCGAGCCATGATTCTTAGCTCGAAAGCAGTTCTTTCCTCTTCTGTTCGTACCGATCGCTGTCGCCTAGAATGTAGTCGTTCTTTTATGTGTGTCTGGAGTCTTTCCAAATATCATAACTAAATGACACTAGCGTTTTAGAAATGACACCTTTTCCATTTTCCATATTTATAAAAGTACTACCGCAATACAATTTTATTCATCGGTCCACTGCATGGCAGAACAACAAACCGACATTTTTTTTTTTTGCGGATGAGTAATATAACGGTTAATATTTTAATTAATTCTAGTTTAATTCTTTTTATGGTAATGGATTCATTTAATATTTTCAGAATATTTATGATGATCAGAATCAATAGCCGATCCAATTGAGTCATGTCTGCCGGTCTGTCACCAGTTTTTGAGTTAGGTCAATGAAATTTTATATACGAGTTATTTTAAAATCGGGCCAAAAAATGTGAAAGCACTTCAAAATCCACCCAATATTGCCCACTTTTCGACAGATGCACATTTTCAGTTTTTCTAGATGAAACTTACTTAAGCAAATAGTCAGATATTCCCTTGCTCTACATATCTTCATACATTGTGTAAGGCCACGCCCATATTGACCAAAATACAAGAACGTCCAAATCTAATTTTGGGTAATTTTATAGAAAGTTTGAAATATTTCGGTGATGTTATGACGTGGAGTAGGATTCTAATCGGTCCGCTTGTATCACAGTAAGGTCTGCTTAAAAAAAAACGTTCTTAAGCAATTGTTTTACATATATCTTTAGAAAAGCATTAGGGTTTCACATGATCCGCACCAGACGCGTTGTACCATTTTTAAATGTTTTTGGAAATAAGATAGAGTACAATAAGCTCCACTAGCATTAATGAAATTCATTATTGTTCTTACAAATCGAACTATGTATTAAGGTCTGTTACTAAAGGATACAGATTTAAATGCCGCTTAAAAAAAATAAACGGGTCTTACTTCCTCTAAAAAAGGAAATGAGACTCGATGGGGGCTTCATTGCCCTGCATCCATACAAAACTGTGTATATTTTTGTGTACAAAAAATGTGTATTGCATATGAATATTTTTTAACTTTATTACACTTAATTTTATAATAATGGTTCCATCAAAATCAGCATCATCACAGACAGCTTAATGTAAGTTCTAAATATTCTGTATACAAAATAAAAACCTAAAATTGTGGTCATAATTAAGGCAACATGTTGATGTTTATATTCACTTCGTCTTTTGGAAAGTTGTATTTTCGTCATACCTAACATAAAATTTATTTAAAGTTTTTATTTTACCTAACAATTAAATCTTTCCCCATTTCAGTTGGTAAATCACAAGACGATCACGTCAAAGTCTACGATGACTTGCCCAATTCCGCAGTGGAATTACAAGTCAAGGACAAGGTAAGCGTAAGTTATTTTGTTTTTTTTTTATTCCCCTTTTTTGTTTGCGCCTTTTTCCCAAATTTTTTTTTTGTCTTCGTCAAAAAACAAACTCTTACCCAAAACATATAAAATTTATAGTTTTTGCGTAAACTGAATCGCCAAGAACGCGTCGTGGAAGAAGTCAAATTGATCCTTAAACCAAGATTCAATAAAAAACAAATCACCAAGGACGACTACAAAGAGATAATGCGTCGTGCTGTGCCAAAGGTATAACAAAGAAAAATAAAATAAATACATTCCCTATTTGAGTCCCTATTTTTCCGAATTCTTTTAACAGATTTGTCACAGTAAATCCGGTGAGATCAATCCGAAGAAAATTCAAAACTTGATTGAAGCCTACGTCAAGAAATTCCGGCAAAAGCACAAGAAGCTTAACATACCTAATACCGGTCAAGTGAGCAGTGCTGTTAAGTGTGCTGCTTATTTAAAGAAATTATAGGTGTAACTGGTCCTGCCCTCAGTTTAGTGTAATACGACTTTGGGGAATTTAGACCGGAAAAACATAACTACGTTTCTAATGTAGATGGTACTAAAAATCGGTTTTAGATTCCTTAAAAGTGTGTCCTTTTAATGTTCCTTCCCTTGCAGATGTCATCATTTCCAAATGGCGAACCATGTATTTTTTTGGTAAAATTATTTGCCAATTGTTGTTCAACCTTAGTTGGCAGTGATTTTTCATAGCGCAGCGCATTTGTCAACTACAAAACTAATTAGAAAAAAAAACAAAAAACAAAAACTACGACTATATTCTATGATTTGCTTAAAATTTGCACTTTGTATTCTAGTTTAATTAAGGACATCCTTGCGAGTGTAGTAACGATTATTATTAATTTTTTTTTTCAATTACACTACCTTTATTTATTGTTTATTATTTTTTCTTAATTGGTTTTGCCTACCTCTGAAGAGGCTTTAAAGAAATCAAGCTAGCTAATATTTACTAAACCTCCTTTATGGTAGTCATTGGTATCCGTGTATTTTATTATCTTAACTATAAAAATGTATCCTTTTTTTCCATTGGATTGTAGCTTTTTTTTTTAAATTAATTACTCTTGGCTTACTTCAAAACGAGTTACTTCTAAGTATAGGTATATACATATGTATCTACTTAAATGTTATAAAAAATAAAACAAATTTTATTTGCAATAATCGTGAAGAAGGATAGACAGAGAGAAAAGAAATAAGAAACCCAATATCACTAGTTACTGGAAAGTGAATATTTAATTAATTAAAAGTTAGTTTTAATATTATGTATGTATCTACACACCATAAAAAAAAAAAACATATTATTTTCAATGCGAATTAATAGATTAAATAAAATGAAAATGTAAAAAACTCAATTATTCTAAAGTGTTATTCTTTGTTATTGAAATCGGTTCCGAAACTTCGTATGTACTCGACGATATTTGTGATAATGAATCGATCTCCTACTGCCGATGACTGGCCGCGATCCTAACACTTTGCTTATCCAGCTGCTAGAATACTTTTGTACTTTTTTGCCCGGTTTCACAGTGGAAGCTTAAGCCACAGCTTAGCTAAGTAGAACGCAGGGTTTAAGTTTTCCCTTTAGTTTTTTTCGGATTTCACAGTCATTTCAAAATTGTGGCTTAGCTAAGCCAAATATAAGATGTGATTGTGAATAGTTTGTGGGTAATTAACTACTGTGAATTGATCGGAGATGTGAAATAGAAAAATGGCGTGGAAAAATTAAAAAAATTGAAATTGAATTCAATGAGGGCTGCGGAGATATAATATTTCGAGGCTCAGGTGTTTTTTTTTTTTTTAAACGATAATTTAAAAAAGGCGTAAAAAAAAGTATGCGGATGAAAAGCGATCATTGTAGGTATGCCACGGGCGGTGGACCAGAAATAAAAGTTTCAAGTGATGTTACAATGTTGTAAAACAATAGTATTTTGGAGGATTAGGTTCATGTTTATAAATAAAGTAGGTAGTTACATTAAACAAAGGGAATGTGCTAATGCTGGTAACATCGAATGATGAATTTTGCTTAGACAGTAGATAAGCCACGAAAATCGGCGGCTTGAGTTTTATCTATACTTTAGCACGGTTTACCCCTTAAGCCGACACCAAGATGAGTTAAACCATAGCTTAAGCTCCAGCTGAGGTTTAAGCTCGCACTGTGAAACTGGGCATTTGAATCTAGCGGCCTAGACTCGTTAGTGACATATGTATTTGTCCCCTAGGACGAAATCTCTCATTCCGGTGCAAACAATAATTGAAATGAATTCGTTCGATCGTTTTTATGAAAAACTAACGAAAATTTGACAAGTAAAGCCCAGAGGTCGCTAGATTCATTAGCGACAGATCTGTCATCTCGGCTCAACAGTATTCTAGCAGCTCGATAAGCGAAGTGTTGTAACCATAGACAAACTAATATAGACGGTCGTCTTCTCCCTCCTCTGCCGAAAATTTTGTAAAGTACGCCAATTTGAATTTTCCTATCTGTGTATATATGTGACCGAACGTGCGAACAAGACGTAACTATAAAAACAATCGTGGTGTTTCTTTTTTCCTTTTGCACAGCACATTTTCAGCAGACTGTCATTCAATTAACAACAACAAAATGTACAGGAAAATGGCAACGCCCATGAAATGTACCGCGGTTTGAGAATGTGTGTGAGTTCCGATTTGATTTTGACGGAAACGTCAGAGTACATTCAAAATACGTGGTACTTTTGCTCTTGTGGGAACCAACGGTCAAATCGGCCGAAGACGACCGTCTATATTAGTTTGTCTATGGTTGTAACGCGCTCACTTGCATTAAGTTTCGCTGTCAGCTTAAAGTGGGGATAAAAGTTCGAGATTTTATTGTGAGTTGTTACAGAAACAAATCAAAACAAATAAACATCTACTTCAATGGTAAATTAAGAGAAATAAGATATTCTTTAAATTATATAGCAAATCTGGCAATTGATGATCGTTTATTTTCAAAGGTGTTCGATTTCACTTCACGTCCACTATATAATGCTCTGTTTTATTATCATCTATGATCTATATAAGTGGGTGCCGTGGCTCAGTGGTTAGTGCGTTGGACTACTGCGCAAAGGGGTTCCAAGTTCGAATCCAAAAAATACCATCAAAAGTTTTTTCACGGCCCCACCTCTTCCGAGTGTCTGACAAACATTCAAGAGTATAGTTGTCATGAGAAAGCTTCTCAAAAACCCCTCTGCCCTTCGGATACGGCATAAAACTGTAGGTCCCTTCTGTACATGCAGAAATGTATACCACGCACAACATGTACAGTTGTGAGAAGCTAGGTCTTGGCCCTCTATGGGCTGCTTACGGCCTAATATTTTATGATCTATATAAATAAAAAAAAATCAAGATCAATGGAAAATGTAGGGTCTGAGTTGTCGCAAAAGCTTTACTCAGAATACGACATTAAAAAAGCTAATTTAGCACGAAGTTACAATGCGATTGAATATTATTCTTTTTAAATATGTGAATTTTTAATGCGTTCGATTCTTTAAGGAAAGTATTTTGCGGGCTTACATTGGCAACCCAAAATGGTTACAAATCACTGAAATCACTGTTAAGGTTTTAGAAATTCGAAGTTATTACTAATTGTTAGTTACTATTTGCTGAATAAAAAAAAAATTGCTGTCAAATTACATCGCATCACAATAACTCATGATGCGTTGGTTGCTTTTGTTTGCGCAGCGGTTTCTTTCATGATGCATTTTAAAACGCGATACATCGCATTACTGCCATATATTGGTGATTTGGAACGCTTGACGTTGCAGTACTGCGGGGTTACTGCGATTTGGAACTCAGCCTTAATTTATTTGAACATACAAATTATTGAATAATCGGTGATTGTTAAAACAACATAAATGAATATGCTTTTTAATGCTAATAATAACCCTGTTTTTTTTTTTTTTTGCTACGAAGTAAAGTGAAGTAAACCAACTCTCAAAAAATACGACCCGCAGCTGTCAAATGTGCTATATTTTAAAGGTTGGTCCTCTTGTTTACTCACAGTGACATTTCTTGTCAAAACAACTAAAGAAAGAGAACAAAAGTAAATAAAATTAGTTTTTCAGTGAATTTTAGTTGAATGTGCTAATTAAAATAAATTAAAACAGCAAAAACTCAAATATGTACATGGATAATGGAAACTATTAATAATAGGGCGCCAGATTTCGTTAAACTCTGGTCCATATAAGAAGCCACACATGGTGCAGCACCTGTACGACTATTATGTCAACATTTTCGATAAGGTTGCTTATGCTAGGATTATACGATTGCCGCAAAAGCGTAAATCTAGCGTCAATAAATTTACGTCCGATTGATATACTAGTTTTGAAAAAAGCGTAAATAAATTTTTCCCCGATTTACACGATTGACCTAAAAGCGTCAATTTTGCCAACGTAAACCAAAATATCAATTGACGCAAATTTAAAAAAAAGCGTAAACCCCTGGTATCTCCAGAAATGAAATAAGAAATATAGCGACAGCTTTGTACATATTTAGAAAGCGCAAGAAAAAAAATTAAGCAAAAAAATTTACGCGATATGTCAATTTTGTTCTGAAATTGACCTGAAATTGATGTCTGTGGTTGACGCTCGAGTCGTCAACCGTTTGGTTGACGCAATTTAGCTGTAGGTTGACGCTAATATTTGAATAGATTCGTTTACACGATTGATATAATCGCGTAAATTTTATTGACGGAAATTGGGGACAATCTGGGGTCAACCAAATTGGTGTAGATTGACGTGAAAAAATTGTGCCTTTACACGAATGATGTCGATTGGAGCTCAAAAAAGCGTAAATATTCCCGCAAATCGTCCATCGTGTAATCCTAGCATTATAGACCCTTATAAGGATCTGCGTAGGCTTAAGCGTAAACGCAGAAAGATGCGTGCAAGGTCTAAATAAATCAAATGCCCACACGACTTGTGAACATGGATTCCATTCATCCCGATAATCGTACAAAAAAAAACTATGCTCAAATGAAGGGCTGTAATAAAAACTTCTATTAATTACTCGTAGGTTCAATTTCGGAATGTCGATATGTCACATGTTCTAGAATGGTTGTGTGAATATCTTTATCGGCGGCTATCTATGGATATGAAAATCCTCTCTTCCAGCCGCATAAAATTCAAGGAGCACAACCGTTTTCTGCTTTGTCCAATTTTTCTTCTTATTTATGTTTACCTTTTTTGTTTGAGTTTTTTTTTGTGTTTCGATTTTTTTTTGTCATAAAACAAAATTGTGCCAATTTTTATACAGATCTCATTACGAAACTTATTGGCAGTGATTGGCAGTAGGACATTTTTTGACAGTTTTTGCGTTTCAATGGATAATAAATGGGACCTTTGCCGATTCGTCTCTCATGAACTAAAAAAAAATCCACGATTATGTCGTCAGTGTATATGCATACATTCGGACAAAGATATTTTTTGCCAACAATGCTGAGTTAGAATATTTTACGCAATAAAATATTTCAGAATCAGGTCAATTGGCCCATATTATACCCTTACGCTCACCTCAACAGAACGCAGAACTTTTATTATCTTATTGCAGGAAGTGTTTTGTAATTCTTGAGACGTTTCAAGTGTTTTTTTTTTTTTTTTTATTTCAAATTGATCTCCGCAATGAAAGTATATACTTTTTTGTTTGTTTCCGTCCTGCCAGTGTTTGTTTTTTATTTAAAAGGGATTAGGCCTACTCTGGAAATCCTTCAAAAACAAGCCTCCTGGTAGTGTGAAAAAAGATAAACTTGTTTTAATTGTGAAATGAAAATGTCCATTAACGGCATGAGCGGTTAATGAGGTTATAGCAGTGATGATGACACAAATTCCACCGTGAAAGCCCATCGCGAACCCGCCCAAGCTTAGAGAAGGTAGTTGTTTTGAAGTGATCTCTTGTAGTCGCGAGAAGTCCGCCTTACTGTGATACCATGAGAAGGTACCTGGTTGACTATGAGAACGGTAGTCGTTCTGAAGTGAAAGCGAGTATTTTAGTTTCCAGAAGGTCATCTCTTTGAAATTTGGACTGCGTGACTTGTCAAATCTACGCCGAGAGGACGGTAGTCGTTCTAAGGTGATTTGTTGCAGTCGCGGGAATACCGTCACACTGCGGAACTATGAGAAGATAACTGGATGGCTATGAGATCCTTCACGAAGAGAACGGTAGTGGTCCTGATGTGAAAGAGAATCTTTAAGTCTGAGGTGATTTGTTGCAGTCGCGGGAATACGATCGCACTGTGATGCCATGAGAAGACAGCTTCAGCTTCGTTCGCTTCAGCAGCGAACGGTAGTCGTTCTGAGATGAGTTCGAGCTTTTGAATCTTTGAGGTGTACTCCGCGATCTAGCAAACGCACGTTAAAAGGGCATTAGTCGTACTTAACTGATAGCAAGTCAATAGTAGGCCTTCTCACCGGGACTCCGAGAATGGAACTCGCTAATTTTGCTGAATATTTTTTTTCCTGGGGGGTGGGCTCCCTACCAGGCGCGTCCCCAGGTGGTGGATAGGGGAACGCCGCTTTACGAACCAGTGAAAGACATATCACTGTGTCCGTCACTTGCGGTTAATGTGGTTATAGCAGTGATGATAACAAAAATTCCACTGTGAAAGCCCATCGCGAACCAGCCTGCGTAGTTTACTGGGGAACGAATACTGGAGTGAATAGATCTGAAAATCTGGTAGCATCGCTATTGGTTATGATGTCATAAAATCATCTTATTCAGATGGCAAGAAAGGACAGAAGCTTGGCTTCTTCATAGCCTCTTAACTTGCCCTTTATCTCTAGTTTTTCTTGCCTTATTGGTAAAGAAACTTAGAAACCTAGTAAAACGCATTAAAACCCGCCCTTGCGGCTCCACAACGACACGAAAAGCACCGCTGAGTAGGTCTCCATTAACCCTAAAGTTTTTGAAGAAAGAACTGAGGGTGCCTCTGCCAAATGCTCGAATTGAGGGTTCAATTTTAAGGTTAAGGGGTTTGGGATGTGACTGCTTGTGTATGTAGTTTTATAAACATTTGGGCGGTAAGAATGTCTCAAAGACCTTGAGGTTAAATTGTACCGAAAATCGAGTGGCTAAACAATCTTAAACTCACAGGTTGAGGGATATAGCTGTTATATACTTGATAATGTAGACTTTTTCTGCAGACAGAGATATGTACACTTTCTAAGTATATTGCGGAACGACCCGAATACTTGGAGTTCCTAACGCCAATATGGCTAACTCTTGACTGAAAAGCATCAGGTACTTGAAGTACCACTGTTTTTAAGTCTCCTCTAGCCCAAAGTTTCACTAAAAACTGCGGGCTCCAAGAAGACATGCTGGCATAAAGTGACATGATTAAGGACGTCAACAAAGAGGACTGCAGTTGTTCTTTAGAAGAAAATGGTTCTAAATGATATAAAAGAAGTTGTTCTCTAGTAGAAGAACGGTCACTAGATTAAGTCTCAGCGAAGCGATGAGAAAAGATCTACATGAACGGAAAGGACCTCTACCAAGAAAACAGTAGTTGTTCTTGGGTAGAATAAAGGTCATTATTACTAGAAGAGCAGATGACTTAAAAGTCAGTAGAAAGATAAAAAGGTGACTAGAAAGCCTTTACAAAATGCATATCGAAAAAAGAACGGTTGGTGTTCTTTGGTGAAAATAAAAACTGACACTTCTAAAGACGGCCTTAGAGAACGACACAGGTTGACTACAAGAATCTGCATCAACGGATCTTTAAGCTTATCATGTCATTAGGCTGGCATGTGAAGGAAAACCTAGAGAGATGGCGCCTAACTTGACGCTGTCTTTGCTTCGCATTAACGAAGACATTTCTCTAGGAAGAAACTCAGTGATGCTAATTATGCTGTACTAATTTTTCTTGGAATTTTCCTATGGAACCAAAGTTCTTGCAAATGTAAGAATGCAACATATTGAGCAAAATACTGTCCATGAGCGTAGTAATACAAATGAAAGTTGAGCTTCATTATTTCTCCTTGTATTTTTATCAAACCGGGAGCACTGATTTATCGTCGCTTAAAATGCAGAATATTTGAACCCAACTGAGTAGGTAATTTGATTGTAAAAATGTTAATCATTTAGTAATACTTATGTATCTTATCTGGTTCTATTTCAGCTGAGGAAAAACAATCACGAGATGTCCTATCTTAACAAGGCCTTATTTTCCAAAAAGGTATATAATAGTCTGTATTCCTTTTCGTTTTACATATCATCTATTTATTTCAAAACCTTAATTAAATTCTTTTAAAGCATTTACATTTACGAATAAGTTAATTATAAATGCGTTAAAAGAACGAGTTGATCCCAGTTGATTCCCAGAAAAAATATATACACTTACATTTTGCAGGAAAAAAAACATCCTCGTGGGGATTTAAAAAAATTGACAATGACAAAATTAATTTCGGGTCCTTCATGGACTTCTGAACTGCTCTTCTCCAATTAGGGTACAATAGTGAAGAGCGAGTCCAAACCATCAATATCCTCTATACACCCGCAGTGCATAACACTCGACCTAGTGACCAAAAAGCGCAGCACCATACACCCATATAAATCGGCCAGCAACCGCAGAAAAAGTGACATGGTCGTCACGCGGGACCTGGCTGATAAAATAAAATATCAGTGCAACACAACCAGTCAAGAGTGAAACGGTAAAGCGTAACCGCTCCCATTGGATTCCCAAATTAGTGAATTTGCTAATTCAAGATAAACGCCCCTTCGACCTCAGTTCTCCAGGCGACACTAACTGTCAGCGAGTTTGTCAGGGACGACCTTTAAGACAGTTACTGAAGCTTGGAGAGCCGTATACAACAACAGTATAACAACCAAGAAGGACCGTTCCTCTGTTTTGACTCAGGTGAAGTCATAAGATCAAATGTAAGGATTCCTTCTCTAGTCAATACATAAGCGGCAGCATTTACAAGGTCTGTGATGGCCGGAGGGATACCAAGGAGATCGAGAATCTACATTTAGCTCTTAAACAAAATATTCTAACAAGTCTGGGCATTAGGTTTATACAGCACTCAAAAACATCTGACCAAACACCCAACCAGAACCACAACCAAGAGCACTGTTATGTCAAACACCGGCTGTGAGGTAGTCATCCCTACTTTCAATGTGCTCAAGTTGACGAGCTGTCGATCGGTTGTAAATTCATCACGAGCACTTGGGGAGAAGTAGAGGCTTAACTCTTAAAGACGGTGTTGGTCAATTGATTGACACCCTATCCAAGCCAATCGCGATCAAGTTTTTTGGAAAGACGGTACATGGGGATAACGTCGCATACAATCTGTTTCTGGAGGATTCGATAAGACTTTTCGCTTCGAGCAAGCGATTTGCAGTGTTTTTCAGACCCTACTGATAATTTCTTTCTTTATCGGCTTACTGTCCGGTTTCGAGTAAGCGGCAAGTTGCTTCTTCATTGCACCACAGAGAGTAACCGTTCGGTTTCGAGCAATCGGTAACCCCTACAGTCCCAGACCATCAACTTCAGCGAAAGAACTGTGTATAAGCAGCGCTCTGAGAACTCCTCCTTCCGCAGTATTATGAATTCTATTCCAAATAACCTCTCAGTCAGTTGCACTATTCGCTTTGCAAAAAGTTTTAGTTGTTTTTCTTTCTCTTAAAATTAAGTTTATTCCACTTACAAAATGATTACTGATCTTTAGGTCGATAGCTCATGAGTTCTCTCTGTTTAGCCAGATTAGTTCCACATTTGACAACTTTCTAAAAAATTTCTTCTTCATTCTATCCCTTCGAATCCTCCGTTTCTTTGGCCTTGTTTACTCTTCAAATGAGCTCAGCAACTCATTACCCCTCGATGAATATACTTATTTTAATGCTCAAGCAATGCTCATTAGATCCATAAGTTACCACAAATAGATAACAACACAACATTACCCACCATAATTCGTGGTGTCCATCTAACAAATATCATTGGGCGTAAAGCGATTATCAAATCAATGTGTACTCACAAAGCTGAGTAAGTTGTATATGTTAATGCTTACTGAACATAGACCTAAGCCAACACAAGATTAATTAAGAACACTACGATGAATACTACGCGTAACCTAGATTTTTAAGTAGTATGTAGTATACAACCAAGAGTTCATTCAATTGAGTTTTGAGTAATTTATTTTCAAGAAGAAAGTTCACCTGAACCAAATTACATATCGAATTTAATTTGTAATAGCACCTTCAATGCCATTTGGGCACAAAACACAAAAAGGCATTGAAACTTACACATTTCGCAAATTGTTTTGTCACCCATTTACGAGAGAAACACTCTAAATCCATCCAAACCATGCATACGCCCACCCCATACGCTGCCTCATCTAGACCAAATTTATCTCAATGTTAACAATATTATTAACTTAAAATGTACACAAGCAAACAGAGAATATACCTACGATATGACTCGGAAGCGAACAACAGCAATTCCACTAAATCAATTCCTACCTACAACACAAGCGGCGGGCGTATGTACAACCTTAAAAGCCATTCTACTACCCTCTTCTCTGTACTACCTTCTTACGATGATGAACTATTTTGTAATCGGTTGCCCAACGGAAAAACACAAACAAGCAACCCAATCCCTTTATCTTTTACACACATTACATTCCTTTTGTATCCCTCTCATTCCATATGCGATGAATGAAAACATAACAAACGAAACTCACTCAAAGCAGACACATACTTTGAATCGAGTACTAATGAAGAAAATGATTTGTTTTAATTAGATTTGGTGTAGAAGAAAAAACCACTCGAAACAGCGAAGCCCCACAGATGTGACGAAGACGATGACCAACCACCGACGACGACGACGACTAGTAGAGAGGCGCCAGAGAAGAAAAAAAGTCGCAAACAATTCGTTTTTACTAGGAGACAAACGGTGCGAGCGTGGAACGCTTTTTCTGGCCATTTTAGTGAGAGTTCGTTAGATGATATTCCTGGTCATAAACTTGGGCGAGTAGTAATACCCTTGCAATGGACGATTACCAGGAACAACAAGGTAACTATACACAAACGCTTTTTTTTTCGACAAATATCTTCTATCCCATTTTTGCTTTAGATGTGGTTGGCAATCAAGTTGTGGGCGCTGTAAAATGTGGTGGTTGGCGTTACGAAGACCGTTCGCATTACATTGGCGATTGGAATCAGAGAGGACAAAGGCATGGAATTGGTCATTTGCGACTGCCTGATGGTACGCGGTATGATGGCAATTTTCAGAATGGACTCTGCACAGGACTGGGTTGCCTTTGGTTCTCCGATGGTTCGAAGTTAGTGCACTTGTCTTTATATTTGAAAAAAAGAACTAAAAGTTTTATTTTTTCACAGATATGAAGGGGAATTCCACCAAGGCTGGTTTCATGGTCACGGCATATTCTGGAGGTCGGATGGAATGAAATTCGAAGGTGAATTCCGTGGCGGACGTATTTGGGGTCTGGGACTGATAACATTTCATGACTTTACCCATGGATTCCCACGTAACGAGGGATACTTTCAAGACTGCCGACTAATGCGTAAACGTCGATGTCCAGATGTTGTGCAAAAAGCTCAAAAAACGGCACTCATGGCGAGATCACAGGTTGATCATCCTTATTGAACCCCACAGCAAATGCTCTCTCTCGACAAATTTCCATTTCAAACCGAAAAACCGAGAATTTTTTTTATGTGTACGAACAAAATGATCGGCATCGCTGATAATTTAAACTAAAAGGCCCAAGTGTTTTGGTTTTGTGTGTTCATCATAAAAATATTGTGGTGTTGATTTTATTTTATTTTGTTTTCTTGTTTTGCTTAAAAACAGCAAAAACATGTCATCTTAAAAGTTTTAACAATTTTAAAAAGAAAAAACTTAAAACTTAATTAAGGAAAAACTAAAATATAAAAAAAAATACTACACACAATCGTATTTATGTGCCGAAGAAACAAAACAAACACTTTTGGAGAAAATCAAAAAAAAATAAAAAAAAAAATAAAAAACAAATACATAATTAAATCTGTGGCTGTTTTGTTATTTTTCCTATTCTCCAGTTGGTTCACCAGTTAGGAACCAAGCATTGCTGGCTTTGACTGCGGCCGAACGGACAAGTCGCTTTTGATCATCTAGAGCGGGCGCCAATCCCAGGACGACATCCATTTTAAGTGGCAGCAAAAAGTACGCGGGATACTTGGTAATTTCATAAAGAAGATCGAGCGCTGTTATTCGTACGTTCTGAAAAAGATAAAAAAAATTGTTAGTTGTTATTGCGAGTGCGAAAATAAAAACTAAATATTCCGGGGGAAAGAACTCCCGAAAACATTTTCCCTATTCCGAATTCCTTAGGAGACAAATTTGAATGAATTATGAATGCCGATCGAAACCGATTCCGATCTTTTAAAAAGAAGTACATATAGGTATATGGGTTCAAATTAATTAAACTCGAATATGACAGTCGAATCCGACCATAGTCGTATTTAGTTATTACAAAACTGTATATTTTTTTGGTAAGATACGTCAATGGCTGGGTAAAATAGGACTATAGTCGGATTCGACTGTCGTATTCGAGTTCAAGAATTGGGGTGAAGAACAAGACCTCTACCAATAACAACCTAGCTATATTGTCACATAGTTCAGCTGCCGTCAAAGCATTTGGCTCCTGTTATCTTGAGTGGGAATGCCTTCACAAAGTCAATGATGATAGAAGCTATAAATATAGACAATTCTCCTACACCCTGGATACCTATTCATATGCGAATGTAAGGTAGGTTACGTTAGGTTGGGGGGACTGCCCGGACTCAGATCCAGTAGAGCGCTAGCACACTTAGGCCTAAAAGGCC
Source organism: Chalcosyrphus nemorum (assembly GCA_949716465.1). Classification (NCBI taxonomy): domain Eukaryota; kingdom Metazoa; phylum Arthropoda; class Insecta; order Diptera; family Syrphidae; genus Chalcosyrphus; species Chalcosyrphus nemorum. Next base: position 73,858,123 of record OX454333.1, read on the forward strand.
CATTGTAGTCAAATAAATAATAGATAAGTCTTTACTAGGACCAATAATACAGGAAAGACGGCGATTAAAAAACACTTAAGACTAAGTGTCTGTTGAAAGCTACGATAGAGAGTAAAACATAAAGCACGCTAACTATATAAACGAAATAAGTGTGCAACTGGCACACTGAGGAAAAACCATCTACAACCTATGTAAAAGGATTTTTTCTACGAATTACAAAAGTACTATTACCGAATTCGTCGTAGAAGACATTTTGTTACGAATTCAGTTAGGCAGTACTATTATCGAATTCCTTCGGATTCTGTGATAACATTCGGATTCGTAGCGTAGAAGAATATTCGAAGATTTGTAACGATGGTGGTTAAATTTTAAGGGCAGATGTGAACCACACATAAACGTTGAGTTTTTTTCTGCATTTCATTTGACATTTCTCAATTTTACACGAACTCAATTTGAACCATGGAAAGATACACAATCAAGCAAAGCGTTAAAGTTATTCAGGCTTATTATGAAAATGGGCGTTCAAATCAAAATGCATATCGTGCACTTCGTATCGTCCAAATGTGCGTATAATCGGAGAAAACGTGCAAAAATTTGAGCAAACCCGGTCTGTAGGAGATCTGCAAACACCAGTGCATGCTCGTACTGCAGAAAATATTGCTGCTGTTCGCGATAGTGTGGCTGAAGAGCCGTCCACCTCAACTCGTCGTCGTGCCCAACAATTGCACCTCTCACGCTCGTCGTTGGTGAACATTATGCATAAAGACTTGCATTTACGCGCTTACAAGATGCAATTGACTCAAGAACTAAAGCCTCTTGACCATTTCAAGCGTCGTCAATGGTCAGAATGGTGGCAAGAAATGGCAACAGTGGATGATCAATTTTCGAAGAAAATCATCAGCACATTTTCACCTCAGTGAATTCGTCAATAAGCAGAATTGCCGCATTTGGGCGATGATAATCCAAGAGTGATTGTCGAAAAACCAATGCACCTACAGATAGGTGCGCTTTATGGGCTGGCGGCATCATCGGGCCTAATTTTTTCCAAAATGAGGTCAGGCAGTTACTGTGAATGGTGTTCGCTATCGTGAGATGATAACGAACTTTTTATGGCCCGAATCGGAAGATATGGATGTGGACGATATGTGGTTTCAACAGGACGGTGCCAATTGCTACACAGCTAACGAAACAATGGCTCTTTTGCGCGACAAATTCAATGACCGTGTTATCTCACGTGGTGGCGATTCTCTGATTGTCGACGCTTCACATATCGCGGGCCCTTCCCTTTGTAGCAGCCCCAGTCAGCTCTGTTAAGAAAAAAAGTAGAAGATGAAGCCATCGATCGTGCAAACAGACGCTGGATTCATCTGGATACATGCGTAACGGCTAGAGCTCTATGGCCGGCCTTTAGCAAGAAGAGATCATCAACTCGGGTCGTTTCTGACGTAATTACCGGCCATTGTGTCATTGGCCGTCACGCAGAGAGACTCGGTGTACTGCATAATGACTATTGTAGAAGCTGCAGAGACGAAGAAGAAATCGAATCTATTCGTCACCTGCTGTATGACTGTCCTGCCCTATCTGTTAGAAGAAAGAGAACTCTTGGCAGTCATTTCTTCTTGGATCTGGAGGACTTAGGCAATGTTTAGCTGGTGGACCTCCTGAGATTTATATTACTATCCGTGTTACTATAGCAAATTTATCGCCTCGAACGATGGCTTAATTCGGGATACCATCGAAACTTATTTAGATGTGTCGCGTAGCATGCGATGCTTGCGGTGTGGAGCCAAGTTCTGGACGATAAGTAAGAAAACTGAGCAAATATTAGGCAATTTCGAATGAAAAATCATTTGACTGAACTTCCGGTATAAAGACCAAGTTGTGGCGGATTCCAGAAAACCTGGTCTTCGCAATTGGAAGCAGCGTTCAGGGACCGGAGAGGATGATAGGCAGCCGAGTCTCAGGCAGAGATTTTAGAAGTATCGGGAGCCCTTCAAGGTGGTTGCTGAAATCTCCAAAAAACTTTCTCTTATTGGGTACTCCCAAATCGATGATTAATTTAAATATACACAGGGCAATAACCCTTCACTTACCATTGAATTCTTATATTGTGCTAACTTCAAACATTGCAGTACGATATGGTTTAAGTGTCCACTAAAGTACACATCCTTTGCCTTAACAAAATTCCCACATATCTCCAGCGCTATACGAACTGTTTGAACTCGATTTAACTCTAGACATTTGAATAATACAGGTGCAACCTAAAACAAACAAAAATTAGCTTAACAACAACGCTTACAATGATTCTTATACCTTCTCAGTGTTAATTTTCAGAACTCCATGTGGTGTTGCCTTTAAAACATAGATGAATGCATTCAAGTGATTTTCTGAAAAGGTTTCCAATTTCTTGGAAATTTTCGATAGAACCACATTAAAGAATCTCTGTTTGAATAAAAACTTTATAACGGGCAAATGAATTTCTGGATACTCGGTAGATAGTATTTCAAATGCTAGATTCGCTGCTGTCGATAGAGATGGGTGATCTAAGAGTTCAGCAATCTAGAGGAATAAAATTTATCAGTCAAACGGATTGAGGAATAGAACTATTCAACTTACCGCTTCAATAATATCACCAGCAGCATCATGTCCACGCACACTTAAACCTTTGCCAATCCACGAAAGAATTTCTACGGCCTTCCCACTGTTTTGCTGGATTTCTTCTTTCAATTTTTGCACTATTCGATGGAGCACACCTCGATTCGCTTCAGTGTCTTCCATTTTATTAAACATACTACACAACAAATGATGGGCTACCGTTCGAATAGTCTCATTATCACTCTTCAGAGAGAGCTCAGTTAAATCACTAACCAGCCGCTCAAAATGATCATCAATAGAGATGTCTTTATGCAGGAATCCTAGAATACCCTTTGTAAGAAACAAATCCGATTCTAGTTGAAGGTTTAACTTTGGCAAGTATTCACTAACAATCATGTACTGCTCGGCAATAGGCAGCTGCTTTACTATCAAACTCAAAACAGCTGCACATCGTTCAAGAATTTCCAAATTCAGATGTCCGCCGCGCATTAAGGTAACAATTTTTTCAATTAACGACTCATTCATGTGAAGTTCTTCAATATATTTTTCGTTCTTTTCTTGCAAAAGTTCTACAAGTGCATCTAAAGCGATCACTCGCACTTCAGGCGAATCATTCTCGAAGATGTTGGAGAATATCAGGTCGTAAATTGGTCGTGTGAAGGCTTTATGCTTAACTAGGTGCAGGAAATTCTGATACATTTTCCTCTTTACAAATGCAGAGAATATGGGAAAGTTCTTAATGCATTTGTCCACACAATGTGACTGCAACTCAATGGGGTACAATTCAGCAATGTGTTGTAGAATGTCCTTAAGATCAATTTCCAAATCGTCACTTGTTAACAACTGAATTAATGATTGATAAACTAGAGCACGATTCGCCTCACTCACACAGGCAATGGATTCATTGAGGCACGCCAAAGCTGCTTTCTTTATATCCAAGGGGATTTTCTCATCTTTTAGACTTTTCAGAAATTCTCCGTGCAATTCACTTGTTATTTCGGTCTTAATGTCTCGAATTGCATTCCTCAACGAACAAAGTTTGAACACTTGGGCCAGAATGTAGAAAATTTTTAACTTATCTTGAGGGTTTAACTTATCGTCGGAATGGAATTTAAGTAGAAAGCTATCAAGGATCTTTTCCGAGGCAAATCTGGCATCGCCAGACACACAAACCAGTGCTATTGCTGTAGATGGGTTGAAAAGGCGTTGATTGATATCATTCAGATGAGGAAGGATTGTTCCTAGGACAATTGTTTGATAGTTGTGGCTTATTTTGGGATCGTTGGAAGCACATTCAAGTATGGAACGTAGAGTACGCAGTCCGGTGTTGAGAACGTCTTGATTATCGGGTCCAGGGAATATTTCCTGCTTCAATGCCTCCCATATTTGTTCAAAGTGTGGTTCTAGTGCTCCAGGGGAAAACTTTTGTGCCGCAAGGTACTGGAAAGAAAATTTATTTAAAATAATATATTTCTTTATATAGATACAAAAAATGAACTGGTAGGAGTACCACTGAGACATTAAGTTCATCGTAGAGCACAGGCAAATATTTTATCTACTCACCAACAACTCCATAGAATCCAATTTCGCCACAATCAAATCACTTTCGAGCTTCTCAAGCGCCAGCTCCACCGTCCACACTACAAATTCCTCTGAAGCAACCAAACAATTTGCCAATTTCTCTGCCAAATGATCCCTAGTGATCGCCGCTGGATCAGTCTTGCTAGGATTGAAATCAATCGGGAAGTAGCAGGCGAATACCTCAAACATTTCCTCATATAAATGCAACAATGGGAATCGAGAAATTACATTCGGCATAAATGTGAAAATGAATTCCAAATTTCTCGGATCACGTTCACCGTCCAGAGAGCTTATCAGTCCATAAACGAAGTCGCCACCCATCGATTTCAAAACTGAAATGTGCGAATTGTTATCGATTTCATCAACTAAGATAGCGCTCAACTTACCATTCTCATAGTTCTCCGTCAGGATTTTAAAGATTTTGAAGATCTTTTCCCGATCATTCCTCACTTGACTCTGGCACGTGGTGTGCTGAAAGAAACTTTGTAAGATCCCCACCACCGAAGCATCAGGAAGATTCTTCATTGTGATTAGAGCACTGATACCATCAATCACAGCTGGTATCACACTGTGTTGATCCTTCATGCGATCCGAATAAAATGTAGCCACGAATTCAACTTGTCCGGCAGTAAGAAGATCTCTCGAGAGGTTCGACAGAGTGTATGACAGCAATTGAGTTCCATGAATTCGGAGTTCCAGCGTCGGCGATGTCAACGCGAAACCGAGCTTCTCAACAAACAACGAAATATTGTACTTATTTGTGGTGATTTCTGTAAAAGAAAAACACTTTGAATTTACAGATTCAAGAGAAATTCTAGGACACTACTAACCTTGTGCGATTTGTTCGGAAGTTTTCTTTAATTTGTCGTCATTCTTGAAGGCTTCCGTTAGAGAAGCCTCAGTAAGATCAGCCATGTCTTCCTTTGTGTGCATGAAGTGTTGATTAATTAATGAGATTATGGGGTTGTTTTTGGATGGGAATTATCTTTGATTTTATTTTATTTTTTTTTTTGCAAAATTATCGAAGAAGAGGGGCAACGACGATGCAAAAGTAACCAAAAAAATGAAAACATGCACAAAAGTCAAATAAATGTCACAATGGCGGTGCAATATGGTGACAGTTGAACACGTATGTTACGTAGGTTTGTTCTATTTGAAGATTTAACATACGCTAGGTAACCCGCCCTCTGGCTGATTTTACAGGAAGCCTTAAAATAGAATAAAATCTTTTGTCAGTCGTAATACAGGAACAATGATAATCAATTGACAACCTCTCACAAATGGATGAACTCAAAGCGATTTCAACTAGATTTCACCGGAACCTCGCAAATTTATGGTGAAACCTTGGATGTTGGGAAAGCCTAGCTATTTTGTTTGGTGGGAACATAGTATTAGGTGTTTTAACGTACAAATTTTTGCAAGAATGGCAAGACGGACTTCGACCGCCAAGCAGCTAACACGGACCAACGCGACGGTTCAAAAATGGGCTGTGGAGTCGGTGCATGTATGTTCTCGAAGCCCTTTAAAATCTCAAAATCTTGTGAACCACCGTATGCTTCCAATATCTTTCAAGCTGAATTACTCGCTCTTCGCGAAGACTGTGGTCTAATCAAACTAAGCATAAATATCCTACCAAGATATTTTGTTTGCTTTCAAATTGTAAAATGTGTCAACGAGATTCAGCCTCACGGGATAAAAGTTGAAAAAGGATTTTAGGAAAACAGTGCACCCTCATGAGTTGACGTGGTGACAGACGATTAACGCTGGATTATTGTCATTTTCCATTGCCTTTTATCTTCCAAAGAGAAAAAACATCGCCAATCACGTTCCATTGGCTCTTTAGAAGCATCTTCTGGAAGAGCTTTTAGCCTCCTGATTTCACCTGGGAAGACGCCCAGAATAACCCAGTCACTTTTCATAGATTAAAAAGAATAATAATGTAATTATCCTTTGTTAGGATATCATTTATTTTTTCGTTTGTTTTCTTGAGTGAAACCAATGGAAAACGACATATGGCATAAAGTTTGGATGATGGAAGAAATGAGTAGCACGATACGTTTTCTACACTTCCACCTTAAATTAAAAACCTTCGAAACTACATACATACATATATCATTGTGTATTAACCTAAAACATTCGAAAATAACTATTTTCGCTCCGTTTGTTTGTGTGTGCACTTATGACACATAACTTGTCAGTTTGGTTTTTTTTTTTTGCCTTCGTTGTTCTGTCCGTCGTCGCTAGAAAAGAAGAAGAAAACACGTCCGCTCCTCGGTGCTGCTGAAAAAAATCCACCACTCGAGTTCCTTAAATCCAAATTAGATATCTTCAAGGAATACATAGGATCAATCCAGCACTAATGTCCCTTACCGTAAGTTAACAATAGTCGATCTTGGTCTTATTCCAAGAGTGCCACCTCCTCCCCGTCCTCCGCAGATAGTAAGCTGACTTCTTATTTTGGGAAGACACCTCTTCTCATAGCGGTGCAAGGTCGAACACCTGTGTGGAATGAAAATAAAAAAAGTTCCAATCGCATGTCCCGTCTATTCTGTCTCCTCGTTGGACAGTGACTTTGACTCCACTTTCAGAACTAATCGCCACACCGTCTCGTGAAAAAAATTTGCATAAACGACGCGAGTTGCACCCTTTTATTTTTGCATTCATTTCCTTTTTTTTTGTCGTTTTGTTTCAATTGCTTTCCATTCTGATTGGGAATTTCCATTTTTTTTTTTTACTTTTATTTATGTAAGAGAGAAGTATAGTAGTTAGTTATGGAGAATTTCGCTTCACAGTTATTACGGGGTGGGAAGCAAAAGCAGAAATCTTGTGTAGGAATGACCGTGATGGCAAAGACATCGATTGCGGAAATATGCGAAAATGCGAAATTGGCTAGAGAGATGGCCCTAACGGGGAACTATGACTCGGCTTCAATATACTATGAGGGACTGCAGAGTATGCTCAGTAGGATGGTTACGTCAACACAAGATCCGCTGCGCAAAGGCAAGTGGAGTATGGTAAGTTGTTTTTGTGTTTTCCAGTAGATTGTGTTTTTCATCATATCTTTGCTTTAAAGATAAAACAACAGATCAACAAAGAGTACACTGAGATGAAAGCCATTCAGAAGACACTGTCCGAGATGACAATGGATTTGCATAACACACCGTTTGCACACAAATTGAAGACACAAATCAGTGAGGACGAGATGAAAGATCCAGCGTCGTGGTTTCGACCGGATCCGGATATTTGGACACCACCACCAAAGGATCCTGATGTATGGGGACCACCAAAACCAGAAAAGTAAGTTGTTAAAAAACTGTTGTAGTTCTTAACAAAGGTTGTGAGTGCTCGATAAAAAAAATGTTGGCCTCTGCACGCAAATGGTATAAAAATTGGTCATGCTAAAGCCCTGATGCGGCGCTCAATCTCCCTACATCATCCCATTCCCTTACAATATTTACTAAAACAAAATAAAAATTTATAATAATTTCTTTTAGACCTGTTCCACCAAGCCGCAGTCGTAGCAGTAACGCAGTTGTGAATAGAAAAGGAGATCGAAAGAGTACAATCCCACAAAGGACTGCTCCAGGCAATAAGAAACCTTCAGTGCCGAATACAGCGCGTAGCAGTTCGAGTCAAAATGGCAGGTCATCTGCAATGGGTGTTAACAATCGAAAGACAATGTCGGGTGTTGGTGGCGCTAGTTATTCCAATGTAGACAATGGACAGCCGAAAGACGATGAAGTCAAAGATGATGAAAATGCTGTGGACGATGACAAGGAAAAGAAATTTGAACCGAGCAGTCACCTCGAATCAGAATTAGTTGATATTTTAGGTATTTACGATTACGCAAAACCAATTAGACTTTTTAAATTAATTTTTACTTTTATCCTACAGAACGAGACATCTTACAAAAGAACCCGAACGTACGTTGGGATGATATTGCAGATCTACAAGATGCAAAGCGTTTACTCGAAGAAGCTGTCGTTCTACCTATGTGGATGCCAGATTATTTTAAGGTAGGCTTCGTGATATAAGCAAAATATTTGATTGTTTTCAATTCGGTCATGCCACATCAAATACGAGATGAACTAATTAACAAAATGAAATCTGAGCCACGATCGAACAAAGTGAATAGTTGCTACTTGAAATGGGACACAAAAAACAAACTCGATGAAGCGTGTAGTTTGCTTTGAGGAGAGTTGGTCATATCATTTAACAAAAAACGTCATATAATAGCCTAGAGGAGAAATGTAGTTAGTATTCTCTGTTATCAGTAACCTTGAACCGACTAATTGCTTTTTGACTGACTGATAACCATTAACACCCACTTTCACATCATTTATGGCAGAATCTATGTGGCTATTTATATTTATTTTCTATTTGCGGCTTTGTTCCAGCTGTGCGGAACATGAAGCGTTGAAAGCATTGACATTGGAAGTGTGCTAATACAAATTACTCATGGCTTCCGAGTTCATATCTCGGGTTAAATAGTTTTGTGAGAATCGTTTTTTTTTTTTTTGTCTAACTGCAACGATTTAGTGTTATCAGTATGGGTTACTTCTTCTATCGTTTAATATCAACAGAATTAGAATACGCCTCCCCAAAAGTACAGTTAAAGACAATTTTTTTCTGATTAAATTGAATTTAATCTAATTAATCCGATCACCTATAAAGTCCTTAAGGATATTGTAGACAGTTCCATTGTCTGTCCTCAATTTAATTTTTATGTAATGATTCTTCTTGTGCGCTTTTCAAAGCCTAATCCCTATCGTGTGCCGTTGTTGTCAATGTGCTTTCACTCTCGCCAATTCTTCCGTAATACATCCTCTACTTATGTTAGGTATCCCCTTGTACGTCTTAGGGTGTCTACAAAGTCTATGTGCCATCGTATCCGGTTTGTGCCTCAGCTCTCCCCAACTCTTTACCAGTTGCCGTGCTTACTTCCCCACTGTTCTGCTCCAAATTCTCCTAAGACCTCTACGTTTTACGCAATCAATGGACCTGTCACCCTTTCGGAGAGTGTGGGAAATCCACTACCACCTTTGTCGTCTTGTAATTGTGCTTATCGGTTCATGGATCGTTCTCTGATACACCTGTTCGTTAGAAATACGATTTGGCCAGAAAATTCTTAAGATATTGCGTAGGCACACATTAAAGAACGCTTGCAGCTGCCTCGTGATAGAGGCGGTCACTCTCCACGTACCAAATCCATATAGCAGCACTCGTTCTGTTTGTTTGATATAAGCTTTGCTTAAGGTCATTGTATTGGGAGGTGCGTGTTGTTTTTATTTCCAAAGCAGCGAAAGCGAGCCACACAAACGCAAAGCACCTGAGACCTATCAGTCTATCGTCTTTTATGCTAAAAACATTGGAACGTTTAATAGACAACATGCGTACATCTGCGGCAGATCTGTAGACACAGCCATTCACAGGGTTGTTTCAAGCATTGAAAGATCGCTTCACTTCAAGGAATACACTCTGGGGAGCGTTTCTGGACATTGAGGGGGCGTTCAACAACGTGAGCTCCTGAACAACCTGCATAGAGCTCATATAATCATCGGGCTTTGCAATTGGATTGCACAAATACTCCAGTCTAGGATAATCTTCTCGCCACGAGGAAACACAATAATCCAAGAAGAGTCTGCAGAGGAACACCCCAAGCCGGAGTTCTTTCTAAGCTGATATGGCTCCTTGTAGTGAATGAGATCCTAGTAATATTGAAGGATAACAGCTTTAACGTGACGTCCTATGCCGACGATGTGGTTATCCTGGTCTCGGGGAAGTTTCTCCCAGTTCTTAATGAAAGACTCAATTTCGCACTACAGCTAGTGGATAACTGGGTCGAAAGCAGAGGATTGGGAGTGAACCCCTCAAAGACGGAGATTGTCCTCTTCACTAAGAAGACCTTCAGACTCCCAAATATCGGCGGCGTTGCCGACATTGCAAAAGGCATTCAATAGCACGTGGGGCTTCACACCAGCTGTGGTATACTGGATATACACGGCGGTTGTAAGACCCATTGTCACATATGGTTCACTAGTATAGTGGACGGCACTTAAGAAGCAATATCACCAAAATCCAAAGGGCGGCATGCATCGGAATCATGGGATCATTGAGAACAACATCGACGGCGGCAATGGAAACCATGCTTAGTTTCATTCCGCTTGATATTTATTGCAGTAGTCTGGCAGCCAAAACTGCTATAAGCTTGAGGGAAGGCCGATTGTGGTCGTCAAACTCTTACGACCACGCCTCCATTCTGTCCCGATGGGAGGCTACCAATGGATTTACGTAAACAGATCACAGGAACCCGATGTTAACATTCGAAAGGAGGGTCGTTTCTGGCGTAATTACCGGCCATTGTGTCATTGGCCTTCACGCAGAGAGACTCGGTGTGCTTCATAATGACTATTGTAGAAGCTGCGAAGAGACGACGAAGAAATCAAATCTATTCATCACCTGCTGTGTGACTGTCCTGCCCTATCTGTTAGAAGAAAGAGAACTCTTGGCAGTCATTTCTTCTTGAATCTGGAGGATTTAGGCAATGTTGAGATGGTGGACCTCCTGAGATTGATATTACTATCTGGGTGGTTCTAACAGCGTTCCCAGAGTTAAATGATTGGGCACAATGGACCCGAACTGTGGGTCTAAGTGAACAGTGACCTTCTGGTCACAGGGCACCCATCTACCTAACCTTACCTATTATACGCCAAATACAAACAGTCGAAAAAATATTTTGAGGCTAGATTAGTTTAGGTATGTGGGAAACTACACCCCCCCCGCTACACTCGTGACTGTACTGACCCATTGTGGACTGTGGTACCCTTATTTTTAGGTACGTGATTATACCTTACCTGGTTGCGGTCCTTTACATACAAACCATCCAGTGGTGCTGGAGAAGTCCTTTAGAATGTTAAAGAAACATCTCAGGAACTTATTCCTTGCGTGCTGGAGTCCGGGGCAGTGGTATAGAAAGTGGGTAGTCCTCGTCCTCAATGGCTTCGTTGTCATCACTGCAAAGCACCGCCTCAGTCAAAACCGGAGGAAATAGATAACCGGTCTTTCCAAACAAGTCTTGATTTTTGCTTTATCAAGTATGGACCATAGTTTCCTGGAATCGTTTCTAAGGAGTTCGACCTATTTTCTGCGTTTCTAGTGGCTTTTTTCGCTTCGAGCAAGTTAGGATATGCACGTATGGGTATGTTGGTTCTGTGGTTACTGCTGCCTCTTGCCAGTTCGTCAGCTCTCTTAGTTCCCGGGTACACAGCAGAGATCATTTTGAGTCAGCTTATTAATCATCCCTCTAGGCTAGGTTTGTTATATCTCATGCTTTACTTTGGGCCAATTTGGGTTGCAAGTTTAGGTCGCTTTACAACAATATGACTGTTCATTTCGACTAATAAGCCAGTAAATTTCTTCCTCCAGTTGTTATGCGCGTTCCTCAGCACTAAGCTGCTGGTATCCTGGAGCCCAGAGGCAGGTAAATTGATGTGGTTTTGCTATAAGATTATACGAATACAATATTCCTTCATATTCTTTCCCGCTTGTTGGCTAAAAAAAAAAGTATAATGATTTTCGGCTTGCCACCTCAGAAAAAAAAAAAACAAAGAAATAATCTAATCTAATCTAACGTCTTTTATGAGTTATTCATCACTTATATCAATGTAGCAACCGCACGATTAGCATTCATATTTTTTACCTCACCATATCCGCTTACAACAACCTAATAATTAATGATAAGATCGCTCATAGCAATTACCGCATAAGATTATAAGATTACACCGACAGTGCAGATACGATATGCCCTACATTGTGAGCCACCCAATCGCAGCCAATTGCATAACAGTCGTAAGCATTCGTAGTTTCAATTTCAATTGAGCCTTACAGAATTATTCAACTTAAAGCAGAGATGAGTAGATGTTGTTTTTTGCCTTTACCATGGTCGCGGTAGACTATGTGGCCGCCAGATGAAGCCTCATGAATTTCATGTTAATTTTCTCTTATTCGCACAAAGAGGTCATGAACTTCTTCTTGATTGGTACGATTCGCATTGAGTGTATGACGCATGTGTTTTGCTTTTTTTTTCTTTTTTTTTTTTATCAGGCCACAAGGCCAAATGGCTGTTTAATTTGTTCCAATGTTATCTTTACGAACAGTTAGTCATAGATGTTTATCGAAGAAAAGTTGCACAATTAAATGTGTAAGATATCGAGATTTGGAATTGAACCACTTGTTGATTATGTGGTTGGCATGTTCTATGCTTGCTTAACATTGTTATTGAATGAGTCAGTATTTTGTTTTTAGATGTACTCTTAGAAATGCGAATGGAAAAAGATTTTTTAAAAAGGAATGAATGGTGATCATTGGTACTTGTATGATTAAGTGAGTTGAAGTTGAAATTCCTTTTGCATTTTGGTGTAGCTTTATGTAAACGAGTTCAATCTTTATAGCGTTTCTTCCGAGTACAAGTACATTCTTGTACGAGAAGTCATATTTTTTTACTCTAATTTCACGAAATGTAATCTTCACGTATACTACTTGGTACATATGTATATTACTACGCGCCATTGTGTGCGTTTTTTTGGAAATGTGGCTCAGCTCTTCCCAACTCTTTCCCAATTGGCGTTCTTCCTTCTCAACTGTTCTGTGTCACCTAGTCCTAGAACCGCCGCGTATCCTGCCATCCTGAGTAAGTGGGTTCCAATGCATCGCGTGGTTAGCTATGAACCGGTCACCCTTTCGGAATGTGTTGCCAATCCACTGCCATTTTCGTCGTGCCTATAGGTTGGTGACCCGTTCTCTGATAAAGCTTTTCGGCAGAGATACGGTTTGGCCAGAAAATGCTTAAGATGTATCTTAGGCACTTATTGACAAACGTTTGCAGCTTCCTTGATTACCGTACAGGTACCACATCCATAAAGCAGTACGGATTCAACTTTCCAGCGGAACAGTTGTAGTTGTTGTTTGAGCTGAATTGCATTACTTCGCAAAACTGTGGATAGCGTAGTCGAAGTATTTGAGTTCAGAAATAATAGTCATCGAATTCTTCCATTTCCTGTTAGCACATAGCTAATCACTAATAAAACAATATTGGTGAAAGTACTCAGCCTTGCCGAAACCCACTTTGAACTTCGAATTCTTCAGACAGCTTCCCGCTGTGCAAAGCGTGGCATGTGGACCCATCATATGTACTTACTTACTTACCCTATTCCTTTAACCCCTCGTGATACATAGGGCGTCATAGGGCGTCAACGTACATAGAGCTTGCGTTCCATCTTATTCGTACTTCTGCAACGCGTTTAAGCTCTCTCCACCTCATTCCCAAAGAGCTCGATTCCTCCTCGACTGTTCTGCGGCACGTTTGCCTAGGGCGTCCCGCTGTTCTGCCTGCTTGGGTGAGTGGCTTCCACTGCATAGCGTATTTCGCAATGGAATTGTCTTCGCGTCGTAGGGTGTGTCCAATCCACTGCCACTTTCTCCTTCGTATTGTAATGTTTATAGGTCCCTATTCCGTTCTCGTATAAAACTGTTCATTGGAGTTACGGTTCGGCCAAAAGATCCTGAGGATGATTCTTAAAAATTTGCTTGCGGGGGGGGGTCTATTTCTCATTCGCACTCTTAAGTTTTCCATAAGGTTCTACTCTAACAAAAGCTCTTACAGGGTTGCCGCAGTATCATTTCAAACTAGCAAAAATGGGAAAGAATATTATGTAGGGTTACCGTCCTATTTTTTTTAGATTGAAATTTTAATTTAATTTGTGATATTCATAAAATATAAAACAAATTTATCTATACCACACTACCAAGAGGTAAGATAAATAGAGCGTTTTTGAAGGATTTACCGAGTAGGCCTAATCCCTTTTAAATAAAAAACAAATACGGGCAGGACGGAGAAAAACAAAAAAATTATCTACTTTCATTGCAGAGATACATTGAAAAAAACCCACTCTTGAATCATCTTGTAACATCTCGACAATTAGAAAACACTTCCTGCAAAAAAGAAATAAAAGATGATAAAAGTTCAGGGTTCTGTTGCGAAATATTTGCAGTGAAATATTTTATTGCGTAAAATATTTTAACTCAGCATTGTTGGCAAAAAAAATGTGGGTGCCGTAGCTCAGTGGTAAGTGCGTTGGACTACTGCGCAAGGGGTTCTAAGTTCGAATCTAGAAAAATACCATCAAAAGTTTTTTTCACGGCCCCACCTCTTCCGAGTGTCTGACAAACATTCAAGAGTATAACTGTCATGAGAAAGCTTCTCAAAACCCATCTGCCCTTCGGATATGGCATAAAACTGTAGGTCCCTTCTATACATGCAGAAATGTATACCACGCACAACATGTACAGTTGTGAGAAGCTAGGTTTTGGCCCTCTATGGGCTGCTTACGGCCTAATATTTATTTATTTATTTTTTTTATTGTTGGCAAAAAATATCTTCTTCCAAATGTATGCATCATCGAGAATTTTTTTTTTAGTTCATGAGAGACGAATCGACAAAGGTCCCATTTACTATCCATTGAAACGCAAAAACTAATATTGAAAGCTATCGAACAAATAATGTAGAACAATGCTGCAGAATTTTAATCACACACTCACTGCATTGCCTGCGTATTTTATGCATTTTTTAACGTACTGAAAATTGAACCCAAGGTTAGGTTAGGTTATAGTGGCAGCCGGCACCCCGACACAGACGGGTGCCAGCTCACTTAGGCCTCAAAGGCCCATTGTGGTACCACAGGATCTAAAAGTACCCCGGTTGGATTGATACCGCTACGACACTGCAATGAGACAGAAACGATCAGTATGAAAGAGGCTAAGGGCAACTACACAGATAATTGTATCTATCTTGAACCCAAAGGCAGAGAAAAATGTATGCGTACAAAGTGCAAAACATTAAAAGATATAATAAAATAGAAAACATCTTACAATTTCTTTACTGCATTTTAACGTATTTTCCACACATTAAAAGAAATAATATATCAGATCAAAACAAGATGGTAACACTTATCAAAAAGAACTTTTTCCAAAGCTCTAAAACCAAAAGCTCCTCAATAGAAACCCAAAGAAAAAAACTGAACGAGCTACAAAACGGACATTGGTAACTCTGAATGAACATCAATATAAATAGGGATTGAAATCCAGCAGCCAATCAGTGCACACCTAGCTGTGCGCTGTTGGATCTACGTCAGATACAAATGGATATTCACTGGCGAGTATAAACATTTTATGCGGGGTTAATACTCTCAATTTAGTATGGTGCAAAAATATGACACGATATTGATCTCTAAAAAGCTCTCCCATAAGACGTGTATGTACTGGCAATTTATGTTGGACAGAGTATAGTAAAGATAAAATGGAATAGGGACGGAACATTTCGGATGTAGAACGTGACTCTCCTCGATTTTTCTATTTTCTTCATGACTCTCCCCCTCTCTTTACCCCTCACTCTCCTTACCCACAAACTACCGACATAGCCGAGTTTTGAGTCGTCATCTAAACAGGCTCTTTCATCTTCTTCGTGTTTTACCAATCTAGCAGCTAAAGAATTCCAGGCGTAGGGAACGCGGCCAATCCCTGGTAAAATAATCCAAACGGACCAGAAACGTAAATTTTCTCGCGAAAAATGGACATAAAGAAACGGCATACACCCTACCTTGTACCTACTCCAAATCCAACAGTGAGTCCAAGCAGCATGCCTCACACATTCGACTGTTAATGCATTGTGTCATTGTAATTCGAGACTCTTTCTAGATTTTTGTTGTTCCAGATTTATATTATGTATATTTTTCGCGATATTGTGGTCAACGCCTAAAATAAAATAGTGAAAGTATGTTACCGAAATATAATTTATCATGACTGTTATCTATTCTTTTTTGGCAAATTCATTTTTCATTCAACTAAACGACCAAAGAACTAATTAATGAAACTTAATTCCTTTTGTTGAAGTCATTAATTTTTGTTTATCTATTAAATGAGTAATGAGTGATAGTTGAAAGAAAAAAACAAACGCGGTTTTTAATGTGTACGGCGTTTGCCTTTTATTTTAATGATCTTTTTGGGCATAGCAATAGCTAGAACAAGTTTGCTGGCATTGAGATAAAATGAAAAGATTTTCGGCACAAATCAATCATTTTTAAAGGATAAGATAATTTCCTTAAATAACTTTACAATATTTGATCTGAAGCATGTCTCATGAGCAAAATTAGTTTAAAGGGAGAACGCCGCGACCTCGGCGGCACACCTCCATTCGATGGTCCAAATTTTCGATGACGCTAAGGCATAATTGAGGTTCTATGTCCCTAATGTGCCGAATTATCTCATCCTTTAGCTCTTAAATTGTTGCTGGCTTATCGACGTACGCCTTTTCTTTCACATAATCCCAAAGAAAGAAGTCCAACGGTGTCAAATCACATGATCTTGGCGGCCAATTGACATCGCCACCACGTGAGATAACGCGGCCATTGAATTTGTCGCGCAAAAGAGCCATTGTTTCGATAGGTGTGTGGCAATTGGCACCGTCCTGTTGAAACCACATATCGTCCACATCCATATTTTCCTTTTCGGGCCATAAAAAGTTCGTTATCATCTCACGATAGCGAACACCATTCACAGTAACTGCCTGACCGGCCTCATTTTGGAAAAAATACGGCCAGATGATGCCGCCAGCGCATAAACCGCACAAAACAGTCACTGTTTGTGGTTGCATTGGTTTTTCGACAATCACTCTTGGATTATTATTCGCCCAAATGCGGCAATTCTGCTTATTGACGAATTCACTGAGGTGAAAATGTGCCTCATCACTGAAGAAGATTTTCTTCGAAAATTGATCATCCACTGTTGCCATATCTTGCCACCATTCTGACCATTGACGACGCTTGAAATGGTCAAGAGGCTTTAGTTCTTGAGTCAATTGCATCTTGTAAGCGCGTAAATGCAAGTCTTTATGCATAATGTTCACCAACGACGATCGTGAGAGGTGCAATTGTTGGGCACGACGACGAGTTGAGGAGGACGGCTCTTCAGCCACACTATCGCGAACAACAGCAATATTTTCTGCAGTACGAGCTGTACGAGCATGCACTGTTGTTTTCACATCTCCTACAGACCCGGTTTGCTCAAATTTTTGCACGATTTTTCCGATTGTACGCACATTTGGACGATACGAAGTGCACGATATGCATTTTGATTTGAACGCCCATTTTCATAATAAGCCTGAATAACTTTAACCGTTGCTCGATTGTGTATCTTTCCATGGTTCAATTTAAAAACGACGTTTATTTGATCGAAAAGATGCTAACGTTGGGTTCGTAAACAAGCAAAATTGCAGTTTGCAGAGGGAGGTTCATCCAACTGGAAAAAAGTGCCCTTTCAAAAAATTAAGTCGAACTAGTAGATAAGTCACCGCGATTTGACGCCCACACAATTATTAATTTTTTTATTTTGTTTTTCTTTTTTTTTTGATTTCAGGGTATTCGTCGACCATGGAAAGGTGTCCTTATGGTAGGCCCACCCGGTACAGGAAAAACAATGCTAGCTAAAGCTGTCGCCACTGAATGTGGCACAACATTCTTCAATGTTTCATCATCTACCTTAACGTCCAAGTATCGTGGTGAATCAGAGAAAATGGTACGACTATTATTCGAAATGGCACGTTTCTACGCACCGAGTACAATTTTCATCGATGAAATTGATTCTCTTTGCTCTCGGCGTGGTTCCGAATCCGAACATGAGGCTTCAAGGCGCGTCAAATCCGAATTGCTCGTTCAAATGGATGGTGTCGGCAGTGAAGAGGCTTCCAAGGTAGTCATGGTATTGGCTGCAACAAATTTTCCCTGGGACATCGATGAGGCTTTGCGACGTCGTCTCGAGAAACGTATCTACATCCCGCTGCCAACAGACGAAGGCAGAGAAGCACTACTAAAAATCAACTTGCGCGAGGTTAAAGTTGATGAAAGTGTTAACTTAACGACAATTGCCAAGAAGCTAGAAGGCTATTCAGGGGCTGATATCACAAACGTTTGCAGGTGAGTTTAAATTGGGAATGCATTTTTCTTATTGATTTTTTGATATATTTCTCGTCCTCTCCAGGGATGCAAGTATGATGTCTATGCGAAGGAAAATAGCTGGCCTTAAGCCAGAACAAATTCGTCAATTGGCTACAGAGGAAGTTGACCTTCCCGTATCAACGCAAGATTTTGCCGAAGCAATTGAAAAGTGCAACAAAAGTGTTTCCAAAACCGATCTAGAGAAATATGAGAAATGGATGAAGGAATTTGGATCGTCATGATGACATGAATGGAGATTAGTCCCTCGTTAACCTCCTCACTCACTCTCACTTAATATAATATTCTTTTCACCATACCATACCTTCCCTATATACATACATATATTTTATTATTTCCTTAAACTAATTGCTTAACAAGACTAATGATGCTTTACCATCTGAAGAACCATAAGAGGATCAAGAACAACAACCAACTGCAATACAAATTTAATATTTTCGAAAAAAAAACCAACTAATTTTATTTTACATCCATGAATATTATATGTATTTTACAAAAAAACAAAAAGTTATTAATTTTAAATTAAAAACAAAACAAAAAAAAAGAAATTTTGTAACTAAAATGAATCTATTGTGTACTTAAAGGAATGTTTAACATGAATGCTAGGAAGGAAGAAGAAAATACAACTAAAAAGAAACTATAAGAACAAATTCAATAAAATGTTTAACAATATTTGATAAGTGTTTTCTTTCGATTTACTGGTGTGCTTGTTGAGCGTTTGAAGATCCAATTATGATGAAAAAGATAATAAATACGGTTGCCTCTCATGGCTGGAGGTTCATGTACAGGAGTAATAATAGTGGTTAAGGAAGCAATGAGATTTAGATCAGTCCAATCCTTCGGCCCCCTATTCTGCCATCCTAAATCAATGGATTCCATTAAATCGCTGCGAAGTTCTCCCATTTTCAAAGTGAACAATTCTACCATTTAAGAAGTGGTTCTCTGATAAATCTATTCAACCTTATTTCAGGTTGGACCAGTCACTTTACTCCATGACAGTCTGCCGATCAACTTGCTTCGACTTTTAATCATTTAGTACCATCGCAGGCCACCGTGTTTCGCTGATTTACTGGATCCCTCGTCGTCGTAGTTCGCTGAAAGGCGAATTTCGTTAAGAACATAAAAACATTTATCTCAGAATCCCTGGGGATAGTTAAACGACTCCCTGGCTGCAGCAGTGGCAACATCCGTCCGTAAGTCTGCCGTAAAAACAAACCATCAGCAGGTATTATCTTCTTTATCGCTAGGCAAAATGCCAGCCATTTATAAAAGCAATTCCCAAATCCAAGCTTGTGAAGTGCTGTCGTGAAGAGCTTAAGTTTCTTGGAAAGTGTCTCTGGCAATGAAAAAGCGGATGAACTAGCAAAGGAAAGTTCATTAGACTTACTACAACAAACTGATCTCTATGTAAACACCCCGGCCTGCGTTCTTAGGTTGTCAGCAGGGAATCTAGCCACATGAAAGGCGAACTTAAGCTCGAACTCCATGGAAACTTGCAACATTGCAAGACGACTATGGCCATCCTTACACAAAGCAAGGAACTTCTTTCAAAATCTAGAAGAACTCTCTAGCGCAAATATTTACAACATGCTGAACCTCACTCTGAAAATGCATACATGTAAGTAGGTAAAAAAATTAGCAGCTTTTAGACATTGTATGGGTTAAACGGACATGGGACTACCTTTCTTCACCCCACTGGGTAACATACTGAGCTCTGACTTGAGAGCGCAGAAATATCCTTACAAATTTAGTATGACAAACATTATAAGACATTGCATGTATTCGTGTCGGATTCTGTATAATTTTGAAATTTTGGGCTTCTAAGAATTAGTCCATGTATGCAAGAGCAAATTAGTTTTCAAGAAAAATATTTTAAATAACAGTAAGTACAGCTCAATGGATTCAGTCAGTGTGTCAGTCGATCTTTCATAGCTAATTAGATAATTAATAGATACCTACTATAGAGTGATGAACGATACACATACGCAATTGTCAGATAATAGGACCAAGCGTTAAATAAACTATGAGCACTATGAGGAACGGTCTATCTCTTTCACGAGTTGATTCTTCAACGAAAGCCTTACAGGAACATGCTAATGGCATCTTTATGTTATCGTAGCTCGATAAGAGTTCTCTTTTGCTAAGATCTGGCGTGAGTGGCGAATGGTGGGGTGGTACATATATATCTCTACGTTATCAGCTGCGAATCTGAGTTCGTTATCTTACTAACAGTAATACAGCACACATTTTTCTTAACTTGAGTTTAAAATAAACTTTTTTGTGTATCATTACACCGTTTGTAGTTAAGTTACCAAACCTTAGACATATCCAACCCTATTTACTATACGTAAATATTGATTCCTTATTAAGCGAAAAACCCTAACCTAAATATACAATAGTACGTAGCCAATCTTTAACAAAGAATCAAAACGACACTACGCATAGCCCAACTTAGTAGATTGTTCATTTGAATCATCATCAGGCCTGTAATTGCAAAATAGTAATTTCATCATCAGAACACTCATTTCATTAATTTATAAACTTTTTATTACGAGTATATCGAATCGGATGCAATAAAATATAAAAAAAAAGAAAACGGGAGATTAATTTCTATGATACTTCCATTAACATAAGTCTCTAAATAAATAACACTTCAGCAGTGACGATGAGAGATGAACCGCTGGACAACTTTTAGTAGGGTCGTGGCATTGGCATCATTGGCCCCAGAGGATATGGCACATGTCCCTGTGGGGCTTGCGGATAGAATCCCGTCGCTGGTAGATTATTGTACATTGATCCACGTTGGTTGGACTGGCGCATAAGTTCTGACATCTTTTCCGATTTGAATTTTCGCAAATGCATTGTCTTACGTGTTGTGAGGAATGCCTCTAGGAATCCTTCCAAACTGAGTTCATTCTCGGTGAAATCTTTCACTAGTTTTTCGGATTCTTCCTCACTCTCAGCAGCGGCTGTTTGGAGCAATGCTAAAGCAGTCTCCTGACTAACACTGCCAGACTTGGCTTTAATTTGTGACACCTTTTCCTGCACAGAGGCACAACGAGTCTTGCCCTCCTCGAGAAGTTCGTTAACCTTCCCTCGTAGTTCGATAAGAATAGGTTCCTTTTCGATGTTGCTCTCCGCTTTGCTGCGATTGTCGGTAAGCAGACTTTCTTTTTGGGCTCGCAGAGTCTCAAGGACTTCGTCGACCTTCTCGTCAAGTTTATCGTCGTCGTTTAGCAGGTCCTTGAGTTCGTCCGAGGACAAAGGAGCAATGGACACTTGCAGATGGTTGAGGTACTCTTGGTACATGATTCGCTTCGGCTTGTTGTGTAGGTTATCTATTTGCTAATCTCTTGGAGAGAACAAGTGGTGGATAGTTGGGAAAATACTACGTTTTGTTATTTATTAGTCACGACTTGAAATGAAAGAAAGAATTTAGCGAAAACAACTAAAAAAAAAATTCCACCTGACAGCTGTTTTGTTAATCAGTGCGGCTGTGTTCGTAGGTTTGCATGAGACTGGTGATAATTCACAATGGTTTTGAAAAAGTACATAATTTTCCATTGGTTACTTAGGATATAAAAGGATGGTTATTTAGAATATAAAAACCTTTTCCATTACCTATATTTTTTCGTGGATTCTTTAAACAGACAGGGACCAATGGGACTTTCACCACACATCCCACCACTCCAGTTTTGATGAAAAATAAGTTGACTATTACTTGTTTTCGATAATTTATATTTGTAGACAGAACAAATATTTACAAAGGTTTCTTTGTTTTGTGTTAAGTTGGTAAAGACGAGCCAATTTATGGGTATCTACAGCTGATTTGGAATTTTTAGGGTATTGGAACAACCGTTTATACTCCGCAATAGCCTATACAAGTTAAAGTTTAGCCGATTTGAAAGAACCAGTATATTCGTACGGCAATAGGCGCCAGTTCTAGCTATCATTGAACATTTTGATTTCCGATTTTAAGACGATTAAGCAAACAATATTGGCTTTAATTGGTATCAACAATTACTTGCAGGTTAAACTTACGAAAAAAAACTTAATTCTAATTAAAACTTTTCTCTAAAGAAGCTTTTATTACTCAACTGATCAGATTGAAAATCAAAAATGTCAATAATACAATTCAATGATAGCTATGACTGGCCGCTAATAGGTTTCACCCCTCCAAGAACATGGAACGTCCGAAATGAAAACGGAATTCTGCTATACATTTCACCAATAAACTTTTCGAAACACACTGACCAACCTTTAATAAAAAAAAAAAAAAAAACAAATAAGAAAAAGAGCGGAGCCAATGAAGGAAAAACGTTGTATGTTCAAAAGTTTACCAAACAATTAACACATACTTCTGGTGTTTTTCATGAACAACCAGATAACCTGGCAACACCTCCAGTATTTACCAACAGCAGTGTAAACAAATAAAGTGAGCAAAAACAAATACGTTGGAGGAGCACTTTATGTACTTTTATTTATTTTTCTGCAACTGTCAATTAAGCATTAGCATCAACATCTACGACTTCCGTCGCCACTGTCTCGTCCAACTTAAGTTTCTTTCTCACACTCAACTCCTCGTCATATATGTCCAGTAACTTATTTCCCTCGTATGCCACAAAGGGAATCGTTGCTCGCTGATAGTAGTCAGACACTAGTTCCAAGTTGTTTATAACAGTTTCCAACATGTGCGACTTCTCACACCATATTCCAGGTGCATCATTGCCCACAGGATTGAAATGCACATGCAAATGATAGAACGACGGCTGGTAGTGAAAGTACATTCGCAATTGTGACGCTGGAACTCCGTATTTCTCTTCGATCACCCGGGTACCAGAGTCACGAATGTTCTTTAACAGCGGCAGGTGCGAACCGTTCAGGTCACGTAACGACTTTATGTCATGCTTGTGTACAATGGCCAAAAGGTATAGAGTTTCTATTGTCCGTCCGTCCCACTTGAGGTCAGGCAATAGGATAAAGCCATTCTCGGGATCAGAATCTTCGAAGACAATGCGTTCGGATTCTTGCTTGTGTTCCAAGATGTTGTAGACCCACTATAACGAAAGAAGGAAAGGGTTGTTTTTTTTTTTTTTGTAAGAAGAGGCTTAATAGTAGAGCCTAAACTTCAATAGCGGCATCGGTTATCTTAAGGACAACAACGTATTAAGCCTCAAAGTTCGCTCATATAAACATTATATGGATTTAATAACCAAAAGCATATTTGTAACAAAGCTTGTCGCATTGTTAGAAACTTACGTCCAAGGTGAAAGCAGCAGACTTAATGTACGGCAGAGTAATGCTCTCATAGAGGGCTGGAGTCTCGTTTATTAAGTGCTTGGCATGGATTGAGTACTTTTCAATGTGTTTATCTGTCGCAGGATACACAACAGTTGTCTTGACACCTAAAACAAACAATTAGAAATGTGGAAAACCCAATAAGACTCTACTTGCCGTTCAAATCGGCGTCTGGAACGCATTGGAAGCTACCATAAATGCTGTTTATGAACTCCACGTGAATTTTGGTCTTCGGCGAGAAGTACGTCTTGTCTGTGTCCTCCGTTTGGATGTCGCTTTCGGTAAAGGCGCTCTTTTCAAATATAACAAGTGCTTTGTCGTCGGTGGAGAGTTCGGGAAAGGTTCCTAGGAGCGCTACGCTTTTGCGGACAGTATTATTGTTAAGAATTTTGGTCAGTTTGAACTGTGATATGTCATAGTTTGGCTTTTGGGTGGATCCATTTTCTTCGGACATGGTTCTTTAATAAATAAGAGTAGGCTTTTTGTTGAAATTATGCAAAATAAAAACCGCGCGGCTTATGTTTATGGCAGATTTACCAAATAAACGAAAAACACTGTGCTTGGTATGTTCGCAGACTTTGACAGGTGTGGTGAGTAGACGCGATGATTCTTATTGGTGAAGTGGAAGAGATGTTGATTATAATTTGTGGGGTAACTTTTGCATTCATTCATTTTGTAGCTTACTAGCTGATCAACAGCGGCTTTGCTCGAGTTGAAAAAACATTAAATGTTTTTTGTTTTTTAATTTTGTCTTATTTGTAAAGAACTATCCCCAGTGTATTGAAGAAAATAGAAATTAAGTAATTCTCCATAGAATCAAATCTTTTTGAAGCCGCAATACTGGATCTGATAAATTAACCAAAATATTGATCCTTTTGTACATTCTAATCACACTTGCTATAAAATATTCACCTTAAAAATACAGATTAGGAGCTCGCACTATAAATTATATGCAATATTTGTTTGCTACTTGGAGTATTGGGAATAATTCGATCTTGTTGCCCCGTTTACACAAAAGTAATAATATTGATCATTTATAATAATTATAGAACAACATCAAACAATGTAAGTTTTACCATTACTCGTTACAAGGAGAAACGATAATATGTAGTGTATTGAGTGAGGAAAAAGTTAAATGTTACGTCATTATGCAGTTATATTTAAGAAATGGCTAATAATATGTAATAACAATAAACATACGGAAATATATGCAGACATAATATGTTTGTATCTCCTTCCGCCAAAAAACTTGCTAATTTTTTCCAATTTCTTATAAAACTACTAAAAAAACATTTTTTTTTTTAAAGTGGGCATGGAGTGAGCGGATTTTAAAAATCTTTGCATATGTATGCAACTTCGCCCCTAAGAATTGATATTATTTTATTGAATTGGAAGAAATTTTTTTTTAAAACCGCCCCTAAAAGCGGGTGTGGCTATACTAAATGTTTGATGGTTTGTAGAGCAAGTTAATGGGTACATATTTACTTCAGAAAGTTTTTTCGAGTTTCGTTTAATACTACTAAAAAAACCTAGTTTTTCGAACAGTAGGCGTGCCAGTGGGTGAATTTAAGATATGTTTACACTTGTAACCCAAAAACGAAAAGAATATCATCATTTTTTTTGTTCTACGTATACAAAACATACAAAGACCGTATATACATAAAAAAAATGAAAAACTGCGAGAAACCAAGCCCGCGAGATTGTAGAGAGTAGTTCGAATGCATTTTCGACGTCCTCGTCAAGTTTCTTATATACCGGTTGACCATACTGCTGAATGTGGTTTTTGGTAACGTGTTTATTCGTTTTTCGAAAGTTTTACACCCTTATTACGGTTGTCAAATATCAACACGACAATTTGTTAACTCGGTATTATCGTGATCATTAAACAACATGTTTGATCAGCTGTGAATTTTTAGACAAATATGGTATTATGTTTGTCCGAAAATTTTAATATTTATCAAATTTGGAGTCAATCACAAATACATCGTTGTTAACCTTCATCGGTCCCTTATTTCAAGTAACTTTTAAGTTTCTAGTGGGTCAATTTGACGCACATATTCCAGGGCTTATATTTTTGTCTAGGAATCAAATGAAAATGGTTTTCTAATTGAAAATTGTTTACTATTTAAGGCTTTATGAAGTCTAATAGAAAAAATACATTTCGGATTAATATTAAAGTAAAAAGAAAACAAAATTTTGCCGAGGCATAGGAAAATGTAAAAAAAAAATCAATTCAATCGAGTCACTGGTGCGCATTTTTCGCATATTTTGAAGTAGTAAGAAGGACATAAATATTTCACACACTTATCACACCGTGCGGAGTATTTGTTTCAATTTGAGCGTGAAGTGCACATGTGACTGCGAGCTCTTTTGTTGGTGACTAGTTGATGGATCAATGGCATAGTGTGTCAATATGACCCACAAGAACGTATTAGGGAAACTTTTTGTACAGCCTATAAGCAATATATACACGATTTTTACTTTGAGCATAGTAATCTCAACTTAAACTTCAAAAGTGTGTCAAATTGACCCAAGGAACCGATAAAGGTTAATATTTTTTTTATTTTTATGTTTTTAAAATAAGATAATTTTCATTTAAAAACAAAATAAAAATATTAAAAAGGAAATGTGACTCAATGATTTCTGGAAATGTGCACAATAGAACTATGAGAACAAATCATTTAATGAATTAATGTTATTTTATTTGCACCAATTTCTGAACAAAAAACAAATCAAAAAAAAAATTAAACGAAACGAACAAACACGACACGGTAGCCATGACAAAAACACAACCTAAAAAAAAAGGAAACAATGAAACGTCAAATCGGATACACATTTTTAATAACTTAATACGACTATGGTCGTATTCGACTGTCGTTTTCGAGTTCAAGAATTGGGGTGATTATCTTTCGTTCTATTGTGCGTATGAGTTTCTGAAAAAAAGAACAAGACCGGCTGTAATGTGAGCTCGTATAAGCCATTTGGACTTATGGATCCCGTGTATGTTCACTCTCGATTGATGTTCACAGCTAACTGAGGTTGAAGGTTCAACCATAGTTTAATTAAGGCTCTGGATGCTGTTGTACGTACCCATGCGAACACGGATAATTTGTATACTGCTATTATGAATTTTAGCTCAGTTTCGTTGAGTTTTTGTTCCCTCTTGGCTTTTTTGGCTTTTCCCAGGTGACTATCAAACTTTCGTACCAAAGATCGAATAGAAACCCAAGTCTAGGACATGATCTAAATACAATACAATACACAACTCCACGGAGGACACGATTTGAACTCTAAGCTTCATATGTATTAGCAGGATAGTTTCCGGCAGATCGTTCTTCACTTACCACCCATTTTATTTTTTCTATTATTGCTGCGAGAGTTCGTTATATCAAAATGGCAAGAAACATTGGATTCTCCTATGAACCGTCTCATGTTTAAAGAAGTACTTTCAATAAAAAAATAAAAAACAATGCAAGTTATTTTTTTTAAAAGTTTATTCCATTTTTATTTAACCATTAAAATTAATAAGATATATATTTTTATTTACTTTTTCTTGCAAATTCTCACTGTTACTTTAGTTTTTGTTACATATTTTTGTTTTATAATTTAATTGAACTATTACGTAATTAATAATCAATAATAATAATTTCCTTTTATTTAAAATGTCCCGTTTTATTTAATATTTTTTTTTTAAAGAAATTCATCTTAAATTGCTTGAAAATATTTAATTTGTTTTTCCTTTTTTACTATTGCAAATCTGTGTTTTTTTTTGTTTTCATGTATATTTATAATAATATTTCCTCACATTCTAAATTTAGTACAATTTAAAATATTTTCTTGTTGTTGGTTGTATAACTTATGATTTACTTATTTTGAATTGTCGATGAAAATATTTTGTTTGTTTTTGTTTAATACAATACGGTTTTATATAAATATTTGTTTTCAATATATGTTTTTTTTTATCTTATGTGTAATTTTGGTAAAAAAGATAATTTTATTTCGTTAATTGTTTACGTTTACATTTTCTTCTTTTTTTTGTCATAAGGTTTGTTTGTTTTTTTTTCTAATTTACAGTTATTTATTTATAAGTTCCTGATTAAAATTAACTGTTTTTTTTTTGTTAATATTAATTAATATATATCTCTGAGGTGGCGCAATTCATGATTTTCTTTTTCTTTTTTTTATAATATTTTACACAATTTTAAAAATTGTTAAAATTTCAAAACGACAAATAAAAAACAAAATATTTAACTACCAAAAGAGTTCTAAAAATTAATCTAAGTTATAAATAATTAATTATTTCTGTATTTTTTTGTTTTATATTATAATTTAAAGGAATTCATTATATTAAACTCACTAAGTCAAATAAATGGGAAGTGACAAAAAAACCAAATACAAAAGTACAAAAGGTTTTTGCGTTTCTTGAAAATTGTATAAATCAGAGGAAATCTATTAATAATAGTAAATAGAATAGTATTTTGTATTATATTTGCATTTTTGTTTAAATATCGCATTTAAATTATATAGTTATGTATATATTTTATAATTTAATTATATTTTTGTTTTGCCTACATAAAGATAGATAAGATACTTATAAATTTGTTTTTACTTAACTATACAGTTCTAAATGAAATAATGTTCTCTTTTGTTGGGTTGTTTTAATTCATTCTTAAAAGTACAATTATTAAATAATTTATAATTTTAATAATTATTTACTCAAATAAAATTTCACGTGAAAAATGTACAACTTTTTATTACACAAAAAAAAAATAGGAAATACAAATTAACACAGTTTTTTGTACAAAATA
Organism: Chalcosyrphus nemorum; assembly: GCA_949716465.1. NCBI lineage: Eukaryota > Metazoa > Arthropoda > Insecta > Diptera > Syrphidae > Chalcosyrphus > Chalcosyrphus nemorum. Next base: position 73,886,468 of record OX454333.1, read on the forward strand.
AAATATATGTATATTATTTACTATTTAAAATTACGAAAGAATTAATAAAATATAAAGAAAAATTAAAAAAAAAAAAAAATACAATATATATGCTTTAACTTAATAGGAAACTCGATTTTATGTGTATGTTATTGAAAAAAAAATTGCATGTGAATTTGTTATGGTAATAATAAAATGGGTTTAGTGACCATAATTTGATTCAACAAACAAAATAAAAACAAAGGATTAACTAAATTTGTCTAACAAATAAAATAAAATGGCAGTAAGGTTTTTTTTTTGGTATTTTAAATTAGTTGTCTCTTTCCTTTTTTGTTAGGTTGTTAAGCTAATTGAATTCAACCTTTTTTTAGTCGAGTTTGTTGAAAGAAGTCGTAAGGTGGAAAACAAAAGGTATGCCTTAGTATAAAGTGACTTAAAAAAGAAAAGATTAGAATAAATTAATAACTTCAAGCACTTTTTAACTGAAGAGTGTGCGCACATACATATCTAATAAGAGTTTGAGTCAGTCGAAAAATTGTTGATGCACACTCAACTGAATCTTGGTTATTTGAAGTAAAAACGTAACTTAAATCATATCGTGAAATTTGAAGTGGTCACTATTAGTCTCATTTTTTTTTATTTAAGAGCTTGTATGAATGGCATACCTACCTCACGCACAAAAAAAAAGAAATAATATTTGTTACATTTTTATTACGAAACTCCGCTTTGAGGTAAATGAAGTAAAAGTTCCAAAAAGGAGATGAATATGCTTTTGATGAAAAGTCTTATTTTACGTAATAGTTAGGAGGTTTCTGATAATTAAGTTAAAATGGTAGTTTTAATGTTCTATATTGTAAGAATAAGGAGTATATCTTATGGTTTTTTCCTAAGAATTTTAAATACATAGTAAGAGTCATTTCAACGGTGAAGAAGCATAGAAACTCTAACTTATATCGAATAGTCAAAACTATCAACAGTAGTCTCAGGCAGACACTGTACAACAGTCGGGAGCCCTTTCAGCTGAAACGAATGTCAAATAGATGCTTTTATTTGTGTAACGGTCGAGTGCGAACCATAAACACTTAATTTGTAATATTTCATCTTCAGAAGCGCGAATGGTTTGGGTTGAGCAAGATCGAGAAATTTAAGACAAAATCGTCAAATAAAATAATGCGGCAGGAAAATTACTGTGAACTGAGATCGAATGAAAATACTTTAATTGTATCTCTATGAAAAAATCCGACCTGAAAGAATTTTTTAACTATTTTATAGCATTAGCTCGGGTTTGTATCTAAAAAGAAAATAATACAGAAACCCAAGCAAGGAAAAGCTATGTCTCAGAATAGAACGCTCGTCTCATGGATTTTTTTTTTATAATTTGCACATGCCAAAGGGAATATGAATACCCTTTTACTGATTAACAGCGCGGGCGTTAGTTAATCTGCAAGAGAGAAGAAGGGATAGGAAAGAGTTGGTGTAGTAGTATTTGATACTCAGGTGATATTAGGTTTCCATTTTTATTCTCCATGGGTGGTTTCCAATTTGACTGGGAAGAGAGTTGTGTGTGATTTTGCATTCGTTCGTAATTCACAGTATTTTTATCGCGTTCATGTTGAAATACACAAAGAACTTTCTGAGCGAATTAGTTAATTTTAATACTGTGAAAATTGAATGGACTTGGTCGGAAATTGATCACCAAACCTCTGATTCAATGACCGAATACACTACCACTAACCCGTGGCCACCCCCACAAAAATGTGTTTTTGTAGTCAAATTTAACCTTAAAAGTTAACCACAACGTAAACCTTAAAAGAAAAACCAAATCTATATTTTTTATTTCAACATACTTATTTTAAAATATAGGAAAGTTAGAATAAGTATTGTGGTCAGCTCACAAGACCTGATATGGTCTAAGTAGGACAAGGACTATGCGTAACTTATTGCCGCCAGTCAGAACTAATGAACAATTTACTTTACAATTAACTATACTCAAGTTTTGAGTGTTGAAAAATCTTGTTGACTCATGTTTTATTATAAAGTGATTCATTGAAAAGCATTTTGTTCGTACTTTTTTGGGTTTATTGACAGATGAAACGCGTGAGTTGTGTTTATGTTCAGTATTGTTTGAAATTTCGCTTGAAAAGCGTCTGGAAATTATTCAGCTGTATTACGAAAATCAACGTTCTATAAGAAATGTGTTTCGTAAACTAAGACCAATTTGTAGTCCACATAATCAGCCTGCAGAATGTACGATTGGCTTTACAGACAACACGCGACCAAATAGACTTCATTGAGCACGTAGAGAAGAGATCGCTTAATAACACATTCCTATTATGGCTTTGTAATGGTATGACTGGAGAATTAAAACCCATCATTACTCGCCTTATTCGCCAAATACCTCGAATTGCTCGGGCGCGCCATCGAAAATTATGACTTCAGAATGGGCCTGTTAACGCAGTTACGGATAACATTTAAAAGAAATAGTCTTAAAAAAAATAATTGCCAACAATGGTTCTTTTTTCTATAATTAAGATAACCCGATAAAATTGTTTTGTTTTCTACTTTTAAAAAAAAAAAAGAATTAGCTCTAAATGAATCACCTATTTGTTTATTGAATTTATTTAAATAATTTAAGTATGAAGATTTGATATATGATTTACTAAACACAATAAACCAACTGGCGTTGGTTAAGAACGTTAAGAACTTTATAACACTAAAGAATATAAGCAGGTTCTAGCTTCTCACAGCTGTTCGTGTTGTGCGTGGTATACATTTCTGCACGTATAGAAGGCACCTACAGTTTTATGCCGTATCCGAATGGCAGAGGATATTTGTTTTTGTATATTTGTCACACGCTCGCAACAGGTGAAAAAATGTTCATGGTATTTTTCTGGATTCGAACTTGGAACCTCTTGCACAGTAGCCCAACTAACAAACCACTGAGTCACTTCAATTTCTATACTCTTATCATTTATTTTAATATTGTGAATTTAAAACTGAATCGTATGAATGTTTTATTCAAAGGCGAAGTTTATTATGAATGATTTCATCTCACTAATATGTATATGTATAAAGAAATACATATACTCCACGTTGATAATTTCAATATTTAAATTATTATCATTAAATTTAATAAAGAGGATGGATTTTGATTTTTGCAAGAGCAGCAGTGCAAAGTGTGTTCTTTCGTTACTAGGTGCCTGCACGTTTGAAAATCTAACGAGGAAACAATAAGCCCTATTGTAAAAAAAAAAACAATCATGAATTTTCGAATTTCTTAGAATTCAAAGAGAAAAAAAATCGCTGGAATTACCAAAAATTCTGAACGGATTTCGTAGGAACCTCAGACAGACCCTCTCGTCGAATGATGAAAATCGCCTTTTATTATATAAATAAAGCCCAACTATTACGTAAAAATAATGAAATTACTTAAATATCTTTTAAGATATAAATTTTTAATAGATAAATAAAAAATAAATGATTTGATTTCACGACTGCAAATATAATTTGTTTGGTCCCAAGCAATCTATTGCAGAGAAAACTTTTCTAGAAGATATCTTTTCTTTAAACTCTTTTTCCTTTTTATTTCATTTGCATTTTATGTTCAACCTACGTGTTTTTTTTTTTTTAACTACAGAAACAAAACAAAATCTTAAGATTTTATTATTGTTAAAACAAAATCTTTGGAAGAAAACATATTTAAAACTTTTTTTTCAAACTTAAAAATAAAAAGAAAAACAAAAATGAACAAAAAATAATATAGAAAAAAAAATATATATAATAAAAAAGAATGCCAAACAAACATAGAAAGTATGAATAAAATAAACTACAAATTTAATAAGTAAAACTATTTATACCTAAAACAATTATTTTAAATAAAATTATCAAGAAAAACAAAGCAAAAAAAAAAATGAGAACAACAAAATTTACAAGCCCGCATGGTTTGTCTATTTATTTATGTACCTACCACCGTACCGGAAGTAGACTTTGTCTCACTAGCTCCTTTGCTCTTGCTCTCCGACGACCAGTCCCAGTCTTTGCCCTTTGGACGAAATTTTGACGCCTTATGATGCATTGCACTGACTTCGTCCTTGCGCAGGTTGTTCATCGAAGCACTATTACCCGCTGGCATGAGACCATCGCATTCATCCCTCCCGCTGTCGCGTGACGCATGCGAACTGTCGTCTTCCAGGCCCCAGTTTCGCTCGCAGAATTTCTTCTTGTAATGCTTCTCTGATGAGGTCTTTGACTTCCGTTGATACTTGAGCGGAATCTTAAGCCCTGGCTGAGCCGCCGTTGTTGTTGTTGTTGATGATGATGATGATGACGAAGACGAAGATTTCGTTGATGACGATGATGTGGTGTTAGATGGTTGTAGCAGCTGCTGCTGTTGTTGTTGCTGCTGCTGCTGCGCAAACAAGAGTGATCCCAATGGTGGAGTGGCTGCAGACGGACTGGGTGTTCTTGGTAGTCCTATATCCGAAAGTGGGGGACTCTCGATTGCTTCATCAACGGGCGAAGCTTTAATAATTGGCACTGTATCATTTGATGATTTTGTGCTGCTATCACTCATTGGATCTGTATGATGACCACCAACACCAATATCAAGTTGGGATGATGACGATGACGTCGATAAAAATGTCCTTGCGTCACTATTGCTGCTGTGCGTTATTCCCGAATCTGGTGATGTGTTGCAGCTAATAGATGGCGCTGTATCAGTATCAATCGAACGTCGTGTCTTGTCGAGTTCAGTAGAAGCAAAGGCGACTAAACGATCAAATCCAGAGCTGACGCGATCTTGCCAATGAGTCTCATCGTCTGGTATTACGTCATCTGTTTTTACATTTCAAATACATAATACATTCATACATATATATATTTACATTCGATTTTTTTTTGTTTTATTATTTAAATATTTTATTCCTTATAAAAAAAAATAGCTTAGAAAAAGAGAGAAACAACAAAACCAACACATTCTCAAAAACAAAACGAAAATATTAGAGAAAACCAAAAGTAAAAAATAAAATAAAAATGAGATTATACCAGCAACCTTTTGTTTTTTAGCAAATATATATAGTTTTTTTGTTTATTTAACAAAGTTACAAAAATGTAAAATAAAATTTAGAAATGCAAATTATTAGAAAAAAATAAATAAATAAAGGAATCAACACAATCGAAAAACAAAAGCAGCCACCAAATAAGCGAGAATATGATTTTTATTTATGTATATGTACATTTTATATGCAAGAATATGATATATTAAGTGAATATATGAATATTGTATATGAGTTTATTTTAATATTTATTTTTCATAATGTGCATAAGTGATTATATAAATTATGTAGGTTATTGTTAATTAATAGTTGAATATTAGTTTTTATTTTTGTAACGTCAGATTTGAGAGTTCATTTAAAAAAAAAAAACGTTAGGTGGTTCTTGAAAAAAAAAAAATAAAATAAAAAAAAAATAATGTAAATGTTACAATTCTAGAAATTGATAAAATATGTAAATATTTCAATACATTTGACTGTGGTTAGTATGTGTTTTTACGTTAACTAACAAGCAACAAAATCAAAGGAAAGAATAAATGTCTGTACTAAAAGGACTACTTTAACGCATATCGAAACTCTAATAAATTAAGTAAAAATAAACTATTCTGGTTTTCAATTTTGTGAATGGAACTACAAATCTTGTTGATTCTTTTTTTTTGATTTTTTAAAAGTGCTGATAAATTTGCATTAATTAGAAATCTAAAAAAAATTAAACGTACTCACACCCTTATTACGGTTGTCAAAGATCGGTTATTGAAATAAAGTTTTCTTCTATTGTGAATAAAATACATTTTGTGAATTTGGTATACAATTTGACATTTGATTTTTAAGGTTGTGTTTTTGTCTTGGTTGTTGTTTTGTGTTTGTTAGTTAGTTTAGAATCAACAGAAATCATCTCGATATTTTCGTGCTCCAAAATAGCTTCATTGTCATTGTGGACATTTTCTATTTAATATTTTTGTTTTCAAATGAAAACAACGAATAAAATTTATTTATCAACGAGGTATTTGTGATTGACTGAAAATTTGATAAATATCAAAATTATTGACAACGATAATACCAAGTTTATCAATAGAACTATTCACAATGAATCTAAAATTCACTAAAAATTCACAGCTTATCGTATTGCTATTTAACAATCGTAATAAGGGTGTCAGTTTCCGTAACTTTCCTTTTAGAAGTTTGGTAAAGAAAAACGGAAATCTTTAAATTTTATTGAAGAAATCACGAAATACAACAATGAGAAATTTTCATTCGAACTATAAAAGGCCTATTGCTCAGGCACTCCTGATTTTTGTGATTTTATTCTGACGATCCAGGGAGGGAGGGAGCCTACTTACAAGGATATACTACCAATATGAATAATAATAGACACACATCTAAACAAAATGGCCACGCCCCATAAAAAAGTACTATGAATTCAGAATGTGTGCTTGAGTTCCCTGTTAATTTTGCAGAAATGACAGAAAACATTCAAAATTGTTGTTACATCACAGCTTGGGAGTGCCAAACGGCAGATCGACCGAAGATGTCTGTTTAGTCGCTGACACAAGTACATATTTCAATTTTAGGCTGGTTTGACAGTGAAGTGCGCAGCCATTTTGTATTATGTTACCTGGTTGAAAAAATGTTGTTTTCATTAGAAATGAAAGAAACCCCACGGAATTTGTACGCTCATGTATTTGTAGGTATATTTAGATATTGTTCACGAGTTCATTCAGATTTCCTCATCACATAAGACGATTTTAGCCCCAACCATAATGCGACAGCAAATGTCATAATCGAACGAAAGTTCAGCTCGCGAGCTTTCAAAAATCGAGCGCACCCACAATTGCATTGAGGAAACGTGCCTATATGTCATATTTTTGCACACGATGTCATTCTCATTCTCAGTACGGAATATGCAAAGGAAACCGCTCTGTACGTATGGAGGCAAAAGTGAACGAAAATCGACGAAACTGAGGGTGAAGTCATTTACCCCGTTTATATGGCAGATTGAAACCGAATTCAATTCGGGTTGAGAGCCATATAAACGGATTGAAATAGGATTGAGTCGATCCGATCACAATATTTTCTGCGATCGAGTTGAGTTTTTCCATAAAAACGCGGACCGAAAGATTGAGTTTGGCAGACGGAAAAAAAAGTAAAGAAGCTAAAGAAATTTCTTCTTTCTTCGTGTTTTTTTACTCGTAGCAACCAGATGCTGTGCGGAGTAAAGTAAAAAGTATAAAATTAAGGTAGAAAGAAGCAGTGTCAAACTCAATCCCGTTTCAATTCGAGTCTAACTCGATCCTTCAGTCCGCAGAAACGAACGCGAATATACAGGAAAATTTATTTTTACAAAAAATGTTTGTACAAACAAATTTAACTTGTTGTTCATTTAGGGATGATATTTGCAGGATGCTTTGAAATCAATTTCAAAAAGAATATATTTTTCAGCAATAAGCGGTATATTTTCACACAACTTTTTTGCAAGTTATTTGCCCGAATTATGCTTGTCAAAAACTAAACTAGTAAAATTTGTTTGTTCGACATTTCCATGAAAATTCTACTAACTCAGGCCTTTATGTTATGTATGTCGTTGTGAATCCGTTCAACAGCGCGTAAGAAAAGAAATTCGATTGAATATATGCACTTGCGTTGAGGTTTATGCATACACCTATATACAAGCATAGTTCAATAGTTGAATCTAGGTTCAATCCGGTTTGAAATCCACGTAAACGCAGATCGGGTTCAACTCGACTCACCATAGAGATCTTGGTCGAGTTTTTACCTTTGTTTAAGTATGATTCTGATCACTGTTCAATCACCATCAGACTTTTTAGTCTTTCGTATCGGTAAGCAGATACACGTAGATCAAGTTTGATTAAGCTGGAGTATAAAAACGTGATTTAAAGTTGTAGTTTACATTACTCATTGTAGCACTATATGACTTAAGTTGCGTTCTTATTCTACAGGAGGGACCTGCATTTATCTGAAGAGCACAAGATTTCTGAGAAGCTATCTCATTAGAGTAAGACTCTTGGATGTTTGACAAATGATCGCAAGAGGTTAGGCCGTGGAAAAACGTTGATGACTCGATATTTTCTAAAGCCATCTGTCAAAGTAAGAATTAAAAGAATTATTAACTACAATTTTGAAATCCTGCCAATTTTAATGGAAATAAACAAGGCTAACTAAAAAATCAAACTGCAATTCAATTTAACCCACGTTAGTTACATACCAGATAGAAAAATTTATCGTAAATTACTTTATTTATATTCGCTAAAAAATTGAAAATGTATACAGTGTAATGCAATGCATCAACGGTTTTAGATAGTTTTTATTTTCATTCCATTCGGGCCTGTCTATTGCATAGTAAAACCAAAAATATTTTCTTTTATCTATTAACGATCTCTATTAGTTTAACGAACATAAAATAAAAAAAAAAAATAAGGAATGAAACAAAAAATACTTCAAATCATTGAATACAAAATGTTTTAGTTTTTTTTTTTTTAAACACTACATATTGGAAGTTTTAATACAGAACAAATTATTTAAATTAGTAAATAACTTTAATTCTTATTAATTTTAAAATATAGTATGTTAGTATTTTTCCAACTGATAAATAAACTTTGGTGCAAATCACAGTTTTAAGCACAAAATATTTTACAAGGTTAAATAATAATCCCTTTTTTTTCTGTAAAAACGATAAATTAACAATTCATTTCATAATATACGTGCATAATAAATATTCGGTGATACTTTGATTTGTTGAAATAATTGAATTATGATAAAATAAACGAATAAAACATATATTTGCTGAGTTTAGTTACTAATTTATTATTTGTATAGAAGAAAAATTCTGCAACGAATAGCGAGAAATTTGTCCTAATCGATATTTTCGTAGATAAAGAATGCATTCGATGATTATTGAATGAATAAGAACACATTGAACTGAATAGTTGTTAAAATTAAAGTACCCTAGATGATTCGTTAACTTTCTCTTCCTTTTGAACGCATTCGGTTCAACCTATGGTAGTAAATGAGAGCCTTATTTATAAAGGAATCAATTCGTGTACAAACAGTGCACAAAAGCATTTAATTTATAAAACTTTAATATTATCTCAAATTGGCTTATGAGCATTGTAAAGATTATCAAAAATATAGTCATAACCTTCTATGTAATTATAACCTCAATTTTTATAACACAAAAAAATCCATCATAAAAACTAAATAATATATAAATTTGTTGGTTAAATAAGTTTCAAGAACTGGTGTGAAACGTTTTTGAATCTAAACACTTCCTTTTCCATGTTTTCAAGGAATAAGTCTAAAAGGCTAAGATTATTTGACATCTTTACCGAGAATCCAAAATAGAAATACCTATATTCCTTAGCATGAATTCCCGTCTTTTGAAAAGCGGGATGAACGAATTCACAAAATCAAACAGCTTGAATCCAAAACAGGGAAATTTATAGAGAAAGAAATTGTGCACAATTGGTTTATCATGTACTTTGGGGGTAAAGAACTTGAAGGAAAGTTAAGTACTAAAATAAAAATACGACAGTGTCATAGAAATCTTATTATAATAGTTTGACATACCGCATTTTCTAAAACTAAGCCTAAACCCACAAAATATGTAGCACAAACGTATAGCAAATAGTTAAATACATTACTATTGCCGCATAGTCGCCCCACGATGGTTTAACAAGCTATATGAAGCTATACAGCTTAAGATTAAAGGATTGAGATTCAGCATGATTAACAATTTCTCACATTTTTTTAAACAACATAAAATTTATCCTTTGTTAGTAAATATATGTATTATTAACCCACCTACACTAAAAATATATTAGTCTTTAAAATTTCTCACTCTTCAGAAAATTTATTGAAAAAAATATATTCTTCAGCAAATATTGTTCAATTTAACTTTGGTATCGTAAAATATATACTTTTTACCTGACAAATTTTATATAATTAATTTAGTTTTTTATTTTATTCAAACTCAAAGTAACTATCACTCTCTTTTCTTATAACGTGATTATTGTTAATGTTATCATACATTTCAAGTATACGTATTTTTTTTTTCTGTCTGGGTGCGATTTGCATGGCTATTTTATTATTACAGTGGATGCGGAAAAAATTAATAAAACAAAAATGAAAAAAGAGATGCGAATTAGTAAAAAAATTAAAACCCGTAAATAGCATAACCCTAGAACACTAATATTAATTCTACTAAGAGAAATTATTTCTTGAATAATATCAACAAAAAAATTGTATTTATAATGTAGCACCAAAACAAAGCCAACAAAAAAAAACCCTATTAGTGTACTAGGGTCGATTACAAAAAAGGTTAAGTAATAAAACAAAGCATTAAAGAGTATTTGCAATTACCATAAAGCAGGAACTAAGTTTAAATAGAATGAGAACTAAAATATATTTGAGTATATATAAGTTTATGTAAATATTGTCCATTGTAAATAAAAAAAGAAAAAGAACTCATTGCAAATAAAAACAAAATTATATTTTACAATTTGACAAAAAATTGTATCCCTCTTTTGTTATAGACGGTTTTCATAAAAGCTTCCTACATAATTGGCTGCTTGTTTTCTTTATATTTCTTAAGTTAACACCAGTTATTTAGGAAAACAAAAAAACTAAATTGGAAAAAAAATATAACAAATAGAAAAGAAAACTTTGTTTTTGAAATGGTCGAGGTACCTGTTTTATTTTTATAGTTTTTAAGACTTGGTTAATAAAAACAAAAAAAAAATATAGGAACTTTACTTTTGTACAAAAACAAATAGAAAAAAAAGAACGATAAAAAATTAACAGAAAAAAAAATAGAAACCAATTAATAATTAGTTGTTAATAACGTAAACTTACCTTGGGATTTATTTTAATTTTTATTTTTTTTTGTTTTTTTTTTGGAAGAATTTTGGAATATTATTTTGTGCATAATTGTTTGAGCAATTCGAATGGAATTGAAATAGATTCAGAGTTTTTTCGAAGCTCGCGATTGAGGACTACTACTATCTGCTACTATTAATCCAATTTGTGGGGAAGAAGGTAGACGACAACGACGTCGCGGATCGTAGTTTGGTACGATACGATCCGGATTAACTGTTGGAAAATGGATTTGTCATTGTCATTGTTTTTTTTATTGGTTTTTCTATTTTTATTGTTCTGAACATTGTTTTATTTAAATTAAAAAAAAATTGAATTTACAGTTAATTATCAAAATGCATAATGAAATTGTTATTTTATTTTTTTGGTTTGTTGAAAGATGTGGATTAGTTGTTTTCGGATGGTAAATTTTGTTAATTCTAAATTTTAAACTGAAATTAAATTAAACGCAGCGCCCTCTATTAAAAGTATTTATCATGCTATGTACCTGAATTTCTACAAGGCTTTCTTTTAACTAATACAAAATAATAAATTTAAAAACAAATAGAAATTAAATCCATTTTTTTGTCGCTAAATTCTAATAGATCAAAAATAACGTCCCAATAATATAAATCTTAAAAGGTAATAAGCGATACAATCGTTATTTAAATAGAGTTGGACAGAATTGGGGCAACTGACCGATGTATCATTTGTCGTATCAGTGAGCTGAATACGTCATCGTACAGGTTTTAGATTAAGATAGGTAGGTTTAAAGTACAAAAAATCCTTTATTCTATATAGAACTTCAGGAAATTGCATGCCAATTGAATACAGCGGTTGGATCAAAATCGGTACAGTCCGTGTATTTCGTACTTTACATCTTGACAAATCAAGTAGTACATTTGGCCATTGCATTATTCACTCATTCATAACAGACTGGCGTTGTCTGTTGGTCTCGAAGTGAATGAGGACAAGACGAAGTATATGTTATTAACAAACAAAAATTTATCTGTCCAAAACATTGGGCAGAACGTCACTGTTGATAACTACAATTTCAAGGTAGTTAAGGAGTTCACCTACCTCGGAACAAATATTAATCCCTACAAATGACACCTTTGTAGAGATCCGACAAGGAATAACCCTAGCAAACCGCTGCTACTTCGGTTTGGCGAAACAACTGGGTTCAAACTCCTAACTCGACGGACCAAATTAATGCTCTACAGAACGCTCCTGCTGTATGGAGCCGAGTGCTGGAAAAGAAGTAAGAAGAAAGCTGAGCAAATATTGGGCACCTTCGAGCGAAAAATACTCCGGCGGATATTAGGGCCCCTATGCGAGGAGGGCGAATGGAGTAGAAGGTACAACCGCGAACTCTGTGAGCTGTACCAAGATGTGGATGTAGTCGGAAAAGCCAAGATACGCAGGCTACATTGGCTCGGCCACATCAAGTGAATGGACAACAGTGCTACAGCCAAGAGGATCTTCGAATCCCAAACCTCCGGTACAAAGACCAAGCTGTCGCGGATGCCAGAAAACTTGGTCTTCACAACTGGAAGCAGCGTGCTCGGAACCGCAGAGGATGAAAGGCAACGATGTCTCAGGCAGGGACACTACAAGGGTCGGGAACCCTTTAAGTAAGTAAGTTGTCTGTTAAACAAAACGATTTTCAAAACAAGTATAGTATGACACATGTTGATAGTGTCGATCAGTAAACCAAATTCAAATCCAATTTCATGGGCTCGTGTACAATGTGTGTATGTTTGAAGATTTAGAGGGCAGTATGGAGGAGAAAGAAATATCACGGACACAGTACAGTCTGACCCAAAACACTTTTAAAAAAAATATCCTGATCTTGATGACAATTGAATTGTCTCGTTTCAATTAATTTATCTTGTCGACTAGCTGCGCATTGCATGTAGCAGTCAATTGATCAGGAAAATAAAATTGATATCATCTCTGCTGCTTTACTAGATAAATAATTTCATCGATCGATCAGAGTAGGATTTCAAACATATTACGGCATAATGTAGAAACCTTTGCTAATAAAGGGTGGTTAAATTTTAATGAGCGATGTTGAATGTGAACCACACCTAAACGTCAAGTTTTTTTCTGCATTTCATTTGACATCTCAATTTGAACCATAGAAAGATACACAATCGAGCAACGCGTTAAAGTTATTCAGGCTTATTATGAAAATGGGCGTTCAAATGAAAATGCATATCGTGCACTTCGCGATTTTTTCGGACAATTTAATCGTCCAAATGTACGTACAATCGGAAAAATCGTTCAAAAATTTGAGCAAACCGGGTCTGTAGGAGATGTGAAAACACCAGTGCATGCTCGTACTGCAGAAAATATTGCTGCTGTTCGCGATATTGTGGCTGAAGAGCCGTCCTCCTCAACTCGTCGTCGTGCCCAACAATTGCACCTATTCACGCTCGTCGTTGGTGAACATTATGCATAAAGACTTGCATTTACGCGCTTACAAGATGCAATTGACTCAAGAGCTAAATCCTCTTGACCATTTCAAGCGTCGTCAATGGTCACAATGATGGCAAGAAATGGCAACAGTGGATGATCAATTTTCGAAGAAAATCATCTTCAGTGATGAGGCACATTTTCACCTCAGTGGATTCGTCAGAATTGCCGCATTTAGGCAAATGATAATCCAAGAGTGATTGTCGAAAAACCAATGCAACCACAAAGAGTGACTGTTTGGTGCGGTTAGGGGCTGGCGGCATCATCGGGCCGTATTTTTTCCAAAATGAGGCTGGCCAGGCAGTTCCCTATCGTGAGATGATAACGAACTTTTTATGGCCCGAATTGGAAGATATGGATGTGGACGATATGTGGTTTCAACAGGACGGTGACACTTGCCATACAACTAACGAAACAATGGCTCTTTTGCGCGACAAATTCAATGGCCGTGTTATCTCACGTGGTGGCGATGTCAATTGGCCGCCAAGATCATGTGATTTGACACCGTTGGACTCCTATCTTTGGGGTTATTTGAAAGAAAAGGCGTACGTCGATAAGCCAGCCACAATTCAAGAGCTAAAAGATGAGATAATTCGGCACATTAACGGTATAGAACCTCAATTATGCCTCAGCGTCATCGTTTGGACCATCTGATGGAGGTCGATATTTTGTTCCATATATAGTTGAACCATACCAATATTATCATAATAAAAAGAAATGACAATAATTTCCTAAATAATTTGTGTTTTATTCAAAATCAATCAACATCGGCCCTTAAAACTTAACCACCCTTTATCTTTGGCTTAGAGAGAATACGAACCACAGACGAACTAAATTAGACAGTCAACTTCGGGTCGTTTGACAGATTCCACCCAACTATGCATCTGCATTTTGACGTTACAGCAAAATCAAATGGGATCTTACCCATAGAAGTGTAGTACTGTCAATTTGTAGATGCTGTATGTAAATATTTGTTGTTGTTAATAGAATAACAACCTGAAATTAGCTATCTTGAAGCTGTTTACAAACTCCTACATATGTTTTATTTAAATAGTTTTGAGGGGTAAAAAAAGAATTAACAAAAAAAAGTATTAATTAATTATGAATAACAAATATTTACAGGTACCGCGTCCTCAAACAAGAATATACTTAACCTTAAATTTGTATCTTAAAACCGTTTACATATCATTTTAAAATCATTTTCTCTCACAAAATATATTCTATACATATCCAAAGGCTACATAATATAAATAAACATGCAAAATAATAACAAAAAAAAAAAAAAACAAATATATAAAACTAATAAGAACAAATACCAAACAATATGCAAAGGAGGGGGGCGAGTTGAAATGAGTACAAAATGAACCAAGAAAAAAAAAATCTAAAACTTATAAGAAATAAACAAAAAATAGTAAATGAAAATAAAAACATGTAGTTTATTTATTTTTTATTGTTTGTCTTTTGTCTCTTTTATACTTTCTGTTGTAATGATACTCTAGATACGAATTGGTAACAATTTTGATAACAGTTCTTTTTTTTTCTAATTTTAATTATAATTTGACAAAATTTTGAAAAACAATATATAATTTACTACAACAGAACATATTTTCTAGTCACTTTTTATTTTTGTTTTTTTTTTACGTAGAAAATAAGGAAAAAATAAAAACGAAATAAAGAAAAAAATAAATTGAGTAAGATATTTTTGTTTGCATGGAAAAATTGGTGTTTCTATATAATCAGTTCTATTGTATATAAATATTATTCTTCGGCCTTACAATTTTTAAAAAAATATAATTTTGCTTTCATTCACAATTATTGTATAGTATGTACTTTTGAGAGGGTTTTCTTTTTTAAAGAAAAAAAAAGTATCTCTTCTACCAAAGTAGTAAAAATAAAACAAAATCAGTGAAAAAAAAAGTATTAACAAAACAAAAGAAAAAAAAAATATATGGAAAATGCAAAATATAAGTAAATTAAAAAAAAAAAAAAAATAGAGAAAGTATAATATATCTATCTATCAAATGAGAAACTTTTATTTGGCACTCTTACCGTCGTCCGCAGCGGTGCGTGGTCGCGACAATTGCAACGGTCTCTCGTCCGGCATCAGTGAATTTATTTCCGGACTCATTAGTGGTGGCTCAAGAGACGAATTTGATCTTCGACCGTTGTTACTACTGCTACTACTGCTGTTTGTATTACTGTTTGTCGCCAATAGGTGTTCGTGTGCAGAAGCATAATGTGGCATCTTCGATGGACGTGGATGCTGAACTATGGGAGATGTGCGTTTCATTCCAACTGTGGAATTACATTGCAACGATATAGAAAGAAATTTTATTAATTAAATGAGTTTGTTCAGATTTTTAGCCGACAAAAGAGTACTTTCTCACTTACTTTCGACTTTTATCGGGGAGGTACGATCATGATGATGTTGGTGTTGCTGTTGTTGCATCAGCGGGTGTGTTGTCGATGTATTCACTGTGGAGGAGGAGTTTTGATAATGAGCGGCAGCCAGCTCAGAACGACGTTGGCGCTCTTCGCTTTCCTCTTTGAATTTACGCGATGCCATGACGTGGTCTTGTAGGGAAACTGCTAGACCTGGAAGATACAACGTTTTTGTTGGGTTGAGAAAAACTGAAAGGAGTAGAGCGATCCAAATTAAAATCGAAGAGAGATATTGAGCACGTTACAAAGTGCTTCCACCAAATTCTCTTGTATAGAGAACATCTAGAGAGTACTAACACATTCTTTGCAGTTAATTTCCACTGTTGGAACTCTCGTACTTATAAGAAACAATACATCATCATTGACAATAAGAAGGACAACATATCGACAGTAAGTGTTTTGATAGAGTTGGGTAAATGCATCATCATCATTGTTTACAGAACGGATTGTACATCAACAGAGATCGGTAAACTCTGTCTTAAAAGAGAACAGATTGCAAAAGAGTAAAAACTCCCGAAGATTTCATGTCCAGACGTTTACACAACCAATAATTTGCAAAAGCCAAACTGATAAAACAAGGAGTCCGTGAAAAATCTACCAGTAAGAGTTTACATGTCCAGAAGACTTTTAAGAAGAAGAAGAAGAAGAAGAAGAAGTTACACCCCGCTACGGTGATCCCTACTTGATGTATGCTTTTCGTTCAACTCTAAAAGCCACTTTAATTTAAAAGTATCACAACTTAGAGGAATCCTAAAAATGTTTGATGGCTAGTCAATGTTTCCTCAGAACTCAATCATCAAGACGCGTATCGATAGCACAAATAAGACAGGAGGCACGATATAGCGGCTTAGCGACACATTTAAAAATTGGAATCGGATGTTTGCACTGTAAATTAAAAACATAGAAATGCGATAACAATACAAAAAGGTCTAGGCCAACATTGTGAAAGATACACGGAACATAAAGATGTATTTATCCATCAAGAGCAAACAAAGCCTGACATTTTAGGCAATGTGTGGTGTTTGAAAATATTACAGTCTCTCACTACCTAAATTAGACAGCCTCGAACTTCCCCTGCTACCTCATGATCGAAAACAAACATAGCCTAAATTCTTATCAATAAATAATTACGACGGAAATTTAAAAAAAAACTCACCTTCCAAAGGTGGATTCCCTCCATTCATTCGCCTGTTTGATGTCCTCTCTTTCATTGGTACCGCCGCGGTAGTAGCGGCTGTTGCGGACGACGGCTTTTGTTCCTCATTAAAGTACGACTCTAGACAGGGCTTCATTTCGGCACGAGGCAGTGCTACCGTTGGGTAGTCACGTCTTGAGCTTGAATTTCTCGACGACGATGAAGAAGATGATGTTGGTGAGGGCAGAGGAGGGACACCGCTTGCACCCGTCGGATGCTGTTGATAAGAAACGGATGTACTGTAACTCATAGCAGCAGCTGCTGAAGATCTTCCCCCCGTAGATGAAGACGATGAAGACGATGGTTGCTGTGAGACCATCTTATGATTGTATGCAACTTGTGCCAGCGTGGATAAATTGTGTGCTGGTGACTTACGCATCTCAGACATGTTTATATCTCCGCGCGTATCACCACGATTGCGTGGTGAAATTTGATTATACGAATGATGAGGATGATGATGTTGTTGCTGCTGATGGTGAGAAGGAGGTGGTGGCGGAGGGTGGTGATGGGACTGTGGTTGTTGTTGCGGGGAACTTTCATCCATAACACGTACATGCACTCGTTCAGGACGTTGAGCATTCGGATTGATGATGGGTCGTTCCAATGGACCACCGCCAGGCACTGCCATGGCGCTCATATTCACCACCGCATTTATTATACTCTGATGAGAGATCTCTAGAGTTCGCTCGATTTCGCCGTTAACCAAATCACCAATGGTCTTGGATGCCATTACACTGCCACCGCTTGGGTTTGAGGGGCCAGGATGCTGATTAGCCAGTTTCTCTTGAGACAAATGCCTTCGTAGAGCCATTTTGGCTGGTGAAACTTGTGTATAGTCAGGTTGAGACGAGCTTGAATTTGGTCGACTCGGCTGCTGCATTGGTTGTTGTTGCTGCTGACTGCGCTCAAGGGAGAGTAAACGATCCCTTGTCGGTGGATAGTACATTGCAGAGTCAGAAGAGGCCGAATTACTCCGCGATGGCTCCTCCATCAGAGCCGATCGGCTCATGTTCTCCGGTGCCTTGAACTCTTGATAGTGAGCATGATGTTCATAGCTACGACGGAATGCCAAATCGGTTGCAGCTGCGTATAACGCAGCGTGTTGATGCGCGACCGATGGCTGTGGATGTTGTGTGGGATGCTGTTGTGGCACATGGTGCGGATTGTGACCATGCAGTTGGTGAATGGAGGCAGCTCTCTCAATGGAAACTGATGCACTCGACGATGGATTGGATTTTGAATATTTCTGCTGATGATGGGCGGATGATGCTGAGCCCACGGACGAGGATGTTGATGATATGGAGGAAGACGAAGACTGCTGCTTTGAATATTGCTGTTGCAAGGATGGACCTGTGCTTGGAGGTATACCACCGCTCGTTGTAGATGATTTGTACCCAGAATGCGCTGTTGGCGGTACACCCACCGGATGATGGTGCAAATGGTGCAGCGATGACGGACCATTTTGTGTTAATGATCCACCAGCACCGCTGCCGTAATGATGTGACGGTGGTGGTGGTGGTGGTGTTATTGGTGAAATTGTCGTTGTCGCATTTAAGTGAGTTAGTCCCTGAGTTGCCACCGTTATTATGTTGCTTAAATGATGATGATGAAGTTGTTGCGCCGCCTGCGACTGATGGTGATGGCTGGAAGATGAGGGACCGTTCGACATTGCTGCAGATTTGCTTGTAGACATCGATGAAGAAGATTTTTTCGTCACAGGTGGAGGTGGTGGTGCAACAGCTGCCTCCACTGGAGGATGCTGTGCCTTGCGATGCTCCTGATCTTCGTTTAGCGCTGAAGTGATGATGCTCTTCAGGCGATCCTCGAAATTGGCCACTTTTGGGGATTCTTGGTGATTTTTCGATGATGATTTGCTGCTTCTTCCCGTATGCGGTTGTTGTTCTTGTCGCACATGATTGGCTACATTTGGAAGAATTTGTTGTTGTAGTTGTTGTTGTTGCTGCTTTAGACCACCAAGAGGTGGGGCCGGCATAAGTGCACTATCTGGACCTGAGTGGTGTGCAAGAAATTGCTGTTGTTGATGATGTGTGTGTTCATTGCTACTGCTACGATGTTTATTATTGCGCTCCTCCTTGTGTTTGTAGCTGGGAATTTTCCCGGCTTCAATTTGTCTGCCTGTTTCAAGAATTTTTTGCGCTAGAACTTCGGGATTGCTTTCTTCAATTTTGCCAACGTCTGGAACGTCGGGCCATTCTTGCGACCGAGTACGATGGTCTCTGCTACGTCGCGAAGATTTCGAATGACTGACTTTGTTCGATGTATTCGTCAATCCTGCGGAGTTCGCTGGAGCTGTGGTGATCGTGAGGTTGGTACCTTGCGCCAGCAGCACTGCTGCGGTCTTTCTTTCCTCAACCACCTTCTCCAGAGCTATGCTCTCTTTTTCTATAGTCGAAACTTGAGCGTATAATTTCTTTCTCTGCGCCAGAGTATTTGCGATCTCTTTTAGGAGCATATCATGAGCAGCTGATTCGGATATGTCCGCCGCTTCTGTGCCATTCTTTTGCTTGGTTAATTTCGAAAATTCTGGCAAACTTTGCAGGTTCTTTTTCAAGAGACGCTTCTGTTCCAACTCACTTGCGGCAACTTGGCCTTGGATTTTCTTCGCAATGCCTTGAAGTTCTTTATGCCTCCCGACAATTTCCTTTGCCTTCGCCAGCAGATCATTCGGAGAGGACATGTTGATGCCGAGTTCATTCATGCGAGCCTTAAGTAACGCCACACTGTCGTCTATCAGAACTTTTATTTGCTTGTCCAACTGGCTTGCACGATTCTTGATTCTCTGCTTACGTTCCTGCTCCAGCTGGATTTTTCTCTTAAGATTCGGCACAAACGACTTGGTCTTCATTTGATCAATCATATTCATGTATTGTTGCCGGAAGACATCTAGAAGGATCTGCAGAGCGTATGGAGTATCTGACGGAGCTTGTGGAATATCCAATTCCGCATGACACATATCCCCAGTCAGCGAGGTCAACTGCTGATCTACACAACCTGGAGCTGGAGGCAACTTTTTGCTCATCATTTCGGCACTGGTACTTAACAGTGTCTGTGTGTGCAGCACATCAAGTCCGACTATCTTCAAATTCTTCTTTCCACGGCCTCCCTTCTTCATGCGACCCTTTCGCTTTGCACCAGCCACAGCATTCGGTGCAGCAAGAATACCAGATTCTTTCTGCGCAGCTGCGGCTGCAATTTTCTCTGCTGCCGCTTGAGCAGCCGCCGCTGCAGCAGCAGACTTGCTCGCGATAGCCGCCTTTCGTGTAAGCTTCTTTCGTTTTTTCTGCGTCGCAGCACGAATATTTCGTGAATTTGTTGTACTCGAAAAGTTATTATTCTCCTCATCTTCCGACTGACTGCTCTTGCCCTTCGAACTACACCAATCGGACCAGACACGCCGTGCAGCCGGTGCACCACCAGCGGCCGCTTCCGTTTCGCTGTCTGTCGTCGACTCGTCCAGTTTGCCTGTCTTGCCGTTTGTTGTATTATGCGCGGCCGAGTTTGTCGATCCTGTCGACTGTATTGAATTCGAATTTGAATTCATAACCGCCACGTTTATGGGTGTATTCGAGTTGCTGCTATTTGTTGAATTATTTACACTACTATTGTGATTGTGATTGGCATGATTATGATTCTGATGATTCGCCTCACGTTTGGCACGATCTCGGGTCGTTCGTGTGGAACCTATAAAGAGAAATTATTTCATTAATTGCATTCATTTATATTCCCCAGTAACTACTCTACAATGCAACCTTAAAACACAACCTGCCTACAAAACCCTAATTTCAATCCCCTACAAAACGAAAGCAATACGAAATTAAAAAACCAACAAAACCAGAAAACCAAAAAGAATAAGTGAAAAGTAAAGCACAAAAAATGCGTGGATTATGTCAGATGAGATGATAAAATGCCACAATGAATGATATTTTGCCACCACCACCACTTTGCACTCTCTCGCTCTCAATTCTTTCTCATTCTTTCGTGTCCACTCTCTTGCATTTCAATGTTTTTTTTTTTTTTGGGATTGGGATTACTTACCAACATGCTCGTGGTGTTCGGGTCCTTTGTGATTTTTCATTCGTTGAAAATAACGCTCAAGTATCGTACGATCAATTACATGCAAATAATACGATACGGGCTTACATGTCCACGATACGGATCCCTTTAACGGTGGTATTTCACTCAGATGCATTATTGTTCCAATATCACTTAGATTTCTAAAAAGAAAAACAAATCAATAAAACATTTGTTTCATTATATATTCCACATCGGTCTTACCTATCAGTTATTCGAAAATTCAACGGACAAAAGCTCTTCGATGATACAATTCTTGCACCGTCACGTAAATCGGCGAATCTCTCCTTCAACTGATGATCGACAGTTGGACCAAACGCAAAATTATTTACAAACACGAGCGTGGATGACGTGATCTTCTCACGATGTTCATCCACCAAAAAATCACCTTTCAGTAATTTATAGTCACAGAAACGTTTACCAAACCATGCCATGTATTGACGAAAAAACATATCCATACGTTCGGCATAACGTGACGGAACATCAGCTTTTTCGATGCCAATGCAGGTTTTTAAGGGAAATGAACCGGCCATTTGTAGGACAACCTGACCGACACCGGAACCGAGATCAATGAACGTATCATCACCATTGACAGTTACGTGTTTGATCATCTGTTGAACGAGTTCATAGGATGTTTCACCGTATACTTCGGGTGAAAATGGTTCATAATTATTAAGCTTATCCGGATCACTAACGGCAGAATTATAGACTAATTGTAAAATATGACGTAGAAGGCTGGGATCAGCGAATTTATTCAGCCTTTCGGTTGGCAGTGATGTTCCTTTTTCCTAGAAATATAAATAAATTATTAGTAAATTTTTCTGCTTTAATAATAAATTTCGTATTTTTAATACGAGTAAGTGTGGTTAAAAAAGCGATAATTCGTTCTCTTGGAAAGAAGGTATATTTTCGTAAAGATTCCAGTAGGGATTTCGGAATTTTGACAGGTGGATGCGGCCATATTGTTGAAACCACATCTATCAAATTTGCTGTCAGTTATTTTATCTGTTTTGCCAAATCAACATTGGGAGTTTCAGGTTCAATAACATGTGCAAATGATTAGATTGTCTTATGAAACTGGATCTTCTGTTCTAGCAACAATAATAATCGTCCTTCCGAGAGGACTATTCGCAACGTGGTGGATAAATTCGAGTCGACTGGTTCATTGACAATCTGCCAACAGCGACGAGACCCATTTCTAGATGAATGGGTTCGTCAAACACTCTTCCTCTGAACACCTCATGATATACATAAGTATCAAGAAGAGAGAGATTCAACAGTGCATCTAGAGCAGCGCCCAGAGTACTCGGAAAGGCTCCCATGCACCCCAAGGGTGCCATGACATTGTACCAAGTAATATAAACTTAAATTGCCTCAAGAAGCCCTTTAAAATGTACACTAGTCCATTCGAATCTACTCTAACTAAAATAAGCCCAAGGTTTAATACTTTTCAAGTTCACACCATTTGCGCAAGTGGTTCGATTTTAATACAACAAAGTCCACTGACCATTTTGATAGCAACATTACACAGGCTCTGTGTTCTTTTCGCAGTACACATGTAAATAAAACATATTTAAATAAATGCAGTGAAGATACGAGTGACCAAAATTTATACAGCTTTATGAACCTATAAACCTTAACCATTTTGAAATTATCAACCGAATGCCAAAAATAAATTACTCCCGCCAACGAAATCTAAGTTTAAAAACGCATCCATCGTTCCTTAATTATATTTTTAAAATCGAAATATTATTCTTATTATAAACTTGTTCCAACTCTGAGGTCAAATACAGTTGAATTACTTGAATCAAATCAACACAGTTCTCAGTTATTTACCAAAATGTAGGTCACTATCAGTATTATGTATTATGAAGCTAGGAAATTTATCTCCCAAATTCCAGTGCGAGTGCATGTCTAAATATAGGTGTATAAATGTCCTAATGGAATATGTACATATATGTATGTATCACCACTTAGTGATACCGAGTTACTGCATTCAATCAACGTCTAATTTAAGCCATACAAATGTGTTAGGCAAACAGCGGTATAAAATATTTTGAATATGAGGCCAAACTGATAAGATAAGCAATCTCTGACCTACCACAACTATCAATAACAGGTTTTTATTTTACTGCTAAAAAAAGTTCTTACGTTATCAAATTTTGATATAGAAGACGAAAAAAAAATATTTGGATTTACAGTTGTGGGCAAAAATAGGAAGTGGTGAATGAAACAGGAAGCAAGTATTTTGTTTGAACTACTGGATGATAGTTTTAAAAACTAATGAAACACGCAAAGTCGCTAATGGTGCTAGTGTAAAGAGCATATAAATATTATAATCAAGCACTGTATGCGAACAGACCTCGCATACACATATGTAAAGGTTTGCAAATCTATAACTATTACGTCTGAAAACATCTGAACTATAATATAATAATGAACGAAACTAAAAGAGAGAACAAAAACGATTTCGTTCATTTTTTCTTCCAGTTGAATTTTGATGTAACAAAAAATGAAAACTATCAAATTTCTGCTGTCAAACGAGTAAAATAATTCAGATTTAATCCTATAAATAATAATAGGCCCGTTCGCGTACCCTCCTAACACTGTAAATTTTTACGAAAAGCTGTTCGCGTACGGATAATTTTCGTAGTTTTTCGCAGAAGAGAGCGCTCACGAGAGAGTAAAAATTTTCCCCATGCTACGAATTTTAGTGCAAGAAATTTCTGTGGGCTGGTTTATGAAAACTGTCAAAGCTGTCAAACCAGTGTATTTTCAACTTTTTCTTGTTCAACCCGTTCGTTTCCTTTTTCGTAATTTTAGCTTTCTCTGAGAGAATTTTACCCCTACTCTTCGAAATTTGATAATCTACGAACTTTGGTAAGCGAACTAATTTGTCGGTCAGATAATTAGTTGTTTTTCAAGAGAACATAATTCAGCCCTATTCCTTATCTAAAACTCTGTTGTTTGATTGATTTTCTTTTAAGAGATTGCCACTTAAAACTTTTATTTATTTTTTTATGGCAAAAAGTATAAAGAGGGAAACCCCGTAATAACACTAAAAATTTACAAGTAATTTTTTTACAAGTTTTGGTGTACATAACTTAAGAAAGTTGTGTGAAGTAAGTAAACATCTACATACTAAGTTACATAAGGACATTTTTTCGAGTTTTTTGTGGAAAGAGAGAAAATGGTGAGATTTTCAAAAAAATGGTTGTGTAAAAATTTCATCAAAGTAGCAAACGATTTTAGGCTCTCAAAGTCATGATAGACGGAAAGGCAATACTCAATGACATATTTCTGATACATAATTAATTTGTGTACATATGTACATACATGTACACTTTATGGGATCCATTTCATTCATCCATTTAATGTTCTATCTTCCTAACTATGTTTTAAAGACATTAACGCATCGAGGAGTTCCAGAGTCGTACGTACTACGTACAGACCATGGACATGTATAAAGAAACAAAGGGAAGAGTAAGTTGTCCCGCCGAGTCAAAGCGTCTTAAGTCTTTTCCTACTTATCCCCATCAAATGTCGCAAAGATTGGAGGGAAATGGGTTTCGTGTGTCCAAAGGCACAAAACAAAGGAGCCTATACTGCCCATTCCCTGATTCACTTTGAACTATTTCAGACATTTATTTTAATGTCATCTAAGCTGAAGGCAAGGTTTTATATCGCTGTTGTACGTTCAACAGTGGTATTATTCAATTAGAGGTTTTCATAAACTTTGCTAAGAAATCATAATCGAACTTTGCTTGACCGCGAAGCAGAAGTTCCTGCATCGACCATATTAACACCTTAAGTATCATAATCGGGCAATGCGTTGAGTACAGGTCTCAGCTACATCTGCTGTTTATCGACTTCGAGCAGGCCTTCGACAGTTTTACCTTAAACACCTATACTACGCTGACGATGTTTGTCTACTTTCACATCGGATAATGGACCTCCATCTTATGGTTCAGAATCTAGAAGCTGAGGCAAACAAAGTAGGGCACAAAATTAACACAGACAGAACAAAAGCCCTGAGCACTTCTAACACCAGCGCCCAACTTAACATTGCCGGACAGGAAGTCGAGAAAGTTGACGTTCGGCATGCTGTTCACCATCTGGAAAAGCAATGTTATCGAATCGGTACTGCTTTATAGGTGTAGTACTTGGAAAGTGGACACCATTAACAAACGTCGGCTGCAAGTCTTCGTAAACAAATGTTTAAGAGTCATCCTGAGGATCTTTTGGCCGAACCGTATTTCCAACGAACAGCTTTATACGAGAACGGGCCAGGAACCTATCAACATTACAATACGAAGGAGAAAGTGGCAATGGATTGGACACACCCTACGGCGCGAAGACAATTCCATTGCGAAATACGCTATGCAGTGGAATCCGCTCACCAAAGCAGGCAGAAAAGCGGGACGGAATCGAGCTCTTTGGGAATGAGTTGGAGAGAGCTCATACGCGTTGCAAAACAACGAACAAGATGGCACGCAGGCGTTGTTGACGCCCTATGCCCCCCGAGGGGTTAAATGACTCAAGTAAGCAAAGTAAGAAGCAAAAGTTTTTCAAAAAAAATATACCAACTTCTTAAGTTAATCGATTATCTCTTTTGTTCCACAAACTTTTCTTTACATTTTACTTAATTAAAAGGATATGTTATGTATATATATTTTTCATAAAATAATACTCACCAATGCGACAATACTATCAACAGCTTTATTAAATCTATCGACAAGATTTGTCATAGTCTTATAGCAGGCAGTGTCGATGTTATTTAAATTAATTTCTTCAAATGCAGAACTAATACCGGGTAGTTCCTCGCATACGAATTTAATCGTATCGATAATATCGATGCCATTATCGTGTTTATCTTGGCCATGACCGATTTGCAGCGGCCAAGAGAATGTCACAACTTCTGATGACCCGGCTGGCGATCGTAACACCAAATCTTTGACTTGTGGTGTTGCCATACTTTCTTCTCCTTGAGCTGCTGCTGCTGCTCCTGCTGATCGAAATCGATACTATACAAATATAATATCGATCGATCTGTTGATTCTAAGCGATATATCGTACCGATGATGGCGATGATAATACCAAATGGATCACGATGATGGCAATGATGAATGATTGCGAATGATTATGATTCGTGTGTATGTGTGTGTGTGTGTTGTTTGTTTGTTTGTTTGGCGTCGTTTTCTGTTGTTTATCGACAACAGTGTTTGTAAAAATATATATATATCTATATATAGTAGTGTGTAAGTCGATTGCAAGCAAAATAAAAAAAAGAAAACTTAACAAAAAATGTAAAAAAAAAACCGTTTAAATAAAAACTATTTATTCTTATTGCGATAGCAAAGTGTTGGCGCTTTGTTAAGATGTCGACGATGTCCCATGTTTAATAAACAACATGTTTTTTTTTTATATATATATATGTTTATATAGACTTTTCTTTCGTTTAATCTTTTATTGAATATTTAATAATGCACATGGGGTAACCGTGTTTGTTTTTTTCTTCTGTTTCTGTTTGATGTCTTATTCGATTTATTTATTATCTTGTTTGTTTTTAAATGTTATGTAATTGGTGTAAAAATGCAGTCTGTAAGGAAAAAATAGGAGAAAACAGGAAATTAAAATAAAGAATTTGAAAAAATAAATTAGTTTTACAAAAAAAATACAAATGAATAAGATTATGTTGAAAGTATTAGAAAAATAAAATTTAGGCGATGAAAATAAAATATTTAAAAAATAAAATAAATTGAAAATTTATCCTATAATATACTCTGATCATAATATTGAAAAATGTCCTTCAGTTAGAATTGAAAACAAATTATAATGTAGTATGTAATTAAAAATTAGACTTAATTTCACTCAAGTTCTTCCGAGGCAAAGGCAGTAGACACAAGTAATAAAATCACACTATTAGCATTCTTTTCATACAAATTCAACTGATATTTTATTTCATATCACAATATTCTCTTAAATCCTAATGCAACTTGTTAGATCATAAACTCTCTATCTACGAAAGTTTTAAAATTGTTTCAGAAATAATAATTGAAATCAATACAAACGTTTCACAGTTTTTCTTGATTGGGAACCAACAGGGGTTTGACAACCAATAAATTTAATAGTTCAATAAAAATTATTATAAATATTATATAACTATCCATCGCCCTTTTCCCCATTTTAATCTCATGTAAAAAATATGGAAATTGAATATAGAAATCAAATAAATTAGATTTAATGCTGGGTTAATACAACTGACACATCTGTCACTATTTACGTCAGTGAACGCGCTAATTTTTTCTGATAGAATGTCATAATTTGGTTGACGTTGTTTTTGTTCAAATAGATAAATATTTCGATGTGGAAGAATAATTGATTTATTTATTTTTAAATGCAGAACTGACACCCCTAATGCGAATGTCGATTAACCAATGATGCGATTAAAATCGTTTGCAACGACAAATTTTGGGTTTCATATTGTGAAGCTCTCGTAGGCACTAAAAAAAAGTCGACAAAATTTCGTGTTATTTAAATAATTTGTAATCAAAATTATTATATTTAGCGATAAAAATCGCTACCTATGTACATACATACAGTGTTGTGCAAAACAAATGCAACAAATTTAATTTGCACACATAAATGTGAAATGTTTTTTATCCAAAGCACTTTCAAAAAAACCAAAAACGCACAGTTATTTAATAACGAAACAGAAACATATTGTGTACTTTAAAAAGCAATGAAATCTGGTTTACGAGAATCCCTTTACAAAAATAACAATGTGTAGTCTATAACAGTGTGCAAAACCAAACAACAAGGCTTGTACTTGTTATAGGAGGGACAAGTTTTGATAATTTCAGGACATTTGCGTGGCATTGAGGTTATTACATTTGAAATTGTGCTTTTAGGTATTTTTTTCTATTTAGTCCTTAAAGCTTGAAACAGCTCTCCCTTATTTTGGAAACGTTTATCTGTAACTCGTCGCTTTGGTATTCCAAAGAGATTTTCAATGGGATTCAAGACAGGTGATCACGTTGGTCAATCAAGAACTTGCACCAAATTGTCTTCGAACCAGTCCTTAACCAGCTTCGATGTATGCTTCGGGTCTTTACCATGATGAAACACCCATCTAAGAGGCCTAATCCATCTAGTATGTGGCAAAATTTGCATCTCCAAAATACTTTTGTGTGCCAAACGATACAATATCCCTACAATATCGTGAAAGGGTTCAACACGATTGGCTGAGTAGTATGTGTATACTATTACACCACCATCACAATGCTTTGTTGATACCTTGCAGTTCTGAGGATTGAGTCTTACTCCTTTCCGATACCTTACTATGCACATACCACCTGCATTGACCAAATTGAAGTAAGAATCGTCACTGAAAAGGCAGTTCTCGATTTTTCTATAAACCAATTCAGATGCATTTTTCCAAAATTGAATCTATTAACTAAAAAAAGTAGCTTTGCTTAGATTTTCAGCTTTAAAAACGACATTTTTTGAAAATCACCATTTATACAAATGTCTTTTCTTAAGCATTGGCTTTTTCGCTGGCCTGTAGATTTTCAAATAGTTTTCCAAAACTTTTCGTCGCACAGTGCTAGGATGAACGCTTCATTTTAGTGAAGCCACAATATTTTCAGAAGACAAAAATGTTTTTTTTTTTTAGTAAAAGAACCCATTTTTTTATCCGCCTTCTCTGTCGTTTTTCGAGGTCAACCATCCAAATGTGCTGTAGTTTCATTTTCCATTGTTTTAAACTTTTTTATTAATTGCGATACAGTGGATCAGTTTATATAAAATATTTAAGCAATGGAAATCTCAATCTCTCTATTTCAAAAATTCGTAATTTTTAAGATTTTATGTGAACTGTTAAACTATTTCGGACCATTGTTTAAGCTCCACAGACAACAAAGATATCCTTTTGACTGGTTCAGGATTCACTTCTTGGAGAAGTCCCGCTAGCAATTTCGCTTTGTTTTTGGATATTAAACAATTTGTTGCTTTAGCTTTGCACACTGTCACAAGTTAAATGTTGTAGCTTTTGTTATAAATTATTTGCAAGTAAACTAATACCCTATTATGTTTGTGTTTTATTATTACATAGGTGTGCAGTTTTAGTTTTTCACAAAAAAAAAAGTATTTGCATTTATATGCGCATACATATTTCACAACTTCAATTAATATTGAATTTTAATAGTGAGATTCATAGTCGAAATTTCCTAACTATTAATTTTAGTATTAAAAAAAAAAAATAATTTGACCTATAGATACAAGGGGTTTTTCAGACCTACAGGTGTTAATAGAAGTAACATAAAATTTTATGATAAATCCGAAGGACAAAGCCGATTGGAGATGCTTGCTGACATTAAAAATGTTTTATAGAAGTTCGTGTTTTTCTAGAATTATGATTTTCATGCTGATTACCAAAATGCGATCACCACTGTATCACCGCATTTATATCTAACCTTAAGGGCCACGGTTCTATTGAATGTTGTTGTTGTTCTATGTCATATGCATACAACAAACACACATTTCCTTAAATGGCGCCCAACCAAAGTAAAACAAAAAAGATCCTGATCCATAGAAATATTATATACTTTCACCTATTCTTCTAAAAAACCTAAGACTAAATATGTACAATAATATCGGTCTTTGCTGAATACGATTGAAAAACATATCCTTTTCATTTACCGCGCATTTTGCCCTACATGAAGCTGTTTCATACAGGGTGCAGGTGCAATACAATCAAAGTCAAAGCAAATACCCCCAAATTGAATTTGAGATAAAAAAAAGCGTAACAAATAAAATTGCAACTAATAAAATTAACTTATGTACCAGACTGGAAAAAAAAAACAACGAAACATTCCATGTGCCTGTTGGTCGCCGTCCGACACGCCACAACGAATTTTTTTGAACTTTACGGTTGAGTTCACACGAGTTTAACATCGACAGTGCAAATTTTTACAGCAAAAAAAAAGGTTGTAACTAGGTGCGATAGAGTAGAGTAGATGCTAAGGGATGATTTAATAGAAGTAGAAGCAACAAAAAATAACAAAAAAAAAAACTTCTTTCCACCCTTACTTTATAAAATTCTGTCTGCAAGGATTTATTGCCTTTAAAATTTACGCAGGTTTATCGATTTTCCTCGTCACTTGCAGGGTGGTGGTGTTGCTGTTGACTGCGTGGTAGGCTAGGAATGTTAATTTGCATTTTATGTACAGAAGTGGTTAAAATTGAAATGGAATTCGCTCGAGGGGATGGGATGGGATGGCACAAACATAAACGAAAAGTGTTGATATGGATATAATTAAGTACATAAAGCCCTTGTTTGATTTATTAATCAATAAATGAACGCCAATAGACTATGTTGAAGTACAAGTAATGGTGTTTTATTTTAATAATGGGTTAAACGTGTATATCATGACGAATATGTGATTATATAGCTTTTTATTATTTTATTTATGTATATTCTGAGACCAGTCGTAAAGTCTATAATTTGAATGCATATGCCGCGTTTTAAGGTTTGCCTATGTAATTAAATGTAACTTCATGTTGTACTATCTGATAAATTGTTTGAAAATGAAATTCACACAGTGATTTTTTTCCCATTGTTTAAATATAGGTAGTTAATTATTAAAGGTTTATCAATTATGACGGAGAACTATTTAATTGCTTGGTTACTATGCAAACTCAATGGTTTAGGTGGTATGTCAATAAATTTTAAACGCAATAAGTAGTTTTTATAGAGTACCTACATATTATAAGTTATGAGAATGTACTCCGCAAAGTTGAAAGTAAACAGAAGTACAGGGTGTCCGCCGGGAACTTTATTTTAGGTGAAATTTTTGGGAAAAACAACGTGCCAACAAAACGCACTATTTATCGTGTAGTGAATGATTTCGAAGAAAGAGGGTCTGTAGGTGATAGGCCCAAGCATGGGACACAACGCACTGCAAGATCGGCTGAAAACATTACTGCTGTTCAAGGAAGTGTTCAAAACAATCCATCAACCTCAATTCGACGCCGTGCTCAGGAGCTTGGCCACAATTCTTGCAATTTTTAACGCCACAACTGCATGGGTTTGATTAACATGCGGTAACAACAAGACGGTGCCACATCGCATACTGTCAGGATTACAATGGAATTACTGCGAGACCTTTTTCCACAACAAGTTATTTCAAAAAATGGTGATGTTGATTGACCTCCACGGTCGACTGATTTGACTGCTTCTGACTTCCTTTTGTGGGGATATCTGAAAACCAAGGTTTATGCAAACAAACCAGAATATATATGAAATTAATGAAATACCACGTGCAATGTGTGAGAATGTAATGAAAAATGTGCTCAAAAGGGCTCGCATTTTTGAGACTAGCAGAGGCGGACATTTGCCTGATATTGTACTCCATACATAATCTTTCATCTTTCATCTTCATTTAATCAAAAATTATAAACAAACAAAGTAGTATACCTTCCCGGCGGACACCCTGTATATAGGCACAGTACAATGAGAGGAACAATCGAGGGTTTAAATTGTTCACTACGACAACGGCTAAAACTTTTAACAGGTTAGAGGCGCCTCACTATCCTCAAAGAAATAAGAAGAATATACATATATACATATTTACACCGAATGTGGGCACCTGCTACTAAAGATTTTGAAGCAGGTGCTCCATCTGATGCGACAAAATGATAGATTTAAAAAGGTTTAGAATTTAATTTTTGACCTACGAGTATCATTTCCTTTTTATCACTTTGTTCATCCAAAAACTAGTGGCTTTTTAATCCACCTGTCATGAGGCATCTTCTACGGCCACTATAAACAAAGGTTCATCGGAACCTTCCAATGAAAGAAATCACTGTCAGCGTGGGATGACAATCACTTTAGGACATTGTAATCGATATTTTTTATTCTTCGAATTGCAGCAATTATATATACATATTGCTGTGTAGGTGATATAATAAATGGATAAATAAATGAGTGCCTGGAGAAACAACTTCAGGAGTTCAAAACAATGTTCCATAGATACGAGCTGCTGCACCGTTTTTACACTTGTCTCTTGAAACATACTGGCCACAGGACCGCCAACTAGAAGGAGTCTCCGGCTAATACAATAGCTATAGCAGTCTGAGCACAAAGTATGACAGAGTAGCGACAAACATTTACATTATTTACCAACGATCAATGGAAAGAATGCCATGGGGAAGAGAGACCGCAGCGATAATGGGAATTTCGCGGCATAAGGGTTGTGATCGCTATTGGACTCAGCAGGAGCTATAAGTCTTAATAAGCCTCTCGATCTGGTTAGCTACACCTTGACAATATAAGGTCTCAAATTGATATAGAAAGATAAATGGTTCTATACCTCTTTGGTTTCAAGACCTACTACATACATATGATCAGGTGAACCAGGATCATTTATATTAATAACTTGCCGCTAATTTTATTGATAGAATTTCTGATTTTAAAAAGAGTTTTCCGGATGAGTAAAAGAAGGGAATGATAGTCAAGCTCCCTAAAAAAGGTTATCTAATGCAGTGCGAAAACTGGAGAGGTATCTGCGTGCTGCCTACTGTGGCCAAGATAATACCTAGAATAATCCTGGAGCGAATCAAAGACCAGCTTGAAGACCCACTCGATGCCGAACAAACAGGTTTCCGATCTGGATCCTCCTGTGTCGATTACATAAACACCTTGCGGATTATCATCGAGCAGTGTGTTGAATATCGATCATCACTTCACCTGCTGTTCATCGATTTAGAAAAGGCGTTTGATAGTGTCAATCGGGAATTTATTTGGCGTGCCTTTCGCAGGAGAGGCATTCCGGATTAATTAATAGCAATTATTAAGGCTACATATAATGGGTCGACATGTCACGTCTTGCACAGAGGAAGGCTGTCTAAGGAATTCGAAGTCCAAAATTGGGTTCGACAAGGCTGCATACTTTCACCAATACTGTTTTATATTGGTGATTAGCGATGTGCTTAGTGCAGCCTTGTCAACAGGAAATGGAGCATTTCGATGGACTCTTACATCTGAACTCAATCACCTCGACTACGCCGATGATGTATGCCTTCTGTCTCACAGAATAATGGACCTTCACCTAGGACCGAACTCATCAACTCATGTATGTATTGCTGGACAAATGCAAAATGTCTCAACCGATGGCGGAACCAAACTGGATATAGCCAGCCGAATAGGTAAAGCAAAATCTGCGTTTGGAATGCTATCCACAGTTTGGCGAAGTAATGCAATTAGCCTTAACACCAAGCTACGACTGTTCCGTGCTGCTATATGGATGTAGTACCTGGAGAGTGACCGTCACTATCACGAGGGGGGAGCTGAGGCATATTTCCAGTGATTTTAAAAATAATAATTTATCAACCAGTACGCAGAGAGTGGCGATCGACGAGGCAAACTCGGAGCACTAAAGCTTTTCGAGAGTACCCCAGGGTTCGACACTTGGAACCAATATCTTCTGTATGTTCATACATTCATATATGTATATGATTTAGGAAGGGTCAGTGAAAGTGTTTCTGGTTCTGGCTTGTGAGTTGTGAGTTTTGATCACAAATCGTCTATTAAACCAGTATCTTGAGTCACTCTCCCGCAATACATAAAAAAACAACGTCTACTAAAGCAATAGGTTACTAACTATTAGATATCGATTAAATGGCGCTGAATTTCGTTAATTAATACAATCAATTAGCAACAAAGCGCAATCTTTAAGTCATTAAAAAATTATATACCTCTGAATGTATAAAATATAGAATGCACATATTATGTACACATGCACAATGAATTACCTAAGGTGAGAAGAAATGAAAGAATAGAGATAAGAGAAGAAATAAGTATAATATTATATTTAATAAAAGTATATGGCATCTTCCGAAACAGAGACCATACAACCTTTTGGCTTCGATTCTATAAGTTCTCGATCACTTTTGCTTACTTTCGAAAGTGCGAATGCATTCCCTCTTTCCTATAAAAACTTGACATTTAGCTGGAAAATTCTAAAATTATTTTATAATGCAGAAAATGCATTAAATTTAAATTTTAAACACATACTCCTATTATGGGAAACTTGTGCAAATGATTATACTGAAGCAAACTTAACGTAGAATTTTGACTTTAGCTTCCGACTATTATAGTATATAATACACGAGTATATACCACAACAAATCATTCCCAAACTTGTTTTGCATGAGCTGTGTGTATCACCTTCAAAAATAAGGCCAACGTACTGTATATTCCTATTTTTTTTATAAGCATTTAACCCAAATACAGGCCACCTGTTAGATAACAAATGATTCATACATATATTCCTCTGCTCTATTCGCATAAACTTCAAATGATTTATGGGTTTGTATACGGAAATTGTCTAACAATCATTTATCGCCGGCCGCCAACACACCGCTATATGCACAAAGAAGTTAAGTTTATATTTTTTTTCTCTCGTATATTTACTCTCTCTCTACCTATACTACACAACAGCAAACAAAGAGTCTGGCATTACTTCACTGCACACACAACAAAGGTGTATTTCCGTGCTAAAATAGCTTAAAAAAAAAATATCCATAAATATATATCATTTTTACCGCCTTCACTTTTAATTGCCCTCCTATACACTGTGCACTAAAAGTCTTGGCGGTCTCTCTTCCCACGTCACTTTTCTACACAAACGTAACGTACTATATCAATCAGTCTTACGGTGTTGTTCTCTAAGCTTTTTAGTACCTCTAGTTGGAATACAAATATGCCTTTGTGTCAATTATCTTTTAGTCTATTTCTAGTTTAATTTTGTTTCCCACATTTATTCTATCTTTTCTATGTTTTTCCACTGCTTGTAGTATTTTTTATTTGAAGTTTTTCGTTACGACCTTGACACAGTAAAGCGAACGAATGTTTGAATTTTGTTAGTAAATTTTATTTGCACCCGAGAGATGAGGGAAATTATGCACATATACCTACAAATGCAGATACACATACACAGCAAGAGCACGCGATTGCGATGTCAGAGTATGAGTTAGTTCTAAATGCACGATGTCACAAAAATGTGTGTTTTGAGGTTAGAAGATGACATTCCGAGACATGAGCTTGCAAATTTTGCAAATTCAAGGGGTTTTCCCCGACTGATAATGACAATTGAAGATGAGGATGTATTTAAATGATTTAAAAATTATGACATATAAGCACGTGGAATGGATAGACCATCCGTTCGACCGGATGTGGTCATATCCCTTCTTTTTTTCCTATTCCTTTTCCATTTAAAAGTTTTGCTTTCTTTATATGACGGAAGAGGTTAACGAAAGAGTTTGTTTACATTTTGTAATTTCATCATTTCCGGAAGAAATAATATCCACAACACGTTTAGTGTTTTCTTTTACACTTTCTTTGTGTTCTGCTGAATGCATACAACGGTTTAGTGGTAAAGTTTTATTTTAAGCTTTTTATATCAAGGTATGACTCAATTAGGAAAGTATTTCAAATAAAATACACCGTGCTCTGAGATTTTATTAAAGTGATTTGGATTTTCCACAAATTTGATGCAAACGGTGGATTTGAGAATTTTAAAATGAATCATTGAAAAGATTTATGACGCGTCATTCAATTTCATTGATATTTGTTGCAGATTCATACGTTTGACACGGAACTCATTAGTTTATGAGGATTCCCATTGCTAATTTGTTAAAAAAGGTATAATCAAAGCAAGTAAATATTGTAAAAGTGGAATGCAGGAAGTGAAAAAGATAAAAAAAAGAATGGGGATTGTAAAAAGCTACCAAAAGATGTCAAATAAGAGATGGATTTGTTGCACCATTTCTTTACGAGACAACGATAGTGTTAACAAAATTTTCATGAAATCACAATGTCCAGTAGAGACTGTTAGTTTGCAGACTAGACCTACTGTAAATTACTGATTTTATTTTGTTCAAAACAAGTCTGTAGACATCAAAACCTAAAGTCCGATCGCGTACTTTTTGCACTAAAATTCGTAGATTATTAAATTTCGAAGAGTGGGGGTAAAATTCTCTCAGAAAGAGCTAAAACTACGAAAAAGTAAACGAACGGGTTGAACAAGAAAAAGTTGAAAATACACTGGTTTGACAGCTTTGACAGTTTTCATAAACCAGCCCACAGAAATTTCATGCACAAAAATTCGTAGCATGGGGAAATTTCTTACTCTCTGGTGAGCGCTCTTTTCAGCGAAAAACTAGAAAAATTCTCCGTACTACGAAAATTCTCGTAAAAATTCGCTGTTTTAGGAGGTTACGCGAACGGACCTCTAATTGTTTTTTGTTGACAGCGCTTGTCACTTTAACTTCGAAATGTGAAGAAAAATATATATGATACGAAAATTTGAATTTTTCTAATTTTCTACAAGCAATTCAATTTCGAGTCATATTTTTTTTTGCTTAGTCGTAATTATAATGCATGTACATAAATAGTTGTATATTCGTAACACTGAATATCTATACATACTAATACAACGTATCCTCACGAAATGAAATGGCTGCAGAAATTTTGACACTTTATCCGCCTTCGTCCCATTTTTATTTATTTAATTTTTACACAAATATGACAAGTGGTGGATAGCTGCTACATCACACAACCGTAAGTGAACGCGGACAGAATGGGTGAATTGAGTATTAGATCTGTCAGATTGAATGATAGGGGTGAATAACTTCGGTAAGGCAGGCGCCTTATCGTGTATTGGAGCCATTGCAGGTTGCGGAGGGTTTTTTAGAAGCTTTTTCACATCAGTAATATTCTTTGATGCTTGTGAGACATTCGCAATAGATAACGTTGATGGTATTTCTTCGGATTCGAACCTAGAACTCTATGCACCGGTCAATATCCAATGCACTAAACCGCCTATTTAATCCGGACGTATAGGTTTATTCCGTTATTAAAGTAAATATGCACTTGTAGATCATTATTTTGAAGACCACATCAAATGGTTCACCAAAATGAAACAGAACCCAAATCCTAAGAAAAATAAACACTTTGTAGGCCTCAAACGAGCGAAATATCCTAAATAACGCTATAAACTTTGTTGTATCATCTTGAACGTCATTTCCCCCATAATTTAGTATCAGTGAACATTCTGGTCACATATGTACACACACCGTAAAGAATCCAATACAAAAATTGTTGTCATTTTGTATTGTTTCGATTCACTTTATTTAAATTGCATTTGCGTTAAGAAAAATTGAGCCATTTTCCACATACATATGTATATATGTACATATAGATTAGGTATATCCATCAAAATCTGCTCATTATAAAATATTTCTTATAAATAATTTATTAACCACACAATCACACTGGGCGGGCGGGCGTTCACTCGATAAAACATTTTTAACACCTGTCACCTATAAGCAGGCACCGCAAAAAAAATAAAAATAAAAACAACAAACAGATGGCCGCATTTTATAAACGACTGGCAGTAAAGACAATGGAACGTGTTCAAGATCAATGCAAAAAAAAAATTTATTCAAGATCATTGATCGTGGGGTTTTCTGTCAAATGCCGTTTGATATTTACAATTACGTAACAAATTGCAAAATGTATGCAAAAACTGACATTGCAGGTAAAATTATTTACACGGTTTAAGTACGCCATCTGTTGTTTAAATGATACTTTTTATATGTCAAATAGCTGTCAAAATGTTGAGTTTTTTTATTTCATTATCAACTTAATTAATAAATAAATGAAAGGTCTAATTGTATTGAATAAGAATTGACACAAATTGTGACTTGTGTAGAAAACATTTTCTTTTCGTGATTAATTAAAATGACTTGTGTAAGATATGAAGTGAGGTTATAATGGGATTGTTGATTATAACAATCAGTAGTATTTCGCTTAATTGGGTTATAGTTTGACAGTTCAAGTAAGAGAAAATGAAAGCGCGAGTAATTTTGTTTGCGTTAACTTTTACATCTGTTTTGTATTTTTCGTCTGACTTTATAGTGGCATGATGAAAGAATACTATTCTTTCTTATTTAACAACATTGTAAGAGAGAGAATTTGTTTATTTACATTTGATCCTGTCAAGGCGAGCAAACGAGTTAAACCAATAAGAATTCCGATATTTATGGTTACTATTATTTTTAAGAATGCCCTAAGCCTTAACATTGAGATACATACATATGTATATTTCATTCGTTTGACATCTACATATGTCAACGTCACTGTAGGGGGCCCATTTTTGACTTGAATTATACTGCCCGAATGCAGTCTTCCGGTCTGGTACTGCGGAATACTGCCCAGTAGATACGACACCAAGTTTTATTTTTTTATTTAAGATTTAATAGGGTCGCATAAAAAGTAAAGCTTAATATAACTTAAAACTCGGTTAAAGCCTGGATTTTCTAAACCTTCTTCGTTTGATTAAGAAACACATCATTGATGCAGATATGATGAATATAGGATCAAAAAGCAAAGACAGTTTTAAGCGATTTATCAACTCCTTCATTATTCTACTCTTTCGTTTAAAGATGTTTCTCAATTTCCAAACACTCGCCATTATCAGGTGTATCAGTAAAAAGAATTGTAAAATCTGGTACACCCTACATAAAACGGGGACGGTTCGGTTTGACCTTAATAAAACAAATGGCGGTTTACTTCGGAAAGTAAATTTGCACGAAATATTTGTACATGTTAATGATTACTAGTTTCTGTAAGTACCCCTTTTAGATAAATACATACTTATTTACATTTCAATTTAAAGTAAATTCCGATGAAAAAATTCTTCACATTTGCATTCCTCTTTCCCGCACAACGGTGTACCAAACTGGGATGTGTTTCCGCAACAGTGAGTTTGTATTTTTTTTATTTCCTATTTCGCATCAACATTTCATAATCGTTCTTTTCTATACCAGAAAAAAAAAACCAAATGAATAAAAAATAGGCCTCGAAATCAGGTCAACTTTAACTGGGGAAACAAGTTTTCAGCTTTTTTTTTCCGAATGTTCATCCACAACCCATTATTTCACCCCCATCACTACAATCTAGCTGCATATATGTATATGTACAAGATACTGTATCAAATGAGAAAAAAAAAACGCTGCAACACACCCTCTTCTCAGCAAAAAAAAATGATGAAACATGTGAAATATATGCAAAGTGCCATCAACGTCAACTACCACCGACACCACCCCTTAATGCCATATCCTACCACACCATACCACTTGGATATGAAATTTCATTCCGAGGCCTATTTTTCATTTCTTCCTCTCACCCTCAAGGGCTGAAACCGGGCCGCTAGAGGTTTGATGTGCTCCTACCCTCCTTAAATATCATAAAAACCAACCACCACCTTAAGCCTCTATCCTACCCTTTTTCCTCCTCATCTGCCAGATTCTACTTTTATCTACCTCTCTCTTTTTAACTTACTCCTTCTCTCTATGATACTCTCATTCCATTTTCTTTTTGTACGAGAAACTTTTTGAGTTCTCGGCCGAAAATGTTTTTTTTTTTTTTTTCTATTTTCTTTTTGCTCCTTACTTTTCTGTATCACATAACCAGCCCACTAAACCCCCATGGTGGCATAAAACTATCTCCATCCCTTAGCAACAACAAGACGCAGAGAATATTACTCACACTGACATGAGAAAAAAAAAAATATAGACCGTTAGCTAGCGAAAAAGATAATTTTTCAACTGACAATATTATGAACAAAAAAAATTCTTGGCGGGAATTTAAGCTAAAATAGACGTATCAACCCTAAAAAAAAGTGCTGATGCACTAATCAGATCCTGAAAGAAATATAATAATAGCGGAAAAAATCAATATTCTCATCTTCTTTTCTTCCGGGGTTTATTGCGCCTAAATGTCTACGACAACGAGAATCTGTTCTTCAAATTTCTGCGGAAATGGGGAGGCTAATTTACCAAGCGATTGCATTCAAAGTTCATTGCCATTGCATATGTCAATAGTTTAAGATTCTTGTCAACTTGCCATTTTCAGGGTATTTGCATTTGCACCTTCACAAGAAGTTGCTTTTCCCCCATTTAAATTTTCTGCTCTTAATTGAATTCGCAACATGCTCACTTGACAAGTTGTCGATATCGATTTTCATACGACATTTGTCAATTTAAAGTCAAATATCGTTTTTCGCATTTAGAACAAAGTTTACCTAAAATGTTATCAGTGACAGTTCGAGTAAATGTCAATTTAACATCGATTTCGATTTTCGAATTTCGGAAATTCGAACAAAGAAAGTTTAAACACCCACGAACAAACTCGTTTAGTAAACAACAATAATAAGAAAAGGCCGAATAAAATGGAAACAAAAACAAGTTGATTTACCGGTTTGTAAGTAAGTTTCACAGCATATTTTTCTTCTTCGAGATGCGTAATTAAAACACAAATTAGTACCACACAACTGTCAAATGGCAATGACCGCTATCACACGTACCGCCGAAATATATAATTTTTTTTTTTAACCAAAACGAAAAAAAGAAATAAGAAAGGAAACAAAGAAATACAAAAATACGCAGACTTTGGAATGTGAGAAACAAAAACCATGTGAGAGTTGTATGAAAGAGACGGGGAAAAAATACACGAAAATTTTATGATCGTCTTTATTCCTTGTACAGGAGGAGGGTGTGTAGTGTAGAGAAAGGGAATTATAAATATAATGTGGGTATATGTATCACGATATATGTATGCATGTAACATGGAGAGTGCGAGTAAGTAGATAACCAGCCACAACAATTGTCTGCGGGTATGGGAGTCAAGTTTTGGTTGTGTGTGTGTTTGTATGGGATAAATTATAGCATGACTAGGCAACAGGTGAATTTCTGGACGACAAATTCACCTTTTGTTTGAATATTTATTTTCAACTATTCAAAGTTTTGGACGATAGACACAAAAAAAAAACAAATGCATTCAAAATAACTGATGACACATTGAGTAGATATTTTTAGACAAAACTAAATACATAATAAGAACTTGACAGCTTTTAACGACAAATTTACCGATTAAAGAATTCAAATTTAGACTTCCGCGTTCAGTTATTTGTATATTATATGTATATGAAAATTTATCATTGACGGATAGAGATCTTAATTGAAAATTAAAAAAAAAAAAAAACACCTGCCCACATGACAGACAAATCAAATTTATTTGACTTAACGACGTAAATAATAAACGGCCATTTTGGTATTGATGACAATTTAAGCATCCGGTTTAGTGTGAGAACGTCGCTAATAATTTGATAAAACAATTTTAATTGAAAATGTATATAATGAGTTAAAAGATTGAAGGTAGATAGACATTTCTGACATTTAACTTTGAATAGAAAGAATAAATACAATGTGCCACACAGTCTTTAAACTTCTTATAATCACTGAGCGTAGCAGTTTAAATATGTACATATGTAGGCAAGGTAAGAACTTTTTGGGTGTGATATGTGTATCATAAGAAAAAATAAAAAATAAAAAATATGACAACCAAGAACTCTTGGCACGAATTTATGAAGGTCCGTTCGCGTACTTTCTACACGAAAATTCGTAGATTATCAAATTTCAAAGAGTGTAGGTTAAATTATCTCAGAGAGAACTAAAATTACGAAAAAGTAAACGAACGGGTTGAACAAGAAAATGCTGAAAATACACTGATTTGACAGATTTGACAGTTTTCACAAAGAAATTCCTTGCACAAAAATTCGTAGCATGGAAAAATTTTTTACTCTCTCGTGAGCGCCCTCTTTTTGAAAATTCTCCGTACGCGAATAGCTTTTCGTAAAAATTCGTAAATTTTCGTACAAATTCACTGTTTTAGGAGGGTACGCGCACGGGCCTATTAGCTGCATTATTTTCTTATATAACGGTCACTAAGGCAGCCCTTTAATGACTACCAATTAAGTCAATCTATACATATGTACTTCTAAAAACTTCCTTCAGGGCATGAACTAGTTCAGATTTTCTGCTACCTCATATACCTACGCCTTCGAGCTGAATTCGTTAACAGCCAACCGGCCAAGCCTGGGAAATATCAAGAGGTTCAGGGATCCGAAACTGTGCCACAATTCAGGGATCATATTGCCTAAAATGTAGAAACAATTAGCAGTACAATCCTGGAGAACGTGAACGATTACAGAAATACTATGAGAATTATATTTGCAGTATGCACCTATTTATGCCGGTATAAGACTGAAAAGCGCCGCATATACTGTCGCTATAGTGTATTTAGTTATCGACGGATCTAAGATCGTACAGAAATCAAGGCTCGGATTGCACTGGCATTCGTAGTTGAGAAAATCCCTCGACTTTCTTACTTATCGTCCAGCACACAGCAAAGCCTGTAAGATGAGCGTTCTATAGAGCAATCATTTTGTTGGGCACAATGGGCCCGAATTGTTGGTCTAAGTGAGCAGTGACCTTCTGATCACAAGGCACCCATCTACCTAATCATTTGATCCATCGAGCTACTTAGGTCCCACTTGTTTTGCTAAACCAAAGAGCCAAGAGTTTGCTAGGGTTATTTTGCGGATCTTTACGAAGGTATCATTTAGAGAATTGAACTCCTTAACTAATTAATGTGGACAGATTGTTTGTTGATAACATATTTGTACTTCGCCTTTCCGTAAATGCTTCTACGACGGCTTACTGGGATCTTCCGCTGATCATCTGAATATCATCTGCGTATTCCAGAAGTTGGACAGATTTGTGAAAAACAGTATCTTTCGTGTTGACACTTGCCGTCCGCACTATCTGCTCCAACACGATATTGAAGACACATGACAACACATCTCTTTGTCGGAGCTGTTTCCAAGAGAACATCGCGTGTTTTCCAACTTCCAACGCACGATGAAAATGTGGTGCGTTTCGTATTTGTCTGAGTGCGAAAATTTGGTCTATTGTCAATCTGCCGGGTCGGAAGCCACACTGGTATGTCCCGATTAGTGTGTTGCAGAACGATTTTAGACGTTCACACAATACGTTGGAGAGATAGGACATTTGACAGGGATATGGCTCGATAATTTTTACAAGACATAGAGTCGCCTTTTTGAAGATGGGGTTTATAGAGTG
Source organism: Chalcosyrphus nemorum (assembly GCA_949716465.1). Lineage (NCBI taxonomy): Eukaryota > Metazoa > Arthropoda > Insecta > Diptera > Syrphidae > Chalcosyrphus > Chalcosyrphus nemorum. Next base: position 73,929,620 of record OX454333.1, read on the forward strand.
GATACTCCAGTCGATTGATTACTTGGAGTGTACTGCTTAGGCAAGCTTAGGCATTTTCTAAACATTTCCTTATAACAACTGTCGGAAGGGCAGCAATTAAAATAAGATAAATTTCCAAGAGCATGCTGTCGCGATGTAAGCAATCCATACTATTTCTTTCAAATATTCAGCACAGCTGTTTTTAGTAAATATTTCAATTCATGTCCGACACAAAAAAAATGGAAATTCAAAATCATAGAAAAAAACAACCAGGAAATCAAAAGACAATCTTTTGCATAGCTCAGCATTTTTTCCCCAAAATTTACATATGTATGTAGGTACATAATGCATGTTTAAGAACCGGAAAAAAAGGGTAAAAAAAAATTCCTTAAGAATATTGCCCAAAATAAAACGTGTGCTGCTGCGTGTCTTGAAGCAATAGCAACAAGAAACCATCTACATGGCGACACACAAAAGTGTAATTTCAATTTTGCACGACACACAGCCAAAGGTAGGGTTAACAAAAAAAATTCCACCAAAAACACTTCCCTTGAATTGACATTTAATTTTCTTAAGAGTTTACCCCCTCGACTTCACTAAGTGACACATTTTTTTTTTTCTGTTGAAACAGATGTTTGCAAATATTTTTAGCTTGCAGCCAAAAAGGGTCTGAGTTCAGGAAAAACAGGTTTCTTTTATTCTCTTTATATTGTCGTTCGCTTCCTTGATTTTTTTTCTTTTTTTGCAACAGGGTGTGCTATAATAATTTTTCCAAAATGATTGCGAAATAATGTCAAAGAGAGGGTAGGTCAGAAATCGACTGATCAGAGAAGTAGTAGCACGAACCGGCCACCGCCGCCGTCAACTCCCAGGCCAGACGAAAAAGATATCACATTTCGTTTAATTTATACTTGGCGTGCATACATGCGATTTTTGTCGTACTCCAACAAAAAAAAAAGGCCAAGTGCAGTCTTTAATTTTATTATTAAAAAAAAAAAAAGGTTTGAAGGCTAAAGCTGAAGGGTTGGAAATGACTTTTCTTGTATTTCGCATATTCGCGCCAATTTAATCCATAAAATGTTCTACCTCATGTCGTCTGTTGACGTTGTCGTGTACCTACATATGTATGTACATATGTCCTTCGGAACTTGTTAAATGCAGGCACACCGTTATGATGATGATGTTGATAAAGAATTTCAGTTTCTCTTATTTTTGTTATTCTTTCGTGACAGCTTTGCATTTAAAAACTTGTTGCGATTCCAAGGGATTATAAATGCGAAAGTAATTGCAGTTATTATGTGGCAGCAATAAGGATTACAGGTACAAAAAGAGAACGCTAAGAAATTATTTTGAAGGGGTTATGTTTCTTCTCTTCTTTATGTCACATTTAATCGGTCAGTGACATGTGATAGCTGTCATATTTTTTTCTGCTTATACACCTATCTGATGTTCTTTTTTTCGTTTAAACTCTATGGTTAATTTTTTTAAATGTACATTATGTAATCTATATCGTCAGCAGAAACGATTACCTATGCCAAATCTGCAAATGATAACTTTGACAGTTGTAACTTCCAAAATTATATAATTCAATTTGGATTACATAGAAAGGGGAGAACCCATATCAAACTGACAGCCTAACAATTGTTCATCGAACTGTTTGAGGAAGCTTAGTAGGTCAGTAAACGCTACATTCAATCAATTAGTCATGTTGCCAGTTTGGATTAAGGTAGGAGCAGATTTTTTGCATTTCATTTTTGCTTACTTTTGAAATTTAAGAACGAAACGTGCATTTCTAGTGCTAAAATGTGTTGCGAGCTTTAATTTCAACAGGCAGTGAGTTATTAAAAATATCTACTCACGGTTTGTAAATTATGATCTGTCAGGCTTGTGGTGCTTTATTGCGATTGAATTTCGAAAGTTATGCATTTTTCTTTTTAAATCGAAACCGTGAGTTCAGAGTTTTTTGTTTACTTTTACATTTAAAGCTGCCTGTCTTCTTTAGTATTTGATCTCTCAGGTATGTTTTTGAGAAGATCCTAATTTCATTTGAAAAAATTGTGAAAATTTGGATCATAAAGGCGTTCGTTTACAAAAAAAAAAAAATACATTGTGTAAAGGCGATCGTTGGTGACGATATACATATAGTTCCTTTCAATAGAAAAAATACAATAAAAGAAAAATTGTTGCCATGGCTTATGTATATTCAATTATATATGCATAAGTTTTATGGAAGATGCTTTACTTAATTACCAAATAATCCTGGCATGAACCTGTAGAGAAAATATGACTTCAAGCGCCTTAAACTACATACTTAGCAGTTTTCTGTTGACAGTAAACTTTGGCAGATTATGCGTGCATATGGTATCGACGAGTCTCTTCTTCAATGGATTAGAAATTACCTTTCGGGACGTTCAATACAAGTTGTATTGGATGGCTTCAAATCTGCTATTCACCACATAAATACTGGTATCCCCAGGGCTCAGTTCTGTCCCCGACTCTCTTTCTTTTTTTTATTAATGACCTTTTGTCTGCTACCTCTAATCCAATTCATTCCTTCGCTGATGACAGTACCCTCAGTTTTTCATATTCGTTCCCCAACTCACATCCCTGCTCTTCGGCCGTAGAAGAGGAACGGCAACGTATGCTATACTCATTAAATTCCGATCTTGACAGCATAATCAAATGGGGTTTAACCAAGAGAGTGGAATTAAATGCATCCAAAACAGATTGCTGTCTCCAGTCACTCAAGCGTAACCAAACCTCCCACATTATCCATGAATGGTACTTGCATCGCGGAAACCGAAAGACTTGCCATCCTCGGTATGTGTATCAATAACCATCTCAGATGGAACTATCACATATTGGAGGTCGCCAAAAATGCAGCAAAATGCAAGAAATACTTTACCCCGACTGATTTGGCCTCAATCTATAAGGCATACATCCGCCCAAAAACTGGAGTACAACGCCCACATCTGGTCAGGTGCACCCAAGACCGTTTTTCACGTACTAGATAGGATCCAGAAGCGTGCGTTAAAACTTATATTTCAGTTGAACATTGAAAAAATGTCTCATGTCTCTCACTATTTTATCGCTTTTTCCATAAAAAAATGCTCCAGCGAAATAGCCAACTGCTGTCACGCTTTGAATGCACATCAGTTCACCCTCAAGCCCAGCTTCTGACGTACTGTCAAGTACAGAGATTCATTCATTAGCCGAACAACACGTTTGTGGAACGAACTTCCAGACTCTGTGTTTTCTCACCGTTATGACCTTCAAGCATTTAAAGCCAACGTGCACAGGTACCTCCTCTGTTCCTCTTCTCCCTTTTCCTAGACGCCCGAGCCCTGAATCATCAGGATAAGGGTACTCATATCCCCTTTGGTGCGCGCAAATTATAAAAAAAAAAAAAAAAAAGATTCGCTGCCCTAAGCCAAAAACTGACGATATTTATAATTCTGACATTCAAATGGGAGCTTAGACACACCAGTTTAGCGACTCGTTTTGACAGTTCTGGGTGCGGCCATTTTGTAGATTCTGTGTCTATAATTTATTGTTGTTAATGGAATAACAAGCTGCAGGAAATATTTTGGTCTAAACCAATGAAATTTAGGTTTAGGTCAATTTAGGTTCCGCCTGTTTTCGAAAATGAGCGGACAAGGGAAGTGCGAGTGGACAGTCTAACTTAGTTCGTTCATGTCCCCAAGGCTGGTCAAGTTATTTTCCTCTCATATAGGCGAAGAATTTTATTACCAATAAATTATCTGGGATGCCAATGCCTTGCGATTAATTCGCACCAACTTTCAACGAAGTCCTGAATGGTTTTGAAGTTCATTCTTTATTCGAATTGATTCTTTTTTATTACTAATCTTGCAGATTTTTAATATCCCACTATATTTCTTAAACTCTGGCTTCTACAGTTGTTGTTAGATTTATTTTCACTCAATTTGACAAAGAATAAATCAGAATCGTAGACAAATAAACTTGCAACAGTTCACCACCTACACTATTTCATTCTATTTTTAGCATATAAATATCTGATGGAATGGATTAACCTACTTAAAGACTATCGTAAAAAGGAAACATAATTTGTCTCATCAAAATTTGATGAATTTATTTCTATGAGAAATTATTTGAGGATGTCTTTTTTTTGGAAGATAATATGCTTTTTATTGGCAATCTATCAGTGTCATCATTTCTAGAGATGATATAAATAAAACGAAATGTCGTTTTCATTCACGATAGAATAGAACCAAAGTTCCATGCTTTAATAAGAGTTCTCTATTGATATTTTGGGTTCAATTTCTTGAATATACTCTCGGGTGAGCTCTAGATATTTCTATCTGGTTAGAATATGCAACTTAAAAGCTTTTCAATCACATAATTAATTATCTTCCGCAAGAATATAAGAAATGTCATTCAAACATACCTAAAAGTGACAGTTGGGAAAAATAACACACTTTCACTGCAGTCATTCATTTTGATTTATTTCGTATAATAAGTATTTTTGCCTGATGCCTGAGGAATGTCATTGAGCTCATGGACTGGTCATCAAAATCCACTGACCTAGATCATCAAATCTTAAGGGAAAGGACACGTTTAAGAATGATATGTCATGGCTGGTTATATCAATCAAAAAATTTGAAGGGTATATGAAAGAAGGGCTTATATTACATCACCCATGTTTGGGGATTATCCTAGTAAAAACCTTGGGCTAAAAGCCTAATAGAGGCTGCGCAGGAGCAATATTGTTGGAAAGACAATCACTGTCTAGGCAGCCATTAATAGTATCTCTGGACTCTGCTATTCTTGGGTCGAGGGTAGAGAGAACCTGCAAATCACTTTAAAACGAGATATCCAGAGCTTATGCAGTGTTTGATAACAGGGTATATGGATATCGAAGGAAACGACAAGGCCGATGAGCTCGCTAAGAAATGCTGATGCTGCACATTTTGCGAATCCTTCCTTTTGCACCATCCCTAATCAGTTCCTTACGGAAAAGGTTAGGAATTTAAGCCACCGGTCGAGCAAACAGACGCTGGGTTCATCTGGATGCATGTGTAACAGCCAGGTCGGTATGACCGGCCTTTAGCAAGAAGAGATCATCAACTCTATTAATTTTAACGCACGGATCGTTTCTGGCGTAATTACCGACCATTTTGCCATTGGCCTTCACACGGAGCAGCTCGTTGTGCCCAGATGAAGAAGACATCAAATCTATTTGTCATCTGTTGTGTTAATATCCTGCCCTATCCGCCAGAAGAATGAGAACTCTTGGAAGTAATTTTTTTCTCGGAGCTGGGGGACTTAGGCAACATTCCTGCGATTCATATCACTATCTTGGTGGTTCTAATACTTTCTTTACAGCGTTTCCAGTGTTAAATGATTAGGCACAATGCACCCGAATTGTTGGTCTAAATGAGCAGCGACTTTCTTGCCGTGCCTATAATAGGCAATCAAACTTTTTTTTAGTGTGATCATTCATTTTCATTCAGGTGATATGAATCAACTATTTAATTTTGAATTACTTTTTCACTCACTAAAAAAAACTAAAAGATTTTGAGTGATGAACATTTTTTTGGGGGCTTTACAAATTGTTCTGTTAAGTGGAAGTGCTGATATTCCTCAAGAGCTGATAAATGTCAATTATGATTGACGTATGACGCCATTGGCAAAAATTATAACATCTTCCGATAGGGTTATTCATTTTACGCCATCTTGTATTAATGAGGATAGAAGACTATTCGATTGCTTGTTGTAGGTTCTACCAAGCTTTAGAATCAAACGTCAAAATCGAATCACACATGTTGTAGCTTAGAACCAATTAATCATAAGTGAATTGGACCTTAAACATAACACTCGAATTAGTATTTGCCATCGATAATAACTTGTAAGGCCTACTTTGCAGTCATTGAAATTGCAGGAAAATTCATGGTCTCAACTCTTACGAGTGTCTAAAAATAATCAAGCTTCTTAAAACCCCTCTACACAGAAACATAACACAATACGAATACATATGTACATATGTATCTGTGAGTAACTAGATCTTGGCCCCCTATATTCTGCTTATGACGTAGGAGCTAAATACATACATATGTTACTATTTATAAACTTATTTAATAATTTCTTTATGCAAAAGTTTTGATTTCGACGCAAATCTTGAACCTGCCTATCTCAAGTTCAAGCACAAATAAGGACTGGATTAAGATTAAAATGGAGGACAGACATGATATAAAAACTCAATACTCCTGTACGAAAGATATCTAGTTTTGTACTACTTTTACAATGTAGTTAGGTAGTAACTAAACACAAATTATATTCCGAATAAGCAAAAATGTATTTATGAAGACAATCGTTGAAATCGGCTCAAGAACGAAACTTAATTAATAGATCCGTTCGCGTACCCTCCTAAAACAGCGAATTTTTACAAAAATGTACGAATTTTTACGAAAAGCTGTTCGCGTACGGAGAATTTTCGTAGTTTTTCACAGAAGAGAGCCCTCACGAGAGAGTAAAAAATTTCCCCATGCTACGAATTTTAGTGCAAGAAATTTCGGTGGGCTGGTTTGTGAAAACTGTCAAATCTGTCAAACCAGTGTATTTGCAACTTTTTCTTGTTCAACCCGTTCGTTTACTTTTTCGTAGTTTTAGTTCTCTCTGAGAAAATTTTACCCCTACTCTTCAAAATTTGATAATCTACGAATTTTACTGCAAAAAGTACGTGAACGGACTTAAAGTTTCAAAGCTACAAAAATTCTCCACTTCATCAAACGCCCCATGTCTGGGGATCATTCTAAGTATAAATTTGAAATTCTAAGAAAATACAGCACCCTTTTTCAGAAGAATCGTTCTTCACTTTTTGGGTTAGTATCAAACCTTCTCAGAAGGACGCACTCAATTCGTATACCTTCAAAACTTCGTATTTCTCGTCCTTATATTAAATTTATTTTGAAAAAAAAAAATTCCTTAAAATTTAATTTAACCAAACCATAACTCTTTCAAACCTTCAAAGCCCACATATCTACAAAACTTTTTATCTTTTCCTAAGACCAAAAAAAAAAACAACTTTCAATCCAATTTGCAATTTAAATTCCTCTCCACCTTCAAGTCACATTCATATCATCTCACAAAAAAGGACACAAATCAATAATCATCTAATTTTAAGGAACATTAAATCTTTAATCCCAGGCACAAGGAAAAAGAGTAAGAAAGATTACCTTTACCTTTCCAACGCGCCCTCAATCTATATATTATGTACAAGCATGTATTTCATTCTCATTCCATAGCAGCGCGCCATTACATAACCCAGTAAAGCAAAATGGAAGCGAAAAAGCTTCTTCTCCATTCTAATTTCTTTCAATCATTATCTGACATCTTCTTCGGCCCCCCCCCAGCCGCAAAATACTTCCCGTTTCTGAGCATTCCACTAGCAACTAAACCAAAAGTGAATACTACGCCCTCTCTCTTTCTGCCTATTTCGGATGATAATTTGTTCGACCCCCCCTTTCCCCTGCCTTTTTTTTTGAAAAAAAGCCCTACGAAGAAGAAAAATGAGAGAAAAATTCTATTTTTGCAGGAATTTTTTCTCATTTTTTTTTCTCCACTATACACAGATCTTCGAAATGACAATTTTTCGGGGGAGGGCGGGCCAGTAGTTGGGGGTGTCAGAAGTGAAGGCAACAAATAACACGAAGAGAAATGAGAACAAAAACTCAACACGACGTATGCGTGTTGTAGTGTTACGTATAGAAACAAATGAGAGCACAAAAAACCTAGCAAAGCCAGCATCAGCAACGTGTACTATGTGTATAAAGGCAGGGCGCGCTAGCGAAAAATAAATCGATAAAATCAAGGGCAGACAATGAGTACAAATTATGTTCACTCACACACATAGACGCGCGCTTTTCGTTTTGGTACACACGAGAAATTTTACCCAAAATGTCACCCCAACTTGCTTTTTTCGACAAAGGCTCAATATAACCTGAAATTTCAATAAAACAAAAAAAGTAAGGTTACCGAGAAGTACCTACGTTAATTTTTATAATTTTTCTCTTAATGACAAAATAAACCTGTCAATGTTTTGAGAGCATACACCAAAATAAACAGAAAATGGCATTGACATTTGCATAAATTGAATTTAAGAGCAAAATAAACAAAACATTGCAAATAGCGGTAATGCAGTATCTATGGCGGTCTGTTCCTCGTGTGTGCATTTAATAAACACAAAATTTAAACTCTATAGGCGGGGGCTGAGAGAGAAACTGCATCGGAGCCTGAACGAGTTCTTTAATAAATATTTATATACACCGAACGCATTCAGTCCTCAATACAAACAACAATTTTCTGTTGTTATCAGCATAATCATGAGGTGCAAGGCAAAAGCAAAAACCAACCCCCCAATGTGCTCGTTTCAGTTACATAGCTATCTACTCTGTACATATGTATATATGTATATTCTATTATTGATTTTTTCCTTCTCGGTTATGTAGCCGAAGAGGTGTATAGTTAAGTGTTGAGAAGAACCATCGACATCTGTGTATATACTCGGGTGGATATTTTATATCCGAAACCCATGGCAAGGGGGTGGAAAAAAGGAGAAGGGTGGGCGAAACCAAGTACTAAAAGGGAGGAGGAGGAGGTGGAGGAGAGGCCCATTTGATAAAATGGAAAAAGTCAGCAACATTACTTTGGGAAAATCCATAAAATGGAAATGTGTTCAAATGCATGAAGAATTTTTGTTTTTGTTGTTATTTTGGTTTTGATGTTGTTAGAGTATACATACAGATGAATAAGCCGTTGTGTTGTATACGGCCTTTTCCGTTTATATGTATGCAGTATAAATAGAGAAGGGAGGTTTTCTCTTGTTTTTTTTTTTTTTTTTTTTTTTCCTTTTTTGGCAAATGGCAAAGTTTATTTTCGATCCCTAAAGAGGGGTGAATGGAAGATAAGAAAGCGCTAAATGGGATATTGGTATTTCCTTTCTCCTCGCACTTGTGTGTGGAGAATAGATGGATTACTTCTTTATGTTTTTTTTCATCTTCAACTTTAAATAATTGCGTGAGAGTGACATTTTCAAGGATTACTTTTAGAAAATTTTTATTAAATTTGACCTTTTTGTGTCCTGCTAAGGAGAAAATTCAATGCTTTAAAAGTTAATTTAGTGTGTGCGTTTTAAGGTTAATTAGATTTTTCTACAGAGTTAAGCGGGAAGAATCATCATCACCGTTGAGTGACAACTCATAAAGTTTATGTTTAAGATTAAGAATAGCATTAGAAAGGCCTTAAATAGTTGTGAAGTCTACTTATATTATCCTTGATTTTTCACTATTATTTAGAGGTTAATTCTTTGTTTTTTAGTTTATATTCTAATAAAGAGGTGTGACAGGTTCAATATTTCGCAATAAAAAGACTGTTTCTTTTATATTTTAAAGATTTTCATAAGTTCTCAGTAAAAAATGGGCGTGGCTGTGTCTGCTTTTAGCTAGAAAGATTTATTTTCACAGAAATTTAAGAGGATTAATCAGAAGAGCTTTCCTTAATGTTTGAAATGCTCTCACCGATAAATTTTAGAGGACGATAAATGCCATGATACCTGCCCGACAGGTATTAGATTTTCCTTCTAATACTGACTTACGAATTGAATTCGTATTGCAAAGCATACATAGCTGAAAAGCATCGCCCATGACCCTCAAAAGGAATGAAATCAATGATACAGCTTTAAATGTCTGGTGCACCGAAGGACCTTTTCTAAATCAAATAAGATATTTGCACAGCTATGATTGTAAATGAAAGAAAGTTGAATGGATTGGTGTTGAAATTTAAAGGAAAGCTAAGTCGATACACATATTATAATACCCGCAAGCATCTTATGTTAGACGGAATGAAGAATCACTGTTTTTACTTAAAGACTAACAATATTATTACGTTATGACATTGGTAAATATTTATACATCTAGATTGTCAAATGTTTAAATTAATGATTCAAATTACGTCTTATGTAGAACTTTAAGTTTACAAGCAATAGGTCTTTGCATACATAATGCCTGCGATCTACAATCTGCACAAACATTCCAGTAGATGACTGAAATAATTCTATGATAAACGTTTTGCTACAGAGACACGCAACAACATTATCAAGACTCATGAATTCAACGCTTCTCTCGAGTCAGAACTTAGGTTGTAGCAGCCACAAGTGTAGAAAGAACCGATCTAAAAGTCCAATATCACATGAAGAATAACGAAGTACTGTGTTGTGGAAGAGATTAGGGTATCGTATCAACTCACTTGCCTTAAGGGATCAAGAAAGGTACAAATTGTGATCAACGAACTGCTTCCTAATCCTGGAAAAGGAGGTAATTGCCAGTTCTATAGCTGTCTCAAGAAAACATCTCAACGCGCTTAGAGACTGTGTGCAAATATGCTATATTCCTTCTTTATGGACTAAATGCTCAATCCTCAAAAACACTGAAAAATACCATATTCCGAACTTAAAGCATCCGCTATCCTTTGATTCTCATAATCATTACAAAGTATTTTGGTGTCATAAGTAAGATTGAAGCTCAATATCGTGGACGGACTAAAGACAGGACTAAAGATCTATACTGCTGTAAGAGACCTCTAGATAGTAAGTAGAGATTACAGCCAGGAATTATACACCAGCTCTGTACATCTGTCATCAGGCAACGTCTGGTGGACATTTCTTAGTTATAAATAGCTTTAATCCGTCGTACGTAAACTATGCCGTGTGCAAAGTTCGGTATATTTATGTAGTGGTGGAAGTCTAGCTGCGCTGGGCACTTTGTTCAACATATAAAATACAACACAAAACTAATAAACATATACATGTATGGGCGATGGTGTATTCTCCCATGACTTTAACTTTCAAATGTAGGGGATCGCGATGGGCACATCATGGTGCCTAGTGTCTTTATGACGATCTCATAACCCCTTTATAACCTAACATAACCTAAACCTTCAAGTCTTCTTTTGTCTTTCCAATCATTCTGGTGTTTTTCAGCCGAAAATTCGAGCTCGATTATCCAAATCAGTTGGCGAATATGTATGTTAAGAAATTGGAAATCAAATCTACCAAACGTGCCAAACAAAATTTATAAGCACTAAGCGCTCCCAACAATTTGCCTAATCAAACAAAAGAGATCACATGTATGTAAGTAAAATCATAGGTGTCAATACAGGACTCCTCTGTAAGGACTTCTGCAGGGAAAGAGACTTCACCTCTTTTGTCGACATGTCAAGCTCTCACTGCTCACAGGAAACTACATCTTGAATTGAATACATATATCGCCTCCAGTGCTTTATCGTAAGCTTCGGTTGATTACTCTCTGTAAATCAATAACAAACTATCTTGAAATATTTTAAATCGTTTTAAATTTAGACAATCATAGCATCAGACAGATAAATGTTTCTATAAGAATCTCCAGGAAACTTGTAATAGCTTCCAATTTACAAATTATCTCAAAGAAACTCACAAAGCAAGAGGGAAAACATATTGATGCACATTGGCTTTGACGTACTGTTATTTTCCGATGAAATGAAAAATATGAAGGCTCCATTTGTATAACATTTACTTACAGGGGGATGTTTGTATTTCACAGCGGGTGCATTCAAAGATCTGTCAAGGGTAAATTTATAAGGCACTGACTACGTGACGAATGAAATGCGTAATCTGTTGAAAAGACTCATAAATAATGTGAGTTGTAGCTCAATAGTTAGTGCATTCGACTATTTTGCATTGGGTTCCAAGTTTCAATCCAGGAAAATACAATCAAAGTTTTTTCACGCCCTCAACTATTGCGAACGCCTGACAAGCATTCAAGAGTATTTGATGTCATGAGAAATCTCTTTGTCCTTCGGATACGACATAAAACTGTAAGGGCTTCTGCACGTACATTTAAGGAGCTAGACATTGCTCTGACAGCTAATGTCATACCCGTCTATATTAGTTTGTCTACGGCCATAACAACGAAGTCACACGTACCAACTTGGGGAATAAAAATTCACCTGCCGAAAGCCTGCTGCAGAGTGTCCAAATTAACTGCCGGCAGCAGGAGATTAAAAAAAAAAACACGGCTAGTATAGTCCATAAACCAGTCCGATTACCGAGCTCGAAGAATTATTAAGACCTCTCTTTTAAATATGAGATTATCAATCGGGATAACTAAATTATTGGGATTCAAAAGCCTTATTACTGCAATTGCAAAATGCGGTTAACGAAACCTGAACTTGTTGGGATATTGGATGTTGAGATAAACGACATCGACTTAATGATGAGAGGAGTATTCTTGACAGATCAATTGAATCTCTATATTGATTCAAACTGTTAAGATTAATCGAATTGAGACTACACTAACGGTGTAGTAGTTTGGTCAAAACAAAATTCAACGTGCACTTGATGGTTGGCTCCCTCATATGATGATGTCTGAATGAATTTCCGATGTGACAGTAGTTTCAAAACGCCTATACAGTAGAGTCACATTCAAAGAATGAAGATCTTCAAACATCTAGGGTCTTATTCAGAAGTGAGGATAGGTCTATCTATCTTTCAGAATACGAGTCACAGGAATAGTCCACACTATGTCCATGTCGGGTGCTGCGGCTCAGTGGTTAGTGCGTTGGACTACTGCGCAAGGGATTCAAGTTCGAATCCAGAAAAATACCATCAAAAAGTTTTTTCACGGACTCACCTCTTCCGAGTGTCTGACAAACATTCAAGAGTATAATTGTCATGAGAAAGCTTCTCAAAACCCCTCTGCCTTCGGATACGGCATAAAACTGTAGGACCCTTCTGTACATGCAGAAATGTATACCACGCACAACATGTACAGTTGTGAGAAGCTTGGTCTTGGCCCTCTATGGGCTGCTTACGGCCTAATATTTTATTTTTTATGTCCATAAAACAGTAACTTTTACTATATATTTTTTTTACACAAAAGCCACTCTTTGAGACAACATCAAGGAGCAAGGAGCATTTTGATTTAGTTATGAACTAATATTCAATTTCTTTATCAAGTTGTGTAAATAAATAGTAAATATTTAAGTGAACCAACCCAACCCTAGCTAATATTTTATTAATTAATAAATAAATATACAAACTTGGCATAAATCGAGATTGTTGACAATATTATTTCCTAGCTTACACACTGATACGCGAAAATATATCTACCTACATAAATTGGTTAAACGTTCAGTTACTGTAGTATCAGCGACTTTTTCCATAAACATTTGCACAAACAACCCTCGAATAATCAACTGTTCAGAAAGTAGGTAGGTACATATTGCAATACATTCGAAAAAAAAAAATCTTGTTATTTTTGCAGATAATGGTCGACAGATACAGGAATTTACCTACGAGGGTTCGGTATTTATTATCACGTGCGGGAATTACTCATTTCATTGTCATAATAACTGGTTCTACCAGTTGAATCGTTCGTTATCTTCAGGTTGAATGAACTAGATACAAGGAACAGCTGTTAAAATCAGCTGGATCATTAGTGGCCTACTCTTGAGTTGATGTTTTTTTTTTGTTTTTATATTTGATTTGTAATTAGGTCCTAGAAAAAAATATATAAATAAATGAAGTGTATACTTTTGGAAACTATTTAGGCAGTTGAAATTATTGTCAAGAGTATGGAGGATCGAATTTTCTTCGTAGTGCAAAGTAGTAGAAGTACATAGAATCGAAGAGTCTAAAAAGGTAAATGGCGACTGTCATCATTGCCTTCAGTTCGTTAAAAGATATCGTTCGTTAAAGAACATCCTTCGTTCAAACAAGGGGAAACAGTTCTTCTGTCTTCATTCGCCGGTCGTAGTTTAAGAATCAAAACTAAAAATGGGACTAACTTTTTATCTAAGTTTATTTTGAACCATTTTTAAAATGCACAGTTTTCAAAATTTTATCAAAGAGTATAAAACTGACTAAGTAGAACGATACGTGAGGAGATGCACAGAAGGGTGTACCTATGAGCTCTAAAATTTAAGAAGTTACATTATTCTAGGGTTAAGCAGTCAGTTCCTTTTAGGTCTTGCACCCAGTTTCGGCATTACCGATACCACAGTTTCTGGGTATCAGACAAAGAGTTATCAAATGGATTGTTAAGCAGAGTAAGCGACCCAAGGAACGCGATTTACGAAGGCACAATACATTAGCACGATAGTACAACTTTGTTAGACTTAGTTTGGTAAAATCTGAGTAAAAATTATGTTTCAGTTTTCCTACCACGCCTGAAATGCTTTCCAAATCTCTATCAAGCAGACAAATTTCGCAGAGGGCTACGATAATATTGTTTGGTAAAATGGTCTTAAAGGCAACTAAGTGCATTGCTAAAACTTGGCTTGAGAAAACCCAACAATGATACACTATCAAAATTACACATCTCATGGAATAACTTTAGACGAAACCTTTCCTGAGACTCTGGTCCTGTATGTATCATGGTTACATCTGATGCTACGACCCTAAATTATAAAGGATTTTAAGCCTGTATCTATCTTCCAAACATGAATCCTAATGACCAAGAGCTAGGTAGGTACATACGTCGTTTTGAATGGGTGAAAAGGTTACGGTGTGTGCCTTGCTCAAAGCTCCAAACTTATCTAATTTGGCGTGAAAGTAAAGACTCTCCGGTCGAGCAACGCGAATAGGCTTCGTCATAAACACAATCTAATGTCTAAACTATGATTGGGCCTATAGCGTTGATAAAATCTGTGCAACCAGAACTGAAATTTGGGTTATTGATAATAATCTATAGTTTGTACCTACATATAAAAAGTGTAAAAAGATCAATTGCTTTACTAGCACACGTAAAAAATGTTAGTATAGCAACGAAATACTAAAATGTCGGTCCACATGCCAAATATTGTACGATTACAATGACAAGCCCCAACGAAGAGGAAGTGGCACTTGATTGGCCAGCAATCGCCCTGAATTTTAAGGTTAGCAAATAAAAATATGTAGTCATAAAGCATACATATTATCTTATGCGTATTTATTACAATTACAAATAACAAATTATTATAAAGGTAACAATTTTCATTAAAATCTTTTTTGATAAAAGCCACAAAAATGTTTCTTTTATTCTGTAATGGGTGTATAAGTATAACGGATATCATAACAGATTTTGTCAGGCAGAATACCTAACGAAAAAGGAATTTTGACTTCATAAGAAATGCTTTGTGCCTACCTCAACATTTGCTCCACATTGCTTTTGCCTAAAGAATTCTTATTTTTAGATTAACTCTTTTATACCGCTATACATGCACAAAATATGCTTCCTCCTATGAAAATCAATAATTAATTTAAATGCTCACGTCTATCCTCTTCAATTCTCATTTTTTCCTACCCAAGGCAGTTTTTATTTCATTCTATTTTTAA
Organism: Chalcosyrphus nemorum; assembly: GCA_949716465.1. Lineage (NCBI taxonomy): Eukaryota > Metazoa > Arthropoda > Insecta > Diptera > Syrphidae > Chalcosyrphus > Chalcosyrphus nemorum. The sequence continues at coordinate 73,944,984 of OX454333.1, forward strand.
CATGTTACCATATATTTTTCCAAGGAAAAAAAATACTGCTCATGATGATACCTACCTAGATCTACTGTCAATTTTTGAAATCAGATCACCAGACAACCATATTTTACTCGTGACTCAAATGAATCACATCCAAAACAAACGGCGAACAGAAAAAGAAAAAAAAAAAAAAAAAAAAGTTAAAATTTCTCCCAACAAAAATCCCACACGCTTTGCTAATTATTTATTTTTTTGACAGTTGAATGAACTCTTGAAAATAAAATTCATCGCCGTTTTCTTCTTCTTTCGAAGTTTATGTTGTCTCTCCTTCGCCTTTCTCGTGTTCTTCTTCTTCGATTTTATTATTATTATTATTCACAATGTTTCATGTCTCCTACCGTTGCAACACCCTCTTCTTCTAAGCAAGCCACACACTTTATATTTATTTTTTTTTTTGTAACGAAAATAGCATCAAATATGTGAGGAGAATGCATGCATACGTGATGGCGATGCGCCTCATCATCATCAACATCCACTTCGTACACCACCACCCCACTCTCCCACAAAAAGCCCTATCTTGCAATGTAACACATGCACACAAAAAATTAGATAAACCGCAACGCCAAAGGAGAAATAGAGATAGAGAATTGAAAATTATTGAATTTCTTTATTTTACGAATGAAAACAAAAGAAAATATCGAAAGATTATGATCTTCAATCTATAGCTAAAAAAAAACTGTACCTAATTGTTCTATTAAACTTGTGTGTGACGTATGACAATATTTGAAACCAAAAATAACTTAAAACTCGACTTAAATTCACTTCTATTCGAATAAAAAAAAGAAAAAATTGCTGAATTCTTCTTCGTCTGTTTTGTTTTTATTCATTCACCTCTCGCATGTGTATAACAACAAATAAGAACAAAACTTTGAAAATAGTTTGAAAGCCACTGATAGCAACATCGTTATATACAAGTAACCACCACCACTCACACACACATTCGCCGCCCCAATAGATTCAGCAATCGCGCGCGCACGTACACTCTCTCACCACACCACCGCATGTGTGTATACATAATCGTGGTACCCAAAATGTCTGCTGCCTGCCTTTGCCCACCATTCCCCCCAAAAACAAAAAAAAAAAATAAAACTCCCTTTCAAACATCATATTAGTTTCCCTTTTCATCACCTAAACTCTATTTTACTCGATTATTTCAAAGTAAAGAAGGTAAAAATCAAAAAAGAGTATAAAAAACATGATCAAATTTTGATTTAGTAAAATACATTACACTGACTTAGACGGGGGAAGACTTCCATGAAACCGACGAACGTACGATGAATAACACACACACGCGTACGTAGAATAAGCGAAAAGAAAGAAAAAATTGTAGAAATTAAGTAGCGACGACAGTGAACGACAACGATTGACGATGATTCTTCCTCCTGCTACACGACGACGACGTCTTTTTCTTCTACTTCTTTTGCTTTCTATTGTGATGGGCGCTCTTCTCTTCCTTCTCCCTTCAGCACATACTTTAAATTTTTATTTCTTTATCTTTAAGCGCACACACTATTCTTTAATTCTTTTTTTTCTTTTTTTGCCACACTTGTACACTTCCAAAACAATAAAAAAAAAGCTCAACTTTTTTTTTATTAATTATTATACACTTTCATTAAAAGGAAACGAATAAGATAATGAAATTCCCGCGCGCGCTTCTATATCTATTGACTCACTGTACTATCACTCATATTTCACGGTAATTTTGCTTTTGTTGAATATTTTCATCTTTAATTACAACTTCACTGGCTCGCCTCACTTTGGGTATATTATGCTTCATTTTCTTTTTCTTTACAAAACTTTTTTTTTCACTGCTTTTTATTACATATTTTCTTTCGTGAGGTGTATTGCAGAATAGATTAGAAACGAAGAGATGTGGAAAAACGACAAGAAAAAAACTATATACATACAACTGAATCGAGTCGTGTATGTAGTTGTGTGTGTCGGGATGAAAATTCACTGTGCACTGGTTTTTTTTTTTCTATTTTTTTTTTCTTTCAGTTTCAGGTTTTCTTTTATATGCTTCACGAGAACTTAGAACGGAGAGAAAACATTAAGGAGGTGAATGTTTGATTTAATTTGTTTTGTCGTCGATCTTTATTAATATGAATTTGTAGGTTTTCTTTCTTTTTTTTTGCCATTCACTATTGGAGTTTCCTTTTTGTCAGCGATGCACGCGTTTTCAAATCCATTTTCCCCCCATAATAGACCAGAAGCAGACGAAAAACGAACTGAAACTGAAACAACTAAATAGAAAATCTATGTTTTTTGTTGGTTGGCGAATGGCGAGGCGAGATGCAGTTGAATTTTGGTAGATAGCTGAATTGCGGAGTTCGCTGGATGGATGTGTTCGTAAGGTGTGGTGTCTTGTTTCCGTTTTGATGTGGAATGCCATGGAAGTGAGAGATTTCGCAGGGATGTTTCGTATGATATTAATTGGGTGCAGTGCTGCTGTTTCGACTGTTCTGACAGGAGAATACTGTTTTTTTTTTTTGCTCAAAAATATTCTACTGTCTCCTGTTGTAAGAACGTATAACATCATATTCTCCTCTATTCGTTTCGCTTTTCAACTTTAACACTTTAAAAGTGTACGCAAATATCTTCATCTCCTGCAGAAATCATTTGTGTGGATGAGTTGTCCCACCATAATACCCAGTCTCTACGAGACATAATTTCAGTCAAGACTCAAGTCGTGACATTAATATGTCTCGTGTAGACCACACTTTTACGGACTTGACTTGCAGTCGGACATCTAAGACCGCCTTTTTGTCTCGTCTTTTCTGTTCCCGCGCGCGCTTCTATCAACTCTGACTTAAATTTGGCATTTGAAGTTTGGCAGTCGTTTTTTATAAGAAAAAAATATGTGTTGTGATCGATTAGTGCTTTCCAGACGTGCAAAGATGGCAGATTTTTGATTTTCACAAACAGAAACAATAAGTTTGTTAATTTTTTAAAAGCAAGTGAGCTTGTTTTGCTGTTGATGACATGTTGAAGAATGAAAATGTATAGCAAAATTCGCCCATCTCTTGACATAAAAGCTTGACGGGCAAAAAGTCTGACTGAAAAGTCTGCCTTTTATCAGACTCGTGGAGACACAGTATAATGCAGAGCTGTTAGATAGTCGGATCATTTGTCATCAAATTTCATAATCGATGTAACGATTAGGCAAGCGGTTGGTAATGCTTTACGGATTAAGTTTAATTTACAGCAGACTGAACTGGGGTATTACTTGAAAATGGAACGTTATGTCTAAAATCTATGTAGGAGTGGTGTTGAGAGTTTCACTGATCCAAACCGTGTTTAACCAGAGAACCCTGTAGTTTTATAAACTCCGTTTCAACCTCGTCTGTGACTTGTAGTTCTTGTTAAAACTTAGGTTTATTTTCAAAATTAGGAGAATCTCGTTTTTTTATTATAATTTGAAATCTCCTGCTTTGCTAACATTTCAAAACAGCAGCACTGATTGGGTAAGAGGGGCCAGTTACAGCTATCTTTCAAATGCATCATTGGAACAAATCAGTGGAACAGTGGTTTATTTTTTTGACAGGTCATGGAAAAATTGCTATCAGTGGAAGGCTCTCTCAGTTAAATGAAAACAGCTAGGTTAGACATTAGAGTTCATCATTGAAAGCAAAACTGACAAATGAGAATAGAATGAGAAATTAACACATCAGTGAAACGATTGTATTCCAAAATATAGAGACGAGGATCAGCTGTTACTGAAATCGATTTTGATCAGTGAAATTATAAAATTTGACTTAAAGCAAAGTTTTAAGCCAAATTAGGTAGTTTTTCTCGTACAAATATTCTGCATGCATTTGAAAGATAGCTATAACTGGGCCCTTACACCCAATCAGTGCTGCCGTTCTAAAATGTTAGCAAAGGAGGAGATACTTATAATACAAATGCATAATTTTGTCTATTTATCGCATCCATTGTAAGATGGAATAATTTTAGTTTATTTTTCCTTTTAATTTTCTCATTTTTATAAGGTTATAAAGTTTTCTTAAAGTCATTATGGGCAACCAGAGTGTTTAGAAGAAATTGAGTTGGTTTTTCGCTCGGTGCAAAAGGTTGCTCCGTTTTTACTGAACAAATACAGACTTTTACCACCTATCCATCGACTATTCGCCTCCCTACATTAATGTACATGATTTATCTAATAACACATAAAATACTACATCTCTAGTTAACGATAATTAAATGTAAGTTCATATATTTTTAAATTCAAATTTCAAATGTTGACTCACCCGGGTGGGCGAAGCCAATGCCACACGTGCTCTCAAATGGGCTGAAGTCAATTGTCCCCGCAGCTTGGTGTTGTTATCACACGAGCAGAAAATCGGTACATACTATGAGCAATCGAGTCGGGATCGAATTGAGATTTCGATCTAGGTTTATCTGCACACCGAGTTGGACGATTGAAAAATCGAAATGGGGTTGAACTGCAGATGAATACACAGTCACTCTTTTTTTTCCATTTTTTTGTTTTGCTAACCAAAACCAAATATTTTCCAAGGCCAAACAAAAACTTAGAACTTATTCGCAATGAAAATAATTTGGTTTCCCACCCCAGAGAAAGGAGAAACAACACACACACAAATGTCATTTCAACTTCTCAACTCATCAACCCAGGTTTTTTGTACATTTTTCTAATTGCTAATTGAGTCGAGTTAAGTCAACCCTATTTCAATCCTATTTCAATATGAATTTCAATTCGGGTTGAACCTGGCTTCAATCTTGCATATAAACGCTGTAACATATGTAAATTGGGCGCAGAAAAAGACGGTCGGGTGACATTGGCCTCTAGTTCTAGTTATGAACTTTTAATCACCAACTCGATGAGCTATAAAACCACAATCAATGGGTCAAAAGTCCGCAGAAATTTCTGAAGATAAAGCTGAATACAATAGAATTGGGAAACTCTGAAGTTAAAAGAACACTGTTTTAGCGAAGTTGAACAAAAACCCTATCTTTCAGTACCATTGCTGACGGGTCGCCACATAAACCAATGCCCAAAGCCAACTGACAAATCAAATAAACAATATTTGAAACTGAAAACTTGAAACGGAATAGAGAAAATGAAAATTGACACCAATATTCGCAAAATTCTCAAGATATTTTTTTTGTGTTCACAAATTTCTGAGATAAATAAAAAAAAACTAAAATAAATACAAAAAATTTGAGATAAATACAACTTAAACATACACAGGTTCTGTCGTGATTAATTTAAGACTCGAGTTTTTCCTCTAAACATGGGTTCAAATTATCTATAAATAAGAACTTATCAAACGTCTACTTTCAAAATAACGACTATAAAGGTTGCGCCATCTATTCGTCAACTAAATCCAACACCATCGAGTCTCATTTCAATCGACACTCTACCCAATAATCGCTTAGCCTCTAGCCATCCCACATCGCTATCTGCCGCTCTTTACCACAGTTTCTGTCAAAATACTCTTTTTCAACTCATCAAACTCACCCACTTGAATTTTCCTTCTCATCTTCGACGAGCCGCAGAGTTCGAGCTGAAAAAAAGTTTAAAGAATTCCGCATTCGCTTTTGTTTTGGATTTGGCTGTCGTTTGTTCCTCTAAAAGAAAAAGAAAAAGTGTCCAAACTTGTGAATAACATAAAATTCCAATTTGCTCGTTGCACCACCCCCAATTGGAATAAAAAGAAAAAAAAACCAAGCCAAAAGTGCATCGTATCCGCCGTGTGTCCCCATTTCCGCCTCAACAAATGCAATTTGTCCTTTTTTCTTCCGATCGCGTGAGAGGGTACAGAAAATCTAAAACCTCATCTCTCCTCTCCTGGTCTCTCAGGGAATAACCCCCCTTTCAACAAAAGAGCTTTGTCCAATCGTCCAAAAGGAAAAAAAAAAATCAAGCAAAAAAGGAGATAATTTCTGATTTATTTTCCTCTCGCCGCGGGTGAGTTTATGCCTGTGTTTGTGGTGTTTTCTATGGTGAATATGTTTTGTGTAGTGTCCAAGTAAAAAAAAAGTCAATTTCTTCACAAAAAAATGCTAAAAAATCAGTGAAAATTGAAAAGTAAAGAACGAGGATTTCGCTTGGATTTTAATTAAACAAATTTGAAAAAAAGGTAAGTCCATAAATTGGTATTTTATCTTCCCATAGCTGGCAGTGTTATGGGTTTGCTTTTAGGGGGTGAGGCGGGCAGGGAAAAGTGCAACAATGGTCACACTGCAATTGCATCAGTGGTAGAACGACGAGGGTAGGGCAATCGGAAGATATTTTATAATTCTTTTGAATAAACTATAAACTTTCCATCCGAAGAAAAGTTAATGATGCATATCATGACCTTTGGGCTGAAACTGCATCTCTGATAGACTCCACAAAAGAAAAAAGTCCAGTTTATTGACTCCACCCAATATCTAAGCGAGAATGGAAAGGAAAAATGTTCCAATCCAGCGATAACACATAATTTTGTTAATTTATTTAAATTGAATTAAATCACTGGAGAGTTGTTTTTTTTATACATATAAATTTTTCTATACAACGATAATCTGCTGAATGCAAGAGAAGGCAGTTTTTTTTTTCTGTATGCGACGATAGAGATGCGATCTATTGTTGTGTTTTTTTTTTCTTATTTTTTATTCATTGGAGTAAAAGTGGCCTATTGTTGAGTTTGGATGGCTATTGTTATCGTTATTCTGTATGTATCTACCGGGTTGGGTTCATAAGGGAGCAGTGAAGTGCCGATATTCAGCAACAATCAGCTGCTGTATAGTGTAGGTACGGCTGACCGGTTTGAGCAGTACACTTTTTTTTTTTGTTTTTATCCGGGACTATGGTTGAATCTTGTTGCTTTTTTTGTCCATATGGCTGGCGAGATCTGAAGAAAGATAATCGATTAAACAACTTGGTATCTGAGGAAAAATTGAAACAGGTCGCCAATAGGATTGGCTTTTTCCATTAGCTATTGTAGCTTGAGGATGAAGTGTTGTAGTTTAGAGGCTTATATTCTCTTTGCTTGGAATATCCAAGCTCAAGTTCCGATTAGAACTCCGTACGCGTTATCTGCAAATCTTATAAAGCACAAGAAAACAAGAACTCATATGTTTAATTTCAAATTTCCACAAGGTTTAGTGTAGTTATTGAATAGAATTCCTATATAAAGAGATCTACCAAATCCAAATTGAAAGAAAAGGCGTGTTCATTGGTTCACGGTTTGAGTGTATGACTTGCTTTTATGGGACTGTCCGCGAAGAAATATTGACTTACTTGCTTAAAAGTTTTATTACCATCATAGCCAAGCATGTTGCTATTAGTCTGCATGAACAGTCTGTTCAGTTTTTTTCTGTTGCTCAAATGGATGCACTTGATTAGAGCATGGTCCATTCCATGTAGGTATACATATAAGCTAGAGTCAACTAATACAGATTGCAATTGTATAATCTCGTAGGTGCCGAGTATTTTCCATGTTTATCAGCTCTTTGTAGGCACTGGCACCTTCTAGACATTATTTCTTCTTTGAGACGTACAAGTCTCTCGAGCATCTTTATATCCTTCCGCGTTTCTAGAAGATTGTCAGGCAACATTTCATCGGTGCTATACCCTATTTTATACTTTTTTATACCCATAATAACACCATAATAAACAGTCAGACTCCCTGAAGATAAATAGCCGGCTGGAAACTTTAAATTTAAAGCTGAATAGTCGCATTTTTTCCTTAGTTGTGATGGCAAGTTGAGTACAGTTTCTACTTTTCCGATACTGAGTCTTTTATATTATACCTAGGTAGAGATATGTACATATACCTAACAAGTCTTCATCTTTCTCGACTTCCGGTAATATTGACTTTGGCGCAGGTGTTAAAGGTATTCAGTGATATTGTTTTGTCAGTGTCTATTTTGATCCTTCAAATTGCGGGCCATCAGATGAAAATCATTCAATTCCAAGTTCATACATATGTATTTCCATAAAGGTTGTAGAAATACATCACTGACGTCCACAAAGAACAGTAGTGGTGATATTCCGCATCCCTGATTGACCTCACTTTTGAGGTTAAAGTCCTCTGATACCGGACCATAAAAAAAACATTCACTGCAGGAGCAGGTTAGGTTAGGTTACTGGCAGAGGAAGTGGGTAGTGTCCTCTATAACCTCCTCGTCGCCGCATCCTCTACATAATTGTTCTTCCGTCCGACGTAGTTTCTTTAGGTGGTACCGCAGAGTTTTGTGACCCGTGAGTATCCCCACGAGTATGGACTGTGAACGTCTGTCCTTACGGATAATTCTCTCGCTCCTTGCTTTGTCAAAAGTTGTTGTTTTGCAGTTTTGCAAGTATCTAGGGACTTCCATCTCAAGTTCGCCTGTCTCATAGCCAGTTTCCCTGTATTAAGCCTGAGAGCGCAGGGCGGGGTGCTTATGGAGAGGTCGGTCAGTTCAAGTGGGTCCGATGAAGCTTTCCTTGCCAATTCATCTGCCCTTTCGTTTCCCGGGACGCCCTCGTGCCCAGGGACCCAAGAGAGTAGAACCTTGTGCTGTGTTTCAAGAGCCTTAAGCTCTTCGCGACAGCACTTCACAAGCTTGGATTTTATTTCTATGGCAGTAATTGCTTTGATAGCTGCCTGACTGTCGATAAAGAAAGTGATACCTTCTGGCTGACTTCCAGCACGCAGTCTGACTTATTCTTAAGGCACTGATGGCTGCTGTTGATCTCGTGTAGATGTCTAGCGGAGGCAGGTTGAGAATAGCCTCAAGACCCACAGTTGGAGTGGTTCTCGTCGTACTGGTGGCACCAATGCACGCTAGTCTTTGTACTTTAGTGAGCTCCTTCAGGTAGGTGGACTTGTTTAATGTTGGCCACCATACTAGGCAGCCATATGTCAGGATGGGTCTTATGATAGCCGTTTACATCCAGAGAATTGTTTTTGAAGAGGGTCCCCAGGTCTTCCCGAAAATTCTGCTGCACGTGTAGAAGGCTGTGTTGGTCTTTTTGACTTTTTCATTTATTTATAGCTAGGAGTAAAAAAGTAGGTGGTTCGCTGGGCTCGTTTACAGTTTGGTTGTCGTGAAGATGTTATGTATGCATAAAAGCGTTGATATGCTTATGTATTTTCTCAGCATCGTGCGCTTGAAGCAACTTATTGCGTACATAATAGGCCTACCGAACACATGAGTTGCTATAGCATCGAAAAGTATTTTTAATAAAATAATCCGCGACCAAATACACCACGTCCAGCATGTAGTGAAGAAAATATTTGAGCGATAGCAGTGATTGTATTAACCGCAATGAATCGATTTGGCGCCGTATTCAACAGCTTGTCTTATCGCATTCCGAAACGTATTTTACGTTAAGATTTTGGTTGAAGCCGGTTGACCCCTCGAATCGTCACCGTTTCCGTTTTTAAGCACCTGGAAATACACTGTTTTCGTCAACAATTTCGATCGTCGATGAGGCATATCTATCTTTTAATGGGTAAGCATATTTGCCCTATTTGGACTGAAGAGCAAACCAAAGAGGTAGTGTTCTCATCCAGACAAAGCAACGGTTTGCTGTGATCGATGGAATCATCAATCCATATTTATTTAAGAACTAGGGCGGCCTTCCTCTGGGGCTGTGTAAAGTCGAAAGTCTACATAAATAAATCGATTACGATTAAGGAATTGGAAATAACTCGCGTTATTCGCCAAATACTACAAGAAATGCTCGGAAGCGACGTCGCTATAATCGAAAGTCTGACATAAACATCACATAAAGACAAAGTCTCAAGCTTTGATTTAGTCGTTGATCTTATCGCATGAATTGTTTCATTAAAAATACTGTCTATTACATAATATACATATAGTATGTAATTAGTTACACAAACATGCCTACCGAGTTTTTTTTGAGGCCCCACTTCATGGGTAGGAATATGTTTGAAGATTTGATTACACTTAGAGAGACTCTTAGACTATATCTGCTCTCCCATAAAAAGCTAGCTCTGCGATGTAAAATAAGTACATATGTTGACCGACCGCTTCTCCAGCTCATTTTAAAAGTTAATTGCATTTTTTAATAAGTATTTTTGTATGTACATACCAAAGTGCATTTGTTTTTTCCTAGCCAAAATTTACTACAACTTTTATGGTGTTTTGATGGGAAATAAAGTTCAAAACGCGGACTTTCGAAAGTGCAATAAAGGATAGAACTCAAGTTCAACATTTTTAATGGCATACAATTTTATTGCCTTTAGTTTTAACGTCCATTCAAATATCAGCGACCTGCGAATACGAAACAAGAGTATATAACTTTATCCACAGCAATTTTTTTATTCAGTCGCTGTAGTCTCTGAATTTCACTTGTCATTTAAAAAAAAAAAAAAAAGAACTTTGAGGTTAAACTTCCGAAAAAATTGTTGCTCCTGTTAATGTGGATTGCGTTCCACAACTTTGGAATGTTAATACATTTTGACAGTTCGCAAGAAGCATTCGCTTAAGGTCCATTTACAGCTCAGCGAACTGCGAACACGAACGGCCGAATATTCGCCAATTTTGACGTTTCATTCACAATAATTTTTTATCTTATCGCTACAATCGGCGAATTTCATTTGTCATTTATGTGTGAATGTGAATACAATATGACAGTTCGCAAAAAGTATTCGTCTATTCGCGGAAATATCAGCGAATTGCTGATTTCTTCTCAAAAATTAATCACAACTTAACTTGTTTTTCTATAGATAAATTAAACTCGCTTCTTTGAGAATAGTAAAATTGCGAATTCTATGCCTGTGAATGTGCTAAAAATGGTTTATTCGCGGTTCGTCCATTCGCTGGTCGCTGAGCTGTTAATGTACCTTTAATTGTTGGTAACAAATAGATATATTGACATTTGTTTTTTGAGAATAGTAAAATAATCAATTGTCTGCTTAAAATGGTTTGTTCGCAGTTAGTTCATTCTACGGTCGCTGAGCTGTGAATGGACCTTTAGTGTTTAATTCAAGCTTTTATTTGTTTTTCTTTGTAGTCTTAAGTGGAACTAAATATTGTAACATACTCGGAGATTTGAAAGTTCTCTCTCAACTCTTGTTACGCCTATTATTTTTCATCCCTTGTTGGGTCGCTGACTTTGGAATGTCTGACACGGCAGAGTACTTTATAATTTAGATCGCTCGATACCACGTGTATTGACATAATACCCATTCCTTTCGCTTTTTTTTCTCACTTTTCTCCAATCAATCTCATCTACCCTTTCTGTTGTTGTATAGTATCCTCATGAAGTGCACGTTCATTTAGTTTCATTAATCGATTTAAGTTCTTGGCTGAGCATGTGATTAGTTCAAACTTGAATGAACTAATCTTCTACTTAGTAGTTGAAATAACTAGTATCGATTCGATGAATTCCTCAGATAGTTTTGTGATGGTTATCATGTATGACTGTTTTATTTTTGGATGTCATATCCTTCAACAAGTTTTAGAATGTTGACAGCTTTCTTTAAAAGTTCATGTGTACTTAGCAATCTAGAACAGAAAAAACCAAACAAGCAAATCGTTCTTCTCGCTAACAATGTTAAATGATTCTCGATAATGAAATAAGGGAACAAAAAAGCTAGAAAAAAAAAATTAAACCCTGACTGACTTCGATTGGGAGCGCACAGCACATACTATTTACATAACTAGTCAGAGCTGAGAACAGAAAAGAAAGAAACAAATTGATAACACACAAATTGAACTTTGAATCAGTCGGCAATTAAAGATCGCCACACAGGAGAAAGAAGGTTAAAAGTGTTATCGCCCCTTACTACAACATTATATGCCCCGATTACACAAAATATACCCTCGGTTTCTCGAGATATTACTCGAGAATTGAGCACACGCTCCGCGATTATTAATAGTTATTTGTTGTATTAAAAAGAAAAAAAAAGCAGCAAAACTTCTAATGAATTATATTAATGATAAGTGGGTGTGAGACGTGTATCACCATCCGGAAATTCATTTAACAAAAAAAACACAAAACAAATTTAATTGAGTTGAAAATCATCGGAAGATACCAAGAAAATGTTTGATATTTCATTGGAAATCCTGACTAACTAACACGGAGACATAAAGAAACACTTTGAGTGAATTTGTTATTTACGACTTTTTACACGGAAAGTGTGCTTTGTTTGTTTTGATTCGAGCACCTAAAATCACAATCTAGTAAGGTGATCGGAGTGACTGGAGTTTTTGAACAGAGTGTTGACTCAACCATGACTAAAATGGTATGACAATGATTAAAGTGTTAATGAATCGTTAGCACTGAAATAAAATCAGATACATTTGCAAATCGATTTGTACCGTAAAGTAAAGTTTATGTCCGCTGGATGTATGCTTGCTTACGCTAATCTATGACGAATCATGAAATCAAAGATCTTACATTTAATCAAACCTATGTAGCCATTAAACAGACCTATTCGTTTCTCATACGCGATCGATTTTAGCCCAAGAGAATCTCTGGATATCTCCACAGTTCTTCTCTGACTTTGATTACTCGTATTAGCACTTGCATCTGTTTAATAAAATAAAAAATCTCGTTCATCTTCTGGGTTTACTCTCAGTGATTCTCCAAAACATTCATTATTCTACTAGCTATTGCCGGACATTGGCATGTGTATGTATCGTCGTCTCAATTTCCTCTAGGCATAGTTCACAGGTATCGTTCTCTTAAGGTGATACATATATTTTCCACGATGTGTAGATTCCTCCTCGCTCCAGGCTTAAAATTTTTCTATGAGTGGTGTCGATCCATTTTCCGTGTTGTTTCTCCGCAACCCAGTCGTTAATCATGTGTTCTGCCACTCCTTTGTTAATTGCAGCCAAAGAACTCTAAGATTAACCATTGCTTTTTGCCAGGCAGATACAAAAAATGTCAAAGGCTCCAATTGCAGATCTTTCCTTTTCCTTGTGAAAATAATTGGATTTAGATCTGCCTTGCCCGCATTCTCTGATGTGACGGTTGTGAATTTTTCTCTTGATATTATTGCTATGTCATCGGCTATCCCAACGTGTGGATGGTAATTTCTTGAAGTCTTTGGAGGAGAGAGTCCACTGGATGTGGTATACTGCGAGCCTCTCTAACTCTTCCTCTAAGTTTTGAAGTTCCCGTCTGCCGCTCACCATATTGTCCACCCATTTTACCACCAATGCAAGGCACCTTCAGTGTCTATTATAGAAGTCATTGTAATATCTTCGATATACATATATCTTTGCGTGCAACCTGTTTCCGTAGACCTTCCACCTTTATGCTGCTTACTATTGAAAAGACGCACTTTCGAAAAACGGATGGACTTGGGTAAAACGTTGCCATCGCCCCACTGACCGCGTCTGGTGTTATGCGTCTACCCATTTTTGAAGTTTATTACTGTCTCTAGACAGCTTCTCAAAAACCGTCTGCCCTTGGGGCCCAACACAACATTGTAGGTCCGTAAACGTAGCGGTTGGTTTATCACTCCACTTTTAGGAAGCGCGCTTTACTGAATTTCTCAAAGAAACATTTTCCTATACAAGTATTCAATGCATTTTTTAATCAACACAAGAACTTAGGTTAGGTTAGCGTGGCAGCTAGCGCCCAGATACAGATGAGCACCAGCTCACTTAGGCCTAAAAGGCCCATTGTGATACCACCGGATCTACAATAATCACAGATAATTACCACGACACTCCAATGAGAGACAGAGGACCAGTACAAATAGATTACCAGACACAGTTACACTTAGAAGAGGTTCTTCCACTGGGTCAGGAGAACCAACCGGAGGTTTTAATAAAGCGTAGAAGGTGCTTGATGGGTACACCAGTCAGGTCACCGAGGTCGTCAAAGAAGAAGGATCCCAGGTGGAGGTTTCTTCTTGACGCTAAGGCAGGGCAGTTGCAGAGAAGATGAGGAATACTTTCTTCTTCCTCCTCGTCCCTGCAACTCCGACAAAAATCTTTAGATGGGAGGCCCAGACGTCTAGCGTATGGGGCGATTAGGCAGTGTCCCGTGAGGACACCGATGATGGTGCTCAGGTCTGGACGCTTCAGAAGCAACAGTTCTTTTGAACGTTTCTGGTTAAGGTTAGGCCAGAGCTCTCTCGAGATCCTGAAGGGGCAATGAGCCCAGCGAGCATTGGCTTTCCTTACAGCATCAAGTTTGAGCCGGTGATTACAGGTAGTAATTGGCATACCAATTTGCCAAATTTGGCAATTTCATCAGCCTTACAGTTCCCTGTAAGGAGATGCTTAAGTTAAGCATAGAGGAGTATACACCACCACCAACTCCATCTGAGGTCTTAGATGCATCGTTCCGACATCCACCTGCTCCACATTAGACCATGTTTCACACAAGAACTTAAGAGTTATAAGTTTGAAATCCGTTGCCATGGTATAGCCTTAATGGTTATTGGTTTATCTCGAATATCTCCTAATCAGATTATTTCCAAAGTGCCTTTTCAAATTCTATGGACAGCAGCATGGCTTTTTGTGGCCTAATATTATAAGAAAACACGTCCATAGTTCTGTGAAAAGACTATCTTATTAAAAAACTGAATAGTGCCAGAGTTCAAATTGCTTGGTTACATCAAACGGCTCACTGAAGCAAACAGAAGCGGGGAAATTCACTCACTATTGTACTACTATACGTACCTTTGTTTAAAAAAGGTTTTAAATTGTTTCACCTACCATTAATTAATGAACATTCCATTTAAATAATTAATTTTAATTAATGTTCCATAAGGTGTGAAAGTTCATTTTTTCGTGATTCCAACTGAAGCGTAAATCAGATAAAATAATTTACAAGCTTACATGCAACGTTTCTTCTTTATTATTAGGTTAAAAATTTCCCTAGTTTAGCATTTAGCTTAGTCTTACTCTTAAAGAGAAAAGATTAAAAATGATGAAAATATTTGGGGAGTTATGTACTGCTCATAATGGGCTGGACAAGCATCTAGTCAGATGAAGGTCATGCCTTATCTGCTCTCTTGCGGAAATCGCCAGTATTCTGTTGGGTGTGATTGCTTGATCTGTCAAATTCAACAATATGGACAGTTATAGCATTCAACAATATGCGGAAATGATTAAACTATTTTATAAAAGTTGTTCTTCTGTTTATGCAACATTTCATTTCGCATGCTTCGCTCAATTTACGGTCGCCATAACCGTCCTTTTGAGAGGCCTATTCGTAATGTGGTGGACAAATTCAAGTCGACGACAACAATCCACACGAGATCCACCAAATTGCAATGCATCCTAAGAAAGTCACTGTTTGGTGTGGATTTTGTACTGGCGGCATCATCGTACCATACTTTTTTGAGAACCATACATCATTGGTCAGGCCATCACCGTTAACGATGAGCGCTAGCGGTCGATGATAACCAATTTCTTTTGATGTCTATTGCATGATATGGACATTGATGATATGTGGTTGTAACAGGACGGCGCTGCGTGCTACAGAGTCCGTGCGACAATGGACATTTTGCACGAGCTATTTCCGAACGTGTGGGTGCCGTGTTTAGTGCGTTGAACTACTGCGCAAGCGGTTCCAAGCTCGAATCCAGGGAAATACCATCAAAAGTTTGTTCACGGCCTAACCTCTTCCGGGCGTCTGACAAACGTTCAAGAGTATTTACTGTCATGAGAAAGCTTCTCGAAAAACTCTCTGCCCTTTGATAGGGTATAAAACTGTAGGTCCCTTTTGTACGTGCACAAATATATAACGCGCACAAAACGTACATTTGTTAAAAGCTTAGCTTTGGCCCTCTATGGGCTGCTTAAGGCCTAATATTTATTTTTATTTATTTATTTTGATTACCGAACATTGGCCACCGAGATCGTACGATTTGACCTCGTCAGACTTCTTCTTGTGGGGTTTTCTTAAGAAACATATCTATGCCTTTATCCACAAACCACTACTGCCCTGAAAGCCAACAAAATCAATACCATTGGTCAAATTCAGTCTGTTTTATGAAAAATGGAAAATTAGGCGTTTCAGATGCCAGTCAGCGCAGCCATGGGCTAACTAATTTCAATATCTAACTTGTAGTTTGTTTTATTAGATTATTGTTTGTAGATAGAAAACGCTTTCTGGCCCTTACATATGTATGTAAATTTTCGCATCCTCCATCTAGCCAATTTTGCGTAGAATAGTCTTTCCAGCTGCGTCTTATGACAAAAGACGGGGCTTAACTAACACCCAAACCAAATAACTATCAAGGCACAATTTTTCCGGAAACGTTCCTTTTATCATAAGTAGTTGAGGTAGTTAACCATGTACCCAACCTTGCTATATATTACAATATTTAATGTTGATAGCAGATGCATATAAAAAAATTGGAGTGTGTCACCAACAGAAGTCCTGTCTTATCAAGGCACCAGCACATAAAGTCGAAGTTTCGATTTCTACCACTGAGAAGGCCGGTTTCAAACTATTTCAACAATCGCCGTATTCACCAGATCTAGCCCAGATCGGATTTTGTCTCTTTGTTCAAGGAAGATCGAAAATTCGAGGTTACATAATCGAGCTTGTTTTTATTGTTTAACACTTATGAAGAAATCTAAAAATTACATTAAACTGAATTGTATTCCAGTAGCAAGACTAGAAGTTTTTTTTTTTTTAAAGAAAAGGGCTTTGAAAAGCATTATAAAAGCCATAATGTTGGCTATTAGCCTTTGTTTACATCCCACAATTCCAAAACAAAAACACGACCTAAGAAATATAAAACTTCTTCCAAATAAACAAAGTAATGGAAAACAATCCCTCACAACAAGAAGAAGAGAAAGAAACTCAAACAAAAACATTCTGTTGAACCCAACACCATGACGCACATCGTTCAAGAGAAACTAAAGCACCTCATAAATTCCTCAACATTAACTGGCAGCAACCATTTTTAAGAAGGTAAAGGTTAATCCCTGAAGCGTGTCACCCTCTTTAATTCTCTTTTAATGAATACAAACATACCTGTGGGGCAAATATCGATTTCATGAATTATACCATCAGCATTACAACCGGAAACTCGGTCTGCCGAGTGTTGTAAACAAATCTGAAGAGATTCACCGGGAATACAAAAAAGGAAAAGTACTTAGCATTTGATAAACACGTTCCACACAACACCTTTCGGCACACAAACATCGCATAATAAAAGAAAAAGCGAAACCGATACCCCAAAAAAAAACGATTTGTTTGTTTTTTCAATCAGTTGTTGCTCTATTAATTTGATAGAGGTCTCTGGCCTCTGTAGCGCTTCCTCCACCTCCACCTCCTCTTCAGACTTCTTCTATCCATAAATCATGAATAATACATTCTTACGAATCGAGAATAAATAATAAACAGACAAAAGTGTATACACCGCCGCACAAAAAGTGAAGCAGTTCCGCCCATAAAAATAGTAAAATAAAAAAAAAAAGAACTAGAGACAGACAGAGAAATGAAAGGGGAAACCCCGTATATAAAAACCATAGGAACATAATAAAATTAGGTATAATACTTCTTTCAACAATTGTTTTTGTTTTAATAATACTCAAAAGCGACAGTCACCTCTCCACTTTCCAACACCCATTGCAAGTGAAAATTAAATCACCAATTTCAAATATTTTGACAGCGAAAATTGTACGAAAGCGGAAACGCCAACAAAGGTAAATGTCACCAACAATAACAGAGAAACCAGTGAAAAATGCTACAATCCGCCTGGAGCGAATCGTATGATACCCTATCCCTATCTTATTTGGTGGTTTCAGTGGGCGGTGGAAAAATTATTCACAAAATTTTCTATTTTGCCCTATAAACTAATATTTTTACTCGAAAATTTATTTTTGAAGTAAACGCCCCTAAAAAGTGGGCGTGGCCATATACAATGTATAGACGATTTGTAGACTGAGTGGATATCTACATATTTGCCCAAGTAAGTTTTTTCGAGTTTCATATGAAAATAGTGAAAAAAAGTGTTTTTTTTAAAAAGTGGGCGTGTCAGTGGGCGGATTTTAAAAATTTTTACACTTGTATTGCTTACTTTTCCAAGGACCTCGTATACAAAATTTCATCAACCTAGCTCAAAATTTAAGGCCCAAAAACTGGTGACACACAGACGGACGGACGGACGGACGGACGGACATGGCTTAATCGACTCGGCTAGTGATGCTGATCATTTATATATATACTTTATGTGGTCTATCTTCAATATTTCTCTATGTTACAAACTATGTATCAAACTTAATATACCCTTAGGATAGGGTATAAAAAGTGAATGGTGGTTGATGTTTGTTCATAGTCTATTCGTCGGAATGTGTCAATTTTTTTTTAAAAAAAGTAGAACATGTGAAACAGAGCAAAACTTTCTGTTAAACCAAGTCATTGTTTGACATTTGATATCAATGACAGGTACTGGTGTGGGTGTTTACATTTGATTTTGGGGTGTATTACAAAAAAAAAACCTCCTCAATTGTCTGTTGAAATTGCAAATCTACTGACAGGAACCTATAGAGATAAGGGTAGCATTCAGTCCCTCTAAGAAATGACAATGATTCCATAAATAGAAGGCAGATACTCTGAATGAAATCATATATACCTCCTACCCAACCCTAAAATAACAAAATTTAAGAATCACAAAACACATATGTATGTATGAAAGTTAAAAAAGGCGGAGGTTTTTTTTTTTTTTTCTTTTGCAAAGAATGCGTGGGTGTTAAAAGGAACCAAGGCCTTCAACAGAAAGAAAATAAAAACGTGAACACTGTAGTAATACATAATTGACGTAAAATGACTTCATGCCATTTCGGTGTGTGGTTGAAAAAAAATCTTTTTTTTCCTGAAATGTACTTATAATAGTTAGAAGTAGAAAAACGCGTTTCGAGTGACAAGCTTTTAATAGGGGAAGGTTACTTTATATGGCGTCAAGCAGGTTAATTAAGTTCGTAGCGTGGATAATTACACCAGATTTGAATAAGAAGAAAGCAATTTTAAATAATTTTTCTCTAGACTAAGTTGAGTACCTATAATATCCATTTATCTGAAGTAAAACATTAACCAACTTATGACCACGGTTTTAGCTTGGAGTTATTTTTTCTGCGATTAGTTGTTCACTGCAGATTTCTCCCTTTCTAGAAAGTGGTTACGGATACAGTCCATCCTTGACTGTAACGTAGGTTTGAGAGTTTTATGCACTTGCAGGAACGGAAGTCTATAGTCATCTAAGGCACTTTTCTATGAACGTTTATATAAAAATCTTATAATTAACTTCCTCTTAACAAGGTAAAAACCTTCATATGACCCACGACACCTAGTAGACAGCTGAACTAACAATGCTAAGATATTTATTAATCGAGTGAGCGAAAGCAAAGGAAATATCCTCCGACCGAGTGAAACATTTCTGAAACACTGTTTCATGAAACATTTCATAAACATTTATTAAATGTACTCGGTCTGGACGCTTTGTGAAATATTTATTAAATGTTTATGAAATGCTTCACGTTTTCCATTTTTATTTGGGAAGATAATTTTGTTTCACAACCTTTAAGTGCAGAAAAAATGCAGGCTTGTGTTATCGTCCTCCACAAATACACCATCCCCTGATCCTTGATCAGTTTTGGATCCATCCTTAAAAAAAAACCTACACTCCATTCCTGGTTCAGAAACTGGTAGAACCCAGTCCTGAATACAAAAAAAGAGAGTCTATCATCATCCACCACCTCCTGTGGCCTCCCCTATTTCCGCCACACAACACATATTGGCCAGACTCTGTCAAAATGTTCGATTCTAGCGTTGGCCTTTTCAACAGTACCAATGTTTCATCCACACCATTGCGCTTAGTCGAATTCCACGTGCAGTCAAATGTTGCATTGTCCAAAGGTCCCTCTATGTGAATGATAATGACCATCGCAAGTGCGTTCCAGTAAAGAGCCATTTCCCTAGACACGGACAGACAGATACACAATCACTATCAGAATTGAATTCCTGTTCTTGTCCTGAGTTCAGAAATGCAAAAATCTTAAATTTAACACTATTTTTCTGCACGTAAATGACTGTAGCCATGCTTTTTTCAAAAGTGTATAGCCACCTCTGAATAAACGTCCATAATCACTTTTATACTCACTTCTCACTTTTATCTTTAAAATGACATTCAAATCATAGATGGCATAGACTTTATTGTAGACAACAACTATTAATGAATAAATCGTACTGTCAGCGTAAAAAAATTAAGGGTTGTTGTCTACAATTTTAATCTTTTTAGTCTACGCCATCTATCATTCGAATTTCTCCACACTTTGTGTTCACTTTTGGTTACTGAGTAATTTATGTTCACTTTTCGTTTTAGTTTTGCTTTGTGTGGAAAAGTGGCTATACACTTTCGAAAAAACACGGCTTGTACTGACGGAAACCGAACGTAGAATTTTGACATTAGTTGTTTCCGATTGCTTTCTATTAGAAAACACGTCTTTATTCTGCACAGGCCTTTTTATTAATGAAAATAATATACAAGGAAAATTAAATGTTGCTATTGACAAACAAACTTGATAGAATATGTATAAAATATTCAGAGTGAAATCCTAACAAGTGTATTTTGATATTATTATAACACCCCCACTATATCGAAATACATATTACAATTCAAGAATACCTAATTCCTTAATGAACCTATAATGCTTCGAACTACATAAACTTTTAGTTAACAGGTCAGCGGGCATATCAGCTGTCGGTAAATATTTCAGTTGAACAATTTTGTTTGCAACGGCTTCTCTTACAAAATGATGTCTAACATCTATATGTTTTGATCTATTATGAAATAAAGGATTTGCCGATAGCTTTTGTGCACTCTGATTGTCATTATACAATATTACAGTAGAAATATTTTGTGTTATTTCAAATTCCAAATTTCTTAGATATATAGCTTCTTTACATGCTTCTGATATAGCCAAGACTTTCAGGCTTAGGCATATAAACATTTTCCTTAATATCACCATTTAAAAAATCAGTTTTTACATCCGTATGTGTAATATCTAAACCTAATTTAGTTGACAATGCAAATAATAATCTTAATGTTGTATACCTGACTACTGGCGAGAAAGTTTCATCATAGTCAATACCTTGCTTCTGAGTGTACCCTTTCGCCACCAAATGTGCTCTAAAGCGTATTTTAAGTTGACCATCTTCCTAACGACCCATTTGCACTGTACGATGGTTGCATTATTAGATACTTCGGCAGGCTCCCAAGCATCGTCTTCATCAACCGACATCAGCTCATCTTTTTGTCTATCTGGTCTATTCATAGCGTCACTCAACGTTATTGAACCACCCGTAGCTGTAGAGTTGGCTACGCATATATTTGTTAAGCAAAATCTATCAGGTTCACGTCTTGTCCGAGTTGATCGTCTTAAAGCTGCTACTTTTTTTGTTTCATCATCTGCTTCGGGTATTTCTAAGGTATCATCTCGTTCAGTTTCTCCATCTGATTCGTATTGTAGATTATGTTTCCCTCCTACTTCAGAAGAACTATGTTTTGCTTCTACACCGGGAATTTTGGAGTCAATGTTCACTGTTTTATCTAAATCGCATTTCAGGTCCTCTTGTTCCATTGCTTGTGGAATACTGCTTTCTGCTTCCCCCACTGAATCCAAACTTTCCTTAATTTGTGTTTTGTTCTCAATGGTAATGCTAACGTTTTCTTCTTTTCCTTTCTCCATTATGATGACATTTCTACTTGTTATCACTGTGTTGTTTTGTGGATTGTAAATTCTATAGCCTTTTATATTTTCCGAATAACCAACCAGTATATGTTTTCTTGATTTACTGTCCCATTTCAACCTTTTTTCTTTTGGGACGTGGACCATCACTAAGCTACCAAATATTCTTAAGTTGCTTATATCTGGCTTACAACCTGTCCACAGCTCAAATGGCGTCTTGTCTTCTAAGCCCGATGAAATTGATCTATTCCTCAAATATACGGACGTATTTACGGCTTCAGCCCAAAAACGCTTCTCTAAGTTGGCATCAAATAATAGGCACCTTGCCTTTTCGACCACAGTTCGGTTAAGTCTTTCACAAAGACCATTTTGTTCTGGAGTATACGGATTAGTTTTCTGATGAATGATCCCTGCACTTTTTAATATTTCATATCAAATTCTTTGTTGCAGAATTCACCTCCATTGTCCGTTCTGAAAACTTTAATACGTTTCTGTTTCTGGTTTTCTATCATCGATTTAAATTCCTTAAATCGGCTTAAAACATCATGTTTATATTTAAGAAAATAAACAAATGCCATACGGCTATAATCATCGACAAAAATAAGAAAATAAATAGAACCATTAATAGACTTGGTTTCCATTGGTCCACATAAATCTGCATGAATTACTTCCAGTAACTCAGTGCTTCTGGTACCAATATGTGAAAAAGACAACCTGGACTGTTTTCCTTCACAGCACACTGTACAATTCATCTTGCCTATATTAATATTTTCTTTAAATGACATACCTTCAACAGCACCATTTTTCATCTTGTTCAGGTCATTACTGTTTATATGTCCTAATCTTCTATGCCATACTTCAGCAGATGCGATTGGTGCAACTAACATACATTCATACTTGCAGATGTTTAACTTGTAAACGCCATTTGTCAAAACAGCCGATGCAACTTCTTCGTTTTTCTGATTATAAATGTAGCATGCATCTTTCCTAAAAGAAACTTTATTGCCATTTTTAATCAACTGACTTACAGATAACAGATTAGTAGTTAACGATGGAACACAAAGCACATCTTTCACGGTGATATCATACTTGCATCCGTGACTATCGGTAGTAATTTCTACATCACCTGAATAAAGCACTGGTACTTTTGTCTGATCAGCAATCATTATCTCTTGCATATGATTCTGGTATGAAGCATTTTTAATCCAATCCTTGTTTGCGGTCATATGCATACTTGCTCCAGAATCGATATACCAATCATTTTTGCTGAATTGTCCACTTAAAAATACAGCACTAAAAGCGTTAGAGTGTTTCTTATTGCTATCGAAATTTTGGCATTGGCTCTTGTAATGTCCGACTTGTTTACATCTGTAACACTTGATATTTTTCAAATTAGACTTCCTGAATGAATCGTCGTTTCTATTGCCGACCGTTTTCTTCCGCTGCAAACCTTTGCTAATAAGCGCACTACTCTGAACCCCACTGCCTTCTGGTTCCATGTCCAAAAGCTTCGTCTTTATAGAATCTGCAGTATTTTTCAAACCAGAGTGTTCTATCGCCATTATCATTGGAGAAAATCGTTCAGGCAAACCGGCTAGCATAAGGGCTCCTATCCATTCGTCGTTGATGTCGAATCCTGTGCCGCTTAGTTTCTGTCCAATTTCTATGATTTGCGTGACGTAGTTAGTCATAGAATCGCAATTTTCAAGTCGAATTGAAATCAAATTTCGCAGCAAACTAATTCTTCTAGAATATCCGGAGTCATCGAACATCGTTTTTAATTTCTTCCACAATTCCATGGTTGTACCTGCCCCTTTAATGTGAACATATAGGGATGGATCAATGGTTAAAATTAATTTGGCCTTAGCTTTGACGTCCTCAGCAACTTCAATCGCTTTATCCGGAGTTATGCAATCAAGCATTCCTTCCAAAACTAGAAAATTCTGGGCAGCAAAAGCCCAATCGTCGTAATTTTCTCGTCCCTTTAATTTGGGAACATTTAGTACATAATTCGAAGCCATTCTTGTGCGACGTAACTATAGATTATAACGTACAAAAAAAAAAATTGGGTCTGGGCCCATAACCTATTAGAAAACACGTCTTTATTCTGCACAGGCTTTTTTATTAATGAAAATAATATACAAGGAAAATTAAATGTTGCTATTGACAAACAAACTTGATAGAATATGTATAAAATATTCAGAGTGAAATCCTAACAAGTGTATTTTGATATTATTATAACACTTTCAGCCTTAAGTCGTACGAACCTTTCTATGGTACTTTTGTTCAGTATTATTTGACATTTCATCGTGGACGCTGTCATGCGTAGTCGTGGGAATACCTACACATAATTTCGTACAATTTTTGGCCCGTACGTAGAGAGTAGTTTTCTGTTGCACGTAGCGCTGAGGGCGGGCTACATCGTCTATGGAGCCAGACAAAAGCGATATGACGTATGTACAGTCAAGTTTCCTTTATGATAATTGCATAGCCATGCGCTCAGATTTTGACAGCGAACAAAATTTTCTTACAATTATGTACGTTGAGCCTTCAGCTCGGCACTATGAGGAATCGCCCCATTCGTTTCATCGCATGGAATAGATAGGAGGTTGATCAAATCCCCAGATTTCGTGCAGATTGAAAATTCAAGATGAATCAAAAATTATGCCGAGATTAATAAAAAGAAGGATGATTTCTATCGGACGTTGAATATGGTCATTATAATGGAGAGAAGCTTAGTGCCAAATTAGATTATGCTGATATTGCTGCAGAGCTGCATACCGGCAGTAGTTTG
This sequence comes from Chalcosyrphus nemorum, assembly GCA_949716465.1. Lineage (NCBI taxonomy): Eukaryota > Metazoa > Arthropoda > Insecta > Diptera > Syrphidae > Chalcosyrphus > Chalcosyrphus nemorum. Next base: position 73,969,441 of record OX454333.1, read on the forward strand.
GTCTTTTTCCATTTTTAAAAAAAAAAATTCATTTGTTTTTAACAATGTTATAAACTCGGGTGAAATTCTACTTTGTTATAGACCTTCAAATCGCTGTTTAACTCCAGTATTCCACTTAAACTGAGTGAATCAAGAAATTAAAAAAAAAATAACAAAGTTAGACCACACCTCTCCTTGGAATCTATACTGTAATCAAGTATAGATTATCTGTATTTGTTTAAATATTACAAAATAAAGTCACGTTCAAGTCATGATTCCCATTATAGTAGTACCCAGTCTGTTTACATTCCAAAACACGGTTCCGATTACATCGCAATTTATAATTAAGTTTCTCTGAATCAGCTTTTGCATTGAGTTTCGGCTTCGATTACATTTTCTAGTATTAACGCGTGTTGACATATTGATTCTATGAAAACAAAAAAAAAAATCAATTGAATCATCAAACACACTCAGAGAAAAATCGCAAGCTAAAATCCAGTATGATCAGGCTTGTTTTTAATTTTTTTTATTCTAACGTGCTAAATCTTAATATGACACCCATAATTCTTGTTGTAATATCATTATTCTAAAAACAAATTTTAATTCTTAAATTAAGAACAAAAAACTTGATTTTAGATTACACATCCTCTATATTAATATCTTTAAATCTAATTTCAATCTTATGGTCGTAAATTAAGCTCGCCATAATCTTGAGTTAGGTTTTAGTCTTAAAATAAGCCAAAACAATCTTAAAATTGTACAGTTAAAACAAATTAAGAACAAAACTATCTAATTTCAAGATTGTTCATGATTGGATCAAGCTCGCCAAAATCCTGAGTTAGGTTTTTGTCTTAAAATAAGCCAAAACAATCTTAAAATTGTACAGTTAAAACAAATTAAGAACAAAACTCAGAGAAAAATCGCAAGCTAAAATCCAGTATGATTTGATTTCGCCGTAAGTGAATTAAAGTTTCAAATGTGTGAAAATGAAAACATAGTTAAAACTATTGACTTAGAAGTAAATGGAAATGAACTGGAATTTTTGCTTGGGGATGATAGCGCAACCAGTTTAATTTTCCATAGCGAAAACCAAACTCTTGAAGTCAGCTCCCAGGAACAGAATGATGACCAACATTTAAGGGACCTGCTAAAAAAATTCGACTTGGAAAACATTTTTGATTATTTAAAAGGTAAGTTATTATTCACATACAATGTATAGAAAATGCCCAAAAGAAAATCAGCAAAAGCCTGTATAAATAGAAGTGGTGTTTCTTGGTACTTGTACAATCAGAATAGCAAAACATGTGAACTTATTTTGGATTTTTCAACTAATTTTATAATCTTTGTTTTAAGATGCAAATGTTACATTTAGTTTGGAATCGATGACGAAACATTATCTGTGCCGACAAAAGTCACGGATTGGTTGCAAAACCACGCAAGCCCTTCAACTGATAGTAGTTTTTTACGAGTACATGGAAGAATCCTAAGTTTATTTAGGGAAAAGAATTTTTGTATAAAATGTAAATAGTATGTAAGTTAAATTTGAAATAAATGATTAAATAAAAAATTGTTTCTTTTATTGTTGACTGAACTGCATGCCTTTCTTTATTCTTTTAATAGGTGTCTTAAAAGATTTGTTGAAAAATGAATGTATTTCTTTCTTAAATTCCAGAAAAACCGAAAATACACATATGAAAAAAATAAAACCCAGAAATTCGTACAGTAATTTAGGGTTTAGATCTTGGATACTTAAAATAAATTTGTTTCAGGCATGATTTAAGAACCACATTCTTAAAATAATCACGAAGTAGTATTAAAACAAGCCGCTTAAGCTTACTAAAAACAATCTTAAAATGAGATTTTTGCTCTTGTTTGAAGAATTTTCTACTCATTTTAAGTCGGATTCATTCTTATTCCCTGCGTTTTTGAGCTTAATTTGAGCTAACAATGGTCCAAAACGTAGCTTTTGTATTCTTAAAATAAATTTGTTTCAGGCTTAATTTAAGAACCACATTCTTAAAATAATCTCAAAACAGTATTAAAGTAAGAATGTTAAGCTAATCAAAAATGAGCTTAAAATAAGATTTTTGTACTTGGGTTAAGATTTTCCGAGTTTACCATACTTTCGTCAACGAATAGGCTTGAAATATCACTGATATTCTTGATTTTAGCTCGTTTTTTTTCTGAGTGCAGTGACACATAATCCTCTTGCCTTGGCACTGGTATTCTTCATTCCTAAAAACCAATTTTCTACTTATTTTCCAACTGAAAAGAACAAATAATTCCATTGAACAGCCCCAGGTAGACTTATATATAAAAACCTATTTTGGTTGTCAAAATCTGGAGCATTTCACTGTAATTTCACTGTGTCCCATCAAATCTGAGTGATCTCGTATTGCTAAGGTATTAGGAAAGAATAATATATACAATACAATGGTAGTGGGGAGGGTATCGGTGCCGGAAGGGTATGAGTCTCGTCTAGCACATTGAGGCAGCGCTGGTTGCTTGGAAAAGACGACAATCGCAGGGAAGATTGATGAATTGAATGCTGTGCCCTTAAATATACTGCTGAGGAGGAATTGGCATTGAACATACAAACATACATATGTATGTTATGAAAAAGCAAATTTATTTTTTGCAGCTGAAAACGAATAACAATGACGTTGATATGTGGATTTCAGTGGCTGGATGCAATTGAGTGGTTAGATTTATCTCTAGTTTTTTGATTCAATAAATGTGTGCGGTAGAAATATAATAGACTTTTATTGATAGGTTTCGAGCAATCTTTTCAAATTCAATCTTCACAGTTCACAGTTCATAGTTCTACGATTTTTTTTTTAAATTTTATTAACTTGATGATGTGATTTAATCCTGTATCCCCTTGTGGGTACTACAACGCCTACATGCCATCGTGTGCGATTTCTGGAAATATGCCTCAGCTCTCCCCAACTCTTTCCCAGTTGCCGTGCTTCCTTCTCCACTGTTCTGCGGCACGTACTCCTAGGACCGCCGCGTATCCGCCATCCTGGGTAAGCGGGTTCCATTGCATCGCTTGGTTAGCTATGGATGTGTCACCCTTTCGGAGAGTGTGACCAATCCACTGCCACTGTCGTTGTTTGGTTGTGCCTATAGGTTCATGGCCCGTTCTCTGATAAAGCTGTTCGTTAGAGATACGGTTTGGCCAGAATATCCTTAAGATTTAGCGCTGGCACCTATTGACAAACGTTTGCAGCTTCCTAGTGATAGTGACAGTCACATCCATATAGCAGCAAGGATTAAACGTTGGAACGGTGTTTAGGCTAATTGCATTACTTTGCCAAACTGTGGATAGCATTCCAAACGCAGATTTTGCTTTACCTATTCGGCTGGCTATATCCAGTTCGGTTCCGCCATCGGTTGAGACATTTTGCATTTGTCCAGCAATGCGTACATGAGTTGATGAGTTCGGTCCTAGGCTGATCATTTTTGTCTTTGCCAAGTTAATTATCAGCCCAACGACGTCTGCTTCCCTCTCCACATTAGCTGTCATTTGGTGAAGGTCCATTATTCTGTGAGACCGAAAGCATACATCATCGGCGTAGTCGAGGGACTTGAGTTCAGATGTAAGAGTCCTTCGAATTCCTCCATTTCCTGTTGATAAAGCTGCATTCAGCACATCGCTAATCACCGATAAAAACAGTATTGGTGAAAGAATGCAGCCTTGACGAACCCCACTTTGGACTTCAAATTCCTCAGACAGCCTTCCTCTATGCAAGACGTGACATGTGCACCCACATTGTACTCTGACGTTCAAGCAAAATCAAGTGGGAGCTCACTAATTTCACAAATACAATTACAAAATCCGGCATTTTTTTGACATCTATGGCCGCAGCACAAAAGTGCATACAATTTGTTGTTGTTAATGGAATAACAAAAAACAATTTTTGCTCAAAGGGAATAAAAGAGATAACCCGACAAAATAATAGTTAGTGCTTGGTGACACGCTACTTCACATTTATTCACAAACATGATAATTAGGCTCCTCCTATTTGCAGCACTAAGGGGGCAGTGGAAGTTCGAGTTGATTGTCTAGTTTAGATTGTCTATGGTACTTATATTGGTTCCTCTCGGAAATGACTCTGAAAGAAAAATTGATTCTTCACGTTTGATTTAGGGTTTGAACTAGTTGATCATCAATAGAGGAGCGTTTGGGGATGCTGACATGAAGAGTAAGCTCAATAGTTTCCTTGTTAGAGGTTCATAGTCCATCAACCAGTGGTTATCATGTGTTTGCAATTTGAAATCAAAAGCGTTTTCTAACTTAAAAGTTAGTTTTAACTTTGAAGCACTTTGAATGATCCTAGTTTGAAAAGTCATTTAAAAAAATGAAAGCTCTAAAATTAAAAGTGTTCACTTTAAAACTATTTTACCTCTTCCAAGTTACAGTCAACCCCTAACGATCTTGATAAGTAATTACTCAACATTGCAATATTTCCTAGTGCATGTCACAAAACAAAACTTCCCAAACAATGTGACATAACTCCCTAAAGCCCTCTGGCAGTGGCATGCTTTTATGAAATAACTTTTTTTGTTTACATAACACTAACGAGACTTTTAAAGTCATAGATCACTTTCTTTTGCAATTCCATGACAGCTCAGGTGTCACATGCACAATAGGCTTTACCCATGACAAGTTCCATAGTAATAGACTGCCTCCACAAGCAAAATGTGACGTCTCATTGCGCGCGCGACGACATCATCGTAATTCATAAACACCTGCGCGCCGACGCTAGCTAACCGTTCGTGTCTTTCTTAAAATAAATTATTTTATAACCCGCAATAGCTTCACATTTGTCGCATGCAGAGCAATAAAATAAAAAAATGCTAGTGTTCAAATAACAATAATAACAAAACAAATTAGGCTTTGTGCGGCGCGTTTATCTAACGCGTTTAATACCGCTAATTTACAAAATTCCTTTCATGACAGACGACGTGATAATCGGTTGTCATCGTCCGAATGAGGGAAGTAACGTGAGACCAATTAGGCTGCCAAAATAAAAAAAATAAAACGTTGTTATGTGTTCGCTCTATAATGACATTACGATTTGACAGAAGCTTTGACATATAAAAAAAATAGCCCATCACAGGTAAATCAATAAATTGACCGATTACGTGTATAGAGAAGTGAAAACGAGAGCTGATAATGTTTTTTTTTTTTCTTATCTTATGAAATTGACAAAGAAAACAAAAAAAACTTTGAATCACGGTTCTAGCTGAACGAAGGGGACCAGGCGTCAAAAGATAAGATTTTGTGCTATAACCCATATAAAAGTGACTGGTATTTGGCACTTTTCGTGGATAAGTGACTCATCGCAACGTAAATGACCTTGATTTTTATACACCTATAATCCTTAAACATTGCCTAATTTTAGGCCTTCTAAATATGTAACTTCTATTGACTTCGGTTTTTTGGTTATAAAATAAATACGTCAATAGCTTCAAAAGCTTCAGCAAAAATTGTTTGTTATAAAGGGTGATTCGTTTAGAGGTACTTATTTGTCTATAGATTTTTTGACAGATGACGCGGGAGTCATGCTAACATGTCATGATATTTTTCACATTTTATCATGGAACGACTTAATCCGGCACAGCGTCTACAAATTAGTCATGTGTTTTACGAAAATCAGCGTTTTACCAGAAATGTGTTTTGTACACTTAGAGAAAAATTTTCTTTGCCGATGAGGCACATTTATGGTTTAATGAGTGCGTCAATAAGCTAAATTGTCATATTTGAGTTGAAAAGCAACTGGAGGAGATTGAAGAGCTGTCATTACACCGAGATAAAAGAAGGGTTTGGTGTGATTTATGGACTGGTGGAATCATCGGTCCATATTTCTTCAAAACTAAGCCAGAAAGAACGGGCCTGTCAATGTTACCCGTTATCATCACATGATTATGGACTATTTGTTGCCTTAAATTGAAGCTCGTGACCTATGGGACATTTGGTAACAATTAAACGACGGTACTTGCCACCCAACCCGTGAAACTATTTCTTTATTGCAAGAATACACTTTCGATAGGAATTTCTCCAATTGTTATTACTAGGCTAGGACCGATCAAAATCACATTTCTAATTAAGTTATCCATTAGGTCCGTTCGCGTACTTTTTGCACTATAATTCGTAGATTGTCAAATTTCGAAGAGTGGGGGTAAAATTCTCTCAGAGAGAGCTAAAATTACGAAAAAATAAACGAACGGGTTGAACAAGAAAAAGTTAAAAATATACTGGTTTGACAGCTTTGACTGTTTTCATAAACCAGCCTACAGAAATTTCTTGCACTAAAATTCGTAGCATGGGGAAATTTCTTACTCTCTCGTGAGCGCTCTCTTCTGCGAAAAACTACGAAAATTCTCTGTAAATTTTCGTAAAAATTCGCTGTTTTGGGAGGGAACGCGAACGGACCTATTACTTGTTAATTGTTTATATATGTCTTCACAATTATCACAATACGTCAGTATCATTTGTTTAAAATTCGCCTTCATGCTTTAAAATTTATATAACCCTAACCTGATTCTTGTGTGTCAGACTGTGGGTGCAACGGCAGCTAGTATAACTTGTTTGACTTCAATCAAAGTCCAAACATGCACACTTCGTGATTTATGTTAATAATGAAAAAAAAAAAAAAAAAAACATTCAGACATATGTACATAATTAAATCATCCTTGGGGCATAGGTCAGCACATCTTACTACCTACATTGTGTCACCGCAATGAGTCATCGTCAATTTAGCTGAGAATCTTTCAGACAACGTCAAGCATTGAGGTCGCAAGACCAGTCACACCCAGACACCAACTTAACTCATTGACGCAGTGAACTCCTTAAAAAGACGGTAAGCAATCTCAGATTTAATGATTGTTTGTCTAATTCCACTCTATACAGCATTCTCTGTGTCTACTTTGATTGATCATCAAATGCTGTGAATGTGACAGATGAATCGTTTGATATTCCTATGAATGGTACAACAACTGTCAAGTTGAAATGTGCTTCGCGTTGTATTTTGTTTTCATTGTCAATCTGCTGCGTTTGCATCTGTGTAATGCGGTTTGTATGGTTAATTAAGTTCAATAAATAATTGTATTATCGATTCAATAGACGATAAGAGGATGGTGTTGCATTTCACCGTGGTATGTGTCTGCGTCTAATCGAATTGGAAATTCCATATGCGTTACGTTGCGGCGTCAGAGAGAGAGAAATTGTCTTGATTTCCACTTGTATTCAATGGCAGCTGAGACAACAATTACGGCCTCTCGACTGCAGTAGCTCAGAAAATGCATCATTTGATGAGGAGAAAAGCATTTTATTTTTGTTAAATAAATTTAATTGGATTTGAGTGCGACAGTAGACTACGAGATGATCGTTTAAACTTAGATTGACGTACGAGTACTACTTTCGAGTGATGGCAGTTGCGTGCAGAAGTCATTGTCAGTAATTTTATGTCATTTGTGTTTCAAGTTTATAACAATGATTGCTAATTACAGCTAAGTGGACGCCTAGTATTATCGTTTTAGGCGATCTGGATAATAAATTACTGTGATTTTAAAATAGAAATGCATACAAAAATGTGTGGGAACTTTCAACGTCAGAGGTTGAATAACTATGACATAAGAAAAGTACATCTACTTTATTTGTAGTTAAAATTATTTTACATAAACTATCTGACAAAATCCTTTATTACGAGTGCGACATCGGCTCTTGCAGCATATGTCAAACCAAAAATATTTATAATGTTCTTGATAAGAACTGTCATATGCCCTTTTTGGTTAATGGAAACGAATTTTACAAGTACTGCCAAGTACATTTGAGTCAGACGTCAAAGAATCTTTATACTCAATGGGTGCGTGCCGTACTCTAGGGACAAGGTATTCAAACATTTCTGAATGGCCGAGAGATTCATATCGATAATTTTATTTCTTGCATTTCGACAATGACACTTTAATTTTTGCTCTGTGTATCGCCACATGGAATAGGAACGTCAGAATCTGTCAAAAACTATAACAAACTACTGCAACATATTAGGTCCGTTCGCGTATCCTCCTAAAAAAGCGAATTTTCACGAAAAGCTGTTCGCGTACAGAAAATTTTTGTAGTTTTTCGCAAAAGAGAGCGCTCACGAGAGAGTAAGAAATTTCCCCATGCTACGAATTTTAGTGCAAAAAGTACGCGAACGGACCTAGTGAAAGAATACCATTCAAAACATGAGTAAAACTAAAATGACTCAACATAAATTATTTTATTGTTGGACATTGACATGTAACAACAGATGAATGTCAACACGATTGTTCGTATGTTTTCCAGGGGAACTGTAAAATAATTTTATTAGAAAAAGAAAATAATTTTTAGTAAATAAACTCTTGTTCCACTTTACAAGGCTCCATTGAGCCACACATAAATTTTTCTTTTAACTTTTGTCTGAATCAGCGGTATTATATAGTTCTACTGACATCACAATTTATCACTCATGATAATAAAAAAAGAGGAAGAAAAAAATAAACTAGCATTGAAAAAGACGCGCCCAACTACTCACCCAGACAATAAAGGAATAGTTAGAGTTACAATCAAATTAATTTTGTTTAAGTGACAGTGATAGCTCCTTGGGGTGCTGTCGATTGTTCACCCATCCCCTTGGATCTATTGTCAAAATTCTGATTCATAATAGTAAGCATACTAATAACAACGGAGATGTCTGTGACAGTTCTCTTTTATTTTCGAAACTTCCTGGGATAATTTTGTATTAGAACGTGTTTTGAGTGTGCTTTATTCAAGGTTAAAAGTGGATGAGACCTTCTTTTAAACTAATAAAATGAAAGTCGTTAGTTGACAGGTGGTTCAGTCAAGTATCAAGTGTTATCAAAATTCCATTGAAATGAGATTGCTGGGGTTTTGTTTTGTGTGTGTAATCATAGCTTCAGGGCTTGATAAAGCCGATAAGGCTTGGGTATACATATATAAAAGATTTACTCAATTGGTGGTGCTGGCATTTTGTTTGGTTCTCATAATTGCTTTGTAATGTTTGATGAATGAAATCATGTTGGTAAATAGGGATATTAAACAGCTTTGTTTGGAATGACACAAGTGGAAGAAATTCGAGTACTTAAAAAATAAATTTGTATTATCAATTTATTAGTACGCACATACATACATATGTACATACTTGGAAGGAAGACACCAAAAGACTGTGTGAACTTCCGCTGTGTCAAACTTTTACGTAGGGTTTCCTGTTGGTTGAATTATTATAAATAACAGTGGAGCCTTTGCTTTTGGCCATTTATGAATTTTGGAGCAAAAAGTATAATTAATGTTTTATAAACTACGAAACTGAGCCTGTACTCAGCATACATCTCGCTCATCTCCCTTTGTAGCCATCTGTGCTAGATTTCGTTGTCACTACTGTTTTCGGTGCTTCTTCATGATGGTAGCCACGGTTTCACTGTCTGCTTCTCAAGCTTCTAGCGTGGTTATGATATATTTGTCTGATGTTGTTCTCAAGGGTTAAGTCCTCAACCAGTCTGTTCGCCAAATAGCTTACGCTGTTAGCCACTCCGTATGCCGCGTTTAGAAGGTGCTGGATACTTTTATAAACTGCACTACTCTACTGTATGATTTCGTATTCGTTGCCCCATTATTACGCAGAGCATCATTCACGTGGCAACTGTTGCCAAGAATTCTTGTTTAAGTCCTCTTATATTTTGCATGATCATTGCCAGGACAGCAGTTGCTTTTGCTGCATGTTGCAGATGATTCCTAAATGCTAACCTTGCATCTATAAAGGTGAAAATAACAATCTGATCGCCCACGGTCATCCTTAGAGTCTCCATAACTCGCCTGTTCCTCATACATAATTAGGTCCGTAGGTCCAATCCGATGGCTTCATTGCAATCGTACTGTAACTCTTCAAGTAGTTTGGCTACCACGGTTCCCACTTGGCAAACAAATTTGCGACAAAAATTGAAAAAAAAACCTTGGCGGTGTTAAAGATGTTCTTAACATCACACTGTCTCAAGTGTTTTCTGATAAAATTTTTTTGTTTATGAGTGCATCTAGTATCACAGGAATTATTATTTGTTTATTTAAATGACACCGACTTTAAATATCGTTCAAATCATCGAAAGTTAGCGCCAGTACTTACATCTTGTCACTTTTGAATAACGAAGCCAATAAAAATGACATCACTGACAGCTCGCTTTCATCGTCTTCTATTCATTATCAATGCCAGCTTTTCACCTTAAAAGAAACTAAAATAACCACCATCTAAAATGTTTGCTCTAAAGTCATTAAATCATTAACAAAAGTTTTCATTTCAATAAGTATTTTGTTTTTCGCGCTCGTTTTGTGTACTTTAATCGATAGGGTATCTATAGTTTGTAACAAAGAGATATACGTTTCTTAATATACCGCGCCCTCTTTAATGAGCTTTGCAAGAAACTGTAAAATAATTGAATCACTTATCGCCAAAACAGCTTAAGCTAGACATATTTAAAAAAAAAATGATACCGACTCTACTGATCTATTTACTGGCATCCAACTTCTTGAAAGTCAAAACGCTTACGATACTAAATTTGTTAAGTTATGTAGATGGCGTGGATGTAGACTCTATTGTCAAAGACAATCAATAGAGGATCATATAATCCATGTGTGATATTTTATAAACCTTCTGTATGTTTTTTTTCTTTTACTGTGAAATTTTGTGTCAATTCTGACGTATAATTGTATTTATTCTCATAGGATTCCGCTCTTGCGGCAAGCACTTCTTCTTTTTTAAAAAGAGAACTCTGGTGCTTAGTGTGTTTATAAATAGCACGCGAAACACTTTTTTCTACGTCACGAAATATTTGCAAAATTTCTTTTGGGTTAAGTAACAGTCTACGATGGATAATGATAACACTGGCAACAGAATAAAAATGAAATTAGTCGATTAGATACGAACTTGGCTTTGGGAAATTTTTTCAATTTCCTTTTATTTTTATTTTTTTGCAGAACACAGTGCAATTACGAAAGCGATCGCACTCGCACGATCAATTTTGCTTTCTCCGATAGGTTTTTTTGCTTAAAAGTTTTTTGCTTTTTTTTGTTTCTTCAAAACTCACCGCTGGTCCTCATGATTGTCGAAAGTAATCACCTCGACCCTAGTTACAAGATTTTTTCGAAAACGTGTTGTGTGCTCGAAAATTTGTTCGCGTTGTTAATCGGTTGTTCTCTCTGCGCAAATGTCAATGTCAATCTATTTGAAAACAAATTTTGTGTGCGATTTTTTCATTTTATTTATTGGATTTGTTTTTTTTTTTTAACAAATTCCTTTTTAATGTGGTTGTCTGACAGAATTTAAAGAAAAGAAAAATCTCGAAATGGCTGTACGTTTTTTTCAAATGTACCAAGTGTAAGTTATATTTTTATGTGGTTTTTTGGATGGATGAATTGTTTATTTTAAATTTTATCTACGAGTACTGCTAGGCACTTTCGATATGCCTATCAGTATCATAATTGTTTCCTTGCGTTGATTAGGCTATAAACAATCGGAATACCAGGTGTACATAGTTTCTTCTCTGTTTTTGTGAATATTACATTAGATACTGATCAAAATGGACTCATAATAAGCATTTCAAGGTTAAGATTTGATAGTAATCAGTTGTTTAGGTTAGTAGCCTACAATTGGTGTTTTCTTGTTAACTTTTTTATAATAGCTCTGAACAATTCAAATATTGTTAACATTGGAAATTCGAATAATGAAGTTCTGTTGTACATATTCTAAAAGCGTAATTGGTGATACATGATGTCGATGTCGAATTCAAGTGAAAAGATGCTGACATCTTCGTTCAAGGAACTCGGGAAAAATACGTGTGAAATTCTTATTTGGCAAGCGTTTCACTTTAGTATCATATATACCTGTGCAGAAACTTCCTGGTTTTTTAAATTTGTCATCAGAAATTTTAGTTTTTACAGTCACCAAAGAGAAAGCAAGCAGAAAGAAAAGTTATAGCCAATTGGGGTAAAAAAGGGCTGTGATACCTTATAGTAAGGATACAGAGTAATAATTTCTTGATCCTTTATTCCAGATGGGAAACTATCTCTATTGTTAATAAATCCATACCTTCTTCTTCTTATACTTTAGAACTCTCCGAAGTAAGAGGATCACATCTTTACTGTATTTTTACTGGTCAACCTGTGGGATTTGACAGTTTGACCCGGCATTCTTCCCGGTTTTGGATCATCTCATTACTGAATCCAATCAAATACCGCACATTGCCTAAAATGTTAATAAATGTGAACGAACGTGGCGTTGTCATGGTGTTTCTTGCTTTCCTTTTGCACACCACATTTTCTGCAGACTGTCATTGAATTACCAACAGCAAAAAAAAAAACTACTGCGTGAGCTCCGATTTAATTTTGCCGGAAGCGTCAGAATACATTCAAAATCGATGGTAGTAGTCAGCTTGTAGGAGCCAAACGTCAAATCGACGTTCTCAAGCTTTGTTACTTTTGCTGTCATGCGGACCATCTTCTTCTTATCTGTCGTTGTCCAATATTATGAACTTCCTTTCAGCTTAGAGGACATTTTTCGATCACAGAAGATAGCCACTTTATCCACCCTATGTTTATGCAATGATTAATGCTTTATAGATTACATATATTTGAACTTTTGTGCTCTCTTCCATTCTATTGAATATCTGAAATAGACGGTTTTGGATCAGAGGACGAGCATCTTAGTTTTTTCTTTTTCGCGCTCAGATCCCTTGTGTGATATATATAATGTCAGATTCAGTGTGTTTTTTTTAACTAATTTGGTAATCAATATCCTTCAAAACATCCACCCAGGGTTCGGACTTCAATAATAAAATTTAGCAGTAGATTCTTACAAAAAGTGCAGCAGATCCATATTTTCCGCAGCAGATTTGTTTTTGTTGCAAATATATACAACAATAATGGGGTTTAGATTTATACATATATATTTTTTACGATAAAATAAGGTTAAAACAAACTTAAATTGCACAGTTTCAAGTAAATTAAATCACAAATCTTGGTACGAATTTAATTTTTTACAAAATTCTTAAGAAATGATTAATTTTCAGTTAAATTCAGTTCTTAAAAGAAATTTTCCATCAATAAATTTATGTTTTTTTAGATTGTGTTACATTTTTCATCTAGAAAACATCAAATTTTCAACGGTTTTCATATTTCAAAAATCGCAGTAGATTGCAAGTCAAGCGCAGTGGCGCAGCAGATTTTAAATATTTTTTAAAATCGGAGTAGATCTACTGCAATTGCAGTAAAGTCCGAACACTGCATCCACCCATATATCAAGTACTCCTCGCAGGGACGTTTAATCGTCACTTATGATAGCTCCTTCGTCAGCAAAGAATAACTGAACAGCATTGAGCTCCGTCACTTTTCTTTTAAGCAGCTAATCTAGGACTTTATGAAGTAAACTACCTTGAAATTATTTACCTAAATCATTAGTTCCGTTCGTTCTCTTTACCAAAATTCATAGTTTTATTTAAATATCAAAAAGTGGGCGTAACATTTTCTCAGCGAAAGATAAAACTATGAATAAATATGCGAGTGCGACAAATATCAAAATCTGAAACTTCAATGTCTTGACAGATTTGACTTGGTTGGAACGCAATGGAAATTTCAGGAGAGCCAGATTTTGTAAATTTTCGAAGAACAAAAGAACCATTCTGGTTTGTACCAAAATGCCGCGATAATGGCCGGGCTTAGTCTTTCCATGATGAAATGTCAACATACTATGACAGATTAAGACTGCTCAGATGTCATCTGCCAAAAAATCCATAGATTAAAGGTACCTCTAAATTAATCAGCCTATATAGTGCCAGTTAAATCTAACTTGGTGAAAGACTCACAGTGTAACCTCAATCTTTCCTGCGTTCAGCTCGCTTGGACACTTGCGCTTAACGTAGATTGTGCGGCTAGGCTCCTGTGGGTTTTAGAAAGTCCCCCGGACAATTGGGTCCCGATTGTACTATGTATTCTTGACTTAACGTCTTAATATTTTGTAAAGAATATTGTACGCTTATTTATTTTGAACATATCGAAACGTGATTATTTAATGCGTGCGTCACAGTTTCAAAATCTAAGCATGTGATTTTCTTACCATAATCATCTACTTTACTACTTTCGATACACAAATATTTGCCTTGTCTCTATGTAATTATATCTTATACATGATATATGACTAATTATTAAGTTCTTCGTGTTCGAATTCCCATATACCAGTATAGCAAACGTAAGTCGTTAATAAAACTTAATAATACTTGTTGGTCATTTTAAATTCTGTAGAAGTTATGCACAATTTGTTTGTTGTATTTCACACTAAAATAATTACTTCTAAGAAAAAATAATAAACAATCTTATCGCATTAGAAGTTTTGTGGTTTGCGTACCTTAAACTGAGTTCCATTATTAAGAAGAACCACAGGCAATAGGGTTTCATTAATGTTAGTCATTTAAATGTTACTTCATTCCTACAAACAAGAACATATGTCAAATAGAAAAAAAAATATTTAAATTTGTATTTGGAATAATTTAATTAATACGATTCGGCAGAAAACTGTGCTCAAGTCGTATTTGAAACAGAAATTTTAAATAACTACTTAGGAGGCGCTGCAGTCCGTGGTGGATATGGACCACAACGAGCAAACCTCTCCAGCCAGCCCGTTTACGAACCAGCTTGCTCCAGTTGCGTATGCTTAGTTGGTTGAGGTCCCCCTCCACTTGTTTGCGCCACCTACCTCAAGGGTCTTCTCTACTGCGCCGTTCATGGAGGTTGAATTCGAATACGTTTTTAGCTGGAATGTTGGTCCAAAACTGAGATGATAAGCGTCTTATAAAGATTTCGAAATACGGATTTTTTACTTCATTCTTCTTAGCCTATAGAAACACCAATGGGGTTCTTCGTTTCATCTCTTCACTGGAGTCATTCACGGAGCTCACCATAAAGCCCAGGTAGACAAAGTACTTTAGTACAACGAAATAAATTATATCTGTATATTGTGGTATTCTATCCAAGACGCCAATGTTGAGTGGCCTTTTTGTAGACAGCTGAGTTCCATCAATGTCATCGGAGTAAGCGAGTAATTGTATAGACTTGAAAAGGATTCAATCACCAGTGTTTCGTACAATTCTCTCAAGTACTATATGACAGAAAACGCATGATAGCCTTCCCGGACATCGAGCGCTTTAGTGATGTTCTAACCTACTTTGATGAAACAGCGCGAATTGTTCCATTCTCATTCTGCACAGTCGGACTAGCTTGGCAAGGACGCCAAGATTAGACATGGTTCTGTATAATTCTTTTCTATACACGTTATGCCCCATCTTCAAAAAAAGGCGATCCTATGTCTTGTAAGAACTACCAGGCGATGGCCCAATTCGGGATACCGACAAAACTTATACAGATGTGTCGCGTAACGCTGGAAAACACGCGATGCTCTTTGCAATTTGGAAACAACTCTTCGGAGCTCTTCCAAACGTGCACCGGATTCAGGCAAGGAGATGCGCTGTCATGTGATTTCTTTAATATCGTATTGGAGCAGATAGTGCGCAGGGCAGGTGTCAACACGGAAGGCACTATCTTTCACAAATCCGTCCAACTGCTGGGATATGCAGACGATATTGACATCATCGGAAGATCCCGGCAAGCCGTCATAGAGGCATTTACGGCTATTGATGAGCAGGCGAAACATTGGGCAGAATATCACTGTTGATAACTATAATTTCGAGGTAGTTAAGGAGTTCGCCTACCTCGGAACAAATATTAATCCTACAAATGACACCTTTGTAGAGATCCGACGAATCGGATTGTAGCACTTTTCACTGGTTCGAATATGCATTCAACCTCCTCTCAAGAAAAAGGAATAGGCACGTAATTATAAAAAAATTATATATATTATATTATGCAGTACTTTCCTGTTATTACGCCAAAGTTGTAAATCAGAAGAAAAAGAAAGAGATAGAGATAGATACAACGGTAAATTGAAACCGTAATCCAGGTCAAAATTAAAAACCAGTAAAGGCGAGTACAAAAATAAACGGTGCTAAGGCACAGGTAGCTACTAATTACGGGATGAAAATAATTATTAGGTTTACGACATTTAATGTCACAAATCTGGGAAAACCAACCCCAAAGTTAAATTTAACCAACTTATGGTGCTTCTAATTACACAAAAAATAATTAAGTAAGGGTCTACTGTTCTAAGACTAGCAGGTAGTTTTGCCAACTTCGAAGGTATAAAAGCGAACGTAGAGTGAAGAAAGGCAGTAGTCATACTATACCCAACAACGAAGACACCACGGAAATCATGGAGAACACAAACAACAGTCGGGAAATTCTTGCAGCACGATTAAGCGCCGAAGAAATTCGAAGAGTAAGAGAATATTTTCCATCATTCTTGAAAGGCCCTGAGGATGACATGATCGTGCTGCTGGCATACAAATATCTGATGCAGCAGTTCTTCACTCCACAACAAACGAAAAATACGCCTCTTAAGAAAAGTGAAGACGAGGAAGGATCATTTACAAGGGGCTTCAAGACCCAAAATATAGGAATCGCACATTGTATTCCAAAGTCATTTGGATACAATAGTCACGTTACTCTTACGGAAGGCAGTAGTCATACTATACCCAACAACGAAGTCACCACGGAAATCATGGAGAACACAAACAAAAGTCGGGAAATTCTTGCAGCACGATTAAGCGCCGAAGAAATTCGACGAGTAAGAGAATATTTTCCATCGTTCCTGAAAGGGCCAGAGGATGACACGATGGTGCTGCTGGCATACAAATATCTGATGCAGCAGTTCTTCACTCCACAACAAACGAAAAATACGCCTGTTAAGAAAAGTGAAGACGAGGAAGGATCATTTACAAGGGGCTTCAAGACCCAAAATATAGGAATCGCACATTGTATTCCAAAGTCATTTGGATACAATAGTCACGTTACTCTTACGGAAGGCAGTAGTCATACTATACCCAACAACGAAGTCACCACGGAAATCATGGAGAACACAAACAAAAGTCGGGAAATTCTTGCAGCACGATTAAGCGCCGAAGAAATTCGAAGAGTAAGAGAATATTTTCCATCATTCCTGAAAGGGCCAGAGGATGACACGATGGTGCTGCTGGCATACAAATATCTGATGCAGCAGTTCTTCACTCCACAACAAACGAAAAATACGCCTCTTAAGAAAAGTGAAGACGAGGAAGGATCATTTACAAGGGGCTTCAAGACCCAAAATATAGGAATCGCACATTGTATTCCAAAGTCATTTGGATACAATAGTCACGTTACTCTTACGGAAGGCAGTAGTCATACTATACCCAACAACGAAGTCACCACGGAAATCATGGAGAACACAAACAAAAGTCGGGAAATTCTTGCAGCACGATTAAGCGCCGAAGAAATTCGACGAGTAAGAGAATATTTTCCATCGTTCCTGAAAGGGCCAGAGGATGACATGATCGTGCTGATGGGATACAAATATCTGCTGCACCAGTTCTTCACTCCACAACATACGAAAAACACGCCTGTTAAGAAAACTGAAAACAAAGAAGGATCCAATACAAACTCCGTACAGGACCAACATGAGGAAAATTCTCAATACTCTATCTCTGCAAAGTTCGCTACCTACGGCTGGAGAAGGATATACTAGCTTCTAAATGATGTAAATTCAAAATAAATAAAAGACGAACCTGAAACTGAATAAATACATGTTTTTTCTTCATTAAATTTAATTTCAAATCGATTCTGCATAGGTTATCTGGAGATTTAAATCAGCAAGACAAAATATATCTGACGAAGTGATTTTCACTCAGCGGTGTCTAATAATTGCTCTGCGCCATGAAAATGAGCATCCCCGTCGAATTAGGAGTTTTGGACCCAAACGACTATTCTTCGTCGGATCTCCACAAAGCTGTCATTTATTATTATTTGTTCCGAGGTCTTGAAATTGAAGCTAACCCGTTTTTATACCCTATCCTAAGGGTATATTAAGTTTGACACATAGTTTGTAACATAGAGAACCATTAAAGATAGACCCAAAAAAGTATATATGTATGTAAATGATCAGCATCAATAGCCGATTCGATTAAGCCATGTCCGTCCGTCCGTCTGTCCGTCCGTCCGTATGTCACCAGTTTTTGGGCCTTAAATTTTGAGCTAGGTTGATGAAATTTTATATACAAGTGTAAAAATTTTTTAAATCCGCCAACTGACACGCCCACTTTTCACAAAAATTATTTTTTTTCACTATTTTCATATGAAACTCGAAAAAATTTACTTGAGCAAATATGTAGATATTCACTTAATCTACAAATCGTCTATACATTGCATATGGTCACGCCCACTTTTTAGGGGCGTTTACTTCAAAAATTAATTTTCGATTAAAAATATTAGTTTATGGGACAAAATAGAAAATTTGTGAATACATTTTCCACCGCCCACTGACACGACCAAATAAGATAGGGATAAGATACGATTCGCTCCAGGCGGATTGTAGAAATTTTCACTGGTTCGAATATGCATTCAACCTCCTCTCAAGAAAAAGGAATAGGCACGTAATTATAAAAAAATTATATATATTATATTATGTAGTACTTTCCATTTATTACGCCAAAGTTGTAAATCAGAAGAAAAAGAAAGAGATAGAGATAGATACAACGGTGAATTGAAACCGTTATCCAGGTCAAAATTAAAAACCAGTAAAGGCGAGTACAAAAATAAACGGTGCTAAGGCACAGGTAGCTACTAATTACGGGATGAAAATAATTATTAGGTTTACGACATTTAATGTCACAAATCTGGGAAAACCAACCCCAAAGTTAAATTTAACCAACTTATGGTGCTTCCAATTACACAAAAAATAATTAAGTAAGGGTCTACTGTTCTAAGACTAGCAGGTAGTTTTGCCAACTTCGAAGGTATAAAAGCGAACGTAGAGTGAAGAAAGGCAGTAGTCATACTATACCCAACAACGAAGACACCACGGAAATCATGGAGAACACAAACAACAGTCGGGAAATTCTTGCAGCACGATTAAGCGCCGAAGAAATTCGAAGAGTAAGAGAATATTTTCCATCATTCTTGAAAGGCCCTGAGGATGACATGATCGTGCTGCTGGCACACAAATATCTGATGCAGCAGTTCTTCACTCCACAACAAACGAAAAATACGCCTCTTAAGAAAAGTGAAGACGAGGAAGGATCATTTACAAGGGGCTTCAAGACCCAAAATATAGGAATCGCACATTGTATTCCAAAGTCATTTGGATACAATAGTCACGTTACTCTTACGGAAGGCAGTAGTCATACTATACCCAACAACGAAGTCACCACGGAAATCATGGAGAACACAAACAAAAGTCGGGAAATTCTTGCAGCACGATTAAGCGCCGAAGAAATTCGAAGAGTAAGAGAATATTTTCCATCATTCCTGAAAGGGCCAGAGGATGACACGATGGTGCTGCTGGCATACAAATATCTGATGCAGCAGTTCTTCACTCCACAACAAACGAAAAATACGCCTCTTAAGAAAAGTGAAGACGAGGAAGGATCATTTACAAGGGGCTTCAAGACCCAAAATATAGGAATCGCACATTGTATTCCAAAGTCATTTGGATACAATAGTCACGTTACTCTTACGGAAGGCAGTAGTCATACTATACCCAACAACGAAGTCACCACGGAAATCATGGAGAACACAAACAAAAGTCGGGAAATTCTTGCAGCACGATTAAGCGCCGAAGAAATTCGACGAGTAAGAGAATATTTTCCATCGTTCCTGAAAGGGCCAGAGGATGACACGATGGTGCTGCTGGCATACAAATATCTGATGCAGCAGTTCTTCACTCCACAACAAACGAAAAATACGCCTCTTAAGAAAAGTGAAGACGAGGAAGGATCATTTACAAGAGGCTTCAAGACCCAAAATATAGGAATCGCACATTGTATTCCAAAGTCATTTGGATACAATAGTCACGTTACTCTTAGGGAAGGCAGTAGTCATACTATACCCAACAACGAAGTCACCACGGAAATCATGGAGAACACAAACAAAGGCGGGAAATTCTTGCAGCACGATTAAGCGCCGAAGAAATTCGACGAGTAAGAGAATATTTTCCATCGTTCCTGAAAGGGCCAGAGGATGACACGATGGTGCTGCTGGCATACAAATATCTGATGCAGCAGTTCTTCACTCCACAACAAACGAAAAATACGCCTCTTAAGAAAAGTGAAGACGAGGAAGGATCATTTACAAGGGGCTTCAAGACCCAAAATATAGGAATCGCACATTGTATTCCAAAGTCATTTGGATACAATAGTCACGTTACTCTTAGGGAAGGCAGTAGTCATACTATACCCAACAACGAAGTCACCACGGAAATCATGGAGAACACAAACAAAAGTCGGGAAATTCTTGCAGCACGATTAAGCGCCGAAGAAATTCGACGAGTAAGAGAATATTTTCCATCGTTCCTGAAAGGGCCAGAGGATGACACGATGGTGCTGCTGGCATACAAATATCTGATGCAGCAGTTCTTCACTCCACAACAAACGAAAAATACGCCTGTTAAGAAAAGTGAAGACGAGGAAGGATCATTTACAAGGGGCTTCAAGACCCAAAATATAGGAATCGCACATTGTATTCCAAAGTCATTTGGATACAATAGTCACGTTACTCTTACGGAAGGCAGTAGTCATACTATACCCAACAAC
This sequence comes from Chalcosyrphus nemorum, assembly GCA_949716465.1. Lineage (NCBI taxonomy): Eukaryota > Metazoa > Arthropoda > Insecta > Diptera > Syrphidae > Chalcosyrphus > Chalcosyrphus nemorum. Next base: position 73,990,183 of record OX454333.1, read on the forward strand.
GAAGTCACCACGGAAATCATGGAGAACACAAACAAAAGTCGGGAAATTCTTGCAGCACGATTAAGTGCCGAAGAAATTCGACGAGTAAGAGAATATTTTCCATCGTTCCTGAAAGGGCCAGAGGATGACATGATCGTGCTGATGGGATACAAATATCTGCTGCACCAGTTCTTCACTCCACAACATACGAAAAACACGCCTGTTAAGAAAACTGAAAACAAAGAAGGATCCAATACAAACTCCGTACAGGACCAACATGAGGAAAATTCTCAATACTCTATCTCTGCAAAGTTCGCTACCTACGGCTGGAGAAGGATATACTAGCTTCTAAATGATGTAAATTCAAAATAAATAAAAGACGAACCTGAAACTGAATAAATACATGTTTTTTCTTCATTAAATTTAATTTCAAATCGATTCTGCATAGGTTATCTGGAGATTTAAATCAGCAAGACAAAATATATCTGACGAAGTGATTTTCACTCAGCGGTGTCTAATAATTGCTCTGCGCCATGAAAATGAGCATCCCCGTCGAATTAGGAGTTTTGGACCCAAACGACTATTCTTCGTCGGATCTCCACAAAGCTGTCATTTGTTATTATTTGTTCCGAGGTCTTGAAATTGAAGCTAACCCGTTTTTATACCCTATCCTAAGGGTATATTAAGTTTGACACATAGTTTGTAACATAGAGAAATATTAAAGATAGACCCAAAAAAGTATATATATATGTAAATGATCAGCATCAATAGCCGATTCGATTAAGCCATGTCCGTCTATCCGTCTGTCCGTCCGTATGTCACCAGTTTTTGGGCCTTAAATTTTGAGCTAGGTTGATGAAATTTTATATACAAGTGTAAAAATTTTTAAAATCCGCCAACTGACACGCCCACTTTTCACAAAAATTAACTTTTTTCACTATTTTCATATGAAACTCGAAAAAACTTACTTGAGCAAATATGTAGATATTCACTTAATCTACAAATCGTCTATACATTGCATATGGTCACGCCCACTTTTTAGGGGCGTTTACTTCAAAAATTAATTTTCGATTAAAAATATTAGTTTATGGGACAAAATAGAAAATTTGTGAATACATTTTCCACCGCCCACTGACACGACCAAATAAGATAGGGATAAGATACGATTCGCTCCAGGCGGATTGTAGCACTTTTCACTGGTTCGAATATGCATTCAACCTCCTCTCAAGAGTAAAAAAAGTAATTATAAAAAATTATATATATTATATTATGCAGTACTTTCCTGTTATTACGCCAAAGTTGTAAATCAGAAGAAAAAGAAAGAGATAGAGATAGATACAACGGTAAATTGAAACCGTAATCCAGGTCAAAATTAAAAACCAGTAAAGGCGAGTACAAAAATAAACGGTGCTAAGGCACAGGTAGCTACTAATTACGGGATGAAAATAATTATTAGGTTTACGACATTTAATGTCACAAATCTGGGAAAACCAACCCCAAAGTTAAATTTAACCAACTTATGGTGCTTCTAATTACACAAAAAATAATTAAGTAAGGGTCTACTGTTCTAAGACTAGCAGGTAGTTTTGCCAACTTCGAAGGTATATACCCAACAACGAAGACACCACGGACATCATGGAGAACACAAACAACAGTCGGGAAATTCTTGCAGCACGATTAAGCGCCGAAGAAATTCGAAGAGTAAGAGAATATTTTCCATCATTCTTGAAAGGCCCTGAGGATGACATGATCGTGCTGCTGGCACACAAATATCTGATGCAGCAGTTCTTCACTCCACAACAAACGAAAAATACGCCTGTTAAGAAAAGTGAAGACGAGGAAGGATCATTTACAAGGGGCTTCAAGACCCAAAATATAGGAATCGCACATTGTATTCCAAAGTCATTTGGATACAATAGTCACGTTACTCTTACGGAAGGCAGTAGTCATACTATACCCAACAACGAAGTCACCACGGAAATCATGGAGAACACAAACAAAAGTCGGGAAATTCTTGCAGCACGATTAAGCGCCGAAGAAATTCGAAGAGTAAGAGAATATTTTCCATCATTCCTGAAAGGGCCAGAGGATGACACGATGGTGCTGCTGGCATACAAATATCTGATGCAGCAGTTCTTCACTCCACAACAAACGAAAAATACGCCTCTTAAGAAAAGTGAAGACGAGGAAGGATCATTTACAAGGGGCTTCAAGACCCAAAATATAGGAATCGCACATTGTATTCCAAAGTCATTTGGATACAATAGTCACGTTACTCTTACGGAAGGCAGTAGTCATACTATACCCAACAACGAAGTCACCACGGAAATCATGGAGAACACAAACAAAAGTCGGGAAATTCTTGCAGCACGATTAAGCGCCGAAGAAATTCGACGAGTAAGAGAATATTTTCCATCGTTCCTGAAAGGGCCAGAGGATGACACGATGGTGCTGCTGGCATACAAATATCTGATGCAGCAGTTCTTCACTCCACAACAAACGAAAAATACGCCTCTTAAGAAAAGTGAAGACGAGGAAGGATCATTTACAAGAGGCTTCAAGACCCAAAATATAGGAATCGCACATTGTATTCCAAAGTCATTTGGATACAATAGTCACGTTACTCTTAGGGAAGGCAGTAGTCATACTATACCCAACAACGAAGTCACCACGGAAATCATGGAGAACACAAACAAAGGCGGGAAATTCTTGCAGCACGATTAAGCGCCGAAGAAATTCGACGAGTAAGAGAATATTTTCCATCGTTCCTGAAAGGGCCAGAGGATGACACGATGGTGCTGCTGGCATACAAATATCTGATGCAGCAGTTCTTCACTCCACAACAAACGAAAAATACGCCTCTTAAGAAAAGTGAAGACGAGGAAGGATCATTTACAAGGGGCTTCAAGACCCAAAATATAGGAATCGCACATTGTATTCCAAAGTCATTTGGATACAATAGTCACGTTACTCTTAGGGAAGGCAGTAGTCATACTATACCCAACAACGAAGTCACCACGGAAATCATGGAGAACACAAACAAAAGTCGGGAAATTCTTGCAGCACGATTAAGCGCCGAAGAAATTCGACGAGTAAGAGAATATTTTCCATCGTTCCTGAAAGGGCCAGAGGATGACATGATCGTGCTGATGGGATACAAATATCTGCTGCACCAGTTCTTCACTCCACAACATACGAAAAACACGCCTGTTAAGAAAACTGAAAACAAAGAAGGATCCAATACAAACTCCGTACAGGACCAACATGAGGAAAATTCTCAATACTCTATCTCTGCAAAGTTCGCTACCTACGGCTGGAGAAGGATATACTAGCTTCTAAATGATGTAAATTCAAAATAAATAAAAGACGAACCTGAAACTGAATAAATACATGTTTTTTCTTCATTAAATTTAATTTCAAATCGATTCTGCATAGGTTATCTGGAGATTTAAATCAGCAAGACAAAATATATCTGACGAAGTGATTTTCACTCAGCGGTGTCTAATAATTGCTCTGCGCCATGAAAATGAGCATCCCCGTCGAATTAGGAGTTTTGGACCCAGTTACTTTGCCAAACGACTATTCTTCGTCGGATCTCCACAAAGCTGTCATTTATTATTATTTGTTCCGAGGTCTTGAAATTGAAGCTAACCCGTTTTTATACCCTATCCTAAGGGTATATTAAGTTTGACACATAGTTTGTAACATAGAGAACCATTAAAGATAGACCCAAAAAAGTATATATGTATGTAAATGATCAGCATCAATAGCCGATTCGATTAAGCCATGTCCGTCCGTCCGTCTGTCCGTCCGTCCGTCCGTATGTCACCAGTTTTTGGGCCTTAAATTTTGAGCTAGGTTGATGAAATTTTATATACAAGTGTAAAAATTTTTAAAATCCGCCAACTGACACGCCCACTTTTCACAAAAATTATTTTTTTTCACTATTTTCATATGAAACTCGAAAAAATTTACTTGAGCAAATATGTAGATATTCACTTAATCTACAAATCGTCTATACATTGCATATGGTCACGCCCACTTTTTAGGGGCGTTTACTTCAAAAATTAATTTTCGATTAAAAATATTAGTTTATGGGACAAAATAGAAAATTTGTGAATACATTTTCCACCGCCCACTGACACGACCAAATAAGATAGGGATAAGATACGATTCGCTCCAGGCGGATTGTAGCACTTTTCACTGGTTCGAATATGCATTCAACCTCCTCTCAAGAAAAAGGAATAGGCACGTGATTATTAGATTATGCAGTACTTTCCTGTTATTACGCCAAAGTTGTAAATCAGAAGAAAAAGAAAGAGATAGAGATAGATACAACGGTGAATTGAAACCGTAATCCAGGTCAAAATTAAAAACCAGTAAAGGCGAGTACAAAAATAAACGGTGCTAAGGCACAGGTAGCTACTAATTACGGGATGAAAATAATTATTAGGTTTACGACATTTAATGTCACAAATCTGGGAAAACCAACCCCAAAGTTAAATTTAACCAACTTATGGTGCTTCTAATTACACAAAAAATAATTAAGTAAGGGTCTACTGTTCTAAGACTAGCAGGTAGTTTTGCCAACTTCGAAGGTATAAAAGCGAACGTAGAGTGAAGAAAGGCAGTAGTCATACTATACCCAACAACGAAGACACCACGGAAATCATGGAGAACACAAACAACAGTCGGGAAATTCTTGCAGCACGATTAAGCGCCGAAGAAATTCGAAGAGTAAGAGAATATTTTCCATCATTCTTGAAAGGCCCTGAGGATGACATGATCGTGCTGCTGGCACACAAATATCTGATGCAGCAGTTCTTCACTCCACAACAAACGAAAAATACGCCTCTTAAGAAAAGTGAAGACGAGGAAGGATCATTTACAAGGGGCTTCAAGACCCAAAATATAGGAATCGCACATTGTATTCCAAAGTCATTTGGATACAATAGTCACGTTACTCTTACGGAAGGCAGTAGTCATACTATACCCAACAACGAAGTCACCACGGAAATCATGGAGAACACAAACAAAAGTCGGGAAATTCTTGCAGCACGATTAAGCGCCGAAGAAATTCGACGAGTAAGAGAATATTTTCCATCGTTCCTGAAAGGGCCAGAGGATGACACGATGGTGCTGCTGGCATACAAATATCTGATGCAGCAGTTCTTCACTCCACAACAAACGAAAAATACGCCTGTTAAGAAAAGTGAAGACGAGGAAGGATCATTTACAAGGGGCTTCAAGACCCAAAATATAGGAATCGCACATTGTATTCCAAAGTCATTTGGATACAATAGTCACGTTACTCTTACGGAAGGCAGTAGTCATACTATACCCAACAACGAAGTCACCACGGAAATCATGGAGAACACAAACAAAAGTCGGGAAATTCTTGCAGCACGATTAAGCGCCGAAGAAATTCGACGAGTAAGAGAATATTTTCCATCGTTCCTGAAAGGGCCAGAGGATGACACGATGGTGCTGCTGGCATACAAATATCTGATGCAGCAGTTCTTCACTCCACAACAAACGAAAAATACGCCTCTTAAGAAAAGTGAAGACGAGGAAGGATCATTTACAAGGGGCTTCAAGACCCAAAATATAGGAATCGCACATTGTATTCCAAAGTCATTTGGATACAATAGTCACGTTACTCTTACGGAAGGCAGTAGTCATACTATACCCAACAACGAAGTCACCACGGAAATCATGGAGAACACAAACAAAAGTCGGGAAATTCTTGCAGCACGATTAAGCGCCGAAGAAATTCGACGAGTAAGAGAATATTTTCCATCGTTCCTGAAAGGGCCAGAGGATGACACGATGGTGCTGCTGGCATACAAATATCTGATGCAGCAGTTCTTCACTCCACAACAAACGAAAAATACGCCTGTTAAGAAAAGTGAAGACGAGGAAGGATCATTTACAAGGGGCTTCAAGACCCAAAATATAGGAATCGCACATTGTATTCCAAAGTCATTTGGATACAATAGTCACGTTACTCTTACGGAAGGCAGTAGTCATACTATACCCAACAACGAAGTCACCACGGAAATCATGGAGAACACAAACAAAAGTCGGGAAATTCTTGCAGCACGATTAAGCGCCGAAGAAATTCGACGAGTAAGAGAATATTTTCCATCGTTCCTGAAAGGGCCAGAGGATGACACGATGGTGCTGCTGGCATACAAATATCTGATGCAGCAGTTCTTCACTCCACAACAAACGAAAAATACGCCTCTTAAGAAAAGTGAAGACGAGGAAGGATCATTTACAAGGGGCTTCAAGACCCAAAATATAGGAATCGCACATTGTATTCCAAAGTCATTTGGATACAATAGTCACGTTACTCTTACGGAAGGCAGTAGTCATACTATACCCAACAACGAAGTCACCACGGAAATCATGGAGAACACAAACAAAAGTCGGGAAATTCTTGCAGCACGATTAAGCGCCGAAGAAATTCGACGAGTAAGAGAATATTTTCCATCGTTCCTGAAAGGGCCAGAGGATGACACGATGGTGCTGCTGGCATACAAATATCTGATGCAGCAGTTCTTCACTCCACAACAAACGAAAAATACGCCTGTTAAGAAAAGTGAAGACGAGGAAGGATCATTTACAAGGGGCTTCAAGACCCAAAATATAGGAATCGCACATTGTATTCCAAAGTCATTTGGATACAATAGTCACGTTACTCTTACGGAAGGCAGTAGTCATACTATACCCAACAACGAAGTCACCACGGAAATCATGGAGAACACAAACAAAAGTCGGGAAATTCTTGCAGCACGATTAAGCGCCGAAGAAATTCGACGAGTAAGAGAATATTTTCCATCGTTCCTGAAAGGGCCAGAGGATGACACGATGGTGCTGCTGGCATACAAATATCTGATGCAGCAGTTCTTCACTCCACAACAAACGAAAAATACGCCTCTTAAGAAAAGTGAAGACGAGGAAGGATCATTTACAAGGGGCTTCAAGACCCAAAATATAGGAATCGCACATTGTATTCCAAAGTCATTTGGATACAATAGTCACGTTACTCTTACGGAAGGCAGTAGTCATACTATACCCAACAACGAAGTCACCACGGAAATCATGGAGAACACAAACAAAAGTCGGGAAATTCTTGCAGCACGATTAAGCGCCGAAGAAATTCGACGAGTAAGAGAATATTTTCCATCGTTCCTGAAAGGGCCAGAGGATGACACGATGGTGCTGCTGGCATACAAATATCTGATGCAGCAGTTCTTCACTCCACAACAAACGAAAAATACGCCTGTTAAGAAAAGTGAAGACGAGGAAGGATCATTTACAAGGGGCTTCAAGACCCAAAATATAGGAATCGCACATTGTATTCCAAAGTCATTTGGATACAATAGTCACGTTACTCTTACGGAAGGCAGTAGTCATACTATACCCAACAACGAAGTCACCACGGAAATCATGGAGAACACAAACAAAAGTCGGGAAATTCTTGCAGCACGATTAAGCGCCGAAGAAATTCGACGAGTAAGAGAATATTTTCCATCGTTCCTGAAAGGGCCAGAGGATGACACGATGGTGCTGCTGGCATACAAATATCTGATGCAGCAGTTCTTCACTCCACAACAAACGAAAAATACGCCTCTTAAGAAAAGTGAAGACGAGGAAGGATCATTTACAAGGGGCTTCAAGACCCAAAATATAGGAATCGCACATTGTATTCCAAAGTCATTTGGATACAATAGTCACGTTACTCTTACGGAAGGCAGTAGTCATACTATACCCAACAACGAAGTCACCACGGAAATCATGGAGAACACAAACAAAAGTCGGGAAATTCTTGCAGCACGATTAAGCGCCGAAGAAATTCGACGAGTAAGAGAATATTTTCCATCGTTCCTGAAAGGGCCAGAGGATGACACGATGGTGCTGCTGGCATACAAATATCTGATGCAGCAGTTCTTCACTCCACAACAAACGAAAAATACGCCTCTTAAGAAAAGTGAAGACGAGGAAGGATCATTTACAAGGGGCTTCAAGACCCAAAATATAGGAATCGCACATTGTATTCCAAAGTCATTTGGATACAATAGTCACGTTACTCTTACGGAAGGCAGTAGTCATACTATACCCAACAACGAAGTCACCACGGAAATCATGGAGAACACAAACAAAAGTCGGGAAATTCTTGCAGCACGATTAAGTGCCGAAGAAATTCGACGAGTAAGAGAATATTTTCCATCGTTCCTGAAAGGGCCAGAGGATGACATGATCGTGCTGATGGGATACAAATATCTGCTGCACCAGTTCTTCACTCCACAACATACGAAAAACACGCCTGTTAAGAAAACTGAAAACAAAGAAGGATCCAATACAAACTCCGTACAGGACCAACATGAGGAAAATTCTCAATACTCTATCTCTGCAAAGTTCGCTACCTACGGCTGGAGAAGGATATACTAGCTTCTAAATGATGTAAATTCAAAATAAATAAAAGACGAACCTGAAACTGAATAAATACATGTTTTTTCTTCATTAAATTTAATTTCAAATCGATTCTGCATAGGTTATCTGGAGATTTAAATCAGCAAGACAAAATATATCTGACGAAGTGATTTTCACTCAGCGGTGTCTAATAATTGCTCTGCGCCATGAAAATGAGCATCCCCGTCGAATTAGGAGTTTTGGACCCAGTTACTTTGCCAAACGACTATTCTTCGTCGGATCTCCACAAAGCTGTCATTTATTATTATTTGTTCCGAGGTCTTGAAATTGAAGCTAACCTGTTTTTATACCCTATCCTAAGGGTATATTAAGTTTGACACATAGTTTGTAACATAGAGAACCATTAAAGATAGACCCAAAAAAGTATATATGTATGTAAATGATCAGCATCAATAGCCGATTCGATTAAGCCATGTCCGTCCGTCCGTCTGTCCGTCCGTCCGTCCGTATGTCACCAGTTTTTGGGCCTTAAATTTTGAGCTAGGTTGATGAAATTTTATATACAAGTGTAAAAATTTTTAAAATCCGCCAACTGACACGCCCACTTTTCACAAAAATTATTTTTTTTCACTATTTTCATATGAAACTCGAAAAAATTTACTTGAGCAAATATGTAGATATTCACTTAATCTACAAATCGTCTATACATTGCATATGGTCACGCCCACTTTTTAGGGGCGTTTACTTCAAAAATTAATTTTCGATTAAAAATATTAGTTTATGGGACAAAATAGAAAATTTGTGAATACATTTTCCACCGCCCACTGACACGACCAAATAAGATAGGGATAAGATACGATTCGCTCCAGGCGGATTGTAGCACTTTTCACTGGTTCGAATATGCATTCAACCTCCTCTCAAGAAAAAGGAATAGGCACGTGATTATTAGATTATGCAGTACTTTCCTGTTATTACGCCAAAGTTGTAAATCAGAAGAAAAAGAAAGAGATAGAGATAGATACAACGGTGAATTGAAACCGTAATCCAGGTCAAAATTAAAAACCAGTAAAGGCGAGTACAAAAATAAACGGTGCTAAGGCACAGGTAGCTACTAATTACGGGATGAAAATAATTATTAGGTTTACGACATTTAATGTCACAAATCTGGGAAAACCAACCCCAAAGTTAAATTTAACCAACTTATGGTGCTTCTAATTACACAAAAAATAATTAAGTAAGGGTCTACTGTTCTAAGACTAGCAGGTAGTTTTGCCAACTTCGAAGGTATAAAAGCGAACGTAGAGTGAAGAAAGGCAGTAGTCATACTATACCCAACAACGAAGACACCACGGAAATCATGGAGAACACAAACAACAGTCGGGAAATTCTTGCAGCACGATTAAGCGCCGAAGAAATTCGAAGAGTAAGAGAATATTTTCCATCATTCTTGAAAGGCCCTGAGGATGACATGATCGTGCTGCTGGCACACAAATATCTGATGCAGCAGTTCTTCACTCCACAACAAACGAAAAATACGCCTCTTAAGAAAAGTGAAGACGAGGAAGGATCATTTACAAGGGGCTTCAAGACCCAAAATATAGGAATCGCACATTGTATTCCAAAGTCATCTGGATACAATAGTCACGTTACTCTTAGGGAAGGCAGTAGTCATACTATACCCAACAACGAAGTCACCACGGAAATCATGGAGAACACAAACAAAAGTCGGGAAATTCTTGCAGCACGATTAAGTGCCGAAGAAATTCGACGAGTAAGAGAATATTTTCCATCGTTCCTGAAAGGGCCAGAGGATGACACGATGGTGCTGCTGGCATACAAATATCTGATGCAGCAGTTCTTCACTCCACAACATACGAAAAACACGCCTGTTAAGAAAACTGAAAACAAAGAAGGATCCAATACAAACTCCGTACAGGACCAACATGAGGAAAATTCTCAATACTCTATCTCTGCAAAGTTCGCTACCTACGGCTGGAGAAGGATATACTAGCTTCTAAGATGTAAATTCAAAATAAATAAAAGACGAACCTGAAACTGAATAAATACATGTTTTTTCTTCATTAAATTTAATTTCAAATCGATTCTGCATAGGTTATCTGGAGATTTAAATCAGCAAGACAAAATATATCTGACGAAGTGATTTTCACTCAGCGGTGTCTAATAATTGCTCTGCGCCATGAAAATAAGCATCCCCGTCGAATGAGGAGTTTTGGACCCAGTTACTTTGCCAAACGACTATTCTTCGTCGGATCTCCACAAAGCTGTCATTTGTTATTATTTTCTCCGAGGTCTTGAAATTGTAACTATCAACTGTGAGGTTTTACCCATGTTTTTGAACAGATAATTTTTTGTTTGTTGATACTTCGTCTTATCCTCATTCACTTTAAGACTACTTGCCTGCTTTTCAATAGCCGCACGACGGCCTTCTGAGATCTACCGTAAGACGACGAATCCGAATTCCATAGTTTCCTTTCTTCACTGCGACACGGAGTACATCACTGCCAAAGCCATCAAAAACAACAGCGGTGATAGTATGCATTCCTCTGACAGCTTACCATTTTGGAAGAAGTGACACTTACTGCTTGATTGATGCCAATCCTGCGCAGCGCATTGCTCGAGTATGATCCATAATGTACTCATGTGGAGTTAAATCTAAGGTTAGGTTAGGTTAGGTGGATGGGTGCCTTGTGACCAGAAGGTCACTGCTCACATAGACCCACAATCCATTGTGCCCAATCATTTAACCCTGGGAACGCTGTAATAAGGTTCGCTGTTGGAACCACCCAGATAGTAATATAAATCTCAGGAGATCCACCAGCTCAACATTTCCTAAGTCCTCCAGCTCGGAGAAGAAATGACTGCCAAGCGTTCTCTTTCTTCTAACAGATAGGGCAGGACAGTCACACAGCAGGTGACGAAACGAAACGAAAGTTTCGATTTCTTCTTCGTCTCTGCAGCTTCTACAATAGTCATTATGCAGCGGTAATTACGCCAGAAACGGCCCGTGCGTTATGACGACTGAGTTTAACCAGAGTTGATGATCTCTTCTTGCTAAAGGCCGGCCATAGAGCTCTAGCCGTTACGCATGTATCCAGATGAATCCAGCGTCTGTTTGCACGATCGATGGCTTCATCTTCTACTTTTTTCTTTTAAGAACTGACTGGGGCTGCTACAAAGGGAAGGGCCCGCGATATGTGCAGTGTCGACCCTTTCCTAGCAAACTCATCCGCTCTCACCAGCCTCGACCGAGTTATAGCAGAGTCCAGAGTCTTAATGGCTGCCTGGCTGTCAATATAGACAGTTATAGTTTTTCCGAAGATATTACTCTCACGTATAATTTCAGCAGCCTGCGTAATGGCAGTGACTTCGGCTTGAAAGACTTCTAAAGGAGCAGTTTATTCCTAGGGCTCCTGTAGCACTGTTCATCTTAGAACCGTTGGTATAGAATGCCAACTCCTTTTTCTTTTTAGTCCTCCAGTTCTTCCAGTAACTTATGTCAGGAATCCTCGCATTGAATCTCCTTTTGAATGTTAACATCGGGTTCATGGGATTGTTTCCGTCAATCCATTGGTAGCCTCCCATCGGGACAGAATAGAGGCGTGTTCCAGTTTAGTTTTGAGTGAGAGTTAAATCTAAAATCTTTAGTTTTTGCTGGGGGTGCGGATTTGACAATTCGTTGCTTCGGAATACTCATTCGAATTCGAGATTCATTCAGTTTAGAGTGTTCAAATCTTAGGTAATTGTTGATTCATCTACAATCTCCTCCAGACAATATTTTTGACTTCTCAGTTTGTTATTACTGATTTGTATACAATTAATTCTCTATTTTATTTATGATTACACTTTCCTTAGCTTGCTTCTAATTTACTCTTACCAAATGAAATTTATTTACTTAATCCGTTTGCTTGTTTACAATTCGTGCATAAAATTTATTTTCTAAGAATTCTAGTACGCGCCGCGTCGGTCTTACTTCGTCACTTAACTTTATTTTTTTTTTGTTTTAGTTTATCGTCAATTCTGTAAATAAATTCATTAAACTCATTAAAAAAGAATTCGTACGATTATTGTGCGATGATGGCTTATCGCAAGGTGAGTCACCCTTCAATGGTATAGATTAGGCTAGGGAAATCCATTAGAATTTATTTTTATTTTTTTTTACTTTAATATTTATTTGCGTTGTAAAATATTTATTTATTTTTTTTTTAATTACAGATTTCTCGATGATAGCAATGTACTATCGCCAACAGTAGTAATGGACACACTTCACGTCACGCCAAGCAGCAATAGTATCACAAGTAGCACAGCTCGAGAGCATCGACATCATCACCAGGCGCGTAAGGGAAGCAGCAGTGTACGATCATCTAGATCACCTTCGGCGAATCGTAGTGCTGTCGATCAAAGTAATTAGAACATCTCTCACTCTCTCATCCTCACTCTTCTCTCTAGAGTTTTTGTCTCAGAAAAGAGCACTGATCATTAACGCCAATGTTGTGTTTTTTGTTTTGTTATGTATGCTTTTAGTTTAGTTCTTAAAAACAGTTTGTTTTCGTTATCGTTTTTTTAACATAAAGCAAGTGCGCCAGTTTTTTATCTTTAATATGCACAAAGTTTTACAATTATGATGCATTTTTTTGAGGTTTTTTAAAAAGTGTTTTTGAACGGCAGCATATATTTTGAAAATGTTTTTTCTTTTTTTTAATTTTTTTTTAGTTTCAAACTTGCAACTCTGTGTTTATAGTAAAAATTTGTATTTTTGCTTTTGATATTGTGTTGTGTGCTCACTCGAAAGTCTTCTCTGTGTGATTTTTCGTTTTGGTTTTGGTGTTAAAGACAGAGAAGAATAAAAATCAGAAAAAAGACGAATTGAAAAAAATAAAAATAAAAACTGAAAACTAATGAAATTTTCAATAGTGTCAAGAGAACGGGATCGTGATAGTGCTGAACCGTCTGGTATTTCGTCGACAGTAGGTACTGGAAGTGGCGGTGGTGGCAGTAGCAGTAGTGCTGCAACAGTTGGCACGGTGACTAGTGGAGGAGCAGGTGGCGCTGCCACCTCTACCGCAACTGTTGGCGGTAGTGGCGGTGGTGGTGGTGGTGGAGGAGGAGGAAGTGGCGGTATAAGTGGGTCAGCATCTGGTGCGCTGCGGTTTCGCAATCAAAGTCCGTCGAATCGACGAAGTCGTGAAAGAAATCGCCGAGAATTCAATCGGAGTTACGGATCGGATCAGGGCGGCCTGCTGGCATATGGAGAGTTGCCAATTGAAGGAATGGGATCGATGGAGGACTCTAGATTATCGGGTAAGATTTTTTATTATATTTTTAATTTACCTCTGTGAGTAGAGGGAAGGGTTGGATAAATTAATTTGGAAAGTTTGAATAAAATAAGTAGGTCCTAAAAGAATTTTTAATTTTTGGGTCATCGAAGGAGCTTGAGCTTAAACTTGAGTAAAAAACAAACAAAAAACCCATATAAAAAGTGTCAATTGGATATCCCATATCGTTAAATCCGTCGGAGACTTACTCATAAATTCTAGTCGATGTCATTGAACCTGTTGGTTGCCCTGTTTCACCGTTCACAATATACATATTACCACATCCAAATATACTTAAATAAAATGTTCTACGCCCTTGTCAATAAAGTAGTGAAAAATCATTCACATTACCGACAAGTGGACAACACTTTTCGAACGGATTTAATGACACCAAAGTGTTAATTTCGGTGGATAATTCCCCTTGGTGTATGAGACCTACAGAATAGAAATGTTGCATATCTTTCTATAAATATGAGCATAAATATCTTTTTAATTCCCAAATTTGTGCACACTTCGCCTAATGCAAAATGAAAAGGATTCCAAAAATTTGCCAAAAGAAATGCATTCGAGCCCTTGACATTCCAAGGTCCAAGGTATCTGACTACACTTTGACACGCAAGTGGATCATAAACGATCCAAATTAGAAATTCAACTTCGGGTCGTTTGACACGTTCACTCCCCTCAAGCTTAAATTCACCCATAAACGATTCTGTGTTGTGACGTTTCAGCAAAATTAAATGGGACCTCACCCATAGAAGTGCAATTTCGGGCATAACATTTGACAGCTCTGGTTGCAACCATTTTGTAGATGCACTATGTACAATTAGTTTTTGTTAATGGAATAACAACTTGCAAAAAATATTTTGTTTAAAATGAATGAAAAAGATAACCGTTTCAAATTTTTAAAGAAACGAGACTTAAACCGCGTTCTCACTGGACGATATCTTGAGGTTTTGCCAAATCTCTCCAAATCTCTGAGATTTCGCATCCATTTTCTATGTATTGAAATCTCGTGCTTTCGCCAAAACCTCCTCGAAATCTCGTTGAGTTCAGCTTTCTATGAGAGGTTGTCAAACTGAACAAACCTAAGCGTGAACTTCCGTTTATTTGGGTGTTCATTTTTAAACGTCAAAATATTATATGGGAAAACAGCTGTAGCTTAGTGTTGGGACCTCTATATTTTTTATTTAGCTTATGCATTACTTACATACATATAAATTGTATGCATTGTTTTTATTTGTATGTTGCACTTATGGTATGTTTCAAAAACCGATCACTTTTTGGTTTCCGAATTTGCCTATTCTCAAGTCCCAACACTGATAGCGGCAGTCAACAAACAGCTGTACGTTTGTTTGTTTCCCGCCACTTAAAAATGGACAGACAATGACATTTGAAATCATCTCAACGGTTTACGAGATTTCAGCAAAAGTTCATCGAAATCTCGAGATTTCGCTTCAGTGAGGACGCAGTATTTTTTTTTATATATAATTTGTTTGTTGCATTTGTGGTATGGTTCAAAAATCGACCACTTTTTGGTTTTTCCCACTCTTAAATTTCAGTGACTCTGTACTGCACAGTCCAACACAGAAAATTACAGGCTTTTGGGTTCAAGGAGAACAAATATCGTTCAAAAGTGTTCCTTCTTTTTGTTCAATGAGTCTGTACTGCACAGTCCAGCACACTGTTTTCTGCACCTACTTCTGGGGTAGAACATGTTTGTGAGGGAACGAAAATTATTTGCGATTTTATACGTTTGACTGCTAATAAGAAGAATGCTTTGTGATACGTTCTGACTCATTGAACAGGAGGTTGTACTTTTCTGTTCTAATCTGTTCTGATAGTTTTCACAAACTTCTGTTCTGTGATGTGCTACTTTTTCAGTCACTGAACAAAGCTATTCAAAATGATTTCGACTTGGTGGGAACGGCTTACTGAAGTTTCAGCAAAAGTTCATCCAAACCTCGAGATTTCGGTACTATGGAAATATGTTATTTGCCCTAAAAATGAGATACTAAGTTTTGAATTTATGCGTCGATATTTTAATTTGTTGTCGACAGTAATGCCCGATTCACAATACCGCTTTTTCTGCTTCGCTTTGACAATCATTACGGGAACTGTTTTCATGACATCTGTCATTTTCTTTTTTGAATTGTCGGTCAGCTGTATTTTGTTGAATTAAATGGAAAATACGATTTATTATTAAAAAATGACTTACGTTTTTTTTTTTTTCAAAATTTGAATACAAACAAATTCTCACAAACTTCAAAGCGAAGCAAAAGTTCAATTGTTTTGATTTCTGCTTCGCTCTGAGTAATGTTCTTACGTGTATTTACGAGTCTCTTACGTTTGTCAACCGAAAGCAACGCGCTCAAAGAGTGATTGGATACACGCATATCCTATGTTCCAATCTCAGCTTTGTGAATCGGGCATTAGCGCGACGAAAACAACGTCTGAAATGCCATACAATATGTTTTGACGTGTAGGTACGTATAAACTAATAGCAAATAGACAACAGCAATTTATGATTATTTGTTTTACAAAGCAGATGACGTGGTCAGTCCAAAACAATGCCCTTAGTAAGCTGAATTTGTATTAAAAATTTATGAATGTACTTAGAATCAAATAAGTCATATGAATGTATCTAAATATAATTTGTATACCAAAACATTTAAGCCAAAATCACAGAATCTTTTAAGGAACTTAGCTCGAAATTTAAACAATTTAACTTACTCCAGAACAAACTGTAAAACAAAAGTGTTTTTAATTTATTGTAAAAATGTACCTAGACGCCACTGCATTCCGAAAACAGACAGACAGAAAGTAGATACCAGCTACAGCAACAGGTTTATTATGAATCATTCAAAAATATACATAATCATTGCTAACTATTAAAGCCAAACTCAAAGTTTAAATAAATTAATTAAATGACGCACCAAAAGGTGAATTTTTAAGTCCTGGACTTTAAAACAATAAATAGGCAAGCAATTAACCTCGTCTGTCTAGTTTAAAAGTTAACATTTAAGATTCGAAAATGAAAAACTAATTACAAAATTAGTAAATTAAATAAGTACGCATTTGTAGTAGACAGACAAGTGCTATTTGCACTCCGGTAGCAATTAACTAATTAATTTGAGTGGTCTGTAAGACTATGGTATAACAAATTTAAGCAAAATCGATAAAAATGACTGCGCACCAAATCTGATGTGTAGAACACTGGTGTGTTAAGCAATTTAGAAGTCCTTGAAAGTCTCAAATCGGCTATGTGTACAATTGAGCTGTACAAAGGTACTCCATCCATTTGGGAAGTCAATTTGCTGTTAGGGGATATGGCACGTGCTTACTTTGGATTTGTTACAATTTGTTTTCAGCTTTAGGTGTACAGATACACTTCGAACAGAGTGTGTCGTTAGTGGAGTAGTTTAATTCTGATGTTACCACCAACTGTTGTGCGCCAAGTTTGCTAATTATTTAATTGTTTGTCCCATCTATGCGTCTGCGCACTGCCTTTGGAGGCAGCCTAGTTTTGTGCCACCGAATACGAGGTGTTTGTTTGCATTTCAGAACGATATGATTTTTAATGCAGTGGTCCACTGACAAATCGACACTTATCATTTTTTAGGCTCAGGATAAATCCTTGTAGTTCTTACTTACATGAGTAGGAAGGGCTTTCTCATTATTCAGTGAACTAGCATTTATCGAGAGATCTTGAATGATCCTATTTATCCTTTATTTGAACTTTTTAAGGTAAAATAAAATATTTAGTTTCTCTTTTCCTTCCCGTGATTGACGAAATAGATGATGCTTGAAGGTATTCGAGGAGAACTTCATTCTTAAACTTCGCCAGGCAGCCGGCAGCGTTCTCGCTGTTATGTTACGTTCTAAGAGCTCAAAATGAGTTGGACATTCTAAATAGCGATCGTATTTAGTTGAATGTAATTTTAAGTGTCTTTATGCCCACGTCACAAGCTTTAATCAACACACTATCGCCCTACGAAAACGAAAATCTCAGGAGGCTTCTAAGAACGTGGATTTAAATACTTGAAGCACTTCACAACGAATTTAAACACAAAAAAATGGTAAAATTCATCAAGAAAAATTGGTTCTTGTAGGAGGATAATAACATGAAAAATCGCAGCCGCCTCTGAGAAAGAAAGAAAGAACATAAGCATCATTACTATAGATTGACTGATGTGATGTCTGTTTGAAGGTTCATTCACAGCTCAGGGAATAGAAGCTTCCGAATACAAATGAACCAATATTTTCAAATTTTGACATTTGATTAGCAGTATTTTTTTTTATGTAAACGCATAAGTCTTGAAATTGCATTGTTTTTTTTTTACCTAAACAAAGATTGTGAGGTTATAGTACGTTTACACCGCACCCAAATCCAACATTTTAGGAAAAAAAATTCGAAATCCAATTTTGCGTTCCCATTGCAACTTCAGAATTTCAAATGACAGCTAGTGTCAGAGTTGAGAACTGAGCGGTTGCCACGGAGCTTATCAATTTTCTCTTCCCAGAGTTCAACAAAATATTGCTTGTCTGTGACTGTCCATTTCCTTCTTCCTTGCTGATAAATTTTTCGTTGTTCCATTATTTTTACAATAATTACTTGAAATGACTTATTGTTTAGTTGACAGCAGTTTTTTGTTTATTCAGCGGGTTGAAATGTCATTGTTTGACGTGCTTAATTTGTAAACAGGATTGTTCGATTTGACGAACTTACAAATGCAGCGACAAAATTCAGTATTTCGCTGGAACCCAGCATTCTAGAATACAGTCATATTATAAATATTTAGCCTGGAGTATCCATCTGCCAAGTGTGTGTTGTGAATAGGTCTTAGACGTTTACACAAAGCGCTAGTGACGATCCAGACATGATGGTTGTTACAAGACATAATAATATAAGATTGTCGTTCTTAAAGATGAGGCATATAGGGCTGATGCCCGATTGGTCGGGTAGAAGCACTTTCTAATACTACCGTATTGTTAAATAAATGAATACATGTGAGGCCGTAAGCAGGCCATAGAGGGTCATGAAAGCGAAGTAGGGGAACAAATTACATCTAGCAATTAAATATCCAGGTTAGGCTAGCAACATATACATACTTACTGTGCACCATCTTAGAACTGTGCCACAAGTGTTCTTGCGAATCCGTGGGTGGGCACGACTAAAGATCACAGCTGTTGTCAATTTAAAACCAAACTAAAACATCAGCATCTACGTGTTCGAATCAAAATACGCTTCAATCCTAGCATTATGAAAAAGTGCGCTTAAAAAAGTCACTACCCTGCCAAAAACTAACAATGCTAGTAGATATACTCGGGTCAGAGCTATTCTGTTTCGGGGGGATAGCAAAATAATGCAATGGCCGTGTTCAAAGGAAAGATCCTACAATCCGGCGTCAAAAACAAGGTTCCTACACAATCGCAAAAAAAGTTAATAAGAAACCAACAAATGCGAGAACATCAGCACTTGCTTGGCCTCATTGACGAAGTGATTCGAAATCTGCCGGTACTTTCAGAGGTCTACTGGCAGACCCAACAGGGACCTAGCAAAATTGTGACCCTTTTACTCAGAATCACAAGCTCGCCTAAAGAAGAAAATAGAAAGCACCCGCGGTTTTATTAAGGTGCATCCAGATCGAGCAACATTTATTTGTTTCTGAAATGTTTCACTCGGTCTGGACGCTTTGTGAAACATTTATTAAATGTTTATGAAATGTTTCACGTTTTCCATTTTAAATGGGAAAATAATTTTGTTTCTCAAGCTTTACGTGCAGAAAAATAGTGTTAAATTTAAGATTTTTGCATTTCTGAACTCAGGACAAGAACAGGAATCCAATTCTGTGATTTAGTGATTGTGTATCTTTCTGTCCGTGTGTAGGGTAATGGCTCTTTACTGGAACGAATTTGCGATGGTCATTATCATTCACATAGAGGGACGTTTGGACAATGCAGCAATTAACTGCATGTGGAACTCGGCTAGTCGCCTTGATGTGGATGAAACATTGGTACTGTTGAAAAGGCCAACGCTAGAATAGAACATTTTGACAGAGTCTGGCCAATATGTATTGTGTGGTGGAAATAGGGGAAATAGGCCACAGGAGGTGGTGGATGATGATAGACCTGTGTCTGAACCAGGAATGGAGTGTAGGGTTTTTTTTTCACGGATGGTTCCAAAACCATAACACAAAACTGCATTTTTCTGCATTTAAAGGTTGAGAAACAAGATTATGTTCCCAAATAAAAATGGAAAACGTGAAACATTTCATAAACATTTAATAAATGTTTCACAAAGCGTCCAGACCGAGTGAAACATTTCTGAAACATTTATTAAATGTTTATGAAATGTTTATGAAATGTTTCACGAAACAGTGTTTCAGAAATGTTTCACTCGGTCTGGACCCTTAAGAAACATTCTCTACTCTTAATCTTTTGGACGTTTGTCAGACGCTGAGGATAGACCGTAAAAATATTAGTATCAGTAATCCAGTGCAGTTACCATTGAGGGGCACCCATACACTGTGCTATTAATTATTATTGCGTCGAACTTTTCTAAAGAAACAGAGTTTAACATGTTATTGTATAACAGAGCAATGCAAGACGTATTTTAATTTATTTTTATGACATCCGTCTGATAAGCCATTGTTTTTTTTATTTTAGGGTTTACTTTAATAGAAATGCCAGGTCATTGAGTAAAATCTTAATTCTAATCAAATTCCAACTTAATTTTAAAGGTAACGAAGATCTCTGCTATCAATCTTTCGCCTCCGACGAACCCGATGGTAATCCACCAACACTCCTGACCGATAGTAATAAAAAACATCACCGACGTCACGAAAGGACTACTAGCTTACAGGCCATTGATAGATTAAATACAAAAATCCAATGTACAAAAGAATCGATTCGCAAGGAACAAACTGCCAGAGATGGTGAGTACTGTGTACAATCACGTTACTAAGTTATTTCGTCTAATCATTAACCAATCCATTTTTTTATTTTACAGATAACGTCAATGAGTATCTTAAATTAGCAGCTAGTGCTGATAAGCAGCAACTACAACGAATAAAGGTACCTATATACAAAGTTTAAACTTTCAGTCTGAACAAGTAAATTCATAATCTCACACATCTCTTGTCAGGCTGTCTTTGAGAAAAAGAATCAAAAGAGCGCACACACAATTGCCCAGCTGCAGAAAAAACTCGATAGCTATACGAAACGGGCCAAGGATATACAAAATCATCAGTATCATAATAAGAGTCAACATCGACAGCCTAGAGAGGTGTTACGAGATGTTGGTCAGGGCTTAAGGTAAGCAAATTATTTCGAAATTCAGACGTAAATAATATTTTATATCATTTGTTTCTAGAAATGTTGGAGGGAACATTCGAGATGGAATAACTGGGTTTTCTGGTTCTGTGATGTCAAAACCTAGAGAGTTTGCACATTTAATTAAAAATAAATTCGGAAGCGCCGATAATATCAATCAAATGACAGGTAAGTGCTTAAGATTATATGCCTTTAAGTGGGCGGTTTTTTTAGGGAATTTCACCATTTTTCTGATCTGATCAATTTCTTTTACGATACTGTAATACTATTCGCTTCTTATCAATGTTGCTAACCAGCAAATTTAAGATTTCATATCTCACCATGAAGAGCTGGAGGAGCTCAGTCGGTTGGGGTAGAAAATTGAAATTGAAAGAAAAATACTCTTAGAAACTTTTGATGGTTGCGAGTTCTTACTCCAACGAGGCTATTGGAGTCATTAATCGACCCTCGAACGTCTCTTTTAAAATTAGAGTCAGAAGTGTGATGCTTTCGTCCACCTCATTAATAAAGATATTATTGTTTGCACTTACCTGCCTTCTTCGAAGTTAATCAAAGTCACTGCTGCGTTTTAAGTAAATCAGATCATAGTTTAACTTTATGACGTCCTGTAAAAGGTTGAATTGTAACCCCGCTTAGCTTAGCTGCTACTACAACCTAACCCCGCTTAGCAACTATGAGGTTGTATTCCATGATAAATGCATAATATAAGGACTCACCGTGTGGGTCTATATTTCTGCTGCCTCATAGTGTGTGATTCGTGTTTCCCTCTTACCCTAATAGGTTAACAATGTTTTCCATCACAATACTTGTCCCAGCTAAAGAATTTATGAGTGTAGAGCAGCTTTTCTTTGGCACTGTGACACGTATGGTTCATATCGCCCTTTTCTGCTCCACCAATCATTTATGTCCATAGACTCGCTAGTTAAAGACGAAGTGCTTATCGATTTCAGTGCCTGTCTTGGTCTTCAACTGAGGTAGTCAATGAGTAGTATATTATCTCCTTTAAGTAGTTTGTTAAAAAATAAATAAGAATAAAATATAATAAATATATCGACCTATAGATCCCCTTTCTAAGAAAACTTAACCATTTAAGGATATTTGGCTGAATTGCTCAGAGTGGGCTGGGCTGGGCTGTGAAGTGAGAAGCGGGTGATTGAGCCTTGCCTGGCTACTTCGTCAACCTTAGCTGAAACTGCCGTGTTCATGGCCAACAAGATTACCCCTTTTGGTGTTTTACTTTTGCTTTAAGATTTATTCTATCTTCTGCATTTTCTGAGACTTCCACTGTTGTTTTTATAAACTTTTTTGTTTAAAACTATAAAAAACTATAAAAAACTATGCCATAAAGCGTGGGCATGTGGACATTCGGGACAAGATGGAGAGCAGTCATGCTCAAATCGGTAAAGATACTTACGGTTACCACGGTTGTTGTCGCAGTCTCCATGGTTGCGACTTATCCAGTCCTGAATTATCGGAATAAGTTTGTGGGTCCATCTGCCTTTCGTTGTATTATCCGAACGAGCTTGCATTTGATTTTAATAATCTTGATTCCATTGAGAAGGTTCTTCTCTTACATATCCTCAACATTCATCTGTAAGAATGTCGTTGGAGAGTAGAATCCTTCTTTGCGCGAGAGAGCTCTCTTTTTTGTTTTTTTTTTTTTTTGTTAATCCATCCAATCTCTCCACTTTTTTTTTGAAACCATCTGGGTATTCGTACAGTTCCACTCTGAATCGAATCTATAGTGCACTAAAAAAGATCGATTTTCAATCGCATTTTTTATGGAGAAATTCTTAAGCGGTATTTCCTGGTAGAAGCGTCTATTTTATACGACGTATATTTAAGCTGTTATCTTAAATTTGCTTTTAACTTTTGGGTCAGATGTTGTTGCTAAAGTTTATTGCTTAGCAGTCATAAGGTTCGTTTCGTTGGCTGATTATCTGTTCAACAGAACAGAAAAAAATTCAATTCCACTAAATTTAGTACTTTATGCGAATCTTTCTCTATTTAGAAGCTGAAATCAATGCCCTCAACATGCCAGTGAATTCATCAGAAGTAATCGGTACATCAACGCCCAATAATGCCGGTAATATTCCGGCACAATCCACAGGCTCAGGGAATACAGGAGGAGCTGGTAGTGGGAAATTTAATAGTGACAACGGTAGCGAGTGCAGTAGTGTTACCAGCGAAAGTATTCCAGCTGGGTAGGATTATTAAAAAACATTTTTCTGATGATTTTTTTGCTTATAACATTTCACTTTACAGTTCTGGGAAAAGTCAATCAGGAGCCAGCCAATATAATGTTATTTACAAAACTATTCTTACACAACTACAAGAACGGAATGATGAGCTAGAAAAGCTTAAAGAAAGAGTTGAACGATTAGAGGTTGATCTCAAAACAATTCAATTAAACATTTTTCATTGATAACATTATCCTTTATTTAGAATACTCAAAAAGAATTCAACAATTTGACCGCAACACTAGAAAGTGAAAGATATCGTGCTGAGGGCTTGGAAGAACAAATAAATGATTTGACAGAATTACATCAGGTAACTTAATAGTCAATGCTTTCTTATGATTGCAATCCTATCTAATGTTTGTTTTAGAACGAAATTGAAAATCTCAAACAAACTATCGCTGATATGGAAGAAAAGGTCCAATATCAAAGTGACGAGAGACTGAGAGATGTCAACGAAGTTTTAGAAAATTGCCAAACAAGAGTAAGTCTAAATATATGAACATAGGTACATGAATAAGGAATAGGAATAATTTTGTACGTTACTTAAAGTGAGCGTTTAACGATGATAGATATCCTTATCTTATGACTGAACTGTTTGTTTTGTAAGAGTCTTTTGCTCAGATACACTTTCTGTGTCTATGAATTGGATATTACCTCGCACGGGTACTTGTCATGAAACAATTGAGGTTAAGGAAAGGAAATACATCTAAAGAAATAATCGTTAAAAAACATGTAAAGAAGTAAAACTCTTCCCCTTTATGACTTTGTATTCTCCGAGAATTATTTTGCCTTTATTCTTTATTCTAAAGAACAAATTCCATTCTTGCTATCAATGATCCAGTGACTTCTAAGAGTCATGTTATTATTATTTCTATGACTCAGTATTTACTCACCATTAGCCTTCTTAAAGAGCGTGCACATCGAACCCGTCTAGATAATCTTTATAAGCAAAAAAGATGTTATTTTTCAGGCTGTAATCAGCCTTTTGTTTATGACATTCAATGAAAAAAAGTCAGCAAAAAATAAAATAAACTTAGTATGTAAATTATTAGCATTGCATCAAGCTTTGTTTTATATTTTTTTTCTTTCAACAGATTTCTAAAATGGAACACTTATCGCAACAACAATATGTGACCGTGGAAGGCATTGATAATTCGAATGCTCGTGCACTTGTTGTTAAATTAATTAATGTAGTTTTAACTGTATTGCAAGTAGTTTTACTATTAGTGGCAACCGCGGCTGGCATTATTATGCCATTTCTAAAAACAAGGTAAGTTTCTTAACATACTCATGCATTCATTTCAGAATGTTTTTTTTTTTGTTTACCAATTTGCTTTTAATTTCCTATTCGGCAAACCTTTTACGCTTTGAAATATTATGTGCGTTTGGGCGGCTTTCTAAAAGAAAAGGAATAACGCCAAATCTCATAAATCAAGAGAAAATTCTCTCAATTATAAAAAATAGTACTAGTACAAGTTTCGTATGAAAACTTGAGAAACGTCAACACGAGGTAGTTGTCAAATAAATGCCAAAGGACAACTGTTGGTTTTTAAATAGAATTCTGAAGCCAAACGCTTGGATATGTGCTTATTCTTCTTCTTAGGGTGTTTCTTCTTTTAGGAGGTTGGTTATCATCCTTCTTGTATTTGTTCGAGACATAATAGTCCGGAAAATTTCATGGGTGGACATATTGTACCATTCACACAGCTTCCGCGTTGTCTACCAGCTGCTCTTCTTCCTTCTATTCGTCCCTGTATAATGACCTGCGACATTTTTTTAATAATAAATAAATAACCATTTATTGCAGCCGAAAAACAAAGCAGGCTGGTTGTTTGAAATAATAACATTCTCCTCAATACTCAGCAGATGTTAAATTTAATGCGGGTGTTAGAACTGTTTTTAATCCATTAGCTGTGGTAGTATATTAGGCCGCAAGCAGCACACATAGGGCCAAGGCCTAGCTTCTCACAGCTGTACATGTTATGCGTAGTATAAATTCCAGGTCTCGTTATCAATCGAGTTTCATTGCTTGTTCATTTATTCACTATATTCTAGGTTACACTCGAGTCGAATTAAATATCGTTTTTCATTCGAACAAAAATTGTTGTTTAGTCCGAAGTGAGTGAAACGGAGAAGCGATCCAACGTAGAAAAAATGAAACAATTATCTGCCTACCTGCCTAGGATAGGAAAAACCTCTCAGAGCTGAATTTGAAAATGAAATTAAGTAGATTTGTTAATTCGATAATAAATTCCTCTCACTCGAGACATAGAATACAGAAAATTCATTCGAGTGAAATCTTTCTATTTTATATTATTTTATATATTCCTCCGCCGACATTTTTTTATAATTAGGTGTTTGATTTCCCTCAACTCCTACATATTTTGGTACTCAGTAAAGAATAACTTGGAAACTAGATAAAGTGTTGTGGATCAGGACTGTAAAGGAATGCAATCATTGCGGAAGGCATTCACATGAAGTCAAGCTAAGAATTCACGTAGATTTTTTTCAATTCAATGACTTCAATAAAGTCTTCAGATTGATAAAAATAAATCACCATTCATTTTCAAGTCATGACTGCAGCAATCAATTTTATGATTCAGAATAGTGGAGTCAGAAAGAATGCAATCTTTTTAATGCTCTGCATTCTTTGAAGTCACTTAAAGTCACTAGGATTCGCTGATTGCATTCAGTTCCTTGAAGTTAGTTGAAGTCAGTGACTGCATTCACTTACTAAGTAAAGTTTTGTTCACAGATGAAAGTAAGTACAACATTCTTGGTCAAATTCTTACCGTTTCTTTCTTGTTTGAATCTCGCTATTTTCTTTATTTTCTCGAAAAATAACGGTATCCGTCGGGAGTTTTTTTGTATGCCAGCGAACTGACATCTTCTCTGCTTTCATGTGAGACCTTTTTTTTATGGTAGGTTCATTGGTTGTAGGGTTTTTCCCGAAAAGTCTAATAGTACGTTTACACCGCACCCAAGTGCAACATTTCGGCTAGTTTCTGCATTTCAGCCCAAATAATTAGCATTTCGCCATACATTTTTCTGCATTATTCCAGCGAAATACTGAATTTCGTCGCTGCATTTGTAAGTTCGTCAAATCGAACAATCCTCTTTACAAATTCAGCACATCAAACAATGACATTTCAACCCGCTGAATAAACAAAAAAAACTGCTGTCAACTAAATAATAAGTCATTTCAAGTAATCATTTCCAATCAGAAAAAAAATATCAGTACTCAATTCTGACACTGTCATTTGAAATGCTGAAGTTGCAGTGGGAACGCAAAATTGGATTTCGAAATTTTTTTCCTGAAATGTTGGATTTGGGTGCAGTGTAAACGTACTATAAGATCCCTTATATTTAATTTGCGTCTGCAGCCTGATCTATACAGGTTCTCGACTATTCCTGTCTTTTTGTATGTTTTTATGATGTGTTGTATTGTAGACTAACGTTGTCTCACAGTAACGGCAACATCCGCTAATGATTTGCCTTAATTATGTAAATTTATAAAAACCACTTGGCGGCAATCCTTCTTTGTTTGTTTGTTTGAGCATTGCATCTATAATGGTATGATTTTTCAACAAATTTTAATAAAAAATGGATAAAACAACAGGATTTTCTCGCGTATGCTATAACACATTTTATTTCTTTTTTAAATAACTTGCTTAAAAGGATGCAATAAGGAAGAACATTTGGGTGACTAACACAGCATTGCCTAATGTATTAAAAACAATAATTCCATTCGTTCATA
Source organism: Chalcosyrphus nemorum (assembly GCA_949716465.1). NCBI lineage: Eukaryota > Metazoa > Arthropoda > Insecta > Diptera > Syrphidae > Chalcosyrphus > Chalcosyrphus nemorum. The sequence goes on from OX454333.1 coordinate 74,017,263, forward strand.
CCGAAATATTAGAATTTTCTCTATCGTACGATGAACTGTGTCGGCCTGTGTATATTCAAAAATGATTGCACTTTTTTACAGCTCTGGTTGATATTACTTTTAATCTCTGCACTTTCTCATTTGTTTTTATTATGCACAAATATTTATATTCTTTTTGTAATAAAAAAAAAAAACTTTAATAATCTTTTTCTTATATTTTAATTTCAACAGAGTTCGTGTTTTAACGACATTCATCTCAATATGTTTCATAATATTTGTGATACGACAATGGCCGGACGTTAAGGATATTGGATCCGGTCTAGTGCGACATTTAAAAGAGTCTTTGGTTGTAAAGTAAAAAGCAAAAATAAAACATAGAGAAACACACACACTAAATAAAATTTTAAAATATAGAATTCTAAACAAATGGCTAAGCATACATTGTATAACATTTTAATTTTTTTGTTTTTTTTTTTCGTTTAAAAGTAATTTTTTTTTTATAAATATGCAAACAAAAAAACTAGGCTAATTATAATACTATCATCAATCACAATTACCTTGCATCACTGCATCTTCTCTCTTTCGCATTGTATACAACAAAAAAAAACTAAATTGTATATAGAAAAAAAAGAACAAACTGAAAAAAGCAAAATATTTCGAAATATTAACAAACCCAAAATAGTGATATTAAATATTTTTTTATTATTCTTTTGTATATAGAAAAAAAAAGTAATTGTAAAACTTTTTTTTTTTTACTTTTTATTTTTCACATCAGATTTAAAGGTACATATATTATTATTAGAGCATAGGTATATAATAAAACGATAACCCTAGTGTATATTACTTTTTTCGTTATGTGAAAAGAATTTTTACACACTCCTTCGTGGCACTAATTGCAAAAATAAAACAATAATTATAAATTAAAATTAATAAATACTGTTTATTGTTCAATGAAGATAAATTTAATAACAAAGAAGTATTTCTGTGTCCATGTTTATACCCATCCATTTTATAGCAATTAGTGAAACAAAAAAAAAATTGGAAATAAAAAAAATTATGTAAAGACCAAAACGACAAAACAATTTCTATATTTATTGCCTTCAGAAAAAAATAAAAAAATATTTAAATTAAGAATTAAAAACAAAATTATTTATGACTGAATAGTTGTAATTTAAATGAAAATATGGAAAAGCGTTTTAAGTTTTAATGAAAAAAATTATAATGTATATTTAAACATTAAGAATATATATAAAAAAAAAATTGTGAAAACTCAACCATTTGACCTTTTTATTTTTGTGCTTTTTTTTCAATTGGACCCGTTTGTTTTATTATTTTTTGTTTTCATTTCAAGCTTTTGACTTTTTCATTTTGATAGCTTATTTGTTGAAGAAATTGAAAATAAAAAATTTATAGAGAAAAATAAGGTATAAATTTAAATAAAGTCGCAGTTGCTTGAGGATACCGAAAAAGTCTAAAACAGAGCATAATATAATAACGAATTGTTGAAAGCTATGATAGCTCCTCACGTTGATAGCTGATAGCACAAATAAATTTGTGTCATCCTCTCAAGGTGAATAAATATTTTATTTGACCAAAATTCTCAAAAAGGAGGTGGAGTTTCCTTATAATTTCGCTCTTAAATTCAGATTAGAATTTCTTTTGGACTTTTGAACTGAAGAAAAATCTTTATGCCTTGCATGCTTTCTTCTTGCTCACCTTGAACAAAACACTAAGCCAATAAAATTCATAAAAAATTGACGTTTGGCAGCCCTTAGCAAAGAAAACAGTGTGTATCTTTTCGGTCGAATTCGGTGATACCAACGGAACTTATAAAATCTATATTAAAGCTTTTTATTTCGAGCGGAATTTTCTGCATTCGGATGGCGGTATTACCAGTTTAAAAGTCAATGTAAGTCATAAATAACATATGTCGAGTTAAATTTCTTTTCGAAGTATCGCAAGGTTTTGGAAATCTATTTTCTATATTTCCAGCAGTTTTTCACCATATATCCATTCATTTTGTATCTCGAAAATTATGAGACGTAATTTTTGAATCAAAAATTTGCAGAGTGTCAAATTTCCAAGAGTGAAGGTTAAGTTGCAAAAAATGAATGAATCACCCCTAATTTCAACTTGAATACGACAGGCGAATCAAAAAAAATTGACAACTGAACGTAAAGGTGAAAACGTCGAAAAATATTGTTTAAAAATGTACCTCTCACAACGTTTTTTAGCCACTGGTAGCTTTTTTTAACATTTCTGCATTAAGCTTGGACTTTGTTGCTTGTTGTTTTTGCTTTTCAGCTACATTTAAAAATAAATTTCGGCAGTGTACAGTGGCTTGCAGAAAAATAGCTTTGCTTTTCGTAAAACCAAACTTTGTTTGATGTGTGTTTTCACGCAAAGCTGACACTTGAACATTATTCAATATGTAAAAAAAAAGCAGCGGAAGTACATAATAATAAATAAAATACGTCAGTATTTTACTCAAAATTTGTTTAAGATGAACTTTTTTTCCTGAACCCGGAGATGACATCAGTTACAAAATAAAACTAAACTATAAAAAAATAGATAAATAAATAAAGCTTTTCGTGCGTCTATATCCAATTATTTATTATTTTATTTTGACTTTTTTTTGTAGCATTATTCCGTTTCCAAATATTTGAAATAAAACAGATTTGAAAACTCTAATAGGGAAGGTATAACCGTTTGATAAATCGTATACAATGCTTTTCTCCATTTTGTAAATATTTAATGTAAAAGTTAGAGAAGAAAATATATGTATATGTTAAAATAAATAATAATAATTATTAAAGTAAAAAAAAAAGAATATGTTCCTGTTTTCAGAGGAGTTACCGTTTTTTTAATGGAATTGAACCATTAATTTTCTATATGCATAAATATTTTATTTAATAAAATGTACATTTAAATCAAAAACATACGTCTTGTTTCTCGTTAACTGACACTCACCCCGATTCTTGAACTCGAATACGACGGTCGAATCCGAATATAGTCGTATTTTTCCGACCATAGTCGTATCTTGCGAACAAATATACGACTTTTTAATAACTTAATACGACTATGGTTGGATTCGTCTGTCGTATTCGAGTTCAAGAATTGGGGTGACTTTTTTATAGCTTTAGTTTAAAATTTAGGTTTTCAAGTTGCGAAAAATGACGAACAAATTTGTTTCGAAGACAACGTTTTGGATTAACTTCACGATAGTTAGGTGACCTCAAACAGATTTTGATTTCTATGACAGACAAGGTACCCAGTTGCAGTCTTTCCTTCACGACTATTTCTCAGCATATGCTTCTCGGACCACAGGATGTTCTGCTACATTTAGTTTACGCTTTCCAAGATATCGCACGGTTAGCTATGGACTTGTCACTTTTCCGCTCTTCTCTGTTCTGAGAATTATTGCCTATTAGGTCATGGCCCACACAGTTTTGTCAGAAAATTCTATCAATCAAAATCAATGTCTCCATATAACAACGGAAAAGTCGTAGCCTGTATAGATATATCCACTGCGTCTGTGACTGCGACTTATGTTTCTGCTAATGAACTGTAGAATATGGAGAAAGTTGTCTTTTTTTTTTGTTAATTAAAAAAGCAGCTCTGGTAAGTAGATTGTAATATAAAACTTATATGAGGTAAAGCCCGTATGACACTAAATTTTTTTGTATTTTAATGTGATTGATATTAAATTAGAGCAGTACGAAATATTCACCACTGAAATTCTCAGTAGGTGTGAGTGTATACGCGCTCAGCCCATAAACGTGAAAATTTCAAAAAAATATACTTTAAAAATGTACTTTTGACATTTCTGCATTGAGTATAGATCTGGGGCGGAATCCCCTAAGCTGGGGCGGAATCCTCTAAGCTGATAGTTGATTGTTGACGATCACAATCATCACTTTTGCTCTCTCTAAGGTGACAATCACCGTGATTATCACATTTTTGCTATCGTTTTTGTGTGATAGCTATTTAGGTGTCACTTTCATCTGTGTTTTACATTTATTGGTGTAATTTGAGAAAAAACTCAAATATTTTTGACCTTATAAATCCAATGCAAGTAGGTACCAACCAATGCATATACATATATATTTTTTTATTTAAATTTTAAAAAAATGTTCGATTGACAAAGGATGCTTTTATGTATGGTTTACGGCTGTTAGACAAATGGAACACAGGGCTCATATATAAAACCAATTCTGCAACTGACTGCAACAATAAATTTACTTGGTGGTGGAGGTTACCAAAGGCAAGTTGATGCTGACTGGTTTGCACCAATGGGGCAAAGTACTATCACTAGAGTCACTGCTAGAGTTATTAAGAAAATGCAGTCAAAATTGTATCCAATATTCATTAAGTTTGTCTCGATGGAATCAACCAAAGTATTTTTCTTTGAAAAATATAGGATAGCGCTGAAGAAAGTTCACCTGAGACTCAGTTTAACATAGTCCATTCTAAGGCCAGAAGCATTGTTGAACGCTGTATTGGGTAGTCAAAAAGTGGGTATGCTATAAACATCTTCTAGCATCATTCTATGCTTCTTTTTTTATGTCGATGGCGTATAATACTCGTCGAAAGAAAATGTAGATATGCACCGTCAAGGGTAGTTGAAATTGTTAACGTTTGTGCTGCCCTACACAATATTTGCTATTCATACAATGTGCCTCTTCCGGAACAAGCGATTTTAAAGCCTCAAAGTCAATCACACCGAGAAGAGAAACTGTACGAATCCGGGACATTATTAGACATGATCTAGCTGCAAACTAATTATTCCACACTTCATTTAATATAAATAATATGCTAACTACGCATAATGTGCTAAATTACATTTTTTTTTATTTAAAAAAGCACAGACAGATATCACTGACAAGAAAATGACATTCCGAAAAACTGTGCTACCAAGTTTTAAATAAATTTTTGTGATCGTTTTACGGAGAGCTAACAGAGTGTAATTATCAACTTTGACTATCAAAAATGCGACTATCAACTATCAGCTTAGAGGATTCCGCCCCTGATAGTTGATTGTTGACGATCACAATCATTCCTTTTGCTCTCTCTAAGGTGACAATCACCGTGATTATCACATTTTTGCTATCGTTTTTGTGTGATAGCTATTTAGGTGTCACTTTCATCTGTGTTTTACATTTATTAGTGTAATAAACTCAAATATTTTGGACCTTCCAAATCCAATGCAAGTAGGTACCAACCAATGCATATACATATATATTTTTTTATTTAAATTTTTTAAAAATGTTCGATTGACAAAGGAAGCTATTATGTATGCCTTGCGGCTGTTAGACAAATGGGACACGGGGCTCATATATACCACCAATTCTGCAACTGACTGCAACACTAAATCTACTTGGTGGTGGAGGTTACCAAAGGCAAGTTGGTGCTGACTGGTTTGCACCAATCGGGCAAAGTACTATCGCTAAAGTCACTGCTAGAGTTATTAAGAAAATGCAGTCAAAATTGTGTCCAATATTCATTAACTTTGTCCCGATGGAATCAACCAAAGTATTTTTCTTTGAAAAATATAGGATAGCGCTGAAGAAAGTTCAAGTGAGGCTCAATTTCACATAGTCCATTCTAAGGCCAGAAGCATTGTTGAACGCTGTATTGGGCAGTTAAAAAGTGGGTATGCTATAAACATCTACTAACATCATTCTATGATTCTTTTTTTTAAAGGTCGATGGCGTATAATACATAAAAACAAAATGTAGATATGCACCGTCAAGGGTAGCTGAAATTGTTAACGTTTGTAATTGTACAAATCCAGGACATGATTAGAGATGATATAGCTGCAAACTAAGTTTTCCACACTTGATTCAATATAAATAATATGCTAATTACACATGTACATACTTTTTTTTTAATTTAATAAATCACACAGACAGCACTGACAAGAAAATGACATTCCGAAAAACTGTGCTACCAAGTTTTAAATAAATTTTTGTGATCGTTTTACGGAGAGCTAACAGAGTGTGATTATCAACTTTGACTATCAAAAATGCGACTATCAACTATCAGCTTAGAGGATTCCGCCCCTGGTTGCTTGTTGTTTTTGCTTTCTAGCTAAATTTGAAAATAAATTATGACAGTGTACAGTGGTTTGCAAAAAAATAGCTTGGCTTTTCGTTAAACAAACGTCTTTTTGACATGAAGCTGACACTTTACCATTATTAAGTACATATGTGAAATATACGAACAATACAGGCTTAATGGGAGGACCACATATTTTCCCTTGGGGGATGATTGAATGAAGACCAGATCCAAGTAGTTTTTGATAAACATGCAGTGGACGATCGTGGGAGAAGAGTTTATCACTCTTTGTGAGTATGGATATGAAGTGAAAATTGGAGGCATTTTTAAAAGGTAGCTAGGCAGAGCTTTATCTTTCCGGTCTTTGTGATGACCACCGCTTTGTTCTAGATCTGGCTTGGGAAGAGTCACCAAAAGGTTGTCTAGGATCGCCCATTATAGAGTAGTATTTGAGGACTATGGATCTGGACATGATCAGTTAGGGTGAATTCATAACCATCATACTCGTACAAACAAAAACTGCATACCTGCTCTTAAAAGAGTAAATTTAGAGTCGAATGAACATACACCCATATCGATGAACTCGTCGGGGGGAACGATCCATTAAAAGTTAAAAATTTGCATCGTGCAAACCGTAGACGTAAACAATCCAAATGTCGGTAACGTGAATGAGATTCACTGGATCGTTGAAAATGAACGGATCTAGAAAGTGCATTGAAGAAGAATTGGTGCATGAAATCTTAACTGCTTCTGATAGCTCCATTTCTTTCCTTAGCTACAAATGCTCTCTTCTATCTGAAGATGCTTTTCCTCACAAAAAAAAAATAGAGCAACGCTATAACAATAATCGTTATTTGAACTTGAATTCATAAATATAAAAAAAAAATAATACGAATACCATTCAACCGAGCTTCCTTTTCAAAAATATGAATTAGTAAGGAAGCGTATCCGTCGGGTTCCACGATATGGATGATAGACAAACTGGAGTTTTTCTTATTCATAAACGTTAATGTTTCGTCAGTGTCATGCAGTTAGAATAGAAAAATAGTACTTTTTACTTTCTGCACAAAGTGGGTAAAATTCTCTCAGAGAAAGACAAATCTCCAAAAATGTACGGAAACGAGTTGAAAAAAAAAAATGACAACTTTTTAGACCTCACTCGTTTTTTTTTAATTGTTTTACTTCCAATTATTTTGCCACCGAAAAAATCAAAAATTTGCCCAATGAAATTTCCTGGACTAAAATTCGCAGCATGGGGAAATATCTTACTCTATCGTGAGCATTCTCTTCTGTGAAAAATTACAAAGCTTTGACGTATGGGAATAGGAATTCACTATTTTTCATAAAACTCCGTAGTTCTAGTGTCTTTTTGTTGATGGACTCTTTATGGATACTCGCAGCCCGTACTACGAAGTTATGGCATGTTTACGTGCTAAACCACCGCCCCCCAAAACTGTCCTGTTGCCCCCTACGGTACCGCCGATCAAGGCATTCCTTCGTAGGGGCAGGTTTTAGCTCGTGCATTATGCTTGCAATAATGTTGTCGGCAATTACCCAAGCTTCTCTTCTTGAGAGCATGAAACCTATTAGGCGCCTTGGGGTTACCGCATTTCCAATCTCTCGTTCTAGGGTGTTTCTCGCAGGCTCATATTTTTTGAACTCTACAAGGATGTGTTCCGCGTTTTAGACTTTCCCTTCACAGTGTCGGCAAAAAGGATCATCTGCGATATTGTATTTGTGCGGCCGGCCAGTTCATCATTAAACATTTTGATTTCCAACTTTACGACGATTAAGGTAACATTACTGCCTATAATTGGCATCAAAATGAAGCTTTACAACTTTACAAACTAAAATACCTAATTATGATTAAAACTTTTCTTTAAATCCAATCTTATTATTTCACTGATCAAAACAGAGTTTCAATGAACAGCTGATTCTCTGTTCTATAATTTGGAACACAATCGTTTCACTGTTGTGTTCATTGACTGGTATCAAATTGGTATCTTTCTGTTCTCATTTGTCACTTTTCCTTTAAGTGATCAACTCTAACCTCAAAATCTGTGCTTTGTTTTTGTCAGTTCACTGTCAGATGTATTTCACTGATAGCAATTTTTCAATTATTGCTATAACTGACTTGTGAAAAAAATGAAACCACTGTTCCACTAATTTGTTCCTATGATGCATTTGAATGCCAACTCTATTGATTGAATACATTCTTCAAATTCGATTGTACTTACGCAGACTTTTGACGTTTATGAATACACGCATAGACAATATCAGGGATGAGAATGGAAGAAAGTAGAGGCAGTCTTTTGAATTGCTAAAATTTGCTTCTTTCAGAGTTTCCATCGATTTTTGGTTAATGAGCGTTTTGAGCAACTATTGTTCTCAGGATCTTCGCTACCAACTGAAGGTAGGTAAGTGCCCAACCTGCAGAATTTGGTCGCGAGGAATGTTATCCTAGTTTGTCGGAAAGTTGTGCTTGTGCCCCGAAATTTATAGATCTTGTAGCTCAAAAATCCTCTCGAAGATGGCCACTTACTCATTAGGTCCGTTCGCGCACTTTTTGCACTAAAATTTGTAGATTATCAAATTTCGAAGAGTAGGGGCAACATTCTCTCAGAGATAGCTAAAATTACGAAAAAATAAACAAGAAAAAATTGAAAATACAGCTTTGACAGTTTTCATCAACCAGCCCACAGAAATTTCTTGCACTAAAATTCGAAGCATGGGGAAATTTCTTACTCTCTCGTGAGTGCTCTCTTCTGCGAAAAACTACGAAAATTCTCCGTACGCGAACAGCTTTTCGTAAAAATTCGTACATTTTTGTAAAAATTCGCTGTTTAAGGAGGGTACGCGAACGGACCTCTTATTCAGCAATGTTAAGAATCTCAAAATAAGTAGTTATATCTATAAAAACCTTAAAATAAATGAAAGATTTATTTTTTTTTTTTTTTGTATATTTAAATATTTACTTTATTCCTTATTACAACGGTAAAATAAAAAAAATCAAAAGAAAAGAAAACTGTTTCAATTTACTTTTTGATTACACCTCTTTTTGTAATACGAACACAACGCGCTGGCTATCACTTTAGCAATCGCGTCTTGTTTTTAGTAAATGAACAAATTATAATTTACAAAGACATTCAGCATTTGACAACATCTACCTCAGTTTCAAATATATGCATATATTTATTTATTTCATTATATCTAAAGATTTATTTATATATTACTTTGTAAATTTCTTTAAATAAAACATAAAACATTTACAAATTACAAACACTTTTCTTGGCCTTAATTTAATTATTTACTTTGAAAAAAAAAAAAAAAAAAATAAAATTATAACCTCCAATGAACGAAAAAAATAATAATGCAAAGGTTTTTATTTTTTTAAAAAAAAATTTTATTCATTAAAAAGTAAAAACTCACTATTAGTTTATAATTAATAGAATAGAAGGTTGGCTATATACGGGTTCTCTTCCAGGGGGGGTTAATAGCATAATAATATATAATATAATAATAATCAATAACAGTTTACTAACTTAAATCACAATTTATCTCCTTTGTTGTTGTTTCTTTTCATTTTACGATAACATGTAAAAGGGGAAGGGGTGGAACGCGGAAGAGAGAATAGCTTAAAAGAATACAAGGACATTGCGACGCAATTATTGTTCTCGCGCTTTTTCTCTCATTATTCAGATATTATCATGCGATAATATCTAGGTTTCAGGTGAAATATTGACGATTCGGTGGAAGTTGAGACGAATTTGGATGATGCGAATGGCGGAGATTTGCATTGGGTAGTGCAACCACACCGATACCACCCTGTGATGGTGTTTGAATAAATATGGAATCTTGCTGTTGATTTTGTTGTTGTTGTTCTGTTGGAATTTGTCGAGAATTATTACCATCCATAATAACGACGCCTAGTAGATCAGAAGTGGATGCAGCAGCGGACGGTGTTTGTGTTGCAATGGGTTCATAAATCGTCTGATGGGTTTCCATTTCATCGTCATCCTTAAAGGATCCACTGAGATTTGGATTTAGAATGTTGTTCGAGGTTGGTTGTGAACCAGCGGCTTCGCCTTCAGCTGCAGCAGTTGATGAAGCCTCAGGAACATTCTGTGGTGCTGTTTGTGAACGTAAACGCCACCATGGGCCCATGGAAGGTGCTGCTACGCTTATTGAATTTGTTGATCGCCTGCGAAATAAAAATAACAAAGAGAATTATAATTTGTGTGAAATATGCATAAACTTGTAAAGTAGTTAAGTTTGGGTGGTCATGGTAGTAGTGTATTTGGTTATTGAATGAGAGGTTGGTTGCTCAATCCCCAGCTAGATCCATTCAATGAAAATGACTGTGAATTACAAACGAATACATCGCATACAACTCTTCGCAGTCAATTTGTACACCACCCATCCAGAATAAATATTGAAACCTAATAGAAATAGAAACCAGTTTGTTTTGCATCTGGCTTGGGAGGAGCTATCATCCATTATGGAGTGCTGTTTGAGGACTATGGATATAGGACAGTTTTAAATACCACAACACTAACTTTTTCTTATCCTTTATTCTCTAAATACACGGCAAATACTCGTACCACGAGGAATGCAATTACAGGTTATGGAACGCTGGTGCCATGAACAAAGGCTCTCCATTAATGCAGAAAAGACTTATTCTATCAATTTCACAACGAATAGGAAAGATCTGGAGCTTGAGCCCGTGACACTTTCTGAATCGGGACGAAAGGTGACCAAGAAGATTAATTATATGGGAAAATACCTAGATGATGGACTAACGTGGAATGCAAACGGGGATGTGGACAAAGGTGGGTCACCGAGATCAGAATACTGGATGAATATGATGTCAGTGAGACTTATTATCACATACCTTACAGGAAACTGTAAAAAAGCATTTGGAGAGAGTCCAACGTCCGGCGGTATCGACAGCACCGGGATGCCAAGTGGCACTGGCGCAGTCCTATCTTTGTACATAGGAAAATGCAGGATATTATGAAAAATGAGATTGAATATGCCCATGAACGGGATAAAGGGAGTACGTGTTACTGAAAAACTCTCATCTACTTTGCGATAGATACACCTCAGTCTATCAAGCCGAGATCATCTGAAAGAAGATCAAGATCAAGAGTCTCTCGGGCTAAGACGGATCGTGAATGAAAAATGAAAGGAACCCCAACACTGCTCTCTTTCGGGATCTCTAAAATAATATACATACATATGTAGCATGTACACTTGCTCAACTCAAAGAGTTGCTTGTTTCAGTATTACTGGTGCACTGAGAACCTCTACCACCGCAGCGCTCCAAACCATGCTCAACCTATTTCCAACTGACATCGTCAGCAAACAAATGGCTGCCTGCTCAGCAATAAGACTGACAAGTTCCAAACAATGGAAGGAACAACACACTAGACACGCTAGAATACTATTGATGCATCGCCATCTTCCAAAGATCACCGACCACTTGCCCACTGAACACAACTTCAACATGGGCTACAAATGCTTAATACCCAACAGAACAGAATGGACACAACGAGATGTCCTTCACCATGAATCGCTGACAATCTTCACTGATCATCGACAGCCAAGCGGCTATTAAATCCCTCGGATCCAGCAATGGAGGACTGCCGCGTATCTCCGAACGAGATAGTTGGACAGTACAACCTCACCCTCTGTTGGGTGCCGGGTCACTGTAACATAACAGGGAATTGTGAAGCTGATGAACTGGTCCGACGAGGCTCCTCAGGTCCAAATAGATAAACGTCACCGACATCGAGGCGCCAACATCCTATGCTAAATACCTTGTCCATGCCGATGCGGTGCGAGAACCCAACCATCGGTGACAACAGCTTGGCCACTGTAATACCGCAAGGCTGCTCTGGCCTACGGTAAATAAAACCAGGTCCATCGGACTTCTGAAACACAAGAGAGGAACCCTCTCCAAAATCGTTAACTCCCTCACCGGACACTGTGCTATAGGAAGGCATGCCCAAAGACTGGGCATTTCCTACAATGACTTCTGTAGAAGTTGTAGAGATAAAGAAGAAGAGGACGTGCCCCGCATTTGCCAACATTAGAAAGGCCACATTAGGTGAATACCTGTTCAACGATCTAAATGATCTCAACAATGCCTGTACGGCTAAGATTGGCCTTTATAGTAAGGAGAACATGGTTCTCAGAGTAAGAGGGTGACCCACCTTACACATCGGCAGCACAATGGACCTATTCCTGGTCTAAGTACATCCTCACCGAGGGCCGGTTTCAACCAACCAACCATCAACCATGTACACGTATGTATGTATGTATAGGTATATATATCATTACATTTTTTCCTCCAAATGATCCAACGTCCGTGCCCTGTTAATCAAAAGGGTATTCACTTGGTGTATTCGATTTTTTCGATTGCACCGGCATTTTTCAGAAACTTAACAGAACGTTAAACGATATTTATAAGGTCGTGCATTTTCAATTAAAAATTCGAGTTAGAAAGGTTACCTTTTGTCTAAATAACTTATCGGAATTCCAGTTCTTACATCTGCGCTATTCGAGTTGATGATTTAATGCATGGAGAAACCAGATATACATGTCCAACCGGACAAGAATTGTTGTTCTTGCGAATGGTAGCAAATGATATAGTCAGAGCCAGTTCTTGCGATAGATAAACAGAACATGTTTTAACTGTCAATAGAGTAAAAAGCCATGAATATAGTGCATATAAACTGCACTAATTTAAATATAGCGACAGTATATCCGCGAAGAGCAAGGTAACACGATTCAGATTGAAATAAACATTTAAGCAGATTTTAATAATAAATAAATAATAATAAAAGAAATATATAACAATGGCCCAATAGTGCATTTTACTTTAATTTAATAAATAAATAAATAATGATATAGCTCGAGTTAATAGTCGTTGTGTGTTTTGAGTTTAAGAATAGAATAAAAATGAAATGCAATTTCCTGTTCGTTCGTTTCTCCTTCTTATAATGTAATTATAAAATTTATATCTTTTTATAAATTATACCAAGATTCTGACTTTTTTAAAGCTGCAAATATAGACTCCCTATATCCGACAGACATCTTCGGTCGATTTGATTGCCGCCCCAAAGCTGTAATGTACCAACGATTTTAAGGTATTCTGACGGTTCCCTCTAAATCAAATGGTAGCTCACGCACACATTCTTAAAGGCCAACCATAATCAACATTGGGAAGCATATGCTAATGTCATAACTGATCGAAATGCTTTCTTATGTTCTGTCAACTCCAACCACTGACTTTTGCCCGCGTAGCCACCCAGCAACACAATCTACAATTTTTTCTCTCTCGTTGTTGGTTTTTAGTTTTTATTTTTCGCGTAAAAAATGGATAAAAGCAGAAATTTAATAAAACGAGAATGAAAGCAGTAATCATTCGTATATTTCCAAATATAAAATATAAACAAAAACTAGAGAAACCATTAATAGTTCCGATCGCGTACCCTCCAAAACAGTGAATTTTTACGAAAATTTACGAATTTTTACGAAAAGCTATTCGTTTACGGAGAATTTTCGTATTTTTTCGCAGAAGAAAGCGCTCGTGAAAGCGTGAGTAAGAAATTTCCCCATGCTACGAATTTAAGTGCAAGAAATTTCTGTGGACTGGTTTATGAAAACTGTCAAAGTTGTCAAACCAGTGTATTTTCAACTTTTTCTTGTTCAACCCGTTCGTTTACTTTTTCGTAGTTATAGCTCTCTCTGAGAGAGTTTTACCCTGTGTTGACAGGCGAATGTATAGGTCTATCTATTATATTTCGAGGCTGGTAAGCTCATGTCAGCCAGATGTAATGTCTCATTACACAGAAATAGCAGTGCATAGACGAACTAATCTAGACAGTCAAAAGACGGGTCGTTTGACATTTCCCCCAAGTTTAAATTGTATTCTGACTTTCAAGCAAAATGAAGTGAATAAAAAATAAATATTAGGCCGTAAGCAGCCCATAGAGGGCCAATGACTAGCTTTTCACAACGTTGTGCGTGGTATACATTTCAGCACGTACAGAAGGGACCTACAGTTTTTCCGAGAAGCTTTCTCATGACAGTGAATACTGTTGAACGTTTTTCAAACGCTCGGAAGATGTGAGGCCGTGAAAAAACGTTTGATGGTATATTTCTGGATTAGAACCCCTTGCGTAGTAGTCCAACGCCGACCATAATCTTATCTTGCGAACAAATATACCTGTTTTTGGAAATGAGGGGCGGGGTTCGAGTTGACCGTCTTATTTAGGTAGCGTATGTTGTTTTGTTTAAGGTAGCTCTAAGCGACGAACATGCTCGCCAAACCTGCTCGTGCTCGCTATGTTTTTCTGGTGTAGATGCTGGGTCGCGAGCCGCTCCCTGTTGGTGAAAAATCTCGATTTTTTCGTGTTCGTTTGCCTTGATGTTCGCCGTGTAGGGCCATGTTCGCGAGCAAACCTCATTTTTGCTGTGCTTTTTGCTTTACTTGCGCTTCTTTACCGCGCATGTTTACACTGAGAAGAATGAATGTCTGTTAATGAAATGGTGGATTGCCCAAAATGTTTTACTCAAAAGTAAAGGAAGAAACAACTGTCGCCAATCAAATTAACAAAAAGGACAATTCAGGACGAATGACAGCCTAGTGGTATTAGTCTATTGACGCGCTACCTTGTACGTGTTGTGCTAAATTTGCTCCTTTATTGATGTGGTACCTGAAGAGTGACCACCACTATCACGAGGAAGCTGTGAACGTTCGTTATATCTTAAGGATTTTCTGGCCAAAAAGTATCTCTTACGAACAATTTTTTTTTCAGAAAACGGACCATATACCTATAGATACAACCATACAATGACGAATGTGGCAGTGGATTGGTTACATAACCGACTGGGATAAAAGTTGGGAAGAGCTGAGGCACATTTCCAAAAAGCGCACGCAATGGAGCGTAGGCGTTGTAGAGGCTCTAGGGCTTACAAGAGGATACAGCATACATTCAATCAATGGACGAACATATTTTACTTGCGGCAATACACTAAAACATAACTTACCTTATTAATTACCTAGAACATACCAAAGTTCAAGGATTCAAGACAGAATCGAAGAAATGTCTTAACGCCGGACTAACATCGTTAGATGGGTCTAACTAAACACACAAAATGACAATTTTTTTTATTTATTTTAATAACTTATTTAAACGAAAGTCTATTATGTGTCTCAGATTTTAGTCAAGTCATAGTAAGCTGGATGCGTTCGGTTTCTAAATAAACATGACGATATTGGTCCCTTGCGGCAGATCAGGCTTAACTTGATAATGCTCGTTATGAATCTAACATCTGGTTATGCAATAGGCTACTGATGACAAAAGCATGTTAAGGGAAATTATTAGTAAAGTAATAAGATAGTTCTAGGATATAATACGAATCAAATAACGATTTTATCCCCCACCAGTTCTTAATGCATTATAATAGGTTTGATTCATGTAGGTACAACACAGAAGAAATTTTGTTATTGAGTTTACCTCCTACATATGTCTACCTAGAAGAAACTCATACTTTACTATGATTATCAACTTTACTTTATTTTTCTCGAGAATTGATTCCTTCTATTTTGAATCAACGTTGAAAGATTTGTTTCTACGAATCTGGGAGAACGAATTCTGAAGTTTCGAAATCAGCTGTTTAGGAGAATTATGTGTCATTTGCGAATCGTGTCAAATTAGTTGTGTTTATAAGTCCGTTCGCGTACTTTTTGCACTAAAATCCGTAGATTTTTTTCAATTTCAAAGAGTGGGGGTAAAATTCCCTCTGAGAACTAAAATTAAGAAAAAGTAAACGAAAGGGTTGAACAAGAAAAGGTTGAAAATACACTGATTTGTCACTTTTCACAAACCAGCCCAAAGAATTTTCTTGCACTAAGATTCATAGAAAAATTCTTACTCTCTCGTGAGCACCCTCTTTTATGTAAAACTAAGAAAACTGTACTTGAACAATTTTTCGTAAAAAATCGCTGTATTGTAAAGTTACGCGAATGATTTATGATTAACTTTTCAATCTTGCAATTAGGCAAGAAAATCGAATGAATACGGCAGTTATTAGCTTTGTTCAGTGACTGAAAAAATGGCACAGCACAGGACAGAAAACTTTCATGTCTTATGTACTTCAAGCCGATAATAAACTTTTTTAAATATCTCAAATGGTTTGGGTTTTATTGGAAAACCCATAAAACCAAAAACCTAAAACCTCTCTCCTGTAAAATTACATTTCGAGCACTCAACACATATTTGCGCTAAGCCATCGATATGCAAAAAAAAAATACTCACCTAAATAATGGAAAACCCCAAACCGAACGAGTGTTATTCAATAAACTGGCCACATTAAATGGTGGTGTAGTCGGTTGCCGATCAAAGGGATTTATACGTGAGGTACTACGACTCGGTGAATCATTCGTCAATAAAACTATAATAAGAAAAATATATATATTTAAAGAATAAATAAATTGGATATTTCCTACCATTTTCTTCATCTGATGTCTGATTATCACCGTCGCCGGCAGCAGCTGCAGCTGAACTTTCTTCACCTTGACTATTTGAAAATGTCCCATGATTACTTGATGCCGCACTATCAGCAGGGCGTAAAAGAGGAGTTGTATCATCATCTGTATCAGTCATACTATCCAATGAGGGCTGTCGCCTCCGGCTTGATCTCGTTTCGCCCTTCGCAAAAACCTTTCGTTTGCAAATGGGGCAAACGCGCTTATTTTTCGTTAACCATGGATCGATACAATCGCTGTGATATGCTGCAAAGGAATTATTAAAACATGAGCTGTGGCTGTTTGTAATGTTTTTTTATAAGAGTGAAAAGAAAATTCTAATTAGAAATGACCAAACGCCACATATATACGGATAATGCTCCCGTCTATATTGAACTCGAGTACATCAGTCGACTCCGACTAAAGAAGCATTTAATTATTACAAAGTTATAGCTTACGAACACATATAGTAACTAAATACGACAATTCGACTGTCGTACTCGCATTCGAGAATAGGGGTGACTGTTGACATAAGAATTGAACCCGATATGAGGGCTCATGTTGAAGAGAGAAAAATATGTTGAATGGAGATTATTTCTGTATATACCTACCATGTGCACACGGCAATACTCGAAGTTTATCACCCTCGGCAAAGTCTTCCAAACAAATCACACATATTTCATAGGGCTGGCCTTTGGTAAACTTTGTTATTGGAATTTTCTTAAGCATATTCTTTGGCAAACGATGTTGTCGCTGTCGCCTCTCCTCGCGAATGCATTTGTAAATCATGTAAAAGATCTAATTATAAACAAAACACAAAAAACACTATTATTCCATAATTTTTTTGTATAACACTTGTATTACATTACCATAATTAGAAAACATAATCCGATCAATATAGAAAATGGCAGAATCAATTGTGTATTGATATTAAAGGGCAGATCATCGTTTATAACCAATACATAGTCGTCTTTAGAATAAGAGCCTATTAGGTTTATACCAGTTGAATAAGCAACGAATACCGCTGTTATATTAATGCCATTTGAATTTGTAGCTGACATTGGCTCTGCAAAGAGAATTAAAGAATATAAGTCAGTTTTGAAAGTTAAAAATAGAATGCAATTTTTTTTCTTCCGTGGAATCTACATACTCGTAGCTCGTAAGTAAATTGGTATTCAAAGCGTTTCGCTCCCACAATACCAATACTTAAACGCCAGTAAACCGAAAGAGTCGATCAACTTAAACGCTACTCGTAATGATCCTGGAGCGAATCAAAGAACACTTGACGCCGAACAAGCTGTTTTCAGCTCTGAATCCTCCTGCAACGACCACTTCAACACCCTGTGGATCATCATCAAGCAATGTGTTGAATATCGATCACCAGTTCAGCTGCTGTTCATCGATTTTGAAAAGTCATTGGATAGTGCCAATCGGGAATTTGTGGGACGTGGCTTGCGCAGGAGAGGCATTCCTTTTTTTTTTTTTTTTTAGGGAAAATGAGGGATAATAGAAGGCGATAGGCCTAGCATTACGACCCAGGAGGATCTCTTGTGCTATTCCCTAGCAGGTTTGAATATAATTAATTTTTTTTTTTCTGTGGTTCAGCTGAAATCTTAGGAGACATCAGAGGGAGATGTGAAGCCTTTGTTAAAGTACTTAAGTATCAGCCGAGCTATGGCAGGACATTCGCACAAAATGTGGTGGGATGTTACGGTGTCTTCAAGACATAGGCGACACGTGTCCAATTGGACACGGCCCATTTTCTTGAGGTGGTAATTGAGAGAGTGATCAGTGATTTTTTGATTTGCTCATAGAAAGGATATCTTTTGTTCTCTTTTTTGAGAAGTTGATGAATTGTTTGGCGTCTTTTAAGCCTCTCCAGTAGGAGAGCGATTCTTGTCGTTCTGGCTTCATTGCCAGGGATGCCCCTGTGTCCATTGGTGATTAGCGATGTGCTAAATGCGGCCTTATCAACTAGAAATGGAGGGAATGAATGGACTCTTACATCTGAACTCAAGAATCGTCTCAACCGATGGCGGAACCGATTTGAGTATGCTGGCAGTCTGGCGAAGTATATAGATGAGGTACCTGGAGAGTGACCGCCACTATAACGTGGAAGCTGCAAATGTTTGCCAATAGGTGCATAGTATACACTGCATGAATCCATTCATTTGCCGTTGTGAATCATTCGCTAAAAAGCGAGCCCTGCACATTCTCACGCACACGCTATATCTTTGGGATTTTTTGGCCAACGCACACCCTTATCAGAGAACAGGTCATGAACCTATAGGCACAGCCATACGACGACGAAAGTGGCAGTGAATTGGTCACAACCTCCGAAAGTGTGATAGGTCCAAAGCTAACCAAGCGCTGCAATGGAACCCGCTTCCTCAATATGGCAGGATACGCGACGGTCCTAGGAGCACGTGGCGCAGAACATTTAAGAAGGACTCTTGAGAAAGGAAAGAGTTGGCACAAGGCACCTTTACAGAAACCGCACACGATGGCGCGTAGGCGTTGTAGAGGCCCTAGGACCCACTAGCGGATACAGGTCGTACTTAAGTAACAGAATTCGCTGTTTTGAGAGAGAACGCGAAAGGACCTATTATGGTAAATCAATTATTGCAACTACTGGACTAGTATTTTAGCGGACAAGTGTAATATATATAAACTTACCTAAGTCATCGTTGTTAAAGTAGTTGTACACTATCACCGCATCGTACCTCGCAGCTTGGGCATTACGGGCTTTCATTTCAAAAGAACAATTTCCCCTTGTAAAATGATAAACAAAATATGTTAGTATACATCTTTAAGTAATGAAAACAAAACAAAAAAAAAAACACCTCTGAACTATAACAGCATATTTAGCATCTGTCCCTGGAATTTCTGGTGGACGCTTCAATGGACCACAACCTATTGTATCGTTGCCAGCTATAGAGAACACACGCAATCCATTCGACGATATTGTTTCACCAAATTGGCCGGGTAAGTCATAAAATTCCTGTAAAAACTAAATAACAAACAAATAATTAAATTAAAGGTGTCCAGAGGGTTTCGTTTATTTTAAAAATCTTACATGATTGGACATAGATCGATAGACTAAAATATTTCCTCTAACTATTGCGGCTAGGCAATAGCAAACGCTTAGAAAAAGAAGTTGCGATGACATGTTGATTTGTTTAAGAATGTTTTTGATGTTTTTCACTCAAATTTTGTTGTGGGGATAAGAAAAATAAGTTTCGTTCTATTAACGGTCTTTTTTTTTTGTGTGGGAAAACAATTATTGAGGGCTCGTGTAGTCGGTTGCCTCCTGCCTGTGTTCACCAGGTTAATTGCATTTTATATAAAAATCTGCTGGTGAAGTGGATCTGAAAGAAAATGAAAATAAATAGTTATAAATACAATTCAATTTGTTATCAGCTAAGGACTTATACTAAGTGATTTAGGATAACACACACTTTGTGGCATGTGGCGAACTCCATTGACCGTAATTCATTGATCGTCATTCATTTTCAAATACGATTCAATCACATATCCGAAATGAAATCCACATGATTATTTGCGGATGCAATGGAGCCTTTTTTTGCAGAGCCCAATCGGAGAAGTTTCGACGCTTCAAATGATAAAGGGGCTTTAGTTCTTGAGTTGATTTGATCTTGTGAATGTGTAGGCCAAGATCTTTGCGCGAATTCGCCACAATGTGGACTGAGAGATTCCGACCGACCGGTCTCGCTGGCGCAAAACATTGAATAATGAATATGTTGACTGAAATTTATCCCTGTCTATACTACGCAGGGGAATAACTAACATGACGACGATTAAAAAAAAAACGTATCTCAATCAACACTTTCGCTTAAAACGATGACACTTTCGACTGCACTTCTAGTCAGATGGAGTAACCTTTATATCGCTTTATTTCAAGTCCAAAGAGAAACGATCTCTGACAGGTGATTGCGGCCATATTGTTAAAGCTACATCTGTTAAGAAGATGCACACAAGAAAGCGCTGCAGCACAAAACAAGAGCAGCGAGAGAGGAGTATCGGACCAGAAAAAGGGAAGAAAAGAGAATCCTGCGTAAAAAGAAAAGGGACCACGCAGTTTCCCAGCTCAAGGATATCGAAGAGTCTCGCGAGCTCAACAACATCCGGAAATTTTATCGAAAAGCCAAGCAGCTGGCAGCTGGCTACAAGCCCGGAACGCAGGCTCTTCGAAATATCGAACGCAACCTAGTCACCGACGCACAGGGAATTGTTGATGTATTTAAGCAACACTTCCAGCAGTTGCTTAACGGGCAGCAAATAGAGAGAGTGATAGGGCAAGACGAGAACCCACATCTAGTCAATGAAGAACCAACGCCTCCACCCAGTATTGAAGAAATTAATGTAGCCATCAGAAAATGGAAAACCGCAGAGGATGGAAGGCAACGATGTCTCAGGCAGGGACTCTACAAGGGTCGGGAGCCCTTTAAGTAAGTAATACACGTTATCATAGGCCACTTTACAGTCGATAAAGAGGTGCAATTTATGATCAACAATCCCATCATGCCGAAAAACCCGTTTTTCGAATATGCATTCAACCTCCTGTCAAGAAAAAGGAATAGGCAAGTAATTATAAAAAAATTATATATATTATATTATGTAGTAGTTTCCTGTTATTACGCCAAAGTTGTAAATCAGAAGAAAAAGAAAGAGATAGAGATAGATACGGAGATAGATTAAAAACCAGTAAAGGCGAGTACAAAAATAAACGGTGCTAAGACACAGGTAGCAACTAATTACGGGATGAAAATAATTATTAGGTTTACGACATTTAATGTCACAAATCTGGGAAAACCAACCCCAAAGTTAAATTTAACCAACTTATGGTGCTTCTAATTACACAAAAAATAATTTAGTAAGGGTCTACTGTTCTAAGACTAGCAGGTAGTTTTGCCAACTTCGAAGGTATAAAAGCGAACGTAGAGTGAAGAAAGGCAATAGTCACACTATACCCAACAACGAAGACACTATCATGGAGAACACAAACAAAAGTCGGGAAATTCTTGCAGCACGGTTAAGCGCCGAAGAAATTCGACGAGTAAGAGAATATTTTCCATCATTCCTGAACGGCCCAGAGGATGACATGATCGTGCTATTGGCATACAAATATCTGATGCAGCAGTTCTTCACTCCACAACAAACGAAAAACACGCCTGTTAAGAAAAGTGAAGACGAGGAAGGATCAAGCGGCTTCAAGACCCAAAATAGAGGAATCGGGCATTGTATCCCAAAGTCATTTGGATTTAATAGTCACGTTACTCTAAGCGAAGGCAATAGTCACACTATACCCAACAACGAAGACACTATCATGGAGAACACAAACAAAAGTCGGGAAATTCTTGCAGCACGATTAAGCGCCGAAGAAATTCGAAGAGTAAGAGAATATTTTCCATCGTTCCTGAAAGGCCCTGAGGATGACATGATCGTACTGCTGGCATACAAATATCTGATGCAGCAGTTCTTCACTCCACAACAAACGAAAAATACGCCTGTTAAGAAAAGTGAAGACGAGGAAGGATCATTTACAAGGGGTTTCAAGACCCAAAATATAGGAATCGCACATTGTATTCCAAAGTCATTTGGATACAATAGTCACGTTACTCTTAGGGAAGGCAGTAGTCATACAATACCCAACAACGAAGTCACCACGGAAATCATGGAGAACACAAACAAAAGTCGGGAAATTCTTGCAGCACGATTAAGCGCCGAAGAAATTCGACGAGTAAGAGAATATTTTCCATCGTTCCTGAAAGGCCCAGAGGATGACACGATGGTGCTGCTGGCATACAAAAATCTGATGCACCAGTTCTTCACTCCACAACATACGAAAAACACGCCTGTTAAGAAAACTGAAAACAAAGAAGGATCCAATACAAACTCCGTACAGGACCAACATGAGGAAAATTCTCAATACTCTATCTCTGCAAAGTTCGCTACCTACGGCTGGAGAAGGATATACTAGCTTCTAAGATGTAAATTCAAAATAAATAAAAGACGAACCTGAAACTGAATAAATAAATGTTTTTTCTTCATTAAATTTAATTTCAAATCGATTCTGCATAGGTTATCTGGAGACTTAAATCAGCAAGACAAAATATATCTGACGAAGTGATTTTCACTCAGAGGTGTCTAATAATTGCTCTGCGCCGTGAAAATGAGCATCCCCGTCGAAGTAGGAGTTTTGGACCCAGTTACTTTGCCAAACGACTATTCTTCGTCGGATCTCCACAAAGCTGTCATTTGTTATTATTTGTTCCGAGGTCTTGAAATTGAAGCTATCAACTGTGAGGTTTTACTCATTTTTTGAACAGATAATTTTTTGTTTGTTGATACTTCGTCTTATCCTCATTCACTTAAAGACTACTTGCCTACTTTTCAATAGCCGCACGACGGCCTTCTGAGATCTACAGTGGGACGAATTCCATAGTTTTCTTTCTTCACTGCGACACGGGGTACATCACTGCCAAAGCCATCAAGAACAACAGCGGTGATAGTATGCATCCTTGACGTACTCCATTTTGGATTTCAAATTCCTCTGACAGCTTACCATTTTGGAAGAAGTGACACTTACTGCTTGAGTGATGCCAATCCTGCGCAGCGCATTGCTCGATTATGATCGAATCTAAGGTTAGGTTAGGTTAGGTAGATGGGTGCCTTGTGATCAGAAGGTCACTGCTCACTTAGACCCACAATCCATTGTGCCCAATCATTTAACCCTGGGAACGCTGTAATAAGGTTCGCTGTTAGAACCACCCAGATAGTAATATAAATCTCAGGAGATCCACCAGCTCAACATTTCCTAAGTCCTCCAGCTCCGAGAAGAAATGACTGCCAAGCGTTCTCTTTCTTCTAACAGATAGGGCAGGACACAGCAGGTGACGAAAAGTTTCGATTTCTTCTTCGTCTCTGCAGCTTCTACAATAGTCATTATGCAGCACACCGAGTCTCTCTGCGTGAAGGCCAATGACACAATGGCCGGTAATTACGCCAGAAACGACCCGTGCGTTATGACGACTGAGTTTAACCAGAGTTGATGATCTCTTCTTGCTAAAGGCCGGCCATAGAGCTCTAGCCGTTACGCATGTATCAAGCTGAATCCAGCGTCTGTTTGCACGATCGATGGCTTCATCTTCTACTTTTTTCTTTAAAGAACTGACTTGGGCTGCTACAAAGGGATGGGCCCCTATAGACTTGGAAAAGATTCTATCTCCAGTGTTGACTTGTGAGTTTCGTACAATTCTCTCAAGTACTATATAACAGAAAACGCATGATAGCCTTCCCGGACATCGAGCGCTTTAGTGATGTTCTTACCAACTTTGATGGAACTGCGGGAATTGTTCCATTCTCATTCTGCACAGTCGGACGCAAGGACGCCAAAGATAAGACATGGTTCTGTATAATTCTTTTCTATACACGTTATGTCCCATCTTCAAAAAAAGGCGATCCTATGTCTTGTAAGAACTACCGAGGCATATCCCTGCTAAATGTCGCATATAAGATCCTATCCAACGTATTGTGTGAACTTCTAAAACCTTTCTGTAACACACTAATCGGCACGTACCAGTGCGGCTTCCGGCCCGGCAGATCGACAATAGACCAAATTTTCACACTCAGACAAATCCTGGAAAAGACCAACGAATTTCAAGTCGAAACCCACCACCTTTCCATCGACTTTAAAGCCTCCTATGACAGCATTCATCATCTCGAGCTCTACCAGGCGATGGCCCAATTCGGGATACCGACAAAACTTATCCAGATGTGTCGCGTAACGCTGGAAGACACGCGATGCTCTGTGCAATTTGGAAACAACTCTTCGGAGCTCTTCCAAACGTGCACCGGATTCAGGCAAGGAGATGCGCTGTCATGTAATTTCTTCAATATCGTATTGGAGCAGATAGTGTGCAGGGCAGGTGTCAACACGGAAGGCACTATCTTTCACAAATCCGTCCAACTGCTGGGATACGCAGAAGATATTGACATCATCGGAAGATCCCGGCAAGCCGTCGTAGAGGCATTTACGCCTATTGATGAGCAGGCGAAACATTGGGCAGAATGTCACTGTTGGTAACTATAATTTCGAGGTAGTTAAGGAGTTCACCTACTTCGGAACAAATATTAATCCTACAAATGACACCTTTGTAGAGATCCGACGAAGAATAACCCTAGCAAACCGCTGCTACTTCGGTTTAGCGAAACAACTGGGTTCAAAACTCCTAACTCGACGGACCAAATTAATGCTCTACAGAACGCTTATCTTACCAGTCCTGCTGTATGGAGCCGAGTGCTGGAGAAGAAGTAAGAAGAAAGCTGAGCAAATATTGGGCACCTTCGAGCGAAAAACACTCCGTCGGATATTAGGTCCCTTATGCGAGGGGGCCGAATGGAGAAGAAGATACAACCGCGAACTCTATGAGCTGTAGTCCAAAAAGCCAAGATACGCAGACTACATTGGCTCGGTCACATCGAGCGATTGGACAACAATGCTCCAGCCAAGAGGATCTTAAAATCCCAGCCCCCAGGTTCGAGGCGGCGAAAAAGACCGAACCTTCGGTACAAAGACCAAGCTGTCGCGGATGCCAGAAAACTTGGTCTTCACAACTGGAAGCGGCGTGCTCGGAACCGCAGAGGATGGAAGCCAACGATGTCTCAGGCAGGGACTCTACGAGGGTCGGGAGCCCTTTAAGTAAGTAAGTAATAAAAAAAAAAGTCAGTATCTCCTTCACAGTTTGTTTAATTCAAATTTTAAGAAAGAAAACGCTTAATGAAGAAGCTTTTATTCATGTAGATATATAGTTACTTTTACATATTTAGATAAAAACAAGAAAAAGTAAGTAAATATTAAGATTTCTTTGCTTTGCTTTCTATACGATATGAACAGCCATCTATTTACATAAGAGTCATCTCTTAAAGATTTTAAATAGCTTTAAGTAGTTAGCTATTTAATATTGGCCCACGGACGACTAAAGAAAAAACAATGTGTAATCGGATGTGTTATGCATAATTGATGTCACTTGATTACATTATCCGTCAACTAATGCAATCTCCATTGATTAGCACACAAAGCCTTCTAGGTCATATCAAAAACAATTCAAATGAACACAAAGTTGTAAGCTCTCAATCAATTCAATTAAACTCAACCAAAAATAAGGGAATGATTACTTTCACGGAAACTGATTATAGACAAAAGAGATGTCATAATTCTGGGTTCATTCACCACCATTCAACTCCCATGAGTGGCGACCAACTGACTAATGCCTTCACAACTTTATTATCATTGTTTATTAAGTTTTTACATATTTTGCAATTACGTATTTCGTTTACAGTTGCAAAAAGTTTAATTGGTAAACAAGGGGCCAGGCAAGTTCACCAGCCTAAATAAGTTTTTGTTTGATGTAAAAAAGCGCAATAATTGTTGAACGTTTGTTCGGTTTATAGTTTTGTTAACGATTTACTCGCTTCATTGAGGAAACAAGCACCATTTTTGATGACAAATAAATAAAAGTACCGTTCTAGTATATTTTCCTTTAAAAATCAGTCGCTAAAAATACATGGTTGTTTGAATTTTTAAAGAGTTTTCATTAGTCACATCATATCAAATATAGTCTGTGCAATAAAATACAGTACAAGGGTTGCTACTTAAGTTTTGATAAAGACAGTTGGCCTTGTTGTCTTTCAGAATATTCTCCACTTTCCGAAGCACATTTTCCACTCCGATTGAGGTACATACCTCCAAAATATGTATGTGGTTTGAATGCTTCTTTAGACATCGAAAAACGTAGACCTTGTTTTTCTTTAACTGTGGGAATAAGAAGAAGTCATTGGGAATCAAATCAGGACTGTACAGCTGATGAACAATCAGTTCAATGTTTTGAGCGTGATTCGTCTTTTTTCCGAAAACTTCTTGAAAGATTCAAACAGTCAATTGCTGTTTAATTTCGGGTTCACATGCGTAGATTCATAATTCGACGCTTGTCACCAATCAACGCAAACCTTTTTTGATCGAATGCTAAATTATGCGGAACAAAACTCTTTGATGGTCATCATAACTAATGCCCAAGCACCCCTTGATCTCACGGAATGTCACATGATGATCTGGCAACATCAGTTCACGCACATCATCGATTTTTTTCTGGCACAACAACCGACTTTCACCAAATTCGCGTTTAGTGAAATGCGACCACGATTGAGTTCGGAAAACCAGCGAACCACGGTACCTCGAGATTTCGGCACACTGTTGTTGGTTTAATCGACATCGAGTCATAAAAAATCATCGCACGAATTTCACATTTACATTTTTTGACCAAGATGAATGTTTTAAGTATACTTTATCTATGTATGTCCATACACAACAAAGGACCGTTCGCGTACTTTTAGTGTTGAAATCCGTAGATTGCCAAATTTCAAAGATTTCCAACCACAAAATGTTGAAAATTCACTGATTTGACATTTCCTGCTTTAAAATTTGCAGCCAACTAAAATTTCTTAGTCTCTCGTGAGCGCTCTCTTCTGTAAAAGCTAAGAATATTTTCCGTATGCGTACAGTTTTTGGTGAAAGGACCTCGTAGTGTATGTACACTACAGCCTAAACGGCTGGACCGATTTGCTTCAAACTTCATACATATCTAAGCTATACGGGGCCACAATTCAAATCCAAGTTTTTGTTCTATAATAAGGTTATATTAACGGCACTCTACTCCTTCGAATTCGAATTCTTTCGAAAGCTCGCCAGAATGAAAGCAAATTCCGCATATGCTATTCTATTAATTTTAAGGCAAGTTTAGGACGAAATTTTCGCTAAAAATTTAAAAAAAATGCAAGAAGTAGACACTAGACTGGGTTGGGTTGTTTAATTTGCTCCAATCAGGCCTATCAGTGATGTTCTCCGTGCAGCATTGACGAAAGGAAACCATGGAATTCGCTGGACTATGACATCTTACCTTAAACCCTAGACTA
Source organism: Chalcosyrphus nemorum (assembly GCA_949716465.1). NCBI lineage: Eukaryota > Metazoa > Arthropoda > Insecta > Diptera > Syrphidae > Chalcosyrphus > Chalcosyrphus nemorum. The sequence goes on from OX454333.1 coordinate 74,044,828, forward strand.
CGCTGACGATGTTTGTCTACTTTCACATGGACCTCCATCTTATGGTCCAGAATCTAGAAGCTGAGACAAACAAAGTAGGGCTCAAAATTAACACAGCCAAAACAAAAGCCCTGAGCACTTGTAACACCAGCGCCCAACTTAACATTGCCGGACAGGAAGTCGAGAAAGTTGACAACTTTCTATACCTAGGAAGTGTAGTCTCGGCAAACCGTGGTGGCACCGAACTGGATGTGTGCAGCAGAATCGGGAAGGCCAAAGCTGCGTTCGGCATGCTGTCTACCATCTGGAAAAGCAATGTTATCAGCTTAAGAATCAAGCTGCGTTTCGCTCAAACGTAGAATCGGTACTGCTTTATGGGTGCAGTACTTGGAAAGTGGACACCATTAACACGCGCCGGCTGCAAGTCTTTGTAAACAAATGTTTAAGAGTCATCTTGATGATCTTTTGGCCGAACCGTATCTCTAATGAACAGCTTTATACGAGAACGGGCCAGGAACCTATCAACATTTCAATACGAAGGAGAAAGTGGCAGTGGATTGGACACACACTACGGCGCGAAGACAATTCCATTGCGAAATACGCTATGCAGTGGAATCCGCTCACCCAAGCAGGCAGAACATCGGGACGCCCTAGGCAAAAGTGGCGCAGAACAGTCGAGGAGGAATCGAGTTCTTTGGGAATGAGCTGGAGAGAGCTCAAACGCGTTGCAGAACTACGAACAAGATGGCGCGCAGGCGTTGTTGACGCTCTATGCCCCCCGAGGGCTTAAAGGACTCAAATTTCTCTGCCTGGTATACATCTCTAAGCATACAAGTAGGGACCTACAGTTTTATGCCGTATCCGAAGGGCAGAGGGGTTTTGAGAAGCTTTCTCATGACAGTGAATACTCTTGAATGTTTGTCAGACACTCGGAAGAGGTGGGGTTGTGAAAAAACTTTTGATGGTATTTTTCTGGATTCGAAACTGAAACTCCTTGCACAGTAGTCCAACGCAATAACCCTTGAGCCACGACACCTACAGTCTCTAGTTAAGCATAAGGTAACTCAACTCATACGTTTGATTCCATTGAATAATTTACTGAATATTGGACTAACTATTATATGCAATGCCAGGTATCGATATTGTGCTTTGCTATTAAAAAGAAACATTTTTTTTTAACTAACAACAGTATAGAGTTCTTTATGGAACAGACTGTATATACAAATGATGTTTACTTTTGTTTTATTTATTAAACGACAGCAGAGATTAGAGTAGTGTTTTCAATATCAATTCCGTGATATTTGTGATAAGGTTTGAGTCATTGGTAAATTACCGTCAAGGCACGTTTTAAAATGCAATTACACAAGAACATCATTTGAACTTGTATATTCTTAACCTCGCAATGGAAAAGAGTGCCTTTTATTCGGTTTCTCTTACAAATCAAATGGAAAACTTAGTTTATAGCGAATTTGAAATCACTTATCACTTAAATACAGTAACACAAGGCAAAATATGCCACTACCATAGCGGTCCTAAGAGTAAATGGCGCAGAACAGTCGGGAAGGAAGTACGGCAAGTGGGAAAAAGTTGGGGAGACCTGAGGCACGTTTCCAGAAGCCGCACACGATGGCGCGTAAGCGTTCTAGAGTCCCTAGGACCCACGAATCGATACAGGATATAAGTTAAAGTATAATGTATCGTTTAAATTCTACATGACCTTGAAATATAGAAAGATTTGTATACTGAGAAATGTAAAATAAATAAGGGAAACTTATTTGTCTCAAAAAAGGATAAATAGAAATGATTTTTTAGATAGTTCAGTGGAATAAGTTTCCGGTTAATAATGGAAAATAATTTCATTCAAATGGCTGCCTCGGCTGGCCATGCAGTAGCCTACACGATCGGTCCAATTTTAAGGCACATTATCGATTGTGTGCAGCTGTATTTCACCAATGGCTTCACGAATATTGTCCTTTAAAGCGTCAATTGTCGACGTAACACTTATCTTTTACGGCACCCCACAAATAATAGTCCAACGGTGTCAAATCGCAGCTCCGAGGTGGCCAAACGACATCAGCTCTGCGGCTGATAATGCGATCTTCAAAAACAGGGCGCAAACATCGAGTGTAGCTTCGGCTGTGTGACACATAGCGCCGTCCTGTTGAAACCAAATGTTGCCAATATCCTCCTCTTCAATTTTTGTGAACAAAAATTCGTTCAACATGGCCCGATAACGATCGCCATTGACTGTAACGGCCACTCCTTGCTCATTTTCGAAGAAAAATGGACCAATTATGCCTCTGGACCAAAATCCGCACCAAACAGTGATTCGTTTTGGGTGTATGCGACAATTTTGCTTGTTTACATACCCGCCAAGATCAAAATGAGCTTCTTCTGAAAAGATGATTTTTTTTGGCAAAATCGGCATCTTCTCTAAGTCGATCGCAGGCCCACTTAGCGAAGCGAAAACGCATTGGATGGTCAGTTGGCTTCAACTCCTGAACCAATTGGACTTTGTATGGCGTCATACCAAGGTCTTTATGCAAAATTCGTCTCAATGATGTCTCCGAAATGTTAAATTTTTGAGGACGACGGTGAATTGATGTTGATGGCGCTTCACGCACACTTTCTGCCACAGCAGCAATTTTCTCGGGTGTACGCACTGTTTTTGACTTTTCACGCTTTGGTTTATAGATGAGTATGCCAGTTCTTTCACTTTTTTCACAAGATAACGAACATACGGAGCTGACGGTGCTTCTCTTTTTCCAAAATCCGTACGCAATTTTTGCACACATTCTGCAACATTACCATGATTTTCAAAGTAATGTCGCAATATTTCCCAGCGCTGTTCAAGCGTATACACAACCATATTCGTTCAGCGGAAGGATAAAACTAATTATCTGTCAAATCAAACATGAACTAAGTGTTACCATTCACGAAATAAGCACTAGTTGAAAAAAAAGTTAGATGGCGGACCCTTTATATAGAAGAAGATTTCATAAACATTTTTCAGAAACATTTATTTGTTTCAGAAATGTTTCACTCCATCTGGACGCTTTGTGAAACATTTATTAAATGTTTATGAAATGTTTCACGTTTTCCATTTTAAATGGGAAAATAATAATCCAATCAGAATTGGATTCCTGTTCTTGTCCTGAGTTCAGAAATGCAAAAATCTTAAATTTAACACTATTTTTGTGCACGTAAAGCTTGAAATGGAAAACGTGAAACATTTCATAAACATTTAATAAATGTTTCACAAAGCGTCCACACCGAGTGAAACATTTCTGAAACATTTATTAAATTTGTATGAAATGTTTATGAAATGTTTCACGAAACAGTGTTCCAGAAATGTTTCACTCGGTCTGGACGCACCTTAAGAATCATGATCCAAAGCAACTTCTTTAATATTCTTCTTATATCTACATGAGCTAACAATTATTAGCTTTGTTGAAATTTTACTTATTATAAAAAAGTATATGCACTGATTTGACAGGTTTCATAAACCACCTATTTCTCGCTCAATCATTCAAATTTGAAAAGCAAATAATTCGCGTATTGGTTTCGAAAATGATTCGGTCATTCCAATCAATCATATGTACATTCAATCACTTAATGACAAAGACATGTTATCGATAGTTCATTCATACCGCTGCACATATGCAGGTAATGTATTGTATTGAATAGAGTAAGAGAGCAATGCGATTAGTTGTTCGTGTTGTGAAGAATGAAACATTTATATGTATGTAAAGCATTCGCTCTCTCGCAAGTGAATAAATATGAACGAATCGAAGCAAAAAGTTTTAATACAATTTTGTCACTGTTACGGAAGTGGTCATACAAACCATATTCTTCTATAATAGCTCAGCCTTTATTTAGTGAATAAATAAAGATCCGTAGTAGATCTGAAGTCTAGCTTCTCACAACTGTGCATATTGTGCGTTATATACATTTCTGCAAGTTTATGCATTTCTGTAAAGCTAACATGCGAGCGAAAGTTGATTATGTTTCTCACTGTTTGTTTTGTGGGCTGATCTAAAATAGAAGTAACAATCACACTGAAAGCTACCCTGATCTGCCAACTGCAAAGGGACTAAATTCCAATAAAAATCCTTCGTATTCGTTCTGTTACAAAAGTGATCGTTCAAAACTATTCTTGTAGTACAGTTGAGCCTTTATTTGGAAAGGATATTCCAGATTCTTGTTCCAGAAAATATGGATAGTGACGATGAACCATGCTTTGTTCCTAGTCTATTTATTAACACATACCTGTGTGTCGAAAATGCAAGCATTCGACCTGAACATCCGCGGCCTAATTTCACGCGGTCTAAATTCCATCCCTCCTAGAAGAAAAGGCCAAAGATATCGGCATCTTCAATCACTGTCAAGCTTCAAATAAGTCCCTCCGTATGTGCCTACATTAATCGCCGTAAACGATTGTCAATTCTTTCACTCACCACTGCTAAGTCCTTGGAAAGAAATATACATATTCCCGCTAACAAGAAAGCTTGCTAAAATGCTAAATTAGGAAACTCCTACCGAGCAAGAGCAATGCTGGTATACCCCTTAACTGGCAAGCTTCTTGTAAGACTCGAGTTTAATTGGCTTTGGGAACATCACCCAACGCTCATGCTTTACAGTATTCAAATCTTCACTGTAGACGGCTGGGCATTCACTTAAAAGATTGTAGAGGCTTCTATTCACCAGTCACGTACTGTCCACTAAAGGAAGACTTCGCCTTGAGTCCCGTATTTTTGATGACCTTAGTTATTTGTTTGTCATAAAAACAAAACCATTTAGTGGTTTACCTAACGCTCACACCGGATCTTGGGGCCTAAACCTGCCCGGACCTAATCGTATCAGTGTGCGGATACCAACAGCAACCTAACCTAATCTGTAGCACCCCGTCGAGAGTACATAAATTCGGTCAATGTCTTGTGTAGACCGCACTTTTGTGGACTTGATTATGATTTGGTAACAACATCTAAGTCAGACTTTTTTTTGTCTTCTCTGTAAACGTGACTGAATTTTGACGTGTGATGCTTGACAGCTTTTGACAGCTTTTTGTAGGTCGATGCCTTATCCCACAAAACCTACTGCAGTAAATACTCCCCTCCCCCAGCCAATTCATATATTTTCCGCTTTTGTACAAACGGATTCACCTACACCTTTCACTAAATTTGTCCAAGCAAAGCAGAAAGAAAATTATGTCGGACAAGTGGTCCGTCATAAAAGTCTGATATTTTTAGAATTCGTGGAGACGTAGATATACCACAAAAGTAGGTATGTAATTCTAAGTCTGATTGCAACAATGGGAATTCAGTTTCTATTTGAACTAATGAGTTCGGGGATTCCCCAATCTATGTATTTGCTGTTCATGGGCATCTATACTTCCCAATGATTTTGAAAAACAACTTTATGAAACAGTAGGTACCTATATGCTTTAAAAAGAATGAATAATCGCTAATCAGTACTTTTGATGGCAGCTATTTAGTCACTAGTCTCCAAAAACTGTTCAAGTAGTATGTATGTACATATGTATCTATCATACAACAGATAAATCATAAGCTTGCTGCTTTTCTTAGCGCAAGCGCAAGTTGCTACCTACACTTATTTCAAAAGAACTAAATCCATTGCTAAGTAAAAGCCTCAGTGTCCTCCAATTGTGACACAATTCACATGTGACACAATTTGTCTTGTATTTATTTGCTCTATCTACGCATTCAACTTTAATTCAATACAAAAATTGCTCATATAACTTGCTTTATCTACTCATTTCATTCTTTATGACGAAAAACTAGTTCTCCTACTGCAAACAACTCAACGACTATGACTATGGCACGGTCGTGTGAATTCAACATAAATATAGAGAATGCTGCTGCCTCAGTTCAGTGTTTGTATAAATAAAAACAAAATTTGGGTAAACATCAATCTTCTTTTCGCTGTGAAAACTAGGGATAAACGCAAACATTGCACTGATAACAACGTTAAATAAGTAAAACAAAAAACACAAGACCAAATCAACAATCTCTGTGGGTCGTCCGAAATGAGTAATGTTATGTAAAAAAAAAAAAAAAAAAAAACAAAAAAGAAGGAATGGGAAAGAAAAACAAAGTGAAGACCTCAAAGGAAAGGAAATCGAAACCTACCACCTACCGCCCATCTCAAGGGCACAGACTAAACAGACCTCCCTTAGGGCGAACTTTTTTAACACCGTCACATGCAAAGTGAAGTACGGAAAAGTTTACCCCACCACCCACCATTCACACACATACACAGACCACCCCCATAGAACGAGTGTTGCCCTTTAATTTGTAAGTTTTTTTCCCATTTTTTTTCTTTAATTTATCAAAATTACTAAGGAAATATTTTACCATTTTTCCACTCGAAGAGGTTGGATGAATCCTTCGTCCTGGTGTTATCACGATTCTCTCGTTTCGTTTGAAAAATAAAACGCACTTTGCCAAGTTCTTTTTTGATGGTGAATTTCGCAAGTGGTCCGTGTCTGGCTTTTGTTCTCTAAAAAATTTTTTTTTTTGTTGACTGAACACGCAATTTTGTCACATTTTCACATTTTCACAGATATTTGGGTGTGATTTGGATTATCCAAAGGCAAATAGAGTATTTTTCGGTTGGACTTTCGGAAGAAAAGAGAGAAATTGGTATTTTTTTGGGGGCTATTTTCGAGTTTTTCGCGAGCGATTGGAGAAAGAAATTTATTTTTTTTGCTTTTGAATGACAGCTCCGCACACACAGATGTTTGAGACGGAGTGAGATGGGAATATGTAGTTGGTGAATTTGGTGAATTTGATATGTTGGTGAAATGAAGGTTATGTTAAATTGTTTACTCAAAGTCCATATCGTATTGACAGCTCGTTGATTCTTTTCTGATTGGAAAACGTAGAGTGCTGTTGTGGCGTTGGCAACGAAATTTAGGAAAAATTAAAATATTCATCTCATAGTAGAAACACATTGACACAGCAACATCAACTCTGACAACCGGAGGCAATTTTTTAGAACCAATGCTTTTCAATGGAACAGAACACATTGACCCCAGCAACAGCAGCAGCAACTTCAGCGTTAGATCTAAGTCCTAAATCTGCTGTTGAAGTTGAATTTGTTGTTGGTGGTATCGTGATCACTCAGTCTGTAGTTTTGAATTTCTACTATTAGACATTTATTACGCTTATTTGACCGGATTGAGAGTTCAGATTGAAAAGGAATTGAGTTTCAATCTCCGTTTTTGCTGTAACTGGATTGAACGAACGGCTTAGAATTAAATTGAGATAGGATTGAGTTTGTCTCTGCTTCTGCATTGTTTTTTTATTTACTTTTGATTTTATTCAGCACAACATCGTCGGTACAAACTCCAAACTGTCCAAACTCAATCTTTCAATCCGCGTTTATATGGAAAAACCCAACTCGATCGCAGATGATTTTGTGATCGGATCGAGTCAATCCGATTTGTATTTATATGGTACTTAACCCAAATTCAATCCGTTTTCAATCTCCCATATAAACGTGGTAATTGGACTTATCAACAAGAGGAAAATGAAGTTGAAGAGAATCTCATTAGTAAAACACATATGGCAGTTTGAAAGGTAATTTCTTAAGGAAAGATACTCGATTACGACCATTTTCCCACAACAGAGTTGGGATACACCGTTTCACCTCTATACAAAAGTTTACGTGGCTCGTAGATCTATTCTACGTAGGCTTTATCAATTTTCTTAAGAATTGCCTTATTATAACGATTTTCGCCTACAATACGGTACCGTAAGCTGGATAACGAAGAGATTAGAATGCATCGATGTTTTAATCTAAGCAAATGGAAAACGAAATAATGCTTATTGGATATGGTTCAACAATTACCGCTGTACCATCCCATCCAACAACGCAGTTCCCTATCTCTATTCCATACTTTTCTAATGACCTCCAGGTGGCTCTAGGAATACCACATACACGTCAACTTTGACACTTCCCCCCGCAATTTTTTTTTTTCTTTCTCTTGTCATCGTAAAATTTTTCACCACCAGCAACACACGGAATGCTTTATTTCAACTGAAAAAAAAGAAATTAAATTAATTTCTTAAAGACATACAGTAGAAATGTACACAAAAATCCAATTTCTTTGCCTAGCGGTCCTCTTTGGATTGCTTTTCATTCAACAAACTAATGGCTTGTATGAGGATCAAATAAAAAAGTTCGATTGGTACGTATAGTCATTTCCCTTCGAAGGTGTCCAATTAAAGTCTAATCTTTACTATGAAATGGAACGCATTTTCAGGCGAAACCTTCATATTGGAAAACTGAACACGGCACACTTAGATCTAAACCTACACCAGGGCCGGCTATTGGTAACCACTGAGCAGAATGTCCTCGCATCACTCTGCCCCAAGACGGGTGAAATCCAATGGCGACAGATCCTTGAGAAGAGTCCACGTGGTGACATCAAATTTAGTTATAATTTTAACGAACAAACGTTGAGCACTGCTGCGGCACGTCGAAACTCGAATCACGGCTTCGACACGCTAACAGTTCAGGGCGTAGCGCCGGCAGTTGTTCGTGGCTGGAACACCGCCAGCGGGAACATCGAATGGGAATGGTCTCTTATGCCTGTGCAGCCCGACAAGGCAGAAGCAGCGTTCTGGTTCTATGCCAGTACCATGTTGTATCACGTGATCCCGGTTTGGGGATCGCATCTGGAGATTACTAGGTACTTTGCAACATCTGGACATTTGACAGACACTACCACCTCAAAACTCATCGCTCCATGGATCAGCGCAGAGAAGTGTCTCTTGTCGGGCACATTCTACTCTTGTGTAGAAGGTAGTCAGCTGATTAGCTTGGATTTGGTCTCCGCAGAATCGAACATCATTAGGAAGCAACTTGCTTCGGTGCCAAAGTCCAAACCACAGGCCTTGAGGGTAAGTAAAATGAGTTGAATGCATTCGACAAGGTTCTTTCCTTTTAAATATAACACACTAGATCTAGGTATGTTGTCTTGCTATTGTGTTTTAGTTCTATATCATTCACCAGCCACTAGTCGACGTTGATAGCTCATCTGCGACATCGTCAGTAGTAGTGATGTTATTCTCGTTGGAACGAGCCCTACGAAGCCTTTAAGCGCCTCTTCTTTAACGCGTAATCTAAGTCTTTTCAGGGCGAGAGGCTAGACCATTGACGATTTTTTTGTTAGGAAATTAGTGAAAATCGCAAATGTTGAGCAACAGGATTGATATCGGTTGATCTGTGAGACAATGATCGGGTATTAATGAGCAAAAGTTCTGCCTCGAAGTTAACGGCCTTTCAAAGACAACGGACCATGACAGGTTTCTGTATGTTGGGCAATACAAATCGCTTACAAAAATCAAAGTCGTTCCCTACTTTGGTTGGAATGTTAGAGTATAACCGGCGTAAAGCCCAAAGTAGACACATTTTCTCAAAAACATACAGCGGACGGATGCCCACAGTTCAGACAGCCAGTGAACATCCAACCAAATTGGTCAGATCCCGTTTCAGAAATTGAAAAAATGATAGACGTCGGCCAAATTCACCACTTCTTTTGTAAATATCCGACTTCCCGACAACTGAGCATAGATTCAAAGGAAATAAAGGAGTGTAAGCCCTATCATATCAACTCATTTGCTCTGTGGTCTGAGATCAGGATGGGGCTTTCTTCTAAACAAATGCATTCAGCGTTTACGCGACAGCATTACCCATAAATTCACGGACTGTGGTGCATCATCACACAACACTTATTTAGCTCTGTGTCTCCTTTCGAATAGATATCATCAGGAAATTCAATTTCTAAAAGAATTTCTTTACTCAGCAATAAAAGGAGTCTTGCCTAAAGATGGGACAAGCGCACAGTTAAGAGACTTAAGCTTATACACGCCCAAACTTAAATAAATCGAACCTATGGACAAAAGAACCCTTTAGTCATGTTAGTCAGCTGGTGTATTAAGATTTTAGACGTGAATCAAATGCTAAATCAGCACCTGAAGAGCTTGAATCGGGACGAGATGACAAGAACAAGACAAATTACAAAGAGTTCCACCCCAAAAAACACAACTTGGCTTCGGCCTCTCTTGACTGCTCCGTAAAGCTCTTTTACATCGCAAAACCAGCCGTTCACCGATTGTGAGTCGATTACAAGTTTTTCATTCCTCTCGACTGGACGTACTGAGGGCTTATAACGTCCAGACCGGACAGAGCTTTGTGAGTGCCATTCCGTCGCAGCAGCAGAAGTTGTGAATATCATGTGTGAAGTACACTTCAATGGCAAAATGCTACACCACTGGTAGCATTGATGGAAGTATCAAAATCTGGGATTGGATTAGTCAAATCTTTCAACCTAAAATAGATGTCATAGATTTATGCATTTAAACCAATCTTGTACATCATTTGCAACATGACAATAATATTAGCTAAACTAGTGTAGGTAAGCCTGCACAAACCATCTATCTGGTCACGTGGGAATAGAAACTAATCAAACAGCAAAACTTTTTCTTCTTCAACACTACATGATGACTAACATACAAGTGATATAATCTACATATATTGTAAAGTTATATACGTTCCATTCTACATATTCAAATAATGTGGGTTATATGACATGGTACATAGCTCAAATGGATGTTAAAGTATTTGTTTTTAAATTGTTAATATGTGCTACTGTTTCCTAGTTTACTTATAATGTGACATTGCTGCGGCTCATTGCTATATTTTTATTTTTTGTATTTTTTGCTAGGGAGAAGATGGAGTACTTGTAATTGATGGACAGTTGGTTGCTGTAGAGGATTCCGTCAAGGTTTGTTCCCTTACCAATGGAAGAAGTTTCTTACAAGCACAATACAATCAGGCACCAGTGCTGCTCCAAGCCAGTCTTGCAAATCATGTAAAACATTTTCTGTGTCTGGACAAAAACAAATTTTAACTGGATTTTTGTTTTTTAAGGTTCTCACTATCAACGCTTTCAATGCAAAGACATGTGAAAAGGTTAAGGAATTGGAGAATTCTGTTCCTTATCCCAGTTACTATGGCCAACCAGAACTACAGGCATTCGATTGTAAAACAGTGCGTAGCGATGGTAAAGGATGTGTTTTCATTGTATCTACAAGTGATGAAGCCATATTGGCTGTTCAACAAAGTAAGGAGAGCATTCTTTTTTATTTTACATGTAGTTTTTATTGATGTGGTTCAATTCTTTTAGGTAAAATCCGTTGGGCACGTGAAGAATCTTTGGCCAATATTGTCGCTATCGAATTCATCGATCTGCCATTGGCCGACGATGAGGGTGCTATCGAGAGTGAGATGAAAAACAAACCTGGTGAGTGTGAAAAAAAAAATACTATACATATGTTATACAGGAACACATACCAACCGTTAGGGCGTTAGGTAATTTTGTTGATTAGGATCAAATTAATCGGTGAGGCATAACATCTTCACTGCCCTAACATCGTTGCTCTTCAAATCAGTATAACAGTCACTGAGCACAGAAGTTATAATAAGATATTAGACTTACCTAAAAAATTGCTCCAAAAGGAAATACACCAGCCGCTGATCCTTGATCACATTTGGGAAAATAGCGAAAAACTCAACTACACTCCATTCCTGGCTTAACACATTCCACTTGCTGGAGCATCAAAGATCTTATAGCATATCCACTGGGCTAGAGTCATGGGATAGGTGTAACGTAAGTTCATCAAATCACTAGTCTTATCATAATCGTACCCAAGAATATTTATTGGTGATAAACCCTATGTCTTACCATATCTCCTTAGGTGCCTTGTGACCAAAAGGTTACTGCTTACTTAGACCCACAATTCGGGTCCATTGTGTCCAATCATTTAACCCTGAGAACGCTGTAATAAGGTCTGCTGTTAGAACAACCCAGGTAGTAATAACAATCTCAGGAGGTCCACCAGCTCAACATTGCCTAAGTCCTCCAGCTCCGAGAAGAAATGACTGCCAAAAGTTCTCTTTCTTCTAACAGATAGGGCAGGACAGTCACACAGCAGGTGACGAATAGATTCGATGTCTTCTTCGTGTCTGCAGCTTCTACAATAGTCATTATTCAGCACACCGAGTTTCTCTGCGTGAAGACCAATGACACAATGGCCGGTAATTACGCTAGAAACGACCCGTGCGTTATGACGACTGAGTTTAACCAGAGTTGATGATCTCTTCTTGCTAAAGGCCGGCCATAGAGCTCTAGCCGTTACGCATGTATCCAGATGAATCCAGTGTCTGTTTGCACGATCGATGGCTTCATCTTCTACTTTTTTCTTTAAAGAACTGACTGGGGCTGCTACAAAGGGAAGGGCCCGCGATATGTGCAGCAAGCTCATCCGCCTTCTCGTTTCCTTCGATATCCATATGCCCTGGTACCCAACTGAGGGTCACCGTATTGGCTCTGGATATCTCGTTTAAAAGTGATTTGCATATCTCACCAGCCTCGACCGAGTTATAGCAGAGTCCAGAGCCTTAATGGCTGCCTGGCTGTCTATATAGACAGTTATCGTTTTTCCGACGATATTAAGCATACACTTAGGCCAAAGGAAGGTGCATTGTGATACCACGTTGATGAACCGTGCGTGTAAGAATATTAGAGTGACTGTTTCAATCAAACTCAAGGCTTGGAATGATTCAATCGAAACCTTTATACCTAAGTGCACCGTGAAGGGTTGTGATGTGCATAAGATTACTGTTACTGATTTACATTTACATACATATGTGATGTTATTTGTTTTCTAGTGCCCGTCCTTGGAAGCTGATTGAATAGTTTAACCTCTCGTAAGAAGGTGTTGCCCAAGACGATGAGGAATAGGGATGGTGACCTGTTCAATCAAACTTTGCTATGTTTATGCAATAACATGGTTTGTTTGCATAAACCTTACTTTTCAGATATCCCCACAAAAAGAAGTCAGGAGCAGTCAAATCAGGCGACCGTGGAGGCCAATCAACATCACCATTTTTTGAAATAACTTGTTGTGGAAAGAGGTCTCGCAGTAATTCCATTGTAGTCCTAGCTGTATGCGATGTGGCACCGTCTTGTTGATACCACATGTTAATCAAGCCCAATCCATGCAGTTGTGGCGTTAAAAAGTTTTTAATCATATCACGATATCGCTCCCCATTCACAGTTACCGTTACGCCGTTTTCATTTTCAAAGAAGTAAGGTCCAATGATTCCTCCTGACCAAATTGCACACCAGACTGTTAATTTTAATAGATGCAAAGGTGACTGATGAATAATTTGAGGGTTTTCCATTGCCCAGAACCGACTGTTCTGTTTATTCACATATCCATTCATTTTTTCGATTTTTTCATGAAAATCGGGGTTGTCATGGGCTAGCTGTAACATCCTATTGGCATATGTACGGCGGTGTAAATGGTCTTGTTGAAGAAGCTCTTGTGTCAATTGAATCTTAAATGGAAACAAATGCAAATCCTTATGCAAAATTGTGGCCAAAGTTGTTCTTTGAAGACCAAGCTCCTGAGCACGGCGTCAAATTGAGGTTGATGGATTGTTTTGAACACTTCCTTAAACAGCAGTAATGTTTTCAGCCGATCCTGCAGTAAGTTGTGGCCCATGCTTGGGTCCATCACCTACAGACCCTCTTTCTTCGAAATCGTTCACTACACGATAAATAGTGCGTTTTGTTGGCACGTTGTTTCTCCCAAAATTTTTACGTAACTTTCACATCGTCACAGTAATCGATGATTGATTTTGATAAAATGTTTTAACCATTAAAACACGTTGGTTTATCGAATATTTCTCCATAATAAATTTGCCACGTGTCTACTTTACGACTGCCAAATATGAACTGTCAAAGCTAATGTTTACCAAAATGGCGGCAAAACAAAGTAGTACACGTTCCCGGCGGACACCCTGTATATAGTATGTTCGTCGCCGTGGGCCCATTTAGGATTCATCTGCCACAATATCTATTCTATAGCCCTAACGTAGTTATGCAAAAGAGCTTCCTGCATCGAGGTGGACCTAACAAGTTCAACTACTTGCTTCTAAAGGGAACTAACTACATCTACACTAGCCACAAGAGATAACATTTTAAGACACTGGGATACACATTTTATTATAATTGCCTATTCAATAGTAGCATTTTAGGTCCATTCACAGCTCAGTAACCTGCGAACAGGTAAACTAAAAACAACAATTTTTGGCAAATTTAAAGGCAAAAAATTGTCAATTTTAGTTTTCCAAAATAACAAAGCTTTATTTACCTACCATTAGTATGAAAAAAGTTGAATTTTAATTAGTTTCCGCGAAGAAATCAACAATTCTGGTGGTTGCTAATTTGTTCGCGAATGCTTCTTGTGAAGGAAATGTTCGTTCCCATTCCACCGAAGTTTTGTTTTGTTGACAAGTGAGATTCGCTATGCCTAAATGTCAAAATTTGCGAAGATTAGCAGGTCACTGCGCTGTAAATGGTACCGTTTAGTTTGTATGTGGAAATTTTAATTGCTAATTTAACAACCATTTTTCCCAATGCTCAAACAAAAATTTGAAGAGGAAATTGGAATCGAAAGTGAGTAAAATATCATACAATTAAATATTATTGAACGAACTGTAGACTCGTATTTTCTGTAGATAGAAAGTTATAAATTTTTTGAACTTGAATTGAATTGAATGAAATGTTTATACTTTTATTTATTCTTAAGGTGATATTGCTGGTGCTTTTGTACGTCGTATAACTGGACAAAGTACTCTGATCAAAAGCGTTATACTGCACGTATTGGGCTTGGGAGCCCCACCAACTGATACGCAAAAAGCTGGACTAATTCGCGATTCATTTGGTTTGCACAAAATGCTTGTGGTTCTGACTAAAAGCGGCAAGCTATTTGGCATCGATAATATTAGTAGTAAGAAACATTGGATGCAGTATTTACCAACGCTGGCAAATTTCGAAAATGACCAAAGCATGCGTCTGATCATACAAAGGACATCAAAACACTTCCCACTGCCACCATTGTGCGCAATCGTTGCTAAAGATGCGGTAAATTTCAATGGGAAAGTTTTTTTTTTAACAAATCAATTAGAGTTTACTTTATTCTAGGAATCAGGAAATGGAGTTATCTTCCGTTTTAATCCAATTACTGGCAAACCTACCGCCGAAGGCCTACAAAAACTGGACTACAAAATCAAACAAATGACATTATTGCGCGAAACAGAAAGCGATTTCATTAAAGGCCTCTTACTACTCGATAGCAGCAATGGTATTCATGTTGTTCCAGAGAGTACAAAAGAAATGGCCAAAGGAATGTATCTATACACGGCTGATAAGAATTCTGCAACGTTAAATGGTTTCTTTGTAAAGACAATCAATGGCGTAAGTGAATAGAGTAATTTCGACTGATAGGACAAAATTTAAATTGTTATTTCCTTGAAGCTACTAACGACTCAACCAATTTGGAATGTGCGCTTAGGTGGTCACAGTGGTGAACATAAGATCATTGCGGTAGCTGCAAAGAATTCTATCGAACGTGTTCACTCACAGGGGAGAGTATTGGGTGACCGATCGGTACTGTATAAGTATATAAATCCAAATCTGATTGGCGTTGTTACACAGGCAGCAGATGTTATTCATAAGTGTAAGTAATAACTGAGATTCTAATGACATAAGCATAAAACATTTTGTTTTTACAGACGTAATGAATCTGCATTTGGTTGATGTGGTGTCCGGGTCTGTGGTTTTCTCTATGACACACCGAAAAGTACGGGGTCCATTAAATATTATTCACTCGGAAAATTGGTTGGCCTACAGCTATTATAACGACAAAGTTCGAAGGACTGAAATAAGTAAGTATGCGGATAGTCTCTTGTTGTATTCAGTAAAGAAAATTCAGCGAAGTAGATACAAATGTTGTAAAGAGATAAGGATTTATAAAAGCCTTTTTATGATCCTAAGTTTATTCACGTGTATACGGCAAACTGAAGAATGTTTTCTGACATTCATACAACAACCTTTTGACTGAGATTTAAAGAGAGTAATAGGTAGACGAAGAGGACTGAAACTCATCACTGGGTGGACAGCTCTTTCAAAGACTGTCAACCTCACTCTCCTGAGAAGATTCAAAGAGAGCAGGCTGTCTATACATCAGTGGTCTGCTTAGAACAGCTTCATCCACAGCATTGGGTACTATTTTCTATCCACTGTCATTAGATATAATCACCAGACAAATGGCCAACTCAACAGCTGTTTGGTGGACAGATCTTCCAAAGACTGTCAACCTCACTCTCCTGAGAAGATTCAATGAGTAGGCTGTCTATACATCAGTGCCCTGCTTAGAACAGCTTCATCCACAGCATTTGGTACTATTTTCTATCCACTGTCATTAGATATAATCACCAGACAAATGGCCAACTCAACAGCTACAGTCAATCGTTTGACTGCCTCTTCACAATGGCTATACCTCGACTTTGGCCACTCCTAATTACATCCCAGCCAAACTCAGTTTTGGTCAAAACTTTCGCACATCAATGCCGTCTTAGAAGCTTTGGTCCAACCATGAGCAGGAAGATGTCGGATCCTTTTACACTGATCCACATTTACACTGATGTCGGATGATGAGGCTGGCGGGATTTACACCTCTGAACTTAACTAAGAATCTCCTTCCGCCTCGGCGATCATTGCAATGTATTTCAGGCGAAAATACTGGCAATCATAAAAACCCTGTCATGGCTAAAGTCTATCGTATCTGAAAAGGAGATTAACATTTTCACAGTCAGGCATACATAAGATCCTTGGAATCGTCCACAACCAAATCAAAGGTCGTACTAGACAGCCGCACCTCTCTGATGGAGATTTATGATCAATATAACATTCACTTATGTTGGGTTCCAGGTCACAGAAATATTCCAGGAAACTGTAGTGCGGATGAGATTAGTAAACTTGGTACAACCCCTTTCAATCGAGAGTGGTTGGTATGCCTCTTTCTACTTACAAACTAATGCTCAAACTGGATGTTAGAGGAAAAGTAATTTCTTCAGAATATCCAGAGAACGTTGACCTAACCTGAACCAGAAGCGTTCAAACGAACTGTCTGTTCCCAGTCGTTCGGACCTGAGCATCATCATGTTCTTACAGGAGTCTGTCTTATTTGTCTGTACGCTAGACGTGGTTCTGTAGGGATGAAAAAGAAGAAATTATCCATCATCTTCTCTGTAACTGCCCTGAAATATTCAAATTGGAGTCCTTCTTCTTTGATGACCTTGGTGATCTGACGAGCTGGTGGTTCTACTGATAAATCTTTAGTGTGTCAGCTCAACCTCCTTTTCCTATGTCTTCCTCTCTAGCTTATATAGTTTAGTCTGCAGTATACCTCGTAGTTTTCAACCGTCTAAGTGACGCAGTGTTCTTATTTTACGTCTGTCTCGTTGTGGTAGTCCTAGTATAGCTTTAGATCCGGTGGTAATGAACCTTTTAGGGCAAGTGTGCTTGCGCTCAACTGTATCAGGAGAGCGGGCAGCCCACCCAACCTTACCTAACCCCTTTTTTGTATATTATTAAAACAAATTTGTTTCGTTCACAAAAATTTAGCCACCATTGAATTATACGAGGGTAAATCCCAAGCAAATAGTACTGTGTGGAGTTCATTAAATGCTCCAACAATGCCGTTGGTCGAGAGACAATCTTACATCATACCAACTTCAGTAGAAACTCTTAAGGAAACCATCACCGAACGTGGAATCACCAACAAACATGTCTTAAGTAAGTAGTTTTTGTTTCATAATTTGGTAGTCGTGTCAACTATAGCTTATATCAACAACAAAAGATAACGACTTCGTTAATCGACTTAAAACACTCCCCCTTATTACGAGTGGCGTTAAACGCCTCGCCAAAAAAACGACAGTACAAACTGGGCACTATAACTCGAGTTTTTTTGTGGGGCGTATGTAGAGCGTAAGTTAAACGATAATTAAGGTGTTTCACACCCATAATACCGATACCGTCTCGACAAGAGTCGATCAACTTAAACGCCACTCGTAATAAAAATCGACAAGACTATCAGAATATTGGCTTATAAACATAAGAAAGGTTTCTCACATTTATCTCTAAATCAACAGTTGGTACATCGAGTGGCGCTATAGTAGAGATGCCATGGGTTCTTTTGGATCCTCGCAGACCAGTTACCTTGCCCAATCAGGCTCGTGAGGAAGGTGTTATTCCATACATTCCAGAACTACCGCTACCCACAGAGAATATCATCAATTACAATCAGACCGTTGCTAGAATTAAAAATATTTTCACCGCCCCCAGTGGCTTGGAGAGTACTTGCTTAGTTGTTGCAACTGGCTTGGGTAAGTTACAAATTTTCTCTATAGAACACAATATAACCTAACATTCCATTTCAGATTTATTTGTAACACGCGTCTCACCATCCAAGACATTTGATTTGCTTAAGGAAGATTTCGATTACTTCCTCATCACAATCGTATTGATCGCACTGACGACTGGTTCGCTGGTAGTTAAGCATTTATCGGCGCGAAAAATCCTCAAACAAGCATGGAAATAGTCAAAGAAATATCTTGTTTAGATTAATTTTAATTAAAATAATTTAATTTACTTCTTTTTTGTTTGTTTGTTTACATTTTCTTGTTTCTATATAATTGTCATTTGCATTTTTGAAAGAATAAAATATTAATTTATTTATATAGATAAATTAATATCAGATGGTGACACTGAAATGGTATAGTTAATACTTTGTAAGTATGTGCTCGAAAGGAAAAGTAAATAAAATTCTTGTGAATGGGAAATGTGTGTTATGTTACTCTTTTATTATTTTGTTTTTACTATTATCGCATTTGACGACGTGTTGACAGCAATCAACACGGCCCTTCAAAGCATGTTCGCAAGAGCACAAAGCAGCATAATATCTAACGCCGGAGACCGGACAGTTGTGCACATAAAAAAAAACTCAGATTATTCAAAGGACAAAGAAAACGATTATTCTACAAAAATCCACATCGGCATTGACGGAAATTAAGCAGCAGGCGGCCTAGCAAAGAAAGCCACCGCATTAACAACGACTACTAGAAACAAAGCACTATACCATACCATTCTGGAGGAACGATGGTTGACATTGTCCTTTTGAGAGGGTTCCAAGGATCTTTTCCCTGCCGGCCGTGCTTTATCTTGCTTGTAATGTGTTATTTTATTCTATGAAGGCTTCCTCGAATCTTTAAACTTCTTCTTCCAAGCTCTCTTTATCCTACTGTCATGTGAAGCCTGAAGCGTCTTCATCTTACCGGCCGGTTGTGAACTGTAAATCAGCGCATTTTTTGGTCACAAAAGGTATCGAAACTTTTCCGCTACTTCATGCACACTTACGCGGTGATTAATGTCATCATCACAAGTTGCTTCGCTATTGATCATATGTAGATCCTAGAGATTTAAAATTTTCGCACTTGGAGGTCGATGTGGAGTGGAACCATTTCCCTTTAGAATCATAAGCAATCTGGACCCGAACTCTCCCATCTTCCAGAACTCAGATGATATCTCGTCTGGCCCAATCGTTTTTCTTTTTCTGGAGTATTTGACTGTATTCCTAGCTTCTTCGACGGATACTTCTTTGCCGTTTGAAGGAGCTCTTAGAAAGTATATATATCCGGGGAAAATGTTCGTTCAATAGTCCTTCACAATCACAATACTGTCCGTAAAATAAATATAAACTACTACTAGAAGACAACGATCTCTGGCAGACCAGCTGATTGGTCTTCAGGCTAGACGTTTGGGCTTCTCTCCAAATCCAGAAGTTACATGATCTTCTCTGTAACCATTGACGTCAATGTGTGTAACAGTTCTGCCCTGTGAAGACAGGGCTTTTGAAGAAAGGCAAGGGTCCACTTAGGTTTATACTTCTTTGATGACTTCAGACATCTTCTTCGCTTTGGATTGTCATAAAGATCGTGCAATATATGTATGTGTAGATTTCAGATTTGGTTGGGAAAAAATTTTTAGGTTTGTTCGGATTAGAAGTTATTGAATTTCTCATATTCAAATTGGAACAGTCATCATAATTTTTACCGCGAAACTGTATGGAATACTCACCTCAGATTGTGTTTAATTCCCTCTAATCAGCTGGCTGTTATTCACCTCGTAACTGTCACCCCTTCTGACAGTACTTGTTGACGTATAAAATTCCTAAACACCAAAGCAAAAAAGAGAAGGAGAAAAGAAAATTTCAAAAATCACCCCCAACACTGTACAGCCCATCAATCAAAACAAAATCTAATCATCGAAATCCTAAACCCCACTCATACTCCCAAAAATAGAACACCTCTGCAAGTTGTAAAGCGCAATGGTGGACGTGCAACCGCAATTGCGTCGCCGAAACGCTTGTATAATCGTCCTTGGCGACATTGGACGGAGTCCCCGCATGGAATACCATGCCAACAGTCTCCTCGACGAGGGCTTTAACGTCGACATAATTGGCTATATCGAGACAAAACCCATTGAGCCATTACTGGTCGCCGGACCAAAGTGTAAAATCCACGAACTAACCGCTGTGCCGGATACAAATTTAACGCCCAAACTTAAGTACATATTCAAAACGATTTGGCAGACGTTAAGCCTGCTAATTGCACTCGTCTCCATTCGACGTCCGAATTTTCTTCTAGTCCAGAATCCACCGGCTATACCCACTTTGGTAGTTTGCTATTTGTATAGTACAGTGACGCGTACTAAGTTAATCATCGATTGGCACAACTTCACTTATAGTATACTGGCGTTGACTGCCGGTGGCGAACAGAGTTTAATAGTGAAGTTAGCCAAATGGGTGGAACATCGATTCGGTGCCAAGGCAAATGCACACTTTTGTGTAACCAAAGCAATGCGAGAGGAACTAAAGCTCAACTGGAAAATCAGGTGAGTAACTTTAAACCTTATCTGTAATTTACAAGGTATTTTGAAATAGAAAAAGTTCCAATGGATAGTGGATTCTAGTTGGAAAGCATAAATCGCTCAAATCGCCGATCGGTTGACCTTACATTTCTTCTTTCCAAAACACTGATAAGTCGCCAATCACTAAATTCTCACTCAATCACCTTAGCATGTGCCTTTTTCAGTGGTAAAGTGAAAAGCACTGGTTACCCTATTTTGCTATAAGGAAGATTTTCACTAACACATTTTCTATTTAGTTTCCCAGCTTAAAGTGGGTATCACTTTGTAGTCGAAAATATTGTTTTTTTTTTTTTTATGTTTCCACTTGCGAGTCTTATGGCTCTACACCTACTACGCGCCATTTCTGGTAATATTCCTCAGATTTTCAGAATTCTATCCCAATCGCCGTGATTGCGTCTTGACTGTTTTGCGCCATGTATTTCTAGTATTGCCGCGTATCATGCCACTGAGTTTTATTGCATCGCGTGGTTATCTACGGGGATCTACCATTTTTCCGGAAAGTATGTATGTCGTTTTATCGTTATACTTAAGGTCCTTTCCCTGATAAAGCTGTTCGTTCGAAATAAACAAAGAAAACGTTTAGAAATTGCGTAGCCACATATTAACGAACGTTTGCAACTTCCCCGTTTGGAGGGGTCACCCTCCAAGTACCAAATTCATATGGCAGCACAGACTCAACGTTAGAACGGAACAGCCACAGCTGGGTACTATTACTTCACCAGATTGTGAATAGGACCCAAAACGACGACTTTGCTTCAACTTCATAATTGCAGCCCTCAATCGGATCTTTAAAGAATTTTAAGGATAACTTAACGATGGATATCTATTCGACCACTGCTAGTTACTATTCGGACCAGTTCCTTATAATCTCTTGCCATTTCGTTTTCTCAATTATCAACTTAGAACCGTCGTCCTTGAATGTTGATTGTATCAATTGGTCCGTCATCACCATAAGAGAGGAGCGACAATCGATCAGCTTGGTTTCCGATTTACTGATACAGAACAGATGCTAATTTATTATAATGCTGGTTCCTAACACCTCAACCACTACCACTCCCCAGCTGTAGTAATTAATGTATTTTTAAAAAAATACGATTTTTTCCTATAATTTCAGCTCTGCTACAGTGCTTTACGATCGGCCACCACTTCAGTTTCATCCCATTGAACTCAGTCAGAAGCATGAACTCTTTATGAAATTATCCAAAGACTATCCACAATTTCTACCAAAAAATTGTTTAGATTTCAAAGAAAGCGGTGTCATTGAATCCACAGCACTCACGCAGAAACACAATAATGGCACAGTGCTTTATAAAACCAATCGTACAGCTATTTTAATATCCAGCACTAGTTGGACACCGGATGAAGATTTTGAAATACTACTTAAGGCTTTAGAAGGTAATAACTTTATTATTATTATTATTGATTAAAAATAAAATTTTATTAGAATACGAATCCACGGCGACTGAAAATCCAAATTCATATCCAGAACTGTTGTGTATTATCACTGGCAAAGGTCCACAGAAGGAGCAGTACATTGAGAAAATTAATGAACTGAAATGGCAGAAAGTTTCCATCATCACACCCTGGTTAGAAACAGAAGATTATCCCACAGTTGTGGCATCGGCTGACTTAGGAGTATGCTTGCATTGGAGCTCATCAGGCTTAGATTTGCCAATGAAAGTTGTAGATATGTTCGGATGTGGCATACCAGTTTGTGCGGTTAATTTTAAGTGGTAAGTTGGAAAGTTTTAAGACTTGTATACAGGCATTGTGTTTCAATAATAGAACTTAAGGGAAGCTTTGTGATGTATATATAACTCTTGGTGAGTCGAAGTGTGCGTAATTCGTTTGTAAATGTGTGCGCAGTGCGATGTTTTTACGTAAGAACTTCCAAAAGATTCAAATCCGACGTTAGTTTACACATTAAGGGTATTTTCGTCGCCGACAATTACCTGTCCTTTCTGCAATCATTAAATAACGTCTGCCCGACACAAGTTTCTCCATTGGAATGAGCTTGATGTACTGCTGATAACTTACTAATTCTCTCTACAGCTTCTGTCATTTTCCTAGATTGCAGGAGAATATCAACTGAAATACATTATATACTCGAGCAGAAGAAGTGCTTTCTTTACTCGGATACTTTTTCAGTTTTTGTTTGCAGATTAAGGCCTTGTGGTGTTTATCAGCATTATGTTATACATTAAAGAGCTGACTGCCTGACTTTATTTCTCGATCAAATTTGTCCAATAGCCCCCCAAGCACACGCTACTACTACCAAATAAACTAATCATCAAGAGTTTATTCAAATGGATATCACAAATGTTTCTACTTACCACTCTTTATAATATCTGCGATTAACTATATTTAACTCCTTACTATATTTTTATTTCTATTTAAACAGCTTAAACGAACTGGTTATCCACGGCCAAAATGGATTCGTTTTCGACAATCACCGTGAATTGGCTGACCAATTGAAGTTTTGGTTTGAAAACTTTCCAAGTAATCCAAGCTTGTTGGAATCCAAAGAGACTTTCAGGCGAAACTTACAAGAATTCCAATCGCTGCGATGGCGTGAGAACTGGAGGCTGAATGCGTTACCTATATTCAACTCTTTTACTTAAGAGATCTTGTGGTATTTTGTTTTGTCTGTTTTTTTTTTTTTCTTAGAAAAGGAGAGAGATGTAAAATTTCAACAGAAAAAGATTGTACACAATGGATACACACCAACGTCTTATATATATTTACACACATTAATTGAAAGCGAAAGAAAGTGAATAAGAAAAATGCAATTATATTTTGTACTTTAGTTTTAAATGTTTGGTGTTTTTATTACAAGAAAAATGTTTAAAAATAAACTTTCAGGGGTTATTGCCGACTGAAGATGCTAAAGGCATACCAATTCAAATAATTTCTTAATAGAATCCTCAAGAGGAACAAAAGTGGACTTAAGTCTTAAAATTATATAATTTGTTAGTTTAGTGTATTAATGTTACTCATTCCAGTTGAACAAAAAAGCTACATAAGAATGGTAACCTTATCCTAATAGTTCCCGTGAATTATCTTGAAGCAAATCAAAGAATAGCTAGAAGACTAGATCGATTTCCCTCGATGCCGAACAGAAAGGTTTCACCTGTGTGTCGATCACATCAACACTGCCAATGAGTGTCGATTGGAAATTATTTAGAGTACCTTGAGCGGGATACATACATCAAGACATACCAGTGTTACGAGCTGCATGATAAAGAGTGACTCTTTTGAACCAAATCATGTTACCAATATTAATTTGGGCGCAAAATACGAGTAGTTAGTCTATGTGCCGAAATGTTATTATAATCACGGTGTTATGTCCCATTTGTTCCTAGTTATTGCTGCTGTTCTAACTCTAGACTAAGTTCCAAGAAGTCCTAGCCCATTTTGGTCGCAGTTTTTGCTTCATCTTACGACAAACTGTTTTGATTGGTGAAAGATCAGGGCTCCTGGTTTTCGATAAAGACAGTCTTCTCAAGACAGTTCCCATCTTGGACCTAACCGTATGACAAGGCACGCCATCCATCTTGCCGGAGTATGTATATGTACATACATTGTATATATCCTCCTTAACTATTCGATCGAAGACATGGTATTGTTGAAAGGAGTTACTGTCACAGAATATAATATAATAATAACGCTTGATGATCCTTAATTATCGGCTTCCTGAAATCTCATAAAGTAAAACGTTACGCGCCATATTGACCAAAATCTGTTACTATAATTCTCTCAATTTCGAGTCATCGAGCTTTGTGGTTGGTAGTGCAGAAGTGGGTAGTTTTTTCCATTCCCCAATATACATATTTCGGCTTCTAGCACCAGAGGTTTCTCTTGTCACCAAATCTGTATATATTTCCGTTCTGACGGCATCTAATTAGTATAGGATTTCCTTAAATATAACTACATAAAATATGTATTAAGGGAGCCATGACTTCGTTTAAATAAATTAAAAACCCATGAAAATCTTATGTCATATTTTATTATTGGCAAAATAAAATCAACTGAACTCTTTCTCGGGTACACAAATAGCCACGCAATCCTAAGTATTATGAGACTATGTTCATATACTCCATTTTTCGGTCCTGTAGTATTAAAATAATCATGATAAAGCGCAATTTTCCACTTTGAATAATGGTTTTTTAATTATTACTCACCTGTAAATTCTCGTTGAGCCTTGTAATGTGACGAAGGTATGATTACCGCCACTTGTCTGTGGCTGCTCTCTACTTTTGCTGTAGTAGTAGATCAATGCAACACCAATTCCTATGGTAATAAGCATCGGAATCATATTTGACTGTTGTAAATTGAATAGGCCGTCGCTTTAAAAACCGAATTATACTTTATGAATTAAACTAAGTTAACAAACAAATTAACGAAGCAAAACAGAGAACTTGCTAACACAAGAAAAGCCGATCTTTACAACTCTATTTATGAATGAACGCAGTGTTGCCAGTTTAAAAATTAACCGATAAAATTCGAGGCTCTTATTATTCTTGCGGAAAAATTTTTAATTAGCCAAGATCACTTACTATTATATTTATTTGTATAAAACGCAAAAGTAAAATATTGAAACTTTAGCCACTAGGTTCGCCAAATTGGTTCTAAGTACAGCGCATAGAAAACCCAAACGAACGATCCCCAAACAAGAATTGTATCGTCTAAAAGCAGACTTTCGTGTTGAATATATACCTCATAATCAGGGATGGGATTTTGTTGACCTAAGAAATAAAAAAAATGCAAAATAAAACATTCAAATAAGCAAAAAATAAAAGCATTTATTTAAACAAGAGACAATAAAATAAAAACTTAATTATAAAACAATAACATTGAGTAACCATAAGTTTTTAAAATTTTCAGGCAACAACCGCCTGCGATTGTCCCTTAACAGTGCCTTAAAAGAGCTGAAGGACCTCTCTCATCAGCAGAAACGAGTTGAGCCCAATTAAAACACTCGACATCACCCACTTGAATATTTTCAGAAAGCTCAGGGTTTGTGTCGCCTTTAATTTGCTCCACTATCTCAAGTCCCTTATTCGCAGAGAAAATTGATTTGAACTTGTCTAAAACACCTTTTGCGATTGTCCCTTTTGCTTTTTCCAAGTCGCCTTCGACTTTGTCCAACTTTTCCGATCGTGTTTCCTTAATGTTAATATTACATAATGTAGATCTATTCGTATTCATTCGAAATTTTTGTGTTGAGCTAAATAGTCAAAAAAGGATGTGGATCCGATGTATGCATTTATGAACATTGAGTAAATATACTTTTTATTTGAGTCTTCTATATGTATAACTTTGAAAAAGACTAAAAAGAACGAAAATACGAGAAAAGGCAAAATAAAATACATATACTTGGCACCAGCAGCACGTCAAACGTATTTGTTTTAAGTCCATAGTGTCATACGATTGCGGAAGAAAAAAAGGCAAAGTAAGGAAAATCCTATCCCTGCATAATGGATAAGATTCTTAATTCTTATCACTTATTAAGTGTTTATTTTTATAGACATACATAAGGTCTGTTTCCGTACTGATTAAAACTATGGAAATCTACGAAATTTTACGAAAAATAGCGAATTCCTGTTCCCATTCGTCAAAGTTGTTGTTGTTGACTGGCAAGATAATTTGATGCAAATCATACAAAAAAAGTGACGTCTAAAAAGTAGGCAGCTTTTTTGTTCAACCCGTTCCCGTAGTTTTTTGGACATTTGTCTTTCTCTGAAAGGATTTTACCCCCTTTTTAGTGCAGAAAGTAGGTACGGGAAAGACCTATAATGATACACATGTCCGCATTTTTGAATTAATGGATCTCGACCAATTCCTAGCTCGTAGTGTTAAAATAGGTCCGTTTCGCGTACTTTTTGCACTAAAATTCGTAGATTATCATATTTCGAAGAGTGGGGGTAAAATTCTATCAGAGAGAGCTATAATTACGAAAAAGTAAACGAACGGGTTGAACAAGAAAAAGTGGAAAATACACCAGTCTGACAGTTTTCATAAACCAGCCCAAAGAAATTTGTTGCGCTAAAATTCGTAGCATGGGGATATTTCTTACTCTCTCGTGAGCGCTCTCTTCTGCGAAAAACTACGAAAATTCTCCGTACGCGAACAGCTTTTCGTAAAAATTCGTTGTTTTAGGAGAGTACACGAACTGGCATAATATTTATGACATAGCGCAATTTTCAACTTTGAATAATATTTTTTATAAATACTTATTGCTTACCTCAAATTTCCGTCATATACTCTGTTAGAGTAATAAATATATAATTATATTTATAATATATATTCTTTGGTGATATGTATTTAGCTGCAAGTATTTATGATGTTAATGTTTTGTACCTTACTGGCAGTGCTATCTGGATTGAAAGCACAACTGTCATTTTAACAGGGTATTCCCCTATCACACAAATTTCATGAGACGCACATACGAATGTTTATTACCCTAATATGCATCTGTCTATATATCATAGACTAAGTAGTTAGTCTATAGCACATACATATGTCATACATATCTAGTTGAAATCTAAAAAATATTATACATATTTGTATTGCGTATTTGTATGACCGTGAAATCGTTGAAATGTTTCGTAAATTAGAGATATCTGATCAATTGTATCCAGCGATAGCTCATTTAAATGTGTGCATACATATGTACATATGTAACATACATATTTTGGTATGTATTTCAAGAATGTTTTCTTCCAGTTCAATTAAAGTGATAACCATAGATTTGTGATTTGTTTTTCCAATCATTGGTTTGCAGGTATTTTTTCGAAAATTTCAAAAATTATTCAGGATGTTCCCGATATTTCATTTTCAAACAAGTAAAAACGTCGATTGTTGTAAGAAATGAGATTATATAAAAGAGCTATAAAGAAGTTGGGTCGCGACATATTTCTTTCGTTATATTACAACCGAACAGGAATTATTGCTGATTCCGTTTAATATAGTACTACAGAGTTAAAGAGCATTGACGTTACTTTAAAGTGCATATTGATTAAATCAACTCATGGAATGTTTAAAATACCTACCTATCCCAGACAGCTAATTCAAAGAAGCTCAATAACAATGCATATGTACATAGTTTTCCAATAGGAATATTGCAATAAAGAGACAAGGCAATTTTATTAAGGAAAACAATTTTATTTATAAATTCGAGACTAAAAGGTGCAAAATCTTACGACTAGTAAAAAAAAACAATTAAATTAAGGCCAATGTGAGGAGGAGCGCGAAGGCAGGCAGACTTTTTTCTTTCTCAAAAAGAAGCGTTTCAGTATTACTTTTCTTTTTTCAGTACACTATATCTGCCCGGCATTGTGGGCACTTATTTAAATTACGTTCGTTTAGTTTCACTAAACAGAAACTATGTAGTCGATGTCCGCAATTCAGTTGTACAGAATTTTCCTCCGTCATCGGGTCCAGGCATATGGTACACGTCTCCGAGAAGTCCCTAGAAAAAAATCTTGTAAAAACAGATGAGATATGGTCAGCTAGAACTCACTCAAAGAAGGTATTTCGTTTTTGCCTTTCGTATCCACGGTACTCATAGTGCGCCTGAGGTCGCTCCTGATTCAATATATACAATCCGATTCCCAGCAGACCAACGAAAAGCGGAATACCGATTCCAAGGAGGTACGCAGGAAATCCCATTTCCTTGAGTATTTATATAACTTATAATGACGAGGCTCTACGAATTACTTCTATAGCGCAATATTTATAAACAAACAACAAGCGAAAACTAAACCAAACAAACAAAACGAGGCGAAAATCGTGAGAAAAATTTAGTTGTTTGAAAATGGAATTCTCTTTCTCGCCACAGGTCACAGCTGTTTTCCGTAAATACGACGTAACGTGAGCGGTTTTTTAGTTCTTCGTAGGTGTGAAGAGATAAGCTAGTAGTTTACTCCGTGGGAGACTCTTTAAGAGTGAGATAAAAAAGTGAAATTTGTGTTTTTTCTCACTTTTTTGACATAACTTGTGGAGTTCGAAAATACCTTGTTTCTATGGATGACAGATTTATTTTTACCAAAATTAGTAATCGATTTCAAGGTTAAATTTGTCAAATGGAAGGGATATGACGCGTTTAAAAAATCTATTTGCTCATAACATTGCTGAAATGTTATATATATGAGATATTAATTTCATCATTTAGTTTAATAATTGTGCATTATTTTCGTATGCATATTGGAATCGTTTTTGGGTTGCAATAATTATTATTTTTGATACAAAAGCCAAAAAGGGGCACAAGCTTTTTTATTTCATAAATGATATCTAGAATCGTCTGACCTCATCAGGAATAGGCTTAAGCACTTCATACATTATTCAGTATGAAAGTTGAAAACTCAGTCATTTATTGCCCAGATCAAATCGTGTGTGGCCTTTCCATTTGATCGATTTGACGGTTGACGACTTAGTTGTTAGAAAAATCTAAAGATTCTGATTTTTCGAAGTTGATTAGCAAGTTACTCAACTCAATTGAATCGTGTTTGGGAAAATCGAAATGATTAGCTGTAAGATGTGAGAATTAGACCGGAAGAACGTTTTTTTATCATACGGACTTATTTTGGAATTAGTCTTCAATTGGATTTTTTTTTTGTCTGAGAAAAAACACTATCAATAGGCACGTTCCGAACTCTAGGCTTACTTTTCTTTTTGAGGTAAGGTCTAACATATGAAACGGGAAAAATTTTTTTGACAATTTGCACGTTGACTTAAAGGCAGAAATAACCTATATAAGACTGTTCATTTCGAGAATCCTCTTCTTAATTTTCATTGATAGCGTTTTCACTAACAGAGTCTCGCTCATCAGTGTCAAAAGCTTGTAAGTTAGGCAGAGGATTCTCGAGTGGACTATCTAATATAGGATATTTATTTAAAAGGTAGAAAGAATTTTCTTACTTTCAAACGCAGTACTCCGTCGCAAAAAGTGCAGTCAAAAATGAAACGGAAACGTTTGACTACCTAGTCGCTAGAATGCTAAACACACCCAATCATGTTTTATTGGTTTTCGGAACCACCTTTTGGAAAAGTTTGTTCCTTCGTGGGCTTTTACAGGTAGACTCTTGAGGCTTGACTCTTTTCGAAATTCTCTTTTGTTATTTTCTTTCGTGAATATCCGACCCTACAAGCAACGAAAAGATATGAAAGCAAAACAATGATAAAAAGAAGAAGAAAAAAGAAAAACGTCAAAAAGAGTCGCCGACAACTTTGCCCTCGACTCACAGGGCAAAATATTTTTCTTCTCAACTTTTCGAATTTTCTTTCTCTTTTGCACTTATGTGAGTCCAGTCTCAAGAGTCTACGTGTAAAAGCCCACTTAGTGCGTTGGACTCTATGAGGTTCTAAGATAGAATCCAGAAAAATACAATCATAGTTTTTTTTTCACGGCCCCACCTCTTGTGAGTGTCTGACAAACATTCAAGGGTATAACTGTCATGAGAAAGCTTTTCAAAACCCCTCTGCCCTTCGGATATGAAGCATACAGATACGTACAGTTGTAAGAAGCTAGGCCTTGGCCATCTACGGACTTCTTACGGCCTAAAATTTATTTATTTTACTCGAACTGCACAGACATATAAGATCTGTTTCCGCACTTTGTCCACTAAAATTCGCAGCTTGTCAAATTTCTAAGAATGGAAGTAAAATTCTCTGAGAGAAGTAAATGCACAAAAATTTGCATTTTGCTATTCATAATAGTCACAAATTTTATCAAATGAGTTACATAACACCGAAAATTGTTATGATTGATGAATTTGTCAAACGTCCATAGATTGTCATAATTGACATTCGCAATAAAGGTTTTAGTCAGATTTAAAGTTTGCCATTCTACTACTTGTTACCGACAGATAGGTTAGGTTAACCTAACCTACCGACAGATGGTTGAATAATTATTCATTGAAAAGACCGTTCTGTGATAGACATTAAGTCAAAGCATACATCTACTCTGGTAGCAAGAGCAAGTTCACTATAAGTATTTTATGTAATTTATGCCTAGGGCATGTGCCATTACATCTGTGTAATTTCAATTTTGGAGTAGACTATACATTACAGTCACTCATTTCGTATTGTCAAATCATTGTCATTTTAAGTACAAGAATTATCAATGTAAAAAAATGATTAAGTCTGATAAAAATCAATTCAATTCAAAATTTATTGAAAAGACAAAAACAAAACTCATGCATGGTGGAAGACGAGTTAGAGACGAGTGTTTAATTGGTATTAAAAAAAATGAATTCTTGAGTTAAAGCAATGCAAAAGGACATAATTAAGTATGAGATCTGTTCCCACAATAACTACAATTACGAAAAGCTACGAATTTTAATGAAAATAACGAATTTCTGTTCCCACGAATTAAAATTTCGTAATTTTTCACAGAAGAGAGAGCTCACGAGAGAGTAAGAAATTTCCCCATGCTGCGAATTTTAGTCCAAGAAATTTCTGTGGGCAAAAATATGAGTTCTGTCAAATGATTGTGTTGTTGTTGTCTGGCAAAATAGTTGGAAGTAAATCAATCAATACAAAAATAAGTGACGTCTAAAAAGTGGACAGCTTTTTTGGTTAACTCGTTCCCGCAAATTTTTGGGCATTTGTCTTTCTTTGAGATAATTTTACCTCCACTCTTAGAAATTTGACAAGTTGCGAATTTTAGTGCACAAAGTGCGGGAACAGACCTATGGACATCTAAATGTTTCGCCGCTAATTCAAATAGCTCAAAGTGAGTGTTGTTTAAGAAATTGATATGGTCTGTATAATACAGCTCTGCGTAAAGGGCTTCTTCATAGTTTCTTCGAGCACTGAATAGAATATACTCCAATCAGACTTATTTCTTTTGTTGAACAATTCTATTATCTAAACTGGTTTCAGATCGGCAGCTGTAATTTCAATTTTCCTTCAAACTTGGCATCACCTTTTGTTATTCCGCAACTAGTTTTTTATTTGCTGAAAACAAAACATCACCCTTCTTGGCGGCGGAATTTATTCAAAAATTGAATTTCAACGCTAACAGATTTGAAGCGTCTTTTTGTTTTACTTTGTTTTTCTTGTTATATATAAAGAAAGAAATATAAGTTCTGTATTTGTATTTTATAAATAGAATATCTAATATTTTAATTAACAGGAAGCATAACTTTCTCAATAAATCAAATGATAACTCAGAGACAACAGAAAAGTTAAAAAGTCTCTTGCACAAAAAAATGTCTCTAAACGGCGCAAAAATAATTTGTCTGAGTGCAGACGATGGGAGTTACGGAGACATAATTCCAGCCCAAGGGCGGACGTTTAAGTTCGGCTACTACATGAACTGCGATGTTGTTCTGGAGCATTCCGATGCACTGGGCGTTCATTGCTCTATAGATTGCGATTCCTTCGGAAGGGTGAGTGTTGCGTGTGTGTATTATATTGTGAAGTGTTTAGTTGAACTTTGGTTCTAATGGGTAGGTAACCATCGAAAATCAATGTCCTGAACGGCCAATAACTCTAGATGGAGTGAGTTTTAAGAAGATGCGTCCATTGCTGGACAAAACTGAGATATGTATCTTGGACAAAAAGTACTTGTGGCGATTCGAAGGCTGTCGACAGTCTGTGGGTTTTCAAACAGAAGATGCCGAAGATTTTGCGACTCCATGCAAGCAGGCGAAAAAAGCACAACAACCACCGATGTCTGAACCGGCGAGGAGGGTGAGTTTTTTTTTTTTGTTTGTTTGGTCATGTCTCGGTCTCGAAGTGCACTAAAGACTTGTTTCTTTCTTGTGTTTTAGTGGAGAACGCAGTACCAAAAAAGGCTGACTATTCATAGGTGAGTTGTGTAATAACGTGACTTGTTTTTTTGTCAGGAATAGGTATTTCGTGTCTAACTTTATTAGAGGCTGGGATTCTGGTTCACCCTCGGCACTGATACACTTTTTTTCCTTCATGACATTGACAGATGACCTTGAATTGCTGTTAGTAGATTCAGAGAACCTAATCATGCCAATTAAAAAATCCTTATGCACTATAATGCATAAGGTGAATCACTGCGGATCGAATGGATTCCCTCCGCAGTCAATTCGCCGGGTTCTATAATTGGCATGAATATTTACACAATAATATGCGACGTATTCTTCATATGTTGGTATATTCACACTTTGAATCTTCACATATTTTCTATCATCAGTACACAAAAAAAAAAAGAACTGCTGGATAGAAAAGAATAAAAGTTTTTTTTTGGTAAATAGTGTAATAAACACATGAGGTTGCATCCCGATATTCGTCCTATAAAAACGTTTATTACGTATTCTACGCACGATGAAGTGAATGCACAGGTACACCCTGAGAAATATATTACTCATTTTTGGGCGATTCTACAGACGTAATTTAAGCAAATGAACCAATGATAAAAAAAGCGTTGAACTCTTAGGAATCATGTTTATCTTTACTATTCGAGGACGATCTATTATCATCTTACAAGATGTGGTCTTTGCTATTAAGCTTTGTGCTAGCGAGTGTATCAAAAGCATTCCATTGCTACTAATTGATCAAAAATCTCAAAAGGGACATGACCTGCTATCTGCTTCAAATTAAAAACTACTATTCGAGGACGATCTATTATCATATTTAGATGTGGTCTTTTCTATTAAGCTTTGTGCTTGAGTCGCATCTCGTTTAAAACTCTTGCAGGTCGCGACAAACGTAATTGGGTTGAATGAAATAAGAAAATTGTTCGTCCATGGACACAAAAGCGCCCATAGTGACGGAGTTACTTGCCTAACTTCATAGATAACAAGCCCTTGAGATAGAAAGCTAAAATTTATATATATTTATACATTGTGTTTGAACCCGCACGAGCAGGTGGCATCCATTTATAGATTCATGTTATCTAATTGTAAATACTTACACTCCTATTCAACGGCTGGATCTGAGATTTATTTCACACATTCTGTCCTGTTCATTTTAGTAGTATCATTAACTCCACCAATGCACTTTTTCACCGATTACAGTAAGTTTACTTACTTTTGCACACTTAATTTTGCTCACATCGCGATTTTTATCGAAACCCATTGAGTATTAATCGAGAACTGGTTATATTTAAAAGGAATAGGGCTGAATATAATCGAAAACTATTAAGATGACTGTGAATTGCGTTAAATGTATCTCCATATATACATTTCTTCCATTTAACACCGCCAAGTATACTTACTTTGAAATAGAAAAATTGTTACTGCGCAAGTAGCTTAGTTTTACTTTCAATTGCTTTACGACTGCCAAAATGATCTTTTGACTTGAGCAGTGGGGTATAGACTACTTAAATTCAGTTCGTCTATGCAGTGGTGCTAAAGTATTGCATTTTTAAGTTCGTTGCTTTACTACCACTAGTAACCGCAGTGCTACATTTTTGAATTGGGCCAAACTTTGATAGCATATTTTGTGTCTCATCTTTATACAAGTTTGTGTTTCATTAGAGTCGTTTTTGAACAAGCTAATCTTATACAAATTGACTTGAAATGCTGTTTTTGGTTAATACGTTGTAAGCTGTCTTTTAGCATGTCTCTAAACTAGCCACACCATTCAATTTAAACAAAACCGCTGCTTTCCAAGAAATAAGAGTGGTTGTCCGTATGCAGCTGCGGGCGCTCTTAAATCCCGATGGTCTTTTGTGATACCACCAGACCAGTAGAAAAATGCACCCTGTTAGGAAAAGTACTAGTCAACACAACTGATAAATATTGATTATAAACCGCAATTACTAGTGCAGGAAGGTTAAGTGAACCAACTTTTT
Organism: Chalcosyrphus nemorum; assembly: GCA_949716465.1. NCBI lineage: Eukaryota > Metazoa > Arthropoda > Insecta > Diptera > Syrphidae > Chalcosyrphus > Chalcosyrphus nemorum. Next base: position 74,079,510 of record OX454333.1, read on the forward strand.
GTTAAAGTGTAGGATTTGTTTAAATTCAGATTTGTAAGATCGTCAAACTATGGAGATTCACATTGAAAACTTCTTTTGAGGGACAGGACATGTCACGTACAAAGAAGACAAGTGATATTCTCCTCTTCCTCTTCGTCTCTGCAGCATGTGTTGTTTAGTAGGATGTCTAAACTTTTACTGCTTCTGGTCTTGTTTAGCTAAAAATGTCTCGAGATGTTGCATGTAGAAACAATTTTCCAGTTTCCTGAAATGCGTTTCTACGAATGAAATAGTAATCTATCAATAACCCTAACTTAGGTTATTTTAGAGTGGTTGTCGGTGCCCAGATACAGTTGGGTATGCACTCACGTAGACCGCAAGGGTATTTTGTGTTACCACCAGCCCTACATACATATGTATGTACATATATGTATAAAACGAACTCTACTAGGGACATAGAAACTACCCCTAACGAACACTGAATAAACTTCATTACTATATAGAACAACGACGCCGAAGGGCTAAGTGAACTACCCTGACCTTTTAAAAGAGTGTAATGCCCAATTCACAATGTCGCGATCGCGCGGTTGCGCTTTGACATATTGAGTAGAAACAATGTGGGACAATTCGAAATGTTAACTCAAGCGTTTCCAACGCTTTAGATCGTAGATATCGTAAACTAGACCCCAATGACTGAGTAGAGCTACTTCCTACGTCCTCGCGCGTTTGAAAGCTACTGGCTATCAGTTGTGACAACCCACATTGTAACCTTCTACTACTCTGAAGCGACATTTTCAATTGCTGGAAGTCGCGCTTATGACAGAAGTTATCATAAAGTGAGTAAATAAACTTTGTTTTAAATCAATTGAGCACAGATCGAAAAGATCGTGAAAGAGGGGAAATGTTTCCTTCTTCCTCTTCATCTCTGGAATACCTAAACATCTAGCATGAAGGCCAATCGGATTGCGTCCAATGAAGGTCAGTAAGTTTAAATATAATCGACTCGTTGGAGCGTCTCTGGATGGATTTGCTCATAGCGTCTAGCCTAAGCAAATGTTAATTAGTAATGAGAGGGGTACCCAGATTATTTTTATCCGGAAGGATTTGTTAGGTAGTTCCTTATTAAGCATTTTCGTCAACTATGCATTTACTGGAATGTGGACCAACACAATCCATGATGACTTTTGATGAAAATAGTGACGATTCAAAGAATTTAATTGCTGCTTGGTTATCAGTAAAGATTGTGATATCCTTAGCAGATGCATATTACATTAGACTTGATCCAAGATAGTGCCTTCTTAATGGCTAAAATTTCCGCCTAGCATACGCTACAGTAATCAGGGAGAAGAATGAGATACTAACATTAAGCTCGTTAGAGAAAACTCTGCCACCAAAGCAGTTGCTTGCCTTCAATCCGTCTCTGTAGAAGTGGTTGATGATGGTTAGGTTAGGTTGCCTTGAGAGATCTCGGGAAAGAAAGAAGTCCAACGGTGTCAAATCACATGATCTCGCCACCACTTGAGATAACACGGCCATTGAATTTGTCGCGCAAAAGAGCCATTGTTTCCCTGTTGAAACCACATATCGTCCACATCCATATCTTCCAATTCGGGCCATAAAAAGTTCGTTATCATCTCACGATAGGGAACACCATTCACAGTAACTGCCTGACCGGCCTCATTTTGGAAAAAATACGGCCCGATGATGCCGCCAGCCCCTAACCGCACCAAACACGCACTCTTTGTGGGTGCATTGGTTTTTCGACAATCACTCTTGGATTATCATTCGCCCAAATGCGACAATTCTGCTTATTGATGAATCCACTGATGTGAAAATGTGCCTCTCACTGCATCCACTGTTGCCATTTCTTGCCACCATTCTGACCATTGACGACGCTTGAAATGGTCAAGAGGCTTTAGTTCTTAAGTAAATGCAAATCTTTATGCATTATGTTCATCAACGACGAGTGTGAGAGGTGCAATCGTTGGGCACGACGACGAGTTGAGGTGGACGGCTCTTCAGCCACACTATCGCGAACAGCAGCAATATTTTCTGCAGTACGAGCTGTACGAGCATGCACTGGTGTTTTTACATCTCCTACAGACCCGGTTTGCGTTGCTCGGTTGTGTATCTTTCCATGGTTCAAATTGAGTTAGTCTGAAATTGAGAAATGTCAAATGAAATGCACAAAAAAAAACTTGACGTTTAGGCGTGGTTCACATTCAACTTCGGCCCTTAAAATTAAACCACCCTTTACATGTTTTACTTTTCCTATTGTAGACTTAGATGCCTTCTGAACGTTTACAGGTTTCCACCTAACACTGTATCTTTCAATTCCCGAAGGACTCTATAATAAAGAATTATGAAAAAAAGGAAAAGACTTCTTCAAACCTTTTAATTGCCACTTTCTATTTTTATTACCTATATTATGAGAAATTAAAATTAAATGAAAAATAATTAGTAATTTAAGTTTATACGTTTACGTCAATAAATTAAAATCACATTTTTAAATTTTCCTTTAAGTTTCGCGTATTCTATCAAAGCCGGTGAAAGTCCGCTAGATGTTGAAGTCATCAGCGACGAGAATAAACCACTTAATACACACGAAAGAGTTATATCACCTGACCCAGAATCGGCACCAAGAAAAAGTTCATCAACTTCACTTACTTCTGATTTGATAAATTTAAAAACACCTAAAGTTAGTCAAAGATCCTTTACTGGACGAAGAACGCCCTTAAGTTGCTGCAAATTCTCTGAAACTGTGATAACATCTTATTCACCACGAGAGACTGGTGTGCGTCCGGACAAATCGTTTGCCATTGTGCAATCTCCTAGTGTTCCAACTAAGAAATCAACCGCATTGCCTGATGTGAGTTTGGGTCCATTCAAGCATGTGTCATCACCGCTCACACTTAATCATCGTCCATCAATGCACTTAATTGATCTTACAACGCCAATGAAACGTGTACCAGAAATAGCTTCACCTAACGCCACTCTTTTAAAATCTACACTTAAGAAGAATACTCCCAAAGGGAAATCAGTTACACAACAACAGCAGTCAAGCAGTAAGGCAGACACATCAGCGGTTGCCATGGACTCGACAGTTTATAGTGTACATTCAACAGATGAGAGCGTGATTGAGCTGTCTGATGATGGAAGCTTTTCGCCATCACCGGTGATAAGCACCCCCACACGACCTCGAACGCCACAATCTCTGATGAAACGTGCCATTCTCGGCAGCGCCAAAAAAGCTGCAATAACCAAGCGATTGCAACAGCCGCCGAAACCACCCCCACCCGTGCTTTCAACACCGAGAAACCCTCCCGGTCCAAGTAATATCCGCTTTCAGAGTCTAAGCACACCACAGCGAAAATCATTGGGTAGGCTCCAGTCTCCAGATGAGAGGAGTAAGGCTTCACTATCTGTGGCTGGCAAAGTACCCAAGTCTATGATTACCTCAACTCCATTTAGAGCTGGTGAATCTACTGCTAGTGGGTCTCGACGTTCTTCAATTCTTCGCTCACCATCCACATCGTTAACAGGCTTAAAAAATAAGTCGAGAGTTTCGCTAATGCTTACACAGGCTCTGTCGAAGAGTCCTGTAGCAACCCCCAGGCGGAAATCAGTTACCTTTATGGAAGGAACCAAGGGCCCCTCTGAGAGTTTGATAAAAGAGAGGAAATCGATATCGTTCTTGGATCGCATTGAGAGTGAAGAAGTTGAGCATAATTCAGTACTCGATCAAACGTTTAGCTTAGAAGAACAGAAGGACGGAGCGCCTAATGCGCCGAAAAATGACGCAACGTTCTCGCCCGAAAAGGAAGAAATTACTGCTGAAGGTGTAAGCGAGAATCCGAAGGACGTTCGCTCTGATTTGCCTACAATTTTAGTCCCAGATGAAGAAGATCCAATTCAGAACTCAACCGAAGATAACGAGGAGAAAGCTTCACATGAAAGCCAACCAACAAAGGCTGAAAAGTTAATTCCAGAGACGTCAACATCACGCAAAGATGCCAAGAGACTGTCAGCGTTTAAGCCACTTTCTGGTCTAAGTCCCTTTTCGAAGGACCGATCCATGACTGAACCTCGCCTAAACATTACATTTTCTCCGGAGAAGGACGATCCACACACAGGAAATGAAACCGATGAGCAAACAACAGATAAGACTCCAACCATCGATCCAACACCAACCAATGCACAATCAGACTCAGAAGCGACTAAAGCAATCACGGAAATTTCACTATCTTCAACGAAAGATTCAAAACAAATAATATCCACCCCCCCGTTGACTGTAGCTAAAGCAGGATCCGATGACGATCTGCTTGAAGACTATGAAGGCTTGGATGCGATTTTCAAAACTCCTAAGGCAAGAAATCTGATGATTCTTAGCTCACCGAAGAGTATAAGCCTTCAAAAGCCGACAACAGATTCCGTTGAGCTCATACATTCCACAGAATTCGATTTGAGTGCGAATTTAGACGATATTTTCAAGACTCCTCAAAGCGAGCTCATACCAAATCGTGCAGAGACAGACACCACTTTAGCGGATGCACTTTCATCTGAAGAAGCATTCGATAAGCTTGTTGGACGACCCATCAACAGACGGAGTTACGTACGAAAGCCTACACCACCAAAGAAACAAGAACTATCTCCAATTTCGGTTGCGAAGGATCGCAGCCTGCCTAAAACCGATATTGAAGAGTGGATAGATAATGTTAATGAGTCCGTTGAATTTTTGGCAGATGATCATGATAATGAGAATATGTCTTATCTCACAACAACAACAACACAAAGTGAAACGTCTCGAGATCCGCTGATGCTGAGCTCAATCGGTGGAAGTGTAAATGCAACGAAGCGTAAGAATCAGGCAAAATCTCCAACAGATGAGTCGGTGATGACTGTTCAAGAGGATGATGAAGAGTGTGAGGAGAACGTTTCAGCATTGAAAGATCCCTTGGAAATGACTGTTCAAAACACGCCGAGGAAATCTCTGTCGCCAAATATTAGTGGAATTGACTTACTAGATCATACATCGGAGTCGCTATTCTCGGAGACATTGGCAGTTTCTGATGAGTCTTCAGGAGAGAAGGATGTAAAAACGAACAACACCCTCATTGAAGGCGATAAAGAGGAGACTATAACTCATCTCGATGGAGATATTCAGATTTCACCAGACAAAGCACGCAGAGAAATGGAACGTGCGTTTGCAAATTTCGAAGCAGAGCGTAAGATTATCGAAAGTAAAAGGCTTGTTTCAACTCCAGAACCAAAGAAACCGGTTTCAAAAGTAGCACCAAGAAGAACGTTGGGTAACCAACAGACGTTACATACGTACTTTGATGTAAAGATGCTGAAGGAGGAGCGAGAAATGGAGCTTGCTTTCGAGAAGTTTGAGCAAAAGCCACGTAGATTGGCTGGCGAAAGGCTTGCTAAGACTCCAGAGGTAGAGAAGCGCAAAAAAGATTCTAGAAAAACGATGGGCAACAACCAAGGGGAAGTTATATTTGATGTGTCCCGTGCGAAGGCGGAGAGAGATATGGAATTGGCCTTTGAGAACTTTGAAGAGAATCCTAATTTCTCGAAAGAACGAGCCGTTCAGACACCAGAACCAAAGAAACCCATTTTGAAGGACCATAGAAGGACGATGGGAAGCCAATTGGTGTCAGAAGTTACATTAGATCTAGAGGCAGCCAAAAATGAGCGAGAAATGGAATTAGCTTTCGAGAAATTTCAGGAAGAGCCTAATTATACTATTAAGAGAGTAGTCAATACTCCGGAGCCAAGAAAGACGTCTGCTAAAGATCACAGGAGGACTATGGGTAGCAGCTTGATTTCTGATGTGACTTTCGATCTCAAAGCGGCTAAAGAACAACGAGAGATGGAGTTGGCTTTTGAAAATTTTGAGGAAGAGCCTGAATTCTCTGAGAAGAGAGATGTTAGAACACCGGAGCCTGAGAAAGCATCACTGAAGAATCGTAGAAGAACAATGGGAAGCAGTCTAGTTTCTAAAGTGACACTTGATCTAAACAAGGCCAAAAAAGAACGTGAGATGGAACTTATCTTTGAGAACTTCGAGGAGGAACCAGTCATCTCCAACAAAAGAGTGGTAAAAACACCACAGCCCAAGAAGACATTTTCGAAGGATCATCGTAGAACTATGGGAAGCAATTTGAATTCAGAAGTGAAACTAGATCTGAAGGCGGTCAAAGCTCAACGTGATATCGAATTGGCTTTTAAGAACTTTGAAGAAGAGCCTGAATTCTTAGAAAAGAGAGAAGTCAAAACACCTGAACCCAGGAAGACAACATCGAAAGATCAAAGGAGAACTATGGGAAGTAATTTGCTATCAGAGGTTACATTGGATCTTGAGGCAGCAAAGGCTGAACTCGAGATGGAATTAGCTTTCGAACATTTTGTGGAGGACCCTGAATTCGGACAAGAAAGAATTGTTAAAACGCCAGAACCGAAGAAGGTGGCTTCGAAGGATCATAGACGGACTATGGGAACTAATTTGATATCGGAAGTGACCATTGACCTGCAAGAGGCCAGAGAACAGCGAGAAATGGAACTAGCTTTTGAAAACTTCGAAGACGAACCGGAATTCTCTGCTGAGAGAGCTGTGAAGACACCGGGACAAAAGAAAACTTCTATACAGGATCATAGGCGTTCCATGGGAAGTACTTCAGTATCAAATGTAACATTTGATCTGCAGGAGGCCAAGGCTCAGCGTGAGATGGAACTAGCTTTCGAGAACTTTAAGGAGGAACCTGAATTCTCCGAAAACAGAGGCGTGAAGACTCCGGAACCCAAGAAGATACAATTAAAAGATCATAGGCGTACCATGGGAAGCAATATGGTGTTAGAAACGAACCTGGATCTTAAGGCAGCCAAAGCTGAGAGGGAGATGGAACAAGCTTTCGAAAATTTCGAGGAAGAACCTGAGTACTCAGATAAAAGAGTTGTTCAGACACCACAACCAAAAAAGGCTTTGGCAAAGGATCACAGAAGAACGGTTGGAAGCGGTCTAGTCTCTGAGGTAACACTAGATCTAAAAGCAGCTAAAGAGAAACGGCAAATGGAATTGGATTTCGAGAACTTTGAAGAAGAACCTTTATTTACAAATGAAAGAGGGGCACAGACCCCGGAAGCGAAGAAAGTTCATCTGAAGGACCATAGACGAACCATGGGAAACAGTTTGGTTTCAAAAGTAACAATCGATCTAAAGAAAGCGAAATCTCAGCGTGAGATGGAGCTTGCTTTCGTAAACTTCAAGGAAGAGCCTGAATATTTTGATAAAAGAGAGGCCCGGACTCCTGAACCACGAAAATCATCTTTAAAGGACCGTCGACGAACTGTGGGAAGTAATTTGGGATCAGAAGTGACGCTAGACATGGAAGCAGCCAAGGAAGAGCGAGAATTAGAACTAGCCTTTGAGAACTTTGAGGAGGAGCCGACATTTTCCGATGAAAGAATTGTTAAGACACCAGAAATAAAAAGGACAATATCGAAGGATCACAGGCGAACCATGGGTAGTAGTTTGATTACTGAGGTAACTCTTGATCTTAAAGAAGCAAAAGCCCAGCGGGACATGGAGTTAGCTTTCGAAAACTTTGAAGTAGAGCCAGAAATTTCAAATGAAAGGGTTGCGAAGACACCAGAACCACAGAAGACGACTAAGAAGAATGATAGGCGAACAATGGGCAGTAATTTGGTAACAGAGGTAACTCTTGATCTTAAAGAAGCAAAAGCTCGGCGGGAGATGGAGTTAGCTTTCGAAAACTTTGAAGAAGAGCCAGAAATTTCAAATGAAAGGGTTGCGAAGACACCAGAACCACAGAAGGCGACTAAGAAGAGTGATAGGCGAACAATGGGCAGTAATTTGGTCACGGAGATAACTCTTGATCTTAAAGAAGCAAAAGCCCAGCGGGAGATGGAGTTAGCTTTCGAAAACTTTGAAGAAGAGCCAGAAATTTCAAATGAAAGGGTTGCGAAGACACCAGAACTGCAGAAGGCGACTAAAAAGAATGATAGGCGAACAATGGGCAGTAATTTGGTCACGGAAGTAACTCTTGATCTTAAAGAAGCAAAGGCTCAGCGGGAAATGGAGTTAGCTTTCGAAAACTTTGAAGAGGAGATAACTCTCGATCTTAAAGAAGCAAAAGCACAGCACGAGAAAGTAGATGAGCAAGCCGCTCAAAGCTCTAGTCAACCAAGAAATCGACGAAGGCGTCAAAGCAATAAAGGTAAAGAGGTAAACGTTCAAGACCAAGCCGAAGACATCGCTGGAAATGCGACAGGTGAGGCAGAGAATGTCCACGAACTAGAAGAATCTAAGAAGGAAGATAAAAACGAATTGCAAGGCATATCAACTCCAACAATTTCTCAACCAAGAACCCGTAGGCAGCGATTGAAGACATTGGATGAACAATTAAAGCTAGAAGAGAAAGTAGATGATGAATCAACTCCTAATACCATTCAATCCAGGAACCGAAGAAGGTACAGGAATACTACTGATGAGGAACAAAAAGTCGAAGAGCCCAAGCAAAATGCCTCCAATTCTTCAGCATCGCTTGTTGACAAGGCAGGCAAACCCAGTGGTCCAAAGGAAGATGTTGATAATGATTCAAAACCTACATATGAAAGGGAGGAAGTACAGCATCAGAAGAAAGATGCAATAAAATCGAATCAAGAGGATCAAACCATTTCGCAGCCTTTATCAACTCAAACGTTATCTCAATCGAGATCAAGAAGAAGGCGTCAAATATCAGTTGATGATTCAGAGCAACTGAAATGTGAATCCAAACCTGAGACTAAACAATCTACCCTTCATGTGACTGGGAAGCGACGTAAGAACCCAACGGATGAAGATGAGATCCGCAAAGATGCGGTGGAATCCAGTGGTGTCGATTCTACAGATGACGAATCAAAACATGCTCCATCAACTCGTAAAAAGCGATTGCGAAAGGCGTCAGCGGCTTCATCACATACAGGCGTGGAAGTCCACCCTCAGCTTGATCCCATTGTTGAAGAGGAGAAGAGACAGCGTACTCCGTCTATAGATCAAGAGCTAACGCCAGAAGCTGGTGTGGAAGCAAACCAACAAGTCCCCATTCTAAAGGATGACCGAAAAATTGAACCAGAACAATCAGTGGAACTGGAAACTGATAATCTTAAAATCAGTGCCGAGAAGAAACAACAAACACCATCTGTTGATGAAGAAGTCCCAACAGACGCCAGTGTAAAAGAAACAAACAAATCGGGTCTTCGTAGAGCCATCCGAAAAGAAGCGACCAAACAGGCAGACACTTCTCCTGAAGAGGATTCAGCACTTAAAATTAAGTCGGATCTAGAGGAAATAATCACTTCGAGTCCAGCTCCTTCGGATAGCCGCATTCGTGGCCGAAAAGCTCACCTAAATGTGGTTGTTGTGGAACCAAAAAGTGCTAGCGCAGCTGCCACTCTTTCTGTAGATACTGCAAAAGAAGGAACATGGCACACACTTTCGCTTAAGTTAGAATCTGCCAATAGATCTGAAAATAATAAGACCGAAGAGCTTCCATTCGAAGTAGAAGACACCGAAATCCAGGCTACTCCAGTTCCGTCCAAAACACGCGGACGCAGGCTAGCATCAAAGGCGGAGTCAACAGTATCTTCTGCTCCAACTCTGAGAAGAGGTCGTAGAGGAAGCGTTCACGATGAGAATACGGAGCATCTTCTTCCAACAACACCAGGTCCAATAAAGGCAAAAGGCCGTAAAGCAGCGCTTACTGTAAAGCCAGTTGAATTAGCGACTGAAAAATTAACACCAGCACGAAGAAAAGGCCGAAGTGGTGTAGAAGACGATGTTGAAAACGTGATTCCATCTACTCCTGTTCCATTGAAAACTCGTGGTCGAAGGGCGGCCGCGAAAGAACTGGAAGCAGAGCATGTGAATGAGAATTTAACTGAAGTCGTTGATTCAATCGGTGAAAGAAAAAAATCAGAAGAAACAACTGAAGTCGAGACTGAAGTTCAGCCGGTAAATAAAGATTCAACTCCAAAGGATAACAATGAACATGATGCTGATATTCAAGCAGCTGAAGCCAATGCCAATGTAGCTGATTCGTCGAATCGTAAGCGCTCATCAAATCTCGAAGATTCAGTCGTTGAGTTGGAAACACCAGAAGATAATCCTTCCACAGATGTTTTGACAAAAACTCGAGGTCGTAGGGCAGCGCTGAAAGCAGTACAGAAACAGACTACTGCTGCAAGCTCAACTCCTGATCGAAAAAGTCGTAAAAAAGGTGCGCCTGAAGAAACAGTGGAAAAAGTTGTGGATCCCAGTCCAGACAACTCAACTCAAGATGAAAATACTGCTAAAGCGACTGCAGAGATCAGAGTCGACGAAGAAGTCCCATTAGTAACAAAAGCACGCGGCCGCAAGGCGACAATAAAAGTGAAACAAGAAGATGTTTCCGAAGAAGTGGCTCCTGCAGAAGAGCCATCTAAAAAGCGTGGTCGTAAAGCAGTGGAACCCACGCGTGAGACCTCGACGCCAGCTAAGAAAGGTCGCAGAAGAATCGCAATTGAAAAAGTTATGGAATCACCTGAAAGATCAACTCAAATCCGTGCTGAAACTGAACTCGAAGAAGTAATCTCGTTACCAATAGAATCACACAGCCAAAATGTGACGGTGAAAGTGGAACCAGTGGAACCAGTGGAACCTACTGCTGAGAGTACAGTGCAAGAGGAATTATCTGAAAGTGTTGCTCAAGTACAAGGGACCGAATCCGAAGAGGTGGTGCCATCTAAAAAAAGGGGCCGTAAAGCAGTGGACGCCCTGGAGAAAGCCTCTACTCCAGCGCGAAGAGGGCGTAGAAGAGTGGCTGTTGAAAAAACTCAAGAAGTTGAAAAACTTGTGGAAGCAGCACAAGACAAAAGTCATATTCAAGTTCATGCTGAAGCTGAAGTAGAAGAAGTACTTGCATTACCAACGGTAAAAGTGGAATTAGGTGAACCAACTGTTGAAAGCACAAACCAAGAGGATGTCTCTGAACACACCGCACATGAGATCGAACCCAAAGAAGGAATGACATCTAAAAAGCGTGGTCGTAAAGCAGTAGAACCCATGGCTAAAAGCCCAATCCGAGCTAGAAAAGGACGTAGAGGACTAGCAATTGGAGAAATTGTTGAAACTAAAGTAATTGATTCTGCATCTGAAAGCTCAACTCAAGTTCATAGCGAAATCGCATTAGAAACAAAACCAAGCACCCGCAAATCAGCGATAAATTTGGAACCTGTGGGACCTACAGCTGAGAACGAAAGCCAAGAAGATGTCTCTGGAGAGAGCATTCAAGCCGAAGTCGAACAAGTAGCCGCACAACCATCGAAAACTCGTGGACGCAAAGCGGCGATAAATTTAGAACCTGTGGGACCTACAACTGAGAGCGCAAGCCAAGAAGACGTCTCTGGACAGAGCATTCAAGCCGAAGTCGAACAAGTAGCCGCACAACCATCGAAAACTCGTGGACGCAAAGCGGCTGTTAAAGTTGAAACCGTGAAGCCTAATGAAAGTTCAACACCTCTTCGAAAACGAGGTCGAAGAGGAATTGTTGATGACGAAGCCGCAGCCCCGACTTCATCTACAACTTTAAGCCACTCCGCAGTAATAAAATTAGAGCACACAGAAGTAGTAATTTCAACCCCAGCACGTAAAAGAGGTCGAAGGGGAGCTGTTGTAGAGGACACTGCTGTTCGTACAGATGAAGACGATGTCGTTAAAGCGGTTCCATCTGAAAAACGAAAAAGAGCTGCAGTTATATCATCGGAATCCACTGTGGAACAATCGTCTGAACCTCAAGCAGAGTTTAAAGATTTGCAAAATGTGAGTCAACCAAAAAGACGTGGACGCATCGTTGCTTCAAAACCACAGCCCACTGAAGAGAAAGATGAGAAAGATGCTGAAATTACGGACGTCCATGATTCCGATACTGAAAAACTTGTGTCATCTAAGAAGCGAGGACGTGCACCGGTGATAAAACTGGAAACAACTGATTCGGCCTCGGAAAGTTCGACTCCAGCTCGAAAAAGAGGACGAAGAGGTGCTAACCAAACTGAGACAAGTGTGGAAAAAATTCCACCATCTCGAGGGCGAGGACGTCAAACGAAGCTAAAAGTAATCGAAAACGTTGTTGACGAAGAAGAAACTACAGATTCTACACCAGTTAAACCCGTTGTCCAACCAAAATCGACACGAAGTCGTAGGCCTTCGTCAAAGGAAACGGAAACTCCGCAAGTTGTTTCAGAACAGGATACATCTGAAAATAAATCCCAAAAGAAGCCAACTCGCAATCGCAGACTATTAACTCCTTCCCATGTTGCTTCCTCCGACGGCGAACAAACTCACTCAGCCAACACAGAATCTGAGGATAAATCCGCAAAAAAACCAGCTGTACGTGGCCGAAGAGGTCCAGCAAAAAAGCCTACAAGTGCTGAAAATGCTTCCCACACTGAGGAAGAGCAACCTGCTTCAGCGACTAAAAAAAAGATAACTCGTGCTCGAAAACCAGTCGTGAAAGCTAACTCATCCACTGAGAAAGAAGTCGAAGAGCCTAATACAGATCATGGAACAAAAGCCAATGTCAATGATGAAGACGTGAGTGAAGAGCCAAACAAAAAGCCATCACGAGGTCGAAAAGCTGCACATTCACAATCGGACGTGGCTGAACAAACTGCAGAAGAAGAACTTTCAACGGCGACAACAAAACCAACTCGTGGCCGAAAAGCAGCAACAAAAGCAAACGCTGCCAAAGATACTGATGAGGAGATAGAGCCACAGAAAAAACCTACACGTTCACGTAAAGCAGTAGAACCAGCACCTACACCAGAACCAGCGCCAGAAGCTGCTACAAAAAGGGTTAATAGGCGAAATCTTGAAATTCCAACCGATGATGATACACCTTCGAAACGGGTGCGTCGTAAGCCGAAGCATCTGCTAAGCGATGAGTTGGTACACTGAAGAATATCCGGCGGTGCCGAAGAAGAGTGGCCAACTGAATATTTATCTATTATTTTGTTTGTTTTTCTTTTTTTTTGTCGTATTATGTATTTTATTTTATTTTTTATTCCTATCCTTGTTTAATGTGTTAAGATTTTACTTGTGTAATATTATATACATACGCAGCCATGTAAAAATTAAATTTAAATAAAAAAAATATTATAAAAAATGTTGGTTAATGTTTTGGATTTTTTGATGTTTATTTTCAGGAATTCACATATACAAGGAGACATGTATGTATGTCGTGGACTACCGCCGGCGTCTGAATTTTTGCCAGTGTCTGCTGTTTTTATTTTACATGTGAAATATGAGTCGTTTTTTTTTTAATTTTTGGTGACAGAGTGGTTATCACTTACTTTTATAAAAGAAAGATCAGATTCAATGTATATATATATATCTGCCACGAAATTTCCGAAACTACCAAACGGTTTTGAGTGAAGTTTTTAACCTGTAGATTCAGAATTCTTCTGCGGAGTTTTTTCTATACCACATATTAAGTTTATTTTAACAAAAACCCTTTAAATAAACAAAAGAAGTATTAAATTTGTTTCCCATTTTCGGTGGTTTATCTCATTTTTTCTCAACTCTTACCAAACAGAACTAAATTTAATTTACATATCTATGTAGAACTTTCATTATCAAATCCATTGGTATATATATTATCTCTATACGTTACCTGAGAGAAAAGTTATAACATAAAACATATATTATTTGCATTGTATTGCGAATACGATCAGTGGAGACCATTGTCACTATTGGTGCCCAAGCGGCGCACACTGGAGCAAAATGCTCTTATAGTTGGCAATAAATCAACCAATAAAACTAAGAACCTGAAATATCGCCTGGTTATTGTGGAGCAGTAGAAGTGTATACATTTTTTAAAATCCGCCCACTTTTCAAAAAATTATAATTTTTTACTAATTTTACAAGAAATACGATTTAACTTTCTTTAGCAAATATCTAGATCTGGACTTACTCTACAAATCTTCCATACATTATGTATGGCCAAGTCCGCTTTTTAGGGACGATTTTGTTAAAAAACTGCTTTTCGACGAATTTTTTAGAATAATATCAATTCTTAGGAACAAAATACATTATATGTTGAAAATCCTGCAAAATCCATACTTACACGGCATGACAGAGAATTTAGCGATGGATATATTTAACCACTTATGCCATATCATGAAGCTGTGTCCTGAGCTACCGTCAAATTCCTGTTTTGAGCCTTTGACGGCTTTGGAACATAAATTTACCGACTAACATAAAATAGGCATTAAAAAGATGTTCATGATTCTAACCGTCTTATAAAATTAGTATCACTCTCTCACAAAAAAAAAACCTCTAAAATAGCTTTATACATACCAGAACTTGGGGGCTTCATACCGAACACTAATTTTTTTTATGTAAGTATTACTCTTCAATCCAACCAAAAAAACACTCTACATTGCTTCGGAACAAACTCTATTTATCAGTTAACAAAACTGGCCCGCGCCTATGCATTTTTCGCCGAATCTGTTCATGATAATTGCTTAAGTATTTTATATTATTAAAAGTGGGATATTTAACCATTAAAATAAAATAAGAATGGACCCATACGAGCAACTTAATTTGTAATTTAATGCCAACAATTTGGTCATCGTGTTTATACGTGTTCATTTTGTAGTTATGCATGTATCCATAATCTCTTATAATAATGGCTTATCGGATTTAAAATAAAAAAATAGGTGAAATTCGTAAATCCGCCTTGGATTCTTTTTTAAGATATAAAACGTCCTTATACGTTGTCCTAAAGCTGAGCAATAATCAAAACAATTATTTAAATCATCGCCCACATTTTTCCTTCAGTGAAACCTCCAACGTAATCATCTTTTGAACTTTAGGGTTTGTGGTGATTCAATGCAAACATAAAACACGTTTTATAATAAGGATCAGTATAAGGACTAGAATTAAAGATTAGGATTAGAAAAACTCTTCCACGTAGCGTATGTGTAAGAGAGAGAAAATATTGATGATTAGAGTGAAAAAGCTTTGCATTATATCTCCCTCTTTAAAATGAAGCAGGTACATGCATATGTTCATAGATTGGTTTTTCATTATGTGAATGGAATTATTTAAGCTCCATTAGACTAAAGGCTGAACTAAAATAGGTCTGTTTTAATAATATTAGGTAGAAGAGCGGTTTCATACAACCACTTCCAAAACAGTGCGAATACAAAGGTTTTGTATTGTGTGACCGTAATAGCTTTCGGCTTCGATTCATTATGTTTTCAGTCACTTTTACTCACTTCCCACAGTACGAATCATCAATCCATTCTTTCTTTCGTATGAAAAATTGACAATCAGTTGGAGAAAATTCGAAAACGCATAACGCACGAAATGCATCAAATTAATTTTTTTTAAAGAGTTTTCAATCAGTTATACTATTAATTTCCTCCAATCCTTTGAATTATTTTTGGAAAAACACAAAATCAATCGGCGAAACTACTTATAGTCGTATTTTATCCGACCATAGTCGTATCTTGCGAACAAATATATGACTGTAATAACTCCTGATGTGTATTTCAGCCTTGTACAGAGTGCAGCGAATCGTTTAGCTGCAAATTCCCTCAGAGAGAAGATTTACCTTTTTTGCGACAGTGTAGGAACGTTCGAGGATCTTTCCTCTAAACTGTAGATATTAAATGAAGAAATTTTAATTGACAATTTCTGATCCTGTCGGTATAGATCACGTTCTAATCAGAATAACTGGTGGCCGGCAATTCATATAAATAAAATAGTCCCACTCAAGTTCTGTGTAAACAAAACTCCAAAGAAAAGAACGGTGAATGCACGAAATTATTTTTCAACTTTATTTTTTTACTCTTATTTTAAATTTTCTATGATGTCATATTCATTCGCACTGTCCACAAAAGAAAGCAGCATTTTATTTTATTTAAAAACAACTCTAATTATTGAAAACAAATCACCAAGCAAATGTTTATTTTACTACTGACAGCACTCAAAGTAAAGGTAGAGTGACCAGATTCGTGCCGAGTATATGGTGGGAGAGACTTGTAATTAAATATGCATGTATATTATTTTATTTTGCTTTGTTTTCGTGTTCGATATTATTTAGGGTATATAAAACATGTTTCATGAATTGTATTACTTAAATGTCGTCTTTAATCGCGTCAAAATATAACTAATAAAAATATTTCAATAAGAAAGAGAAGAGTTCTCACGCAAAGAAAACAAGGTATGGTCAACCTGTATAAAAAGAAATGTCAAACAGCTGACTTTGAGAGTTGAATTTATTTAAGTTCATTTTGCGGTATCATTCGAAAGTGAATGTTTTTCATTCGAATCTCAAAATTCACAAAAATATGAATTGACTATTCATTCGAATCTCAAAATAAAATAAGCATGAATATCTGGAATTGACGGATGTGGACGCAGTTCCCTACAAAACATCCACCCATACATCAAGTGCTAGTGGCAGGGACGTTTGATTTTCACTTATGATAGCTCCATTGTCAGCAAAAAAAAAAAAAAAACTGATATATCTTGGGTTCTTCACTTTGCTCCAAGAGAGTAATCATGGACTGACAACGCTACCCATGTGTACACCGACATGGATTGAGAACTCTTCATTGAGTCCTGCGGGGCATCTTACCTTGTCTTTGCTACCCATACATGTCCATGAACCTGAACGTAGGTTTCCGGTACTACCCTTTCCCTTAGCGCCACCCAAGAACGAACTAAATAACATAAATAAATAAATAAACAAGTTCCATTTAATAATCTGTTGGTTTATTGCTTTAATAAATTGAGTACACATCTTACTTAAACATTTCATTATATATACGTATATCTTGTATATTTATTTTATATTTTTAGCAATTAAAAGATTTTTTTTCTCATCCAAATTTGGATGAATTCATATTAATTTCTTAAATAAATTAAACAAGACTATATTTGTACCAAAATAAGCTTTTTAATAAAAAATAAAATAAAAAAGGTAAACAATTTAAAAATAAACACGTTTTTTAATTAAAAATAGTTTAACAAAATGTTATATGTTTTCGTCACCAAAGGACTATAAATTACTGCAAAAGTGCACCTGTTTTTTCACCATTCATAGTCTGTTAAAGTTCCCAATTTTTTTTTTAGAAAACATATTTAAAACAAAACTGAATGGGATAAATACAATAATAGGAATAAGAAACCAAAGAAAATATAAAACCAAAAGCGTAGCTTATTTTTGTTTAGCTGCTTTGAAACGAAACTTTAATTCATCACTTTTATTCACCTTAATATAGTACACATACCTAATATGCATTTAAATCTAAGCTGTTACGTCTAAGAGTAAATTACTCATTTACAAAAATTAAAATATAAATAGTAAGTAAACAAAAAATTAATATTATATTGTGTTTATTCAGAAACTTGGCTTGTTTTTGTTTCATGTCTTTTCGCCAAGATCCTACTAAGTACCCACAAGAGACTAAACCTAAACATAAAATTGTTTTTTTTTTTTGTTTTTTTGTATAAATATTTTTAGTTTACAATAGAAAGGGCAAATACACTTTTGTTTATTGTGTTAATGCTATAATAGATGTACTAAACTAGAATATAAAATAAAATATCGTTTTTCTTTTATTCTATGTTTCTATTCAGAGGAAGGTGAAGCAGATGTTTTTCATTTGGGAAGTACATATGTATATCAGCGTGGTAGATTTTAAACTTACTTTGGTAAGTATGTTTCCTTCTGCTCGCAAACTGGGCAGACATTAAAATGTATATACAAAGGAGAATAGGGCATCTGATTTTTGGTGTGATTTATATTCAATGGGAATTCAAAGAGACATTAAAAGCAGTAGGGAATACTAGGCTAATTTCAGGGGAGGTATTCTGTTGCCATTCTTCGCTGTTTAGTAGATAAACTTACATCGTGATAGTTTCTAAAAGGTTTTGTGTTTATAGTTTACGTGTTACAACATAAACATATACTTTGTAATTGCAATTTTATAAACATTCCGATTTGTAAATCAATTGAAGCGCCTTTAAACAAAAGGCAATTGCCATTCGAACTCGAATGGTGACCTTCAAAGTACTGGTTCTTTTCATGCAGATAAGAGCTTACAAGCCAATAGCTTATAGAAACAAGACAATTATTCCCAATTGTAAATTTTAGACCATTTTAAAGAAGAATAGGACTGTAGCAAATATATTTGAAGTATACGGACTTTTGGGGATGGTTGTTTTGTACTACCTATGTTGCAAATACTATCCAAAGAAAAACTCCACTTCCTTGCTCCACTAATTTAGCAAGAACGTAAAAAAACTGGCTTATAATAATTGTCAAGCTGTTGTTTTTCTGTTTTGTATTTTGTTCTACTCTGTGTATTTCTAATAAATATGGCAACATCGCATATAAAGTAAAGAAATATTTATGTTTTGTTCTATCTTTATCAGCGTGTTTTCGTCAAGCAAATATTTCTTTTTCTAGCTACACACCAATTCATAATGGTGTGAGTGCGCGCGTTTTTTTTGTTTTTGTTTTAGATTAGAACATTCCTTGAAATAGTTTGGTTAAAAATCAAAACCGTTAGCTTCGACTTGCCGCCCCTGGTTCACTCTCTGTGCTTGAGCCATGCGGATGCGGCGCCAATGAGATCGGTCGAGTATGATGCTGCGGACGAAGACTCTTCAGCTGTGTGGTACCATTGAATCGAACATTCACTTCGCCGACCATACTAAGTGGATGCATTTCTTCGATTTTGATGCCTACTTCTTGATGATTCGCCGCCAATGGTGATTTCTGGATGCCGCTTGAGGGCGGTGGACTTATTGGAGTACCTACTCCGCTGTCGACCTCAATGGGACTTTTAAGATTATTTACCACTCGATCGACATGAGTTGGTAGCTTTAATTCATCATACCTGCTCTGTACCTCGGCGGATGAAGAGCTATCGATTAGACGATTAGGTCTCTGCTGCTGTTGGTAGCTGTTGTTGTTGTTTTGATTAGGTACACCCGCACGCTGTTGTCTCAACTGTTCGTATGTATTTTCAAAGAATGGTGTCTTCTTTTTCACCGGTGATCCCTCTTCTCTTTCATTGAGTTCTTCGAGTACTTTAAGGGGGAAACCCAAATGACTGTTTACTGAAATGGATTTGCCAATTTTTCTGTCTGTAAAGTATGGTTTCCGACGTTGCTTTTCAATGTCCTCTAGCTGTTGCAGAATGCGACGTACATCGCTGGGGAGATCTAATTCAAGATTACGGTCAACAATTTGACCAACAAATCGACCCAATGTTTGGATTGTCAATTCTAGAGTTTGAACTTGAGATTGGAGTGTTGAGATTTGTGTTTGCTGCGAAGCTCGTGTTTTCTCCAGTTGAGCGATACTTGATTGAGCGAACTGAAAAAGAAAGCAAAGTTACATGAGATCAGAATTGATCAGAGAATAAAGAATTTTACCTGTAATTGGGTTTCTAAATGATGACTTTGAGCCTTCTCACGATTTAGCATCTCTAGATGATGTTTTGTGGTTGTTATCTCTTCCTGCAGGACATTGTATTCAACTTTGTATTCAGTCAGTTGTTTGCCTATGTCCATAGTGAAGATCTAGAAATAGGAACGTACATAGTTTTTTTTATTTTGCAGGTATAATTTGTTTTTTATTAATTCACTCACCATTCTCATGATTTGCTCCATGGTATCCGCTGTCATCTTTGGTACCACATTCTTCAAATAATCCATTATTTCCTCAAAACCATCTCGTGCCAATAGCTCATCTTTATGTACACTCAACAGTGAAATGGCAAATTTAAAGATTACCTCTGACGATTCTAAGAACAACAAATCAAAAACTCTCGCCACAAATCCCAAAGGAAACTGTGAGCTGAATACAGTAAGTATCCATGGTGCAGCATATAATGTTGGTGAGACATCATTTTTATCTAACCACTCGTATAGATCTGGTAAATGATCTTTTACCAAGCGTGACAATTGATACAGCTGCAGTTGGAATTTTTTCATATCGGGCAAGTACTTGGTACGCATTTGTCGACGGAACATAAGATGCTTCAGCAGCTGGAACGCATCTGCTTCATCACACTGAAAATTAAGTTCGCATTAGATTTTGTTGTGCAAAAGGGGATTCAACTTTCAGAAACTTACATGTAAGAGCAACACACCACAAATGAAACCCAATCCTTGACAATAGCCCAACTCTGGGTCCAAAATGGAATATGCTTTTAATAGATTAAACAATGATAACTGTCCCACACCCAGGGGATCCTTATAGTACTTATGATTGGGAAAAGTTCTTCCCAAATCAATGAAAATAGCATGCTGATGCTCGGTCAGATTCTTCAATAGAGTCTGATAGGGTGTGTTAAAGTTCGGGAACGTTTTTGTATCCACAGGTGCGGTATTCATGGAATGCTGTTCAGCAAGGAAAGTCCATACGTCGCCACGTTTTGAACGTGGTACACCGTTTTTGATGGCTTGCATCAAAACTCTCGGATCCTTCTTGTTGGTTATCTTCACCGAATCCCTTTCGATGATCATTTCCCAACGTTCTATCAGTTGTTTGTCGCATGGCACAATCTCCTCGTAGTCTAATTTAATTTTTTTAATTTCATTCTCATTCTGACGGGCTTGTAGCATGGCATTTTCGGTTTCCATGCGATTGAGGAGGATTGTCTGTCGTATAGCTGTGCGCCAGAGCTCACGAAGTTCCTCTTTTGTACGCTTACCACATTTGGTTTCTAGAAAGAAGACCTCTTAGTAGGCGGAAAGATATTTAAAAACATTTGAAGCACTTACGAATAACTCTCATTGGAGACAAATACTCAGCTTGAGGATCACCCTCCATTGCTTTTGATGGTGTGACGACGCTATTTAGTATCGCTTGTCGCCATGATCCTTGATGAGTTGAACTCTCTTTTGGATTGTTGCCCACTTTTATAAAGCTGAAAATTAACATAAGTTTGTCAAGGTATTCGATAATTACATTCAACGTACTTACATATCCATCATTGGCGACTTAAGTTGCTCGGCATTGGGCCTATTCGGACTTGTCGATCCCAACGTGTTGGATCTCGATCGAAAGCCTTCTGGTGGCGACTCACTGGGCTCCTCTCGAGTCTCTTTAATTTGAGTGTCTCTCACATTGTGAGGAATATTTATATCATCTTTACTCGCCTTTCGCTTCAGCAAATGATCAAAAGAACTTGTTAGCGAACGCTTTGCCTTCATAAATATCGTACTGCCGCCTAAATACTGATTCAAAAACTCCGATCGATTCTCTGCGGTATCATGCACATGCCTCTGTTGTCGTGACTCGCAGTGGGCACGCAAAAGCATCATTAGAAATTGATTTTGCTCGCCCAAACTTGAGCTTGTTTTTTCTGAACCATAGTACTTAGCCCATATGGTGTCTTGCTCATCGTCACTTAGTGATTCGATTCGCCTAAAGATAGTATGTTGAGTTTTCTTTTCACTCAAACCCTCAACATCGGTACAGAGTTTGTGATACCACAGCATGGGACAGTGATCACACGAAAACACTTGATTAGCTTCCTTTTTCTTTTGCTCCGAGCAGGTTATGAAAGCTTGTGATATTGCAGCAACAATGTCATCACATACATGCTCTGATTGGCATTTGAAGACGTAGCCGATGTAACCGTCATTGTGACCTTCACGACAGATGATGCCGAAATGATCGGCATTCTTATTGCCTTGAGCACAGCTGGCCACATCTTTGAAGTCCTTGTAGAGAAGAACTTGCTTGCGATCTGGTGAGATGAGACGAAGATCTGAGCGTCCGACTAGGA
Source organism: Chalcosyrphus nemorum (assembly GCA_949716465.1). Taxonomy (NCBI): domain Eukaryota; kingdom Metazoa; phylum Arthropoda; class Insecta; order Diptera; family Syrphidae; genus Chalcosyrphus; species Chalcosyrphus nemorum. The sequence continues at coordinate 74,101,350 of OX454333.1, forward strand.
AAACCATAGTACGGTTTTGTTCGACGTACGGTGGTATGCAGCCATACGAAGCGGAACGGTCGCGAACTTTGGGGACACTAAAAAGAACAATTGATAAAAGATTATTATTTAAAATGCAGAAGGCGATACTAAGAAAGTGCGAGGGGATTTCTAAGCAAACGCTCCCAAGTGAAGGATATTTGAATGGAAGGTTTCTTAAATGGTGAATCGTTTTATAGGAAAAATTAGCAGGCTACAACTGATTTAAGCTGATTTTGTAGTTCGGCTTTTGCTCTCGATTAACTTTTACTTAAGCTCAGCGGTTTATACGCGATAAAAACGATTAAAATTTTCCACAAGTTTGACATCATTAAGAATCATTTTCTTTCGGGAGTTATTCGTAAAAGCATCTCTAGCTGTGGCTCAAATGATTTCAATGTGGTCCTTGTATGCTTAAAGATTCGTCGATGTTCACTTGCTCCGAATTAGATCGAGAAAACAAGAAACTCAAACCTTTCAGTGAAACATAAGACTGGTTTCAATATATATGAAATGATACAGAATCTACAGTTGTTCAAATAATTGGACACTACATTAACGGTAACATACATCTTACAAAAGCAACGTTTTTTGTAACGGAAAGTTTAAAATTCTTTGCATCTTTTCTGGTTTGGATTGTGAACTGCTTTGAGTCAGCATATACATATTTGACTGTAGTCAAGCAAGGAAATATAACTTTACTTTGGCTTTAAAGAGAGTCACTTCCGCTGTATTGAAGAATGTTTGAAAAGAAACCTTCCATTGAGACAATCCTTAAGCTTTTCTTTTTTTGTGAGGGATTCTATACTAAAGCCAAACAACAACAAAAAATAAAACAATAAGAACAAGGCAAAAACACTCCTTTGTTTTGTGAAATAGTCAGAACGAAAGCCAAGCATCTAAAAGGTTTTAAAAATGTCTCAACAAAAAAAATAAAATTCATGCAAAAAAAAAAAAAAACACACACAGAAGGAACACTCCATAGTTACTCACTTCTCCAACGCTGAATACTGTGTCGGTACAACTGGAGCCGTTAGTGGAGGAGTTGGAAGCTTATTAACTACTACATTACCACCACCATCAACCTCACCATTACTCTTATCACTAGGATTCATTATGAGAAATTGTTACAAATTTGTTTTGTTTTTTTAAAAATCGAAGATGAATCTTCCAACAACTTACTCTTTCTTAACTGGAAGCACCAGTTGACTATGTCCACGCATCAAGCGCTTTGGTGACTTATTCTCCTTGTTGTCTTCCTCTAACTTTTGTTTTCCACCATCCGAACTTTCTGGTTCAGTATCAACTGATTTCAATTCGGTTCCATCACTCTTAACGGAACCCTCGTCGGAAATTTCTTCAGATTCGACTTCACTGCCGCCAGTTTCTTCTTTTGGGACCTCAAATGAACCCTCATTGCTGGTCAGCGACATCTTTCGATTAGTATTAGTAGTAGTAGTAGTAGTAGTAGTCGTGCCCAATTGCACGAGGCGGGATCTTTGAGCATCGTACGCTTTAAATTTTGGCAAAGCATCATCGATAAATGTAAATGGGACACGTTTGTGCGAAACTCGGATCTTGCCAACGTACATCACCTCAAAAAAGTGCGTATGATTGGGAGAGATGTCGCCGAGCAGCGAGAGATTCGCTTGGGCCGATGTGCTTGTTGGAATGTGGACCTAAATAAATAAAACCGTTAGATTTGTATAGTTTTTCAGTTTTTCTTAACCTCCTTACCGTTCCAGCTGAATTACTTAGGCCGTGTGTGTAGCTTTTGGATGAAGTCATCTTCGATGATACCAAATTTGGACTAGAATCATGCTGAGCATTGCGAACACCTTCGGAGAGCTTAAGATTTGTGGCTGGCGTTGAATGCAGACCATTGCCAAGGGCTTTTTGTATACTTAAGTCACCTCCAGAACCGGAAGATGCAACTAATGTTTGTGGTATGCTTCCAACAGAACCGCCTAATGTGTGAGCGGGATCACGCATTTGTTGCATCAGTTCCGCCATCTAGGTAGAGAATGATTTATTATAATAAGTACATAGCTTTGTAATTTTAAATGAACTTTTGAAAGCTTTTTGTAATTGAAAGCTGTTTAGTTTAACATAGGGATCACAAGGGTTAGAGCAAGGGTTAAAAGCAATTTTTATGCCGCTATTTTTATAACTTTGCGCTTTATAAATATTTTTATGAATACGTTTACGTTTTTGCTTAGTAAGTCTGCGGACTCCAAACACCTTGGCGAGCCACCATGTCTCGCTGGTTTTCCGAATTCAATGATCGGACTTTGCTAGGGACGAATTTTGTGAAAATCGACCAAAATCAGAAGTTGTGCCAGCAAATTTGGCATTACACACTGGCTTCAATGGCTGAAGAAGCAGCAAACAGATGCGATAGTAGGACTGTTTATAGTATCACCAAGGAGCTCACTGGTGGTCGGAGCTCCAAACAACACCCGGTGAAAAGTCTAAATGGCAGCCTTCTGATCTCGGATGAGGATCAGCTCGTTAGATGGAGAGAACATTCTGATATGTTCTCAAATTTAAACGAGTATTCCGAAGCAACAAATTCCCGAATCCGCACCGCACCTCCCAATTAAGAATAAAATCATAACAGCGATCAGGTCCCTCAAGAAAAACAAAGCGGTTGGTATTGATGGCATCCCTGCCGAAGTATATCGGCAGATTTGCTGCATCCGCTAATACGGAGAGCTTGGGATAGCGAAGAGTTTACGCAGGAGTGAAAAAGAGGGACGATCATCAAACTTCCTAAAAAGGGAAACCTGATGGATTGTGGAAACTGGAGAGGTATTTGTGTTCTGCCAGCCGTAGCCAAAATAACTGCAAGAAAGGAAGGATCAGGGACCATTTAGATTCTACTCTCGACGTCGAACAGGCAGGCTTTCGTGCTGGATCCTCCTGCATCGACCATATTAACGCCTTAAGGATCATAATTGAGCAATGCCTTGAATACAGGTCTCCGCTACTTCGCTTCAAGAAGGCCTTTGACAGTTTGAATAGAGGTGCTATCTGGTTGGCCTTGCGCAGTGGAGGTATCCCAGAAAAACTCATAGTTAATATTAAGGCTACGTATGAGGGCAGTAAGTGTCACGTCTTGCACAATGGCAAGGTGTCAGAAGAATTTGAAGTCCAAAGCGGAGTACGTCAAGGATGCATACTGTCACCGCTGTTATTTTTAGTGGTTATCAGTGATGTTCTCCGTGCAGCATTGACGGAAGGAAACCATGGAATTCGCTGGACTATGAGATCTTACGTTAAACAGCTAGACTACGCTGGCGATGTTTGTCTACTTTCACATCGGTTAATGAACCAGAATCTAGAAGCTGAGACAAACAAAGTAGGGCTCAAAATTAACACAGCCAAAACAAAAGCCCTGAGCACTTCTAACACCAGCGCCCAACTTAACATTGCCGGACAGGAAGTCGAGAAAGTTGACAACTTTCTATACCTAGGAAGTGTGGTCTCGGCAAACCGTGGTGGCACCGAACTGGATGTGTGCAGCAGAATCGGGAAGGCCAAAGCTGCGTTCGGCATGCTGTCAACCATCTGGAAAAGCAATGTTATCGGCATAAGAACCAAGCTACGACTGTTTCGCTCCAACGTAGAATCGGTACTGCTTTATGGGTGCAGTACTTGGAAAGTGGACACCATTAACACACGCCGGCTGCACGTCTTTGTAAACAAATGTTTAAGAATCATCTTGAGGATCTTTTGGCCGAACCGTATCTCCAATGAACAGCTTTGTACGAGAACGGGCCAGGAATCTATAAACATTACTATACGAAGGAGAAAGTGGCAGTGGATTGGACACACCCTATGGCGCGAAGACAATTCCATTGTGAAATACGTTATGCAGTCGAATCTGCTCACCCAAGCAGGCAGAACAGCGGGACACCCTAGGCAAACGTGGCGCAGAACAGTCGAGGAGGATGAGCTCTTTGGGGATAAGCTGGAGAAAGCTCAAACGCGTTGCAGAACTACGAACAAGATGGCGCGTAGGCGTTGACGCCCTATGCCCCCCGAGGGGTTAAAGGACTCAAATAAGTAAGTATTTCCGTAAAAGAATCCATGGACTTAAGGTGGGTGCAGACCGAGCGAAACATTTCTGAAACACTGTTTCGCGAAACATTTCATAAACATTTAATATATGTTTCAGAAATGTTTATGAAATATTTAATAAATTTTTCAGAAATGTATCGTTCGGTTTGAACGCACCTTTAAAAACGCATGCGAAAATGTATTGATCTCCGTGGATAATAATACTTTGACATTTTTACTTGTCTATCTCAAAACTTAAGTAGCAACCTTTGTATAAACATTTATTGTTTACTTGTTAATTCGAAAAAGTGTTTTCTTTATCTATTTACATTAAACTCTCTTTTTTAAGTGGCTTTTATTTTTGTTATTTTTATTTATTAGCATCGCAAAAAACTTCTATCGACTAAACTGCAACAACAAAATAAAATGCGGCGTCTGTTTTATTTTCTGTAAGATTACTAAGCAATAAAAAAAAAAGAAAAGAAAGAAAACCGAAATAGAATGATAAAAAAGTATATAATATACTCTTCGTGAGATCAAGATATATTCTAGTTTGTTTATTCGACTTTGGTGTCAATACAACCGGCCTCAAGCTGGTTGGGGATTTTATATTTTTTTTTTATCATACGTACTGTCCCCCCCGCACACTGGCAAGTTATCTACAAGATATGAAATATGTAGATGGGAAAAATTTAGGCCAATTTAATTTTATGACACACTTCGTACATATATCTTTGTTGATGGTTTTTAATTTTAAAACATTTTTTCCCATATGAAATATAAAAACGGAAACATTTCATCGAAAAATCAATTGTGTACGTGTTTTTTGTCTGATCACGTACAGATCCAATGCAATGCAGAAAATGCATATAATAAATACGCGTTGTGTTGGATTAATCCCAAAAACCAAAAAGAAAAAAAAAAAAACAAAAATCAAATAGTTTATTGTTTATATAATAAATAAGCAGATGTTTACAAAATATCAGTTGTTGATAAGAACAAACAAACAAACAATATATGTATGTTACTCACCACATTAACCTTATTTTGATTTGTTCTTGTTTTTTAATGGTTTATTGTTGGAACAAAAATAGGAAGTGAATGTAGCCCCAGGGATGGCTATTCTTTAAGTAATGTCTGATTAACATAAAGATCTGAACGTTTTTCGCTTACGAGTTTGTTTTCTTTTCTTTTCTTAATTTTTATTTTTATTTAATTTTTTAAGGGATTTAAAGAATGAGCATTGCCGGTGTGTGTGAGTGGTCAAACAAGAAGATCGATAAGTTGACCTCGGCAATTGTTATCCTGATCGGGGACTTTAATACAACGACAGAAACACATGGAACTATTGATCTTCACTTGCGATCTCATCTAATCGATTCTGTTAAGGACGTTCAGGCGATAGTATCAGTAACAGGTAACCGCAATTTAGTCCTTGAATTTATTGAGAAAATTTGCACCATCGTTCTAAATGGCAAAGGGGAAGGAAAACATGGAGGATTTTCTTTTGAAGGTGGTAATGGTCCTCCGTCATTGAATACTACTGTCCTTCACATAATTTTGTTGATATGATTAGGTAGGGAGGTTGTCATAACAATACAAGGCCTTAGGGAGGAACTAAGAGTGGGAAAACAGTAACCTTAATCACCTTACCTCCTAAAGATTCTTGCATTCACTCAGTATGAGTGGCCACGGTGTAGTGGTAGTGTATTCAGACATTTAATGAGAAGTTTGGTGATCAATTCGCGACCAAGTTCATTCAATTTTCACAGTATTGAAATTAAATAATTCGCTCAGAAAGTACTTTGTGTATTTTAACATGCACGCGAAAAAAATACTGTGAATTACGAACGAATGCAAAAAATCACACACAACTCTCTCCGTAGTCAAATTGGAAACCACTCATGGAGAATAAAAATTGAAACCTAATACCACCTGAGTTTCAAATACACCAGCTCTTTCCTATCCCTTCTTCTCTCTTTCAAATTAACGCCCGTGCCCTGTCAATCAGTAAAAGAGTATTCATATCCCCTTTGGCATGTACAAATTATAAAAAAAAAAAAAATTTGCGTAATGTCGGTTTAGTTCGTAAATATCAACAAAATGCAGATCGCATGCGCATCGCTGCACTTGGGCTTGGACGCAATGATTCTTTAATATTTCACGAAACAGCGTTTCAGAAATGTTTCACTCGGTTTGGACGCACCTTTAGAATTGCATTCGTTTGTTATTCACAGAATTTTGATCGCGTTCGTGTTGCAACACACTAATGCTTTATTGTATGCTTAACGAACCCCGATTATGCATTTGTAGTTGACAACCACAAGTAAAACTGGTTGTAGGTTATGTTAGGTTGTAACTTTTAGTTACAGATAGAAACGAAAAAGACCACCAGCAAACATTGGTTAACTAACTTTTTTAACACATCCAACCAAAAAGAGGATTAAGTAAACAAAACAATTCCCACACTTATATATTTGCCTACTAAATATTGGTTTATAAATCTCATACCGACACTTCGTTCTGGCAATACTCCACCAACACCCACATATTTTTGTACACACTTATTTCATAATTACATGAAATCAAAACCCAAAGCAACCACAATTAAACAAAAGCTGTAAATATTAGCCATCCTTTTAATTGAAATCAACCACCATTCCTAGAATTTATGAGGCTCAAAACATCCTAAACAAACGAAAATGTTGGTCGCAAATTGTCTCCCTCCTCGATGGTTAAAAGTACATCAATTATGAGAATGAGAACTATTTATAAATTTAGAGTGTAAACAAACCGATTGAAACCTTCAACATAGGTCTTAATTAACCATGAGAAGACTTTGTTGTATGCACAAGTAAAAACAATTTGCTTGTACGCAACCAGCCGGTGTACTAGACAGACTCCGATTGATTTTGAAGGTGAACGAGGTCTCAGTAAGTTATACAAATTCAAATATTAGTTTAGTTTCTTCTCACACTTGAGATTGTTTGATATACAAGATGTTTTGAATTGGACTCTTTCTCTCTCCTCTGAATATTGGCATATTTAATGCACTTATTTCGTAGAGTACACTTGTGTTTAAATACTTAACCATTTGATGTAGGAACTGGGTTTGAATTTTGAAGCATTCTTTAGCAGTTAGTATTTATCAGTTGTAATGAAGAACTTTATGAGAAATAATCAATTGCATCACAGAACCGCACCACGGCTCTCATTCTGTCAGGCAAACACTTTCCGCACGGCATCACTGTGCACGCAGCCTAAGACAAATGATAGCCTTTGGCGCACTAAGGCATCGCGTGTAATGCTTGAATTACACCAGGAACTATTATTTGTCAGAATAATAACGCACAACGAAAAATAAGAACATAGTAAGCTGTTCGCGTACGGAGAAGAGAGAGCTCACGAGAGAATAAGAAATTTCCCCATGCTACGAATTTTAATGCAAGAAATTTCTATGGGCTGTTCTGTGAAAAATGTCAAAGCTGTCAAACCAGTGTGTTTTCAACTTTTCGTGTTCAACCCGTTCGTTTACTTTTTCGTAGTTTTAGCTCTCTCTGATAGAATTTTAACCCCACTCTTCGAAATTCGATAATCTACGAATTTTAGTACAAAAAGTACGCGAACGGACCTAGTAATGCATTAAGTACAAAAACAAGACTGACTATATGTCAGAAAGGAATAAATACTCAAGGTTTGTCAGAACATAGAACGAGTCTTTTTGAGAAGTATAAAAGGTGATTGCAAAAATGTGCAAAATTCTAAGAAAATAAAAAAATTACTGTGTTCTCATATTTTTTGACATTTCTCTTTCTCTGAGAGAATTTTACCTCCACTCTTAGAAATTCACCAAGGTGCTTATTTTGGGTGAGGGAGTGCGGGAACAGACCTAATCCGCTCGCGTGGATTACAAAAACTAAAAACTATTTGTTTGTATTTTAAAAATATTTTTCCAAGAGTTAAATGAAGAGAATGAATGAATGAGAATGAATTATTGAAATCGGTGCAGAAATAAAGTCTCAGGAGGGATTACAAACTTTTGCGTTAGTGGTTTCACTATATAGATTTTCCTCATATTTTCTGACATTTACTGACTTGGAACGAATATGTCACTTCATACAGCATATGGGGGAAAAATTATTACGTAACAAGGAAAATTATGAGTATGAAATGGAGCCTGAATGTAGTAGCGACTTGATCGATACTATTTTTGCCATCTATTCTAAACATACATATGACTCTCTAAAGCAATATGAAATGTCTACATAAATTGTAGCATGTAAGTCAATGAAGTGCGATCGGTACCGATTGCTTAACGAAGCAACAATTTATTTTATTACATCTGACAATCTTAATATACGGAAAAAAAGAAAAATATTGGACGTAGGAAATAATATGTTATATTATTGATATTTTATAGGTTTTGACCCCACTCTTTATATTTGCATGAATAGTTCTTTAGAAAGGGGGATTCATTTAGATTCACTTTTTTATCTACTGATTTTTTGACAGATGACGTCTGAGCTTTTAGAAAATAAATGTCAAGAATCGGTCTTTTCTCTGATGTGATTTTTACGTAATAAAAATGATTTTTTCTTTATTTTTTCACTTTTTGAAAAAAGTACCTCTAAATATATCACTCAGTACATGTTACTATCCTCTAATGTTTTATCACTTAATGATTTGAGAGACTCTTACTTTGAATAATTTTTTACATTTTTACACATGAACGTACATATTAAGAGAACACTTCGTATATTAAATGTAGAACAGTTAAACTTTAATCTATGATCTCGGTCTACTAGGAAAATAACTCGTAAAATAAATACATTATTACATTAACCTCATAGGTGTATTTTTTATTAATAAAAAGTCAAAAAGACAAAAATGTTCTCGCACACAGACAACAACGACATGACTCAAAGTTTATGGTCAAGGTCTAATACCACCCACTCTTTCCCTTTCCTTCTATTTATTCTCACTACTCTTCAATTTCGATATTTATTTCCTGTGATCGTTTCTTACATAAGCTTGTCCGTCTGTCAATCTTTTACGATCAAACCAGACAGTTGAAGAGACAGACAAGTTTGTTGTTTACTCTCAACTAAAGAGCGTTTCACTTCCCAATAAAGCGGGTTGACTATTGTAGCTCTGTTGTTGCATGCAACGGTTACAAAAATAAATCACAATTACAGTCTAATTAGTTCGTTGATTAGTGGTGTTGTTTTGCTATTGTGACCGGTTTTGTTTTCTTTTATTGGTTCGTTGCACATACTATTAGATAGATAGTGGGTCACAATGTGGCAATGACCTTAGCACTAGTAGTTGTTAATTATTTTTTTTTTATTGCAATCAATTATAGAAAGTTAATAAAACGGAGAGAAACGGTAATACCTAGTGTGATGACTTTTGCAATTAATATTCCATTTAGAGGGTTAACTTTGGAAGTATTACTTAATTTACGACTATAGGCATGCGATTATGAAAGTTGCTGCATTCATATGTCAGAGGAGATATGTCATCAGTGTCAAACTGTAAGAAAATTACTACAATTAAGCGTTTAAGTTTAAAAAAAAATCCACATGCCAAATAGCAGACATTTATAAGTCACGACTGTTAGGTACTTAATGCTTGGTTGATGGTTTGCACGCTTTGAAAATCTCCCCACACTGACAGTTCTGTTGTCTATTGGTTTAATTTTTAGAACGATCTGCCAAAATGTGCTCGCTGAGTTTGAAAAAAATGTGTTTGACATTTATCTAAACACACGTGGTGAAGATATTTTTAATGTTCTCCATAATTTTGTTTAAAACTGCTACGAAGGCACAGGTCAACGAAATTTATTTCTTTTTGATAGATAAAAAAAATATAGATATACTCGTACAACATATGTATGTATATTTTCAAGGTAATGGCAGTTCACAAGCGATGGGGTTGTTATCCCATTTTTCTATGAATGTCTTAAGATAAATTATGATTCTTCGACTTGAATTATTGCGATAAATCAACACGCGCTCAACAACAACAAACAAATCTAAAAATATAAACTTTAATTGAAAAAAGAAACATACGATTTTCGTCCTTGAGAAATTCTTTTGACTTAAAAAAAAGAAAAGCAATAGCATCATTTGTCTGGTCGATTCGAGGAGAGCTTTCTAGAGCATGATGCATTAAATTTTTTTAGTGTTGTCAACAGAATTTTGTTGATTTGGTTTTTTGAATTTATGGAAGTGCGTCTCATGGAAATTTCGTTTTGTTTTTTTGTTTCCGCAGATGTAACATTAATTGAATTATACTATATAGAGAAATGAGTTTTACTTGTAGTAATGTTCAAATCCATAATTTACATGGTTTTCAACTTAAGCTATAAGTACTTCTACAGAATAGTCAATGATTACTTACGGCCAGTTTGGTTATAAATGGGGTCACTTTCTAATTTTTCGTACCCTCCTAAGGTGAGACTTTCTTCTACTATGTGGTCCATAAGGTTTTGGTTTTGAAATCTCTTCGGTCTAGAACGTTTTTATGCCTCCGCTCAATACAATGAATAAATGTATTTAATATCAAAATGCCGTTTAGGAACATTCGACAGCATCCAACTATCTTAAGTAGGTCATTATTTAGGCTCTAAAGAACTCTCTTAGTCATTGCAGAGATGACTTTGATGATCAAAAATAGACAGTTGTTGAAAAGATGAGCATATACGGTAGAAAGAAACCTAAACCACGTCGCCCAAGCACTTGATTGCCCTGCAGTAATTAAGAAGTCTTTAGGAAGACATAGATATAAATATCTATTTCTGGAAGTAGCCTTACACTCACACAATATATCCCCACAATTCGTACAAGTATCCGATTCTGAAAATCCCAATTTATTGTCGTGCTTGCTCAGAAGACAATGTCCAGAGAGGATCCCAATCATTGTCCCAATTTATCACCTCCCCTGATCTTTTATGGTTAATCACTGGCAATAATGCTTTGGACACCCTATGCCCTTCCAGATTAGCCCATCTACGGTTAGCCATGTTGCGTATACTATTGAGGATACTTTTCTTGACAACACAGAGCGTCGATGAAGTTTCCCGATGGGAGGTCCGCTGCTTTTTTCATCAGTCTATCGACCTATACATTGCCTCAATATCACAGTGTTCAGGTAAGCCAGTTTAATCTACGTAGTTCATGCCTTGAGCATTGTACGGCAATCCCCGACTAGCTCAGATTTGATGATAAAAGACTCTAGCGCTTTGAGCGTAGCCTGACTGTCAATGAAGATGCCAATATCCTTATTCTATATTGATCCCATCTCAAATAGTTTAGAAGCTGGGAGCATGGGTAGAATCTCGGTCTGCATAACACTTCATAGGGCCGGGAGTTTTAGATACATTTCTAGGTTCAAGTCTTTTAAAAAAATCTCTGACACCCGCTTACCCGTTGTTGCAACTGCAGTCTTATTCTGAAGGTGAACTTTATCATTTAGCTAATCTTCTCTGCTGGCATACGCTACTTCGTGTTCCCAGGAATGGAGCTATGCTCTATACTTTCACCCTTAAGGAATCCTTTATTTGTGAGCCCAAGCGCACATGTTCCCGCTTGTAAAATTAGAGACTAATGTACCCCCGAGTATGGACATATTTTTGAGAAGTTTAGAAAAATAGCAGGTACTTTAAGAATTGATAAATAAAATTATGACAGCCTTTTTTTTACCGACCAAAAGAAATCGATTGGCATTATTCCGTACATCTTAACACTTCTTTTTTATTGTATTCATATTAGCCCGCGTTTGGGGTTCGCCTATTTGATTTCAAAAATATCTGGTGCTCTTCATTTAGGCCTCACTCTTTTCGCGCTGTATAAAAATTTTGCTGGATAGTGTTTTCGTTGGGTTCATCCATTAAAAATTATAAAAAAAAAATATCAGGCCGTAAGCCTAGCCAAGACCAAGACCTAGCTTCCCACAACTGTACATGTTGTGCGTGGTATACATTTCTGCACATACAGAAGGGACCTACAGTTTTATTTTATCCGAAGGGCAGAGGGGTTTTGAGAAGCTTTCTCATGACATACTCTTGAATGTCTGTCAGCCACTCGGAAGAGGTGGGCCCTCTTTTGATGGCATTTTTCTGGATTCGAACTTGGGACCCCTTGCGCAGTAGTCCAATAGTCCATTTAAAAATTATAACACCAAATAATCTTAAAACTACGAATAATTTGATCGGTTGATTATTAAAATTCAAGTTCACAATAGAAGGTGCTTTAAAAAGAAATAGAATACCTTACATAGTAAAATGAAAGAGATTGCGAACTTTAACTTTCAATTTTCCTGCACCGAGTAGTTTTTACTTGACAGCTGTCAATGCATGGTAAGCTTATATTTAAAAGGCAAAAATCTTAATGGAACGCGATTTATAAGAAGTTCCTTTTTAAAACCACCGACGCGCATAAAGTCGTCCGAGTATACATATGTAGGTATGTACAAACCGACGAGATTTTAACTGTTTTACCACGCTTTACGTACGTCAATCAAAAAGACAGTTATATTCTGCAAATGTTTGTGCTCTTCTTTCGTGTCAATTTGTATAAAACACAAATGTGACGGAAATAATTGGCGGCAACCATTCGTATTGACTAAAAAAACAAAAAAATCTAATTTCTGTCAGAGGAAAACATAATTATCCGATTTAATTTCAATTATTTAACGTGATTGGTGAGATTGTGTAAGTAAACATCCAAATCCGAGCGGAAAGTGACATTTTCATGGAGAAACGTGATTCCATTGATATAAATATGAGTAGACACGAGTACTCCTCCGTGCGATTGTCTTGTATATTTCGTATTCCGTATGAAAACGTGAATTGTGAGTAGTTTTCTCCAGCAGGCAGCAGGCAGTATTTTGTTTTTTATTTGGAAATTGTGACTCTGTAGGGAATACAAATTGTATTTCAGCTAGACGTTGTAAGACATGATTTTTTTTTTTATGTGCAATTGGGTTTTCATTTCATCAGGAAAACTTTGAAATTCAAAGGAAAAACTGAAGAATTTATGTCTTCGACAGGCGCAAACATTTCTCAGTAAAAGTCCCACCCCACCCATTTTGGTTCTAGATCATATTTATGTCTTCAATTAGGTTTGAGCGAAATGAATATGAGATGTGTATCAGTGGAGGATGTGAGGGGCAACTCCCACGGGGGAAAATATTATAACAAATGAATGAAAATGGAATATGAAATATATTTTTGGAACAAAATCAAAAGAATATTTGGGATGAGAGCAAGAGGAGAGAAACAACCACACATATTGCTTTGTTCAATGCAAACAAGAAGCTCTTTCATTAGATATATTTTCTACTGTTTGCAAATAGAAAAATAAAAGAGATTGTTTGTAGGCTGTGTAGGCACTGTTTCTGAAAATGTGTCAATACTTGTTTTTAGGATGATGATGCGAATTTAAGCACGACGACTTTTATTGTTCATTCAAAATGGCATTTATGTATGCCAAAAAAGTATTGTGCAAGTATGACAAAGGGAGGTGTGGGTGATGAATTGAATAATCACTCAAAGGTGAAACACAATTTTGTTTTGACAGAATAAAACACATTTAGATGACGAGTTCAAAAGGAACGATATATCCTTTGATGGAGGCTACTAAGATTGCGAAGCCAGGTAAATGGCAACTTAGTAGCTATATCAGAAGAGAACAATAAATTCACGTGTATAAATCGGCTGACAGGCATTTACCAATCATTTTACTCTTTAATGGGTGTTCCAACGGCTGTTGACAATTTTAATATATCGCGGTATTTTTAAACCGTCAAACGAGTGGTAAACAAAGGATCACAACTGTCATCATCGTAAAGGTTTACCATATAAATATTGGGTCCATTCGTGTACCCTCCTAAAACAGCGAGTTTTTACGAAAAGCTGTTCACGTACGGAGAATTTTCGTAGTTTTTCGCAGAAGAGAACGCTCACAAGGGGAAAGAAATTTCCCCATGCTACGAATTTTAGTCCAAAAGATTTCTGTGGGCTGGTTTATGAAAACTGTCAAAGCTGTCAAACCAGTGTGTTTTCAACTTTTTCTTGTTCAACCTGTTCGTTTACTTTTTCGTAATTTTAGCTCTCTCTTTATTTATATCCTGTATCCCCGTGTGGATCCTAGGGGCTCTACAATGCCTATGGGTTGTACAATTTTAGTGCAAAAAGTACACGAATGGAGACGCTAGGCAGGCAAAAAAACATGTTCGAAGGAAATTCAGCAACAAAGCGCACTCCACACATTCAAGGTGTGTTTTTCTGAGAATGATATCGCGAGATGATAACTCACTCTTTGCGGCTCAAATTTGACGAAACGGCTGCATGTGGTTCCAGGAGGATGGACATACTTCCGTCTGCGCGTTCTTGCGATTTTACTTCATTAGGCTATTTTATTTGAAGATTTGTGAAGTCAAACGTCTATACAATGATCTTCAATCCATCTCAGGGATAAAAGTGAAAGTGAGCCCGGATGATACGGAAACGTCGTGCTTGAAAAGCAGACAAGCAAAGCACAATATTGTAGTTTTCAGGTATCTAACATAAGTTGAGGTACGAAAACTGACAATTATTTGAAAGTTATCTGCGAATTAAAACTTCAAATGAAACGACATTGCTTGAACGTCTTTCAATTAATCTACGAGTACAAAGAAGTTTTCATTTGTTCTTGTTCCAAAAAGGGGACAAAAAATTAGCTGCAGAAAATGTTATATAATACAAGCCCCCTTGCTGTAGTAAAAATATTCATTACCCGCTTTTATCACCTTTTTTATTGCATAACTCCTACACAATGTTCCCTTTCTCTGAACGCAACCTTCACTCGCTTCAAGGCCGATGACACAGCAACGACGCCTGCCGCCCCTTTATTTTCGATTAAATTGCATTATTCCCCCTTCCCCAACAACTTATATCAATCAATGCACTGTGACTTTTCGCTGACAATGTCATATCAACCGCCCTACCATCAGCGAACACGGATTCAAATATAACATCACGCTTCGCTTTGATGGAAGTGCACGCGTTCGTTCTTTCCCCATCGCTGATGTCATTAATTCAACTTAAATCAGCTGTTCTCGACGTGATTCCTAAGTTTCCTTTTGCCAAAAATAGATATTAAAAAAAGAATATATAAAATCTGCCGGCAACACTCTCATGTCCTCCTATAATGTTTTTTTGTATCTATGCCAAGAAGCGAATGAGAGAGAGCGAACATTTTATTCGCAACAAATAAAATTGACGCTACACTGTCTGGCTACGATTTATAGCGTTGTGGATCTTAGTGTCAGAAGTTGTAGTGTGTCATGCCATTTGATTAACCGAAAGCGATTTTTGGACCATTTGCTGCACCAGAAGATAGATAGATACTCTCATCAATGTGAGAAAGAATTTAGACAAGCTGAGGATCGTTCGCGCGACATAGTTAAATTGAATATTGCTTGCTTGCGCTGATCGGTGATCACTTGGTCATTGAGTGATAATTTTGTGAACGACATTCTCATAAAGTGTGCACAGATGTGAGCCATGTATTTTTGGCTTTTTTTATTTATTTAGATATTACATTTTTCAAATAGACAAAGAGGTAACCATGCAAAATGTATAGGTAATGGATTTGTTCCCGCTTTTGAATTTTCATTCATTTTGCCAATGACATTTTGCTACTTGTGGAACGATGACTGTCTATATTTACATACTCGTATCGAGATGAAAGTTTAGAGTGCATAACGGTGTGCCAAGTCTTTTTTTGGACTTTAAGAGGCAAGAAGTTGCATTTTGCCAAAAGTAAGATCCTATCTTGCCCAATATATAAAGAATTTGGCGGTCAAAATTGAAAGGCACATTTTTTAAGTGTCAAGAGTTTATGCTTTAAGCCGAATGTAGTGAATCGTGTTGAAATCTGCGGAAGATTCTCGGGTAAATCAAGCGAGAACAATGCATAGGTCGTTTTTTTCTCAAGAGGAATATGCTGGGTCAGAATTAAGCATACACTATTTAGTGTTAACAAGGTAAGGGTTTTTCTTGTCAAACGTATCAGATCAAGAGAAATTGCAATATGTTTACGCGGGAGTAATGCTTGCCGATCATTCGAAACAGTTTTCGAAAACCTCAATGTGATAGGAGAATTTTCAGTATTGATGAGGAGGCAAGAAGAAAAGTGCTGGCAGCAAGCCGACCTTGCATTGGTTTTTCAACTATTTACCTTCGTTGTTTTTATACAATTTCATAACGGTATATTACGTTTGATACATAGAAAAATATTGAAGATAGATCACATAAAGATATATACTTGATAAATAAATGATCAGCATCAGTAGCCGAATCGATTGAGCCATGTCCGTCCGTCCGTCCGTATGTCACCAGTTTTTAGGGCTTAAATTTTGACCCAGGTTGATGAAATTTTGTGTTCGAGGTCCTTGGAAAAGTAAGCAATACAAGTGTAAACATTTTAAAATCCGCCTACTGCCACACCCACTTTTGGAAAAAATCACTTTTTCAGTAATTTTACATTAAACTCGATAAAACTTACTTAAGGTAATATGTAGATATTCTCTTACCCCACATATCTTCAGTACATTGTGTATCGCCACGCCCAGTTTTAAGGGGCGTTTTTTTTTATCGAAAAAATGTTTTTTAAGGTTTTATCGAAATAATAGCACTTCTTGGGAGCAAAATACAGTATATGTTGAAAAATTTACAAAATCCGCCCACTACCACGCCCACTTATTGAGAAAATTTGTGTTTTGGAGTAGTTTTATAAAATATTTGAAAAAACGTTGCTTAAGGAAGTATATTGGAAGGAAGGAAGTATATTGAAGAAGGAGCTAGTATGTGCATAGGAGAGGGATAGGGTATCATTCGATTCGCTCTAAACGGATTGTAGCCTTTTCATATGTTTTAGACACAGTTTGTTTTTTCTTTTACTGTTACCAGTTGGTCAGTATATTCGTTTCTATAAGTTTAGTCTTTCGTTGAGCCCAGATAAACATTACTAAGAGAAAGCGGTGAGTATCGGGAATCCTGTAGGCTGTCTTTTTCTGAAGTTAAAGAAATCTAAATAAGCTTACGTCCTTTTCTATTTATGAACGACACTGAGAGAGAGAGAACGAAACCGGATTCTTTCATTGCATTTCTTTAAGCAGAATTTTTATGTAAAATGTCTTCTGTCAGATTTGACAGAAAAATAATTTTTTGGAATTTACAAAACAGAAATTAAATTGGCAAATGGATGACGCACCTGTTGGGGTGTCCCAGTTAAGCAGTATAATCCTTTAAGGGGAGATTCCTGAAGTTCCGCCGAACAAAAAAATTGTATGGCAGGGGGGGGGGGTCTATTCTCACCCCATTTCAAGTTATAGCCCATTAATGTGGGTGACCTCAAATTTGGAGGTGTGGCCACTTTAAACGCTATAACTTCTAAATTTTTATAGGTACAAAAAAAATTTTGTACATTTTGGAAATACAATTTAGTAGCGCATACAAGTCCTAAACACTTTTGGTACATCTGTGCAGCATCAAAAAAGTTATAGCTTCTTAAACTGAAAATTATGAAAATTTGTTGTTCCATTTTTTTTACTTTACAATGCATTTTTCTCAAAATTTTTACTTAATATTTTTTTTTTATCCCTGAAAAATTTCCTAAAAATTATGTGAAGCAACTTTTTTACGTACGATCAACAGAAGTTGCAGCAAAAGCCATTTTTTGTACAAATTCGTACATTATCAAATTTTGAAGAGTGGGTGTAAAATTCTCTCAAAGAGAGCTAAAAGTACGAAGAAGTGAACGAACGGGTTGAACAAGAAAAAGTTGAAAATACACTGATTTGACAGAATTTTCGTTTAAATACATGACATTAGCTGACGCTCGCTTAATGCAGTTATGGTTGAGGTCTAGGCTACTAAATATTAACTCCTAAAACTCAACGATAATATTTATCAAAAAGCGAATAATTGTATCTTAGTTCTATACAATTGGATAAAATGTATATTTCACAACAATAAATGGTTGAAGTAAATAGAGATCTACATAAGTATCTATGATGATTTAGATGTACCGCCACATTATTATCAAAAATCGGCATTCAAATTGGTCAAGTTTTTAGTATTCAGTGTAAAGGGCTGCTTCCATGTCAATTTTCTGAACTTACCTAATTTCAAAGACTAGAGTCTTTATTAAATCTAATTGAAAATCGTTGTAATTTATTCGAATTTTCTTAAAATCACCCTCAAACAGGTTTCTATTATTTTAATTGTCTTAAATGCCGGCATTGAAAGCCACATTTAAATGCAAGCATATGTCTAACAATAGTTTCGATTCTTTCAAAAACTTGAAATAACCAGTTTCAACAGTTTCATTTGTTGTTAATTTCAAAACAAAAATACTTATTTGACGACAGCAATAAATTGGTTAAAAAAAAAACACTCACACACACAATTATTTTTAGACAGAAATATATAAAAATTGTAAGTACAACAATGTATCTCTCCTGTTCACTTCTTAGCCACACTTGGGAGTAAAAAAAGCAGGGGATTTTTTGTTTTTTTTATTAAAACCAAAAGATACATACGGTCCTGCGATTATAAAGAGCTGATGCATCGCTAAGCGATGTTGTTAATATAGTATCCCGATGAAAAGGTACCGTAAACATGATTATCACACTTTTTTTTTTGTTTTTTGACTAATTTATCAAATATATAATTTGTTGGCTTATTTGAAACTTTTTTTTTTGTTTAATTTCTGGGAAATTCACATAATATCTTGTTGACTCCGATGTGCCCTTCGGATTTGTACTTATGTAACTTGGAACTTTTAGAATATCTCACAAAATTTTGTAACCTTGAGATTTCACTTTTTTATTTGGATTTTTTTTTTCTTTCCTTTCAATAGAAAATCAAACACTTTAATATTTCACAGATACATTTGGTTATCACATAGATATTGATATTATATCTTTTTAACCGACAAAGAGCAGATGGATATATTCATCTACACCGCGTGTACGTTAATTAGAACGGTCTTGGCTAAACTGAAACTGAATGGCGATTATAATAAAAAAAAATATATATATATCGGTCACTTACACCCGCTCTTGGTGTCCTCTATATAGACAGCAGAGCAGAGACACCCCCTCGAGAGAATACACCACGATAAATGTAGGAATTTTATAAATAAAAATATAATGCCAAATCTTGGCTGTTCGTTGTACATACCTATACATAAATAAGTATAGATAAAGATACCTACATCTATATCCCTTGGATGTATTTTTATGTGAATTTTATTTGTTTTTGTTGATACCGATCGTTGTTTTGTTGTCGATCAGTAATATACAAATCAACAAGATCGCCGAGGGAATACCATTTCTAATTGAACCGATACTAAGGCACAGTAAATTTCTTCATACAATGAAGTAGATAGAATTTAAATTGAAGGACGACGACAATTTAACCGAACCCGAATACTAATCAATTTGATGCGCGATCGTTTTGCTTGGATCCAAACACACCACAGATTGTTTTGTTTATTTTACGCCACATTCATTGAATCTTTTGGATAAAAAAAAAAGAATAAAAAATCTGCGCTCGCGCACGGCACGATTGATTTTTTTTTATTTTTTTAGTACCTACTCTCTGTCTGTGTGCACTTGTATCGCGATACTCGAAGTGACTAAATGTTCGTCTTTCGATGTTGAACTAGAGAAGCGGTGATGGACAAAAAAAAAAAAAAAACAAATTAATAGATTTAGATACTTTCTCATTAGTGAGTGGTGAGATTTTTTTTTTGTTTTATATTTTCAGTGGTAAAGATCAATTGCTGATGGGGGAATTTCTCAGAGAGAGAGAGAGGCACCGATCGCACGACAAAACTTATCATTGTTTTGGATGTGAAACTTTAACAGAAAAAAAAAGCAAACAAAAAGAGATATTCGTTGATCGTGTTCGTGAATTTTATTTGCCAATTGAGTAGTTGAAGTGATACTATGCATGCATAATGAAATCACGTGCGATGCAGTTAAGTAGTTATGCAGTGCGATGGAGGTAAATCCAGTGGGCACAGAACGTGTTGAAGTTAACTTTTTTTCTGAGAGGTACATATATTATTTGATTGGGCCTGATGGGTTCAATAATCCATGGGGATGCATTGCCTAGGTTGTGATTGGTGCAGCTGAGGCAAGTCATGATCACTCAAAAGGTTACTAATATAACTTTTTACTCTCAAATGTAATGATTGTGATGAGTTGCGACGGATCTGATCGCCATGAAAGTAAGTGGAAATATAAAGTTTTGGTTGTTGTATTTTAAAAGCAAGATCAGTCATATTGGATATCAGTATGAAATCACAAAAGAACCTGAGTCTGTTCAGTGAAATTTTGAAATTTAAGTTGTGAACATCCATTGGGCCAAGATTTGACAACGAACCTTTAGTTCAATCTTCAATGAATAAAACTGGTATTTGGTCATTTATCTATTAAGATTATGAGTACTTTTGAATAGTAGTTTAAAGTCTGAAGATTATTTTGGAAGGTTAAATTTCCTATCATCTTTTCGCAAAATAATCCAACAACTATATTTAAGTCTGCCGGCAAAAGTTAGCTAAATGATTTAGTGGGGTTAAATCATATGATCTTTGTGGCTCTTTGTCCATTTAGTGAAATGTTGTTATTGTCGAAGTAGTCCATAGTTTACCCGCCATTAGTGTCACGTAAATTCGGAGACGAATAATCGCTAATCAACGTTAGGTAACGACCAAAAAGGGAATAAAAACTATTCTAAAATAAATTGCGAATTTCAGTTACTCATATAATTTTACTGAATTCGAAGTTAAGACGTCTTTAAAACAGTAAATAAATAAATATTAAACCAATAGGCATTGGATGTCTTTCAGATGCTCGCAAAGAGATGGGACCGCGATTCTGGGATTGGAACTTGAGTCAGGGCACGGCATCCAATCAGACGTCATTTTTATGTATTTACAAAAACGCACACTTAATTTGTGCATACATATATCTGAGGCTTAAAGCTGAACTATAATAAAAGAATTACTCTGTAATGCCCGATTCACAATACCGCTTTGTCTGCTTCGCGTTGAGAACTTTGCCACAAAGGTGAGATTGGAACATAGGATATGCGTGCGTTGCTTTCGGTTGACAAACATAAGAGACTTGTATATACACGTAAGAACATTACTCAGAGCGAAGCAGAAATCAGAACAATTGAACTTTTGCTTCGCTTTGAAGTTTGTGAGAATTTGTTTGTGGCAAAAAATCCTTCTGAATCTCTTTTAAGATTTAGCTCTCGCACCCACCATCGCCTTTCGTTCAAATTTTGGTCGTTAAAATCCTCTTCCAGCTTTAAATAAGCTATGCAAGCTAATTTAGCAGTTTTGATTAATTTTTTTCGGTTCTGCATAAATTGTCGGCTTATTTTTTAATAATTTTTTAAAATCGTATTTTCTATTTAATTTGTCAACAAAACACAGCTGACCGACAATTCAAAAAAGAAAATGACAGAAGCTATGAAAGCAGTTCCCGTAATGATTGTCAAACTGAAGCAGACAATGCGGTATTGTGAATCGGGCATAATTCACCAAGTCCGTGCAGTGCGAATTCAATGAGTCTTGTACTGTGCCTTACGTTTCAATTCGTTACGTTTTTTTTGACTTTGGTCACTTGTGAAGGTGCGAATTCATCTTTCATAAACTTTAACAGAAGAGAAGTTCTGGAAAAAAAAAAAAATGGAAAACTCAATAACCAGCAAAACTATTTGACAGTACTCGTAGCTTCTGTTATAGGCTTAGTAGTTGGTAGCACTGAAGAAAACTTAACGTTTGACAGTCGCTTCCGTTATAGTCTAACTTAGTAATTTATTGCTATTTTTTTTGTCCAAACACAATGCGCTGTGCTGTCAAATGAAGCATTTTTGTACATAAGAATATATTTTTTACCGCAACCAATCACTTCTCGTTTCACATCGCTTTATCACATAACTCTGCGCGTAGCTTTATCATGCTGTAAAATTTGACTTCACAGAAATTATGTATTCTGCTTTTGAGAGTTAGTACTATGTATTACTATTGACATAGACACACCAATGTGTTCGGACCTTAAGGCCCTTTTCACATTATCTGGCATTTTGCCGTTTTCACTGCCACTGCAACACACGGCGATCGGACGGCAATGGTGAAGTAAAGTAAATGGTGTATGTGAGTTACTGCCATTCCCTTAGTTGAAATCTTTGAAGTCAGTGAATGCATTCACTTAGTTGAAATCACTTGAAGTCTTTGAAGTCAGTGATTTCATTGTCTACCCTGCAAAGACTTTAAGCCATTTCAAAAGACTTCAAATAAGTGAATGCAATCACTGCATTCAACAGACTTTAAGGAACTGAGTGCAATCAGTGAATGCTAGTGATTTCAAGTGTTTTCAATGAATGCAGAGCTAAAAACAGTTCTGTTAGAAAGGAATGCTAAAAATTGTTGCTGCAGTCATGACTTCAAAATGAATGTTGATTTATTTTTTTCAATCTAAAGTCTTTATTGAAGTCAATGAATTAAATCATTTTTCGGAGCATTTCAAGGAATTATATTCAAAAAACATATGAAAAGGCTACAATCCGTTTGGAGCGGATCGTATGATACCCTATATACCAATATACTTCCTTAAGCAACTTTTTTTCAAATATTTTATAAAACTACTCCAAAACACAAATTTGTTCAATGAGTGGGCGTGGTAGTGGGCGGATTGTGTAAATTATTCAAGATCTACTGTATTTTGCTACCAAGAAGTGCTATTATTTCGATAAAACCTTCAAAAACATTTTCTCGAAAAAAACGCCCCTTAAAACTGGGTGTGGCCATACACAATGTACTAAAGATATGTAGGATAAGAGAATATCTGCATATTACCTTAAGTAAGTTTTATCGAGTTTCATGTAAAATTACTGAAAAGTGATTTTTTCGAAAAGAGGGTGTGGCAGTGGGCAGATTTTATTTTTACACTTGTATTGCTTACTTTTCCAAGGACCTCGTATACAAAATTTCATCAACCTTGCTCAACATTTAAGCCCTAAAAATTGGTGACATACGGACGGATGGACATGGCTCAATCGACTCGGCTACTGATGCTGATCATTTATATATATACTTTATGTGGTCTATCTTCAATATTTCTCTATGTTACAAACTATGTATCAAACTTAATATACCCTTAGGATAGGGTATAATGATTGCATTCGTGTACAGCTCTGTACAGCACACCACTCAATCACAAACCGAGCTTGTGACAGAAAATACTTTGTACGGAACCGTGTAGTGTGAAAGTGATTTATGCAGTCGGGTTAAACAGAATAATGTGAAAAGAGCCTTAGTCCTTTCTAGATTTGCTTCAAAATCAACAAAAAGTTGTTCTGTTTAGGCACCTTTTCCTACGCCTCTTAATAATGCGTGTATATGCGACTTATTATAAATGTGTTGGATCGTTATCCTCCTGTAGAATTTAGTTGCCATAACAAAACAATACACAATCGGTAACAAATGGAAAGAAAATAAGTGGCTACACACATTTGTTTGTGTAATTTAATGTGTCTTTTCTGGAACACACTGTACTCCATTCTACTTTTTAATGGTGCTTAGCACAAACAACTTTAACTTGCAAACATTTGACGACATGCTAAATCTTCCGTGCATTGCATGGTTTACCCTTAATCGTGACAACCATTTTATTTGTTTGCAGTGTAGGTTAGTCAAATGGGTGCCCGTCAGCGGCTTACTCAACCCTCAGACCTCTTAGAACTAGACTTAGGACCCTGGGAACCTAAAGGTCCAATATTCTACCATCGCTCTTTGATTATTATCTAGCGCACTAGGCTACACATCTTTCCTTTTCACGGCCAGTGGTGGCGAATTGATTATACTTCCTCTTCGTTTGCAGTGTAAATAATTACACTTGCTTATTGATCTAATACATAGGAGTATGATATGTCTACTTTTTCTTTACATTGCACATAGTATGTCAAACGAATCTAGAAAGCATAGAATGGCAGTAGAAATGCATTCCGGACCTACATATACTCACTTCCCACACCTTTCACTTTCTGCTTAAGTCAACCATCATCAGATGCACTCTCACTCCCTCGTCTTGTCTTTATTTCTCTTAATTTAACTGTAATTGATTACAACATCATCAGAGTGAAATCGTTACTTTTCATTGACTACAAACACTGAAATGAGGATGCCTCAATTGATATCTTCTCTTTGCTGGACATCTTCTCTGATGTCCAAGATTAACAATACCAATTTGTATTTGTTATTTAATCGAAGTCAAGGAGCCCCAATTGTGGTGTCCTCTTTTCTCAATCAGAACAGCACTTGCGTTCCTTTACGATATAGGGTTTTGTCCAAAGTTCGATAACCCAAATGTCAACTGCCGCATGCACAAAACAATTTAAAACAATAAAAAATAATGCAAAGGATGTGTTTCTTTCTTTTGTTTTTGTCGTTTTTTTTTTTTTGAGAACTTTTATTGTCCCCGAGGAAGGCGTTTTTTTTTTTTGTATTTTCGAGTACATGAGGTCGAAGGATAACAATCAACAATCTAAATAATGGAAAATTGTTTCCGTCAAAGTTTAGGAGTCCTTCGTGCGTCATACTTTGACACTTTGTCGATAGAATAGATTCTTTTTTATTACGTGAATTTTACATCCTTTTAAGTGTACCTATGCTGAATGGGGTAACTTTTTGAAAGGATATTTATGAGAAAAGTTTTGATTCTATGACGGATGAGAAAGGAGTAGAGAAGAGAGATTAGTTTGTTTGGGGAACTGTTTATTTTCTGCAACTTTTTGCGAGTTTTACGCTGAACTTGCACGTGTACATATATGTATATGTATATTATGATTTAGGTTTCGTTGTCTATCGGGTCTCGGGTGTGCTGGGACGATTTCATAAAGGGATCCTAAAACTTTTTAGATAATAATGTGTTCAAAGGAGCAGATCCATTATTTGATTGATGTGGTAAACGACAATGTCGGTCAGGGTATAATGCAGTGTAATCAGTCTTTTTCTCTTGCTACTGCGTCATGTTGGAGGGGCATACCACAACTGATGGCTCTAAAAAGTTTTGTTTTCCTATTAGAAATTTGGCAGTAATAGTTTTCTACGGAGCTAAATGGATTCAACCTTAAAAGATCTATTTTTTTAGGAAATATTGTACACTAAGCTTCATTTTAATTGCATTGAATTTAGAGATAGGTAATCTGTGTTACTCTGGTGTGTACTTCAGGTATAGTTCTTAAAAATTCTTGACAACATCTTGTCCTTATTACATATCATAAAAATAATCTTACCTTTTATTCGTCCAGTGCTAACATATAATATTTAATGCTAAAGAGTTTTCCAATGGGGATTTTCGAACTTTGACGGGTGTTTGCGGCATATTGTTAAAGCTACATCTGTCAAATTGGCTGTCATTTATTTAGTCTGTCAACATAGAGAGTTATTACGTATGCAAACGATTGAATTGTTTTATGAAAGTGGGTCTTCTGTTCGAGCAACATTTCATGCGATTCTACCATGCAAATGTACATAACTTGTTAACTGTTAACTGTATCATAATGTATCGCTCAGTTTCGTCGAGTTTTACTTTTAGCACACTTTCATTCGCACATTCCGTACGAAACGCTGAGGATGAGGATACGGTATGACAGCCAGACACAAAATGGTTAAACATACCGTTGCGTTTACTTAATGCAATTATGGGTGGGTTAAGATTTTGACCGCGGGGGAGCAGAATGTTCGTTCTATTATAACATAAGCTATCATACATATATTCAATGCAATTATTGTTGGGGTTTGAAGCTTTGTGCTGTGCTGAAGGCTAGCTTTATGCTGAAAAACTGCGCACTTTCCGCCCGATGTTGCTTTTTAGTTCATCGTTTTATTGCCAATAAGAAATTAAAATAAAGTTCATAAATGTCATTCCACAATGCATAAACAGGGTTGGCATGCTGCCCCCCTGCAATCCCCCTGCTTGGGATCACAGTTGGATTTGGAATAGGTACGAGGTTTGATATATGCAAAGTTTTTTTTTTAGAGTAAAAGAATCTTTTTTTTTGGCATATACTGAACCTCGCGTTCACCATTGACCATTTATGAGATTCCAGTGAAGGTCTGAGGTAACTTGCATGTCAAGCATTGACAAGCCTTTAGATTCCCCAACATCCGTTCTATTCATTTGTAGTTTGGCTACATTCCCACTTCTGATACAGAAGACAGCACTGGGTTTTGGACTAATTAAATTCAACTCGGTCTGTCTCGCCCCCAGTTGATAATTGCATCAATATCAGAGTTGAGCTCGGTAGACATTTGCTGTCGGTGAGGCTTCATAGCTTGGGGTCTCAGCTGTGGAATTGTCAAAGAATAAATGTAGAGTACTGTCATCCGCATGTCTTAAGCCTTCGAATACACCAGCATTGGTTGGGAATGAGGTAGAAGTTTATCCGCCCAATACAACTTTTTTTGGCAATGTGCCACCCTCTGTCGAAAGCTTCAGAGATATCAAGAGCAACTATTCGACATTCATCGTGATGGTGAATAATTTGGTTCCATTTCTCTGCTAGGTAAACCATACACCGGAAACCGTCTGAAGATCATTTAGAAGACGATTTCTTTCGATGCATCTCATGAAATGGAAATTTACAATGATTTTCATGACCTTAAAGAGCACTGATGTTAAGGCCATGTGTTTTGAAGGGGAGGTTTTATCGCCCTTTTCGGGGATGAACTTGCGTAAATGGTTGTTAAGCTAGTTGAGGAATTTGTACGACCAAGTTTCCCAGTATGAATGCTGTGCGACACCTGAGAGAAATCTTCTCTACCACAGGCTGGTCTGTAGCCTGTCTCCAATGCACATGTCATTTTATTATTCATTTCATGGTTCATCGAGGTAGTATGATTAATTGGCCTTATTCAGTGGCATCACAATGGACCCATTCTAAGTATGTATCCCTAATCGTAAGCCATTCCAAACCAAATAATTTTATTCATCCAATAAATAAAACTGGACTAAGCCAAGTAATAGAAAATGAAGCAAAAATTCCTAAAAATCTGTAAATCTATAACTTAGCTGAGTATGTGTCCATCCAAGAGGTTCAGTGAACAGACGATATCCACCTACCTATCATACATTCATGTCGCCATTCAGTCACTATTGTCTGAAAGATTATCTGACATAAACCACAAACTAAAACTCTTTACTGCCGAAAAATTAATTTTGTCGTCTCAAACAGTGAAAAACTCCAAAGTATCTAAAAACTCTCTTCTTCCTGGCACATAAATTTATATTTTAACTGCATGTCCATTGCGACTTGTCCATAACTTTTCGTTTTTCTATAAAATCCGTCGTTCCACCACAACATCTTTCATCTGCAGGCAACCGAGAAGTCTACAAAAGAAATTCCTTTACATAAAAATGCAAATGAGTGTCATCACACTGATGGCTTTCGCTTCTTCATCGACTTTTTTTGCTTGGCACCCAAGCCTTTATTGACAGACGTCAGTTTAACTTAAGCCGAGTGGATTTAAGAAAATTGTGTAACAAAATCCAAGCATAACTTTTGAGAGAAATAGGAGAAGATTTTTATCTGATAAATTACACACTTACAGGGATGGTGCCGAGTTTTTTTTTCGGGACTCGTTTTTCCAAACCATGGGTTGCAATCGATTTTAGTTAATTACCACTTAATTCCAGCATCGTTGCGATACGAAACCAATCACAGTGGAAACTATCTGTTTCATGTAAAAACCTAAAGCATAACAATTTATTACAACCACCAACGCCACCCTGTAGAGCAGGGATTTTAGGCGTGGGGGTGTGTTTCTATTTAAGGAAATACACAATTAATTACTCAGTCAATTAGGAACTACCTGGTATGAGTCTCCATCCGAGAAATGTTTATGTGAGGTTAGTTCGGCGGAATAATTTGGTTTACTGCAAATACACTCAAGCATTGGGGTAGAAACAAGGGTGTTTCAGGGTTTGAGGCGAACTTGTTTTTCGGACAGCTGAGTGTGTATTTATTTTACGTGCTGTAATATTTGTGGTAAGGAACTTAAATAAGAATGAAACAAATGAATGTTGGTTCCTGTTGCTGGGTTGGTTGTTACTTAATTTTATGGAATTGTTTTCAGAATAGCCGCTCAGAGTCGAAAGGAAATAAAAGAATAAATATGTAATAAATTGGGGGAAAAAAACCTATCCCACGAACACGGTTGCCTGATTTCTGATGTTTGGTCCTTAGGCATGCCGTATGCCACACTGTAATGTTCTACTTCCTTTATAACATAGAGTACATATGGATACAACTGGTATACTGTTACATGTGCAGGATGGATCGTAATATGATTCTCTTGTCATTTGGTGTGTTTAACTTAAGTTGAAAGAGTTGCCTCAGGAAATTGGTGGCATTGAAGACAAAAAAGGGAAATTGTTTCATAAAATAATAACCATATGGTATTTGTATATCGATTCACAATCACAAGGTATGTATGTATACATTTATTCGGGTCGTCCTCAATAATACGGGTGTTTTCCTAAATACATTAGTGCCTGCATTGTGAATCAGCAAACATTCCTAAATGCAAACCCAGCACTATGACAGAATGCATTACGTTCCGAAATGCAGTGCGACGGATTATGTCCAATTCACAATGCCGCTTCAGAGTAGTCGGGCGTTCAGAGGTTATGTCTATGGCAGAATTTAATATAATGTTAATTAATGTTTGCTTAGATTTCAAATACAGAAATTCGTCGCAGAAATTAGAGTAGAAATCTTCTCTCTTTTATTTAAAGTCTTCGATTTATAGTAATATAAAACTATAAAATAACTTTCCAAACAGAGAAGCCCAATCAAAATTGTCACATAGCACAGCATACCAGTTCGGAGTAAAAAAAACTACCCATTGACTGACCTTGCTTCTTGAAATCGAACAGGTTTGTCACATCTAATAGCCAGTAGCTGTCAAACGCGCGAAAAAGTAGAGAGTAGCTTTAGTCAAACGTTGAGGTCTAGTGTACGATATCTACGATCAAAAGCGTTGGAAACGCCTGAGGTAACATTTCAGATTGTTTTTCGATAAGAGCCCCTTGTTTCTACTCAATATGTCAAAGCGCAAACGCGACATGGTGAATAGGCCATTATACTGTGCAAACAAAAGCAAACAGCGCATCGTGAACTAACACAATGCAAATGACATTTTATACTTATACTTTATACTTAGCTATTACTTTTTTTTGTTAAAAGTAAAAAAAAAAGAAATGGAGAACGCCGAGAAGTGAACTTATTCAACATCAAGTAAAAATTATTTAACTTGATCATAAGAAACAGAAAACAATGTACGAAAAGCCAAATTTACCATCTAATTTCAATGAGATTGCACTTCGAACAGAAGTTCAGCTTATAGACAAAAAAGAAGGGTTAATTGGATCCGGGTTCAGGCCGACGTTTTTTCGGTTCATCCAGTATTCTATATTTCCTTGACAACTGTAACGTAAAAAAACCTGTAGGCATCGAATAACATTCCAAAATGACAGGATTCAATACGCAATTGTATGCGTAACATATCGTGAAAGCATCCCGTGTTTGCATTTGCCCATTCAAGGTACAGTCACAATGCGCATTTTGTTTGAATTTAGGAAAGCGCCATACGCTTCACTGCAGCCACAGCTTTTTCGGTGCGTACTGTACGGCGATATCAATTAGAATATTCGTGGTGTGAAAGGATCGATGAATTGTTCTATCTGTGAATACATGTGAACTTGCCTGTGACCTAGATCTAACTATAAATGTGTCGCACTTTTTCTTTCTTTCCTTGTCAACAAAATATTTTCTACAGATTAAAATTTCGTTAACTACAATAAATTGTACACTCAGCATTTAACAAATGGGCGCATCTTTGTGCTGTCAACCGAGTAACCCCAAACTACAATTGTGTGTCAAAAGCTGATACAAATAAATGTTTTTGGGTGGTTTTTAACTTGGACTAGCACATCTGTCAAACGACCCGAAGTTGACATTATTGCTCCTGAGCAAAAACAAAATACATGTAGAAAACCAAGGGAAAAAATTCCCTGGGAATTGCCGATAACTCTGATTAACTGTCAGTTTGGTTGTCGCTGGAAAGAGTGTTGCCAATTCGAAAAACAGACTTCTAAGGGCCAATTTTTTGGTGATGAGTTAACCCTGAGTTAAACCAGAGTTAACTAATCCAGGATTAAAATTAACCCGGGGTTTACTCATGAAGCAGTTTTTCAGTGTAGGATTAATTTTAACTCCATTAGTCGTGGTTTGATTTGGTATCACTGCCATAGTATCGTTCAGCTGTCAAAAAAACTATCGAAATCTGTCATTCCGCACTGATAGCTCATTGTTTATTGTTTTTTTTTGCTTTTATTTATTTTTTTTTTCTAAAAACAATGAGTAAAAGAAGCTCTAATTTCTCATCAGAAGAAATCGAGTTCTTATGCCTATGAAAGACTCAGCAAATTTGCTGGGTTAACTTTTTCAGTTGCCGTGCTTCCTTCTCCACTGTTCTGCACCACGTACTCCTAAGCCCACCGCGTAAACTGACATCCTGGGTAAGCGGGTTCCATTGCATTGCTTGGTTAGCTATGGATCTGTCACCCTTTCGGAGAGTGTGACCAATTCACTGCCATTTTCGTCGTCGTATAGTTGTGCCTATAGATTTATGACCCGTTTCCTGATAAAGCTTTTCGTTAGAGATACGGTTTGGCCAGAATATCCTTAAGATGTAGCGTAGGCACGTAGGCGTCCTGATGGTGACGGTCACTCTCCAGGTACCACGTCCACATGGCAGCACGTATTCAACGTTGGAACGGAACAGTCGTAGCTTGGTGTTTCAGCTAATTGCATTACTTCGCCAAACTATGAATAGCATCCCAAACGGAGATTTAGCTTTACCTATTCGGCTGGCTATATCCAGTTCGGTTCCGCCATCGGTTGAGACAATACTCCCAAGGTATTGGAAACTCTCTACTCTCTCAACCGTTTGTCCAGCAATGCAAATATGAGTTGATGAGTTCGGTCCTAGGCTGATCATTTTTGTTTTTGCCGAGTTAATGGCTTTGTGGTGTTCCAGGTTTGAATCCCAGAATTTAACAAACTTTTTTCACGCCTTGACAGACGTACTTTTTTTTAAACTTTGTCTGTCAGATTTCCACTCAATAAATCCCAAATTTGACTGATATATTGAGTTTTATTGTTTTATCCTGATATAGAATCTAGTCCAAATGAGTTTTTGTCATAGCATTATACCTAATTACATCGCTGTGCTATAACATAATCTATTCAAATCAGAAACCTTTCCTTATTAAACATGCACCTAGCATACTATTTCCCAACATCAAGTGCACCCAATAATAAAACAAACAAAAAATCCGCGCAAAATAAATCTCCAGACACAAACATACTCGTACACAAAATGTAATTGCAAATAAAATGGGATTACATGCAGCATTAACTCTCTGGTTGCTAATTAACCTCATTAAATAATAAAACAATCTTTAGACATATTATTCGACAGCATTATCGCGTACAGCATAACCTAAAGGCACGTATCTGCAAAAGGAAACAATTCAACCGTGGTCGGTGGTACTCCCTCCTTGGGAGTCCCCTACAAATCACACTCCTCAACAAGAACACTGAAGTTGCGTGCTACATGAACATTAATAACATATACCCTTTTTTTTGTTTTTTATTAAAAACACGGTGGCGGCGCGCAGCGGAAAAAGAAAGCATGTCAATGTCCTAAATGCTTTTAATGGTGAATTTTATTCAAACGTCTGGAGTTTAGAAGGGGTGACCCAATTCCTGACTAATGACGAGAATTCATTTTATATGCTCTAATTGCAGCTCTAAAGTTTCGAAAGGTGATTTAAGCACAGATTGAATCTACGTTCTGGTGAACCGGAAAAAAGGGTTATAAATTTGGAACAACTTTTGGGTTGGAGAATGCCGCGAAAGCAAAAGTTAAATTAGAAAAGCTTTTCAGGGCGATTAGGGTAATAAAACTCAATGCAATACATATTAAAGCATACCTCGTCGAATAGACGGAAGGTAAAATAGGAGTTTTTGTAACCTTCATTTTGAATAGACGGTTTTGAAAAGTTTTTAAAGTGCTGGCAGAAGGATATAGTAACATAGAAGCGTCAATGATAACCTCGAAACCTTGTGAATTG
This sequence comes from Chalcosyrphus nemorum, assembly GCA_949716465.1. NCBI lineage: Eukaryota > Metazoa > Arthropoda > Insecta > Diptera > Syrphidae > Chalcosyrphus > Chalcosyrphus nemorum. The sequence continues at coordinate 74,133,702 of OX454333.1, forward strand.
GAGTAAGTGAACCTACATCAACCTCAATAGACGGATCTTCGACTTAGTAACGATATGAGAATTCTTTAATACGTTCATATTAATAGGTTTTCATCCGAAGTTAATTTATTACCTAAATTATTGTAAAAATGTTTATATTTCTGCTGCAGTTCTCTAGGAATGTGTGAAGGGGTTGAAGTAACTTAAACTGTATTTCAAGCGAGATTACAATTATGCGAGTATTTGTACTTTGCCAATTAATCACGCCGTAAATGGCGATGAACAATTGAACTATTGTTAAGATTCATTTGTAGTATAAACATTTTTTTTCCGAATTGGCAACACTTTTCCAGCAGGTTTAATTTCTCTCGGGATACGTTCGAAGGGGCGTTCAAGGAAAAACAAATGCGAACTCACAAAGGTCAAACATACAATCACAAAATATGGGGAGTTTTTTGACATCTATGGTCGCAACCATTTTGTACATACGATTTGTCTTTTTTTTTTTATAATTTGCGCGCACCAAAGGGGATATGAATACCCTTATACTGATGATTCAGGGAAAGGGAGAAGAGGAACAGAGGAGGTACCTGTGGAAATTCGTTCCACATACGTGTTGTTCGGCTATTGAATGAATCTCTGTACTTGACAGTACGTCCGAAGTTGGGCTTGAGGGTAAACTGATGTGCATTCAAAGCGTGACGCGTATTGCGGGTGAAATTTTGAAGGGGTGGAATACAGTTGGCTATTTCGCTGGAGCATTTTTTATGGAAAAAGCGATAAAATAGGGAGAGACATGAGACATTTCTTCAATGTTCAAGTGAAACTATGGAGCTCACAATGTCACTATCACCTATAAGTTTTAACGCACGCTTCTGGATCCTATCCAGTAAGTGCAAAGCAGTCTTGGGTGCACCTGACCAGATGTGGGCTTTGTACTCCAGTTTTGGGCGGATGTATGCCTTATAGATTGAGGCCAAATCAGTCGGGGTAAAGTATTTCTTGCACCGTTTAAGGAATCCTAGACATTTTGCTGCATTTTTGGCGACCTCAAATATGTGATCCTTCCATCTGAGTTGGTTATTGATACACATACAAAAATATATATTGATAAATGACAAAAGGTCATTTATAAAAAAATAAGAAAGAGAGTCGGAGACAGAACTGCGCCCTGGGGGACACCAGCCTTTATGTGGTGAATAGCAGATTTGAAGCCATCCAATACAACTTGTATTGAACGCCCCGAAAGGTAATTTCTAATCCATTGAAGAAGAGAGTCGTCGATACCATATGCACGCATTTTCGACAAAAGAGCCTGTTGCCAAACTCTGTGAAATTCTTTTGAAATATCAAGCGCAACTATCTTTGTTTCGTCAAAAAGGTGGAGATATTGGTTCCACTTTTCGGTGAGATATGCCATCAAGTCACTAGGGGACCTGTTGCTACGAAAACCATACTGCCGGTCATTGAGGAGTTTTCGTGAATCAAGATATTTCATAAGCTGACGATTTATCAGCGTTTCCATGACCTTAGAAAGAAGGGACGTAAGTGCAATGGGTTGGTAATTGGATGGAGAGGAAGATTCGCCTTTTTTAGGGACAAATGCTGTCTTACATATACTCGGAAAGAGGCCAGAATAATAGGACAGACAGAAAAGCTTACGCAGAGGTTTTGCCAGCGTGGAAGATAACCTCTTCAGAACTATAGGGGGAATACCGTCTGGGCCAGCGGATTTGTGTATGTTTAAACCTTTGAGGACTCCTGCGACTGTGCGAGTGCGAAAGTGGATTCATCCCATAAAAAATTCGACGCTCTCAAGCACAGGGACAGACAAAGCACTATCTTGCAGAGTGGAGTTCGCTGCGAATTGTGCAGCAAGCACATCGGCTTTGTCTAAGGAGCTGACAACTGGAATGTCATTGTAAATAAGTGTAGAGATGGCAGATGAGGCATTGTTGTTGTTAATTAATAACAACCGGCAATAAATATTTTGCTCAAAAGGAATAAAAGAGATAACACAACAAAATAATAGTTAGGTCTTGGTCACACGCTACTTCACATTTATAAACATGGCAATTAGGCTCCTCCTATTTCGAGCACTAAGGGGGCAGGGGAAGTTCAAGTTCACTGTCTAGTTTAGTTCGTCTATGCACTCATAAACGGTGAAGTGAAGTAAACAGACTCTCGAATGAATCTGACTATGAAGCTTATTGGAATTCAAATGGGGTAAAAAGTGTTAACAAAATGGGGAATTTAAAAAAAAAAAATGGGGAGTTTGACAAAGAGAAATCTGGCATCATTTAGTACAACCGTAAAAACATCACTGAGTCTGTTGTTTTGTCTCTTTGTAAAGAAAACACGCTCCTTATTAACGTATGCATTCAGGGTAGTTTATCTACACATTGGGAAAGAAAACCAGTTGTAAATGGAAGTGCTGGCCCACACAATGCAGATTTTAAGCCTGGAAAAATCTCCTCTGAGTCTTGCGATCTTATCGGTTATCCCTTAGCATCCAACTGTGACTTGGGACCCAGACAGAGTTAGTAAGTTCAGTTTTATAACCGGGTTTGAGGAGGGTTTCAATCGCAGCTATTCTATCAATGCAGCCAAAGATTTTTCAGCCTTTCTTTCTATTTTTAATGAAGCTCTCGACTATTAGAATTGCAAATATTCATTCATTCATTATTAAGTTTTCTGTAAAGTGTTCATTCAATTTTGACGACCTTTTAATTTAAAATAACGTGACGATAAAAAGGAGCAAATAAACACAATTGGTGGTTTGTTACTGGACTGGATCAACTATGCTTCTCTACATGACCGGACAATTAAATCGACTGCATCGACGAGCCCATGTGTGGCCGATTACAGCTCTAGGAGGACATCTTAGTCTCACACCTTTGCATCGCATAATGCAAAAATAAACTACGCTAAGTTCTCTTAAGCTGCCAGAGACACTTTACTCAAATTTAATTTCATAGGCCAACTGAATGTTCATGGCAATATCTAAAGGAACCTAATTTTCAAGCTTTTGATTGCCAAGTGAATTCCATTCTGCTTCTGGGTAAAAAATGAAACTTTCAAGCCGCAATATGGTCGCTAGTATCGCATCGTATTCCTCCGAGTATATAAATCACATAGATTCGATGTTTTTTTAACCTAGCCGTTATGGAAACAAGTCGAAGCGAATAAAAAGCAATAACAACTCATCATAACGAGCTTTTAATTGCTTTTAAATTGAATAAAGAACTTGACGATTTTTCACGAAATAAAATTCGTTTTCTATTAAAACTTCTCGATAGCATCAGTAACAAATAATTTAAATTCTCATCCTGTCAGTTTCAAGCTTTCAATTCAATCTTGTTTGTACTCACCTCATCGATGGACTCGCATTCAAACAAATGAATGTGCAAGAGTGGATCTCGTGGATCCTTCATCAGGTAAACAAGTCCTGTCAGAGGACCATTGAATTCCATAACAGCTGCACTCTTAACAGAGGCACCTCCATTGCAGTCAGCTGAATTTGAAGTACCAGTTCCACCTCCGGTCATATTGCCAGCGGAACCACTAGAATATCCCGATGATGATGACGATGACGTTGAGGTGGTCGATGATAATGACGACGACGACGAGGATGATGAGGACAATGTTGTTGCACTACTCAAAGCGTTTTTGATGCCATTTGTACTCTGTTTAACTTGAGAGTATCCAGTGCGTCCGTTTCGATGAATAATGCGACACATACCAACAATATGCTTCAAAGGATGCCCAAATTGAAGTTCAAAATCTGAATTATAGGACTCCAGGATACCGTTTTCAACGCCAACCGAGAGCTGAAAAGACATTGTTAAGAAAAAATATATACATAAGATGGAGATACAAATAAATTTAAATGACAACAATATGCCAAGGACAGCGATGAAGCTTCCGATGAGTGCACACACAACAAATAATAAAAACAGTAGAATACGGAAAAAAAGGATAAAAGAAAAAATAAAAAAAACTATACAAGGACGCACTAGCAGAAGAGACGACATTCTCATGGTCGGATTCATGTGAATGATTAATTTGAGAGCTTTTTCTCGTTTCTCGTTTGTCGTTTCCCGCCTAGTCGGTTATATGGTCCAATTTGCACTTACATAAACGGACCGAGGGTTAATGAATAATTTAAGAAGAAGAACAGCATGAAGGATTCACATAATCGACGGAAGGATATATGTATATATGCAAATAATTGTTTACCATAAGTGTGGTGAAATGGGTTAGAAAATTACTTTGAGACGTCATTTCGAATGAATATTTGAGGACTCTACTATGTCTATGAGAGGTAATTTGTGTGTGTGAGCACATATCGAAATTAGATGTTAATTGGATGGAGCACGGGGGCTAGTAAACATAAACACTTTATGACTTGCGAGTCATAACAACAATTTTTTTATAACTCGCCAGCGATGCGGGTACGTATGTACGCCTAACGAGCTTAGAAGTGTGTTTGTTTTCGAGGACAAAAGAGATATAAATCCACTCATTAGGAAAGAAGGCGTTTAGGCAATAAAAATAAGTGAATGGCCTACAGCAGCGATTTTATGAGAATCCTAAGGCAGCTATTAAAATGTAAGAGCTTAAGGACGTTGTTTCTTTTTTTGTTTTTATCTGATAAGAATGAAGTCTCTTTCGATATCATTACCAAAGTTTAAACTTCTCCATATAAGTTTGGGTTTAATATTTGCTGTCTGCCTGTAGTTGTGCCCAATGAATTAAGGTCCCTCGCGCTCAAGGACTGTCTATTAATACATCCACATAGAACAGATTGTTATATATGCCAATACCGTGTAATCTCTCTTTAACGAATTGTCAAGGGACATTCAAATTAGTTCGCTATAGAGAGATTTCGTTACAGAGAATTCCAAAATATATGCGTCAAAATAATAGTAGTGGAAGTTAAAATAAATTTATAAGAACTACAGTAGAACCCCGGTTATCCGGCCTTCGATTATCCGGCCCTCCGCGTTATCCGGGCTACTAAATGGGTTCAAAACCTTTCAAAATACGTAGAAAATAATTGAAATTTTTTAAATCCTTTATGTCTTCCGTGTTATCCGAATTTTCGATTATCCGAGGCACCCCTTCCCCACATTACCTCGGATAAACGGGGTTCTACTGTATTTCTTTCTGTGTTGTTTGGAGACAAATTTAGTGGTCAAACGAAGTCAAAATTGTTTTGTGTGGTAAAAAGAGGATCTCGTCTATACGTAAGAAGGCCTTGGAAAACAAAATACAGCCTTAGTTTACAACAAAATCAATAAAACATGAAGGACCCAGCATTATGGCTTGGGCATGTTTTTCTTTTTATGGTCCTAGCTCCATCTACCGAATCGACAAAGTTAATTTTATATCGTCCAAATTTTAAAGGAAACCATGTTACCATATGCTGAAGTGGAAATGCCCCTAATATTGGTCCTTAAACAAGACAATCACCCAAAGCATATCAGCAAACTTACTAAGCAGTGGTTTCAGGCTAACAGGGTGAACGTAATGCAATGACCTGAACAGTCCCAAACCTCAACCTGATTGACAATCTTTGGTGCAATGTCAAAAAGGATGTTGCTGGTGTTAAACCATCTAACAGCAATGAACTTTGAGCTGCTGTAGAACAGTCATGGAGGTCAGAATCAGTAGAAACGTCAACTCCATGCAACGACGTTGTGCTGCAGTTAGGTCTAAAAAAGGTCATCGAAGCAAGAAATACGATCTTTAATTCATGACATAAATTTGAACTAAATTTGAATTTTTGTTACATTTAGAAAAAGATATTCAGTGCACTACTATTTTTTTGACCGTCCATTTTCCGATACCTCTGAAGATATTTTTATTTATTTTAATTAGTGTAACATTTAAGGCATAATTTTGTTTCTGATATTAAAGCTTGAAAAAAATAAACAAAAAAAAAAAAAAATATTCAATCATTTAAAGCGAATATTTTCTTGAAATTTTTCGTATTACATGAGTTGCACTACTATTATTTTAACCGCAGCTGTATGTATAAAATTGTAAAATATTCAAAACAATCTGCAATGAATTTCAATAAATTCACACAAGTTTTATTCAAACGTCAGCAGTTTAAGTGCACTAAAAAATCAAAAACAAAACGAAGATTTCCCACCAATCTAGTACCATAACTACTAAAACAGACTAACTATCTCAAATTGCACATTATGTCAGGGGGCAAGGGAATTATAATTTAAAGAAGTTTGTTAAAAAGAGCTTGCACTGTATATGAAAGGAATGAATGAATGAAAATGTTAATTTCTTGCATATCTGATACGAAAATCAGAGTATTTGTACACTGATACATTTCACTTGAAATTTCTGTCTGTCCGTTAGTCTGTCACAGCCCTGTAACTTTTGAACCGTTAGACATAGAGAGCTGAAACTTTCGCTATGTATACATTATATAGGAGCTCGCACAAGATGGCGGCAAGGTATTTCATTTTGGGGGCTCTTTTTTGGGCACCTTGTATGAAGGGCAAAAAAAAATTATTTTGTTCCCAATCATGTGGCATATCAAATTGAAGAGAATTTTGCAAGGGCTCCATATATGTAAGAAATATATCTTATTCTTACTGAGGGTTGTGGTGCGGAATCCGCAATTTCTTTTTACCGACACTTCAGTCTCACTTGGGTAAATATTGATGGCAAATTATCGGCTTAGAACCGAAGCAAAATGCTTCTTCCATGTCTTTAGTTGATCCTCATTCGATATCAGCAACGACTCGTCTAAGCTTTCACTGGGTGTTAAGTAGAGCTTATAAGCTCTTTAATGATTCTATAAACGGTTTTGATGTCGCACCTCGCTGCTGCTTCTTCCTTCCGTAGCCAACACATTGATGTAATTGCGTTTGTCATGTCATGCTATATAGGAATTCGAGTTCGATCCTTCCTGCTGCTGGAGTTGCTGTAATTAGAGCTCTTAACTGTTTTTGTTCGTTGATCCTTTTCCAGGTATCCTCGGAAAGCCAAGCACGCACTATGGCTACAATATGTTCGACCGAGAATGCTTTCAGCACCTGTTGTGAAAACAGTTTTCACAGCACACCAATGGTCTTGGATGGTGGCGGGCAGTGAGCTGGTGATTGTTTCCAATCCAAGTGAGAGATGGTCCCTTAAATCTTGACGCACTGTGGGAACCTTCGTATTCTTGTCTCTTTAGATCTTCCAAAGGTAACATAATGTAATCGGAGAATAGTTATCGTAAGATGATGATCTCGTACCAACCCCATACATCTAGGAGACTACTTCTCAAACCAATTTCTTTCGGCAACAATTAGATGATATGGACACTGATAATATGTGATTTAAACAGGACGGTGCTACGAGCCACACAGCCCGTGCCACAATGAACATTTTCCAGGAGCGATTTCCGAACATCGGCCACCGTGATGGTGCGATTTGACCCCGTTCGACTTCTCCTTGTGGGGTTTTCTTAAGTCACAGGTCAATGCAAATAAACCACAAACAGTCACTGCCCTGAAAGCAAACATAACCAATGGTGTTGGTCAAATTCAGTCTGATTTATGTCTCAGAGTTATGGAAAATTTGACATTTTGGATGCGCGCCACCTAACGAAGTCACGGCGGACATTGTCCATACATGGGGATTTTAAATAAATTACAAATTTCAATGATATCTAACCCACAGTTTGTTTTATAATTTTTTTAAGATAGATAAACCCTTAATTGAAAACCTCTTACTTCGACACCACGATTGTTGCAGGGACGTTCGTTTTTTCCATGCACTTGGGGTCATACACTTTCTCCCGAACTCATAATCCAGGACTGCAATAATCTTGCAGGTATAGCAAAGGACTCACTCTTTTTAGCTCGAGCGAAGCATCTTACTCTTGTCTTGGCATCATGCATGTCTACTGTAGGATCATCTGTGCAAAAGGTTCTGGATTTCTTTAGGGTGTCTCACAACGAATCATTTTCGAGGATACCTGGATTTTCTGCTTATCTTCGGAATTCAATACTTGTTATGTCCGAAACTTATGCAAGGGATGAGTACTTTATGTTGAACGTTGGTTTTGTCCATTTATAAGCAAATAAAATGTCTACCTCCTTCTTTAAAATAAGTGAAATAATCTCCTCCTTAAATCTTGTGATTAAACAGCATTCACAAAATCTATTTCATTTGTTCAAACATATCCCCTAGCTATGGACATTAAAAGCATTTAGCCACTTTATTCGACTTTAAAATGTTCATTCAATAGATAAATCTAATTATAAGTTTATTATCAAAGAAAATTTCCCTTTGAATCTATTCGCAATGGGATCAAATAATATCCCATGGAAATGCGATCCCATTACTTAAATTATCATCCCCAAAAGCATTATATTAACCTGTGGTAAGCTTAAATTGCCATAACAATAAATAATCGAAAGCACTTCCAATTTTTTATTTGCCTCAGATGTTTGCCGAGTACCTTTCTTGAATTCATCTTGCTCGTACTTAATTACCTGTGCAAACAGAATCCTCCCGGCACAGGAGTCATTAAATTGTCATCCCTTTGCCCAATCAATTTCAACAACGACATGGAGCAGCAGTTTTTTTGATAATCTGACAAATCATTTCCTACCTGCAGAACCACCTGTACACGCAATCGAAAACCCTCATTTTGATTTGTGTGCCATTCTAAAATTAACTTTTCAAATTAATTTACTCGAACGAAATCCTACAAAGCACATGAGAGAGAGCTCATTGCCTCCTTTGCCTGCAACCCAACCCATCGATGAACATTGTGTACAAACGTGCAATTCTGAAAAATAAAATAAAATCCTGGTATCCTCGGAGGGGTTGAATGTATGCATATATGTGGGTGGTGTATATAATACACACCAAGGGGATTTCACACATGTAAACCGAGTTGTTTCCCTGCTGAATTATCACAACATAATAATCACCACAACCCAATTAATTTCCCCGTTGAAATGTATCTACGATTTCTTCTCATTCTGCCAGATCGGCATTGTTAGGCAGGAGGAAAAGTGGAAGCAATCCTATTTAACTACCTTGGCCACTGACGTCAGAACAAACGGGCTCTGAGAAAATCAATAGATTCTAATCTATACACACACACACACACATAAAAATAGATACATAGGTATGTGCTTGAGGCTATTTTCGATTAACATGACTATTTTACAATTCGTATCTAGAAGTGTGTGTAAATGATGGCATGTGCTACATGTTCCCGGTCTGTCACTGAAGGCGATAGATTGGAAGTCAAATGTCCTGAATTTCAAACGAGAAAGGACGAAAAAGTACTTAAATTCAAATAGATACATATACAGGGATGTGTATAGATAAGTAGGGAAGTTATTTTCATTACATGAACAGTCTGTTTCACAAAGAAGGAAGCATTTATTAGACAAAGTAAATTTTTGTTGAATCGTTGATCAGAAGGTTTTGGCTTATAGGGAAGTTGGTGTAACGGCATCCACTATTTATTCGAGAGAATCAATAGGACCATATCCAAAATAAACGAAAAACTGATATCACAAAAGTTTCCAAACATATAAAAAATGTTACGTATACGCCTCAGTAGTTCCAGGTCATCGTATTAAATAACCTTTGTAGGTGTCTTTGATACTGTATGAGAAAGAGAATTTCGCCACTCGCAGAAAAGAAAGATTGAAAAAAAGAACCGAATGCGAAATACTTTAAAACAATTGCGTAAACAAGTGTATAGATCGCATGTTGAACAACAGGTGAAGAATAAAAAAACTTATAATTAAATGTCAAAATTGCCGCCTTCTAGCGACACCACAAACGTTGGCTGCACTGTTTTAGATCGTTCAGGAAGACAGCCATCAGCGTTCAGGTATATCATATATCTTCCAGTAGGAATAACCTTCAAACTGTAACTTTTGACAGTTCTTTGACGTTTACGTTCAGTATTGTTTGTCAAATCATCATGAATTGGCTTATACCACAATAATTATGGATTGCTTTGGAGAAGCAATCGCCTGATGATCTGATTGTGTGTTCCAAGTCTGTGACCCTAGGATAAAGATTTCGACGACTCTGATGTTGTTCTTGTCTCTTCTTTATTTTGTCAATTTTGTTTTATATAAATACATAGTTAAGTCGGTTGTAGAACATATTATTCATTTTTTTTTTGAAGTCTTGTTCCTTTCCTTGGTTTGTTTTAAAGAGGCATGTCAAGTCAAGGAAAAATGTCTCAAAAAGACAATATCAAACTGATGGCACGACTAGATATCTGGAAATGGACCACTTTATTACTTCTTGTAAAAACTTTTGTTTATTCGGATAAACCTGGGAAAGCAATATTCATCATAATTATTATAGGACCGTGAGTGCTAGAAACCGCTGAAGGAGCTGCATGTCTTTAGTTAAAGAAAACAAAAATCATTGATGGGTTATAAACTAAAATTGAACTCAATAACTTTGCCACATGTGAATTAAACAACGAAAAAAATGTTTACACTTGCGTTCGGTTTCTTTTAATAATAGTAATAAGTCTAGTTGTTTAAGTACAAACATATTAGATGACAGATCATGGTACTAAGTAGCTTTATTTCAGTGACTGTACGGCACAGTCAAGCACTCGATTTTCTGCACCTACTATTCATCAGAAGTGTCATAAACGAATATTGTTTGACAACTTTATACTTTTAGCTGCTAATAAGTAGAATACTTTCTGACTCATTGAACAAAAAAGTGGTAATATTCTGTTCTAATCTGTTTTGACAGTTTTTGCAACTCTATTTTAGTGAGAAATCTACTACAATGCTTAAGACTTTCAAAGACTTTTTACGGAACTGAACACATGCTGCCGTCAACTTCTTTATATGGCGGCCGCTGCTTTCCAACCAAGTTCAAAAACTTCTTCTATAAAATAGCAATGTTTATTAATGCTTCTCGGTGTTTTTGTTTTACCTACGTAACACCATATTCCTCAAGAAGCAAGAATAATTGAAGAGGCAAGTGAAAGAATGCTATCATCATCTATCATTTCTGAATGCATTCATCGAAGTTGTTTTAATTTAATAACTTCAACTTAAAAAAAAATAAATCACTCATTTTAAAGTCATGATTTAAGCCCGTATGATACTACATTTTTTCTGCATTTTTAATGTGATTGATATTAAATTAGAGCAGTACGAAAAATTCACCAATGAAATTCTCATTAGGTGTGAGTGTATACGCACTAAACCCATAAACGTGAAAATGTCAAAAAATAGACTTTAAAAATGTACTTTTCACCACATTATTCAGCGGCTGGCAGCCTTTTTTTGACATTTCAGTATTGAGCTTAGACTTTGTTGCTTCTTGTTTTTGTTTCCAGCGAAATTTGAATATAAAATATGGCACTGTATAGTGGCTTGTACAAAAATAGCTTAGCTTTTCGTAAAAACAAACTTGCTGTCTTTTTCACGCTAAGCTGACACTATGCCATTATGTATGTAAAAAATACGAAACAATTTACGGGCTTTAGCAATAATTTTCATTGAAGTCAAAAGAAATAATTGGTTAGCTGTTTGAGTCGAGGTAACTGTTTCAACAAGGAATGTCTGCTAGCATGGCTGGCCCCATAGCTCTGGTCACGAATATTGCTGTCAACTGGAGCAAAATGAAATAAAATTTAAATGTCAGGTGAAATTTCAAAATCATTTCTATCTGTCAAATTACTACTTGTTGCTTACAAAAAATGCTTAACTTCCAACCAAATAAAGGCTCATTAGCTATTTACAGCAGATATTCACCTATGTATGCGTTTTTTTGACACTTAAATCTGGGCACGCGACTTGCACAGGAAAGGATTAAAGGATTCTTACTTTATAATACTTTATTTCCTAACCTGAAGAAAGAACTAAAAATTAGTGCTTACACGAAAGGGAAGATACTTAGAAATCAGCATGAGTGACAAGATTGACCGCGCCAGTCGTGTTGTGCGATAAAAAGATTCCACAAAAGTTTAACAAAAACTATATTTCGCTAAAATTCGAAAGCCTGCAAATCATCAATGCTAGTATGGATATGTGATACGGAAATCAGGAGCCCACGCCATCGATTTTTAAGAAATAAGAACATCCAAAAACTAGAGTTAAACTATTAAAAATGACGTCCAGTAGACAAATGTAGATTACCAGGTAGCAGAACAAGGATTAAGGATAAGGTGAAAGAATCATTTTGCTCATACGACGATCAGTAAGCGGATTATGTTCCTCTTAGACAAAACCTTTATTCTCATGCCACAAGTAGCAGGCTTTTAACTTTTAGATTTTAAATTTTTGTGTTTTTCAAGCCGCCCGATTTCCCACTGTTTTCAATAGCTTGATGATAGGAGCTTCAACTTTGGTTGAGTTTGAACCTTAAGATTGGTGTTTTGACGAATAAATCACTGCTTTGAACAATCCTGGGATGGTGTAGTACTATTCATAGCCGACACTAGAACTAGAGACCAAGCAAAAATAAGAAATAAAAATATAAGGCCGTACATTTTGTGCGTGGTATACATTTCTGAACGTACAGAAGGGACCTACAGTTTTATGCCGTATCCGAAGGGCAGAAGGCTTTTTGAGAAGCTTTCTCATGACAGTTATACTTTTGAATGTTTGCCAGACGTTTGAAGAGGTGGGGCCGTGAAAAAACTTTTGATGGTATTTTTCTGGATTTGAACTTGGAACTCCTTGCGCAGTAGTCCAACGCACTAACCACTGAGCCACAGAGACCAAGAAAGTGGGCATAAATGTAACTGCTTATATTGCATCTAGACAATACTTGCGTAAGGACTCTGGCCTGGACACTATGTTGTGCACAGAATGAATAATTCAAGAAATAATTGAGTATTCATAATTCTTGTAACTTCCTTTCATTACCGACTGTAAATTAATTCTTTCCTTGGATTACTGACCATCCCACCCTTAGCGAAAAGAAAAATAAATAAAAAAATAAACAGAAAATCAAGGATTCAATATGCAAACCAACTTCCATAATACCAGTCCGAGTAGGCGTTGTGTATAGTACTTCCAGTCATTCTTTAAAAAAACAAAAAAAAAAAAAAAAAAAAACACTCCTGCCAAGAGGAAATAGTACAAAGCAAAATGACTTTTTCTGTGGAACGAAACGCGTGCCAAGAGGCCAATAGCTATTGATTTGTCGTTCTCTTGAGACCTTTTGGGATACGTTTTTGGCCTGGGCCTCGGGAAAATTATGCGAGAACTCGTATTTTAAGGTTTGACCGAGGGCAAAACTTTTCCTCTTTCCCTTTTCTGTGTCGCCTTTCACTTATATAAATGTAAATGACTGGGAATTTGTTTATCCTTCCTTCAAGTTTTGTTTTCCATTTTTAAAGTCTCTGCTTTTGTTTTTCTTTAAAAGAATTGAAATGCACTTGCTAAAAAGAAAGAAAAACTTCATTCAAACAAAAGTAAATGACATTGCAGCACGTCGTCGTCGCATTAATGAACAATTCGCGTTCGTTTCTTTTTTGTCATTTATCGATTCGATGGAAATGTGGGAGATTTAACATGCGAATGAGAAGAATGAGGGTAAGAACGAAACGAAATGAAAGAAAAGTCATTAACCACACTGTCTTGACATGGCACACCCGCGAATGAAGGTGCAAATTGGTTTTCGATGGAGTCTCCCTTCCTCTTGGTGGTGGTTATAGGGTGAAGTTGAAGTTTCTGTTTTAATTTTTATTTGACAGTTATGACAATTTCGATGACAGATTGAAATTGTTAGTAAAATCATGTAGAATTTTGAAACAAAATAATAGGTCCGTTCGCGTACGTTTTGCACTAAAATTAGTAGATTATCGAATTTCAAAGAATGGGGTTAAAATTCTCTCAAACAAGAAAAAGTTGAAAATACACTGGTTTGACAGCTTTGACAGTTTTCATGAACCAGCCCACAGAGACAGAACTGTACTAAAATTCGTAGCATGGGGGAAATTTTTTACTCTCTCGTGAGCGCTCTCTTCTGCGAAAAACTACGAAAAATCTTCGTACGCGAACAGCTTTTCGTAATTTTCGTAAAAATTCACTGTTTTAGGAGGGTACGCGAACGGACCTATTGTTAGTAAAACTTGTAGAATTTTGAAACAAAATAATATTTAGTATTTCAATTTTATATAATATTATTGCGGTTTTAAGTTCAAGGCTGCAATGGCGACATTTTTAAGTCGTAAAATCGACGTTTATAAGCGCCACGACGAAATATTGATGTAAATTAGAATTTTCTGAATATTTTAAAAACAAGGAGAAAGAAAGAATGCGAGTTTCTTTTCGGTTTCATATCGTAAAAGGTTTGACTGAAAATTTTCATATCAGGCAATGTGTTTGGCATGATATGGTCTATGCATCATCAGTCTTTGCATACAAGGGACTGTCTTGTGAAGTAAGTGGTAAAAAAAATCTCTTGGCATGGCTTTTATTGTTAACACCAGCTAAGCCATTAATGTCATATCAAAATGATTTATGGGATAAGTGGAAACATTCCGTGACATCATATTCTGTCAACTTCTATAGGCAGCTCCGAGTGAAACTGGGTGAATGAGTTCCTTCGATTACCTTTGTTGGAATCTGCAGGAAGTTTAAGTGAATTTGCTTCATAAAATTCTTATATTTAAGTTGTCAACAATTGACTCGTCCCTGTTGATCTCTTCATTCAGATCTCTCCCATACTGTTATCTTCTCAACCTTTAACCGCGTATCTCTGAACGAGATAGTTGGACAGTACAACCTCACCCTCTGCTGTGTACCGGGTCACTGTATTATACCAGGGAATTGCGAAGCTGATGAACTGCCCCGACAAGGCTCCTCAGGTATAAACAGCATAAACGTCACCGACATCGAGGCGCCAACGTCCTATGCTAAATACCTTGTCCATGCCGACGCGGTGAGAAAAGCCAACCATCGGTGGCAACAGCTCGGCCACTGTAACACTACAAGGCTGCTTTGGCCCACGCTAAACGAAACCAGGTCCATCGGACTTCTGAAACATAAGAGAGAAACCCTCTCCTAAATCGTAAACACCCTCACCGGACACTGTGCCATAGAAGACATGTCCAAAGACTGGGCATCCCCTACAATGACTTCTGTAGAAGTTGTAGAGATGAAGAAGAAGAGGAGACTATCAGTCACCTCCTATGCACTTGCCAACATTAGAAAGGCCACACTAGGTGAATACCTATTCAACGATCCACATAAGTGATCTAAACAATGCCTGAACGGCTAAGAAAGGCTCCTTCATAATAAGGAGTAAATGGTTCCCTAAGTAAGAGGGTGACCCACCCACCCTTACACATCGGCAGCACAATGGACCAACTACTGGTCTAAGTGCATCCTCATCGAGGGCCGGTTTCAACCAACCAACCAACCAACCAACCAACCAACCAACATTTAACTAACTTTCGCAGTCGGATGCTTAAACTGATAATATTGCTTCCTTAGACCTTATACCATTCCGAATGTGCTGCGCGCAAAAGTTCGGTGCTACTACCGCGGTTAGCTGAGACCATATTCCCCACAGATAGTACGTTGTCTACTTGGTCGACTTATTCTCTGGCAATCTTTATATGAGTGTGAAGTTATAAGTTCTCAGTCACAAAGTTCACATGAAAACCACTTTAGTGGAGGTTTTAAAGGTAAGATAGTCCAATGAATTGCAATTACCTTCCAATAATCATAGCTGATAAGCACCAAGAACAATAGTGGTGATAGTATGCACTCGTGATGTACTCCAGTTTGGACATTAAAATCCTCAAATACTTTACAATTGTGTAAGACGTGACACTAACCAGCCTCATAGTTTTGACAAAAGCTATGATAGCATCTGGATTCAAGCTGTCGAAATACTTCTTAAAGTCGATAAGCAGTAATGAACGTATTGCTTTATTGTGATCTGTAAGGTGTTTATGTGATCGATACAGGAGTCAGGTTCGATGTCGAGAATTAATTCTAGGTATTACTTTGCCTACGTCCATTGCCTAAGCGGTTTAGGTCTGTAGAGAAATATCCTCTCCATCTAGGGGGTTGCTACCTATCCGAATTAGAGAGTTAACGTCTATATTCTTTACTGGTGGTTCTTTAAAGTTCTAATCACCTATGAGCTCCTGGGATGATGTTATAACAGTTCTACTATCATTCCTGCTTGCTGCAGAAATTGCGCACAAATTACTTACACAAAATATACAGAAATGGTTTATTTATGCCCAACCTGCTCAACTTATAAGAACTCTTCCAACCTCCTTCGGTACCGTGAGGTGAGCCTTTTACAAGTCAATCAGGCAGACACAGGTGTATTGGTTGATTTCAATTGCAGTGCGCAACGATATTGTTCGAGTATCGCTTTAGAACCACTACGATACGTTCCCTTTGAATTTGTCGACCGGGCCAAGAAATACATATTTCTCAATATTAATAAAAGGCAGTAGGTGGCGTGGCTCAGGAACTACTGTGCATGGGATTCTAAAATTAATATCGACCGACTTAAGCTGGGTTTCATAGACAACCCAAACCAAGATACTGGTCAGCTGAGGGTATCCCAAAATCAAAACGACTAAGAAGAAAATAGCCGTTTCTACAGAAGAAAAGTAAGAAGTTTTACCACGCGAGTAGCAAGGATTATCAAGCAGGCACTTTGGTATCGTACATCATAGACCTGGCACTGAGGAGGGGGTACAGTGGCGTCAATCGACTATAGATTTACATTAATCGATTTATCGGGCAGTCTTAATTCAATAATCTCGCACATCGCAGATAAATTGAAATCGATATCATCCATATAGTTTGGCTGATAATGACTTTGAACTCAGTTTCGTTGAGTTTTCATTCACTTTTTGTTTCATGCGTAGAGAACGGTTTCATTCGGCAGGCAACAATGATTTGACATATGTACGTTTGGTCGCGTTTCCTCAATGCAATTATAGGTGCGCTGTCAAAATTAAGCTAGCAGAATTATGATAATTGCTGTCGCATGGTTAATGAAATTATGATTGGACCTTTACTACAAAAGAACTCGTTTTGTTTTTTCTTTTTCCGTCTGGCGGCACCGGCAGGAACCGAAATGGCTACCGTGTAATAGTAACCTAGGTTAGGTTAGGTATGTGGGTTTTCAGAGGAAACGAAATACCTCTGTCGCACTCAGGTCAGCACTGACCCATTGTGTTACCCATAGGGGGGCTTAGAAAAAGTACCCCTTGCCCATTTAACCGATAAATATCTGTAACAACTTTCCATGGCTGTGCTTACTCGTTATTCGTGTATACAAAACATGTCGGTATTGACGTTGGAGTGTTCTCTTAGATTCTGAAAGAAGTGCTTGCCGAGGAATTTGTACCTGGAATGTTGGAGTCCAGGGCACTGGTGGAAGAGGAAGTGAGTAGTGTCCTCATACCTCCTCATCGCCGCAACCTCTGCAGAGCTCTTCTTCCATCCGATGTAGTTTCTTTAGGTGGTACTGCAGTGTTGTGACCCGTGAGTATCCCCACGAGTATGGACAGTGAACGTCTGTCCTTGCGGATAATTCTCTCGGTCCTTGCTTTGTCAAAAGTTGGCCATAGTTGTTTTGCAGTTTTGCATGTGTCTATGGACTTCAATCTCAAGTTCGCCTCTCTTATAGCCAGTTTCTGAGAGTGATTTGGAGAAGATTCCGGATCCTACACCGGTGTCCATTTTTGATTAATCAGTGTAAATAGCTATGGATTCGGCATTTAGTATGCGGCTGTCTTTCCACTCTTCTCTGCTAGGGTAAGCTGAGATAAATGGTATTTTGAAGTCAAGGTAAGGCGTAGTGTAGTCTGTTTTGGGTGTATGGCCGAAAAATCAGCCGAGGATGGTCGCGTGCCCTATCGTACTTGACTTTCAGCACGCAGTCTGACTTATTCTTAAGGCACTGATGGTTGCTGTTGATCTCGTGTAGAGATCTTGAGAATAGCCTCAAGACCCACAGTTGGAGTGGTTCTCATCGCACTGCTGGCACCAATGCACGCTAGTCTTTGTATTTTAGTCAGCTCCTTCAGGTAGTTGGACTTGTTTAATGCTGGCCACCATACTAGGCTCCCATATGTCAGGATGGGTTTTATGACAGCCGTGTACATCCAGAGAATTTTTTTTGGAAAGGGTTCCCAGGTCTTCCTAAAAACTCTGCTGCACGTGTAGAAGGCAATGTTAGCCTTTTTGACTCTTTCATTTATGTTTGGTTTCCAGGTGAGTTTTTTGTCTAATAGTAACCTAAAAAATGTCTGTAACTAAGTAGGTATATAGTAGGTAAGTATAATCTCAACGTGAATGAAGTATTTACCTAGCAGATCTAGGTGTGCATTTTACCTAGCATTGAAGCAATAAGTATATAAAATGTGGGAGTTATTTTATGATTGTACACTTTCATTTTATCTCTTCGTGCATGTAGGCATGTACATATTTTTCAGCCCTCTGCTCATCAATTCTACTCCTTAGAGAAAGTTAACAAGTCGACTTTTGCCATGTTCAGTGTACAAGGGCGATTAATCTAACTTGCTTCTTTGTTTTTCCAGAAATTAACTTTCCAGACTGAACAGCATCAAACAAATTGGTACTCACATATGTACACATATCCGTACTATGAATATGTTTTCCTTTACATCTTTAAAGGAATGCGAAGTTTCAGGCAGAATGAATTATCTGATGATTCCAGACAGGGTTTGTATAAATTAGATTGTTACTGAATTGCCACTCATGAATGTAAATCGCAGTCAGAACTGCCAATTCTTTATAGATCAAATCAATTTCTACCCAAAAGCATCATTAATGTTTCAAAAGAGGACAAAACTTCCATTCCATCTTCCGATGTTCTTATTGTTTATTTTTTCAATAAAAGCAAACCTTTCATTTCGTTGTTTACAAGAAAACAAATGTAAATGCGCCATTTGGCCCGGATATTGCATAAGAATCTGAGTCCGTAGAAAATAAAAACCAAAAAAGAAAACACAAACTTCTAACTAACGACATAAACAAAACAATGAGCTGATAATATCAATCTAATGAACCTTTATGGATGCAAACCAGCATGTCCGTCCGAGAATACAAAAAGCACGGCATCCATCACAAATTCCAGTGATTACGATACGAGACAAAAAAAAAAAAAAAGCCACAAGCAATTACAACCTTTCGACCGGCGACTGACGACGTTTGTTTGACGCAAATCGTTTAGCTGAAGGGTCACCTCAGTCAACCCAGTAACTATAATAATAAATTGAAGTAGAAAAAGTATCTAGAGACTTAATCATCATCAGAAGTCGGTTTTATTGTCTCTGATTGCCTCAAATCAACTGCATTTGATAGTGTGGAGTGGATCCATCATCATCCGCCTCCAGGCAAAACTTTTTCTTCTCCCCACCCCAACTCGTCATATTGCTTTTTGACTTTGGAAAAAAAACAAATTGACATTGAAGGACCAAGAGAGCCGAGAATTTACATAAACAACCAACCAACGAGCGAACGTTCTATGGGATTAAAATATCCTGACCTTGTTCCGGATAATTACAACTTTTCTGACGCTGATGACATTTCACTCACACGGAACTTGTCATGAGATCTCAAGAAGTACACCCTCAGGTGTGGTTGGTTTTCAGTCGAGGGTGAACCCTAGAAACAAAAAAAAAAAACAGAAAATCGATTTCCCCCCTGCACGATCCCCAAGAAGATGAACAAGATGAATCAAAGTGGGGTTGGAGTAAAAAAAAAAAGATTTTAAGAACAAAAGAAATTGTACTCATCTCAGGTACACTGTCGTCGTTGTAGCACTAGTATTAGTGGGGACGAAGAAGGGCTTTTGTTACAAGGTAAACTTATTCAGAGATGCGGAATTATCCTAGTTACCTTTGTAAGCTGTGCGAATTACCAGTGTTCCGTGGGAGATGAGTGAAGAACAAAAGATAATTTAATG
Source organism: Chalcosyrphus nemorum (assembly GCA_949716465.1). NCBI lineage: Eukaryota > Metazoa > Arthropoda > Insecta > Diptera > Syrphidae > Chalcosyrphus > Chalcosyrphus nemorum. The sequence continues at coordinate 74,153,631 of OX454333.1, forward strand.
ATAAGAGCAAAGCATGTAAGAAAAACTTTCAATGGCTCTGTTAATCTTTTACAAAAATAGTCCTTATTTTTAATTCATTTTTTTTTTTTGAATGGCAGATGATAAAGTTATCTTTTTTTTGGTCGTAAATCTGCGTAAAGAAGACAAAAAGGATAAAAATAATAAAATGTCAAAAGGGCAAAAAGAAAAAAAACATTGAATATTCAAGGAGTAAACTTTGGGAGGGCACTAATTGAAATTGTTTATTAATTAGGGTATTCGGCTGGATGGTAACACTGAGTGATTTATCGAAAAAAAATAACGAAACCCAATTTCTTATGACGTCCATAGCTTAAAGGAAGGGTTCACTTAGTTGCTTTTTATAGACCTTTTGTTGGGATGAAGAGTCTAAGTCTTTGGTAGGTCAATGTGGCAATGTGACGTCTATTGTCAGCTTGAAGGTAAGTGTGAGCAAGTTTGCCTTATACAGGGACATTTGAAGTTTGCGAACTTTGACAGGTGATGGCGCCCATATTGTCAAATATACATCTGTCACATTGGCTGTCCTGCCAAATAACCATTGCACAACATGTGCAATTGATGTTTTATGATTGTGGGTCTTCTGTTCTGCTTCGCCATAATAGCCCTTCCGCAAGGATTATTAGCAACGTGGTGGATAAACTCGATCGGTTCAACAAACAATCCATGAACACCCTACGTCAATGAATCGCAATCCGTTAAAATGTGCAGGAGAATCCGTGGCAGGCAATTTCGTATAGTGCACAAGAGCTCGGCCTTTCGCAGACATCAACTTGGAAAATTTTGCGTCATGACTTGGACCTACCCGGGTACAAGAGTTAACTGCCTTTAACTTGGAAGTTGACCCCAATTTCTGTCGAAGAATCAGATTCAACGACGAATCCCCTTTCTGGATGAATCGGTTCATTACAATTACAAGTAAAATTGTCAACTTGGGACGATAACATTCCACAAGAGACCTAAAAAATTGCAATGCATCCAGAGAAAGGCACTGTTTGGTGTGGATTCCTTAGGAATGACGTTGGCCAGGCCACCACTGTCAACGGCGAACGCTATCGGTCGATGCAATCAATTTGTTTTGTTCCTAATTGGATAATATGGATACCAACGACACATGGTTATCTCACGCGGAGGCGATGTAAATTGGCCACAGAAATCGTGCGATTTGACCCCGTTAGACTTCTTCTGGTAGTGTTTTCTTAAGTCCCAGCTCTATGTCTATAAAAAACCAACCACACCTGCTCTGCGAGCCAACATAATCAATGCTATTGGTCAAATAGTCCTTGTTCGCTTATGATGAAGTCCGTGATCTCCAGGGCATTTGGTACAATATGGGGCTACTTGCTACACAGCCTGTGAAACTGTGGTGTTCGAGCTTAAGATAGAAGAATTGGCTGCTTAAATCGTAGGATGTCATACCTCTCTATATTTTTTTTCCTTTGAGGCTATGTAAAGTCAAATTCAAATTCTTTTGATACCTTATCCAGAGTTGCCGAATCCTCATTACGAATTTACCCCCTTTAAACCAATTTAATATATTGTCACCCTTACTTTGTTGGATGAGCCATCATACACTGGTGCAATTACCCCAGGATAGAACTGACTTTATAGAAGAGAGAGTGTTGATCAGTTGAACAGCAAGTTGTCAATTTCGAGGTTAGAAAATGAAGTCAATTCATGTTTGTATAAAGAATTTTCATCCAGTGTATTTTCATTAATAGATACTCCGGGGTTACTCCAGAGTAAAATTGCTCCAGCGTGTGATGGTTTTAAAGTTCTCAGGCAGATTGTCTTCTACTCCCCTCAGACCCAAAATACTCCTCTGTAAACTTTTACAATACTCTCTTTCGAAATTGGAAAACGGCATCCCTGACCTTACCATTGTGCAAGGCTAGATACTTATTGCCCTTATAGGTTAGGTTAGGTAGATGGGTGCCGTGTGACCAGAAGATCACTGCTCACTTAGACCCACAATTCGGATCCATTGTGCCCAATCATTTGACCCTGGGAACGCTGTAAGAAGGTCCACCCAGATAGTAATAAAAATTTCAGGAGGTCCATCAGCTCAATTAAGCTCTATTTAAGCTGTCGTAAGCCTTCTTGAAGTCGATAAACAGCAGATGTAGCGGAGATCTGTACTCAACGCATTGCTCGATTATGATCCGTAAGTTGTATATGTGGTAGATGCAGGAGGATCCAGCACGAAAGGCTGTAAGATTGCGTGCTCAAAATGGTCTGTAAAATTTGTAGCCTTCAAAGTTTTTATCTAGTTTGCTTGCAATTAAATTATGACTTAAAAACTAGATATCGCAACGAAGGAAGTAACCATCTAACTGTGTTACGGCCGGTAGAAGAAAATTCATGCATGTGCATACAAAGTGGTTAAATTATTTGTAGCGTATCTGACAAAACTTAAAAGCGCATTGCTTAAAGGTTCCCCGAATGAAACCGAGCCTCAGCATATTTAATTACTAAATAAAGATGCTGTTTTTTAAGTATCCACACTACGTTACGTACTTGTGTACTTTAACAGATGACTCATAGCACCGAGATTCCAATTAGAGTCGCCTATCAAAAGGGAATCTCTGTATACAACTTCAAAAATAATCATGTGCTCTCTCGACCACTCATCAACTCGACAGTCGTCACGTCACTCCAATTGGAAGGAAAAAAAATAAGCAACATTTTTATGACGACTCTCTGAGACTCCCTCTCTCTACATGACATCATTGGCGCCGCGCCGGTCGTGTCGTCAAAAGAGGTTCAAACAAATTAACAAAACGAAACCCCGTTTTAGCCCAAAAGAAGGATGAGATTTCGACCATTTTTTTTTCTTTTTAATGAGACTTACCCGTGTGTAGTTCTCCATCGATCGAATATCGTTGATAGTCCATGGAAGCATCGCCGCCGAGTAACGAGGATCCACTGAAGCGGATCCTCTATAATTCAAGGATATTAGCCTCGTTTTCATCGTTCCAGGAGTTGTATCACACTAGATTTATAAGGATATAAAGTTTTTCTTTTGTTTTTTTTGGTCAAGGATCAAGGAATTAATTACATTTTTCCTCGCACAGCACAGAGTACACAAGAAAAAATTATTAGTTTCAGGGGGATTCAAAGGACAACAGGCAGTCACCAAGGCGCGGCAGTGATTCAAGTCAACACTAGCGAAACTTTCCCAAAGGATATAACTCGAATCTCGCAGAATGAAATAAAAAAAAAAATCAATAAAATTCACAAAAATCCTCGAGGGAAAAGGTGTATTTTTCAATGGAAAACGACACAAAACATTCCGCAAAACAATTGGCAAGGATTTTCACTTGATTCGCGTCAAGAAGCAAAGAAAATCGATAGAATTTTCACGAATTTTCAGTCAGGACACTTGGCCAGGGGGAGATACACGAAAGCGAGCTGAAGCCAAGCAAAAAGCGTGGCTAGCGTCAAGAGCGAATTTCTCGGAATTAATCACTAAAGTATCGGCTTCCCGTTAATTGTTTTAGTTCGTTTGAAATTATAGTTTCTGTGGAATGTGGAGTTGGAAATGATTTCTGTGGATTTTCCTCGGAAAAGAAAGGAAAACTCGCGTCCAATTCGATCGAAAGAAGGATGACAATGAAATGTTGCTGGCAGATGGACTGGCAGTGGTGTCGTGCGACGTTTGGCCGACGACAACATGTTTCATGCAATGATGCGCGCTGTGCAGTGGAAAAAGAAGTGGCGGTTTGTTTTTGGTTGCTGGAATTTGAATGCATGTTGCTAATGAGCATTTGTTTTTTGCTTTGGCTGCTGCGATGACATGCGATGGGAGTGTATACAGTTAATTGACAGATGACATTTGAGGCGATGGTAGTGGCATCTGTGGGGGAATTTCCCAGCGGTTTGTGTCGTTGGTACATGAAACGACGGTTAAATTTGAATATTATTTTCTTATACAATTGTGCGGAAGGAATAATTTTGAATAGAATAAATCAAAAATAAAGGAAAGCAATAGCTTAGGGGAAGAAGTCAAATTATCTAGCTTATGCGCTTAACCGAAGGAAACGCATAGTAGTGGCAACATTTTTTCGCTTGGATCAGTAAAGTTTCTGAGTAAAGTAATTGTAACTCCTTTTATATTTTCCGTAGACAGCAGCATGAACTATAGTTGGGTGGAACGTAAAGACTTTCCCAACTGATAGGCAGTGCTATTATTATTATTAGTATTAGCTGATCTTTCAGAAATTGTTTCTGAAGTAAAGTCGACATCAGACAAGGATCCGTCTAATTATGTTAGTTCGTATTGGAACTTTAAGTCGTGCTGCATTTCTCTAGTTCGAGATTATAACACAATTGTCTAAGTAGTTAAGGACATGCATAAACGCTCTATGTTTCACCGAAAATTCTACAAAAAACTGATGGCAGTTTTACTCTAATTTACATGAAAGCATTGAGTCTTCTTCTACAAACTCGCTTTCAAAACTTAAGAAAACACTGACCATCAGAAGCCTTCTTTACATGAATCCATGGAACCAACCTCCCATAAAATGAACTAGAAGCTCAGCTAGAAGAATTCTCTCTGCTATTTTCAAGCTGATCTTATTGTGGAGATGGATCTTTCCTGCCCTTCCTTAAAAGAATTGATATTCTTATTGAATCTCTGGTGTTTATCTTTATATCCAGCAATGGAGATAAGAACAAAATTGGGGAGAACTGAGGGACATTGAAACCGTGTACGATGGTATATAAGAGTAATAGAGGTCATAGGTCCCCCAAGGTACAAGAGCTAAGTAAAGTATCTTAAAACTGACAACAGGTACCCATCAAACAGTAAGGCATTCAGGCTTGCATATCAGTCTCACCTCCGTTTTTGCTAAGGCATCAAAAGTTACTTTCTTTTGTATGGAAGTCGTTCCATATTCGGAAGTCTGTGTTTGTAGAAGAATCCATAAACTATCTGAAAGCATTAATGCGGAAAATCTAAGATTACAATTCTACACCATTTGTCAAAACTTTGAACACTTTTGTGTTCTCGATAACACGTCTTTTCACTCTGCTACTGCTATTGCTACTGCTACTGCTACTGCTACTGCTACTGATACTGCTACTGCTACTGCTACTGCTACTGCTATTGCTACTGCTACTGCTGCGGGTGCTAAAGGCATTGGCTTGCAAACAACCGGTAGCAAAATAATCACGGCTAAGACCACAGCTATTAGTTTAATAAAGCTTCATTTTTTATTTAACAACTCAAATCCTTACTTAGTTGGACACAAGAAGATCCTCGAAAAAATTCCACTACTATCTTCTCCACCAGTAAACTTCTCGAATCCATCTCAATAGCATTCTCAAACTCTTAATCCCGAACTGCAATCCTCGACTCCCTCAATCAACCGCAGAGTAAATTGAAGCATCCCCTTGCCTAGATCCGGTGCACGTTTAAAAGAGCTCAGAAGATCTTTTTCCAAGTTGCACAGAGCATCGTGTGTTTCCCAGCGTTACACGACACATCTGGATAAGTTTTGTCGGTATCCCGAATTGGGCCATCGCCTGGTAGAGCTCGAGACGATGAATGCTGTCATAGGCGGCTTTAAAGTCGATGAAAAGGTGGTGCGTTTCGACTTGGAATTCGTTGGTCTTTTCCAGGATTTGTCTGAGTGTGAAAATTTGGTCTATTGTCGATCTGCCGGGCCGGAAGCCACACTGGTACGTGCCGATTAGTGTGTTGTAGAAAGGTTTTAGACGTTCACACAATATGTTGGATAGGATCTTATATGCCTCGGTAGTTCTTACAAGACATAGGATCGCATTTTTTGAAGATGGGGCATATAGAGCTGATACTCCAGTCTTCGGGCATGCGTTGGTTGGTGACTTGATGCATGCAATGCACCCTACCAAGACATCACCTCCGTATTTAAAAAGTTCAGCTGAAAGCCCATCAGAGCCAGCGGTTTTGTTGTTCTTCAATTTTCTGATGGCTACATTAACTTCTTCAATACTGAGTGGAGGCTTTGAGTGTTGCTTAAACATATCAAGCGTTCCGGGTTTGTAGCCAGCTGCCAGCTGCTTGGCTTTTCGATAAAATTTCCGGATGTTGTTGCGCTCGTGAGACTCCTCGATATCTTTGAGCTGTGAAACTGAGTGGTCCCTTTTCTTTTTACGGAGGATTCTCTTCTCTTCTGTTCTTCTGGTCTGGTACTCCTCTCTCGCTGCTCTTGTTTTAAGCTGCAGCGCATCTTCTGTCACCCTCTTTCGCTGCCCGCACTAATAATCCTACCAAAGGTTCCTTTTTTTGGTGGTTGCTGGCTAAGGGTCATAGCTACCTCTTTGATGATGTTGCGGTATTTGGTCCACTGATTGTAAGCGTTTATGGTGGTTTAATGCACTGCAGATAGTTTCTCGGCCAGGTGCTCATTGTAAGCTCTGGCTCCCTCTGACGCGCAAAGGCATGAAGGCGCAATACTTCATAGGCTAACTGACGCCACTTTCCTGTAAGAAAACGACCCAAAAAGTTGATTGATAATGCTTTAATAATATATAGATATTCCGCAGAAGATAAATATAACTGAAATTCATAAAATGGATACCGAATATCTACTTTGCTAAAGTTCATGCAAATTTCAATCAAAATAAGCCACCCAAGTTTGTCTACAAGTATGCTTTAAAAAAAAGAAACAAACAACTTCCCAAGCACGCACACCCCATTTGTAGATGAATTTCCGCTTTGATATCTCTAATTAGCTGACGTGTTAAAAGTATAGCTTCTGTGTATCTATCAAGTGATTATTTTTGTACGAGGAAAATTGTGAGTTAAATTAAATACAACACCCACCACGTCAGACTTGAGAAGCAATGTACATTGCTATTGCCTGTTGCCCGCTGTTTTCGTCTAAAACTTAGCCATTCCAACTTCCAAGGTCATTTGAATTATCGCATAGATAAACTTTTACGTGAGCTAGAAATAGAGAACAAATTCTCCAGACTATTCGACTATACGTTTCGTTGGAATTATATTCCCAGAATTAAGTTTATTTCTAGATATACTATGTTTACAGATGCCAGGCGCCTTTTTTATAGCGCAATAGACTTACACGAAAACAGAACATTTCCCTCTCCTTGAATGCAACATGTTTCCGGTTTCCTGTATCATTTGCACAAAACAATAAAACTTCATAAAACATCCCTCGGGAAATGAGTATGGAAAACCACACACTTACTTGCACTGAAGTACATGAATATCTTTTGTGGGTGCGGCGCTATCTTTAGAATTTTTCTGTCACATTAAGACATAGAATCAGATTGCATATGGCACCTGCTGCTGTAAGTATCCACTCCAAAGACACTGACTATGTCGAGAGAGAGATGCACTTGTAGTAGAACATTGAACCTGGCGCGACAGATGCCATAATAGTTGTGAGAACAACAATCCATCCGTACGTAGGTATTACATTTTTGGTTGAAAAATCACGCGGGGGCGCATCAACAATTGAATTCCATTCAAGCAGCTGTTAAGGCATGTGGTCCAAGGAATTTCACAGAAAAAGGTCATCCTTACATGGAACTATGAACGCATTTGTGAAGCGAGGGTGTGATAAAATATCTGTATCTACATCTTTTGTATCTGCAAACAGGTAGCTATGAGTTGTATGGGATATGTTTTTTTTCTTTTTCAAATTAAATCCAATCGACGCCAAGATGATCTTTGGTGGCATACCATATCTGTAGGGCATCCATATATGTATGTACGTGTTCCCCCCGATTGCATGAGCAGAATTTCAAATTTATTTTATTCATTTATAAAGGCGAAAGGAAAAGGAATCTTTTTTTATGTAAGTATGTAGAGAGGTAGGTGAAAATTATGGAGATACATTGAGGATGTTTATTTTTGGTTAAAAATAAACTTTTGGTAGATGGCACGTGAGCGAGGGCTAATTATGCATTCCGACTTTGTCGAAACAATTTGCATGCCGAATAGTATAATCAAGAAACAAAAATTGTATAGATTGTAGCATCGCACTACTTACGTAAGAATATCTAAAAGCTATTTTTCATCACAATAATTCACTAAAAGTCTGGGATATATGCAAAGTTGATAACAGCAAAAACATTTTTTTACGAAATGCTTATTAGAGAACTGGTATTCCCAAGCGAATGTAGCTAGAGATGTCGAGAAATCTCAGCATTTCTTTGAAATTAATAGATGCTGGTAAATTTTGTGACTATTACACTACATTGATTATATTTTTGTGGAAGTTACTCCCTTATTCATAAAAAAAGGGTCGTAGCCAGTGTTGCCGCAAGAGTTTGAGCAAAAGTATCTTCGAAGAGAGAAAAAAAGTATCAACAGGTATCATAATAGGTCTGTTCCCGTACTTTCTGCACTAAAATTCGCAGCTTGCCAAATTTCGAAGGGTGCGAGTGAAATTCTCTCAGAGAAAGTCAATCTCAAAAAATGTACGGGAACGGGTTAAACAAAAAAACTGCCCACTTTTCAAATGTCACTTGTTTTTGTATTGATTTACTTCAAATTATCTTGCCAGGCAACAACAACACAACGATTTGACAGAACTTATATTTCTGCCCAAGGAAATTTCTTGGACTAAAATTCGCAGCATGGGGAAAGTTCTTACTCTCTCGTAAGCGCTCTCTTCTTTGAAAAACTACGAAACTTTGACGTACGGCAACAAGAATTCGCTATATTTCGTAAAATTTCGTAGATTTTCATAGTTTTAGTCAGTACGGGAACAGACCTAATTGGAATTATGAGTCAAACTGCAATTAAACTTTAAGAAATGACAGAACAATAACTCACAATTCAGGGGATAAGGGGATTGGCTGAGCTTTTTGTTGTCGGAATTAAAAAGTATCAACATAGGCATTTTCAAGAAAACCAAGTGTCAACCCGAAATAAAGAGTCAAAAGTATCAATTTTGATACTTTGGGATCATTTGGCAACACTGGTAGTAGCGAGGCCAGAGAGGATGAATTTCTATGTTTTTCCAACTATACTCGTACTTAATGTGCGCGGTTTAAATTTGTGCACATAAAGAAGGGACCAACCAAAGGGAAGAGAGTCTTTTGTGAAGCTTTCTTATGCCAGTAATACTATTGGATGCTCTCCAGATGCTTATAAGAACATTATATAGGATTGGAAACTTAATCCCCATGCACAGTAGTCTGAAGTTCGAAACACTGAGTCATGGCACCTAGCTTAAGCTAAATGGAGTGTAAGAGACATAAAACAGACTGTAAACGATGTCATCACGGCTTGATCATTATATCTTCACACGACATTGGTCACAGTTTTAATTTAATTTGTTTTTTTAGGTGAATGTTTCGATTGAACACACCACAAATAGCAATCGTATGACACAACATTCTGGTTACCATAAGAAAATGTCAAACTTTACGAGTTGTCAGAGTTGACATATTCACACTGATGTTGCCATATCTCAAAACATGGGTCTGGTTCTACACGGTGACTCTTGAGTCATGACTCTTTTCTCCATTCTATTTTGAGCCTTCATCTGTGTAGCTCCGGCTTTTACACGTTGACTTCTTTCCATGCCTCTTATTTAACAGTTCTCTTTCATTTTATCTTTCATCTGTGAAGTGCTTAAAGCTCGCTACACAAATTCCCTAGACTAACAAATTTCTTCTGTCATATTTTTAAACCATTCGGCATGAAAAACGAAAAGAAATGAAGCGAAGTAGAAAAATAACGAGCGAAATTCCCACCCATGATTCACCGGGTTGCTGTTTTGCTATCGCATTTTTTTCTCTTTCGCACTTATGTAATTTGAAAAGAGCCATGAACCAAGAGCCACCGAACCAGACCAGACTTAGAACCAATCTAAGTAGTAACCCTCGTAGTACTAGATGTCCCGTACTTCAGAAAGTCCTAAGTAGCAATAGCCGAGTTCCCAACACCCCGCTAATCTAGCTGCTAGAATACTTTTGCACCGGGATGACAGATTTGTCGCTAACGAATCTAGCGGCCTCTAGTACAATATGTGTCATCCCGGTACAAAAGTATTCTAGCATCTAGATTAGCAAAGTGTTGGAATCGCGGCCATTCTTAACTTACTTTTTAGTTTATTTTATAATTTTAGTATTTTGCGGTTAGAAACGACACAAACCCAAAAAAATTAGATAAAATCTTTCACGAACTTGAAGCAACCATAATTTGTACAAATTAAGAAGTTGTAACAGTGGTATATTGATACTCATAAGATGGCGGAAGGCTATCTTTAAAAGTTTAAAGCAGATACTTTAGGTTAGGTTATGAGTGCCTTTGAATTCGGCTTCTGGAAGTCTGAAAGATTCCCGATTTTGAATAAACATCAGCTCCAGATGTTTTAGTAATCGATTTAGCGTTGTGGACCCAGTTTTTGTTCAGCTCAGCGATCTACGAATATTTGCAAATTTTGACATTTCATTCACAGCTACTTTTTAGTCGCAGCAATCTGCTACACTCACTTGTCATTTATCAAAGAATAAAACGATTGTGAGGTTAAACTCTTGCGAGTAATTTGGTAATGCGAATTGCAAGTTGAAATTTGACAGGTCGAAAGAATTATTCGCTTGTTCTCTTAAGTTCTCTTCTTTGGGAATAGTAAAACTGTCAATTGTCTGCCTTTAAATGTACTAAATATGCTTTGTTCGAAGTTTGCTCATTCAAGGGTCGATGAGTTGTGAGTGAACGTTAATGCAGGACACATTTCAGTATAATGAATTGCACTTTGCGCAATTGGTTCTTGGCCTGCAGTCAGAATATTGCACTAGCCATCACCAAACGTACACTCGGAAGAAAATAACTTTATCATACCAGACTCACCAATCAATTGGCCGTAAAGTGATACTTTTAAATCAATTTACTTATCAGATTCGAAAGTGAATATTACAAAACCATTAACTCATCAATCCATTGCAATTTATCTAACATTACTTGCAACCATCCAGCATGATCACATAATTACATACACCAATAATTTTTCTATTAAAAACCTGTTTCTACTCAGTTAACTATGTGTCTGCATTGGCACATGCATCCGAACCATGTGCACCTTGCATCGAGTGCAGCATGAGTAATGAAGCCCACGACATCAGAAACAATGGCAAGGCACCACACATAATGCAAATTAATCGGATGTAGGAAACAAAGCCTAAATAAAAAAAAACACACCAGCATACTTACTACCGTAGAAGGCGCTCTGAATGTACAATTAAACGGTCATTAGGAGAAGACCCCTTAACGACCTTGTATTGTATGCAACACTACACTGGATGTGGCTGTCATTTGAATGAAATTAAGGTGACACACTCCAACGCAATGTCAGAGGCCCAATGGCTTCTTAACTGGGTGATCATACGCTTGAAGTGTGCTTCAATGGAAGGGCTAGTCTTATGCTTCTTTTTTTTAATAACCGAGTAAAATGGGATTAATGAGGTTAATGAGGTGAGATATTTTAGTTCATTCGGTCATTAATGGTTTTATGCGAGTTTAATATGCAATTAGCTATGGTTATGGAATTTGTATTGTTCTGGTAGTGTAGTTTAATCATTTGTAAATTGTAGATATCTGAAAGAAGTATGAATTTTTAAGTAGGACTTGATGATGAAGTTTTCTTCTAAAAAAAAACCCTCAAACAGCCCTCCCTTAAAACAAATTAAACGAACTCAATTAGAGAAGCTTAAAGATTAACATGTAAGACTAGGATGTTCTTGCTACACGTTCTAAATAGATGATTCAAAGAACTTTGGATTCTCCAAATAGTTTCAGACACGGTAGGTCCACCATATGATTCCCCAAATGCATTCGATTCACAATGAGAATGCTTCGCAATATATTTACCTTTTTAATAAGCGACGCAGATCCTTAAACATTAAGGAGACGGCGTGCAAACACGTTACACGTATATAATTTGTCTTCGTCTTTTCCAATGAAACACAACAATAATGATTCCATTGCATGATACATAAGTTAAGTCTGCTTACATCCCTTAGACTAGAGTAAGACTCAATTATGTATATAGGACTAAAGGCTAAGCCATAATTAAATTAAGGCTCTGGACGCTGCCGTACAATCATTAAACATTCAAATAAACATAATTTATATGTACATACAAGCTACACTCCTGCACTGCCCTCAAACTCAAAATCCTCCCCTGTAAACTTCTAAAATACTCCTCTTCGAAATTTGAAAACGGCATCCCTGGAGCTGAGGGATGAGAGCCAGAAAAAAAGGATATGCGATATGATTTTGACAGCGCACGAGCAGAATTTTCGTTCAATTATGACATAAGCTTTCGCATGCTTAGTCCAACTATTAGGTCTTAATATAATCGAACTCTTAAGAGATGATAGCCTAGTCTGGCGACCATTGCACCTATTGGGCAGTGCCTATTTAGTACACCTATCATGATACAGTTTTTTTTTTTCGAGGATAAGAGGCTCTTGGTCCTTTTATCGTCCAACTTTGGCCATAAGCTGCGAGATATGATGCAGTCGCCTCTGGTTGCCCAGGATGTGTTGATCTTATCCGCTGTTTTTCGGTCTATTTTCTTTTTCAGTACACCAATGGGGATGGCCACTTATATCTGGGTGAGTTCTTCATTTAATGTTGACCTCTTTCGTGCAAGTTCTTTCGCTGTTTCATTCCCTTCTATATCATTATGTCCGGGAACTCAGCAGAGAGTGACTTCATGGGTGTTATGCATTCTATTTATCGTTAGTCGGCATATGTAGACCAGTGCCTTTGACACGGCTTGACTGTCCACGAAAATGGTAACCCTAGTCTGTGCTGCATTTTCAATGGCGAAGATTTCGGCTTGAAAGATAGTGCAGTCACTTGGGAGGTTGTATGAACCACGGATATTAAGAGATTTACTGAGAACTCCTGTTCCGGTTCCTATATTCATTTTTGACCCGTCTGTATACAATTTGAAGCCCTGTGCACTGGTTGGTGCGTCAGGAAAATTGACGGAGTATTTCTCGTTGAAATCCATGTAAGGTATGACATAGTCAGTTATTTCGTCGAGATCAAGAGATTTGTACCTTTGCAGTATAGATCCAAGCCCATATGAGCTTCGCTTCCACGTATTTACTTTACTTATGTCCTGTATCCCCTTGTGGGGCCTCTACAACGCCTAAGCGCCATCGTGTACGTAACTCTTTCCCAGTTGCCGTGCTTCCTTCTTCATTGTTCTGCGCGACGTAATCCTAGGACCACCACTTATCTTGCCATCCTGGGTGCTTCTACGAACTTGAATGTCTAAGACTAATCGCGCATTTGGCATCTGTGTTTCGTACGAACTCGTAAAGGGGGGAAAATTGAGAATCATTTCCAGTCCTGCCTGAGGTGTTGATCTCTGTGCTCCCGTTATGCTAACACTTACCAATCTTTGCACCTTCGTAAGGAAGGTTTTTCTCACTGGTCATACGTCATCCTCGTATGCCACTGTTTTGATTCCTTTGGATTACGAGTAGGAGTAGTTTGTGTGCTAATATTTGGTATACTCACAAGTTACAGGATAGAGGTACGAGTAATCTTGTTGCAGTATTACTGCATTTAGTATGGAAGCTCAACGAACACAGCATGGTTCCTGAATAGCTGTTAAATGGTCGTCTATGCATCTTTAGAATTCCACTACTTAGTCTAAGTCTAAGATGAATGGAAATTTATTGAAGTAAATTATATTTTGCTTTGTGGACTTCTTGTTAGTGACACTACCCTCATTTCTTGTCCGCTACAGGTGGGGCCTTTATAAGTTTTAGTACGTACAACCACTTAGTTCTGTGTGACACAATGCGAGGTTTTTGTCAGATTCCGATATGCACACATGTCTCCGGATAGTCTCCTTACATATCTTTTGTTAGATTTAACTCAACTTAGTCTTATTACGTGCAACACAACACATTTTTTCCATCCACACAGCTCTAAGAGTAATAATTCCTAGAAAATTAAATCTCTAACCCTAGCACTTGACGCATTTCACTCAGAGTAGATTTTTTTTCCCCAAATACATACCGCAGTTACACTTGATTCTGATTAAAATTAAAATAATTGCACGCACAGTCTCTGCGTAATATCAGGTACCATCAGTTGCTCATATGTATGTATGTACGTAGGGGCCAATTCAAAACCGCAACCATATTGATGACGTAGATAAAGTAACTTCCAGCCGCTTTGTAAGACTACACAATAGAAATGAAAGTCTGACTCATTGCCGTCTTCAGATATTTCTCAGAAATTCGCCTGAGTAGTCAGTATAATCAAACGCAAATGAAAACTTTATAACTCGATAACAATGTTAAGCTTATTTTGCAAAGATAAACGAATTTTGCACTCGTTGTGTGTGGAAACAAAACAAAATGTTACTTAAGTTAGACTAAAATTAGATGCTAAAACTGCAACTAAATGTAAACAGAGTATTAAGAAACGTACACAGTAGGTTTACTTAAGAAATTCACTTTAAAAAGAAAGCTTTATAAGTTACAGCACATGGTACAGTATTATCAGAAAGTAAACAGCAATATAATTTAGTAACAAGCTTTTCAGGTTATATAATATTGGTTTAACATAGACCAGATGAAAATTAAAAAAATAAATATGTTTTTTCTTTTCATTAAATAACCAGCTCATCCCGTACTCAATATTCCGGATAATTCGATAATCCGGATACCCCCTTGCAATAATTGATCCGGATTAGCGAAACATTACTGTATATATGTAAGTGCAAGGTTTGATCATGTTACGAGAGAAGAATAGATAGGATAAAGTTGATGTAGTTGTACTTGAAACACAAGTGGTATTAGGTTTGAATAATTATTATCCAGAGGTGGTATCTAAATTAACTGGGCAGAGTTGTATGTATTTTTGGAGTTCGTTCGTAATTCACAGTATTTTTTTTTTTTTAGCTTGTGATATTAATGGTCACTCTCCACGGGCTGCAACCATATAATAGTATAGACATCAAAATGGAGCGGAATAGTTTTAGCTTGGTGTTTTAGGTGATTAGGTTTGGTTAGGTTAGGTAGATGGGTGCCTTGTGACCAGAAGGTCACTGCTCACTTAGACCACAATTCGGGTCCATTGTGCCCAATCACTTAACCCTGGAAACGCTGTAATAAGGTCCGCTGTTAGAACCACCCAGATAGTAATATAAATCTCAGGAGGTCCACCACATGTACTACATACATGCTTAAGTACATAAGTTTTTTCGAGTTTCATATAAAAGTACTAAAAAAAAGTGATTTTTTCAAAAAGTGGGTGGATTTTAAAAATTTTCAATTAAACCATGCTGCCTGTAGAAGATTTTAATGATCCACGATGATCCTTAGTGATCTCACACTGCTCTAGGAACTAAGGGAACATTTTCACGTAGTGTGGAGACAATAAGCAACTCTATAGCTCTAACCCAACACCCGGTGAAAGATCTAGACAGTACTTTACTTTAATTGCATAAAGATCAGCTCAGGAGATGGAAGGAGTATTTTGTCACCCAAGCAACATACACTGCCCGAATAGCTTGGAGTTGTTGACTTTTCAACACCTGGCGTAAGGGAAACAACCGAAAGATAAAGGATCCCGAGTAACCTGTACCTGTAGATAGCCACCCAACCTAGCCTAACCTAGGAAACAGCAGAATGACTCAAACTATATTTCAAATCTAGTGTTAATGTGATTGTATTCTATTTGGATATGATATGCCTTTTGAGCGATGTACCTATTACTATCTTAAGCCACCCACAATGTCTAGTTACTTCACTTAAACCATAGCCAATCTTCAACTTGATACAGCCTTGACGCAGCAAGGTTGGCTTTTATATTTTAAACATTTCCATAAATAGACATGTGGTGTTCATGATTTTATCTGACGTCGCAAGTCAACATGGGACTTTACATTTACATCATTATAAAACTACATTATGAGTATTTTGAGATACAGAATAAGAAATTTATCATATATCAAATTTAGTGCATATGTACCTACATAGATTACGATATGAAGCATTTGCCCTGACTCAGAGTATACTTCTTCCTAGTTAAACGCAAAGAATGTAAGAAACAACCCCACTTTAAAAAAAAAAGAAAAGAGTCAAGCTACTTATCACAAAAACAAGAGAAATATACACCAGCTAACGGAGAAAAAAAACCCAATAGCCATGTAATGATATCATAATTTTCGTTCTTTCTATGCCTCGTTCACCCACACCACAACTATCCGATAGAATACTACATGAGTGTACATTTCCACTCCCAATCCCAACAGATATGACAAATCTATATTTGAGTGTCATTCTAATAGAACGATCTTGTCACCCTACTCGAAAGCCACTTTATCTAATCAACAAGTACAAGTACGAGTAACACGAACACCGTATCCATAAGATACCAACCCAGACTACCACTCATTCCACTCATTCGCTTTGAGTTGAGTTAAATTTAAAAAAAAAAAAAAAAAAATCTCAGCACTACTTTACACCCGCTCATGAGTTTGTCTCACAGTCATGATTAAATTAGTATCTGAGTATCTAACTAGCCGTACGCTCGATCGGTCGTGCTGTGTGTGTTATTGTATTTTTCTTGTATCTAAAGTAGTAGGAAAAAACTTGTTCAATCTATCAGACCTTGCGTGCTGATTTCCAATGAATAACAATAGTAAAAAAAAAAACTTTAATCGTATATAATATCTACGACGTTGTTTAACTTGTTTTCGATGGTGGTTACGTAAATTTTTTTTTTCAATCGAAAATAAATCGCGAAATCAGTTAACAGAATACCGTAAAAAAAAAAGATCACCTCGCCAACCAACACCCTATCGTGCTTTTGTACTTTGTTTTGAAGTTTTTAGAACGATAATTGTAAGAGAAAAATAAATAAAATAACGCTAAATACAGTATCTGGCTATAAAAGGCTAACAGCAACAACAAATTGTGTGTAGAATAACCTGTGCTCACGGGGATACATAGATTCAGCTACGTGATCGTGTGCGGTATATGTATGATCGCCGCGTACTTAGTTAAGAGGTGGTTCTTCTGTTGTTCTTCACCTCACAGACAGTTTTTATTTATTTTTGTCATTTATGATGTCGATTTGTAGATAGATTTGTTTTTTGTTTTTGTCACACGACTTCAAATTGTCCGGTTGGTTTAAAACACAAGTGGGATCAAATTTCTTTCATGTGTTGTGAATGAAAAACTCCGAATTAAAAAAAAAAAGATATATTATTTGCCGCTTAGTTGTGAAAAAAAGAGAGGAAGTGGTTTATCTGCTCGACGTACAAAAAGAATATAAAAAAAAAAAGTGTTGTGACATGATAAGTTGGTCCCATTTTTTTTTTTTGAAATTGTTTTTGAATGAAGAAAGATTCATGGTGCTTTGAAGAGAGGAAGACGCCATAATACACGAGTACACTGTGTAACGGAATAACACCCTAACAGTCAAGATGTAAGTTTATCTTTTTATGATATAAACTACTCACACAGTGAGTGACATTTTTATAGATTCAGTAAGTTTTTGAGGCTACAGGTTTCTTGTTTGACGTTTTAACTAGATGGAAGCTTGAAAAAGCACTTTAAGCTTTTTGAAAAGTTTAGAATGTACACACATACATATGTCTACACATAAACAGATGTTAACAGCTCTTCGACGAGAACCTGCGTTCGGGATTGATCCGTTCTCAGTTAGGGCGCCCATTGAGAACCAAGAAGAAAGAGGAGTTGCCGTTCTATATTGATGGTTCTAAGATGGGCATCGGAGATTATTGCACAACCGTAGGAATAAGCCGCTCGATTAGAGTAAGCAACGAATGCAGTGTTTTTCAAACCGATTTCACAGCCAACATAAATTGAAATTACACGCGAGAAATATATCATGGGAATGACGATCACTGTCTATATCGACAGCTAGGCACCCCTTAAGGCTCTGCTTTAATTAAGTTGAGGCTTGTGAGAGCCTGCAAATCACTCTTCCACGACATATTAATAGCCAAAGCGGTGACTATCAGCTTATATCAGGGCATATGGATGCGGAAAGAAACGAAAAGGCTAGGAAAGGGTAAACCTTTTGCGGGCCCTCGCTTTTATAGTAGCTCCAATTAGAAGAAGATGAACCTGGTCGAGCAAACAGACGCTGGGTTTATCTAGAGATTTACTGCCAGGGCGCTATTGTCGACCTTTAGCAAGAAGATATCATCCTTGTCGGAGCGATTCGGTGTACATAACGACTATTGTAGATGATGAATCTGTTTGTCACTTGTTGTGCAATTGTCATATCCGCCCGATGAACGAGGACTCCGGGATCAAGGTTCTTACAACAGTGCGTGCTGTGCGCTGTATACAATTTTGCACGTGCAGAAGAGAGTCTATCTGAAGGGCAGAGGGTTATAAATCAATATTTATCAGAATCCTGCAAAACATGCCATTATTAAAAAAGTCTTCGGTATATGCTCATATTTAAACCTTAATTCCAAGCACAGTAGTCTAAGATCAAAATTAGGTCCATAGTACAAAATATAAACAGATAAACTCCGAAGCTATAGAAGCACACAACTGAGGACTCGACTTATGGATTACATTCTTATTTTAAAGCCAGTGCAATACAAATATCTCCATCTCCATCTAGTCTAGTAAAAGATTCGACGAATGCTTAGTCCTTTGGTTTTAGTGTTTACTACAAGAGGGACTTTTATCTGATTCAGGTGATCAGTGCAGATTTTAATACAGATTGGCTTCTAGCGGTTGAATACTAGAGCCGCTCTTGGCGTACATATATGTACATATCTTATTAGTCCGTTTGAGTGGCGGTTGAGACTATACTCTCATTTTACTATTTACACCTCCCAGCGTGGAGTTGATTATTCAACGATCTAGGTACATATGTCTTCTTGAGGATCACGAGAGGCCTACCCAATTTTTAACAGTTGTAGCAAAGGACTATATATGTACATATGAATATGAGAAAAATGTTAAAAAATTACACTTTTTATCTGTAATATCTTTCTGCTTTATAAACCTTCGATTTTCCTTTCTACGATATCACGAAACCAGATTTAAAGTTTTAAGAATAAAGCTCCTACCTCTGATTGGTTGGAAATTTAGAATAATCTCTATTTGAATATCTTCGCGTGTAACTCGGGTCGAAAAACTCTGCCAGATTTCTGTGAATATATATGAGCCATTATCTCTAAGGTAAACATTCATTAGAATGCTGTAAAAGCTAGATAAATCAGCAGACCGTATACTGTTAGATTGAACGATCAAGAAGAATTCTGAGGTAGTTCATATTCATACATATGTATGTATGTATCTACTTTTATGGGACAACCAATGTGCGTTTGCTTGTAAAGGAAATTCCTCTTAATTCTGACTCTGCTCTAGTTAATTGGTTTAATATTTCCTGTAAGATTCTACGTCATTATAAATGAGTAACAATGGCTTTTCTCTAAATTTGAAATCAAAGTTTTACTACGAAAATCAGAATTATTCATTGAATTTAATTATTCCCCAGCGAAACATATTTATGTATTTCTTAAAACTCAGCTTCCGAATTATGACACTTTCAAAGCTTTGTAATCAAATACAAAAGACTTTAGCTATGAGTCATCTTATAAACATGAATAATACCTCAACGAATGTGGGTCTCATACTTCATGTCAATAATGAAAGTTGTGTAACAAAGAGGTAAAACGAGAGTGTTTGGTTTTCTCACGAAGTAAACTTGGCTTTGTGGTACATTGACCTTATTTTGGGAGTTCCCAAAAGACAGTACATATTTTGTAACGTTCTGGCAAACTTTTCAAAAGTCGAATTGATTAATTGTAATTCCAGTGATCAAATTTGTCATCAAGAAATTTAATACAAAAAGGTTTATTGTCGCGTCAGTTTAGTGTTCTGTATTAAAAGGTGACGAAACAAGGTGTAATTGACTTCTTATTAATCAGGTATTGAAGAGAACCTATCTAAGAATTTGAAAGCTGTCATTTGAAACTCAGTTGATAGTTTTTAAGTATCATCATAAACATTACAAAATGTGTGGTTATAAGGAAATATTTAGATTGCATCATATCGATCAGTTCACAGCAAACTGATAGTGAATGACAGCTTTGAAAAATAATCCAAGTACGTGTAGCAAATATCATGTTGCTGCTGTTAATAATGAAAAGAATGACAATTGTGAAAAGTAGCGGCTGCCTTTATTCTGCCAAAATACATATATACATATGTATATGCACACATGTACTGGTCTTTTAGTCTCGAATTCGATCAATACTTTGTTAATTGCTCAACT
Source organism: Chalcosyrphus nemorum (assembly GCA_949716465.1). NCBI lineage: Eukaryota > Metazoa > Arthropoda > Insecta > Diptera > Syrphidae > Chalcosyrphus > Chalcosyrphus nemorum. Next base: position 74,173,918 of record OX454333.1, read on the forward strand.
ATTATAGACGTAACGTGTTCTATTTGGAAATGCAAATATGGACATTTTAAAAGTTAAACAATAACGTAAGCACACATCAGTCTCACTCAAAATTTGTTTATTCAAAGCATGTTCAAGTTTTGCTGTGCGCACCTCTTTTAACTTAAAGGTCACTCAATTTTCTTCGCTCTTACCCCATTTTCGCAGCAAAAAAAAACAAAACGCTTCAAACATGTTTTCATCGGAATTCAAATCTACAACACGTCGTATGACGGTTTCTTTGTGTTAAGGTCCCCAAACAAGCTATCATCTTTATTTGCAAACCATAAATGTCGTAAAACCTCCTCACCAGACCGTGATCATATGAAACGTCATAAAAAAAGAATGTCATACCTTTATAAGGTAACAAAAGATGTTCTCTTCCGCTTCCTTTTTGAAAACAATCTCAGTCTTTTTACATCGTGACACTTGAAGCGCCAGCCACGAGACCACTCTTTTTGAGGAGCGGTTGTTGTGGTTGTGTACACTGAAGCGAGAAAGTTACTTTCATGCTGTAGTGCAACAGGAGAATGCCAAGCAGCTTGTCTATGTCAATATGTAGAGACAGCCACGCACCAATTGAACTTGACTTTATGCCCAGCAGCACAGCAACGGTTTCCACTGACAGGTAGCTAATTTTCATAAACGTGGGCATACGTTCACAGAAGTGGCATTGACTGAGAGTGTATTTTAAGGTAAACATGTGTTTCAGATGATTCAGTTTCAGATGCTTATATTTCACTTGATGAAATTTAAATTACAAACATTCGTTTGGGTTCTCTGGAGGGGAAATAGAAATGTATTTCCGCTGAGATTTGGATGTGATGTGAATGAATCACCAGGTATTTACCTTTTTCGAATGTGGAAGCTAAGCAAATATTTTTTATTTGGCATAATTAGTCTTGACTTGATTATTAACAAAATTCGGTCATCACCTGTTAGGAATTTGCTAAATCTTAAGCTGCACACAAATTCGGTGGCAATTAATGACCGGTTAGAGATAGATGACATAATACCTGGCAAATTTTGGGTCTGACTCAAGTTGTTTTGGGCATAATATTTTATTGTACATCTGCCATTTAGCGTAAAGGAGGTGTTACGATAAAACATTCGGTTTGAAATGTATGCTTTAAGGTTTTGTTAGGTTAATGACGGATGCTTTCTGAATTCTGTAAAAGAAGACTGCTGACAACTTAGTAGCGCTTCTTTTGTACAGCATATTAATGTACTTATTTTAGTGTAAAAATGCACTCCATGTACTTCCCAATTCAAGGTGCTTCAGAATCTGAAAACTTCCTTTTTATGTATAAATCTCGTCTTCGGGGGTTGATAGGATACAGGCTTTACAGATGCTTCGACAAAACAAGTTGAATAAGAGAGCAACTAAGTGAAAAAAAAAGCCGCACAGAGCCTCCGACATATGTAACTGTCGAAGAAGTTAGAAACGAAGTCAAATACTCCAAAAAATTAGAAGTGATTTTGCCGGAGAGGGTATCTGAATTCTAGGAAAAAATGAGAGATTTTGGCTACTGATGGCTCATGACTCTGAACTTGAGGGTACCACAATGGGTCAACACTGACACCTAATCTAACCTAAGAGGGGCAAAACCGAAGACTACATACAAGAAAGATGCTCATCACTAGTATCCGAGGAGTTCCCAATCAAAGTCGGTGTACCACAGGGAAGCGTCCTTAGTGCTTTGCTATTTATTTCCTATTTGGAGGAAAAGTGACGGCGCCAACAGTGCATCACTTAGGCTCACTTGGCCATTCAGCATGTATGCATGTAAGCCATCATGTAGACCTAGAGACTTCAAAGCTTGGACATAATTTTGTTTTTAATTATTCAGTTGCTTTTAATGCTCACCCATTGCCTTAAATCGTATTTCATGTTATAAAAGCTCAAATTACCTCGTCCATCGTTACTAAGGCTAATAAAATCTACTGAGTTATGTATTACTCAGCCGAAAGAATTTCTCTGCACTTCCAAGCATTCCATTTAAGATTTATCTTTTGCTTAGAAAAAATAAGTAAAGATATCAAGAGAAAAAAAAAAGTAAACAATTTTTTATTTATTTACCACACAATAAAATATTATTCACTCTTTACTTAGTTTTACTTGATTTTTTTTTTTTTTTTTGCTTCAGTTTCCCGCAGAGTTAATCACATGAGTAATGCAAAATAATTAAAAGCTGCTAATAAAGACATACACACATGATATACACACGCAGATGATAAAATCTAAAAAGCGAAATCCAATGAAATCTCTTTACAAATCCGTAGATACTCTATTAAGACGATTAAATGCAATTATGGCTCTGGGCCTCTTCTCGTCTCTAAGAGTATCTATATGTATGTAAGTACTTACGTGCCTTGTTGGAATTCACAATACAGTCGCTGTCGCAATTATTATAGAAGATAAGTATTCTATTCTATGTCTGAGAGTGAGTCTCTTCTACATTCGATTATGACAAAGTGGATTTTCTGTACAAACGTTTCTGGAATAAATCGGACTATAATAGCCTCAGACGACGCACGGCGCAAAAAAAAAGAAGACATAAAAGCCAGTTTGAAGAAAGTTTCAAATACATAAATGCGGTTCTGAAATTGAGTTGACTTCGCCTTAATTGGCATGAAGAAGGCCTTGCTGGTGGAGTTTTTGTTATTTTATTTAATGAGATGTTGTTTGAAATGGAAGCGATAGATGAAAACAAGTTTATTCTCTAAAGAAAAAACTCAATTTCGAGTGACTTTTGTCAGTAAATTTGCTATCGGTGTTTACTCTTTTTTCATTTCCATAAGTTCATTTGCTAAATACGTAACCTTTTTAAGTTTATCTTCAAAAAATAGGTGCATAAAATATCTAAGTTCTAAGAAATTATTTTTATAAGATAGGTAGTTATAAGGAATAATGTAGTTTGTTTGTTTGAGACAAAGATTGTGAAATGCGGTCAGACTTTGACTCATAGTCAGTTTACTTAATTACTTCAATTGAACTTTAACCAAAAGCTATGTTTATCAAAATTGTTTAACCCATGTGCTCCCAATTTTCGCGCACCGTGTAGATTAAATTGTTCTACATAGAGGCATTCTTTAGCTGAATGACAGATTTAAATTGGAATGAGCTATTCTTCTAGCCAGTAATGCTGCTAGGCGACTTTAGTCACTACACCCACTGACCCTTTTTAATCTCCATTTGTCTTCATATCATATAAGCTTTGATACAGCACTCATTCACAACAAAAAGGAAATCGATTCGTTACTAAAGATTCCTTCACAGCTCAGCGAACTGCGAATACGAATGGACAAATATTAGCTAATTTTCACAGCAACTTTTCTATCGAGTCGCAGCAATCAGAAAATGCCAGTTGTCATTTATCAAAGAAAAATTTAAAAGAATTATGAGGTTAAACGCTTGCGAATTTGGATTGCGTTTCACATCTTTGGAATGTGAATAAAATTGGACAGTTCGCAAAAAGCCTTTAAGCCCGATTCGCAATACAGCTTTGTCTGCTTCGGTGGGTTCGAGAGCTAAATCTTAAAAGAGATTCAGAAGGAATTTTTGCCACAAGCTTCGAAAAAATGAAAGACCCAAATGACATGTTCCGCCAAAGATAAAGCAATTGCCAAATTATATTTAATTAAATAAACAAAAATGTAAAATGGACTTACGTTTTTTTTTTCAAATTTGAATTCAAACAAATTCTCACAAACTTCAAAGCGAAACAAAAGTTCAATTGTTTTGATTTCTGCTTCGCTCTGAGTAATGTTCTTACGTGTATTTACGAGTCTCTTACGTTTGTCAACCGAAAGCAACGCACTCAAAGCTTGATTGTGATGGGATACACGCAGATCCTATGTTCCAATCTCAGCTTTCTGTCAAAGTTCTCAACGCGAAGCAGACAAAGCGGTGTTGTGAATCGGGCATTAGTTATTCGGAAAAAATCAGCGAATTGCTAAATTATTTGCAAAAATAAATTCAAATTTTTGATATTGATCGATAGATGAATTAACTTTAATTGTCAAATATTTGCCTTTTAATGTGTTAAAAATGGTTTGACAGCTGAACTATGAATGTACCTCAATACCATTATATTAAAAGAAATGTCATTAAATATCTTGTTGTCTTAATAAGCTTGGCTATATAAGTTTTGCTACAGGCAAAAATGTACTTTTTTTTTCGAAAGATGAGGATAAATACTGTATTTTTGTTGTGATAATTGATATAACGGATTATTCTTTGCACTGAAATGTAAAGTTAGCTGCCTCAAATGTAAATATGTAGATGTAAGGCGTCGAACACTAACCTGAGGTTCTTCTTACACACTTACTAAGTAAGAATAGACCTTGACTACCGGGTACTCTATTTAATACTTTCTTGTGACTATAATGGGAGTAAAGTCCATTTCACACCCACTAAACTTTCCGCCTATTGATTAAAACCGACATTAAGATTTCTAGAATCAAAAACCCCTCGCATCTCTACAACATAATGTTAGCGGTCAAAATAAATTACCAATAAAATTGATAATGCATGTTAATGATTTAATTTTACATGCATCTGAGAGTGTTTAATAGATTTTCACAAATAAAATTCAATTCAGTCCATAAAGTGTAGTCTTATCTTCTTAAGACACGCTGTATTTATAACTTGAACTCTGGGCGCCATAAATTGTTCGTCTACAAAGTAAAGTTTCTTTGGATTTCTTTCCTAAAAAAAAAAAAACCAAGGAAACACTTCTCCTATCGATTGAAGCAAGTGCAGTCTATACGCAGTCAATGCATCTCGTCTGACTTTAGGTCAACTACACTGCATTTACATCAAAGGAAAAATAAAACATAGCTACTTCTTCATTTCTATCAATAATTATAGCAATCCCAATGCGTTCTTTTAATCTTGCCACTACTACAAAAGGATTACTTCTTACTTTAATCGAAGTAGCAGCTACACAAGTGATTGATAGTTGTTACTCTGAAAGTAAGTTATCATATCATATTTTATACGTCAAAGTGAGGTCAATGGAAGCAGAAGGAGGTTCTGGTCAGAAACACAGAAAACAAGTAAAAAGAAAAGAAATCGTATCTTTGTTTGTCTTATCAACAAGAGAACTTATTATAGTGTTATTTCTCCTACACATAGTGAAAGTTAAATCAGGAAATTGACAAACTACATAATGAAGTAGAGCACAATGTGCGTCATTTTTATTAGATTAGTTGAGGTTTAAGGAATTTTAATGCATAAATAGGCCATTGATTTAAACGATTTCTTTAATTTATTTTTAACTCAATAATACTGTGCACTAACTCTTTTTAACGTTAAACTTATTTTGCAAGCTAAGAACGTACATATATAAATATTTCTTAATTGTAGAGGCTATTTTTTATCTAATCGCAATTAAAAGTAATTTCTATAGGAGGTAGTTCAAATATAAGTTCACATATTTTTTACTAAAATTTGTCATTTACTCGTACATTTTTTTTATTCTCAATGCTTTTTCAATTATGTAATTCATTAGTACTTGAGGGAAAAATGTCCTTTGTGACATTTCAATTAAAGAAAATGGGGTGAATACTTCCGTTTTTAATATGGCCAGTTATTCGTACTACACATTATCTGTGTTTAAAACTTTGTTTCCTATTGAGCGCGTTACCTATACTTTGCTTACCAAGATGCTAGAATACTTTTGCACCAGGATGACAGATTTGTTGCCAATGAGTCTAGCGGCCTCTAGGACACAATCCGTCATCCTGATGCAAAAGTATTCTAGCAGCTAGTTTAGAGAAGTGTTAGCCAAATTTAAGTCAAACTAGTACTTTCAAAAAATTAAGCATAATCCCATTGTGCTTATGCCCTACCTATACGACAACATTGTCGTAGGGAGCGATTTCTCATCTATGGTTTTATTTTGATCTTATAAAGCTGCAATTAAATTATGAGGTGTAAGTTTTATGCGACTAGAGCTCTAAAGGTTATTTACAGATCAACGCCCTCGAATATGAACGAGCGAATGTGCGTAAGCTTTGACGTTTCATTCACAGCAACTATGTATCTATTCACTGGAATCCGCAAATGTCATTTTTCATTTACTAAAGAAAAAATAATTGTGAGGTTAAGTTCTTACGAGTTTAAATGTGTTGAAAATAGTTTGTTCGCGGTTCGCCCATTCGCTGGTCGCTGAGCTGTGAATGTACCTTAATACGTCAACCTTCTCAGAACTAGAATCCTGAATTCCTCTTCTCCGTGAAAATTACAACAAGTATGCGCTTGGAAACCATTTTACAAACAGCAAGGTTAAATTTAAAAAAAAAGTAATCTATATTACCTAATCGACTTCAAGTCTCAATAACCATGGAAAAGCTTTAAACACAAAATGACAGTATTCGTTAGCGATACCAAATTGAATAGAACCAAAAAGAAAGCACTCATACAATTCGTCTAGAAACCGAGATAGATAAGATAAGTACGATATTTAATTTTGCCAAGTGATAAGAAGCCTTTATTTGCCGGTATTTTCCAACTACACACTCACCTCAAACATACGTGTTCCAAAACGATAAGCGCACAGTGATAACATTAAACAAAAAAAGTTCAGAGATTCGCTAAAGCAACAGTCTATCCAACAATTTAGGCTAATTTGGCACAGTTTTCGTACAACACTCATCATATAATAGTGTGAGTGCGCATATTAGCAGGAAATTGTTGTTCATTTTAATTAAATTATACTAGCTATATGTACAGACAACTTGCATAAGAGGCCAATCATTTATTTGAATTGTTAATTATTGGCATACTCGCTTTAGTCGGAGTTTTTGTTGTTTGCTCTATGACAGTTTGAATGCCAAGGTGACAAATTAGTAAGAGTGCCGTAAAAAAAAGTGACATTTGGAACATAGTATGTGTTGATTTTATTATGCTCATGCGATTGTGTGCACAGGCATTCTAGACTACTTTTATAGCTTTATGAACGTTTTAATTAATGATATTTGGTATTGACTGTTAATTGAAATAAAGTTGACTTCATGTTAGTGTTACCTTAGTCTAAAAATGGCTGCTGTGAATTTATTATTCGTTTATTGACACCTACACTTTACTTGCAATGAGATATATTTGTCGGTGATTATACTGTATTGCCAGTGAGTATGGGTTAACAATCTTTAGAAGGCTAAACGTATAAATAGTTATCATATCATGAATGTGATTTTAACATCTTTTTTTGGTTACTTGAATCAATCTAATCGAGTATAATGAGGTGAAGAATTTAAAATATTTGTTTTATTATGACATTCAAATAAGTCGTGAAGGATATCATGTTCATGTTTACGATGCATGTAATAAAGTTTAAGTCTGCAAAGTGACATTCCATTTGACAGGTAATGTCATTAACTTTGTCTTGCTTTATGCGTTAATAATTGTGGGTACATAAAAAAACTGATTTTTGATCTAAACTTAAAACTCAAACGACTGTTTTCATCTTTAAAGTTTTATGTGACAATGTTAATTTTACACTCATCTTTGCATTATTTGGCGCTGTTGCCAGTGATTCATTATAAATATAACGATATCGCAAAGAACTGCTTAGTAAATAGATTCAATATAAGGTCTTACCACTTATTGAATCAGGTGTTTGCAAATGAGTCTTGACAATCATACTTGATTACCTAATAAAGTCGAAATTTTTTTGTAGTTGTTGACTGCATTTGGAATACACTTCTTGAACTATTATGGAAGAGAATCTGTACTGTTAGACTATAACGGCTTATGGCTCGATTAGATCTGTCACTGCCAAAATTTGACAGTCAGCTGGCGAGAGCACTGATATACTTTTAATTATTATGTATGTCAATAAATATTCAATTAGTTCGGCGTAATGCCTAAAACACATAAGCAGAAATTCTGCTTGCAGTGTTGCTAAAAGTACTGCATACGAATATATAGAGTTATGGATTCGGGTGTTGATACCAATATACCAGGCGGTGTTTAAGTTCAACATTACAAACTTCTTTAACGTTGTCAGAAACTAGCAGCATTTAAAAAATTTTCGAAAAATTAAGCATTAAATAAACAGAATAATTTATTTTTTTGCATATCACAGTGACGTAGTAACGTAGAACGCTGTTTTTCGGAATAATAATAATTTATAGACGCTTTACCAGACTTAATCTTTCCACGATAAAATGACAAAAAAAGAAGAAACATATCAAAACAGATAAACAATCCATGGACAAAAAAGTATCTTCAAATGAACCAGCGCTTACTTCAACATTCAAATACGATATCATCGGACTTGTTAGCAGATCTTTACTAAAAAATTTGAACATCGAAATATTTAATTATTATAAGTACAACATTAGAATCCATGGAATTATTCTTAGCTACCTAAAAGGTATTTGTTTAAATCTTAAATCTGACAAAAATAGTAAAGGTAACATTACCGGAAGTTTCTACATTTCTTTAAATACATGTCATCTCTTTAAGATACGCAATCGTATAAATCATCTGAAATTCCTTGCAGAAGACTCTCTTATAAATGTCATTATAAGTAAACAATTAAATCATAATAAACCAAGAAGTCGCTTTGCGCACTCATTCATAACTCAACGATTTCCGGTTGCGTTAAAAAAAAAAACTCTTGCAAAATATTTACACACAACACAAGATAAAGCGAATGATATATGGAAAAACTCACATAACTCCTTAGCTCCATATGTTAATGGTTGTTGATCTTTTCGGCTTCTTTTTTTCATTTCTATAATTTTTTTTATACGTACACTCCCTCGGGAAACACCCAAAAGAAGATAAAAGTTATCATGAGAAGTCCTGAAGTGATTATCCACACAGTGATTCCCCCGGCTTATCGGGAAAAATTTACTAAAATTAGTGGCTGTGCCTTTTTTTTCCACAAGATTTGCATTCTTATGTTGCAATGACAAAATCGGCACACAAAAAATATGCAAATACTTTGCATAAAATGGGAGTGTTCTCAAGATAATTTGTGTATTAATTTTCCTATATCAAGATATGACACATGAACTGCTGTCAGTCAAAAGATCATTGGTGACTTAATAGTTTGATTGTTTCCATGTCAGCGAAAAAAGATAATTAGAACCATTTAAACTGGTTATAAGGGTGCGTAAAGTTGAAATTAAAGACTTTTACCAGATGTCATTTCTCATTTGACAGTGACACTTAACCCTATTGTCGTGCTTAAGATTGATATTAAATATCTTAATAAACTCAATGGCGCTTCAATTGTAAGTCGGTAGGAAGTGTAGATGCCGATAATGTTGCTTTACTAATTTAATATTCATGTAACTGTGTAACACATGCAATAGGTTAACCAATGCATCAATTGGGGTTAATTAACGCATTAGCTGTGCCATGGTTTTGTCATGTTGTTTTCTTTTAGCTCTAAATTGTACTTAAGTGTCGCTTTGAGTTTTGTGTTTGGGATTAGGCAAACACGACATGAGGATTTTTAATGTTGCGGGGTCTTTTTGGTTTTAAGAAACTGAACGTTGAACATTTATAAGGTTCCAGTATTTAAAATTACCGTTAGCTTTAAATTTATTTACTTCAAAACCATTCTTTTTGTAGAAACATAACTAATTATTTGCTTTTCCTATCTTTTGCAGAATTTTTAGAAGAACCTTATAAAACACACATCATAAATAATGGCGTCACTTAGACCGTTAAAGATCACCATAGTCGGCGATGGTATGGTAGGAAAGACCTGCCTCCTAATCACATACACTCAAAATGAATTCCCCGATGAATACATCCCAACTGTATTCGATAACCACGCATGTAACATAGTTGTTGATGATAAGGACTATAATTTAACCCTTTGGGATACTGCCGGACAAGAAGACTATGAAAGACTGAGGCCTCTTAGCTATCCAAATGTAAGTTGAAAAGAATTACATTCTCGATATTTCATTAATAAATATTTTTTGTATGTTCTCATTTTAGACTGACTGCTTCCTTTTGTGCTACTCAATTAGCAGCCGTACATCATTTGAAAATATTAAAAGCAAATGGTGGCCGGAAATTCGTCATTTTTCCAATAACGTTCCCGTTGTACTAGTTGGTACAAAATTAGATTTGAGAATACCCCATTCAGAGAAATTCGTTACACAAAGTGAAGGCCGCAGGCTAAGAAAGGAAATTCACGCCCATTCACTTGTAGAATGTTCAGCAAAGAAAAAGTCCAATCTTAGTGCCGTTTTTGAAGATGCCGTCCGAGCCGTCGAAAAGAAACCCAGACACAGGCCAAGGCAATGCACAATACTATAAAAAAAAACAAGAACTTTAAAAAATGTATTTTGAATATATTCTTCCATTAAATTCTTTGTACTATCTTTTCTTTATAATTAAATTTAGTTAGTTAAGCAATTAATTTTGAAGAGATCAAGTCCTAATTATTATTGTTATTTATTATTATTATTCTTTGTTGTTCAGTTTAATTTAAAAAAAAAGAAGAATAAATTAAATAAATTTTTGTATTTGGCTGCCATAATGTGTTAAGCAAAAGGCCAATGTATGATTAGAAAAAAATTGTTTTCTTAAGTTTTTACAATTGGAAATTGTTTTAACATTATAGTTGAATGATTAATATTTTATTGTGAGTAAGAACATACCAAAGTGAAGAAGAAAAACACAATAAATAAATTCCAAAAACAAGTAATACATACATTCGATGATAAGTAAGAGAAGTTTATAGCTCGTAATTAAGTGGAAATATTTAATAAAAATATCAAAATGATTGTGAAGAAATCAATAATTACTTTTTTGTATATTACTAGTCATAAATAAAATCAATAAAATTTCAAAACGAAACCTTCCAGAGAATTGTAATAATATATGTGAACGTTTGGGAACACCCAGGGAACGTAATATGTTTAGTTTTAAAGCAGCTGGTGTAAGACTTATTATCCTGCCATAGTATGCTGCAAGGTAAGTAAGAAGAAATCAGCCTTATTGCCGTTGTCGTCCACTACTATTTAAAAAAAACGACGCGACTAACGATTTTTGTCGAGGCGGTGATGTCCAAAAGTCTTCTAAAATGATTTAACTAAATACAAATCGTCGTCAGAACAAAGTTTTGAATATTAAATAGCATTTCTTTATCAAAACCAGGGAAAATGTACTTTGGATAAAAACATAAACGAATATTTCCTGTATTGACAACCAGGCAATTGTAAAGGCTTTGAAGCTATGGCTAGGCCTGAAGGAGAAAATATTTACTGCAGAGCTGTGTCATTCGTTCAAATTCAAAAACCGAATCGTTCGTTGTGAGACAAGTATTGATTTTGTCATTAATTGTGGTTGTGTGAATGATCGAATCAATTATGATTGACGCTGCTAAGTCCAACGATACAACAGCTATTGGAAGAGTCACCCTCTCTTCGAGTTTCTAATACAGCTGCTACATTTTTTTTTACAATATTTCAAGGTGAAGTAACTATTGGTTCACGTTTGGGTTTTTGAAAAGCCCAAAATGAACAACAGGAACTACTTGGGATATGTGTCTAGCCGCAGAAACGCAGAATTTTGACATTAGCTTCCGACTGTTTCCGACATACAGTTCAGCCTTTAGACACGCGAGTACTCATAATGACTTTTCGTTCAGTTTCGTCGAGCTTATATTCACTTTGGGCTACTTACGTAGAGAGGGATTTCATTTGGACATTGCGTATGGAGCGCTGAGGTTCACTTTAAGAGTGTGAGAGCCAAACAAAAACGATATGACATACGGTCACGTTTCCTTAATGAAATTATAGCTGCGAGCAGAATTTTTACTAAATTATGATATTAATTAACGTTTTACAATAAAGAAGAGTAAACGAATACCAAAAACCTCAATAGCTATTTTTTACGAAATTTTACGAAAAGCTGTGTGAGTACCGAGAATTTCCGTATTTTTTCACAGAAGAGAGCGCTCAGATTCTAAAAAATTCCTCCTTGCTACGAATTTGAATGCAAGACTTTTCTTTAGGTTTTCTTGGAAAAAAATGTCAAATCAGTGCATTTCCTTCTTTTACTTATTCAACCCGTCAGGGTACTTTTTCGTAATGTCTGATAGTACTATACCCTCAACCCACAGAATTTGAAAACCTTGACGGACCTTGTTATTTATTTTATTACACATGAGAAGAAAATATAGCTTAATTTATTTATTTCCGTTTTTATAACATTTTAAAAATGCATGTCCGCCCTTTAATTGGTTTTTCAAATGTAAACGCGCTTTATATTCAGCAATCTAGTACATTTTTAAACATACTTGCACGTCCACCCAAAAACATAAATGATTTTCCGCTGTCATCTGTCTAGACAGAAGAAAAATAGAAAACATTTCATTACTGTCAGAGAATGGCGTCCGAGAAGGAGAAAAGTGAGAAAACTAAAATAAATAATCAAGTTAAACACGTCCCCAAGGATGCCCAAGTGGTAATGTCCATTCTGAAGGAGCTCAACGTGACCGACTACGAGCCTCGAGTCATAAATCAGCTCCTTGAGTTTACCTACCGTAAGTACAGGAGATTTCTCATAAATACTGAGTTTTCACAACTTATTTCTGTTTCAGGATACGTAACATGCATTTTGGATGATGCCAAGGTTTTCGCTAATCATGCCCGCAAAAAAACCATCGATTTGGACGACGTTAAGCTGGCGTCCGAAGTCGTCCTGGACAAAGCGTTCACCTGTCCACCACCACGTCATGTAAGTTGAAAGGAATGAAACCTAGAAGTGTCTCAGTTATTAAATGTCTACTTTAGGTCCTTGCCAAGCTAGCAGAAGTCCGAAATTCAATGCCCTTGCCACCGATTAAGCCACACTGTGGATTGCGTCTTCCCCCCGATCGTTATTGCCTATCCGCTTGCAATTACAAGCTCCGCGCTGCTAGTCAACCCAGAAAGATGACTAAATCTGCTCTTGAATCACGTTCCACCATAAAAACTCAGATAAAATCCAGCTCTGGAGGTGGTGGAAAACGACAGTCAGCTATGACACCCAAATCTCAGGTTGTGACCATCCCCAAGCCAGTATTCAAGTTCACAACAACGGCAAAGACCGTTCCCGTAGACAAGACGGCTGCTGCAAACAATGAATCCCCGGCACCGTCAAATGATATCAAAATGGAGGTCGATTCGGAAGCAAACACAAATGCAAGTGCAATCGGCAGCATTGGCGGTGGAGTCAAGCGAGAGCGCGAAGAAGATGACTTCGAAGTTGTTACATAGAAGCTGTATAAAAATATTGGCGATTGCAGCGAAGAACCTTTTTTATTTTTATTACCAAACCTTTTCATTTCACGCTTAGTTGTAATACTTTATTAAATTTAATAAAAAATAGTATAACAAACATAAATAAGATCCTTTTGTACCAAAGTAACTGATATACTTAACCTTGTACTGTATTGGTTCCTTGATTATTGAAATAAGTTTGATTTGGGGAGAAAACTCTGAAGCGCATTGTAAATATTGTGCGTAGATTACGGGTTTGAAGATTTCTACCGAATTTGTTGGAGAGTGTATGGCAGTGAATCAGCTCCACACAATCCTTTTGAATAAGGTTTTCATCCTTTGTCCCCAAGTCTATAAAGCAGTATATACACTAGCCCCGAAATAGATGTCACAGTACATGCTCACCTTCTTCTGGATACCAAATCAGGATGATCTGCCGAAGGATAGTCAAGTCGACGCTCTACTTCGGTAACATTTCAAGCGGTCAAGATCATACGTTAAGTAGCTTACCCACACTGACATGGCAAAGCTAGTTCCAACTCTTGCTCGATAAATAAAACTACTCTCTTAGATTATATAGAACAATAGGAATATGTATATTAGAAAAGAGTTGAACACAGATTCTTTCATTTTTCCAGAGCAATAATAGCGGTGCATCCCAAATCCATAATTTGAAGATACTCAGATCCGCCATCCTGTAAGCGATACGAAGTCTCGCCCAGTTTATCGCATATGATAGCTTTTTGCTTGTTGGACAGGTCTTTTGATCTTATAACATGATCATTTAATTGTTCCATCATCTGGCCCACACTGTAAGCTTCATATGTGATATTCTTTACGAAATCTTCCAACTTCGCGTAGTTGCCTGATCGACAGACGGTTAAAAAGTCTTTTAAATACTTCTCGGGAATGATTCCAGAGATTTCAAGGAGGTCATCTGTAGTTATTGATGTATTGCCGCCCTTGAGACGGTAGCAGGACTGGAGTGTGGTGATGGCGCGACGCATGTCGCCGCCGGATATGTCTACGATTGACTTGTAGGCCGCTTCATCGATTTGGACTCCTTCGAGTGAGCAAATATGTCTAAGGCGTTCGATGATCTAAGGAACATATATAATATAGTCAAGATAAAAAGAAAAACAAAAACAGAACAACTTACTTGCTGTTCCCCAAGAGATTTGAAGCGGAACTTGGTGCATCTGGAAGTGATTGGATCGATGATCCTTGACACATAGTTGCAAACCAAGCAGAACCGTGTGCTGCGGCTCTCCTTCTCCATTGTGCGACGCAGTGCAGCCTGTGCCGCATGGGTCATTGAATCCGCTTCATCCAGAATTATGATTTTAAAAGGAGGACACGGCTTTCCATCTGGCCGCACAGCGCTAGCTGTTAACTGTGCAAAGTTCTTGATCTTCGTCCGGACAACGTTAATTCCTCGCTCATCGGATGCATTGAGCTCGAGGATTCGTTCTTTGAACATGTCACCAAAGATTTGGCGTGCTGCAGCGAGGATTGTACTTGTTTTGCCTGTTCCCGGTGGCCCATAGAGCAGCATATTGGGTAAATCGGCACCTTCCACGCATTTCTGGAGAACGGCAACCACTTCAGCTTGTTCCACTACTTCATCGACACGCTTTGGGCGGCTAATTAAAGACCATCTTTAGATTATTAGACACCACTACAGTCGATTTCTTACTATTTCTCAACCCAAGGAGCGGGTGCTTTGCGCTTTTCCACTGTCTGCCCAGAGCCATTTGATGTGCTGGCAACGCTCTTATCTGTTGTCGACCTATCGAGGGTGGTTGTTTTGCCTGTTTTTAGGAATGCTTGCATTTCACAAGCTTTTACTTAAGTCTAAATAAATTAAACAAAAAATGTAAAAAAATGTACACGGCACTTAAGCGCCTTTTTGCAGCGTTTCGAAATTTTGACAGATAGCATAACAGACGGCAGTGGACAGGCTAAAAATTGGTATAGTTCAGTGGGGCAAAAGGAAATACCGGAAATTAAAATATATCCGCCAGGTCGAAATTTAAATTTTCGGTTGGTATAATAATGGGAAATTGAAAGTGTAATAAAATTACAATTGCTTGAATATACGTAACTAGTAGAGCTGTGTCATTCGTGATTGATTCGATCGACCCGTTCACAGTTTGAACAACACATCAGTAGAACGTAGAACAACGCAACGTCTGCTTTTTTCCCACATTTGCTGTCATTTGGTGAAGGTCCATTATTCTGCCAGGCAGTAGTCAAAAAAGGTCACCAAATTATGTCATCCTATCAGAGAAGAATGAACGAGTTCTAACTGATTACCATTCATCAGATACTGACATTACTGACATAGATGCTGAACGATGTGCAGTCGTGTAATTCTGCATTACACCTATTTCTTACATGGAATTAAAATGGGGAAAAAAACCAATTCCAAAATCGGGATTGTTTTTAAAAATTTCCCCAAAATGGCGAATTCGATAAAGAAAAATCTGGCATCACTGGGTAGCATAGACTTTGTTTTCATCTTGTCGTATTTTTGCCCAGAGTTTTCTGAAAACACGGCATGATGTCAAAATTTCCTATCTGTTATCTCCCTATCTTAGGCGGGCCATTCACCACACCAAATAACTGTGCAAGGAGCGTTTGCAAAGTGCCATTGTATTGTAAATGGTGGTGTTTGTACTGTTTGTGCAGTGAACTTTGTAAAAATCAAAACGATATTGATTTTTGCTCAAATTTTGCGATTTGCGCAGTTAATTTCTGTGGTGAATACACAAAATTGCACAATCGCTCAGTTCTCTGAAATTTTTGGCGAGTGCACTTCGACAGGGAATTGAATGGCTTCTGACGGCTGTGTGTTAAAAACACGGAGTACAGCAATAGAATTATGAAAAATCAGGTATATGAGCTAATATTATAGTCCACATGTAGAACCACTTGTTGAACGTTATTTGGAAATAGAAACATCTTTACACTTAGCGAGATGAACCAAAGAGGTTGAGACACCCTTGGTATGTAAATAGTTTCTCTTATTAATAAAGTTGTCAACGGCTTTTATCACAAAGGCAAAATGGTAATCAAATACATGGCAACTGATGAACTAAGTACCATCTGAGTATACATATAATTATACTTCTTTTAAAATATCAAATATATAATTTTATAACGTCTTAAGCTCCTAAATTTTGTTAGTTCGATTTGTGTTTTTTTTTTTTTTAATTTAGCAAAAGTCATATCGTAAGATCGCACGCCCTTCAAGATCTGTGATATTCGAGGGCTATGAAGAACAGACAAGTTTATAGTACAGCAACAGCAACTTTGACAACCGAAGTACATTTTTAGAACCAATGCTTTTCAATGGAAGAGCACACAACAAGAGTAACTTAATCGTTAGACCTAAAGGGCCAACCATAATCAATATTGGGAAGCATAAGCTAATGTCATAACTGACCGAAATTCTTCCCTATGTTCTGTCAACTACAACCGCTGACTTTCCTGTCCCGCATAGTTTCCTGTCAAAACAGTCTACAATTGTTTTCTTTGTCGTTGTTGGTGTCCACTTTTTATTTTTCGCATAAAAAATGGATAGTTGCAGAAATTTTATAAAACGAGAATGAAAGCAGTAATCATTCGAACATTTTCAATTATAAAATATAAGCAAATATGAGAGATATCATTAATGTAAATGTAAACAATGAGCTCATAAAATTGTGTGTTTTCCTTGGTCTACATATGCGTGCATATGCAGCCAAATGTTGATTATGTTTCTCACTTAAGTCCTAAATCGGCTATTGAAGTAGCTGTTGCTGTAACCGTACTCAGTTTGTTCTGTTGCATGGAAAGACACGTTGTATTTTGTTGTCGTTGCTGTGTGTAATGTGTTTCAAACTACAGTTTTGTCTCTGCTGTTGAAGTTACTGTTGGCTGTTGCTGCCTATTCAACTCGGCAACAAGCGAATGAATGCAAACAATTGTCAATTTTACCATTAAGCTTAATTTATTTGTAATAAGTTGTACTTTACATATTTCTGCTAACATTTTCGCGAGAATAAGCGAATGTTTTGTCAAATTTTATTCACATTCAACAGATTTGGAACGCTGTCCACATTCGCACGACCTCACAATATTTTTTTCTCTGATAAATGAAATATGAAATTCGTAGATTATGGAAGAAGTAGCTGTAAGTGGAACGTCAAAATTTGCGAATATTCGCTCATTCGTATTCGTAGGTGACTGAACTGTAAATGAACCTTTAATAAGATGTATTTTGCATATACTCAAAGTTGATACAGAAAGTCTACTACAACTTTTCATCGCCACTGTGTACATTCTTATTTTGTGCAATGTCTTGAAAACTTAGTAAGTTAGTAAGTTATCACATGGTACCACTCAATTAAGTTTTCAATGCCACTCTATACCTCAACTCAACAACTCTTCGTACACAAGTTCAAGTACTCACTCTCAGAGATGCAACATTGAGCTTTCAATGTAAAAGTGTTGTCTTCCACCAAAACAAACTCAAAGCGCAAGTGCCTCGCATTTCTGACTCAAAACTCAACTCATACAACTCGTGTTTTTTCAATTAGCCCTCACGGCCACAACAATTAATTCGGCTCATTTCTATACAACTCACAGACGTTTTATAAATCTCAAATTGACTCCTCACCGCATTCGTCACCACCCCCCTATTCATCTTGAAATACAACAAAAGTTTTCACGATTTTCCAGCTTTTCATGGGGTGCTTTCTACTCTCGTCTCGGGTTTTATTCGAAGCCTGGAGATATTAGGTCAACAGTTTCGTTTTCGCACACGGTCGAGGTTGTACTGCAATAGCGTAGCCAGAACGGATCAATAGAATTTAATTTCAGAATCATTTTACTTATTCAAAACCGTAGAAATCCGTCTTATTGAATTTGCCAACAGCTGCCAGCAAGTGTTTAAAACAAAAAGTGCTAATCAAGGTTAGTGACCGCCTCAGATGACCGCTAGATTTGTATGAGTATATTTTTCGAATTACTCCTGTTGTATCTTCAAGATTGATTTAATCGAAATTGCGTTGGAAATTTATCGATATTCTTTTGCTTGAATAATTAAATTTTGTTTGTTTTATGTGCTGTGAATGATGTAATTCTCATATAAACAAGGGAATCGTTGTGTGCCTGTGGCTGCCTACTTAAGCTTATAAAAATAGACTCTTTAGAGAAAAATAAAAATATACCACAAGATATAAGGAAAAAAAGTTTTTTAATCGTTCGTCTGTGTATCAGTTGAAAGTTTTGTTTTCTTGGAATAAAATTTTCTGTTAATAATGCTCTTCTCTGTCAAGGTCGGCGCTGGAAGTTCTTTTGTAATATTTCGACCGTGAATGTTCCGGTTGATAGTGATGTGTGAAACTTATTCATGACGTGTACAGTTCTGAAGATGATTTAGCTTTGAGAGTGTTAAGATTGTTTTTTTTTTTTTGTTTGTGTGTTAATTATTCATGGAAATAATAAAGTTGCTAGTGGATTTTGTGTATGAATGTGCTGGCGAAAGTAGTATGATGTGGGGTAACTATAAATAATAAAAGAACCAATATAAAGCCCTTATTTAAGGGTAGCCTGATGAGTATGTAAGTTGTTTTGAAGGCTGCCAGGTAGAATTTACTTTGGAACACGTAATTGACCTTCCGCCCGACGAGTAATTTATCTTCTTGACACACCTTATAACTTTAGGGCAGTATGCAGTAATGTGTGTAATAAGATTATTATTTTATTTTCTGCAAAATGGGGATGGGAACTTGCTTGTGGGTGTTTAACGTTACGAAGAAGATTTACTATGTATATCACGGTATAACTTTATAATGACGTGACAAGTTAATTGTGATTTTTTTGAAGCTTTTTTTATTATCTAGGTGGGGGCAAAAGAAATGCCTTCAAAATGTTGTTTTGATTTGGGTATTAAAGGATGAATCAATAACAATCAATACTACATATGTCATTAAATATAATCTAGACAAAACTCCAGTGTTCGTCTATAAATGTTCTTACAACTCTTGAGCTAATTGTCCGCCTCGTTTGTTCATTAGGTTCAGAGTAGGGCTTAGAATCACTTATTGGCCCAGTGATACGCTAACTTTTTCAAAGAACTCACTTGTTTTGTTATCTCGAACAATTTATTTTGAAAAACAAAGATATTTATTTATGCATACACAAATTTTGTATAATAACACCTTCTTTTTGGGGGCGTTTTTAATAAAATTGTTTTTATCCATATCCTTAAAAATACCTACATATGTATATCTCTTCAGCAAAAATACAGTATCTCTTGTAAATATTCAAATTTCGCCCACTGAAATGCCCAGTTTTTTAAGTAATTTAACATGAAATTTATCAAACAAAGGTATACATATTTGTATATGATCACGCCCACTTTCATAAAATATGTTCATTTTTACAGCATGCCTACGATGGCGAACGTAACTGAGTGTGTACCAGGACCAGTACTGTGGGACCAGTATGACATCTTTATCAGATTCATTAAATAAAATAAGGAAACAGTATGGAATTCTGAAATGATTTTGTACCGAGAGTACCGATGCTGTCTAATCCACCACATTAGACTCAATACCTTCGGTTATATACAGATTTCAGTAAAATAGGATTTTTTGGTAGTACCCTGTACTAGAGCTGTCGAAATAAATCGTCGTTTGGCAGTGTCCCTCTTAAACTTAAAAAAAATCAAAAACTATTTCTATTTTGACGTTTCAGCAAAAATAAATGGGACATACATTAGCTTTGTTCAGTGAATCTGTACTGCACAGTCCAGGACAGGAAATTACAGGTTTTTGCGTTCAAGGAGAACAAATATCGTCCAAAAGTGTTCCTTCTTTTTGTTCAACGAGTCTGTACGGCACAGTCCAGCACACTCTTTTCTGCACCTACTTTTGGGGTAGAACATATTCGTGAGAAGTGTTATAACGAAAATCATTTGCGATTTAATGCGTTTGACTGCTAATAAAACCAGTGAAAAATGCTACAATCCGCCTGGAGCGGATCGTATGATACCCTATCCCTATTTTATTTGGTCGTGTCAGTGGGCGGTGGAAAATGTATTCACAAAATTTTCTATTTTGCCCTATAAACTAATATTTTTACTCGAAAATTAATTTTTGAAGTAAACGCCCCTAAAAAGTGGGCGTGGCCATATGCAATGTATAGACGATTTGTAGATTAAGTGGATATCTACATATTTGCTCAAGTAAGTTTTTTTCGAGTTTCATATGAAAATAGTGAAAAAGGTGATTTTTTTTAAAAGTGGGCGTGTCAGTTAAAAATGTTTACACTTGTATTGCTTACTTTTTCAAAGACCTCGTATACAAAATTTAATTAACCTAGCTCAAAATTTAAGGCCCAAAAACTGACATACCGACGGACATGGCTTAGTCGACTCGGCTACTGATGCTGATTATTTATATATATACTTTGTTGGGTCTATCTTTAATATTTCTATATGTTACAAACTATGTGTCAAACTTAATATACCCTTAGGATAGGGTATAAAGAATGCTTTGGAATACGTCCTGACTCATTGACCAAGTTGTATGCTTTTCTGTTCTAATCTGTTCTGATAGTTTTCACAAACTTGTGCTGTTCTGTGCTGTGCTACTTTTTCAGTCACTGAACAAAGCTATTATGTGCAGTTTTGTGTGACTCTCTCGACAGCTAAAGTCTGCGACAATTTCGTAAATCTTGTGTATAATATGTGTTAATCGTAACCTGCAGAAAATATTAAGCTAAGGAAATACCACGACACATTACGTCATTTGCGTACTTTTTGTACTTAAGTTCGAAGATCGTCAAATCTCGAAGAGTAGGGGTAAAATTCTCTCAGAGATAACTAACACGACAAAAAAGTACTCAAACAGGTGGAAGAAGAAAATGTTGAAAAAACACTGATTTGACAAATTTGACAAACCATTCCTTCGCTGATGACAGTACCCTCAGTTTTACATATTCGTTAACTCACGTCCCTGCTCTTCGGCCGTAGAAGAGGAACGGCAACGTATGTTAAACTCATTAAATTCCGATCTTGACAGCATAATCAAATGGGGTTCTACAAACAGAGTGGAATTTAATGCATCCAAAACGCAATGCTGTTTCCTGTCACTCAAACGAAACCAAAACTCTCACTATCCATGAATGGTACTTGCATTGCAGAAACCGAAAAACTTGTTGTTCTCGGTATGTGTATCAATAACCCTCTCCGATGGAACGATCACATATTCGAGGTCGCCAAAAATGCAGCAAAATGTCTAGGATTCCTTAAGCCATGTAAGAAATTCTTTACCCCGTCTGAACTGGCTACAAAGCATATATCCGCCCAAAGCTGGAATACAAAGCCCACATCTGGTCAGGTGCACCTAAAACCGTTTTGCACCTACTAGACAGGATTCAAAAGCGTGTGTTAAAACTCATAGGTGATAGAGACATTGTAAACTCTCTCGGGAACGAAATGTCTCATTTCTTTCCTTATTTTATCGCTTTTTCCATAGCTCCAGCGCTCCAGCGAAATAACCAGTTGCATTCCACCCCTTCAAAATTTCACCCGCAATACACGTCACGCTTTGAATGCACATCAGTTTACCCTTAAGCCCAACTTCGGACGTATTGTCAAGTACAGAGATTCATTTATTAGCCGAACGACACGCATGTGGAATGAACCTGCTCTGTGTTCCCTCATCACTACAGCCTTCAAACATTTAAAGCCAACGTGCATATGTACCTCCTCTGTTGCTCTTCCCCCCTTTTGCCAAACGTCCGCGCCCTGAATCGTCAGTATATGGTATATATAATGGCGATAAAAAATAGTTTTTTGGTGAATGATTTCTACGACCACCACTGTAGAAAACACCTGCTCTTCCCATATTAAGGATATTTTCTTAATGTTTTCATTTTACAAAAGCTTTTGAGTGAATGTGTCTTTCTCGTTTTTGAGTACAAATCCATAGAAACTGATTCATCTCCGCGTTCCACTCGACTCATAGCTACTGAGCAAATTGCTGCTCCAACAAGAGTAGCTAGAGTAAATCCGCGATGCTGCCGTCATCATTGACACTCTGCATGATGTTTGTCTAACTTGGCTTTTCAATTCTTTTGCCAATCGTTTTAGTAAGCTTTCAACTCTCATCGACATCGGATTAAAGTGTCTTAACAGTGCTGGCAACTGTGTTCCTGACCATATGGTAAACGGTGGCTCTTCTATGTAAGCCGGCAAAATTGTATTACGTAGTAAAACTACATTCTAAACGTGTTATCTGTTACAAAACTAAGAAAAAAAAAATCGATCTGTTTCATATAACAGCCAAGACCAGTTGGAAGTATTTTTATTTTGTGTTTTTCTTTAAAATTTATGAAAAGTAAATAAAATCGCTGAATAAAACGAGTGTAAAAATAGAAAAGTGAAGATTTGAAGATTTTTTTTTTGTTGATACACAACTCGTGCATTCGCGTGTGAATATGAGGTGAGGTTAAATTAAATTAAATAAACTTTTTTTTTAATATTCACTATTTACATTGTTGTAAATAGATATAATTAAATTCAGAGTGTGTAAGGTCGTTGCTTTGCGTCAAGGTTATTGAGTAAAACTCGACTTTAGTGTAGTACTTGCCGGTATCGCATTGTTTTGCCATGACTATGAGTGAGTAGATTCGTAAACAATTATTGTAAGTCGTTTCATAGACTATTACTATTCTTTGTATTCAGGCGTGACATCATCTTTATTTGTTAGGTTTTCAAGAAGTGTTCGTTAATCACAATAGTCTCAACTCTTTTGTCTTTACTGTCAATGGAGAAAAACATCTTTTGAAGTCGAATCACGTATCTTTGATTTTCTTAAAATGGCAATAAGATTACATCATACATAAAATGTGGGACAGAAAAACAGGCATTGCGACAAATTAGTAGGTAGAGACTCGACCTTATTTTTTAATGAGCCTTTATAAAGTCCCTCCATCAGAAGGAATAGGATACGTGTTTTAAAATTGACGTGACTTGAAAGTATTTTCATGACAGATACTATCCGTGCCCTAGATTTTCAAATAATAGACTCCTGAACAGCAACATATAATAATCGTTCCTGAATGGCTGTTATTTTGAACAATTGCGCGGTTTAAATTGAACTATTCCTTTGGGAAGTTGATTACTTCCTGCATGCCAAACCAATCGTTTTAGCATTACACTTTTTGGTACAGACGAGGGTACATTGGTCCCAAAACACTTTTCCTTTCGAATGAATATAAATTAAAGTGCGATGGGCATACATACATATCTACATACATACATATGTATGTAGGGAAATAAAATCAAGAGGACATTGGAAAGGGGCATGACCTTTTCTCCTTTCGCCTGTAGTTTGCCGAGGTATTCTAAATTTCCTTTACCACTTTTGCGCGTTTTAATTTCCGTTGGTTGGTTCTTTTTACGTCCCTATCGTCAGGTGTGTAATTAATTCACTGAAAACGAGTTTATTAAAAATGTAGATAAACATATACATACATACATACATATATACATATGTATGTATATACGTAGGAAGGCCCGCCGACAGCTGCCTTAAATGTTTTTAGTTTTTCTTGCGTCTGCTTTCAATAATTCAAAGGTTATTTTGTTAGTTTTGTAGCAATGGGGTCTAAGACCTGTGGGAAAATAAACAGCCTCTTTTGAGTGAGCAATTTATAAATGATTATTTATTATGAATTTATCTATGTTGCAAAAAAATTTAGTCAGTATGGCAAGCGATTTATAAGAAATCCTTGTCATGTCTATTCGCATTGGAGAAGAGGCACTGCTATCAAATAGATGAGTTGTTTAAGGTACCATCTTTAAGACAGCAGTTCACTTAGAGTTACAACTGCGGAAGTTTTCCCTAAATCTAATCTAATTATGATTTCTTTAAAGAAAAGCAATCAAAGAATCACATTAAATGTATGTATTTGGTTATTTCGTGCTGTTCTAGACAGTGGAGGCAGAATTTATCAGCTCAGTACATATTCTCATTTTAATGACGTTATTTTAATTGGCAGTCACCAAAAGGCTTCTTCCATGCTGTACCTATGAATGTCTCTTGTCTTTTTTACTTGCACCGATACGTAGTATAGGACAAGTTTTAGATTCGTGAACATTTTCGATCTCGGGATTTTGATAACTTCTGATATAACCCTTATAGAGAAGTAAAAAAAAGTGGGTCTGAAAATTCTGTCTGTCTGTTAGCGAGACTAAAGCCTAAACGGGTAAACGGATATTGGTCAACCTTCATACCTAGGGTCTGTGGGGTAATCCCTAGAGGCTAAATTGAAATTTTTGTTCTAGCCCTAAAATTAACGGTACTTTACTTAAGGCCAATTTAACAAAAAGCAGATTCGCTGGAAAACGGTTCCTACGATTTTTTTTAAATTTCATATTTCGGCTAGTTTGGCAAAGAAATATGAAGATAATATTAAGATGGCGTACCACGTTTTTGGCCAAAATTGCTTAGAACGGTACTTTACTTAACAAAAAATCGGTTTACTCGAAAACGGCTCTAAGGATTTTGAATAAATTTCATATTTGAGCTAGCCTAGACAAATGCCATCAAATGGCGTACCATGTTTTTAGCTAAAAAAGCGTATATAACGGTACTTTACTTATTAACTGGTGTTAGAAATATGGCCATTTCTCGGTTAATATTTAATGGATTTTGGTCAAAATCAAAACGTGAGTAAGATTTAATGAATACAAAAATATGGCATTTAATTTTATGAAGAATTTAAAAAAAATATTTGTTCATATATTTTTTTTTTAAAGTTCATTCATTTCCAACTAACAGCTCAAAGGTGCAAGTACGTACAACCCAGTTGTGCACTTTATTTTTTATAGAATTAAGAATTACTACTGTGATGCGAAAGTCTTCCCTAAATCTATTGGAATTATGATTTCTTTAAAGAAAATGTATGTATTTGGTTACTTCGTCCTCTTCTAGACAGAGAAGGCAGATTTTATCAGTCACCAAAAAGTTTCTTCCATGTTCTCTGCTGTACCTATGGATATCTCTTGCCTTTTTTTGAAGGGGTAATCATTCTTTTCCCTTCTTTAAGACCTTATTTTACTACACATTGCTGCTTTAAATACAACTGCTTAGGGTGTTCAAATTCTTGTGTTGAACCGCATTTCGTGGACTGGTCAATCATCTTATACTTAACTAATTTTGAACTAATCAAGTTTGACGTTAGTGCTTTTAGTGCGTTTTAAACTGACAGTTAAATTAAATTAAACAAGGGAACAAACCAAATTGATAACATTTAAAGACATATTCCAAAAGAAGTTAGCTTATATAAAAACGTTGAATGTCATTTAATTCCTATAAAGAAACTAATTTCCTTGATTTTTTACCGAAAAGAGAATGTTTCTCGCGAACTGTCAAGTTTTATTCACATTCCACAGATGTGAATCGCAATCCACATTCGCGAGAGGTTAACCTATTTTTTCTTTGCCGAAATTTTCTAATTGCTGCGATTACTCAAAAAAGTTGCTTTGAATGAAATGTCAAAATTTCCAAATTTTCGCTCGTGACGAAAAATTTTGGAAATAATTTCCATTGGTTTTGAAATTTTATGATCGGGTCCATGCCAGAATACATTTCCGATCCATTTCGATAACCACCTTTCCCTTCGGATCAATTAGCAGTCCGCAATTATTATATGAATCACTCCATAGGATCTTAATGTCAAACCTTTTGGCGAAGCAGAGTAATTTTGGCTTAAAGTTAGAAACCAATTCGATGAAACCATGACATCAAGTTCTCAAGGTCCATCCACATGATCATTAAGATCATTTTCTTGACGAATAGATGCAGTGCGGTGAGTCATATTATAGCGCACACAACTAACTTCGCACCTGCTCCAAATCCAAAAGTGACCCTAAGCGTAATACCCCGCCATAAACATTCGACTGTTTAGGCATTGTTGACCTAGATGTAGATGTATGTACATACATATTTATCGATTTAACCCTATTCTCAGATTCAATCCTTTTATTTCACTAGAATTTGAGAACACTGTGGACGTATACTCACCGCACTAAAACATAAAAATCAATGGGTCAAAAGTCCACCGGCATTTTTTGTGGGTTAAAAATCCACTAATCCATTATGTACTTTTAGCGTGTGGCCTTAAGACACTGTGCCTACAGGATCACCTCACCTTTTACTGGAAGGTTCAGGAAGAAGTGTAAGTGTCATCAGAAGCAATTATTCCTGGAATGATGCAGACTCAGGTATACAGAGAGTTACTCAGTTGTATTCAGTTGCTTCTTTCGTAAGAAACAATTTTTTTACTTGGTCAGAATATGTGTATGTACCCCTATGTGTTCTATGGAGTATACATTTCTGCACGTCCAGAAGGAGCCCAAGATTTTATGCAATATTTAAATATCAGTGGCTTCTTCAGACGTGAAAAGACTTAAGTGATACTTTCTGGGGTTCAAACCTTAAAACTTTGTTCTACTCACTAGCTAGTTAGCAATGGTGCTCAATGATCGTTCATTTTTTAGGTTTCTGGATATAAGGCATTGAATAAAGCCGTGTTTTTTTCGAAAGTGTATACCCACTTTTCCACACAAAGCAAAAACAAAACGAAAAGTGAACATAAATTACTCAGTAACCAAAAGTGAACATAAAGTGTGGAGAAAGTCGAATCATAGATGGCGTAGACTAAAAAACAAAAATTGTAGACAACAACCCTTAACAGTGCGATTTATTCATTAATAGTTGTTGTCTACAATATAGTCAATGCCATCTATGATACGAATGTCATTTTGAAGATAAAAATGAGAAGTGAGTAAAAAAAATAAAAGTAATTATGGACGTTTTATTTCGAAAAAAAACACGGCTTAAGTTGAAAGATATCCTCCAGGCATGCAGTTAGTTTTTGTCTCAGTGTACTGGTTGCACAGTTACGCGCTAGTCTTTATTCTTTAGTAATGTGCAATAGGTTGTTGGTTTTATTTATGGATTTCCGCTAAATAAAACTTAAGTAATCATACAATAACCGTGTACTTATTCCATCCTAGAGTTTTGGGAGATGGTCTTGTCGTCCTTTCATTGGTGAATAATACCAGATCAGTTTTATGGATCTTGGCTGCCAGTCTTAGTTTAGTGTTTCAGTTTTCTAGAGTTTTTAGGCCCAGCTTTTAATCGCCAATACGAGTTCATATTTTTTTGTATACTGAGTATGTTTTCATTTGAAGTCTGACTGGCATCTGAAAACATTGGTAACTTTTTTTCCCCGTTTAAAATGAATCAGCTTAATCGATCTTTCATATACATATGATTCGCTTCTTCATTCAAGCTAAATTTCAATACAAATTGTTTTCGGTGAATGACCCTTTAAAAACAAGTTTATGATTCAATACAATTCTAAGCTAAAACGCATCGACATTTTCGTATCACTTTCGCACAATATACCCGTTTTGTTATTCACAAAAGTATTGCATAAAGTTTTTTCTGTCGGGAAGTACAGGTTTTAAAATGTTTATATCTTTTTGTGTTACCCAAACAGTTGTGCTAAAAATAATTTTGAAAATCTTTTTTTTTTAATTTGTTTATATCTGTACGTATTCACACGTTCTTCTAAGTTCAGTGGAATAAGGCCATTTCCATTAGTAGGTCCAATAAGTATTGCATTCGACGTCGCATGCTCTAAAAATAAAGTAGATGTAGATATATATATGTATGCAGGTATGTGCATCGTTTACATTGCCTTAAATTTTGCTGAAAATCAAAGATAAAAAACAAATATTTTTAAAACATTTTTCAACGCTTGATCTACTGATCGTGGCATGATTCCGAACAATATCAATTACTGAGCAATAAACTGGTTTTCAATAGCGTCAAAAAATCAAAAACTGTTTCTGCATTTTCAGTCGAATCGACTTTTATTCCACTCTGTGAAAATAGCATTCCAGGTTTCGATATTGAACGAGATTCATCGTTTGTTCATTTACTCAATTGACTCGAGTTGAATTAAATGCAAATCTCTTCTCAACTAGAATTTGTTGTCGGGTGTAAAGTGAATGGAACCGAGGAGCGATGTGATTTGAATTTTGCATTCTTTTAAATCACAATTTACGCCGGAGAAGCCCTTTTCGTAGTAGAACCCTAAATGCTTTGACACCATTCTGCAGATTTAGTGAATTTAATCTATTACTTGCTACTGTTCGATTTTTTTTGATCAATTCATGCTCAAATGTGTATAACGCCATGCTTTTTTCATTTACTTTTTTATGATCAAAAAATA
This sequence comes from Chalcosyrphus nemorum, assembly GCA_949716465.1. Taxonomy (NCBI): domain Eukaryota; kingdom Metazoa; phylum Arthropoda; class Insecta; order Diptera; family Syrphidae; genus Chalcosyrphus; species Chalcosyrphus nemorum. Next base: position 74,202,490 of record OX454333.1, read on the forward strand.
CATTTTGACAACTTGAATGTCACACAGCTGATTTCGAAAATCAACTTCACTAAATCTGTTCATTCGATTCATTCGAGTGAGAGTTACTAATTGAATTGGATCCTTCTCGAAAGAAATTCAAGATCAGATTGACTCTCTTTGGGATTTTTATTTTCTTGGAAACTTTCGGTTATGAATATTTGATGAATTTCGAGATTGGCATTATATAGAAACAAAAATAGTGGGTTATACACAATATAGTGTGTGTGCACGAGACTTAGCCTGAACGAGTAGACGGATATCCTATCTGCCTCGAACTACAAGGCAATTGAAATTCTCTAGACTTGCCTGAAGCGTTGTTATTCATATGCTTGATTTGGCCTAGCTAATATAGTTAATGTTTATTGGTTATTTGGACTTAATCCACATCCTGAAATAGTGGAGCCATGAAAAAACGTTGATGGTATTTTCTGGAATGGGCAGAGTCGACTTATGGAAGGTGCTTACAGAAAACAAGTTAAATAGAGCTTTGTATCGCTAGCATGTGCTCAATATCTAGACAACCTTATCGACTGCTACAATGTAGATCATTATGAATTTGTTAATATATGTACATATATCTCCAACACGGTAGTTACGAGGCTCTACTGATAATTTTTGGATGCTAGATTTTACGTTATTGCGCTTTATTTGGGCGCCAATTTAGCCTCATTTCACTGAACTCGCTGGCATAAACATCAACCTCCTCAACCGCTTTCTAGTAAGCTCCTGCTAGTTTAATGCGTACACTGAGGATATTCGATCCGATCAGTATCACAGCAGGCCTTTATTTGGCCTAAGTGTGACTGCAATCGGTGTAGCTAAACATTCCAACCTAACCTAACCTAATCTCATGCAAGATTACACCAAATCGATTATTATTTGCAAAATAAATCGAGAGGACAGTTAGTTTTTTTCAATTCATACGCAAAACACTTTATTCTTTAAACATTTTTATACATCGTTATAGATTGCAGTACCCAATCTGAATCTATTTTAAATTTTGTTTCCATCCAAACACTTAAGTACGATCTCTTGACAAGTGTTGAACCATATAAACATACATATATATTTCGACTTTCTCCAAAACGATCAATGATATCACGCATCTGTATCATTGCCAAAGTATTTCGATCTCATGTGCTAAATTTATATAAAATGGAAGATCATTCAACAAGCAAACATCTGTAAATATACTTTTTTTTTTTTCTTGTTACTCATTTCAGTTCGGCAGAAGAACTTGATCAAACTCTAGCATCCGTTGATGCGTCATTAAGTACAGAACCCATTGGAACAGAAAACGACAACAATATGGTTGCCGCTAGCAAGGAACAGGATCCCGACACGGAAGCCATAAAGATGGCAGCCAACACCGCCGAAGAAAGTATCTTTTCGCTTATTTACACAGTAGCAAAGAAGATCGCCGTTGTTGGAGCTATCTACTTGGTCGGCTATATGGGTTGGTCAGTGGCATGGCTTATTGCCCCGGTTATCTTATCATCAGCCCGAGATCAATTCCGGAAAACTACCGAGAAGAAGAGAAGCATAGCCAAGGCATCTGCAATGGCTTCGGAGAAAGATGTGATTCTAGCACGAATTGATGAATTACCGGCTTGGGTGAGAACTTTTTCATTCATACATACATACATATGTATTTCGTTTGTTATTATTATATTGGGTGCGGTTGATATGAAATTGTTTTGCTTTGAATGTTTATTTTACACAAAAAGCGGTTCTTTTGAAAATTAGGAAAGCCCATTAAGCCTTATCAGTATCCACCAGCTGCGTTGAAATTGAAGGCTAATAAATATCTCAACACAACTAAACGAGAGCTGAATAATGTTTGCTTAATTATACCGAGCAATTAGAAGTTGAAATTGCATTAGACTCTATTTTTAGCGAGTGAGTGAGATTTTAAAAATGGGTGTCGGAACAGTAGGCATGCAAATAAAGATAAGAATTTGTGTCGAAACTTGTACTTGAGTTCTGAGAGTGAATACTTCCGATGTGACAAACCTAATCTTTGAATGTTTGGTTTTAGTAAATTTCTCATGAGATTTCGTGACGCAGAGTATAAATCGAAATGAGGATTCATCTCAACTAATTGTCTAATATGGCTTCCGAATCAGGGTAGTATGTTTCTATTAAACTAAGGGGATTTCTGAACAGGTTCTTGCGGCCATATTGTTGAAGCTACATCTGTCAAATTGGCTGTCATTTATTTAGTCTGTCTTATTAAATCAACATGGAAAGTTACCTATTGCGTGCATACTTCTTTGACAACGACGTTGGCCAGGCCATCATCGTCAATGGCGGACGCTATCGGTCGATGATAACCAATTTCTTTGGACCTCAATTGAAGGATGTGGACCTCGACGACACAGCCCATGCTACAATGTACACTTTGCACAATTGATTTCCGAACATGGTTATCTCACGCGAAGTCGATTGGCCACCGAGAACGTGCGATTTGACCTCGTTCGACTTCTTCTTGTAAAGTTTTCTTAAGACACAGGTCTGTGTCGATTAATCGTAAACCACCACTGCTCTGAAAGCCAACATAATCAATGTCATTCGCCAAATTTAGCCTGATTTTTGGACCAGAAATGTGGAAAATTGTCTTCTAAATAAATAAATTTTTTTTAATAATATCTCACTCACAGTTTGTTTTATTCAAATTCAAAGAAAGATAACGCGCTTAATGGAAACCCTTTACATGCTTTCTATAAAGATCTTAAGTGACATTTAGGTTAAATAGATGGGTGCCTTGTGACCAGAAGGTCACTGCTCACTTAGACCCACAATTCGGGTCCATTGTACCCAATCTGCGAACACTGTAATAAGGTCCGCTGTTAGAACCACCCAGATAGTAATATAAATCTCAGGAGGTCCACATTGCCTAAGTGCTTAAGCTCCGAGAAGAAATGACTGCCAAGAGTTCTCTTTCTTCTAACAGATAGGGCAGGACAGTCACACAGCAGGTGCCGAATAGATTCGATTTCTTCTTCGTCTCTGCAGCTTCTACAATAGTCATTATGCAGCACACCGAGTCTCTCTGCGTGAAGGCCAATGGCCGGTAATTACACCAGAAACAACTTGTGCGTTTTGACGACCAGAGTTGATGGTCTCTTCTTGCTAAAGACCGGCCATAGAGCTCTAGTCGTTACGCATGTATCCAGATGAATCCAGCGTCTGTTTGCACGTTCGATGGCATCATCTTCTACTTTTTTTCTTTAAAGAACTGACTGGGACTGCTACAAAGGGAAGGGCCCGCGATATGTGCAGCGTCGACCCTTTCCTAGCAAGCTCACCCGCCTTCTCGTTTCCTTCGATATCCATATGCCCTGGTACCCAACTGAGGGTCACCGATTGGCTCTGGATATCTCGTTTAAAAGTGATTTGCAGGTTCTCACCAGCCTCGACCGAGATATAGCAGAGTCCAGAGCCTTAATAGCTGTCTGGCTGTCTATATAAACAGTTATCGTTTGTCCGACGATATTACTATCACGTATAATTTCAGCAGCCTGTGTAATGGCAGGTCTTTCGGCTTGAAAGACGCTGCAGTTGTCGTTTATTCTAAAGGAGCAGTTTATTCCTTGAATTCCAATAAACTCCGGCTCCTGTACCACTGTCCATCTTAGAACCGTCGGTATAGAATGCCAACTCTTTTTTCTTTTCAGTCCTCCAGTTCTTCCAGTAACTTCTGTCAGGAATCCTTGAATTGAATCTCCTTTCGAATGATAACATCGGGTTTATGTGATCTGTTTCCGTCAATCCATTGGTAGCCTCCCATCGGGACAGAATAGAGGCGTGGCCGTAAGAGTTTGATGTTCATAATCGACCTTCCCTCAATCTTATAGCAGTTTCGGCTGCCAGACTACTACAATAAATGTCAAGCGGAATGAAACTAAGCATGGTTTCCATTGCCGCCGTCGCATCGGTGTTGTTCTCAATGATCCCATGATTCCAATGTATGCCGCCCTCTAGATTTTGGTGAGGTTTGAAAGCTGATATTGCTTCTCAAGTACCATCCACCATACTAGTGAACCATATGTCAGAATGGGTCTTACAATCGCCGTGTATATCCAATATACCACAGCTGGTCTGAAGCCCCATGTGTTGCTGAATGCCTTTTTGCAAGAGTAGAGAGCTACGCTTGCTTTTTTAATGCGTTCAGCAATGTTTTCCTTCCAGTTTAATTTGGAAGTGACATTTAGTATTCAAGCACAGTGTTGCCGCAAGAGTTTGGAAAAAAGTATCTCCGCAGTCAGAAGAAAAGTATCAAAAGGTATCATAATAGAAATTATGAGTAAAACTACCATTTTTATTATTTTGTTAATAATAAAAAAATGAAGATAAGCTATAATGCCTAAAATAACATGAATATTCTCAAGTCTTTTACAAAAAATACATCCATCCAAACAGGCGCCAAGTCGACTACAAGAATATTTAAGTAAATTATCAAAAAATGACGGAAAACTAATTATATTAATCATATTATACATAGTATTTTGTTGTCGGAATTAAAAAGTATCAAAATAGGCATTTTACAGAAATCGAAGTATCACGTCGAAATTAAGATTAAAAAGTATCACTTTTGATACTTTGGTATCATTGTGGCAACACTGTTCAAGCACCTTAAATCAGATATGGATACGGTAGAAGGTGCTCTTGTAATTATGAATAAACTTGTAGTAGTATAAAGACGAAGATTCATTGGTCCAATTTTCAACTACGCTTTCGCATAATTAATGCCATACTTCTAATAGCGGCATTAAATCTCAAGAATGGGCTTGCCAATGGATGCCTGTTCTTTGATACTTGAGTGATACATGATTTTGCCCATTCAATGTCTCTTGAATAAGCCACAAATCTCAACGTATCTTCTTTTAATGACCAAAGTAAAGTAGATACGTATGTACCACATAACAGGTGTATCATAAACAAATAATTTATGTACGAGTCGAAGACTGATGATGTTCGATAAACAACGATAATAAAGTTCCAACATCTAATGGCCCTATTTTGCCTTATTAGTGACAGATGGCGCTTTTGAAAAATATAATTAAAAAATAATTAATAAAATTATTTTCCTTAATCACGACATAATTTGATCGATAGCTAAAAAGATTACTAACATTTGCTATGTAACAGTTACTTAGCATTTGAAAAATTTTAAACAAACATATGTATGTATGCATGAAGTCAAACTGAATAAGTTTAAACAAGTAACTTTTGGTCCTTTTAAATACATTTGATAATGAAATGCCACTTTTAAAGTTTATCTTTCCAAACACCAAATCAATAATGAAATCATAACTATTTTTTTTAGGTATACTTCCCCGATGTTGAACGTTGTGAATGGGTCAACAAGGTAAGTGTTATGAATCCTGTATCCAAATTTCTAATCTAAAATTACTTCCCTCCTTTTTCAAGATACTTAAACAAGTTTGGCCAAATGCAAATCACTTTGCCCGCACCCTAGTCAAAGAGACAATCGAACCAAATGTAGCTCTAGCTCTAGCCAATTACAAGATGAATGGATTCCGCTTCGACAGAATTATCCTTGGCACAATTCCACCTAGAATTGGTGGAGTTAAAATCTACGACAAAAATGTGGATCGTAACGAAATTATCATGGACCTTGATCTATTCTATGCCAGTGATTGTGATATAAATTTCTATTTGTCTGGTGTAAAAGGTGGCATCAAGGATTTCCAAATCCATGGATGGGTTCGTGTTGTAATGAAACCATTAATCCGTTCAATGCCACTGGTTGGTGGTCTACAAATTTTCTTCCTTAACAATCCAAATGTCGACTTTAATTTGGTTGGTGCCATCGATTTTCTGGATATGCCAGGCTTAAGTGATTTATTGAGGAGAATAATTGTTGAACAGATTGGAGCGATAATGGTTTTACCCAATAAGCTGCCAATCACTTTGAGTGATGAGGTACCAGCTACTGCTTTGAAAATGCCAGAACCTGAGGTGAAATTAGAAAGAAACTTTTTGTTATCAACTTATTTGTTTTCTTAAATTGTTTGATTTTGTTTTTTTTAGGGAATTTTAAGAATTCATGTTGTGGAAGCCAAGGATTTAATGAAGAAGGATATCGGTGTTTTGGGCAAGGGCAAATCAGATCCCTATGCTATTATTAATGTCGGTGCACAAGAGTTTAAAACACAAACCATTGATAATACCGTTAATCCCAAATGGGACTTCTGGTGTGAGGTGAGTTTTGAGTGTAATTTTCAAAATTAAAGCAAAATTTTTAGTGGAAAAGCAAAATAGTTTGATGCAAAAGAATCAAGTGCAAATTTAGTTTAAATTTTGTGCAAACTTAACACGGATTGTTTTTTTTTTTTTTTTTGATATTTTTTTTTTACAAATTTTGCGTTATTATCTCTATATTCTAACATTTCAAAAAGGACGAGACATTCTATGTTTTAAATTCTTTCCTATGCATGTGTCCACCAAGCGAGGATTCGATGAAAACAATTTGAAAATCGGAACAGTATTAAAAAAAAAACTTAAAGAAATGCGATTAATTTATATTCCCAGAATCATTCTTAAACAAAAGCACTAAATAGTAATTAAAATAAAAAAATAGAAATAGTTGTAATACATTTAGGCAGGGACAAAAACTTAACTTTTGCTTGCAATATTTCGGAATGCTTCCAGCGGTATGTGAGATTGAATGTTTTTTTTTTTGTTTTTAATTATTATAAAACTGAAATGATTTTTAAGAATGTTGGCAACGTAAATTTTTACTTTCACCGATACATAGAGGGCAAGTTTTGGATTCGTGAAAATTTTCGATTTCGAGATTTTGATAAATTATAGCATTACCTTTATAGAGAAGTCGAAAAAAGTGAGTCCGGCAACTCTGTGTGTCTGTTTGTCAGCGAGGATGCAGCCCAAATAGGTGAACAGATTTTGATCAAACTTTGCCCATAGGTGAAATTGAAGTTTTTTTTCTAGCCTTATTATTAACGGTACTTTACTTAAGGCCAAATTAACAAACAAAAAAAAAAAAAACGATTTGCTGGAAAACGTTTTCTACGATTTTGACTAAATCTCATATTCCATTTAGATTAGGAAATTTCAACCAGATGACACTTTAATTTTCTTACCAAAATTGTTAAAAACAGTACTTTACTTATAAATTTTTGCAAAAAGTCGATTTACGCTGAGACTAATACATATGACATGAAAAAAGATGACGTAGCATATTATGGCCAAAAGTTGTTGTAACAGCACTTAAGGCCAATTTGTTTAGAAGTCAGTTTGTTAAAAAACGAATCAACTGATTTAATTAAAATTTTCAGTGTATATAAAAAGACGTTTTTGGCTAAACGTGCGATTAACGGTGTTTTTCTTAAGGCTAAGGAGTTTTAGCTAATTTCCTCGAAAACGGCTCGTCTATAGTCACAACCACATGACAGCCAGGTATACATGCATTTTTCTAACTCGACCCAGTTCTTGAGTCATAGACAAAAAAGTACCAAAGATTTTGAATGCATTCTGACGTTTCCGTCGGAATCAAATCAGAGCTCACGCACACATTCTCAATCTGCGGTACATTTTATGGGCGCAGCCCTTTTCCCGTACATTTTGTTGTTGTTAATTGAATGACAGTCTGCTGAAAATGTGGTGTGCAAAAGGAAAAAAAGGGACACCACGATGTATTCACAGATAGGAAAATTCAAATCGGCGTACTTTGCAAAATTTTCTGGTAGGGAACCTAAAGACGACCGTCTATACTAGTTTATCTATGTCTTGAGTAGAATTGCGTCCGTCATATTTGAACTCGATCTGCGTTTACATGGACTTTCAAACGGGTTGAAACTGACTTCAAATATGTAGTATATTACCGTAATAACTAATTGGTGTAATATTTACATAATGTAGACATTTTTACGTTAGGCATTTCCTTTTCTTTTATTTTTTTAAATTATTCTTAATAACATTGTTTTAAGATGTATTATCTCACCAACTTTCGTTTTATGAACATTCAATCTCACCGATCGCGAATTTTCGTAGCTGTTTTATTCTTGTTTTTATGTTTTTTCTTGCTCTTCATTATACACAAAAAAAAAAAAAAAACGAAACGAAAAAAAATTCATCATCCAACATAGGCGAAAGTGTTTACCGAATCTGGACAATTTTTAGACATCACACTTTATGATTTCGATGATACGAGTAATGATGAAAAATTGGGAAGGTAAGTTTCTACAAAAGTCTGGTACTCTCTATATCTATCTCTATAAGTCCTTCATTTCCTGTAAATTTATTTTTTCCTAATTTCTATTACATTTAATTTATCATATAACAAAAGAAAAATGTCTCTAATTGTAAATAAGTTCGAGTCCTTAGTCCAATCCTTAATTTAGTTAAAAATAAATGGTAGGTGAAACGCAAGTGAGTAGCTAAAATGCTTTTTTTTGCTTTAAAATTGTTCTCCCCCAAGCTAGCATGATTAATAATAATTAAAAAAAAAAAAACTTTAAATAATTGCACTGGTTTTGATAATTATTATTTTTATTGCAAAATTTATTATTTTTATTTAGGCTGTGGTTAGTTCGCATTTAAGCCAAGAAATATTTTTCAACCTATGGGATTTCGATGCAGGAGTACCCGGTGTACAGGCTGATGACTTTTTGGGAAGGTTTCTGGTTTTCTGTTTCTGTTTGATTTGTTGTTCTTTGAATTTTGTTTTTTGGAAATTCTTTGATTGAATTGCTTGATATTCCTATCTTCACATTAAATCGCATTGAGTTTTTTTTTTTTTTTTTGGTATCAATCAAGTTATCATTTCTTTTGCATAGCCTTTTTGTTGGCATACATATTATATTGTACATAGTATATAGAACCGTTTGAATTTTTGACAAAAAGAGAAAAACATCATTTGTAAATTCTGCTCTATTTTTATAATTTTTTTTACCGCTAATAACAAAACCTGCTAATAACAGGCCGTTGTGGAAGTTACTCAACATAGTATCCTTGTATTAAAACTCTTCGATTGGGATCGCACCGGGGACGACGAATCACTCGGCAGGTTGGCTCATAGTAGAACAAAAAATACAATATATTTCGTCTAGTCGTTTTTGAATTGATTACAAAATTTTATTTAAAAGGCATGAATTATGATTTTCGTTAGTAGATTAGTTATGTTCTTGTTGTAGTAATATTTTTTTTTCGTTATATGCCCAATGAGCACTTCTGGCAAAATAAGCTTGTTGCTCGACGATCAACGGTTTTAAGAAGATTCATTTGAAATAAAACCATTGGATTCACATAAATTTCGAGTGTGTGAAAAACATTCAAGAACTTTACCGTCATGAGGAAGCTTCTTAAAAACCCTTCCGCCCTTAGGATATGGCAAATTTGCATAGATTTGAAGAATCAAACATTTCCTTTAAATATGCGTACTGCATTGCGTTTAAATTTTTAGCCTACATCAATTTTACGACATCCAGCTTCAATGTTCGCTAAAATAACCTTTCTTCAAATTTAGCGTTTACATATAACTTACATAAAAATTTAAAGAAATCTATGACAGGTCAACTAAAAGCTGATCACTTCTTACCAGTCTCACTCGCCACTTCACTTTCGAGGCTTCTCCACTTTTAGTTACTTGATACTTATAAAATCATAAACTAGAAGAATGCAGAGAAAATACTAAATTATAATAGATATATATACATGTACATATATATAAATAATGGAATACCTATTTTTTAAAATTTGTGCTTTTGGACCTGAACTACAAATCTGTAATCTGGGGCCTTGGTTCACAGCAAAAGTTTGTGAAGCACAAATATGGTAAAAGGTAATTGCCTGACAATTCTACAAATTTTGTTAAAAATTGCTTGCAAATACAAATTTGTAAGTTGGTGAAATAGGCCTCTGGTATTTGAGGATATACCAGACAATTTTTCGTTTCAAAAATTTTTATGTAACTCTTAAATGCATAAAAAGCCAGGCTTGTGTAAGCCTGAATCATACAATCCGACTCAATCAGATTATAAGTTATTAATACGCTATATGGTTCTCACATTAGCTATTTTCTATAACAAAACTAACAAAAACACTAGCACTAATTCATCAGGCTAGGAATAGAATCCTGTATGTGTGAATTTGGCAACTTTTTGACAGACGTTATTATTATTTTTTTCTTTTTTAACTATGCATGAATTAGATCTTAGAAAATACATACATTGGTGGAAAGATAAATAGTGGAAAGTACATGAATACTTACTCACTTAACCTTACTTTTTGAAAACAATGAAACGGAGTCAAGTAAATTCTGAATGCACTCCTTCAGTAGTACAGCGCGAGAATTTTCCTGCCCATAGCTATCCCTTTTTACTTGCACCGATACGTAGTATAGGGCAAGTTTTGGATTCGTGAATATTTTCGATCTCGGGATTTTGATAAATTCTGATAATACCTTTATAGAGAAGTCAAAAAAAGTGGATCTGAAAATTCGGTCTATCTGTCAGCGAGGCTACAGCCTAAACGGGTAAACGGATTTTGATCAAACTTCATGTCTTTTGTTCTAGCCCTAATATTAACGGTACTTTACTTAAGGCCAATTTAACAAAAAAACAGATTTGATTTCATATTTCGGTTAGTTTGGTAAAGTGCTATAAGATGGCTTGACACATTTTTGGCCAAAAGCGTTAATCACGGTACTTTACTTATAGCCGAATTGGTAAAAAACTGATTTGCTGGAAAATGGCCACACCGATTTTGTTCACACTTTATGCTGAATCGAGTTTAGATATATGCTATAAAATGGCCTAGAACATTTTGGCCAAAATTTTATTTAAATTTTGTTTTTGTTTGTTTTGTTTGTTAAAAAACGGCTCAACCGATTTCATTCAAATTTTTAGAGTGTATAGAACTGGGCTAATGCTTAAAGATGGCGTTCCAAATTTTTGGCTAAAAGTGATAATAACGGTACTTTAATTAGGGTCAAGCGGTTTTAGCCAAATTTCTCAAAAACGGCTCTAACGATTTTGTTTATATTTAATACTTATGCTAGTGTTGTGAAGTCTAATAAAATGGCGTACCACGTTTTTATAAATTTTGAATAAATTTGGTATGTAAGCAAATGCCACAAAATGGCATACCACGTTTTTGGCAAAAAAAAAGGCTTATAACGGTAGTTTACTTATTAACTGGTTTTAGAAATATGGCCATTTCTCGGTTAATATTCAATGGATTTTGGTCAAAATCAAAACGTAAGGAAAATTTAATGAAAAAAAATGGCATTTAATTCTATGATGAATTTAAAAAAAAAAATATTTTTATATATAAATTTATTTTTTTAAAGTTCATTCATATCCAACCAGCAGCACAAAAGTGCAAGTACGTACGACCCAGTCGTGCACTTTATTTCTATTTGTTAAACCAAACCCTTTTTATTTGCTGACATCGCTACAAGTAATTTCATTCGCTTCTCCCTCTTCATTTTAAACGTCGCAAACTCAAGGTTCTGATCTTTCGATCTCGGTTTGTGTCAAACTTGATTCAAATTCAATTCGAATCCGATCTGCTCACATATGTGTGTGTTCCAAATTCGACAGCTTATACCGCTTTTACTAAAGTTGCAGCTTCATACTTGGTTACGGCTGAAAGAATACATTTCCTTACCGCCTTAAATCTACAGATCCTCTGTAGCACCTGCTTGAGGCATTAATCACTTCTTTTATTTCAAAATAAACTAGTTTAAAAGTTTTTTGACAAAATAGTTTCATATGTTATTTCAGTCATTTAAGAGGTGCATTTATGCTATTTATCTTTCCACCTCTGTATCTGCATATTATTTTTTAATACACAGTTTCGTGTTGCAGATCTAGATTAATTTCTCATGAGTTGTTAAGTTAATTATTTGTTTTAATTTTGAATAGTGCTATTTTTGTTTTTTTGTGTATTAAGCTAAATATTTTAATGATTTTGCAGCTACAAAATAAGTTATTTATTTATCATTTAAGCATTTGCTTTATTTTTTATATAAAAATTTGTGGTACATATTCTAGTTCACAAAATAAATCTTCTAATTGGGGTAATGCTGAGTGTTCAAACCATTCAAGACTATAGGTCTGTTCGCTTACTTTTTGCACTAAAACTCGTAGATTATCAAATTTTAAAGAGTGGGGGTACAATTTTCTCAGAGAGAACTAAAATTACGAAAAAGTAAACGAACGGGTTGAACAAGAAAATTCTGAAAATACACTGATTTGACAGCTTTGACAGTTTTCACAAACTAGCCCACAGAAATTTCTTGCACTAAAATTCGTAGCATGGGGAAATTTCTTACTCTCTCGTGAGCGCTCTCTTCTGCGAAAAACTACGAAAATTCTTCGTACGCGAACAGCTTTTCGTAAAAATTCGTAGATTTTCGTAAATATTCGCTGTTTTAGGAGGGTACACGAACGGACCGTATTTTTTTTTTATTACAGACAAACTCATTCATTCTAACTAGAATAAATAAAGCTGGTCTAATTTGGCTGCTTATAATTTCCAATGTCGAATTCTGTCGTCGTCTAGGCAATAATGGAGTAAGGCATGACTAAAAGTTATGCTGATGTTTCTAAGAGAGAATTCTTAAGACCTCTCCAATTTAAATACTCCGACTATGATTGAATTGAAAGTTCTTTATATGCCCCAATTAGACTTTTCTCTAACACTAGAACTAAGAGTATAGGAATACTAAGTCTTATTAGAATTGATCCATTCAAGTTCAACTAGATGACGCTGTAAATTTAACGCTCTTATAGTTCACAGATTTTTGTGCGATCATTCGGGGATATAATACCAAGTTTAGCTAGTCTGCTTCGGCAGAACATATACTAAAATTGGAACGATACAGAGAAGATTAGCATGGCCCCTGCGCAAGGATGACACGCAAAATCGTGAAGCGTTCCACATTTTTTTTTGTATGCCATGTTGCTATTTTTTATCGTAATTTATTGAAAATTTGTAAATAATCGTTGTGTATATGGAGTTTTTGTGATATATTCCCAAGTAATCGTGCTTTTGTAGGTTACAAAGGAGACATTTTGAAAATTTTAATATTTTTTGTTTATTTTGTTTTTATTTTTGTTTTTGGTTTTGTTTTTTTTTATTCTTTTCTTTTTATTTGAGAACTTTTTGTTATAAAAACATGTTTTATTAATGAAAATCTTTACTTATTTAGAGCTTCTGTCGAAATCGGAAGTGTCGTTAAGAAGGGCCTTTTGGATACGGTAAGAATGAAATTTTAAAACACATTCATACATTGAACTGATTTATGTTTAAAATACTTTTAGTGGCTTGTCCTGGAAGAAGCTAAACATGGCCTGTTACACGTACGTTTGTCTTGGTACAAACTGACATCCGATCCTCTAGATCTACAAGCCGCTCTTTTGGAAACACAACTTTTACGTGTGACATCAATGAGTACAGCCGTGCTTATTGTTTTCGTAGATTCGGCTAAAAATTTACCAGTGAGTTCTTCGACAACCAGTACTTAGAAACTTATTTTATATGATCGATAATTTTCAGCATGCACGATCAGCCTCTAATCCAGATCCGTATCTTGTTATCAGCGTTGGTAAACATTCTGAACAGACTCCAGTTCAGTTGCGTAATGATTCGCCAGTGTGGGAGCAAGGTTTTACTTTCCTGGTTGGCAATCCGGATAATGATACCCTTCAGATGAAGATCGTTGATCAGAAAACTGGAAATGAAATTGGACGTTTCACCTATATTCTCAGCACTTTGGTGACAAAGCCAAACATGGAAATCGTTTCGCAACCATTCCAATTGCAAAAGTCCGGACCGGAATCGAAGATTATTATGTCGCTGGCCTTGAAGGTTCTCAAACGAGCTGATTCTACAGATGATAGTATCTCTGTGGATGGTTTCTCGATGTCTGAAGCAGTACCATTGTCACGAACGAGCTCTGTAAGGACTGCTAGTCAGGTAGAAGGTGCCATAATTTCAAATAAATCAAAGGTAGATTAAGTAACTTTTTAAAGCTATGTAGTCTAAGAAATTTTCTTTTAAAGGACCTCCTTTCCTCCTCATTGGATAATTCTATTGTCGAAGAAGAAATTTTAAAGGAAACAGCATCGTCTATTTCTGCCACCCCTCCTCCAAGAAGTCCCAAACAAGGCTCTGATACTGTTCTAACCCACCGTTTCCCCGATATTACAAGCTCAGCCGGTGAGCATGGTCTTGGACGTATTTCTCTCTCCATCCGTTACAGTGTAACTCGTCAGAAATTGGCTGTTACGGTTCACAAAATTATGCATATTCCCCTTACTGATCCATCAAACATCCCCGATCCGTATGTCAAACTATATTTACTACCTAGTCGTTCAAAGGACTCAAAACGGAAGACAGTCACGATCAAGGATAATTGCAATCCCGTATATGAAGCCACATTCGAATATGTAATCTCATCGGCTGAACTTATGCAAACAGACCTAGAGGTTACCGTTTGTACACAAAAGGGTTTCTTGTACGGTGGCAGCCCTGTTATTGGAATGGTAAACATTAAAAATTTAAACAGCTTTAGAAATTTAGAAATAATAAAATTTATTTCAGTTAAAAATCGCTCTGGCTGAACCGGATATCTCTGGCCAGGGACTCTCTGCATGGTTCGACTTGCAACCCGAAACGAAACATGACTAAAAAGAATCCTTATACGTATATATTTTTTTATAAATCTCTCTTTAATTTACGTAAAGAAAAATATGAATAATTCTCAGGCTTTAAGTTTAAAATGAGAATAATAGTTTTTGTTTTACAAAATTAAAAAAAAAAAAATCTAATTTAAGCCCGGAACAATGCACAATCTTAATTTTCTGTGAATCTTCTAAGCTGTGAATCTCATGACTAATTTATGAAACGCTTTTTTAGTAGGGAAAAATATTTTAGTATTTTCTTAATAGTGCCTTTTCTTTTTGAACCAAAATAAAAAAATAAAAAAAACACAATCAACACCTTGTCAATGATAACCTCAACCGAAATGAACATGAGCTTAAAGAAATTGAAATTTTGAAACTTTTTTTCTATGAGCATATAAACTTTTTGCCAAATTATGTTTAAAACGAAAAATAGCTTAACTATTTCAGTGCATATGTGTGTAAATATTTTGTTAAAAGAAAAGCTTAAAAAAATAATGTTTCTTTGTAAACATATTATTAAAAGTAAATGGATATTAAATACATAAATGTTATTTACTCTTTTCGAAAAAAACTATTCTTGTTTTATATTCTTTTCTATCATTCAATTCCACTGATCTGAAATTCACTTCATCCATTTGATTCGCGTTCACTTCACAGGCAGTACAATTTAATCCAATCAGAATTTTCTAGTTTAAATATTAGGTTGTAGTTATTTACTTCTGCCAGAGTTGTGTGAAAAGAAAGTAGGCAACACTGCGACAATCTAAAAGCAGAAACACATTACCGCAGCAACAACAACTTTGACATTAGCTGTGTATTTTTGAAATTACCGCAGCCGGCAGTTCATTTGGATAGTCCACAGAAGGCTTACTGCAGCTAAATTTTCGTATCCCCAAGTTGGCACGTGTGACTTCGGTGTTAAGCCATAAGCTGTCAACAAAATATCTGTTCGTGGCGTGAGTTATAACTCACCAATATACACAAAAATGGATAATAAAATGAAAATGATTGAAACTATTCATTTTCCACTTCAGCATCTAATTAGGATGCTCATTCAGTGATGTGATTCCAAATAAAGATACATATGTAAAACTTGTCTTTCCGATTAACATTTAGACGGAATAATTACAAATTAATTTGTGGTCCAATGCACAAGAAGAAAAAATGCAAATTGAAATCAGAATTTCTTAAAAAAAACAATTTTTGTAGGTACGCCTGAGTTTTAACTTACTTATATCGCTTACAAAATGTAACTAGTTAGTCCACTAAATTCGAAAATTTACTCCTATTGATTTTCCATCCAATAAAGAGAATTGTACAAAATAATTTATAATTGGGTATTACCATTGTATATACAATGGTATTACTACGAACAATAAACTTCACAGTGACAGCAACTTCTGAAAATTTTAAGCAACATGTTGCCAAATTCCTAGACAACAGCTGTAGGTAGTAGAATCTTGTTTCCGTTTGCCTCTACTGCCTACAGAGGTTACAAAAAAACACGGCTATTGACTACAGCAATTTTTCTATGAGAAGATTTGTCTATACGCTTTGACAGATTAAGTGAATTTCATTCACATTACTGGCAATTCAAATGCCAGGTTTATTTCAAAACAAAACTATGTACTGAAATTTTTAAATCATATTCTCAACATGCATATTGAAAATGCAAATCGATGGAACCGACATTTAACTTCCGAACCTAAGTAATCGTTTTTCTTTTGTTGATAATAAAGGTCTGTCTATTCGCGTATTGGTTGCACTAAATTTCGTAGACTGACAAATTTCAAAAAGTAGAGGTAAAATTCTTTTACAGGGTGTTATGATCACGTAAAGTACAAAAAACCAGGAAAAATCTGAAAATACACTGGTTTGACAGATTTGACAGTTTTCGTAAAGTAGCCCAAAGAAATTTCTTTCTCTAAGTTCCGTATCATGGCATAAGATGGTCTGGTGATCTGGCTTATAAGCTGGTGGGATCATTGGTGCATATTTGTTCAAGAACAGACGGCCGTAATCACAACATGGTAACGGACTATTTGCTGCTTCAAATTGAAGCCACGATTTCCAGGACGGTCAGTAGGAATAAGACGGCCAAATACTGGAAATATCAGCGATCATGCAGCCGTAAAAGGTATGTATTCCCCTCATCGTAAAGAGCACAATATGATAGCATTCTTATATGTAGAATGCGCTTTTTCAAGGGCTGTTGATGACTTACTCTACGTCACGTCTTACACTGTGAAGTCCAGTTATCTATTTTATATGCATAAGTAGAGCAATTATTCCCATGACACTGTATTAAGGATCGATAACTGCGACAGGGGAGTGACAGCACATACAACATTTCGTCTAGAAACAATATCAATGTGGTCCAATAAAAAATGTAACTACGAATATATTTTAAATAACAAAAGTTTCGTCTTATTCATCGTTTCCGCCTTACAGTACCTACATATGACAGAAAGAACAATAATAAAAAATAAATGGAGAGGAATAAGCTGATGTCTCCCATAAATTTACACATCTTTGCTACAGCTACAAATAAAATAGTAGTTCTAGATTGTAGACCGAGATGCTAAGCAGGTGAACACCCACCTTTGTCGAGCCATATAGACATTTCAGAGAATTTGAAGGCCGATTAAATCGCCTGATGTGGAATATCAACAAGCATTTTTCCAAAATTGAAATTTTCCAAATCCTGCTGGAAATTTCCATTGCGACATTGGAGGAAACTATTCGCATATGTATATGTTTGTACATACATGCATAATAAGAATACATAAGTGAAATCCCAATTAAACACACTTGCGGTTAACAGATCATCGAATGGATCGCATCTTTAAATAAATAAATTTTGTAAGAAAAATTTGCTTTTTCAATATATTTAGACCTCTTGTCTGTAAAATTTCCCCCAGAATCATTGGAATTTGCAGAATAATTTGCTCGCCCGTGAAAACAAAATAAATGTAAAATTCCTTAGGAAAAAAATTCATCGAATTCAATTGTCAGTTCTAGTGCTTTTAGCCCGTGACATTTTTCCCTTATTGGGGGAATTTGTTGTTCAAAAAGTATTGCATGTAAAAAACAAAAATCAAAATCAAACCTAGTTTTGAGAAGTTTTGAGTTTGCTAAAAATAAATATAAACGTACAAAAGCAATACCATTTCAAAAGATATTTATGAACGCTATTTTGGCCTACGAAATTAGCCTAAAAATTTTTGAAAGTCCACATATTTAAGTGTTACTATAGTCAAACTCCGTTCTTTGTCTGTGCTATAGTGTTGATAGACGACCTTCATTGGCCAGCGATCTCGCATTTACTCTGTGTATATATGTGAGCTTACGTGTGACAAAAACCTAACTATTACTGTGTCGTGCTGCTTTCTTCTTTCATTTTGACCAACAAATTTTTCAGGTTATGCTTCCTCTAACAGCAGCAACTTGTACACACAGCGTCTACAAAACGGTGGCACCCATGTGCTGTCAACCGAGGCACCCAAATCTGTACGTCACATTTTATTTTGCTGAAACGTCAAAATACAAATGGCTTTTAGTTTGAGGAGTGGAACTGTCAATTGATCCGAAGTTGATACCTGTAAAAATGTCAGCTATTTGGGATGCTCAATTTTTGTTTGTCAAATGATGTCAGTGTTTTGTACAAATGGCAAGTCATGCTCTAATTGAATTCTTCTATTGGAAAGTTAATATGCCAGCGCAAATTAGAACCAATTTTGACGCTGTTAACAGGTATTTTGCCGAAACAACAGAGCTGGCAAACCGTGAAAAGACGATCATCTTAATTTAAACGAGGTCGTACCAGCTGATGATGAACGTTCAGGAGGTCCAAATATTATGACCAACACCAATAATAACGCTTTGAAATGAATATTTTGAAGGCATCTTTGGAAAAGTTAAAGCGATTCAGTAGATAAAATTTTCATAGATCCACCACATAGTTTCGGGAAGGTGATGGCGATTGTCTATTGGGGTAGTCACAGAAATACATTTAGCCAGTATGTACTTTGAAAAAGATAAAAAAAAATAACGACGGCTTATTACGCATCATTACTCCGTAAAGTGAAGGCGAAAAGTGAAAAAAACGGCCACATTTGATGAAAAATTAAGAGCTATTCCATGAAGGCATTCCAATTGGTTGACCAGCTACAGTATCTTCCAGTGGCTTGCTACTGCTTCCCAAGCTTAAAATTTATCTGTTCTTGGAGGACGGATATTTAATCGAACTAGGAGTAAGACGGCAACTAATAGTTGGAAGGATTAAAGAGGTCTGAGCATCGCTTGCAAATGTGTCACCATAAAACTATAAAGACTATACCAATTTACTTGGTTCACTGAAAATTATAATAATCTCCATCCGCAATTTGCACATTCAGACGATATTAGACAGCGGACACCACAGTAATATAGAGTGTAGGCAAGATAGTACCAACTAATCAACTTAAAGAAAACTCCGACAGATTGGACTCATCGAAAGTCCAAAATCAATCATAATGATATCTTTCGGAATTTTGTTCAATGGAAATGATTTATTTGATAATAAAAATTTTTACACAAAACAAATAGATAAACTCAAGGTAATCTAATTGGCTTTGAGCCGATTTTATCTGTGTAATATTATACTTATAAGCGACTTCTAAATTTATTTGTTTCTGAAATGTTTCATAAATGTTTCAGAAATGTTTCACTCGGTCTGGACGTACCTTAAAGTTGCTCACTAAAAACTGCCATTGTAAAAAAATATGAGCATTCGTTTAAAATTTGTAGAATTGGCTAATACATATATACATATTATTAATTTGTATTTACTTACTTTTTAAACACAAAAATTCCCATGAAATGGGAAAAAAATTCGTCAATGTAAAAGCACTGATTTCATTTAGTAAGATATTTCCAAAAATCGTGGTGTAATACGAGTACAAAGACCATCAAACAACAACTCATTTATTGGTTTTCTTATTTACAAAAATTAACAATTCTTCTTATCTATCTATTACACCTATACTACCTACTAATGGAGATGAACTTGTATCTTGTACTTTATTTGTGTTAGATTTTTTTTTTATCAAAACGGGGATATCCCCGTGAAATTTAAATTGTACTGATTAGTCTCTTGTCGCCAGAGGTGAATAAAAGTAATACTATACTTGTTTTCGCATGGTCTTTTTCAGTATCATTTGGATTTTAAATACGAACGGTTGTGCGTACTAAAAAGTTATATTTTTACTGAAATATCGGTAAAATGCAGTTGATAAAAATAATCTGTGACATTTTTTCGATGATTATGCAGTTTATAAAAGCATTATTTGATATAACAATTGAATTTATCATCCGGATAGTATTTCGAAACAATGTCGCATATAAGTACACTGTAAAATCAATTGTTAAACAAAAGAAGATTGCATTGGAATTAGCTACGACGAAACTAAAAAATGTTTATATTTTTGATGAAGTTGATTTCTTTAAAGATGCTGAAATAAAAGTTTCCGGAAGTATAAGATACCTTGAAAAATCGGACAAAATCGCCGTTCTGTCAACTGCGCAGGAAGTTATGAAAAACAGTAATGAGTTTTGGCGATACAATGTAAACAAGGATGACGTCAGATGTGATGAAATTGGCATATATGTATTTTGATTTTAAAAGTGTTTTATAATCAGCATCAGCACTTGACATCACTCATATTATATATTAGAATCATAATTGTAATCTCCTAAATATTGTGCAACTGATATTATTGGTATTATAATTTACAAATTCATTTTTCTAAGCTTAAAATAATAAAATTTTATATTTATTGAAAAAAACATAAATAATTAATACGAAGGGAAAAAATCATGTTTAAAAATATATTTTATTTTATATATGTAAATATGTATGTATATTCAGTGTCTACTGTAAAAGCTGAACATCCATGATGTATTGGAAATGGAGAGAACTTTTGTATGTTTGGTGGTGCGAATTTATTTATATTGTATTAAAATCTTATGGGAAATTATTAAAAAATAAATTGGTAGCCCTGTCTTATCAGTGTGACCAGAAGCAATTAAAATTTGTATTATCTGTTTTTCTTTTTATAGAGCGTTTTTTTACAAGCTTTCAAGTGACAGTAAATACTCTTGGATATTTATTAGATGCTCGTAATAGGTGGGGCCGTAAAAATATGTTTGATGTTTTTTTCTGGATTCGAACTTGAAACACTAGAAGGCATTATTGATAGAGTATACAAATATCGTGTATTTTCATGGTTAAGTACCTACGGTACCGAGACTATATTCAATTATGGTTAGAGTTTAAGTTGTAGAGAAAAAAATTTAGTGCATAAATGGAAACATAGACATGGTTGAAAATGGTACCTTGGACTTCGAAAAAACGTTGAAAAAGAGTATATACAAACCGGTGATTTTAATAATAATTTTTCTTTTTTCTTTTTTAATAATTAAGATGACTCAATGGCTTTTCCTGCCTGGAAAATAACGGCCAATATAAGCCGTGGTTTTTTCGAAAGTATTTAGCCACCTCTGAATAAAACGTCCTTACTTACTTTTATACTCACTTCTCATATTTATCTTCAAAATGACATTCGTATCATAGATGGCATAGATTATATTGTAGACAACAACTATTAATGAATAAATCGTACTGTCAGCGTAAAAAATTAAGGGTTGTTGTCTACAATTTTAGTTTTTTTAGTCTACGCCATCTAGGATTCGACTTTTTCCACCTTTATGTTCACTGAGTAATTTATGTTCACTTTTCGTTTTGTTTTTGCTTTGTGTGGACACTTTCGAAAAAAACATGGCTATAGTCTGTAAAAACAGTCAAGATAAATTGTCACGCGCTAAATATTCGCAATGAGCCACAAAAACTTAATACCATTCAACCAAAATATTTTGTTGGTCAGAAAAAAGAAACCTAGAAGCAACCCGTTAACCCAAAAAAAAGGTGCTGTAAAAATAGAGCAAACCGCTGTAGATTCTACTGCATTTGTTGTCAGAATCGACCTGAAAATTTCTATTGTAAATTTTACAGAGGTGTGGTTGTAAATTTAAACAATCTGTGGCTTATTTCACCAACTACAAATTTGTGCTTGCGGATGTGAACTACAAATCTGTAATCTAGGTCCTTGGTTCATAGCAAACGTTTGTGAAAAAATATGGTGAAACTAATTGCTTGACTATTCTACAAATTTTGTAAAAAAATGCTTGTAAATACAAATTTGTAAGTTGGTGAAATAGGCCACTGGTTGTGAAAATGACAGCTGAAATTGTACATTTCATAGCAGTTTGTTGTCAACTTGAATTGTAGAAACAACAACAATTTGTATGTAAAAAAAAAAACGCTTTCATAGCGCTTAAGCTTTTAAGTTCTAATTTGTTGGTATGGTGCGAGAAATAGGTGGAAATAGCTTTGAATGGTTCTTGCCTCATTGTTATACCGATTTTTGCTTCGTCTGTAAGTTTACAATATTTTTTACATGTTTGTGTTGATATTGAAATACACTTAGTGTGTGTTTAAATAGATATATATATGTAATTGCATTTACTTACTGTGAAAAATGTTTGGATCTGGCTGGTGGTTGAACGTGGAACCTCTCACTCGGCGCCTGGATACACTACCACAACACCAAACCCTTTGAAAATTATCATTCGAAAATTCTCAAATGGTTTCAAACGTTTTCGTAATAGATGGCAACAAAAATGGATTCATATTTTGTGAGAAGATAGAAAATCAAAGGAAAAAATTTGCAGAGGGTTCGCATAAATGGGAGAGATTGATTATATCTATCTTTTGACTTATTTCAAATTGTTAAATCGACACCATGTCGTAAAAATAAAATAAACGATTGATTTTATTTATGGAATCCAAATCTACAACTTGTTGTAATTTCTACAGCTACGGCTGCAGTTACCACACTATAAAAAGCTGTAGATTCTACAAAATTTCGATGTAGAGCCGAAATTGACAACGCGCTGTTGATTTTACAGTTGGGAATTGTAGTTGTTTTAACAACTTTATTGTAAAAATGAAAGCATTCGCTGTAAAACCTACACAAATTTGTTAATTTAACCAGATTCGCTGTTAAATACACAAATCTACAATGAATTGTAAAATCGACTGCCTTCAATGGTGAAATTTACAGCTCATATTTTGTTGGGTGTAGAGGATCAAATTCCTCCTTTTTTACATTTTTACTTAAAGAAAGTTTTAGCAGCTAGCTATGACCATGTTCATGATCTATGTGAACCAGACTAGGATAATTTAATCAGATAACGATGAAGATCGCCACATTCGCGTGAAATCAGCTGGAAAACGAATTCTAAAATTGTGTCTAAGGGCGCATTTTAATGTCAACCACGTATTAAATAAAAAAACAGATTAATTTTTTTTATTTTAGATTAAGAATATACAAGTTTTTGACAACTTTTATATTACTTTTGCTTATTTTACAACACACAGCCAGCCTCAGTTGATTACAAAGACTGAATTCATATCTACAAGACCCGCAATATTAATTGTTTTTTTATCTCATTTGTCTTAACAAAGTCAATAAAATAAATAATTCTTATCTTATTTGTTGCAAGTATGATAATTAAGTCTTACGAGTCTTACCTAACCTAATATATTATACATTTTACAGTTCTTTACTTCTACTCAAATTTGTCTTTTCAGCAAATTTAGGTCTAAGTAATATTTTTTTTTTGTTTTACCGCTGGTCACACTGATAAATAGTTTCAGTTATCGATAGTGTAGTGAATGACTTAACCTATGGTGAATACCAATCCAACACACTCAGATAGTTCTAAGAAGATCTACCTGTTGTTTCAGTTGACATGTCTATTTTCATCGTGCTATTGTTTGCTATCAGTTATTGTCGCTGACTCATAAACACACTCACTACTTAATAATGTTTCGCAAAGTAAAAATATTTATCTCTTTCAATAGGTAAAATCAGTTTTTTCATATTAAACTAAATCGAGTGGGATGGTGAGAGTAAATTTCTTAAGAAAAGATATTTCACCATATACCTGGAACACATGTAATAGTTGTGGCTCCTACCCCTGATCTCTTCAGGTAGTTTTTGGTGTTAATTCCATTTTGCGTATGTCAAAGTATGGGATGTATGCAATCTTCTTCTAGTAGCATTTTGGTTTCAGATGTATTCTTATCAATTGTAAAGTATCTGTTTAACCTTTGGACATCCTGAATGAATAAATTTATTTACAAATAATTCCAATATTACTAAAGTGAATTCCTATTTATAATGAAATTTATTAAGACGAAATTGAATGGCATTTATTACTTTTTCTACCGCCTTTTCATTGGGCGAAACATTGCACATGAATTCACTATCAATTCAATCTCTAAACAAAAAACTGTGGCAACGAGACTATCAATAAAGAAGTTGAAAAATGTGTACATCTTCGATGAAATGAATTTCTTTTCTGATGCCGAGGTGCAAACTTTTGAAGATATATCGTATTTTGTAAAATCGGATAAATTAGCAGTTCTTTTAATAACAGCTCAAGAAGTTATGCAAAATAATAACGAATATCTGCAATTTAATTCGAATAAGGATGACATAGGTACTGATCACATTGGCGTTTATGTAAAGTTTAAAACCAAAAGTTGAGCGTTATTAATTAGCGTGGATATGATTATGTAGTAGAATAAAATTTATGAGATTTAAGAATAATTTTGTACATTTTAATAATAAAGAAGTTTGACAAAAACAAGAATTTGGTTGCTTAAATTTTTAGTGCCATACTATTATATTAGAAAGAAACAATTTTTTTAGTTGAGCCCTAAAGAGAAGTTTTGCCAATTTTTTTTCAGTTTAAGGAGCAAAATGGAAAAGAAAAAAGTGGAAAATCTACGAAATTTAGCGAAAAATATCAAATTTCTATGCCCCACGTCAAAGTTTCGCAGTTATTCACAGATGAGAGAGCTCAAGAAAGAGTAAAAAATGTCACCATGCTGCGAATTTTAGTTCAAAAATTTCTTTATGCCCGTTTGCGTACTTTTTGAACTAAAATTCGTAGATTATCAAATTTCGAAGAGAGGGGATAAGATTCTCTCAGGGAGAGCTAAAACTACGAAAAAGTAAACGAACGGGTTGAACAAGAAAAAGTAGAAAAATACACTGGTTTGACAGCTTTGATATTTTTCATAAGCCAGCCCAAAGAAATTTCTTGCACTAAAATGCATGCATGCAGCATGGGAAATTTCTTACTCTCTCGGGAACGTTCTCTACTGTGAAAAATTACAAAAATTCTCCGTACGAGAACAGCTTTTCGTAAAAATTCGTAAATTTTCGTAAAAATTCTCTGTTTTAGGAGGGTAAGCGAACGGATCTAGTTTGAAGTAAAATCAATACCAAAATAAAGTGACGTCTAAAAAGTGGGCTGCTTTTTGGTTTAACTCGTTCCCGCTCATTTTTGGGTATTTGTTTTTCTCTGAGAGAATTGAAAAGCAGAGAATTTTGGTGCAGAAAGTGCGGAAATGGACCTACCGTATGGAGAAATTTACAGGACAGTGGCTTATAAGCTTGGAAGATGAGAAAAAAACCGGGCTCAATAACGAAAATGAAGATCGCGAAGTTAAGGTTCACAAAAGCTATCAGGAATTTGACGAAAAATAATTAGAAGAAGTTTATCTTCACAGACAAAATTAAATTCAATCTCAATCAGTCCGATGAAATTCGGTACAATAGTCTAAGATTCAAAGAACGTCTAAGAAATGAGTGTATTGTCATTAGTTATTTATTGGCCGTTAGTTTCATGTTCTTGTGCTGCATGAACATATATTTTATAAATCAATGAAGACAACTATATTAACATATTTAAGGACTATCTCACTCCTTTTAACGATCGGTTACTACCCTCATAATCTAGTCTATTTATCAGAATGTCTCTAGACCATTTCATCGGCCTCGAAAAGTTAGTTTTTTCAACTTCATAACTTTGAACATTTAAGCCGTGTTTTTTTTTCGAAAGTGTGTAGCCACTTTTCCACTCAAAGCAAAAACAAAACGAAAAGTGAACATAAATTACTCAGTAACCAAAAGTGAACATATGGAGAAAGTCAAATCATAGATGGCGTAGACTAAAAAAAAACTAAAATTGTAGACAACAACCCTTAATTTTTTACGCTGACAGTACGATTTATTCATTAATAGTAGTTGTCTACAATATAGTCTATGCCATCTATGTATGATTCGAATGTCATTTTGAAATATGCGAA
Organism: Chalcosyrphus nemorum; assembly: GCA_949716465.1. Lineage (NCBI taxonomy): Eukaryota > Metazoa > Arthropoda > Insecta > Diptera > Syrphidae > Chalcosyrphus > Chalcosyrphus nemorum. The sequence goes on from OX454333.1 coordinate 74,228,455, forward strand.
GTGAGTATAAAATTGAGTATGGACGTTTTATTCAGAGGTGGCTATACACTTTCGAAAAAACACGGCCTTAATCTATCAAGAGCCAAAGTTTGGTATTGATTCCTATTTTTGTAAATCAAAAGTTTAGAATTTCATAACCAAAGGCGATGTCAGAACACTTGATTAGCAAACAGACCTCAGCCTATTTGAGCGTTGCTGAGCAATTCTCACCCAGAAAATTGTACATGCCAAAATCCAAGAAGTAAGGCAAAGTTTAAATTTGCAATAATGGAAGCCTGCTAAATAGATTTAACTCCAGAATATTTCCAGTTGATATTATCCATGCCTCGTAAAATTGAGGCCGTAATCAAAGCTATATGATTTGCTTACAGTCACCACCCCAAAGGAACCTTACCAAGTGGTGATGAATACGGCAGATGCTAACGGAAGACGTACAAGAGCAGTGGAGTACCGGACTAGAAAATGAAAAGAAACTATGCAGTTCCGCAGCTTGAGAATATAAAAAAGTCACGCGAGCGAAACAACATCCTGAACATATGTTTCAGAAAACTTTTTCGTACTCTCTTCTCATCTGAAATTGCCTTTTTTAGGGAACTTGACGGTCATTCCCTTATTTCACTCATCCGGAAAACTCTCGGCTTCCCATGTTCTCCTGACAAGTGGGAAAAGTAGCTCTGCCGATCCTATTGGCGCAGCTTGAAAAAGTTCCGCGGGTATGCCGTCAAGTCTCTAATAATATCTTCGTTACTGTGGGTTGTGGTGCGAATTCGGGAATTTCTCTCTACGGACACTTCAGTCTGGCTTGGGTTGATATTACTGGCAATTACTCGGTTTAGAACCGAAGTAAAATGCTCCTTTCATCTCTTCAGTTGATCCTCATCTGATATTCGTAACTAACCGTCTGAGCCTTTCACTGGGTGTTGAGTAGAGCCACCTATAAGCTCTTTGGTGATTGTGATACGCATTAGGAATTACTCCCTATATGTTCACTCTGAGAGTCAACAACAATCAATCGCCAAAAGGTTCATACAGGTGTTGCTATGGGACACAACGTTAAATTTTGTAATTAGGCTTTTTGTCGCGACACCGCGATATACAATCATTATTTATGGTAGCCTATCTACTAGTCGGGTATTAATTGCTCAATGTGCGAACGCGTTATCGCAAACAGGTGTAATGACGCGTAGAGCTTATGTTCTTTTTTTTTATCTTTTTGGTGATTCCCGATTATTCATAATTATTATCTGTTTAACAGCAAATACATATTCCTTCGTCAGGAATGTTACTCAAGTAAGTAAGCGGGAATACCCGAAGATGACTCGAACTGTTTGATTGATTCTGTAAAAGAGATAATTAAAAGAAAATAAATTAATGTGTCATATACTCGTACATTCCAATAAACTTATCAATCAAATAAAGATTTAGAAAATTAGAAATAACAATCGCGTCTTGAATCGCCATAACTCATTTTATTGATTTTTAATAATTTGGGCGCGCTAAAGGGGATATGAATGCCCTTTTTCAGTGGAAGGGCCGTGCGGTTGGAAAAAGAGGGACAGAGAAGATGTCCTTTCACGTTGGCTGTAAATGCTTGAAGACTGTAATGACGGGGAACTGTAGAGCCTGGTAGATTTTCCACATAGTTCGGCTTGACAAATAATGGCCGAGTTTCCAATACTTCGCTAATCTAGCTGCTATATGACAGATTTTGTCCTAGATTCCGCTAGATTCAAATCTCTTAAAAGTATTCTAGCAGCTAGATTAGCGAAGTATTGGGAACTCGAACAATCACAATAGGTACAACACTCCTGAAGTATGGCTTGTGCGTGACTTAATATGCATTAGAAGCAATTTAGCTGGAGAGTTCTTAGGTGGACCTGAACAGCCAGGTCAATCGGGGTAAAATATTTCTTGCACCACTTAAGGAATCCTAAACATTTTGCAGCCTTTTTGTGACCTCGATTATATACCTATGTACCTAGATAATTGTTCTGTTGAAGATGGTTATAAGTAAACCTACTGAGAATGGCAACTTTTTCGCTCTCAGTGATTCAATTGACATTCATAGATAATGTAAATGCTGTCGAGATTAGACATTCCGTCTGTAACTGTAAGTCGCTTTTCCGCTTTTTACGTTGGAGATCGAATATCGAATATAAAAAAACCAAAGGTAATCAACCTTATTGTCGAGTCGACGAGCTTGAAATTTGACATTCCGTAACTAAAACGACGCGACTCAACATTTCACATACATTTCAGACGAATTTTGTCGATCACCACCTCGACAAAAGTCGTTTATTCTTTATCACCAATGCAAAACAGTCGTGTCGTGTGTTTTTAGACCCGTGGACAATGTCAACAATAAGGGTGACTATCATTAACAAAGGAGTAAGTTGGATTAAAAATTGACGAGAAGAGATCATTTATAAAAATTAAAAAGAGAGTAGAAAACAAAACAGAGCTCTAAAGTATACAGTATAGTATATAGCCAAAAATATTACGTAAAAATGTGTTGTCCTTACACGATGCAATATTATTGGAAAAGTTATTGGCATCCTGCCGTTTAATCCGTATCGGTTCGTTGCTGAAAAAACACACGCTGTGTCGCAATACCGAGTACTGTGCAATAATATTGCGTGGAATAAGGGCCGCATAAGTAAGTTATCGGTTCCGAAACATTAAAAAAGACCGATCGCAACGCGTCTTCATAGTATCCACCTTCGAACAGATATTAACATATTACCTATGGATGGACTTGACATGAATTGCGATCTTTCTAAAAGGATCGGTATAGCAAATCATTCGTTGAGAACGAAGATTTATGCGTGTTGGTGACGTAAATAAACAATATTTTGTGATATCGAAAATAATATTTCAAATACGCATTTCCCCTTTTTCTTAGACAGATTCCCCTTTTCCCCTTTTCCGATCAAAAAGCGCCAAAAGTGGCGCTTTTCCCCTCAATCTGGGAACACTGCTTCCATAGTGCAGACGTAGATAAGTGATGCAATGCATAATATTCCAAAATGCATTGGGAATGAATCACGTGCAAAAACAAAAGCAAACGTGCGATGCAAATATCATTTGATTTTTATTCCGAAAAAGTGGAGGCGTAATCTAAGTTCGTAAGAAATTATTGTTTTGAATTATATTTATTACGTATTAAAATTTACAGGAAAAAAAAAATGGCCAAATGAGTTCATTAGATCGTTTCCCACTACCACACATCCGAACGGAATCGCAAAAAGCATTGCCACATAGAACTGTCCCACTCTTATTTTCGAAATCAGCTATTTAGTGTCAAATTTGTCTAATGTGTAAAATTTATTGAAATAAATTATGCGATAAACTTAAAAATAATTTTAAAAAATCGGTTTTATTCTGAAATTTAAATATAAAAACATAAAAAATTAAAAAAGGATTAAGTGCTTCAAGTTTAATTACTTCCTCTTCCATTTTTTATGTAGTCGGCATTGTCCGCCACCAGTTGCGTTTTATACGACTTCGAATCCAATCAAATCTAGAGTATTAAGCAAGATTTGAAAATAGATTCAAATAACCATGCTTATTTTGAGATTCGAATGAATAGTCAATTTTTTCGAATGTCGCTATTCATTCGAAAGATTTCTGTGTATTTTGAGATTCGAATGAAAAAGGTTCATTTTCGAATGATAACGCAAAATAAACTAATATATATTCAACTCTCAAAGTTAGCTGTTTGAAATTTTTTCTATACAAGTTGACCATACCTTGTTTTCTTTGCGTGAGAACTCTTCTCTTTCTTTTTGAAATATTCTTATTAGTTATACTTTGAAGGGTTTTAGGACGAAATTTAAGTAATAACTTTTATGAAACGTGTTTTGTATACCTTTAATATTAAAATCGAGCACGAAAACAAAGGAAAATAAAATAAGCATGCATTTTTAATTGCAAGTCTCTCCCAGCACGAATCTGGTCACTCTACTTTCATTTTGAGTGCTGTTTTTTTGTTTTTAATAATTACAGTTGCTTTCAGATAAAATTAAATGCTGCTTTCTTTTGTGGACAGTGCGAATGAATAGGACATCATAGAAAATGTAAAATAAGAGTTAAAAAATAAAGTTGAAAAATAATTTTGTGCATTCACTCGTCTTTCCTTTGGAGTTTTGTTTACATACAACTTGAGTGGGACTATTTTATTTATACGAATTGCCGGCCACCAGTTTTCCTAATTGGAACGTGACCTTTGTCAATTGAATTGCTTCATTTAATTTTCTACAAAATATTCAAAATATATTAGTATATTTACGTATTTGTGAATCTATGCGCCAGGAAAATGTATTCGAATAAAAAATGACATTTGTTCGAATGAATAGAATTTCAAAATAGGCACAAGCAATGAACTTTCGAAAGTTTGGATGAACCTTTTATTCTTCCTATTCATTCGAAAGTCAAAATACAGTCTATGCGAATTCGACTCACTTTCGAATGAATTCGAATGTCAAAATAAGGCTGAACAAAATCGTATATTTATTTTTCTCTACACCATAGCTCCCTTAGAAGGTGGTTCAAGAGCGTTTAAATCAGACTTCACCTTTGCCAAAAAAAGCGTTTCACGAAACAGTGTTTTAGAAATATATCACTCGGTCTGGAGGCACCTTAACACAATCGATTTCTTATACTCCGACGCAAATTACTTGTCATAGGAAAAGATAACAAATTTCCATTTCATTCGTATTCAGTGATATCCATTTTCACGAACTTCGAAATTCGTAGCACTACGAATGAATTCTGTGATAGATTTTACGGAGTTCGTAGCACATTTTCGATTGCGATGGAATTCGTGATAGGGGTGAATATGTATTGCCTATTTCGAAGCGAGATGGTTAAGCGATATACCAAACTATCAAAGGAAAATGCATCTTTTAGTTTTTTGTAGGTTTGTTTTTTTTTTTTTTTGTTTCTTTATTCTTCTCAATCCTCTGTTTAAATGTTATGTATAAGTATATAATATATATATTTTTGTATACATCGCTAGTTAGTTTTTCTTTCCTGCTTTTCTATTTTTTATGAATTTTCTTTTGTTTTTGATAACACAGTTATTTCTTTTTTTTTATAAGCTAATGCTGATTTTTTTTCCTTTTTTTTGTTGATGAATGACATTTATATGATAAATTAATTCCCAAAAAATACATATATAGGACATTAATTTTTCTGGACAAATATTAAACTTTATTTTCAGTGTTTTTAAATGTTTAATTAATTTTTATTACATAAATATGCACAGTTATAAATGTTTTATTTTAAAATATGTTTTTAACCGTTTTTTTTTTTTTAAAGGCAAATTTTAACATTTAGATTTTGTATTTTAATATCACTACGTACTATTTTTTTTATCGTTTTTTGTTTCATACTTTTTTAACACAGAATTATTTTTTAATCAATGTTATTGAGGTAGCCATTTTGGTTATATATGTTCGATATATATGTTGGTTTCCTTATAAATTTGTTACACTTTTTGTTTCTGTTTTTTAAAGCACATTTATATATGAATTTCAATTATGAAGTTAATGTGATCTTTTTGGTCATTAGAAAAAAAAAATGTTTAGTTCGATTTTGAGGATTTCATACACCTACTTTTATATATTTTTTAGTATTTATTTTTATGCAGGGTAAGTAATGTACATATAGGTAATTCTTAAGAGATTTTTATTATTTTGAAATATGCGTTATTTTATTGGTCTCTACTTGTTTTCTTTCAGTAGACCACAATTTTCTTGTACTCAACTTTTTGTTTTTTAAATTATAGAAAAATATACGTATCGTTTGTTTTATTAGATTTCTGTTAATAAAATGTTATATACATATGTGTATGTATGTATTTATAGATACTACAAAAAATAATTGATTTTTATTGAATTTAATGTTTCAGTTAAATTCTGCATTTCGTTTGATTTTCTTTCATCCACTTCTAAAGAAGATTTTTTCATAAATTTGTTTTCTTATAATTTATAGAAAATAGATTAAAAACTTAACAACTATGTATATATATTTAATTTCTATAAAAAAATATAAATAAAAATCTTGACAAATTAATAGTAAAAAAAAAAAAAACATTTTGTTGCTGTAAAACTAAATATCACGAACAAAAGGGATGTGTGCTGAAATTAGAAATTTCTTTTGTTTTGTTTCATTTTGTTATTTCATTTTCTTATAATAAAATGGTAGATCTTGCAGCCTATATCCTAAGAAAAATATGTTCATGTTATGTAGGTTTATTATATTTTTTTTTAATTTATTAACGCAGTCCTATCTATAAATTTCAGTTGTTTTTATGTTTTAAGTTAAACTTTAATCACTTTTGTGTTTTTTTTTTATCATGTTTATTTTTAACCTGCTTAAATGTATGTACTTTAAAAAAATGTTTGTCTGAACAGATATATGAAACATAAAATGACAGAGATAGAAATTAAATGATATCGCAACAAAAAAATATATATATAACTCCTCAAATAAACCGTAAACTTTCATTTTGATATTTTCTGAACACACCATGTTTCCATACGAGGTACTTAAACATGCTCCATACTTTTTTTTTTTTGATTCGATGAGAATGAAATTATATATTTGTGTACCTATTCTAAGGTCGCTGAAAAAGAGTTAATGTATCACTTTATTGGGAACAAAAGAAGTTATTCATTAATTTAGTTCGCCTATTTACTTACATGAATATTCCTTCTCAGAGTAGTTTATGGAAAAAAAATTGGCTTTGTTGATATTAATTCATTGCCTGGAATTATAAAATACCAAAAGCCTAAAGATGTAAAAGCTTCTATTTATTCATATAAATTTATGCGAAGACTTTGAAAATGTGTAATACATATTGTTTGCAGCGGCTTCTAATCTATCGGTGCTTGGAAATGACAACCTAAAAAAATATTTTCCTCTGCGATTTTAAAGTGATTAGTGCCTTGCCCATAGACCATAGAATCCATTATGCCAAATATTCAAAAAACAAGGTAATGCAAAGTTATAGTTTTGGCCCACTAAATCAAGTCATTCTCTTATAGTCCATCCATCTCCAAAATACAGTAACTACCAAGAGTATGGAGCGAGATTATAAAAGCATATAAAAAGTTTTTAACTCGAAAAGCCTATGCAAATGGATTATTTGTATTTTTTAAAATCTTTATTGCAGTTGGGAAAAATGTTTGCAGTTTTCATACGTGCGGAACCTTTTGGCTTTTCTACAAAAGAAAAGCTCCCTTGCTACTTTGAAATCTTAATCTTATTTACGCAAATTATAGATCACCCTTTCGTAATCGTTTATCGAGTTTTCTTAAATTCTAATCTCGATATAGACTTTATTTAAGAAAAGATTAGGCTAATTCTATAGAATTCACAGCGAATTAATTGTTTTGCATCAGATAGCTCGGTGGATCTTCGTAAATGTGCCGAGAATATTCTTTTGTTTTGCCATCGTCTTCAAAATATTCTAATGTTAACGTAGCAATTTATAGTTTATTCGATTTTTATAATTTCAATAACTAAAACTTCATCACCTACAGAAACCGTTGTAAAAAAGATTCTTCTACGAATTTGAAAAGAATATCGATAAACAAAATCGATTACATACGAGGTTGCAGCGTATTGCCTGACATTAGCTTCAAAATACAAATAAAATGAGAAACTTGACAGTAGTTAGTTACTCCTGTGCAGTGCGAAGCTTTTGGCTTATATTCGTTAAGTTTTCGGTTACGCTTTCTCACTTCCATTTTTCGTAAAGTTGCATTTGTTGTTTGGGGAAAATAGTATTATTGGATGGATTTTCTTTTTTCAATTCTACATGTTATTCGTTTTGGCTTAGGACAATATTCAAAATATTTCAAGGGAAATTTGATCCACTTTATGTGCAAAATTTTACCAGAACAAAGAAGCAGACTTTAGCAGTGTATTCTACATTGGCACAGCTAGCTAAGGACATATTTGTTAAACATTAAAAGTGCACATGAACACCCTAGTAGGGCCTGTGCCACAAGGCAAGTGTTAAATAATTGATATATGGCAACTACAAATTGCATGTTTTATCAACATAAGTTTTTAACAGTTGTCCAATTTCACTTGTTTAACAAGTAATTGTTGCCTTGTAGTAAAGGACCCTGGTTTGGAAGAACAAAGCTGGTAGCTATTTAATTTACAATTGTTTATGACTAATTATTTTTCGTAATTTCGTTTGTTTTCTGGCACCGTATTAAGCTGGCTTTACACTATCGTTCTTTTTCCCCGTGTTCGTTGTTCGTTGTTGAACGTACGCGGAACAACTAGAGTGTGAATAGCAAAACCGAACAACGAATGAACAACGAACACGTACACTAGAAATTCAAAGCTTTTTGGAATTTTCGGTGTACGATTTTACTTAAACACTGAACACCTATAATGTAAATGAAAAGAATTATTCATCGTACGTTCTTTTTCAGGGAAGTATCAATTTTTTTATGAGTGACTTAAGAAGTTTGTCAAGAAAGTTCCTTGAGGAATTCATTGAATGCTATAAATGGTTTCCATGCTTGTGGCAAATTAAATCCAAAGCATACAGTAATAGCGATGAAAGAGGAAGGCTTATGTGGAATTGGTGGCGAAACTAAAAGAAGTACTACCAAATTAAGCATATTTATGTGTGATAACTGCTTTCTTTTTAATAACCAGCGTTTTATCCAACAGGATCTCTTATTATTATTATTTTTTTTTTTCAACAACTAAAAGCGCCGCCACTGCCAACAATGAATTGCTATTTATTCTGATATAAAAAGAGAACTGAATCAACAATCTTTGTAGTGTCAATGCTTCTTCGTTGTTCGTTCGATGAACGTTCAGTGAAAAACGAACAACGTACACTGAATGAAGAACAAAAGTGTAAAGCCACCTTTTTATATGTATTTATTCCCCGCATTTAATTTTTCAAATATTTAGTAGTATTCTTGTGAATCTGCACATAAACTGTATAATTTTATAGAATTAATTTTTCAACTAAGCAAGAGCTCGGCAATTGAGTATTACAAAACGTAAAAAATGTAAAATAGGTCCAAGATTTTCTATCTTCTAGTTATAAATTCGCTTGAAGGCACTCTAGAAATATGTATATATTTCAAATGAAAATGTTATTGACCACACAGCATATGTAGTTCCTTGGCTTATTGTAGACAATTAAAATTAAACCTTCTAAGCCGAACTCATTCCCATCAAATCTAGGAGCACTTATTTGACAAATAAAAAAGACATTACATTAAAGTAATTTTTAAATTTAACATTATTAAAAAAAACTAAAAGAAATATATCAACGAATATCACGTTCTTACGTTTTTAAATTAATATTAGAAAAAGAAAAAATAGCATTTCCAACTACATTTCGATATTCGTCAAAACCTTACTCGAAAAAAGGCTTATTCACTAAATATAAGTCAAATATTATTAAAAAAAAAAAAAGAAGGACTCTTATCTAAAAGAGCAAAACTAAGAAAGCAAAATCGAAATGAAAAAAATAAAAATCGATATCCACCAGCAAAAAATAAAATAAAAATAAAACACATTCAAAAGAAACATTTTAGTTTGTATCTCTGAAACCCTTCATTTTTTTTCATATCTTATAATATACGTGTATTGTATGCATTTATATATAGAATAGATAATAACATTTATAAGTAAAATATATATATTATATATGTACAGCATAAAAGAGTTCCAAAATAACATTTATAGTATTTCTTTTTTGTTTTGTTTAAGTTACTTTAGTTCCACTGCAATAGACAAGTACGAAGATTCATATCTTCCATATTTGTTTCTTATATTAACGGTAAAAAATATATTATTATGTTTATTATTATTCATATTGGATTACACATTTATGTAAACACAAATCACTTAACCTATTTATGTATTTCGTACAAAGTTAAACGTATCACTTTAGAAAGAATAAGAATTATTCATGCAAATTACAAAGTTTTTTTTTTGTTATTTTTTTTAGTTTATCGTTTGTGTAATCTCAGTAAAAATATAAAGAATATACAAAAATATAACACAGAACCGAAATTTGACGCTTTTTGTTTTAGTTTTTCTTTCTTATATATTTTATAGCGTTTATAGTGTGTGTTTTTAGTTTTTTTTTTTTTATATATTAATATGTAAATGAATATATATTATGTATGGATTAAAATTTTACTCAATAACAATTATAAAAAATATATATATACATTAAAATAATAAAAAAAAAAAATATTTGGCTGCAAACATGAAACTTAAAATCAACAATAGATTTTTGTTAACAAATTAAAGATAAGCATTGTTGTTGGTTGGTGTTTTTAAGTTTTGATTTTACGGGAGATTTCTGATTATATTTTTTGATTACGTGTTTTTACTTTAAGAATATTGGTCGAATGGAATTTTATGAACTTTCACTTAGTTATTTCATTACTATTATAAGAAATCAGTTTCATTACTTCTGGTTCATAAAATGATTGTCCATTAAAAAAAAAATATGGATTATTTAAATGAGGTTATCTACGAGGAATAAAAATACTCAACATAAGGCCTAAATCTCTGGAATAATAGAGTTTGCGCTAAGAAAAGGAATTATTTTTTGCTTTGATAACGAAATAATATGACAACTCTAAGAGAACCACGTGAAACCTTTGAAACAAGAAGATTGAATTAAAACATGCCGTAGAAGATACAATAGATAGAATTAGAAATGATCCTCTCATAACTAAGGAGAGTTAAAATAAAGTGATAATGAACATATTCTGAAAACTATGACAGGCGGTGATTGCTGTAGCCTAGTTTGCGTTGGCATGAAGAAAACATATTGACGAACGCCCATTTGGACGTTCTTTTTGCTTCAGTCAAATCGAAGCACAGTAGGAAATCTGTTTTTCTGGGTTATGTGGAGCACAGCTCAAGAAAGAAACTTTCTTTGCTTTCTTCTCGACACAACGACAACAAGCCCATAAGAAATTAAGTGCATTTCTGCTCAAAAGTTCTAAACATCCCTTTCTATCTGGAGAAATGTTTAGAAACACCAACTATCAGGTAGTTCATTAAAATCATTTACTGAGTTTGATAATTACATACTGACAATAAATTCTATCTTTTTGCAAAACCCTTCTTAATTGACCTATGTAGCCAACCTTATCGCTAATCTAGTAGACGAATTGGTTGTGAACAGTTCAAACAATGATTTAAATTACTATGCAGCTATTGAAGTTGTTGCTTCCGTCAACACTTATAAGGATTGAGTTCTCGAAAGAATAGCAAGGAATGTATTTACGGCGGTATTAGGGAAGATTTTCATGCTTAAATTGAACTGGCATCGAGGTTAAGGTGCTTGGGGTGCAAATACTAAAGGTTCGAAACGAGTGTCTTGATCGAACACTTAGTTTTTATTTCGCTGTGCTAATAAGGCCAATTTTCTAATAAAATAAAGCAAACTTAATTATCATCGAAAAATGAAAGAGTTTTTAGAAGAATAGAACTGTTATGTTGATCATATAACACTATTTCGAAAGACTGAAACAATTTTACAAGAGTAGAAATAGGAACTTTTTTTTTATTGGCTGAACTAAAAAACTTAAAATTTTCAATTCCGAAAGTGATACCAAATCTTACGATTAAGAGTTGATCAAAACACTTTTTTATTTTTCATGGCCTAAGTACTTTTGTGAAAGTAAACCAATCGAACTAAATTCTTTTTTTGGAAACTGCGAATGCAAGCTTTTTAAAAATGGATATTTATGACCTTAGTCTTGTTAAACTTAATCATACGACTGTTTGCTAAACGACAGATTTATAATAATTGATTTATATTTTCGGTGCACGAAATTCAAGGAAGTATTTTATGCTCTCTTATAATTTTCACGAGCATTTTCAAATGCCACCAATTACACCTTGAATTTTTAGGTTTGTAATCATTGTAAATGGCGTGTAAAATTAGTAGTAATAAAGTTCACAAAAAAAAAAAAAAACTTTAGACAGACAAATAGTTCAAATTAAAATATGAAACACAATATTCGCTCCAAAATTCAAAGTATCCAAAACAGTGACCGAATAAAACAAAAGTCTCCCTTTAAACCATAACAAGAAAAAAAATTATTTAAAAGAAAAAAAACCAACATTTCCAATGAACTATCTTGGCACCGTTAAAACAAAAAAAAAAAAAACTAAATTAAAGAAAAGAAAATATTTCCACCTTAATACATATGTAATCCTAATAAAAACAAGTTTTAAAGTAAAGAAAAAATAAAAACTATTACCTTATTGATTACCTTAAAAATTAACAGGTAAAACGGGTAGCTCATAAAGTTTTCATTTTTTTTTTATAAAATTTTGCGAGAGTTTCGAAAAAATTTACGTTTTTTTTTTGGATTTTCTTATTTTTTTTTTCAAGCTTCTACTTCTTCTCTCTCTCTTAACTTTCTTAACTCAATATGTATTCTCAAGAGTTATCTTCTTTTTTTTTCTCTTTTTAGAAATAGAAAAACAGTACAACAAAGAAAAACAAAATCTAAAAACTATTAAAGCCACAAAATAAAAAGTAAAAAAAAAAGAACTAACTGTAACATTTATATGTGTGTGTATGTATATAGTATATGTGTGGGTTTTTATATATATATATTATATAAAATATGTATGCATTCGTAACTATAGAATTCACCAGTTTTTTCCTCCTTTTTGTATGTACACAGCACTCGAAAAAAAAAAATAATAATAATAATTCAAATGTTGTCGTCCACAGCTCTCGGATGGTTTTTGTTTTCTTTTCTGATTTTATTTCTGCTTGCCTCTCTTTTTATTTTCCTTTGACTTTTTTTGTGTAACACAGCATCATTGTAGTCGCAGTCGTAGTCGTCGTCGTCGTCGTCGTCGTCGTCCTCACCAATCGATTTCAATCATCCCTAGGAGTTGCGTAAATCCTCAAGGCCACCATTTGAAATACCCTTCTTGACATTGTCCAACACATTGTTGACAAAGTCTGTAGTGCCACCGGCAATTCTTAAACCTGCTGGAAGTACATAACAGTCAGCGCGTTGAAAGAACACACAAATATCCAATTAGTATCAGTGTAACAGATTTTTATAGATAAAATATTATTTAAGAAAACATTTAAGGATTTAAGAAACATTCGAATCGAGTATCACTTACTTATGGCGGTTTTGTAGATTTGCTCGATCTGTTCATCCAATTCATCCGTTGGTTCACCTTGATTTTGATATTTAATGGCAAGTGCTTGCTTGATATCATTGATACCACTTAAAAGTCTCTCTGTGAATAAGGAAAACAAGAAATTTTATAATAAGAATATAGTAAATTAGATTGAGAAAAGTTAACTAGAAGAGTAGTTAGTAGCTAACGCCACACGAGCCCCAATTGCCAGCTCAACTTGCTGCAGTTGTCACACAAGCAGCATTTTAGAGGTCGATGAATAAATTGGTTCATGGCAACCACACCGACAGCTTTTTGGTCGCGTTCCCTCGTGTGTATAGTGCTATTGGATTTTCAAATAGAAACGCAGGAAAAGAAGCTCGTATGGCATTGGTATTAATATTATTATTATCCTTCGCCACTACCAGACAGTTAGCTGATTCTATGTGTAGATTTATACAAAAAAAAAACCTATCCACCTAAGGGCAATAATAAGTTGGAGAGTATTGTTTAATTAGAAGAAGGGGATACCAATGTACCCGTCCTTAAGCTAAGAATTGTAAGAGAGAACTTGTCTCCTAGGCTTAATGTTAAAGGCCCAACCATAATTGCAATAATTGCGTGCGACAGCTAATGTCATAATTCTGCGTGCCTATAATAGCATTAAGCAAAGGCGACCACTCTCGTCTGGCTTTTACACTATGTCACAATCCTCAGTCCTCCTTACGGAATGTGAGAATGAGAATGAAACCGCTCGCGTGACGTGAACGAAAACTCGACGAAAATTATGGAATATACAAATTATGTGTATACATATGCATGACTTTGTACGGCAGCGTCTAGATGTGAGCGATGCAATACGTGACGGCTGTTAAAAAAATCTCTATACCTTATCGCAAGAAGATTCCATTTCAAAAACCTACTATAGTAGTTGATAAGTTTGCCGTAGAAGAAAAAAACCCTGAGTGTGGAAATTACCCACATGAATCCACCAATCAATTCAGCTATACAGCAACGCCTACTGACTTGAGCCCAAAGGCACGTAACCTATCGCCACCTAAAACATCTACTATTCTATAAATAAATAAATCTACCGGCTTATGTGATATCTAAACGGGCAGAGACATCGTAGACGCCTGTCAGATATATTCGCAAAAGACGAGGCAGCGAAATATTTTGTAATGTTTTCGAGTATTCGATCCTCGCTCCGACACACACTAACTAGTAAGCGCTAGGTGCTCATGCGTACCCGCTCCATATTTCATACGAAACCACTTAATATTAACACCTCCTATGGCTGAGGCATTCCTGCGCTGTGGCAAATTAACCTTAACGAATTGATAAAGCTGAAGGCATCAGTTGCAAGATATCATAATCTAAGTGCGTTTCTCATCATCTATCACTAAAGTTCCCAAAAATAATTTCAGTAATTTGGACAAGTTCATAGAGTTCCTATCTTACTCTTGGGACTTACTAAAACTAAACCCTTATTCAATATTTTAAAAGTGAACTTACTGTGCTCGATTTCCAGTCCATGTAATTTAATTTTGTTCGCCTCATGCTGTGCCTTCTTCTTAAGTCGACACGCTCTTGATGCCAATTTATTCTTCTCCTTCCTCGACTTGGGTCTCACATTAAATGGCAACTCACTAACTGGTGTCATATCGTTAATTGTCCTGCTAAGCTTGTCCAATTCCTTTCCAATACTGTGTAACTTCCTTGGATTTGGTGTCAAATCATTACCATCACCTTTACGTGCCTTGCCGCTATGCTACAAGAGTAAAGAAAAAAAATCAAACATTAGTCTTTATTACTTGATACTTTCAGCTTAACTGAAGCCACATTGTCGGGTTGTATTTACTTTAAATACCTTGATTCCCCGAACTGAACAGTTGGGGCTGAACACCGGATCTGTAACTTCATTCAGTACATGGGGATCCTCTAATTTCGATTGAAATACTAAACGTTTGCCTTTGGGTCCTTTGGCTTGGACATTATATTGCCAAAAGAAACGCTCTTTGCCTTTGCTGCTTGACAGCTGATTTGGTGTTGAGGTACGATTTTCGTCTTCGTTGTCGGAACCTAATTGAAATACGAAGCACATGAATTCAAAGGCCAAAAGATTATTTTATCCTTGACTTACCATTATCGCTTGACAAGTCCTCATAATGATCGCTGTCATCATCAGAATAACCTTCATCGTCCTGTGAGAAATCATTACCCTCAGGACTTAATACACTGCCAGTACTAATCGAAGAGTATGAATCCGCTTCGACCAGAGATCCAGTTGATAATAAATGCTGCCTTGGTTCACGTCTTCCCCAGATTTGTTCCAATCCCAAATGCGTCAAATGTGTCGGTGCCGATGAGGATAAACGTGACGAGGCATCACTGCCAAAGGATTTGCGACCTGCACTACCAAAACCACTGCTGCTGGGACTCAAAGCTGTGCCTGATAATAAAATGTGTGAGGGCGATGGTGCAGGAACTGATTGGCCAAGGAGACTACTGCTGTTGTTGCGATCTGGTGACATGGAGAATTCCTTTTTGAGCAATTGAACATTACGAGATTTTACCATATTTTGTTGGTATTGCGAACGATTGGCATGCGGTGGAGGTGGTGTTACAGAATTAATGAGGAGTGGAGAGTTTGGACTCGCCTGTAAGAGATACCAATTTTATAAGAGATTGCCTTAATGAATAAAAACTAACCTGATTTCCTGGCGAGAAGGCTGTGCTTGATGTTACTTGTTTATTTGGAGTGCTATGGTAGATGTCATATGGACTAGAGGAACCATGGTGTCTTGTTGTGCTATGGCGACGTTCATCGAAACTGTTATGGTGAAGATGTAGACCCAGCGAATGCTGCTGCTGTTGTATCCTTTGGTGATGATGAATTGGTTGTTGTTGTTGTTGCTGCTGCTGCTGTTGTTGTTGCTGCTGCTGCTGTTGCTGTTGTTGCTGCTGTTGTTGTTGTTGATGTTCCAAGAGTTGTTGTGGTGGTCCAGCTGGTGATGCCTGAGGGCTATGTAATTGTGTTGAAGTCTGTAACTGATGGAAACCACTGACATTAAGCATATAGTTTCCCTGATTCGTCGGTATTAAGTCTTCAATATTCAAGTCTTCCAACAAAGTTTCATCGTACAGCTCAGGAAAGCTAGTACCCTGAATCTCTGCCTTATCAATGGGAAAGATATAGTCATCTTCTGTTGAGAATGGTTCATTTTTGGTAGCAATAATGGCACTGCCAATATCACTCCACATGGTATTCGAGTTAGGCGTAGCCTGATGACCATCATAGTTAATCGTATTTGGATTACTGCTGGCATTACTGTTCATAGTACCATTGCCACCATTGCTACTATTGTTACTCAAGGGAGACAGCTCACTGGGAAACAACATATTTCCGTTTGTATTCGTATGATGGGAATTAATAGCCGATGCAGACAAGCTAACATCCTGCAATAAGGTCGGTGATAGGGAGGATGCGTCCAGCGCGTCCAAACAAATTTCTGTAAGATCAGCCATTATTCTGGGTTGATGCATATGATGATGGTGCAATGGATGATGATGCAATTGATTATTGAAGTGTGTATTGTTGCTACGCGGTATCGATATGGCGTTTGTTAGCATTAAATTCTCACGTATACTATCGATTGTTATGCCACTGGCAGTTGTATTTGGTGAGCCGCTGTTATATGTATTACTGTTGCTCTGTGATGTCGATGTTGGTGGTGGACTTAAGGCCAAGTGACTGTTGCTGCCACCACCGCCGCCGCCACAAAGTGCACTGTTACTGTTGCTGCCGGTACTGAGACCGCTACCAAGCGAATACAAGTCGAACTTCAGCGTATTGCTGCTGTTCGATGATGTATCAAAGAAATCTGCCGACATGGAGTAGATTTGATTCTCAGTCATAGTTCATTGGTGATGAATGCTAGAGGGAAGACTTACTTTGCTTCACACCTCTTGAATTTCCGCTTTATCTCGCTTTTTTAAGGAATCAATTCCAAAAGAGAGCGTCAAAAACGCTCACTTATCTGTAAAGAAGAAAAGATAATATGCGAATTAGTTTTATTGTTTTACATGGACTTTTTAACAGTTAGAGGACAATAAGAAGAAGAAGAGAATAAGAAAATTAAGAACACAAATACAGAGAGACCTTTAGACCTGCGGGATGATCCCACATGCCTAACTTGTAAGCTTTAGACTGTGCTATATTTTCTTCTGAATCATAAGAATACTGGCATTCAATTAGCAACAATATTATTGTCTTGTCTGTCACTTGATTGATTGAACTTTCTAATTTAAACATGATAATAACAATTATACTATCGTAAATCCATTAGTCACTGTTTATTGTTAATTTTTAACCCATTACCTATCCTATCAAAAAAAAAAGTATCTTCTCTCTATAAAAGTTATATAATCAAAAAAAGCGTGATATTCTCTCCTTCTATAACTTTCGATAATTCCTAGATACAATCGCGATAATTCCATTGATCAGCATCATCATCACGGCTAACAACGTCCCAACAAATCAACTACTTGACGACCGTTAATGCAGAATAATCTATCTGTTTACACTCTCAAGCTAGATACAAAGACTCGGCTTTCGTAAGGAAAATCAAGCGCGGGAATGTCCCTCCACTTAAGTAGTGTACCACCGGGTAATAATCTTTACAAAAAAAAAAATAAAATAACAATCAACAGAAAGCAAGATTCAATTCAAGAATAAATTTTCTCACTCGTGTTGCCAATCTAAGCGAACTGATGTTAAAGCAAATAAACCTTGTCTGTCCGTCCGGTAGTCCAAACAGTAGTCGTAGTTATAGGGGACGGCTGAATCGTGCAGGCACGTTGTTTAGTGTTATTGAATGCATTTAAAAAAAAAAGAAAAAAAACGAACAAGAAATATGAAATAAACAACACGAGCTCGTGCCACCATCGGATCCGTTCGCGCAAATAAAACACTTCACAAGTGCAAAGTAAAACAAAACAAATTATACAATGTATACAATTTTATCGTTAAAAAGAGATAGTGTGAGATAGTTTACTATACAGCGGGGACCGCGGTGTAACCATTTTCACAAACTCATCAGAATGCGATGCATAGTGCATATGTGCCATGTGCCAGTAGCCAGAGTACTACCAGAGGGCATTAATTCAAATCTAGCGCCACGAAGGTGATGACCGGGATTAGTTAGCATTTTTGTCTTGTTCTGTCTGTTGACAGTGACACATGCACTTTGGACATAGTTTCGATTTCAAGCTCAGGGTGAGATTCATGATCTTCCTAATGACAAGCAAAAAAGCATGGGTATACGGAGCAAACACGTCAATGATATCGATGCTAGTGAAGGTACATAGGTCCCTCGTTATTGTATTTCCAGTTTTTAAGTCCAAATATTTCAAGTCACATAAAAATTTCAATATATGAACGTGTTTGAACTGAGAAGGAATTATTCGGTCAAATTAAAGAGAGTAAAACAAAAGGCTGCTGCCAAACACAACTTAGCGACAGATGGGAACCACGATATCAAACAAAAACTATCGACTATTCGATAGTAGCTACTAGTTCATTCATTCGATAGTCGTTGCAAAACATGCCTGAGACCGAATTGCAACAATCGATAATGAGTAACATCTTCGCTCTCATAATCGAGGATGACATTTGATTCGAAGACTACAGTTCTGTCGAGACAACAAAGATATGAGTATTCGATACGTACCCACTCACACGTTATCGATTCATTGAACAAATCATTCGAATATTTTTGTTTTTTTTTTTCAGTTTTATTCGAACAGTTTCATTCACTGAACTTATCGTTCAACTTATTTTTTCCCGATCTGAACGAATTCTTTCAGTATTTTTGTTTTATTTTCCGAGTTTTTTTGTTAAATAAATTTCTTTTCGCTTTTCATAGCATCTGAAGTGGAGTATTTTTATGTAAACGTTGTTTTGTACGTAGACCCTTTTTGCTTTTGAAACCTTACGGCAAACCTATACTTTTTCGATAACTCTAAGTGGTTCATGGAAATAATTTCGCGGAAATTTGTTCCGCTGATATTACTTAGAATTGATAAATTCATTCTCCGCCAAGTGTAGCAAATATTATTGTTTTTTCTATACATAAGCCACGATAAAATTGGTCTAGTGCGAGACCATAGTGTTCCATTTTTAATTAATTAATTAATTGCATTCTAAAATTATGTGGACACTTAATAGGAGGATGTGATTGCTTTCTGTAAAAAAAATGCAAAAAAAAAAAAAAAACGACGAAGCATGTTTATGTCCCGTATTCGCTTGGTGGCCTACTCGCCACCGTGTACGCCTCAGTTTTCTTCAACTTTTTTCCCAACTTCTGTGCCTCCTTTTTGGGCCGTGTTCTCCTCTGACCGCCAGGTATTCGCTTGGAACTATCACCTTTTCGAAACGTGTGACCAACCAATATACTGCTACTTCTGTCGTTGGATGATCGTGTCTATAGGGTCCTGACGCGTTCTTTGGTACAGTTCATTGTAAGATATACGGTAGGGCACCTGTTAACGAACGAGCGTTGCACTTTAATCTTGGTATTCAAGCTGATTGCATTGCTTCGCCATACCTTGGACTACATTCCGAAATCAGATTTTGCTTTCGAAATTTAATATTATATTGACTTTATTTTAGTAGACTAATGGCAACTATGAACTATGTGAATCGACACATAAGCCACGACATTCAGTGCTTTATACTGCGTCTACCTACTAACTTACTTAAAGGGCTCCCAACCCTTGTAGACTCCCTGCCTCTGACATCGTTGTCTTTCATCCTCTGCGGTCCCGAGCACGCTGCTTTCTGACATCCGCGACAACTTGGTCTTTGTACCGGAATTCCGGGGGCTGGAATTCGAAGATCCTTTTAGCTGCAGCATTGTTGTTCATTCGCTCGATGTGACCGAGTCAATGTAGTCTGTGTATCTTGGCTTTTTGGACTACATCCACATCCTGGTACAGCTCATAGAATTCGCGGTTGTATCTTCTCCTCCATTCGCCTTTCGCTCGAAGGTGCCCAATATTTGCTCAGCTTTCTTACTTATCGTCCAGCACTCGGCTCCAACAGCAGGACTGGCAAGATGAGCGTTCTGTAGAGCATTAATTTGGCCCATCGAGTTAGGAGTTTTGAGGCCAGTTGTTTCGCCAAACCGAAGTAGCAGCGGTTTGCTAGGGTTATTCTTCGTCGGATCTCTACAAAGGTGTCATAGGATTAATATTTGTTCCGAGGTAGGTGAACTCCTTAACTACCTCGAAATTATAGCTATCAACAGTGACGTTCTGTCCAATGTTTTGGACAGATAAATTTTTGTTTGTTGATAACCAATACTTCGTCTTGTCCTCATTCACTTCAAGACCAACTTGTTTTGCCTGCTCATCAAAAGCCGTAAATGCCTCTACGACGACTTGCCGGGATCTTCCGATGATGTCAATATCGTCTGCGTATCCCAGCAGTTGGACGGATTTGTAAAAGATAGTGCCTTCCGTGTTGACACGATATTGCTCCAACACGATATTGAAGAAATCACATGACAGCGCATCTCCTTGCCTGAATCCGGTGAACGTTTGGAAGAGCTCCGAAGAGTTGTTTCCAAATTGCACAGAGCATCGCCTGTTTTCCAGCATTACGCAGAACATCTGGATAAGTTTCGTCGGTATCCCGAATTGGGCCATCGCCTGGTAGACCTCAAGACGGTGAATGCTGTCAGAGGCGGCTTTAAAGTCGATGAAAAGGTGGTGGGTTTCGACTTGAAATTCGTTGGTCTTTTCCAGGATTTGTCTGAGTGTGAAAATTTGGTCTATTTTGGTCGGAAGCCACACTGGTACGTGCCGATTAGTGTGTTGCAGAAAGGTTTTAGACGTTCACACAATACGTTGGGTAGGAACTTATATGCGACATTTAACAGGGATATGCCTCGGTAGTTCTTACAAGACATAGGATCGCCTTTTTTGAAGATGGGGCATATAGAGCTGATACTCCAGTCTTCGGGCATGCGTTCCTCCACCCATACTGGGTTGATGATTTGATGCATGCACCCTACCAAGACATCACCTCCGTATTTAAAGAGTTCAGCTCGAAGCCTATCAGAGCCAGCGGCTTTGTTGTTCTTCAACTTTCTGATGGCTACATTAACTTCTTCAATACTGGGTGGTGGCTTTGGTTCTTCATTGATTGGAGGTGGGTTCTCATCTTGCCCTATCACTCTCTCTATTTGCTGCCCGTTAAGCAACTGCTGGAAGTGTTGCTTAGACACATCAACAATTCCCTGTGCGTCGGTGACTAGGTTGCCTTCGCTATTTCGAAGAGCCTGCGTTCCGGGCTTGTAGCCAGGTGCACGTTTACACGAGACATAGTTCTAGTCTTGAAATGCGACTTGCAATGAATTTGTCTAGTAGAGACAGAAGTTTTTGTAGACAAAAAACTAAACAAAGTAAATGTGCTTCCAAATCATGCAGGTCTCTTTTTGTAGAAATGGATATACTCAGAACTTGTGCCTACGTTTATTTTCTTCTTTCTTTAATTCTTCAAAATCTTTCAAGCGTCTTAAAACCCGAATCCTTCTTCCTTGATAGAATCCACCCCCACAATAAAGAAAGCCAAAAATCTGACATGAAGTCTAACATTTAGTCTAGTACAAACATGTCTCGTGGAGATACGGTGTTAAGTTACACCTACATGCACTCAAAGAGCAGAACCATGTTTTTTTTTACTCTAGTGGTTTTAAAAAAAAATAAAAATAATGATAGGAACTTAGGTGTGCTTAAGTTCCCCTTTCTGGTTTCTGAATGGGAAGGTGTTATTAGCACAACACAATCTTCTTCTCCTTTTTTTTTGGAATTTATTATAAACACATACCGTCGAGTTGGCACTAAATAATTTGGTGTATTCATACTGAGAAACTCAGAGTGTATCAACATACATATGTATCTACTTGTCTGAGGTAAGGATTGATGCATACAAACTTTGCTTGGTGTATGAAGTGTAAGGCGCTTGCACTCAAAATTATTATTGCTTTCAAAATCCCTATTTTTATAATGAAAAACTAACGAAAGTGTAAATAAAAAGGTGCCACTCAGTTTACCCATATAAAATGCTCAGCCATATGGATAGTGATGACGACAACTGTTCTGTCGGCTCTCGCCAAAACCCAAAACAATAACAATAACAAATGCCTCATTTACGAAAATTTTAATCAATAGAACGAACAGATTATTAATACATAATGTATCTACTCTTCTCACTTGCCTTACATATTCTATCAACTTATACACACATCTCAATGAATTGTGGTGAAATAGCAAATAAAAAAAAGAGCAAAAAAAAAAATAAAACTTGCGCACAAAGTACAAAACCCGAACCGCAGAAACGAGAAATACACAAATAAGTGGTAATAACGTAAAGCAAAAAATAATATCAGACACAGAAAAGCTCTAACACAAAGAGCACTAACGGATAAACACTGTCGTCAAAACAAAATTTGAAAAATAAACACCGCTGACCTTGATCTAACAAACACACTGAAGAAACCGCTTCCTAACCCACCCTCCTCTCAACACCCGCAAAAGTAATCAACTTACACACACTTTTGTGGTAAAAAAAAAGCTCTTTATTCATTATTCGGACTTTATACCCCGCGCACTGTATCTTTTCCAATCCAACTCACGAGTTTATTTGTGTTTTAAGTTAAGAGAGTGTGTGTGTGTGTTGTATCTGTGAGTTACACAAAGTATAACAAAGTTTATGGAATTTTTCTTTGTTTTTCCCACGTTGACACGTTTTTGCTGAAAGCCAGAGAATGCGCGAATATCTGACTGACTGTCGGTTATATTCGCTGGCGGAGTGGGAGCGGATCGAGAAACTGGTAAAAACCAAAACAATACAGTGAGTCACATGCAATTTTCAACTGATATGTCTATTGGGGGGCTTAAAAATATTTTTATTTTTTTTTTTATTTGCCTAACTACTCAGCTGCTCGCACTCACATCCGAGAAAGGGGAAACGACGAGGACTACACTGACGTCAGTAGCTAAAGCAATTAATAACAAGTTTTTTGTTTTTTTTTTCGTAAGTTTTTTTAGCTCAGCTGAGTTAAAAAAAAAGGGGGCGTGTTTGTATACGATATAATCGAATTTTCTTACATAAGACGAAATAACAAGACGTCACACAAAAACAAATAAACTTATGAGGGGTTTCCAGCCAAAAAATTGTCCCAGGAAGTTATAGTAAACAACCAATAAGTCGTAGTTTAACTCTGTTGGAAAAAAAAGAACGTAAACAATGACATATGATTAACATTTTGATTTGATTAGACCGAATAATAAAGTCCGCTTTCAAATTGCTGTTCGTTCCTTTTCAATTCGAAAACAACTGTTTTTTTCCTGTACCTTTTCGTTGTTATGACTCAATTATACTGTGTTTTTTTTTTTACATAAGTAGTTTGTTTTTTTTTGTTGAGAAAACGATATAAATTAGGTGAGAGAAAAGCCGAGGGCTTGGGGCTGACTGTTGCCTAGGTTATTAACTAGGGTATTTGTTTTGATTTTGATGTCTTTGACCTTGAGTTTCAGTAAATGGATACGATATATTCCTATGACGGTGATATTTGTTTTGATATCAATTCGGTTGGTTCTTAGACTTTGACCTTGAGTTTTGTAGAAACAAACTTTTTATTCTAATTTGATGGGGTAATTAAAGCATTCAGGAATTCAATATAGTTCAATTCAATACTATAAAACCTTTTGATGTGTCAATAGTCTGTAAAATGAGATAAAAGATGGCAGCCCCGTCAACAGAATGAGATCACTGGCTAGACAAAGTTTTTTTTTATTTTTGTAGGAAACAATATTTTCATCGTTTCAGTGTACCTACCTATCTACTAGGTAGAATGAAAGATTGGTAGAAAGAATGCCTTCTATGTCAATTGAAATCTGAGGTTAATATTTGTATATCTTTTGGCTAGACCGTTGTTGCTTATTGACTTGACTTTTTTGTGTCATATGTTAGCTTGTTTGCTGTACTCGTATAACTGGCAATTATTACGCCTGAAGTTGTCATTTGTTACAAAATTAATTACTCCAGTTTCTTAAGACTTAGCTTAGCAAACAATAAAGTTAGATTTTACAAAGTACGTATGTATATTTACGGTTGGGCAGAACCAACATTGTTGATTCACTCAGCTGCCAAAAGAACTTAGCTGTTTGATTTAAAATATATCCTTATTCATGACTAAAGAAAAAGAGTCAATGTTTTGCTAGAAGACATAAACTAAATTGCAAAGTGTATGGGTTCCGTGACTCAGTTACAGGACTGGTTTCAAGTTCGAATCCAAGAAAATACCATACAAGTTTTTTCACTGCCGCACCTCTTGCAAGCATCTGACAAACATTCAAGAGTATTTATTGTCATAGGAAAGCTTCTCAAAAACACCTCTGTCTTTTGATAACGGCACAAAACTGTAGATCGCATCTGTACGTGCAGTGCAGAAATGTATACCACGCACAACCTGTGCAATTGTTGGAAGCTAGGCCTTATGTTTCTATGGGTTGATTCTTTATAATGTGTGTGGATTATCGTAATACAATGGAGTTTAGCACAATGTTTCTGAAAAATGTAATAATTAAAATTTTAGGCATGAATGCCCTCATATGCGGGTATCGTGGCTCATACGCGCTTTATTCTACTTGAAAGTAAGACACATTCAGCACCCGGGCTCTCAAAAACGAATTGGGAAGAGTGTGAAGTTGAGACTGTAAGGTCTACAACAGGACATATGAAGCAGAAGAATATTGTGTCCTAGGTCAAGATTATGGTGTCCGAAAAAGTGCATGGGAAAGTAAGCCAGACAGGTGATTACAAGTTAGCTTGAGGCTAACCTACGCAAACACCCCAGCGCCCTCTCAATGCGTGGGTTCTTGAAATTTTCCGTTGATTTGCTTTCCAGACTTTTCAGCAACTTGCGAAGCAATAATAAATTATTGCATTCCTATTTAATATACAGGTCCAATATTAATTTCTGGACAGGTATTGCCACTCCGCATTGCGTTCGAATTATAGGTTAGGTTAGGTATCATATCATGCAAAGTATGTGATGGCAGAAACCGCCTCAAATTTTCAACATCTAAATACACACAAAAAAAAGTATTCAGTATTTCTGCTAAAAAAAAAAAAACTGGACTAAACAGCCAACGGTCAGTATAAAATTACACTAAATTTAGTTCAGGTGACTGTTTTTCCCCTCACTGATCCCCTAGGCGGCTGCTTCGATTACGCGCGCAGACACAACACAAGTGACATTGCACTTTTTCTTCGCATGCAATACACCGTTGCATTCACAATAATACTAGCCACATGCACTGTTAACTTGGCTCACAAGCCAAACAAAAAGTAAACAAAAACAAAGCACAAACTACTTCATTACCTAATCATGTGCTGTCTGCGAGCCTGTACCTACTGGGTGAAATCTAAAAAAAAAAAAACCTCAACTATCTATTATAATAGCCTCCTCCCGCTTGTCGATTGTATGTAAACAGCAAATACAAAAACAAAAAATTAAATTCCCACTATAATTGAATACATCAGTTTCAACCCAATGCGACGGCGGACGGCTATGGTTACCCTTTAGTGTGGGGTGTGAACGTGGTCTAAGAATAATGGCATGGCGCCTCTTTGTCGCACTTCCTCTGAATAATCGATTGCAAATGTATGATTTTTTTTTTTTTTTTTAAAACATTGCAACTCGACTATTCTGTGACGGTTGTTGTTTTTATTTCGAATTTTGCACCTTTTTAGCAATTCAATGAGAACTTCCACCACTCTGTCAGTTGCTGATTGGTTTAATTCCAACTCAATTTAATGGTTTGTTTACATTTACAAGCGAAAAATGTATATATTTTGTTAGTTGGAATTTTTTTTTTTTTTTGGAAATATTCCAAGAAATTTTGCGAAAATAATATCATTGTAGCATCAGTATGGTAACTCTTTGTTAAGTGCTTGTTTTCTTCTTTCTACTACCGGTAATTTAAACTGTGACCTAGAAAATTCGTTCAAATTATTTTTAAATTATATTTGACAAATGTCAAAATGATGACTGTCAGTTTTGAGTTTAAAAAAAGCGCTATTGATGTTTATTTAGACAAAAAATGTTTCGAAAATAGCTTCGGAAACAACATGTTATATCACTTTTTAAAATACAAGTTTAAGCAATTTTAGAGAGCACAAAAGTACAGTTTATTGTTTACAAAATGTGGTTGCCTGGGGTTATTCACTGGTATTTTATGATTCTGAACACACCCATTTCTAAGAATCTGCAATACCTTGGAAAGAAATTAATTGTTCTTTGTTTTTTTAAGAAAAGTAAAAGTTTGCATAAAAAATTAAAAGTAAAATCTTAAATTAATTGTTTTCGAAAGAAGACGATATTCATTGGCTGTTTAGTGATTGTTTTTGTTGATTTTAAGCAAATATTATGGAAAAATTTGGGATTTTTTTTTCTGTTGATGTGAAGTAGGAACATACATGCAGACATACATACATAGGTGTGACTTTATTGTACAAGTTGATTTGGGAACTTAACAAAGAATTAACCGTCAAAACAAATGCACTTTTCTGACATCTCATAAAAATATATGCGACTTTTTATATAAAACGACTTAACAGATTAAGGAAAAAACTTCGGACATAAAAGTACGAAAAAAAAAAATACCATAATTCTAACCGTCAAAATGTCACGTATACGCCCAAGTGCACTCATCTATCATCCTCTCAAAATATTTGCCTTATTTCTTTTATACTAACGTATGACATACATACATTCATAAACCATTTCAAAAAGGGCAAATTTTTTAGTATTTTTCCAATCTAATCAATTCAATTCCTGCTCAGGCACACCCCCAAAAATACACAACCGAACTGTCAACTGTCAACCATATGGAGGACAAATTTGAAAATATGCGCGTGTGCGTTCAATTTGTGATCTTAATTAAACGAATAATGGGTCGAACATCGATTGATTTATTATTAGTCGTGGAGCCATGCTTATTACAATTCATTGAAATTCAAGAGATCTAGTCATCAAATATAGGACAATTGTGACAATGTCTACAGAATCATTTTCCAATGGTTTACATTTTATGGACATGTCAACAAACTTAACGAAATTGTTTAGACTACAAACCTGTTGTGGTATCAATTGCAAAAAAAAAAACAAATATCTGCGTTAGGACTACTAAAACGTAAACAAACAGATTAAATTAAGCTGAGTGAAACTTCCAACAGGAGTATTCTTTACATATGACAGAACAGTAGTAACCAAAGAACCTGTCGTTATAAGAAATATTTTTAAGTGCTGACATATTAAAAGTTAATCTTTCTTTTTTTTTTTTATCCCGATCAACATATGTATAGAAGAATTCCTGCACTTTTATTATTCTACCCACACAGTATCGCATAAATTATGAAAAACTCTCTTAAATATTTTTTTTTTATAAACAACAAAATATTAATAGAAATGTCAACATAAACAAATCGCAAATAAGCTCGTTATTTCTCCCTCCTCATCCGCCTCTCTTTACTCAGTAACATCTTGAATAATTCAATTATATTTTCCGGTACACCCAGTAGTAGACTCTGAGACAAATCATTGAAAGTATTGCATCATGTCAAATATTGAAATTCAACATTTGACGTCACACAAATCCAAGAAACTTTTTTAAATTCTTTCATTGATTAAATTTTGTTTCTTTTTTTTTCCTTCTGTATTCTCTGTTTTGTTAAATTTCTTTGTCTTCGATTGGCAATTATTTCTAATTTATAGAAGTCACTGTTTGTCTTTTTTTTTTTTTTGCTTTATTATTCATTTAGAACAAAGTTCGGTCTAGAACATAGCCATTTTGAATTTTGCGCGCCGCTCACACACAACAATTAGGAAGCAGTAGGGGAACAGCAAAAGCATTTTGTAAATAAAATTTTAATAAAATTTTAAGGTGTATGTTTTCTACTTGTTTTTTCATTGTACGAGTATATGCGTTTATTTATTGAGTAGGAAGTGGATGAGAGATGATGATGATTATTCTTTAAATTTGAAGACAAAGAGAGATGTTTTCGAAATGACTCTTCTGTACAAGGCGGGGTTGGGTTTTTTTTCGGAAAATTTTGTCTATATTTTCTTTGTTTCATAAATCTTATTTTTGAAATATTTTTTTCTCATTTGTGTGGGGGGAAATTTTGTGAACATTCTTGGAAAAAATAGTTTTCAATGTCGAACGTTGACGTTATTCGAAAGACCGAGAATGTTTTCTCTTCCGCAAGACATTTAATGGATTTGAAAGTATGTGGCATCTTATTTACATGAAATAGGCATCAGCTGTCTACAAATGAGAATTAGTCTGTAAATCTAAAGATCAGTGTTTCGTTTTTTATGAAATGACTGAAATTTTGAACTGAATCATCAGGAAAAAAGCTATGAACATGAATGGAATTTCCCATTTATTGTTGGACTTTCAACTAAAAAAGAAATTTGTAAATAAAATCGAGGAGATGTTCAGACAAAAATATGTCAGTCTTTCTAAAGCCTAAGGAGCTTAAATTTAGCAGGAAAGTAGAAAAGTTTTTATTGAAGATATATCCTCCTTGCTTATGAAACCCTCAACTTAGCTTAGGCCCTGTTACGTAGAAACCAAAAAAGTATTGCAAGTATTGAGACAAAGACAGGAAAGATGGGGCTTACCTCTGTTCAAAGCAAAGCAAAATAAAAAATAAAGACCAGACCGCTACAGTTTTGAGGTGGTGAAGGACTCTGGGGTGGGGTACAGCGAGGAGAATTATTTTTTTCATTCGTTGGTTCTATGGGCTAGGAAAATAATTGAGTAACTAAGCCTTATCTTGGTCTAAGAAGGTAACCCTGTATGAGACACCCATTAACTCAATTCTGTTGTATAGCGCAGATGCATGAAATTTGTCCCAATCGAATGAGAATGCCAAAAGGCCAAGCCAAAAGAGTTCATATACAGCGAATAAGTTGACTTGGCATGTAGAGCGGACAGAGGTCCATGAACAAAATCAGTGAGTACACCCGGATAATTGGCGCAGTAGAGGACGCGGCTGGGGGCGCGAACTAGTAGAGGAGGACCTTAACCTACTTGGCGCACTAAACTCAAGGCAAACAAAAATAAGTAGACAGAGAAATAGACAGACAGATACCATAGATACACGAACAGCGACTCTGCGGAGATTGAAATTGAAAAATTTCTACTTTTTAAGCTTGATTACATCGCCGCAATATTACTAGAATTTCATTTCTATTAAAAGAACAAAATTGAAGTCAAAATCAAATTATCAAAATCTACCCTACGCTAAGTGCTTTTCTTTAAAAGATTTTTGGCTTCTGCTCCTTTGGCAAAGTTACCAACCAAATATGTATGTTAATTGTATTGAAACCCGAGAATTGAATATTTAAATAGTATTCTTAGAAAGGTGGAGGTACAAATTTGTACAGTACTACGAATCTTAAAGGTTAGTACTAAAAATTAGTGGTGCATTTTTCGCGAATTAATGCTAAAAGAAGTGAGTGGACTTGCGGTTAGGAAAGTAAATTCAAATTTATTTAACTATTCTTACTCTTATGTATAATTGTGTTTCTAATGATTTTATTAAATATACCGCAAACGAGTATGTATATTACAAACATATGTATGTATGTACTATTACTGACAGTGAAATTAATGTTCGTGTATTTGTTTGATGAAATCATAGTCTGTCTGACCTAGGAATGGAGTGTTTATAAGAATTTACGAAATTCCAAGAAAATTCAATCATGGCAATAGGGAAGAAAGAATTAGTCTAACAATATCAAATCTTTTTTATTTTAAAATGCGAAAGAAATGCTGTGTTTATTTCGAAATATGTGTACAATGGTTTAAGATATGCATACGATCTATTCCCAAACTGGAGAGTGTTTTTCGGTGGAGTAGTTTACCAACTGCGACATTTACTACGACTATTGCTACAGGCAACAAGGACAGCGTCTATTCGAGTGCGGATTTGACATTGGAGGCAGAGTTAGGCAAGATGTCTTGAGTTTCAGGCATGCGAATGAGCACCTTATAACTAACATGCGCGACGAGGGATGACTTGTATCACCTCAAGTGCTAGACGTTTAAGAAATGGCCTAGCCACGACGTTGACAAGTGGTTTTCGTGGTAGGAAAGCACAGCCTACACGACACCACATCCGACAACGGGTTCAGGCTAGTCGACTTTGCGAAATGTTTCCGTCTCAATATCCACAAGGGGACATGGCGTCCCAAATGCCATGCCATGATGAAATAGGATGGATTGTTAAAATCCATGGCAGAAGATTGAGTAGAATTGGAACTTAACATGAGGATCCGCGAACATTATGAAGATGAACGATTGAAAGATACATAAATATGCACAAACTGAAGGTATACGAAAGAACTACAGATAGTTAATCCTTCATCCACCCAATACACTCAAAAATAAGAACGTTTCAGCTAAAGATTAGTTCTTCAAACTGAAATTCATTCTCACAATCGTTTCCGTTTTCGATTTACAAGGCAGTGCTTCCTTTTTCCGTACAATAAAAGATAATAACATTCATTCTTGACCGATTTTTTTTTGTATAGCCAGATACTATTTGGACGTGAAATCATCTTTTTGACGTACCGCCACTTCCGCGATGGATGGTGTACTGTAAGATGTATCTGTATCTCAAGGCTTTTTTCCGCCCCGGAAAAAAACCATATGGAATATTTCAGATAAGGATTTTTATTACTTAAAAGTACATTCACAGGCTTCAAATGCGTATCTCAGCATCTATTTTGATTGCCACTAGCAGAAGGAAAATATTATTTTAATTGCCTTCTTTCGACTTTTAAGGTGAGCAAGTTTTTATTGAGCTACCACACCTTAAAAATCTATTAATCAATTAGAACTTGATTTAAAAAATCCGCACACTTGCATTCAATGATTTATTCATGAAACAAATTTCTTATCTAATTTATGCTGCACTTGTATTATTGTTTTCTTAAACTGGGAATTCATGTAAATTCTTTCATATTAATCATAATTCGAAAATAATATATCCCCGCGTTCTATAAAATTGTAAACTTTGAACCTCGTCATCATCTCAGGAAGCACATTCTTACTTTAATTATATGTACTTTGAATTTTTTTTTCTCTCGAACTATACAATCGTTTTACCTCGAATACGTTCAGCATAAGGTATACACGTGATCGTGAATGTAGCTTTTATACATAAATCAAAATGCTTTATTGAGGCAAAAAGAAAGAAAAAAAAAAAAACCTAAATAAATAAAACTAAAAGAATTAGAGCGATCGCAAATAACACACAAGTTCGTGGTTAAATAGAATTATATGTGTGCGGGTGCGTGACATCAAGGGGATAATGGATGGTGCGAACGGATCTCTAGTTGAAATTTAAATTAGGTAACACAGCTTGTGTGTGATGCTTAAGATTATTTTGGCGGCCTTTCAGGTACATATAACATGATGAACATCTTCAACAACCAGCACCACCCGGGCGGCGGTTTTCTCAGGGGGGTGATGGATATTTTTAAGATTTTTTTTTCTTCTACATGTATCCATTTTAGTATAATAAATCTGAACAAAGGAATTCACCTTTTCAACTGATTTGTTGTCGATGGGATTCATTTTTACATTTAGCAATTAATTAGCGTCATTAATTTGAAATATCAATCACATCAATCTTTTAGGCAAATTAGCATGCCAAACTGCTTGATAGAGTAAATCATTTCAAATTGCTTAGCCTTGAAAGTATTGATACGTTTTTAGGTGGAAAACCACAGTCTAGAATATATACTAATTAATTATAAAAAAAACTGTAGGCAGTAGTAGTCTGGCAATAAATTAGAAGGTATAAATTGAAATACTAAAGAAAAATGTATCACTGTTTCAGTTGAATTAGAAGAGAAGTTGCTAAATGCGGCACCAAAAATCAGAATGCTTAACCTCAATCAAAGGAAATGTACACTGGGTCAGTAAGGTGATTAACTCACTTAAACGTACCGGTTAGGTTAGGTTAAATACATATGTATATGGGTGCCTTGTGATAAATCCATTTATGTTCACTGTGTCCAGCTGGAAGTCTTTTAAATATAGCGAGTCCGTGATGCATTCAGCACCGTGTATTTTCTTGTGAATTCATCAACTTCTTTATTTCCTGCGATATTATTTTGTCCTATTACCCAGAAGATGTACACCTTCTCATAAGCATCGATCCAATTACAACAATAATCCACCAACAACATTCCTCTCACGTGTAGTTTTCGTAGCCTGGCTCTGGTTTGAAAGACCATATAGTCGTTGTTTTTTTTTTGAAGGAATTATATAGTCTTAGGGCTTCACAAGAAGCTCCCATGCCAATGTTCTCTAAGAACAGCCGGTATAGAAGATCAGTTCCTTCTTGTTCGTCTTCTTCCTTTCGAATGCTGGTATCGGATTACCGTGATAACTATCCCTCGACCTGTTATTGGCCTCCCTAAACGATAAGCATTTAATGTCCATAGGCGATCAACCTATGGTTGTCTAGCTCAGGCACGATGGACTCAAAGTAGTCTCAGTTGAAAACTTTAACCAACATGCACATCTAACGTAAGCACTCTCAGGCTAGAGGAGGATTTTGCCGATAGACTGCTAAATCTATGAGTAAACGTCGTTTCCATTGCTTCTGTTTGTGCTATGCATGCATACTTATTTCATGGCTCCGACCCATGTTGCCCATGTTGATTTGAAATGTTGTATACTAAGTCTTTGGAAATCGGGACAGAACAAGTGTAAACATTCTAAAAATCCGCCCACTGACACGCCCACTTCTCGGAAAATGCACTTACTTTAATAGGTATTTTTGTATGAAACTCGAAAAAAATTACTTAAGCAAGTATGTAGACATTTCTTAACTCTACAAATCTCCACGCCCACTTTTTAGGGGCGGTTTTCTAAAAGAATTGTTTTACGACGTTTTCATTAGAATAATAATTACTTCTTAGGAACAAAATTTAATAAATGTTTAACAGTGGCCCACTACCACGCCCACTTTTTGAGAAAACTCAGGTTTAGAAATAATTTTAAAAGAGATTTAAAAAAAAACATACTTAGAAAATGGATAGGGTACCACACGATCCTCTACAGGCGGTTTGTAGCATTTTCATATGTTTTTTTTTAAATTTTGACTATTCTGTCAAATTTTCGGTCACTGTGATCATAGTTTCATTTTATTTGACAGCACATGTAAGTATGAGGTACGTCACCAATGGAACAAGTCGACTGGAATTTAAGGATTTAAACTGGACGAACATACCATCCGAATCGTTCACGAATTTCACAAAATCAGATTTTTATCATTTTCGTAGTAAGTTGTCACAATAAATATGCGTTGTTCCACTCGAAAAAGACATGACATGCTACTGACAGTTGTCTTTTTCTTGACAGTTCTGCAATGTTACAAAATATAAATATAAAATACTGATTACATAAAGTGTAGAGCTCTACAATTTTACAATGTGGTGTAAGAATTGTGCTTGTAAGATGGGATATAAGTCTTTCGAAATTCTATAGAATGCCGAGGCTTTCCACCTACAATGGCTACATTTTCTGTAGAATGCTGAATTATGCAATTTACCGATAAAATATAAAAACTTGGTAGAGAAGGCTTTTTAATTTTCTTTACAATGATATAAAAAGACTTGTAAGTCAACACCTTAAGTTCTTATTTCTACAGATTAGGAAACAGGAATTCTAGTTAGAATGCTAAAAAGATTAATTCTCATGCTTAGCATCTAGTGTTAAATTAAATTTTTAAAGCTCAAATGCAAAACAGTTCTGCGAAATTTTGCAATTTGATTTGATCGAATCCGATAGTTCAGTAACAACCAAAGGTGTGTTTTGCATTAGAGTATGAAAGTTTGTTTAAAACCAGTATAAACGAAACTCGTGTTTTATTGATCAACGTTGTCACAATTTTCTTGAAATAATAAAAATGCTCACACGCCACCGTTTACTATCAAGATCACTTGATTAAAATCACCAAGGATAAATACGATGACAGATGATCGTTGATCGCTGCCACCTGTTAAAGATGTTAACAGTCCCTATATCGATGCCTAGACAAAAAAAGAATCAACTTCACACGCGAAAAAGGATCTCAGTCGTATTTTAATAATGATCATGCGATACTTGACGATCCGTTTTTCTTTTTTGCACCAATCATATCATAAAAATTCAAATAAAAATCAGTTCTCTCTCCCTTTCTTATCGGAGAGCATTCTAAATAATCAAAGCGAATGATAGCAGCGTGCGAAATTTCACATATACACACACATATTTTTTCGTTTATAAATATTTACATAAAATAAAATTAGGTTAACAATCCTCGTGTGACGTTCGATTGCTGTTTCTCACACGCGATGTCGTCTTGACCAAACCGACTGCTTGCTTTCTCTTACTGCAGAGTAAGCGAGAGACTTGCGCCGCTGCCCATTCATTAAATTGATTAGCAAATAAATTTTAAGTGATTTGTTCTTATCTTATCAGTAAAAAAAAAATGTATATATATATGAACTGACTGATTGACTGACGGGTGATGTACAACTTTATGCCTGTTGGTTGTGTCGTGTCGAATTGAGGGGATAAAAGATGAAACGCGTGTAATCGCAAAATTGCTCGACGCCATAACTAGAGAGTGAGATTTTCTTCATTATTTTATTGTTAAACTACTTTTAAATTATTTTGTACTACATTCTCAAGGCAGCGCCTTTTAGAATATACATACATTCACTGCCAGAGGAAACACAGGCCTCTGCTCTAGCCCTTTTGTTTGGAGTGGAGTGGACTGATAAGAATGTTAGTATTCTGCGATTGTTGCTTCATTTTTGCGATAAGTTTTTCTTCATTTAATTCGTGTTCTAAATTTTCTTTTATTTTTTTTTTTTCTTTTTCTTCTTGTATGAATTTTGTTATAAAGAGGATTTTATATTTCATTATGTCGAATATTGATAATTAAACGAACCGCACATCGGAGCGATAAGAATTCTAATTTCTGTTTTCGTATGAGAACGAACAGTGTATGACTTTTGAGAGAAAATATATACTACATATGTTAAATTGCGGCGTGATAGTTTTCGTCTAGACATAAGTAGAAAATAAACTAAAATAAATGGGAATAAAAGCTGGAAAAACCCAATTAATATTGCTTTTTAAAAACGATGTGGAACTTAGCGTCTTTGTATAATTTGTTTGGAACTACTGGGTTTTCTACAGAACAGCGAAGTATCTGGTTTTATATTACCTGAAATATTGCCTAGTCATCAAGTTAGACAATCTTTTGTCTCTAATTCATAAGAGCAATATTGCACGTCATTGGCGATTTTATTATTCGTACAATACTAGTATGATGGCCTGGTTATTTTCAGATAAGGAAAAGAATATCTCTTCTTAGTTCTTTCAAGATCGGTTTTGAAAAGATTTCACAATTTGGCGCGATATACAAGTTCTTAGGAGGAACTTAAGGTGCATTCACAGCTCAGCGAACTGCCAATACAGATGAGCGAATTTTCCAAATTTTGACATTTCATTCACAGAAACTCTTTTTATTTAGTCGCTGCGATTTTCACTTTATTTTGAGGTTAAACTCTCGCGATTGGATATTTAGTATACAATTTTGTCGGGTTTCTATGGACGTAAACTGTACAATATTATGTAATTCAAACTGCCTTTACAGTTGTACTTGTATCGCGATTTAACGACTGATTATGGTTGTCATAAGCGCTCAATAAGAAACACTATTACTTAGAACATAACCACTGTGAGATTTATAGTAGCCGGATACAGACATTTCTAAGAACTTTAAAGGATTTGCATTTTTATTTCTATAAAGCTCAGATTATAAGAGATACAAGGCGATTAAGTGCTGAAAAACCAACAAGCTTCGCCGATTTGTCGAGTAAAATTTCTCGTTCAACACATGGTACACAAATTTTAGAATTTGTTTGAACCCTCTCCTCAGCATATTGTTGAGTAGATGCAATATAATATCTGCAAAACTAAAATAATCAAGTGACATCGACAAGCATGCGAAACTGTCATTTATTGCAAGGACGCCAAAACTTCTCAGCACTTTTGACAAATTACATAACTTTTAAACAGCGAAAAGGAAATATTGAAATTCACCTCGAAAACAATGGCCTATATAAAAAGATGTTGACAGAAGCCTAGGAAGAGTTTTGTGAAAGGTTAGGACAGTTATTCAAGCTAGGTATAAGTTTAGCCGAGTTCCCAACACTTCGCTAATCTAGCTGCTAGAATACTTTTGCAACGAGATGACAGATTTTGTCCTAGAGGCCGCTAGATTCTGAAGCTAGATATGCGAAGTGTTTGGAAGTCGGCCTTTAAGCTGAGCTTAAACAAAATTGTACTAGATTTTTCGTAAAAAAAGGTGTAGTTTAATTCAATTTTTATTTTCTTGTCTCTGGGGAACCAAACATTGAGTATTAAATAACCCTTCAGTGTGGCAGAAGAAGAAAAGGAAAAAATTCAGTAAGCTTTATCATATCAAGCTGAGCTCTTTTGAACACCGCTTTTCGCTCACTAAAGCTTGAAGCAGAGTCAAACGCGAGCTAGACCTTCAA
Organism: Chalcosyrphus nemorum; assembly: GCA_949716465.1. Taxonomy (NCBI): domain Eukaryota; kingdom Metazoa; phylum Arthropoda; class Insecta; order Diptera; family Syrphidae; genus Chalcosyrphus; species Chalcosyrphus nemorum. The sequence goes on from OX454333.1 coordinate 74,265,342, forward strand.
GGAAGCTTGTGCTATTATAGGGAAGATATGGTCAACTAGTGATCGAGATTATCTCCCCATTCTCGTTGACATAAAGAAACTGTGACAGAAGAAGAACTCTACAAAGGCTGCGGTTATGTGGGAGTTTTCAAGAATACAACACTTTCTATCCCACTGCCCAGGTCTGCAATATAGAACATCAGGAAGTTCCTCGGAAGCTACTTCTGATTATGAATTTCATCAAATCCTTAAAATACAGTTGCACTTGCACATCTGCAATTCATTTTACATATAAATGCTGCAATTCGTCAGAGAAGGGGCTGTTTAGTGTCAGATCCTTTTATTTATTTTTGGACATACATATAAAACAACTCGAACTTGGAGTAATTATCAATGCAAGGATTACGATGGTACAGAATGAGCATGACTGTAGCCTAGGGCGCTGGATCAATTCGCTTAAAACTTCAATTGCAGTTTTAATGTTATACTTTTCTTATTATTTATTGACTCGTTAAGCGCGCCTTCTAATTAAATTAATTGGCACACCTCATATGCAAATCGTACCTATCATTCTGAGATAAAATTCACACTTCTGAAAGGAAAAAAATAACGTTTCTTGATTATTTACCCTAGCATTCTTAGACGTAGGTATTTTATACTGATAAAAAAAGTTATAATAAAAAAATTATTACTAATTAAAATGTCACCATTATATTCTGAACGCAACCATAAAAACACACTTTTGAGTCTAGAAAGTAATGAAATTTTGCACACACGACCTTGAGTCGAAACACTCCTAATAATGACCGCTAAACTGAACTGGTTTGAACCACGAGGATGAGCAAAGATATAAAAAGAAATAAAAAATTAACAAGTTGTCTACATACATATGTACACAAAATGCAATGATGACATGTGATGAAATTGTTTTCAAAACAAAAACAAAAAACACTGTACAGAAATGTTTTCTTCCTTCCTTATACTTGTATAAAATATAAGACATTTTGTACCATAAGGATACTCAATTTCGAAGCTGCTGCTGTCCACATATTCATTTTTAATCAGCAATTATACATATATATTTTCGAAAATTTAGAATCGATTTAAGCTGGATTAAAGCTACTCATCATTTGTTTTGAATCATCCCCACTGATGATCTAACAACACATAGATAGGAAACCATCATCCCTTCTCCAGTGGCTGTCTGCCAAACCCATTCACGACCTACACACTCACTCACCATCAGCTGATGAAATATATAACGAATATTACACCAACAACAATGAATATAAAAAGAGAATCCAAAAAGGAAACAAACAAAAAAAAAAAAACCAAAGAAAATCCCACAAAAGAAAATAAAAATCATGACATGACATTATGACATTTATTGCTCTTCAAAAAAAAACGAAGAAGATAACCAACCTTATTCGTCCTTCCTCCTTCCTTGTGCCTGCTTCTTCTTCCCTTTCCTTTGATCAATGTTTTATTATTAAACACAGTAAATATTAAAAAAAATATATATTTCACGTCAAAAATAAGCAACAAAAAACACCGATGAAATAAATAAACAAACTCCTTGTCGTTTCGTTTGCCTTTTTATTTTTGTGGAAAAAACTCAGTTTTGTTGTTCCTTCTTCCTCGATTATTATTATTTTTGTGTTCTTTATTATGTCTATTTTTATAATGACTTTTTGTTTTTGTGCTTCTTTCACCACTTGACTTAACTCATTCGGTTTTTTTTTTTAGAACTCGTCAGCAATTGTAACTATTTTTGTTGTTAATAAAATAACAACAGACAATAACAACAAGAAAGATAATACAAAAGAAAACAAAACACTTTAACAAATTATTATTATTATGGATTATTATTGCTATTTCCAGTGAATTAAACAATACACACACGAAAGGTATATAAAAACACTGGCAAAAAAAAATTACCAAAAACAAAACAACAACTTGTATTTAATTAAACTTGTTTTTTGTTTTATTTTTCTCTCTTCACACACTCAATCATATAACACGATATACAATATTTTTTTTTCTCTCTTTTCCTCTGTGTTTTTGGCTTGTTATTCGCTCTTTTTTTTCTATTTATTAAGTTGTTTGCAAATTTAAACAATTCACCACGAGTATTAATGAATTGTGTTTATTTTTCGTTTTGAATTCAACGGTATATAACGAAATAAAAAACACGATAAACGTTATACGTTATTTTTAAGGTACAACTACCCCCTCTTGCGGGTGACAGCTGTCGCCCTGGTTCGAGAAATGTTGACAATTTCGTGAAATTAACAAATAATCTTTTCAAAAATATTTTCACACACTATTTCACATACAAATACAAAAAAACTATTAGAATTTTTTTTAAAAGCTTTGAAAAAAAAAAGCTTAACTAATAGAAGTTTTTTTTTTTGCTTTTCTTACATAAAATATAAAACAATAACACGCGACAAAACTACTTCTTTGCATATGTTTCACCGATGAAAGATACACTTTAGGTTAAAGTTTTTGAAAATAAAAGAAATCTAGTTTTTGACAGTTGACACTTGGAAAAAAAAATTCTTGAAAAACTTGTTTTGTTTTTCACAATTTGTTTTTGTTTTCATACGTTTTTTTTTGTTGTAAAAAAAGTTGTTTATATTTTTTTTGTGTAAATTTTTTTAAACAGAAGAATTTGCGAATCGCGTTTAGCACTGACAAACGTTCTTGACCGATTGATAAAAAGTTTTTCAATTCGCATACGTACACTCTGGTTTAATTGGTAGCTTTTTACTTGTTCTTCTTCTCGGTTCTCTCTCCTCTCTCTGTGTGTCTTGTTTGGTTTCCTTTTTATTACCTATTCGCATTCTATTCTTTGGGGGGTTCTTGGTGGTGTGTTTATAGGTATATAAGAAAAGCTTCGTGGATTTATTCGTTTTCAGTGTTTCATTTTGCTATCAATTTTCTTGTCAAGTATTTTTGTTGGGTTTTCGTTTTGATGGTACAGTTCGCATTATGTTTGTATTTTGTCTAGAAACGTGGAGGCGAGTGGAGAAGGGTGGACTAAAGAAATTTATAATAAATATGAGTACACAGATGACGCGAAGAGGGTGGTTTTTTATTTTTCTACTCAACTGTGCGGGGGTAGGGTTGTTTTGAATTAGGATACAGTTGGTTAGTAGTTTGACTTTGTTGTGAGCTTCTAGATGGGTGGTGGGGTGTGAATCTAGCGTGTTAAGGAATTCATTGATTTTTTTAGGCTGAGTTTAGATGAACCTACTATCGTAATTGATAGTAAATTTCTCGTGACATTTAGAATTTGTACTATATTTATATCAATGTCAGTTCTGTGTTGGTGAAAACGTGTCATCATTTCCCTGTTGTTTTGTGTACACAGCACAATATGTACATACTATGAAGATCTATTTTGGATCTTACGTAAAAGACTAACCCGAGATATGATTTCGTTCAGAAAATTCATATAAAAGCTATATCTTCTGCCTTCGTCGAAAAGTAAGTAGTGACATTTTTAAGTATCTACCGTACCACTTTAATTCCAAAGAAAGGAAGTTGTGAAAGGGCGCAGTATAACATGTTGTACGAGATACTAAGTGGTCCTCGATAGCATTGTATACTACCGCTCCTTTTGGCCAAAATCGTTGATCCTATGACGACCGCTCCGTGGACAAGATTTACCACCCACATATGTAGGCATCATCTACTACCGTGCTTATCTAATGCTTTAGTGACAGAGACTGATTTAGTAGGCGTAAGGATACACTCCTTCAAAACTAAAGTTCTCAGTTTTCCTTTGAACTAATGTATTTATTACCAATGCAGGACAACAGGTCAAGATAGTAGATAACTTTCATGCATAAGAGTCAAAAAACATTCTTGGCAACTCTGAAAGAGCTGGTTCCATTTGGAACACATACGATGCTGATGCTCTTAAATCCACAAGAAGACGCAGGATTTAGGGAACTTCTAACGTTCGTAGAGAAGCGCAGAGATGTTTACCTTCAGACAAGATCACGTAAATACCTGTCGTCTTACGATATGTACATTTTAATATTTTATGATAAAACTCTCCGATATATACCGCACTCCCATCGATTGGAGTCGAATGAGGCCACCAAAGTTCTTATGTATGTCCGAAGTGATTGCGTAAACGGATAGTGCTGAAACTTCTACCACTCAGGTGATATCTAAACCACTTTCCTCCTGACCTCTGGCAAACTCGAATCGAAATTTATTAGTAGAAACACAGCTACTAAAAGCAACAGTCGAACCAAGAAGACGCATCAGAATAGCTACACCATGTTAGACAGAACATAACACATTAGCCAAAGCTGTGGTTGTCAAAGTTACTTTTTCTGTTTCTGCTTGACCACCTTTGGATGTGTATCACCTAGACATCGCCCGATTAGAACAATGTTTACCAGACGGCAATTCGGAAAAAAATAAAAACTTTCAAACACCTGCTTTATGATTGTCCCAGCCTTCGAAATTGACGTTTTGAAAGACTTGATTATCTGGCGCAAGTTTTGATTTTGTGGTTTCTTTTAAGAACAATAGAGAGGTAAAAAAAATCTGACTTCAGCCGCAAACTCCGAACAAACTTTTCTTTTAATAGTGCTGGACGAAAGGAGTGATCATATTGATCTTCATCTTCACAGCCGCACTTTTGTCAGAGGCCCAAGGAGATAGACAACCTAGACAATCAACTTACACTTCCCCTGCCCGCTCAGTTCCGAAAACAGACTGAGCCTTAATTGCCCTATTTGCAAATAAAACTAAACTATAAATTTGACGGATTATAGGTTATTGTTCCATTTACAGCACAAATTGTACGCACAGCATCTACAAAATGGCCGCGACCAGTACTGTCAAGCCAGCCGCAATCTAAGCTGGTGTGTGAGCTTGCATTTGAATTTATTTGAACGCCAGAATACTATTATGAATAACGGGAGCAAATCTGTCAAACGACTGACTGTCGAGTTTAGTTCATTTATGTACCAGGCATCACTTGGTCCCAACAGAATTCGTTTTCAGACGAAAGTTTTACAGTTCCCAAGGACTGTTGTAAACTATGATCTTCTGCACTACTAGGCATTGAAAATTTGTGAAAAAATATCAAAACCATCATATTTACAACAATCAATCACCAGCTAAGAGATGTTCATGTTGCTGTGTTCAAATCATGAAGTAACACTTAAGGTACATTCACAGCTGAGCGACTAGACAAAAAAGTAGCTGTGAATGAAAAGTCAAAACTGGTGAATATTCGCTCGTTCGTATTCGCAGTTCGCTGACCTATGAATGAACCTTTAGCTGTATCCTAGATTAGAGGTGTTATCGGTAATAAGATGCTAAAAATAGTACGCCGCTCAGTAATAAGGTTCCATTCACAGCCCAGCGACCTGCGAATATGAACGAACGAATATTCGCAAATTTAGACTTTTTATTTACAGCATTTTTTTTGAAATGCGATCTGCAAATTTCACTTGTCATTTACCAAAGAAAAAAAATGTCCACTTAACGTCTCGCGAATGTTTTGTGATTGTGGATTGCGTTCCACATCTGTGGAATGTAAATGAAATTTAACAGTTCGCAAGAGAGTATTAATTTTTTCGCGGAAAAATCAAGAATTCGTTGATTTCTTCCAAGATATCGAGATGTGCTAAAATTCTTTGTTCACAGTTTACTCATTCGTCAGCCGGTGAGTTGTGAATGGACTTGAATACACATGGAAATTCATAACCTCACTATGGACTTCCAAAAATTAGCTCATGAGGAATGAAGTACATTACAACAAAATGAAAATAAAAGGCTGCTCTGTTTACTAAAGTGATAATGTTTAGACTTCACGGAAATATGCCAAAGCTGTAGAGGCTGATTGAATGCCATTAGCAGATTTAAAAAAACCTGCTTTCGGAAAGTCATTCAACACAGTGGATCCAAGACTGTAGTACTGTAGTCACCATGAAAATTCCTAATTTCAGTAGCAGAAACAAAGCGGATTCCATCTCAGACTTAGCTCCTTTTGCTTATATCTAAGAAGGAACTCACCTTTGTATGAATTTCCCAATTTTTAAGACTTATTGCATCATCCGCAGGGTAAAAATAATTTTATTCACGAATTGGGTGTAAGTTACCCAAATACAAAGCAAAAATAAACAAAGAAAATCACCACGCGCCTTGATAGCTTCCCTGTGAATAATATTTTTTACAAAACATATTGTTGCCCGGTTTAATAGAAAAACAAATCAATATTATACGCATTTTTCTACAAAACCAATTTTAATTAGGTAGATACGCAATAAATTGATCCCATTCTGAGAATATTTCAAAAACGATATCCCCTCTTCCAGGAGCAATGAAGGATTCACTTGAAGAAATTTCATTACCCAAAGGAGCTTCTCAAGGCTCTTTCACAAGATGAAGCATATTATTTTATTTTTTTTTCCCAAAGAATCTATATGCTATTCACTAATACTGTTCCATGAGAAAATATAACACTTGACCCACGCACAGGGGTAGAAAGTGGAATTATCAATCCCCACCCACCACCAGTCAGCACTTTCCTTTTCATTAGCCTCAATGAAGCAAACAGTGGTAAGTGTGTAGGCTGTTAAAATCCGCCACCCTCCACCGTTTTTTTTTTGCAGGTAGAAAGTTGTATAAAATGCGTAGAAAAACGATTCCAAAAAACATGGGGATGAAAACGAAAAAGGAAAAAGGAAAACAAAATGGATACAAAATGTAAACATATCGATTTTGAGCCCACCCAGACATCGCATCATCACGCCATCATCCCCTCGAGATATACTCGTATATACACACAGAGGAACAGGGATAGGTGGTACCTACTCACACGCCTACACGATTCTTTATTTTGGTTTTAATTTTGTTGTTATTCTCGATTTTCATAACAAAACGAAAACGAACGATGGAATCAAGGGAATGAGCAAGAGGAGCAGCAGGTTGGAGGGTTGTTTTCTTTCAATCGAGTACATACTCAAAATACAGGCATGCGCATCATAAATTAAAAAAAAAAAAGAGACATCTAAAGCTAAAGCTTAAGCTTTTCCACCCTGTGAATAAAGATAGGAAAGGTCAAGGGATTCTGGGTGGCCAGAACAGAAAAAGGGGGAAAAAAACACTGTTGCTCAGTATGAGGCGGCCTTCATGAGTGGGCGACAGATGAACCCTGTTTTCATCAAATTACATTTACTATTTTTATCCACTCTCACCACTCACTTCATTAACGAAGGCAGAGGGTGGGCACGCACGAAGGCCACCGAAGCAGGCACACGTAGGACGTCCTTACAAAAAAAAGTAGAAAAAAAAGCATAACACATAGCGGTGTGTGGGCGTCGGGATACGTACATAAACAGAGAATTTGGATTTTCTGAATGAAATTTGTGTCACTCGACGTCCCTTATCCACTATAAAAAGCGAAAGTGAATAGTATCCATACAGAAACAAGTATATATGTACATATATTAAAATTCCAAACCGTGTGTATATATCACGTATCCAAGGCTAAACAGATACATTTGAAGAGCATAACAATGGGAATATAGCATTTGTTTATTATTGCTTTGATTTGTTTTCCTTGGAAAATCTTTAGAAATTGATAGGATTTCCTTACGGGTGGTTGGGCTTTGTTGAAATTAGTAGGACGGGTATATGCGCTCTATCACATGGCCCTGAAGGAAGAAGAATTAATAACTGAAACCCGTGGGAGATTTCAATGCAAATGAAATGTAAATATTTTCCTCTGAGTTTACTAGTCCTTTGTGTTGTTGTTCAACAGTTGTTTTTGTGTTTGCAAATGGTAATGTTGACAAATATTAATGTGCAAAACGTGCAAAGGACGGACATCGTTATGCATGGTTTCGAAGGAATAAAAGAAATAATTTATTCATTTGACGAGTGCAGCAAGGCAATGGAATTATATCTGAAGGATTTTTTTTTTATTCTATTTACAGTCTGTTGAATAAAACACAGTTTTGAGTTAGAAAAAAAGTTTTATTAAAGAAAAAATCTCGAACTGCATTGGTTGAGCTAGTGTTCCCACTTGTCGAAACAACGTGGGAACCGTGCAGTACTGGAGATGTATCTGGGTGCTGCCTGCTGTGTCCAAGATAATAGCTAGAATCAACCTCGAGCAAATCGAAGAAGACACACAGATTTCCGCTCTGGATCCTCTTGTGTCGACAACATCAACACCCTGCGGATCATCATCCCCAATGTGTTGAATACGGATCGCTACTTCACCTGCTGTTCTACGGGGTTGAAACGACGTTTGATAGTGTCAATCGGGAATTTATTTAACAAGCTTTCCGCAGGAAACACATTCCTGATATGTTAATAACTATTATCGAGGCTACATACATACGTTTGCACAGAAAAATACTATCTGAGGAATTCGAAGTCGGCAAGCCTGCATACTTTCACAAATACTGTTTTTATTTTTGACTTTCAATGTGCTTAGTACATTCTTATACCTGAACTGAAATACCTCGACTACTACGACGATGTATGATTACTGTCCCACAGAATAATGGCCCTTCACGAAAGGACAGCAAATGTGGAGACGGCGTTGGCCTGAAAATTAGGACCCTTCTCTTGATGACATACTACATATATACATTGCTGGACAAACGCTCGAGAAAGAAGAGATTTTTCAATACCTTAGAAGAATTGTTTCAGTCGATGGCGGAACTAGCCAGCCAGCCGAATAGCCAAAGCAAAATCTGCGTTTGAGATGCTATCCGTGCTGTTATCTGAACGTGATACCAGTGGGTCAAAAGGGTGCCTTATCTTAAGGATATTCTGACCGAACCGTATCTTTAACAAGCAACTTTATCACAGAAGAGACCATGCACCCATAGGCACAACCATAGACGACGTGCGGATTAACCGCACTTTGGAATGACAGCTCCATTGCTTATCGCCCGATACAATGTAACCCGCTTACTCAGGATGGCAGAACACGGGGCGGTCCTAGGAGTACATAGCTAGAGCAGTCGAGAAGGAAGCCCGGTAAATGGGACTTAAACATCAAACCTTTTATTCAATGACTGAATACACTACCACTACAAACGTGGCCATCCACAAATGTTAGCTGAATGCGCTGATTCGAAGAAACTCCAGTCCCTGATAAAAAGGACAGTGCTTCCATTTCAAAGCTTTTAAAAAAGGAAAAATCGAATGGATTATATGAATCAAAAAGTCGCATTATAATAGAGCAATGCGTCGAGAGAAGACCTCCACTATGATTACTGCTTAGCAAGCATTTCGATAACTTTGCTTTATGATTGACCTTACAAATGAACTATTTATATTAAGGTCCACCCAAACCTCAGCGACCGGCGAATGAGCGAACTGCAAACAAACCATATTTAGCACATTTAAAGGCAGACAATAATAAATAAAGTGCACGACTGGGTCGTACATACTTGCACCTTTAAGCTGTTAGTTGGAAATTAATGAACTTAAATTTTTTATATGAAAATATATTTTGTTTTAAATTCTTCATAAAATTAAATGCCTTATAGATGGCCATATTTCTAAAACCAGTTAATAAGTAAAGTAGGTACCGTAATACGCTTTTTTAGCTAAAAGCGTGGTACGCCATTTTATGGCATTTGTCTAGGCTAGCTCAAATATGAAATTTAATTGAAATCTTTAGAGCCGTTTTCGAGTAAACCGATTTTTTGTTAAGTTGGCTATAAGTAAAGTACCGTTCTAATCAATTTAGTCCAAAAACTTGGTACGAAATTTTATTAGACTTTACAAGACTAGCATAAATATAAAATTTAAACAAAATCGTTAGAGCCGTTTTCGAGAAAATTGGCTAAAACCCCTTGACCCTAAGAAAAATACCGTTATTATCACTTTTAGCCAACAATTTGGAACGCCATCTTTTAGCATTAGCACAGTTGTATACACACTAAGAATTCGAATGAAATCGGTTGAGCCGTTTTTTTAACAAACCGGCTTTTAGCCAAATTGGCCTTAAGGGCTGTTGTAACAAATTTTGGCCAAAATTTTGTAAGCCATTTTATAACATGTATCTAAGCTCGATTTAGCATAAAGATTAAACAAAATCGGTATGGCCGGTTTACAGGTATCAGTTTTTTACCAATTTGGCTACAAGTAAAGTGCCGTTATTAACGCTTTTAGCCAAAAATGTGGTAAGCCATCTTATAGCACTTTGCCAAACTAGCCGAAATATGAAATTTAAAAAAATCTTAAGAACCATTTACAGCAAATCTGCTTTTCGGTAAAATGACCTTAAGTAAAGTACCGTTAATATTAGGGCTAGAACAAAAATTTAAATTTTGCCTCTAGGGATTACCTCAAAAACCCTAGATATAAAGTTTGATCAAAATCCGTTAACCTGTTTAGTCTGTAGCCTCGCTGACAGGCAGACAGAATTTTTAGACCCACTTTTTTCGACTTCTCTTTAAAGGTAATATCAGATCGAGATCGAAAATTTTCACGAATCCAAAACTTGCCCTATACTACGTATCGGTGCAAGTAAAAATATAAAAACTCTAAATTGTAATTTGTTTCTGTGAAGAAATTAACAATCGATGATTTTTCCGCGAATAAGCGAATGCTTCTGTCAACTGTCAAATGTTATTCACATTCCACATATGTGGAGTGCAATATACACCTGTACGAGAGACAGTTTAACCTCATAATCTTTTTTTTTTCTTTGGTAAATGACAATTGAGCCATAATAAACAAAACTTAAACAAAAGTCCTGTCAGGCAGTTTAAACGCGTAGCAGGAACGTAACAAGATGGCGGGCAGCCGTTGTTGACACTACGTGCCCCCTGAAAAATAATTTTTACATGTACCCTGACTTAGAACTTCGAATACGACCAAGCTCAAAGGCAGCGTTCTCAATTAAAGTTAATCGCATGAAGTAGAAAAGAAAAGAACTGGGCAATAAAATTATTTCTCAGAATAATAACAGTGCTTTCACTTAATTAAAATAATTAAAAAAATTACATACTTTATTAACTTTTTGTACACCCGGCATTAAAATCCCATCCAACCATGACAGTATACGCTCCTTCATTCTGCCGTCATTACAATAAAGCTCGCGCACGGAAATCTCAATTTTAATTAAATTTATCTTCACATTCTTTAACTTATGTACACCTGCGTGTATTACCACGCTAGCCAATAGAATTTAAGATGTATTTTGAAATGATATCTGCGAATAGTTAGAAAATAAAAATAGTACATTCTTTCTGCGTCAGCGTGACGATTATATTTTTAAAACTCAGCTGATAGTGGGTGTATCGTACTCTCTTCTTATATTTTTTTTTTATTGCTAAATATATTTTAATACCTCACATGTCTTGGAATAGACAAAAGTTTATTGTCCCCCAGTTTATTGTTAATCAAGTTAAGCGAAAATGTACACAAATACAAATGAAAAAAAAAATCATCACCTGTCCACATTTCGGAACCACTTAAAGAACCGGCTTTTAGCGATTTTATTTCTGTTTTTTCTCCACGTTTGTATATAAAAATAAAAAATTCAAACAAAAACAAAACAATTACATTTGTTTATAGAAATATAAAGAAACTCAACAATGTGCTACCAGACTCAGTGTCCATGAACTTGGTCCAAAACAAAGCAACAATTTCAAATATTTCTCTCAAAAAAAAAAATTAATTTAAAAAAAAATTTAATTATTGATTTTGTGTGATTGTTTTTCTGTTTTTTAATTTAAGTATTTTTCCAATTTTTCTTGTCGTTTTTTTTTTTGTATTAAAAGCTATTTATAGAATTAATTGTATATGGTAGATACATAGATAGTAAAATGAGAACCCAAAATAAGCAAAGATAAACTGATAGTTAACTCGAACTTTGATCAATTTGAAGAGAGAAAATGTTTATTAAATCATATCAAATCAAAAAAAAAGAAAAGAAAAATCAGTTGTTGATTCGTAAATGCTGATGAGATGAGGTAAAGGAAGAGATTACTTTGGGAAATGATAAACGAAGCGGTTAAATCCCGCCGCAAATACATAACCAAGAGGTTAACGATGTGTAATCGCTTTAAATGAGACCGGGGATTATCATCGAGGTAATTTGGTAGATGGTTTATTTATTCAGGGGCTTCTGGGATTTTAATTGAACAATAAAATGCGTAAGGAGTTCATTTACGTGTAGCAAAACAGAAAGAGCAAGGTGATTCCAACAGTACAGAAAAAAAAAATGGACGGATGAATACAACGGCAAGGAATTACTCGTATCCATGTCAAGAATAATTATATGGGTCTAACTCCCCCATAACCTCATACTATATAAAAGGAGAAGGGGTAGGACTAGACCTCGTTAACAAACCATGGTTCACGGATGGTAGTGTCATATAAGGGGTGTTAGCCAGGGTTACGGCAGTTAGCGTATCCCATACTATTGCTATAAATGATTCATTGCCAACAAACTAGTCTTAGAATGGACAAACGAATGCAATGATGACTGGATCTTAAAAGGATATCTTGGAACATAAAGACTATAGTACTATAAGGACAGGATTTCAGTGGATTTCCAAAAAAATTCATTGTCCTAGCTCAAAATTGAAGGCCCAAAAACTGGTGACAGAGAGATGGACGGATGGACATGGCTCAATCGAATCAGCTAGTGATACTGATCATTTATACAGGATGTCCCAGTTAAGCGGTATAATCCTTTAAGGGGAGATTCCTGAAGTTCCGCCGAACAAAAAATTGTATGGCAGGTGGGGGTCTATTCTCAACCCATTTTAAGTTATAGCCCCCCAAAGTGAAGATGTAACCACTTTAAAGGCTATAACTTCTAAACTATTATAGCTACAAAAAAGGTTTTGTACATTTTGGAAAGACAATTTAGCAGCGCATACAAGTCTGAAACACTAGGGTATAAAAAGACGAGACGACTCCGGAAGAGGAATTAATTGATGAGCAGGTTAAAGAAGTGCCTAAGCCTATAACACTTCAGAGAAAAAGATTTACAGTTATGACTGCCAACCAACAAATCAATTAATTTCTCCTCAACAGTATGTAAGACAAAAAGGCTAGAAACGCGCTTCAGAAGAGTCGTAGAAAACAAAACTTAGAGAAAGAACAAGCATCGTTCAGACCCGGATGGCAAAACCACGAGTCCATATATTTAAATTAAGAGCTAGGACATCTAGGCAACCATTACACAAAGCCATTTGGAATAGGCATTAAAGACCACGCCTTAAACTCCATTTGACTTTCAAAAACGGACAACGGATAGGATTCCAAAGCGTTAGGATCCGTCTCATAACGATCCAAATGGATCACGAGTTCGCAGAATACAAAATATTTATCAGATAAGATGGTTTGATGCTAGTGCTCTACACTGAAAGTCCACGGAGTTCCGAAGTAGGACTGGCGCGTAAAAGCCTCCTATCATGGAAACCTCACAATGACCGGATATTGACCGCCAGGTTCCAGAGTAGAGTAAGGAAGGTTACTATCATACAGTTCTATGCTCCGAACCAATGAAGCGACTGAGCATGAAAAGGACAAATTTTTAAATTTCTTTTAGGTACCGTCTACAAGCAGACACCAAATGGAGACACCGTAATCGTGAGGGGGAATCTCAATACCAAGGTAGATAGCAACGACAATCTGCTTAAACACGTGATGGGATTTCACAGCCTTGAAGACCAAAACGCCAACAGTGACCGGTTTGTAGACTTCTGCAACACCAATCGCTTCTTAAACATTACAGCTGCCACAAGTTCAGTTGGGTTTCAACTGATAGGCAGCGAACTCCAAACCAGATCGATTACACTGCGATAAGCTGCATCATCGGACAAGAACGCGATCACCATCTTATGGTTGCTTATACACGCCTTCGCACTGCATCTATCAATAGCAACCATTCAAACTTGCTAATCACCTGGTTAAATATTGACAGGTTCAAGGATAACCAAGTGGGCCAACAGCTTAGGGACCACCTTATCTTACAACCACTGGAAAGCTGTAAAAAAAATGCTTTTGCGTCCGGGGCAAGCACCTACGTCGGTAAGTGGCAGTAACACCATCGCACATGACTTTCGGCAGTCACCTGGAGACGAACCGAAGAGCGTACAACAAAAAAGGCTCGGATTGTTGCTGCGTCAAAATTGACGTATCTTTTTAGTCGGAGATTAGAACCAGTTTTAAAAAATGATGACTAGGTTGTAGCGGCCTAATTTTTTTCTGGAGGCTGTTCCCTTATTGCATTTTCATGTGTTTGCACATCACCAGCCTATTTATATAAAAATGCTATTACGTTAAATGTGTATTGCCACACATCATTAGCGTCACCCTGTTTAGAATTAGAATGCTTATCAGTATAGCAGCGCTAACGTCTCGCATTATGGCTCTTAACTCGTCTGTATCTCAACTAAATGTCACTAAAGAGCCTTGTGATAAACCTGACACAAGTTTATTGCCATTTTCTCCCTGAAACAGCGCGTTTGCATTTTTAATAAGTAAAACTTTCTAATTTTAGTCCGCTCAGCAGTGGTATTTGTCTCTCGACGTCTCTGTGTTGGTTGGTGCTTTTTTTTTGTCTGCTCTCTCAAAAACCGATTTGTACGAATTTGCTAAATTAATTCAGCAATGTTTAGTTAATACGGTTAGCACTAATTATTGTTTTATTTTTATTCGTTTTTTAACGGGGTCAATCAATGGTGTATTTCGAAGTTTAATAGTCGAAAATTTTGATTTCAAATGAATGAATTTTAAAATTTCCGATTAAATTGTGGCAATTAAAATTGAAAACACACGAACTGAACAGTTGATGTCCTTGAGTGCACTATACCTTTTACTAGTTGCGCTTGTAACTTCAATCTATTGCAAATTTTATGAATGAAAATAGATTGTGTCTGCACGTCGAATGGCCTTGAGACTAGGCAGAAAGCAAGAAAATAAAATAAATCTAAACAAGTTGGTAGGCGAAATTGTTTTTATAATTTGAGTGATTTATGTCATAGCGAAGTTGTACCGGATCGAAGAGAATGCCGAAGTAATAAAGATCATCTAGAAAATGTTAAGGTTGCATTAACTGTCAACCACTCCTTTAAGTTAGCGGAGTTCATGCCAGCAGCTGGCGGAGAATGTGATAATGATTTTGATAGCTCTGCCGGTTTGACATCAAATAACATGCATTTATTTTAGACTAAGTAGACTCTGTCAAAAAAACAGGTGCATACATTTAGTTGAATCTGCTGCTTTAGCACTATACAGGTCCTTTGTTTGTTCTATGGGAAAAGGAAAATTTAACAAATCGCAGTTGAGTACATTAAAATGAGAAACATAATGAACAATTTTGCGGCCACAAGCGATAACCGCTTAAGTCGACTTAAGAAGAAATTAAGTTAAGCATACCAAAAAATTCCCCAATATTTGAAGTATGCACTGTCAATTTTTGTCAACAAAAAGGTAAAACCAAAATCTCAATATTCCATACGTTTTCTCAGAAAATCAAAACTTAAAACACTTTTTTCTCAAAACTGGGAAAAATCTACTTAGGCGCACAAAAATAAATTTTAGATTCAACAGATAGTCAATCATAATGCACTTCAGTAGAATTAACCTTATGTCAAAACCGAAAGAAAAGCCAGTTTCTTCCAACCGCTATAGTTCCCCATAAAGAACTTAAGCAATCTTTATAACCCATAAAATAAAGTGCACGACTGGGTCGTAGGTACTAGCTGTTAGTTGGAAATGAATGAACTTTAAAAAAAATATATGAACACATATTTTTTTTTTTAAATTCTTCATAAAATTAAATGCCATATTTTTGTATTCATTAAATCTTACTCTCGTTTTGATTTTGACTAAAATCCATTGAATATTAACCGAGAAACGGCCATATTTTTAAAACAAGTTATTAAGTAGAGTACCGTTATACGCTTTTTTAGCCAAAAACGTGGTACGCCATTTTATAGCATTTGTCTAGACTAGCTCAAATATGAAATTTAATCAAAATCGTTAGAGCCGTTTTCGAATAAACCGATAAGCCATAAGCAATTTTGGCCAAAAACGTGGTACGCCATTTTATTAGGCTGCACAAGACTAGCATAAGTATAAAATTTAATCAAAATCGTTAGAGCCGTTTTCGATAAAATTAGCTAAAACCGCTTGAACCTTAGAAAAGTACCGTTATTGTCACTTTAAGCCAAATATTTGGAACGCCATCTTTTAGCAGTTTAAAACAGTTTTTTACACACTAAAAAATTGAATGAAATCGGTTGACCAGTTTTTTAACAAACCGGCTTTTAGCCAAATTGGCCTTAAGTACCGTTATAACAAATTTTTGCCAAAATGTTCTAAACCATTTTTTAGCATGTATCATTGTATTGAGCAATTTGCTGATGACGACATGTTGAAGAATGAAAAGCCATAACAAAATTCGCCCATCAAATGACATAAAAGTCTGGCGGAGTAGAAGTCTGACTGAATAGTCTGCCATTTTTCAGACTCGTGGGGACGCAGTGTAACAGACTCAAGATATGAAGTTTGAACAAAATTCGTATTCGGATGTAGCTTCATGCACAGACAAACAGCATTGCCAGAGCCAATTTTTTCGACTTGTCTACGATGGTTAAATCCAAATTCGTCAAAATCTCAATTGGCAGACATAGTATCAAGCCCATAGGTGTTCCGTATTTCTTGTTAAAGTACAAAACACTAAAAACAAAGAACTCTGTACTTTTTTACTACAAAAAGTCCGACACTTTTTCTCCAGCGTTTCGCAAACTATTTGCTTGGACTTCTTCTTGAGATATATAAGGACAATTACCCATCTCGTAAAGTCAACGAGAAACTGTAGATTTATATGTTTGTTTTGCTTAAGACTACCAATGTACTTACCACTGACTAGAATACACCTAAGAGGTACAATTTGTACTGAATACCTGCAATTAAAAAAAAAAGGAATTACTGTAAACAAAAATATCCTTCCATTTCACCCACTCAGAAAAAAAAAACATTAAATACCAATCCAAGCAAAACGAATATCCAAATATAGAAAGAAAGTTCCACCACAAAACAAATTGTAATTAAAATTTTATAAAATACGCAATTTTCCTCGTTCACTTGGCAACGATTCTGGCACACATTATGACTTAATTTGAGATGAGTCTCATAAATTCTTTACAAAATATTGTACACGAACTCACCTAGGTATATTTTTTTTCCGAGAAAAATGTCATCAACACTGTTATTAAAAACTTAACAAGTAAAAAAAAATAATATTAACAAATACGACGTGTGGAAGAGAAAAAACGAAACAAACAACAAGGAGAGAACAAAAAAACAAAAACAAGAACAAATCCGAACAAGAGACGAAGAAACAACCTAACTAGTTAACCCCGCGATATAGTTGTCCTAGAACACACCCGACTTCCCCGAATTGCACTGAATGACTGAATCCGCGGTCCTTGTAACCTAGTTTCGATGGTTTTCTTTATTTTTTTTATGTGACCAGAATCCACCATTTCTATGTGCATTCCGAGGAGCAACAAACCATTTAAATCAACCACCAACAACATCCCTCTGCAGCAGCGATTTTTACCAATTCACGCGTACCGCGAGACGGGGTGAAATCTTCACCGCGGTACGCACAAGTTGTTGCACGCTGAGATACAGGATTCAAAGATTCAACCCTTGTTCCCCTGCGTCATATAGAATACAAATCCCCTAGTTTATTCGCTTTTCGCTAAAACTACTCCAATCCTGAGCAAGACAAGTTATAAATCTTCAGAAAATAAAAAAAAACTCATATCCTTTACACATCCTTGAATGAATCACTGAACAGACAATGGATGGCGTTTTTTTATGTTTGCTCGAAAAAATAAATATAAAAGAACGAAAAAAATAATAAAAAACTTTTTTTTTATTATTGAAAATCAAGGAAGGACTTTTTTTTTCTGAACAAAAGGATCGACACGAAGGAAGTGTTCTCCATCTCAGTCATTCCGCTGAGTGGTTATCTTTTCTTATTCTGCTGGGATAGTTCTTTTTTTTCGCGATTCAAATCGCTTTTTTTTTATGTCGAATAATGGGGTGCCCCTGATTTTTATGTTTTCCTCGAAATCCTTTGCAGGAGAACACGATTTTTTTCCACTCTTTAAATAATTTGCGTACGGCAAAATGTAGTTGTTCACGCGTAGAAATTCGAAGTAAAAAAAAAAGGGATGCAGGAGGGATGCAAGGGATTGAAGGGCAATTGTTCCTGTAACCTATAAAAAAAAAGGCTTCATTGTAAGGATATTTTTTTTCTCTGGTCCATTGTGTAAGTTTACCTTTAGCAATTGAATGTAGGTTGAAGGAATAATTTGTACTTTCTTATTTAAATGAGCTCAGATTCGGTTGGTTATGCGAGAACATAGTTCTGATATTGTTACGGTTAATTGTTGGGAAGATGCCCGATAGACATCTTGTTTGGGTTGGTTAGGTTGACGCATCACAGGATAAGCCATTTCAAAATAGATCCGCGATAAGCTACTGTTTTAGATCGAAGTGATTAGTATTCATCAAGACGTGTGAGGTAACATATGATTCCTGTTGATTCTCTTCCACAGAAGTCTGGTTAATAGTTCTTAATCGAACGAATTTTAAAAAGGATACCAAGCTCCCTAAAAAGGGTAAAACTTGAGAGCTATCTGCGTGTTGCCTGCTATGTCCAAGGTAATTGCTGCAATCATCCTGAAACGAATCAAAGGTAACCTTGAAGGAACACTAAACGACGAACAAGCAAGTTTTCGCTCTGGATCCTGCTCTGTCGACCATATTAGCATCCTGCGGATCATCATTGAGCAATGTATTAAATACCGATCGCCACTTCACCCACTGTTCATCGATTTTGAAAAGGCATTTAATAGTGTCAATCGGGAATTTATTTGGCGTGCCTTACACAGGAAAGGCATTCCTGAAAGAGGGAGGCTGTCTGAGGAATTCGATGTCCAAAGTGGGGCTCGGCAAGGCTGCGTACTTTCACCAGTACTGTTTTTATTGTTGATTAGAAATGTGCTATATGCGGCCTTAACAACAGGAAATGGAGGAAGCGGTGTCTACTGAAGACCGAAAATACATGTCATAAAGATGACAGTTTTATAAGCAAAGCACGCGATCCAACGAACACAAGACGGCAGAGTAATAGGTCGACCGAGAAGTTGCAATAGAGGTCCGGCAACAGTTGAAAAAGTTGGAGCGAACTGAAACTTCTTATCAAAAATCAAATACCCTAGGCTTAGTAGTAGGCCTACGACCCGCAATTGGATATAGAATACAAGTGTCTCCCTGGGTTTAGGCTTCGTCAAGGAGATATTTCCTAATATTCCGCTTATTAAGTTTTTTTTTTTTTATCAAGACAAAGACTAAGAATTGAATTTAGCTTACAGTTAGTAACAAATCCTAGTTCGCAATTCGCAACTTTATCAAGGACAACATAGAGCCCAAATAGTTTGCAGATAAATGCTGTTTCTCCTCCATCGCTCAAACTTATCTAAGACCATACCATATTGTGTCTCCTTCCTTCTAACCCAGATGAACTACTGGCGCCGGCAAAAACACCAGAAAGACTAATCGACTGTGCAGACATAACTCTGGGTGCACAGGAAAACTACTTGTCATGGCGTTTTCTTTTTTTTTTTCATAGATAGAAGATAATCATCTAGATTGTATGTCTGGCAATAATTTATTTTTACGGGATGTATTCTGTCCAACGCGTACAAAAAAGGTCCTTTCTTATAAACCCACTGACACAAAGACAGATCTACACCCTTAAACCAGACGCATCAGATCGATATTCTACAGTGTGTTTCTCTCTCTACGCTCAAGAACCAGTGGATGAAAGCAAAAAAAGAGTATAAAACGCAAAGTGAAAGTGAAAATCGATAAAAAAGCAAAAGTTATCCAAATAAAAGATGATTGCCACCCCCACACCCACGCCGACGTCATGACCATCGAGGTCGCCACAATTGCCGACACCGACGCCAAACAAGACGCCAAAAAAAAGAGCAGAGGAAAACAAAACCCCAAGAAGACGCGCCCAGGTTGTTGTTTGGTATATAAAAGCCATAAATATACATATGTATGACCATTATCCTTATTTACAAGCTTCCTTGGTATGAATTTTACGTTAAGACGTGTTGGCGTGGCTCCTTTAGGGCATGCGCCAGTAAAACGGAACGACGTAAACGAAGAAGAAAAAAAGGACGCACAACCCAATACCAAAACAAAACGTTCGACAATGTTTGTAAACAATTTGTACGCATAGCTACCTTCTTAATGGGATAAAGGACGAAAAAAAAAACAACCATATGCCGTAAGATAAGTAGAACGAGAGTAAGCGCATGTAGGAGCAACACTCCGAGAAATATCATCACAATGGCAACGAGGTTGGTGTGGGTGCGGGTACAGGATGTATCGGTGTAATTAAATGTCTGGGCGGATGAAAAAGTTCTCTGCCAGCTGTTGGGGTGGGTTCAAGTCACAAACAAGAAGAAGCAAAATAAAAATAAAAAATATTAGGTCTCCTTACATATGTATGTCGTGGGGGTGATTCCCTGGAAATTTGTCATTTCCAAGGATATTTGCAATTTATATCACAAAATATAAAAAAAAACCACTCTATGGTGTAGGCGGCTGATAAAATAAAAGCCTTATGAAACGTTAGCGGCAGGAGTAGAAAAAGTTTGCTGACTATATGATGAATTTCAACAATATAGAGTATCCTGTTGATATTGCTTGCGAAACTTAAATTAAAATAGAGATATTCTGACCTTTATCTCATAATTTCAGAGAGATTTGCGAGATTGGATTAATGAAGTTCAGACTATACTATATAAGCCAGATGCTTGAGATAAATATCACGATTTATGGATGAAACTGAGGAAGAAATTCATGGTAATACTTACAAAGAGAGTGAGTGATTTAATACCCTTTCTTATTTGGGGTTCATATCGAATGGGTTAAGTAAGATTAATATAGCAGGTGACGAGGTTGTGCCTGTCCGCCAAGTTCGCCATTAGAATATTTTAATGCCAGGATAATCTAGTTATTTCCCAACATACGGTAACAATCCTGCGTCAAAGGAAGACGTGTAATAATGTACCTATCATATGGAATCGCACTGCGATTGATCGTGAACTTCTGATAGCCCAAAGCATGCATTTCTTAAGTCAGTAGCAATAGAGTACTGTAGTTCTGCATTTACCTCTTCTTCTTTATGACCTTTTTAAAGCCATGTCCATTCTTCCGTATGTCACCAGTATCTCAGATTTAAATTTTAACTAGCTAGGTGAAAAGCAAGCAATACAGGTGTAAATGTTTTTTAAATTCATCAACTGACACGACACGCCCACTTTCAGTACTTTCATATGAAGCTCGAAAATACTTAAAGACAGTGACGATAGACTGATCACACTCTCATATCCATAGCTGAGTGCGCGATGAAATAAAAATGACATCAGTTACGATGTGGCAATGATGTCTTATGTCCAGCAGATTGTTGCCAACAAGGCACCTTACGTCAACGTTATTAGGCTAAGGCTCATTTGGACGCCAACCACTTAATGAACTCAGTAGAAGAAATATGGTGACCCGCTGCAGGATATCTGTCCACGTGTGCATGAAGGATAAGAAGACAGTAGGCTCTCTAGCAAGAATTGGGGCCTTATGCTTTAAACAATTCTTCCGTATAACAGACTGCATTTGCAAACAAGTATTAATGGAACTAGGAAAAGAAAGCGGGACTGGAACGATGCTAAGATCATAGATCATGCTACTAGTCTGTCTGTGGGGTTTGCCTGTTTGACCTCAGGAAGTACCGACAGGCTTCCTGGTTTTGGATCAGTTCGTCTCTGAGGCCAATCAAATGCTGATGTTTTGATTCAGTTTTTTCGTCTATCCTTTTTTTGCGATTGTGTAGGAAGGATTTTCCTTAGAACATGACAATACACAGTCCTTATCTTGTCTGTGATAGGTCCTTTTACATGGAGGTTTCCGCGAATCTTCGAACTTCTTATACACTCCAGCTTTGTTACTTCTGGGGCCTTCTTCATTAATTTTTGAACAATACCTTGTTCAGGCATTCTATACCGACGGTTCTAAGATGGACAGTGGTACAGGAGCCGGAGTTTATTGTGAAGCCCTTGGATTAAACTGCTCCTTTAGAATAAACGACGACTGCAGCGTCTTTCAAGCCGAAGTCACTGCCATTACGCAGGCTGCTAAAATTATACGTGAGAGTAATAATGTCGGACAAACGATAACTGTCTATATAGACAGCCAGGCAGCCATTAAGACTCTGGACTCTGCTATAACTCGGTCGAGGCTGGTGAGAACCTGCAAATCACTTTTAAACGAGATATCCAGAGCCAATACGGTGACCCTCAGTTGGTTACCAGGGCATATGGATATCGAAGGAAACAAGAAGGCGGATGAGCTTGCTAGGAAAGAGTCGAGGGCCCTTCCCTTTGTAGCAGCCCCAGTCAGTTCTTTAAAGAAAAAAGTAGAAGATGAAAACATCGATCGTGCAAACAGACGCTGGATTCATCTGGATACATGCGTGACGGCTAGAGCTCTATGGCCGGTCTTTAACAAGAAGAGATCATCAACTCTGGTTAAACCCATAACGCACGAGTTGTTTCTGGTGTAATTGTGTCATTGGTCTTCACGCAGAGAGACTCGGTGTGCTGCATAATGACTACTGTAGAAGCTGCAGAGACGAAGAAGAAATCGAATCTATTCGTCACCTGCTGTGTGACTGTCCTGCCCTATCTGTTAGAAGAAAGAGAACTCTTGGCAGTCATTTCTTCTCGGAGCTGTTGAGCTGGTGGACCTCCTGAGATTTATATTACTATCTGGGTGGTTCTAACAGCGGACCCTATTACAGCGTTCCCAGGGTTAAATGATCGGGCACAATGGCCCGAATTGTGGCTCTAAGTGAGCAGTGACCTTCTGGTCATAAGGCACTCATCTACCTAACCTAACCTAATACCTTGTTCAACGTTGTGAACCGGACGTACAATTGTGGTTCATATTATTGATGATTGATGATTGATGTCATCCTCACAAGTTTTTTCTCCATTGATCATAGATCCCGGATATTTAAACTTTTCGCACCTGGAAAACACTTTTCCATTCAAAGAAACGCAGTAACTTTGCCTCTACTGTTTCTACAGAGAAACGTCACAGTGGTGTCAACAAAATTAGCTAAATCTGTAATTAACATATCTTATTTTTTATTTTTAGCAAACATTTTTTCTGGATTTTTTTTTCTGCCAAACATTTCGAATCGGCTTCGTTTACGATATTTCTCTCATTATATGGCCAGTTGCTGGTACAAGTAAATCAGCCAAGAGCCAGAGCAGCACACCCCAACTCTGACAAATGAACGCAAAAGACCTTGAAACAAAACGAACATATGATTTCATTTCCTTGGCACATGACTCGGGTTTGTTGTGTTTACAATTGGATGCCGCCCGCCATTCCTCCTAGTGTGTTTAATTTTTTTCCAAACCCAGCAAGAAATTATTTATCGAATTTTGTTGCCCATTTTCTTCGGCTCGATTGATTGGTTTTTTTTTTAATTTTATTTTATTTATTCTCACAATTTTCAGAATCTTCTCTATTATTTAACCCCATCGACATTGAAAGTACATTAACCCGCCGCCACAAGCGCGCGCGTTACTTTTTTTTATTTTCGTGGGTTTGCCATGATAGCGAGAATCTATTTCGTAAATGGTAGGGCGTTTGTCAGCACCAACACAGGTACCCAACCCATCATTTATTAAAAAAAAAACAGCTCTAAATAAGATGATAAATATGCCTAAAGAAGAACGAGGAAAGCTTTAGAACAGCTGCTGAATACAATCATAGTTTTAAATTCAAACAACGATTCTGAACGTTGAGTTTGTTTGACTGTCAAAAAGCTCAACCACACTACTGTCTGTGTGTGGCTCATTAAACGTCATTCACCTTGACAATAAACTTTTATCAACATGTAACATAACCTTTATGTGTTGTTTGTTTCCATTTTGTACCTTTATTTTCATAATTAATTTGTCGTTATCTTTGGGTGGTATTTGTTTGTTATTATTGTGTCTTTTCTTGTCATCACACATAAAGGTGTGCAAAACTTTTTATTTTCTTTTTTGACATATAAGTGATAAGAGTTAACTTTGTATAGGTGTACGGTGATCTGTCATTGTTGTGATCCATTTGTGTGCCTGTTTTGGCAGAATGCGATCATGCTTTGCGATGACGTTAATATATAATTTTTAATCATGTGTTTTGAAAGGCAGTTGAATGGTCGGGCACGGTTTAACTGAAATTGAAAATGCTGCTTTCACAGAACATTTAAGATGAAATAGATTTTTGTTTTGTCTGTTGTTGATTGGAGGTGATTTTTTGTTTTTCCTTTGACACGAAGTTAGACGGAAGCTGATGATTTGAAAAACGTGTCAGTGACTGGAAATAATTGAGATGTTTTTTGTAAATGAGTCTGCAAAGTACCTATCTATCTGTGGAGAGGTTAAATCGACGGGTAAATTGTTCTTTGTTTACAAATGAATAACATGGCACAGATAAGTATTGGATCGTCATCGAACTGAATGCAACTCATATTTAGGCCCGAAACTGAACTTTCAGATATCCGAAAAACCAGATGTCAAATTTGATTGTCCAGATAAACCTTGATGACGATAATGCTGAGCAGCCGCATAACAAATGGAATGGAGACTTCTCCTCCTCCTCGTCCATACAGCTCCTGGAGAAATCGTTTAAAGGGAGGTCCAGTCTAGTAGCGTGCCTCCCATTGATGCAGTGTCCTGTGATAAAACCTACTATGGTACTAATATGTGACTTGTTCGGTGCAATGAAATAAGGTCTATTACAAAAAGGTCCAAAACGTAAATTTATGAGTACTTTAACTTTTTTAGCGAAATGAGAAGAATTTCTCAGCTGAAGATTGGCCTTTGGTATCTAAATAAACGATCATCACTGGATTATCACATCATTAAAGAGGTGAACTGACTACAAAGATCGATGAAAGAGCTGTACAAATAACCTAAAGGTAGAGGTAGCTACTAAGTCATAGAACTTTTTCAAATGCAGACTTGAATACAAAAATGTATGCATAAGCTGTTGAGCTACCTAGAGGAGGTAGAGTCAACATCTCTGATGGCATTATCCTGTATTATATGACCCTAAGAATATAGATATTAACAAAGTTCTACTTCCACATGTTGATGTTTAACAGGATCAATAACATCTCACGTCTTACATAGAGGAAGTCTGCCTGAGGAATTCAAAGTGGGGTAAGGGCAAGGCTGCATTCTTTAGCCAATATTGTTTTTGTTTTTAATTTTGCTGATTTGCGATGCACTAAATACGACTTTTTCGACGACAACTTCCAACATTTATATCCGAACTTAAACCCCTCAATTCCGCTGACGATCTGCTACTACCTAATAATAATAATTAAGGACTTTGGCCAAATGACAGCAAATATGGACTGTCCTTGGGCTGAAAAACAAATTGGAACAAAAAAAATATCATTTTGTGGTCTAAAGGGCCAACCATAATTGAATTAAGACTCTGGACGCGCCCGCACTTAGTCATATTCGCATGACAAACAATTTGTATACTGCACCCATAATGACTTTTCCCTCAGTTTCGTTCGATTTTCGTTGCCTCTATACTATATATAGAGAGTGGTTTCATTCACACATTCCGTGTGGAACGATGAGGATGGCTACATCGTATGAGAAAATATGACATACGGCCACGTTCCCTTAATGCTATTATTGGTGCGCTCGGATTTTAACAGCCCGCGAGCAGAATATTCGTTCGATATGACATTAGCTGTCGTGCGCTTAATGCAATTATGGTTGGGGCTTAACTTATCAACTGTTACCATATTAAACTAGACTGTCAGCTCGAACTTCCCCTGCCCCCTTAGTTCTGCAAATAGAAGGAGCCTAATTGCCATGTTTGTGAATAAATGTGAAGTAGCGTGTGACCAAGACCTAACTATTATTTTGTCGGGTTATCTCTTGAGCACACATTTTTTCCAGTTGTTATTCCATTAACAACAACAAATTGTATCTATAAAATGGCTGCGGCCATAGATGTCAAAAAAATCGCCGGATTTTGTAAATGTATGTGTAAAATTAGTGAGCTCCCATTTGATTTTGCTTGACTGTCAGAATACAATGACAAAATCTATCGGATTTTAGCTTGGGAGAGCGAATTTGTCAAACGAACCGAAGTTGTCGGTCTAATTTAGATTTGTCTATGACTGTTACATGCATTGCAGAACAAATGGAGAGAGGGCCGTATCCGAAGGGCAGAGGGGCTTGAGATGCTTTCTCATGGCAGTTAATCTTGTCAGAAACTCGGAAGAGGTGGGCCGTGAAAGAACTTTTGGTGGTATTTTTCTGGATTCGAACTTAGAACCCCTTGCGCAGTAGTCCAACGCACTAACCACTGAGCCACGGCACCCACATAGCCAGCCGAATAGGTGAAGCAAATCAAAAAAATCTGCGTTCGGGATGCTATCAACAGTTTGACGAAGTAGTGCAATTAGCTAAAACATAGGGCAATAATTATTCCGTTGAGTCCGTGCAACATGCATGAACATGTGCTACTTGGAGAATGACCACTTCGACCACGATATTAATAATTTTTTTTTTCTGACAAAGCAAGATACGATGGAACACGTCTACTCACGATGACAGGATAGGCACTTTGTACAAGTAAGCCACATTGCCAAAAACCGTACACAATGATACATATGCGTTGAGGCCCTAAGACTCACAAAGTGATATACAGGACATGGGTAAGTAAGATTAATGAAATATGTTTTGTTGAACAACTTTAAATATCTTGATATTTGGAAGTGGTTTTACCGTCACCTATCGTCAATTTAATATCTTAGAGGTTACATATAACAAGTCTTTAGAGCACGACTAGTCATCTTCACTTATAGACACTCCATTGAACGGAAGTCCCTTGGACTAAAAACGATAACGTTTCAAATGCCAAGCATCAACGATCAAATTATGTTTCTTAAAAATATTAACAGTTGAATACCCAATTGAAATGCCCTAACCTAGCCCCGTTCAATTTGTCAAACCATAAGGTAAAGTGATAAATTATTTTGCTCAAAAGAAGTTTTTAAGTGACACTTCTTATTAAAATTCCATCAATCGCAATCAATTCACATCGGTGAGTTGTCTGTTTACATTTATCATTGCCTCCTTAAACAACAAATAAATGTTGCATCCTTTTTCTACTTCTTATTCTTCATCTAGTTCGAAAGAAAGTTTAACCTTAAACTATCATAGAGAATGAATAATCGACCTTCGAGTGTCTTTTGTTTGCTAGGATGACCTAAAATTAGAACACTTCTACCTTTGCTCTTCGCAGTTCTCTATACCACTTGAAGAAAGGTGGCAACATGCTAATTGCATTGTCCTTGAGCATATCATATCCTTTATTATTAAGTTTTTCCATCCTTTCTCGTCACCATAAGCAGTAGAAATGAGACGTTGATCGATTGTATTTAAATTACAGATATTTATAATATTCCCTCGTAGTCTGTGGTGTTATGTTCCCTTTGTCACCTTTCTTGCATATGACAAGACAATGGGGATTATCTATCAATCTCTATTGTTCTTGTTCTTCTAGTTTTTCAGCTTTTTTTTTTTTTTTTTTGAAAGTATCTTCTGTTTCTTGTTGAAATAATAAGAATGTAAAACTCGTTCGACTTCTATCTCAATTTTTAAGGAAGAAACAAAAACAAAACCCAGGGGATTTGGCCAAGTGAAAGGACATTAAACTTGTTGAAATAGTGAAAGTCGCAAAACCTGAAGGCACTGCTGGTTGTTGTATTGTATATACCACCACCCTTGTTTTATGTTTTAACCCTCCTTTAATATGGAGTTATTCACCCCTGGCGCAATTATCCATTGCAATGTCAGTTTAACTATTGGAACGCAAAGTACAGTGTTCTTTCTGCGCACCCTTAATAACAGTTATGCGCGAATAAAAATAATAATAATGGAATTGAAAGGGGCCTAAGGATGTGGAACCCTGCTGAAAAAAGTTCCCATCACCGCGAGAAGCCTAGTTTTATAGAGCACACGTGCTTAAGGAGATCTCCTTGGGTGAATTACCATCCCAGTATATATACATACATATACACACGTTCGTTTATGTATTTGGGTGGGTTAAACTGAACCAAGAACAAGAATATGAAATCAAAGATTAGGGGAATTTTTTTTTTAAAGAATTTCATCCCTTGAGTGGAGGAATTTCTTTATATACAAATGCTTACAGATTCAGGAGGTTGCACGTGGCTTACATTTAAAAAAAAAAAAGAGTGGTGGCGTTACTGCGCTTAGGAAAAAGTACAAACGAAAAATGGTTTTCTTGGTTTTTTTGTTGCCTTAGGCAATTTTCACCCACCACACTATTAGTCAAAGTCCAAAGTTTTTGAAAAAAAAAAAACAATGAAACAAAATGTTTAAGTAATTTCCCACTCTTGATGGCATTTTTTCTGTCTTACTCTTGTAAAAAAAATTAGCAAGCACAAGTGTTCTGGATCAGGGGTTCTCAAGTTTTTTTACATACAATAAATCGACCTCAAAATGTTAATCAATTCTGACATTACGATGATAGAGAAGCTCGAAAAAGACGGTCTGCCCGAGACTACAGCCCAAACGGGTGGACGGATTTCGATTAAACTTCATATCTATGGTCTGTGGGATAATCCTTAGAAGCGAAATTGAAAGTAGGACTAGAACACCAACATATGTATGTGTCCCGTCAGTTGGCCAAAAGTGCGTATAACGGTACTAATTAAAGGATCTAGAGGTTTTATCGAATTAGCACGAAAACGGCTCTAAAGATTTTCTTTAAATTTTCACTTGAAAATGACATACCACGCTTTTGGCCATAGGTTAGGTTAGGTAGATGAGTGCCTTGTGACCAGATGGTCACTGCTTACTTAGACCCACAATTCGGGTCCATTTTACCCAATCATTTAACCCTGGGAACGCTGTAATAGCGTCCGCTGTTAGAACCACCCAGATAGTAATATAAATCTCAGGAGGTCCACCAGCTCAACATTGCCTAAGTCCTCCAGCTCCGAGAAGAAATAACTTCCAAGAGTCCTCTTTCTTCTAACAGATTGGGCAGGACAGTCACACAGCAGGTGACGAATAGATTCGATTTCTTCTTCGTCTCTGCAGCTTCTACAGTAGTCATTATTCAGCACCCCGAGTCTCTCTGCGTGAAGGCCAATGACACAATGGCCGGTAATTACGCCAGAAACGACCCGTGCGTTATGACCACTGAGTTTAACCAGAGTTGATGATCTCTTCTTGCTAGAGGCCGGCCATAGAGCTCTAGCCGTAACGCATGTATCCAGCTTCATCTTCTACTTTTTTCTTAACAGAGCTGACTGTGGCTACTACAAAGGGAAGGGCCCGCGATATGTGTAGCGTCGACCCATTCTTGGCAAGCTCAACCGCCTTCTCGTTTCCTTCGATATCTCGTTTAAAAGTGATTTGCAGGTTCTCACCAGCCTCGAGCGAGATATAGCAGAGTCCAGAGCCTTAATGGCTGCCTATTTAGACAGTGTTATCGTTTGTCCGACGATATTACTATAACGTATAATTTCAGCAGCCTGCGTAATGGCTGTGACTTCGACTTGAAAGACGCGGCAGTCGTCGTTTATTCTAAAGGAACAGTTTACTCCTAGGGCTTCACAATAAACTCCGGCTCCTGTATCACTGTCCATCTTCTTTCTTTTTAGTCTTCCAGTTCTTCCAGTAACTTCTGTCAGGAATCCTTGCATTGAATCTCCTTTCGAATGTTAACATCGAGTTCATGTGATCTGTTTCCGTCAATCCATTGGTAGCCTCCCATCGGGACAGAATAGAGGCGTGGCCGTAAGAGTTTGATGACCACAATCGACCTTCCCTCAATCTTATAGCAGTTTTGGCTGCCAGACTACTACAATAAATGTCAAGCAGAATAAAACAAAGCATGGTTTCCATTGCCGCCGTCGCGTCTGTGTTGTTCTCAATGATCCCATGATTCCGATGCATGCCGCCCTTTGGAATTTGGTGAGGTTTGAAAGCTGATATTGCTTCTCAAGTACCATCCACCATACTAGTGAACCATATGTCAGAATGGGTTTTACAACTGCCGTGTATATCTAGTATATACATATAATCCTCTAATTATATATATATAATCCTCTGCTTCCGACCCAGTTATCCACTAAGTAAAGTGCGAAATTGAGTCTTTCACTAAGAACTGGAAGAAACTTCCCCAATAATAATGGTACTTTATTTATAGCCAACTTAACAAAGTTTCACTAAAAATATAATGTTTTCTCAATATAGAACATAAGGTCTGATGTGTGTATTAGGGATCTTTAAGTGCTCAGCGTACCACATGTAGTTCGTCTACCAGCACTTAAGCATCACTGTCATATGTATTACTATACTCAAGTCGAAAGTAGAGGTTACTGAACTAGTTTCTATTTAAATAAAGAACTGAAGCCATGAGACAGCCACATCAGTTTTAATATTTTAACACATGTCCATTGCTGATCGATATGTTAGTGCGCACCGACTTATATTGTTAAGACCTATTGATTGTCCTCCTGAGTAAGGCAAGCGCAAAAGAACTTCAGCTGACCCAGCTAGTTGAAAATAAAAGTGCCAACAACTAAAGCAATCAGTTAGTACAAACTACAGATGGCGGATCTGACTTCCATCTTACTTTATCTTCACTTGAGATGGTTACAGACATCTTTCTAACTCTTCAAGCGAAAGTTGAGCTGCAAAAAGAGTGGAGCAATAAATACGACAATCACCAGTTAAAACAAGATACTATCAAGTAAATATATACCACTTGGCGGATCCGAAATACAAACAGAAACCAGGATGGACGTGCACGGTTTCAGGGCTTATTACTCAGAATCAGTCAGTTCATGCTTTTGAAAGATGTGTCCATCTCAACCACAACAGGGCACTAAGCTCGAATGAGATAAAGTTTAGGAATGCCTAATAAAAATGTACAAACTAATCCAAACTTTTAAGAGTTAAGTTGATTGATGCCCTAAGCACGCCAAGCCAAAGAACTACTGTGCCAAATAAACCAGAAGAGTAAATAGTATAATTTGCCTAAGTCACAACAAAAATTGACTTTGTGTCCTAAGAGTCATATTAATAGGCGACTATAAGCTAAAAAAGAAACTCAGAAAGCTGGGTATAGGTCAGGATGAACGATAGAGGATGGGCACTGCAATGTGAAGCGATAATTCACAAAAGAAGAACCTGACTACTTTTTGACAGAGTGCTCAATGTTGCTGAATTCAAAATAGATACTCCAGTTCATTAAACTGCGTGGACTGGAGAAACTGCTCTAACCCAGAACTACATCGACTACATCGCACTTTTTTTCTCTAATCTAATCTACCTAAATGAGAGCAATTAGAGCAACAAAGAAAACGAAAAAATATCGCATCCAGAGCAGACTGTTTTGCCAGAAATATTCGGTGGGAGTTTACTTCAATTCGCTATCGTTCCAAACTAATGTAGCCTGTGAAGATACCATATTTCTATCATCAACATATCATGCGTGAAATAATAAATATTAACCAAATACTTATGCTTTATTCAGACATATCCCAATCCTACCACACCCGAAAGCTTGTTTGAAGTCATATCATGTCAACGCATTGGAAATTTTGGAATCAGAGTCCCTGTGACTGTAGAAAAGGGAGTCCGTCGGTCATAATCCCCAGAGTTCTCTGAGGCACAGATGTCCAGGCAGTCAGTTAAGAGATGGAAAACTTTGTTGACATTTTTTTCCTATCCACTGCTTCTTAAATCTTTTATACCCACTACATGCTTTTCTGTCTCGAGAATTTCAATACCCAGATTGCAACAGAAAGAACTCGCACTCACAATAGTAATCTTGCAAAGGTGAAAGTATTAACATATACCATTCTGTCAAGCACGATTGGAAGTGATGTAACTTATTCCTACTTTGGATGAGCTCACAGCTTTTGTTACACAATCAAGCATATTAAGGCAGAACTCTCAATAAAGTTGTATATTTCAAGGATAAAGAAAAATTGCATGCACTCATTTGCTATTCCTAGAAGACAAGTAATTTCTTGTTCAAATGTTCAGAACTTTCAATGTTACACTACCAAAGAAATTCTTATAAGAATAACGACGTACATACTGGGATCGTCATGATAAACGGAACAGGAAATTGGCTAAAACCAGCTGAAACCAGAGCTCGCTATGCAATTTATCTTCTACTAGAAAACTTGAATCAGTACGAACGCTACACCGCATTATTCCATTACGTGACATTAGAAGGATCGAAATACATTATATGATTGACATTTCGACCCAAAGTAGATGAAAAGCGTTCTAAGGAACATCATCGGTCAAATACGACAGATACTGTGTCCTTACACGAGAATACTCATGTACTCGCAATATTTCCGCCAGGAACTGCAAATGTAAATTGGGAAGCATCCCTACCAGTTCAAGAATGTCGAAGACATTCGTGGATGTAATAACGTTCAGATCTTTTACAGAAAGACTAATATCCTACAAAAGAAACCCGGAACGAGGTTCCAGGAAACAACAAGAAAGTAACAGAGTTCCTAAATATGAGCTCTTGCCACGATTTTGGTGTTGACAAATTTCATACACGAGGTCACTAACCAAATAAAAATGAATCCAAACTTATTTCCAAATACACATGCCATAAAGAAGATTCAATCAGAATCAGAAGCATCATATCTTGAAGAAATCCCATTTCCTTCCCAGTATCAGTTTCAAGCAAAAACAGTTAGACAATAACCAAAAAATTATCTGTACGAAGCTTAAGGCAAAACGTCACTGTTGATGTTGAAGCTCAGAGTCCTTTGTTGACTAAAACAAGAACGATCGACTGAAATGAAGAAAAGCCCATCACAAGTTCATCTCCATCTACAACCACCGACAGCAAATGAAAACCAAAACAAATTAAACAGTTGTTCACATTTATTCTAAAAAAAAAGTAAAAATAAAGTATTTACAACGCCTGTGTTCCGCTCTACATATCCTCAGTGCTGTACTTGTACGCTTCATCCGCAAGCGCCTTCTTTTGGTTCTGTACATCGAACCATTTTCTCTCGTAGCCATTGGATCGATCGACACCGTCCCATCGATATCCGGGCGCAATATTAAATCGATTCTCTGGAAACGATCCTTTGTACTTGGGCATCACTGGTACATTAGACGCCTGCATCTGTTCTTTTTTCTTACTTCGCATATATGCCAACATAGGATCATCATCACGCTCCTGCTGCTTCAACATCTCATCCAAGTCGACGTCATTCGAGTACCTAGCGAGGGGCTTACTACTCTCATATTGATCGTCAGACATCTTTGCCTGATGCGCTTCGATTTGTTTTAAGCCACGATTCCAACGGGTGTAGAGCTCTTTCTTCTGTTCTTCGTGAGCTGCCTTTCTGCGCTGAACTTCAGGATCTTCTTCCAGTTCTTTGCGACGCCGACGATAAGAAGAGCTTTGTCGGACTTGAACTTCTGCATCCCGACCTGAGATGTCGCCGGACATTTTGCTGAACATTTTGTCCTCATTGCGGCGGCGTTCCTCTGTTTCAATCTTCAACGTTCTAGCGTCTTGAAGACCAGCGCGCTTTCCGTCTAGAGTTTTTGTCATTTTTCCGGCTGAAGAGGGCTTGTGAGTCGGCGGAGGCGAATCTGAGTGGCGTTCGTTCTTAATTCGGACGGGAGATTGATCAGAGTCCATGCGTGGTCTATGCCTTCGAGGGGAATTATCTGGCGATGGCTTCTCTAGTTTCACTGTTGCTTTGAAAGGATTGCGTCTTGGTGGGGATTGATCCGAAGACTTCTTTCTCCTTATACGAACGGGCGACAAGTCTTCATCATACCTAGAGCTGCCTTGTGGTAGCTGTCGATCTGAATGCCGAGAAGAGTGACCCGGAGATCGTTTTCTTGGCGGAGATTGATCAGAGTTCTTTCGTGAGTGTCTCCTCGGCGGCGATTGGTCTGAATCTCGTCTTCTGTGAACTGGAGAACTTCTTCGTGGCGGCGATTGATCGGAGTTCTTTCTGGGACGAGCTTGGGAGGACTTCCTCGATGGCGATTGATCTCTAGAATTTGCTGGTGACCGCCTCCTCGGTGGAGATTGATCTGAATTCTTCCTCAAACGTCTCTCTGGAGATCGCTTTCGCACTTCTGACTGATCACCATTTCTTTGTTTTCGTCTCTCCTCCAGATGTCCACCATTTTTGCCCCTTCTTGGTGGATCCAGATCGACGATCACAGGCTTTCTTTCTGGCGATTGATCCCGCGTCGTTCGCTTTCCCCACAAATCGTCCTCTTGCACTTGCCGTTTCTCGTCTACACTGCTTTCTGCGATGCTTTTCCACTTGCTTTCCACATTAGAGCCTGTGGCATCTATAACTCCAACAATTTGTGGCGCATCCTCGCCTGTTAACAAGAGTTCTTCGTCGATTTCTGGATCATTACCACCGTGGGCGTCGTCGTCGATGATTTTTACCGTCTTCTGATGGGTTTTTAGTTTCTTGTCCTTTTTCTTTTTCTTCTTATCACTACCGCCTGATAGATATTTCTTTAAATACTCCTTTTGACTCATTTTTGTAGACATTTTAAGTAAAAAAATACAGAAAATAATTGCAAGGAATACACAACTTTCGCACTTTTTGGAGGTAGAAAATTAAACGTACAAGCAAAATGTCAAATGTGACAGTCTCACAATTTATCGATGACATGATAGGAATTGTTATCGACAGCATTGCCAAGTACGAGAATTTACAGTAAAAATTTATTTTTTTAAATAAAATAAAATTTAGGCAGTGCGTCCGCATATATGTACATATGTGTTTAATAGTAAAAGTATTTTTTCACGTATTTTTAAATATAAGTATTGGGCACTTTTAAGATCAGCTACTTATAGACATTATAATTTGCAATAATTTTACTTACATTTATCATACCTTCTTCTTGCAACTTAGAATCATCAAAAACACATTCTGTTCGACAGCATGCTGATTGTCATGTTACTTTTATGAAAACAAGTGCTGCTCAGCTCAAGCAATCACAATTCCTACTCTTTTTTTACATTTATGAACTCAGCATTAATTATTATTGTCCTGAAAGGGAATATGCGAACGTATATAATTCGAAATAGGATATATTTTAAATATTTGGCAATACTATTCGATAGCACCGATAACTGAAGCAATTCGTCTCTCTCTTTCACACTTACTTCCTCTACGTTTCTGTTTTGATTATGGTTTCAGGGTAAATTCCCCCCGAAAAAAAAGAGATGAAAATTCTTGATTACCCACTTCCACGCGCAAACAAAGAACTTTTGGCAAGAACATCCAAGCCAAAAGAGCAACAAAAAATGCCTTCTGAACATGTGAACTGTACAAAAACTTGTCCTGTTTGCCTGCTTTGAGCCTATTTTCAGTTGTCATTCGCGCATAATTTATATAAATTGCGAGATAACACAAACACGTTATGCATCAAAACTTACCCCACAAATAATTGTATTCTCGCTTGCCAGAGGATTTGTTGGTAAATATGGCGAAATAGAAGCCAGTCGAATGCGCAGGGCTCGAAATTGTTTTTATTTTGAATGATTTTTTGTTCGATTTTCACTTTTTACTTTCGATGGCACACAAAACAATGCGCACACACGCACAAATTTAGGTTAGTATATTAGATAATCTGTATGACACAATGGATGCCTATT
The DNA here is from genome assembly GCA_949716465.1 of Chalcosyrphus nemorum. Lineage (NCBI taxonomy): Eukaryota > Metazoa > Arthropoda > Insecta > Diptera > Syrphidae > Chalcosyrphus > Chalcosyrphus nemorum. The sequence goes on from OX454333.1 coordinate 74,301,201, forward strand.
GGGTTTACCCACAAAACACTGAATTTGTATATTTGAAAAATACACAGTTCGAAAAAAGGACAAAAATAATTACCACTTGACATTAATATTCATTTTCAAAACACAAGAAACGAAAATAAACGACTAATTCCTTGATTTGTTTTCTTATTTCTGTTTTTATTTTGTCTACTTTTGATTAAGCTGTTTCTTTGGATAGTTCTTCGCTTCACTTTGTGCTGTATTCAACGAGGTAGGAAATTTTAAGCAGCTGTTGATGTTTTATAAAAAGCTCCTTTCAGTACTTTGCTTTGTTTTGTTTTGAATTGGTTTTTGATAGAGGGTGGGTGCGAAGTATGAGGAAAACAAGTGGGAAAGAAGAATTTACCATTGCCATAGGGATGGGACATCGGCAAAGGTAATCGAGTACGAATGGAATTTAATCGAACTTAGTAGAGCTTCACATGACAGAAAGAATACACCATTTGACCCTGTTCGTCGAAATCTTTTAGGTATTCTTATATTCTGTTATGGATTTCCATAAAAAAATTCGAACTGTCAAAAAATCGCTTATGATTTACGTATTTGCTTGACAAAATATATTATAAGCCATAATATTTTTGTATATTTGCACATCATAAAAGATTTTAATGAATTATCAGTTTTTGAATGAAAATGATTCGCCCATTTGGCCAATCAAATAAATCAAAGCTGTGTTGATTCGAACATTTTGACACATTCACACAAAAGTATTGGTAAAGTATTCTCACAATCGCAAACCAATCAATCACAAAATCAACACTTGTTTACAATAAGGAAGGAAGGAATGAAACAAAAGTATTGGCCAAATTGGAACGAAAAGGAAATTTAAATATCCTTGTTTTTTTTTTATATGACATTAAGAACGTGTCTCAAGAAGAACACAAGAGATTGATTGCAGGGTAGATCTTCGAGCACCATCAATCGAAAATCTGATTGGGATTGGTGATCGTTGCTTAGAGCCAATACAATACATATCACCCCTATTGCGAGTGTCGAAAAACAAACGATATACCACACTAATCAACGAATTTGATTACTTAGTATTGCGATTGTCAATTGTCGAAAATTGGTGAAAAATGTTCTTATGATAACCTCATAATCCTTATCCCAATTTAACCTAGCGTAACATAACTCTGGAGCATAGACAAACTAAACTAGATACTCAACTCGAACTTCCCCTCCCCCCTTAGTACTGCAAATAGAAGGAGCCTAATTACCATGTTTGTGAATTAATATGAAGTAGCGTGTGACCTAACTATTATTTTGTCGGGTTATCTCTTTTATTGCTTTTTAGAAAACATTTTTTTCCGTTTGTTTTTCCATTAATAACATGTACAAAATGGGTGCGGCCATAGATGTAAAAAAATTGGTGGATTTTGTAATTGTAAGTGTGAAATTAGTGAGCTCCCATTTGATTTTGTTTAAACGTCAGAATGCAATGACAAAATCTAGCGGTTTTTAGCTTGGGGGAGCGAATGTGTCAAGCGAACCGAAGTTGTCTGTCTAATTTTGATTTTTCTATACTCTGGAGGTTAAGAAGCATACCTTAACTGCCTTCGTTTTCTCAAATTTTTCAAAAAACGCTGAAGACTGCTCGTTTCTTTCATCGCCAAAATCCAATTTAATAGAACTCATATATATTACTTTATTGAAACTATTTTCACAAAATGAAATTTTTCTGACTTAAACAACCGAAAGTATACAAGGCGAAGATTTAGCTGTCGACAAGTATCAAAAAATATGACTCTTAGCAATTACTTTGAATCGGTATGAATAAAAACCTACTTTGCTAAAGTAAGTTCGAAAATTCGAACAAAGCATTTACTTCGCTGTACGTGTACTTGCCTTCCATTTCCTGTCAAAATTTGCAAGTGATTACGATTTTTGGGGACAAGTGATCGAATTTTAATGTAAGTTGTCGGAAATTATATCCAAATATCGGCTTGTTGGACTATTTTTTGACACACATACCGATTAGTCAAAGAAACTATTGATTGATGAATGTCAAGATCCTCTCCGACACCGACCTAAACATATTAGTTTTTGACTAAACTAAACTAAGGAAAGATTTCATTTTCTGGATATTTGAAAGAGCACCACCTCGTGCCTCCAGATTTTCTTCTAAAGAACAATTAGCCGAATAGCCCACTTTATGAACAGTGAAACTGTGCAGTTTCTTAAAGGTTTTATGGTAACTAATTCTTCTTTGCGTATGTACTCTTTTTTCACGCACGTTTACAAAAGAAGGTAAAACAGGTACTTTCGCATCCATTCTTTTTTGGTTTTCTTTCACAAATAAAAATTAATTAAATTATTTCTAAAAAAAACACCAAAAATGAACTAGGCTATGTGCCGCAAAATATTTAGCAAATGCTCTGAGGCAACAAAATAGAAGACTTGGAATTTGCGTAGCAATTTTTTTGTCTGATACGTTTTATTCATACCGAATTGAGTAAAAGGTCGGTGGCGCCGCTTTTCGACCATGTCAAAAGATAGAATTAACTCAAATCAGTTTTTATTCATACGAAACTTAGCAAATGCTCCGATTTTGACATTTCGTCTGAGTAAAAGCAATTGCTACGTTTTATTAATACGACTCAGTATTCACAAATTTTATCAAATAATTTACACAATACTGAAAATTGTTTTGAGTGTACGTCTCTATCACTGAGCGATTGAATGATTAATTGGAATGATCGAATCGTTTTTGAAACTAATACATGAACGAACCGGTTTTCAACTTTGAACGAATCATTCCTCAATGATTTCTGGACACAGCTTTACAATCAAGTGGCACTTCTCCTTTATAGGATAATATTCTGGTTATCAAAGTTTAGTTCATATTTAACAAATATTTTTAAGAGTTATAACACAATTATTAAGTGTACTTTTATTAAAAGCATACTTTTTCAGTTTGAATTTTAATATTTTTGTAATGATACAAATGTATTCAAGTACCGGCAAAAAAAATAAATACTGAAGCAGTCAACTGTTTGTTTTGACAGTTTGGTATATTTTGACAATAGACCCGTTGTATATGAGGAGAATAGTCACTTAAGATTTGTTTGGTGTTTTCTTTTGAAGTTTCTTGTCCAATTCGCACGAGAAACTGTCGATGAAAAAAATTGTTTTTTTCTTCGTCTTTTGTTTTTTATTGTATTCTTTGAATTGTTTATTTTGACTGCAACGACGTGCAAGAAAATTCAAATTGCATATGTTTTGAGTTTGGATTCGGTTACGGAATTAAGACGAGATACTTTTTTTTGTCTTTGTTTTTGCATTTATCACACAATTGTTGACATCTTAGTTGTAAAGGGTTTTCCAATAGGGACTTGACAACTTTGAATTTGATTTGTGAACGCACTCTTTCACTAGTCATTAAACTGTCACTGTCAATTTATTCAGTCAGTATTGCGTATTTTGCGTAAGGATAGGAGCCGATTGACCATTTGAAGCGACTTACGTTCTCCGATTGGGTTCTGGAGAAGATGCACCAAGTTAAGTTGAGTTAGCAAAATGATCTTCAGCGGGGAAGCTCATTTTCGGCTCAATGGGTTCGTCAATTAGCAAAATATTTGATATTGGTCGGGTGAAAATCCATATGTGCTTCATGAATCACCACTTCATCCACTAAAAATAACTGTTTGGTGCGGTTTGCTGCCGGAGGCGTTATTGAGCCATATTTTTTCGTCGACGATAACAATTATCAATTTACTGTGAATGGTCAGCGTTATGGCGCCATGATTATTGATTATTTTTGGCCCAAATTGGAAGTCATTGGTTTATGCCAACAAGCCAACGACGTTGGAAGAGCTCAGAGCCTAAATTGAACGCGAAATAGCGGCCGTTTCGGCCGAAATGTGTGGCTTAGTCGTCGAAAATTAGGTCCAACGAATCGACCGCTGCAAACGTGCTCGCGGTGGCCATGTGAAAAAAGTCGAGTTCCATTCTAAATGTTTTGATTGTACTTCAAGCCGATAATAAAGTTTTTGAAATATTTCAAATGGTTTGCGTTTTATTTGAAAAATAAATTGTCAAGTCCTTATTGGAAAACCCTTTATATATCTGATTTTTATTTTACTGATATTTTTGCGCTTGGGACAAAAGAATATACGTTAACATTGAATCCATTAGTCTATTGTTAATATTCGCTTTACGCTGACCTTCGTAAAATCAGTTGTGAGCACGCTGCAGTAGCTTCCTTCAGTGAATTTTGTTCTGAGTTAAAATTTATGATTAATCAAAAACGTCCATACAGCACATTGCATTCTGTACTACCTATGCTGAAATTACTAAAATATTGCACATACATACATACCTTTTTTCGAACTACTCTTTGACTTTAAATAAAACAAATCTCTCAAACTGATATTGCTTTTTTTTTTTATTTCATGTCTTTAATAATTTTTAAGTATTTTGTAACAATCTGTTCCTTTTTTTAAATTTTTTTGTTTCTTTTTTTTTATAAAATTAACTACTACATTATCATTTGAAATGTAATTTTAATTCTAATTTAATACAAATTTAATACAAATGCGTTCTGTTTCTTTTATATATATTATATTTTAAGCAATTTTAAAATTGATACCTAATAACAAAAATATCATATTTTTTTTAAACTAATTTACAAAAATAGCGCCTCAATATAGTTGGTTTTAATTTGTTTAATTTTTTTTTTTACTTTTGAAGTTTCTTTTTTTTTATGATTTTTAAATATTTTGCATAGTTTATCATATATCTACAATAATTTAATACATTTAATGCCACTCGTGAAAATTTAGTTTAAGATTGTTTTTATACAGAAATTGTTCTTTAAATAGACTTATATTAAATCAGGACGTTAAATGACTGAAAGAAATATATGCAATTACAAAAGCTTATTTTAAAAGTGTTTGTTTCTTTTAAATGAGTTTAAACAAACGTAAAGTTTCTTAAATTATTTTTATTGAAATTAAAAGTCATGTTATATTAAAAATATAATTAGTATACCTGACTAGAAGATGTTTTACCTTTTTGTATGTTTTTTATTTTTTGTTTTTCTATTGTGTTTTAGAGAAATGCTCATGAATTTTGTTTATCTCCTGAATTTATTATTATTATTATTATTTTTTTTAATTAATTTATTTACATCGATTATAAGATAAAATGGAGGAATCGGCGAACCGTACAATTGCACCAAAGTGGAAAGCAGTAATAGAGAGGGTGAGTTCAAATTCATATAATTTTGATCTTAAACTCACTAAACAAAGAAAAGAAGAATACTAAATAAGAGCCGGATAGAGAAACGATACCGGCTCTGAAGTTAACTCTCTTAATTATTCCACCGAGAGAACGAGAACGGCTGCTCCAGCGAAGAACATTCTTCCCAAAATGAAAGCACTGAAAACGCAGAATTAGAATCCAAATATTCTTCAAGAAACAGGTCAGCAGTGTATGCAAACATTGTTCAAGCTCCCATGAGCTTTTTATCATTTCTAAGTCAAGGCAGATTCTTTACGAGCCTTAAACTAGCAAAACACTAGTTAGAGAATAATAAACATATTTTCTGACAGAAACAGTCATAAAAATTGGATTGGAACTGTTGAAGGCGATAATTAAAAATATAAAATAAAAATAATAAAATTTTTTTTTGTAAATTAAAAGTAAATTTAAATTTGTTATTTTAAATAATTTATTACTACCTATATATATATTTTTTTTTCGCCACAAGTATATGTTGGTCGTATTCAACATTTTGGTCCTTCGAGCCGGATAATAAAAAGCAACCCCAAAAATCACAGTGACAGTAGCACTGTCAGGATATATTAAAATAAATAGTAATGTGAAGTGAACCGTTTTATGTCTTCTGGGCAGTGAAATGAAGAAATAATTGTACATCTCTATTTGTAAAAAAAAAAAGTACAAAAAGAACATTCAGTGAAAAAACAAGGAAGGAGAAAAGGACAAAAATCAACAAACCAAATTTAGTGAAAATAGAAAAAAAAAGAAGGAAAAAAGAAGAAAATCAGTGAAAAAATAAATCCAAAACTGCAACACGCATAACAAATCCGAAGGAAGAAAACATAGCCCAGGCAGTCAACGAGCGATAGAGAACGAAGACATCGCATCATCACCATCGACAGCAAGAGCAGCTAGCATCAGCATCAGAAATCAACATTCAATTGGTTGATCTCCAATCAAGAAAGGCCACCTCTGAGTCTGATAAAGCCGAACTAGTTGACATCGGAAAGTCAAAATTAAGAGGCAGCGCATATAATGTTATAGTGATTATGCTGGCTGGACAGCGTTAAAAGAGGTTTAGGGAAACTCGGTCTATGCCAGTGATACAGACTGAGATTATTCAATTTCAGCAAAAATTTAGCGAATCAGTCATGTCCTTCACGGAGAGAGTTTGCTAAATGAAAAAAATGATCCGAGCTAGGGTCATACGAACAAATATTGCCATAGCTGTACAATAAGAACGCATAGCACAAACGAGTGTCGAAGACGGAAAAATGTAGATAACCGAGTCAACGATGCAAGATCTACCTATTCTCCGTCTAGCAGCAATTTCACGTACTACAGAACAGTACACAATAATAGTCAATCGTTCTTAAATAGGACGAATGCTAACACTGTACAAAGTCCTACTCTACGTCGGTATTGCAAAAAGCAAGGGCACACCATAGACGAGTGTCGAAAAGGAATATTTAATAATAACAGAAACTCCAGGAACGAACTTGACCCTAGTCAGGGAAACTCCTCGCAACCTGACACGTCCAGCACCCAGAGTCAGGTGAAGAATCTAAACAAAAGTGCATTCCTTTTTTTTTTACAACATGTTACAACAAAGAAGTTATTGAAGGCGATAATAAAAATAAAACTTATTCTTTTTGTTAATTAAAAGTAAGAAATTTGTTTATTTTAAATAATTTCAGTGAATATGACAAGTTGTACAAGGCTCGGCCTTTGTTGGACGCCTTAAAAAAAAAATTCAATGAAATTTCGCAGGAAGAATTCCAAAGTATAGATGAGCAAATGATTGCATATAAAGGTCAACATAGTTTGAAACAATATCTTCCAATGAAGCCCCACAAGTGGGGTTTCAAAATGTTTACGAGAGCTGGTGTATCTGGGATTATATATGATTTTACTCTGTACATTGGAGAAGGAACGTGCAAGACTTATGGCTTGGGCATTTCATCAGATATCGTGCTATTTTTATCATCCAATTTGCCAGTAAACCAAAATTTCAAACTGTTTTTTGACAATTGGTTTTCGTCAATAAGCTTGATGATTGCTCTGAAAGAAAAGGGCATATTGGCCGTTGGTACAATTAGAAGCAACCGATTGAAAAATTGTGCTCTAATCAGTGAGAAAGACCTTCAAAAACGAGGACGAGGATCAAGCGATTTCAAATATGAAGCAACGAACAACTTGATTGCTTGTCGTTGGTATGATAATAAGAGCGTACAATTAGTTTCAAATTATGCAGGTAAGAACCCAATGAGTGAATGCAACAGATGGTGCCGCAAAGAGAAGAAGTTTATAACTATACCTCGTCCAGGTATAGTTGAATGTTACAACAAACACATGGGAGGGGTTGATCTTGCGGACATGCTGCTTGAATTGTACAAAATCAACCACCGCTCAAATAAATGGTACATGCGCATAGTATACTGGTGCATAAATTCAAGATTAGTAAACAGTTGGTTGTTGTACCGCAGAGACAAATATAAAAAAATGTTTACTTTTAATAAATTTGTGTTCAATGCTTTATTTAGCAAAATTATAAAATAGATAATACATAGATACACGTACATTTAAAAAGAATTATAAAATGCATCTGCACTCGAGAAATAGTTAGCAAGGGGCAGAGCCTGTTCTGCGTATGTGTAAATTCTATGTGATAAACCGAACTGAATAAAATGTTAATTTCATATGTTTAACGTGTTGTGATATTTTTCGTAACTTTGTAAGATACTAGTCTAAATGATAAGCCGAACTGAATAAAGGGTTACCTTCATGGTTTTTGTAAGATTTTAGAATATAAATATATAACACAACTTTTGCATATTAAAGCAACCACAAAATGGAAAACTTTTAGAGCAATTCAATGCAACGGGGCACAGTGGGCGCCTATATAGTCCAGCCGGAATAAATTCGAAAATTAAATGAGGGATATGAGATGAACGGAATAATTTCCCATTACTTTACTTTTCAACTGATTATAAGTATGCAACAAAAAATATTAATTTTGCATACCTTATGGCTGAGTAGCAAATAAGTCAAGTTGAAGCTTCAATTTGTGTTTGGAAGTAAAGGTAAATAATAATAATCACGAGTTTTTGATAAGCTGCATTTTTTTTACAATATCGTAAACTATTAATTTTAACCCGAATCATCCTGGCGTGTCCATATGGCAACGCAAAACTTGCATACCAAACTCAAACCGTAACAAATACATATTAGTATCTATTTTTACATTTTTTCACATCGTAAGACACCTTTTTTCATATTGGAGAGTCAGTTTTATTACGTGCTTAGCTGTTCATAGTGACACTGTACCAAATTTGGTCGTAAAAAAAAAAGTTTGCAAAAACGTATAATGGCTGACAACAAAAAGTAAGTATGTCCATATTATTTACAGTGTACATTATTTGTAGGGGAAGCGTAGCAATGTTGATAGTGTTTTGGATGTAGAAAAACTACAAAAAATAAAAACTTAAAAAAAAGTTTTTTTTTGTGTTATTTTTTCAAATTATTGTGTATATTGTATACGTTGCCATATGGCAACGCCAGGAGCGCCAGGGTACAGGTTAACATAATGAGTGTTATCATTTTTTTTATGGATTTCCAGAAAACTATCACTACAAGAAGTTCTAGATTACTTAGAAGAGCTTTGTTCAAATGATGAAAGTGGTCTTTCGAACAATCTTCACGCCTTGCATATTCAACCACCAGAGAATGAAGGTGATTTGAGCGGAGAAGACGATGCTGAGGAACTAGAAGGCGGTATTCCTGACAATGTTTGCCCAGCGCAGTTGCGATCGGGTTGTGAAATCGTGTTTGAAAATGGCCGACGTTTTGAAGACTTTGACGATCCTGTAGAGAATTTGGATGAAGTTCTCGACGACAGTACTTTAGCGAGTGTTCTGGATAAACTCATCTCCGAATTTACCCATCAGTTTACCCGATGTAACGACAAACGAATCCCATGAGACACCATCAATCCGGCTGCGTTGTGTTCGGCAATTTACCTCCAGCTGTCCTTTGCCAACATCCAATAAGAACACAACATTCACTTGGTCAAAAGATGAGTCTTGCGCAATGTTACCGATTTTTCCACAACCCAATTATGAGGACTGTCATCATTTGAAACCACACGAGCAGTTTGAGAAATTTATGGACGATGACTTGCTTCAGCATATTTGCGATTGCTCAGAAGTATATGCCACTTTCCGAGAAAGGAAAATTTCGAAGATTACCGTTAACGGTTGGTGGCAATGTTTTTTCCCATCCATAATACAACTAATAAGAACTTATATTTTTATTCCAGAACTTCGCGTTTTTAGTGGAATCTTGCTTGTCAGTGGCTACACTGGGCAAAGCTGTTACAGATCTATGTGGAGTAATGACGATGATTCACGCAATGTAATGGTTTATAACAGCATGCGTCGAAACCGCTTTGAGGATATATTGCAGTGTCTACATTTTGAACCAAAAATGCATGCTCCGCAAAATGTAAATGATAAATTATGGAAGTTACGACCAATAATTGATCACATAAAATCTAAAATGTTGGAACATTTCCACCCTGAGCAAAATTTATCGTTCGACGAAAGTATGATCGCTTATTTCGGGAAGCACGGATGTAAGCAGTTTATAAAGTGGAAGCTCATACGCTTTGGATATAAGGTTTGGTCTTTGTGCACTCCCAAAGGATACATGATCAATTTCGAAGTGTATCAAGGTAAAAATCCGCGTTCAAACTCATTGTATGAGAAACGATTCGGCAAATGTACCGCTCCTTTAGTGAATAAGTTTGAAGTTGTATCCCGAATTAGAATCCTTTTAATATTTATTAAGTTTTTATAATTTTTAAGAAAATTTTGTGAATTAAGGATATACGGTGTTTTTTTAATAATGGGTCGCGAAAAAGATATTTCTGAAAAGAAAAAAAATTGTGCGTATCTTGATTCTGGACACTTAAAGTATAGAGGTATTGCCAAAAAAACGAGTGTTTCCCTGGGAACAATGGCTAATGTAGCCAATGTGCGGAAAAATGTATTGTTAGAAAGTTCTCGCCAAAACTGTGGAAGAAAAGAGAAATTCTCTGACAGAACGGTCAGGAAAGTGATCAAAATGGCCCTAGAAAATAGGAGAAAACCAGCAAAAGAAATCATAAAGGAGTTGCGTGACGATGGTTTGGATATATCCTTACGGAGCGTGGAGAGATTTTTTTCTAAAAATAATTTGAAGTGTAGGCGCCCCGCAAAAAAGCCAAAACTTACAGAAAGAATGAAAAAGCAGCGGTATATTTGGGAAAAATTTCATCGCACTTATGGAATGAGTGATTGGAATAAGGTATGTTATCATAAGTCCTCTCTTATATTATTTTTCCACTGCAGATTTGTGCATCCTTTTAAAATCCTGTTCGTTCCTTATTTAAAGGTCATATGACCATGCAGTGATGAATGTCGCCTTGAAGCCGTTACTGAAATGGTCAAATTTGTTCGAAGAAAGCCACAGGAGCGTTACAAACCGGAATGTGTAGCTAAAACTGTCAAACATCCACCAGCAGTTATGATTTGGAGCTGCATATCGTCGGAATGCTCTGGTTTATTTTATGAATTCAAAAAATATAAATATTGTTAACCCCTTTTAAAGCACAATATGATATTTAAAAAAAAATTATAATTGTTTTCATATGTTAAATAAGGAAAACATTATCTTCAATTTAATATTGTAGTATTTCAACTGTGTTCATAATTTTTTGGCGGGGTACTGTAGTCTGATTGACAAAAAGTGACAAGAAAAGTGTGTCTAGAAAAAGAAAGATAATATCCGAAATAAATTAAAAGGCTGCGGTCTAAAAAAAGAAGTTTATCGCTGCTCAAGTTGGAGCATTTATCAAGAAGCTTCCCCGATACAGAATTATGACTGCAATTAGAGTTTGACGACGAATTAGCCAAGTGGAAAAAAATAGATGTAAGTGTAGTAAACTAAAAATTGGAATTAGTTGGTATCTAGTTACAACAAAGCACGGTAAACAGTAATATTAGACCCGTACATGACGCTGAGTAATCCAATACGCGCATACCCGACTATATGAGCATTATACGCACACCCAACGTCCAGAATGAATTGTTTTACATAACACAAAACAAAGCAAATCATAAATAGAATCCGTCCGATCCGATCCGAGAGTCTGTGGCGCAACATCTCAATGCTGAAAGTCGTAAATGTTCTATGCAAATACGAGGCATCTGCGGCGGCGCACGCATTCTTGGCGAATCGATTCTTGTAAACATATTGATTGATGAAACGGTTGTCACAGCGCAAGTCTACATCGTAGATGATGAAATCGTACAACAAGATTTCCTGATTGGACAAGATGTTATTTTAAACGCAAAAGTTACGAGCATCACAACATCAGCTTCTTTATGGTTACGAACCACGAGAAATACTGAAAAATTCACTGGTGCAAGCGTCGTGACGACGACCATGTGCTAAGCGACGCAGAGTTGCAACAGCTTCGAGCTAATGCTGCATCCAGGGTAAATGATCATCGAGCAGAAGCAAAGAAGCGCTACGAGGCAAAGCATTCCAAGCCAACCGTATATGACCCGGGTGACCTAGTTCTAGCCGAACATGAACCAGCCAGTATGAGTACATCACGAAAATTAGAACCTCGCTATAAGGGCCCGTTCATTACTCACGACTGAGTAGCCGGCCACTCAACCGATCTGGACCACCCGAAGGTCAGTAAAGTCCTTCCACATGACCGCTAGCTACTTTGAAGCATGGAGGCGGTTCTGTTATGGTTTGGGGATGGTTTTCGGCTAAAGGATGTGGTCCCTTACACCAAATAACGGGAATAATGGACCGCTTTGTGTACAAGGACATCTTAGACACAGTCATGTTTCCATATGCGGAAGAAGATATGCCGTTGTTATGGAGATTCCAACAAGACAACGACCCGAAGCACACCTCAAAGTTTGTTAAAGAATTTTTAGGGGCTCGGGAAGTTAATGTTTTAGATTGGCCTCCACAGTCCCCCGATTTAAACCCCATAGAAAACTTATGGGGAATCCTAAAACAGCGGATAAAGGGGTAACGGTTTTCTTCGCAAAAGGCTCTTTATGAAGCTTTAAAGGATGAGTGGGAAAAAAATCCCTGTGAGTTAACAAACTCCCTTATTGCTTCCATGCCCAAAAGGTGGCCGGAGGTCATTAGAAATAATGGTTTTTGGACCAAATATTGAGAAATAAAGAAAAATTGCATATGTTTTGCACAGCTGCAAATTGAATAAATTCGTTTTATTATGAATTTTAAAATATCAAGAGTATATGTATGTTGGGGATTTCTTATACCTAGTCTAGCCATAAGTTCTGTCAAAGGTGTGAACCCGGCTTAAAACGGAACGCAACCCAAAATTTTTTTTTATGGTTTTGGCAGCTGTCATGTGCTCTATTAAACCGCCAAGTCATTTCAGTATAGCGTCACCCGTCATCATGGAATGGTCAACAAAAGAGAACCGAATCGCAGTAATTGCGCTCCATAAATGTGGTATGGAAAAAAAGAAAATTTTCAACACGCTCAAAATCAACTTGAGATTTGTGTATCGTGCCATTAAGTTATTTGAGGATACTGGTGATATAAATGACCACGAGAGATCCGGTCGGCCACGCATCGTTCGGACGCCACGGGCCATCGCAGCAGTACGTTCCAGATTGAACAGAAACCCGGTGCGAAAGCAAAAAATATTGTCGCAGGAGATGAATATCTCAGAGAGATCCGTCTCACGTATCATCGGTGATGACCTTAGACTTGGTGCTTACAAACGACAAACCGGCCAATTGTTAACTGCTGCATTGAAAAAAAATAGAGTGAAAAAATGTAAACGTCTGGTGAAGAAATACGGTGCTCGGGGGTACAAAAAAATTTTGTTCTTCACCGTGCAGGAAAAATTCAACAAACAGAATGACAGAGTGTATGCACGGTCTGCCCAAGAAGCCGCCACGCTTGTGCCTCGGGTCGAAAAAGGACATCATCCTGCATCCGTTATGGTATGGTGGGGAGTGTCCTATGATGGCGTTTGTTCGATCCATTTTTGCGAAAAAGGTGTGAAGACAGCGGCTAAGAACTATCAACGAGACATTTTAAACAACGTTGTGAAGCCACTCAATGAGACCATGTTCAAAAACAAACCATGGACATTCCAACAGGACTGCGCCAGCTCATAAGGCCAAAACCACACAAGCATGGCTAAAAAATCATCTTCCTGACTTTATCAGTATTGAAGATTGGCCGTCTGGCAGCCCCGACCTTAATCCGCTGGACTACAAGTTGTGGTCCGTTTTAGAGGACATGGTTTGCCATAAACGCCACCGCAATTTGGAATCGCTCAAGAAAGACCTAACGGAAGCAGTGGACAATTTCCCCATTTATGAGCTGCGTACAGCCATCGATGAGTGGCCAGACAGACTTCGGCGCTGTGTGGAGGCCAATGGCGGCCATTTCGAATGAAACGAAACTTTTTGTATTCGTATTTTATCAATAAATAATCCCTGAAAAAATTATCGAAATAACTCAAGTCGTTTCATTTTTACATCGATAAACATCTATGACAGAACTTATGGCTAGACTAGGTATATTATGAAAGTAGATGAATCAAGCTGCAAAATAATATATATATTGTTTCGCTAAAATGTTTTTTTGTGGTCAAAATTGTGCGTTGGAAAAAAATGGTACCATACGGGACCACCGGCATGACGTGCTACAAAATGACCTGCATTGAACTGAGCGCATTTTATGTGTAGTATTTATAGAAAATGTATTTTTTTCGGTATTGTTGTGAACTTTTCTTGTTTTAGTATGAAATTGCATGAAGTACAAGACTATTTGCAGTCGTTGTTGGATGATGAAGAAGAAGAAGAAATTGCTGCTGTCTATTTACAACCACCAGATGCAGCGTATGATTCTGCTGAAGACGATGCAGATGAAAATGAAGGTGGCTTTATCATTGATTTACATCACAGCCAGTTGCATCAAGAAGCGTAAATTGAGTTCCTTAGAGGTCCAGATGATGATGGTGGACTAAACGAATTGGAAACAGAACCGCTGATTGCAACCAACGATCAAAGTGAAGCTGAAAATGACAATTATTCACATAATTCAGCGATTCCGCCTATTCCATGGCGAAGGACAAATTCAAATGGTCAAAGAAAAGTTTTAGTAGCACAAAACCGATTTTTCCAGCTGCAAATTATTTGGACTATGCTGTAGAATCGCACGTTTTATTTAAAAGATTCTTTGATGATGACATTTTGCAAATGATATGCGATGAAAGCAACCAATATGGTGTATTGGTCTCGCAAAAGAATCCACAAATCACAAAAGACGAATTGAAAGTATTCTTCGGTATCATGATTGTCACAGGTTACAATAATGTTTCAAGCAAACGATCATACTGGATGCGTGATAGTGATTTGCATAACGAAATGGTCTCTAGGGCCATGTCTCGTGATCGCTTCAGTACAATTGAACGCTTCATACATTTTGCTTCCAAAACTATGATCGATCCGAACGATAAAATGTGGAAATTGCGACCACTGATGGATAAATTGAAGGCAAACTTCTTGAAAAATTTTCACCCAGAAGAGAATCGATGATAAAATATTTCGTTCGACATGGTTGCAAGCAATTTATCAAAGGCAAACCATTGCGTTTTGGTTACAAAGTGTGGTTCAATTGCTTCAATTTATTCACGAGTTTCCCGAACATATGCAGAATCTGAGTTATTCTTTTCACTTCGACAACCTTTTCACCGGTATTCCTCTGCTTGATTACTTGAAGAAACTTGGCCATGGTACTGGAACCATAAGGGAAATACGCATTCCACACAATTGCCCATTACCGTGTAATCAGATCATGAATAAATCTGAACGAGGAAAAATTGAAAGTGTTGTCATGAAGGATTATAACATTTCGATCACCAAATAGCGTGACAATAAATGCGTGTGTGTTGCCTCAACATTATATGGTAAGGACCCAGTTAGTAAGGAAACACGGTTCAACCGAGAGGAAAGGAGGCGAGTTCAACGTGGTCGACCACATTCTGTTGAGAGTTACAATAAAAATATGGTCGGTACGGATCGAATGGATCAAAACATTGGTTATTATAGATGCGGTAAGTTATCATGCTTTGTAAAGAATGTTGTTTAGTGAAAATTTAATAAAAAATTTAAATTTTTTTCAGAGGAGTACGAAAGAATAAATGGTGGTGGTCCATTTTTACTTGGTTGGTTGATGTTTCGGTGGACAATACTTGGCTACTACAAAGAAAAGCTGGTTACAACATATCCCAGCCACAATTTCGGCGAAACCTTGCAACGCATTATTGCAACACTGTTTCAATGCTTGTGTCCAATACACCGGTTGTAACGCGTCAAATAATTCCAATGAATAATCGTTATGACGGAATTGACCATTATCCGTGTGATCCCACCAAGAGACGATGCCAAGGACCAAATTGTAGCAGCAGATCAAGGGTAAAATGTGAAAAATGCGATGTCGCTTTATGCGTTCATCCTTGCTTCAAAAACTTTCATATTCTTCGGCAAGAATAATGCTTGTGCACCATAAAATGAATTTTATAAGCTAGTTTTTTTCCTTTCTTCAACTTTTCAAATACATAACTAAGAAAAATTGTATTTGTCTTTCATTATTTACCAAAAAAATGTCTAAAACAAATTTCCATATCCATACAAAATACAGGTAAAAACCTTTTCCGTCGCTTTGTAGTAAGCCAAGCCGATTGTCCCATATGGAACCACCTTATTATAGGCAAACGGTGATTTGCAGGTGAAAAATTCGTCGAACTCACGAATGGGTTAATACAGAAAGTACTTGTAAAATATATAGTTAACGTTTCTTTGAATTACAGTGGAGCAGACCAGCCATGTCCTTTTAAAAAGGTCGCGTCGCCTCACGAAGGTAAGAAATAGTTTATTTTCTATTCGCATTTCATTTATTCTTCAAATGTGTTACAGGACTGTTTTCAATTGCCAATGGCAATCCAATGAAGATTTGGGGAGTCCGACGCAATTGACCTGTTCCACATTCTTCGAAGAAGTTCAAGAAGAACCTGATGTCTTGAATAACATCGAACAGTGGGTGGAGGGTGTAAACGATGCTTTGTCTGCAAGCGGACTTGTAGTGGAGACGACTCCAGATATAAGTCAGGCATCAATCGAAACACCCTCAACATCTGCGAGTGCTCGAAAGAGGAAAGTGGCGGAGGAGGCATATGAGCGTTTCAACTATTTGCTAGGAACAGCGCAGAATTTGTTGGCTATGCAACAGGCCAAAGGGAGAAACGATGATTTTTATAAAGTTCTGGACAGCTTCTTTTTGAAACTGCCGGAAAATACGCAGGATGAACTAAAATCGATATTTTTAAAGCATGTGTTCGATGCTATTGAACGAAATAAATAAAAAAAATGTTTATTTTTAATAAATTTGTGTTCAATGCTTTATTTAGGATAATTCAATTGCAGTCAATTATAAAATAGATAGTGAAGACGTCAACGGTACGCCTGGAGCATTTAGAAGAAGCATGGACGAGGCTCAACGACGTCCATCTGAACTTATTGGCAGGCGTGGATAATGACACTGCAGTCCCAGAACGGGAAATGGTTGACGCGGAGAAATTATTTTACGCCGCCAAGACTGTTTTCCGACGTCGTCTGAGGGAGTTGCGACAGCAGGACATAGCAGATCAAGCTGAGGTAGCCGCTCAAGCTACCCCACTCAGCCAGCTACAGCAGAAGATAGCGGTGCAAGTGCAGAAGCCAGTGCACGATATAAAAAACACTTGGGGTGAGTTCGATTGTTCGCTAACTAAATGGCAAGGGTTTCACAATAGGTGAGTAGGAGGAGTTATGTTAGGGACACATAACCCTGCCAACGATAACTCAAGTAACAAGACACCAGCAAAGGGACTATCCCCAGCTGCAAGTCATAAACTCAGTGAGTTATGACCGACGCCTTTGGTCAACATCTGGTATCCATAAATAATAGATTTATGATGGATGCCACTTTAGTTTTAATATATGTATATAGTTAATACATATATATATTTCAAAATTAAATCTTAATTTAATTGGCGCAGTCGGTAGGATCCTCTTAAACATATACACGCAAAATATATGTCACTGAAAGGATCTAAGTGATCGAACACAGTTCCGCAACTTAAAAGTATATTAATTACAGGACCAAAGTTCAAAGGTCAAACTGTAAATTCGCGAGTGTATTATGACAAGTGGTGTTCAGAAATTCTAAAAAGAATATATACACTAATTCTCTAAGAGAACATTTAAACATATACTCAAATTATTAAAAATAAAAATGGCGAATGCAGAGCAAACAGGAGTCATCAACAGACTCGAAAAGGTTCCCACATTTGAAGGATCGAAAGATGACGTTATAAATTTCACAAACCATGTGAGTTATTTATACGATCTTCTCATTGGCCGACCTCATCATCTGCCATAAAATCCAAGGAGAAGCAGCAAATTCATCACGGAGAGCCGCAGAAGCTTCATGGGAATTTATTAAAATTTGTCTCCTCGAGGACTATGGAGTAAAGAAGACATACGAACAGATTCTACAAGACCTTCATGCAGTACAAGCCATATGATATTCAAAACGGAAAGATCATTTAAAAACCACTTTATGAACTCATGATCAAAAATAAAGAAAAATCCATAAATAGCCTCAATAAAAATAGGGAAGAATATAATAATAACAGAACCAAAGGCTTTGTAAAGAATTCAAGAGCAGCCCGCGATAAAACACAACCAAGATATAAGTTCAGTGAATTCAACAGTCAGCATCCAATAATTATACAAAGAGTCACTCGATCGAAGAGCAATGACAATTTGATAAAAACTACCCAGAGAACCAAACATTCTCGAATCAAATAATTCAGTTCAGCCCTAGATATCGAACAACAAAGACCTCATTAAAAATGCGAAGCCTAACATTTTTAATATTATTGTGTACAATAGTTTTAGTGTAAAATAAAATAGTAATAGAAGAAGTTAATAATAATGGTTATTCGATGATTCGGTACGACCAAGTGGAAGTGGTGAATAAATATAATTCGATAGTACATATAATTAACATAACAGAAATCAGTTCGGTTATAAAGATTATTAACGAACGATGGTTAGAACAAAAGAAAGCATTACTAAAATCTCCTTAGACAAATCATATATACCAATTGAGAAGGAAATAGAGATACACCAAGGAGAATTAAAAAGTATTAAAGGACATAAGCAAAGAGAATCTAAAGTTTAGTGAATTTAGGAAGAAGAGCACTAAGTTTCTTATTTGGTACCATGGATGATGAAAACAAAGATGAAATCGAAAACCAACTCAAAGTTATAACTGAGAACAATCATGACCTTATTAGAAACAGCAAAATTCAATTAAAAATAAATAGTGAGTGAGTTATGACCGACGCCGTTGGTCACCATCTTTAGTTTTAATATACATATATAGTTCTAAGATTGTAAAGCAGAAACTCAGTTTAGATTTGTCAACGTAAATGATCAGATCAGCTCTGTGTTAAATAAATATTTTTTTTTTAAAAAGAAATCATGTTCATTTAATTTAATTCGCGCACGTCAGTGTAGAATTAGTTTTATAAAAGCCAGAGTAACAAACGGTTGGGTTTTTGCATATAGTTTTTCCCAACCTTAAAAAAATCTTGTGGTTTATTTTAAATATTTGAGTTTTCGTTAATCCGGTCTTGAACATTTGGTCCAATAAGCCGGATAGAGCCAGCAACCGGTGTGTTAAGTTATTTATTTTGTAAAGTCAGCGCTTCTAGTTTTTAAATGCAAACAGACCTTTAAATAATTCTTAATACAAACAGAACTTTTAGTTTTCTTTCTGTCACTGTCAAAATAGGCGCGAAAACTTGGTGGAGGAATACACCTCCTGACATGTATATATATATATAGAGCGCTACTTTCGTCTTCGTATATAAAGTGCAAGTAGAGTGAATAAGTGAAATAAAAACAAAAGTGTGTTGCAAGCGATTTCCCATAGGAAATGGCCAACATTAAGGTGCTTACTTGCATGATCGACGTGATACGTCGATTAACAGCGTATGCTGATAAGGAAGAGTTCCCCCAGGAGGATCGTGAAAACGTCAACGGTACGCCTGGAGCGTTTAGAAGAAACATGGACGAGGCTCAACGACGTCCATGTGAACTTATTGGCAGGCGTGGATAATGACACCGCAGTCCCAGAGCGGGAAATGGTTGACGCGGAGAAATCATTTTACGCCGCCAAGACTGCTTTCCGACGTCGTCTGAGGTAGTTGCGACAGCAAGACCAAGCTAAGGTAGCCACTCAAGCTACCCCACTCAGCCAGCTACTGCAGAAGATAGCGGTGCAAGTGCAGAAGCCAGTGCACGATATAAAAAACAATTGGGGCGAGTTCGATGGTTGGCTAACTAAATGGCAAGGGTTTCACGATAGGTTTGTGGCAGCTATCCACGAAAATGAGCAAGTCACGCCAGCATTCAAATGTTCGTACCTGCGCAAGTCGTTGACAGGAAAGGCAGCAAGAACGATGGGCGATTGGCAGTTGACTGATGACAATTATCAGGAGGCGTGGGAGAGGATTAACCAACTCTATAATAAAAAATATCTCATTTGCCGTGAGCTGTTGCGCCAGTTTTTGCGTTTGCCAGCATTGCAAGGGAGCCCGAGGTCGAGAGACCTGCAAAAGATGTTCAATGTCACACACGAAGTGAAGTGTGCGGCGAGGAGCACCAGTTATATAACTGTGAGCAGTTTAAGGAGATGAATCTGCGCACCAGGAGAGAGTTTGTAAGGACCAGGAAGCTGTACGAGAATTGATAGCTGCTTTAAGCAGCATTGTCCTCGGTGCCCGGGAAAACAAAAGCACAACAGTGTGGTCTGCCCATCTAGGGACATAAATAAGCCAACAGCTGCCATGAAGGTAGCGAGTGTGACTAGATACCATACTAGCAAAACGAAAGAAGTTAGCCAAAGCTCCATTTGAAGAACAAATGGAGGGAATCTTTGGCAACAAAGATTCGAAATACACACACGGTGAATTTGTGTGGAAAGGCAACATGTGCTTTGCCGACAGAGAGCAGCTCTTCGGGTATGTGTTGCTTGTTATATACAATACATAAAGTTGTCTATTAAAATGTATCCTTTTTTAAAGGTCAAGTAGAATCGTCGCCAGAGATTACCCTGAACCTAGTACTTCCCGTAATGCGCCAACTAGTACACCAGAGAGCAGCTAGAACAAGATGCAGAATTTATAAAGTCCAATAGAAAACCTTTTCAATTTGATAAGTGCAACAATATAAGACGAATCATCTGAATCATATCATATCATATCTTATCAAAAACAAGCAGCCTGAAGAGAAGAAAAATACTTCACCCGCACAAATACGGGTAACAAAAGAATCCAGCCATCAAGAGCAACGACCAAGTCTGTCTCTGGTGACACAGTAAATGATCCTCTTCGAATGATTTTTGAGAAACTGGATAATTTGGAAGCAGTGAACAGAGATTTCCTTCAAGAGATAAAAACTTTGAAAGAAGAGAATATTGATCTTAAATTAAAAATCAACCGTCTTGAGAGCAAACTGAATTGGCAGCAGCAGGGCAAGGCATTCCACAATTCTCCCATTACTGAAGCTACACAGCGATGTCACCCAAGGACTTAATAAAAAAGAGTCAACAATAGCCTGTCTGCTCGACATCGAAAAGGCTTTTGACATTGTTTGGACGAAAGGACTCATCTTCAAACTACTTCATCTAGGATGCCCCACTTACTTGGTTAGAATAATTTTTAATTTCCTATCCAATAGAATTTTCTATGTAAAGGTTGGAAATTCAAAATCATCAATGAAGGACATTAACGCGGGAGTTCCTCAAGGTTCAAGACTCGGTCCAATGCTCTTGAGGCACACGTTAAGAACCTTTGGGAGTATTATCTCAAATGGGGTCGTGCACCCGTTACTAAGGAAACGAAACGGTCTTGGTGTGAAAACCAAACTTCTGGTTTACAAACAACTCGTACGACCTGCCATTACATATGGCTGTCCTATATGGTTTACCATCTCGCCAACAACGATGAATAAGATCCAAATGTTCGAGCGCAAGGTCCTTCGAATATGCACAGGACTGCACCGTAATCCAGCCACGCAGCGATATTACCCCAACTCATTGCTCTACCAAAGTGCGAGGGTATTATCCATAGACAATTACATGATTGGTTTATCATCAAAGATCCTGCAAAATCTCTCAGCGCACCCCAATGACGACATTTTGGATATCCTAAGGCAAGACATCGAACCGAGTATTGATGACCTGCACACAAGAGCGATCACCGATTGACGATTCCAAAACATCATTCACAACGAAGGTACTCGGGGATGATTGGTACTGTATAATTTTTCCTTTTCTTTTCTCTTCTCTCTTTTACTTTCCTTTTTATATATATCTCAACCTTCCAATGACGTATATGCATACATGCATATGTACTATACAATGTTTAAAACAACACGACTTTCTTATTATAGTTATAAGCTTAGTTTTAATCAATTTGCACATATACTAGCGACCAATAAAAACTCTTAATCGTGTAAAATAAATTGGTAAGCAAGAAAAAAATATTGACCTAGCAATGCTTTAAAAATTTAATAAAAAAAAAGAATTCCTGAGTAGTGCTTCTGGCAACGCTCCTATATGCATGTTGGTAGCAGACCTGTAAAGTACTTAAGTATTTCAGGACTTCAGTCCTCTCAAGTACAAGTATTAGGTACTGGTACTTGTACTTCAGTACCATGGTACTGGTACTTGAAAAAAGGCAAGTACCAGTATTTTTCAAGTATTTGGGTACAAGTACCAAGCATCACGTACTTAAGTACCAAAGTACTTGAGAAGTACTTCTAAGTACTTGACAAGTACTTCAAGTACTTGACCAGTACTTCAAGTACTTGACCAGTATTTTCTAGCCTATTGAGTAATGTTTGTTTCAACGTCAATTTATAAAGGAAAATTATTATGTATTTCATCAGAAGAAAGTGTTTTTTTGATCAGCAGACCATAAACTGTAAGTCCGGTTGTAGCAATAGCAATCGTAAGCGAGCGACTTGCCGGAAAATAATCTATTCGAAATTTTAAAACCCATGAGCTAGCGAGCGAAGTGAAGCTTACCCAATTTCTGATCCAAAACACTTTTTATGGTGATCGATTAATTTCTAACCATTCATATATACCTATAAATGCATTCATTTCTTGTTCTTCAAAACTGTTTGCTATGTATTCTACAAGAAAGGTACACATTCCGGTAATTCATTAATCACTTAGTCTCTAATAGAGACTCTTTATACAATTGCTAAACTGTATACAATTCAACAGCTAAAAAAATTGTTGTTACAGTTAATAATGAATGTTTTCATCGCGCTTGTATTTTCTTTAGCCATGTTATACGTTAGTAAATGTATGCAGAAAATGGGAATTAACATTTGCCATCACGTTTCCTCTCAATTACATATATGTATGTACATATTTTTCATATATATAACCAAAAATAATTAATAAAAAAAATTTGAAACAGTTGGACACAAACAATGTTTTTTCCCGAATTCGCAAAAAAAATGTTAACATTTCTATATAGAAAAATTGTGCAAAAGACTAAAATAAAGTACTTTGAATCGAAGAACTGATCAAGTACTTGAAAGTAATGGTCAAGTACTTGGAAGTACTGCTCAAGTACTTTGGTACTTAAGTACGCGATACTTGGTACTTGCGACGAAGTACTTGAAAAATACTGGTACTTGACTTTTTCAAGTACCAGTATCCGAGTACTGAAGTACAAGTACAAGTCCCGGTACTGGTACTGGTACTGGTACTTGTACTTGAAATTTTACAGCTCTGGTTGGTAGTTTAGTGGGCTTGTAGTCAAGAAAAAGGAAATCAGTTGGTGATTGATATTCCTTATAGACGGTAGTGGTGATTCCAGTAACTATTTATTGTGCTTGTGAAAATTAGTAAAATAGTTTAAAGAAAGTAGTCATCAACTAAAACATAAATTGGGTGAGTAAAATCACTGAGTCATATTCTTACGATATTATTATTAGATGCATGGACATGTCCATACTAATCTTTAACTACATACATATATCCACATGCGAATTGCATCTAATAATATGTATGTACATGTCATGCATGGACATGTCCATACTACCTACATGTTGTTACAGTTTTGTTTAGTTAAAGGCGACACAACGTCGGTCGGGGTGCGTGTGATGGTGTGTTTCCTTATTCCCGCTTGTGTGCGAGGGGATTGGTAGAATTGAACGGCCAGATCCCCTGAAGACAGGAAAGTCTGACGGCGTGCGAGGCGTCTGCCAATTACTTGCACATGAGTTGAGTGTGTGTGTAGGGGAAACAGCGATTCCGTCGGTTCCACCCGACCGACCGTAGAAGTTGACTCAATGCGCAGCCGTGTGTGCGAGAATTTGCCGGTTCCCCTGAGCAAGGAATGCGATGGTGTGTGTGGTGAATTTTCGTGGTTCCGCTGTGGCATTGAGTTTGTTGTAATTTTCATTACTTTTACGCTTGCTTGTCGTATCTTGTTTTTAAATAAATTTCGTTCTGTGTATCTTTACTTAGAAGGGTTTTTCCCTAAGC
Source organism: Chalcosyrphus nemorum (assembly GCA_949716465.1). NCBI lineage: Eukaryota > Metazoa > Arthropoda > Insecta > Diptera > Syrphidae > Chalcosyrphus > Chalcosyrphus nemorum. Next base: position 74,325,180 of record OX454333.1, read on the forward strand.
AAAGTTGGCTCATGGGTTTTCCTTCTTTCATTTACTTACAGATTTCGTTCGGGGTTGTCAGTGTACGACGTTGGCCGTTGACTTGAATTTTTTTTTGTTTTCAATAATAAAATCTTATTTGTTTCTTTGAAATTGGTTGCGTTTTATTTAACCATTTTACAATCGTAAATCGTAATCGTAGCGCAAAAGTTATTCCGTGATGTACTAGGAGTGGCATGTAGCAGACAACCAAATCAAAAAATCAAATTCAGCAGTTGCCGAATGTACCCTGGAATTTTCAAAATGTCCCTTAATTTTCCTTATTTTGATTTTTACAGATATGGTTTAAAACTATTTCGCCTGCGGCTAGAAAGTACAAAATAAAACGTCAGACCTTGCAATCAAGGCTTAAGAAACGGAACCCTTTGAAAGGGTCATCGGATTCCGAAAGTGAAATTGAAATTAAGTTTCAATCCTGGTATACCTCTAAACATGTTTTTACTAAGGCTCAAGAAGAAGAACTCGTTGCTTATGTTAAAAAGTCCGCTTTTCGTCACTTTGGTACAACTCATATTTTAAAATTTTGATTAACATTAAAATTTTCACGACGTTATTCAATTTTGTAACAGGTGCTTGCCCAAAAAGGGCAAAGAAGGGTTTGCCAGGTAACTTCGGCAGGACGAGGCACAATTGTCACAGTTGTAGGCATTAGTAAACACGACGCTTGTAAAAGTTTAGCTGCCTGTTGGGCGGAAGTTATTCAATGTTTGAGTAAAATTCAAAACGATATGATGGAGAAAGCTGCGACTCGGAGTGAAGCAAAAGGTTACATAGACCAAGTAAACAAATTCAAATTTGTTTTTATGATAATTTTTGATTGGAACACGTTATTAGAACGATTACAAGAAATTTAGAAACCGTTGTCCACCTTTACAATTCCTTGCCAGATTATGAACCCAATTATGAAATAAAGTGATTGTTAAGTTATTTATTTTGTAAAGTCAGCGCTTCTAGTTTTTAAATGCAAACAGAAATTTAAATAATTCTTAATACAAACAGAACTTTTAGTTTCCTTTCTGTCACTGTCAAAATAGGCGCGAAAACTTGGTGGAGGAATACACCTCCTGACATGTATATATATATAGAGCGCTACTTTCGTCTGAGGGAGAAATTTATCATTTTGCATTTGGAAGCTAGGATCGTTCACTACAAAAGCAAGTTGGTTTTTTGTATCTGTAATATAGATGATTCGAATTATGAATTTTTTAGAGAATAAACTCTGTTAACTCTAAGGAGAAGACGGTATTTTATTCTTCGAACAAGGCTTCCTTAGTTGCAACAACAGTATTACTTCAGGTATGGACAGACTTCAAGTATAGGGCGAAAAAAAATGCAGCCAAAATTTGATGGCCATTAGAAAAACAGGGGGTGGAGCAGAAGTAATTCAAATGGCTTCTAACATCAGATGCATTTCTACTGGCCATAAATTTGTCTGTAAATATTAGTGAAATCGATAATCCAGTAGCTTCTTCAACATTTGTTCTTGGCATTGCGGCGGACGAAACTGAACAAGAACCTTCCACATCCAGTCCGATTGTAACAAACGCCTCAAACCACCCAAAAGAGGCCGATCTCCCTTGTTAACAATCGAAGCTACTGGACCATCAGTTCAACCTACTGCTGGTGGCTACACTGGAGGAGATATACCTTTTATGTTACTTTATAAAATAAACATTCATTGTGTCTAATTTTTCTCAAAGCTCTAAATGAAATTACGAAGGACTCGAAAGAACTATTCAAACTGATGTGGCGCAAACACTCCATGCGTTTACATATAAACGAAGTGGCTTTTTCGTGGCGATTTATCACTCCAGTTGAATGTGAAAGAAAAAAACAAACACCGAAGCAACTCTTTAAACAAACATCGAAGGCACCTCGGTATGATAGAAAGCAGAAAAAATTCGTTGAAATCATCCGAGAATATAATGCTCAAATGGGTGGAGTTGAAGCTGAAGCAGAATATTAGGAAATAAGACAATGAATCAGCAAACTTTTCTGCTAAACTTTCATGTTGGACTACGTTTTATCCAGCACACATAATGATGTATAGACTTTAGCTCGACTAACAATGCCAAAGCCTAACAAAATGTAAAATTGTGGCTCTTAACAGACCTCAACAAGGATAAAAGTTCTGGCTATATACATGTGTAGTGTAGTATACACGAGGCGCTTGATATTTATCACCCCTCTTATTAGCATCTGTTTTTTATTTCACAACATGGCACTCTATAAATGAACCATCTTTTTTCTCTGAGGCCTTTAGAAAGTCACAGAGTGCATACTGCTTATGATTTGAACTAGGAGCTTCACAGCGCTCCCACTTTACTGCGACATCCATGCAGCTCAAATGAGCTTTGCATCGAGTTTCACTTATCGCGATTAGAATTTAAAAACCGCGTTTTCTCATTGCTTTGAGTTTAAAAATACTATTGTTCCTTGAAATAGTCTATGCGATGCATCGATTGTATAAAATGATACTGAGAGTATACACTTAGAGAACTTAGTGGTCTGTGATGCAACTATACTTCGTTATGTAACCTCTTAACAAGAATTCACATTCATTCACAGCTTAACTATCAGCGAATGAGCGAACCGCTAACAAATCATTTTTTATACTATTCCCAAAGAAGGAACCTACATATATCTATCAAATTATAGAAAAGAGTTAAATTGTAATTAGTTTCTTCGAAGATATCAACAGTTCACTGATTTTTCCGTGAATAGGCGAATGCTTTTTACGAATTGTCGAATCTTATTCACAATCCACAGATGTGTAACGCGACAAACATTAACCTCACAATTCTTTTTTTGTTTGATAAATGACAAGTGGAATCCGCACAAAACATTGTCCTGTAAATGAAATGTTAAAATTTGCGAATTTTCGCTCGTTCGTATTCGCAAGTCAGTGAACTGTAAATGGAACTTAATATCGATCCTCCTAATTATGAGTTAACTTTATATTGTAAGTAGTTCAGAGATTGACGTCAAATAATATGAGAAATGGGGCTTAAAATATTAAAATAAATGATATTTCCCTCAACACAATAGAAAAATTCATATCCAAACAAATATGTATTGCAAGCTTGTTCAAGATGCCCTAATTTCTAGTCATGTATCAATTGCACAGCTTAAGAATATTTTTGTTTTTTGTAAATAGAAAATAAATATGTTATATAAATATTGTTTTTGTTTTTTCTTTTAGCATTCAATTAAAACTATTACTTAATTTAGTTATAAACTTACTTATCACTGCGTTGCTTTAATGTATAATTTTGTTTTTTGTTTGGTTTACTTAATTTTGTATGTAACTAAAGCGTCTTTTTGATGGATAGATGGCGAGAGGAAATTGTAATTTTGTGGACTAGGAGGAAGGTGTTTTGGGAGGCGGATATATATATATTTTAGGACTATGATCAGCGGCAGCTGGTGGTGGTGGGTATACAGGCGAGAGCATGAATAGAATAATTAAATGTATTTTCTGCTTACGGTTTGTCGCGTGCGTATTTTTGCATTTGTAGTTGTGAGTGATGCTCTCAATCTTCTAATGAAATTCCTCGAATCCATGAGCTTAAATCACTGGTGTCTGATTCCATAATTATTTCTTCGGGTTCTTCGTTGATAAGAATGTATTGTGCGGCAGTTCGACCACTTAAGTAGGCACCATGTACAGTTGAATAGAAGTTGGAATGCGTATGCTCTCCAGCAAAAAGCACTGCAGGCTAAATAGGAAAGGTGCATATTATTAGGCTATTTAATTTAAGTGTAAAAAAGAAATGTACCTTCATTTGATGGGGATTCGCATAGAGCGGTTGTGCGAGATTTTCAATATCCTCTTGACAAGCACCAACGGGTATTGATGTATATGATCCTCGGGTATATGGTTGTGACTTCCAACTTGTGCTGCAAGAGGATTATGGAACAATTCAACGTTAGATAGGCATACTAGAATATGAAAGCATCAAATTAATACCCACCACACACATGTCTTTGGCTTTGGTACATAGGGATCCTTTAGGAACACTTTTAAGATTTCTGTACACTTCTCGGCGACAGCCTCATGAGATAACGTCTCCATATACTCAGCTTCTTTACCGGATACCCAACCCAAGAGCAACGTATCTGTGACTTTCGCAAATGAATATATTTTCTTGTACCAGTGTTTACTTAAATATTCCTCTGAGCACCTTTCTTCTACCGTCAAATCACACTCATACTTATCATCGTCCCACAAAAGCATAACTTCACTTATCTGTGGACTCAAAAACGGTCGCTCATACTCGAGAAAGATTTTATCCACTGTTCCGTACATAAGATTCTCAATAGCTTCTTGTTTATAGTGCGGTAATTCAGGATCAAACAGTGTCTTCATTGTCTCTTTAAGTACACCCAATGGTGCAGTACATATCACATGATCGGCAAAGAATACCCTCCCATCGTCACATATCACACGAACAGGAGTTTCACCCTGGTCAGCATCAAAGGAATCGGCTTTACTTGTTCCTGACGCTGTTGCGGCTGCACCTCCTGCAGGAAAATCTGTCACAGTCTTATCCGAGTCATCTGACTCATCACCATCATCTTCGGGTCCTTCATCGACTGTTTCTAGGCCACTGCTGGTTTTCTTTCGTTTCCAGAATATCTTCTTGACGGGACATCGTGTTACGATTGCGTCCTTTGGAAGCGCTTCGGTCATTGGCTTCAGAATCGAACTGTAGCCAGACGGTGGCACTATATTACCACCTTGCAATTCAGTATAACTACCTAATTCTAAAAGGTCTACTTCGTCCATATTATGGCAGCCAGTGATGCAGGTCTCGCGTTTCAAAAGACAATTGAATATTAGCTTTTTCAGTCGCTTCTCCTTGGGATCTTGAACAGAACTTAAATAGATTTCTATTTCGTAGTTAATGTGCTCACCGACACTATTGATGTCGGGCGGTGGACTAAACTGGCAGAGAAAATATTCATCGCAACGGCGCAAGAAACAAACGTACGCCTCGTAGATTTCTTGGAGTATACCGAAAGGAACTTGAACACCGTCTTCTGTGGTTGCTACCACCTTATGCGGTTTAGGGATATTGACAATATTTACTAGGCCATGTTGAACGGCCAACTCGAATATAGGATTGCCCAGAACACCATGAATCCAGTTTGCACCAAGCTCAATCTGGAAAAAGAAATTAATAAACATGAACTTAATTTCAAATTTATTGTTCGTGACGTAAAAATATGAATCAAAGATAATAGTAGTCTCTCAACAATATAGCTGTACATGTAGACACAAATTGAAATGGAAGATGTGCGTAGCATAGAGTACCCACCAACCTTCTTTTGCAATGGAAGATGTGCGTAGCATAGAGTACCCACCAACCTTCTTTTGCAACAAAATACTAGCAAATAAATAAATAAATACAACGACTAGCTTCTCACAACTGTAACACGTGTTGTATAAATTTCTGCACGCACAAAAGGGACCTACAGTTTTAAGCCACATCCGAAAGGCAAAGGGATTTTTTGAGACGCTTTGACAGTAGTCCGAGTCACTGACCTACGGCACTCACAACTTAGATGATAATAACGACGAACATCTAAAGGCGGATCAAGTAGAGTGAACCGAGCTAGAAGTTCAATACCGTGCAAAGAAGAAAGGAAGCAGGGTAGTGTGAGACGTGACAAACGTAAGCATATCAACATATTGCCTTTAAGGACTGAAATAACAGACATCGACATCGCTTTCGACAGCTTGAATCGAAATGCTATCTGGTTGACTTGACAAGATACGAGCGCAGTTAATGTCACTACTTGCAGTCCAAACTGGGGTTCGTCAAAGGTGGTTATTGTCACCACTATTGTTTTTGGTGTGCAACATTGAAGGCAACTATGGAATTCGTTAGTTTATTCTTCACTTTCACATCGTATAATGAAACCCATTTAATGGAAGCTGAACAAAGTGGTGCTGGATGTGTACAGCAGAGTAGCTGCGTTAGTATAAGAGGATTGAACACACCCTACGGACCGAGGACAACTCCAAAATTTTGTCATCGATTGCTATTTATATCTCATGAAGATGTCGGGCCAATTTAATTTTTAGCTCTTTTGGGTGTCAAGCTCAATGACATTCTAGAGAATTCGACATCACTAGGGATGAAACCAAGCTAGGTTAGTAGCTCCTCGCTATAAGTACAATTCAGTTGGAACTGGGCTCTATTTATAGATCCAATATCCTTTGGGAAAATGGAACAACGTGCCACACTTTGTATTTCCTTTTTGTACAAACACCAAAACATCACTCAAACCAAACTATCTACATGGCCAGAGGGTTCATCGTACCAGGTGTGTGCTTCGGTGAGGCCCTTAACATAATCCATCTTAGCTACGATTTATGTCGCTGTATAACGAGTAATACGGTGATACGGGCGGTACAGTGGCATCGACAGATATGTACAGCGGATAGTCATCGACGCCCCAATTCGAATTTTAAGAGGTTTCGCAGAAGAGAAATGCTTCATGAAAGGAAAATATACCAACTTGTTGTGCAGGTGAACGGGTTTACTGGAAAATCGAGCTGACTCAACATTATTCGGTTAATAAGCTTTCAAAATGTGTTTTACTTCAGAAAGTACTGATCATAATCGATTGTTTTCCGAAAGCAGATAGAATACCTATCTTTAAAAATAAACAACCTGCTAGAAATTATACATTAAATGGTGCTAATCATATGCGCAAACTTCTAGATAAGGGCACTTACTATACAGCTAATCTACGATGTGATTATCAGCATGATACGAAAACCACATATCATCGACTTGAACAAATCAATATTCCATTAGATTACTAAGCAAAGACCTATTGACATACTACCAAACTGAACTGACAACATAAAGATCAACACAGTGCAATGAAAAACTTAACAAAAACAATTGCAACGACGAAAAGAAGACAAAACGCAAAGCAAAATAAATAAACACAATCTATTACACTGCGATCAATACACTTTTAACTAAACATAACCAAATGTAAACAAATAGCTATTCTGAATAATTTTACACAAGAGTATTTGCCGATTGCGTGTATTCCCAGGAAGTAGACTATTTTCTTTTTTTTCCATTTTTATAAACTCAATCACCTGACAATTAGAAAAAAAAAAAATAAAAATTATGTGATCTCACAGTGGAGCTATTCGCAAATATAGCTCAATCACGCCCTCATTGAAAATATGCGGCACAAAAGGCACATATACAAACAAATTTATGCGCGCACCCAAGTGCAGTCGATCGAAGAGAAAACGTTTTAGTACATTTGTTCAAGGTTAGTCAAACGCAGTAAAAAAAAAAAAAAAAAAAATAACAAAAGAAAAAGTCCTTCTACTCGGTTCATCTGGCGTCATCGGTGGTGTGACGAAACCCCTAGCACACACACGGCGCTATTGTCACCTTCAATCGCCGGGCAGGGCAGAGACCAGAGACAGAATTTTTTGGCAACTCATCTAACTCAATATTTTTAGAACAGGGAAGTGAAAGAATAGAATTTTTTTCATTCAAAAATGAAATATTAGCAACAGCAACCTTCCCAAAACAAGAAAGAAAAAAAAAAAAAAAAGATCCCACAGGAAACAGACAGATTGTTGTAAGGTGTGGGGAATCTGCTGTTGCGCCGCACTTACATAATCCGTACTCCAATCGGGGAAAAGAAAAAAATGAGTTAAAAAATATACTTACACTTTGCTGCGACAATGGTATCGAAACTATTCGTCCGCCGATGCGTCCTCGTGCTTCGAGAATTTTAAAGCTATCACATCCGTTCTGCAGTAGGTGATTCGCGGCAGACAATCCAGCCATTCCAGCACCGATTATTAGCACTTTAACTTTATTGTTCGGCGGCGAGGAGGTAGAGTTGACTTCGGTGTCCGTAGCATTTTCCGTAGGTTTACTCATTTTTTACGGAAGAAAATGGCTTTTCGAAACCGATTTTTGTTCTGTTGTACGTGAGATTTATCACGATTTAATGAAATATTGAAGGTTTTTTTTTTTAGTTGCTTTTAGTGTGGTTCCTCTTTTGCTAGCGAAGAAAATTTTCACTCGTTTCTCATGTCGATGTCGTTGTTTGCCCGTTTGGTGGAGTAGTAGTAGTTTTGGCTGACAGACAGCTGATTTTTTTTTTCTTTTCTTTAGCGATGGCTACGAAAGGGGAGAAAATGCGCAGACGCCAAAAGCCGGTGTATGGTAGAATGTCAAAATATTTGTTGAAATTTTTGAAATAAATAAATTTTTGTTTGCACTTTAGGTTTTTATCTGACATTTTTAGTGGAAATTACTACTTGAATTTACAATAGACGCGGGAACAATGGCTACGTGATATGTTTGACTCGAAGTTATTTTAATAGGTGCGTCTTTTCGTAATTTGCTTTAGTACGACACGAGTCTCGAAGAATAGGGTAGGACCACACATGTTTGCATTTTACAATGTAGCCACTTTTTTTCGAAGGATATCAAAATGAAAGGTTAAATTGTTTGATTTGACAAATAGATATACAGTTCCGTAAGAATCTTGTAAAAGAAGATATATGGAAGAAAAATATGAAAACGAAACAAGGAAAAAATAAACTTTATTTAACTTATATAATAATGTCGTCTTCTTTTGGGTTCCCTCAAGAATTCTTTTCTCCTGGATGCCAATGGAACATGCATTCAGTACGTGGATTCTTCCCATTAGTTGTATGTATGATGATGAACTACTATATTTGTTGTTTTTGTTCTTACAATGAAGAATTTATGTGCCATATAGCATTCATAAGTAGTCCAATAAATGACTTTATGTGGGTTGGTGTTTTTTGAATTTCTTCCTGAATGAAATCGGGAAGTGAAAGACTCTCCCTGTAGATGCATGAAACATGATCGACAGTGTTTCAACTCTTCGGAAGAATTCGTTTTTCCAATGCAAAACAACAGAAGTAAGAGGAAGTGGTTAAACAGAATGTATCCATCACATTCCGACAAAAGCTGTTACTATTCGCCATAAAAGAATTAAAGTCTAAGCTAGTCCCTATAACTAGGTCGCGCATCGCTGTCGCATACCCTTATCAAAATATTCGTCCACAATTAAGTCGTATGTTTATGCCATTTGGAATGCCAGCTGGATTGAAATATGTGTTCAATAACAAACAAATTATAGAGAATTATTGAATTATTTTGTTTTATCAGTTTTTTAAAACACTAAGCAATGGATGAAGAATAAGAAGAAAGTACGTTTCTACTGTCAGTGATGAATATATGCTAAAATTGTTAAAAAGAAAGAAACAGATGGGACGCGTTCCTTATAGAGAGAGAAATAGAAAGGTTTCTTTGAAACAACTTTGCTTTTATAAAGGCGCACGATTCTGACTCCTGTAAATGGCTATTTCTGTTCTGACTTATGTCCTGTATCCCCTGGTGGTTTATATAAATAGTTTCTAGAAATGTGGCTCAGCTCTCACCAACTCTCTCCCCATCTCCCGTGTTTCCTAGTCGACTGTTCTGTGTCAGGTTCTTTTGGACCACAGTGTAACCTACTTGAATTGCCATTAAATCGCGAAACATGTCATCTAGATTCATCGTGTAATAGCTAATGTCATGATCAAAGGAAAATTCTACTCACGCGCTATCAAAATCCGAGCGCAGTCATAATTGCATAAAGGAAACCTGACCGTATGTCATATACGCTCCGCACGGAATGTGTAAATGAAACCGCTCTTTATCTATGATCCCAAAAATTAAGGTAAACTCGATGAAACTGAAAACCCATTATGACTACATATACCAGCGTCTAGAAGTGTACCTAATTCAATTCTGGTTGGGCCTTTTGACAAACTCCAGTTGAAGATGCAATCACAAAAAAATATGACTTTAAACTACACTAAACTTAAAATAATAAAATGAATAGAAATATATAAATTAAAATATTATTAATAATTTTGTATTCTTCTCAATAGCTCTATCTTAAATCATTTGATTTTGTGATTTATAAAAATAATTGTATTTAAAAATTCCAACTAAAAGCCGTCAATCTTTCTCGATCCTCGATTGCAACTGGCCCTTTAACGACACTCGAAATTGCCAAATTACCATTTTCGCATTTAGTGTTTTTCTGACATTCGGCGCTACCCTTTGCAAACGTCAAAACAAGCAAAATTCCCGACTCTCCACCAAAACAAAACAAAAACCGCAACCCAAAAACAAAAAGACGGGAGAAGTAAAAGAAAAACATGTCACGAATAAAAGACGACCACGCGAAAATTTTTCCTCCTTCAACCGCTGCCGCAGCGAAAAAGCTTCGCTTCCGCGGCGAGTCAACAAATCCGCTACACAACCGTATCGACGAGATCTTCGAGGATGTCGAAAGGAGAAAACTGAAAACTGATGAGATTCCCCCCGACGAGAAGAAATCAAAAAAAGGTAAGAGAAAGTCTTTGATTAGAGAGTTTTCTAATTTTCTATTTTCACCTCACCGCCCAGGGACACCATCATTTATGGACTTTGTAAAGGTTGAGATGACACGCGGCTATATACTTGAGCACGACGAGGAGCGCTATTCAGCGCGACGACAGAAAATCTACTCGTTTATGAAAATCCCCCGAGAAGTGGAGAAGTTTATGGGTTATGGGGTCATTCAGTGCGCGGATTCGTTCCTCTATATTCATACTTTCCTGCCGATAAGATTTTTGCTAGCCGTATGGGGTGTTGTCAGTCGACCAATTGCTAATTGTTTGGGTCTGCGGAGGCGTACACAGAAGCTGTTAACACCCGCAGAGATTTGTGACCTTTTGAAGGGCGCCATATGGATTGCTTGTACGCTCTTAATGCTTTCGGTGGATACAAATAGAGTTTATCACATCATTAAGTCGCAAAGTATCATTAAGTTGTACATATTCTACAACATGCTTGAAGTAGGTGATCGCCTGTTGTCGGCCTTTGGTCAGGACACCATTGATGCTCTGTTTTGGACAGCGACAGAACCCAAGAATGGAAAGCGTGATCACTTTGGCCTAATTCCTCACATTCTTTTCGCCTTGATTTATGTCGTGCTGCATAGTTTTCTCATTATGTTTCAAGCAACGACGCTGAATGTGGCTGTGAACTCAAACAACAAGGGACTGCTGACCATCATGATATCAAATAACTTCGTCGAGCTTAAAGGGAGTGTTTTCAAGAAGTTCGACAAGAACAACCTTTTCCAGTTGACTTGCAGCGATGTACGGGAGAGATTCCATCTCTCAGTTCTCCTCTTTATCGTGGTCATTCAGACGATGAAGGAATTCAATTGGAGCTCAACTCAGTTTTATGTTATGCTTCCAGACTGCTTTTATGTCCTCATTACTGAGATCCTAATTGATTGGATTAAGCATGCGTTTATAACAAGATTTAATGAGCTCCCAGTGGACGTTTATCGGGAGTATACCATCAGTTTAGCGTATGATATGACCCAGACGAGGCAGAAACACGCATTCTCCGATCATTCGGACTTGGTAGCCCGACGAATGGGTTTTATACCATTCCCATTGGGTGTGGTGCTCATCAAAGCAGTCTATAGTGCTGTATCCTTTGACAACTGTGCAGCGTTCGTGCTATTTCTAATCGCATACCTCACCCTAATGGGTTGCAGGATACTTAACACAATTTGTGCTCTAGGGAAAGCCTGTGAGCTAATGAAGCAGCATCAAGAGGAGAAAAACAACTCTACACCGAGTTCATCTGTCACCAATGCCTGTCCAATGCCAGGTGTTTCAGTTCTAACAAGTCCAAATCGGCCCAAAGCAGAAATGGCAACGTCTCCAGTACATCCACCGACTCTTCACCGTTCCCATACAACCGAAGCTCCAACACTAGCCGCTACATCCACACCAAAGTCTCCACAAGATGATGAAGACACCAATTCGCTCTTGGCGGCGAAGAACTCTCTAGAACTCGGTGCCACCGCCCTCTTCTCCAACAGTGACGTCGACTTAGATGACGTTTGCTTGAATGAAAAGGTCCTTGAGACCTCTTCAACCACCGCCAGTGATGAGGTTTTCGATGAGGGAGCAAAGGAGCTCACTCGCAGTGTTCCTGATCTACAACAAGACATCAGCGCCGCCAATGATGTCTCAACAGAACGTCCACCAAAAAAGAAAATCGTACGAACACACAAACGCTCCGAATCGGAACCATCGATGCAGAGCATCATAGGAGAGAAGGAGCAGCCAGCGTAAGGACTGCTGATTCCTTTTTTAAGCCCTGTGATTTTATCTATTTTTGTCCTGTATTTCATGTGTGTGGATGGGTCACCCTCTTGCATTATATAGTAAATACATTTTGCCTTTAAATTGTTCGGTCGGTGGGATCGGTTAGGAATAGTGTTTAAAAATGAGAAAAAAAATCAAATTATTCGTATATTTATGTGAAACTAGGAATTTTTATTACTACTACATACGTATAATAGTCATAGATGAATTTATAAAAAAATAAATTGATAAAAATAAAAGACAAAGTTGTGTACAATTTGAATGGGTTATTTTTTTTCAATTATTCCAGCCGGAGTGGAGAGATTTCTTGTTGAATTTGTGCTTAACTTCCGGCTGTGAGTTTATCTTGGAACCATTTGAATTCATGGTTGGAGTATAGGCTGGCGGGTAGTAGTGATAACAACCGGATTCGTTTAAATGGAATCATTTTCTATATCCGTTAGCAGCGCCCATGTTGCAGTAATCCTGTATGCTGAGTGAATATTTAATTGCTGAAGGTTTGTCCATTAACCTTTAACAATCTTTAAATTTGAATAAAAAGGCTATGAGCAATGTATTACCGATTTTTATTTATTTATTTAGAAGTTCCATGTATGCCAATCACCCCTGTTAAGTCGTATCTTACGAACACATATACGAAGAATAGGTGTGATTATTCATGCTTATTTTGAGATTCGAATGAATAGTCAATTCTTTCGAATGTCTCTATTCATTCGAAAGATTTTTGTGTATTTTGAGATTCGAATGAAAAAGGTTCATTTTCGAATGATAACGCAAAATGAACATAAATAAATTTAACCCTCAGTCAGCTGTTTGACATTTCTTTTAATACAGGTTGACCATGCCTTGCTTTTTTTGCGTTAGAACTCTTCTCATTCTTTGGAAATAATTTTATTAGTTACACTTTTACAAGTTTAAAGACGAAATTTAAGTAAGACATTTTATGAAACATGTTTTGTATACCTATAATAATACCGAACACGAAAACAAAGCAAAATAAAATAACATACATGTATATTTTATTACAACTCTCTCCCACCATACACTCGGCACGAATCTGGTCACTCTACCTTTACTTTGAGTGCTGTCAGTAGTAAAATAAACATTTGCTCGGTGATTTGTTTTTAATAATTAGAGTTCTTTTTAGATGAAATAAAATGCTGCTTTCTTTTGTGGACAGTACAAATGATTAGGACATCATAGAAGATGTAAAACAAGAGTAAAAAATAAAGTTGCAAAATAATTTTGTGCATTCACTCGTCTTTCCATTGGAGATTTGTTTACATAGAACTTGAGTGGGACTATTTTATTTATGCCAATTGCCGGCCACCAGTTTTTCTAATTAGAACGTGACCTATACCGACAGGATCAGAAATTGTCAATTAAAGTTACTTCATTTAATTTTCTAGAGAATATTAAAAGTATCTCACTATATTTACGTGTTTGTTAATCTATGCGCCAGGAAAATTTGTTCGAATGAAAAATGACATTTGTTTCGAATGAATAGAATCTCAAAATACGCACAACCAATGAACTTCCGAATGTTTGGATGAACTTTCTATTCTTTCTATTCATTCGAAAGTCAAAATACAGTCTATGCGAATTCGACTCACTTTCGAATGAATTCGAATCTCAAAATAAGGCTGATTATTTATGGAATATAACAGCATTGAGATGTCTGACGTGGCGCGCATCCGCAATGTGTAATTTTCCATAACTCTGGCTCATGAAACAATGCCAATGGCATTGATTATGTTGGCTCTTAGGGCATTTGTAGTTTGTGGTTTATTGGCATGGGCCTGTGACTTAAGAAAACTCAGAAAGAAGAAGTCTAAAGAAAAGCCAATAGTGTCCCTACTGAATTATCGCAGTCAAACCGAATTATCGCAGTCAAACCGAATTATCGCAGTCGATAACGATTAAGTGAGTCGAACTTGGATACTCTTATACCTTTGCTGTTTCGCTCGACGATTCGATATCGAGAGCACAAAAATGTTCGCAAATTTGTTCTATTATTTCAATTTTGAGAGCGATAACTCCTCCCATTTTGACGACAAGTTGTTGTAATTCGGCTCCAGGCTTATGGCCTTCGGCTTCATATGTGTACTGCAGTTGGAATAATCCTTTAAAAAAGCTAGTTGATTCAAACAAAAGCTAGTAAATCAAGGAACTAAGCACTTATAACCATAGGCGCTAAAAACCACAAAAAAACGTATTTTGACATTTCAGCAAAATTGAAAGCGACCTCACATGCATTTTGGGTTACTCGCTTGACAGCACAAGGGTGCGCCCATTTTGTAGATGCTGTGTGTTCAACTTGTTTTTGTTAATGGCGTCATAACCAAAAAAAAAAAAAATATTTTGGTCAAAAGGGAAGAGGAAACTAGCATGTCACATATACTACGTTTTTATGACCGGATTGAGAGATCGGATCGAAAAGGGATTGAGTTTCAATCGAGTTAGAATCAAATTGAAAGAGGATTGAGTTTGACACTGCTTTACTCCGCACAATATTTGCAAGCTACAAACAAAAAAACACGAAAGAAGAAGAAATTTCATTACATTCTTTATTTTTATTTGCAATCTTGTCAAACTCAATCTTTCGATTCGCATTTATATGGAAAAACTGAACTCGATTGAAGAAAATTTTGTGATCGGATCGAGTCAATCCTGTTTCAATCCGATCAGCGTTTATATGACAGTCAACCCGAATTGAATTCGGTTTCAATCTGCCATATAAACGTGGTAATTAGTTAGGTCTTTGTCATACGCAACGCAGGCGAGGAAATAAGCGGACAGGAAAAAGTCGAATTGACTCTCATATTAAGTCTATTCTACTAACTACGCAGTGCAAAAAAAATTCAGAACTTAAAATTTGTTGACATTTAATAGCAGCGTAACAAATCGATATAAGCTGTGCCAAATAACCCTAAAGGGCCAACCATAATCACCAATAAGCTTATGTTATAACTGATCGAAATGCTTTCTTTATGTTCTGTCATCTCCAACCACTGACCATAATACTTTTGCCCGCATAGCCATCCGTCAACACAATCTACAATTTTTTCCCCTGTCGTTGTTGGTTTTTCATTTTCGGGTAAAAAAAATGGATAGTAGCATAAATTCAATAAAACGAGAATGAAAACAGTAATCATTCGCACGTTTCCAAATATAAAATATAAGCGAATATGAGAGAAACCATTAAATGTAACCACATAGGCGTCGGTAATTTCTACCAACTGTCAGATTCGCATATGAAAGGAGCGGCTAAATATGCTCTCCCTAATGTTCGGTAATGTTTCCGAAAGTGCTCGAAAATGGAACGAACCGACGCTGGGCCTATTATGTGTTGGGCCATAAGATTGTTTGTGTTCGGTGGTTTACATATGCGTGAATATGCAGCCAAATGTTGATTATGTTTCTCACTTAAATGTTTACAAAAAAATTCATTAGAGCAGAATCCTTAACAAATGCAAGAGAAGCTTCGCATTTGACATTTGATAACACAAAAAGTCACCATAAAAATATGCTAAAATTTTGTAACCTATTTAACAACTTTGTCTGAGAATGCGTGAAGAATCAATAGGTATAATCACACAATGAAAAAATGACAGTGGCACAACAGAAAACATGGCGTATAACAATGCGGTAAAGACATTCCAAAGGGGGAAAGTTAGGAAGAACTAAATCACTTCTGTTTAACCCGTACATGATAATATGTGAACATGTATCAGAGAGTAGTCCGTAGATAAACTAAACTAAATAGTAATCAACTGGTCGACAGATTCATGTCCCCAGAGCTAAGAACTCCTGATTTTCATAAACGTATTCTGACGTTCTAGCTTCAAGACGTCAAATGATAGCTCACACAAGCTTAGATTTCAGCGGTTGGCTGGAGAGCACTGAATGCAACCATTTGGCAAATGCGGCATACACATTCATACTTACATAGGTTAGGTATGTAAATTTGTTTTTGTTAATGAAAATGTTATTATATATACATGCTGGCCCATATGTTATTGCGCCTGCGATTGACTTTAAAGAAATGGAGGACTGCATCAGATCTGCTCCAACCCTGCTTACACTAAAGCGGCTGCATCTACGTTCAAATTTAAATCTCTACCCAGTTCTGACTGTCTGCATCTATTTTTAAAGGTCAACTCAAATTGAGAAATTGACTCCATCAAAATCACGGCCCTGGGTGATTCATTCAAAATATATCCCAAATGTCAAGAGTTCGAGTCCAATAACCTGCATCCCTATCTCTCGCAGCTCCTGTACACGAGAATGTAAAAAGATTATGAAAATCTATCCGTACTTCCGCCCATTTGTCTGGTCGAGTTGTCTGCAGCGTGCTGACTTAAAATGCGATTTTAAATACCACGTAGGTGTCCTTTAGCACACCAAAAAAGGGATGCTGCCAGTAATAATTTTATCCCACCTACGCGCGCACACATATTGTGGAGAAATTGAATTGTGGCCGCAAATTCCCCATAATACCCCACAGTGCACCTAGTTGTAGTTGTATATCCTTTGACATTTCCGTTCAGGAGTCCTTTGAATGGAAACGTTCAGCTCACGCCCACTCTTTAAAATGCATCGCCACATGCAATCAAAGTGATATAGATGACACAAACACTAACAAGCCCCAAGGAAGTCCTTCTATCCTGCTGCCCTTGTGAAATTTCACACTTTTCGCCGGCAATACGTATGTACATATCCGCAGGATATTGCTACAAAACTCCTGAAATTGTATATACAGACATAGGTGTGACCTAAAGAGTGGGTCAATTCGACCAGTTGCATGTGAGAGAAGGGTAAGTTTAATAAATCAACGTCTAGCTAGATTATACATTGGTGTGGGCCTAAATGGATTTTCGTTAATTTTTTTAATGATTTCACCGAAATATATATTTTCTACATTTAAGTCGGAAAACATTGACTAATCCGAATGGGAAGAAAAGCCCAATGGGTGTCGAATTAATTGAAATATAATAGTTTTATCTTTCGTTGTTCCATAACCCAGGAGTTTGTGAGTCTATTTAGTGAGTGGGCAATCGTTCTGTGTGGGCTTAAGTGATTCATTAAAAATAATTCAATAACTGTTTCATAATGAATGGTGAGGGAATTATGAATGAAAATAATTTATGAATGAAATGTGATACAGCAAAATTTCTGATGAAAATTGCCTGGATAACCAAAACAAAGTTGTATAGGTACTTAATGGGTTTGTAGTACGCATTTTTCGTCAGGTGTACCGGCGTTGTGAGAGAATGAAAAATGATTTAAGAATGTTTTACATATTTATGAGTAAATGTTGTAATTAAGTAGATCATTTGCAGCTTATTGAGCCTGTATCATGCTCATTTGGGTTTTCTGAAGAGAAGATTTGAATTTTTTTTCCTTATGGTAGGCAAGGGAATAGGTATGCTTTCGGCCTACGCAAAGTAGGAAACATTTACGAAAGAAAATATTTGGAAAGAAAAAAACGAACTCTTAAAAGTCAGCTGGGTAGAAATTAACCCTCGGAAGAAAACACTCTGAAGTTTATTGTTTTCGTGATGAAATTATCGCTGGGTGGCTAGGTTATCCCTCGCGATCGGAAGGATTCACTTAGACTAAGTGAGTTCCAATTTATTTACTTATTTATATCCTATATCACCTTGGGCCTTTACAACGCCAACGCGCTTTCCCCAACTCTTCTCCAGTTACCGTGCTTCCTTCTCCACTGTTCTTTGCCATGTACTCCTAGGACCGACGAGTATACTGCCATCCTGAGTAAGCGGATTCCATTGTATTGCGTGGTTAGCTATGGACCTGTCACCCTTTCGGAGACTGTGACCAATCCACTGCCACTTTCGTCGTCATATGGTTGTGTCTATAGGTTCAGGGCCTGTTCTCTGATGCTGTTCATTAGAGAAAATCCTATTAATGAATGTTTGCAGCTTCCTCGTGATAGTGGAAGTCATTCTCCAGCTACCACATCAATATAGCAGCACGGATTCAACGTTTTGGGGCGGGACAGTCGTAGCTTGGGGTTTAAGCTGATGGCATTATTTGGCTAAACTGTGGATAGCATCCCAAACGCAGATTTAGCTTTGTCTGTGGGGTTGTCTACATCCAGTTCGGTTTCGCCATTGGTTGATACAATACTCCCATTGGAGACTCTCTCTCCATTTCCTGTTTTGATAAGGTGTTGCTGTGGTCGACACAGGAGGATCCAGAGAGGAAACCTGCTTGTTCGGCGTCGATTGTGTCTTCGAGGTGTTCTTTGATTCGCTCCAGGATGATTCTAGCTATTATCTTGGATACAATAGGCAGCACACAGATGCCTTTACAGTTAGAAACAGCACCGCTGGTTTGATGTGAAGTCCTACCGCCTTATTGGTTTTCAGTGCTTTGATTGCAGGGATAATCTCATCCTTGTTGGGGGTTATGATGCAAATTCGGGAATTTCTTTCTACGGACACTTGTTCTCTGACGTGGGTGCATATTGCTGGCGAATACTTGGTTCAGAACCAAAGCAAAATGCTCTTTCTATCTCTCGACTTCATCCGTCATACTTCTGCCAAACGTCTTCGCCTTAGACCCAGCAAATTCATTCCTGTAGGAGTCTTTATCGACTGCCACAGAACTTAAATAGAAGCTTGTGAATTGGTGTTGAGAAAAGCTGAAGCATCTTGTAACACAACATAAAGTGCCATTGTGTTGGGTTCCTGGACATGGCGATATCAGAGGCAATCAAAAATCTGTGAGAAAGATATACTAAAACAAACTGATATGTCTATAAGTATATCTAGCTCTGTGCACTAAGGCGTGAAGCAAAATCAAGACGGGTGCACTCGAGGTGCACTTCCATGGAGACTTCCATGGAGATATGTATTACCAGAATATTATGGCTGCCCTTTGACAGAGCAAGGACCGAGAGACTTGTGCGGAAGGACTGAAGATTCTTACAACTCTCTATTGTAGCATATCCGTAATGCACTGCGGTACCATATGAAGAAATTACTCCGGACGGACTGCTCTTATGAGCGCTCTCGACTTGTTTCTGTTTTTTGATGGGGCCCAGCTGTTTTTACTTCTCTATGTTTTCCGTTCTTGAATTTAATACAAACTTCTCCAACCACCATTCGGAGTACTTTCTAAAGTCATAGACTGGTTGTATTAAGACACATTAGCGTTATATGAGTTTAGCCACAAGTTGCTACACAAAATTATCCCGAATAGTTAGTCTTCTGAAAGACATTTACCTTTAAATGTCAGAAGTCATAGTCAAATGTCAACCATAAACATATCTTACACGCGTGCCATTTAAGGTTCACATAGATTAGAAACCAAACTCTTACATCAATTATACCTTCCCACATTCTTTTTTCTGTAATTCAAAATATTCTATTCGCCAAAAAGACTTAACCAAAATCTCTATTTTCCATTTCAATTTTCTTTTTAGGGCACAAAAATCCTTCTTAAAGCTATTTAATCGATTTTCTATTCCAACATCAACCCTTAACCTAGAAAAAAAAAAAAAAAAAAATCAGCAACTGCCCAGCATTATCCCCCAAACTCTTCATAGCGTTAGCAATTTTCTTTGCACCAACTGTAGTCGGGCGCCAATAAATCCGGAAGCCATTAAGTTCCAGAAAAAAACAAATATTTATATCCTATATAGAGCAGAACATCTAAATAACGCCTGCAAAGGATACGAAAACCCACATGCTGAGGCCCGAAACATCCATTTAAAATTGCTCTCTTGTTGCATACGTGCAATATCGCTACCACCCTTAGCATCGCATCGACCAGCACAAAATATCCATCCAGCGGAGGTGGACGATTTATGGCTACAACGGTACCGTAAAATTAACCTCGAGCTGGAAAATTTCACCGGGATCTTCCCCCATAACACACAGCCTAGCGCCTTGTGAATGAAAACCTCCATTGAATGGAAATTTCAAACCACCACCACTACGACCTTGGAGCACACTGACAAGGGTAGGGTCGTCATATCCATCCCCCCGACTCTCGGGACACCGGTCTTGTGTATTGAGTTTGCTTGGCACCGGTCCGTTGAACACACGTGTCATACTATTTTGTATCCCTTGAATGTGGTTGTTCTTCGAAAACGGGGTAACTGAAGGTTTCCCCTGGGTAAAACTGCACGAAAAACCCCTAAAAGTCTATTAAGAGTCGGGCGCATCCCCACCTAGGCCTGAATTTATGAATGAAACGCGGTCGCTTTTTCATGAATGAAATCGTTTTCGTTTGTGTATTCAAGGTCTTTAAGCGGGAGCAGGAAGGTGTCCTCCCCCTCCTCCCCCCCAACCAAACAGAACGAAAGTGAGTGAGATACAAATAGAAGGAATAGAGCGAGAAAGTGAGTTTTATGTATAAAAATAGGGGTTTGTGAGGCAAAAATATGGCCGGCCGGAAATCAATAAAGTTTTCCCGTATCTGTGTTGTGCCATTCGCACACATATACTAGTAAAGCAATCCCAGCAAGCTGTTGAATGCGGTTAAAGTGGAGGAACTAAAGAGTTACGCAACCAAAAAGCCTTCCTAATGAGGAAATTTAGTGTCCTGTACTTTTGTTCTTCTATTTAGTTTTAACTTTGAAATAACCGGATAGATGAGTTATTCAAAGTTAAATTGCTTGTAATTTGAAATGTATATCTTTGGCTAAGAGGTCCATTAAGCCTGGCGTATAGTGGGTTGTACCGGTGAAGGACCATTAGACCTGGGGTCCGATTAACTTAAAAAAAGAAAAGAAAAGGAAATTTAAGCGTACGCCCTCACTTTGTGTACACTTTTTGGGGCAAAATTTAGCATATTAAGTTGCAAAACATTTGTAAAAATTTTGGTTAGGGTAGTAACTCCATGGATTGTTGTTGGTTGGTGTACGGATTTTATGAATGAAAAATTCTCAATGGAATTAGGTTAATAGTAGAATACATAAGATTTGTGCGAGTATAAAGGTGGGTTTGGAAGGTCACCACCTTTGGCAAGTGGGAAAATCGATAATGCTTGTTTGTTTGTATCTGGTTCCTTTTTCGCCATAAGGTAGGGCGTGTTTCTTGTTTCGTCTCCGTGGCGTTTGATTTGAAAATTCTATTAAGTCCCAATACTTTGGCTTATAAATTGTTTAACCCACGCGGTTACGCAAAATGGATAAAGTTGTTCTATTAGATTTGTATTAACTTGTTTGTTGTTGAAAATTCTTAAAGGAAAAGTGTGTAGTAAAACGTGAACTTTGTTACAGTAGATTGTTAGTCAAAGTTTGGATAGTTTCGGATTGTAACTTGGTCTAGTCGCTTAGAGAGGGAAATTGAAAATTGGTTGTGAAATATAATAGAAAACTTGTACACTTGAGAAGACTTTCGCTAATAAACTGTCGAGAGTAACTCTCGAGTAGTTTTCCCTATGAAAGTGAAATTTGTGTGATTTACTATCGCGGCTAGATACTCTTAGAATACGAGCATTGAAAAGTCCACTTGCGACCTCTTTAAAGTTTAAAAGCTGAGAGTAGTAGCGAGCTGCTCAAAGGTCCATTTACACTTACGAAATTTCGCTCGAGAGTGGCTTGAGAGCTAAAAAAATAAAAAAATAAATATTAGGCCGTAAGCAGCCCATAGAGGGCCAAGACCTTACTTCTCACAACTATACGTATTGTGCGTGGTATACATTTCTGTACGTACAGAAGGGACCTACAGTTTTATGCCGTATCCAAAGGGCAGAGGGGTTTTGAGAAGCTTTCTCATGACAGTGAATACTCTTGAATGTTTGTCAGACACTCGGAAGAGGTGGGGTAGTGAAAAAACGTTTGATGGTATTTTTCCGGATTCGAACTTGGAACCCCTTGCGCAGAAGTCCAACGCTAATAAATTTTAAGTTAGTTATAGGTAGTATTGTGTTGCTTCCAAGAGAATTCAGTAACCTACAGTCAAAGCCCTAGTTAGAAGCCAATAAGACTAGGATTGTTTTTTGCAATTCGAAGACGCAATGAGCTTCAATGTTTCCTCCAGCTTTCGATAGAGGTCTCTCATATTTTTTGCTTAAAATTGGAAGCACATCTTTGATACTTGGTTAAGCTCCCGAAAGAGACTTTTCATTCTTTTTTCAATGAATTGAGCAAACATGTTCGGTATTTTCTGCAACTCCCGAGAACTCCCATACTTGAAATTGGGCACACTTCGCTTTTTCTACTATAGTTGATGTTGTGTCGTGGATCGGTAGATGTTTGTCCTAATCTTATCGACTAGTATTGTTTACGTCTACGGTTGCAAATCATTTTTTGAAAACTGCCAATTCGACCTTTCCTCCTTGGTTCGAATGCAATTCCATCGAACGCCTAGTTTTCGAAAAAGCCTAGAGTTATAGCTACATTTTGAAGTCCATACATACATACATAATGTACATTCACTTATACAAATTCACTGCTGAAATCCTCATATGTCCATAGCGATTCGCTCGAATAGTGCTTCGACATTGTATTACTGGATCCTTTCTTGACCTACATTGTTTCTGGTTTTAACAAGGATCTTTCCAATGATGATCAACTCAGGATGAGATCGACTTATCAATTATTTCCATCACTATGACTTGCTAAATTGTCATGGTTTCTATTGTTATATTCTCGCTTTGATTACACATCATCGAGGGATCATTTAGTGTATTTCATCAGAGTCTGACAATGAGGTTGTTCACGTCTCATCTGTTGTACGAGCCTAGCACCATGCTCACATCCCATTGGTCATGGCTATCTTCTCTTAAAAGCTCTCGATGGAGACTGGGATCTAGAACCCTTACGACATTCCCAATAATCGTGTGTCATGTCTCCAACCTGTACGCATATAAAGGACTCTCCCTTTAGCTGTGATTTTGGCCTTAATTCGGAGTTTGATGACACCTCCAACCATCCGGCTCTGTGATAGAACACTCTCACTTAAAATATTGCAATTTGTGGTAATAGGTTGAAGTTTTTGGGGCCCTTATCTCTAATTCCATCAGCGAATGAATTAGTCTTCTCAGTTGATTTTCTTTTCGAGGTTGTGGGAAGATAAATTGTTTGTTTTTTTTGACGATATGTACCTCGTCTTTGCCTAATTTAATTGAACTCGTTTTGCCTGCTCTTTAATTCTCAACGATGACTTGCCGGGATTTCAATATAGTGTGTATATCCTAGCATTTCAATGGATTTATAAAAGATTACCTTTTGTGTTTACACCAGCCCTCTTCCGAATTGGGCCATGGCCTAGAGCTTGAAACTACGCACGAGTGCTGTCATAAGGCCTCTTAAGGTCGTTTGGTTGGTATTTCTAGGATTTTTTTTTTTAAATTTCGGTGGCACGGGAACGGGGGTTGTGAAAGTGGATATATCTTTTTACAGTCCTCCAAGGTTAAGTAAATTGGAACAATGGATTTGAGCCGCTTGTCACAAGTCACAAGGCCCTCGTCTTCCTTTTCAGCTGTGGTCTACAACTTACTTACTTACTTGAGTCCTTTAACCCCTCGTGGGCATAGGGCGTCAACAACGCCCGCGCGCCATCTTGTTCGTAGTTCTGCAACGCGTTTGAGCTTTCTCCAACTCATTCCCAAAGAGCTCGATTCCTCCTCGACTGTTCTGCGCCACGTTTACCTAGGGCGTCCCGCTGTTCTGCCTGCTTGGGTGAGCGGATTCCACTGCATAGCGTATTTCGCAATGGAGTTGTCTTCGCGCCGTAGGGTGTGTGTTGTGGTCTACAAGTTGATTAAATATTAAATACACTTATGCATATAAGAAATCTGAGTGGCTTTATTCACTTCTTAAAGCTAAAATTATAACTTCAGCCCTGTTTCTTCCTTCGAAGAATACATGCATTAATTTATAGCTAAATAACATTAAAAATAAAAAGACAGACTTTTTAGCAGAGAGAATAACCTCAAAATTATTATTGACTCATCATTTCCCAAGTGTACCCGCATGTCTACTGAAAATGTCTGTCGCAGGATCTCTAAAAATTGTCTTGACATTAGTAACGTTAATATCTAATATTTAAGTTACAAGTCTCTCAATAAATGTTACTTATCAACTCCAAGCTCTGAACTTTTGACATTTAAGATGACAATTATCATGATCTTTATGTAAAATGTCACTGAAACTCCATTGTGTTGTCTGAGAATTATTTGTTTTTGTATGTTTTGATTTGATTACCAAATTTTTACTGAACAAGATAACTGATAGTCTTTGATATAAGTTCTCCCCAAAGGTAGGAACAAAATTTAATTTATACCCAAATGTCAGTTGAAAAATTTCTTTAAACCATAATAAATTGCTATTCCCTAATGTGTGATAGTCTAAAGAAACTTCTTCCATTATAATAACTCACATATCCCAGAATAACATAATAACGACATGACAGGATATCTTATCACCTAAAGTACACAACTTGACTTAGGCCCATATAAAAACCTTAAAAAGAAAACTTAAATTTTGTGGTTATGGTTATGTGGTGGTCCATTAACAAAAATCTACCATGAATGAAAATTATGATGATTTGAGATGAGTGGTGTATGGTAGAGTGCGAAACTGTATAGAGAAACACTGACGTCATGCGCGCAAAAATAGAACATTGCACGCGAGATGCCACCTAAAAAGGAAATGAGAAACAAATGACGTACTTTAAAGCACACATACCGTTATACCAAACACCATCCCATGCCTGATTTTCAACCATTATCTTGTCACACTACCTGTATCTAACCTGCATAATGCTACTCTCACCATTATAAGAGGCACACAAAAATACTGAAAGTGGCAATTACTGCAAAGTTTGATTCTACAGAAAAAAAAAAAAACGTCAAGTGGTTGACAGATGTGATGCGAGAAGCAAAAACTAAAAAGCTTGCAACCACTTAAAGGCCACTTAAAGTTCGCCCAAACTACCCTTGATAATGACCTAATGTCATGGAGAAATGGCAGCCATGCAGGGTTATATAATTTCAATGACACTGACACTCACCGTACTTGCATTCACCAATGTCAAATTTATACAGAGAGTGTGTGTGTGTGAGAGATAGAGAGAGAGGGGTATCGTTGAATAGTTTCGGTCTTGACAGTTAGATAAGGTTGCAATAAAATTGACAATCAGTTATGGCACAAAATGCATGAACTGTTGCAACAAGTAACAAACATAAAGTTTGACAAAACAATGTACATTTGTTTAGTATGTACATTTGTATGAACAAATTTTAAGTGACAAAAGATGGAAGTGAAAATCTGTAACACAACGGTCGCACAAAGATTTTCATGAATGAAAGCCAACGCCCTTATGTCGAATGGAAAATAGGAGTCTTCTTCAAAAAAATAAAATAAATTACGTAATCATTATGCGTATAGCAGGGGAGGAAGAGCGGAATTTTAGGAAATTTAACACGGTCTCTTTCGCACTCCCTGAGTTCCGGCAACAAGTGTCAGAGGCCACTTCGCTGGCAAACTAAATACGTAGCCGGAACGGGAGATATCCCTCCTATATAAAGCAATAGGCAAACGTCAATCTGATTGTCCTTGAACAGGGATTCATTTCCTTTCTCTCTTTTTTTGGGGATATCGAGTTTGCGCAAAGAAGATGTTTGGAAAGTGCTGAAGTAAAAACAGCAGAAAACAAAAAAAAAATAAATGAGCGCTCCAAACTATTCCTCTATACGTATGTTTTGTATACACTGACGCCTACACAGTGTTGTCGTTTCACACGACAGACGACATGGTGCAGAACTAGGAACAAATAAGCGTCAAAAAAAAGAAAAGAAAAGAAAAGCGGAAAGAAGCAAAAAATGAGAAGAGAGCTGAAAAAAAAGGGCACAAACTGCAGGATAAACGCCGCGCGGAATGAATTCAAGTTCTATTTTTAAACCGTTATGGGGTGGCTGAACGGGGTTTGAGGTTATTATTTTAGAAACACCGGTTGCATGCAATAACGGTAATGGCGAGGGTGGTGTTGTAGGGAAATTGTCACCATTCCTTTACATCTGAGTTGTCGTACAATGGGTTAGGGGTTTAGATTTGAATTTAATGGAATTTTGTTTATGTTTGGGTATTTGATTTTGGTTCTATATATTTTTGTTGTTTTTTTATTCTTTATTTTTTAAGGGAAAGGGTTCGAGGTTTGCTTTTTTCGGATTTGGTGACAGTACTCACTTGGGATGGTGTGAGCGCCTTGTGACGTCAGTGTAGAGAAAACAGCAAAAAAGAAAATATTATAGCCTCTAATTTGGGACATGGATTTGTTTGCTTGTTCTTTTTTTTATGACCAAAAGATTTGATTTCATTGCGTTGTGAACGTTGAGGCTTTAAGTTGTGACGTTAATGTGATGGTGGATGCTTTAAATGTTGTAAAATGTTGAATAAAACAATTTTACAGTAGGAAGGTTTAAAGTTTTTCAGAAACTTCTCTTTGGAGTCGATTGTAAGAGATTGTAAGTAGCATCAAGACGCCACCCAAACTGGGGCAGCATACAAAAGGGTGAAACTCTCTGGATAGCAGAATTCTCCCCAGGCTCGCAGATGTTTGCCAGCATTCGGGAAAGGGCTATGTCGCCTATTTAAAAAAATACTCGACATGTACTTTGAATTTTTTTGAACCCACATGTGTTTCAAGAGATGCCATTGCATCTTTTTTCGTCAATGTACATAAATGATCGTCATGTTAAGGTTAATGGACTTCGCTATGGTGACATGTTGGAGGACTTTTTTTGGCCAGAATTTGATGGCATTGACATAACCGTGATATGCGGTTCCGCATTCAACACAGCTAGTCATACAATTGATCTATTGAAAGGGAAGTTTTGTAGTCGAGTCATCTTGAAAAATGGTCCGGTTGAATGGCCACCTTGTTCATGAGACTACGCTAAGTCGTTTGTTTATGCCGACAAAATATCGAACGCAAAATTGTCAACCTTCAGGCTGATACGTGTGGAAGATTGGTGTAAAATGAGCTTCAGGTTGATAGCCTTCGTATCTTCAAGTTCTAGAATCTAGATGAGCTTTCAGCATACCTTATGGGCCTTAATTGCGTGTAAAACTTCCTGACTATGTTCCACTTCTTTTTAACTACAGGCATTTGTGCCATAGATTAGGTTAGGTTTTTGGGTTGGCAGAAGAATCGAAATACTTCCGGCCTTACTCAGGTCAGAACTGACCCATAAGGGGTTAGAGTAAAGTTCCCCTTGCCCATTTAACTCACATAATGTCTATAACAAACTACCCATGGTTGTACTTACTCTTTTCCCGTGCATACAAACCATCCTGATGATCTCATGAAGTTCAATAACATGTCGGTGTTAACGTTGGAGAGTTCTCCTAGATCCTGAAAGAAGTGCTTGCCAAGGAGTTTGTACCTGGAATGTTGGAGTCCAGGGCACTGACAGAGGTAGTGGTTATCATCGTCATCACCGCATTCTCTGCAGAGTTCTTCATCCGTAAGACGCCGCTTCTTTAAGTTGTACCGCAGAGTGTTGTGGCCCGTGAGGATCCCCACAAGCGTGGACAGTGAACGTCTGTCCTTGCATATAATTCTCTCTGTCCTTGCTTTGTTAAATGTTTGTCATAATTGTTTTGCAGTTTTGCAAATTTTTACGGAATTCCATCTCAGGTTCGCCTCTCTCGCAGGGAGAGATTCTTATGGAGAGATCAGTAAGTCCTAATGGGTCCGATGAAGCTTTCCTTGCTAATTCATCTACCTTTTCATTTCCTGGAACGCCCTCAAGCCCAGCGACCCAGCAGAGCAGAGCCTTGTGCTGTGTTCCAAGAACCTTAAGCTCTTCGCGAGACCACTTCACTTCTTGGATTTTATTTCTGTCGCGTTAATTGCTTTGATAGATTGGCATTTATGCCTTAGTTCATTTGCATAAACATCTGCTTGAATGATGATAATTCAAGCACATTCTGCGAGAGAGCTTCAGTGGTCTTTGAGCTTCTGGAAAAACCTGATCTTCTTGGAAGTGCATTCTGTATATCGATAAAGAGTAGTCGATGGTTTTGATGATATATAATCTCTTGCGAGCATCTCACAAATATCCAGAGTTTTAAATGCCATGAGAATACCATGCTTTTTTTTTTTTAGACAGTAGTATTGGAGACACAAGTTTAGGAAGGATTTCACAGATTTCTTTAGAACTAGCTGTGGGCTTTACCTTTTACTTTCTTAAAAAGATTGGTTGAGATTATCAGTGTTTTAGGAGTGGGCTTTTATTTATGTATATAACATAGATCATATCCCAGAGTATAGAGGTGTTCATGGTAATGAAATGATAAATGGGTTAACAAGAAAAGGTTCAAAGCTAGACGAATCATTGACTTTCACATTATTGAACTCTTACAGACTATATAGCTTCTCAGACTCATGCAGAGGATATAGCAACCAAGAGGATAGAGCCCAAACGGAAATACAACTCACTTCCTATGAAAATAACTGTCGGGGAAAAGTATTTCTACTTAACCAATCTTTTGATTCATTAAAGGACATTCAACAACAAAGGAGCACAATGGATCCTACGAGATCCAATGGGATGCAGGACAGACAAGCTAGCAAAAAGAGAGTAGGTTATAACGCTTTCTATAGAAGCTATAGAGCGGGATGGGCATTACCCTCAAGCTGAAATAGAACTCTTCAATCTATTCAAAATTGTGGGTCAACTTTTTGAGTCTTTTTGCAGTTCTCAGTTTAAATACTGAGACAATATTTCAAAGCTGGATTTTTCTTGGGCTACCATCCAGTTTGAGCGACGACTGTTGTCAGCATCTGGTAACAATCATTTACTTTTTATTCCACTCATCCTTTAAAAATTTTGTAGAATCGGCCACACCCTTAGAGGTAGCTCCAATCGCATGCATAAGTTCACCTGAAGTTATACAATCATAATTTTAAAAATCCTTAGTATCCTATGCCTGTTATTACTTTAATTGACATTAGTTTTCGTATGCCTCACCTTAAAACATAAACCGGCCTTTGCTTTGACGTCACTAGCCGCCATTGTTTGTAGTGGAAAAAAACATTGCCAATTTACGTTTGTATGTATATATGTATATGACAAAAGTTTTAAGTACGTAAATATAGAAAAGCTTAATGCACATGCCTCACCCTTAAATGTCCCTTCATTTGGCTGTGTCCTCAACCGTAAACCTGAAAAAACCAACAGCAACAAGGACAGCAGTTGCTTTAAAGATATTTATCGCTCAAGTGCAAGTACGCGTCCTTGAACAAGAAGAGCATTTATGATGATGCACGTAAATACTTCTCGGTTGCCCCCCCCCTTGGTCCTTCAAAAAAGTCCTAGTGATGAATGAAAATGAGCTTTCGAGCTTTTTTTTTCGCCTTTCACAAGAACACCTATGAATGAAACGTGTACATGCAACAACCGGCATTATTATTGGGAGACTATTGCCCCGGCTATCACCTTGCACTTGACGCACACGGAAAAAGCGTCAAAGTTCCCTCTCAAGTCCATTGTCATGGAAACGGGTCGTCTTCACCGGGTGGTGGTGGTCGTGGTGGTGATGGTTTCAGTTTTCGTCGAGAAAGGATGGCGGCGGAACATGCGTGTTCGTGTTGTTGTTTCACTACCATTCGGCTGGATAAATTTTTAGTCCTGCAAATGACAAGAGAATGTAGTCATCCCCATCCTGTAATTTAAAAAAAAAAAACTATACCAGGCTAAATACGAAAGCTTTCGTGCGCGTCTCCCATCTGCTACTTTGTGTCGTCGTCGTCGCTGAGAAACTTTCTTGCCAATGATTAGGGTTACTACAGGATAATGCGAGGACTTCTATGGGAGAAATTGTGAAATGAAGAGAATGAGCCAATGATTTACGTCATTGAAGTCTTTCCACTGTTGACGTCACTAGTATTTTGTATTTGTATTTTCAAAAAAAGGACCCATATGTTTCGAACAGGGTGCACGGCTGGCGGCTATAAGCATCATTTTCTTTTTTATGAATGAAAAAGTTTCAGGTACTTGACAGCTGCTTGCTGTACACTTAATCGTGAAGGAAATATGGATTTAGCTAGACAATTTACAATCCACTCAATACGAGGGCTATTTTTACACATTTCACATCTGTAAAATGGGTTTTAATTTTGGAATGAGATAGATTGTGATTATGGCAACAGATATTACTTAACAAGAACGACGTAGAATGTGTCATGGTTGGGAATAGGTGAATTGGCCAGAAGGAGACTTTGTATTTATGTAATGACATGTAGTGAACACCAGGTGCTGCATAGTACATTCGTATTACGTATTATGTTATGAGAATTATTTGTAGACTTCTTTTAATGTCATGAGGAATGGTAATATGACGTCATGAATGATTGTATTGAACGCAGGTGTTATCTAATACAACAAATTAAGATTATAGTAAATTTGTGTTTGCGTATAAGTAGACTGGGTAAAAGGGTAATGTAAAAGGTCCTTTGTAAAATGTTATGTTAAATGGTAGAGGGCATCTATTTGTCCAGAACCTTATTTAGATGACGATGTAGAAAATGATGCATTACGAGTTCTGATAGAATCTCACAATCGTGTGAGAGTGATTGCTACTTTTCCTTTCCTGCCGTGACTCAAAAATGCATCATTCGAATCACTACACTAGTAGATATGCGAACATACAAAAGGTGAAGGTGTATTGTTCATATGGTAGACTGGTATCAGTCCTTTATTCCTTGTTTTGGCTATCTAGTGATGGTAGATAGTAAAACGGACTCCTGTGAGTGGGATTGAGGGACTTATTAGAATCCCTGTTAGGGAGTAAGCTGCTGTTGGAATCATTTGAACCAGCGACTTTGCTTTTTTAAGTGAATCCAATCAATCAAAAACACTGTTATGCTCTACTCTAACAGACCTGCTATGAGCATACGGAGGTCTTGAGTGGGACTGCTTCAGAAGCAAAAATCAGATTTATATCCTTACAATCATTCAGTGTTATGCTCCGATTGGGGACACAGCTAAGGAGAATAAGAACGATCGTGATTGTAATGAGGAACCTCAATGCCAATGTAGGAATCGACAGCAATACGTTGTTTACGGTTTTGAAGATCGGAAAGACAACCGCGTGCAATTTTAAGACAACTACAACACATTCTGATTGAAGATACGATGCTCACAACCACAAGATAAGTTGGGTAACAAATGATAGGCGGGTCACATCCAACCAAATTGCGGCAATTAAATTGGAGCTAACCATAAACGCAACCAAAAACAAAGCCCTGAATACTTGCAACACCCGTAGCTAAGTCTAGATTCTCAGCCAAGAAGTTACGGAAAAGTTAGAAGAGTGTGGTACTGAATTGTGCAGCAGAATTTGAAAGGCTTAAGCTGAGTTAAAGAAGTCTGAAGAAGCAAAGTAACGAACGCGACTGCAATTAATCTTTAGGGTGGCACAGGAATTTCTAGTGAACTACTAGGTAGAACTATTTGAGTGGAAGTACCTTGGTCTTACTACAGATACAAAGCTAGCTTTTATGCAACTTCTGCATCATGCATCTGGGAACGAGAAATAGCAACAAGAGACCTGGTAAGGATCATGCAGAATATCGGGCAGCCGCCTTATTTTTGAAACCGCTCTGTTGAACCACCAGCTTGAACGCACACACATCAAAAACTATTCTTATGAGCTTAGACACGAACCCCACCATAGCTTAAGCCCATTTTTACCCAAAGAATAGTGTGATCCTTGCACATTGTGAGCTAGAACCAAAAAGTTGTTGCTAGATGGTCCTAATTCTATGGCCTTTGCATCATTGCCCCAAAACTCCATATCTTCACCGCACAGCGCTGTGCTCTAAGCTCTGTCGGCATAAAGGAATATTAATTAAGCTAAAATATGTTATAAGGTGCCATAAATATATACATATATATAAAATATATATATATAAAATACTTCATTCGTTAATACTTGACTAGTTTTAAACATAGACGAACTAAATTAGACAGTCAACTTCGGGTTGTTTGACACATTCGCTCCCCCAAGCTAAAAACTACCGAAATGGATCATTG
This sequence comes from Chalcosyrphus nemorum, assembly GCA_949716465.1. Lineage (NCBI taxonomy): Eukaryota > Metazoa > Arthropoda > Insecta > Diptera > Syrphidae > Chalcosyrphus > Chalcosyrphus nemorum. The sequence goes on from OX454333.1 coordinate 74,357,500, forward strand.
CATTCTGACGTTCAAGCCAAACCAAATGGGAGCTCACTAATCTTATACATACAAGTAACGATTTCTGTGGCTTATTTGACATCTATGGGCGCAGCCATTTTTTGCATACAGTTTGTTGTTGTTAATGGAATAGGGTTACCAGGTTTTTTTTTGCCGGCACCCGGGACAAATTGCTAAATCACAGAAAAAAGTCGGGGTTTCAAAATATTTCCCGGGACAAAATAAAGAACATACATTTAAAACCTACAATCCATTCGGAGCGGATATACATGAATACATTGCTCCTTCTTTCACCAAAAAACTTATTTTAGAATTTCTTCATTCTTTTAATTATTTTATAAATTGACTCCAAAACTCAAATAACCTCAAAAAGTAAGCGAGGTACCTATCACCAATGTATACTAACTTGGTTTCTAAGAATTATTATTATATGAATGAAATAAAACACAAACAGTTTATTAAGAAAAACGCCTCTAAAAAGTAGGTGTGGGAGATTAATTTGTAATTAATTTTTTTCCTTTTTACCAATATAAAAAAATATTAAAGTTATAACAATTTGTTAAGGTAATAGGTCCGTTTGCGTACGTTTTGAACTAAATTTTGTAGATTATGAAATTCCAAAGAGTGGGTGTGAAATTGTCTCAGCGCGGAATAGAATAAAGTAAGAAACATAATCAAAATTTGGCTGCATCTGCAGGCAAATGTAAACCCACGAATACACACAATCGAATAGGTAAACGATCGGTTTGAACAGAGAAAAGAAAACACACTGATTTGACAGTTTTTACCAACCAGTTTACACTCTCGTGAGCACTTTCTTCTATGATAAGCTGTCCCAGCGGACAATTCAATGTAGGCTTAAAATACGGGACGTATGGCAACGCTATAATGGAATAACAATGTGCAAAAAATTAATAGCAATTAATTAGGCTACATATGTATGATGGGTCCACATGTTACGTTCTGCACAGAGGAAGGCTGTCTGAGGATTTCGAAGTCCAAAATGGGGTTCGGCAAGGCTGCATACTTTCACCAATACTGTTCTTATTGGTGATTAGCGTTGCTGAATGCAGCCTTATCAACAGAAAATGGATGAATTCGATGGACTCTTACATCTGAACTCAAGCACCTCGACTACGCGGATGATGTATGCCTTCTGTCTCACAGAATAATGGACCTTCACCAAATGACAGCAAATGTGGAGAGGGAAGCAGGCGTCGTTGGGCTGAAAATAAAAAAAAAATTATCAGCCTGAGACCGAACTCATCAACTCATGTACGCATTTCTGGACAAATAGTTGAGAGAGTAGAGAGTTTCCAATACCTTGGGAGTATTGTCTCAACTGATGGCGGAACCGAACTGGATATAGGCAGCCGAATAGGTAAAGCAAAATCTGCGTTTGGAATGCTATCCACAGTTTGGCAAAGTAATTAGCTTAAACACCAAGCTACGGCTGTTCCGTTCCAACGTTGAATCCGTGCTGCTATATGGATGTGGTACCTGGAGAGTAACCGTCACTATCACGAGAAAGCTGCAAGGTTTTGTCAATAAGTGCCTGTGCTACATCTTAAGGATATTCTGGCCAAACCGCATCTCTAACGAACAGCTTTATTAGAGAACGGGCCATAAACCTATAGACACAATCATACGACGACGATGCAATGCAATGGAACCCGCTTACACAGGATGGCAGGATATGCGGCGGTCCTAGGAATAAAACACGGCAACTGGGAAAGAGTTGGAGAGAGCTGAGGCACATTTCCAGAAATCGCACACGATGGCGCTTAGGTGTTGTAGAGGCCCTAGAACCCACAAGGGGATACTGAACATAAGTAAGTAAGTACAAAATATTTTGTTCTAAAGGAATGAAAGAGATAACTTAACAATTTTGCATTTTGGGTTTTTGATTCCTTTTACTCAATTGTTTTCTATTTCGTTTGGTATTAATGACTTAAGTCGAGCACAACTGCTTCGAATCGTTATAATTTAAGTCCGAAAAATTCATAAATATTTGGTTTGGTTAGACTACATATTTTCAATTTTGTTTTACGAAAGACTACAGTTTCTAACTTAAGACCTTTTTGCCTAAAGTCAAAGAAATACTCCCCTAGTTTTGTCCAGTTTACATCTCCCATGTCACCAAATTTATGGAAATTAAAATAACTAGTCTAAATGGCTGTAAGGCTTTGACTTGACTGAAAAAAATCTGTTAACACAAACCGAAAGTAAATAAATAGTTTTTGAACAAATTTCTTAATTTGCCCCTCTGGGTCTGAGTAGAAAAGACATAAAGAAACCGAATTGGTGTCTTTCGAGTTTAGTATTTGGACCCAAACTAATTTGTTTCCATTGCAATCACCAAAGAACCCTCTAGCAAATTACTGCAAATCTACCTAGATTCTCAGTGTCTCAATTCGAATAATTGAAGTCTGACCAAACAGACATGGCTTCGACATAAAAACGAACATTTATAACGAAACTAATTTGCATGAGTAACACAATCCTGCAGCATATGTACATACCTATAGTCTGACTCTTTCCTTCTGCCGGTATATTGATTTGTATCTAAAAGCACTAAACCACTTGGAGATAAATTAACATACACGACACAGGCTTGTATACATTCCTGCAAAATTAGACCACATCTTCTGGGGGCTCAGAATGCCTATATAACTGAATTTATGGTTTTAGATACTTCTTTTTTCGGATGTCCCCGCGTCAATGTTTTTAATTGGCATTTATAATTTTTTTATTGCAGTGACTTTCTTCTTCTTCTTCTTCGTCGAAGAAGAAGAATACTCAACTATCGAGTAGATACCGCATTTTTTATTTTGAAGTATTTCCTTGTATCTGCAAATGGACACCGAATCAATCGGCAAATAGAATCGCATTAAATCTCGCACTTATTCCTCGGCTATGGTATGGATGCGTTCAGAAATTAGTTACGCCGTCATCATCATAAAACAGAAGCTACAGCACTCTTTTAAGTACGTTACGATTTTTCTGGCTTTTTGTACTAAGTTGACGACGATGAGCCTTTTCTATACTTCCATTTCGATTTAAGTATCTTCTAACGGGACACACTTGAAATCATCGGCTAAACTAAAACTACTTAAAGTGCTGACATTAGCATTTGATTATCCGGCCGCGTATCTGCAGGTCAGATGATGAACCTGATTTAATTGCGGTAGAGATCTTTAAGATTCTATAAGATAAAGATATTGAGGATGAACACACAGTAGCGCCACGGGTCTTTAGTTAAAATGTAGATTAAAAAAAAAAAACAAACTGGAAATATCTACAAAAACAGAGATTGTGATCTAATGCATCTTTGAAAGCTCTTTTAGAAGAAGATATTAATGAAGTATTTAGATTTGGGTTTATCTTGATATTAGAATTGGTTGTTTAACATTTTCTGAAAGATAGTTTTAGAGATGTTTATCCGCGGCTGCGTAGGGGATCACCTGACTGATAGCTAGCGAGGTTGGCATTTTAGAGGGTATTTATATTATGAAGTTATAAAAGTTTTCAGAGATTTGTATCTAAATGCTTTTGAGGGGGTTATTAAGAGTGTGCGTTTACAAATGTTGTTATATATGGAACACAGTTACACTTGAATATTGATGATGATTGGATTGATAGGGTAAACAGTAGGGTGCCACTTTGAATGTTAGTTATTTAGTCGCCCACATTTGATATAGAAATAAAAAGAAAATTTCAATTCATTCAGTTTTAAATCGTTTGATTTTGTTTGAATAAAAAATGAAACATAACGTTACTTACTCGGCTGGGTTGATGGCTTAATTATGTTTCAAGTTGAATAAAGATTTTAAAAATGTCTTGCAGATTGTGTCTTACAATGCAGAGGCAGGTGAAGATAGGGTTTTAAAAGTTAGTATTTTTGTCTTGTACGCTTTTGAGTTATTTGTGGTAAAAAGCTATTTCTAATATTTTTCAGCAAACTGCAAAAGAGAAAATGTATTTATTCCTGCCTTTGATGCTGTACGATAGCGGTTATAGAGCGTAGCACCACTACGGAAGAATAATAATTTCCATTTTGAAAAACAACCCGGAACGTGTAAAGACTATAATTCATGTTTATGCAAAAGTTTTGGAATGTGCGAGGGACAAAGTCGACTCTGAACATTATCTTGTTGCAGCTAATTTCAGAGCCCGACTGTACAACGAGAAGATTTTGTGAGTCACCCAGAAAAATAAGCTTAACGTTGGACGCTTTAGCACGTCAGAAGCAGCCAGACCCTACAAAGAGCATTTGAAAGAGAAAGTCCTTGGTATAATGCAGAGAGAGTCCTTGGTATATTGCTGAGCAGAGTATATCCATTATAATTATGGGTATACTCTGATTCTAATCACCGATTATTCAATTCCAGCAGTTGCTTAAAGGGCAGCAAATAGAGAGAGTGATAGGGCAAAAAGAGAACCTACCTCGGGTCAATGAATTGAATGCTGATATACACATTATCAGAAGATCCCAGCAAAGCCGCCGTAGAGGTGTTTACCGCAATTGAAGAGCAGGCGAAACGAGTTGGTTTTGAAGTTAAAGAGTACAAGACAAAGTATAAGTCATCAACAAACAAAGAATTATCTTTCACTGTTACTTCGAGGTAGTTATTGAGACATCTTTGTAGAGATCTGATGATGCTACTTCGGTTGGCAAAACAACTGGGCTCAAACTCATAGTTCGAAGGATCAAATTAATGCTGGAGAATAAGTAAGAACGCTGAGCAAATATTGGGCACTCGTCGGATATGAGGTCCCTTATTTGAGGCCGATGATTGGAGGAGAAGAAACATTAGGGAACTCTATGAGCTGCAACAGGAATTAGTCCAAAAAGCCATGATTCGCCGATTACATTGGCCAATAAAACTGGAAGCAGCGTGCCCGGGAACGCAAGGCAGTCGTGTTTTAGGCAGTTTTTAGTTAACGGCTGACCAACTTTCGAAGAATCGAGTCCCCAACATAAGCAGCTCATAGAGGGGCAAGGCCTAGCTTTTCGCAACTGTACATGTTGTGCGTGACATATATTTCTGCAGGTATAGAAGGGACCTTCAGTTTTATGCCGTATCCGAAGGGCAGGGGGGTTTTGAGAAGCTCTTTCATGACAGTAATACTCTTGAATGTTTGTCAGACACTCGAAAGAGGTGGGGCCGTCAAAAAAGTTTTGGTGGTATTTTTCTGAATTAGAACTTAGAACCCCTTGCGCAGTAGTCCAACGCACTAACCACTGAGCCACGGCACCCAGCAAAATTAAGTACTTAATCCATTCTTTTTCATAAATGTATGACATATGTACGCATGTATACATGTCATTAGAAATGACAGATACAATTGTAAGTTAACTGTTAAAGAATACAGCACTCATTACAAGTCTTCAATTAATCCAGCACAAGTAGCAATCAAATTCATTACATGCACTGTACAAATCACAGTACTTCCAGTCTCAACTTATCTTTATAGCATCTTATATGTTCCAGCAGCCACCACAAGTTCTCCAGTATACAACACAAAAGCGGCTTTGTCCAATAAACAGAATAACCTGTACAACCTCTCAATTTAGATGCCATATCGAGAGAGGCACCCTTCCAGGCCCCCCAGTCCCCCCTTGGGTGGCTCATTAAATCCCAGCGAAACCAAACATCTCGCCGTTTATCCGCAAAACGAAATCTGAGAGCATATGTAAATATCTACGCGATAACAAATTGAATTAACCACACCTCTCATCAGGTTTTCCAGAGGCCGACTGTACATACATACACTCATGTACACTCAGATACAGGTATCCGGGCGCAAACAAACAAATTATCCTAATTCCCGAGTATTTCCTTTCAATCAATTTATACTTTTCGCTTCGCTCACACTATCATTCCGCTGAATCAGGGGTATTTTTTGGCCGTGTCCAAACCATTGGAACCGGTAGCCCGAGACCTTACTAAGGCATCGGGCACGATTTCGATTTCGATTTCATTTCGTTTCGAATTATGACTATGCAGAGATGCCAAAGATTTCGATCTTCGGGCCCCCTTAGATTCCAAAGAAATATTCATAATCCTTGCGCCCCGTAATCTTCCATTATAATTAAAACTGGTTCACGCTTTATGACTGCCTCGTGAGATACAATACAGATGGTTCAGATAGATGCTGGTGGAATTGTGTGGTAGCCGCCGCCACCATCACCTCATGTAACCCTTCCTTCAGCAGCAAAAAAAAGAAAAGTGTTGTAATAGCGCCATGCGCCATACGGCATACGGTATTCGGCTCCACCACTGAACCGTGTCTCGTAAAAGTCGTTATTCAGTTTATCAATTTGAATAAATCTATTTCGAATCGGAGGGCGAATTGTTGGGGAATTAATCGCTTTTGTATGTGAGTTTGATTTTTATTCTATTTTTTGCATGTGGACCAGGCAGTCCGACAAACAGGAGCGAATAAAGGTTTCTTTCGTTTTTGTTCGATTTTATCAGATTCCTGCGGTAGGTGAAGGCCTCTAAAAAAAAAACAGTGTATTGGGGAGGAACGGAGACAGGGTAGAACAGGGGCAGTTGATTTTGCCCCTTGGCCAATGAAGAATGGAAGGAATGTTTTACAGCACACAGGTGGAAACAAAATAATCAATGAGTGGTTCTAGGGCTTGGAAAAAAATGACATCTGCGCTAGATCGCGTGTAATTATTATTTATGATTCGAATAATTCCTATAGCTTGCGGGGAAACATTTTCGCAAAGGAATAAAGCTACTAAATTAAATGGTTTCATATGGAGAGAGATCTAGCTGTAGAAGCAATGACCTAATCAACCAGTCCATGTGGTTTAGTGTGATTTTTTAAGGACATTTTAGCTTAAAATTACTACTAAAATGAAACATTAAGGTGTACTAAATAAAAGGGAATGTGTGCATATGTGAACTATGTACCGTGCGACAGACAGACAGATGGAAAGAGGTCACTTTAAACTACGGTAGTCAAACTATGGATTCTGTGAATATTCGGGCTTGGTTTTGATGAGATGCTACATATCGGGCTTAATGCACATTTAGCTTCCATTTGGTGTCTGCACAATGCTTACAAAATGTTCTGAAATCAAAGAAGTTATGCGGGCTCCCTAAAGCACCAATCTGCTGCTAAAAGGCGTTCTCCCGAGAAAGGGAAAAGTTCCTTAAACTACTGTAACTTTGGCAATCACTTTAGCATTCAAAAGAAAGGTACAAAAAACGCGAGAGACAGTGTTGACAGAAGGTAATGCAGCAATATCCCAAATTTTGCTCAAACAAAATCCCCCCCTCCCCTTTCTTCTACCAAAAAAATATTTTGCTTTGATGATAACCAAGATCTTAGTACTGCTACTGGGTTGAGGGCTTCATTTTTCCTTTCTTTATTCCTAACATCATTCACTATTGAAAATATTCGCTCGGTGTCGGCATAAAAATGTGGCAAGATCATAACCTAAAAGCTGAACTAGGTATAATAAACAGAAGCAATCCGAAGCTAATGTCAAAATTCTACGTTCAGGGGTCGATTTTTCGCATCAGCTATCGAGTAACACGTGACTGATAAATGTCGATTTGACATGACTGATGGAATATCGAGTATTGAAATTTGGTATTCTGTCATCAGTGATCGAGTATTTTTTTATTCGACAGGGTTTGTGTTGACGAGCTGATGTGTATCCCGATTTTTTGTAATTTGTTATCAAATGTAAACTTTTAATAAAACTACATTATAAAGCATAAGTTGTGAAGTAAATTTTTAGAAACTATTGTTTGGATTACGTGCGCAGAATTTTATAAAGACAAGGTTCGCTTTTATTTCTTAAATGTCTTCCCTTAATTAATTAATAACGATATACTCTGACTCCGAAGATGACAGTAAAGCATATTTAGCATATTTGCCATTTAAAATTATTAAATTAAGACTCGATGTGAACAATCATTTCACTCTCAAAAATTTATACTTTTGACATTTGCTAGGCATCTCAATTGAATGTAGTAGAATTTTACTAGTACAATTTTCAATGAGAACTCGATACGTGACTATTCTTATGTGATCATCCCAATGTAGTAAGTCGATCACTCGATACCGTATGGATTTCACTCACTCGTTAACTGATGTCGTAATTCGACCCCAGTTTTCTTCGGTGCATAAGTTGCATATTAGGTGCCCATAATAGGAGTATGGCTTTGGAAGCAACTGTGAAGTACTTTCGCCGCTTAACTTTATGTTTTTTTTTCAGAAAAATCAATTGTGAATATATAAATTTGATGCATTTTCTACATACTGAAATAATTTGGGATTTTTTCCCAGCTGGGTGTCAAATTTTTATACACAAAGAGCAAATGGATTCGGACTTTCGGTATTGAACATAAGTGACCAAAAACTTTACGAATCGAAGTCAAAACCTATTATGATCACGCAGTACAAATCCTTTGATTTCTCACTGTTTCAAAAGTGGCCGAGACCACTCTTCTTATATAGTTCTACTTTAAGTGAAACAGTGTTCGAAAAATCTTTATAATAAATAACTTGTGACGGTGGAATGACGATATTCCTCAGACATATAAGTATCACAGAAAATGCCTCAGAATGGGCATCACTGGCGAGAGTCATCATAATAAATAACTATGCAACACAAGTTTGTCGATTGTGTGGTGGCTGTCATACACCACGTCAGTCGCAGAGTGATAAGCCAGATGCTGAAGTTTTTAAACTTATCGATTTATTTATTTAGAGGAAAATGATAGAGAAGTAGCTCAAGTCAAGTTTATTTGCAAAAAGTACTATATGGGCCCTTTGATCTGGTTGGATTAAGTTACAAGCGATCACTTTCGGATCACTTCAAAATCACTTGCGATTGCTTGCTTGCTTCAGTCTACCAGCAACAGTTTGCCTGTAACAGCAAGCGTGAGTACGGATAAAGTTTGTATTCAGTAAGGAAGGTCATTTATAAAAATTGTAAACAGCGAGTGACCTAAAATATAACCTTGCGGAACCCGATTTTATATAATTTTCATTGAGTTATATAATAAATTTTCTCAAATCAGTTGAAATTTTTTTATGAAAAAACGCGAAATTAACCAGCAAAACTACTTGACATCATGGGTTACTTATGGAAATGACTGCACTGAAGGAACTGTTCCTCTTGCTTCAGGCTATTATAGTTCAGCCTTTACTGTTGCATATGTTGACTTCTTAATATATAGGTATCGCACGGTTATAAAAATCGACGTCAAAACATTTCCAACCTAACGAAATACATAGTGATCAATCTTCTTAGCTCTTTTACACAGGATCTTCAGTACGACATTGAGGAAGTGCCAACAAAATTACTCGACTCCAACTTATTTTTATATTAATCAGGATTCAGGTTCATTATACGAGATAAATTATGCATCTAACGTGGTGAACCTACATCTATGAGGTGAAGAGTCATTAAGAAGGGTGAGACGAGTGATCTTGTCAGAAGTTTTGATGACCTTGCGCGACATCAGTTCTGTGCCTCTGTTTCAGTGGGAAAGCCGACTGATGTAGTAATACCAATGCAACAGCTGTGCCACAAATAATTTTTTATGGAATGGAGTAAAGATCATTTTCACTGATGATTTGAAAAAAATCAGAGAACTGGTGGTAGTAACATAGTATCCTATTCTTTTGAAGTCAATGACTTATGCATTCAATTACCATTACCATTCACATTCAATCTAGAAACCGAACGTGATAAGTAATTATGAGTAAACTTTGAAAAGACCGAGTAAAAATTACATTAATACACCTGTAAAAACACATACTAAATTGAAGAATACGATTATCTCAATCCAGTCATGTATCCTTCATCTCGATAAAAAAAAAACCCGAATAATTTATCGGCTTGAATTTCAAATACTCTCATGATCCCGATTAAATCGTTGTGGTCATAATTTACACCAAATTTCAGTGACCTCTTAAGTCCTTCCACCAAATGAAAAAGTGCCTCAACCAAATGTTCCTCCTTCGCCATGAGATGCACATAAATTGATTTAGCTTCACAGTTATGTGTGCTTTTATTTTGCATTTAAATATTCTAGACACGTTTTTGAAAACGGACATCAGGTAGAAGAGTACGGTCGTCGAATAAACCGATTTCGGTGTTAAATGCAAATCACAACAACCTGTGGGATACTCTAACTTTGCCACTCAGTCATCCACATCCAACCAGTAAGGCACACACAAGAACCTCATAGTATCACGTACATATACACATACATATAACTATGATCGAGTGAGGTGTGAAGCAGCAAGAGATCGGACACGGATGCGCGAGGCTTTAGTAAAACAGAAAAAAAAGAAGCTATTTTAAGGCAAAAAATTCAGGTTATAGAGCAGGCTAAGGAAATAAGAAAAAAAAAAAATATGCAAAATAAGAAAATGGAAGCAAAAACAAAAAGGAAGAAGGCACCGAATGACATCACAGTGCACAGAAGGAACAACACCACGGAGAACAGGATTAATTAATGATTCCAGTGTCATCATCCAATGTGTTATTATTTTTATCACCATCGCCCGGCCGGTCCAGTTCTCTTCTATTGAGGAACTGGATTGTGTCACCTGGTAAGTGGAGGGTAATTTTCGATGTGATGCCGTGGAATGTTGGCTCTGGCAAATTGTTATATAGTACTTTTGGAAGTACTTTACGACGAGAAGGGAATATAAAGCAGATGAATAATTAAGTAATGTGCAAGGCTGTGTCTTGATCCTGAAGGATGTTAAGAGGAAGCTATCAAAAAAGTTGTGTATTTTTACTTTTTACAGTTTGCAAGGGTATCTTAATTTAGGGTTTTAAAAAAACAGGACAACTCAGGCAAGTAATTTGTGCAGCTCTATTGATTTTAATAACGGATAAGTATCAGCTCTTGATGTGTTCCTGGTTAGCGAAACTAAGCTAACCAAGCTGTAAGGCACAACAAATACAATATCGAACGAAGAGACCGGCCCAACTTTAATCAAGGAGTAGGTGACAGACTGATCAACTTCAATTCAACAGCTTAGGACGTAGGTCTAACATTTAAACTGTCGTTTCTTTGTTAATGTATTCTGCTATAAGCCTGTGTACAGTGGTGGACTGCAAAGGTTCCCGGAGCCAGAAGCGTGTATTATGTGAAAGAAGGCTTACATGGCCGCAATTTATGCAACTGAAGCTTCTCAATCTAATCTATTTGCCAGAGATCGACACATTAGCTGTGTTTTATTACATCCCAAGATCCATAGCACGAGATCTTCTTCTCTTTTATATCCAAATAGCTATGTAGTTCATGCTATTTCGGAAATCTGAATGTCAAGCATAGAAATTTGGGGAAATCAAACGCCAAATACTGCAGTGAACTCAATCCTGCAACTACAGCAGGACTTGTTGACTCTACTTCTCCCGAGAACAATCTTTTCGAATTTATTCGACCCACCTTCCAATAGGAAAACTGTCAAACGAGGAGATTGACAGTTATGTCAAAAAGAACTTGACAACCAAACGATGGAAGGTATGATATCTTGGTATATGACAGACAAAACTCGGTGATAAACGGTTCTGATCGTACGCTGTCACAACGCCTGGTACACTATACTTTTCTCATCTTCATGTGACATAGGGACTCTAGCTCGATGTTCCTTACTGCTAGAATCAATTAAATTTGAACACTAAGCTATTTTTGTCCATCGGTTGTCTCATGGGAAAGCTAGACTAACAATCTTTTCAGCACTTGATGTTAAAAGAGTTTTCATACCAATGCAATGGTCTTGTATGGAAGCAGATTGTAAGTTTCTGCTCAAAGTGAAAAAAGTCCTTAACTTCCTAGCGCACTGTGTAAAGATTTATACATGTTATTGCCCGGGGACCAAGTATTACATTACCAACTTGATTGGTGTCTATTCATAAATCCAAGTTTTGCGCAATATGAATATCTTAGCTTTGACACAAGTTCAGCCTTCCTAATAATATATTTGTCAAGCTTTCTCATTCCATCTAGAGTGCAGTGGGAGCGACTACCACTTCCAGGTCATAAGAACAAATCTAACAAGACTTACAGTCATTCTCAACCAATAGTACCAATTAACAAGTTACCCGTTAAAACATTTTGTTTTTACTTTATCACCAGTCGATCTTTCAATTATTTCCTCTTCCTCTACACAACTTAAATGACTGGAACGGCAACAAACAAAGTCATTGAAACAATAATAATAATTACCATTAACTACCTCTTCAAGCTGGTCGCAGTAAAAAATCGTTAAACGTTAATTCAACAACATTAACTTTACAACTGCATCCTCTTCTGGCACATAAAATCCCTTAACCAATTGACAGTGACGTTCTCTGCGACACTATCTTCCCATCTTCTCAAGTATCACAAATAATATTTAACACCTTCGCTCGATGGAATCTGACAACTTCACTTGCCTTTAATACAGGTAGCACTCATGTCACATCAACTCACTTGTGTGTGAGAAGCATCATTTGACATTTCACCATCAAACTAACCATCAATTTTGACAGCCACCATAAAATGTCATTTTCATCGCTGACAAGCACTCACCAAAAGGGGTTTGATAGGCCAAACTATTACTAACACTTGGCTTAAAATTTCCATAAGTTCTACATTTTAATTGCTCGCCTATTGACTCATGAGATATTGGGTGCATAGCCAACTATCGACAAAGAGCCAACAAATCAATACCGTTAATTAGTGTCGCTAATCGGTAGGCAGAACTTGTTGTGTGTAGATATATGCTGCGCTTCTTTGCATCATGATAACCTGAAAAACACAAAAAGAAAGAAACAAACCTATTTATGCGAACTCAACATCCATGGCAGGTATAAAATCTGTACTAGACGCTAGCGTAGAAGTGGAGTAATTAACAAGGCCCTCTGGCGTAATAAATCGAAACTAGTTCATTATTAGTTGCACCAAAATAGTTGTTGGTGGTGGAGCATGGCATAGCACGTTGGAATTTATTTGCAATCGCTTGATGAAGTTTATGAGTTGCAGAGGGAGGAGGGATAAATAAAAGGATAAAAGTAGTTCAACGGAATAAGCAATCGCGAGGATAAAATTTCTTTGGGCTGTTTTTTTTTTTTGTTTTTGCGTTTTTGATCACCTGGTTTGTCTTATTGCAGGGTTTCTCGATTAATGAAGGCAACATAAGAAAATGAAATGAACACATAATGGAACTAGTATTTTAAGACAGAATTTCAATAAGCATCCTACAAGCAAATCGAGGACAAGAAAAATATGATTTCTCAATGAAACCTTACAGCAGCTTATGTCTTATACACTAATTCAGGTTAAAGTGCCTGGTGATTGGCAATCAATTCAAATAATAATTGTTAATTCTTACGAACTATGTATTTTTCTTTTCTGTTTTAAAAAAAATTAGTTTAAATGATTTAAATTGGAGATGAGAATCAGAATCATTGAACAAGTCCCTCGTTTTGGTAAGTACATCCCCATTGGAGGTTAGTACTGTAGCAGTCGCCTCCCAATGGCGGCAACCTTCTCAAAACCTACTAAACTGGGTCTCGTAATCAAATAACATCACGTCTCTATAGCAGAGATTGATTGAGTCAGTCAATTCTACTGCTCTTATGTACGCCACTACCTTCCGGCGGTGTCCCCCAGTGCTCCGTATGTAAGAGAACCTTCTTAAACTTCGAATCTCGAGCTCGTCGAAAAATAATTGTCTCCTCTTCCTCTTCGTTCATCCAGCTCCTGTAGAAGTTAGAAGGGATGCCCAGTCTTGCTGCATGCCTCCCAATAATGCAGTGTCCCGTAATGACACCTACCATAGAACTAATATGAGACCTATTTAGCTTTATTTGGTTGTGGGATCGCTTTGGATCCAACTTGGTCTAGATCTGCTTTGCAATGGAGCAAGTAGTACAGTTCGGCCACCTGCGAATAGTAGCGTTGATGGCATGTTGAGATTCCCATTTTCGGGTAGAATCGGAAGAGTTGTGCCATGCCTGGCGAGTTCATCAGCCATACAGTTTCCCTCGATGTCACAATGTCCCGGCATCCATATAAGGTGGATTTTAAATTGTTCAGCCATCTCGTTAAGAGATATGCGGCAGTTTTGGAGTTGAATGTGACCGACTATACGGATTTTATCGCGGCTTGGCTGTCAGTAAAGATGGTGAGATCCCTCAGCCACGATAGGCCTTCCTTCAACGCCATTATTCTCCACTGGAATACACTAGTGAGTTAGAGCATTACAACGGCTGCCCAGGCAAGGATAATGTTAAAAGTTGGAAGACTTAAACGGATGAAAAGACTACTCTCGGCAGGAGTGGCGGCGTCGATGAAGCTCTACGGCTCCCAAAAATATGGGCTGAGGCAATGAGCATGAAATTTTTAAGTAGAAAGGCAGAGGCAGCTTACAGAATCGACGACGAGGCTTGCGTTATGGCAATAGAAATATAGACCTCCTCATTAAAGAAGTCGAATGAAAATATCGTGATAGCAGGACAACGATGCCAATAGTAACCAGTCGAAGTGATAGTAAGGTACCACGAATATCAAACCTGGAAGAATGGCAAGGTAGATGGAACTCTTCTGACAAAATTAGATGCATGCACATAATGATCCTCAATAAAGACTCTTGGACTAACAGGAAGCATAGGCAGCGGAGCTTTTACCTGACTCAGATGCTGAATGGTCATGGATTCAAAGCATACCTCCAAAGATTTGGGCTTGAGCGCAACGTTTGAGATATGCCATCAAAACACTAGTGGACTATACTGTCGGTCATTAAGGAGGGAATCAAATTGCTGGCTTGGAAAGAAGGCAATGTGTAAAATGGATCGGTAGGTAATTGATGTCGAAAAGGGCCTAGAACAGACAGAAAAGCTTATGAGAGGTTTTGCAACCCCTTTAGAACAATGGGGGGAGGGGGGGTGTTAGGACCTTTGACAACTCCTGCAACTGTGCGAGTGTAAATTCTATATGTTCCAAACACAGGGACAGACACTTGTGTGTCTGTTAGGTATTAAAAAAGGGTTTGCCCAGAGTAAGCAGTCTGGCCTTACCTAGAGCCCTACCTAGAGCCAGACTGTACTGTCCTATTCGGTGGCGACATTGCAGCTGCTGCAGTGGGCATTAAACCTAATGCCTATTCTGACCACATGTATCTTAATGGGCCAGTAACCAGTGCTGATCGAAAGAATTCTTGCAATATCAGCACGGTTTCTATCTAATAGTTCTTTTGTACGCTTGAGTTGGTATTTTGGCCACATCTGACTAGATATGACACAACTGCGCAAACCCCGCCACTTTGTATCAGCTTTCGATAGGTAGTGCACAAAAATGTTTCCCCTGGTGACACCAATTGGGATGCAAACCATTTCCGCGAGGAGGCGGTCAAGGGTAGAACCAATTTGCGCTAGCTCGTCCGCTCGCTCTTTGCCCTCGATGTTGCTATGACCAGGCACCCAAAGAAGACAAATATTGAGCCTTTGAGCCAGCGCCGTGGAGAGCTCCTTTTTGCATTGTTCTACTAGCTTCGAAGATATGGTGGCAGATTTAATAGCCTTGATAGCCACCTGGCTGTCAATAAGGATGGCTATAGTATTTGGGGTGAGGAGATTTGGCTAAGAAGACGGCAAGCCTCGAGTACAGCAATTACTACAGTCTGGAAGATAGTGCATGAATCCGGAAGCCGGTAAAAAATGAAGATTCTGAGGGATTTAGATAAAACCCCCGCCCCCTTCCCACAGTCCATTTTGTAAATTGTTGTTTCGAACTCGTTTGTCACGCGTCGCCTAATTCCCACTCCTTCCTGGTTGGGAATATAGCACTGACACTGTTACTTAAGTTTACTTTGGGAACACTATAGTCTGTTGAAGAATCTACCAGATCCCTTGGTAGCCAATTCAAGATACTGCTGTGACCATATGGTTTGGTTACCCAGGATCCTGCATCCCTTTGTCTAACCACACTACAAGAGGATAAAAGGTAGGGGGATATTGGAAGACAATTTGACTGATTGAATCGATATTGATTGAAGCGTATCAAACTTATTGAGAGTTGAGTTTCTGTAAATACAACAGCTGTGAATCATTTGCTATCCTAAACAATCAAGGAATCATCACAGACGATTTCATTTACATAGAACTGAAATTAGTTGGTGAGCCCTATGAATCCAGTGCCTAAGATCAAAGCTAAAGGGCCTGCTGCCATGGTCGAAGACTAAAATCTTTTCTGCATTATGGTATACCACTTGACCTGTGTCCAAGTGTAACCCCAATCAAAATTCACCTAGCGCTTGACAGATAGTTACGTATCAGGCATAAAATTGTTTTTACTTTTATTGCCAAACCATAGATCCACCTTTCTGCAATATTGAATAGAAAACTCTCTCTGTGCAATCAGTTTTGTACAGTCACCTAATCGCAATATTTTAAAACTTTATTAAAATGTTTTCCTTTTATCTGTACATCTCTCTTTATCTATAAAATCCCATCTTTTATGTAAAGTCTCGCTAAAAAGACGTGAAAGAAAAACCACAAAGTCAAATGTTAGTCACAAATTGCTCCGCGACGGACAATAGGCTGCCTTTTTCAAACCACTTGCTACCTTCCTGTCGTCATCATCCTTTTTGCCTCTTGAGAAATTTAAATCTTTTACCATGGTTGGTAGTTTGCAAAACTTTTCTGGTTAGACACTCGTCGTGTCTAAAAGAGGCTCTTCATTACATCAGCAAGATGCACCTTGCGCACACTCTCTCTCCCTCACACTTGTTTTTTTTTGTGTCCAGTAATGGCATTTTACAAGATGGAAAACACCTTTTGTCTGGCATCCGTTTCCACCACTCGTCTGAATGTGTCAAAATTGCAACGTCAAGTCGTGCGTAACTCAGGCGGCAAGGGCAAGAAGTACTTTTTTACATGAATAGAAATTGATTTTTTTTATGAAAATCATTGAATAAAAATTGTTTCCCCATGCAGCAACGAGATGTAGACGCATGCGCGCGTGCTTTCATTGTGGACAGGTAGTAGCTCTGCTAAAGCAGTATCTCAAGCGCATTAGATGAAATGATGACGGAGACGATGACTATGACCACTACTCGGATAATGATGATTATGATGAGCAGGAGTAAAGGTACTCCAGCTACCGGCTGACACTTTTGCCTCTCAATCAATTCCACCAGAGGCACGTACGTTATAGGCAAAACCACAAAAGATTTCATATAAATGAATTTCTGCGTGCGTGTGTGTGTGCTCGGCTGCGACTGCGCACCTTTTGCCGCGTGTAGTGTTACCAATTGGTTGGGGCTTTTTAACAATTTATCGGTTCAAGATGATTTACACAATCGGAAAAGTAAGCAAATTATCGAAAACGAATTGAATTTTGGAGTTGGCTCTTGAGAAGAAGTTCCATTGACGGACTTAAGTATCCGCAAAAGGTAATTGGGTTAGGTGAAGAGGTCAAAAGATGTGTGCGTGTGTTTTTATGGATATGTAGTTATTGACAATAACCGGAAGCAGCGGTGAATGTTTCATGTGGTTTTTGGCATGTTAAGATCGGTTCAATTGACTGTTATGTGACTTGATTTGATGGACTTATTTAACTTAAAGCGTTGGGTTACAGCTGTGTTAATGGAGAATAGGCGCACTTTACTGAAAAATAGATCGGTGGACTATTGAGAATCGCAGACCAGCACTGCCAGCGCTGATACAAAGTTGGCTTTTAAGTCAACAACATCTAGTTGGTTTAACTGCCAAAATACCAATCCCTGCTCATGACCTTTGAGAAAATATTGACTTCACTTCTATGTGAAAGTCACCACTGAAAGTGATGGTGATGTTTTCATCGAAGAGCTTGACTCCGAGAGATACATGAAGACACTGAAGATGTTCCGGAAAACTATAAGGCGGACGAAATTGCTCAGCACTGCCCTCAGGATCTTTGCTTAAGGTGGGTGCCATTCTCTTGCATCTACCTTAGATGGTATGTATGAATTGAAAAGAAGTGCACAATCCAAATGTGTATAGGTATAGACAGATGGCTCAAAAATGGATATGGGCGTAGGTTCTGGCATTTCCTCCAAGCCGCTAGGAATAACACAGTCAATTTGCCTCCAAAACTATAGCAGTGTCTTCCAGACGGAGGTCCTGGGACTAACAATACCACCCATATGACATAAATTAATTCCAGGAAATGAAAGGGCTAGCAAAAGCTCGACAAGCATCGACTATAAAACTGACCTATCCATCAATTGCACCTTTAAGGTGGAAGCAGGGAAAAAAGCCACGAGAGAGGCACGAAAGACTTGTTCGGTTCAAAAACTCTGCGGTAACACATGACACTCCAACACGCGAGGTATAAGTTTATAGGGTTTATACCCGTTACAGCGGGTAAGGGGCAATTTTGAACGTACCTATGGATACCACAATGGGTAATGACCTAAATTTGACGAATCATCGTCTCGACAACCATTATTGGAAAGCTTTGTAGGTCGCGAAAGGAGGAAAGGAGGATCTGACTAAGAATTGTTTTTTGGGGGCCCAGACGGTGGCACGGAAAGTACGTCGTGTCCTTATACACTTCCTCGTCACCATCGACTCTGTAAAAATTTCTTTCCATATATACATACATAAGTGGAAAGGAGTTTTCTAAAAGTCTCTCGTTTGTTGCCTTGTAAAAAGAGGGCTAAAAGCTTCCTTGTGAAGGTGCGAGTTGCTAGAAAGGTAAACAGGATCAGTTTGTTCTGATGTAAGTACATAGATTTCTCGTTGGATGGTATTCCTTTGTGTCAAGTCACCCGGCAGAACGTTATCACTTCCCAAGTTTCATTTAGGGTCAGCAGTTCTTTTCATAATTGCTGTCAACACCTTCACAGGTCACTGTTATCAGTGGTAAGACCTCTATTCGGAAGATATTGATTCGAATAGATAGTGTGCCACAATGTGGACTGAAAGATTCCTAAATATGCAAACTGATTTGACTCATTTGACTGAAGCACTTACTTCTGCGATATTGTAGGTATTTCGATCGATGCGTTGTCTCACTGGTACAGAAAAATGCAATAGTGGATATGTTGATTCGAATGACGACATGACGACATCAATGCCACTGTTGAACGATCAATCAAGCTATGCATCAGTTCATCTCAGACTGCCTAGAGGTCAAATCTAGGCTATATTCGAAGTATCTTAAGGCCATCTAAAAGCTGTTTTCAAAACTAATAAGTACTTAATCCCACATGTGCTAGGATAACTCATTGATAACTTCCTAGATTGGAACCAAATCTAGTGAATCCTTACAACACGGCAACTCGAATTCCATAAAAACCACAATTTTAACCAGTAGCTCCTGTAAATAGTACCAAAATGAATTGCATCCGCAATATAACTCGTCTAGAAAATATTTATACTTTTATGATCAAGAATGCTCTTTTGTTCCATTTAGTTGCCTTACAATTCTCTTCCCGACGCGACGCACGACATCACTCCAAGTGACGTTCACGTAGGTACAATTCTATACTGCGGTTGCGCAAAAGCAACTAACTTGATGAGGATCGCGACAAAGACCTCAAAATCTAAATCCAATCTTCAATCTCCTCACTGGAATGGAACTTCTGCTATGTATGGTGCTCTTCATAAATTCGTGTTTCTCTCTCGTGTGTAAAAGTCTCGTGTTGGGATCCTTTATAGCTATCGTAAAGGAACCCCTTGACTTCTCGACTTTGTCTGCGAACAGATGCATCATCTTCTCCAGTTTGTTGTCTGCTTCTGTTTTGGGTTTGGTTCTTCTGTGTTTCTTTTTTTTTTTTTTTTGTTATCAAGAAATATGACAGACAGATGAGTGTCTTTGAATTGTTTGTGTGGTTTCTGTGCCCAAAACAGAAATAAAAGCAAAGCAACACAGACACTTGTCCCGTCTTCTAAGATGCAAATTACTGATAGGAATGGACCCATAGAATGAATGCGCGCGGTTGTGCTTAGTGTGTGCGCACCTTTAATGACCGAGTAACACAGGTAGTTTCGAATGGATCTCTTTCTCTCTCAAAAAAAAAAAACCAAGGTGAGTCCAATGAAGTAAAGATTCAAGAAGAAGATCTTCATCTTCAACTCTCTGGTGGATTTCCATGGAATTCTATATAATCAAATTAAAGGAGGGGAACCGAAAGCGGAATGGAATCAAATCTCAAGAGATTTTTGTTTTTTTCATTCCTTCGGCCATTGGACAATAGATATGCAAATTGTTTGGCTTTGATATTTTGATCAAGATACGGATACTGTTCCTATATTTGAATTTCCCTTCCATTCAAAAAAAAAAAAAAAAAAACAAGACGCACACACAGAACCAGAGTTGAAGCACTTCTTCATTGGAATAGTGTGGTTCCGTGATTGTTTTCGGGAGATAGTAGCTTAATAGCCGTTAAAAGGAATTTTAAACGGGGAGTCGATTAGGAATTCAATTGAGAATCAGCGCGATTTGTGGAGGTTGGGATTTGGTATTTTTTTTTTCTGGGGAGTTGGCAATACTTAAGAAAAAAGAACAATGCAGTTGGAAATCAGAGACGTTAGACTTGAAAATGGTTAACAAATTAATTATAAATGTCACATGGTTGCGGTAAAGAAAGACAGGGAGGGAGTTTGGACCGGGGAGAAATTTATACGCTGCACAGAGTGTTTATTGTTTTATTGGACAAAAGAATGAGAATCCGATTTCAGAAACTTGTGTGGGAGTTATTGTCGCAAGGTTGTTAATCTTTGTTTTTTAATGACATTCTCCTTTAGGAGCATTTGTCTAAGCTAAAGATCAATAAAATGACATACTTTCTCCAGTTTTTTTCTTCCGTTGATGCAGTTTATTTAAATATGTCAAATACTGTATTTGTCTATCAGATGAGGCACTTGAGTAATCAATATAAGTCACTGAATAGAGAGGACTGGCTTGCGACATGATACAGTTTTCCAACGGTACTGCAATCGATTTACTTCTTCCAAATAGTAAAGGATTTCCAGTAAGGATTTCCGAACATTGACAGGTGATTGCGAACATATTGTTGAAAATACATCTGTCAAATTGACTGCTATTTATCTAGAGTGTCTCAACATGAACCATTCAAGAATATGTGCAAATGATTTGATTCGCATATTTTACGGTCAGCATGTTCGTACCTTGAAAATCACTAGATCTGCCGAAAATATAGCCGCTATCCTTGAGAGTGTGCAGGAGAATCGACAACAACAACTGGGCGAATTTTATGTCATGACTTTGGCCTACTCCCGTACAAGATTCAACAGACCCAGGAGCTGAAAGTTAATGACCATAGACAACGCCCTTTGTTCGTTGACTAGGCTCTCGAGCAATTTCCCTTCCGGCAATGAGCATTTTGCACTTGCGATTTCCTCACATGGTTCCCTCACGCGGATGCGATGTAAATTAGCTACCGAGATCTTGCGATTTGACCCCGTTAGACTTCTTCTTAAGGCCTACGTTTGTGATCCAAAATAAGGAAGAGCATCAACAAATGCGCGGCCAGCTTTCATATGTCCAATTCTTCAGTAAATAGATGTAAAAAGTGTTCTATGGTTTGCTCATAGCCTCAGCCATCTCTCTCTCCCTGATTTAGCGTTCACCTAGTACCACTGGTGATATCGCTGGTGGTTGCCGTTTGCAGTCGCATTAAACGTCGAATCGTTAGTTGGTACGACAAAATTTAAATTCAGCTGCCCATTGCTCCACGTTAACAAATGATCAATTAGGTTTCAATTTTGGTTATTGCCTTCCATATACAAGAGCACTGATTTCGACGGGCCCAAATCACTGGAAAACAACAACTGAGTTTCTTATATGCCTAAAATATTTTGGCTATTAACGCCATTTTCAGTTGAGTTTTAAAACATTTCAAACTTAAGTCATATAGCAACAGGATCCAACAGACAAACAAACTCGTAGATCTGCGAGGATTAACTGAGGACTTGGCGTTTGAGCAGTGGCTAAAGTTGAGCTTACAAACACAGTGGATTCATTTGATTCATCTAGTTGTACTTTCTTCAAAATAAAGTAAAAATAAAAAAAAGATGCTTCAAACATTTATGCAACGAAGCAGGTTTTGATCCCTGGGGAGTGGCGTATAGGATAGTGACAAAGAAACTGAAGAGTAAGTCCCCACAAATATCCTGCCCGACAATGCTGAAGACAATAGTTGAACATTTATTCCCCCATAGACCAACTGCGGAACCCATCCGCATCCGTTGTAGGCAACAACACAACGAATAAGCTATACGAAGAATGCAGGAAAATAGGTGACAATAAGGCGCCTGGACCCGATGGCATTCCAAATATTGCTGTCAAGGCAGCCGTCCATAAGAGACTGGACCTGTTTATATCATCGATGCAAAGGTGCCTAGAGGAGCAGATCTTCCCTGAACCATGGAAACTTCAGCATCTGGTGTTATGAGGAATATGCAAGTTTTTGGGTCTGGAACTGCACAATCCGGTCTAAAGAGGCACTAAAATACCTAGGAGTCGTGCTCGACAACAGGCTAAAATTTGATATACGGTGTCGTACATGTCGTGTATTCTAGCAAAAAGACGTCATAGATGCAGGCAGCGCTTTCTCGGATGCTTTCATCGGAAGGAGAATCCTGCTATCCAAAATGGTGAGCTCCATCCTTCTGTATGCTGCCCCAGTCTCTCAACAAAGGAAATAAGGAGGAAACTTTTTGCTTACAGACTCTTCGCAATCAGAAAAATTTGCTCTGAACAATTTCGGACGAAGCAGCCGGTGTAATAGCTGAGATGGTACCTATTAACATCCTCGCCGATGAAATGCAAAGGGTTAACGAGGCTTATCGCGAATAAACAAGATACTAGGCTAACGAGGAGCGTAAAGCAAGAAGAAGGGGCGAGATCTGCAGCACTTTGGCAAGTCAGGTGGCACAACACCCACAAGCTGATTCTCAACATTGAAACTTGGACAAAAAGAACACAAGGGGACTGTAACTATCACCTTATGCTGTTCCTGTGGGCATGGTGGTTATAGAAAATACCTCCACAGATTTGAGCACGATGGCTCGTCATTTTGCCCAGAATGCCCAGAAGCAGAGGAAGATGCGGAGCAAGTTATGTTCCAGTGCAGATGCTTTACAACTAGAATAGGGAATCTATGGAGCTCGGAGCGTAGACCTCATGATGAGGTCACCGGCCGTGCAGATTTAACTGCGTTGAATTCAAGCATTGAGAAGGGCCGAGGAGGCAAATAGAGACAGTAGAGCATAAAATGCATACCAGCCCCGTAAAGTAATATTTAAAGGCAGTTCCGCGGGGAGAGTGGTTTGAAGTGTTTAGGGTGTGCTTAGTACGTAGGCGTATTCCTGGCATCGATTACCCAAGTATTAAGCTCGATGATACCCTATTTCCCCAATATGCATAGAAGCTGTCTACAATGATCTCCAAAGCACATTTTCTAAGGTTTCATTTAAGTGTTTTTTAAGGTCAAGGTAGTCCTGTATTGGAAGAAGTTTCGTGGGTTCCAGGACTGATTTAAGTGGAAGTCCGATGCCTTCTCCTTTTCCTTAACGTACTATCTTTTGTCTATGGGATAGAGGAATAGAGTCAAATATTTTTTGGCTCAACACTTCTTCACTTCAAATATGATGTATTCATTATAATCAGCATTGCCAGATGCACAAAATATTTCTTGTAGGGAACAGTGAAAAAACCCTTTAATACCCCCAATCTCATGAAAAATAACCCCAGATTTCCCGCTAGATATTTTCGCCCCAGATTTCCCCCTAACTCTGGTAGGAAAACCCCCAATCTGGCAACGCTGATTATAATCATCATCATATGAACAATAAGCACCAGATCTTTCATAATGCTCTTGGAGTAAGTGAACTCGCTAGATTTTAGTTGATACCGACTCCTAAACCAATCCCAACTCATCAGCTGTAATTTCGAAGTTTTGATCCAATCATCCAAATGTTCTGACCATATATCTACATATGCAGGTTTAAAAAAAAATCCACGCAGTAGTTCAACGTCGAGCACACGACCCATTTAACCTCAAACGCATAACACCTCAAACATATGTTGGCCTCTCTGCTGTAATTGCTGACATTGTCATTAGCGTCAACGATACTGATTGTCAATCCAGCGTTCTATTGCTGACATTTACGATCACTTTGTTTATACACAAATACACATGACCAAGTAAAGGAGTGTCAAGGCGTGTTCAAAGCACATATTCAGCCAATTTATTCGAATGCAGAACACTCTGACCTCCTCGGGACAACGACGACGCGACATAGGTATAGCTATTTCTATCCTCTATCTCCACCCAAAAGACATCAAACAATTGCAAAACTAAGCAACAAACGCACCTTTTCTTGGTCAATTGTTGAGCACTCTAGCGAGAAGCAAACGCGCTCGTTCCATTCATTGTAACAAATGATGACTTTTTGTCCATTTCATGTCAGACAAAATGTCATCTTTACACGGGTTCCATTTAATTTGATTGTGTGTGCCCGAGTAAATGCGCATCATCCTCTTGATCCTCGTCGTCCTCAGCCAACGAGCCATCAATGCTCCTCGCGATGGAGTGTAATGTTTTACTTTATCACTCTGTGGCAAGGTGGGGCTCGCGTCACCTCTCTCTCTCTCGCTCTCTCTTGGTCGTCGCAAAGCGTCTTAATGCTAACTAATAGTTTGACATGGATTTTTTTAAAGATACAAATTAATTATTTTTCACGTTTAAATCCTCTTACACGGTGGAGAACGTTAAAATGGAACGCTTCACCAAGACTGATGGGGATGAGTGCGATGAAGGCTAAATGGCCATTGTCTGTTGTGGAAGGAGGATTTTTGGTTTTTTCTCTCGTTTTGTAGATGAAGGCTTTGAAGTTTGGAGTCTTTGTGTGTTCATTCTTTGGTGGATTCGTTCCGTGGGGTTAATGCGAGTTTCCGCCATTCAAAGGTTTTCCACACGCCACTGTGGGAAATAAATCACCTACCAGACTGTGGAGTGCAGTTTAAGATAAATCAACGTTGGTGCGCTGCCATCAAAACTGCTGCATGACACGTAGAAGACGCGTGCGCGGCTTGCTTGGCTTAGCGGTTTCGGTTGTTAGTGAGTGTTGAATGAAAGTGGAGGATTGACTTGAATTAGTCGATAAAAAGTTTTTCGCTACTATAAGTAGATTGTTTATGCAAATTCGATTTTGCCTTTGTGATTAGGGTTTTTTAAGGCACCCTACGTCTTATTGAGGAACGTAGCTTTATGTTCTGTATGCAGATATCAAGTTGATTTTTGGTAAAAGCTTCAGTGTTCAAACTTGTGCACTGCAAACAGCAAATTCCACAGTTACCTCCCGTCAATGCTGCACGAAGTACAACACTGATGACAACCAAAAATAATAGTGGTTGCAATATGTACCCCTGATGTACTCCATATTTGACTTTAAAATTTACCATTGACATGACACTTAGTACCGGCGTATGCAGCATTTATAAAAAAAAGGGTGATTCATTTAGAGACACTTTTTTGTCTGTGGATTTTTTCTTACAGATGATGCAACAATTATGTTAAGTTGCAATAAATTTTTTGTTTATTATTGGTTGGCATTTTATTATGGAAAGAATTAAAGTGGCACAGTGTCTACAAAGTATCCAGTTGTATTACGAAATGAGCACTTTACAAGGAAAAATGGTTTCATAGAAATGGCGTGCGTTGAGGATTAGGTTGGGTTAGGTAGATGGGTGCCTTGTGACCAGAAGGTCACTGCTCACTTCGGCCCACAATTCGGGTCCATTGTGCCCAATCATTTAACCCTGGTAACGCTGTAATAGGGTCCGCTGTTAGAACCACCCAGATAGTAATATAAATCTCAGGAGGTCCACCAGCTCAACATTGCCTAAGTCATCCAGCTCCGAGAAGAAATGACTGCCAAGAGTTCTCTTTCTTTTAACAGATAGGGTAGGACAGTCACACAGCAGGTGACGAATAGATTCGACTTCGAAGTCTCTGCAGCTTCTACAATAGTCATTATGCAGCACACCGAGTCTCTCTGCGTGAAGACCAATGACACAATGGCCGGTAATTACGCCAGAAACGACCCGTGCGTTATGACGACTAAGTTTAACCAGACAGATCTCTTCTTGCTAAAGACCGGCCATAAAGCTCTAGCCGTTACGCATGTAACCAGATGAATCCAGCGTCTGTTTGCACGATCGATGGCTTCATCTTCTACTTTTTTCTTAATAGAGCTGATTGGGGCTACTACAAAGGGAAGGGCCCGCGATATGTGCAGCGTTGACCCTTTCCTAGCAAGCTCATACGCCTTCTCGTTTCCTTCGATATCTCGTTTAAAAGTGATTCACAGGTTCTCACCAGCCTCGACCGAGTTATAGCAGAGTCCAGAACCTTAGTGGCTGCCTGGCTGTCTATATAGACAGTTATCGTTTGTCCGACATTATTACTCTCACGTATAATTTCAGCAGCCTGCGTAATGGCAGTGACTTCGGCTTGAAAGACGCTGCAGTCGTCGTTTATTCTAAAGGAGCAGTTTACTCTTAGCCCTTCACAATAAAATCCGGCTCCTGTACCACTGTCCATCTTAGAACCGTCGGTATAGAATGCCAACTCCTTTTTCTTTTTAGTCCTCCAGTTCTTCCAGTAACTTATGTCAGGAATCCTTGCATTGAATCTCCTTTCGAATGTTAACATCGGGTTCATGTGATCTGTTTCCGTCAATCCATTTAGATCAATCCATTTAGGCCGTTAGAGTTTGATGACCACAATCGATCTTCCCTCAATCTTATAGCAGTTTTGGCTGCCAGACTACTACAATAAATGTCAAGCAGAATGAAACTAAGCATGGTTTCCATTGCCGCCGTCGCGTCTGTGTTGTTCTCAATGATCCCATGATTCCGATGCATGCCGCCCTCTAGATTTTGGTGAGGTTTGAAAGCTGATATTGCTTCTCAAGTACCATCCACCATACTTGTGAACCGTATGTCAGAATGGGTCTTACAACCGCCGTGTATATCCAGTATACCACAGCTGGTCTGAAGCGCCATGTGCTGCTGAATGCCTTTTTGGAAGACTAGAGAGCTACGCTTGCTTTTTTGATGTGTTCAGCAATGTTATCCTTCCAGCTTAGTTTGGAATCTAAGATCACACCCAGGTGTCTGGCTGAACTCGAGATATTTAGGAGTCTGAAGGTGGGGATTGATCTCTTCTTAGTGAATAGAACAATCTCCGTCTTTGAGGGGTTCACTCCCAATCCTCTGCTTCCGACCCAGTTATGCACTAGCAATAGTGCGAAATTGAGTCTTTCACTAAGAACTGGAAGAAACTTCCCCGAGACCAGGATAACCACAACGTCGGCATAGGCCGTCACGTTAAAGCTGTTTTCCTTCAATATTACTAGGATCTCATTCACTACCAAGAGCCATATCAGCGGAGAAAGAACTCCGCCTTGGGGTGTTCCTCTGCAGACTCTTCTCTGGATGGTTGTATTTCCTCCTGTCGAGAAGATTATCCTAGACTAGAGCATTTGTGCAATTCAATTGCAAAGTTGAGGATTACTTAGTCATAAGTGGGTGCAAGAGGTTATATCCTGGTAGTGAATCAATCCAGACTAGAATACGTCGCGTTACCATTATCCAGTGCTTTACCCCAATCGATGCCGCGTTTGAGGATGTAAAGGAGATCCTTACAGTCAGTCTTCAGCAATAACACCAAGTCAGTTCGATTGCTAACAACAGGCAAGTAGCATCTAACCAAATTCATAGCTTTGTTAAGTATAGGTTTGTCAACAGAAACCGGAGTAATGCGATAGACTCTTGCATTCCAATTGAAGCGTGCGTCTATGCTGACGATGTATGCTAACTTTCTCCCAGAATTATAGATCTCCATCAAATGATAGCAGGTGTGCAGGAGATGGCAGGCATCTTCAGCTTAAAATTAATACGTTATTAGCCTCATCAACTCATATATGTATGCATTTCTGGACAAGAGAGAGTAGACACTTTCCTGTATCTTGGGAGTATTGTCTCGACTGATAATGGAACCGAACTGGATATAGCCAGTAGAATTTCTAAAGGAAAAGTATGAAGAAGCAATGTAATCTGCATGGGCCTAATGGGATTATGCTCAGTTTCCTCAATTTCCGTGGGCTCCCAGAAAATGTAAATGAAATGGGGCATTTAGTGCAGAAATTGGACAGCTGATGCATAGAAAAATTAAATAAAAAATCCCACTTGTCCCTTAAATCTGTCTGACTGCGGATACCCCTGACTGAAGGTTGCAATTCCAAATTCTCAATTTTTCCACCAAGCTGTTAATATCCACAACTGTAGAGCGTTTCAAGAGCTTTCACCAGTCAGCCAAATAAAAAGTCGCACCTAGTAACTCAAGCCACAATTGCCGCTTCTTCTTCTGTGGTTTATTAGCTCATTCGTACTACCAGCACAGCTGCTTCAATAACAATGGCACGTTCCATTTTCTCACTGAAAGTGTGCAGCACACAAATAAACCAAACTTACCACAAGACGAGTTAAAATTTTCAAAAAAAAAATCACACACAGCACAGTATTCATCCTTTCTGTCTGTCGGCGACCAGTTTATGTCCTTGAAGTTCGTTGTCATCATTAAACGTAAGGTACGTTCCTCTTCAAGTATTATCGACCGCACAAAGCCAATTGCCGTGAACCATCTAATAATATGGTTAAACATGTTTATGCGTTCTGTTAATTAATTGTCAGCGGTCTGACCGGACCGAAAGATGATTTACCGACCTAACGTCCGAACTTGGAATTTTTATTAGCTCCGCGCCGGCCGGTTGGACCGTACAGCATGGCCTTTTATAATCTAAACTAACGTTGCATCATATCATTTCGACTATCAAAAGAAAGATTGTGATCACTGATTAGTGATTACTGATCCACCTGATCCACATCGAACACTACAGATCAAACCATGAAGATATTTCGCTCCACATGACAGATACAAATTGTCATATGCAGATGACTTTAGATTCAAAAAAAAAATATAGAAATTTGTTTGGCCATTAGTTTGACCACCTACAAGCACGTTAGCACATGCTTAGGACAGTTCTTCTGTAACTTCTTCCGTCCTTCTCCTCCTTCGCAATAGATATTCTAATTCGGGACATTGACTTAATATGTTGGACATCATGCTGTTGGCCAGATCGTCTCTGGCAAACATCTTTGTCGTCACATAAAGCCACAAACCAGACCCTAAAGAAAGTACGTATAGATACACTGCATCCAGACGTTGGTTGGTTCCTTGTGACGGATGTGCGCACACGCTGTGCGCCTAGGTTAAGCGTGGCCAAGTGTGTGTGTGTGCCTGGGCTAGCGGATTGTGGCGAGCCTCTTCGTTTGGACAGGTTGATAATAAGTTATTAATAAGTTGTTTCTAGTGGGTTCTGAGAGTTCAATGAAAGATCAAACTGCGTTGCTAATAGATACATTTCCACAAGATTTTTTTATTTTTCGTTTTTTTCTGTCCACTGCAAGTGAGTACATATGAGATCAGAGGACCTGAGGTTCAACAGACATGTCTTACCGCTAATGGGTTTTACGTCCCCTGGATGGGTGCAGACACAACGTGAGGTCTATGGGTTGCTTTTATGCTTTGCGGGGAGCGTCTTCAAGAGATTGAAATGGGTTTTGGGCAATTGCGCATATGATGCAAGAGCGAATGTGCAAAGTGGGTAATTGAGTGCGAATAGAAGGATTTGTTGTGAAAGGACTTTATAGCGATGTGAAAAGATTATAGCCAATAAAGGGGCAAATGAACATCTGGAATGGATTGAAGAGTTCAATAAAGCAAGAGGTTTCTCCCGCGAAAACTAGCTGTCGAAATTTTAATGAGCTTGCCAGCTCAGTGCCGGGGATCTCCATGTGGCCAGGCACCCAACAGAGGGTCACATGACACCTTTTTAGGAGCTTGATAGCTGGTTGACTGTCAACATAGAAACTGATTGTTTGTCCTCAATAATCAGATCTGTAGTTCTTTTAATTGCAACAACTTCAGCCTTAAAAACACTACAATTATCCCTAAGCTTGCAGAATCGAATTGTATTCGCCGCAAGCACCAGCACTAGTACCTTCATCTATCTTACATTCGTCGGGATGGCAATCTATCCCCATGTACATCCCATTCGTCTCTACTGGGAACCCTAATAGAGAATTTGAACTCACAGTTTAAAAGTGGTATGACATAGTCCGGAACCTCCATCGTATCAGGAATGAGGTATGACCATAGGGCTTTGCTTTCCATGGACCAGTTGCTCAGTGCAGTCCTAGCCGCCAAGCTGCTGCAATGAATATCAAGTGGGAGAAGGTCCAGAACTGCTTTTGGTGTCACCGCGAGACAACCTGCCGTTGAATCTTTGTTGTGTGATGTTTCTTCTCAAGCGCCTTCCACCAAACAGTTAAACCACAGGTTGTTAAGATAGGTATAATCCACCGAAGACTTGAATTCCCATATCTTCCCAAAGGCACGTATTTCCAACTCAGTTTGCGATATTTGTTTAAGGAATCCTTAATTTAGGTAAGGAAAGCATAAGGAGCTTTTTTACTGGCACTTGTGGATTGAGATATCATCTTAGTTAGTTAAATCCGTGCCAGGAAAATTACTGTTATTTAAGCCTAGAGGATGATGAAACATCCTTCCAGCAGTTGCTTAATGAGCAGCAAATAGAGAGAGTGATAGGGCAAGACGAGAACCCACCTCCAGTCAATGAAGAACCAACGCCTCCACCAGGAAATTGAAGAACAACAAAGCCACTGGCTCTGATGGGCTTCCAGCTGAACTCTTTAAATACGGAGGTGATGTCTTGGTAGGGTGCATGCATCAAGTCATCAACCAAGTATGGGTGGAGGAACGCATGCCCGACGACTGGAGTATCAGCTCTATATGCCCCATCTTGAAAAAAGGCGATCCTATGTCTTGTAAGAACTACCGAGGCATATCCCTGTTAAATGTCGCATATAAAATCCTATCCAACGTATTGTGTGAACGTCTAAAACCTTTCTGCAGCACACTAATCGGCACGTACCAGTGTGGCTTCCGGCCCGGCAGATCGACAATAGACCAAATTTTCACACTTAGACAAATCCTGGAAAAGACCAACGAATTTCAAGTCGAAACCCACCATCGTCTTGAGCTCTACCAGGCGATGGCTCAATTCGGGATACCGGCAAAACTTATCCAGATGTGTCGCGTAACGCTGGAAAACAGGCGATGCTCTGTGCAATTTGGAAACAACCCTTCGGAGCTCTTCCAAACGTGCACCGGATTCAGGCAAGGAGATGCGCTTTCATGTGATTTCTTCAATATCGTGTTGAAGCAGATAGTGCGCAGGGCAGGAGTCAACACGGAAGGCAACATTTTTCACAAATCCGTCCAACTGCTGGGATACGCAGACGATATTGACATCATCGGAAGATCCCGGCAATCCGTCGTAGAGGCATTTACGGCCATTGATGAGCAGGCGAAACGAGTTGGTCTTGGAGTTAACGAGGACAAGACGAAGTATGTGTTATCAACAAACAAAAATTTATCTGTCCAAAACATTGGGCAGAACGTCACTGTTGATAGCTATAACTTCGAGGTAGTTACGGAGTTCACCTACCTCGGAAAAAATATTAATCCTACAAATGACACCTTTGTAGAGATCCGACGAAGAATAACCCTAGCAAACCGCTGCTACCTCGGTTTGGCGAAACAACTGGGTTCAAAACTCCTAACTCGACGGACCAAATTAATGCTCTACAGAACACTCATCTTACCAGTCCTGCTGTATGGAACCGAGTGCTGGATGATAAGTAAGAAAGCTGAGCAAATATTGGGCACCTTCGAGCGAAAAATACTTCGTCGGATATTAGGTCCCTTATGCGAGGTGGGCGAATGGAGGAGAAGATACAACCGCGAACTCTATGAGCTGTACCAGGATGTGGATATAATCCAAAAAGCCAAGATACGGACACTACATTGGCTCGGCCACATCGAGCGAATAGACAACAATGCTTCAGGCAAGAGGATCTTTAAATCCCAGCCCCCAGGTTCGAGGCGGCAAAGAATACCGAACCTCCGGTACAAAGACCAAGCTGTCGCGGATGCCAGAAAACTTGAACTGGAAGCAGAGTGCCCAGGACCGCAGAGGATGGAATGCCACGATTTCTCAGGCAGGGACTCTACAAGGGTCGGGAAATCTTTAAGTAAGTAAGTAATCATCAACCACAGCTACCACAGTAAATTCCAGTAGAAAGTAAGAACTTCAAGAAATATATACATAAGTACACACAATTTTTTTTTTTTTTTAACTTTGTTTAGATTTATTTGACAGTTGTTAATCTATCGTGTTTACTTGACACCTGTCAAGAAAGAGCAGCTTTGTGTTTAAAAGACGATAAAAAGATTTGATGTTCAGAAGAAAGCTCTAATGGAACCCCCCTTCTTTCATTCTCTGCACCAAATACCTTCCACTAATTCTACAACCTCATTCACTTTGATTTTATCCTTTCCGACTCATCGTCTCTTATTTTCGCGCTTTCCATTGCAATTCTCCCTCACATCAGGCTTCGAACTCGAATCAATTCGTTAGGGCCAGTCCACATTGGTCACACTCTCAGCGCTGGAGGTCAGCCAAAAGCCACCATGGGCATAAATTGCATCCAATGCATCATATCCATACCATGCCTGATATTTGTTTACCTACACACCATCTCTGGTGTCGCAATGACTCCAGGGTCAACCCTTTGAGGTGCAGCTAATAAAACGCACACCGAAAAACATTGAACATTTAATTATTCCCATCAGTTACAGTTTGTTTGTCTCTCCTTTTCGTAGTACCGCTTATTATAAGTCCACAAATGGGATAGTGCTTAACCTCAATCGATTCATATTTCATAGATAAAGTATCTAGCTAGAATGAAGAAAGAATTTATTATTCAAGAAGAGAGCACGAGCATCTAGTGATAGATATTCACTAATTGCAGTCCCCCTTGGAGTTCGAAGCTCCGAAATTCCCGATCGAAACTCATGATTTCGATAATATTAATTAAAAAGCGATTTCGAAATTAATTTCTAATGTCCCCAACAAACATGACCATTGGTTTCGTGCATTTAATTAATCCATTTCGGTTTGTGTGTGTGTGTGTGTATCTGGTTGTAGCCTCCTCCTGTGGCCGAGATGAAATAGTGTCGATAAGGAGGCGCTTTTTGGAATGTTTCTCTGCGGAAAGACACGACCCGAAAGGCTGCTGCAGCTCTCACCCCCGTCGTGAGGACACAGCGGTAATGACCAGCGATCAGGTGTAAATCAAATTAATCATCAGCCAGCAGCTGTGCGATGCAAGCCGATAGCCGCTGTATGCCATCCCATAACTCTGGCATAGATTAGGATCAACTTACGCTAGCGGTAAGCCGAGATCTTGAGCTTTTTTCTGCTCGATTACGAATACGGCGCCGCGTTGCAAACGCTTGCGTCTGGGCCGACAAAATATTCTGAATAAAAATATTTTCCTTTCCTTTTATTGGGGAAAATTTTTATTAATTTTCTATAAAATTTTTAGAAAAGAGATTATAATTTTATAGAAAAAAAGTGCACGATTAGAATCTTTGGGTTAAGCCGGATGAGCTATGAGCGTCTGGATTGCGTCGAAGGTTGGCGTCAGGTTGAAATCAGGTTGAATGAACAGTAGGAGAGATTGGTATTTGTGTCCCCTCGGTCCTCACTCCCGCGCTATGGGATTGATTTGCATTTGAGTGGCTTTTAATTTGTTAAATAAATGAGAGATTGAATTTTTGAATAATTTTGGTTTTGGGATTTTTGAATGAAAGATTCTTAAAGTATTGATTGCGGGAAGAGGCACATTCCAGAAGCAGGGATAGGTTGATGATATCTTCTGTCGTCGTAAGACAGGTGAAAGGGATTGCAACAGGTGAATATGATGTAGTGGACAAGTTTTTTGTCGTTTTTCTTTGAATTTGGTGAAATTTGAGGGAAACTATTAGCTGCTACGTTGGTGGTCCAAACAAAGAGGTGACGATAAGCTATTTGATGTAAGTAGGTCGGGGAGTTATATGAGAAGAAGCCACTTGAAAGCGTTCTTCTAATCGAAGACTAATGATTCAAATTAAAAAAGGGGCCATTGTTGGGTTTTTGAAGAAGGCAATGGGATATAGGGGACTAATATTGTAGCAAACACTTATTGCAACTTTTGGTTTGTTCGGAAAAAAAAGGTGTCTATACCCTCAAAATTTAAGGTTCCTGTGGTAGAATCCATGTTCCTGTTCTTTGAAAATGATTAGTAGGTCCAATATTTATAAAAGTCGATTCATTAAGAGGTTCTTTTTCAAAAGTATAAAAAGTGCAATTCAAAATATATTTTATCGGCTTATCTTTATTGTCAAACAAAAGAACCATTCTTGACATTAATTTTTTAAGGATTATTTATTTCAAATATTAACCGTAACGGCGATTAAGATGGTGCAATTGAGTTCAATATTCGAGTGTCATTTGACGAATGACGAGAGTAATCCTGGCTTCCAATTCCTCAATCGTAAACGCCTTATTTCAGTAGACTTTGAATTTTACATAGCCCCAAAGACAAAAAGTCAAGAGGTGTACTTTAATTAAATCCTGTATCCCCTTGTGGGTCCTAGGGCCTCTACAAAGCCTATGCGCCTTCGTGTGAGGTTTCTGGAAATATGCCTCAGATCAGCCCAACTCTATTCCAGTTGCGGTGCTTGCTTCTCCACTGTTCTGCGCCACGTACTCCTAGGACCGAAAATATACCGGTCTAAAGCGTGAAACTAACTGTTTAATGAATTATTCTCGGAACAGGCTCATAATTTCATGGCAATGTGGCAAATAGAGCCGTCTTGTTGGTACCAAATGTCCTTGCGTTATAATGGTGCCATTGACAGTAATGTTTTGGACCAGGACGAGCTCGGCCTCGGAATATTTGGTCGCATATTGTCAAATAATGAAAATTGGGTCTCAAAATTTTCAATGGTAGCGTAAATTGTGCGTCGAAACAGGAGATTACGCGACCAGGAAGCGCTTCCTTCACAATATCCATTGTGGCTCTTGCTGTGTGTGTGGTTGCCATATTTTCAAGAAGTCGTTGATCATCGGCCTGTAGAGTTCGCCAGTAACCAGTGATCGTATTGCCGATGGAGTCCTCAAAAAACTACGACTTAATCGTTCCTCTGGAGTGAACGCCGCACTACACAGTGGTTTTCAGTGGATTTAATGGAGGTAATGCATTACATGCGGATTTTCAGTGCCCCAGAAACAAAGATTATGATTATTGACGTAACGGCTTAGGTAATCGCCTGAATGTTTGCCTAGTTTATTGGTCAAATAAACGACACAAATATTCCACGCTCTTGCGAGGTATAGGGTTGTTTGTATACTGCAGCTGTCTAGTTCACAAATGTCAAATATGATAGACGTACGACGCCATTTGCAAAAATTATAACATATTCCGATTTATTATTGATTTATTTTGGTGCCACCTTGTACCTAATTTATGCGGTCTACGAGAGAGACTGATTGTAACGTACCGTGACGTAATCAAAGTTTCTTAATGTAGAAAGCTATTTACTTTCTCTTGAATCTCTGTCAATTTTGAGTTGAGGGCGTCTTCTTAGGCCTTTTGCTTTGGCTGAGTTTATGCTGAGCATTAAAGTCTGGGGTTCATCAAATACAAATTTTTGAATTTCAACAAATATTGAACAACTCCCGGTTTATTCTGAGCGCAATTATTTTTATTACTATTAATTACCTTCAAATAAACTTATGGCCTCTGACCAAAACTTAGGGACATTAGTTCTTTCCTTGGACGATGTTTTTTTTTAAATGAAAGTGAATCTCAACCCAGGTTCAGACAAAATTCCATCATTTGTACTTAATCTCGCTGTTTGAGCCGCTTTGTTTAATTTTTAATTTATCATTATCTTCGGGCATTTTCTTGGATGAATGGAAGATTTCATATATAAGTCCTATTTTTAAGTCTGTGCTTAGGCATAAGATTGAAAATTATCGAGGAATCTCCAAAATATCAGCTATTCCGAAATTGTTTGAACAAATAGTTAAACAAAAACTAGATTTTTATTTAAAGGAACTGATATCTCCTTCCCAGCATGGTTTTATGAATGGTAAATCAACTACAACCAATTTAGCGTTGCCTACAAATTTTGTTTTAAATTCCTTGGAATCTGGTTTTCAGGTTGATATAATTTATACTGATTTTGTGAAAGCGTTTGATACTGTTTGTCGTGAAGTATTGGTACGAAAAGTTATAAACTTTGGCATCCACTCTTCGCTTCTTAAATGGACTTCTAAATATTTAATAAATAGGAAACAAATAGTCAAAATTCGTGGCGTTCAATCAAAATCCGTTAATGTCCCTTCAGAAGTTCCACAAGGCAGCCACTTTGGACCTTTGTTATTCAACATATTTGTTAATGATATTCCTTCCCTTGTTCGTTTTGCAAAATATTTAATGTATGCATATGATTTAAACGACTGCATTAACTTACAACATGACTATTAAAAAATGGTGTGTTGAACATTATTTACCACTCAATATTAGCAAATGCCAATTACTTTCTGTCTATCGTACACTAACACTTTCATTATACAATTATAATATTTCTGGTATTACGCTTAGTAGAAAGTCTAAAGTGAAAGATCTTGGAGTTATTTTTAACTCTAAAATGACATTTACTTTTCATGTTGACTATATTATAGCAAAGTCCAATTCAATGTTAGGTTTTCTTAAAAGAAACTGCAAGGATTTCTCAAACCCCTTTGCTATAAAATCTGTGTACATGTCTCTTGTTCGTCCCTTTTTGGAATACGCTTCGATTATATGGGAACCTACTTATGAAGTTCATAGTAACAGCATCGAGAAAGTGCAAAAAGCTTTTACAAGGTTTTTGATATGGCAACTCAAATGGAATCTTGATGAAATGCCGTCATATTTTACCAGATTTGCTCTTTTTGGTTTGGATATACTCCAAAAACGACGTATTGTTCATTGCGTAATGTTTGTATATGATGTTTTCCTGAAATTCTTGAGTTACTTAAAATTTACGCACCAGAAAGAACAATTCGATCTCGACCTTTGCTTTACATTCCTAGAAATATACATATGTATAAATGTATAAATATTATCATACTGTTGATTTATTTGTAGATAGAAATTATTTTAAGAAACAATTATTGGAAATTGTAACTATTAATTAAAGAAAATTGAATTCTGTAATCTCTTAGAGTTAAGCTCAGTAAATAATTAAATAAATAAATAAATTAAGTTGTCGTAAAAATACTGCTTACAAATCTAAAAGCCATAATGTTCATTGCAATTGTACTCCACATAAAAACGGTTTCAGTTTCGTTTCGAAGATGTTACAACTTATTAAGATGCAATTTCTAGACTTGTACTAATCGCCTTAGGCACCAAACGCTGGACGGGCGAAAAATCGCCACTTAATTTCATGACAAATGACCATCATTTTTACCATTTAACGTTTCAGCTTCTTTAAAGCTGACCTTCAACGGTTCCTGAATTAACACCTTCCTATGCATTCCACAAAAAAAAAAAAAAAAAATAAGAAATATAAAAAATCAAAATTCATAACCGAACTCTTGACCACATTAACTAAATCACTTTAACGATATCCGGATGCTGTCCTGTGGCTAAGACCAGTGTCTACCTTTCGCTTAACCGTCGTGAGGCTGTGTGTGCCTTTGAAACAAAAGTGAAAAATGATTATTAAACTTAAGAAGCATAAAATCAGCATCAGCTCTCGGTTTGAGAACCACTCGATCAGAACAAATTGGCTCGGATGCCTGGGCCGGGGTTACCACGGGGGTGCCTCACTGTTGTTGGTCACTGTTTTGCGGGATTTCATCGGAACCAGACAAAACAATCACAACAAACCACACCACCAGCTGCCAATTCTTTTGTGGAACATAATTATCAATGACAAATCATTAGGGCACCCCGTTCGGTGTTCACCTTAAGTTGTGATTTAATTAATTTTTTTTTTTTTCTGGTTGAGGAGAAGACCTCGATCAGATCGAAGAGAGATCATCGTGAGGTACACCTGCAAGTGATAGCCTGATTAAGTTTATTGAGTTTTTTTTTTTGTAGCTTCAATATTTTCGGTACTCCTATGGCGTTTCGAAGTGGTAATAATCTTCTTGATTTCCATAGGGCACGCGAGGTTATCATAATAACGCTGCGGATTATTATTATTTTATGCTGGAGCAATTTTATGTGAAACTTAGAGGTGTTTATGGGTGCAGATTGAATGATAGGGTTGCCATCGTGTAGAAAAACAATGAATATTAATGGCAGTGGACCCGCATAGTTACTACGAGGATTAGAACGATGCTGTGTTGGTAGTGGTACATATTCAATGCTAAAACCCAGTAGGTGGCTTCATGTCACAACTGACCTGAATTTACAGATAACCGAAGTGGAATTAATGCTTCAACCGTCTATTGGCATTAGGAGACTGATTAATTATCTCTTCTACTTCTCTTCAATATCTCTTTAATAATATCTCTGCTTAAGACAACGCTGCCTTCCATCCCGCTCTCCGGCCCGCTGCTTTCAGTTGTGAAGACCAAGTTTTCTAGCATCCGCGACAACTTGGTCTTTGTACTTGAGATCGGATGTAGCCAACCCAATGTAGTCGCCGTATCTTGGCTATTTAGACTACATTCATAGCCTCCTACAGCTTCCCTCGCTTATGGAACTTTTTAGCCGACGGAGTATAAATAGCTCGAAGGTGAGTAAGCTTCCATATAACAACACAGACTTAAAGTTTTATCTGGTTTTTAACAGTCTCTTGGTCTTTAGACTCCTCTTTCTCCACCATTTACACAGCGGTGCAAATTTGTATTGATAGCGTTATTGACGCTGTCTTTCTGCATCTCGACACCTGCTGTCCTTCAGTGGTGGTCTCTATATTTCTATGTGAAAGCAAGCGTATGCAATACTCTATCGATGTTGACAAATCTGTATGAAATAGATCGCTGATCACCAATGGAAATAGAATCGGTGACAGAATACAGCCCTGTCGTACGCCACTTTCGAGTTTGAATTCTATAGACAATCTTCTTCTGCCCAATCCTTGAAAACATTTTTGGTGGAACATAAGGTTGCCCATAAAGAAATTATGGCCTTAAGTTTCAATAAGTTTGAGTGATGAAACGTTGCATGAGGCTTTCCTAAATCGATGCCTTTTTCAAATATTTTTAGATTCAGTAATGTCATTTGAGGGATCATTGATAGAATCAAAGGTTCATTAGTTGGCTAGATATCCATAATATTCCATCAAGAGTAAAGGTTCATTGGAACAATACATTTACCAAAACTCGTTTGCGTTGGCAACCCTACACCTAATCGCACTTAAACTCGTTTTCATTATAAGAATAATTTTCTCCTCATTGTTGTTGTTAAGTTTCTTTTTATTGCTCTTTTACACAATTTCTCTTACTTTTTGGAATATATTTTTCTGCTTTATTCGTTTTCTTTGTTTTTATTTATTTATTTTTCGTATTCATTTTCCATGTAAGTTGTGTTGTCTTTTATTGCTTTATGGTTTGTTATTTAGGTTTTCTGACCGGATGGCAATGATCACCATATTGAATGGCGCCAGACCAACTAGCATACTAAACCAGCTGACCAGATGGATATTGCCCAAGACAAGACACCATCTCATCAGCAGCCCAAGCCAAGTTTATGATGTGCCAAATGCTATGCAAATTAAGTCGGACTTCGTTTTTTTTTTCATCTCCACCTTCTTTTTGTTCTTCTTCATCGGCTTTATTTTGTATCTTTTACACGTTTTTATGCTCGAGCACCTTTTGAGAGGTGCGATCCAAATGATCAGGTAATTTGAAGCTTATCTTTTTGTCGTGGCTTCGCGCGCGGATCCAGAATTATTAGCAGAATGTCAATAAATTATAATTCAAATGACAGATTAAAATCATATTAAAAACTACTTTTAGTTCGGTGGCGCAGCGCGAGAGGGAGATTTTTTATTATGGTTGATGGTAAGCGTGCTTTGCCGCGAGGAAATGCTGGCTCAATTAGAAGGCGTAAGAGCTCTAAGTTGATCCCGTCTTCATGCTTGCGGCGGCTTATGGTTTTTTTTTTTCCGGTGGAGATGGAGACTCTCACTCTTGTAAGAAAATGTGAAGAAATGGCTTAATAGCTGAGTGGAAATCCAATTTAATGGTCTCGAGGAGGGGGATTGCTATTATTTGGTTATTGAGTAAATCGACCGTGAAAAATCGCCCGGAACAGGTGGCGTGTCCAAAGTGATTTCGAAAATCAATGAAGGAGGAAAAAACAGTCTTAGTTGAATGTTTATTGATTTAAGAATAGCGCTGAGACAATTCAGTCGGCTGCGGACTCTTTGAGGTGCTCATCATAGATTGACCGATATAT
Organism: Chalcosyrphus nemorum; assembly: GCA_949716465.1. Classification (NCBI taxonomy): domain Eukaryota; kingdom Metazoa; phylum Arthropoda; class Insecta; order Diptera; family Syrphidae; genus Chalcosyrphus; species Chalcosyrphus nemorum. The sequence goes on from OX454333.1 coordinate 74,397,999, forward strand.
GGTTTGGTTGCTTTTTTCTTTGAAGATTTTTACATATTTTATTTGAAACAGTAGCTTTAAATCGCCTTTTAAGCTGTCGTTTATAGTAATTATGAGTTGTAACACCTGCTTTGTTTAAGTTTTCAATAAATTGAAGACGGTAAGGCGGTGGATTTTCCACGACGAATTAGTTCTAAAATGGGACGTTTGAATCGTATTTTTATTGGGATATTATGTCGGCGCGTTTTTAAAGGAGAAGTTATGTGCATTTTCTTTTAGGTTGGCATTAAATTATGAAGAGATATAAACTAATATTGTTCACAAGAAGAAACTAAATAAAAATAATATAAATAAAAAATGATGCAGTGCTACGATTCATTTGATTTGAAAAGTGCCTTGAAATGACATCTGCATTCACCTCCTTCATGGATATCAAATCATGTATAGCATTAAAATTTAGTACATTTAGTACATACATATGTACAAGGCCAAGGAATTTAATACAAATATCCAAAAGTGCAGGAAGGGGGAATTAAACTTTGAATGAAACTATGTATAACATTTTTTCTAGAAAAATCTAGTACAGCGTACATACAAACAGAGTGACGGACAGACAGACAGACAGAATCGGCAGACCCACCTTTTCGAGCTTCTCTATCATCGTTATGTCAGAATTCATTGTTATCTCGAGTTCGAATTTTTGCACGAATCCAATACTTGCCTTATATTATAGCTGCAAGTAAAAAGCATGGAGTTGGATGCTTAAATTCCAAAAGAAAATCGGTTTTATCTTTTCATCATAATATCGAATATCTACACAACTGTAATGAAGTGGACCAAAACTAAAATTTTGTTCGATCAGTGTCCCACATACATAGCTTTTCAATTCTCGCAAAAAAATTGCTGAAAATTACATATATACATAGGAAATTTGTCCCAAACGCCAAGAAATGGTTTATAGCACAAAACCAATTCTACAAACTGTTGATTTTGGTGGATATGGAACAAACTCGATGCTCGATATCTCGAGATTGGAAAGACATAGAGCAAATCGAGAGTTAGTAGAAAGAACATAAAAAATTGCCATAGAATCCGTTCCTAACTCAAAACCGACAAAAGTGGCGTATGGAACAAAACAATTCTCAGGCGACGATATGACAATTTTTACTCGCACATCGAAGTTCGGCTGTATTAATTTTCTGAAAACCATTTTGAAACAAACACAAAATTAATCATTGGAACTACTTACTTGACATAATGCTTCCAAATGTATACTCTTATATGGGCAACGTAAGTATGTGATAAACTTTAAGAGTCTGCAGGTAGAGTGCTAATTAATAAGTGCATTCTAACAACAATATTAATGATGTCTGATATTCAAAACGTTCAAACTCACTGCATATGGAGTTGACATGCAATATGACAGTGCTGCCACTTCTTGAGAAATTTCCCTTTTTGAGGGAATATTTGGTTTCGAAATGACGTAAAAGGGAAAAAGGGAAACTTTTTGTTGATGAGATCGGTTGACCCGTTTAAAAACCAGTGAAAAATGCTACAATCCGCCTGGAGCGAATCGTATGATACCCTATCCCTATCTTATTTGGTCGTGTTAGTGGGTGGTGGAAAATGTATTCACAAAATTTTCTATTTTGCCCTATAAACTAATATTTTTACTCGAAAATTAATTTTTGAAGTAAACGCCCCTTAAAAGTGGGCGTGGCCATATACAACGTTCAGACGATTTGTAGATTGAGTGGATATCTACATATTTGCTCAAGTAAGTTTTTTCGAGTTTCATATGAAAATAGTGAAAAAAAGTGATTTTTTTGAAAAGTGGGCGTGTCAGTGGGCGGATTTTAAAAATGTTTACACTTGTATTGCTTACTTTTCCAAAGACCTCGTATACAAAATTTCATCAACCTAGCTTAAAATTTAAGGCCCAAAAACTGGTGACACACAGACGGACGGACGGACGGACGGACAGACGGACGGACGGACAGACGGACGGACGGACAGACGGACGGACGGACATAGCTCAATCGACTCGGCTAGTGATGCTGATCATTTATATATATACTTTATTGGGTCTATCTGTAATATTTCTCTATGTTACAAACTATGTATCAAACTTAATATACCCTTAGGATAGGGTATAAAAATTGGGCAAGTGCGAGGAGGGCCTCGTGTAATAGTGTTCCGGACATTTTATATTATCATTAAATAGAAGGCAATTTATCCACATCCTGCATAGGTACACCTAACACTGGTTTTGATATGAACTATGTAATGTCTAATCATCCATTTAAATTTGCACTTTCGATATAAAACATGAATTGAATTCGTGCAAAAATTGGAACTCGAGATATTAAACAATTCTTAAATTACGTTGATAGAGAAGCTCGTTATAATGTGTCATGTAGTGTCATTTTCACAAACACAGAGTTTTCTCCAAAATGGGTTCAATGATTTTGATAAAATTTCATATTTTAGGTAGTTTAGGCGTACCAAGCATTTGAATAAAAATGCATGTAACGGTACTTTGCTTGTTAAATGGTTTAAGCAAAGCAAAACAAATACGTGACATTCGAAGCAATACAGCATTTAGAGTTTTAAAAATTTAAGAAAAAAATATTTTTGAAAAAAAACCCAAAACTAAAAAAAAAATGTAGTTTTTTAAACTTATTTAGTCTTCAATAGCAGCATAAAGCTAACATATACGATCCAAATCGAAATCGAATGAGGTAGCAGCAAGAGAAAAGAATATAGGGAAGTCCATGCGCATTTCTAAATTTGAGCAAATTGTAGTATCAAAATAACCCATTGTAAAAATTATTTGGATAACATAAAAACTGGGGGAGATACAGTGCGGTAACTAGATACCCCATTTTTTTAATTTTTCTCAAAAAATATATAGGATACAGGATTTTTCGTATTATTTTCACAATCTACATAAAATTCTACGTATCTCCAATTTTTTTTCATATTTTTACCACTTATGGTCTGGCCGCTAGGGGGGGGGGGACAACATTTTTTAAATGTTTGGATTCAACAAATTTTGTCAAAAAAAAAAAATTCTTACATATATTGAGCCCTTGATAAATTCTCTTTAATTTGATATGCCACATGATGGGGAACAAAATATTTTTTTTTTGCCCTTCATACAAGGTGCTCAAAAAAGTGCTCCCAAAATTAAATTCATTGCCACCATCTTGTGCGGGCTTCCACATAATGTATACATAGCGAAAGTTTTAGCTCTTTATGTCTAACGGTTCAAAAGTTACAGGGCTGTGACAAACTGACGGACAGACGGACAGACGGACAGACAGATACCGTATCAAACCCATAAGTGTTCCGTCTTTCCTTTTAAGGTCCGGAACACTAAAAACGGCTTTTAAGCTTATTTGCCTTAAGTGCCGTTATAACAAATTTTGGCCAAAGTGTTCAAAGTCATTTTCTAGTTTGAAGAAAATCGATAAAGCGGTTTTCCAGCAAATCATTTTTTTTTTACCAATTTGGCCATAAGTAAAGTATCATTACTAACGCTTTTGGTTAAAAATGTGATACGCCATCTTATAGCACATTGCCAAACTAGCCGAAATGTACGTTTTCCACCAATTTTTTGGCCTTAAGTGAAGTACCGTTAATATTAGGGCTAGAACAAAAATTTCAATTTTCCCTCAGATATTACTCCACAGACCCTAGATATGAAGTTTGATCAAAATCCGTTTACCCGTTTAGGTTGTAGCCTTGCTGACAGACAGACAGATAGAATTTTTAGACCCATTTTTTTTTTGACTTTTCTATAAAGGTAATATCAGAATATATCAAAATCTTGAGATTGAAAATTTTTACCAATCCAAAACTTGCCTTATACAACGTATCGATGCAAGTACATAAATAGGGAATTTGCATTCTTCGTAAACAAAACTTTAATTTTGGGTCAACTTCAGAAAAAACATGTTTAAAGTAAAATAATACAGAGTGTTTTATTTTGTGAAACGAGCACACTTATTTTATGTACCGGAATCTGTCCATCGAGAACCCGAACTTCAAATAATTGTTAATAGCAAGACTAACAAATTTAAATTTATTGCCGTGCAATACTAACATCCGCGAGTTAGTAAACGTCGAGTACTCGCTGGCTCTCCATACATCCTTGCATAGGGTAGACAGGATGTTAAAAAATTGTGAAGTACTTTGGGGCTAAAAACGGGAAAAAACAAGTCTTCCTTCTACTTCTCTAAATATTTGCTTAAAGTCTTATATTACATAGTATCAGAGCTGTTGTATTGTTTCTTAAAATTGAAGTTATCCGTTTCACTCATATAGAACTGCATGCAACTAATAGTCACGCCGCAAACAATACTTACAATATACGCAAAGCAAAACTGTTTGTCAAAATTGATATTATGATACATCTGGGAGTTTAAATCCAGCACAAAATGTCTAATCACCAACTGATCGATCTGAAAAACTGTGCCAGTAAATGGATGCCTAAAATAAACCTAAGCCACTCACCTCCCGGTCAATCAATGGTATATCCTTAAAAATTCCTTGATAATGCAAAAGCATTATATTGTGCTCGAATGATGCCTCTGAATCAATCAACATACTGGATAGTCGAGCAATCAAATACATCTCAGCTGCTCCAGATCCCAAAAGTGGCAATAAAGCGTTCAATGTCCGAAAAGTTCGTTCTGTAGATTGGTTTAACTCCTTGTAGATATCTATTATGCCCAGTACAACACTATACAAGCGTAGAATATCCGCAAATAGATTCAAATAAGTCGACAAGAAATGTACCGAAAAGAATGCATTTAACTTGCGTTTTATCTGATGGATACGAAATGATATTTCAAATAATTTCTGAACAATTATTGTAAATTTCGAATCATAGGAAACATTTTCAAGAATCTCATTCATCTTAAGAAAGAAACATATCAAAGCCAGTTGAGAATATATATGAGCAAATGACGTCAATGTCAATAGATACTCACAACATAGAGGAATATAATTCAAAACGAAAATGGTCTCAGTTATGTCAGTGTAGACTTTATGAATACATAGAGCAATTTTGATTAGCAAAGGTATTACAAATGTGGACTGGTAAAATAGCCCTGAATTGGATACCTCGTCGAGTTGGTAAAAAATCTCCAACATGTCATTGATGACAGGACAAAATGTGTCATCCAAAATTAGGTAGTTTGAAGCAATCAGAAATACGCTTATGACTACCCATGCGAGATGCACATTTAAGATGATGAATTCTTGTGCCTTGTAGCCCTGCCGAACTTCCGTGTAATAGCTGAGCATAACTCCAATAATAAATATCATTCCTAGCCCATTAAAGACTAGTACGATTTTAAGTATAATTCGAGAACGACGAAGTCTGTAACTTAGAGTTTTGACACGTCGAATAACCGGGAAGTATTCAAAGCTTAAGAAATGAAAGAATTGAAAAAACTTGTACAATATTTTCAGGTGCCAAGCCATGTTGAATTTTAAGGACCAAGTGGTCATACTGATGCAATGCGATGTACTGTGGAAGAAAGAAAAAAGAAACATAAAACCTTTACCAAAATTACATGGGAATTTGATAAATAATATCCACTTAGTGTAATAAGTCAACAGACAGGCGTCATAAATGTCTAATTGTTTTCGCTATTACCGCACAAAAGGTTCATAACATTGAATTATGAAAATAAATTACTAGCTGACCTGGGGTCTTCTTGCCTTGCCTTTTGCCACTTTTAAGGCAGAAATGTATATCTTTCTAAAATATTTCTTTTGTGCACAGATAATTATTTATGTATGTATGTATATTGAAATTCTTTAGTCTATTATCAGTGCAACATTGCGCATTTCACAGCAATGAGTAGCCTTGGATCCTTAAAGGATTAATAAGAGGTCTTCCCATCTGTTAATGCACGGAGTTAAAGCCATAATGCTGCCGTAACTCTGTGCCTCTTGTGGCAGTATGTGAAGAGCGGGTGCAGATAGTTTTGTTGTATATGCCCTTTCTGTGTAGTAACAGAATGCTTGACAAAGGCCGAGTTCCCAACACTTTGCTAATCTAGCTGCTAGAATACTTTTGCATTAGAATGACAGATTTGTCGCTAACGAATCTAGCGGCCTCTAGGACAAGATCTGTCATCCCGGCGCAAAAGTATTCTAGCAGCTGATAAGCGAAGTGTTGGGAACTCGGCCAAAATATCAAATTGTAATGGTGTTGAAAAAATAGTAGTAAAAGTATGTCTTACTCGATAACCGGAACTGAGAATTTTGCCAATGTAAGAGAAAACCAATTAAAAGAGATTTCTTAATCTAACACTTGAACTCAAAAGGAAAAAAAAATTACGTTTCGGGAAAGGCGGAAGTCCGTTGGTGTCCGTGGTAAACTGTATTCTGATATTTTAAGGAAAAACGAAACATTGACAACACTGAACCAACGAATATAAACGTCAATAGTGTGGTGAATAAAAAGGATAGAGGAGTTGCCATCAAGTGTGGTGACAAAATGGATTTACTTGAGTGTAATGTATTATTTATTTGACTTTTTTACAAATAATTTAAGCGAAATCGAGTTGATAGCAAATAATAAACAATTTAAGTACTATTATTAACAATTTCGGACACGAAAGTGGTATGTCATTCTAAAGAAATTCTCTAAACAAGTTTTTTTTTACCTATGCACGTTGGCTGTAGTGATAAGGGAACACAGAGCCTGGGAGTTCATTCCACATGCGTGTCGTTCGGCTAATGAATGTATCTCTGTACTTGACAGTACGTCCGAAGTTGGGCTTAAGGGTAAACTGATGTGCATTGAAAGCGTGACGTGTGTTGCGGGTGAAATTTTGAAGGGGTGGAATGCAACTGGCTATTTCGCTGGAGCATTTTTTATGGAAATAGCGATAAAATAAGGAAAGGCATGAGACATTTCGTCTATGTTCCAGAGAGGGTATAGAGTTTACAATGTATCTATCACCTTGTAAATTGTAGCCAGATCAGACGGGGTAAAGTATTTCTTGCATCGCTTAAGGAATCCTAGACATTTTGCTGCATTTTTGGCGACCTCGAATGTGTTCCTTTCATAGATAGTGATCGGGGGTTTTGGTTTGGTTTGAGTGACAGGAGACAGCAATGCGTTTTGGATGCATTAAATTCCACTCTGTTGATTGAACCCAATTTGATTATGCTGTCAAGATCGGAATTTAAAGAGCATAACATACGTTGCCGTTCCTCTTCTACGGCCGAAGAGCAGGGACGTGAGTTAGGGAACGAATATGTAAAACTGAGGGTACTGTCATCAGCGAAGGAAGAGGTGGCAGACAAGAGCATTTATGTGGTGGATATCAGACTTGAGGCCATCCAATACAACTTGTATTGAACGCCCCGAAAGGTAATTTCTAATCCATTGAAGAAGAGACTCGTCGATACCATATGTACGCATTTTCGACAAAAGAGTCTGATGCCAAACTCTGTCAAATGCCTTAGAAATATCAAGCGCAACTATCTTTGATTCGCTGAAGTGATGAAGAGATTGGTTTCACTTCTCAGTGAGATATGCCATCAAATCACCAGTGAACCTGTTGCTACGAAAACAATACTGCTGGTCATTTAGGAGTTTTCAAGATAATTCATAATCTGACGATTTATCAGCGTTCCATGACCTTAGAAAGTGCAATGGGTCGAGAATTGGTTGGAGAGGAAGATTCGCCTTTTTTTAGGACAGACTGGACAAATGTTGTTTTCCATCTACTCGGAAGGAGTCCAGAAAAGTGGGACAGACAGAAAAGCTTACGCAGAGGTTTTGCCAGCGTGGAAGAACACCTCTTCAGAACTATAGGGGGAATACCTATAGGACTCCTGCAACTGTGCGAGTGCGAAAGTGGATTTGTCCTATAGAATAATCTACGCTCTCAAGCACTATCTTGCAGTGTGAAGTTAGCTGCGAATTGTGCAGCTAGCAGATTGGCTTTGTCTAAGGAGCTGACAGCTGGAATGTCATTGTAAATAAGCGTTGGGATGGCGGATGAGGTAGAGTTTATGATGTTTTTGACGAATGACCAAAAATGTTTACTACCTTTGGGACACTGTAGAATTTGTTGCCTCAATTTTTGGTCGTATAGGAATTTAACACGTTGAATGTGGGCATTGCAGTCTTTTCTGGCTTGTTTAAACTTAATGCTCTTTATTCTGTTAGGAATAAAGTCATTCATACCTAAGAGAATCGTGTCGGTAATCATATCAGCGGCGGCATCCACGTCCCTATCTACGAAGCATAGTGACCAGTTAAAACTCCTAAAAAAGTTATTAAGGCCGTCTCAAATTTAGACAAGATCTTTGGAGCCGTTTTCGGGAAAATTGCTTTAACCTTTTAATATTTAGAAAAGTATTTATTTGGTACTTTTTGCCAAAGAATTTGTAAACCATTTCATATCCTTTTCAATTTATAATCGAAAAATTTTAATGAATTCACTTAATCTGTTTTCAAGAAAAAATATTTTATTATTTTTAAGGTAATCGATCAGGCAATGATATAGCACGACAACAGGAAGCTGTGAAACGTCTTAAAAGGTAGCCATTGAGATTTTGCTGGAGCATAAGGGCACACCTGAGCTTAATACACTTAAGAAAACCGTCAGGAATCGCGATAGAACGGGGAAGATGTGAAGGCGTTGTACTAATGAGGACTTATGAGGTCCCCAAAAAGAAGCAGAACAGATGGTAGCACCAGAAGCGGTAAGTGAGTTGATATCAACTTTTCCCTTTATAAGACCGCAGGACTGAATAGGGGAACTGAGAGGAAGAGTGAAGTTGCCCGCAGGAAGACAAGCTTTAAAAAAATTGAGATCTACACTGTGGGATATGCCGATGACCGATAATGCAGACATCATGAGGAATGCTAGGTGGTGCCATGAACTCTCCATTAATGCGGAAAAGATAGCTCTAATCATTTTCATTGGGGGTAGGAAAGATCTGGAATTTAAGCATTTGATGCTTTTTGAATCGGAACTGAAGCTGATCAAGAAGGTTAAGTTTCTGGTAGCATACTTACATACTAGACTAACGTAGAGCTCTCACGTAGAGGAGAAGACCCGGAAAAGGATGTTTCTTCGATGCAAACGGCGAAGTGTCTTCAAATAGTGAGAGGGCACAAAGGGAAATGAAAATATAGACTCTTTGGCAAAGCAAGGATCAACCTTGACGTTCTCTTCCCCGGAAACATCTTGGGCAGAGGAATAATGGAGCACCTGATTAACAGATGGGTTGCGGAAACGCCAGAGAAGGTGGCCATGGGTGTAGGCAGACTAAAATGGGTATTTAAATATCAGAAGAAAGCAACACTAATATGTGATATATGTAGTAGCGTTATGTACGGGTCTTGGAAACTTCGCGTACAGCCTTAAGAAAGTGATCCTACGGGAATTTAATACCTGTGAACTATGAATGGAGGATGGACTCTTACATATGAACTCAAGCACCTCGACTACGCCCATGATGTATGCCTTCTGTCTCACAGAATAATGGACCTTCACCATATGCCAGCAAATGTGGAGAGGGAAGCAGACGTCATTAGACTAAAAATTAACTGGGCAAAAACAAATATGATCAGCCTATGACCGAACTGGACAAACGGTTGAGAGAGTACAGAGTTTCCAAAACCTTGAGAGTATTGCCTCAACGGATGGCGGAACCGAACTGGATATAGCTAGCCGAATAGGTAAAGCAAAATATGCGTTTGGGATGCTATCCACAGTTCGGCGAAGGAATGCAATTAGCTTAAACACCAACCTACGACTGTTCCGTTCCAACGTTGAATCCGTGCTGCTATATGGATATAGTACTTACTATATAGAATATAGAAATACTTACTGCACGTTACTTCCCGCTTGTAGTTGATCAATAAATTGTTATACTCGTATATAACATATGACGTCAAATGTGACATCAAGATACAATACAATATCAAGACACAATCCTCTCGGTAAAATATGCCCCATCATGTCATTATCAATCTCATCATAACAAGTGTTCTCAGAACTCTAGTGACCATGTAAATCTAGCCAATTAATAATGCAAAAACCCATACTTATCTTTGCAAAAATAAATAAACAAACTCAAAGAATAATTACCTATTGACCAACGTTGTAGTAGAACATTTCATAAACTCTCAAGCACATCTGTCTAAATCCAGCGAAAACTCCACACCCATCAATCTTCACCAAGCGAACAAATCGGATATGCCCAACCTCAAATGGGACCATAATAAGCTTGACAAGTCGAAAAAGAAAGAAGTACGAGTACATAATAATAATAACAAAACTCTTCTTTTCTCGAACCATATGGACACAAAAGAATACAAAAAAAAAAAAGATACTGATACTCCAATCCAGCACGCGTCTCTTCAAAGCCACCAACTGAGATCTTAAAGATGACGAAGCGAAGCAACGGCAGCATCCAACAGGTAAACAAAAAAAAAAAAAAAAGAAAAACAAGAGGGAGACAAACTGATCTTGGCGTATACATATTGCCCCTCCAAAGGGAATGTCTTGCTTACGCGGATACCAATCCGAAAGGTGATTCCATGTGCCAAAACATTGAAAATTTTCATTTTCGGCGATCAAGCAATGGAGAGATGATCGACTTCATCAACAGGTACACTTTCAGATACTTTTATGGATCCATGTGTGTGAGTTGTCCCCACTGCACCTCTCTGATGAGGGTGCGGAGCCAAAGGAGAAAATTGTTACACGACATAAAGATAAATTCTGAAATAAACGACCGGAAATAGAAAGAAGGTTTGGTCCGTGCTGTGCTCTCCTGTTGGATGGATACACCAGGATGATGATGATGATCACCATCGTGCTGATCATGAAAATGCACTTTTTAAATGCGTTTCCTTTTTTTTATTTGGTTTATTGCCGGTTGTGTGTCCTATAAAAAGTAAGCTGCAGCAGACATCTGAACGGCTGACAGACAAATCTGACTCAGACCCAGATCTACTTAGAGATCGACTTATTTTCTTTCGATCTTCTCCGTTCGAGATGGGGGTGATGTACGAATCGAATCAATGGATAACGTTCGGAGAATATAGTATCTTCGATCAGGTTAATGGGTTCATCAATGGCAGAGGATGTTGCTAAGTCTCTGATCTTGACTGATGATCATCACTGAAAGGCTAGGAAGATGTTGTCAACTATTATAGTGATTTGTACTGGATTAGGTTGTTTTAATGGGAATACAAGTCAAAAAGACTTAATTATGAGATACGAAACTTGTATTGAGTAAATACAAACCCAAGTGTGCAAGGACCCGTGAGTAACCTTCGCTTGTTTTAACTCATATATCCGTCGTTGTCAGATGAGGCAGTTGGGAAGGTCATTCTCTCCCTAGAACTGGTCTTTGTTGACGACCCTTGCAAATATTAAAACGCGAAGAATCTTCTGGTCTGCACATGGAATTTAGGACCTTCTATAAACCTCGAGCAGTGAAACAAATAAGGAAGTCCTAGAATTCTGCAAAGAAGGCATTACCGCCTTCCAAGGTAGTAATGGGATGGGACGGACGTTCTTGTGAGAACGCTTAAGCCTGCTTGCCGTCAATCCAAAAGGTCCGTATTGGTGGTGGGAACGTCTATCATAGAAGAAGTACTTACTCTTTGTCAGATCTCTCTTACTGCTGTATTAAAGTCGATAACAACATCATCGAGCCTGTCAATGACAGAAAAGGTCCGAGATGAGGTGATGCACTATCATGCGATCTGTCTAAGGTGATACTTGAAAAAAAATCTTTTACTAACTTCTCGCTTATGCTGTCAGCATTGCCACAAGGAAATGGGGATACTCTCGGTTACTTTGATGATCAATCATCTTTAGTCCTTATGATATCTATTTAGTACGAAGGATTCACTTGCAACTGGGTCATGTCGAATAGATGGAGCCAAATATTCGCGCCCGGAAAGTCTTGAAATCCTCTTCGGGTGGACAGTGGAGCAGAGAATGGCCTCGTTTAGCTTGTGTGCACACATGAGGTCCTACCCGTTTGTTTAATGGCGTACAGTAGTTTGCCATAGCTGGCGGTTTGAAGCAACACCACCAAGTCGTACGAATTGACTAGCGGGTATCCAAAAGCATCATCGCCCATTCATCCATATTTGGACCTACCTAAAAAGCTGATCAAGCATCCCAGCTTAGCCAGCAGATATTTACAATACTTAAGTACGGAATTCAAGACCTCTTTTAACTGCGACACACGATTGAATTAAGTGACTTTTTTTTGGTTGCCAGATCATATTGGATGCTCCCCGATGTTAGTAAGAAAACAGCGTCTTTCCAGCTGTGTCTCAACAGAAAATACAGCGGACAACTAAATGGCGGTCTTACGATGCATTTTGCTTTTGATAAGCATATTAATCTGTGTGGCTTAAGCAAAACACCTTTAACAAATGTAGTCAATGACTTTATCTACCTTGGCTCTATGAAGAGCTCCTCGAATGTCACAAGTATGGGGAAATCAAACGAAGAATCACTCTTACCAATCGCTGTTTCTATGGGCTTAGAAGGCAATTGAGTAACAAAGGCCTTGCTCGAGCTACTAAGGTAACACTTTAAAAGACAGTATCATCCTAGTCCTTTTGTATGGCCTATAGGCAAATACTTTGACAAAATAGGATGATGATGTCCCTGTTTATTTTGAGAGAAAAATTCTTCGAGTTATCTCTGGTCCCGTCTTCATAGACGGTGAGTGGCGAATGAGATATAACCCCGAACTATACAGCCTTTACAAGAACATCCACTTGGTCAGAAGAGTCTGCAAGCAGCAACAAAGACGGCTGGGTCATATAGAGCGGATGGAGCCCAACGTTCCAGCTAAAAATGTCTTCGAAGCCAACCCGGATGAACAGCGCAGTAGAGGGCGACGTCGCTGTAGGTTACACGAACAAGTGGAGGACCCGTAACCTGGTCGGCTGGAGAGGTTTGTTGGTTAAGGTTGAGGCTCATATCCATCCCGGACTGTTGCGCCACCTAAGTAAGTAAGAAACGCTTTATAGCACTTAATGGCGGCCATAATTTGTTCTTTACTGAGAGTTATATAATATATGCCTTGTCCGTCCTCGTCTCTACGAAGGTATTGATTGTCACAGTTCCCACACCCTACAAGCTGCTTAGAAAACTGAAGGCAATCTCATGCTCTATTTAACTCAAACAGTAACCCAAATGCAACTACATATGATTATTTATTAGAGTTCAGATAACGATTCGTATAATTATATCATAAAGATCCCAACTCCTCTTCAGTCTTAAAAACAAGCTCATCTGCAATACTAACTGTAGCTCAAAGCAATTGCAAACTAAAACAAACAATAAACGTTCACTGAATTCCGCATACTCTCCTCTAGCCAATAAAATAAGTCTCATGAGATATTGATCTAAGCCTCCAATATGATATGGAGAGGATGAGCTACCGCACTAAATTCAACCAGCAAAGTATCCACTTCAAAATGTCAATACTACAAGCTCTATCTGTATGTCTGTACCACGATGCTCGATGAGCATTTGCAAGAAGCAAGACAACAAACCTGCTTACCAAGACACCCGGAAACCCTCTTATATCCACCACAGTAGCCCCCACCCCGAGTGGTGTCAGATATTCCCAATAAATAATAATTTTCAATTTCATTTCGCGCACAGATACACTGTCTAGGAGAACGAACTTAAAATATAGTCCACGGCGTTTGCAAACAAATTAAATTGCCAGCTTATTAAAAGTGATATTTTGTGTTAACGGGCAGCAGGAGAAATCTACTGGGGCCTAAAGAAGCTAGCTACCCTCTTCCTTTAGCCATCTGGGGGCCATAAATAATTATTTTTTAATGAAAATTCCTATTCATATGTAGATGCATGATTCTCTTGAGTGTGTGTGTTTGTGTGTGTTGGAGAGGATCGTTTGGTCAAGATCATGGAACTTGTATTATAGCCCCAGTCATCATCCAAAGGCAGAGCACATCTAATGGCCATGACAAATGGAGTGTAGAGTGGTAAGATGCAGTGCACATACAGAAGCCTCCTCATCATTATCATCGTTGTCTTCGTCGTCGTCTTGGTCGTCGTCGTCGTCGTCGTCGTCGTCGTCGTCGTCGTCACCCATTTAAGTAGAGTCTGGGCCTATGCCTAACAAAAGGCTCGAGCAAGACCGATGCCCCAGCAAGGGCAATCCAATCGACGAAGGCGAAAGTCAGCCATTCTAATCGAAATGATCCATCATGAGATGTGTGGCAGTGATGATGTGGTGGTACTTGATGATGACGTTCTTCTGGTTTCATTTTCGCTTCGGATAATGTGCGGTCCATTTAGACCCATTAGTGCGTTAGTGAGGAGAACTCTATCCACAGCGAATTCTATCGCCGAACAATAATTCATCTGAGTCAGTTTGTTTTGGTTTCATGAGGTTCATCTTAAACTTTACGTTCCAAAAAATGTGCATACACCCTAATAAACGAATGATATTTAGGACCGTGGCCTGATTAATTTGCCAACGATATTGAACTGGCGGACATTTATTAATGTCATCATTCAGTCGCAGCGGTGTCTCTCTTCGAGGCTACCATTTGTTTGGTTTATTTTTTGACGTCGCTGTTCATTTGTTTTGTTAGAGGCCTAAAGGTCCCATAACCAGGTTCTATTTTCTTTGTTTTGTTTTTGTTAAAAGAGCAAAACCTACTTCTATGTGAGTTATGTTGTTCATTAGTTAGCCTGTGTGCCTATTTTTACCCACTCTATATCTATGGTATGTGGCAGTTTTCTAGAGCAAATACGCAAAGTACACATTCCACCAAGCACAGAGCAACAGAGTGGCATAAAAGTCTTTTGACCCTGTCCTACTACTGGATAGTGAACACTGGCCAGGAGGGAGCTAGAGGAAGAATCGATAGGAGACAAGGAGTTCAATGCACATGGCAATTCCAGTTTTTTGTAGCCAAAACAAATGGAGCACGTCACACAATTGGATCGGTATAATACTCGTATGCGACGACGACGGCTTTGTATGGAGACCGATCGCATTTGGAATATCTTAATCGGTGCTTTAAGGATGGAAAAGTGAGGGAATTTGTGGTGGCATGTTGAGACGACGCGATAATCCATTTGCAGTCAGCATGTGCTGACAGTGGTGGTTGGAAAACTTTGCTTTATAACAAAGTCTAAAATATTTCTGACAAAAAGGCAAAATTGTTATGTAAAATTGGTTAAGAGCATCACACCGATGAGTCTTTCTCCAATCCTGCTGAAAAGTCAAGAAAAGAGAGCAGTAGATTTGACATCGCTTTAGGTGGAGTTGCCAACATTATAAATGCGAGTTCACTTTGCATGCAAAGAGGGAACACTGAAATATATGAACGGGGTGAGTCATTTATTGTATTTGTCATCGCTAACAATATTTGGTCCCGTCAGAATCCGAAATCCTTAAAATCCAGGATTTCCGAACTTTGACAGTTGATTGCGGCCATTCTGTTGAAGTTTCTTCTACCAAATTGCCTGTCAGGTACTAAATCTACAAACAAAATTGTCAAAATCGGAACTCGAGATCCACCAAATTGCAATACATCCAGAGAAAATCATTGTTTGATGTGGATTTTGGACTGACGACTGATTTTGGAATTGTCATCACCGTCAATTGACGCTATCGGTCGTTGATAACCAATTTCTTTTAGGCCCAGAATTGGCCACCGAGATTGTGCGATTTGACCCCGTTTGACTTGTTCTTGTGGGGTCTTCTTAAGTCAAAGGTCTACGCCAATAAACCGCGTACCACCACTGTCCTGAAAGCTAACATAATCAATGCTTTTGGTCAAATTCAAGGCTGATTTATGCCCTGAGTCCGGAGAATCAGGTCTTGTTCTCAGCTGTTCCTTATTTATAGAACTTGCTTGGGATTCCAGCCGATCCAGGTGCCTCGCCATCTTTCAGGTTTTTGTATTCAGCGAAAATAGAAATACTATTAAATGAGCAATCATTCTGGTAACTTTCATTGTCTTAAGGCCTTGCAAACTCTCAAAAGACTGCAGGATCTTAACATTCGCTGCAATATTACTTACTTTTACTTATGTCCTGTAGTCCTTTGTGGGTTCTAGGGCCTCTACAACGCCTACGCGCCATCATGGGCGATTTCTGGACATGTGTCTCAGCTCTCTTCAACTCTTTCCCAGTTGCCGTTCTTCCTTCCCAATTGTTTTGCGCCACGTAATGGTCCTAGCATCGCATATCCTGCCATTCTGGGTAAGCGAGATGGCTGAGTGGTTAGTGCTTCTCAAAATATCTTCCGGTATAACATAAAACTGTAGATCCTTTCTGTACGTGGCCTTCCTAGACAAAGAAGAAGCTTTCGTCAAAATTGAATCAACAAGATCAGCTTCAACCAACTCAGACAGAAATGAACGTCTATGCTGACGACCTTAATCTTACTTAATTGCCAAAGATTGCGGATTGAGCATGTGTTACTTTCGCAAGAAAGATACCAAATTTCGGTTAAGACCTCTGTTCAGTCTTCTCCAATTATCAGATAAAGTAAGGTGCTTATAGTCCATACTCGCACTTTAATGTAAACTTGAGAGAGCACCCAAATCTGCGATCTTCCACTGGATGTACACAGCCATTGTCACACCTATCCTTATATGGATTCTGTACTTCTGTACTTCTGTACTCAGCATGGCCCATACGCACTACACACCGCCGACTTTTAAACAAACGTCATGATGTTTATACGTTAAGGAACTAGCTGGAGTGGAAGCTCTCTTAAGATCGTCTGCAAGACACCAAATAACACTCTGCTGAGGCTCGGGAGATATAGTTAACCCAGGGTTATTGAGGCTATTCTCAACCTGACTCCACTAGACATCTACATCTCATCTACATGAGATGAGATGAGATGAGCAGCCATCAGTGCCTTAAGAATAAGTCAGACTGCGTGCTGGAAGTCAAGTACGATAGGGCACGCGACCATCCTTGGCAGATTTGTCGGCCATACACCCAAAACAGACTACACTACGCCTTACTTTGACTTTAAAACACCATTTACCTCAGCTTACCCTAGCAGAGATGAATGGAAAGACAGCCGCATACCAAATGCCGAATCCATAGCTGTTTACACTGATGGATCAAAAATGGACACCGGTGTAGGATCGGGAATCTTCTCCGAATTACTGGGTGTATCCAGATCTATATGACTCCCAGACCACAGCAGTGTTTTTCAAGCGGAGGTCCTGACAGTGACAACAGCGGCCCGTGAGTCTGCCGTAAGAACAATACCGCCAGAAGGTATCACTTTCTTTATCGACAGCCAGGCAGCTATCAAAGCAATTACTGCCATATAAATAAAATTCAATCTTGTGAAGTGCTGTCGCGAAGAGCTTAAGCCTCTTGGAACACAGCACAAGGTTCTACTCTGCAGATGAATTAGCAAGGACAGCTTCATCGGACCCACTTGAACTGACCGACCTCTCCATAAGCACCCACACTGCGCTCTCAGGCTTGAAGCAAAGAAACTGGCTATGAGAGAGGCGAACTTGAGATGGAATTCCTTAGAAACCTTTGCGAAACTGCAAAACAATTATGGACAACTTTTGACAAAGCAAAGACCGAGAGAATTATTCGCAAGGACAGACGTTCACTGTCCATACTCGTGGGGATACTCACGGGTCGCAATACTCTGCGGTACCACCTAAAGAAACACGTCGGACGGAAGAAGAACTCTGTAGAGGATGCCGCGATGAGGAGGTTATAGAGGACACTACCCACTTCCTCTGCCAATGCCCTGGACTCCAACATTCCAGGTACAAACTCCTCGGCAAGCACTTCTTTCAGGATTTAGGAGAACTCTCCAATGTCAATATCGACATGTTACTGAACTTCATTAGAACATCAGGATGGTTTGTATACAAGGAGTAAGTACAACCATGGGAAGTTGTTACAGATATTTATGGCGTACTTTTTCTAGGCCCCCCCTGTGGGTAACACAATGGGTCAGTGCTGACCTGAGTGCGGCGGAAACCTAACCTAATTAACCTATCTTCAATGTAATTCGAAAATTCATAGCATTATCAGGATGGTTCCATGGAGCCGCTTTTGATCAGGTTAACACGGCTTATGCGAAATTTTTCATCAAATCCCTAGATTAAAAAGTAAATTAAAATGCATCACCTTTTTCTAGCAAACGTTGGGGGTTATCCAGTTTGTGGCCTGTTTCCTTTAAAGAAAGATTCCAACCTCAAAGCTATAAATGTTTCAAGTATCACTATCTAAGTTTTATTAACATGCATCCGGCTAATATTTTCTCACCCCCACTGTATCGACTTCTAACTAGACTGAGTAAATTTATCTGTCGATATTAGTTCTAAACAATGATGGCATTAACACAACGAAATTATTATGGACTGCATGCAAATGGCAGCAGCAACAACAGCAACAGCAGGCTTACTTCCTCTTTCAGATAAATCGCGAACTCGTTTGTTCGTAACGTCATGTTTAGAGCTCTTGTTGCACATCATCACGGAGGATTACCTTCTTGTGCCGGCATGCCGATCACCTACTAAAAGTGTTAATGACATGCAGATATGGTGTTTAAGACTTCTTGTTATTCTTTTTTGTAAAATTTCAACACACAAAGGTTTCAATTTAGTTGTTCAATCTAAGATGAAGAGACATGCGACGAGTTAGAGTTAGAGGACCCGTTCAAGATGAGGATGTTAATAAGTACCCTGGTGGCACGATTACAATGACACTCGATGAATTTCTTGTCAGCATTCTTGTTCTAGACAATTTAACACTTATTATACTAAAGCTGGATAGATAATTGTAACCGGTTGCATTAACGATTTATTTTACCTAGACTAAATTGATGGGTTGGGTTTTACCTGTGCAAGTTCATTAGTAGCTCATAACTTACTGTATCTTGGAATAAGAAAAAAATGTCACCAATTTACGTTTAATATTCTAATCACGTACATAATGCCCCCTATGGTGTAACAAACGATTAAATGAATTGTTTCAATAACTCCTCACATCTTATGACAACATGTCAGATGGATTCGAATTATACGGACCTATGAGCGGTTGTTCTTTTGCTTTTTTTTTTTTTTTTTAATAATTTTTAATCCTCTATTATTAGCTCATTAAATCAAATGAAATCACTTTACGTTCGCGATCGTGCATATATTATTATTGTGAATTTACGATATCGAACACACGTGCAACATGCGCACAGTCGAGAGTGAGGATTAGAAGAATGATGATCATAGAAAATGTGAAGTATCTTTACGGATAATTGGAGGGCAAACGTATCATTTTCTCAACTCAGCATGAGCATCGATTCAATTTATGATAAATACCAGTAGCTGAGGAATTTCAATAAAGAGATAAGTGTTGGTGTGTATGTACATATGTAGCTTTGGTTTAGGTTAAGGTCATTTGGGAATTTTGAAGATGACCGCCATTCTGTGAAGTTTTAGATAATGTGGTTAGAAGCTATATAATCTTAAGCCATGCAATTTTTGATAAATTTTTTCTTTGAAATGAAATTATGTAAAGGGTTTTCGAACAGGGACTTGACAACTTTGAATTTAATTTGTCAACGCACCCTTTCACTAATCATCAAAATATTCACTGTCAATTTATTCAGTAAGCTCAACATTTTCTTGGCAAAGTACACGAACGAGGAAAGTTTATAAATTTTAAAAATTTTCTATCGAAATTCGGAGTCGGTGATCGCAACTTTAAAAGTGTTAACTTCAATTTTCGGTCGTAATTGTCGCTCTAATAGAAAGGCAATAACAAGTTTAGTGCAAAAATTTTAGTCTACATATTCGTTGTGTGATGTTGTCATGTCAGTGAGACAACGGGTTGGTCGAAGTGTCGAAAATATCACTGCCGTTCCGGCGTCCGTAGAAAACGATCATAATCAGTCAATTCTATGGCGTTCTCAAGAATTGAGCAACGCTCAGACCAAATTATGACGTATTTTGCGTAAGGATCTTGGTTTATACTCAAGAACTGAAGCCAATGGACCATTTGAAGTGACGTACGTTCTAAAAATTAAGACTCTGTCCACACAACTACTGACTTTGAAAGCACAAAAAGACTCCATTCTGCGCCGAAATATCGACAACACTCCAGCGCAGCTAACCGTCATTTTATTCGATCCTAAATGCTGAAAATACCTTATAGACTTTGCCATTTTCCTCCTCCATCTTGGAAGGCATTTCGTTCATTTTTCATTTCATCATTCTCGCCACCTTTTCCACCGCATAGTCCAGGTTTTTTTTCTTTAAAATGAAGGGTCACTTTCCCCAGCGAACATGATTTACCCGTGCGTTATCGTTTTCTTACTCCCCTTCATTTCACGAATTTTCTTTATTCCTTTATAGAGCCTCCTTCTCCTCGTTTCTCTGCTTATCACCAACAACCTATAACTGAAATTACCTCAATATAACTTTGCCTGAACTGGTTCTGCGAAACACCCCATCACTGCTACGCCTGAACGCCAAAGCTCAAATTGATACCTATTGGAAAATAATCAAAAAAACATATGAAAAGGCTACAATCCGCTTGGAGCGGATCGTATAATACCCTATCCCTTTCCTATGCACATACTAGCTCCTTCTTCCACCAATATACTTCCTTAAGCACTTTTTTTTCAAATATTTAATAAAACTACTCCAAAACACAAATAATAATACGCAATAAGTGGGCATGGTATTGGGCGGATTTTGTAAATTTAATGTAGGGTAAGAGATGTACTGTCAATGTACTGAAGATATGTAGGGTAAGAGAATATCTACATATTACGAGTAGAGTAAGTTTTATCGAGTTTCATGTAAAATTACTGAAAAAAGTGATTTTTCGAAAAGTGGGTGTGGCAGTGAGCGGATTTTAAAATTTTTTACACTTGTATTGCTTACTTTTCCAAGGACCTCGTATACAAAATTTCATCAACCTAGCTCAAAATTTAAGCCCTAAAAACTGGTGACATACGGACGGACGGACGGACATGGCTAAATCGACTCGGCTACTGATGCTGATCATTTATATATATACTTTATGCGGTCTATCTTCAATATTTCTCTATGTTACAAACTATGTATCAAACTTAATATACCTTTTGGATAGGGTATAATTAGTAATTACTCCGCAGAGCCGGGATTCCAAGTGTTTCTCACGTCGGTCCGGGAGTGCGAGCAGTTCTACAATAATTCGTCACCGGCACAGTAAGACCTAAGTACCGGTTAAATGTCCAAAAGGAGCGCGAAAGCTCATCAAAAAGCAAGGTCGATGTTGCCACAACTTATTCGGTTTTTCAGGTGTCAGGATCGCGGTTTTGCGCGACTGTTTTGCGGTACCGCATTATTATTTGCCCATCGAAAATGAGGGGTATGTCATGGTAGTCATTTCTTTTCGGAACTGAAAGACCTAGGCAAAGTTTAGCTGATGGACCTCCTGATTCATACAACTATTTGGGTGCTTCTAATAGCGGGCTTTCTTTACAGCGTTTCCAAGGTTAAAAGATTGGGTACAGTGGACCCGAATTGTTGGTCTAAGTGAGAAGTAACTTTGTTGTCACAAGGCACCCTTTTACCTAAGCTATCTTACATACATTTTCAATGAATCCATAAAAAGTTATTTCTTACAATCCTACCAAATAGACAGCAGCATCGCCAGCTATTGCTTCGGATTCTACTCCTCGTATTGCTTCAACTCAGCTGAACCATTTGTCAAGCTTTTTTCTTTTTCTCTAGAGGTCTAATCGTTCAGAAGATATATGTAAGCCTGTGAAAGATTGATGGACTGACCGCGTTGGTATTATCAGTTTTACGCGTTTCCTTGTTTATGTCAAAAAAATATTAGCCAAATACGAGATGTAATATTTTGAAGGCTGATGAACTCGCCAGGCATGGCACAAGTCTGTCAATTCTACCAGATAAGGGGAGTTAAAACATGAATCTCCCTACACGTAAACTAATAATCAAATTACAGGACGCACTAACCATTACCAATGACAATTCGTGAAACCGTACCACGTGCCTGATCGCCAAATAGATCTGGCCCAAGGTGGACTATGAGCTCAATCAAGCAAATGAGATCGTTTATTAGTTCAGTCCTATTTGGCTGTCATTACTAGAAACTTCTTAATAGGAAGGGGTAAGCCATCCGTCTGGGCTTCGTCCTTAATGACTTCTGCGAGAAGACTATAACTCACGTTCTTTGTACATGACAAGCTCTTTCTCTTGCCATAAAACTTGACTTGACACTTGTATGACACTTTTGTTTTATCTTTATGCTTAAGCTTAAGCCTCGATTCGGTTAAATTAATTTAAATACAAATTGTCCTGATAAGTCTCTGTGTCCGCCTCACTGGACGAGCAAGTTGGGAGAATACATTCATGCACCTGCTTTTATTAATTTAATTAAATTGACATCACATAAAGGAAATGGTTACGTAATCCAATCCAAGCTCAACTTAATCCGTCGATGCAAATCAACCCATATTCTAACTGTATATCTCAGTGGTAGTAACGCATATGCATAGTACCTTCTCAAACAAGTGAAAGTCACTAAAAGCCAAATGCAACAACTTTTGCATAACATTAAGAACCGTTTTTATGACTTTTTTTTATGTAATACGATTCCTACTTCTTTTCTCAGAGGACTATAAGGCTAAGCTAGTTTAACATAAAATTACCATTTGAATGAAAATATCCCTCCGTCTGTCAGTATAAATGTCACCTAATAACTTCTATGCTAACATTAAATGGTAACCAGACCATTTTGGTTAAAAAACAATTTTTTATGCCACTTACAGATTCCTTCTCTCTCCTCCTGCAGCAATAAACATCCATCGAATGTGCAATAAAACCAACAAACTACTCAATTTACTTCCAAAAAAAAACAAGTCACACGCACAATCCGATTAGTGTTCCTTTTTAAAATAAATATCCAGATCGTCTTAATTACATCGACCATTCTCGTAATGCTGATCGTGCATAAATCTCTCGATCCTAGTTAACACTTTATTTAATGACCCAATATTGGCCTGGACACATGGCTCTAAGTCTTCTACTGAACTGAAATGACTGCGCCTGCGTGCGCCTTCACTCTCATGAAGCAGGAGGAATTTAAATTGTTTCAACCTCCCCTCCCCGTTTGTCTAAGACAAAAAACAAAAAAAACAAAAACACGTATCGATTACAACACCCCAAGAGCCAGTGTCCATTTGACGCTTTAGAAACGAGGTAGGATCGTTAAAAAAAGATCATCTCCTGACGCACTTGGTAATATGATCGCGCGCACGTCCACTGAACTAGAATCACAGTCAGCCATCGAGATAATAATCGCAAGCATCTCATCTCTTCGAAATCAGAGATCAATAAATGTTAAGATCAGTGATTTATTCAAACGATCTTCCTCGATCGGTCTTAGGTTAGGACAAATTTATTCAAATTCATGATCATGTAAGATCGTTAAAAAAAATAAAGATTCGTCGTCGTATACAACCAGACTTCGTCATCATCAAAGTGATGGGAGAAAAAGGAGATGTCATCCCTTCCCCCCTCCCCGCCAAAAAAAAAGGGTTTATTCCCGTCTCTAATGGATGATCTGATAAGGCTTCTAGATTTTGATGGGCTCATCTAAGATTGAGTGGTGGTGAGGTGACATTTACTGTGTTGAACCTCTTCGCAGGACCTTACAGAGTTGCCAATTGATCGCAGGTAAAAGTACCTACTTTATAGGTAAATACAACAGTACAACCTGCTTTGCTCAATGATGCCTAATTTCATGGTGGCTATGGCTACCGTTTCGAATTGTTATCCAGGTAGAGACTGTTCAATAAGTAAATATTTGCATTATGGTGACCGTGAGAGATCAGAGATCCTCTCCTTTGTGTGGTGTAACCAAAACATTTGCCTTTTCTAATCGATTTACAGGAGTTGATCCGTAAAAGAATAGTTTTAGTGTTGTATTGCTTGTAACAATGGTCCGTTATCTTGGGATAATCCCTTGCAATCGCTGTAAAGTGCATTTTAGTCCTTTTTCGATTTTAAGGGCGGGGCATAGTAATCGGTGCGGTTTTGTGTTGAGAATTGTAGACTTTTAGAATTGTACGGTTTTTTTTTGGGATTTGCCGTTAAAAGGATAATTTTCAGAACTGTATACCTTTTGTTTCTCATAATAGTTGACTTTTGTTTGTCCATTATTGGCATTATGAAGAAATTAGCATATTGTTTCAACGCTAAGTTATGCTTATGCACTCAGAATGTTTCATTATTATCCTTTTTATTTCAAACCTTTCCTTTTCAATGTTAAGGTAGTAAATTTTATATGCAGTAGGACTTTTTAGTTTTGGGATGTGGCTGTTATACGGGATTCGTAATTAGAAATGCATGTATGAAATATTATGGATAAAGGATTTTCCATTAAGAGTTTCTCATCTTTAAATTTAACTGAAAGAAACTGCGAGTAAGATTTCATAAATTTTTTTTATTTATTGAAAAGATGTATGTGTGCCATAAGTTATGACATATAATTCCATTCAAATATCTGTCGCGGTTTTGCTGGGTGGCGCACACCCGAAACGTTCAGTTTTTCATAACTCGAATGCACAAATCAGGCTTTAGCATTGATTATGTTAGCTTTCAGAGCAGTGGTGGTGTGTGGTTTATAGACGTAGACCTTTGACTTAAGAAAATCCCACAAAAATATGTCTAACGGGGTCGAATCGCACGATCTCGGTGGCCAATTCATATCGCCTCCGCGTTAAAATCGCTCGTGCAAAATATCCACTGTGTAACACGTAGTGCCGGCCGTCCTGTTGAAACCAAATGTCCTCGGTGTCCCTGCTATCCCACTTGGCTGAAAAGAAATTGGTGTAGGCCGAAGTCATGACCCAAATTTCCCGGAATTTTGGTCTGTAAAAGGACGAGCTCATGTGCAGGGCGTGGAATTGACTGCTTCCAATTCTCCTGCACACTCTCATGGACAGCGAAACTATTTTCGGCATATATTGCGTTTCGTTGAAGTGCGGATTGTTCAATGAACCGGTCGACTCGAATTTATCCAACACTTTGCGAGTAGTCCTCCCGGAAGGACAATTATAGCGACCGTAAAATAGGCGAAGTTCGCCAAATGGTGCTCGAACCAAGACCCATTTTCCTACAACCATTCAATGATTTGCACATACTGTTGTTTAAACTTTATGACTCTCCATTGTGATTTGGCAAGACAGGCTTAAAGAATGACAAATCACAGCCAGTTTGACAGACGTAGCTGCAACAATCAGCTGTCAATGTTCGGATATCCCTATTTGGCAACCCTATGGTATCTTCAGAAGATTATCACATCTCTTCGTGCGACACACATTTCGTTTTTTGCTTCAAATTTTTAAATTTCATTTCATTTTCAATTCAAACAAACATTGATCCCACGGACTGTGGTAGCACTGAGCAACTTTGTCAACTTTTAACACAGGAGTCCTTTCTGATCAACACTTGATCTCTGTCAACTGTCAAGTCGTGTCAGCCCAAAGCTGAACTACTCTACTTAGCTTACACACTAACATACTTATAAACTTCCAATTCATTTCAGATGACATGCAAAGGTACTTCCCAAACGTCACCCAAATTTCGAATTTCACCCTTTCCCCCTGTAAGGATGACCACTATCACTGGGTCAGAAAAAAAAAACACAATTCCTGATCAATCCACAAAAGAATACAAAAAAAAAAACAACGAAGAGGAGACAAAGAATGCTTGTTAAAATATTTGTCAAATGAGATTCCGATCTGATGTTCGTTCTTTTTGCTGTTTAGTTGTCCTCTGGGTATTTTATGTTTGTTTTGGTAGGATCTGTCTGTTCGGGTTGTCCAAAAATCGAAATCCATCCGAGACAGAATCAGGTCCAATTCATTTCTTGCTTTCTTTCTGTGTCCTCTTTTTCTTTCGAACTAAAGGAAAATTGTTTTTTTTTTTTGTTGTTGGGCGCGCATCTTTTGTTCGAATTCTTCTTGTCTTTGCATCTAAAAACGAACAGAGCGACGAACACTATCTGGAAGAGTATTATTGAACCATCTGTGTGAGCATCAATTTTACGGCATTCGACAATATTTAGTACCTGTGATTGAGGTGTTCAATTTGCGTTCAACAGAGAGGTCAATCGCTTTAAGGATGGAGAGATGACAAAAAAAAAAAAAAGGAAAGGATCAGGAATGTTGTTTTTTTTATTGCAAAAATCTAAATAGAGGCCATAATCGAGTGGATTCTTGAAGGAGTGTTGCTTTTTTTTTTTTTGGATTTTCGATCTCTTTGTGACATTTTTTGTTTTCTTTGGATACCGTCCAAATTGATACGATTTCGTGTGACAAAGTGGTGTGTCAATGTGACACAATTGATAAGTGTGATGGATACTTTAGAAGAAGAAGTTCGAATATTGGCAGGAGATTATTAAAATTTTTATTAAAATAAATATTTATGAACCGTTTTGTTTGTTCATTTGTGTGGGAAAGTTGCGGAAAATCGGGGCAGGAATTCGAAAGGTAATGTGAGTGAGAAAAAATATATATAGGGATAGGAAAAAATTCACTAGAGCATTCAGATAACACATAGTCCACTGAACCACCAGAAGACACAAAATTCCATCCCAAGAATTCGAGTAGGGATGGAACACAACGTTGAGGAGCTTACATCAAAAGCATTCTCCAAAAGAGCACTTAAACTTTGCATCCGGATACGAGCAAAGGCAGGAAAATCACATTGGAATTGGCCCACATATTAAGATGCTTAGCAAGAGCAAAGTACCTGTCAGAATGCCGAAAAGTGGTCTGCAGTCTTTTCTACTGTCAGTAGTGCTTTCAGTTACATCTAAAAGCATCTGATTGGTCAGTCTGCATTTAGGAGGTACATGCCATATTAAATGGAAACCCTATTATCAATGGAAGTCCTGATCATGGGAAGTTGAAGCGGTTTCATAGCATCGGACGACATATCCATAAGGTCACAGGGATAGGATAGATGCCGCGCAAGCTCCAGTAAAGCTCATACAAAAATACATCTGGTTTGAGTCTATGAAAAGTTTTAATTAAACACTCAGCTGTGTGTTCAGAGCAGAACCCGGCGTACTAGAAAAGGTTCCCGTGCATTCAAGGATCTGGAGGGCCCCAGGAACGAAAAAAGAACTTAGTGATCCTGATCATTGGAGAGTCTCTGCCCTCCAACTCATCAGTTCCAGGGTACGCTGTTTTCAGTTCTGAAGATCAAGCTCTCTGACATTCACGACAACTTAGTCTTCGCAGTTTTTAAAGGTTCATTCTTTTTCGTCGTCTTGAACCTGATTTTGTGATTTGAAGATTGTCTTGGCTAGAGCGTTTGTGGCTTCAAGTAGCCGATTCAATGTAGTCTATTTTTTTTGGTTATCCTTTTCCCCTTTAGCCCTTTTCACATACATAACCTAATATCACTTTCGGTGGCCTTCAATGCCTTATAATAAGCATTGTCAGATTCTTGTGGTACCCAATCGGTACTGAGAAGCAAAACGTCAATTTGAAATTAAATGTCAGTTTGGCATAAAACGTCAGAACAGCTAGATTATTAGGTCCGTTCGCGTACTTTTTGCACTAAAATTCGTAGATTATCAGATTCCAAAGAGTGGGGGATAAAATTCTCTCAGAGAGAGCTAAAATTACGAAAAAGTAAACGAACGGGTTGAACAAGAAAAAGTTAAAAATACACTTATTTGACAGTTTTCACAAACCTGCTCAAAGAAATTTCTTGCCCTAAAATTCGAAGTATGGGGGAGTTTCTTACACTCTCGAGAGCACTCTCTTCTGCGAAAAACTATAAGAATTCTCCGTACGCGAACAGCTTTTCGTAAAAATTCGTAAATTTCCGTAAAAATTCGCTGTTTTAGGAGGGTACGCGAACAGACTTCATATTTATTGCATCCCTCTTCTTTTTGAATTGCTTTCATATATGACTTTCAATTTCGATGACAACAAGCGGCTAAGGAAAACTTTCCTTTCAATTCTTAACAAAAACTTCACATTTTACAGGTCAACCTATGACTTTTCTAAAACCGAGTCCGCTTAACTTTCGCTTCTACTCAATACCAATACCACCCACGGAATCATTTTTTATAAAACCATCTTAAGACAAACTCCATATCTATGAATACGTAAATAATTTCGCCCATTTGACAGTTCAAAGTAACCCATTTGACAGCAAGCGCCACTCACCTATCCAGGTGGCGCCAAAAATTTGTCAAAGCTGTCTCATAAAATGCGGTCTAGTTTTCGTTTTTATTGACTTTGCGATAAGACTACCGGTCCCATTCGTAAAATCATACAAATTGGTCCACGACCAAACTAATGGATAATTTATAGTCTTCGTTTAGACGGACCACAGACTTGGATGACGACGACCTCCGCTGGTGCAAGTCCAAGGCATCCCATTGCACATATTTGAATATTGAATGACTTCATCTATACCTCCCGATGACGATGCCGATGGTTTCTGATATTTATTTGAACAATTTACGAGGAGTTTTTCAATATTCCCAAAGAAGACTTCTAGTGTGTAATGACAAATTTCAATCATAAAGATGTGCTAATGGAATTCTTCTAATGCATTTTCGAGTTTTCCCCCTTCTGCTAGCCTGTGTATGGTGTACTTGTTGAGTAGAGAAAGAGAGAGTAGGGTAGGTATATAGAAACCTTTTAGTGTGGTAATAATTTGTTTATTGACCAATTGATAGAACACCAAAGTCAGCCATCTTGAGTGGAACAATTAATTATTTAATTAGTCGCATAGTCACAGTAGATAATCGTTTTAAAACCACAGATAAACTATGCTATGGGAACATGAAGTTCTACTTTAGGCAGAAGAACTTTATGGGCCCGTAATGAAAAAGGTATTTCAGATAGAGACTTTAATGTTTATGGACTGACCTAGTTATGGTTTGAGGAATTAGACCGTAGGGCTCAACCGGATATGGTGTATTGTCATCAAAAAGTTTTTGACTTTCCGAAATTTGTAAAACTTTTGATACGACAAGAAGGAAGGAGGTGATTGACTAAATATTAATGTCAAGTCGATCATAAACTGTAGAGTTCTGTTAGGAGTTCATATTCCAAATGAAATATGAAGCCATTACTTAGAACGACAGGAGGAAAACAATCGTTAGACTGGATATAGTTATCGAAACTACTCTTAAGCTCAAAAGATGCTGCTCAAAAACTGGATATGATGTTTTCAACTGACTTATCAGGTGACTAAAACCCTTGTAGATTTTGAATTCAGAGAAGACTAGAAAACTTCTAAATATGTCACCGCACATAGGCTTCAGTAGATACCTGGAGCCGGATCGTACAGCAATAAAGGCTCGGATTGCAGCCGCCTCAGCAGTGGAAAACCGAGCTAGAATCCAAATATCGCGCGAAGAAGAAAGAAGTGCAGCGTAGTGTGAGGCGTGATAAACGTCAGTAAATCGACACACTGTCTTCAATGGTTGAAGAAGCAGCGAGCAGATGCGACAGTAGGACTGTTTATAGTATCACCAAGGAGCTCACTGGTGTTCGCAGCTCCAAACAACACCCGGTGTCTAGACGGCAGCCTTCTGATTTCGGATGAGCAGCAGCTCGGTAGATGGAGAGAACATTTCGCGCCACAGTATTGAACCACTGTCGATATGTTCTCAAATTGGACCGAGCATTCCGACGCAACAAATTCCCTAATCCGCACCGCACCTCCGAAATCATAACAGCGATCAGGTCGCTCAAGAAAAACAAAGCGGTTGGTATTGATGGCATCGCTGCCGAACTATTATTTTAAGTGGCGCCAAATATATCGGCAGATTTGCTGCATCCGCTAATAGTGGAAAAGAGGGATGATCATTAATCTTCAAAAACACACCTTAACGCCTTAAGCTTCCATAAAAGGGAAACCTGATGGACTTTGGAAACTGGAGAGGTATTTGTGTTCTGCCAGCCGTAGCCAAAATAACTGCAAGAATAATTCTGGAAAGGATCAGGGAGCATTTAGATTGAACTCTCGACGTCGAACAAGGCAGGATCCTCCTGCATCGATTATATTAACACCTTAAGGATCATAATCGAGCAACACGTTGAGTACAGGTCTCCGCTACATCTGCTGTTTATCGACTTCGAGAAGGCCTTCGACAGTTTGAATAGAGATGCTATCTGGTTGGCTTTACGCAGGAGAGGTATCACAGAAAGAACAGTAAGTATCACGTCTTGCACAATGGCAAGGTGTCAGAAGAATTTCAAGTCCAAAGCGAAGTACATCAAGGATGTATGCTGTTACCGCTGTTTTTCTCCGTGCAGCATTGACGGAAGAAAACCATGAAATTCGCTGGACTTACCTTAAACACCTAGACTACGCTGACGATGTTTGGATAATGGACCTCCATCTTATGGTCCAGAATCTAGAAGCTGAGGCAAACAGAGTAGGGGTCAAAATTAAAACAGCCAAAACAAAAGCCCTGAGCACTTCTAACACCAGCGCCCAACTTAACATTGCCGGACAGGAATTCGAGAAAGGTGTACAAAATTCTATACCTAGGAAGTGTGGTCTCGGCAAACCGTGGTGGCACCGAACTGGATGTGTGCAGCAGAATCGGGCAGGCCAAAGCTGCTTAAGAACCAAGCTGCGACTGTTTCGCTCCAATGTAGAATCGGTACTGCTTTATGGGTGCAGTACTTGGAAAGCGGACACCATTAACACACGCCGGTTGCAAGTCTTTGTAAACAATTGTTTAAGAGTCATCTTGAGGATCTTTTGGCCGAGAACGGGCCAGGAACCTATCAACATTACTATACGAAGGAGAAAGTGGAGAATGCTCACCCAAGCAGGCAGAACAGCGGGACGATTCACGGCGCAAATCTAGTGGTAGCTTTACTGAGACGAGAAATCAGATATCGACCAGGTCGCCGTTAAATGGTATATTGTATCGACCATGGTAACGAAAGATGCCATTCAATACGCTGTGATACCTTTCGATGGTTTCAAAGCACCTGGTACCTATGGAACATATTCAGTTATGGGGACCTTCACAATGGCGTACGGTTTGAAGCGACCTTTATACCAAAACTAGGTAAATATGACTACTCCCGGCCCAAAAACTTCAGACCCATAAGTCTATCCTCTTTCCTTTTGAAAAATATGGATCCTCTATCTGGAAATAGTGGAAATATAACATGTGTGGCTACGTGGAAAATCCTGCGAGATTGCATCCTAAAGGACGCAATACCAATACTTCGCATTGTCCTAACAAAATTAGTTAATGAAAGGAATCTACCAACTAGCCGACTAAGACTGATAGAGACTATGAACAAAGCAGACACTGCTAAAGTATTCTCACACGAATTGTGTTTACTGAGATACATAACAATCCCAAGATATTTACTCGAATATCCCATTTAACCTTAGAAAACACAGCCTCTTCATTGATATCATTTCTGTCTGTTCTAGAAGCAATCCACAGTCTAACACCAGTCTCAACGAAGAACAGAAATTTATCACAACTTTCCCGAGTGAAAAATTGCGGACCACATCCCAAGGCTATGTCCACCCCAAAGCCATTAATTTTCTCCCCATTTCAACTGCTAATCAGTATTTGTTTCGATTAAATGCATCCAGATAAATGGGAGAAAAATTTGCCACCGAATAATTGTTCAGGATTCTTATCCGTGCATTTGTCTCGATCCTCACTCACGCCTACCACAATGGCATCTCGAAAAAGAAAAGAAAAAAAAATAACCACAGATACATCTCATAGAATCCCATGTCTCCACATGGAGATTTTCACGCCACTGGGACACGATACCAGTACGTTTGTACGTAGTATGTACAACCAACAACAGTCGAAGTCACTATTTGGCCTGAACAGACATCGTGTTGTTCATCAGCTTACACCTGAATACAACAACAACAACAACCAAAACGAAGAAAAAAACAAGAAGCAAATCTGTGTTGTTCTCCATGTCCATCCATGTTGCAATTTTAATTGAACCAGCCATTAATTAATTTCTACATTTTTCTCAGTCAGCCTTCAATTTATTGCTCTTGGGTGCTACCCAGCGCCCCATCAGACACTCAATAGCTAGAGAGCAATGCTTTGGATACCAATGAGAAGGAAGATGACTCCATGCGACTAGAGACAGGAGACGGGAATGCTAGGTGCACTTGACCACCATCAGTGGTGTTACACACGGAGTTCAGTCTTTCAGGTGGTTAAATCGGTCATTTGAGGACGCGCCTCTAAGCTTCTGTATAAGACAGTTGTTTGGTTGCTCTCGCGACTGACTGTTATTCTGTGGAAGAGCCTGCATAGAGAGCATGTTCCGATACTGGTCATGACACACGAAGTGGTGCAAATTAATGCTGAATGTTGTCCGCCAGACTCCATGTGCGGGCCTCGGCTTGGGGAATATTGATTTACAACTGAAATGTAGCAGCAACAGCTACCGATTGACACGCCCTGCAATGAGAGGAGACTCTATTCAAATGCTACCTGACATTGTAAGTTAGTCGATCCGTAAAAAAAAAACTTGTAAAGCAAATGATTTCTTTTTAGAATTGTAGGATTCACAGTGTGGTTGAGAAGAAATTTCAAAAAAGTGCGCTTTAAGCGTTACATCATTTTGACTTAAGAACTTTCTCACAAGAAACAATTGTGTCAGTACTCGAATTTCAAGATGACGTCCGAGCCACATGTACATACAGCCTCCCACAAATCGTCGAAAGATATGTATAGAAGATTGAGCTTCTAGAAGTGCCATCGTGGCTCACTACTACAGTAATGTGCCTCAGTTTTCTGAACTCTTCAGTGTTGCTGCTGTCTGTCCTCTTAAACTGTTGCACGTTATTTTATCCTCACATCATGTATGAAGGTGTAGGCATATTAGTCTGTTTAATTGCATCGCGGTCAATCAATCTTGGCATCCATCTCTCTTTGTCAGACTGTCGAACTTCAAGACTTGTGCTTGTACTATGTGGCTTTTTCGTTGTTGACACCATCATCGCTGGAAAGGCGCTGCATACTCTCAAAGAGTTTAATCTCTAAATTGCCTCCGTCTTCCTTCTGTACAATTTAGTATTGGCACCTATCTTTATTTGGGATCCATCTCACAGTAGTATGTTCTTTGCTAGTGCAGCAGTTGTCCTCGTTGCCTTCTCAGCTGTGTGCTGCAGATGGAGCTTAAAAGTGAGCCTTGCATATATGTATACATAGTATAGCCATGGATAGCTGGTTAGCTGATAGCTGACAATCTTCACGGACGGCTCCGAAACGGAAGGAGGAGTCGGTGCTGGCATCGTATTAAAATATCTAGACATTCACCTCTCCTTCAGCCTTTCTAGCTACAGCAGCGTTTTCCAAGCCGAAGTCACTGCCACTGCCATTGGTCATTGCGAAGCTGACGAACTGGCCGGACGAGGCTCCTCAGGTCTAAATAGCATAAACGTCACCGGCATCGAGGCAACAACGGCCTATGGTAAATACCTTGTCCATGTCGACGCGGTGAGAGAAGCCAACCATCGGTGGCAACAGCTCGGCCACAGTAACCAGGTCCATCGGACTTCTGAAACAAAAGAGAGAAACCCTTTCCAAAATCGTAGACACCCTCACCGGACACTGTGCCATAGGAAGGCAAAGACTGGGCATCCCCTACAATGACTTCTGTAGTAGTTGTAGAGATGAAGAAGAAAAGGAGACTATCAGTCGCACTAGGTGAATACCTATTCAACGATCTAAGTGATCTCAACAATGCCTGTATGGCTAAGATAGGCTTATAATAAGGAGTAAATGGTTCCCCGAGTAAGAGGGTGACCCACCCACCCTTACACATCGGCAACACAATGGACCAACTACTGATCTAAGTGGATCCTCATCGATGGCCGGTTGCAACCAATCAACCAACCAATGTGATTAAACACGATTGCTCATATAGTCTTCATAATTGCTCAGCTACTGATGAGTACTCGTACTATTTCTATCTGTTTGTCTGCTAGTTTTAGGCCCTTGCTCACTAGCCAGCCCTGAACCATCTCGTTCAATTTATTGCTCAAACTTTTTAAGTTTGAGAAGTTCATCTGTAGCGGTCCTAGTACATAGCCTTGAGGAGCACTACTATATACATATGTACATTCTCGCTCTATTATAGATGTCGTAACGCTGTATTCTTTTTCTAAAATTAGTGTGGCAAGGTGACACTGGAGCCTTGATGATTTTGGGTGACACCTTTCCTATATCTGCGGGCTCATGGATATGCTGTCTGATGCTATGATACCGTGACTTCAGCTCCTAGGCAAGTATGAAATCAACCAGTCTACTAATGAGAAATGGTTTCAGTCAGAGTCTGCTGCGGTTAAGGCCTAGTTCGACAATCTCAGTAGAAAGTACTGGCCACTTTCTATGTGATTCTCCTGACTTTGCTCGTGTCAGGCTACAGATATTAGATATTGATGTGGTGATTGCTTTTGATATAAGTTTCTCATCACTGAATGATCACTGATGCAGTTTCTGGCAGTAAATGACGAAAAAGATGTCTGTGTGCTCTAGTGAAGCCTTTTCTATTCCAACAAAAAACATATTATCATCTAGTATTGGTCTGTGTAAGACAGATTGAGGAGCTATATTCCTTAATTGCTCTGAGCAGGGTGTGCATTAGTTCTGTATGTGAGCAATGGAGAGCCGAGCTTCGTCTGACGTTAATGTCTCTTGGCACCGGGATCACACTTACCATAAATTGACCTTCTAGCTAGGCTTGATCCTTTTGGCATTCCAGTGCTCGTTTTGGTGACATTGGCAATGGTTTTGGAAGCAACTTGGGTATCAATGCTAATGGCGAAACGCTTTCTGGAGTAAATTGTTGGAATAAACTGTTCCATACGTATTCTCTTGGTAGATAATTATGGGCCATCGTCTGGTACATCTTGAGACCATAAATGTTGTTATAAACCGCATTAAAGTCGAATGTTAATGAGTTTCATCTTGTCTTAATATTCAAGGGTATTTTTCAAATTTTCCATTATGAGAAGAGGAATGAGATACAACCACGAAATTCTATGTGCTGTGCCAGGATATAGATTTGGAAGACTACTTTGGCATGGCCACATTAAGCGAATGAACACTAAGGTTGGAGATCATAAATAACCGACATTCCGGTACAAAGATCTAGTTGTCGCGGATGCCAGAACACTTGGACTCCTCAACTGAAACCAGCGTGCCCGGTACCGTAGAGAAAGGAAGGCAGCTATTTCTCAGGCCCCTTTCAAATGAGTAAGTAAGTAACTATTTTGCAGGTTTTGCTTGTAGAAATGTGTCTATTATTGATCAGCCAGACTGGAAGCCCAACTGCTTTAGGAGTTACATTATTTGTTTGCAAATAAAGTATCGAAAACGTCTTATATATTCAGCCTAAGACAAGGCTTATTCAAAGCCAGCATAACTTTAGTATGAGGACTCTTCTGTGTTACTTTCAGCCTTTCACGGTTCGGGGATTACTTCTTCCTTGAGGCAGATGTTTAACGCGTCTGCAGACATTTTTGAGCGCAAATAGGTTGCTGCCAAATACTAGAAATACTTCGTTAGTGTGGTCCAGGTGCATGCAGGTCGGTAGGCAGAATTGGTGATTCTCCTAAGAGGATACACTTAGCCTAATGATGTCTTCTTTTTTTTGTACAACTCGTGTGACCTAGATCTTGTGATACATATAAGCGAGGACCTTGCCCAGCCTGTTTACTTGAATGGCCCATGAAGGTGATCGTAAAGTTCAAGCTTGTCCACCACACTGTTTCCACCTCATCCTAATAATTAACTACCGATTGAAATAGTGACCACTTAAAAAAATAGTAATAAACGCTTAAAAACAAAACCTACCAAGTCATCGTGTAATGAGCTTCCAACTGTAACTTGCCTACTACCTGTCTTCTCATTAAATCTTCCTTTTTTATCCAGGATCCCCTTGATCCCCCCCCTCCCTTCGGGAACGACTCATTTAAATCAGGGGCGCCTTAATCCCCACCTCTATCTCAATCCATCTGTACAGCAAAAAATAAAAAGAAGAAGAAGAAGAAGAAGAACCTTAATGATCGGTTTAAGTCGATGAGTTATTATTAACCTACCTCTGGTAGTGTTTGCGCGTGCGCGCATCTCTGCAATTGAACCAGTGCCGCTTGCTGCGCGTATAAATTACATTTGGCGGCCGTGTGCCCCACCTATTTTCGCATTTACAATTGATTGACGGTAATTTTTGTCATTCACATTTGCCATTTTACTCAGGCGGGCTAAATGACTGTGATCAGTGTGAAGTTGGGTGCAATTTAATTTCTTTAAAGGAGATGCGTGCGAGAACACGCCGATCAATCAAAGTGAATGAGTGTTTATAATTAAGTGGTGCTACTGTTTCGGCTTTGGGTTTGGTTCTCGTTTTTTTTTATTTTGGGGTTCTTCTTGCGGTCTATTAGGGCTCATTAGCACGCCTTTAAAAAAAATGGAAGCTTCTGAGTTAACCTTTAATCAAAACGTTTAGGTACAATAGCTGTAGCGCCCGAAAGGGAGAAGGGTTTTTTTTCATTGTTGTACGTTGGTGGACGGTAAATTGGGTGCGGACATCTGCCAGAAAACAAGTAGCTCGTTTGGCAGTGAAGGCCTAATTGGATAGTCATTAATAAGAGTCTGTAATGTTTTTTTTTTTTTTTTTGTCGGAAAGTTCGGTGTCTCATACGGGCTTGTAGGTCGTAATTGAGAGGTGTGAGTGTAGCGAATCCCAAATAGCATGTATTTTGAGTCAAAGAGTGATTAAACTCGCAACTTTAAAAGAGGTTAGCTCCTCCGATGGACACATTTTTAAAACGGGAACACATAACAATAAGGATGTGCCTACATTCAGCAAATGTTTTTTTTTGTGACTTTCGGTAACAGGTGCACTTTTGTGGACGGATCTAACGTGGGATCTCATAAAATGGTATGTTGCCATAATTTGGGTGAGATCAAGCCTGAAGTCTGGTTGGGCAAATGCGCAAAGGGCTATAGACTAGGTTCATGAATGCTGTACTAGGAACGGGCTTACGGTCAATCCTCCTTTAACCGAGGTTTTATTCTTAACTCTAAGGAGGATCATGATCGGTCCAAAGCAGCCAGTACTAAAATGCATTAATTTACGGCTCTCAAATGAAGCGAGTAGGGAGTATTCTTGGACAAGAATTGTCGAACCACCCTGTTCCCGAGTGTGACTTGCACCCAGTCTTTTCATCTAGCAGTCTATTTTTGATATAGCGAAGGCGCCGTCTAGCACGGCAGCTCCTGCAGTTTTTGGGTGTGTTGATCTTCAGTCTGGCAGCTATCGCTTTTAGTGGTCTTTCAGTCATTGATGCCCATGATCTGGGAGACCTAGTCACCGCTTGTTTTGGTCTTATCTCTCGCAATTAGGTCTGTTTTCTCTTTCGAGTACTCCTACAGAAACTACTTCCGATGTATGGGACTCACTTGTTGATCCATTCAGTGCTTGCTCGTCAGCTACCTCGTTTCCATCTATATTACTGTGCCCGGAAACACAGCAAGATGCCTTTATGAGTTTCCCATAGTCTCTTTACTGCTTGTCCTTGACTGTGCCTTGTCTTTCTTAGTACTAATACTTCTTAGCGAGTATAGTCGCTGCTTCTTTTTTGATCACAAAGACCCCGACTTGACAGATGCTACATTCACTCGAAAGCTTGCATAAATCTTGGATGAAAACAAAAAACTCCAACCCCAGTCCCTATATGCATTTTAGATCCTTGTGCATAGAGTTGGAAGTCCTCTACAGTGCAGAAGCCTGGTGTGTAGGAATCCCACTCTTGTTTTTCGAGTATAGTAGTGGATAATTGGCCAGAAGTGTTTTACGGTTCACCTCAGTTCGAAGGATTTTCGCTAGTCTATCAATTGGGACTAAGTTCTTAAAGGCTTTATTTGTACATTAGCATTTAATCTGTGATAAACTTGACTGCTGAGTCAATAGTGCGGTTTGCAAGTTTCTCACCGTAAGGACGTAGGATCCACGTGGTAGTCCACTTTATGTACTGGTCTGCCTTCAGGAGGTTTCGAAAAGTTCTGTGTTCAACTGGGGTACTTGCGCCAGGATAAGAAACTGTTTTCTTCACTTCAAACATGTCGAATCGAAAACTT
Organism: Chalcosyrphus nemorum; assembly: GCA_949716465.1. NCBI lineage: Eukaryota > Metazoa > Arthropoda > Insecta > Diptera > Syrphidae > Chalcosyrphus > Chalcosyrphus nemorum. The sequence goes on from OX454333.1 coordinate 74,436,200, forward strand.
TAAAGGGGCTTTCAGTCTTCCAGAAGTGCAAGAGTGCCTTTGGCAAGAAAAGGAGCCTTGTTGCAGCGTAATGACGTTTGGATCTATACTGCTGCTATGGCAAGAGCATTCTTAGCCTATATGTTTGCTCTCTGATGTAAAAGACTTTCGCATAAGTAGGTAATTGCTCGTTGCGCCAGAATCCAAGGAACGGAATGTCTCAGTTGCACGGGAGCTTTCTTGAGTACACCTGGCTGGTAACAGAGGATAGCTGCGTTGCTGATATCCACTTGGGCTCGAACTTGCGCACATTTTGCTATAAGCAAACACACTATCCATTGCATCATTGCCTGACACACAATATCTTACCGCACTATCTGTAAGAAATCATCTGCTTTATTGCTGTCTTTCAACAGAAAGGCTGCAGGCAACTATTGGCGTCTGAACAAGGCATTTTATTCTGTTAAGTATCTCAACATGAAAGGCTAAACCTTTGCCTTTACACTGACTTCTTTTTATACCTAACAGGTCCTATTCACGAGCACATCGTTCTACTTTCTCAAATCACACAGTTTCTACCTGCCAGCTGTCAAAAATATGACAAGTCATATATAAAAGATAAAAACTAACGCAAAATCTAAAATGTATATACAGGTGACTGATTCCGATTCTCCAAAGCAAGAGTTCATCACCATTTCTGCGAAGCAATACCTCCGTCAAAGATTTGAAGGGCCTAAAAGCCCCTTGAATAAATTTCAGCATTTAGAAAACAATACCTACCGCAATCGATGGCGAGTATCCAAAATAAACATCAGTCTAGAGATAAAAATTTCCATTTACATAAGGTTCAAGCGTTCCACCAAACGCAACCAACAATAGCCGCCCCATATACCGTCCAATTGTCATAAATTACTCATGTCCCGTGTCTTGAATATTTGCATATTTTGACATAGAAAAGTACCAATTAAGCATTTCTATTCTGTCGAACTAGACCTACGGTACCTACTCCTGGGCTGCTAAGAAAACAACACCATCACACATGGTCAAGTGGTGGTGGCCCTCCCCGGTTCTATTGGTGTGATGGTGGAACCCTATAGCTACTTCAGTTGGCAGCCAAATGGGTTCCAACTTCCGACATGAAATGCTCTCGAAACCTTCATATTTCATTTATCGTCTCATTCGCCGCCTGGAATACCAAACGAAGACGCCAATAACAGCAACAAAAACAACAACAACAGACTGCTCAGTGGTCAATGGTCAGTCTGTGGCTGTGTTAAAGTAGGAGGCTGCAGAGTTGGTATAAATTTGTAACCATCGAGGTTCTCTGGTTATATGGTCTATGCAAATTCAGCACCGCACGCGCCATAGGAGTCGTTTCTTTCTTCTTCTTTTTTTTTACATTTTTAAGAGCACTTTTTAGACCAAAATCCGGAACACCGCCAAGAGATGAAAAGTCAAAAAAGAGAAGAAAAAAAACTAACGTCCGTCCATATCGCGGTAATAATAATAATAATAAATGAAAAATTATGGAACAAGAAATTCAGGAAATTTTCCGCACCAGTTACGATGATGATGGTGCAATCCCCAGACGATGGGGACGAAAAAGAGAAGAGAAGGACGAATTGGAGACTCTGATCATAACCGTTTGCTGCTGTTACAGAGGCTGCTGGGTGCTGTTGCAAATGTTATGACAGGCGCAAACGAAGTGATTTTTGCACCCCGAAGAACGCGTTAGTTTCTTAAGATACAAAGTAAAGAAATAAATGAGAAACTGGACTTGTATCTATCACATGAAGAGGAATTGTAGAGTCTTGTTGTTTTGTGCCAGGAAACATTTGGAATCCATGTGGAGCAGGATATAGTTGGGTATATTACCGCGATTATTGATGTCGTAATGATGCGCTAAATGCGATGAAGATGAGGATGAGACACTATAGTGACCCTAGCACAAATTGGTTTCCATAAAATCTTGTTTTATCGATTTAGATTGGCCAAAGACGATCATTTAATGCATGTGAGTCTGTTAGAGTTGCCAGCAGTGAACATTTTTAGTATATATTAGTGTTGGACCATTGATTAGTTGGACGAGTAGATGTTGACTTGAGAAGGTTTGGGATAGCACAAGGTCTTAACTTAATCGCTGTGATGGAATCATTGACCTTCCGGCTTTACGATTTTTGTCAACAGCCTCTCTGTATATAGCACAGTGTTTTTAGAGACCACACTTCGATACTCCACGGTGTACTCAAAATCCTCAAGGAACTTCGTCCAATTGGTGATAATTCGTTCTTCACAAACGTTCTTGTAGTAGCTTCACAATCTTTCATAAGTTTGAACTTCGTTTCCAGTAGGTATGTATACTCATACTCATTCGAAGCTGCTTAACATTAGTGCCAAGGACATTGTTTGTTAAATCGCCTATAATCAACGCAAACCAGCATCCTTCCTGCTTTTCCACTATGATCACAGGGCTAATGTGGAACTTTGAGCAACAATAATAAGTTAGGTGAGCACCTTGGCAGAAGACTCAGGTCAGACGTAACCCATTTTGCTACCCATAGGGTAAACCCTCACAAGCCTAAGCAAGTTACTTACTTATGTATTCAGAGAACACAAACCATTCAGAAGATCTGGTTAAGTCCAGCATCTTGTCGTCTTTTACGCCGGAGAGTTCTTCTAGATTATTAAAGAACTATTTGCCGATGAATTTGTTTCTGGAATCCTGGAGTCCAGGGCATTGACAAAGGAATTGGGAGTTATCTTCTACGCCATCCTTCGTAGAGTTCTTCCTTCTGACGCTGTATCTTCATATGGTACCGCAGAGTGTTATTTCTCGTAAAGATCCCCACGAGAATGGAAAGAGATCTTCTGTCCCTATGCATAAGTCTCTCGCTCCTTGTTTTTCGAAAGATAGCCACAGTTGTCTTGTCTTGTAATTGTAGAATTTTCCATGTAGTTCCACTTCAATATCACCTATCTTGCACCATAAATTCAGGGCTTAAATCATGAGAAAGCAGGGCGGCTACACTATGGAATATATACATGGCTGTGGACTATGTCCTCTGAAGAGTTGAGGACATCGACATGCGCGCTGTAGGATATACCGATGACATATGGCAGAAGGGAATGTCATGAGGGATGCGTGATGGCGCCATGAACAACAGCTTTCCTGGAAAGGACAGGCTTAACCCCTTTTACAAGGAAGAGAAAAGATCTCTAATTTGAGCCCTTGACACTTTTTGGATCGGAGCTAAAGGTGACTAACATAGAAGCTGGACCAACACGGAACTCTCACATAGAGAGGAAAAACGGAAGGCGAAAAGGGTGCTTCATCAATGCAAACGGGATCAGGGGCATTGAAATGGCGAACTCTCCGACAAAGCAAGGGTTATCTTTGGCGTTTTCTAGTCCGAAACCATTTGCTCCATTTGGCAGAAGAGTTATAGAGCACCTGATTAACGACTGGGCTGTGGGGAAATATCAGGGAGGATGATCAACTGTGGAAACCGGCACCGCTTATGGAAAAGTTTTAAACCTGGAGCGAAGAACACTAAAATGGGAAGTAACTCTATCTACAGGTCATGTGAATGTTCGGTTATCATTTTAGCAAGATGGGTCTTCGGAGAAGATCGATGTGGAGGTACAAATACTGTGTCAATGGCCGGTATTAGGTAGCAGTAGAATGGAGGTCTTGGGGAACCACTAGGTAGAAATCCAGAAATTCACCAGATTTCTGATAAGCAGATGCCAACACTGACACCAGGAATCAAAGTCAGAGAAGAACTATGGAAACAAATCCAGAGAGTCTCTAGGGCTAAGGAGGAAACTACCCAATGTTAGAGTTTTTTGTCGAGAAGAAGGGGAAAAGATTGTGCAGTGGAGCTTGAAACTTAACGTAGGTGATAATACTTTTCAATATACGCGCCATCGTGTGCAGCTTATGGAAATGTGCCTCAGTTCTGCCCAACTCTTTACCAGTTGCCGTGCTTCCTTCGAGACTCTGCGCCAAGTACTCCTACGACCGCCGCGTCTCTTGCCATCCTGAGTGAGCAGGTTCCATTGCATCACGTGGTTAACTAGGCACCTGTCACCCTTTCAAAGAGTGTAACCACTGCCACATTCGTTGTCGTAAGGCTAAGCCTATAGTGAATACATATGGTCGGGACTTGAGCACCAAACCCTTCTTTCAATGGCCGAAATATGGGAACCGATTTTATTTAAAAATCTATGTTCATAATTCCAGTAATGAGACAGTGCAAAAGTCTCGGTGTAGAAACGTGTAAACATATACTTTTCTTTAATGATATGTGGCAACCCTATCCTCCGCAACAGGTTGTTGCATTTGCTTTTTACGACGATTTTATCACTTGTTTTTAAGGCGAATTTTACTCTATGTTTACATCAGCTTCGATTGCAGTGACAATAAAATGAGATCTTCTTCCCACCAGAGCTTATCTTCAGGCAAAAAAGTCTATAAAATTGCAACATATCCATTGAACCCACCCTCATCTTTGTGTGCTTCTCTATCAGATTCACTTTATCTTGGCGGAAAATGCTAATTTCACCCAACACTTATCGGCTATTGCAAGCCATAAAGATACACTAGTAACCAATAGTTCGAGTCTCACTGGAATGAACCTGTCCTTTTGGTTAATGGACTGACAGACACACGCACAGTGTCTGTATTGTGCACGCTTTCGATTTTTCACTCATCCAGAACTCAAGTCCAGAACTCCAGCTGAGGGAATCTGCATGAATGCATATTTCAGAAAATTGAGGACATAAATCAAAATTAACGAGCACACGCGGACCTGTTGCACAGTGTAGCAGGTAAAAATAAGAGGAGCACCACGATACACGTGCTACAAGCTATAGCTTTTGCACAGAGCAGCACTGCGGATCGTACGCGATTGATATGAGAAATGAGAGCACGATTTTATAGGTTGCAAGGACCAACGGTCATCGCGCTTTCAGAGTGTAATGCGCACTTAAGTGGTAGTCAAAAATATCAGAATGCATCATCAGAGGAATTGTTTGTTTTATTAATCAGTCGCAAGAAACTCCCAAAAATGATGGACCTCTTTTGAGAGTTAAGAAGTGCCGACATTACACGGTTATGTGATTTTGTTGAGAGGCAAATCTAGTAAAGGCAATTCGTAATGGTTTTTGGCCGATCTTGTATTGGTCATCACGGAATTCTTTACTTTAGAACTCATCTACAGAAATGTGACAGGCGATAAAGCATCCTCAGTTCATGTTACAGTGCCACAAAGTGAATGGTCATATAAAGAGTCTCCTTAATCTTTCGACATGGTTGGTTGGTTGGTTGAAACCAGCCCTCGATGAGGATGCACTTCGACCAGTAGTTGGTCCATTGTGCTGCTGATGTGTAAGGGTGGGTGGGTCACCCTCTTACTCAGGGAACCATTTACTCCTTATTATGAAGGAGTCTATCTTAGCCGTACAGGCATTGTTTAGATCACTTAGATCGTTGAACAGGTATTCACCTAGTGTGGCCTTTCTAATGTTGGCAGATGTCGCTGAGGTCTATGCTGTTTAAACCTGAGGAGCCTCGTCGGGCCAGTTCGTCAGCTTCGCAATTCTCTGGTATATTACAGTGACCCGGTACCCAGCAGAGGGTGAGGTTTTACTGTCAAACTATCTCGTTCAGAGATACGCGACAGTCCTTCTCGCCTTGGGTCTAGTTGTGCTGGATCCGAGGGATTTGATGGCCGCTTGGCTGTCAATGTATATGACAATATCTGATACTGATACTGCACTAACCGTCAGCCAGTCAGCTGCCTGACCAATGGCAGTGACTTCGGCTTGGAAAAGGCTGCAGTAGCTAGAAAAGCTGAAGGAGAGGTGAATGTCCAGATCTTTTGAAAAGATGCCAGCACTGACTCCTTCTTCGGTTTTGGAGCCGTCCGTGAAGATTGTCAACGATTCATGGTGAAGGACCTCCCGTTGTGTCCATGTTGAAGTTGTGTTCAGTAGGCAAGTGGTCGGTGACCTTTGGAAGATGGCGTATCCAGTGTGTTGCTTTTTCCATTATTTGGAACTTCTCAGTCTGCAGGCTGCCAGTTGTTTGCTGACGATGTCAGTTGGAAGTAGGTGGAGCATGGCTTTAAGCGCTGCAGTGGGAGAGCATGAGGAATTACTGCAATGACAGCCATTATTTTAATTTCATTGTCAAACCGACAAGACAAAGTAGACAAAGTCCCATACTATCTCGGAGTTGTAGCTGACCACTGGGGCTTTCTGTGCCACTCGTCGGTATGAATGAATCTACGGATCTGTGAACCAACAGATGACCTACGGCTCCTGCTCCACTTGGCACAGACATGTTTAGTTTATAAGGTGAGCCGAGAATTCAACATTTTTCCAAATCCACTTGATGAGGTTCTCGTGACTGTTGGATACTTGGCACAGTTGATCTTTTTGCCTCATGGCACTTCATGGATCTGCCTTATAGTAATCAAAGATCTCTGCTAATTGTTTGGCTGTATGGTATCTTTTAAGAGTCTGAATATTCCAGGCGCAGATCCGACAGTGATTGGCCTTATTTGTCAACCTCTAAAATATTCTTAATGTCATATGAAGCCTTAGTGTCTGACCATCAAAATATTAGGCTCAGCATACCTGGTCAGCTCTCATATAGGCTCCCATAGGGATTTATTATCTCCTAAAAATACTTGATTAGCAAAGCTGACTTCTCGGTACCAGGATTATGGCTGAATCTGCGTTTCTGTAACCAGTAAGGCCAGTTAGGAACTGTGTGATATTGAAGCTTCTAGCTTCCCTAGCTTCTTCGTGTGCCAAATCTCTATGTTGAGACGAGTATAAAAGTGTAGATCCTACTATTCTGGACAATAAAACTCGACGACTATCATCCGAGGTTTGGCATTTATAATAACACTCAAAGATTTATTAACAGCTGACTACCCAGCATAAAGTACATCCTAGAAGTATAATGATTAAAAGCTTAGACTATACTCAGGCATAAAGTTGTCTCGAATTTCTGAAAAGATAAAACTGTCGCGATCATACGATGTTGATCGAAAACCATTTCAATAGAGGCATATCAGGGCATAACAAAGATACAACTACGTGGGTTAGATATTTTCATTAGCTTTAAGTCCGCCCTACAGAGCCATGAACAAATAACATATTAATTCCCCACCGAGTCATGCTCAAATCAATTACGTTTCCCCGACAAATACCCGCAACTAATCGACAAAACCTCAATTTTTCTAAAATTTCAAGCTCATTAGTGAGCTTACAATCTAAATTTATAAAACAAACAATGCAATTGGTCCTAATCTCTCGATCACCATATTACGCATATTAGTCATCCCTACGACACAATTTAAAAGCAATATTTTATCAATTCTCTATGAAATAATCTCAAATATTTGAATAGTTGGTTACGCCCCCAAGTATTATCCCTAAAATCCCATTAATCAAGCCATCATCAGCAGCGGTAACTTAAAAGCTTAACTAATTTTGCAACTCTATAATCCAAGCCCCCTAATAAATCTCTAAATTTGAATCTCATAAAATATAGTGGACCCATCGTCGATGACATTTTGAATTATTGCCAAGTTATGCTTCCATATGTCATTTGATACCCACCAAAACCAACTGTCATTTTTATTGATATTTGTTCAACGAAAAACGAAAATTTCTCTCCTCTTTTAACAAACAAAAAAAAAGAGGTGTTTTGTTACGGTTCTCAAAAGAAAATCTGTAATTAAGTTTTTTTTAAAAAAAACACAAATCTACCGAAAAGCTTATCCACCTGTCCTCAGTCGGCACCGATTTGCATAACAAAAGTGACAGATGCAGTAGGGTGTAGTAAAAATCAAAGGTTGCGCCATAAAAAGATGTCAAACACGAAACAATTGTTAATTGCCTTTTATGACGGGTATATTGCTGCCTGTTGGAGGACCGAATATTTTTTTTCCTAGTGAGCTACCGGACTTTTCTGTTTTTTTTTTTTTAAATAGCAACACACTTTAATGACAGTTGATTAGCAGAAGGAATTTTCTGTCAAATTGCTTCTGTCATTTGCATTTGATTACGAAAGAAATTCTCTTCTTGAATGCATGTTTTGTATAATTTTTCACGATTCGGTCTTTTGATCGAAGGCTATCATAATTAACAAAATGTAAGGAATCGAATTAATTGGTATTTAACACATCTATACGCTGTCAAGTGTAAAAGAAGTGGAACAATGTTTGATGTAACTAATGAATATTTGATTGAGACGACTTGTTGAAAATTGTTAGTGGGGGGATAAAGGAACATTTAAGGTGACATTAAATGAGTTGGGGAGAAATATTTTGACTTCCAATCGAAGAAAAACGCGGGTGAAGTCGGTGTGTGTGTGTTTGTTAAAGACGCTTGAAATCAAATGTCATTTTTATTGCTCAAAATGAACATGTCTAATTCGTGTAGTCGGTTTTTGTTTTTTTTTTCAAATTGATGATTTACATTTTAATTTTCCGATTTATGGAGACATTTCACTGTCGATAAGGGAGTGTAAGCAAGGTTCCATTATAATACTTGGTGTATTTTTAAAACAAAACCTTGGAAGCAATAAAAACCTAGCACCAATGTTTTTTGCTCTTTAGAGCTGTAATAAGCTAGAGAAAGTGAAGTAGGGAAGAGATTGTAGGATGAATACATGATGTCAGAAAATGTATAGATGACACTAACCAACCGAGAAATACATTTTCCTTCATTTAGTTTGTTTTTGTCTCTTTGTTTTAACTGTCAAGGCTTTACAAAGCTTGAATTGTCAAAGAATTTACGAAGAATTGCCAACATAGAAAAGTGGCGCTGCAGTCAATAAAAATGTATGTCATGTTTTAACGTAGTGTAACGGTGACATGTGGTATGAAACATAGAACTGCAATTTATCTTCCACTTCACTGTCTGAGCACAATGCGCTGCATCTCTGTCGGTAATAATAATATCAGTTGTTCCTGTCAAATGGTGTAGCGACACAATTGTGTGGTGTGTCAATTTAAGTCATTTATGTTTACCCTTCTTCATTTGTTTTTGCTTTCAGATGTCAAAGTCTTCGAGCCGCAAAAGTTGCCGGTCAACTCTTAATACCGATAGCGACCCATTGCGTGCGTGCAGTAGCTAATGTGGATTCTTAAAGCTCGATTACATTACCACAAGAGTAGGTTTTTATTCAGGTGCAGGAAAATACTCGACGAGAAGTTACTGCATCGTATCCCAAGCAGATGCAATGTGTGTAATTAATTCTCACTTCTAGTGGGAAAAAACTCCACAATATGAAAGTGTACCTACTTATTTCCCACAATGCGTGAATTTAATTCTCTATTGGAGTTTTATCCCCGCATCTTTTTTTCAACTCAAGAGTGAGACTAAATATTTGTTAATATCTTTTTTTTTATATTCCGATACCAATTTGGTTTCTTCTCGAACTTGTTTATACTGAAGGCCTCAATTTCAAATGAAAGTATGTATATAAAAATCCGACATACACCGGTGAAAAACAGTCTACAGGATCGCTAAAGCGTTACAAGGTACCACAACTTACATACCCCATTATTTTCAGAAACATCGTCGCATCACTGTTTCTGCATAGCCTACTATTGCTTTTCGTGTGGGCATGGTCATAGCCACGTTCTGTAAAAAAAAATCCAGCGGAAACACAAAAAGATATCAAGTATTCTGACCCGGAATTGAAGTACCTTGACGTTACTGTCACTGCTTAACTCCATACCAAAATTTTAAGTGCTGTTATGGGTGGCTTACTCGACTCCTTCAGCTTTTGGAGTGACCAAAGTGTGGTTCATTTGTGACATCAAAATTTCCACAATGGAAGCCAACGACCCATTTTAACACTACGCAAAAATCGTAGCCTGTTTTTCCGCCCACATTTTTAAAAGCCTACAAACTATACAGCACTTAAATAAGCCTTCTTGTGTTATTTGGACTTAGCGGTATCTACGACGAACCTTTTAATGGAATATTCGCACTGAATAATCTTATGTACATCTCTCTTCATTTAATTTTGTTCTACTTCAATCGGCTTAGATTGTTTGTGAGCAAATCCCGAATGAATTTTAGATGCTGGACAGAACCTATGATATACACATGTATATATATCACCTTTGACCACTTATTTGAATCGTTGAATTGTTAGGCTTTTCAAATAATAAATGTGAGAACAAAATCACCAGCACCACATTTAAGAGCCTTAAAGTCAAATGAATAAAAACTCGTTGAATTTATATTTTTATAGACAATTTTTATTAAAGACAAATTGAAATTTTTTTTTTTTCTGGTTTTAGTAATATCTTCCATCAAAATATTTCATCCAATAAACACAATCTTAGCTGTTACATACACAAAACATTTGATTTTCTTTCTCTTTTTTTTTTCTTAAAAATATTTTATCTAAATAACAAAAAGATAATGTATAATTTTTATTTTACTTATAATCGAAATAAACTTATTAAAAAATACATTAAAACATTTAATTTAAAATTTTATAATTTATAAAATCCAAGAAAGAAATTGAGTTATATTTTTTTTCCATTTAAAGACAGTCGAAAAATTACATAGCACAGATCATAGAAAAGAGGTTATTTTTGTTTTCCTTTAAAAGTTAATTTATATAATTAATTAATACATTTCTATATTCAAGTCTTTAGTTTTTTTTTTATTTTAATTATTTATTTGTAACAAATATGATCCTGGAATTATCTATGATAATTTTTTATTTATTTATGGAAATATATGTTTGTATATATATATTTTGTTTTCAAATTTCATTTGATTACTATTTTTCTATTTATTTAAGTGACATTTATAAATAAAAAACTCAGTCAAAGAAAATATATTTTATATTTAAATTTACACATTTTTTTTTGTTTATAATTAATAAAATTTGAAAAGGAACAAGTAAAAGTAAATTTAAAGTTTTTTTTGTGTTTTTTTTCTATTTTTTTTTTTGGCAAAAAACGTTTAACATAATGATAAAATTCTACATTGAACATTTAATTTAACCTAACTACAGTATTCAGCTTTTTTTGTGGTATTTTATTTAATTACCATTTTATGCTAATTTTATTCAAAGAATTTGTTTTTCATTTGTCGATTTTAAAATTTGTAATATTTCTTAATTTCTCACTCTGAAGTATGATTTAAATAAAGAATGACAAATTATTACTTTTTTAGCTTGGATTTAAAGCTTTCTCTTTTCGTTTTTAATGTTTAATATTTTGTATTTAGATTTTACATAGCAAATGTAGATGAACAATTATTTCCAATCCAATGAGAAAGTTTGAGGCAGTATGACCCTACTACCTTCGGAAAATAATATTAAAATTTTCGACACAATTATTAATTGTTAAAATAGTAAGTACACGAAAAAAAAAACTGCTCTAAGTTGCAAAAATTCAACATCAATTTCCATTAAATTGGAATTAGATGCAAAACTCTAAGTTTTTGTTTTCTTATATATTTGTTTTAATATGTATTTGTATATTTTAATTTTTTTTTTTATGTACGAGTATATATTTAAAACATATATGTTTTATATGTATATATATAAATATATAATTCATGCTAGTGAATTCTAGGATGAAAATTTCCAAGGCCATTTAAAAACCTGTTTCAATTACAAAAAACTTATTTACTTTGTTTGTTCTTTTTATTTTCTATTTAAATTCTAACTTTTTTTAAAAGTTATATCTACTTCCTAGCTTAAAATGCTTTTCAAGACAAGATCGAATCATTTGAAATGTTCGACAATCTTGTTTAATTTAGCAATCCTATCAATTTTTCTTTAAAACTAATTTGTGGTTTGATGTGCGGCTATTAAATATAGTTTCTGTTTTTATTTCTTAATTTATGTCTAAAGACATAAATTATTCAATTAAAAATTGTACTATATTTATAGTATTTTAATTTTTTAAGGTTTTTTGGTTGTTTATTCAAAAAACATTAAAAGAAATAAAATCTACTACACTAACTACAATTTAATGACGTTTCATTTTATTCTTCTTTTGTTTTCTTATATATAATTAAAATCTTTTTGATTTGTAAATCCTTTAATCAGTATCTGTTGTATTTGTTTTCTTTACCAATCCATTCTAAGTTCGTTGAATTTCATTCGAAGATCACTTTCGTTACTTTTTTTGTTTAAAATGTTTTAAGGAAAAAAATTATTTGATTTTTTGTTTTCTTTATTGTGTGTAGAGATTAAAGTTTACTTTTGTAAAAAAAAAAACATTGTTTTTCTAGCTATTTTTTCGCTATGAGTTTCTAAGGCCTTTTCATATTTTCAAGTCACCGTTTATGAGTTAATTTGTTTTTTTTTTTTGTTTATTTTTTTTACAATAAAACTTGAAACCACAAAATAAAGTTTAGCTGCAATTTTTTTTTTTGTTTAATTTTAGCCAAGAATTTTAATTAATTGTGCTAAATTTTTTCAGTATACAAGCTAATGAAACACATTTGTTCATATTTTTAATTAATTCCTAAAGTCAATTTTCTTTAATTTGGTATCGCAATTCTAACCTTTTTGATAAATTTTTTCAACATTTGCAATTTATGTTTGCTTCTTAATTTTAACCAATTTGATATGTAAATTAAAAAACTGAATCCAATGATATGACACACAATTATTAAGCTTATTATTTTAATGAGAATGTGGGTATCGTAGGTATTCGTAAGTTCAACTGATATCCTACTTCCAAAGGCTCTGCATTGGGCGCCATTTATATACACATCTTTGGGTGAAATTCTTCCTTTCAAAAGGTGGTACAGATTTTGTTGAGCCTCCATATTGCGCGTGTTGAACCAGTAATATGACTTAATTTTCTGACAAAATTTCTAATTCGACCAAATAATAGGTTGTTGTTAGATTTACTCTTTGCATAGCACTTTTCATTTCTCATTTTTAATGTAAAAAAGGAAATCATAAAAAAACCTAGAAAATAAAAAATCTGAAACAAAAAAAATTCGAGAAAAAACCAAACCAAGGAAACTATAGAACGAAATAAAAAATAAAACAAAATAATTATTTTAGTTATTATTAAAAATAAATATTTATTTATCTTTTCTTTTCTTTTTTCTTCTGTTCATTCTATACTATTTTTAGTTGTAGTTTCAATATTTTGTCTGTCTATTTCGTAAGTTAAACTTAAAAAATATTTGTTCATTATAAACAAAAAATAATTATCTATATTTTTTTTTTCTAAATTGAATAACAAATAAAAGAAATTAAACATAATTTGTTATTTAAAAAAACAAAAATTTCGTTGATTTTAAAAATCAAATAAGGAAGTTTTGCTAGCACTTAACAATCTTTTGTTGTTTGTGTTTTGTTCTAAAAAAAAAATTATAAGTCAGCAGTTTATTTTCATTTTTGTTTTTAAATTAATAAATATGATTAAATCATATTTAAGTTAACTACACTAATGTTAATATTAAAACTACATTTATATAGTTTATTTATTTTTTCATTGTTTTTGATGAAAATTAGTAAAAATAGCTGATTAAAAAAATATTACAAAATTAGAAAAAAAAATATTGATTTAATGATAAAAAAAATTAAACAAAAATATTTTATATACACAAAAAAAAATTACACATGAGATCACAGTATTAGAGATATAAGTTTTCTTTTCATTAAATGTTAAATTAATTTAAATTTAAAGTAAAAAAAAAATAATTAAATTAATGCATTTGTTTTAGAAATAGGATGGTTAATAAATTACAAAGCTTAAAAGTTAGTTAGTTTGTTTTTCTTTAATTAATATTTATTAGCACAATTTTTGTAGTTTTTATTTTTTTAATTTTTCAGTTTTTTTTTTTTTGTTTGTTTTTGTTTACGATAGAATATAATATATATTTATTTTGTTTTTATTTGTTTTGTCTAGGTAAAAATGTCTTATATATTTGATTTTATTTTGAGACTTATTTTTAAGAGTTTTTTTTTTTTTTTGTTTTTCTTTAATTTTAACAACCATTTTTGTTCTTTTGTTTTGTGATCAACATTATCGATTGATTCTTGTATTGTTGTATAGATTTTACGATTGCAGAGCAAAGCTTAAAAAATAATCGAAATGAAATAGATTTTATTTTTTGTTCTTAGTTTGAATATTTTTCTAAAAATTATTATTGAATAAATGTATATATTTGTGTGTTCTACTTAAGAGGGTAGGTTAGACTTTGATTGACTAAATGATTGTTGTATATTGAGTTTTATTTTTTTTTATAATTTTTTTTGTGAACCTGACTAAGTACAATTATTTTATGGCAAATTTATTTTCTTTTTAATTTGGCACCCATTTTAGAATGTACAATGTTGGTGGTTTATAAAAGGGTTTCATCGGTGAAATGTGACGGGTTTTAATAATTAACCAACAAGTTGCTATATTTTATTCATTAGTAGTACTTTTCCTTAACAAAAAATTAGAGAAAATAAAAAATTTAATTGGCTGAGTCCAAGTGATCGTTTAATCATGAGTGTTATTTGGTTTTCACATGGAAGTCCTTGGAAACATTTCACTTTCCAGCTTTAGACGATTATTAAAATCGGCGATCGAGAAAAAAAAATTATTAAAATCGGTCTAAGATTTTTTTTTTGCATTTCGACCAGTGAGATCGATCGTGCAATGCTTGAAACGACACCATTCATAAGTGTTATTTAAAATTTTTAATGCATTTATATGTTTTCCCGCTTTTTATGATTATCAATATTTTTATTACCAAAGTGTATAATTTTTATGGTTAGGGGATCACAGGTTTAAGGTGTTTTATTTGCTTGATACCAGTTTCGGTGTTAAAGTAATAAACTCAAATAATTTTGTACGATCAATGCGGTTCAGATAATGCACATGGTTTGCTTGGATCAAAGGTACCGTTTTGGTGATCATATATTGAATGTAAAAAGAAAACAAATGGTAGTTTTTTAAGACTTGCATATTAGGAGCAAACAAGAAGTAAGATCGTCAGTGATCTTTTCAGTGATCTTTGCTCTGTATGTTCGGAAGAAACTGATGAAGCAAATTGGATTTATAAAATAAAATTGATCACTCAGACTTAAATTTTTAAAACGGAATGAACAAATAAACCCGTCACATTACACCTCTGTGTATCGATTATACCTACTGCATTAAAAGTAATATAAGATAATCCTGACCACTATTATTGTTACCAGATAGTATAGTCAACGGTATGCCATTACTATTCTCATTATCCGAAGTGGAAGTTCCAACTGAGGCTGTACTAACAGGTGGTCTTGCTGACGTTTCAGTTGATGCGTTTACCTTGGCCTTAGTGACTTCTTCAGCTTTCTCTTCAACGTTATTTTGTTTTTTAAAAACCTCTTTCTCTATATCCATCACCACAGCATCATCGTCTGTATGATCAAGATCCTCCCATAGGGATACGATAGGAAAATTAGCAAAAGAATCAATCGACGATAGACTCTCCTCGACCTACAAGCTGGTGGCGCTTGTTGTCACAATCGACAAGTCACCGGAATGCAACATGTGATGGGCATGTTGCTGCTGATGGTGATGTTGTTGTGCTGCCGCCGCTGCTGCTGCAGCTGCTGCCTGTTGATGTTGTTGCTGTTGTTGACTGAGTTTGCTCTCCTTCTTGATGCGTTGCTTGAGATGTACTTTGGCGTGACGCTTCTTCTCATCGGAGCGGGCAAATTTACGGCCACAAATGTCGCAGGAGAAGGGCTTCTCACCGGTGTGCGTTCGGATGTGCGTCGTTAGGTGATCGGATCGGCTGAATGATCGCATACAGATGCGACACTGGAACGGTTTTTGGCCGGTATGAATGCGAATATGGCGGGTTAATTCATCGGAGCGAGAGAAACGTCGATCACAGTTCTCCACTGGGCAGGCGTACGGTCGTTCATGGACTGGTGTCTTACTCGGCCTATTTGGGTACTTGCGTGGCTTAACAGGGACCAATTTCAGTGGCATTGTGCTCTGTTGGTAGACTTGAGAGAGGATTTCATGACCCTTGCTGGTGGATGGACTGTACTCGGCTAGTTGGACAACGGAATAGCCAGATTGGGAGCCGGATGGTGTCTGCATGTGGTGGTCGCTGTAAGCCTCTTGCTTGGGGATGAGTCCGGAAGTGGATGAGGCAGACGATGAAGGACCGGGTACCACTAATGATTGTTGCGGGCTGCCATATTCCGCAGGGGAGTCTAACCACTGGTATTTGGATGCTGTCATTTGCTGGCGGGCATACTGGTTGAGGTCTTGGCTGGACTGACTGGGCTGGAGATCCATGCTGGACACGCATCCACTGGCGTAGCTGGGTGGAGGCTGCTTGAGAATAATACTCGAACAATCCATGTTAAGACCAAGTAATTCTACATGTTGTGGATTGCGATCGTCACCATACGCAGAGTGCATATGATGCGCTGATGGTGATGGACTGCTGGTAGGTGCGTTTTGTGGTGCATAATGTGCCTGAGCGGCAGCGTTTTGAGGCCCCGGGCCCAAAAGGCTAAACATCGGCGGCTGGAAGAGTGTCTTATCGGGACTGGGTAGACCCCAGCTACTGCCAAGGCCTGCCGATGGTGGCGACATCTGACTGGGCAACACGCTCAACTGTGGTGAATTTAATTGGGATGCTGATGCTGCTGCTGCGGCGGCTGCTGAAGCTGCTGCCAGCCCTCCCATTGATGGATTACCTGTAGTGGTAAAAATGCCACGATATGATATTTTACCGCTACTTTGGTTTTGGTGTGATTGTTGTTGTTGGTGGTGAGAGTGGTGTTGTTGCTGCTGTTGTTGATGTTGGTGGTGTTGCTGTTGTTGTTGTTGTTGATGATGTTGTTGTTGTTGTTGTTGGTGGTGTTGTGTATTGTGATTGTGATGTTGTTGTTGTTGTTGCTGATGTTGTAGATGCTGTTGATGCAATTGACTGTGGTGGTGTATTTGGTTTTGTTGTTGTTGATTCATATGTTGACTGTGTTGCTGTTGTATACTATGATGATGGTGTGGTGAACTATTGCCATGCTGTTGGCCATGCGGATGGTGGTGATTCGTGTTATTACTATTACTGGCACTTGTTGAATTATTATGTGTATTGCTATTATTGCCTAATGTTGTTGTTGTTGTTTGACTATTTGTAAGATGTGTTGGATACATTGTACAACTATTATTACTTGTTTCTTCCTTAACTATCAGAGTGGGCGGTGTGCTGCGTTCTTCTTTTAATGGACTACACAGCACCGGACTGGGTACGGTCTGGGGCTCAAGAGAGAGATCCTCAGATTCAATTGAACCTTTAAAGAAAAAAATAGACAAAAAAAAATAAAATTAAAATTAAATCAAATTAAAAAGTGTTGTTAGATGTCACTCTTGTATGGATAAAGAAAAAGGGAATGAGTTATTCATGGTGAAATGCATCTGTGATCGAAGAAGTGTATCTGCATATCCTCAGAAGGTAGTTGCAATTAAATTCTCTTTCAAGTAACTCCTACCACCTAGAATTACCAAGGATAAACAAAATAAAATTCCTTATCAACTGACACACTGCCATATCGAATTACTGTCACAGACCGAAAGACCACTGCCACCCAAAAACAAAACAAACAACAAAAGGCAAAAGGCAATACCTTCTGCCTTGACTTTGTTTACATTTCCATAGAATCACCAACGAAAGATTATCCCGCGCACACAGCAACCTACCGGATTTCTGCTTGTTTAATTCCGCAGAAACCCCCTGGGGAGTCCTTCGACTTGCATCCTCCTCAGCTGCGGCGTGAAAAACTGCAACCAAAGACTAATTACCCCGTATTACCAGACGCTGCACGAGATGCAGCTACCTCGCACGTCGCCAGATTGTTTCAAAAGGCGACACAGAGATATTGGCGTCAAATCAAAAATTGCAATCTTTTGAAGGGTATCTCGCGCGAGAGTTCACCACCAGCACCCAACAGCACAGTGGCACAGAAATTAATTCTGGAATGCAACTTGACTTTGAAAAAAAAAAAGAGTCAGAAATAATAAATAAGATTGCTTGGCTTTGACATTTGTTATTTTGTTTTATGTTTTTATCTCAAGCTTTTGTTATCATTCCTGGGAATTACTCTCGGCGTTATGCTTACACAGCACATTTGACGTAACTTTCCATTCAGGGTTGTATTTTGTTTTTGCATGACACTGAGATTGTTTGTGCCGGTATCTCAAAATACTTCCGATAAATCATAAATGATTAAGTGAATAACACTAGTACATACCAAACAGGCCATCTGACCATTCTGAAGCTTTTTACATAAATTAAAGATTAAAATGGAGATTTTGTGTATGCAAAGCTGGTGGATGGCGTCAGACGGAATTGTGAAATTTAATCTTAGACCGCATAAGAAGCTCTTAAAATGCTGGACGATCGCTACTTTAGATTGACGGCTCCATACGGCTTTGAGCTGACGTTCTGTCATAGATATCTTTATACTATTCAGAGCCTTATCAATCGTCCTTAGTCCTCGACAAATAATCATATTGCGATCTCCTAAAAGTGGTCAAAAAATCTCAGCTGCCAGAGTCTTAGTTCTGCCAATTTAGGTTTGCTTTGCATGCATACATAAGTCTGGATTCTTTCACTCTTCCATTGAAGTAGATACATATTCTCCAGTGATCTACACGCGCGATATAAATGTATATAATTAAGAACCACGATCAATACAGCGATCGCAATCCAATCGCAATCGGATAAGGTGTGATAAAAAGATTTGTACTTACTAGCACTCACGAACTGAGTGGACAAGTTAAAAAGCTAAGGCTCCTTAGATACATCCAGCTTCTATCCACAAAGACTTCTGTCTTCATGTTCGTTAAAGTGCTATTTCAAGCTAAGAGAATCACAACACCATCACTATTAATCATGGCTAAAACAAAAGAACTAGCAGCTTACAACGTTGGACCACCATAAATCCGTAAAATACATTCAAAATTCTACTCAATCCTACGCACACAATATTTCAGCCAAAAAAATATTAGCTATACGCAAATACCAAAGAAAATGCGACATTTTCTTATGACGAATGGTCTCTAAGTCCTCGCGTAATGAAGTCAAACGAAAATGATATGTGTTCGCGAAACAAAACAAAAATTAAAGCCAATTGCAAGTCCCTGACAAACGACATGATAAACTTCCATTTAATGACCATATTTGGCACTAAAAAGGACTATAATTTGTCTCGATAAAATTGCAAATGCAATTCGCCAAGAGGGCGAAAGGCACTACTAAAACAAAAAGCAACAAATCAAAAGTCTCATCAGAGATTTATTTATTCAATAATTACATTCACAAGAAGGAGGAAGACCAACTATAAGAATGCATTCCACTCCAATGCATAGTCAATGAGACAGTTCTAATAAATTACTCCAAAAGCCCCGAAGACAAGAGGAAGCAAATTAGCCGACTCTGACATTCATTCTAGTCTGTCTGGCATGCAAATTGTCAAATTAAAACTCCCCAAAAATATTTATGAACTGTCAAACAAATTGAAAAACCAATTAAAATCCACACCTTTGATATTCAAAATAAAAAAAAAACCTCTAAATTGCATTTCTTTTGATTGAACTCAGCGAGTAGCCTCGAGTTTAAAAAAAAAAATACTCGTAGTTTGACAGTTTTAAACTGTCAACCGACGGGGCGTTAAACTGTCAACCTTTTGCTATTTAAGTTTGCCCATTTCTGTCGAGAGCAAACCAAAATTTATCGCACCTTTTGTTCCATCTCTCAATAGAGAGTTAGGTTTGTTCGATTTGAATTTTCAAACACTATTTTGATCGGTGCGGGTGGTATGACAGGTAGAACAATTGGGCGTTGCGGAATCCGTATGATTAAAATGTTTTCATTTAGCATAACAATCGAACTTTTTCATTCACCTTTTATTTGAAGTTGAATTCGATTCGAAAAAGATCTTGTTTCCTGTCTGGTTTTTGACAATTGTATACACTTGTTAGTTGTGTTCTTTGAGGTTACATGGAAATTTGTTTTTTTTTCTTTTCATTCATTCGACAATATTTAGACAAGAGATTTGTTCAGAAACGTAAAATATTCGAAGAAAAAAAAAAATTCGATTAGAAATTCCATTTGACACAGCTGTGTCATCGATTGGAGGTTGAGATTTACGATTGTTTGACGTTTTACAGCCCGCTGTTCTTGTTAGGTGTCAATTTTTTTTCTCTCTGTTCCTCTTCAGTTTTTTTTTTTCTTCTTTTATTTGTGTTCGATTTACTATAGTTGTACATCGGTGTGTGACTCCTGTTGTGCGAATGATTTACATTAGGTGTGGTGGTGGTTTGATTAGAAGATAGTTGGATTGGAAAATTTATTTAATCTCTCTAGTAAGTGGTTAAAGTATGTTTATTTGACAGGTGCTGTGATAGAAGGGAAAACTTGTGGATAGATCAATGTCAAACTAAACGTTATCTTTGTTTTGGGTAAAAAATGCGAAATGTTAATTGGACCTAAAGTGGAATAATCGTTTAATTATTCCGAGGGAGTGTTTGGCGGGAGACTTATTTCTACGAATAATTGGCTAGGGTTTTACTGGTTTCGAGATTTGTCTAAATATATCTTCGAATAAGGAAAGGAAAGTTTTCAAAATATTTGACATACAAACACAAAACATGACAAAAGGTAAAAACACCTTTAACGATCATGTCACACAGGTCACTTGCTTGCAGCCTAGGATCATCACAACTGTCAAGTTGTTGTTTTAACTGCAAGCGCTGTTGAAGTCTTGAGTTTTAAGACAAAAGTTTACTTATGTTTTCCATTTAAAAAGTTTTGGAACCATCACGTGGTCAACAGAATAGGTACCCGCGCGATCGAATGTCACGATCAGTTGCATAATGGACTCTTGTCGATTTTAGCAAG
The DNA here is from genome assembly GCA_949716465.1 of Chalcosyrphus nemorum. Classification (NCBI taxonomy): domain Eukaryota; kingdom Metazoa; phylum Arthropoda; class Insecta; order Diptera; family Syrphidae; genus Chalcosyrphus; species Chalcosyrphus nemorum. The sequence continues at coordinate 74,457,101 of OX454333.1, forward strand.
CATGATCACAATTTTGGTTTCATTGATTTACTCATATTCATCGATCTAACCACTGATCATACATATACATATGTGTATAAATATTGATCGGAAGCAAAAGATCACGATCAGTTCAGTAAACCTACGATGGAGACACCAATATAACGAGGATGAATTCATCATGGAACAACCTTTTCCTTTTCCGATCTCTTCTTTTTTTTTTTAATTTGAGCGGCACAGGAAATTCTGTTTGTATGAGCATCTATTACAGTCAAAACTTGAAACCCAAAACATATACTATCGACAAATTTATATGTCATTCGATATCAGTATTTTCCTCTGGTAAGGTGGCCTCTTAGACTCCATCTATGGCTAATGAAGATACCACTTTATCTCTACCTTGAATATAAATGAAGCACTTGCTTCTGGGAGGCATCTACCAAAATCCAAAAATTGACTTTCTTTCTTTTATGTTGTGTTTCCTTCTTTTGTTGTGTGTAATCGGTCAAAGAAAAGAATGAAAAAAAAAAAACAAATAGAAATCTCCGAAAGAACATTTCCTAATTCTCTGTTTACACGATAAACCACGGTTAATAAAATGCAAAGCAGATTTCACACTATTGTGTCGTTCATAAACTTTTGTTCCATGTCGCCGCGCCGCCGGTCTAATAAAAATAAAAATTCCAAATAAGATCATAATGTATTTATGATCATACAAAAATGACAACTGACATTCAGTAAATAATTTACAATCTCAAGAGACATCAGATACAGAAGTATCGAAACAGCGAATTTATAACTCGGAAGAGATACAAACATCAAAGTGGCCTACAGATCTGCATCCCTAATCAGTTCACACATCCAACAAGATGTTACTACATGTGTAATGACAAGACGTTTTCAAATAAAAACATCCAAACATGACATTTCGCTGTGTAGCATCCATACTTTCCGTTTGTTGTGCTCTAACCTCCTAGAGGAGTGTTTTATGGTCGATTGCCTTCAATAAAATTTTCTCCTTCAATCAAATACACAACTCACCTAAAACATGGACTAGAGAACAAAATACATCTCGCATATATGTATGTCAAAAAAAAAAAAAAATAAATATCGAAATGTTCCTATCTAAATGTATCTAAAGTGGATATTTAGATACAATTTTTACATCTTAATCACTCACGGGCCTATTTGGGTGCGTGAGGTCGGTTTGAATTCGTCGTTCTTCTTTTTTCACGTTTCTTTTGTGAAATCTTAATGAGCTCCATGTTTTCAAATGAGAATATGTATGTTTTTTTTTTGTCTATAAGGCAAGGAATAAAAACAAAAAAATAATTAAATTCTTTTTCATCCCCCGTGTGTAGGAGACCAAAGATACATATCTACATATATCTACAAAATCAATTTAAGAAAGAAAGAAAAACCGATTCAATAACTATACGAGTGTGCCTTATCGTTCAGATACAATCAGATGTTAAAGATTTGTTTACAACGATAACAATATGTATATCGTTTAAAATTGTGATTTATAATTAATTAAGAGAGATAGATGCGTTGAGAATTTGATCTTTTAATTGAATTTAATTATAGTGATATGTTAGAGATACGCAGGGCTTTTATTTTTGTTCTTTATTTCCATTTGACAGATGAAGATACAGATGACATTTATCATTCAATTGTTGATGACCATAGCTTCTGGTTTCATCACATATAATTGCGCGTACCATCATAGATTGTAAAGTTGGATTTTGTTTTCCTTTTCCGTTCTGAATGATCACGATCTTCACTTTATAAAACCAAGTTACCAATACTAGCAGAGACTAATTTAATTAAAGAACAGAGTATTCTATGGGGCCTGTGTTTTAAATTGGAAAATTAAAAAATTGCAATTATTAAAAGTAGTTAAGGCATGATCGTGTGATTGTTGTATTTTTAGTGATCGTGTCACACGATCGTTGAGGGATTGTCGTAAAAATAGGAGATTCTCGGCTGGAGGATCATTGAAAACAAAATGCCAATATGTAGATCAGTTCCTGGCCAGCTGATCCTGAGAAGATCGTTCAATAAGACGATCGTATAAAGATTTTCGGAAGGAGGTAGTAGAACTGATCTGAAGTGATGATGGAACTACTTTTCCTTTTTTTCTTAAGTGAATATCGATCGATATACAGATCTAAACCCGTTTTGCCTACAAAATCGATTTAATTACTAAACCACCACCTCCTACTCGCACAGACTGTCTATATATTTTTACAAAATCTTCAGATAAATAACGTCATTATGTCAGTGGATTTAAAATCACATTAATTTGGAAATCTTTTAGGGCCTATTTATCTCGAATTATAAATCACTAAATGAAGATTCAAACGAATTAAAATATAAATTATGTCTATACATGGCTCCATCACAATTTAGATACTGTTCTTCTTCTTGTACTGATGCTAAATATTCTGGACTTAAGTTTTCATTATTAATGACTTCTCTCTCATTTCCATTCAAAGAATCGATGCAAAAGTCCAATCGATGAATTTTGTATTATTCGGTGTTAGTCACCAGTAGACACGTGCCGACCATTCAAGAGGGAGAGAGAGAGCAAAAGAATCAATTTGTATTCGACAAGAAATGGAAAGAAAAAAAATGGAGTGATAATTTCATAGATACACAAAATTTACTTTAGTATCTTTAAAAGCGTTGCCCCGAGTCAATTAGTACAAAGACTTTATGCAAATTTTTGTTTTGTTGTTTTCCTAACGAAAAGAGTCCAATTCAAATGGAAATCAAAGTGATTTTGGGTTACAAAACCCGCTACTGTTCAAGAGTGACACTAAGAAAAAGAAAGGCAGAGCAATATAATTTAAATATAATGACTAACCTGTAATTGGCGGTGGTTCAACAACAGTTGACGGTCCAAAGAACGACGGTATATCACTAGATGTCGTTACGGGTGTATTCAAATCGCCAGTTTGAGCGTCGTTACTATCCTGTCCGGGATGTTGATGCTGTTGATGCGATTGAGTTTGCTGTTGGGCGTGCGGGTTCTGGTGATGTTTACTACCTTCGCTGGTATTTAATAAACTCAAATGCGAGGCTGAACTTCTGCCTGAACCACTACTACCTGGGCCACTGGCCGTACTAGTGGTTGTTGTCTGCGATGATCCACCAGCGCTGCTACTAATAATTCCAGATGGCGTTGAATTACGACTAATGCTATTATTCTGGCTTGTTGCACTACCCGACACTGATGTTGTTTGCGGATGATGTTGATGATGTTGCTGTTGCTGCTGGTGATGATTGTGATGATGGGAGTTACTACTGCTATTGGTTTGGTTTTGCTGTTGTTGAGATGATGATGACAAACTGTAATGGAGCAAAGTTTGAGCACCTAGACCGCTGCCAAAACTCGATGGATTCGAGAGATATGAGGCAGCAGACGATACTGAGACGGGCGCTGTTGATGGACTGGTCTGAGCGGAAGTCTTAAAGAGACACGTATCGAAGCTCAGAACATTGAAATGGGCCGCCGCTGCGGACTCGGTGAGCAGGAATGCGTGATGCGATGGCGCCACAAGGGTTTCAAGCCCTTCCATGATCATGGCCGCTGATGGGTTTCCAGGGGCTACGCCGCCTAAAAAAAAGAGAGGAAAAAAAAAAACGAAATTGTTAAAAAAATACGATTCAAAATTTACCCAAGACAAATTACTTGATTTATGGCATTTTGATTATAATTTGATTTTGATTGTGCTGTTTTGAACTCGTTTAATGATATTTATTTACCGTGCTTTTGCTGACGAAATGAATTGACACTGTCCTCTGACATGTGAGAAATGAAAATAAATTAAAATTTTAAGATCACAGTTCAGACAGTCGACGTAAATAGAATGGACATAAACCTTTTCGCCCAATGCTATGCAATGAAAAGGAATATATTTTTTTTATGAAACGTAATTTCGTAGATTACGTCCAAAAGATACTCTTTAAGTGATGTTACTAAAACTGACCTAGTTTCATGTAAAAAAAAAAAAACAAAAACTTTCACAACAATTACTCGTCGTATGGAACACATATAGTAGATTATGTCACCATATCCCATCTTTCGAAAAAACCCAATTTCCAAATATGGAAAATTGCAATTGGGCACTCGATAATAATAAACTATCTCAAACAATGTTTTCCTTTTCTTAAGCCCAGCTTTCTCTTAAAACTACCACAAAATGATCGATCGACGATCGTATCTGGAGAATTGTACGCGCGCCAGCACTGTCGTCATCACCAGGGCCAATTGCGAAGCCCACCTAATTCCTTCTCGAAATAAAATACGATGAATGGAGCGGCGCAATGAGACATCCATAACACAACAAGTAACACACCACACACAATTGAGACAAAGTGGAAATTAATGAAGTTTTGAGTGTGATGATGTGTTTTTCTTTCAATATTTTTGTATTATTTTTTTTTTTCTTTCAATTCTTCTCTCGATCGATCTACGAACCATTCAAACATCTGTCAAGAGGTGAGACTCTTAGGCACATACTATAGATACCTCCCGCACAACTCCACAATTCCCCCCAATGGTTGCCTGCACTCTGACACTATGTTTAAGTGAAATTCAATTAAGATACTTAACATTTGGCGGTGTGGCGCGCTGGCGGTTGCGTGGTTCGAACAATTGATGTCAGCTTTAGTGTACACCGTAAGCTGCCATACACTGGCGAATATAGATGGAATGAATGAATGAGATTTGAGAGAATGGCGTTTTGGGGGTTACATACTCTGGTTTACTAGCCACCAAAGATATGGACAGCAAAAAATTATAATTTCGCTGGGAGTTTATCTAATAATTATATACATACATATTTTTTTTCTTTTTTCTTTCGCTTTGTTAGATAAATTTTTTTGTTAGTTTTTGCTGACGAGAATTTCAGTTTGTATAAAGTATGCTTAAGGGAAAAAAAGAACTAAAATCTAGATAAGAGAGGGTTTTTAAAATAATAAAAATAATTGCTCAACGTCTAGAAATTCTACAGTATCTGTAGAAAGTATAATTAGATCGGATGAAATTATTTTACTTGATCTGGGGCATGTATCTGCGCTAATTTAAGCCATAATTTTAGCCATGAATTTGCTCTTCATTGAACGGTGATCTTGGACTCGATGATTCGAATTCCAGGTGCATATCAATTTTACATACCACCAGATGTAAAATTAATGAAAAATCCTCTGGGATTTTAATAGATCCTCTAACGCCATTAATAATAATCAGAATTATCATTATAATAAGATATAGCAGCTGTGTGAAAAACAGCCGTCAAGAATGCCCTTTGATCGTCAAAATATTAAATATGACAAGAGATCATTAATCAAAATATGTAGGTATCTTTTGAGTAATTGAAATGTTTGATCTTTGGGAGAACAGTTTCTAGCAGATGTGTATTCACGAAACATGGCTTACAGTTTTTTTTAAGAACTGATCTGCCATACAAAATCATAACCAAGGGCTTTACATATTATTAGGGAGTATAAGGGAGTAAGATATTCAACTTTTGAAATATTGTACTTTGCAACATTTACTCCATATCCATTAAAATTGAAAAAAAAATCCCTGTTTTCATTTCAGTGATCTACCACAACGATTCTTAAGTTTGGGCAAAACTACCATCAAATTCATATTTGGAAAATTCAGGTCTATCAAAATATCTATCCACGATGAGATTTCAGATTAATTTTTCCTACAAAAAAAAAACAAAAATCTTAACCGCGATCATTACTTTTGCCCTTTCCTGTTAAGTACTGATGCTCTGCTGGCAGTCACAGCTAACCCGACTTGACATTGGTTAATTGTCATTTTTATAGCATTTAATTCGATAAGTGATCGTATATGTATAAGTATGTGGGGATACCCCATGCGACAGCTATATGGGTTAGTAGAGTAATTTCCTTCTTCATTTTTCACACACAACAACGTACTTGAGATACAATTTCATCAATAAATGTCTGTCCCTCATTCAATTAAAAAAATTAACTAGAGGTTTGTGAAATGTTTTTAAAAAAAACAAAAGAAAAACAGAAATTATGTCAACTGTCCATTGGTACTTATGTTTATGTTTCTTTCTCTAATTTTTAATCGATTTCGTGTGAGCTCGAAGGAAAAAAACAAAGTAATAACCCCCTGTCCAATGTTTAATTGAAAAGCGATTGTGTCATTGTAAATTGATAGATAAATAATGAAATGACGACCACCAGTTGGACAGATGGTTTAACTATACGATCGATTGATCAGCACAGCACTGTTGAGAGAACATATGTCATTTTGTTTGTTTAAGTGCACGACGAACGAGCAAGCAACATTCAAAAATGACATATGACATAAGCCGGGAAAGAATATAATATAAATATATATATAATAATCTCAATTCAATTTCAATGTCAGCTAAGAAAAAAAAAGATACATAGACACATTCGGATACACAAATCAGTTAGAAGAGTCTTAAGGCTACAAATTGAAATGAATCTAAATTTATTTGAAATTTATTGTGATCAACAGAACAGGGGATTGGTTGGCTGCAGGTTTTCCCCAAATTAAGTGCTAATATTCTTATGTAAGGAAGAGCGAAATATTATTCAAGATAAAAAGTGATCAAGCGAAGATTTATGTATCTAATGGGGTATTTGTTATTATTATTTTTTTGTCTAATACGATTTGGCGGGACAAACAAAACAAAATGGTGGATTGCTGACTTTAGATAAATTGAGGAGTAATAGAAGTACATATAGAGGGAAAACTTTTTTTTTCATTTTTTTCTTTGAAATGTTGATCGGTAAAAAGTGATCGTGCCAATGGATTACACTTGCTTAAGGTTATCTTAAGACGAAGAATCTATAAAATTTGCTCCTGCTTGAGTAATTGAGTGGTAGATCACCTAGAATGAAAACTAGCTATTATTATGTTATAATTTGCTACACCAAAATCATTGACTTGTTGACTTAAGATATATTGACAAGTTATAAAAGGGCATTAAAAAGCTTTCATTTGCAAATGTTGGCCAGTAAAAAGTGATCGTGCCAATAAATTACACTAGCTTAGGCTTATTCTAAAACGAATAGTATATAAAATTTGCTCCTGCTTGAGTAATTGAGTGGTAAATCACCTGAAATGGAAACTAGCTCATGATTGTGGCATAGTTTTTTTAAGGATTTTTTTTGTGCAAATGTTGATCAGTAAAAAGTGATCGTGCCAATGAATTGCACTAGCTTAGGGTTATCTTAAAATGCAGAGTCTACTTAATTTGCTCTAGCTTAAGTAATTAAGTGGTAGATCACCTACAATGAAAAATAGCTCATTATTTTATGAAAAAAATTGTTAATTGCACGTAGTATGGATAGTTAAGAAAAATAATTAAAAATAAAAGCCAATCTAGTTTCTTTATAGCAGACTTTGTGATCCCGGAATCTACTACTACTACTGTGCAAATAGTAAGGTACTTGTTCAAGGATTCGAATTAAAATCTAACAATATTCTACACGCATTGTCCACTAGAAACGGTAAAAATTAAAATTTATTGATACCCACTCAGAGACTCTTCGTTCTATGTTACAAACAAAAGCTGACATTTTATGGGTATTCCTCCATAAAACTCCGAAAAGGAGTGTTCCACTGATTTTACGCGTATTAACCCCAAACAACCTTTTGATCATAAAAAAATATATATATGCATCATGACTTGAGGCGCACCTGTTGCAATTAAACGCAAAAGCTAAGGAAAACCCATACATTTTCAAACTGCAGCCAAAAAGAGGTGTTGTATTTTTTATGCTTGTTTTTTTTTTTTTTGTGTTCGAAAATATAATTAAATTTCATAAAATAAAAATATTAGCACAGCTAGAGTCGTAAATTAATTTAACGCATAATAAAAATTTCTTCACCATATTATCTGGCTAAGATCACTGGTTGAGATACATACAATCAGAAAAGGCACTTTGCCTCTGTCTGGCCTATCGTGTGCATGAATGATGTACCATTACCTATAATTGTTTCATTAACTTTTAGTGTGGAACGCAAATATTAAAAAAATAAATCAAAGAAAACAAAAACAAAATGGAAACATCTTAATTTTTCATGTCTAAGAGGGAAAAGATACGGTATTTCTACCGTAGCGCGGGTGGTTTTGCTCAGAGACAAATAATTCTTATTTACATTTGCAATTAGCTTGTAAGCAAGCGGGTCCGTATAAAAGTGTTAAGATACAACAGAGAGGTGCTGCTGAGGTGGTTTAGAGTGTGTTTGTTGATTTTCTTGTTTGTTTTTTGGATGCACATCGCTGAAGATGTGAGAAAAAGTTTCTACAGTAAGCATAGATATATGTATGTGCGTACCTACTTTGAGATGAACTTTAGGAATAGGTTATTAGTTAAATAGGAATTTGAGTAGAGATACATTTTTGTAGACTTAAGTGATTGGATGACGTTTTGGAAATTTAGATATCAAACTTAAAGGAAGTGTTAAATGAGCTAGTTTGAAATTACGCATTTTTCAGTGTTTTTCTTTAGTAATTGAATTATTTAAAGACTAGCAACTTGCAAGTGATCTGCCGCGTACACATACCACTTGGAGTGAAAGAAGCATATTTCATAACATGATCTGATTATACCCAATTGATACTTGCCCGTAAGATCACATAACATGGCTGATGAACTGATCTACCACTTGAATGATTTGCCTGTAGGACGATTGTACTTTTACTAGATCAGTATATGGAGTGCACGATCACTAGCGATCAATAATTGTATATAATTCTCCAACTATTCAGATAATTATAAATAAAACTTTCTTCATTGATCTTCGGAAGAAATTCAATTCATACAGGAAAAATACATCCAAAAACCCGACAATGTCTAAAGATACGTAGCAGAATGCGGAAATAGAAGAAAAGTAATATAGAAACTCTCCTAATAATAGATATGATAGACCTTCGCAAGGAGACATAAATATTATTTTCATAGAAAAACTGTAAGAAGACATATCAAACTGACCTTGTTGACGTTCGACTGTTCACCCATTTGAAATGGGTTCTTCTAGATATCGAGTACAAAGATCGAGATTTTTATATCTCTATAGAAAAACAGATTTTGAAAGATAAGGCAAGTGAAAGATCAGTGATCTACATTCAGTGAATTGAAATTATTTAAATCATTAAATTCAAAATATAAGACTCATCCCCCAACTGTTGCCGATAAACTCTCTAATACCCTGTTAAGCTAAATACTTCAAAACAAGACTATCAAAATTTCTAAAAAAAAAAAAAAAAACGTTCATAAGTTTTTATAAGAAAGTATTAACCAAATAAATATGACTTTTTATTTATTTTTCGTCGTATAAATTTTTTTTTATATATATATTTTCACGAAAAACATAACATTTTCGTGAAAATTACACCGTAAAATTAAAAATAGATTTCGGAATCTCTAGCGCGCGCCTCAAGCGAAATTGGACAGAAAATAAGCATCTATTCGAATAAAATTGTGCACACAGAAGAAGAACGGACAGATTCGTTTTTTTTTTCTGTTCTTGTTGTTGTTGTGCTACGTATCTTTTTATAGGTGTAGAGTTATTTAGAACGTCACTAGTCTACTCAAAAAAATTTATACGAATATACACATTTTTTTTTCAATTTTATAGACCCATTGTGTCTTATTTTTGGTGTATTCATAGATATTGCGAGTTTAGATGATTTTTAAGATAGGTGTTTTTTTTTTCATTTTATTTTATAATTTGAGGGATTTCAGAGATTTTTTTGCGCCATAATCTTTCAGCATGGGCGATGATGATTTTTTAATGTGGAAACAAAAGTTGTGATTTTTGACACTTGCTATTTTTTTTATGATCCTTACTGATCTGCTGAGGTTTTTGGAGGAGTTCAAATAGGTTCATTTTGGAGAAGGTAGTAAATGGCCAGAAGTTGACTGATCGCTTAATAAACAACAAAATTTGGCTATGGATGCAGAAATATAAAAACAAGGGTTGAATGATTTGTGTTGAAATCAAAGTTGTCTGTTTTGGCAAGTTGTTTAAATTCTTCATTAGCGATCTTTATGATCTTCAAATATAACCTTTAAACAAGCACTTAGTACACTAAGTACAATATATTGTAGCAGAAAATTTGTCGGAATCTTTTAAAGATATTACGTGATCGTTTACCGATTTATAGGTAGTGAAACAAACGATGTTCTCAGTAGCTGATCTACCACACGAAATTTCGACTTAAAAAAACAATAATTTGCTTTAAGTATTACGGATAGTAAGCGTGAAGTAAACCTTTAAGCAAGATCGCATTCAGACTTTTAATTTATGAGAAAAACAAGGAATAGATACTCTAAGTCATTAAAGCTTCCAAACTGTTTAATTCATAGTTCACTGGGTTTGTACTGAACTAAGATAACAAATTGTTCGGTTGAATAGGCAAATGATGAAATATAAACAAAAGTAGGAAATATGTTTTAGTTCTCAAATCTATTAATGAGGATCTTTTAAGTAGACCTCGACAAAAGTACAAGCTAACTGCTTGATGACGGGCTTTTAGGTTCAGTCTTTCTAATCTGATACAAAACTGATAAATTTTGTTGAAAGCTGATCAATTTTAAACGGTTTTCATCATTCAATTTTGTCGTTATTCAATTTGGCACACTTTTAGCAAAGACTTCAACCTATGTAGTGGCAATTTTAAATGACTTTTTAAACTAGTTCTTCTTACTCGATTTTGACGAATCTCACATCAGAGTGCTCGCGATTGAACAACGTCTTCTAAGTAAATATAAAAATTTAGAAGAACAGACGTGCTTTCATATTAAAGGGCACACAAATAAGACAACAATTACTGAATGCCGTGTCAAATACTTTTCATATCATTCCTTACCTTACCTTAGTAGGTAACAAATATGAAGATAGTATAGAATGTAGAACTCTGCCTGCTTATTTGGAGGTACTTCACACAGACTTTAAGCCTCACAATATTCACTGTCAAAACTTATAATGAAAAAAAATAAATTCAAATTTTGAAGCAAATATTTTCAGATTCTAATTTGTTAGTCAATTTTGAAAGACCTCTTGCCTTCTGATAAATCGCTTCAAACTCGCAAAAGATGCATATCTTGAGATGATTGATTAATATCACTGATCTTTGCCTACGAAAATATTTAAATTTAATTTCAAACCACAATAAGAGATTCCATTTCAAATAAATGTCCCACCATATCGACTGGAATGCTACACAAAAATTCAACAAGAACAAAACCACAAATATTCACTGATAAAATTAACTCAACAAAAAATGATACAACTTGTACCATTTTTCAACGTCATAGATACCAAAAGAGTCACAGAACTAAATTAAACAAAAAAAAAACAACAAATGCACGATAAATAATCAAAACAGCTTAAAGAGAAGAAACAACAAAAAAAAAATCTTGTTTCTAAAAATATCCCCATGAAACATTGAAACACATCGCAAAATAACAGAAAAAAAAAGAATTAATTCGTACCTGGATATAAATGGCACGTTGAGATATAGAAGAATTCAACAAATGTACAAAAACCACCTTGCGGCGGTTTTTCTCTTTTTTAAATTCGCACACGAGAAGAAAATTTCACTTGATAGATACAAAATAAAATCTGTTGGAATTTTTATTTAATTTTGAACTTTTTTTTAAACACTCAATATGGCACCGGAAGAATTTCCGTATCCTTCTTCCTCTTTTACTTTACATTAAGAATTTTACTTGTATGACAATACAAATTGTGTATCTCTATCTATTGCGATTGCGATTGCGATTGTTATTTTATTTTACACAAAAAAATTCATGTACAAAATCCTTGAATGGATGTCGAGTGTAGTAGCGGGGGCTTTCATTTGATGAATGAAAGAAACAATTGAAGGAATATTAAAATCAAAGTCCCGTGTGTGTATGATGATGACAGGGCGTGTGTCCTCCTGTGTACAATCTATGTATCTATGTATCTATCACTCGCGCACTGTAGGTATATAATAAATCACAAAAAGCGAAAAAAAATACTCTTCTTCCTTTTGAGATAGGTTTTTTTTTTTTTTTTTAGAGCACTGTATCTGACACTTGTTCTTGAATCTTAAAGGGAATCTTATTCACGAAAGAAATACAAGAAAAAAAAAAGGAAAGCTTTTTAATCCTTTATTTTTCGGGGGGTGGTGGTTGTAGCTTTTTGGGTGTAAATTAGTAATTCTTTTGCTTGTCACTAAATTCCGCGGTATTCCTCACGTAGATACTAATTCTATCCACTGTCACTAGATTTTGATTTATTTTTTTTTATTCTCTGCTTGGTAGCTGGCAGTCGTGTGTAAAGAAAACTTATATCTCTTCTTAATTGCTGTTCTCACTTGATTTGCTTTTATTTTTCTTTTTGAAAAGCTCGGTTACTTTTTTTTTCTAGTATTAGAGAGAGAACCAACCGGCGCGATTGTTCGAACACAACTGAAGCACGAGATGAGCATACAATTGGTTTTTATGAATGAATCTGATGGATATTTCATTTTAGATACATTCCTTGTGTACACGCAAGCAAAAAACCACTACACTGACAGCATACATATCTATATAGCTGCGTCAGAATGTAACATGTCATAGATGTTGGTTCTGGATGAATGAAAACCACTTGTGCCTGTGCTACACACACATAGAAAGAGAATAAAAGAAAAAACAACAAGTAGAAGCCACAACAGAGGGGAATCGAAGATTGGGTGCCTATCCAATGGGACTGCACGAAACCTCCTCGGCTTGCAGCCATTTTCGAGTATCTGTCGGATGTAGGGGCTGGCGCAAGCGCATTTACACCAATCAAATTGTTGTTTTCCCCTCTTCGATTGTTTCGCCGCTAAGTGGGGGAATTGATTTTCGAATTTCTGACGTAGGGAATTTCGAAAACCACAAACACACTGGCTTATATAATGTTTGTAGATACTTTTTGTATCTTTTTTTTTTGATTTTTTTTTTTGTGTGTGAGCTCGTGTTTGTTTGCGACCGGCAGATTTTTTCCTGACGTTGGTGTTTGTTTTTTCTTTTTTTTTTTTGTCTTTTCTGTTGGGTGTAGTTGTAAGCCCCAACCACTGGGAGCTAAGCCTCTACGGTCGATTCATTCAAGTCCACGTAGCAGCCGTGTCGCCGTTGTGGTAGGAAACCCAGTGTGGGGAATTTAGACCTTTTTTTTCTTCTTCTTCTTCTCTCTCCGTTTACTTTGAAGCCAGTGTTTTTCTTGGATATTTTCTACGTAGGACGTGGTGAGATTACTGTAGTGTGACAGACGGCACGCGCCTTGGGTTTTTGCGGTTCGTAGATACTTTTTCTTAACATTTTCTTTCCCCCCCCTTTTTTATTTTGATACATATAGTTTTTTTTTTTTGCTTCGATTGATGTTCGATCTCTTTTTTGTTTCTGTTTTTGATTTATTTGTCTGTTATGAAACACTTGTTGACTGTGGGGCTTAATATTTGTGAAATGACAAAAAAAAAAAGTTCCCTCCCATTTAGTTTTTTTTTCTTTCTAGAGTTAATCCTCTAAAGTTGATTTAATAAACTGAGAGATTCAGTTTGTAATGAGATAAAAGTATCTTTTTGCGTGCTCCCTCCAATCGTGCAATTGAATGGATATAAATCTCTGGCGTTCATTTGTCAACTCCGATCGCGGTGTTGTTTAGCGAAAGGTAGGTCTTTCTCTGTCTTTGAAGGTAGCTTTCGGTGGGCGTTTTTTTTTTTATTAATACATTATGTATCTACCTATAATTCTTTTTTTTTTAAGGAAAAGAGAAAAAATTAATTATTGATTAGATGTTTTTGCATCTATAGTTGTTTGTTTTGTGTTTTAATTAGAAACGCTTCGCCTACAGTGCCGATTGGACTAATTTGGACAAAATTACACGATACTGGTAGATATTGTTGTATCTTTTTACAACTGCTGCTGCTGCGATTGAATGTTTTTAAATGGTTTTTAGTATGCTAATTGCAGCATATGTGTGAATTGTTGTTCTGCTAATTAAGGCGCAGTCTTCTTGGATTGTGTGACCTAATTGAATGTGATATTTAGACACCTGGCGGAAGTTGATGAAACAATATAGAGAAATTGCATAGGTGGGTAGGTATTTATGAGGAGATATGTTTATAAGAGAAATGAAAAGCTGATAAGGGATTAATTGAAGAACGTAGGTTAAAGAGAGAACTACTGTGACAAATCGGTCTTAGTTCGGCGAGTTCGTAAACGTCTGACCAACAAAGATCAACATAGCTTTTTCGTTCATAAGGCAAATCGAGGCAATCAAAATCTAGTACATGCCTACATTCGTAAACGTCAAAAATGTGCAGTAAACTTGATGGCACCCAGCAGACAAAATAAAATATCTGCAAAAAAGCCAGCTAATTGGCTAAATGAAAATAAAAATGTTAGTAAGTGTACTACATATGTAATTTGATTTGACAAATCTCCGTTGCAGGAATTAGCCTCTTTTGATTTTGATGACACTACAAATCTAGTACCTTCTGAGGAAGAGTGGCACGAGGATTCTAGTGGCAGCTAGAATAAAAAATCGTCTAGACTTTGCCGGATTCTAGCAGGAACAATATAATTGAGCAGCTTATTACTTCAGTGAAATGTAGTACCTAAGTCAAGAAAGCAAAACACTTCAAACTAAAAGCGCACAAGGAATGTATGCAGAGCTCCACGTGCCTAATATTTCTTAATGGTTTGTTAGATTTCTCGACTTAAGTACTTATATATGTATGTATATGTACCTACCTACGTTTTTAAGCCTAGCAAACAGTTTCATCTTCTAGGGCAAAGTGGGGGAAAACGCCCGCAAAACAAAACTCGCATTTTTATAAAATAACTTAATCATTTGCTGCTATTGAACGCTATAGCTCTTCAAGTTAATTTGGCAAAACAGATTAAATAAAACCCAGCTAATTTGACAGATCTAGTCTCAACAATATGGTCGAAATCAAATCTCAAAGTTCGGAAATCTATATTGGAAATCACATTATGTTTTTTAAAATGGCCCGCTGTCATACTTCAAGCAAAAAAGTGACACTAAAGGAGTTTGACACCCTTGTTCTAGTGGGTTTGATCAGGCTGGTGGTTAGCGATTAAACGCCAGAGAGTACGAAAATTCAAAAACGTAATTTAGAACATTTTTTACAGCACGAAAAAATGATTAATGGAGAAAGGGGAATTCATTCGATTCATCATTATTTAGTTCTAATTTCTAAGTGATTATATTCTGTAAAAGGGTGGTAAACCGAATTCGTAGGTATCTTGCGAATGCTGATTAAACAGTTCCAAAATGTAAACCCGAAAATCCCTCCTAATGAGCACGTTTCCAACACTTCGCTAAGAATACTTTTGCACCGGGATGACAGATTTTGTACTAAAGGCCGCTAGATTCGTTAGCGACCAATCTGTCATCCCGGTGCAAAAGTATTCCAGCAGCTAGATTAGCGAAGTGTTGGGAACGCGCTCATTTATACTTCCCTAAAATGTAGTAGATTCTGCTTGCTTTTGACATTTCATAGGGGTTTTGAATTTTCTTCGCTGAAACTTATTCTTTAAAGGACTATTAAAACATATTCTTTTGCCACAAGCATCCTTTATAAATTGCTAAATTGGCTTTTTCTATAGTTATCCTTAGATTCATGATTTAAGGCACTAAACAGAATCAGAGACATTCGTGCTAGCCCTAGAAGAAGTGTATCGGTACTTATTGAGTACCTTTGATCAGTGGTTTTGCACGGCTCAACCTCTTCCGAGTGTCTGAAAAACATTCAGGAGTAAACCTGTCATGAGAAAGCTTTTCGAAACCCCTCTGCCATTCAGATACGGCATAAAACTGTGGGTCCCTTCTGTACGTGCAGAAATGTATACCACGCACAACATGAACAGTTGTGAGAATCTAGGCCATGGTCCTCTATGAGCTGCTTACGGCCTAATATTTATTTCTTCTTCTTGAGATCAGACCAACAACCAGTAGGAACACCATTAAGCATAAGTTAGCTAAATACTAAACAACCCAAGTCCATTTGTTGCCTGAAACACAAGATATGGAAAGCTCTCCAAAATAGGACACTTAGATACATGGTTTTCAAATTGTACTTGACAATGTGGCCCAAATATCCTCCTTGCGCGTTCTGAAGAGTAAAGCAATATTGTATCAATGACTCAAAAAATGTCCGATAGTCCCGATAACATAAGACGCGCCATTTGATAAAACTAGATCAACTGATAGTAAGGTAATTCTGCCGCTAAGGTGATTACAGACATCCTCACGATATGTTATTATAATTTTTTTGCCGTCAAATGTGTTTTGGTGTGCGCTGAGCCTTCAAAAAAGTAACAAAATGTACGCCAAATTTGAACTTAAATTTAAAATTCTGGAGCTCTGCTATTATAATCCTTTTCTGACGGATACTTTCTGATCTTTCTGATTCTGATTCTGATCTGATCCGAAAGTGTAAAGCACAATAATTACACATTTGTGTCAGAAAAAAAAACTCCCCACATGATCTTTATCGGTAAAACTACACATGTCCAATGCTTAGTTTGCAATATAATCCTTTTTTATCAAAATAACAAATTGGCCTTTGTTGTAAAAGCGATCGCACATTTTCCCTCTGCATATAGTTATGTACTCCTCGCACACACTTCACTATCCAATCTGCATGCCATATATCTAAAACTAAAACGATCCCCAGACTGCATTCCTCGGTAGTAAAACCGTGTAAATTATCGCGCACAGTTCATGTAAACACAACCGATCGTTCTGTACCGATTTCAAGATCACTTCATATCGTATGTACTCCATGTAAATCACGCAGAATTAAGTTTAAGGACAAGGTCGTCTTGCAAGGATGTAGTACATTTCAAAACATAGATGATGATCAGCAAAACAAAAAAAAAAAAAAAACAACAACAACAAAAAACGGCCCCAAAAATAGTTGAACACACTAAACATATGCCGCCGTTCCCCCGCAATGCCACACGCAAAATCGATCGGACCGATCGTGTGTGTAAGAACATTAATTTTTTTTTTTTAAATAGATTTTCTATCCTAGCCACCCACCTACCTGCAATTAGACATCTGGCTAAAAATACTGGCACACGAAATAATTGAAGAATTTTGTATATATCCCGTGCTGGCTCGAGAGTTTTTAATTACCCCTGTGTGTACCTGCGGTGATCACGTAGTGTATTATCTCATCTAAATCATACCGCTAGTTGATCTTTATAAATATCCATGCAGAGAGGATCACCACAGCGCACAGGTGATGTGTGACGCCAGAACATGAAACTCGACTAGCGAAAGCACTGACGTACTGCACAATGCTATATCGATACATAGATACATTTTTGAGAGTGCCATACTTGTTGGTCTAAATTTAGAAGCTGGTGGCTCTCGACAATGGTGGTGGTGTTTTTTTTATTTTTGCCGGACACAATATCGGACCCGGGGAGGGCAAGACAAGATCTTTACGTGGACCAAATTTAAAAATTATTTTCGATGAAAATAAATATTAATTGCGTGTAATTTGCGAGCTGAAACGAGCTGATTAAGAGTCTTCGTGGGTAAGAAATTTCATTCTACACTTGTAGTGGAAAGATAAAGTTTTTATAAATTATTGCGGATTTAATTTGAACGGTGAATATGGTCATTAGTCAAGTAAGTTGTGTGATGTTAAAAGATTGAGTGCATAGCTTAGGAAATTCGTTGTTGTAAGTAGTGGGTAAAAAACTTCTATTCTGTTGATCACCCATTGCATTTGGTTACATTTTTGTGATCAGTTCAAAATAAAATCCAGGTTAGATTATATAGAATAGGATTTTTAGGAACAGATCGGTCTACACCTTGGATGATCTATATTGTGAAGGGGACAAAGCGCACTATCATCAGCTGATCAGTCATCTAATTCCATGGATCTAATTTCAATAATCATAGAAATATTGGAGATCACTTAGTGAAGTATACAATTTTTGTGTGAAGATCAGTTTAAGATCATTGCTTAGTAGATGTTGCTGTAAATCCTAATCCCGCATCATCTAGAAACCAATTCAAGAAACTCGATTTCTATATGAAGATCAGTCAAAGACTTGCTAGATCTTCAAAAACTTTGCAAGACTCTTAAGTTAGTGACGTGGTACCATGAGGTTTTCTGATTATAAAAAGTAGGCTTTAGGTCCGAACAGGGATTGCTGCGATCATTCAAATCGCTTGGAAGTGTAGCCTTCTTATGAAGAACAGGTCTAGAGGAAGTAATCGATGATATCTACTTCTTCATCAAACACAGAGCTTCTGCAGAAAATATTGCAGTGGATGCATAGTCACTGAGCGTGTCTTCCTTTTGCCCAGAGTCAAGTACGTAAGAATGTTGTCAATCCTCCATGTTCTGGGAATTCTTTAGAATTGATTTTGTTCAGTGGTGGCTAAAGTAGCTTGATGGTGTTACATTGGAGCTTACAGCAGAGGTGCCTTGCGTATCCAGTTCGTTAGGTTCACATTTCTTCGGCATGTCTCAGTCACCTGGTACCTAGCAAAGGGTAAAATAGGTGATACGCGCTGGATACGAGGGGCTCGATAATTTGCCTGACTGTCGATGAATGACAAAATATTAGACGCTTCCTTCAAAGTTGATTCCAATTCGCGTTGCGCCGGTATAATGTCAGTGACAGTAGCCCACATTGAACTTGTACTCGACGAGCGGATGAACTGTGATTGGGAAGTTAGCATTGCGTCGATAGTATTCTGGGATTTTTCTTAAATAATCTGCCATGTGCTCTTTTATGGATTAACAGGACACGGGCGCTAGGTAATTCGGAAGAAGTGGGATAGGAAAGAGTTCGTGAAGTGGTATTTGAAATACTTCTTCTCCATGAGTGGTGTCCAATTCGAATGGGAAGAGTGGGTGTAACTTTTGCATTCGTTCATAATTCACAGTTTTTTTTTTCACTTTCAAGTTGCAGTAGACTAAGTGCTTCCTAAGCGATTGCTTGAAGCCAGTTAGTTGCTGACAAAATTTAAAAAAAAAAATATGCAACTAATAGAGTCCTTGTTTTGGCAGTTCAATTGGTTCCGAATTCTTCTTGAGGGCGGGTGACCAGTCTCAAAATCTTTTAAAAGTTTGAAGTCATATATTAATTTGGGAAGGCTGAGCCACTTGTCCAAGTTGAAAATCTTTTGCAGGATGGGTAGACATCGCTGCCCCCAAAATAGCCACCCAGTCTCTTTAACAAATCATCTAAATACGCAATCAACAACAACCTGAACCTAAATCCAAAACAATAATAACACACAAACCATTCTAGCCGGCATGACCATTTTTAGCCAGTTTATCCGATAGAACACACGCTAAATCGAGAAGAGAACACAACAAACGCCCACTACCACCAGCAAGACGACACGACATCCCATATCGCCTCTCTCTCTCTCTGTGTGTGATCTGGGAGCATGAATTGTTCGCCTAAAATTAAAATTCACTCAAAACGTTGTGTTGTTTACAAAAACAAAGCAAAAAAAAAAAACAGAAATCTGCGCGCACGTTCTAAAAAAAAATCTCACGCTCATCATCTAGACGTCGTCGGTCAATATCCTCCTGCCTATCGACGTCATTACGCCAGTGATATGAGCCTCCCCCGCTGGACTAGATGATCCTCCTACCCCCCAAAGAAAGGAGTAGGAGGTGCGACTGTAATTATCGATCAAACGTGTGTACTACCTCAACCGAAATCGTTTGGCTGATTAAGCATCAAACAATTTAGATATCGGAAGCCGGTGGCCAAAATAACAACAATGGCATGGTGTTCAGTGGCGGCTCTGACGTAACAAGTGTGGTGTCGCTTTTTTTGTGGGGGCGCTACACAGGAGGAACAGAAAGATTTTCACTTCTAAACAACATTACGCGACCACCCACCCTTTTTTGGGGTAGGCTGTTGGGTCCAAGATCACATGGCGCACATCTAATAAAAGCACATCTTAACATAGCCCACCATCGGAGTGAGAAGTGAATTGGTCGGGATAAAATTAGATTTCAAACACTAGAGTGCCGTGGGATTTTGGCCGGGTGCGGGGGGAGCGAATTGATGATGCCAATGGATATGATGAGGTTGTGTTCTGTTTTTGGCTAAAAACGATGATTTTTCGCACGCGAGTTAAATTTGGAATCCGCAGGATGCGTATTTCTGGCCAGAAATAGAAATGGTTTTATGGGCCGGAATTACCGCTAAATTGCAATGAATGCCAATGTCAGGGTTTTTGTAGAAGGGTTGCGGTAGAGAGCCTCATTTGTTTACAATTTGCCGATATTTTTGGACTATGAATGCAAAAAGAAAGAAAAACTACGATGAGCTAGATAATCTTTTTCTCTCTAGCTGGTGAGATATATATAAATTTCTTTAGGGGCATCGGACTTAGTCAGACAATTGGAAATAACACTTGAGTAAGATGTTTTTGTTTATGTCGATTCGATGAGCGAGTGTACTCTGTGTGTGATTAAAACAAATAATCATTGTAAACATTGCAAACTCAGGTAATTAGTTCATTTATTGTCTGTTTATGCCAACCTGCAGGGAGTATAGCGAATCGTATTCCATTAGAATGGTACTTTTCCGAATGGGGTCAATTGGGGGTAGAGATGAGTCAGATCTATGCACGTACCTAGAGTACAGGTGAACTTTTACGCTTTTGGATTGATGTCACGTTCTTTAGATGTTAAATGCTTGTCATATACTTTCATCACATTGTTGATGGAGTCTATTCAGAGATGCCCTTGAGTAGCGTAAGGAATAAGCCAGTAGAACTCTGCTAAAGTGCTAAGGCCGGAACATTATTGTAAAAGCAAAGGAGGTGGAGGCGAATGAGTAACAACCTCGTTATAAAAAAAAGAACGATCAGCTGGCCCAACTTATAGTAGCCTGTAACTTAATACACTGCCTTGTGGGAGGACTGCAATGAAGCCATCGGAATGGTACAGGATTGCCTAGGAAGGATGAACTTTAGACTAGCAAAGGAAAAAAAATGTAGGTAGTGCTCATCAGTAGCAGACGGTCTCCATAACCACCATAAGAGTGACCATGGGCGTCCACGTAATAGTGTCTACATATGAATTGAAGTACCACAGATGCAAGGTTAGCTTTTAAGCAACATCTACAAAATGCAGCCAGAAAAACGGCTGCGAGGATCATGCCAAACATTGGTGGTTCTAAACAAAAGAAAAGACTCGTCTTGGCAAGAATGGCGATGTTGATGCTGCCCTACGAATCTCAAATATGGGATGGGACAATGAGTACCAAATCATACAGTAGATAAAAAGATAGAAGTAGTACCTATACAGAATGAATGCATTGAGAGTGTGCAGTGCCTTCTGAGTAGCGCAGTGGCTGAAATGGTGCCAGGAGACTTCCTCGGTAAAGAAGCTACATTATAATATCAAGCCAACAGAACAACGATGCCAACAGCAAGGAGTTGGACGCAGAGGTTAATCCCCAATATAGACCTTTGGATCAATAGGAAACATGGAGAGTACTGAACGCATATGCTTGTTGGCGAGCAGACTGAGTATGGACTTAACACCAGAGAACATCATTAGACTTATGCTCAGGACAAAAAAAGCTTAAGTGAAACCGTGGCTACCATCATGAAGGAACAACGTAGACAGGAAGGACAACGAAGATACCAAAGAGCCTAGTATATAAGGCTTATGGAGCTAAAATTATAAAAAACCCAAACCCCTCTTTTCTACAGGTCAAAACGAAGACGAGAAAAAGAAAATTTGACTTGGATTCTGTATTATTGAAGCCATGAAGAATATTACTATTTGCCGCTTCGGCCCTTCTTAGTCTTCTGATTCGTTGTAGCTACTTCGTGCGTACAACGTGACGGAGAAGACATCCTCTAGTCATTCACCTCATCATATGGTTTATTAGAAGCTACGGGCTTGGTAGATTGGCTATTACCTCTAACAAGCATTTGCACTGTAACGTTACATGCTCCTCGTCGTCCAGGCCAGGATAAGATATTCTGGGGAAAGAAAGGAAGGAAAAGAGGAATCACTGCATGCATCTGCCACGTCTTTTGGTGTCATATTCATATGTACTTTGAATTTCAGCTTATTGTTTGTTGAGGATGACTTCCACGTTTTTAGTGCCTCTTTAGAACTGATCATATAGTGCCCAACCTGAAAACTCTCCGCTGTCTTCTCTTTACCGTCATTCTTTTGGTCAGTTTCGGATTCTATCTCATCGATATCTTTGACCAAAGTCACCATAGCGATATCATCAGCAAGAGTCTGGCTTTATTCTTCGATAAAGCACACATCAGCATCAAGATGACACTGAGAATAACTCGCTTTTGTCAAAAATGATGCTAGGAACTTTCCAAAATAGCTTTTCATATTAAATGTCCTACGACGACAGCATGTTCAGAAGTTGACCAGAACGAGAACTGAATTTCAATGCAAAAAAATCACTAATGTCACAACAATCTACGAATAATGTTGCACTTTACTAACTCTTCACAGCGCTCTTAGCTTCAAGCCTAGCTCATGTACCTTGAAACGTATGCCTACTTCTTTTTTTTTCTCATCTCAACCCACCTAAATGTATACGTATACGAAATCCATTCGCATTTGGCTTCCATCAGATTAGTGATCAGATAAATCTTTCACTAATAGGATGACACACTTTCTAAGTGTCTTTCGTGTGTAATCGTCACTTTACCTCGTTCATTGGATGCAGTTTTTTTCTCTCTCTCTCGTTATCTAACAAATTAGTGAAGATGACATCCAGTACACAGTCAACACGATGTGATCTGATAATAGCAGCTGATTTGACGATCAGATACTATCCGATCGTACTGATCGCACTCATAGATACAACACTCTGGTATCATCCATTTGTTGTCATTGTCAAAATTAACAACGAACGACACACACTCTTAATGATGCTTTTAAGACAGTGAATTCCCCTTCGATCTAATCGGGAGATACTACTGATACTGATCTTGTAGTATAGTTGTATCTCTAAATGGAAAATAATTATTTTACAGCTCGTATGGAAAAAAATAGACGCGTGGCAATACATTACATCACACACGGAGGCGAGGTGTAAATTTGAAAGTTTTTCTCCGATGAGAGAGCTACAAAATAAAAAAAAAATCAATTCAATCTTTTCCTCTCTATTATGACCCAAAAAACAACCTACTCATTTTATACGATCTCACGGCAAACAAAAAAAAAAACGAAAAAAATCGCAAAACGTCAGAAAAATAGCTACGTAAATTCCAGACTATCTGGTCCTGGTAAACAAATTACTGGACTAGATAAATATAGTCCTGAGGTAGTAGTACGAGTATCTCCCACTAGCAGGTGAGTTATAAATGGAAGTCTATGATCAGACAATAGTAATTCTGACGTCATTTGACAGAAAGAAATTATGTTTATCCTAAACAGCATGACGTCGATCAAAATAAAAGAAAAAAAATCGAAAAAATTAGCCTGGAACGATTGGCGCTGATACAGTTAGGAAGAAAATAAAAATGAACTAAGTTTTTCTTTTTTTCTGAACACTAAAAATAGGTCGAAACGAATTTATAAGCTTCTGTGTATATTTTTATATCGAGATACTGCGTAAGAGGGATACTTAATTTGAGTGATTTGTCACCCATATCGTGTGGATACATTATGATGGATGTGATTTTTAATTTTTTATTTTTTTTTTTTACTCTTTTTCTGAACTTTATTTCAATTTGTTGACAGGCATAATATTTAAGTTTATTTTTGTATTTGAATTTAAATTAATATTTTAGGATTTTATAGGTCATTTTATGAGGGCGCCTGGTATTAAATTGTACGGAGGTGGGACATGCTATAGGTATTTTGACAAAAAATAAATAAATTTCCCAAAGTTTATGGTTGTCTAAGAATAGCGTGGGATGGGCCCATTTCGAAAATCGCGTGCGAACAGAATCAGATTTGAGAACTTATTATAAATCGTCTGTTGTCAACCCTAAAATGATTTGATTTTCCGCTAAATTTAATTCAAAACACCTTCTAAGCACTGCAACCACAAGGGAGTACTTTATTTACCTTGGGTGGAAGTTACGGGCAGAAGGTACGGGCGTTACAAACGGTTTGCAGTGCCGTTTTGTCTCTGACGTCCGTAGAAAAGCAGGTCCGCTGAACCATTCAGTCGTAGCACGGTAATCGGGCTCCGAGTTCCATTTGGTGGCCTTGTCGTTGGGTTATGTTGGTATCCATCTCCATTCAGAGATAAGAGATACTTCCAAGACTTCGCCAACTAGAACCATAACGAATTGCTGGAACTTCCGGAGGTTACACATTAGCCATGACAGCCTGTATGCGGTTTTCGAGACCGTGCAAAAAAAAACTAATAGAAAATCTGTATAACCTGCATACAAAGGTCACAAGCCATACGCCAAGGACAGCAGCCTGAAGTTGCATGCGTGGAAAGGAAATTGGGCGTTGTGGAGCTACTTTCGCTTTAGCGCTCACGATCGAAACGTTTATGTATGTTACCTTCACAGGCAATAAGGAAGTAGGATATGCACTTTCACTTGCATCCACGAATGTATGTAGCTGGACCCTCGAATCAGTTCGATTTAATAATGGAGAAAAGCATCTAGGAAGGATTACCATCGTCACGTTGTGCAATAGTGCTGTCCATCGAAGCCACTTTTCAAACATGTTTGCAGGCAGCTCATCATTCCAGCCATTGGATATCCTCCAGATCCAGAAAATGCGACAAGAATCTAGTAGGGAGGACTCTAAGGACTTCACGTTTGATAGACACTGTCGTCTTATCGAACACATTTCGTTTTAGCGGGTTGAATTGAAGAACAAATGTAAATACGTCGGATGAGGTGAGTATCATTTTCCCCAAATGCTTTACTTGATCCACTGCCACATTCCTTTAGGGCCTCTAGAACATTCGATGAGCTGGACACCCGATGAACCTCAGATCCTTTGCTGTCAATGAAGTTATCTACGTAGTGCTATTTGAGCACATCTTCTACTGCCCGTGGCAGTGAAGAAAAGCAGTGAAATTTTATTCCTTACGTAGAGGGCTATGCGTAATGAGCATGTTGCGCTGAAGGTCATAACATTCATCTTGAAGATGCAAGGCATCTCCACATCCTAGTGTCCTTCTACAGAAATCTTTGTATATGTCAGTCCTCCTCTCGAACTCGTTTGGAACTCCCCGCATACACCAATCTTTCCGATTCTAAATCCATATAAAAGAGTCACTAAAGGTCCCAGCTGGTCAGGCCCTTGTGAAAAAATCGTTCAATTGGCTACTGCATCCCAAACAAGCCTTTGATGGTTTATTCGGGTTTCGCACAATGTGTGGGATATTTGCCTCGTCCGGATGCCTAGCCTTTTGTTACCAAGTTTGCAATCAGCTGTTCTAAGTTCCTTGTCCTTATCGATGATACTGACGAAGCGCCATTGGTAGACTATTTGGCAGGGAAATGTCATCAAATGTCCATAATAGTCCTACCTCGAAACGATCGCTAATGCGGACAAAGGTGTTTTCTAATATTTTAGTTCGTTTTTCCTCTGCTGAAGTGATTTATCTACAACAAATGTATCAAATTCTCTGGTAGAGTAGTTCGGTTCTTAAGCTGAAGCTCGTTAGGTTAGGTTGGGCAAGGTTATGAGGTATACCGCGATTTCTAGAGACACACAAATGGCTGAAAAATCAAAACCTCTGTCTGGAATACAGTTCAGAAGTTTGAGAGTCTCAAAGTCATTTATTGACTCCTTTCAATGCATACCTGACTCCTATTATTGGATGTCATGCTCTTTTATGAGGGTGCGTAATAGAAAGGAACTCATCACGGAGGCACTAAATGTTCATTGTGCTTACCCTTGGTAGTAGAGTTGAATAGGAAAATAGTGAAAGAACCAGAAGAAGGACACCTATCTTGGTGCCCTTAAACCAGTTGGGGTTTCTAACAAATCTTATTAGATGCACTATCCGTGACTCTAATGCGTCTGCAGTGCATGAAAAGGATGTGTGGCCTAAAGTTTGGTTGTGTTCTTGCAGGACGGGGCCAAAATATAGCGCATTGTCCATGATTACTTCAGCGAGCATGCGGATAGAAGGTCAATCCATTGTCAACAGTATCGATTTATGCAGCTTTAAAACTTTACGGTCAAGTACGAGAAATAGCATAGTCCTCTTTGGATAACCAGGGGGCGATGGTCTATTTATCGCCCTTATAGTATTAATTATAACACACAGTTTCCCTAACAGTGGTAGTATGGATTTGTCTGTTTTGCTGCTGTTGATAGCAGATCTCCAACCTTTACAATTCATTTACTTTCTTATTCCCCTCTACATTGATGTGTCCAGGTAATCAGAAGAGCTTGACTTTTCAAGACAGCTTTTGATTTGAATGTTTCGGGTTCTATCAATTTCAAAGCCGTTTTATTATCGGCAAATATTTTCATATCCGACTGAGGGATGTGACTATCTTTTATTGATAGAGCGGTTTTTTATTTTTTCAGTATTTTTGCTTGGAAGACACTGCATGTTTCTGGAAGTCTGTGTACTCACCTATACTTTGGAGACAGCAGTGTAAATCGTAATGTCGTAGTCTATGATTACCCTATTTGACTTCCAGTCTTTTCGACTTAGGTCGTTATAGAAGATTATAAATTTCGATGTGTCTGGCTTGTTTCCACATATTGGATTCCCTTAGTCTGAGGGCTACTTTTGCAGAACAAGTCCAGCTCAGGAGATGGAGAATCATGTTCAACCTGGCAATCTTGTTTTGAACGTGAATTCCTTTACTAAACCAATCTTTCTAAAGGGAGTAACGTGCTAGAAAATAACCATCATCTGGGTTATGGGGGAAGGAGCGCCAATACTTTATCAGCAACAATCTTATATGTAACATATAAGTACTTAAAATTGTTTTATTAAGACGCAACCAAATTGTCACGAACTGTGATTGAGAAATCACTAACACAACCCGTGAACGAAAAGTAATATGATATACTATCAAAGTAGCATCAAAGTTTGGTCTTGTTTTTGTTCATCCAAACCTCAAATAATTCTATTGCTGGTACTATCTTCCAACCTTCAAGTAGTGTTATCGTTGCTACTGATACTATCGCAGCTACAGATGCTATCGCACTGTTCCTGGATGCTATCGCAGGTACTGATGTTATCGCAGCTAATGTTGCTATTATACGTGATAAATTAGTCGCCTTGGTTAAATGAGTGTTAAGAAAACTGTGGTGATTATGTGGGACATGAATGAAAAAGAATATTTGTTCCACTGCGCTCTATTTCAGCTGCTATTGTGAATGAGAAATTGGCTACTTCGGTCAACTCTTATCAGAAACACTACCGTTTGACATACATTCAAGAGTATTACTGATATGAGAAAGCTTCTCAAAAACTCTGCTTCTCCGTGCTCTTTTCAACGTGCATCGGACTTAGGCCAAGGTATGCGCTGTCAGGTGATACTTTCATGCCATATTGAAGAAGATAGTGCCCAATGGCAGATGTAGATACGGAAAGCACTATCTTTTCTAAATCTTTCCTATCTAATGATGAAGCATGCATGAAGATGACTGGCAACGCAGAGAATGAAAGTCATCCGCAGAGATGGTCCCAAGCTTTTCAAATAAGTAGAACTTCTTCTTGGAAACAACTTTTTGAAGATCAATTAAAGAGGCAGGTGGAAGAAGAGTTATCCAAAATAGGAAGTAGCTTCTAGACCTATCAGGTGAATAGTTTGACAGTTACAGTAGCTGTGGAAGCCGCCATGTGCACCAAATGGCATCATTCCCCTTAGCAAGGAGGCCTACAATTTAGCTTAACCAAAGGTTTTTAAGTGTCACAAAGGCCTTTCTTCCACCTTTCCCTTCAATTGCAAGAGTGACGAATTTTATTTTTCTCATGAAAAAAAAAACACGAACAGGTGCTTCTATCCAAGATGACTTTCTTACTACCTACAGTCGTCGTGGTAGACCAAAAAGTTCAGTCACTAATATGTTAATTAATTACTAACCACTTAACCGTACGAAACAGTATTCAACTCATTGGACTCAATCTAAATTTTAAAATAAGAGTCAAAAATTTCATCATTTCCCAATTTTAGAGGCACACGCAACATCCCAGCTCATCCTCTGTGCCAGACTGGCGACAGTTGACCACAATTATCGCCGCCTGTTTACCAAATTTGGTCTTACACACTAAATTTGGTCTGCGGTTTCGTATAACGCTTGACCACTGGGCTTCCAAACAAAGTGACAAAATATAAACCGCAATTTCGCTAGCGCCATTTTTGGATTTCGTCTTTTAACATGTTTTTTTATTTATCATTTTATTTAATTTTTTTTCCGTTAAAAATATACAACAAGATACAAGAGCCAAAGTGCTGGCTAATACAATTTTTATAGTCCTTCTTTGTTGGATAATAAATTTTGACACAAAACAACACAGATAAATAAATAAACAAATTTATTAAGTAAACGTATAGTGAGAGAGAGTGGAGAAATAAAAGAAGAAGACGAAGAATAATAAATAAATAAATTAATTAGCTGCGGAGGCGTTTTCAATCGGCGACTAGTAGTCGGACTGTGAAACCGCAAAAAAAAAAAAAGATACATTTTTTGTTGGTTTATTTTCCAGCTTCTTGTTGGCCAGGTTGGAGTTTCAAATTTGAGTTTTTTGTTTTACAATTTTTAATTAATTAATCTTCAATATAATTAGTTAGTGGTCAGTCTTAATGGGATGTATCGCGTATGCAGGAAGCTATGTGTGTTCGGATTTTATGGAACACAATGGCACGTGAGTCATTTGAAAGTTTCTTTTTTGTTTTTTATCGAATATCAATAGGTGAGTCTTGGGTTGATTAAGAATCAAGGAAATACGATGCATTGGATCCAAGAGAAGACTATTAATCATTGCTTAGATAAAGTGTGCTAAGTGGATTGGTAGAGGAAGTCTTTGGTTTAGTGTCAGCGTTCGAGATTGGTCATTCAGTGAGAAGAGGTTTTGGTAATTCTTGATATAATGGCCACAAATGATTAACACTTTGAGGATAAATTTCATTAATTATAGTTAGTCAGTTGGGAGAAAAAAGAACTAATTTTTTCGAACCGATATCATGCGTTATTGCTAATGTAGTTATATTTTAATATATCTACCCAATGTGGTTTTATTTGAATTTCCAAAACGGACCACAGTGTTGGGTTCTTTTCGTCTCTCATCCACGACCCATCTTAGTCCGAGAGATTCTCTGGATTTTCCCACAGTTCTTCTCTGACATTGAATTCAAAGACATTTACTGCAGTTGTTTGGCCAAAACTGCTATAAAATTGGGTGAAAGCCGATTGTGGTCATTGAACCCTTCTGTCTTGATGGGAGACTACCAGTGGATCGACCGAAACTGATCACATGAGTCCCATGCTAACAATCGAAAAGAAATTCAATGCCATAAATCCTGACTTCTTCTTTGACTTGAAGAACTGTGAAAAGTAAGAAGAAAAATGAGTTGGCATTTTATACCGATGGACATTGGTACGGGGCCCTAGGAATAAACCGCTCCAATATACTCGTCTTTGAAACCGAGGTCACGACCATCATACAGGCTGCTAACATTGTACGCAAGAGTAACATCGTTCGAAAACACGATCACTGTCTATATAGACAGGCAGGCTTTCATTAAGGATATGGACTCTACTATAATTAGGTTGACCCTCAGTTGGATACCAGGGAATTTGGATATCGAAGGAAATATCCATATATAGGATATGGTCGACGCTGCATCTATCGCAGGCAGTAATCAGTTCTTTACGAAAGAACATAGAAGATTAAGTCACTGGTCGAACAAACAGTAGCTGGGTTCATCAGGGGTCTAGGGTGCTATGGCTGGCCCTAAGCAAGAATAGATCATCCACTCTGGTTAAACTCAGTCGTTATAACGCACAGGTTGCTTCTGACGTCATTACCGGCCATTGCGCCATTGGCCTTTACGCTGAACGACTCAGTGTGCTGCATAATGAATAGCTATTGCAGAAGTTGTACAGACGATGAATAAATCGAAACTATTCATGTGATTGTCCCGCAGCTCCTTTAGCTTTTTATGAGATTTTTGTTTACGAATTCAGTTTCCACATTTTTGTCCGTGAATTTTAATTTTCTCTGGCAACACTGTACGAGAGAGAATTTGTTTGTTTACATGTTGGGCTGTCAAAACGCACAGCTCATTTCAACTTCTGCTTTGAGTTTCGTCTCGTTACGTGGCGTTACGTTATACCATTTTTTCTCTCTCCGAGTGCAAAACGTGAAGTCGAGTGATTTACTATGTTTTAGCTCATAAACGTCAGGCAAAGCCGAGTTTGAGGAGCTATTGTATTTCGGAGCATCACTCACTCGCTTCATGGTTGTTAAATTTTTTCCAGTATCGATCTAAATAAATAAATAAATAAATATCAGTCCGTAAGCGGTCCATAGAGGGCCAAGGCCTAGCTACTCACAACTGTACATGTTGTGCTTGTACAGAAGGGACCTACAGTTTTATGCCGTATCCGAAGGGCAGAGGGGTTTTGAGAAACTCTCTTATGACAGTAATACTCTTGAATGTTTGTCGTGAAAAAACTTTTGATAGTATTTTTCTGGATTCGAACTTGGAACCCCTTGCGATGAAATATTTTGCGGCTTAGAATTCGCTCGTCCATATTTGGATGATATTTCAATTTTTACTTGTGGCAAGTATTGGATTCGTGAGAAAATTCGAACGCGAGATAACAATGAATTCTGACATTACAATGATAGAGAAGCTCGAAAAATTGGGTCTGCCGATTCTATCTGTATGACTGCCGCCTAAACGGCTGACGGGACACCATTCAAGGCGAAATTTAATTCTATTAAAAGTGTATTCATTTTCAACGTACGTGCACTTTATTTCACGAGGCATAGAAGAACATGGCATGGCTGTCGGTTCTGAGGATATAGAAGGAACACGTCGATGATGACCAATGTTCCGCTGTCAAGCAGAATCAACCATTCAACAGTGACGATGATAGTCAAGATTACCATCAACAGAATAAAGCGATAATTAAACTCAAATCCATCAAGGCGGCTGGAACCGACCGCCTTGTCGACGAACTTTTCAAAACAGGAGGGAATGAGCTGGTTAGTAGCATGCACCAGCTTATCTGCAAAATCTGGTCGGACGAAAGTATGCCCAATTTATGCAACTTTTTAAGAAAGGAGGTTTTTTGAACTGCAACTACGGAGGTATAAGTCTTCTCAACATCGCATATAAGATTCTGACTGCCATATTATGTGAACGCCTAAAACCGATCGTCAACAACCTGTTAGGCCCTTATCAGTGTGTTTTTAAGCCCGGATGGTCTAAAAAAAAGGTCACTCAATATGCGTGTCTTGCACAGAATGCCACAATAGACACATATAAATTCGAGATAATAAAGGACCTTACCTTGCGAATGACACCAGTGAGGCTATCAAACGAAGAGTCGCTCTTGAAAGGTGTTTCCAATTAAAAAACAAAGCCCTATCTCGAACTAATGTAACTGTTTATAAGACACTTATCATCCCAAACCATCTACCATTAAAGGACTTCAATAACCCCGCCAGTTCAGACGTTTTCTGGGGTTAAAGAATTTTGTTTTCCTGCAATTTCTATCTGCGGAGGGCCACTGATACGAGTTCTATAGACATGCATTTCAACTTTGTTGGTATACCCAAAACAAAATTCACGTCTTCCGCTCATGGAAAACGTGATAGCAGAATGTAATAGCAGATGGCATGCCACGAATTGCTGCGATACAAGTCAGTCCAGAGTCTTCTCCTTTATCTTTCCAGCCACGAAATCTGAATTTGTATGCCAAGTGTTATTTGGGAGGATTCGGCCATACCATCCATAACCTATGCCATCTTAAATATATAATATCCAAACATGAGCTTAAAGGTGTCCAGTGAAGCGTCAGAATCGTTTCAAAGTGACAACTCATTTGAAGGAGACCTTTGCTTTGACAAGTGATTAATGGAACGTACTCAAAGGTCAAAGTAGAAAATAATTCAAAAGAAAAAGTTAACGAGAAAATTCTCAAGTTTGTCCACTAGTTGCTTTGTCATTGCCAGGTCTCTGGTGTTCACGTTAAAACTACAAATCAATTTAAAGGAACAAAAAATAAATAGAATCCTTGTAGCAGCATTTAATAGTTAAGTTGGGAGAGACATCCAATCAGATCGATTACTTAAATCACTTATGCCTCGAATGAAGGACATAAACTGCATATAATGGACATCTATCAATTGGGGTGATATTCCAAAATTCGCAGTTGCCACGTGTAGGAAAGTTCTCAACATAAATACCCGTAGATACTCTGGATTCAGACTTTACGTCATCTGAGAATAATTGACAATATATTCGCTGATTGCCGTCAAGTATTAATTTTTTTCTTTCCTTTTCATTCATAACTTTTCCATCGCAAAATAGCATCTATTTTTAGGTCGAACCTCCCCTTTTGTAGTATCTAAACACAAAAAGGGAAAGAAAAAAAAAAAAACTCTCAAATTATATTCACGTGGCACACAGATTTCTCGATTGATTGTGTACATCACATCGGCCAAGGTCGAGGTGGGCGCTGAGTATTGTGGCCCCCATCCTGACGCATGACATCGTTACATTTGACATTACACAAATATTATGTCAACAGTGATATCCGACGACGATGGCACTCAATTACTTTCCGTCGAACGTGTAATACCAACGGAATATACATATGTACATCACGTGCGTTTATTTCCCTCGTCCCCCCCTAAAACAAAGGAGCAGTATATATGCGTGTAGCATTATTGTAGATCATAATCAAATTAGTTTATTTTTAAGCACACCACGACGCAGTTTTTGTGGATTAATTTCAGGATAAGATATAAATTAAACTAATTGCAAAATGTATCTATGATTACACACGTCCTTTGCTATAGGTTGCCCGCCTCCAAGGACTAGGTACGCACCATGTAAGGTACAAATTAAGTTTGATTTATTTTTAAAATTTACCTAATTAGAAAGCTTAGATTAGATTGACCTTTTATGCTTTTATGGAGTGGTACTCAAATATAGATTGATGGCATCGAAAATAGATTTATTTTTGTAATCGAAAATATCTGTGGTTTTGTGTATTTTCGGCTGGCAAAGGACAAGCATTAACTTGCGGTAAACACCTTTAGAAGAACAAAGGAAGGTGATATTAAAAATGTTGTTTTTAAAGATCTAAATCTGTACAGACGATTAAATTAGGACGACCTTCATGAAAGGAGGGGAAAAAAATAGAATTTGATGACATAACAACCTAAAAGATTGCGACTCAATTTAAGAGTAAGGGGAGAAGGTTGTAGGGGGGCATACGAGTGCCATGGTTGCAGTTTTATCTAAAATTAAAATCTCAAGAAGTCTATTAATGACAGAGGCCTATAACCTTTATGTTTGTATATATTTTTAGCAAATTTAGATCGAAAGAAGGAGATATTTCTGACGTATGACACAGAAGACTAACGGAGGCGTTGTGAGCTGAAAGGTAGTCAAGTACAAGTTGTGGCTTATCCAAGCATTTCTCAAGGAGGAATTTGATCCTAACTAGTGATAAATAAAGCATAACAAATCGCAAGGACACTTTCAGAGTATGATGGGGTTTGAGACCGTCTATAATTCATTCAAGGTACATATACTGCGATCGAAAGACCCATATACATATACCTGCAGGACAATTGTATTGTGGAAAGCCACAGACTGCTTTAATAATCTTTTAAAAGTACAAAGACCTAACCTGTGCTAGCATTATAGAGGAATAGAGATCAACTTCTCAAGCAGGATTGGGAGTAATAATCAAACGTCCTTCTCTGGCTGAGTTCATTCGGAGTTCAGCTCCGCGCGATGTGCCTCAGACAATCAAGCACATGGATGCAAAGCTCTTAGCGACTGTACAGAACTTCCAACTCTATAGAGACGGCCCTAAACTGAATATAGAAACGGGTGCTGGAGTTCAAGTGACTGTAGAATTTTCCAAGCCGAGGTCTTCACCGTCAACTACACACTCTAAGAATATAACCAGGGTCACAGGCAAGCAGTACTCAAGGCACCAGATAGCGAACTAATAAAATCGAAAAGAGTTTCTACATGCCGAGGAGCAAACAGTTTACATATGGCATTGCTGGGTTCGCCGGGATAGCAATATAAGAACGGAAGGGGTCAGCATTAACTGAGGAACTACTCAAAAGAGAAATAGGGAGGAGTAGGAGTACTCAAAAGAGAAATAGACCTTATGTGCATGAGATAAGATTAATACCAGAGGTGACTGCGTCATATCTTGCAACTTATGACCATCAATGGATGAAAAAGGTCTAATAGTCTCCTGTTAAAGTCCTGGACACTACTTTATAGAGGCGAAAGCTACCAGACTGCCCCAATTTTCGAAGACATTGTCCTCGCTATTTAGAAGATCTGGTGCAACAGGTTGGCTTGATACTGACTGACAGGCAACCCATAGATAGATGGTACCACAATCTGTTTGGTGGTCTCCGTGAAACATCCGCTAGTAACACGCAGCCTTGTACCATACCATACGTCGTTATTTCGGCCAATACTTGTCTGTTATAACCATCATTCAAAGCCTTAAGCAACTCGGGAAAGAGAAGTAGCACAGACCATGTCATCGGTAGAGCTATAAATATGGTACAAGTGTAGACAGGATCATCCACAAATTTATAAGCCTAATGTCTCCAACATTTTCTACAACATCTGCTACCAGAAGTGATATACGAATACTCTGACATCGATAGCATTTATATTGCTACCAAGTTTATAGCCTGTAGCAACATCAGCACACAATAATGATCTTCATTTTAGGACAACAAATAATGACTCCTAACTTAATCCTTCATCGGAGTAACCGCTTCATACTACCTAATTCGATTCCTCCTCACCTAAGCCTGATTAATAGCTCTGGCGCCTCCGATGCTACTGCCAATGCCTCATAAAAGTGCGGATTACAGTAGAACAGAAAAGCATTCATCATCCGCACCAAAATACCGTCTCTAACAGATACTTCTTCTAATTACACACGCGTAATCTCACTTAATCGCAAGTGTTCTTACGCCAGGAACACTGTCCATGTTGATCCTTTTCCAACTTGCCCCTCGCCCCTCGCTGCTATGCCGAATGACAAAAATGCGACATTAATCTCAGAGAAAAACCCTCTCTTCCTCTACACGATCAGAGAGGTGAACACAAAAACGAAAAACAAATACAAATAAAAAAGATACTTTTCCTGAACAATTTTCCTCTTCGAAACATGAAAATTTCATCCCAGCACCGATGGCAGTGATTTAGTGGAGCATTTCTGCGATGCCGTTTAGGTAGTCCATCATTTGATTGCACTGACGGCAACAGCGATGGCTACAGCGCGACGTAGGCGTCACATGCATATAGTACTCGTACGCATCCCAAAGAAATGATAAACTGGCGAATTATGATGTCATGAAAACATTTCGTTCGCCGCATGGGGTCTTCTTATAGCTCTCCGGCTAGATAGACCATTATGGACCCCGGATAGAGGAAGGACCACAAAGATGCGATGATTGTGCGGTGATTCCTCATGCGACATATCCACAAAGAAAAAAAATGTAAATGTATCTTTTAGATTCTCGGCAGGTTTCCAGCAGTAGATACTCTCTACTCATCCGATAGAAAAAAAAAAAGCTCCCAAAAAACAGACTCCACCAAAACAAGGAACACTTGTCCAGCAGGAGCACACACGCGGTGGGGTCATCAACTGTGTACACACGCGAAACGCTATTCCCACAGTTTCGTGGATGTTAGGATCCAGTGGTGTATGATGTTCCCTCCGTCCGACTGGCCACTAGGAAAATGATGTTCGACCGTGTTGACTTATGTCCATCGTGTTAAGAGCACTTGTTCTTGCACGAAGATTACACACCGACCGGTGGTGGCGGGTTCTCCTCATAGTTCCCGCGGTGAAGATGGGTTAAACATTTTAACTCAACTGCGGCTAATAGGTTCGCTAGATTAGTTTTAGTTTCGCGTTGTGCGTTATTAAAAGCGTTTTTTGTGAAACATGAACATTGAGATACATCGTGGCAAGACCTGCCGCACTGTTTGGCTATCCTGCAGGCATTCCGTGTGGCATGCGGCCATTATACAGACAGAGTGGGGATGTCTCTCTCACTGACATGGAATTTCTGGAGTGTCACTTGGCAGTGCGTATTTATGGTTGTTTTGTAAGGACAGCGAGGATTCATCTTGTTACACGCAGCAGGTTGATGAAGTATTTTGCTTTTGGTAAATTGTCTCGTGGTCTTAATTAAGAAGCTATCGTGAGTCGCATGGCACGGTGATGTGTCTTGTACATGGGAAGTGCATTATTTAGGGGAGCACACTGGCAACTGGGAGTTCAGATGTCAACAGTGTCAGTTGTAATAAGGGAGAGCTGACATGGTAATTTCTCAGTAATAATGTGGGAGTCAAAGTGACACTAAGGAGAGAGAGAGGAAAACAAGGATTCATTCCTTGGAATTGCTTCAGATAAATGTCCATTAAGCGAGTGAAGATGCAAATCTTAAGGAAGACAGATATCCATTGAACATGAATAAAGATGAAAATTATTAGCTGAGAAGGATGTGGATAAGAAAGCTCCTACAAAAGAGAGCAGAGTTACTTAAAGGAATCTTGTAAAACACCTTGGCGTGTCGATTGTCTCGGCCAGGCAGAATACACTATCAGGAGAAGCTATGGCAATGGAACACTGGTCATGGTAGTGAGCATTTTCTCACCCATTTGTGGAATAAGACATCGTTCAAATGGCTTTTTGATGACTCGGTCCAATATGTTTCACGTTATTCTGCCAATAGCTTTTTAATGTTGGCCTCGAACTCGACTAAAGTTGGTTTGTGAGCGTAGATTAAGGACTCGACGTAGCCTCAAAAAAAATAAACAACTGGCGTCAAGTTGCGATGGCTAAATGATGAATGCTCATGCTGAGGTCATCCAGTCGCTACATGTCTTCTTCAGAACTTTGAGCATTTCGTCAGTTGTATGGCATAAAGCGCCATCCTGTTGGAACCACAGCTCTGGAGTATTGGCTACAGGAAGTCCGTTAACATCGCTCAAGACCTGAGACCACTGATAGTGGCGGTGTCTTCTTTCTCATTTCGAAAGAAATAAGGTTCGTTGATGTCGCTATGCTATAATCTGCACCAAACACTCAACCTTTTAGATTCTTTGGTGCTTTGGCGATGATATTTCCTCTTGTAACGGCTTTGTTAACATAGCCACTGAGACGAAAATGGGCGTCGTCCGAGAATATGATATTTCGGTCAAAATCCTTATCTCCAGCCAACATTTCCAACGCGCAAGTAGCGACCTATTGGCGTTGCCTATGGTCTTTCGACTTCAATTCTTACGTCATATGGATGTAGGACCAAATTCAATCGCAAAATAATCTGAGTCGACTCTCTAGGGATGCCCAATTCAGCTGATCATTTCTTTTATACTGACCGCTACAGGCAAAGGCTATATTTTCTCATTTCCCACCAATCTCTGTCTGGTTGGTAGCTTACGGTCCTAAAGAGTGTACTCACGCCTAATTGTCTGCACACTGAATCCGACTTAACATCGAAATACAAATTTACAACCATCGTTATACGATAACGAAAACCTCACGAAATATTTTGACAGCTGGATGTCATTCCTGACTTTGACAAGTGCTTAAACGTAACTATTGAAAAGGTACTATTGATGCCCTTTAAGTGGCGGTAATCGCAACTTTGAGGCAAATCAGTTGATTGGTCCGGATTGTGGTGACAACTGGAAACAGAATAAACCTACGTTTGCCACCGATTCACATATTTGGCACACTGTTGGATCCAAAAGAAATGAAGGAGTTAAGACTGGGGTATAAGGTGTTACTACTTATGGGAAAATATGACTTCGTATTCCAAGTCGAAATATTTACTTTAAGACTCCGATTCATAGAGAGTAGATCTATAGCAATTAAGGCATACGTATGGGACTGCCTTCAACTACTTAAAGTGTACCAGCACAAAAAGAGTTCGCCTCACTTGGACACCTGAATATTATGGAGCCAATGAATTAGTGGATCAACTGACCTGATCGACAGAGTCAACATTCATTTCACAGTATTGGGGTTACTTAATCGTGCTGCACTGACTAAATGAGAAGAATGGTAAGGCCCCAGCTGATGTAGAGGCCAGCTATCAGGAAATATCCAAATACCTTAACAAATGCAGCTAAAGATTGAAAGAATCCAAAGAGCCGGTGGATAATGTGAGTACTGGTAATAAGGTAGACAGTAAGCCACGAAAATTGACACCCATCTGGGCCTATTTTGTAGGCTAACTACAAACGACAAGCAGGCAAAATTCTTCTAAGGCAGCAATTATTAAAATTAATATGACCTGGGCTAGTTAGCAGCAGTTTTTGGAACGCATCTAGCTGCCCTCTTAGACCTTGAAAGTGTCTTCGATCACGCTAGCTCTTTATCGATCCAGAAATCCCTGTTCTAATTGGATCACTCGCCAACACCACCTTTACCATTCCTGTCATAAGAAGAACTAAAGAGCTCCATATCTGCTCTATTTTAGCTTATAGCAATCGACAAAACCCTCTGTAGACTTGACGGAGATGAAAGTTAAGGTTGTATGTAGAAACAAGGATATTTCCTCCAGTAATTAGTGAGAGTATGGAAGGTGCCTTCGAAAAGAAAAGCAAAATCCTTCGAGGCTTTCTATGTTTGCAGCCAAGGCTTTGGTAAGAAGTAGGGACTTTGTCCTAAGATGGCCATATGGACGTTGGGTTCTGTACTTTTATATGGATTGCTAGTCTTAAGGATATGTCAATGTTCATCTCATGTATCTGCCATTATGTAGTGCAGTCGGACTAAAAGAAGCCGGAAGCTGCTGGACTAAGTCTTATAGTCACAAAATCATACTGAAGCTGTTGGGGCGAGATCTGGTAGCCAATCTGAAATGATGTCACTGTCAGACTCTCAACCAAAGAGTAGTGAAAAATAGGCGAGATATTCACAATAGTGATCCTGATTGACAGCCAAGTCACCATCAAGATATTAAGGCAAGAATTGCAGGGCAGAAGTTGTGATATTAACGCTCATTAGGTTTCCTGCATGGCTTACTGATAGCACCACTTCTAATCACCTAAAGAAGAATACGAATGGGTCTCACCTCTATATCTTTTCCGACAGCCAAGCAGCCTTAATTCGTATACGATAGCATTGTGTCTTATATGAGATTGTATCAATCTACTTGATGGTCTCGAATCACTATAACTTGAACCTCATCAGAGCTCGAAGTTTTTGAGAAAAGAAACGGGCAGAGAAGAGGAGCTTGTCGCACAAAAACTCTATTTTGCAGCACTGACCAGTGGTATCCTTTCCGTGTAGGGGACCAACTAAATGGGCCTAAATCAAGGGAAACCAGAACAGAACAAAAGAAAATACTTTAACTTGTTACCTCATCGGATACCGCCTACTCCAGTACCATCTAAGCAAAATGAACATGTCACATACAACCATATGGCGACTCTGACATGAACAGAGATGGTAACAGATGGAACAGATACTTTGAATATGTCGCAAGAAAGCAACTACTCCACTTAATGCAGGACTCGTCTACCTCAGCGGAAACTTAAGGCCGTAGTGAGCCTTATAAAAAGCTTCAATCTTCCTTCTGGTTAACTATTAGATCAGCTAAATAGATCCTATATGTCACAGTGTACTACGGAGCCCAGCATCGTAACAGATCTAATCTCATGTAGCTTTTCAAGGCCCCATAAATAGTACTACACTATTCGGCTACAAAAATATAATGATTAACATCCATTGAACCAATTTCCCTTCACTGTTTCACAAGCCCTTTATTAGGCAGGAAGCCGATCCAATATCTAAGTATAGACGTGATGCCCTACACATTACCAGTGTACATAGTGTTGTTTCATCATCATAGACACAATTAATCTGACCTCGAATCCTTTATAAGTACCTCATACAGAAATACTAATTTCCGATTACCACTTCCGGTTCTGTTTACCTCATTCTAGCAATCACACCCTAAAAACGTGAAATCAAAGTTCCAATCATAAAAACAAATGTACGTCCGATTATTTGACGTAATTCTTACCACTTTATCTCGTCGATTGTTCGTCATTTGTGCAAAGCAGCCTTTGGCATAAAATGATAGCCTCCGGGCGAAGAACCCCCCCCCAATAAATAAGTATCAAACCTGATACTAATAACCATTACACTGATCATTTTGACAAACGTCAATAGTAGCCGCATTGCACGTACTAGCCGTCGATTTACTATCGTCAATGTGCGGCTATAAATGAAAAAAAAAAAACGCAACAGCATTCTACGTTCAATCATGCAAAACACCTGCTATAATCATCATCATCATCAATACTCGGCATTGTGATTTACGCACATTCGTAAAACCTCTAGATACATAGATACACAAACTTCGTTTTAATTGGAATCCTATCTAGCTATCAATCTACTTCCCCATGGCGTCACAATTGTTGATATTTAGATACGTAGTTTAGTTTTTTTTGCATGACTTTTGCTTTGGTGTATCTATCAAACAATTAGCAGCGAATTGCCAAAGTTATTTTTGTATCTGAGATGGGTAAAGGAAAAAAATATATATACAAACAACCCTTAACAATGCTGCAACAGATAACGGTGTCAAAGCACCGCATGACAGTCTCTAATTCCCCGCCAGTTGGTGGAAGTTCAATAATATCTATATTTAACTACAGATACTTACGTCACTCTTACACACTCGACTCACAGGTCAACCAGGAATAGTTGCCATCCATTGAAAAGGTATTTAAAAAAAAAACACACACACACACCCCAGTCCCTATCGACTCCTGACGATAGCAACTCAGAGGGAAATGGCTTGCTAGCCGGCGCTATATATCACAGGAAAAAAACCTAGTCCTCATCCCCCGTCACAACTCACAAATACACGTTTAGTCAGAGCACAAATATCAGAAAAAAAAAGTTACGTATACGACCCGCAGTCCTGACGTAATTTCATTCATAAAAAAACAATCGCTCCGGCTGTGTGCGCTACAACACAACGACGACAATCACGTGCGAAGGAGACAAATGCCGATAAGGATCTCTCTATCGGACATTCAACACCGCTATCGAACGGATATTACCATTTTCACAGG
Organism: Chalcosyrphus nemorum; assembly: GCA_949716465.1. Classification (NCBI taxonomy): domain Eukaryota; kingdom Metazoa; phylum Arthropoda; class Insecta; order Diptera; family Syrphidae; genus Chalcosyrphus; species Chalcosyrphus nemorum. The sequence goes on from OX454333.1 coordinate 74,498,424, forward strand.
AAGCATGCAGAAAGAACAAACAACAGGCGTGCAAGAAAAAAAAAAAAAAAAAAAGGACCACCACCAGGGATAAAAACGAAAAACAACAACCCACCCACCTGTTGTGGAGGTTACACGAGCACCCTTAGTCGTAGTCATGCCATCACCATGGTTGCTTATTCCTTCGCATCGCAGCGGGGGGATGAAGCGTGGAAAAATACCGTTTCATTCATAAAATGGCAAATTTTACGCTAGAGTCGTATTCCTTTTTCCAACCCTCCATCCCCATTTCCCTGGGGGATGTTTTTATGAATGAAATTTTCAGCTTCACTTCGATGTTGGGGTTGATTTCGAAAAATTCGAATATCAACTCAAACGAGGGGTTAACTATGAGACCTAGAGCTCAATCGATTTTTCGTGCAGAATAATTTTTTTTGGACAAGGGGTGCGGCTGTGGTATGTGGTGCATGGCACAGAGAGAGTCGTCCATGTAGTAAACTTGACTTTGAATATTTCATGGGGATGGAGGGAAGTTTTGTTTTTTTTTTTGCTTCGCTTAGGGTGGTGTGGTTTTTGCTACTGGTCGATGGCGATATGGTCGTGAACTTGATTCTGATGTTGGGGTAGTTTCTAACAAACGAATGCAGTTTTTTTTTTTTTTTTTGCCAGACAAGTGAGAGATAAATAGAAGAAGTTTTCTCATGGTCGTATGGAAAATTATGCAGCAATGACAGTGCCTTTCGGTGGATGGAAGAAAAAAGCTTTGAGTAGATTTTTGAAGTACTTACTTGGATGAGGTGATATTTTTAGTTTCGAAGAAGATGCATTACCTGGAAATATACAAGAGAACAATTTAATGATGATTGGATATAGTAGCAGGTTATAAGGGTTAATTCAATAATAATAGATAGTACTATTAGGATAACTGAATGCTGGAAGAATAACCAGTGACTGAAAGAATAAGATTGCGACAACAAACATCTTGCAATACGTGGTGCAATAACTTATTGGAATCGCATGAGAAATAACACAATACGCTAGGAGCTACAATTGAGTAACCATTAGTTCACCTGAAACGATTTAGGTTTTCTACTTAGGCCACGGAGTATTGCATGTCCTCCAATTCAGATTCAGGACATGCTTCAAATGCGATGCCATCATGTAAGCAATTGGGGAATAGTAGCATAATTATGAAGTTAGTAAAGTAGCGCTTACCCTACTTTCTCGTGGTAGTTGCAGGACAAATCTCTGTGTAGACTTGGGCCTCAAGTTGCCAGAATAAAATTTGCTATGGATACCGACACAGTTCGTCGGTTAGAAACTTCTGGATGTAAGGAAGGATGTAACGATGGTCTTTGTCTCACAGGCTGAAGGAACTCAAATGTAGCAAGGCTCACGAGAATCTCATAAATAACATCTAAATGGAAGAGTTTTTGTTTCCTGGTGGGGATTTGAATGGACTTACTGGGAAGACAAACCAAGGCTATGACAAATGTCACGTAGGGCGATACCAAGAACTCTTCTAGTGAAGACATGCTAGGAACGTGCAAGTCATACAGTGCTAAGCATAATATTCGTCATATAGGCCCGACAATTCTTCTCTTACAGCAGTGTAGGAAATGATAACTGAAAAATGGGAAAATACAAGGCCTGATCACAAATTGCACAAAAGTTGATGGCAGGCCTTTCTTGTATGAGGTGGAAAAAGTCCTTCTAATGAGTCCATTTCAATAATTAGGACTTAAAGTTTCAAGTCTTTTGTGCCAAGACTAAAAATACCAAGCTTAAAGTAGCCAAAGCTTTACTCGAATTGGAATACAAGAGACTCAAAAAAGCAGTGTATCCAAATTGAAGCAAAGAGTATTGATTGCCTGCATCAGGACCTCTTCGTCTACGAGTTGCGACAGAACAACTTGAACAAAAGTACACCTACGAGGGTTGCAGGAGAAATGTCTAAGAAATCCATTCGCAAGAGTTAGTATAGAATGTTCTAGGGTAGCTTCTGACGACTATGCTTTCATTAATATGTGCAAGTACTCAACATTGTAGTCAAAGAAGTTGGGAATATGGCCAGCTAATACCTATGTCTCATGATTTTCAGCTCCGAAATCATGAGAGGCGATCCAATGACTGTAGGGAAGGTTTGAAGGCGTGCTTTACGTAGGAGAGGCATGAGGCGAAATGTCACAGGTTGTCTGAGGAATTCGAGATTGAAAGTGGCGTACAACAGGGCTGTATAATGTAGCCGAATCTTTTTTTATTGGTGATCAGAGACATGCTTCCTGGAGGTCTGTCAACGGAAGGTGGAGGATTCTAACATCCGAACTCAAACACTTTGATTAACCTTCCAATATTCGCTTTCCCTCGCATAGTATTATAGACCTCCACCAAATGACAGTAGATGTCGAGAGGGAAGCAGACTTTGTCGGTCTGAAGATTAACGTTGCAAAAACAAAATGATCAAAAATGATCAGCTTTGGAACAAAACCCATTGACTTTAATTTGCATTGCTGGGCAACCCTTAGAGCGAATGTATGGTTGGTTGGTTGGTTGGTTGGAATCGGTCCTCGATGAGGATGCACTTAGACCAGTATTTGGTCCATTGCGCTGCCGATGTGTTAGGGTGGGTGGGTCAGCCTCTTACTTAGGGAACCATATACTCCTTATTATGAACGAGCATATCTTAGCCGTACAGGCATTGTTTAGATCACTTAGATCGTTGAATAGGTATTCACCTAGTGTGACTGATAGACTCCTCTTCTTCTTCATCTTCTACAGAAGTCGTTGTAGGGGATGCCCCGTCTTTGGTCATGCCTTCCTATGGCACAGTGTCCGGTGAGGGTGTTTACGATTTTGGAGAGGGTTTCTCTCTTATGTTTCAGAAGTCCGATGGACCTGGTTTCGTTTAGCGTGGGCCAAAGCAGCCTTGCAGTGTTACAGTGGCCGAGCTGTTGCCACCGATGGTTGGCTTCTCTCACCGTGTCGGCATGGACAAGGTATTTAGCATAGGACGTTGGCGCCTCGAGCCTCGTCGGGTCAGTTCGTCAGCGAATGTATAGTCTTCAGTATCTTGGGAGTATTGTCTCCACAGGCACAAGGCCTGTTGAACTAAGAAAAAAAAGGCGACGGACAATGGTAATGGAGGAACGTTGGGGAGATTTGCAAGAATCGTATACGATGGCACGTATGCTAGTAGAAGCTACAGGACTCACAAGAAGATACAGGATTTCCCTTCATAAGCAAAGTAAGTAAACTTAATCGAGGAGTGGGAGAGACTTTTTATTAACTGCAGCAAATGTACCAATTCGAAAAGATTGACAGGCATTATTGCTTCTCCAAAACCTTCCTTCCTTCGGATACGGCATAAAACTATAGATTCCTTCTTTGTGCGCAGAAAAGTATACCGCACGCAGCTTGTATCCCTTTGGATTCCATTTAAAATCTGATCTGAGAAGAACTCCCTGCTCCGTCTGCATTCTGCTTAATCCCCTCTTAATCAACATCCACTCCATTTATGACCATCCCCCTTGTACGAAACTACAAAAATATTTTCTCATCGCAAGGGTGCACACAAAAAACACTGAGTCACCATCGAACAAGGTCAATCCACTTTCCTCAGCTTCCTGTATTTGCCTCCGACCACTTCACATGATCACCAAAGAACAACGAACGAATGAACGTACAAACGCCCCCTCAACATCGCGGACTACCAGACGAGACGCAGCCACTGCCAAGCGTAATTCAATTAAGGGTAGGCGAGACCCCGGATCTGATAACCACCACCATGGTGATCGCGTGCGATCGCTCCAAGCAAAATTCCCACACCCCCACAAGAAGTGATCTCGCGTCCACCATCGGTCGGTCTGATCACCCATGATCTTGGCTAATTGGACGGGAATCCGTACTTCGGATGCAAAGCAGATGCATATCGAACGGTGCTCTCTAGACACACACATCCGTCGTTTTCAAAGAAGCCAGAAGAGATCATCTCGCCGCCCCGGTGGTGGTGATCGTGAATGCGATCGGGGGCGTTATTATTTCATGCTGTTGAGTGTTTCCACACGCTCCTCCGCAATATTGACGGTTGGGAAGAATTTTTGTGTTTTTTTTTTTTTGTTTTTTGGCGGCAGTAAACCTACAACCCCCGCATATAACCACAAGCCATGGGAATTGGCACAAAAGAAGAAGACACCTGTGAGCGAGTCTCGTTGGCGTGTACACAAGGTCACGATCAGTGGGTCTATGACCAAGGCGGTGGCGTGCGCCACTGGACCGGTGGCCGTTGTTGCCGTGGGTGCAAGCTTGCGACCAGTGTATGAATACTGGGCGGATGGATTGGCGCTTCGCCCCCTTAAAAAAATAAAATAAAAATGACGATCATGTGTCGCGTGGCATCCATCCCCCGGATGACATGAGCAATGGAAAAAGAATCTTGGCCCGATCGGCGATGGTGTGTAGGTACTGACCAAAGTGTCGTGTGCCAATGCGACCTCCGCAAAAGAATTCTTCAAGCGTGTGGTTCTTAGGATTGTGACTATCGGTGCGCGCCTCCTCAAAAAATGGATTTTATTTTTTTGGTTGGTTGGTTAATATTTCCTTCCCTCGGTGGATTGGAAGTGATTTTTGTGATCGGTTTTGTTGTTGGTCGACTTTGTGTGTGCGGCAGGGAATTTATTTGTTTTTCGCGTCACTTTTTACGGTTTCGTGCCTCCGTGCTGTCAGATCGGTGGTTGGAGTTTAATTTTCGAGATTTTTTTTCTTTGAGTTTATTTTGGTTATTTGACATTTTTGTTTTGTTTGCATCTGTGATGGGGAACTTTTTTTTGCGCGGAGATTTTGTGTTGGCGTTTAGCGACGCCACGTCCACCCGACTTACGGACTGACTTGTATGTAGCCGTTTCAGTGCAACAGGCAATTTAGTTATGCGGCCTACTTGCGAACATAAATTATGTCGAATAAATTTGTCGTTTGTCGTTGGCCATGTGGCTGTCGGTTGGATAAGTTTTTAAATGTTAATCTTTCTTATTTTTATTTTTAGTTTCTGTGTAAATGACTGTATCTGGGGAGATTGTGACAGTCTGTGCTGGGCTAACAGGTTGTGCAGAAATATCTTGAAGAGTTAATGTAATGGATCTAGGGTTCTATTAGTTCTTTACATTTACTTTATTATTGAAATAAAAATTGTATTAAACTTCTTTCTAGAAAAATCAAGTACAACTTAGTCTCTTGTCTACGACTAGCTGTCAAGGCTTCTTACCGAACACTTACTCAAATAACTCACTTACACCTTCGATTATATCGGCCATTCTTTTCCAGGCGAATTTCAATACACCCAATCTAAGATCTAGCTGTCAACGACCTAACCAGGACCAGGAGTCTGCAGGTGAAGTGCTATCTATTAGTTCATCCGCACAACAATTTATTGGACTTTAGATCAATTGCACAATTTAAAGCCATCATATGCTCTATTTTAAGTTTCTGGACTGCAGAAGGTTGAGGTCACCTCTTTTCGAAAATGTTAGGTGTGAAGAGCTCATGTGACAGCTGTCATTGAATTTGCGAAATTATTTCCCAATGCCGTTTTGCAAAAGGATTAACTGAACTGGTTCTCAGCAAAAAATTCAGGACACGACTAGAAAAGGAAAGAGGAAAGTCACGTGATATCCGGTTTCAAATTATTTACGCACCATAGACACTCCCAATGGATAGTATCCAAATTATCAGCGGAAACTGTTTCTGTTTTTTTACATTCAGGTGTAATATAATTCACAGTAAGTTTTTTGCATTTATGTTGGAATGCATTAGGTTATGCTGAAGCGAATTATTTACTTCTACCAATGAGCAGCGTACCGTTTACTAATGACCGAATACCTTTACACTATACTGTGGCCATTCTCTAACGTTTTGTCTTCTGGTTCGACGTGATTATAGGTTTTAGTGAAATAGTGCCCTTCATTTGCGATTGATCGGCAAATTATTGATTACTTGGGTTAAGACTTTAAGTAAGCGAATTAATAAGGTTCGTAATTATGTGATTGCTTTAACTCTTTTTAGTGCTTCTAGGACATTCATTGTATAAATTCTTAGACGTTAAGCTTATGTTGGGAGCGCGACAAGCCTATCAGATCTAGGTATATGACAGTACCCTACGTTACCGAACAAATACTCGCTACGCCCGCCTCGATAGAGTTCAGATCATAGATTTTTCCGATGACATACATATGTACCTATAGTGGTTACAGCTGGAACTGTACGCAAACGAAACCGATTCTATCAATCGATGGTTAGACTCAAAGAGTTTAGCATTGGATACCAGGGCATATGGATACCGAAGGAAACGAGAAGGCGGATGAACTTGCTAGGAAAGGGTCGACGATGTACATATGTGGCTGTCCTGCCATATCTGTTAGAAGAAAGAAAACTCTTGGCAGTCATTTCTTCTCGGAGCTGGACGACTTAGGCAATGTTGAGCTAGTGGACCTCCTGAGATTTATATTACTATCTGGGTGGTTCTAACAGCGGACCTTCTTAAAGCGTTCCCAGGGTTAAACGATTGGGCACAATGGACCGGAATTGTGGATCTAAGTCACCTTCTGGTCACAAGGCACCCATCTACCTGACCTGATCATAGCATTGGCGAAATAAAAGAATAAGAAAGTCCATCCGTGAGAAGCTATATGGTGATAAAAGAAGTCAATAAATGTACATATGTACACGTGGCGCTTTCAAGAATTTTGCCAAATTTTAGGGACTCAAGCAACACCACGAGAATGCTTTTGTCTAGAGTCGTTTCCAATATTGTCGGAGGCACTAAAAGATGCGACTGTGGCAACAAATATAGGAAGCTTCACACAAGGGAAGATGGACGTAACAACTTATTCCCAGAATAAAATAGATAGATAGAAGCCACGGAGAGATTAACAATCAACTGAGCAAATTTCTATCAGCTCACAGTGAGTATTGCCGATATCTTCACTGGTTTTAACTCGCTAGAATGCCCATTCGAAGCGATCGAACTCAGAATGAAAAGGATAACTTCTAGAGCCTAAGCACATAAAAAGGAAACACGACATTTGCGACCAAATGATAGCGACGCAGGATTACAAGTCCACAAGACAGAATAGACTTATGACTCAACTAAGTGAGTTGCATTTAACACCCACCCAAATGGGCCAAATTACTGTGAACGTTTGTACCACAGTAAGATGGATCATAAGTCCAAGATTGTTACATATGTCTACTCATATTCTGGTTAAGTAAACTCGCTAACAGTCGCCTGTCTGACAGTTGTTGACATATCGTTACGAGGCTGAACTCTACGGGTAAGACGATGATATTCTATTAGCGAGCGAAGCGTTACACCTTCCCCACAGCCTGCCTGACAGTTGTTGCCATACCTTTAGGTTTAGTTGTACTAGCGTGAGCAGCTAAGCTAAGCTAAGCTAAGTCCTGACCCGTCCCGCTGTGCAGTTCTGCAATGAATCATCTGCAGCACTTGCAAGAAAAAATGTTGCCAAGAACTCTTGATTTGATCAAGAATGCCTTTGAGCACATGCAACTCTGCAAGAAGCAACTAAAGCGGCATTACGCAGAAGGAGCAAAACTGTGATTTTAGATCTAAGAAAAATACAGGAACACGAAATCGATTTTAATCTATGACAGTTTATATATAGACCTAGGTTTCCGCCTATGACCAATGAAGAACTAATGCTGCTCCATCAATGTTGATAACAACCTCACAGACACCTTTGGGTTGCAAAAGAGCTCTGTCAAGCAATTTCTTTAACACCGTACTTAAATGTAATGAGCTTACTAGCCAACCTTGAACCCCATCGAAATCGGACCTTATTGCTTATTTAGAGATCAAGGTATGAATTGTATGGACTGTCGTCATTGGCTTTCCTGAGGGACGAGGAAATAGATGAAGGTCTCACCTTAGCTGGTGCGGAAAATGGCAAGACACCTCAACCGCGAGCGCAACTAGTAGCTGGCTAAGCCTGGACTGTAGTGCCAAGGAAGCCCGGTCAGGAACTATAATACATCCTTAGTCCAGAACAGAAGAGAAGAAGTTCCATCAGCTGGCATGCGTAGAGGCATAGTAGAGGCATTAACGTCTGCATGGACCTTCATATAAGCAAACAAAAACTTTCTTCTTCGAGAGAGATTTTGCAAAGAAAAAAAAAAGAGTTTTTAAAAATAGATTTTTCTTAGACTACCATAGATGAATGCCTACACCTATTTCTCAAGACTTCTTTCTTACTAATAAAAACATTGTAAAGTTGAAGTTTTAATTTTAGATATTTTTTTCCCAAGAACGAGACCAAGTAGGGTAGCAGCCAATCTGTCTCCAAAGCAAGTACTATACCTGTCTCTACGTTTCGATAGTCAGTAATAAAAAACTCGTAAAAAATAGATTTACAACTCATTCACAATGACAATCCCACTATCCTTGGATAGTCGCTTAGAAAAGTCCTTCAAACAGTTTATGACTTTTCCAAACCTCCATTAGCTGAAAGACGACAAACGAAGAATCACAACAGAAGAACACAGAGAAAGAGAGTAAAACTTTCCACTTTCTTCCAATCGGGATGGATTAATTTCGCAACCTCTAACCCCCCGTCCAAAATTGCTTCGCCCACATTCGAAGCCTTAAACTGGAAAACTTTTTTCATTGATGCACTCCATACATCCACTCATTCATTAACTCACTTTGGGCACGTTTATGTTCTGTGCCAAGGACTCAATCTCTTTCTCTTTGTATTTGTATGTGTTTAGTGTTCTCTGTTATGAATGAAAGACAACATCCTTCAATGGATACATGAGTATGTATGTATGAAGCTGTTTTTATTCTCTTTTGATATATTTTATGGGAATAACTGTTTTTCTTTTTGCTTTCTTTCCGGTGTCGTCTCATTCCGTTTTGAGTTAAGCAGATTGAATTGAGTCGAATTGTGCGGGGGCTACTTACAGTGATGATATCTATCATACCGCTAGGAGACAGCTCGCGTCCTTCTCCATAGCAATCTATTATGAATGCTTTCCGGGAAGGATGAGTGAGTAGGTGGTAGCCGGCAAAAAAAAAAAAAAAAAAGCGCAAACAAAATGGGACAAGAAAAAACCCTCCTCGGATCACAAATTCCTGGTAATTTTAATTTCCCATCCAATTGGCATGATGCCTAGCAAAAAAGAAAAGATACACAGAAAGAGGACGGGTGCAAAGCCGGAGTAGTTACATGGTATACATCCTAGGGATGGGCGCTGGGACAAATAGAGTACTTGCAAGTGACAGGTCCCAAAAACTGGCAATGAATTGATTGGTGTATTCTATGGGATTTTTTTTATTCCACAAAGTTATATTCAGTTTTTTTTTTTGGCTAATCAATTAGAACGTTCCTGAGATACACATAAATACATGTATCTCCCGGATCGACGTGGTATTTTTGGGTTCACTTTGAACTTTGACATTTTGCAGTAAATTGAGACGAATTTATTTTGAGGAATGGTTGGTGGGTGCTAGGTCTACTAGGAACAAACTAGAGGTAGAGCTCCTACCATCCTCCTACGTTATGACATTTAAGAGAGCATACTCACTACCTGTGTCCTGAGTTTTTGTGTGCATATTTTTTTTTTTTTTCTATAGAGGGGAAGTTTTTCACCTGAATTTCCCATTGTTGATTTAAAATTTGTATTTGTATTTTCTTTTTTGAATTGACCCACGAGCCTGTTTTGAGCGGTGGAATTGAATGATTCTTTGAAAACGATGTGCTGTTGTTGGTATATTTAATACCACGCCCTTTTGTGAAGAATTTTAAGGAAACATACTGAATTGATTGGATATTGTGTTGAATATTCTCAAGAGTTTCTTCTGTGTCATGACAACGAAAAGGCAAAGCAATTATTCGCTAAAAAATGGTAGTTGGAAATGCTGTCTAGATATTTTGTCGTCAAGGTTTTTCGGATGAAGATCTACTGATTGGTGGAAGCAAACTTATGTTTCGAGTGCTGGCAAGGGCAAGGAATCCTTGGAATGTCCTTTTTGTCATGTCAAAATGGAATTTATAAAAGAGCGGAGGACTTTTAGAAGATCATTGGCTAATGCATACTCCTATGTGACGGTGAAGTATTAATTTTCAAAGAATGCTGTGCCGATTGCCTTCTCAACAGCCAATTAAATTTCTACGAATTGGTTTACATATGTTTTATGACATAGGCGCTATCCAAATATAGAAATGAGTGGAGTATTTTTGTACTGATAAAGAAGATGGGTGGACCTTAGCCCTTTTAATACTGACGGGGCACATGCATATGTACGTCCCATTGGGTGTTCTCGTCTTACTGAAAGGCTTTATTCGGTTTTCTTATAAGGATTTCCAAACTTTGACAGGTGTTTGCCGCCATATTGTTAAAGCTACATCTGTCAAATTGGTTGTCATTTATTTAGACTGTCTTGACAATGACTAAATTTTATCAAAGTGGTTCTTCTGCTTCTTCTGAGTAATGTTTCGCGTGATTTCTCCATTTTAAGGTCGCATTAAACGTTTTTCCGAGAGGACTATTCGCAAAGTGGTGCTCATCAACATCTGTACGTTAGCGATACCCAAGATCTGGCGTAAATATTGCAGCTAATCGTGAGAATGTTCAGAAGAATCTAAGGCAGTCTTTCGCAGATCATAACTTGGTGAATTTTTCGTCATGACTTTGGGTCTACACCCGAACAAGATTCAACCGACCCAGTAGCTCAAAATGATCATAGACAACACCGTTTGTTCGATGACTGGGCTACCGACCAGTTGAAATTTGACCGCGATTTTGGTCGAAAATTACATTACGTTCAGACGTCAATGAGCAAAATTGTTAAACACACCCGATCCACCAAAATACAATGCATCGATCCATACTTCTTCTCTTCTGTGCAGACCATCAAAGTCAACGGCGAGCGCTATCGGTCGATGATAACCAATTTCTTTTGGTCCCAATTGGACAATATGATCACCGACAACATGTGACTTCAAAAGGACGGATCTACGTAACAAACAGCCAACACCACAATGGACATTTTGCAGGAGTGATTTGCGAACATGATTGTTAAATATCTCACACGGTGGCCTTGTGATCGTGTGATTTGACCCCGTTAGACTAGTTCTAGTAAGGTTTTCTTGGATCTTTAACCATAAGTCACCACTACCTAGAAAGCCAGCATTGATTAGCCATTGGCATCACTCCGCGAAGCCACGTTATGTTCTCTACAAAATGGAGCTGCATTATGGGAGCGCTGAGGGACATGTGCGTGCCAAACTATCTGCTGCGAATAATAACGGACTATTTTGAAGATATGATCCTCCACTATGATACGAAAAAAGGGCCGTCAATATATAAAATTAAAGGAGGAGTACCACAGGAGGCAATGTTGCGCCCAGACTTGTGGAACTTTATGTATGATGAACCAAAAAGAGCAGACATAATCGGCTACGCTAACGATATAGCGGTGGTGGTTGTGGCTAAAACAACAGCGGAGGTGACGCAACACTTCAATAACACAATTGAAGATGTGAAAACGTGGCTCCTTTTATCTCCTAACAAAAGAAGTAGACCTGAAGCCTTATATAAAATACCTAGTGGTATTGCTTGACCATAGGCTCAGCTTTAGAGAGCAACTAGCTCACACAAGCATGAAGGAAAATCGAGCTGTTGCTGCAATAAGCACGCTAATGCTCAGCGTTCCTGTGCCTGTTCACTTGAAAGTAAAAATTGGGTGAGTAACTCTCAAGCCACTCTTGAGGGAAATTTCGTAAGTGGACGCGGAACTGAGAGAAACTCGCAGAGATCTGTTTACTACTCTCAGCTTTCGAACTTCTAAAGAGTTGCTCGTAAGTGGACAGACAGACTTTTCAAACAATTTTCGTATTCTGGGAGTAGCTCGACGCGAACATGGCCCGCACTGGAAAGCTACTAGCGAAAGTGCTCCTTAAGAAGCCTACTTGCGATAGTTAGCAAGACAATCCCATGTGGAAATCGGCTACAGCCATAAACTCATTCATGAGGGAGATAAATCCGGTGCACAGAAGAGCATCTCTCAGAATATGCTCCACATACAGGGCAGTAGCGAGCGATGGAATAAATATAATAGAAGCGCGAATGCCTAAAAATCTTGAGGTTTGAATCGCACCATTAACGCACAATATCGACAACGAGGAAAGAAGCACCATTAGAGCGACTGCAAAAGTAAAATGGCAACGACGATGGAGCACGTCAGAAAACTGCATATGGACCCACAAACATTGACGAGTGGACCACACAAAAACGCGATGACGTAAACTTCTACCTCACCCAATTCTTACCAGGACATGGGAGCTTTCGGGAATGCCTTCACAAATACAATATCGCAGATGACCCTTTCAGCCGTTACTGTGAAGGGAAAGTACAAAATACCAAACTCGTCCTTGTAGAGTGCAAATGGTATGAGACTGCGATAAACACTCTACGTAGAAAGAGAGATTAGGAATGCGGAAACCCTAAGGGGGCTTATAGGGTTCATGTTATCAAGAAGAAAAGTTTGGAAAAGCTGCCGACAGCATCATAACAGGCATTATGCAGGAGCTACAGCAGGAGACTCAAACATCCAGAGCCGGGGAAGAAGGGAGCCCTAAATCATTAGAGAATGGTATAGGTAGAAGGTAGAAAAGCAGAAGCCATTCCTTTATATCCAGGAATACTAGCTGCAATAAAACTTCCGAATCAACACATGTCCATGTGTAAACATAACCTAACATCCTTAATAGAATTTTTCTTCTTTGAAACTCACTTTAAAAATCCATTTCATCCATTTGAACCTCCCACCTGCATTTTGTTGTAGTTACATCTCATATGGACATACTGAAATAACATGCAATTCCTGCACACGTTCATATGAATGAAAATCAATCGTCGTCGGTCGTCCGTCGTCGTCATAGTCGTCAGAGCAAACGAGAGAGAGAGATTTACCCGAGTATATTTGCCAGCGGGCAGTCTTATACAACGTCCTGAGTTCCTTAGCCCCGTTTAGCTGTTTAGTATATCCCTCTGCCAAGTCAAAGTCATTCCCATTCCCATGAGCGCACATGCACACATGTTGTTCCTGGCTGCACCACTAAACGAGTACAGTTTTAATGGATATGGAAATTCAGTCATGAGTGCCACCCGCGCGCTTTTTCTACTCAGAAATAAATTTCATCCAAGCTTGTGTTCCTAAACCCGCTGACTCTCTTTGTTGGCAGATCGGAGCAGATCAGACTCTTAGAGTGATGCTGAGGATATGTTTAGATACCGTTTTTGGTAGGTTTTTTTCTTTTTATGTTTGAAGGGAAAGAAGGAGTTGTATCCCTTTGGGGCATCATCGGTACAAAACAAAAAAACCTCTAATTGAATGGATAAACTTAAGTTTTTCTAATAAATCCGCACGAGATACATATTCCCGTACCTACACTTTCGCAGGAGGATGAAGGAAGAGACTAGGCAGGGCATGTGATGTATGATTGAAATAAATTGGAGAAGGAGAGTTGTTATGGTTTTGGAAAGTGTCGGTTAGGTTTTATGCCTTGTTAAGTGTGTTAATCAAAGTTGCAGGTTTTTTATTTCTTTCTCTCCTTTGCCTTCCTTTGCTTTGGGTTTTGGTTAATGTGAAAGTTCAGCGGAAATCACTTGGATGAACTATAAATCAATATAATGTGAAAGCATGGTAATCATGGTTGATTAAGTTGAATTAGGATAGTTTTTTTTTGTTTAATAGCAGATGGGTGAGTGAGTCTATCGTGATTTATTCATGGCTGCGATTTACGCAGGATATCTCCATAAATTATAGGAATAGACAATTGCGAAGGATTAATTTAGTTCTTTGAATAGTATCAGTGGGATGTGCAGCGCATCTTATTTGAATTTAATCCACGATAACGGTGAAATTGTTGGCATTTGGAAAGAAAAACTACTCCGCCGTTGATCATGCAGTTTATGTCTAGTTTATATATATATACTTGCTAGCCAGTAGCTCATTTGGACGATTCACAGCAAGCTGAAGCCAACAGTTAATAAAGCACAAAAACAAAAAAAAAATAAATTCGCGGTAATGTTCGTTAAGTCCCACAAAACAACTCAAATTTGAATCAACTTTACGAACACTCGCTACAGAGTCAACCAATTCCGCAGTGACACTTACAAAAATGAAAAGCTTTGCATTCCAATCAAGAGCTGAAGCCAGATGGTTTGAGTTTTTTTTTACATGTGAAATTAGTCTTTACTCGCAACTACTGGCGAGCTAAGTCCCAAAAAAACACGGATTGTAATGCATACTTGGCTAAAAGAAACTCGTAGAAAAAACTCAGCAACAAGATTTTAGGCCAAAAAAGGAAACATTTTGGCTGGTGCCTGGATGCAATAAAACTTAATTTTATGTGTAAAAGTGTAACCCGGTGAAAATGTAAAATTAAAATTCTAACTATGACACGGAATTGTCAACTGCATTTGAAGTGAGTTTGTCTGCTCAGAATATAAGCCTTTTTTATTAATATTTTGGTGACGAGAATAGTAAACGAGCCCAAAAACTTTGTTCGTAAGTAAAGAAATTAGTTCAATCAATTATTTCTCCTTAAGTCATGAAGTTCTGTCAAGTGGTAGTCGCCTAAATGAATGCATACATATTTGGGCTTGTTCCACAACATTTGACATGACTTGAAGCTTATGGCAACAAATTTCCCACTACTTGAAGGTTGCCGAGGTAGTGGCTTCTTCATGACTTCAACATATCTCAAAGAAAGAAGTCTGATGGAAGAATGGTCAATTGAGTCGGACTCCAAACTCACGTTGGTTCGTCCTACATGTTTGGTGAACAATTCTTTGACGTTTGGCAAAAAAGTTCTTAATTCAAAAATTTCATTTTGGGTTTTTGATTCGGTTTTACTCAATTTTCTTCTCTTTCGTATGGTATCAATGACTTTAGTCTAGAACGACTGTTTCCCATCGTTATAATTTAGTCTTTAGGCAATAAGTCAGAAAAATTCATAAATATTTGGGTTGGTTAAGCTATTTTAAATTTGCAGTTTCTGACTTAAGACCTTGTTACCTAACGTCAAAGAATTCTAATAAGATTCATGTCCTTCTTGGACAGGAGCTGACTAAAGGAATGCTTTGTATGATAAGAAGCATTCTTGCCTTTTCTCAACAAAAGAAAGTGCAGACAACTTGCTGGGATTCTAATGGAGCGGCTCTTTAGTTTTTCGAAGAATCAAGCCTTTGCTGGAATTAAGTGGAACCACTGGCTGTGAAGATTGTGCAGAACTGAGAAACCACTCCTTTGTCATTGACCTTCCTTTTCTCGTATCAGGCTGGAGGTTTAAGGTGCTGTAGGGTAAAGGCGGTTTCTCTAAGCTGCCTCATTACAAAGATTCATATTTGTATTCCTTAGGAAGTCGAATAAATTTTGGTTAATTAGGACCTTAATCGCGTGCTTTTCGGTAGTCAAAAGAACCAACCTCCACAAAGTTCCAAAATATCTTAGTATATTCTCCGACATTCACATAATATTTTTGAAGTAACTGGATGTATTTGTGACCATTAGTCTTAGAATCTTGACACGCTGTTTCTACAGAGTATCCCCATCGTTGGACTTAGTTCGGATATATTCACTTCCGGCCCAAAAGCCTCTGAAAGTCCTTCTAAATCTATCCTCCTCAGGTTAGCCACTGTTGATGATTAAATTCAAAATATGTGTTTAAGCTACTTACAGTATATTAAGGTCATTAATTTAGTTCCGCAGTCGGAGTTCAGAGCACTCAGTTACATTAGTTACTTTAGTTACATTATTTACTTCCACTTGCATAATTTACTTTAAATACTTACGCATAATTATATGAGTAATTCACTGAGAGCGACTTATGTACTTTTGCAGCAATGATTCGTTTTGTTCTTTCTAATGACAAGGTGATAGGAGAAATATGAATCAACACTGACGAACGAAAGAAGGGGAAGCTGCAAGCAAATAGAAAAGCTTCATTTGTCTTAGGTGGCAAAAGCTCTTTCATATTTATTAAGGCTTGTCACCTAAGAGGGAAAATAATGTACTTTTTTTTTGGTTTTATGAGCTAAAGGCAAATGTATAAAGAACGTTGTACTACTGCACTTGGGGTTTAAGGTTCAAGTCCCAACAAATACAGAAATGCTTCTTAATGGCCTGGCAAAAATCCAAGATTGCCGTCTCAAAACCGTAGATCCCGTCTATGTATACACACCTGTTGTTATGTTATAGATCTATCGGATCAAGAAATAAAGTCACAAAGAGCTTACCCTGTCAATAGCTAAACAAAGTGTTCACCATGACTTTGATTTCAAATCGCAACTCCTACTTACATATGTATGTAAAAACTAAATCTATTGACAAAGTCCGTATACAATGTCAACAAGCACTCAAACTTTTTTAAACGATTTTTTTTTTTTATATCGAAAACTAATATTGCCCTTCAACGCTTCAAAAGCAGTCCGATTGACAGTAGTCAGCTGCTTTGCCACAACGTCTAAATGGCCAACAAATGAAAAAAAAAACAACTGTCGCTTTTTTTTTGAGGTAAAAATAAAACGTTTTTTGAAAAACGCCAAACGCATTCCCAAAAACCGACCATTTGACACTTTAAAAGCATAACACAGACGCAATATACCCAATCAGTGGACGTACAAAGTAGCACAAAGGTGACAAACAACAAGCCGTTCCAAGCTTCCTCCCTCCCCTCCTCCCCCCCCCCCACTCCATTCATCACCAGTCCATTGCGTGTCGCACTGATTTCGAAAATTCTCTGTTCCAATTCTATTTTTGAAAACTCAAAAAAAAAAAAATAAAATAAAATAAAATGATACGAAAGCATTTCAAAACCATTCAAAATACTTATGCTTCCAAGAGGTACCCATTCTATGGTTCCCTTATGTCAACGATTCCTTCTCCAGGCAGTGCTGTCAAAACGACATGGACCAACAGTAAAAACAAAAAAAATCCCAAAATTTCCCTCTTCGCATCGAAGAAGAGAAGAAAAGTGTGTCAAGATGAGGTACTGCTTTCGTTTTTGAGTCCCAAAAATACATTTTTGAACGTTCGCTCGCCAACGACCGGGAAAAACGAGATTTGTTCGTTTTAATTGGTTGCGCGCCCCTTTGCACGGAATGCTAAATAAAATCCGATTGCTTAATTAATTTGGAACCATTCTTTTTTTTTTTGGGAATTTTCTTCAAATACATATGTACATTTGTATATATTTTTAAAAACTTGTTTGTTTTTGGCTTTTTTTTGCTTGAAAAAAAAAAGTGTCAGAAATTTGAAATTTTCCACTAGTTGACATGTTTTCTTTTTTATGTTTGAGGATTACCCAAGCAAAGTTATCGATTTGGACAGTCTTTGAGGCGAAATTACGGATTAATGTGAACATGGAATAAGAATTTTGTTTCTTTGACAGATGTGTCGCCACTTGGTGTGGAAAGTTATTTTGAGAAACGATTTGCGTGAAAGATTTATCGAATCCGATGTTTGGTTGGATTATCAATCTAGCGGTCAACAATGTCAAGACATGTTTTTTTTTTTTGTTATTTGTCGATTGTAAAAAGGATATTGAGTGGCATTGGTAATACTAACATATCATGAAAATTTTGAGGGATTTATTGAAGTTTTCATCCGAAATTGTGTAGTACTACAAATTTTACTGAGCTGTGGATAGGTTTAGGATCAAAAGAGAAGGAAAAATGTGTCATTATAGCCACATATCAGGGCACAAACGACGATAGCCACGGACAGAGCATGGGCGGAGCCTAAATTGATCTATATATGTATGTTCAAAAATATGACGTAATTATAAGTGTGTCATGTTTCTTTCTTTCCTTTCGAACATTTTCTGAAGGTTGTCATTCAATTGTCAACAGCAAAATGCACAAAAGAACTACAAAATGGCTGCATCCGTCAAAAGTACAACCGATTATGACTCTGTGTGCGTGAGCTGCGATTTGACTTTGCAAGAAACGTCAGAATACATTTAAAATCGGTGATACATTGCAGCTAGGGGATGTCAAACGTCAAATCGAATGTGAAAGTTCATTTTTCTGTGGGACAGTAGGTATAGATCGTCGGCGTATTCGAGGTGTTTGAGTTCAGATGAAAGAACCCATCAAATTCCTCCATTTCCTGTTGATAAAACCGCATTCAGCACATCGCTCATCACCAATAAAAACAGTATTAGTGAAAGTATGCAGCCTTGTTGAGCCCCAATTTGGACTTTGAATTCTTTAGACAGCCTTCGACGTCTGTGCAAGGCGTGACATTTGTACCCATCATATGTAGCCTTGATAATTGCTATTAACTTTTCAGGAATGCCTCTCCTGCGCCTTTTCAAAATTGACGATAATCTGCAGGATGTTGATATGGTCGACAAAGGAGGATCCAGAGCTGAAACCTGCTTGTTCGCCCTCGAGTTTGTCTTCAAGGTGTTCTTTGATTTGCTCCAGGATGGTTCTAGTTTTATTATCTTGGTCACAAAAGGCAGCGGGCAGATTCTTCTCCAGTTTTCGCAGTGCATTGGATGGTTGTTTTTAGGGAGCTTGACGATCATTCCCTTCTTCCACTCATGCGGAAAACTCTCGGCTTCCCATGTTCTTCCGACAAGTGGGAGCAGTAGCTCAGCCGATGCAGTTGACCCGGATCTGGGTATACCTGTTGAACCTTCTTCTTCTCATGTTATTGCGCTTGTCATGGCAAAAATGAAAATATCTTCCAACAGTCTATCATCTTCATTCTACATTCTATTTGTCACAATATTTTGCCTTGAAGTACCTTATAACCGAGGTTAAACAAATTTTGAAGACCTTTCATCATAACATCATAATATCATCTTAAGGCCCAACCCCAAGACTAAACCCACCCCAAAATTTATAGCTGCCATAAAATAATTTAACAACATGACAAGCTGCAATCCATAAGAAGTTAATTGAAGCCCCGCTTAAAAGCTCCATGCCTCTACCATACCTTCAAACGACAGGAAGTTGTTATGCAGATTTAATTTAATTTTTCCTCATTTTCGAAACAAAGTTAATCGTGTGGGTTTCGTTAGACAAATATGGCAAAAGGTGAGAAAAGTCACGTCACCCGGTATGTCGTTTTATGATCTAGTGGGTGGCTTGATCTATTGGATCATATGCATAAAGCGTCGCAACAAGAAAATCTAAAACCAATTTATGAATGAAAATTTTCATCGTAAAATGCCAAACAGCCCAACAGCTGGTCGGTCGATTTTAAAATCGAATTAAAGCCAACAGTTTTAAGGTCAAAACTAATAGCAATCAAGTCAGCTTTATGAAAAAAAAAAAAAGAACGAACGACGTGCTAAGACTTAGTAAATCAGATTCAGATCATTAAATCAGTGTTGGCGTTAAGTTGGATTTCTAAATCGCTTTGACAATGAACATTGAACGCATCCGATCCGTGGAGCGTGTGCGTGTAGGTTGCCCAAAACCAAAAACACAATGCAGTCGTCGATGTTCAGCTGCCAACTCTGAAGCAACGTGTTGCACTTAAGTAAGACTATACAACAACTGACGACCCCCAGCTGGAGCTTGTGTCGAATCTATGAATGAAATTGCCATCTCTTAGATACCATCAATACAACAAATATAGTGACTTGAATGAAAACTTTGAGATACATTGGTTGGTTGGTTGGTTGGTTGGTTGGTCGTTGTCATTGTCTCTTTGTCGTTGTTTTTGTAGTCTTCACTTTCATTCATGAAAAATTTCCGGTTGAATGGTTGTATCAATGGATGAGATTTAGATAGTAAACTGCTCCCCTCTAGCACCGATGGGGTTCCACATGTGTGTATCTATGACGACAATCGGTTCGGTTCAAGGTACTCTACCCAGAGTCGTCTCCCCCTCGTGCAGTGTTGCACCTCATTTGTGCTGAATATAAGTCTGTTGCAAGTTTCTATATCTTCCTACGCAAAGGTGAGTTCAATTCACTCTCGGCGACATATGCGACATGCAGAGATTTCGATAGAAATTCAACAGATACAAACATAACTGCTGCGGTGAAACGCGCTGTTGTCTGTTAAGAATATAATTTGTATCTTCTTTTCTTTTGCTTTTTTTTGGGAGAGAGTGCGCGTCTTTTTGGCGGCAGATTTCACTCAACTTTTGAGTACTAATGTCTAGAATCATTAATTAGAATTACCACCACCCGATACATTGTATGTCTGTGAGTGACATTTGCAATGAAACTAATACGAGGGTCGAGTGAGTGCAGGTACATAATTCTCGTTGTCTACAGTACATACATAGATGATTAATGGATAATGAATAACAGTAAAACTCTGGAAAAAAAAGGGACTTGTGGGAACATCTTCAAGTTTAATCATTAGCCGCTAGATGCAAAACGAATCCGAGGAGAGGACCTTTAAATCAATTAAAGGATGCCGACAGGGATTAGTGTTGACACGCCGGGGTATTGTTATCCTGGATTTTGAACACCGCCTCGGGGAACATAAATCAAAATTATGCATGACTGTGCATTTTTGGTGGCGTTTTAGCACAGTCGATGCAGATATTTTCTTTTGTATAGAATTACGCGACAATATGTCATAATTATATGTACATGTGACAATTGAATATACCTACTCACGTGGTATGTGCATCTGTAACTATGTGTCAATTAGGAAGGTTGACAGATTTCTGTTCTTTGAGTAACACCATATGGATCTAGGAGGTACTCCTGCCGGTTTATTCAAATTTTTGAAGGCTAAAAACATGAATATTTGCTAATAAAAGATTTGATTGTGGTTTTATGTCACCTCTCCTCTCATCAGCTATCAATTAGAACTCTCTACGGAATAAGATACGCGTACAGTACACTTATAAGTTGTTAAGGTCTCATAAAAGGGGCGTCTTGTAATAGGTGTTGGTCTGGTAAGTAATGAGTAAGAGCAACTGCAGACAGCTAAATTAGTAAGCCCACCCCTTGCGGCTGTGCGACATAAGACTGTTTAATTCTGGAGAGAAGACCAACCCCCAAAGAAAAACACTCTCATACTCTACGTTGGCAAAGCGGTTGGAAGTGTACGGAGGACCGCACTTCTGTTTATTCCGTCCTTTACTTTTCAAGATATGAGTTTAGTGTAAAGTCGATAAGTCTTCAATTGGCCTGATGGTCACCTTCAATGTAGGTTGTGACCGCTAACACTTGATCTAAGCAGTTGCGCCCTTGTCTGACGACAGCCTGCTTAGAGACTATACCCATAGGAGATAAGATTCAAATGCATAGATAGCAATCGTTCGAGAAGTTTACATATCCACTGTGGTAGATAAAGTTTGAAAGTCCCGCAGCCAGGAATGCCTTGAGTTTTTGATGGTGGCTTTTACTTTCTTGGGGCTAATTGGAGGAGTTTCGGAAGGACTCTGCGACTGGTTTGAAGTGGTCTTTGGATTATCTTATAGTCCCTATTCCATCATCTGGAAGGAATGAATTATCCCTTGCACAAAAGACGCGAATGACTTAGCTTCATTACAGTATTACGCTGGAGTGGCAAAGACGGATGATCACCGGATCAATGGAGTACCTTTATGGGAGATCATTCTAAATGATAAAATACATGAGCTTAAAGACGTCTTTTATTCCTAATTGTTGGCAAAATCTACTGGACTCATCTTGTTATAGGCTCAACTTCCTGAACCTACTGTGATTCATAGGATTTATAGTCGATATATTATTCTGGCTTAGACAAGTTTAGCTTCTTTTGCGGTTTGAAGTTCCCTAGGAGTAAAGAGTATGACTCACGTTTTTACTTCATCATTGGGTTTTTGACGAGTCGAACTCAACTCAGTTTTGGGCACACCAACTGAGAATATTATTAGTGTCAGCGTTTAACTTGGAAGACATTCATTGTCACTGTGATTTCACAGCTTGGAGCCTTTGCAGTGGAGTCGTTAAAAAGAAATGGAAGCCATCCCCAGAGGAGTCGATTGTAGAGAAGGTCACTGTTAAATAACAGAAACAGTGTCGGAGAAAGAACTGAACCCTGAGGTAAGCCAGCATTAGTTGAAAAGTTCTTAGAAGTACATTCACCTAATACAACTTGTTTTAATCCATGTTGAAAGAATAGTACCAACGTATGCTTGCAGATTGAATACGAAGATGCAAATTCACACTTTGTCAAAACCCTTTGAGGCATGAAGGGTAACTATTCTGTATTCAACGTGAGCGTGGATGCTGTGAGTCCATATCTCGGTCAGGTGTACCTTGACGTCTGCCTTCTTCCCGACAACTTATATAATATAATATGATCTTGTATCTTGGATGAGAATTGGCTGGGTATATGCTTACTGACTTACTGACTATAGGAGCACATTCCAACTGATCATAAACCTGTAACCATCATGTCAGCAGCGGCATTGAGGGAGTAATTACAATGCTATAGAAACGAATTGAGACCTCTACAATCAGCATGCTCGTATTGCCAAATTGTTCCACTAGACAATGACGCAATCTTCCCTAATTTACTATATGTCCTGATACCCAATAGAAGGTGACAGTCTGGAAAAAGAATGAAGGCTTTTCCAATGTTGTCTGTGAAGGTTGCATCTCAGCTCACACTGGGATCTTCGATGAGATGGTTTGACAGATGGAAAAGAAGAATTTCACAGGACGTTCGATCTTTTGTGTCTTCAGTTAGGGCTTCCATTCACGATTGGGTATTCATGTATACAATTTCGTATAACTCTTGAATATGGCGGTAGACTAAGAGGATGATGTCTGACAATCATACAGTCTCAGCGGAATATATAGAGCTTGTGATACTATACTGTGTGCTTCCTAGCCTTGCTCGGCTTTGAATCAAGCACTTAAAGAGACTTAGAGAAACTCCTGAGTCTATCCAAGATTCTAACCCACACAACTTTAATCGAATCTTAAAACCAATTCGACCAGCAACCGAACAACTCCGATTGCAAAGCACATTCGTGAGGAACTTCTGCCCACTAGTCGGCAGCATGCCCGACACACGAGAAACAGAGAGGAAGAAAAAAAAAATTCCTAGCAAGCAATTAGCAACTATAATCGATTACAACTCCACTCCATCGCTTCAAACTTCAGCAAAACACAACATGGACACACGTCTCGTACAACATGGGTTAAATGAAAAATACGATCTGACCACATGTTTCTCCCGGATCCGTTCTCACACACGAAATCAAAATGTTTATCTCACCCACCTTAGCACTCTGTCTGTGCCTTCTGGTCACACTTCTTTTGCTGCTGCCCACCTACAAATCCGAACAAAAACAAAAACGCCACTCCGCCTTCACTGCGCTGCTGCTGCTGCTCAGTCACACGTCAAAGTGATTTTCGATTTCAGAACAAATGCTGCCATTACCGTCATGCGTGCGAATTAAGCAGGAAAAAAAAAAACTTCGCATGCTTACACACACCCCCATATGTTGGCCTACATTGGTTACCGCCAGCCGCAGCCAGTGTGTCGGACTGCAGAAGCCGTCTCACAGCTGCAACAAATGCCTACACAGAGAATTTCGCATCCCATCGATCGTTTTCACCTACGAAAAAAAGTTGATTTCGAAAAATAAAACAAAAAAATTGACTGAATGAGCCTGCCCACGCGCTCTTGACGAGCACCAAATTTGCTTGCATACGCGCGCCGCCATTCATAAACCGAGAGAACCATGCCGCCCCGGCGGCTATACAAAACGCAGTTCGTGGCTCCCTCTCGCCCCCAGGCGATCGACCATGTGATGCAGTGAATTCAACCAGGTGGCAGAAACTAATCTTTGTCACTGGTTGCTGCCAACTGACAGCGCGTTTGACAGTGTTTCCAGCTGAGTTTCAGCTGTCAACCGCGTTGTATGGAAATTTTTTCGAGTCGTTACTGTGTTTTTACTGGCCCAATTGGGAGGTAATCTCCTGTCCTAGCCGTTCCATCATCTCTATCGCCATATAGTAACCGATTTGGAGAGTTGAGGTAATCATGATCTTGACAAGAACTCGTTTTTTTTTCGAGTATTTCGTTTGTGCCACTGCGGTGCTGCTGTCATCCAACCAAACGCGTCGCGCATGCGCCAAAGCGAGACCTCCGAGGAAGTTGTGCAACAATTTTGTATATTTCACTGAGGTCTGACTGTTCCTTTCATAAAAAAAAAAATGTATCTTCAACGAACGGATAGGCCACCTTTATACAAGACATCATTATGCGGGGGCGCGCTGATGAGATTCTAGGTCTTAAGGCAGACGACGACAGATATCGTTCTGCATTCGTTGTGCCATTTGAGAGCTCGATTTATGGCTGCCAGTAGTCCGCGATGTCACTGATGCATGACGATGGTGGACAGCGAATGCTTTTTGATAAGTTTATCATCATTCCTCCTCAACGAAACGAGAGAATATCCATTTTGACCTTTTTGAACGTTGGTCGTCCTCCATGGAGGCGGACAAACATTTCCGATTAGATTTCGAAATTGGAAAATGCTCAGAAGAGCACCCCGAAGCAGCAGAAGCAGGAGCAGCACATCATGGCCGAGAAGAATGATGACGATGTGATGACATGTTATGCCCGTGTGTGAGATTCGTTTTGTTGCGTTCGTTTAACGCGTGCCTTCAGAGCCTAGCTTGGAGCCGTCGTTTGTAGTATCTTCTGCGATTGGATAATAAATTGTTTGCGTCAAATTCAATTACGATTCGATTGGTGGCAAACAGCCAATATGATGAATGGATTGGTGATGAGTTGGAGCGCACTTTGCACTTTGGTCACGATTAAATGGGAAAACGTTTTGTGCAAACGGATAAAGGAGGTGATGATACTTTGGAGTAATGTATGCGAATTCTAGTAATGTAATCAAGGCGCTTTGGAATAAAAAGAGACTCTGAAAAAGGGAGGAACAACAGCGTAACGCAGTACATGGTAGAAGGAACTCTTATCAATGTGATAGGTAGAACTGAAGGGTTACCACCATCAGTTGGGGTGCCCTGATGAGTGATACATAAATTACACAATGTGTACATTCTTTAGTGGGTATACTTAATGACAAAATAAAAGCGCTTCAGTGATGCGGAGCAGTATTCACAACATCCGCACCTAGACTCTGCTGCCTGATACAAGTAAGGGCTGTACAATTCCATAGGACGTATTCCGTAGTGTCGTCACCCTCTTAATGTTAATCAATCATATTAAGATGCTTAGCAAAAGCGAAGTGACCTGTAAGAACGCCAAAAAGTTGGCTACAGTCTTCTCTGCTGAGAGACAGAAAAAATGCCGCAGATTTCTCACTTATGTACGTCTGGGAGCATCCGCTTAGTCAGCCTACATCCAGGAGAGACATGCACAATTGTGTTCATAAGAAACCCAATGGAAGCCCTGACCGCTGATGGAGGAAGACCTAACGCAAGATCGGGTCATCAGCCAGTGTGACATGGCACCCAAATGAGAGTCAATAAATTGAATCTTGCGACAAAGTTCAAGGCATTCTTAGATTCACCAACTAATTTGGATGTGGTTAAAGGCTTCAGCAAGGCCTTAAGTGCAGTTTGACTGTTACTATAGACACTACGACCCTTCCACCTATTCCTAAAGATGTGACTCGCCGCCATTAGAATTGCAAATATCTCCGCCTGGAAGACAGAGGCAAGCTTACCCAATTATTATAGTCTGGTAGATATACACTTGCCCCTGATTCGTTTTGGAACCGTCGGTCAAAATACGTCTATACATTTCTGGCTGAAACTATGGCAGTAGCCAGTCCTGAATACCCAGAAAGTCGACCTCATACCTTGGAGTCATACTATCAGGCGGCACATTCATAAGACCAGAGTCATAGTATAGGTGTCGTGCACGATCATCAAAACTCTTTAAAAAAAGAGCAGTGCGTCTAATCAGAGCCTAGAGAATTTGGAAAGGCTTCCAGACAAACTGTCGCAAGAGGCAACCACTTACTTACGATAAAGACCCTTCCACCAAACGTCGTATAGATCCAGAGGTACTTTTTCGGTGACAAGCCTCACGTCTTTTGGCTTACCTATGCCAACAAGCGAACAACGGCCGATATGTGTGGAAGACTGATGGAAAATTGGCTCCAAAAAATCAATGGCAGAAAACGTGCTCCCAGTGATCATATACGTACTAGATCGAATTTCTTACTTCGTGTACTGCATCTGGAATAAGTTTCAGTTCGAGAATAAATGGGCTCTACAACCTCGAATAACTGGCTTTATAATGGCTCTATACTTCGTTTATCAGACCGATACTCGCTTAAAGGGTAATTGTCTGGTGGACAGCGCTGGACAAAGCAACAAATTGCAATCTTCTTAGCAAGGTCCAGCGCTCAGCCTGTATGTGCATAAGCGGAGCACTACGCACAACACCCTCTGCGGCACTGGACATATCATATTTTATCTATTACCTCTTGATATATTCAGCAAGCAAATGGCAGTATTCGCATTGAAACAACCTCACAGTGTTCAAGGAAGAACTATGGCCACGCACCTATTCGGAATAATTCCAGAACCTCTTCCGACACCATCTCATGCCTAAACTTTAACACGAACTTTTACGTCACCATTCCCTTCAGATTCAATTCTTCACTGACGGTTCAAAGCCTTAGCAAGAAGTTGGCAGCGGTGTTGTCTCAGAAATTCTTAATCCTAAGCTCCCGTTTCGTCTACCAAACTATTGTAGCGTGTCCCAGGCGGAAATTATGGCGATCAAAGAAGTCTTGTCGTGGCTGAAGAAAAACGTCAAGCTGCCATAAAATCTCTGGAATCGATCTCTATTATCTTCTTTAGTAGCCCTCGACTGCCGACCGTCTTCTAACGAGATGGCTTGTGTGTGGTGCCGGGGCATAGGGACATTCCAGAGAACTGTAAGGCCAATGAACTTGCCAGAATATTCATCATGCCGGAAAAAGGAGAGTACAAATCTTAGGTGTAGAAGTTGTACAACATGTTTAGTGACTAAACAAATTTTGCCTAAGTTGGATAGGTGTCATCACTGGACACTGTCTAACGCACGCAGCAAGGAAAGGCCTTTTTTCAAACGACTTTGGCAGAATCTGCAGAGATAAGGAGTAGGAGAAAATTATTTCTCACCTTTTTTGTGTCTATCCAGCTTTTTTCCGAAGAAGAGCTTCGTACTATAACGACTTAGGTCATCTAGAAAATGTAAAGATAAAAAGTCTCTTACGCTTCTTAAGAAACTCGAGTATTGAAACTCTTCTAAGAAGTTTAGTGAAGTTTCTTTTGCCCAAAATCTATGTTGAACCGTAACTTATGGACACAAGGACTTCTCTTGGATTGATCAGTTTTATAAGTTGTGAAATGTGAAAGTGTATTTCGTCACTAAGGACAAATTCGTCAAGCTGCTTCTATAAGAATAGGAGTGTCGACTTTTCGCTGGAGAGGATTAAAATGCATTCTTATCACTTAAATTAAAAGCAATTATTAAGGCTAAATATCATGGGTCCATATGTCACGTCTTGCACAGAGGAAGACTGCTTGAGGAATTCGAAGTCCAAAGTTGGGTTCGACAAGGGTGCATACTTTTACCAATACTGTTCTTACAAGTGATTAGCGATATGATGAATGCGAATTTATCAACAGGAAATGGAGGGATTTGATGGACTCTTACATCTGAACTCAAGCACCTCGACTATGCATGTCATCCTCATTTCTCGCAGAATAATGGATCTTCACCATATGGCAGCAAATGTGGAGGGAGAAGCAGACGTCGTTGGGGCTGAAAATAACTCGGCAAAAACGAAAATGATTAGTCTAAATGATTAGTCATATATGCATTGCTGGATAAACTGTTGAGAGAGTAGAGAGTTTCCAATACCTTGGGAGTATTATCTCAACTGATGGCGCAAACGAACTGGATATAGCCAACCGAATAGGTAAAACAAAATCAGCTTAAACACCAAGCTACGACTGTTCCATTCCAACGTTGAATTCGTGCTGCTATATGGATGTGGTACTTGGAGAGTGACCGTCAGTATCACGAGAAAGCTGCAATAGGGGCCTGCGCTACATCTTAAGGATATTCTGGCCAACCGTACCTCTAACGAACAGCTTTATCAGAGAACGGGCCATGAACCTATAGGCAAAACCGGATGACGACGAAAGTGGCAGTGGATTGGTCACACTCTTCGAAAGGGTGACAGATCCATAGCTAGCCAAGCGATGCAATGGAACACGCTTATCCAGGATGGTAGGATACGCGGCGGTAGTAGGAGTACGTGGCGCAGAACGTGGAGAAGGAACACACGGCAACTGGAAAAGATTTGGGGGAAGCTGAGGTACATTTTCAGAAATCGCACACGATGGCGCGTAGCCGTTGCAGAGGCCCTAGGACCCACAAGCTGATACAGGACATAATAAAATGAAATGTATATCACTTAAACTGTTATACAATACCCACATTTTCATTTGAACGGCCAAGGCTTGTATGTATAGCGTGATTTACGTTTCTCGACGGAACTGAATAGTGGACCGAATGGTTGACGAATCTTCAGCAATTCGTGACATTTTGACCTGAAGTTTCCACTGACAGCTGTCATATTTTGAGCGGCTTATAGTACACAGATAGAAAATGGTCTAAATTTGAAACATTCAATAGACACACTGTTGTTCCCGATTTCTTCAAAGTTCGCAAAAACGGGATTAGGTTATAATTTTACTCTCTTCACAGTCAGAAAACAAAATCGTTATGTTGTCATGATTTTCATATTCAAACACTTCTTTTCTGAACTTTTTTTCTTTTTACATCGACGAAAATAATTTCAGATAATTCATTTAAAGAACCGGACTCTTCCTTGTATGGTTAGCCCACATGATGTCATTGTAAACAAAATAATACTTTACAACTCTTGTGCTCATAATTTCATAATTTTTTTTTTTTTTTTGACACCACCAAAGATGACAACTTGACAATTGTTCAAGCAAAAGAAAGAAGAGAAAAAAAAAAATAACAGAACTAAGGGTTCCTCAAAACAAAAAAGCATACAAAGTGGGCGGTCAAGAAAACTAAACGTTGCTCCAATAAAATAATTCAATTGGCGTTGCATGATTTATTCCGAAAGATACAGATAAAAAATAAAATATTTTCCAATATAACAAAAACCAGTATCACTCTATAAGACAACAATGCGACACCTCATGGAGTGAATAAATTCTCAAAAGATACAGAATGAAAAAATACCTGTAGACAGTTTTTTTTTTTGTTTGTACGGATCCTAAAAGTAACACAAGAAGTGTGCTATGGCGTGAATGTGGGTAGCACCAGCAGCAGCAGCAGCCAGTAGTAGTAGTTGTTGTTGAAGAAAATTAAAAATTCATATCTACAAATGCACACACAAAAGAATAAGTATAAGGTTTCTTTTTTTTTCGTATCGATACGCGAAAAGATACTTAAGATGAAATCAGAATTTAATCAACACGTTACGATACATTGAGAGAGATAGAGACAGAAAGAGAGTATAACAGAGAGAGAGAGGCTAGAGCGAACCTATTCTGGAGGCGATTGTGCCCACTCGCAGAATTCACAAGCGAAACGAACCTTTTTTGGAAGTGAAACGCGCCACAAAACAGATTTATCTCTATCATGTATCTAGATACTTATCGATCTGTAGATCTTTTATCTAGATTGTGTTGTTGTTGTTGTTAACTGTGTTCCGGCAGAGACATTCAAGGAACTATTGACAAATATATACTGTATAGATACGAGTAGTAGTTCTTTTTTTTTGATATATGGAAGCTCAGCCTCCGAGACTTAAGTTAAAGAGGTCGCATTCAAATCCTAACTATAGAACTGCCAACCGGCTTGAGATCTATTCTGTTAGCAGTTGTGTTGTCATCGCCCCCAGAGTAATATAAATGAAGCACGCGACAGTGGTAATGGTACTAGATACTGGTACTGGTACACCACCTGCATGTACATACATTCAATCCAACGTCGTCGTTCCAACGATGCAATGGCACTTTCGATTTTTATGAATGAACTGACCGCCACAACGTTCTGCTGGATGCTAATGGACTACAATCTGCACCAATCTCTATAGCTTGTACGCTTAGATACTTTTTTTTTTTTTTGTGGAAAAAATGATAATTTTGCGGTTGGCAATTCGTTGGAGTTCTCTGGCGTGTAGGTTGGACACACTCCGCCGCCATCGATTGATCGGAACAGGTAAATTTTGACAGAAAATGTATATTTTCAGATCAATGATGCAATCGAGCAGTGAAATCACTCGATAAGTGTGGAAGTGCGTCGTGCTCGGCCTACGTAGAATTTGGCGCCAGGTCGACCTGCCGCAAGAGTTGATTTTTTTTTTTTTTTTTTTTCTAACATCACACGTAGTCTTATTTTTTTTTAATTAAAACGATAATTGGGAAAGGGTTCAGTGGGTAGAAGAAGCCTTGGCTGATTGAGCTTTTGCTTTTAGAATCAGAAATTGAGGTCGTCTTCTTGTTTAAGTTTGGTTTCCTCTCAGATGAGGCTGATTAATATGTCAGGGGAGTTGTGGTTTTTCTTTCTTTCTATAACTTCGGCATGTAGGTGGATTATGAATGAAAATGAATGAATTACATAAATCTCGGTGTCAAATGGATTTCCGCTGGCTGGCGCTGCTGGTTGATGATTGGTGGTGGCAAGGTACGAAGTTGATGGTTCCATATACTGGTACTGGGAGTGCAACACCTACGGTTGGAGGCTATTATGATGCCAATATGAATGAAATGGCTGCAGTTGAATTTAATTACTCTCAACCATTAAACGGGGTAATTTATGAATGAATGATCACATGATTGTGTGGTTGATTTGAATACGTTTGCTGAGTCGCATGGTTTTAAGATAATAAGTTGCGTTGCTACTTAATTCGATTCATGGAGAGGAAATATGAGTTTTAAGAAAAACAATTGCGAATTGCGTGGAACTTAATTTTATGTTTGATTGAAGGAGGTTGTGGTCTTTTGTAGAGACCAATTCCAATACGGGTGTACCTATACTTTTTTTTCTGAAGATGTAAACATTATGAATGCCTTCTAGCTGACGAACTGGAAGCTAATACAAGAGATCTTGAACACCGGATAGAGTAATAGATAAACATATTCCTAAGCTTACAAGGATAGTCTTACCTTACTTACATCCCGCATGCCGTTGTGGGTCCTAGGACCTCTACGACGCCTAATATGCCAACAGCAGCAGCACATAGAAGTCTGACATCCTGACAGTCACATGGAGAAAAGATTTGTTCGGTTCGGATTCCGGACTAGAGTATGCGGCATCACTATACAATGGACTTACGCCCCAAGCAGAGGGCTCGTTTGATGAAGGACCTTCTACAATCAACTAGACGCCGTACTTAACAGAACGCCAAACTCAGACGTTGTTATAGTGATGGGTGATCTGAATGCTAAGGTAGGCAACGACAACCAAGGGCTTAAACATTTCATCGGCAAACATGGACTAGGCGAACGTAATGGCAGCGGAGGATTGCAGAGTTGCCTTGTCATAGGTGACACAATGTTTGAACTCAAAGCCAGCTGGGTATCCAATGCCAGACAACAATTTAAAGTCAAATCAATCACTTTGCTATTAGTTGTCGATTTAGAAGCAGCCTCCTTGGCGTCCGAAATAGACGAGGACCAGAGGTAGGGATAGTACGAGCTCACCATCTCATGATAGCTCCCGTTCGGCTAAATACTGTTGTAGTTCGTAGATCCCACAACAACAGAACAGAACAACAGCCAAGGTGTGTAGTGTACATAGGTACTCTTACCGGGGGCTGCATGCCCAGCTGATGACAAAACCGTGTCCATGTGTGGTAGTATAAGTACTCACTTGCTATTACCACGGATTTGCTCTTTTGATCAAGGAAGATTCCGCTAGAACAGGCGGTTTTAAGAAGCTGAGTGCTTCCTTCAAGGATAAAACAAAATGCTAGAGCCGTGAGTGACCACTCAAGCGAGCAAGTGCACCGCATAATCAAAGTCGAAGGCGCCTAACGCTTAGTGCATGGGAAGTCTTCCCGGTGAAGTTGTCAATAAAGCAATGGAAGCTCTTGAATTGAAAGTCAGGGTAGTTAGTTTAGTAGACAGCCAGGCAGCCATTAAGGCTCTGGACTCTGCTATAATTCAGTCGAGGCTGGTGAGAACCTGCAAATCTTGTTTTAACGAGATATCCAGAGCCAATACGGTGACGTTCAGTTGGGTACCAGGGCGTATGGATATCGAAGGAAACGAGAAGGTAGATGAGCTTGCTAGGAAATGGCTGCACATATCGCGGGCCCTTACCTTTGCAGCAGCCCCAGTCAGTTCTTTAAAGAAAAAAGTAGAAGATGAAGCCATCGATCGTGCAAACGGACGCTGGGTTCATCTGGATACATGCGTAAAGGCTAGAGCTCATCAACTCTGGTCAAACTCAGTCGTCATAGCGCACGGGTCGTTTCTGGCGTAATTACCGGCCATTGTGTCGTTGGCCTTCACGCAGAGAGTCTCGGTATGCTGCATAATGACTATTGTAGAAGCTGCAGAGACGAGGAAGAAATCGAATCTATTTATCACCTGCTGTGTGACTGTCCTGCCTTATCTGTTAGAAGAAAGAGAACTCTTGGCAGTCATTTCTTCTTGGAGCTGGAGGACTTAGGCAATGTTGAGCTGGTGGACCTCATGAGATTTATATTACTATCTGGGTGGTTCTAACAGTGGACCTTCTTACAGCGTTCCCAGGGTTAAACGATTGCGCACAATGGACCCGAATTGTGGGTCTAAGTGAGCAGTGACCTATCTACCTAACCTGACCTGACGTCTGCTGATGTGGGAGATATGTGCTTGGAATTACAGAGCAAGACTAACAGATCCAATGACGCCGATGAGTCGAACGCGAAGAAAAAAGTTAAAGTCTGGCGCTACTCCCTCAACGCGACTGACCTTCGACCCAAAGGATGAGTTCTTCGTTGCCATTATGAACATGTAAGAGTCTTGCGAGCCCGTATAGTATGATCAGTGAATAGTCGTTAAGGAAAAGTTCCAGTATGGCTTAAGGAATGTTTTGTCAGTCTCAAAGGATACTGAGCTAATTTTCTATAGTGCTGGTTGGGAAGGCGTCCACTATGTAGTTGCTTATGGGGACAAAGGTTCGATTAACTTCCTTAGTCAGTTTGTCCCGACAGCTGGTGAGTTATGCAGCGGCACCCTATTACAATGGCGGAATTGGCCGAGTACACCCCGTCCATAGATCTGGATTCCGTCACCTTTCTCTTATTCGGAGAAAACTAGGTCTCCTCAATGTTCAAAACTGGAGACTGGGCATTGAGAGGGTGCTGAAAACTTCCCCAAGGAGAAAGTTTGATCAACTAAAAAGGGGATCCTTATCATTCATTGAAAAGGCAAAAGAGATGGTAAGGTACAAGCAGGCACGGAGCTATCCGCAAACTAAACGACAGAGACCAGGTATGTGTCGTGATATATGTACTACCTTTCAACGGGTCAGACATTTAAACACCAGTCTGTCCTCCGCTTTACCTAACCCAACCTTTGTAGTGGAAACTTAGTTCTTTTTTTTTTTCGTCAGAAACGTTTGGGTCGCCAGTACAAAATTGTTGCCTTCAATAACTCTTGCTCATTGGCAAATTTAAATTTATTACAACCTGTGTAATGAATATTATGTACATAGTAACCTTGACTGTCAAACATGTGTATGTCTGGTCAGCCCAACCTGGTTATCTCCAACTTCATGACAGCGATTAACTAGAACAAGCGCCAACTTCTCGCTGAACAAACATAGATATCTCATTCTCGTCCTGACACTATCGCCACACACCATACACGACGTACACTGTCAAGGCACAACGCACACACACACACACACACAGCCGCAGGCGCGCGAACACACCCTATCAGTGCGACACATTGTTGTCACACACATTTTGCAATTTTTAATGCGATTGTCATTTGACAGGTAACACAATTCGCAAGTTGTTGTCCGTTCAGTCTCTTTCTTTCATTCTTGCGCGTGTTGTATCCGTGCGATATCACAAAAAACTTCCAACTCACCGGATAAAGAAAGGCACAAGATGTGGGAATTTATCGCATTTACGCTGTCGAATCGTGTCCGATACGAACGACGGCCGGCAGCGGCGGCGGCGGCAAACTGCCAACATTGTTTTCGATCTTTGAGTTTTTTAAATTCCCTTTAGCAAAAGAATTGGAACACGAAAAAAAAGAGCACAGAAAAGATACAAGAAAAGGATCGCGGATCATGTCTAAAAAGGTGCCAGCTACACAAATATTTTGTGTCCCCATCGTGGCACAAAGGTGACATACTTTCAACCTCATGTCATGTTGGACCACCAATCCACCTGTTGTGATCAGAATGAGCATTTCTCATCGCACTAAATTTGGTTCTAAACACTGGCAGAAGGCGTTCATCATTCTCCACAATTACCACGCCAACTCATCTCGTTGCTGCCACTGTAGACTAACGACGGATAAACATTGACGACGACGACGACGAATGAAACTATTTTTGCTCGTTGACCGAAATAGATTTTCGGGATAAAAATACTCGTACAACACAAGAGAGAGCGATGATGAGATACATTTTAGTGACGTCGCTTTTTTTTGTGTGCCCGACACAAGAGTCATAGATACACAATTGGATTGAGCGGCCGGCTGGCGCACTGACTGAACGCCACACAGTGTCAACGTCAATCTTTTTCTTGTTGTTAGTAGGTACCTATGTATATAGTATCTTTGCTCGTGGCCTGTGTGGGGTCTAAATTTAGAAGAAGCCGCCGCCGCTGCCGATCGTCGACCATCTCAGCATCATGTAGAGATAGATACTCTTCCTCTCCAAGTAGGGTAGTAATACTCGTATGGGGGAAAGCTCTACACTAAATAGCCAGGGGCGTCATGTGGTGTTGGTTGGGAGACACAATGACGTCGGTTTTTTTTTTTTGTTTTTTTCTCGGACTCGAATTTTCGAAGAGAATTTTGGGTTTCGGTTTTTGAGTGCGCATGAGCTGTGAGTAGGAGAGTTAGATCAGAAGAGAAACGAGGATGTTTTTAGGACTTTCAAAAAGATTTTCTAGAAGAAATCTGAACAAAGCTTGGACGATCAATCGAGAAGAGCCTGATGGGTTGAGTTTCAGCTTTATATGCCGCATCTTCACAAAAGAAAAACACGATCCTGAGTCTTTTGTGAGAAGTATTGAACAATGTTTTCCTTCCAAAAGAAACCGCGAACAAGCTGCTGCGTTCCGTATCGATAGATAGTCAATAGTTTTGAAGAGGTGGCCGATAGACTAGTCTCCGAACACAAATGCCGCCCTTCGTTTCAAATTGCAGATGATTTTAAAACCTATACTGGGTCTAATCGAAGAGGGGCAAGCCTTCTTCTTTAGATGGTAAAACAAGCGATGCTTACTCTTTTAGAAGAGAGAAGTTGTTAGAGATTAATAACTAACTGGCGCGTTAGTCACGCACAGCGATCATAAAGCTATCGTTGTAAACGTGGATTCTGTGTTAAGCAACAGGATCGGTACCGGTATGCTGCCCTACTGAGCGATATGTGAGCATCCTGCCAACAGCCTCAGGGTTGCATCAGGGATATCCTGCCTGTGGTTAGACTCGTTCTGCCAGCCCATACCACTGCTCCATGCATTTGAATAGGTCTAACTGTCATTATGTACATCCATCACAGTGATGCTGGGCTCTAACGCCGTCTCTTGCTTGTTTTCAAGAAACCATAAGGGCTGAGATGGCTTAGGATATTACAGTGTATCTTCCACAGGAATTTGCTATCCAGTGCCATTCCTGGCTGCATGTGAGCTAGTTACCTTTTCCGAGTTAGCGGGACCAAAGTGTCTGCTATGATACACTATATTATAAGCCAGTTTGAGAGTTCCAGTGGGAGAGTATTTCTTGAGGTTCCCATCTGCTGTACTCTATTCTAATCTGATTAGTTTGTGGGCCACAAAAAGGTTCAGGACCAACGAAAGGAGCCTGAGCACCTTGTCTGGCAAGCTCTTCGGCGGCTTCGTTGCCAGGGATGCCCTTATGTCCATGCAGCCAAATTAGTGTGACATTATTGTGTGCAGCAAGTTACAAGAGGGGTTGGAGACAGTTCTAGACTAGCTTTGTCTGAAAGTTGAAGGATCTGAGAGCCTTGGGAGCTGCCTGGCTATCTAAAAATATGTATGTTAATATGTGATCTACGGAGATTTCTTCTTATGCATTCTTTGACACAGGGCTCGATACAGAGGACCTCTGCTTGAAAGATTGTGGTAGCTTGTGCTAGCTTGTGCTAGAGGAATAGAGTAGTTTGTAGTAGTAGTCTGTAGTTTGGACCAGAGATTTTAGCTCCAGACCCACTCGATATCTTTGATCCCTCAGTATACCAATCTAATGAGAATGATGTTTGGGGGATTTGCCAATTTTTCCAGGAGCTCCGGATTGGGATATCGACCTCAAAGGAGTGATGGACCTGGATTCTCTTAGTCATGAAGACTGAGAGGCATACTGCTGGATTGGATAGCAGTGGAATTCTTTCAATGATTTTCAAGTGTCCAACTAAGTTAGGGGAGGATTCAAGTAAACTTAAAGTTCTTCTTACCGGCTCCTTCAATGTATAGAAATACGGCTAGTGTGTACTCTTTTTCTTTTAGTGATTTCTTTGTTTAACTGACGATACTGTGTAGCGCTGGCTCAACGTTTTTTTCCCCCTAATGTAGGCGTGTTGGGCTGAAGAAAGGAATTTACATGTTGATCAGTCTTTCGAAGGATTTTATAAAAAAGGTAAGGCTTATTGGACGGAAGTCATACGCTGTCGGATGGTTTAGTTTTTCTGCCTTGAGAAATGATCTTTTAGGATCCTGGGGCTTTGCATTCCCTAGTAAGGACTATCCTAAGTCTCGCAGCCCCCTCCAGTCAAATTGTTGCAGAAGGCTTGCATGTATGCCGCTTATCTTTCTGCGAAGCGTTCTCAAATTTTCTCTGACCAGATTTTCTCTTATTTGGCCAGATTGCTCTATTCTACTAGGGAGGTTAGAATTTTGTTCTTGTTCTAGACTTAGGACATCCTTTATCAAAAGCCTCTTTACAGATAGAGACGATCTGCTCAGCTTTGAGATCAAGAGATTGCCCTCTTGAAGGTAACTACTTTTTCAACCTCGTCACACATCGTGACTTAGGACACTGCTCAAGTATTCAATGAGCTTGTGGTCAGCAGTTCTAGCATTCAGAATCCTCTCCTTTCGATTCCGCTTGTGAACTGTAAGAGATACATATAGCATAATGTGGATGCAGTGACATCAGCTCAGTTGCGTCGAGCAACAACAAATCAATGTTTCACCAAAGGGGATCTTCTAATCTCTGCCCCTAGTATGGTAGCCAGCCATTTATAGTGTTCCAAGGATCTAGAGTCCTTTAGGTGACTAATGGTTCATTAGATTAAGTGGAACAATAACTCGTCCCTTTATAATGGATCATTGCAGCTATGCACCACTGTCTCCTTCGCCTTCGGTCTTAAATTACGCCTAATGCAAGGAAATCTGCATTATCATTCGAAAATTCTTAACACCCAACGCACTATCTTCAGAAAACTTTCTAAATTGGTGACCTTGCCTCAGGTGACTCTACTCATGGATTTCTAAAATTTCCCCACTAAAGTTTAATGACCTTCCCCAGCCTTATAAGTCTTGCAGAATAAAACCACATCTCATTCGGGTCATGAAATTTTCAAGCTCCAACTCATCGACCCTGTACAATGAAACCCATTACAAATTTTGACCCCAAGGTCATAATAGCGCTGATGACTTCAAATTCCAATGACCAGATACTTATTCTTCACAGATTCATCAAAATTCACCTGTCAAACCTGCCACAATTGTCCGCACAATTTAACGAGACTCCTTCTTGCCACACTACCACCCGCATACATACATGTGAACACATGTATACGTGATCCACTCAACCATCTAAATGATTTCCGCATTAACCTGCTTCCCAAATATGCGCATAACCACTCTCTGCGTATATCAGCGCACTAATAACCCTCCGACTTGAATGCCAAACACTGACCTGTTACCCAAAGATGGTAAGCCCCAAAATGATTGTCAAAAAAAAAAAAAAAAAAATACTCTCCACGAGATTCCACTCCAAATGAAGTCCAAAAAAAATTAAATAAATCCCACAAAGGAACAAGTTCAAAAACTGATGTCTTGGTCTTGGTCATCGCATGCAAATGGATTCGAATACTTGGTGGGGGAGGTGAATGCCAGGTGGATTCTGGATTCTCTCTAATCCTCTCGATTTGCGTAAGAAAAAAAAAGAAGTAAAACGGTCAATAGGACCAAAAATGGCAACACAACTCAGACACAATTTGAATTCGTTTTGAGGTTCACGGCTACCAAATGTATAGAGCTCCCTTCCCCCCTCCTCCTCCGTTGAAGACAAGAAGACTTAATGCGCAGCAATCCAATGATAACAACAAAAAGTTACCAGAACCATCACAGAGAACAAGAAACATAAACAAAATGTTGAATTTCCTTCCGCGGCTAGAAGTTGTTGGCCGAAAAGAGTTCCACGCCGGATTTGGTCAAAGCGAATTTGTGACGATGGTCAAACAGCAAACAGTTGTTCGAGATACTTTTTTTTTTTCTTATACATATTTTTGGCTTGTCTTTAGGTGCCCATATGAGTGGGATGATGGTGCGCGTGGCGACGACGAATTTTTTTTTTTTCTGTTTTTGATTGCCACTAAATCGGGAAGAAGGACACTGACTTTTGATGTCGAATAGATGTTTTTGGCTGAATAAATTCAATGGGAGTGCGAGAACGGTCAATAGAGTTCGGCAGGAAGAAAGGAGACCCCCTCAACTGCGCCAACTATAGAGACATTAGTCTCCTCAACATTGCGTAGAAGAGTTTTCTGCGATTCTGTGTGAACGCCTGAAACCTTTTATCAACAGCCTGATTGGTCCCTATCAGTGCGGTTTCAGTCCAGGTAAATCAAGATCAAATCCTCATACTTTGACAGATCCTGCAGAAAACCCAAAAAGTCAACATCGATACTCACCATCACTTTATCGATTTCAAGGCCGCATATGTCAGCATCTATAGAAAGGAACTATATCAGGCCATATCTAGCGTCCGTCTGTGGAGGAAGACGATGGAGAACGCTCGCTGCTCCACCAAGGTCGGTAGTGACCGTACTGAGACCTCCGATGTCAACAAAGGTTTTAGGCAAGGTGATGCACTGTCATGCGACTTTTTCAACATCATACTTGAGTGGATTGTTCGGAATTCACAAACCAACACCAAGGGCACAATCTATCAAAAGTCTGTACAACTGCTTGCATACGCCGACGATATAGACATAATTAGAAGAACTCAGCGGGCTGTCACCGGTAAACAAGGGCAAAACCAAGTATATGCTGTCAACAAGAAGGGACAATCAACACCGACGAATTGGACAAAACGTCACAGTAGACAGCTACATCTTTGAGGTAGTAACGGACTTTGTCTACCTTGGCTGTGCTATTAACTCTGACAATCCCACCAGGGCAGAAATCAAGGAAAGAATACTTGCCACCCCCTGTTTTTTTTTTTTGGGCAATTAAGGCAATTCCACTGTAAAGCACTATCTCGAAGAACTTAAGAGGCTCTGTTTAAGACCCTGATCATTTCAGTCCTGCTTTGCGGCGCTGAAACATGAACTTCATTGAAATGGGATGAAGATGTCCTTGGTAGCTTCGAGAGAAAAATTCTTCGTAAGATTTTTGCTCCCGTTTGCGTTGCAGGAGGAGACCAACGAACGACGATTTACACGAGCTGTACAGCGAAAAAAAAACTATTATTATTATATTGGCCGTCTGAGATAGCTAGGACGTGTAGAGCGAATAGACACCGACAAGCTCCGGCCCGCAGAGTCTTCGAATCAACCCCGGAGAGACGACGCCGCAAGTGGCGCGTACAAGTTGAGGGGGACCTAGACCAACTTGGAGTGTGCAACTGAAGGCAATTAACTAAAGACTGAGCTTGGGGACAACATTTGACAAGGAATAATGTCGGAGTGGGAAAGGGTATAGTTGATATATCTGAAGGGCGGAGAGTTTTTGAGAAAGGATAACAGGCCGCAGGAAGCTAGGAAGCCGATAGGACCTTACCATGAAACGATGGAGACGATTGATATCTGTATCAGTTGTCGAAGTAGTTGCCTTCAAACTGATCAAACTTGGCAGGTGAAGAACAGTCTCTTCTTCCACCTCGAACCACACCAATTCCTACAGAAAACATTCGCAGTGAGTCCAAATCTGAGGGCGTGTCTCCTAGTGATACAGTGCCCCGTGATAGCACTTACTATTGCGTTGATGTAAGATCTTTTCAGGGTTATTAAACTGCTGGCGCGTTTCGGTTCTAGATTTGGTCAGAGCTGTTAATTAATGGAGCACGTGGTGCAGTGTGACCACCAATAATCGTGTTCTGTGTAATTGGAAGTGCACAGATAGCAAGAGGCATGTTAGAATCCCCTTTTCGGTAGAATCGACAAAATTTGCGAGTTTGTCCTGGTATACCGGCCCGATTGAGAGATGGGCGGCATATAGAGGCAGTGTTAGAACTTTAGGTGACCGCATCTAGAGATTTCATCGCTCTTTGAATGTTGGTAAAGATAATGATATCTCTCGCAGATACACAATATACTTTAGCCACGACAGGGCTTCCTTTATCGCTATGATATCTGAATGAAATACGCCACAGTGACTTGGGAAACAATTAAGATCTTGAAAGAAGATTCATTAGTGTAGAAGCAGACGGTTCCCCTATAAAGCCCTATATTACTCTCCCAATCTGTCCTGCAAAATTATGGGTCTCAAAGTCTTTGTCGAAAAGGATGTAATCAGTGTTTATTAGGATGCAAACAAGTTGATTTAGAATAGACTGGTGACCAGTTCAAAGACTAGTCTACAGAAGAGTTATTTTCATATGAGAGGACGCAGTCACAGTCACTTGTTGGCAGTAGAGATCTGGCCGCTGTCGGAGTAGATCTCGGGGATTCACTAATGCAGATGCATGCCGTTGCGCGCGACTAAGATTTCGTTGTATAATCGGTAACTTTGTCAAGCGCATTCTACCAGAAGACCACGTCATACGTGAGTGTTGGCCTGATGAAGCAATTCTATTCTGGCTAAAGTCTTCATTTGCTTCCAAGAGCTTTCTTTCGCAATTCGCTTAAGACTGTTGGCTTTCCAGGTCAATTTTTGTTTAAGATGAGGTTGAGGTACTTAGCCGTAAAAGAGACCATGAAAAGTGTGCAGTTTAATCTCGGAAGATTAAATATATATATTGTACCTCCTTGCGAAGAACACACGCTCAGGCAGACTATTGAGCCCATTTAGAGATGTTAAAGGGGCAGTCTGCATAATTCTTTAAGTGCTTATGTAACAATGGCAACGTCATCTTGCACCCTTCTCCTTCCAGGATTAGTTTTAGATTATTCACTACTAGATTCCTACGAAGAGGAGCCTGTGGCATTTGAACATTGACCTCCATGCCTTGGCACTCAAGATTTTAACTTTTACTGAGCTTTATATCGGACTTAAAAAAGCTATATATTTTATGGTCATGTTAAGGGATACAGCCATAAGGAGTCTTACTTTTCCTAAAGACTAAAGAGACTAGAGACTATTTTCAACCTGTTACCGCTAGATATCATTATACGCACAGCAGTCATTGTTGATATAAGAACCAGCCAGACAGTTAACTGGACACCAAATAGAACATGCTACTCCTAAATGGGTACTATGACCTCTATGTGTCTTTCAAGCAGATGTGTTCCTTGGGCACGGGGACATTCAAGACGACGAGAAGTCAGATTAAAATCGTCTCTATAGCCCTACTAGAAAATACTGAACCCTCTGTGTCGATCCCGCTTTGCACACTCAAGCTTGATGCAGGTACTGAAGGTATTAGAAAGGCAAACATTAGATGGACCACCTGCATGTAAACTTGCTCCACCACAAGGAAGCTATGGCCGATATAATCGTTCGGAAATCATTTGACCCTTAGGTATCATCATTTGTTGGGAATTCCTGCTGTTGAAGTTAGGTCGGTGGTCCAAACCCTGAGCCTCGTACACCGGTGACGCCCCTGAAGACTAATTAGGTCATTGAAGATACGAAGAATAACGTACTGCCACATAAGTGAAGTACGTCCAAAGCTGATCTCTCATATGCTTGCCGTCCATAACCAACTCCTTCCAACATTCCCTTGACCCATTTTGTACTCCTAAGTCCACAACAATACTCCTACGCTTAACATTAGAAAGTCCTGCCTAAGCATTACGATAAAAAACAATAAACAAATTCCTCAGCGCTGCATTCCAAGCAATCACCACTCTTGGCTAGTGCGCCAAGCCTTTCAAATACCATCGTGCCAATCGAAATTGAAAATCCAAAATGACAGGCGACTCGGAAATAATTAGCAAGTACCCCCGTCTGTCAGTGGATCTATCGTGTGCGCTAGCCGACATCGTCGTTGTTGTCGTCGTCGTCGTCTTCCCAAGTCAATCGACACTCGGTGGGGATAAACACCGGCACTAGCACTGGCACACTCTCCTCCCTGGGGGTGGGCGCAGTCAGTTAGTTATCCGGAACCCAGCCAAACTGCCATAGATACTTCTGGTTGCGTACACACTTGTATGCCTTCTGCAGCGCACTTCACTTCAGTCGAAATGTCTTTCAGTCATTTGGTCGTTCGTCGACTGTCATCGACACGACATTTCTGCTAATTATCGCCGCGCGACAGAATATTTATTTTCATTTCAAATCGTTCTAATTGAATTGAAGCACATCGCGACATATGATTAAGTGCACGGGGCCCCCAAAGACACTATGAGTGTATCTATCGGTGAGTATCCTTTTTGTATTTGCCTCGAAATAGATACTGGAGACGTAGAAGAGTGTACAAAAAGAATGACTAAAAATAAACCTACTTTTTGTATCTTTTTCTTGGGCTTTTTTTTCGTGAGTGTGTGTGTTTTTTTTTTAGTATTTTAGGGAGGAAGAGGCGTCATCGGTTGTATGGAAATGAAAATCTAGAATCTAGAGGATACAACGACGACGACGACGTCAAAAGTGGGCTGAACTTGATCCGCTTGTAATCGTGTGTCACATCCATTATCTCGTTGTGGCGCGACAATTATTTCACTCTTTTATGGCGTTTCGTTTTGTTTTACATCGGTGCTGGAAAAGCCCACGGGATTTTCGGCACCAAGACAAGATGATGTTCAGAACTATAAAACAGGATACTACATAGGACATGCATCCTAATGATTGTAATACCCAGAGCTAGAATGTTGCAGACGAACAAAATGGTCGACAAATTGATTTATTGCACACACACTCACACAAAATTCCTTTTATTCTCCTTTTACTTGCATATGGAATGTAGCTTAACATGAATAAGTAGAATTGGTGACACGAGCCTAGGATTTAAGAGGCGTTCTCTTTGCAGATAGTTATTAAAAGCGGCCCACGAAATTGCATGGCAATTCAATTTAGCAAGATTAATTATACATAACGACTGCACTTATCATCAAGTCCTGGAAGTGGTCCACGGTATAGTAGTAGAGAATTAGAGGTCCAAACTACTTAGTGTATTTTAACATGAACTCGAAAAAATACTGTGAATTATGATCAAATGCAAAAATCACATATAAATCTCCCTAATCAATTTGCACACCAACTCCTTTGCCTATTCCTTCTTCTCTCTTCGAATTGGACCAATGCCCTGTGGGTACTGTATTATCCTGTAATGGACAAGACTGGACAAAAGAGGGGCAAGCAATTCTATGTATTTACTATGTATCACTCTACCGACGCAACCTGAAACTCTTGTTAAAGCCCAATGCTAGGAGCCACTGGAGGATGGATTCAGAGAGACTTTTCTCGTCTTTGTCTTTACCTC
This sequence comes from Chalcosyrphus nemorum, assembly GCA_949716465.1. NCBI lineage: Eukaryota > Metazoa > Arthropoda > Insecta > Diptera > Syrphidae > Chalcosyrphus > Chalcosyrphus nemorum. The sequence continues at coordinate 74,542,400 of OX454333.1, forward strand.
AACAGAGTCCCTGGCGGTCACCTACCTCCAAACGCTGGTGAAACAATTTCTGTCCGTATACACAGGGCCCGGATATATTAATAGCAGTTATTAAGGCTACATATGATGGATCCTGTGACCACATGTCACGTCTTGCACAGTGGAAGTCTGTCTGAGGAATTCAAAGTCCAAAGTGGGGTTCGGCAACGCTGCATACTTCCACCAATACTGTTTTTATTGGTGACTAGCGATGTGCTGAATGCGGCCTTATCAACAGGAAATGGAGGAATTCGATGGACTCCTACATCTCAACTCAAGCATGGACCTGCTCCAAATGATAGCAAATGTGAAGAGGGAAGCAGACGTCTTTGGGCTGAAAATCAACTCGGAAAAAACAAAAATAATCAGCCTAGGACCGAACTGATCAACTCATATATGCATTGCTGGACAAACAGCAGAGAGATTAGAGAGTTTCCTTGGGAGTATTGTCTCAACCGATGGCGCAACCGAACTGGATATAGCCAGCCGAATAGGTAAAGCAAAATCTGCTTAAACACCAAGCTACGAGTGTTCCGTACCAACATTGAATCCATGCTGCTATATGGATCTGGTAACTGGAGAGTGACCGTCACTATCACGAGGAAGCTGCAAACGTTTGTCATTAGGTGCCTACGCTACATCTTAAGAATATTCTGGCCAACCGTACCTCTAACGAACAGCTTTTTCAGAGAACGGGTCATGAACCTATAGGCACAACCATACGATGACGAAAGTGGCAGTGGTCCTAGGAGTACCTGATGCAGAACAGTGAAGAAGGAAGCACGGCAACTGGATAGGAGTTGGGGAGAGCTGAGGCACATTTCTAGAAATCGCACACGAAGGAGCGAAGGCGTTGTAGACGCCCTAGGACCCTCAAGGGGATACAGGACGTAAGTAGGTATACTCAGGGTCCTTGGTTTGATACAAATCTACAAAATCATTCTTAAGAGCACATATGATCTGCCAGTTTCTGGTACCATCTCGAAGCTTTGCTTGTCTCAACTTCAAGTGTATGCCTAATGCTTATTTCTGTAGAAAGGATGACATTTATGACCTGCGGTTGGAATGCCAGACCATGCAAAGAGATCTCCCGTTGCTGATGAAGAAACAAGTCTTCCACCTAAGAGGAGACCCTTCTAACTTATACATGAACCAGAAACATGTACCATTTGGAACCTCCAATCGATGACAAATGGGTCGCCTGACAAAAGATAGACATCTATTTAACGAGCTTGCGCCTAGAGGCACTCTGATATCAAAGCATTAAAGTGGTTACTTGCCTGGCCTTAAAACTGACATGTCGTCATCGAAATAGTCGGTTCGACACCAACAAAACCTTTCAATCAGACCGCCACAATTGTCGTGTAGAACCTCAACTTGGCCCTGCTTTAAGTTTTGACACAAGTCCTACGAGAAAGTACTCTTTCCTATTGCTGTATCTTTTGGCTAGGATAGTAGTTGCAATAAAGTAAAACACTTAGTCAGCCAAAGTCCTGCTCTATGAAAATAAACCAGGGATGGACAGAGTCTCTACGGGTGAGGAAGATATTTGTCAGCCAAAGTCCTGCTGAACTACAAGCACAGACACACGAAGCATCTATGGGTGATGAAAATATTTGCTCTATGTCGTTTCAATTCAAGCTATACACCTAGCTCGTATCTAGTCTCTTTATTCCTACAATTATCCGTTGAATGCTGTATAGCCTTGTGTATCAACCTATCTAAACTATGCACAACGCCAGATGATATTCCCCCTCGCGGCGTGCATCTAAATTCTAATGAAATCAGCAATTATAATCAATTTGCCAATCTCTATCGCTCAATTGTCCGTCGCATCTCCCCATGTAGATCATCATATCACGCTTAATTGACCAATTCACCAGTATATACTGCAACTCTGTACACATTCTCCGTCTCTTTGTTTTTCTGTTTTCTTTGTTTTTATCTTTAATTGCTAGAACACAACATCGACAAGTCGACGCAACCATGAATACCGTCATCATCTATCCATGATCGTTGGTCACCAAACAATTAACAAATGTAAAACAGGAAGCCTCTCCGTCGCACTCCGTCGTACTCCGCGTAGATTTGCACTGTGCGCCGACCCTAATCGACCGGAAACCGCATCAATCTCTATATAAAGCTCCACCACTCTCTCATTAATGGATCTTTGTGTCATTTAATTAATGTTAGTGTGTGAGAGAGTGGTCGACGACAAGTTCGTGAGGGGCAAAAAAAAAAGAACGAAATACTCACATCCGAATGCAAATGCTGACATTTTGTCGCGCCTCATTCTGCAGAGACATACTGAGAAGACATCTCCCCCATGCAAGAACATCCTTGAGATACTGGTGGTGGTCTCGCGAAGCCTTGTAACTCCTGCACTAATGACCATTGAAGCACAATATGGGCTCAGGATGATGATGATGATCGGGCACCACCACCGAGCATCCACTAATTGCTCTACACTCGCATTTTGTTCACCGGGCCGGCCGTCTGTCCATCATGGTTGAATGTATCTGTGACTGATGGTGACCCATGAGCGCACAACTATTGACTTATTAAGTAATTAAGCCACACAAAGACGCAACTGGCGTCATGGACAACTGCATCAATTTCGATAGATCGCCAGCGATCCGTATGGTGTGGTTTAGATACTTTTTCTTTCAAGCTCACTCTAATGAAGGACGGACAGAGAAATCTCAGATGGAGGTCTACTGTCGCCGCCGCCGCCAAATGATCGTGCCTTGTCCGATTGTCATCCGCACCGCTGGCTGGCTGGAGGGAGGTATGTACTTGGAGGAGGATTCTAGGCCAGTCTTGGCAATTAATCTTCATTAAAGTTCTTGCTTGTCCCGGTTTCTTGTATCTCTATGCGATTGTGCAAAATCCTGGTTGGGTCATCTCCGGATTTTCTAGATTTAATTTTGGCCTCAAACTGAATTATAATTGACTGCGGAGGGGACTTAATTACTAGAGGGCACTGGCCTTCCGGTATGAAAAGACTCCATGCTCAAATTGTGACATTATTTGTGCTTCTGCACACAGGTTTTGACCTTCTTGGGTGATCGTCAGCAGCAGTATCGTGCCGAACGGAAATGCCACACTGAAAGTATCTACTACTCCTCTGGAGGAGTCCGGCTGTGGTATCTGAAGGCAAACTGACGACGACGACGACAGATGAATGGTTCGTTCGCTCGTTCTCATTGATTGTTAATTAACTCAATGGAGCACTGAAAGGAGTTGCACGGAATGGAGACGGCTCTGCAACTGACTTTGACAAGTTGTGCTAGTGCTGATGCATTTCAGGTGTGAACTGAACTCTTTGCACGATCGATGTGGTAGCGCCTTGCGCCTGGGAACAACTCACATGGTTGCTGTTGAGTTAATTATTTCGAGATCATGATGTGACGTTTAGTTGGTGCTGTGACTTATGATGATGATGGTGATGGAGATGATGGAAATGACGTGATGGTCTGGCTTATGCTATGGAGATTAATGGATTCGCAAGCTAATCAAGACGTTCAGTAATGTGGAAAGAGACTGGGTCAGGGGTTGACAACTTTGTTATGAGAATTAGTTGATTGGGATTACGGAGAAATCACAGATCGAAAAAAAATGATTGAAAGGGAACCAACCAGAGGTGAGGGATTAGTTACTCTATCTGGTTCGGACTGAGAAATGTAAGAAAAAGGGATGTGGATTGCATGGTGAAAGGGATCAGTGATCTGCATTTCCTTTGCATTCGTGATGAATGAAACATAGGAATGACTCTTTGCCTTCTAGTATCAAGGGTGAACCCGTGAATATCTATATTTTGAACTTTATAATCCTTTATCTTGGAGCAGATGACACATCTGTTGACGGATTGCAGTTGGACCATGACTGTTGCTTTGGTAAGAGGTTACTAATACGAATATACGATTACATCTTGCACAAAGCTCCAAAGAACTACCTGTTGTCTCGCTTTTCTCCTTTTCATAGTTATATCAAGGGGTACACTTCCTAAGCTATTCATTGACTCTAGTAGAGGATATGGCTTTTGGAATGAAGCATTATCTATTGCCAAGTGAGTACTAGACAACCTGTAGAAGATAATGGGGGGAATGAGGCACTATAACGACAAAGAGGTATTCCTCAAGGCTCCGAATTAGGTCCACAGTTGTTGACGAAAAAGTAAGATGAACTTGAACTCCCGAAGTCATCCAAATCATTGGCTTAGCCGACAATAAAGCGATCGTTTTGGTGACTCATGGGCGAGTTGGATCATTGACTAGTAAGCATGGGTCTACAGCTAGCATATGACATGAAAATGTAGTTCTCATCAGCCGTTTCTAAACTTGACTTCAAGTACCTTGGCATTGCTGTAGATATGCAAAACAAACTTTTAAGCAATATTTGTAGCGTAAAGTCTAGAAGGTCCTAGGCAAAGACCACAGTAAATATCAGAGAGCAAAGGCAGAGGACAGAAGAAGTGACTGCTCTTAACATGAAGACGAAATTGTACAATATGACGATGGGAGCAGTTTACAGAGAGTTTGCAGCCCATTCCAAATAACCGTCTACGTCGCGACATGCGTAGTTGGATTAAAAAACTTTCTTGTAAAAGACGTTGGAGGGAAATATCATGCCGTCAACAACGACTAGTTCAAGTGATATTGAATAGAGAGATAGTACCACTTTGGCAAGTGGATGCAGAGATTGATGTCCAATATAGTCGCTTGAATCAGTAGGTACTCTGCTGGGTACCGGGTCACTGTAATATACCAGGGAATTGCGAACCTGACGAACTGGCCCGACGAGGCTCCTCAAGTCGAAACAGCGTTAACGTCAGCGACACCGAGGCGCCAACGTCCTATGCTAAATACCTTGTCCATGCCGACGCGGTGAGAGAAGCCAACCATCGGTGGCAACAGCTCGGCCACAGTAACACTGCAAGGCTGCTTTGGCCCACGCTAAATGAAACCAGGTACATCGGACTTCTGAAACCCAAGAGAGGAACTCTTTCCAAAATAGTAAACACCCTAACCGGAAACTGTGCTATAGGAAGGCATGCCCAAAGACAATGACTTCTGTAGAAGTTGTAGAGATGAAGAAGAAGAGGAAACTATCAGTCACCTCCTATGCACGTGCCCCGCACTTGCCAATATTACAAAGGCCACACTAGGTGAATATCTGTTCAACGATCTAAGTGATCTAAACAATGCCTGTACTGCTAAGATCTGCTCCTTCATACTAAGCAGTAAATGGTTCCCTGAGTAAGAGGGTGACCCACCTTTGTGACCTTTACACATCGGCAGCAAAATGGACTAACTACTGGTAGGGCCGGTTTCAACTAACCAACCAACCATCAGTAGGAAACAAGGAGAGCTTAACTTCTACCTGACCCAGATGCTTACTTCACAACCATGCTTGAGAGCCTACTTCCATAGATTTGGACACGAAGGCAACCACGCACAGAAGAAGTCGGAGATGGGGAATAGATCTCTATCATCAAACTATCAAGAGATTGGCTTGTGGGTGAAAGGACTGAGTGTGCGGTGAGCTAACCCAAAAGCAAGTAAGAAAGAAGTTTGGGAAACAGTTAGCGACACTGTGGTATTTATCATGCAGGAACTATGACAAAGAAACGTACGGCAGCCATCTCTTCCTTTTGCGATGCAGTGCTTCATTGCGCTGTGCCCCGTTGACCAGGGAAATTGAGGAAAAATCACACTGTTACTGAGTATGAGCTAAAATAGCGACCTTTCAAAGTACGAGTTCGGCTCCTTTTTTAGTTCCTGAGTGCGAGTAGGACTCATGTACTCATATCCTTGTTGTATTGCCCGACGACTCGACACAATAGTATTCGAATGAAATGACGCTGTCATGTAAAATTTCGATAGTGAATGCTCGATTACGAAAGCAGAAATGTCAAATCCTCACGTTTCGATGAGAAGCTACTCGTTACTCGTTATTATGTTGTAATTCGGTCGCAGGTCTTATTTGGATTGCAAAAGATCTCCAGGAACATTGCAGGATGAAGCTTAATGAACATATTTAATAGGGCCTCTTTCTATATGACATGTCGCCCCTCAATAGAGCATGACTAAGGATATGCTCTCATTCATCAATAAGAAACCCTCAGCATTCTCTATCTCTGGGGGTGAGAGCAACTGTCAACTGGGGAAGAGTTGAAAAGAGCTGTGTCGCTTGGACTCTTGGACACATTACGGGATACAGAACTTAAGTATTAATACTATATGTTAAGCAGAAGAGAGTAATACAGTCAACTTAAATACTTTCTTATGCGGCGTACATCTTAGAACGCGCATATCTTGGAACTTTCCCGCAAATTTAAAGGCTCGCTAGCAAGTGCTTGTGTATAGTGTGTGGAAACTTGCTATCCACACTTGATCGCAGCCTAAAAATCTGCGTGCAATGCTAAGAGTTGCGCTTGCATGTGTAAGCTGCATTACAGGACATTTTAGCTTGTTGGGGTTTAGTATTTAAAGGCGACAACACCGGAAGCACTTTCTCTGTGCCTTTCTTGCTTTGCTAGCAAGTGTTGATGAAGTGAGTCCTGATAGCGTTGATAGTGTAAAATCCTCATAACTAAAGAGAACAAACAATTTCAATAAAATTGGGCTTTAAGAGCACTTGGGTATACAGTGAAGCAAGGGCTGTGGGGATGTCAATTAAAAATTTCACTGTGAGAAACCGATACAACAAATTAACAACGTGGAAACAACTCCTTCATCCATATAAGCCCCTTTATTTTAAATCTATTTTTAAAGGCGTGTAAGTTTAATAGAAACAAGGACGGCAGCTAAAATGAAAGCCACCCTAAAAGTCCATGGGCGGAGTGTAAAAAAGCCTACAATAATGCTAAGTGGCTGTGCGGGAAATGAATTTATAAAAATAGGAGCAACTATATCAAATCCACATAGAGGCAAACTTCTCGCATAATACCCTATAGACTATGCCGTGTTCCAGGTGAAATAGGCTGCCAATCAGTAAAATTTTCCATAAAGACACTCCCTCCTATGTTGGATGAATAACTTTGCACAGAATTTCCTCCTTCTATTTGGTAGGCATATTTCTCGTAATTCATTAAGCGAAAATTAATCTTACTCTTTCTCACCCCCGTATGTTGGTTCCCATCCCAGCACCCTACATTATTACATCTTCATAACAAAAAAAAGTATCTTTTCATCTCAATGATCCACATCACACATTGTACTCAACCATTTTTTTGTTTCCCGACTGTTTGCTGTCAGTTTTTTTTTTTTTAATTTTTATAAAGAGGCGTACTTTTTGGACCGGCACTCGGCCTTATTTGTCGACAACTCTGGCAAACAAGCGCTCGTCGAGAAATGAATTAAATTATTTTCACAGAAATCACCTAAAACAGGCACAAAGATACAATACAACAAATAATCTCACTCACTTGTTGCCTTTGTGATTTTGAGGAATTTATTTGTTATTCATGGAAGTTCGTTGCTAAGCTTAATAAACTTATATATACACGTAGGTACTATAGACGTTTGGGTATTTATCTTCTTAAGCAAGAAAGGCCAAACCCCTTACACTAACAGTGAGTCAAAAAATGTCGCATAAGAAGAAAAAAAAGAAACCTCACTGAGCCTTCCGTTGGCGGACGTATGGTAAAGTATCTTTTTGTGGATTTTTTTTTTATCTTTATTGGTGTCCCCGATCTTTTGCAATTTTTATAGATTTTTTTTTTTTTGTTGTCTGCTCTTAAAAAAAGTTTCAATTAATAAATAATTTGGCTCAATCATGGACGTGTGTGTTTTTTTTTTTTTAGACTTTTTAGAGCAATTTTGTGATTGGTTCAGTGATAGGGGGACACAAATTCGTTGATGATGGGAACTTTGGCTCTACGGAGAGTGAAAGATAAGCGCGTGGGGAACAAGTACCCCGAAAAGTGTGTCTTGAAGTTTTTTTTCTGTTTTTTTTTTTTTTTACGATGGATTTATTATCTGCGATAGAGTGTAAAAATTGCGAAATGGCCAAGTACCCGAATGGAGACATAACTCAATTTGCAATTGACCAATGGACGTTTTAGATCTAGAGCTTGGGCATTTTTTTTTATTAGTTTAAGAGCAAGTGTCGGTATTAATTCTTTTTTTTTGTTAGACTTTTGGCGGCTAGGGTCTTTTGGAGGAATTAATGGACCGAGTTCGGGGTTGCGAAATTAGCTTGAAAGCTATTTGTTATCTACTTGTGCATGTGACAACAGAATGGCGGATTAAATTACTTAAAACCTGGTAGAGCGTGACAAAGATCACAAAAAATTAGTTCACACTTTGGAGTAATTTTTTTTTTTATACCAAAGTAAGTGATACCTTCTGGTAATTACATGGGAAAAAAATGAGTGAAAAAGGCAGCTAAGTGTTTTAAAATAAGGCTTAAGATAAGGACTGGTTTGGGTGATGGCATTTACTTTAGTGATATACCTCTGAACAGCAAGTGGCCAGTCAAGATTGCAAAACAAATGGGTCGATGGTTCACAGCAAGAAGAGCAAAATAAAAAAGCAGCATTTTACAAGATTCCGAGAAATCCCCTCGTTGATAAGCTGCCCGACAGATCGACAATAAACAAAATTTTCACACTCAGACAAATTCCGGAAAAAACCAACGATTTTCAAGTCGAGACCCACCACCTTTTCATCGACTTTTAAGCCGCTTATGACAGCATTCATCATCTTGAGCTCTACCAGGTGATGGCCCATTTCGGGATACCGTCAAAATTTGTTCAGATTTGTCAAGTGCACCGGATTCAGGGAAGAAAATGCGCTGTCATGTGACTTCTTTGATATAGTGTTGAAGTAGATGGTGCACAGGACACGTGTAAACACGGATACCCAGACGATATTGAAATCATTGGAAGACTCCGGCAAGCCGTCGTAGAGATGCTTATGGCAATTGAAAAGCAGGCGAAACGAGTTGGTCTTGAAGTGTACAAAGACCAAGTTGTCGCGGATGCCAGAAAACTTGATCTTTGCAACTGGAGGCAGTCTGGTACCCCAGAGGTTGAAAAGCAGCCGTGTCTCAGGCAGAGACTCTACAACGGGCTGGAGCCCTTTAGAATGAAAAAGAGTTTTGAAATTCTACTTAACTGGTAGAAAGCATTTACATATATACTTGAACACTAAGTCAGTCATACGGAGATACAAAGGCATTGTGGTAGATACAGAGGCTTTTGGTATGAGTCGCACGTGTCCTATGACCCCGGCCTTATGTATATGCCGTCTAATTCTATGACACCGAGGCTCCAGCTGCCGCGTCAGCATAAGGTGCATTTTTCTAGTATTCAAGACTGGATGAGCCGTTGATGGAGTGCAGTCTGATTTCACAGTTTATACCAATCAAGGATCAGTAGCTGGTGTATTTGTGGAAGATGACAACATCAGCTTGCAATACTCATTGGGTAAGCATGTCTCTGTCTTTCAGAAGGAGGTCTTTACAAAAGTTTGAAGGGTCATAGACTGTCAGTAGTAAAAGTCAAGCTGTGTTTAAGGCCTTGCTCATCTCTTTAGACACTTCCAAACTAATTGGTGCATTCAAGCCCTCTTTAAACTGCGTCTCAATACTTGTTTCTTTTATGGGTGCTTGGTCATGCTGGTTTCACGGGAGTATGATGTATAAGTCACTTTGGCAGCCATGATAGTCGATGTTGTAGCTTAGTGGTTATTGCATTGGAATACTGTGCATGGGATTTAAGGTTCCAACTCCTTAAATAAAATACAATGAATTATCTCGGCCTCATTTATTGTGAATGCTGCTTAAAAAACGTCTGCCCTTTGAATAGGTCATAAAAGTGTTGTTCGATTGATCTATACTGATGCTTAAATTTTTCGGAGTACACGCTATGCTTATTAATATAGTAAACTTTCCAACAATAACTTTTTTTTTTAATACCTATCTATCTATATTATTAAACCCACGTGAGTAACTCTAGGGTAGTCTGCTTTCTTTTGGATATGTCAAACGCAATAGGTAATGTCAACATTTTTTGTATACAAATGATTTTTATACTTCAATCCTCAAATTCAAATGAGCGACTGAGAGCGCTCTTTCTAATGTCACATTTACCCAAGCTGAAACTTAAGGGTCCAACTCATAGAATCCGTCAATTCGTTGTTCCGTTGACAGTTGACATTTAAGTTGACGTATTGGCAGCAGTGTTGTCACTTGGATTTTGAAAAAAGTAGCAGGAGTAGACTGGACAAAAAATGTGGTAGATTATTGTAAAGAGTGGTAGATTTGATAATATTGTAACATTGACGTATGCTACCCCCTTCCAATTTTTTTTTCGAGAAAATATGTCAACCACACGATGCTTTCCAATCAAACGGTATGAGCTATGTATATACAAAAATATTCTACAAATACTAAAATGGATATCATGTTGTTTTTTCAAAACGGATTAGAGGATGTTTTATACATATTTTCCAAGGGAATCGAGTTTAATTAGTTGCTTCCATATGGGCAGGACAGAATTTAAAAAAAGTGGTAAATTTTTTTCATTCCGTGGTAGATGTGGTTGATTTGAAAAAAGCTCCAAATCGTAATAGATCTACCACAATTGTGGTAAAGTGAGAACACTGATTAGAACAGCCCCGTCGATTCCATTACATCCGTTAGCGGATTGTCAAAGGCGATGACAGTTTCTTCACACTCTCTCTCTGCTTCCACCAGTAAAAATTCGTACTCACAATCTTCTTGTGCGTGAACTTTAATATGTGAATGTGTGAACTTAAACGTATGAATGTGTATACTGTCAACGGATCGACGGATGGAAAAAGTAAAAATTAACCTACTTCATCCGTCAAAGTTCATTCTTCCGTTGCTTATGGAAGTATTCTATCGAGCTGTCAGTTAAGAACGACGGAACAACGGATTGACGGATTATATGCGTTAAGGCCCCGACCCATAGAATCCGTCGACATCCGTCGACGTCGATCCGTTGTGCGTTGACGTTGAAGTTGACGTATTGCCGGATAGAACAGTCCCATAGAATCCGTCACAACCGTCAGCTGATTGTCAAAGGCGATGATAGTTTCTTTAATTCTCTCTCTGCTTCCACCAATGAAAATGCGTACTCTCAATTTTCTTATGCGTGAACTTCAATATGTGAATGTGTGAACTTAAATACGTGAATGTGTGTACTGACAACGGATCGACGGATTGAAAAAGTAGAAAGTAAACCTACTTTGTCCGTCGAACTTCATCCATCCGTTGGTTATGGGCCGCCTCCCATAAGGTTGTGTGTATTTTATCGAGCTGTCAGTTAACGTCGACGGAACAACGGATCGACGGATTCTATGGGTTGGGCACTTTAGGCAAAGGAGTAGTTCTGAAGGAAGTACTTTCAATGCTTCTTTATTTTTAAAGTTTCACAAACTTTTTTAGATCAAGATCAAACGCCACTGTCTTTTTGACGTTTGATTAGTGCTATGTTTTAGCCTGTCTTGCCGACGGAAGAACTATTGCTCTGCTTAAAAAACGAATAAGCTCAAAATAAAACCATTCTTTGTTTGAGAAACTTGTTAAGGACTTATTCTAATTGTGATTGCAGACTCTTAAGTGTTGCACCATCTAGCTACGGTGCTTATGTTGTTAGTAAATAAATCCACTTAATCCAATGTTAGTCGATTAGTAGTAGTGAACAGTTTAACGCACCTGATCCATTGCTGCCAAACCAAAGGGCAACGAGATCTTCATTTGGCGAGGTATGATAATGATTCCCATACAAATACGGACTGGGATAGTCTAACAATACTCGCCGCGATGAAGGGGATTCAGCTATAAAATTAAGACGAAGAAGGAGAGGAACAAAATCAAATCAAAACAACACACTCAAAAGGATATGGAATAAAAAGTTATCAGTTAAAGGATCAATTTTGTAACTCACCTTGTATTTGTGCAGCGTATTCTGATGCCTTCTGCAGATTTAGGCGTGGTCTTGGAAGCGGTTTCGGAAGAGATTGTGAGCTAGTTATTCCACCAGCTGAGCCGGCACTTGCTCCTTGGTTCGCTGATGATGAGTCGAGGAGCAATTGTTGGACCTGAAGTATATCGACGTATTCGTCAAGTCCACTGCCAGCAGAGAGTGGTAGGCCTGAGCGACTAGAACCCGGACCGGTCAGTTGAGGAGGTGGTGGCGGTGGTGGTAGATGTGGATGATGGTGTGGATGGAGGTAGCTTCCACCTGAACTAGGATTACTATAGAATCCGTACGGTGGAGCCGATTGAAATGTAGCAGTCGTTGATGTTGGCGCTTGAGTTGGGGTACTTTCTGCCGTAGGATTGGGCGTTGAAGACAACGACGGCGATTGGGTTGAGGTACTAGCCTGACGCTGTTGTTGGAGTAATTGCTCTTGTTGTAATTGATTTTGCGAATGAAGTGCAGCACTAGGATGATCACTTTCACGACGCATTGCTAACAACATTTTCTCCCGTGCTGAAGTGGTTTTGAGGTAATTGACGGTACAAAACAAAAGAATGCGGATAAAGGAGTACGGGGCTTTTTGCTAAAGATGGCAACTCCATTGATGCTTCCAAAAAGATACGTTCAAACCGATTTCATACGACCGAATAGTTCACTTTTTCTCTTAATAAAGAATCAACCTCAGTCAGCACCGTTTGAGTCTTCTGAAACGAAACAAATAAGAAACCAATAAGTACTTCGATTATAGATATTTTCCGGCATCAAAAGGTCAGAGCGAAGCTATTTTCGATGGCAACTGGTGCCCAAAAATAGCCAAAAGCTAAAATTGTGATAATTATCAGGTTTGGTTTAATACTGCGCACTATCGTGACAGAATCAATCAAAAAGTAACATAAAAAAAAAGAAAGAAAAAGTATCTATCAGGTAGTTTGACCCCCTGGGGTGGTGTGTTCCTTCTTTGTTTTATATGGCGTTGCACGTTAAACGCTTGCAAACGCCAGTAGATACATCGGCTTGTGCATGGGCTCTGACAATTTCTGACGACGACGATGATGATTATGATGACGGTGACGCGTTGGTGATTGCCAGTGCTGATGCATGATAATTATGAATCGTTTTCTACTTGTTTAACTTACTGTTGAGTACGTTTATTTCCATAAATGGCTTACATACGAGATGGATTTTATGCGGGAAAAAAAGAGATACGATTAAATCAAAATGATGTAATTTATGACATGCGGCTTGTATCGGTCTGTGATTTTTTTTTCTTGGGGTTTTTTTTTGTCTGTCTACTGACAACTTGGAGTATCTATTGCTCTGCGTTTTGGTTTAAGTCAAGTGCAGAGCAATAGAACTAAAGTATGTCTATTTAACAGTGAGTATGGAAATGAGGAAGGAGATGTGAAAGTTGCAATTTGTTGAATTATTCAAAGAAGGTTGGTCTTAATCAAGGAAATAAAAGACACAACAGCCGTTAAGGTTAATTTATTGGTGCATAAATAAAAATGAAGCACAATTTCATGGTGCGATCGAGTAATGAGGAAAAAAAATTGTGCACAGTCTTTGAAGCCCTACCATAGATATTTGCATATTTATCGGGGCTAGACTGCAGACTGTAAAAAAGTACAAAACATTGCTTGTAAACGAGCGGAGTCTATCCTTGGGAGAATATCTAAAAATAGAGAAGGAGGAGAGATCAGAAGAAAGAAGAGAATAACTGAGAGAGTTATTGGAGTTGAACTTGAAATTCAGGTGGTTTGTGTCCAAACTATAAGAGGCAATTAGCTTTAATTTTTCCATTCGGTTATAATTCTCAGTTATTTGTTTATTGTTGTTGTTCTTCTTCTTTATATTATTTGGGGTAGGAGGACCACAAACCTCATACTTTACTTCTGCTAGTCCACGTTTGAGGGTTGTCGGTTTAACCGCAGGCAGGCCTTTCTCGTCTTGGATCACTTCTTCAGTGAGGCCTATTAAATACTGCTGAACATGAGAATACCAGCTGAGCCGTTCGTACTTTATCTTGGAGTCTTAAAACTTCTATCAAGCTTTGTTGCTCGTACTGGCATACGAAACATTTTCAGTTTAGCTTTTATGCGTTATCCAACATTGTGAACCATATGTAAAGACTTCACTTGTCAAATTTGCTGTTCTTTATTTAGTCTGTTTTGCCAAATCAAAATAAAGTGGTATAAGTATAGTATTTACCAAAATGTGCAAAGAAATAAATTGTTTTATGTTGAAAATCATATTCAACGACTAGGCCCATTTCTGGATGAATGGGTTGGTCAATAAGCAAAATTGTCGAAATTGGGACAGTAACAATCCACACGAGATCCACCAAATTGGAAGGCATCCAGAGGAAGTTACTGTTTGGTGGGGGTTTTGAACTGGCGACATCATCGGTCCATACTTCTTTAAGAATGAATTTGGCCAGGTCGCCATTGGCGAGCGCCGTTGATGATATCCAATTTCGTTTGGCCCCAATTGGATCATATGGACAACAACGACACGCGGTTTCAAAAGGACGGCGACCCGTACGACAATGGACATTTTGCACGAGCAATATCCGAACATGCTTATATCACGCGGATAACATTTGAATATGCCACCAAGATAGTGCGATTTAACCGCATTAGGCTTCACCTTGTGGGGTTTTCTTAAGTTATAGGTCTCTGCTAATAAACCACCAACCACCACTGCTCTCCAAACCAACATAAGCCGCGGGGTACATTTGAATGAGGTTATATTCCATACATAATAGCTCAAAGTTTATTATACCCTATCCTAAGGGTATATTAAGTTTAATACATAGTTTGTAACATAGAGAAATATTGAAGGTCTATATTCATAACATAAAGCCATGTCCGTCCTTTCGTCCTTCCGTATGTCACCAGTTTTTAGGGCTTAAATTTTAAGCCAGATTGATGAAATTTTGTATACGAGATCCTTGGAAAAGTTTGCAATACAAGTGTAAATATTTTTAAAAACCGCCCACAACCACACCCACTTTTTTCAGTAATTTTACATGAAAATCGATAAAACTTACTTAAGGTAATATATAGATATTCTCTTACCCTACATATCTTCAGTACATTGTGTATGGCCACGCCCAGTTTTTAGGGGCGTTTTTATCAAAAAAATGTTTTTTGAAGGTTTTATCGAAATACGCTCCAAGTAGATTGTAGCCTTTTCATATGTTTTCATTTAAATTTAAAGATAGGAAACATTTAAAGGATATTAACCCCTTCTTAATCAGAATACTTAAATTGAAATGCACTTGAAATTAGAGAATTATTGAACTGATGTCATGGGTCAAAAGTTATTGTCTACCATATCTTTGACATGCCTGTTCTAAATTAACTTCGTGGTGTGTGACAGCAACTTGGCAGAACGGAAATCATAGCACTTTCGCTTATGGAGTCTCAGTAGTTGGATAGATTTGTAAAAAAAAATAGAGCCTTCCGGGTTCACACCTGCTTAGCACTCTCCGCTCCAACACGATATTGAAAAAGTGATGCTCCAGTGGTCACCTCATACTTGATGGATGACTTGGTGCATGCACCCAATCAAGATATTGCCTCCATGTTTAAAAAGTTCAGCTGGAAGCCTATTAGAGCCAGCGGCTTTGTTGTTTCTTACTTTTTTGATGGCTGCATTAAGTACTTCAAAACTGATGTTGGATCTTCATTGACTGAAGCTGATACTCACAGTTATTTGCCCAACTATTTTGAGCCAATTTTGTTACTGTTATCACCTGCTCCACAATAAGGCAAGTTAGGCCATATACAAACTGTCACAATAACCGAAATTGATTTGAACTACAACTTAGACGTGACAACTGGTAGTTTAGCGAATGTCTATTACTCTTATGAAAACTTTTGATGTTCCAATATTCTGTTATGTCTGGTAAAGTAAAGAACGATTTCTCTGTAACCAGAATCAGCTTTAGGTAATTTTCGGGAAAGGTCATCGAACTATGACTTTGCGTTAACCCTCAAAAGGCTAGTGAACCACTGTGTAAAAAATATGCTTCAAGTAATAAGGATGAGTATTTCATTCATTCTACAAAATGTGAAGTATAATATCTCTGACGTAGTTCTTCTATACATAACCTATAACTTGTTTACAAATATGCAGTATTTGTATGTTGGAAAAAATACGCATTGTTGTGACCATAAGGGGACATATATAAAGTAGAAGCAAGTCGGATAGAAATGCGTGGTGAGGAATAAAAATAGACATTGTTCTTTTTAACATCAACATTTCTATCAACGTAAAAAAATACATATGTATGTATGTACGATTAAGTTAGGTTACGCTAGATTTATGGGAGCCTTTTGTATAGAAAATGGTAGAACGATTCTGATGAAGTCGCAGATCAACAATACTTAAGTCAAGAAGAGGTCTAGTAACTAGGTTTTAACTTCCATTAAGTACTGGCTGTTGCATACATATGTGTCAAGATGACTCCAGTTTCGGTCTACTCGAACAACCACTTTAACTCCTATTAGAGTCCATAGACGAAGTTAAATACACAGTAAACTTCTTTTCGTCTGACAGTTTCGCTCCCCCAACGCATAAGTGTTTTGACGTTTCAGCAAAATTAAATTGGACCTGACACATACAAGTGCAACTTTGGTTGATACGTTTGACAGCACAAGGGTGCATCCAAAAAAATATGTTCACAGCCAACTTCACAGATATTTACAGATAAGACAATTTAGACTCAATTTAGAATTTAATCAAAATTAGGTATTTTTGTTTGTAAATTTTGATACCAATTAAAGCCTATATTGTTTGCTTAATCGTCTTAAAATAGAAAATTAAAACTTTCATTTCAATGATAACTATAACTGGCCCCTTAGAGAAGAGACAAAGGTGAGCTAATTGAAAATTGTACTTAATTTTTGTTGAAGAAAGTGTAGTAGTTAATTAAACCCTTTCGGGAACCATAATAATTGATTTTTAATTTAATATCTACACTTCTGTTTTAAATTCTTTGGCGGGACGACATTTTTGTTACAATACTTTTCCGTAGATGAAGGGCCTTACCAACAACGAATTATTAGCCATGACTTAAAAAAGTTTTAGACTTTAATATTAATAAACAATTAAGTATAAAGTGCACCAACATGGTATTTATAGTCAACTCTTACTTCAATTTCACTCTTTCAAATAAACTACTACATTTTCATCTACTACATAACATTAATTTGACGTTGAACTACTATTCTTTTCTTGGTGCACATGAAATGGTGATCCCATTTAAAGATTTAAACATGGCTTTTCGTATATTAAAATTAAGCTGTACACTAAACCCGAATATGAGTACAAACATTTTGAAAACTATTGGAATTATACTTAAGGTGTGTATTAAATTTGGTTGTTAGTCAGGTCCAAAGTATGCTACCGTATATTATTAACACCATAATGCCCGAAACATTCAGAATGGCTTTCGATACCCGTCGGTAAGACGAAACGACACTCTATGATAGTGAAAAGTGAAATACAGTGACAGAGAGGTGTAAATAAAGGGTAATAAAGAAAGATGAATTGGAGTAGCTTAGCTATGCGTTCGATTTTCGCTAATTACATAGTTTGAGTTGAATCATATACTCAGTTGCAACAGGAACAAAACTAAGGTCTATCTGGTCACTAAATGTTAATATCTTTCAGTGAATCCAGGTCCCTTCTAGGCTTGTAATACTTAGAAGAAGGTATGATGAGTGTATGTATTAGATCACAATCTAGACCTTAAAATTGGAACATTGTACTTTACTCAAGCTGGCTTTAATACTTTCAAATAAGTTAGGTTTGGTTTGGACCTCTTTAAAAATATTTTGGACATTTAATGTCATGTAGAGAACTAACCTTAATTAAGGTTACATCACAACCTCGCTGACGAAAAAGAACGTGAAAAAAACGATATGGGTGCACTGCCCTAGGACCTGGGTTAAAAATTTCCGGCGGGTCTTATATCCTTTTTTACAGAATTTACAATTCAATGACTGTATATTTTATTTAAAGGCTGTGTCCTTTATTGGGGTCTGAAAAAGAAACACATCAAATCTGATTCTATTTGTTAAGGTCACAAAAATTTAGTATCACAAGACAGTGGGAAAATAATATTATGGACGGAGAATGTTATGCACTTTTAACTGGGACACAGATCCACGTGCTGTATTTCATTGGACCTTCTTATTGATTGGTGGTTCACAGATTTAGAGACTAGCAAGGAAGGCAAGTTTATAAGGGTTCCAAGGCAAAAGAGGACCGATCAAAAATGAGAAAAACTTCTTATAAACTACTAGCTATACCTTGCGCGCGTTGCAACGCCACCAACTAAAATAAATTTGATGAAAAGACATTCCACAAACATTCAATTCATTTTGAGTCACGGCAACATATGAAGTACATTGGAATGACAGTGGGGCCATCTGCCGAAAATTGGTCGTACCAACTCAGAAACCTTCGTGGGCTCATGCACAACAACTTCTTCTCACGTGGTCAAATGCATAGTGAGTACAGCTAGTTCCTATATGCGCACTCAATTCAGTATTGCCGGAGAGGAAGTCAAAAAAGGCTTAATTGTTTTGCACTTAACTCGATGTGTGTGAAGAATAAAAGCTGCGATCGAAAATCTGGAAAAGCAATCTCACGGCTTTAGAGCTACGGTAACGTCCTGAATTTTTTTTTCGCCCAATCGTCAATTGGCGAAATATAACTTTGACAGGCAAGAACATACAGACATCACTATAAGGAGAATAGAGTGACAATACGATATGTGGTGCAGAGAACAAATAAATTTATAGGAGCCCTATACGACCGCTCGAGATGTAAAAGGTTTCAAATAAGTGAATCTTGAGAAAGCACAAATGTACTCGTATATCAAATGTGATTCTGTTTAAAGAAAACACAAAATTTTAGTATTATAGCGCCCCTTCCAAAAAAATTTAGTACAAGATTTTGGATTGATCCCTTTAATTTTCAAAGCTCTAGGCCTTATTTTGGCTGGGGCACTTACACAACTGAAATGAGTCATAAATGGTGAGGAAAAATGCATCACGTATGGTAATTATTGGAATCGTCAAAGAAAGATCGTGAACATATAAAACGAATCCGTCATAAGGGTTTTCAAATCAGAATTTCCAGCGCAGAAAGTGATGCTACGGCCAGAATCCTATGATTAGTCTTTAGCAAGAAGAAGTCGTCATAATACACCGATCCTCTGAGACATAATTTCTTGGCACTATGCCATTGGTATTTATTCGGAACGTTCTGCATAACGGCTATTGCAGAAGTTGCAGGGACGAGGAGTAAATGAAATTTATCCGAGAACTGCTGTGCGGCTGTCCTGCCCTATACGTCAAATAAATAAAGGCTCTCGGTAGTTTGTTCTTCACAGATCTGTCGCAACTATGGAACATTACGCTGATGGAACTCCTACGATTCATATCACAATCGGGGGTGGGGTAAGAGCCACAGCGGCCTTCTTTTTCAGTTTCCTAGGCTAAACAAATGAGCACAGTGGAGCCAATGTTTTTGCCTAAGTGAGTAGAGACTTAGATGGTTTTAAGGTTGATGACTCGGCGGATAATTCAATGTAAGAGGTGTATGTTCACAATGAAAATATGGGTAAGGAATTTGCTGATTAGCTATGTGACCGGCTACACTAAAAAAAGCTTTAAGTTTTTTTTTTTTAAAAATTTTTATTATCGATTTTCAGAACATACGGGAGAACTTTTGTATAAGCACACTTTTCGGATTTCTCGAGCACTACCAGGCGATGACCCAATTCGCGATGCTATGTGCAACTTGGAATCAGCTCTTCTGAGCTCTTTCAAACATGAACCTGACTCCGGCAAGGAGATGCGCTGAATTCTTCAATATCGTGTTGGAGTAGACAGTGCGCTGGGCAGCTTTAAACTATCTATCTTTTACAAATCTGTCTAGGTGCTGGAATAGGCAGACGATATTGAAATAATCGGAATATACTGGCGACCCGTCGTAGAGGCGTTTACGGCAATTTAGGAGCAGGCAATACGAGTTGGTCTTGATTTGAATGGGGACAAACCAAAATATGAGTTTTAAACAAACAAAAAATTAGTGTCTGTCACTGTTGATAACTACGATTTCGAGATAGTTAAGGAATTCACCTACCTCTGAACAAATATAAATTTTACAAATGACACAGATCCGTTGCACAATAACCCTAGCAATCAACGGCTTGCTTAAATTTGGCAAAATAACTGGGTTCGAAACTCGACGGACCGAAATGAATGCTTTATAGAACGCTTATCGCACCAGTCTTGCTGTTTGGAACCGAGTGTTGGCCGATGAGGAAGAAAACTAAGCAAATATTGGGCACTTTCGAGAGAAAAATAGTTCGTCAGATATTAGTTCCCGTGTGCAAGGAGGGCGAATGGAGGAGCATCGCGAACCCCATGAGCTGTACCAGGATGCGCCGACTAGATTGGTTCGGCCACATCGAGCGAATGGATAATAATGGTCCAGGCATGTCCACAGCCTTCAGGTACCGAGGCGGCAAAGAAGAGCGAACCTCCCGTACAAAAATCAAGGTATCTCGGATCTTGATCTCCACAACTGGTAGCAACGCGACCGGAACCGTAGAGTATGTAAGAAAAGCGTATATCAGGCAGAGACTCTATAAGGGTCGGGAGTCCTTAAAGTAAACAAGTTAATACTTTTTGGAGTACAAACGAATCACCATATCACAAAATGTGGCCTTAAACACGTCAGGAACTACGGCGATGTTGTCCGTCCAGTTGACAAAATAAACAAAGGGGCCTCTTATTTTGGCAGACAACTGTTGACTTTTGTTCTAGAATTCGAAGAAACAAAAACCGCTCAACATGAGTATTAGCACCAGTGTTCTGTCAAATAAAGAGGCACTTACGTTTGGATGATCTACGCATGACGCTGTTCTTTCCAAAAACCCAACAAAATCATCAAATCCATTTGTATCTGTTTTGGGGCAATGAACTGAGAAGTTATTAGTCACAGTTTTAAAAAGTTTTTTTTTTTTTTAAGACTTAGCTCAAAATAAACGTAAACAAATTTACCGTCGGTACTTAAATTTGTCTTCAAAACTAAATATTTTCTTCTTCTGTCAATAAAATCAAAACCTAACCTAAAATTAGAATCTAAGAGGATTGATCTCGTTTTTAACAAAAAAGAAAAACCACTCATCTCACCTGTTGCACTTGAATACTCCCGGTTTCACTATTCTCCCTTCAAACTTTTGTTTCAAAATTTTAACAAAAACTATCCCATGTTGGGGACACCTTTTTAGAAAATATTTTTCCTCTACTTTTTCTCTTACAAAACACTTATACAATATAGATTTTATTAAAACACTAACTACATCAAAAATATCACAATAAATTACACACTACACGACAGACGGAAAAAAAACATTAACATTGAAAATACAAGACACAAATTGACATAAGAATTGTGAAAAAAACTTGAATTTTTTGAAACTTCTCACCGCGCTATAAATTGAAAACGAAAACTACAAACACTACAAGGACGGAAACGCACAAAATTTTCAAACAAATGTTCACCGGCGGCAAAACGAAATATACACTCGTTCACAACAGAGTCGCGACCAAAACGAAATTTTTCAAAAAAATTTGCTTATCCTGTTCAACGACCGAACCGTACCGACCCGAACGACCGCACGATGGTGATAAAGTATCTATCACTTTTGATTTTGTTTTGATATCGGTCGCGAAATTTATTCTCTTCTTCTATTTGTCTGTTTTTTTTTTGAAGACAAAAACGATGAAAAATATTCGCCAACGACGATCGGAGGGAGAAAAAGTCTGTCTCCAAAGGAAAAGCGCTTTTCCCACCCGACTACCGGTATCTGAGTGCGGAATGATTTCTGTATTGTCGGCGTTTTATGACCACGACACTGTGCGGCACGCTGTTGCGGCGGCATCGAGTTGTACAGATGAACAACAACGAATACACAGCGACGACCGATGTTGAGAATATTAAAAGTGAAAATATATACAAAAATATTTCAATGAATCACAACAACCACCACCCAGTTGATGGCTGCCTGGCCTGACGTAGGGTAGTATGAGAAACGAGAGAACCACAAAGTTGCCTTCGTCTTGTAAAGAGAAAATAATTTTTTCCACCCCCATACACGTTCCACCCCTAGAGGCAAAAAAGGTATTTTACTCTTCTTATGAGGAAAACTCATTAAAACACACACATTTTCCTCTCCGCCCACCGCCGCCGTGCCGCTTCCCTCAGCTAAATTCTCTCTCTGATTAAGAGGTTGCTCATCTGTTTTGCGAGAATGGAAAATTCAAGAGTACGGCATCGGTGAAAAAAAAAGAAGAGCAAACTGTTGATCCGTTTTGGTAGTAACCGTAGAAACGAAAACACAACCTCCTTAAGGCGCGCACTACAACCAGACCACCACACCGCCGCCGTGCGTCCCTCAATCCATTGCCGAAATGCCACACGTAAAGTTCAAATGTCATCTTGTTGGAGATAAGAACAATTCTTGGAAGCCACCTAGAGGACAGGTTGTGACGCCCACATACCACCCAAACCGAGGACGAACCAAGCCAAGAACCAAACCAAGCCGAATCGAACCTCGTAGCCACCCACTAAGGGATGCGACATTTCGAAAAGGGCAACCAAAGAGCAACAGCGAGAGCGAGAGCAAGCCCTCGTCTAAACGAAGAGCTACTTAATGTTTTGCTTACATTTTCATTGTCAAACACCCGCAGGATGGCGCTTTTTTCCACGCTGCTGCTATCAACCCCACAGCTATCCCACTGTTTGATTATACATTCGCCCACCCCATCTGTGTGTTGGTGTGCGTGCGTGTCTCCCACACACGGTCGTAGGTGGGCAGCAGCACAGCGTTACTGTGACAACAGTAGGAACAAAAAAACCTGAAGCTTTTCGCGCGATTTAGAAAGAAAAATATGCCAATGGAAAGGTAGTCTCGTGTAATTATGAATGAAATGAAAATATTTCCTGCTGGGGTGGGGGTCTTTTCCACCCCCACACAGATGAGGTAAAAAAAAAGAAAATGAAAGAAACCATGGTGTAAACAGATTTATCACAGCTGAGATACGTTATGCAGCCTCTTGTGGTGTTTTGTCGGCTTTTGTGGAACGTTATAGGCTGTTCGCAAGGATAAGTAGGTAATAAGGTCTTAATATCTTACAAAAAGAGAACCACAAGAACACGCACATTTTTCACGGATGAAGAGAACCAACCAACGAAAAAGAAGAGAACAAAAAGATTAATGGCTCTTTTGGGGGGGGGGGGGGGGGCGAGCTTTTGTTTCTTATTTTTGGGTTGCTTTTGCTTTTTGATTTTGTTTGTAGGAACACCTGTTGGGTGTTAAGCATTTTCAAGACTTGTTGCTGCTCCTGGGGATGATGAAGAATTAGTTTAGTATCTTTTCCTTATTGTTGTGAGCGTTGGCGGTTAGATGAACCTTTAAAGCAAAAGTTCAAAGTCAATGTCAGGGATGGTTTTTTTTTTTGCTGTTTCTTTCTGTCGATACCTAAAAGAGGAAGTTTTTGGGCTTAACCAAAATTTTATTTGGTCTGGCTCTCGGATAAGCAGGCATACGGATGAATACTAAATGAGAAAAAGGCGGTTTTTATTGACACAAAAAGAAGGAATGGTAAATGTTATTTGCGTTTGGCAAATTTTAAAAGACTTACGCTAGGGATACGCTACGAAATTTACGCTAAATTATGAGTTAGGTAAATGAACAATGACATTTTGGATGAATTACTTATGTATCTTAGGCTATGGTAATATTGGAAAATAAAGGTTTGGGTTAGAGGTCAAGCTATACAACTTAAAAGGTTACAGTGAGACGGGAAGTTCCCTATAAAGCTATACGTCTATTCAGTTGGATCTGATCGCTTTAGGGTAGTTTGCTATCCCTTGGAATCAGTAGGATTCACTAAGATAAAGCGCGCTCTTTGTGATAGCACGTGTGCCGGGAGGCGGTTGTAGATTGTAGAGAGTAGCTTGTAGACTGAGTTGGGAACTGGTCTCCTTGTCACTGCGGCCACCATGGGGCCTATTGTGAGTTCCTCGTTTTAGAGCTCATTTATGACATCAGTATTGATAATG
Organism: Chalcosyrphus nemorum; assembly: GCA_949716465.1. Taxonomy (NCBI): domain Eukaryota; kingdom Metazoa; phylum Arthropoda; class Insecta; order Diptera; family Syrphidae; genus Chalcosyrphus; species Chalcosyrphus nemorum. The sequence continues at coordinate 74,566,527 of OX454333.1, forward strand.
AAGTCAACAATGTCTTCTTCTGCTTCCAGGTAGAGTTTACCTAAGTAGCGATGGCATGTTCAGCTCAAGCATTCACAGTGACATAGTTAACGATCCGCGGTAACCATAACGTCTCTCTTTGAGTGAGGATAAAGTGGTTGTAGGTCGGGAATAACCTCCAACCCTGAAGTAGGCTTCATTGCACCTTTCAGGGTAGTCTTTGTAGTTTGTTGAGCCTGTCTTGTGTAGTCCTTTGTTGAGGATTTTGCCACCATACTGGTGCTCCTTACATAGCAATTGGTCTTGCTATAGTTGTGTAGAACCATAGCATCATTTTGGGGTTTAGATCCAAGTTTCTTCCAATAAGAGTTTTGCTGGTGCATAATACAATCATGGCTTTATCTAGGGCTTGTGTTAAATGAGAATTCATCTAAAGATAGGCCGAGAGAGAGAAAGAGAGAGAGAGAGACACAGAGAGAGAGGCCTTCTTTGAGAATTCTATTGCTTCGCCGAAGAGTGTAGGTGGGCGTAATCTGTCCTTTTTCCCTTTGTTGGTGAATACAACTTTTTTGGGGTTGACATCAAGGCCAAATTGATGCCACCAGTCAGTCACAAGGTTTAGTGCCCTCTGGAAGAGATTTTAGTCTGCTACTCTAGGACCAATTTGATTTTTGTACAGTTAGAGAGAAATCAGAAATCTGGCCCGTACAGCTGCGGAGAAGTTATTGTCTTGTTACATGTCACCAAAACTAAACTTGGGATCAATGGCAAATGAGGTCCGCCTTCTTTAGTCGAGATTCCTTTGATTTTTGTCAAGTTATCTAAGAACTTGGCACATAGTTACAACCATCGATGCAAGGCATTGCTTTAGCCATTCTGATCTTATAATTAGGAATTCGCGTGCTTTAATTGCTGGTTAGCTATTGGTCTTCACGAAAATAGCCTTACACGACATTGTTCCCATCAATAGCACATCAGCCGCATCCTGAATATGCAAAAGTTTTGTATAGAAAATACTGTGCCTGCTCGGTAGTTTGAAGGGCTAGTTTGTGGCAAGAGCGTCCGAGAATATTCCAGTTTCTGAGACTATCTTCTGAGACCCATCAGTGTTTAGTATTGCACCGTACCATGTGCCATTTGGTTTCCTAGTGTTTTCCCATAAATCTGCAGGTTAACATTGTGCAACATAGTGTCTAACCCTGCTTAAGGAGTTTTACAGAAAGCACTGGTTACTCCAACACAGGGCGACATCTGAATTGTGTTTATAAAACTGATATAGGAAACTCTGAGTAATCCTTCCACCCCAACTTAAATGCTTCACATTAGTTTCGGGTAAGCAACCCCATTATATAGTCAGATCATAAATTTCGGTCCAGCAGGAGTATAGTGCAATAGGAGCCTCTGTGTTGCGCTCATGAACTTTTATTTAGAGAAACTAAACTGATTTCTGCTTATTTCGTGTGGCATGATCTCTGGATCTCCTGAAACCTTCAATCCAGCTCACAACAAACCCAAGTCGAGCTATGGCTGGTCATTTAGACAATATGTGATGGGCTGTTCAGTCTGTGTGAGTTCAAGTACGAAAGCATTTTAAGTCGATCCCATTGATTAAGCATTGGGTATCTAATGTGATCGGATGGCCTTATGTGCAGGGACCAAAGCAAGACTGACTTTATTAGGTGCAGCACGCTTCAGAAGTACTTGTTCCAAACTAGCTTGAAAGTCTAAATACATGAGAGCTTCTAGAGCGACAAAATATTTTTGCTTGATCTACTGAGACACATAAGTCTGCTTGGAAGATGGTAGTGTATTGTCCGAGTTAAGTGGAAAGTTTTTAGTTGAGACCAAAGATGCCAGCTCCTTCCCCATTTGACATTTTCAAACCGTCAGTGTACCAATCGAGTGAAGATATGGTTTGATCGGTAAGAGGATACACAAAAGTCGCTTTCCGGTATATGATGAATTTAAAGGGCTGAATGATTTAGATTCTTATTGTCAAAGACAGCAGCGGAATTTTCCTCCGGTTTGTTATATATGTATCGCTGTATAGAAGGTGGTAACACTTCAGTCTTCATAATGCTTATATTCAGGGGTGCAAGGTCTAATAAAACTTCCAACGCAAGGCCTGTCGTAGATCACAACAACACACAGCCCATCCGATAATGGACATGGAACCGATGAATTGGCCACTAAGGTCGTCCGATCGGACTCTGTTAGACTTATTTTTGTGGGATTTTGTTAAATTATAAGTCTATGCCAATAAACCACAAGCCTCTCCTGAAAGCCAACATAATCAACGTCATTCAAAATCAGCTTGCTGAATCAGCACCAGAGTTATGGAAAATTTGACGGTTTGGATGCACGCCACCCAGCAAAACCACGGAAGACATTTGAATGTTGTTATACTTCATAAATAATGGCATACATGCGCCTTTAAAATAAGTAAAAAAAAAATGTTGAAATCTCACTCACAGTTTGTTTAATTAAAATTTAAAGATAGGAAACGCTTAATGGAAATCCACGAAAATGGTTCAATTCTGACACACACTCGTAGGTATATGTAAAAATTATCTGATTTATAAATTACCGCCGATTTACGTGACACAAATGTGACTAGCAATCCAATAACTGGTTCTAAGTTACAAGTTATGATGAAATCTTACTTATCTTAGCTTACGTCACGGGATATTCCATAAAATCTATCATTATACCTATTTCGATGCAACTGCTGTTTAAATGTTATTAAATTTTAGTACTTACTTGATAGAAGATTGTATAAAGTGAATCCAACCTTAACAGCTCTCAAATGCTCAAAAGTGACAGATTGTATTGTTAATTGTAACGTTTAACTGACGGGGTTGTTTCGCAGGTATTCCTTTGATAATTTCAATGCAATTTTCATTGAACAAAAGTGTTATCATCAATCAATTCTAAGAACACAAAAAAGGTGGTTAACGGTAAGTTATAAGTACTAAAGGGCCTGCTAACATTTTGGCAATTAAGTACACTAGCACATACATATTTAAAGTTTCGTTACGAAATTTCGAGAAATAAATCCAAAGCAATTGCTTTCCTTAACAAAAGCTCTCTGAAAAGCTCTCTCCACTTGTTGCAAATTACACGTACAGACACAGCTCACAAAAGCTTGAAAAATTCCTTACGAATTCACTCCCTAAAACAACGTAATCCACTCATTCAAAAAGCTTTCGATATCCTTTTCGCTTTCAACGGTTTTTCTATACAAATTCAAATCCTTCACTTGTGTAATTTAATTAACCACCACACAGCACGGCACACAACTAAACCCACGTATTGGCTAATTATCGACAATCAAACTGCGTGTGTTTTATTTTTTTGTTTGTTTGTTTGTCTACCACTCTTACGCGCGACAACAACACTCCTCGAACGTGACACTGAACAAGAACAAGAATATAACCATCCGGCCGAAAAAAAGCGATTCCGATCTCTCACGGCGAAAAAAAGTCCTCCGAATGCGACGACGATCGGTGGCGTACATTTGCCGGTATGGCTTAGTTACTCGCCCGACACAATCAAAACAAAAAATACCGTCAATTCAAAGAGAAAAGGAGTGCAAGAGAGAGAAGCTTCCACAGAAAGCCCACACAGTCACTCACTCAAACACAGATGGGAGAGTTTTTTTTTTGTTTTTGCTTTTCGCATTGACGATCAGTGAGGCGCGAAAAAGAATTAAAGCGAGACGCGTCTACGGCTAGCGTGAGCGATGCGGAAAGTTTGACAGACACGAAGAGAGCAGTGTTTCGAGCGCACTGAGCGGAACTGTCGAGCCACCATTTTGTGGAAATTCGCTGATGAATGTCGCCCTGTGTGTGTTTGTGTGAGTGTGTGAAGTTGGGGGTTTCATTTCTTTTCTTTTTTTTGTCGATTCGCTTTTGCCTTTTTTAGAGCGCGTTCTCGAATGATAGTAGGTCGACGCCAATGTAAATTCCCCCGCAATTTTTCCATCTCTCTACTGAGCCGAGTATCTTGTATTGTGGTAGTGAGATGATGTGGGCCGGAGATGGTTTCGTATTTATGAAGTTTGCCACATGGGTAGTCCCATTGGGATTTCGGGGGGAGAAATTATCCACTGCAGGGAATTCCTAATGGCAAACATTTTAAGAAATCACTCCCTTATTGGAAATTTATTTGGAAATAAACACCGATTCAGGATTTCCTTGTAGTAAAAGACCAAAAAAAACATCATTTTCAGGAAATTGGAGGCTTGACAGTAGGTGTATCTGCATAGAGAATATGAAAAGGATTCGCTACGAGTATTACAAGCATTTAACATAAATTCCATTCACAGAATAAATTAATTAATGAAGAGTTATTTTTTTTTTGTTATAATCATGTGCAACCATGTGAAGAGAAATAAATAAGCAACTACTCCCTCGCACCATAAAAAAATCTTAAATGTCAAATTAGTGTCTTTTTAATTGTTTTTGGAGGCAGATTCTGGAAATATTTTGATGGCTGATGCTAATGCCAATTTGTGGAACCACAGCATCCTTTTGCCTTACCTACTAGATTCACTGGGGTTTGAAGTTTTCTCTTCGTTTTAAAGGGGTTTTCAAAACTTAGTTTAGTTCAAAACTGCAAGCTTAAATCGTTCCTTTCGAAAATGTGCTGGCACCTTAAACCTCTAAGGGACCAATATTCATTAGAGCTAAGTATTTAGGTATATATGTACTACGAGTTCTTTCACTTAGGGTGTTAGAAATGCTGAGGTCTTTTGTGTTCCCTGTTTATTTTATGCTGCACTTTGTTTAGGTTGTGGGCCATCAAATAAAGCTCCATTACTTCGTCGTAAAAGTAGATAAACTGCGGATTGTCTAGTTTTCTTCCATCCATGCTGCAGGGAGTGCATCTCTGAAAGTCACCCAAAAGAAAAGTGATGACAGTATGCATCCTTGACGTATTCCACTTTTGATTAAAAATTCCCCGGCACCTTGGCTAAATCGTGCCACTTACCGGTCTCGTGTTTAGCTTTAAAATAGCTGGGATGCTTCTTCTGGCCTAGACAAACCAGAAAGCATCCCGACTTTAGCTGTCGAAAGCGTTTTCGAAGTCGCTTAACAAAAGATGTAGCGGACACCTCTATTCAACACAGTGTTTGATTACGATTCGTAAGGTGTTTATGTGGTCAAAGTAGAAGGACCCAGCGCGGATGCCAACCTGTTTGACGTTTGACTTTGAATCAAACTTTTGGCTACAGCTGGATGAACACATATACCTCGCCAGTTTCCGAAGTTCGACATCGGTTACAATAGTGTAGCAGGAATGCCATCAGTCTTTTTTTTTTCTTCAGCGACTTGATTGCTGATATTATTTCGCTTTTACTGCAAGTTGCAATATGGATTCGGGAATTTGTTGCTTCGTTGTACTCAGAGATCACAGAGATCTCCATCTAATGATCTTCATTCAAAATCAGAAGGCTACCGTCTAGGCTTTCACTCTCTGGTGCTATAAATAGGCTTACACCTGTCACACCCCAACCCTGTTTTATTGTCCTCCTACGGTACCGTCGATCAAGGGGTAAATGAATCTTGCTTGTGATGAAGGAAGTCTTCTTCTACAGGAAGAATCCCTTCATATTCTATCAAGTTTTGTTAGTCAACCAGGGTGACGGATCCATAGCTAGCCAAGCGATGCAATACGCGGCGGTCCTAGGAGTACGTGGCGCAGAACAGTGGAGAAGAAAGCACGGCAACTGGGAAAGAGTTGGGGTGAGCTGAGGCATATTTCCAGAAACCGCACACGATGGCGCGTAGGCGTTGTAGAGGCCTTAGAAACCAAAAGGGGATACAGGATTTAAGTAAGTAAGTAAGCTTTGTTAGTCATGTGAAGGATCTATATCTCAATCGCCGGTTTAGTTACCCGCATACTAAGCTGAGCGGTCTTAGAGCGTTGAATCGAGCATCATTGAGAACATCTAAGGGTACCCAATACTTTAGATTCTACTGGTCATTGGTCAAGAATGGAGCAACAGAAGTAAGTCTGCTATGCAGATTTTCCTAAATTAAAAATATCACTACAAAAGCATTAGTTTGCGGTTCAGCAAGCGACAGTGCTCGCTTCGTACTCGGTAATTGAATGACAGGTACAGGACTCTATCCCCGATCATACAATCCGCTCAGAGATCACTTAGAGTATTTCAACACGAAGGCGAAAAAAGTACAGCGAATTACGAATGAATGCAAAAATCCCATACAACTTTCCTCAGTCAATTTGGACACTGTGTGAAATCTTAATAGTACCTGAGTTCCCTGCTTCTCTCTCCCAATTCAAATAAGTCTTGCGCCCTATACATCAGTAAAAGGATGTTTATATCCTCCTTGGGCTGACTATGAAAAAAAACCAACTACAATGATCCAAGTAGATGTCGCTACAATAGAATACGTCCGGAACTCGCAATTAGAGACAGGAGAGCACATCAAGACCTCGAGGACTCAAAACAAAAGACTATAGTTGTCAAAAAGCTTAAAAACTGAAATCTAAAACATGTCTGAGGTATCAGAAGTCTTAATTTAGCTTTCGGACCAGAACAGTAGACACTTAAGGTCATCGTACCCAGCCAAGTTCAATTAGACTTAAAATGTGAAATTTCATACACTCCACATCTGTTCACTTGCAGAGCAGTTGCCTTGTTCTCAAACAACATCACTTTGTCGTCGTCTTTTCACGACGCACGACAATTCTTCACCTTCAGTCAGTCACGTGGGCACACGCTTATCTGCTTCGCCACGTCGTCGTTTCCAACCCACGGTCAAAATCAAATGGCGCGAGCCACAACATCTCATAGATCTGCACGCTAGAAAAATTGTGCAGTTACACAGATACATACTAACATTGAATGAATAAAAAAAAAAAAAAAAAACACCTCAACGCATTTTACCTTAAGACCATATCGAATCAAAGGAAAATAAAAACGCGTAGGTGACGTATATCCGTCCTGTTGTAGCTCCAGAGAGATACTTTGTCTCCTTGTCAGCACTTTCAGTGTCACAGTATAATACAACTGGTGTGGTGTTAGATACGAACGACTACACTACACACAGAAGCGCACAATCATTTCGGCTAAGGTGTACGGCATTTTCCACCTGGGACTGTGTGTGCGGAAAGCTTTTATATTTGCTCTCCCAATTAAACGTCTCTCTCGCTCTGGGTTGCCTCGTTATGGTGGGTGGATTCATTGATGAATTCTACTTGTAGTGGTGTGTGCCAGTGCTGGCGGGGGTGGCCCGAGGGGAGGAATTTGTTGTGATGTCAACTTTACCCAGAAGGATATGTGGGTGGATCGGTGTGTGTTGGTTGTTGTTGTTGTTGTTTTTTTTATTATGGTTTTGCTATGTTTTGTTTATGGAATCAGGTTCAGATACGTTCTGTAACTTTATAAGGAGATTACACCATCGCCCCCACATCACAAGTCACTGGCACCATGTAGAAGAAATAGTATCTAGATACTTTGTAAACAGGGGCAGAGGTAGTATTTTTTTTAATATATATAAGAACTAGAAGACGTTTCAGGCTAACACCCAGAGGACCAGAGGTATCGTCTACGGTTACAGGTGGATGCGACGTTAGAAGAAACCATGAATGAACCTCGAACCATGCTTATCCCGGCACGTTCTAGTAGTAGATACTTGTATCCCTTATATTTTGTGAATGAAAACAAAAAAAAAAAAAAAACAAAAAAGTAGCCATCAAGTTATGTGTGTGATTTCTGTCCTTTTCTTGTGTGTAGACACGGGCTGCTCTGCTGAAGGCTGCTCGTGGGATGAAGATGATGATTCTAGGAAGTGCAAAAGATACAGGAGTAATTAGGATGGAAAGAAATTCTACTATACTCTTGTATAAGGGTAACCCTAGTTCCTGGTAGATGTGGGCTTTTCCTAGAAACAACATTGTGAAAATGGTATAATGAGGGTTGGGTTGGAGGCAGTGTTTCAGGGGCTTTCTTTAGCTTGGAATGGGTTGAATTTGTTATAGTAATGTAAGGTACGGAAATTGCGTGGCATATTTTGGTCAATGAATGTCTAGCGTAAGGAGAAAATTATTAAATATTATTCTATTTACAACTGTTGGGTACGGAGATTCACTAGAGGCTTATTAATGCGGATGCTATGCAACGAGGATGCGCATTTTTATGTATTCTTGTTTTTTTTTTTTTTTTTGTTTTGGGAAGAAGTATTCCTACGTATTCTAAGAATCTTGGAAATTATTGTTTACTTTAAAGACAACGTCTACAATTTATTCATTTAAGAAAGGTACATGGTACCTACTTTACATTTGGTTTAATCTTCTATTCAAGGCTTAAAGAGGGCAGACATTTTGGGGAGGAATTCTGGTGAAGGAGAAGCAAATGTGTACACTAAAGAGTTAAGTTGTTATACTTGATGATTTTGATGGTAAAAGCATGTAAGAGGATGGCACGGATTCTATACAAGTTCTGGGGCTTCTTTTGGATTCTACGGACGTTCGGTCTCTTTAGCCGTTTCGTACTTGGGCACTAAGAACCAAAGATCCAATAGGCTGGATCGATGTTATACAGACATTCAATCGATCCAGCAAATTTAGGCCATATTTCTTTGCTTCTTGTGCTACCTTCTGCTACAGCTCACGGTGGTAATTTATCTTCCACATCCATATCCTTTCATATGCGGCTTTGTATCATACGAATCATCCAGTAAGGTAACTATCAAATCCCTTTACACAGATATCCCGGAATCTAGGGCAGTGAAAGATAGCCGGGTAAATCTACCTCTTAACAAGCCACAGTGGCGACATCAATGATGCTCTACGGTTAGTTAAATATATGCTAGATTTAGTTTACAGGATGAACGGTCTGAGAGTATGCAGAGCCTTCCGCACAACCTCCTACTATGCTTAGCAAGAAGAACATTGCTGCTGATACATATGTACAACAAACGACAAGCATTGAAGAATAGCAGGAGACATGGTACCTCTCGGACAAAGGCAACATAAAACCCTAAATCAGTAGGAAGCACGGAGAGCAGACATTTTTTCTCACTCAGATGCTTACTGGTCGTGGACGCTTCAGGGGAGTCCTTAAGGGGCAACTTGCACAAAAATAATCAAGGACGCAGAACACTTCATGTTGATTGTCTACAATATTTTGAGGAACGTACCAGTCGGATGCTGAGCACGGAAGAAGCGTGGAAAGCAGTTAGCTGTGGCAGTCTGGTGGTCTTTGTGTGCTGCTTTCAGCGAACTTAGCACTGTCACTAGTGGGATTTTGTTGTCTGTGTAGAATAATAGAGGATATACATAGGTCTCCTCCTTATAAGTAAAAGTTCTTAGCTGTTACCCAGTTCAGAGGGGTAGCCAGATCAAGAGCATGGAGTTGCATCTTATTGATTTAGTCTTAACATTATTAAAGTCTCATACCATGCTAGCGGCAAATCTTTGTAGATCTTCTTCATGCAGAGCTGTGTCGGCTGAATAGCTTTAGTGTAGGCATACTGCAAAGAAGACATGGACGTAGGAATAAGGTATGAAAATGACATTTACCTCTCTCCAAAAGTTTCGAACCTGTCTACAGCTTAAACATTTCACTAGCCGAGGGATGACGTATGCATTATTCCTTTGCAACTCAGTCAGGGCCGGGCTTTATGTCTAGTCTCCTATTTGGTCGCACAGAGGAGTTTAGAAGATTCATACCTCACGAATCGATTTCGATATGTGGTACTCCTATCTCGCACTAGGTAAACGGTATATGATTTGATTTATCAGCGCCTTTAAAACATGAGTTTTTAACTTTAGCTTACCAGGAAGTATAATTTCGAAAGAAACAAACTTTTTACTATTTGGATCACTCGATTTTTATAAAGTAAAAACAGCTCAACTGCCATAAAGAGTTTGTTGGATTAGGATCACAAACAGAATGTTCCTTGATTTGCAGTGATTTCTGCGAAGCATGAGAGAATTAGTGATGTATACCAGCTTTCAGTTGATTAAGGGCAATATCGACTTGATTGTCAGAAGATTATTTGTCCTAAAAGATGTCCTGCGAAATGATCTTATCAAAGCTAAAACACAAATGAACTAACGTTCACCCTACCAAGTCGTTTGTGAAGATATCACATTGATTGACATATGTAAAATAAATTAATAAATATTAGGTCGTAAGCAGCCCATAGAAGGCCACGGACTAGCGCAAGGACTTTGACAAAGAATGTTCGATAGGTATCCTACTAACCCTATCCTTCTCTCTAAGTTCTTTTAATATTGTAATCTAACAACTTCACATATCTAACATCACTGATGTCAAGTCCATCCAAATCTGGTCAAAAATAGCCTTCCAATATAGCACGCACTCCATTGACTGTAACATGGAAAAATTCAGTCGAATCATACCTCTGGCATAAAAATCACCTGACATAGTCTCTTTTTAGTGTTCCGGACAAAAAGGTAAGACGGAACACTTATGGGTTTGATACGGTGTCTGTCTGTCCGTCTGTCCGTCTGTCCGTCTGTCCGTCAGTCTGTCACAGCCCTGTAACTTTTGAACCGATAGACATAGAGAGCTGAAACTTTCGCTATGTATACATTATGTGGAAGCCTGCACAAGATGGCGGCAATGAATTTCATTTTGGGAGCCCTTTTTTGGGCACCTTGTATGAAGGGCAAAAAAAAATTATTTTGTTTCCCATCATGTGGCATATCAAATTAAAGAGAATTTTGCAAGGGCTCCATATATGTAAGAAATATTTTTTTCTGGCAAAATTTGTTGAACAAAAAAGCTCGCCAAACATTTGAAAAATGTTGTCCCCCCCCCCCTAGCGGCCAGACCATAAGTGGTAAAAATATGAAAAAAATTGGAGGTACGTAGAATTTAGTGTAGATTGTTAAAACAATACGAAAATTCCTGTATTTTATATATTTTCTGAGAAAAATTAAAAAAATGGGGCATCTAGTGACCCCACTGTATCTGCCCCAGTTTTCGTGTTATCCAAATAATTTTTACAGCAGATCATTTTGATACTACGGTTTGCTCAAGTTTTAAGTTTCATCTAAATCCGCTAAGTAGTTCCCGAGTTACAGATTTTAGAAGAGCGCATATACTTCCCTATAAGCTCTTCTCTTGCTGCTACTGCATTCGATTTCGATTTTTCAAAAACTAAGTCATTTGCATGAATGGATCGTATATGTTAGCTCTATGCTGTTATTGAAAGCTAAATAAGTTTAAAAAAACTATAATTTTTTTTTAACTTTGGTTTTTTTTTTTTTTTTATTTTTTTCTTAAATTTTTAAAACTCTAAATGCTGTACTCCTTCGCATGTCAAGTATCGCCAGTGTTTGCTTTATTTTAACCATTAAGTAAGCAAAGTACCGTTATATGCATTTTTATCCAAAAGGTTGGTACGCCTAAACTAACTGAAATATGAAATTTTATCAAAATCGTTGAAACCATTTTGGAAAAAACTCCGTGTTTGTGAAAATGGCACTACGTGAAGGGGCTCTAAGAGTAGGGCTAGAACAAAAATTTCAATGTCCCCTTTAGTGGCCATGCAATAGCTCCCTAATATGAAATTTGAAGTAAATTGATTCACTCGTCATACAGACAGAAAAACAGAATCGGCAGACACACTATAACGAGCTTCTCTATCAACGTAATTTCAGAGTTGTTTAATATCTCGAGTTCCAATTTTTGCACGAATACAATACATGTTTTATATCGAAAGTGCAAATTAAAATGGACTGGAATGTCAGCTCAGTATTACTAGGACATACCTACGTACAAGACATTACATTATTCATATCAAAACCAGTATTAGGTGTACCTATGCAGGATATGAATAAATTGCCTTCTATTTAATGACAATATAAAATGTCCGGAACACTATTGCACGAGGCCCTCCTCGCACTTACCCAATTTTTGTAGATAAAGTGGAGGCTTTTAAATCCTATGTGTGTTTGTTGCTGTCCAGTATCATATATTATTGAGAAAGCCATTGGGCTAAAGACAAGTTCCATCGTTGAAGACTGAAGACTCCGAGCCCAATTGAAGACATTTAAGCTCTCAAATGATTAAGAACAAAAGGTTCCAGGTCTTAAGTGCAAACTGCGCCCTCCACAGTGTGGACTGAGTGATTTGCAATTCCTGTGAACGATTGATATGGTTCCTTTTGAACTGAAGCAACAGTGCATTGTCTCATTAGCACAGGGACGTTCTGTAGTGAATGTGTTGACTCGAATTTATCCAGCATAGCGTACACAGCCTTTTGGAGGCCACGGTTATTAAGACCGAAAATTCAAATAGAGAGAATTTTAGTAGGAATTTTTAAAAAGTTCCAAACTTTGCTCCTTTGTGAACTTCACCATAATAGAAAACGTAAACCTTGACTGACGTTTTGACATTGACAAATTACAAAAAAAGTTTAAGGGTGAGCTCGAATTTGAGTTCAAAATTTCATAAGTATTTCTTTCATTTCGATGAAGAAAATTGTGTCAAAAGCAAGCAACTCAAAATGATTGTCTTTTATTTGAGGACCACTTAATTTTTTGTTTTTCTTATAACAGTTTCACCGCTCATGTATAATCTACAAATATAATAAAGATCAAGTGATAAATTTTTTAAAGCACACTAACAAAACCAACTCAGTGCTTAAAAGTTCAAAATAATAAATCGATTGTGAGGATGACCAAAAATGGACGACAGGGCGAAACAGTCAACCGTATTTGGTACAGAATTACAATTAAAACGGGGACTCATGAACAATCTCCACAGACATCGGAAAGTTATCTCAAGAAAAAGACGAGAAAAAAAAATGCTAACATTCACTTAAAGTGACAGCCGTAAATTTGACGCAATCCAACTACCCACATACGAATGAGTATCTCTCTGACTGTTTGAGATCTTTTCTTTTCTCATTTTTTTTTTCTTTTTTGTCTGTTTTATTCGAATGGCAATTTAGTGAAAATTAATTATCGTGAACCAAATTTGTGACGGTATTTGTCAAAATTATGTTGGATTATAAGCGCCCATCAATAGGGGGAAAAAATAAATTGTCATTGTTCAGAGGATTGTGACTTTAAAAGTGTCAAATGACGATTTACGATGCCGAGGAGGAAGTAGAAAGTAAAACAAGACTCTTTTTTGAAATATGTTATAGAGAGACTATAAGAATGCCATGGGAGCATCCGGGAGCATCCTTTAAGTTAGCCTACATGACAGTCATATCGTAGGAAATCGTGTTTATGAACGAATGCGAAACTTTTCTCTGAAGCTTCTTAAGGAAATCAAAGATTGACCTGGGATATAGAAAAGAGCATAGACGAACGAAATTAGATAGTCATTCTCAACAACTAAGCTAAAAACCTCCCAAAATTGTAATTGTATTTTGACATTTCACCTAAACTGAAGGGGAACTCACACACACAAATGTCGTTCTGGGTGATCGGCTTAACGTTACAACTGTGCGACCATTTTGTAGATGTTAAGTGTACCTTTATAGTTGACCTAACGTTTTGTGCGTTCCCTTTTTTTTTGTACCCTTCTAGGAAAATTTCAGTAAGAAAGAATGCGTGTGCTTACTTGTGGCTTGTGGCGTTATTTAATTAAATAAAAATTACATAAAGAGAGATCAATAAATTGTGGAGAGGATGTTATGTTCAATAAACAACTACGGAAATATTTTTTTAAAAAAAGGAAAATTAAAAAAAAAGAAATATAGTTTTTTATTTTTATTTATTTATTTATTTTAGTTTTTTAAACTTATTTAGTTTTCATAGCAGCGTAGAGCTAACATACATATGCGATGCGAACCATTCGTGCAAATTACTTAGTTTTTAAAAAATAGAAATCGAATGAGGTAGCAGCAAGAGAATAGAATATAGGGAAGTCTACGCGCTCTTCTAAAATCAGTAACTCGAGAACTACTTGACGATCGTAGTATCAAAATGAAAAAAATTATTTGGATAACATGAAAGTTTGGGGGAGTTACAGTCGGGTTACTAGATACCGCATTTAATAGATTGTTCTCGAAAAATATATAAGACAGGAATTTTCGTATTTATTCCACAACCTACACAAAATTCTACATGTTACCAATTTTGTCACATTTTTACCACTTATGGTCTGGCCGCTAGGGGTGGGGGGACAACATTTTTCAAATGTTTCGCAAGCTTTTTCGTTCAATAAATTATGTCAGAAAAAATATTTTTTACATATTCTCTTTAATTTGATATGCTACATGACGGGGAGCAAAATAATTTTTTTTGCCCCTCATACAAGGTGCCCAAAAAAGGGCCCCCAAAGTGAAATTCATTTCCTCCATATTGTGCGGGTTTCCACATAATGTATACTTAGTTCAAAAGTTACAGGGCTTTGACAGACTGACGGACAGACGGACGGACGGACAGACAGACAGCGTATCAAACCCATAAGTGTTCCGTCTTTCCTTCTAAGGTCCGGAACACCAATAACGAGATGTGTTGTTTTTTTATTTTAAACTTCCCTAAAGTACGTAGCTAACCCAATGCTTAAGACCAGGAATCGCCACTGCTATTTTAGTAAATGGGCGGGCAGTGGAAATTCTGGTGCACTGTTTTAATTAGTTCGGCTATTTAAAAGAGCCAACGAATTAGATATAATGATTTGGTTGGATAACTCTTGTATTCAGCAACTATTTTGGAAGTCATTAAAGGGTTCAACGGATCCTTAAACACAATATATAGTAAATGGTTTTTTAACTGGGAAATAATAATTTTTTAGTACAAACCCACCCTTAAAAAATGAGCAACGTTTGGAAAGAATGTAAAATTCCTACCAAAGTTCCGAGTCGGTGGTTAGAATTAGCTTGCTCCAATTTTCAGGTTTACGGTTCTGGTTACTCACCAGAAGGGCTGTGAATGCTATACTGGATACATTCGAGTCAACATATTCACTACTGAATGTTCCTGTGCAGATTTGGGGAATAGGCGGATGGTCGGTGGATGGATTGACGGATTTACGGATTGACGGATTGACGGATGATCGAATTGGCGGATGATCGAATTGGCGGATGATCGAATTGGCAGATGTTCGAATAAGCGGATGGTCTATTTGGCGGATTGACGGATGGTCGGATTGGCGGATGGTCAAATTTGCGGATGGTCGAATTGGCGGATAATAGAATTGGCGGATAATAGAATTGGCGGATGTTCGAATAAGCGGATGGTCGATTTGGCGGATTACCGGATTGTCGGATTGGCGGATGATCGAATTGGCGGATGGTCGGATTGTCGGATTGGGGAATTGTCGGATTGACGGATAGACGGATTGACGGATTGATGTGTTGGCGGATTACCGGATTGGCGGATGATCGGATTGGCGGATTGGGGGATTGACGGATTGACGGATAGACGGATTGACGGATTGATGTGTTGGCGGATTGTCGGATTGGCGGATGGTCGAATGGGCGGTAGTCGAATAAGCGGATGGTTGAATTGGAATTGGAAGTATTTCTCAATAAACCAACCTCTAAAAATTGTGTTTATTTGACTCTGAAAGTGCATCCAGACCGAGTGAAACATTTCTGAAACACTGTTTCCTGAAATATTTTATAAATATTTCTTAAACATTTCATAAACATGTCTGAAATGTTTCAGACCACACAACACATATTGGCCAAGCCTTGCCAGCACTAAAAATATTCTATTCATTAGCATTGGCCTTTTCAACAGTACCACTGTTTCATCCACACCATTGCGCCAGGCAGAGTTGCACATTCAGTCAATTGTTGCACTGTCAAAAGCTCCCTCTATGTCAATGATAATGACCATCGCAAATTCATTTCTGTGTAGTGAGGAGCCATTACTCTATACTCGGACAGACAGATACACAATCACTATAAGAATTGGATACCTGTTCTTTTCCTGAGTTCAGAAATGCATTTATTTGTTTCTGGAGTGTTTCCCTCTGGTCTGGACGCACCTTTAGGTTCGATTGAAAGAATGCGTCCCAATTTTAAAGACATGAGGACGAACTAAGTATTATTTGGCGACTATTTAAATGAAACAGAAAATTAGTTGAAAAAACCGTTGCTTGGAAAACGTATCATAATTTCTGCTCCTCCTTTAGCGAAGAAGCCCAATCGAGAAACTTTCCCAATTCGACAAAAATAACCCATGACCCATATACACACATCTGCACATCTGAAGTGACACAATTTGGAAACAAAAATTGAATTTTTAATTGCTTCAGATACTAAATGCATATCAAAGCGTCTGTAATTAATTCCCTGGGCATTCATTGGCAACCGCAGAAAATTCCTCTCGCCCATTTTCCGCTACAGTGTGCAGACTATTAATGAAGCGGTTGATTGTGTCCTCGTATATGTTGCACTACACCTGTTGGTCATAAATAATCCACAGAATTGGTTAATTTTTCTATTTGTTCATCACGATTGCAACAGTATCTCTAAATGACATGGCAACGACAGAACTACGAGTTCTGTATCCAATGTCGTTTTTAGTCCCACAAGAATAAGATAGATAAATGTACACACTTGGGAAGTGATAGTCTTCAATTATTTCAAGACATCTCTTTTGCATCTCATTTCATCATTTTGCATGCAGCTATTCAATCTCGTCATATTGATGAATGAATGTATCTCACAGAGTGCTTTTTTGTATCTATTTTTCGTAGTGGCGGCAAATCGTAGGTTGCATTCGATAGATCATAAAATACAGTCATATCTATGGACCATCGTGCCACCTACGATTTTGGGGGAGCGTCTGGTTAATAGCATCGTCGTCGTCGTATTCGCCGAAAAAAAAAAATAAAGATACAAAAACAACATTTCCAGTATGTTGCACATTCATGAATCAAATTCATTCATATGCTCGTTGGTTAAGTGTTTCTGTGTTTTATGCTCTTTGGCATCAAGCAGCTGCTGCTGCTGATGCTGTGCCTCCCCCACAGAGCAGAGGTTTTAACCTTGCAGATACTTTGATGACTTGCCGGAGGGGCACAATGTGGGTGGATTAGCATCGAGCAACAACAAGTGATTGAGTTTTCGGTTTACAAATATTCAATCAACTGTACGAATTCATACATACATATGTATGTATAGTGGCGTTTAGATCGGAAGAAAGTTTTTCTCGCTTTTGGCCCATGTGACTTGGAGCTCTGTGGGAATGGAATATTGATTTTAAGTGGGATAGTTTGCCTGTTGATTGGATTTATGAATGAAAACTTTTATGAATGGGATTTTCGGTCGACATGGGAATAGAGTCACCTCTGGGTTGGGGGGTTTTTGCCAAATGTTGAACTCACTGTTTGTTATTTTTCTTCTTTTGGTACCTGGATTATAAATCATTCGTTTGTGGGGAATTTGGAAAATAAGAATTTATCAACAACATAATTATGATGCGGCAGGTGGGTAGGTAATCCTTCTTTCAAAGTAACCTTCTTGAAAAATTGTATATGCCACTGGAACGAGTGTAGGTGTGGGCATATATTCAACCCTCAATCACTTTATGTTTTTCTCTGATTATGTATGGACACCTCCAGCATTGGGAATGTTTACCTCTTATCAATTAAGCACAAATATACACTTGGGTGCCCAACAAAATACGCATACAAGAAGACAATTTACTTGGTACTCTGAAAAATCTTTAAAGGTATTAGTGTGTCCAGTTGATTGGTTTCAAAGGCAAAATTACTTGACTTTGGCTAGTAGGAGACATTTGAGTTGTGTCTGAGCATTACAATGGTGCAACGTGCAAATTATATTTTATATAGTCCACAGTCCAATTCTATGGAATCAAGATTATACCTTGGACAAGTAAGAGCATCGTTCTTGGCGACTTTTGGCTATCTTATAGAACTGTTTCACGCGCTGTAGCAGGATGTGGGCATTAAGGAAGAGGAGATTGTATTTACTAGTATTGCCATGACCGCAATAATGGACGTTGAAAGTTCTTGTGATAAAATATGCTTCAGAAGGCTGAGAGTAGCCTTAGAATACCGCGGGATCGACAATATGCTGGAAAATAGGGCAGTAAAGACTTAGAGGAAGAGTTGGCATAGGTTGCCCTAAGGAAGGAGTTTTATAACTTACACTGTGGAATGTTATTGAGCACACTCTCCTTAGAAGATTTGAAGAGATTAGCATCCACACCGTGGCATATCCCGATGACATAGCAATAATGGCAAGAGGAATACTCATGAACGTCACAACTGATATCGTGATGGAGTGGTGGTACCATGAGCATGGCAAACGAAAGATCTGGAAGTTGAACCCTTGCCACTTTTTGAATCGGAGCTAAAGGTGACCAAGAAGGGTAAGTATCTAGGAATACCTGATGACAGACTAACATGGAACTCTTACATAGCGGCGAAGACCCGGGAGGCTAAGAGGGTGCTTCCTTAATGTAAACGAATGTGTAGACCAAGGTGGGGAATATAGCCGAGGTCAGCACACTGGATTTATGTGTACTGTATCTATATGTTAGATAGGATCCAACGTCTGGCATATTTTCTGTTTTAAGAAAAAGTAAGTTGAGTATGCCCAAAGAATGGAAAGAAGAGAGGGCGTGTTACCATGAAACCCATATCGCTGATTGGTCACATAACCGTCTTTAAGGATGCGTCCATGATGAAATGCAGAGTGAAAGCAGGTATCTTCTCAGAAGAACTAGATCTAGCCCTTCACCTCACGCAAACTTAGGTGATTTCATTGCTGCATGCGATGGATAACCTGAAGGAAGGTCAAGTTAGTAGCTAAACATATCAGTTTATGATTGGACGCATGGAGCAAACAAATATAAATTCATCCCTGTCAATGGAATGTGTGCAGTGCATAAAATCAATGAGTGCTTATCCCAAATTGTGGTGGGAAAGAAAATGTATAGGGACCAAGGGCAATGAACGGGAGGATTCCCAGGCAGAACAAGGCTCAAGCTTGGTGCTCTCGGGTCCGGAACCATTTGCTGCAATTTGCATATGATTGCTAGAGCTTGTGATTAACAACTGAGTTGCGTCGGAACACCAAAGAAGGGTGTCTACTCTAGAAGGTTGTAGACAAGCTAAAATGGCTAATGAACTGCCGATTGTTACCACTGACAGCCTACAGGGGCTAGGAGCACGTAGCGGGTATCACCTTCAAAAGTAGGAGGGTGATACCTCTGAACTATGCCTAGAGGAAATCGAGACGGCCAGAAGCACGTATACTGTGTCAATGTCAAAAGGAAGTCTTGCGAAGTCAGTGGATAGAAACCCAGAAGGTGAACTAGATATCTGTTGAACTGATAAGAAATCCGAAGAATCTCTCGATCTAAGATGAACCGTGAATGAGAAACAAAAAGAAACAAAGTGCTGTGGTCTGTCTAGGAATCGAGTCTCAACCATTTCCCTATGCAGCAAATTGCTGTCAATTATCACGGGAAAAGAATGAAATTTGTGCTGGTGTCTCGGAACACTTATGTAGATATCCATCTCACCATATTCCAGTGTCCAGTTGATTGACTGGCGGTTAATACGGTATCAACATCGGATTTTGTTAAGTACATACATCACCACTCAGGCAGCCATCAAATCCCTTGCTTAGAGCATCACGAGAAGGCAATGATGGGACCAGCTAGACCAATTTACTGAGCAGTAACAGGACCGTAAAGTAAAGAGAGAAACCGACACGAGACAAACAAATTGTTCAATAGGAAGACGCACCCAGAGATTGGTCATAGAAATCTTTCTTCCGCATATGACTATCAAAAACCAAAATAGACACCTCTTTGTCCGTCATAGCCCATCCCCTTCTAGCTTCACCTATCTCGAGTGACACCTTGAAAAGTTCAAGTTGATAAAAATAACAGCAAATACTGTCTCCTATTCCTGGCAAAGTGGACATATTTATGACTTATGCCCATTCTTGTTCCATATTTATCTCTTCACCCAAACAAAATATGTTGTAGTACATTCAAGTGTCACCTTCTCCTCGGTTGATGTGCCAAACAGCACACTCATACACGAAAATCACACAGAGCTCGAGGCAACAACGATATACCCGGCTCCCGATAAAGAATTCGCATCGTACATCCACCACCAACCACTGTGTGTACGTGTGCCCAACCCAAAGTGCATTCATAAATCGTCTTCTCGTACTCTGTAGTGTGACAATTGAAAATCTTTTGGGGGCTCTTTCCACCTCGCTCGCTAGCCTGGTGGTGGTGATGCAGTGCATGTTCTGCTCATGTTCATCCTGCTGCTAGTTCTACAAGATGTTTCCTGTCCGACTCCGAAGCACAAATCGAATTGTCCCCAATATCCGGCCCTTGGTTGGTTGCCTCCACTCACTGATTACAACATCCAAGCGTGTGTTCTGGAGCAGACCACAAAAAAAAAAAAAAAATCAATTTCAAGGAGCAGACTGGCCAAGGTGTCGGACCGCCACTGCTCCACTGCTTGGTAAGAATGTCACAAGTCGCGCGCGCGGATAAATTAAAATCTCATATAGACGCTCTAGAGAACGCAAACCAATAAATTGCGATTGCACGCGGCAGCGTGTTACCATCTGACACACGCTGGTCCTTGGTCCTTAAAAGAGAAAGAGAGAGCGAGAGCGCGCGCGCACGTCCAACAAACAAGATTGTTAAATGCAAAATACTTGTGCGATGATAAATTTATTATTTTCCGATACAGATACATGCAGGGCACCAGATAGATACGATATTTGCGCAGCCTGGGGCCGAAGATGGCCCCCCGAGACAACGACGCGCACCGTCTCTGTGTGTGATTCCAGGCCAATTGTGGCGATAGCCTGTCACATTGTCTGCCGAATCGTACAACAAAGGCGCTCGCTCGATCGGTTCGCATCGCACCAATTCCACTGCTCGCTAGTGTCGTTCTTGACACATCCATATCTTGGGCGCTGGATAGGTACCCCCAGGGGGATGCACTGTACCCAAAGTCCTCTCGCTCTTTCAATGTACCTCTCTGCTGTCTCTGTTTGCCCGTAAAGAGGTGTAAAACGAATTTATTGATCCGAGAGTAATGGCGGGAAAAACGGAATTTATTAGACCCGATGCGATAAATAACAATTTGTGGCGAAGTTGGGAATTGTAAATTTCCCTATAAATTTGACCAGAATGCCAGGACACAGGTTTGCCCCACTATAGTCTCTTCCTGAAACCTGAGTGCGAGTTCGAGTGCGAGTCTTTATATACGGTTGGCTCTTAAATCACAAATAATATTGCAAGCTTAGCAATGATTACGTATGCTTATAGGTGTTGGGCATAAATTAACTATTGCCACTGCTGTTGCGCTGGAAGACACCTTCTGATTGTGGTACGAGAATACCGAATACCGCCGAGGGCTGTCTTGAAGGCTGGAGAAATTATGATTTAATTTGCTCTCCGCCAAATGGCTTGTCCTCTTCGCTTTCGAATATAATGTAATCGCCGACTTATTGACAATAATCCGAACAAAATGCATTTTAATCAGGTTCCAGTTGGTATAAGATGATTGGAAATGTGATGGTAACCTTGAGTTGGGCTTAATGGGCTCAGTGGGAATTATAACTTTGCGTTTGCGTCTTAGGAATGAGTAAGTTGTTCAAACAGCGTGTCGAATTTTCTACCATCTAAAACCGCTTCTGTCCTTGCGGGCATTTTGTGCCGACAGAAGCTCCAAGCGAAAGTGTCGGATCCATGTGATATTTGCATTTTGTCGTTTAGGTGTCGATGATGCTCCAGGCGGGACATAAAAGTGGTAATAGCTTAGCAGGTTTCTTTTTCGTTGATAGCAATATACATATGTATATTGAAGCTGGATTCGTGGAGGAAATGACTCGTGACTCGTAGTTTTGGCTTCGAATTTGAGTATATGATTGCCAGACATATAACTAGGTATAGTTATATAGTTGGCTTCAGCATCTGCAGATTCACCTCCAAGGATGGAGCAGGGGAAATCCGTTTACCCAAATTTGAGATGAGCTAAGGTTATGCTTTTTCATATTCACACTCCTGCGTATGTAGGTGCTTTTAAGGACTAGATTTGGTGCAACAGAATCAAGGGATCAAGCGCGTAGTTTGACATGAAACAAATTGTGTTCTTTCGCACAAATAAGTCGTTCGCACTAACCATTGCGCCGCGTTATGACGACCGTCGTTTCAGTTTTCGTGTGCGCTCTTTAAGTAACGTATAAGTACCAACTTAATACCCTCGTCAGTCCTGTTGGTAAAGGTTGTTATGACTATCTTTCGTAAGTGATATTATGTATGTAATAATGCACGCTCATGCATTTTTGAAGTCAAGAGTTACCGCTGTGCAGGAACCTGTAACCGCTCTCGTATATCACTGTCGTGAGAAAGTTTCTGAAAAATTCCCTTTGCACTTCAGATACCGCATAGCACTGTACGTCTCTCCTGTACGTGCAGAAATGTATACCACGGACAACACGAAATATTTTGACAAGCCTATGATAGCATCTATAGGGACGGACTGTATAAAGCCATGTCTAGTTTTGACATCCCTGCAAAACTTGTCCGCTGTGCAGGATGACGATGGAGAAGCAAGTGTTCTCCATCAAGGTCGCTAATGACTATACTGAGACTTTCGATGTCAAAAAAGGTTTTAGACAAGATGATGCGCTGTCATGTGACTTTGTCAACATCATACTTGAGCGGATTGTGCGGAATTTACAAACCAAGACCTGTGGCAGTGTTTCCATACGCCGAAGATATTGACATAATTGGAAGAACCCAGCAGGCTGTCAGCGGTGCGTTTGCAAGCATTGAATCAGAAGCGTCCAAAATGGGTTTAGAGATAAACGAGGGCAAGACCAAGATTATGCTGACAACAAGAAGGGACAATCAACACCGACGAATTGGACAAAACGTCACAGTGGGCAGCTACAGTCTGATGTAAACTGTAATAATAATACCAGCGCAGAAATCAAGCAAAGAATAACACTTGCCATCCGCTGTTTCTTTGGGCTAATGAGGCAATTCAACGGTAAAGCCCTATCTCCAAAAACTAAGGAGACTCTATATAAGACCACAATCATTCCAGTCCTGCTTTAAGATGTTGAAATATGGACTTCAATGTAAACGGATGAAGATATCCTTAATAGCTTCGAGAGAAAAGTTCTTCGTAAGATTTTCGGTCCCGTTTGCGTCGACAGGTTTTGGAGGAGAATATTCAACGACGAGCTATACGAGCTGTCCAGCGACAGAAGTGAGGAGTAGTGAATGTGGCACGAGTGATTTCAGTGCAAATATTTCAAAACCCCATGGGCTGCAACAAAACAGTGGATACACAAACTCATCCCATAGAAATTTTTAGGGAAAAAAAAGAAATTTGGTCCAAAAGATCACAGAATCCCTAACTGGTATCAATCACAACAGCTCCTTTCCATGCCCCGATAACTAGGAAGACGTGAAGTTCACCTGTGCATGAAATAGAAACTTTGAGGAACTCAGACAGAGCAAAATAATAAGAAATGCCTTACGTCGATACGAGGGATAAGGAAGGTTATGGATTATTCATAGGCATCCAATATTCATGACTGCGAATGGGGCATGCACGTTGTCAGGGTTGCTTATTACTTTAAAGGATTACCTCATCCAAATCTAGCTTATGCTCTGCCCTAGCAAGCACGGAATGCACTCCAAATGGAAACGTCATCCGAATCGAATTGGAATGCTTTTAAAGTTTCCCGCAATAATGCTACTTCTGTTATTCATAATATATCGTTGAAACCTTAGAGGTTATGGGATAACTTACGCAGAATTAGGATTGTTGAAGATAAAAATTGTAAAAATTGTATTTTCGATCCTGATAGACTGAATGACCAATTCCTGGGTAATTTTGTTGCTGTCAATCATTTCGATTTTTCATCTCATGATGTTCCTCCAGCTTCTAGATGCTCTAATTTTGAAGTCGTAATGGAAAGCGTTGTTGTTGAATGCGTTGCTGCCGTCAAATCTAATTCAGCGGGTGAAGACAGAATCACAATGCGATTTATCAAGCTCCTATCCAACCCATGTCATTAATCACACAATATTGGAAAATTGCCAGTAGCGAAGAATTCGAACCAAACCGCCTTAACTGATTATAGGCCAATTAGTATCCTGCCATGTCCGTCTAAAGTTTTCGAAAAAAAATCATTGATAAGCAGATTCAAAAACATTTGTTCCAAAATCAACTACTTAGTCCGTTCCAATTGGGCTTTAGAAAGGGCCATAGTTGTTCCTCAGCAATGGTAAACATAATACATATTGGAAGACATAAGGCAGGACTTTGTTAAAGGATATCTGCCTCTTCTCTGTCTACTTGACTTTTCGAAAGCTTTTGACAATGTCAGCCACGACATTCTTTGTTGGAAACTTGAGCACTCTTTTGGATTCAGCGTAAGGGCCCTAAAACTTATAAAGAGTTATCTACCCAATAGAAGGCAAAGAGTTGTTGTAGGTGACTTATCCTCCAGGTGTTCCCCAGGGTTCGACTTTAAGACCCGTCTTATTTTGTATTTTTATAAATGATCTTCCTCTTGTGTGCCGATCTTCGGCAATTCACCTCTATGCGGATGACGTCCAGTTATACCTTGATCGCCCCTTTGCAAATTGACGAACTCAAGTGCCTACTTACATAAATATGATGTTTGTCAGGATTTATGGGTGCCTCCGTAAACGCTGGTTAACAGGTCCATTTACGCTATCAATACCCGGAAAAAAAACGTGTACTAAGCCTCATTTTACCAATAATTATATACTCTGAAGTAGCTCATGGCAATCTTGACTATTTGTCTTAACACAAGCTGCAGGTCAACTACAACGACGCGGTGCATTCATTATTGGGCTTCGTAGACATGACTATATCTCCTTTCAGTCAAAAAACCTTCTAGGCTGCACTCTAACTCATATGATAAGGATTTTCCATGTGACTTGTTTCCCTTTGGAGAAGGTTACGTCCGCAAGGCACCTTTCCACCATTCTAATAAAGACAGACGTTATGCAGCCTAAGAGTGATGGTAAGGAGTGAGGGTATCAATAGGAACCAGTTTCATCTTGACTATGATCTAGTGATCGTAGACACCTCCTGCAGGAGTATTGAGGAAAAAATGAAAGATAATTTCTCCACTATTCACTCAAGTGTCTGTGCTAGGTTAGGTTAAGTTAGGTTAGATTGGCTGACTGAAGTGGATGCAGCCACACTTAGGCCAGATAGGTCCATTGTGATAGCGATCGTGACCTCAGTGAAGCAGTGGATACGGTAGATGCTAAGTTAGCGAGTTTGTCTTAATTGTCTGCGAAGTAGTAGCCTAAATCCAACTTCCTTCGGATTGAGAGAGCATGGCAACTGCATAAAAGATGAGGAACAGTCTCCTCCTCTTCGTCCGGAAAGCTCCTTCAAACGTCGTTAAAAGGGAGGCCTAATCGAGCTGCGTGCCTTCCAATGATGCAGTGTCGTGTGTCGTCGTGTCGTGTCGTGATGACACCTACCACGCGATCTATTTACTTTTGATCAGCTTCAGATCCAACTTGGGCCAGATCTGTGTCAGCAAGTGCCTATGCTAACTTACTCAAGACCGAGTAGTACGCGCTGCATCTTGTTGATCCTTCTCTATTCCAAATTAGAGCACACTCTCCATATAATTAATGTGGCGTCTCATTCCAAGCAAAATCATCTACGTACAATCTCAAATAAATTCTATTTTTATCCACGACATAGTTGCAGTGTCCACCACATGGCCGCTCTGCATACCCCCCGCCCACTTGTTACACGCCTTATGGTATGTAATTACAAGTCTGATGACACTCCATGAGAATTCCAAAATACAAAAAAAAAAAAAAAAAAGCGAGCGTAAATCTGTATCTGATTGCAACTGGTATGCGGAAACTCGACAAATGAAATCCCTGCCTAATGCTGTCACAGCTTTACATGGAATTACACTTTGTGCTTCTCCTGCGTCAGTGCGTTGTCGCCGCTGGCTGGCTGGCTTCATCCCTGTCATTAAGTAGGAAATGTCAACTTTTCTCGCACTGTCTCTCTAAGCAAGTTAGACTCATATGCACGCGCCATGTCACACATTTCGAATGGAAATTTTGTGAATGACCGACCGTTCGCACCCCTATGCCATTTGTACATCATAACATTCAACACTTTGTTCTAAAAAACTACTCACTTAGCGATGTAAATGAGACACTTAGCGCTGAACAGGAGGGTGCCACTGGCTGGCTGTCACTCTGACAATTGTTGTGACGGTAATTTTGTTTTGTCACTTCCGAATGCAACAAATCATTCAGCGTCAATTTAACCGCACGACAATAACGCGACACGATACCCTCAGGGGATGTAAGCGATCATCTTGCCATTATCACTGTGCTATCACTTGCTCTGCTCGGATTACACCGTCAGTCTGGATCACTTAAGCCTCGAAAGGGCTAACAAGCTCTATGGCGAGAAGTGTGCCCCCAAAAAAAAAAATGCATCCCATATGCACACTGTGCGCCAGCACGATCCACACTCACACTCGAAGCACGAAGCTGATCAGCGTGAATTGCGTAATTGGATTTGTCGTTAAGTGAAGAGGACGTTGCTGGCTGCTGCTGTATGACAGTTTGGCCCCAAAATGCATTTGAGTTGCCCCATCCGCTGCTGGTCGTGCGTTGTCGTGTGGCACGAGTCAATGTGCCCGGTTTATTAAATATAAAAATTGCTTGTCCGTCCGTGTCGTCGTCCGGGCGCGATATCTTTATTTTCCTGCGCGCGCCCGTGTGGTGTCTCTGCTCGTTGGACTCGTTTAAATATATATTTTTATTTTTTATTCTTTTTTTCCAGTGCAACTGCATCCGCTAAGAAAATGGTTTTCATTTTGTTACATGAAATGGAAAAATCAAGCCAATCTCGCGCGTAAGGTTGATTTATGGGCGACACTTTTATTGCTTTCAGTTTTTTTTTTTTTTTTTTGTATCTAAGTGAATTTTGTTCAAGGAATCGTAAAGCCCATTAAGCATTTGTTAGAGGAGTAAAGGAAATTAGCTAAAGAAATCTTAGCACAGTTTTGAACAGTCCTTTTTTTGTAGTGGCTATTGGATTGGAAGCTAGCAGGAAGGTGATTTATAAACACCTAAGTATCACTTACAGTTTTTAGAGTATTTTATGAAATTTAAGTTCAAGACGAATGCAACTACAGTGAGTAAAGATCACTTTGGGATATGATCAAAGTTAAATCATTCCACTGTCATATAGAGGATGATTCATTAAGAGGTACTTTTTATCTATGAATGTTTTGACAAATAACGCACGAGTTGTGTTAATATGTTATGGTATTTCTGTTAAGTATTGGTTGACATTTTATCGTGGAAAGACTTATCCCTTAGCTACTATAATTATGGTCTAAATAATCAGCCTACTGAACGCATGCACAAGTCTCTATTCGTTCGAAAAGTCTGATCGTGGTGACTGCTTGTGCTGTGTTGTTATGCTAAGTATGTGCCTTGATCCAAGAAATGGTAACCAACCCTGTTTGGAGGATCCTTGGCGGCAGCAGTTGAGAGAGGGGGGAAGAGCACTTCTTCTTGATCCAGATGGCAGTGGAAAAAATCCCTAGATGGAGTCAACGGTGGCGTCTATAGTTCCAATTAAGTTGAGCTTAGTAAACACTTCGCGCGAGCTGCTTCGACATATTTGAATCACAGAGCGACAAGGAGGTCATTGGAACGGAGATGGTGGCGAAGGAGTCTCTAAGTTCTTCCAATTCTGTGAATATCGTCGGCGAAGGCAAGCAGTTGTGCGGACTTTAATAGATTGTGTCAATGGTGTTGGCTTGTGAATTCCGAAAAATCCCTCAAGTATGATGTTAAAGAAGTCGCATTACATCGCGTCATCTTGTCTAAAACCTTTTTTGTCATCGACGTCTCAGTAAGGTCATCATCAAGCTTGATGGAGCAGCGAACGTTCTCAATCGTCATCCTGCACAGACGGACAAGTTTGGCAGGGATGTCAGAACTAGACATGGTTTGTCTCTATAGATGCTGTCATAGGCGGCCTTGAATATGATAATGAGATGATGAGTATCGACGTCGACTTCTTGGTTTTTCTCCAGGATCTGGTGAAGTGTGAAGATGTGATCTATGGTAGACTTACCCTGAAACCGCACTGACTCATCAGGCCATGAGGCGATGAGGCGTTCACAAATTATCGCAGAAAAGATCTTGTTGAGGAGGAGACTGATGCCTCTACAATTGGCGCCGTTGGGAGGATCTCCTAACTTGTGGATCCCGGAAACGATGCATCCCCGGATGGCCTCCTTTCCGATCGACAAAAAACTATACGTGTTGTACGCATAATGCTTTGCTCAAAGAGACACAAAAGTCTGCTTGACTTTAGACAGCAAGAGTCAAATCAAACACAGTGATGTAGAACTTGATAGATTTCTATTAGAACTCCATGCAGTAGACCCCATCCAAGGTGCTGAATATGCTTCTCAAATTCTCAAATACCTCCCCCAACAAGTATTGAATTCCAATCCCCCGTCAACGGCACATTAACAAACTTACCGCCAGAAAATCATTTATGGTTTCGCACAACTAAATCGTGCGTATTAACCGCCATCTCTTTGGCAATTCGCTAACGAGAAGCACATTAACCTCAAAAGATCACCACGACGCGCGGCATGGTACAAGACTGTCAAAAAAAGGAAAAAAAAACTCCGCCACCATCACCGATCTGACA
The DNA here is from genome assembly GCA_949716465.1 of Chalcosyrphus nemorum. Classification (NCBI taxonomy): domain Eukaryota; kingdom Metazoa; phylum Arthropoda; class Insecta; order Diptera; family Syrphidae; genus Chalcosyrphus; species Chalcosyrphus nemorum. The sequence continues at coordinate 74,595,211 of OX454333.1, forward strand.
CTCAAGGTACCAGTATTGTTGTTCCGTTCCGTATTTGGTGAGTCTTGGACTAATTACATTGTACACGGTGACCGTAGTGAGGCACTTCTCACTCCAAAGTCATGACATCGATGTTTATGGCACTCGTAGTCTGTGTCGGTCTCACACTAGCGCGCTTGTTGCAGATGAATTGTGAGACAACGATGATGATAATGATGATGACGGTGATGTCATTGAGGCCAATTGGACACATATCTACATAAATGCATACATACGAGTGAATGGACCGCATAAACGTATTGTAGTTTATGTCTAGGTTACCGTTGCGCTCTGTTGCTGATTGCAATTGACCTGAACATTAATTTTGCGCGCCAAATTGCCATGCGTTTCCATATTGGCGACGCGGAGTTACATATTGTGCAACCAAATGACCGAGCGCATAGACTTGGGTGTGAGAAAGCGCACTGCGTTATTATGACGGGCTAGTTATACAAGGGCTAATTTATGATTGTTTCATTGGGTTTTTAGGGAACTTAATGGACATCATTTGCATTGAATGGGTTATGGTTGCAGTTAGCTAGTGAGGGCTGTCGCAAATGACAAATTTGGACGTCAACTTGAAGTCAGCACAGTTTTATGGTAAAACTTACAAAAAACCATTGATCATTTTGCCGCATTATTTTTACACTGCACTTGATTCGTGGTTCAAACCCCAGGAAATATCAACAAGTTTTTGACGGGACAGCGCAGTTTCTAGTATTATATATTTAACATAGTAGACAGTTGTCGCGACAGTATAGGCTCTAACCTGTAGAATCCGCGTGTTTAACCTCTTGGATGAAGGGCCGGTTCAAGAACTGACTTCAGTATATCACCTCGGAGGTACGAGCGCTGCCGTTGGCCCATTTGGAGTTCTTCACCATTTCTGTTCCATAAACTTGATGTAGATGTGGTTAAGCAAGTCCTTACAAAATTGAGCATATGTCGAAGCAGGTCACGTAAGGTGTCTGCCAAACGGTCTATGGATTCCGCCGTTCCTTCCGCCTGGTGTATGCATCCGCCTTCCATCCTCCTTCTGACGGTTCTTGCCATCTTCAGCTACACATGAATAGACGTTTGTTCACTACTAAGTAGCTATCCAGGGGGGACATGCGAGTTTATGAGAACTAATGAGACTCGCATGAGAACAGGACGAGCACTTGTATATACTGTAAACATGCAAACCTTTGACAAAACGCCACTGTTGATGACTAAAATTTTGAGTTGAGAAGTTGCTTCTTTGGTTTGGCAAAACAACTGGGTTCAAAACTCGATGGGTCAAATTAACGCTCATCTTTCCCAAAGAAGAATACCGAAAGAACGGAACCTTAGCTCCCTTCCGTATATAGGTTGACCGTGGCGAAGATAAAGGCATGCAGGAGAGTATTTACGGGATAAGGTAATACATTGACATTTAGCTATATTAAGTTCTAAGCAATTTTGTAGGCACTAGTTCGAAAAACTACTTGAAGTAGTCTTCAGGTGAAGAGATGGCTTTGGAATGTATGGTACCGTCATTATAGAGACAAAGGAAGGAGTCTTTGATGACCTCAGCTTTGTTTAAAGTTAAAATTAATAGAAAGGGACCTATATGGTTGCATTGTGGAATACCAGAGGTAGAAACTGAAGAGAACACTTTAAAAATGACTTTTCAGGTAAGCGTAGATCCATTTTAACAATATGGGTTCAAAATCCAAGTCGGACAATTTGATAAGGCTTAACTTATGAGTTATCTTTTCTACAGCCTTACAATAACGTCGACTTTCTTTCCAGTCTGATACGATTTCAAATAGGTTTGTATTGGTTGAACTTCCTTTCAAAAAGCATTGGTGGGTAGAGAAGTTAAGAGACTTGCATTGAAAGCGGAGGACATCGTACAAGGGAGTCGATAATCTCATCACGTTCGTTGACAGCAAGTTGGTACGTTTTGATTCGACATGTTGCACCGGTAGAATATACAGGGAACGGGAAAGAGTCTATATTTCATTGAAATTCGATCTTAGAAGTGGAAATAAAGTGCAAAAAGAGAAGAGTCTCAGTTTTGGTGGATGGACAGTAGAACATCACTATTCCCTATTTACGTTGTCTCTTCAAAAACTTAAAGCAAAAGAGAGATATCTCTTGGTTCTTTATGTTGGGAGTTAAAATTGACTGCAGTCAGGGTGTATAAGGACAAAAAAAGTATGCCATAATCAGTTTCTTTTGAGAGCTCCGTGTGTATTCGTAGCTCCTTACTGTTAGAGTTCCCTATTCCTGGGTACGGCATAAAATTGTGTCCTAATTTATGCGAGTAATAAAGCATGCGCCACAAATCTGGTTTTAAGTGCCATGGCCTTAGGGCACTGAGTTAAAAAAAAAAATAATGACAATTGTCTAATCTTTCAAAACCTTTCAACAAAACAATATCACAATCAGAAGAAGATCATTTCATATCATGGTATGGGTCAAAGAGCTTGGTCTGCTATGTTGAAGGATCAACGCCAATGGCTTGTCTTAATTAACATTTCATTTGTTGTTTGTATTCTTTTGCTCAAAGAGGACTCAGGGTTGTAGAAAGGACGAAAATTAGGGATATGTGAAGATAATCTACGCAAGTGATATTCGGCCCTATCATCGTAACCGATCGGAGAGGAATTGTCTCCGATTTCTCCGAAATCTACGAATTTTGTATCATGGTAAGTGTTCCGATTGATAAATCGGACAAACCTCCGAAGAAAATACAACGTGCCGTTGAAAACGTCAAAATCGATGTAACGCGTTGCGAATTCATGCGATGTATGACGATTAAATGTTACAATCACAGCAACGCGTCTCAAAGTCATGCGATGTATGCCAACTTTTTGGTTATCTATTCTTTCCGATTGTCTCCGACAGCTAAATGGTAGTGAAATTTTTTCCGCAGAAAGCAAAAGAGTTACCGGAGGCCAAAAAATGGATATTGATCAAGGAAAAGAACTGTAAGCAACATTTTATTTTATTTTACCTGTATTTACATAGGTTTTTTTTTTGTTCTAGAAAAGACAAACCAAGTGTCCATGTTTGTTTCACATTGAAGACTTATCACTTATTTATTTGACATACCAATGTTTTATGTCAACTACATGCGTCGGTACGCGTCTATATTTCTCCTACGATTCGGATACCATGAACACAATAAATGTTCCGATCGGAGCTTCTCTCTTCTCCGATCGGTTACGATGATAGGGCCGATTATCTGCTTCGATTCGTATCCCCTCTTTTGCTATCATATACTTCTGGTATTACTTTGCTTTGTACTCTGTCAAGATATCTTTGAACCTAGTATAAAGAAGAACGTTCTTCCAGGGTAGCAATAAAGGGCACAACTCCATTCTTAGGGACACTTTTCCCGAGACTCGTAAGAAACTGGATTATTTGGGTTTTTTCGACTTGCACACACGTGACGTATCTCAGCAGGGAGGACTGGCTAAATGATGAACTGGGCATGGGATGGGGAACAGGGTCAAGTATTTATTCAAAAGACTTGAACCTAGAAATGTGTCCAAAACTCCCGGACCTATGCATTGTTTTCTAGGTTGTGCTTAAAGATACAGAACTACTTGAAATGGGATTAATATCCAATAATGACATTGCTATCTGAATTGATAGACAGGCTGCGCTTAAAACGCTAAAGTCTTTTGTCTTCAAATCTGAGCTTGTCAGGGATTACCGCGCAATGCTTCAAGCATTATGTACGCAGATGACGGCAACGAATGTGCCGATAGACTGGCCAAAAAAGCTGTTCAACTTCCATCAGGGGTCATAATTAAAAGCATCGGGGCACCGCTGTGTGTTGGAGAGGTATTTTCAATAGTACACACAATATGGCTAAAAAAAGATGGGCTAATCTGGAAGGACGTAGGCTCTCTAAAGCCATGTGGCCAGAGATTAACCGTAGAAGATTACAGGATCACAGATAATTGGAATAATTGAAATCCTCTCTGGAGATTCCCTTCTAAAGAAGCACGCCAGTAGATTGGAACTATCGGAATCGGATATTATAGGTATTGTTAGGACCTGAACGCATATACTGTGCAAGTGTGGGGGCACTTTTAGAAATAGATCTACATATGCATACATATATCTAGGGCAGGTACATCAAGTACTTTGGGGACGTTGTTTAGGTTTCATTCTACCATTTAGGCTGGGCCAATTTTGGTGCCTGGTCTCTTATGATATGATAGCCTCATAACCCTAATTTGATCTTACATAATCCAGTCTTAATCACGGAAAAGCTACCGCTGTTCAAAGTTTCTCGAATGGTAGGCAAATTATCATGAAGATTTTTTGAACTTGCTACCGATCTATATTAATCTAAGAGTGACTTGATCTTGGAACACTGTCATCCTCCGTCAAGACTGTAACTAACCTTATCCATCTGATAATAATAAGTAACTTAAAACTCAACCTCAATAAAAAGTCCTCTCAAAGATCTACACCGACAAAAATGATCCAACTCGTTCCAAGCCACGTTCCGCTCGTAATTCACCAGCCAAAATGAAACCGCTTAACAAAGGACCTCCTTTTTGTGTGATGTTACTTCGTCTCCGACAATATATGTATGTATACCACTTTGAAGCGATCTTTTTTGTTTTTTTGGAAAACCGACAAGTCACACTCCCGTATGATTTGTGATCGCACATCAGAAATCATGTTCACATCAAATGATCATAAATCTGATTTGAAATTATCGCGACCAGCGGGATAGAACTACAGGCAGTATTGCCTGAGAGCCGCCTTTCATGATGAAGCACCCCCCACAATCAATGAGGGGAAGGAACGAACGACGGTGATCCTCCTCAATAAATCCGAAAATCAATTGTGCGATCGTAGCGCCCTAATCGGTGCCAATAAAAGCCAACCATTAAGCATCATTAAGTGATCACGGAAAAATCATAAAAAATCACCAAGCGCTTATCCTTACGAAGAGTTCCACCTTGAGGCGATCTTGCATTTCTTTTGTTGAATTTTTTCTGACATCGTGCAGTGAACACACACACATACACATATGTATATGCAAGTACACATGGACAAATGGCAAAGCGGGAAAAGTGTTAAAATTCAATTTTAATTAATGAAAACATGACAGGAACATGAAACGCGCCAACGAGGCGATAATTAAACATTTAAAGCGGATTAATCGGCGGCACGATGTTATTTCGGAATCAGCGATAGCAACAGTCGGTGTAGCAATTGAGGGTGCAATACGATAAGATGGGCGGGTTCGAGCACGGATTGCTTTATTATCTAGCTGCTGGCTATGGGGCATAATTTAAGCGAGTTTTTTTTTCGCTATAGAGGGCGGCCAGCGGTGAACGAAATGAAGTGCTAGGATAAATATTTGAATTCAATTTCGGAATGAAGCGGAATTTTGACGTGCGGCTAGCATGCAATTTGTTCCGTTTCATTATTTAAGTCTACGTGATGTGAAGTGTGGTTAAAGAGATTATTGCTGGTGTTAACTTTACTTTAGATCTATGAATGAAGGAATCTAGAGTCCATTGATGTAATATGTTACTTGGTCCTTCAATACGGGTAGGGATCTACATTACTAGATTCTTTTTTTTGCCTTAGCGCGAATGCCTTCCTCCATTTGGGTTTGATGTCGTCCCAGTGTTCCCTATGTATTTGGAACCATAAAATATCTGCCGAGCAGTCTTCTTAAACGGCAACAACATCGGCTAAGATACTGTTCCTCAATTTGAAAGAGCTTGGAAGAATGAGAGCTTAAGTAACGAGTGGATGAAGGGAATCATGCCTTTCCTTTAAAAAGGCAACCTTTTCTACTGTTGCCAACATAATAGTTCGAATTATTTTGGGGCGAATGAATCAACATCACGAAGGCACGCTATATGCCTAACAAGCAGGCTTTCTCTCTGGACCACATCAACAGCACGTGTATAGTCATTGCGTGGAATACTGATCGCCACTTCAGCTGGTATTACCGATTTCGATAGAGTGTCCACAGCGAGAGTGCCCTTTCATCAAAATGTCACGTCCTGTACAGAGAACAATTGTCAGGAATCCACCCTCTTCTGAGGTCGGCTCTATGGATTCTGGGGAGAGCCATTTATTGCAACTAATAAATCCCTTCTGTAAAAGTACAAGGGTATCTCGATCTCCACCAGCAAGATCGACTGTCTCCGGAAAACGAAGTCCGCCGGTAGCGCAAGCGCGTGAAAAACTTAGGGACTCAGTGAAAATTAAAAGCGTTGAGGAGGAAAACGGCGAACTCCGTACCAAGCTTACCGAAATGGAACTGCTCTACCGAGAGCTTAAGAAAGAGTTAGACTTATTAAGGAAAGAAAATAATGCCTTAAGAAACACGTGTCCACAAAAGGAAAATGCAGATAGCCCACACCGCTCATCTAGTCATGAATACCATACTGATGAAGAAGAGCTAGCACGGGAAACGAACTGGATCGAAAAGAAAAGACCTAGCAAAAAACGCAAAGCAGGTTCCTCACCTGAAGTCGAGCCACAAAAATATGAAAAAAACAAAATTTTGCCAGAAAATCATTATCAAAAGAAATCACGTCCTCCGCCACCGATTAACGTCATTGGAATTAAGGACTATAATAAGTTACACTGCCTCCTTAAAAGTACTGTGACATCACAGTTTAAGGTCACGTCTTTCCGTAACAACATGTGGAAAATTAACGTTGATGATGCCGAAGGTTACCGAGCAGTATCCTGTAAATTGAACACCGAAAAAATTCAGTGGTATACTTATGAAAACAAGTCAGAAAGACCAATGCGTGTAATAGCAAGGGGACTTCACCCCTCGTGCACTAAGGAAGATATTATGAACGACCTTAAAGACAAAGGCTTTAACATTCTAGATGCCGTTAATATTATCAAAAAGGAAAAGCAGCAGTCTGAGGGCGATCAGGATAAATTAGTTAAGCGTGGACTTCCACTATTTATGCTAAGCTTTGATAAAGACGAAAAAAAGGATTTAATATATGGTATTAAGTCTATTCTTAACATCGTGGTCAAAATCGAACCTATGCGTAAGAACTCCAGGTCGATCCCGCAGTGTAAGCGTTGCCAAGGATTCAACCATACGCAGACTTACTGCCAGAAAGAACCGCGTTGCGTGAAATGCGCAGGTAAACATTTATCGGAAGAGTGTAAGACAAATAAGCAGACGCCAGCACTTTGTATAAACTGCCAAGGAAAGCATCCAGCGAACTATCGGGGTTGCGAAGTAGCGAAAGAGCTCCAAAAAAGACGCGATACGCTTAAAAATTCCATGCGAAATGCGAAACAAAGTATATCCAAAACTGCTACCAAAAAAGCAGCGAAAAATATAAAACACACCAATACTGACTTAAAGCCGGTAAATAAAAAAAAACCTAAAACTAGCACAGAAAATGTGTCAGAATCAAGTTCATCGAACACTGGCGTGCAGTCTTATGCCCAAGCGGTGACATACATGACTGAGAACTCACGGGTACCCAGCGCGAAAAACCATCGTAACAGTAACGTAAATACTTCCGGGCGAGTTGTGACATTGGAAAACAATGAAAGGGACAGTACACAAGACCCTGTATCCCACGTGCTTTCCATAATTCTTGCAAAGCTCGAAGAGCAATGCAAAACTAATAAATTAGTTTTCGAAAGAATAGTTGCTCTTGAAAACAGCATACAGAACACGCGTAATCAAAACAGAATATGAAAGAAACGCTTAAAATTGTTACATGGAACGCCAACGGGCTCATTCAAAGACTCGACGAGTTAGAAACATTTATACGAGAAAAAGATATTGATATTTGCCTGGTCTGTGAAACCCATCTGACAAAATTATCGTGCGTCAATATAAGGGGATATAACGTGTACCACGCTTTCCACCCATCGGAAAGGGCCAGAGGCGGATCATCTTTGTTTATAAAAGAATGTATTGAACACTCAGCAGAAGTAAAAATTGAATTAGAATCAATGCAAGTAAGCACGGTTCGCGTTAGAAATAGACATTTCACATTCACTGTTTCGTCTATATATTGCCCATCGCGCTGTAAGGTTGAGGAAAGGGATTTCACAAACATTTTTAACTTCCTTAAACCAAATTTTATTATTGGCGGCGACTTCAACGGGAAACACCCTTTCTGGGGTTCAAGGCATGCCTCTCAGAAAGGTAGGGTGCTCTATAATGCGGGTATGCAAAACGGTTGCAATTTTCACTCGACGGGTAAACCAACATATTGGCCGACTGATAGAAATAAGATACCGGATCTGATCGATTTCTTTGTTGTTAAAGGAATATCAGGCAACTTTATAAAAGTTGAAGAAAGCTTTGACCTCTCCTCTGATCATTCTCCAATCATTATGACCGTAAGTGAAGCTCTAATTAAAAAAGAAAGATTGGCCAGATTAACCAGCGCGAGAACTAATTGGAGTAACTTCAAAAAAGATATAGAAGTAAATATCGATCTGAGGGTATCTCTTAAAACACCGTATGAACTTGAAATAGAAGTTGATCGGTTCGTTGAAATCTTACAAAGTGCCGCGTGGAAAAATACTCCAAAGCAAAAGAAAATGCCGGTCAGTAATGTTCAAACTTATCCCGTGGAAATACAAGAGATGATTAAAGAAAAGAGAAAAGCGCGTAAGAAATGGCAACAAAGTCGGGCTCCGCAGCATAAATCACACCTTAATCGGTTGTGCAACTCACTAAAAAAGGCTATTAAAGATCTAAAAAACAAAGAAATAGAAACTTACCTTGAAAGCTTATCGGCAGAAAAAGATTCGAATTATTCGCTTTGGAAAGCTATAAAGGGTATTAAAAAGCCTATAATACAAACCGCACCAATCAGGAAAAATCAATACGAATGGGCCAGGCATGATAAGGAAAAAGCACAAATTTTTGCAATGCATTTGGAAGATACTTTTAAGCCATTTGATGGACAAGCTCTTGCTCAAGATGCAAATACGTCGGATATAGACAATATTGCAATAAGATATGCAACACTAACCGAACTTAAGGACGAAATTAAGAAACTCAAACCCAAGAAAGCTCCTGGATACGACTTAATCACGGGAGAGGTTCTTAAGGCACTGCCAAGAAAAGCTTTAATTAAGCTTCTCTTTATTATAAACGCCGCGTTTAGACTTGAACATATTCCTAGCCAATGGAAAGTAGCGGAAGTGTTAATGGTTCTTAAGCCCGGTAAACCACCAACTGAAAAATCGTCATATAGACCAATTTCACTTCTTCCAATTATATCTAAAGTATTCGAGAGAATTTTGATTAGAAGAATACAGCCGATAATAGAAGAAATGCATCTCATCCCGGATCATCAATTCGGATTCAGAAGTAAGCATTCTACAGTTGAACAAGTTCATAGAATAACAGATGTAATCGAAAGATCTCTTGAAGAAAAAAAGATTTGTTCAAGCGTATTTCTTGACGTTTCTCAAGCTTTTGACAAGGTCTGGCACGAAGGCTTAAAATTTAAATTACGACAAGTTTTGCCAGAACACTTATATAATATTCTAAGAAACTACCTTACGAATAGAGTATTCCGCGTCAAATGTGGAAATGAATATTCGGATTTTAAGGAAATAATGGCTGGGGTGCCGCAAGGAAGTGTTCTTGGTCCACTTTTATATCTACTATACACTCGTGATATACCGCAAGTGGAAGGAACGAAGTTAGCCACTTTCGCCGACGATACTGCTATATTGGCAGTAGGTAAAACGGTCGAAGAGACTACCGAAAAATTGCAAGAGGCATTGGATAGAGTAAATGAATGGACAAAGGTTTGGCGAATCGCACTTAATGAGACCAAATCTGTGCATGTAAATTTTACTAATAAGAAAATCAATTATTTGCCGATTTTTTCGAACTCGGTTCAAATTCCGTTCGCAAACGAGGCTAAATACCTTGGAATGACACTTGATGCAAAGCTTAAATGGAAATCGCATGTAAAGAAAAAACGCAAAGAACTAGAAAATAAATATAGAGATATGTATTGGTTACTTGGAAAATATTCCAAACTTAATATAGAGAACAAACTGCTTTTGTACAAGCAAGTGCTAAAACCAGTATGGACTTATGGTATACAACTCTGGGGTTGTACCAAAATAAGTAATATAAACATTCTACAAACCTTTGAAAACAAAGTGCTAAGAGGAATTGTTAATGCGCCATGGTATATTAGAAATAACGATATCCACAGAGATCTCGGCATTAAAACAATCGTAGATGAAATTAGAAACTACGCGAGAAAGCATAAAATTCGACTAGAAAGTCACGTTAATATCACAGTCCTTCAAGTTTTGGATGAAAGTAATCTACTGCGCCGTCTTCAAAGAACTAAACCTCTAGACCTGGCGCGATAAGTAACCGCGTCTAAACTGCGGAACTAGCAGGAGTTTCTAATGGGAAGCTAACCTGCCAAATGTTCTTATTTCGTGAGAAGAAAACTGCTTGATAAGTCGAACACTTAGTTGTAGTAACAATAAAAATCAATAAATAAAGTAGTTTGTTGAAGGGAGGTTTTTTAGTGGGTAAGAATCCCACACTACTATGAGCACGCGCTGGCGATCCTCATAGTGTCTTTTTGAAGATTTTCACCTACCCTCGGAAAAAAAAAAAAAAAAAAAAAAAAAAAGAAGCTGACTACAATGAGAACTAAATTTCAATGCAAAAGAATCACAAATCTACGAATACAATCTACGAATAATGTTGCACTTTACTAACTCTTCACAGCGCTCTTAGCTTCAAGCCTAGCTCATGTACCCTGAAACGTATGCCTAATTCTTTTTTTTTTCCATCTCAACCCACCTAAATGTATACATATACGAAATCCATTCGCATTTGGCTTCCATCAGATTAGAGATCAGATAAATCTTTCACTAATAGGATGACACACTTTCTAAGTGTCTTTCGTGTGTAATCGTCACTTTACCTCGTTCATTGGATGCAGTTTTTTTCTCTCTCTCTCGTTATCTAACAAATTAGTGAAGATGACAACCAGTAGACAGTCAACACGATGTGATCTGATAATAACAGCTGATTTGACGATCAGATACTATCCGATCGTACTGATCGCACTCATAGATACAACACTCTGGTATCATCCATTTGTTGTCATTGTCAAAATTAACAACGAATGACACACACTCTTAGTGATGCTTTTAAGACAGTGAATTCCCCTTCGATCTAATCGGCAGATACTCCTGATACTGATCTTGTAGTATAGTTGTATCTCTAAGTGGAAAATAATTATTTTACAGCTCGTAGACGCGTGGCAATACATTACATCACACACGGAGGCGAGGTGTAAATTTGAAAGTTTTTCTCCTATGAGAGCGCTATAAAAAGATACAAAATAGAAAAAAAAATTCAATTCAATCTTTTCCTCTCTATTATGACCCAAAAAACAACCTACTCATTTTATACGATCTCACGGCAAACAAAAAAAAAACGAAAAAAATCGCAAAACGTCAGAAAAATAGCTACGTAAATTCCAGACTATCTGGTCCTGGTAAACAAATTACTGGACTAGATAAATATAGTCCTGAGGTAGTAGTACGAGTATCTCCCACTAGCAGGTGAGTTATAAATGGAAGTCTATGATCAGACAATAGTAATTCTGACGTCATTTGACAGAAAGAAATGATGTTTATCCTAAACAGCATGACGTCGATCAAAATAAAATAAAAAATCTAAAAAATTAGCCTGGAACGATTGCCGCTGATACAGTTAGGAAGAAAATAAAAATGAACTAAGTTTTTCTTTTTTTCTGAACACTAAAAATAGGTCGAAACGAATTTATAAGCTTCTGTGTATATTTTTATATCGAGATACTGCGTAAGAGGGATACTTAATTTGAGTGATTTGTCACCCATATCGTGTGGATACATTATGATGGATGTGATTTTTAAATTTTTTATTTTTTTTTACTCTTTTTCAGAACTTTATTTCAATTTGTTGACAGGCATAATATTTAAGTTTATTTTTGTATTTGAATTTAAATTAATATTTTAGAATTTTATAGGTCATTTTATGAGGGCGCCTAGTATTAAATTGTACGGAGGTGGGACATGCTATAGGTATTTTGACAAAAAAAAAAAAAAAAAATTTCCTAAAGTTTATGGTTGTCTTAAAATAGCGTGGGATGGGCCCATTTCGAAAATCGCGTGCGAACCGAATCAGATTTGAGAGCTTATTATAAATCGCCTGTTTTCAACCCTAAAATGATTTGATTTTCCGCTTAATTTACACCTTCTAAGCACTGCAACCACAAGGGAGTACTTGAATAACATTTGGAGGTACGGGCAGAAGGTACGGGTGACTTTCATCGTTTTCAGTGCCGATTTGCGGTGTTCGATGCCACTCTGCTTCCGACGTGAGTAGAAAAGCATGTCTGCTGAACCATTCACTTTTAGCAAGGTAATCGGGCTCCGAATTCCATTTAGTGGCTTTGTCAGCTGGTATCCTCCATTCAGCGATATGAGAATCTTCCATCACTTCGCCAACTCGAAACATAACGAGTTGCTGGAACTTCCGGGTGTCACCCATTAGCCATGACACAGTTTTAGAGTCCGTCCAAAAGACCCTTTCGCTAATAGAAAATTTTTATGACCTGCATATAAAGGTCGCAAGCCGTACGCCCAGGACAGGAGCCTAAATTTCCAGGCGTGGAACGGAAATTGGACGTAATGGGGCTACTTTCGCTTTAGGGCTCATGATCAAAACATTCACAGGAAATACGGAAGTAGGATATGCACGTTCACTTGCATCCACGAATGTATGTAGCTGGACCCTCGAATCAGCTCGATTTAATAATGGAGAATAGTGCTGTCCATCGAAGCCACTTTTCAAACATGTTTGCAGGCAGCTCATCATTCCAGCCATTGGATATCCTCCAGATCCAGAAAATGCGACAAGAATCCAGTAGGGAGGACTCTAAGGACTTCACGTTTGATAGACACTGTCGTCTTATCGAACACATTTCGTTTTAGCGGGTTGAATTGAAGAACAAATGTAAATACGTCGGATGAGGTACACCAATAAAGATCAGGATCTTCACTGCTGCAGGAGTATCATTTTCCCCAAATGCTTTACTTGATCCACTGCCACATTCCTTTAGGGCCTCTAAAACATTCGATGAGCTGGACACCCGATGAACCTCAGATCCTTTGCTGTCAATGAAGTTATCTACGTAGTGCTATTTGAGCACATCTTCTACTGCCCGTGGCAGTGAAGAAAAGCAGTGAATTTTTATTCCTTACGTAGAGGGCTATGCATAATGAGCACGTTGCGCCTAAGGTCATAACATTCATCTTGAAGACGCAAGGCATCTCCACATCCTTAGTGTCCTTCTACAGAAATCTTTGTGTATGTCAGTCCTCCTCTCGAGCTCGTATTTGGTGGATCATTTCAGCAAGAGAGCAAGAGTAACTAAAGGTCCCAGCTGGTCAGGCTCTTGGGAAAAAATCTTTCAGTGAAGTCCCATTACACTTGGCTGCTGCATCCCAAACAAGCCTAACCCTTGATGGTTTATTCGGGTTTCGCACAATGTGTGGGATATTTGCCTCGTCCGGATGCCTAGCCTTTTGTTACCAAGTTTGCAATCAGCTGGTCTAAGTTTCCGCTAAGTTCCTTGTCCTTACCGATGATACTGACGAAGCGCCATTGGTAGACTATTTGGCAGGGAAATGTCATCAAATGTCCATAATAGTCCTACCTCGAAACGATCGCTAATGCGGACAAAGGTGTTTTCTAATATTTTAGTTCGTTTTTCCTCTGCTGAAGTGATTTATCTACAACAAATGTATCAAATTCTCTGGTAGAGTAGTTCGGTTCTTAAGCTGAAGCTCGTTAGGTTAGGTTGGGCAAGGTTATGAGGTGTACCGCGATTTCTAGAGACACACAAATGGCTGAAAAATCAAAACCCCTGTCTGGAATACAGTTCAGAAGTTTGAGAGTCTCAAAGTCATTTATTGACTCCTTTCAATGCATACCTGACTCCTATTATTGGATGTCATGCTCTTTTATGAGGGTGCGTAATAGAAAGGAACTCATCACGGAGACACTAAATGTTCATTGTGCTTACCCTTGGTAGTAGAGTTGAATAGGAAAATAGTGAAAGAACCAGAAGAAGGACACCTATCTTGGTGCCCTTAAACCAGTTGGGGTTTCTAACAAATCTTATTAGATGCACTATCCGTGACTCTAATGCGTCTGCAGTGCATGAAAAGGATGTGTGGCCTAAAGTTTGGTTGTGTTCTTGCAGGACGGGGCCAAAATATAGCGCATTGTCCATGATTACTTCAGCGAGCATGCGGATAGAAGGTCAATCCATTTTCAGCAGTATCGATTTATGCAGCTTTAAAACTTTACGGTCAAGTACGAGAAATAGCATAGTCCTCTTTGGATAACCAGGGGGCGATGGTCTATTTATCGCCCTTATAGTATTAATTATAACACACAGTTTCCCTAACAGTGGTAGTATGGATTTGTCTGTTTTGCTGCTGTTGATAGCAGATCTCCAACCTTTACAATTCATTTACTTTCTTATTCCCCTCTACATTGATGTGTCCAGGTAATCAGAAGAGCTTGACTTTTCAAGACAGCTTTTGATTTGAATGTTTCGGGTTCTTTCAATTTCAAAGCCGTTTTATTATCAGCAAATATTTTCATATCCGACTGAGGGATGTGACTATCTTTTATTGATAGAGCGGCTTTTTCTTTTTCCAGTATTTTTGCTTGGAAGACACTGCATGTTTCTGGAAGTCTGAGTACTCACCTATACTTTGGAGACATCAGTGTAAATCGTAATGTCGTAGTCTATGATTACTCTATTTGACTTCCAGTCTTTTCGACTTAGGTCGTTATAGAAGATTATAAATTTCGATGTGTCTTTAAATATGTATGTCCATATAGGGCTTGTTTCCACATATTGGATTCCCTTAGTCTGAGGGCTACTTTTGCAGAACAAGTCCAGCTCAGGAGATGGAGAATCATGTTCAACCTGGCAATCTTGTTTTGAATGTGAATTCCTTTACTAAACCAATCTTTCTAAAAGGAGTAACGTGGTCGAAAATAATCATCATCTGGGTTATGGGGGAAGGAGCGCCAATACTTTATCAGCAACAATCTTATATGTAACATATATGTAAGTACTTAAAATTGTTTTATTAAGACGCAACCAAATTGTCACGAACTGTGATTGAGAAATCACTAACACAACCCGTGAACGAAAAGTAATATGATATACTATCAAAGTAGCATCAAAGTTTGGTCTTGTTTTTGTTCATCCAACCCTCAAATAATTCCATTGCTGGAACTATTCTCCAACTGTCAAATAGTGTTATCATTGCTACTGATACTATCGCAGCTACAAATGCTATCGCAGCTACAGATGCTATCGCACTGTTCCTGGATGCTATCGCAGGTACTGATGTTGTCGCAGCTAATGTTGCTATTATACGTGATAAATTAGTCGCCTTGGTTAAATTAGTGTTAAGAAAACTGTGGTGATTATGTGGGACATGAATGAAAAAGAATATTTGTTCCACTGCGCTCTATTTCAGCTGCTATTGTGAATGAGAAATCAGTTTGACTGTCTGTGAGGAACATGCTAAATGATAACGATTGCAGTAGAAGAAGTGCATTGTACGCCTGGACTTTTATCCGTATACATAATTTTATAAATTTTATAATAAATTGTATGTCATTTTGTCATTGATTGTTTAGAAATATATTAAGTTTTAATCGTAGCTAGTCGTAACCAGATAATTTTCCAAACTCTAATTTTCAATTTGATTCAAGATTCGCAGTCATTGTTAGACTTATGATTGTAAAATTGGCTACTTTGCTCAACTCTTATCAGAAACACTATCGTATGACAAACATTTAAGAGTATTACTGATATGAGAAAGCTTCTCTTTTTCTCTTTGCTTCTCCGTGCTCTTTCCAACGTGCATCGGACTTAGGCCAAGGTATGCGCTGTCAGGTGATACTTTCTTGCCATATTGAAGAAGGTAGTGCCCCATGGCAGATGTAGATACGGAAAGCACTTTCTTTTCTAAATCTTTCCTATCTAATGATGAAGCATGCATGAAGATGACTGGCAACGCAGAGAATGAAAGTCATCCGCAGAGATGGTCCCAAGCTTTTCTCAAAAAGTAGAACTTCTTCTTGGAAACAACTTTTTGAAGATCAGTTAAAGAGGCAGGTGGAAGAAGAGTTCTCCAAAATAGGAAGTAGCTTCTAGGCTTCTATCAGGCGGTTAAATCGACAGTTGCAAATGACACCATTCGTCACTGCAGGGAGGCCTCCAAGATAGCACATAACAGGTTGTTAGCATCACAAAGGCCTTTCTTCCACCTTTCCCTTCAATTGCAAGAGTGACAAATTTTATTTTTCTCATCAAAAAAAAAAAAAAAAAAAAACACAAACAGGTGCTTCTATCAAAAATGACGTTCTTACTACCTACATTCGTGCTGGTAGACCAAAAAGTTCAGTCACTAATATGTTAATTAATTACTAACCACTTAATCGTACGAAACAGTATTCAACTCATTGGACTCAATCTAAATTTTAAAATAAGAGTCAAAAATTTCATCATTTCCCAATTTTAGAGGCACACGCAACATCCCAGCTCATCCTCTGTGCCAGACTGGCGACAGTTGACCACAATTATCGCTGCCTGTTTACCAAATTTGGTCTTACACACTAAATTTGGTCTGCGGTTTCGTATAACGCTTGACCACTGCGCTTCCAAACAAAGTGACAAAATATAAACCGCAATTTCGCTAGCGCCATTTTTGGATTTCATCTTTTAACATGTTTTTCTTATTTTTTATTTTATTTAATTTTTTTCCGTTAAAAATATACAACAAGATACAAGAGCCAAAGTGCTGGCTAATACAATTTTTATAGTCCTTCTTTGTTGGATAATAAATTTTGACACAAAACAACACAGATAAATAAATAAACAAATTTATTAAGTAAACGTATAGTGAGAGAGAGTGGAGAAATAAAAGAAGAAGACGAAGAATAATAAATAAATAAATTAATTAGCTGCGGAGGCGTTTTCAATCGGCGACTAGTAGTCGGACTGTGAAACCGCAAAAAAAAAAAGATACATTTTTTGTTGGTTTATTTTCTAGCTTCTTGTTGGCCAGGTTGGAGTTTCAAATTTGAGTTTTTTGTTTTACAATTTTTAATTAATTAATCTTCAATATAATTAGTTAGTGGTCAGTCTTAATGGGATGTATCGCGTATGCAGGAAGCTATGTGTGTTCGGATTTTATGGAACACAATGGCACGTGAGTCATTTGAAAGTTTCTTTTTTGTTTTTTATCGAATATCAATAGGTGAGTCTTGGGTTGATTAAGAATCAAGGAAATACGATGCATTGGATCCAAGAGAAGACTATTAATCATTGCTTAGATAAAGTGTGCTAAGTGGATTGGTAGAGGAAGTCTTTGGTTTAGTGTCAGCGTTCGAGATTGGTCATTCAGTGAGAAGAGGTTTTGGTAATTCTTGATATAATGGCCACAAATGATTAACACTTTGAGGATAAATTTCATTAATTATAGTTAGTCAGTTGTGAGAGAAAATAACACATTTTTTCGAACCGATATCATGCGTTATTGCTAATGTTGATATATGCCCAATGTGGTTTTATTTTAGTTTCCGCATTGTTAGGTCCTTTTCGTTCCTCATCCACGATCCGTCTTAGCCCAAGACATTCTCTGGATTTCCCACAGTTCTTCTCTGACATTGATTCCAAAGACATTTACTGCAGTTGTTTGGCCAAAACTGCTATAAAATTGAGTGAAAGCCGATTGTGGTCATTGAACCCTTCTGTCTTGATGGAAGACTACCAGTGGATCGACCAAAACTGATCACATGAGTCCCATGCTAACAATCGAAAGGAAATTTAGTGCAAGAAGAAAAAGGAGTTGGCATTCTATACCGATGGACATTGGTACGGGGCCCTAGGAATAAACCGCTCCAATATACGCGTCTTTCAAGCCGAAGCTACAACTATAAGCTATCATAAAGGCTGCTAACATTGTACGCAAGAATAATATCGTTGGAAAGACGATCACTGTCTATATAGACAGGCAGGCTTTCATTAAGGATATGGACTCTGCTATAATTAGGTTGACCCTCAGTTGGATACCAGCGAATTTGGATATCGAAGGAAATATCCATATATAGGATATGGTCGAGGCTGCATCTATCGCGGGCAGTAATCAGTTCCTTACGGAAGAACATAAAAGATGAAGTCACTGATCGAACATGCAGACGCTGGGTGCATCAGAGGGCTTGGGCGCTATGGCTGTTCCTAAGCAAGAATAGATCATCCACTCTGGTTAAACTCAGTCGTTATAACGCACAGGTTGCGTCTGACGTCATTAGCGGTCATTGCGCCATTGGCCTTTACGCTGAACGCCTCAGTGTCCTGCATAATGAATAGCTATTGCAGAAGTTGTACAGACGATGAATAAATCGAAACTATTCATGTGATTGTCTCGCAGCTCCTTTAGCCTTTTATGAGATCTTTGTTTACGAATTCAGTTTTCACATTTTTGTTCGCGAATTTTAATTTTCTCTGGCAACACTGTGCGAGAGAGAATTTGTTTGTTTACATGTTGGGCTGTCAAAGCGCACAAAAGCTCAGCTCATTTTAACTTCTGCTTTGAGTTTCGTCTCATTACGTGGCGTTACGTTATACCCTTTTTTCTCTCTCCGAGTGCAAAGCGTGAAGTCGAGTGATTTACTATGTTTCAACTCATAAACGTCAGGCGAAACTGAGTTTGAGGAGCTATTGTGTTTTGACATTTCGATTTTTACTTGTGGCAAGTATTGGATTCGTGAGAAAATTCGAACGCGAGATAGCAATGAATTCTGATAGAGAAGCTCGAAAAAATGGGTCTGCCGATTCTGTCTATATGTCTGTATGATTGCCGCCTAAACGGCTGGGCGATTTGCTTCAAACTTCATATCTGAGCTCTGTAGGGATAGCATCCAAAGCGAAATTTATTTTTATTAAAAATGTATTCATTTTCAACGTACGTGCACTTTATTTCACGAGGCATATAAGAACATGGCATGGCAGTCGGTTCTGAGGATATGGAAGGAACACTTCAGCAGACTGTTAAACGTAGATGATGACTAACATTCCGTTGTCAGGCAAATGAACCCTACAACAGTGACGATGATAGTCAAGATTACCATCAACCCAATCAGAATGAAGCGATAATTAAACTCAAATCCATCAAGGCCGCTGGAACCGACCGCCTTGTCGACGAACTTTTCAAAGCAGATTTTTGCATATCTGCAAAATCTGGTCGGAGGAAAGTATGCCCAATGAATGCAACTTCTTAAGAAAGGAGGCTCTTTGAACTGCAACTACGGAGGTATAAGTCTTCTCAACATCGCATATAAGATTCTGACTGCAATATTAGGTATGTGGACGCCTAAAACCGATCGTCAACAACCTGTTAGGCCCTTATCAGTGTGGTTTTAAGCCCGGAAGTTCTAAAAAAAGGTCACTCAATATGCGTGTCTTGCACAGAATGCCACAATAGACACATATAAATTCGAGATAATAAAGGACCTTGCCTTGCGAATGACACCAGTGAGGCTATCAAACGAAGAGTCGCTCTTGAAAGGTGTTTCCAATTAAAAAACAAAGCCCTATCTCGAACTAATGTAACTGTTTATAAGACACTTATCATCCCAAACCATCTACCATTAAAGGACTTCAATAACCCCGCCAGTTCAGACGTTTTCTGGGGTTAAAGAATTTTGTTTTCCTGCAATTTCTATCTGCGAAGGGCCAATTGATGCTTTCAAAGAAAATTCATGGTATCAATAAGAAGATAACACTTAAATCCACTGATACGAGTTGTATAGACATGCATTTCAACTTTGCTGGTATACCCAAAACAAAATTCACGTCTTTAGCTCATGGAAAACGTGATAGCAGAATGTGATAGCAGATGGCATGCCACGAATTGCTGCGATACAAGTCAGTCCAGAGTCTTCTCCTTTATCTTTGCAGCCACGAAATCTGAATTTGTATGCCAAGTTGCATGCCATCTTAAATGAAGTCTAAGCGTCGGAATCGTCACAAAGTGATAACTCATTTGAAGGAGACCTTTCCTATTAACAAGTGATAAATGGAACGTACTCAAAGGTCAAAGTCAAATGAAGATTGGAGGTATAATTCTAAAGAAAAAGTTAACGAGAAAATTCTCAAGTATGTCCACTAGTTGCTTTGTCATTGCCAGGTCTCTGGTATTCACGTTAAAACTACAAATCAATTTAAAGGAACGAAAAATAAATAGATTGGGGAATCTTTGTAGCAGCATTAAATAGTTAAGTGGGGAGAGACATCCAATCAGATCGATTACTTAAATCACTAATGCCTCGAATGAAGGACATAAACTGCATATAATGAACATCTATCAATTGCGACCATAAAATGGGGGGATATTCCTGTATTCACAGTTGCCACGTGTAGGAAAGTTCTCAACATAAATACCCGTAGATACTCTGGATTCAGACTTTACGTCATCTGAGAATAATTGACAATATATTCGCTGATTGCCGTCAAGTATTAATTTTTTTTTTTTTCCTTTTCATTCATAACTTTTCCATCGCAAAATAGCATCTATTTTTAGGTCGAACCTCCCCTTTTGTAGTATCTAAACACAAAAAGGGAAAGAAAAAAAAAAAACTCTCAAATTATATTCACGTGGCACACAGATTTCTCGATTGATTGTGTACATCACATCGGCCAAGGTCGAGGGGGGTGCTGAGTGTTGTGGCCCCATCCCGACGCATGACATCGTTACATTTGACATTACACAAATATTATGTCAACAGTGATATCCGACGACGATGGCACTCAATTACTTTCCGTCGAACGTGTAATACCAACGGCATATACATATGTACGAGTACATCACGTGCGTTTATTTCCCTCGTCCCCCCCCCTAAAACAAAGGAGCAGTATATATGCGTGCAGCATTATCGTAGATCATAATCAAATTAATTTATTTTTAAGCACACCACGACGCAGTTTTTGTGGATTAATTTCAGGATAAGATATAAATTAAACTAATTGCAAAATGTATCTATGATTACACACGTCCTTTGCGATAGGTTGCCCGCCTCCAAGGACTAGGTACGCACCATGTAAGGTACAAATTAAGTTTGATTTATTTTTAAAATTTACCTAATTAGAAAGCTTAGATTAGATTGACCTTTTATGGAGTAGTACTCAAATATAGATTGATGGCATCGAAAATAGATTTATTTTTGTAATCGAAAATATCTGCGGTTGTGTGTAAAGGACAAGCATTAACTTGCGGTAGACACCTTTAGAAGAACAAAGGAAGATGGTATTAAAAATGTTGTTTTTAAAGATCTAAATCTGTACAGACGATTAAATTAGGACGACCTTCATGAAAGGAGGGGAAAAAATAGAATTTGATGACATAACAACCTAAAAGATTGCGACTCAATTTAAGAGTAAGGGGAGAAGGTTGTAGGGGGGCATACG
This sequence comes from Chalcosyrphus nemorum, assembly GCA_949716465.1. Taxonomy (NCBI): domain Eukaryota; kingdom Metazoa; phylum Arthropoda; class Insecta; order Diptera; family Syrphidae; genus Chalcosyrphus; species Chalcosyrphus nemorum. Next base: position 74,616,789 of record OX454333.1, read on the forward strand.
AGTGCCATGGTTGCAGTTTTATCTAAAATTAAAATCTCAAGAAGTCTATTAATGACAGAGGCCTATAACCTTTATTTTTGTATATATTTTTAGCAAATTTAGATCGAAAGAAGGAGATATTTCTGACGTATGACACAGAAGACTAACAGAGGCGTTGTGAGCTAAAAGGTAGTCAAGTACAAGTTGTGGCTTATCCAAGCATTTCTCAAGGAGGAATTTGATCCTAACTTGTGATAAATAAAGCATAACAAAGCGCATGTTACCGGGGTTGTCGTTTTAAGTGCAAGGACACATTCAGAGTATGATGGGGTTTGAGACCGTCTATAATTCATTCAAGGTACATATACTGCGATCGAAAGACCCATATACATATACCTGCAGGACAATTGTATTGTGGAAAGCCACAGACTGCTTTAATAATCTTTTAAAAGTACAAAGACCTAACCTGTGCTAGCATTATAGAGGAATAGAGATCAACTTCTCAAGCAGGATTGGGAGTAATACTCAAACATCCTCCTCTGGCTGAGCTCATTCGGAGTTCAGCTACGCGCGACGTGCCTCAGACAATCAAGCACATGGATGCAAAGCTCTTAACGACTGAATCTCCATGCCAACTAAAAAAAAAGTAAATATCAAGGCGTAAGCAGCCCAAGGCCTAGCTTCTCACAACTGTACATGTTGTGCGTGGTATACATTTCTGCACATACAGAAGGGACCTACAGTTTTATGCCGTATTTGAAGGGCAGAGAGGTTTTGTGCAGAGGGGCGTGTACAGAACTTCCAACTCTATAGAGAGGGCTCTAAAATGGATATAGAAACAGGTACTGAAATTCAAGTGACTGTAGAATTATCCAAGCCGAGGTCTTCGCCGTCAAGGAAACACCATAGACTACATACGCTAAGAATATACCCCGGTTCAGGGTCACAGGCAAGCAGTACTCAAGGCACCAGATAGCGAACTAATAAAATCGAAAAGAGTTTCTACATGCCGAGGAGCAAACAGATTACATATGGCATTGTTGGGTTCGCCGGGATAGCAATATAAGAACGGAAGGGGTCAGTAACTGAGAAACTACTCAAAAGAGAAATAGGGAGGAGTAGGAGTACTCAAAAGAGAAATAGACCTTATGTGCATGAGATAAGATTAATACCAGAGGTGACTGCGTCATATCTTGCAGCTTATGACCATCAATGGATGAAAAAGGTCTAATAGTCTCCTGTTAAAGTCCTGGACACTACTTTATAGAGGCGAAAGCTACCAGACTGCCCCAATTTTCGAAGACATTGTCCTCGCTATTTAGAAGATCTGGTGCAACAGGTTGGCTTGATACTGACTGACAGGCAACCCATAGATAGATGGTACCACAATCTGTTTGGTGGTCTCCGTGAAGCATCCGCTAGTAACACGCAGCCTTGTACCGTACCATACGTCGTTATTTCGGCCAATACTTGTCTGTTATAACCATCATTCAAAGCCTTAAGCAACTCGGGAAAGAAAAGTAGCACAGACCATGTCATCGGTAGAGCTATAAATATGGTACAAGTGTAGACAGGATCATCCACAAATTTATAAGCCTAATGTCTCCAACATTTTCTACAACATCTGCTACCAGAAGTGATATACGAATACTCTGACATCGATAGCATTTATATTGCTACCAAGTCTATAGCCTGTGGCAACAATGATCTCCATTTTAGGACAACAAATAATGACTCCTAGCTTAATCCTTCATCGGAGTAACTTCTTCATACCACCTAATTCGATTCCTCCTCTCCTAAGCCTGATTAATAGCTATGGCGCCTCCGATGCTACTGCCAATGCCTCATAAAAGTGCGGATTACAGTAGAACAGAAAAGCATTCATTATCCGCACCAAAATACCGTCTCTAACAGATACTTCTTCTAATTACACACGCGTAATCTCACTTAATCGCAAGTGTTCTTACGCCAGGCACACTGTCCATGTTGATCCTTTTCCAACTTGCCCCTCGCCCCTCGCCCCTCGCCCCTCGCCCCTATGCCGAATGACAAAAATGCGACATTAATCTCAGAGAAAAACCCTCTCTTCCTCTACACGATCAGAGAGGTGAACACAAAAACGAAAAATAAATACAAATAAAAAAAGATACTTTTCCTGAACAATTTTCCTCTTCGAAACATGAAAATTTCATCCCAGCACCGATGGCAGTGATTTAGTGGAGCATTTCTGCGATGCCGTTTAGGTAGTCCATCATTTGATTGCACTGACGGCAACAGCGATGGCTACAGCGCGACGTAGGCGTCACATGCATATAGTACTCGTACGCATCCCAGAGAAATGATAAACTGGCGAATTATGATGTCATGAAAACATTTCGTTCGCCGCATGGGGTCTTCTTATAGCTCTCCGGCTAGATAGACCATTATGGACCCCGGATAGAGGAAGGACCACAAAGATGCGATGATTGTGCGGTGATTCCTCATGCGACATATTCACAAAGAAAAAAGAAATGTAAATGTATCTCTTAGATTCTCGGCTGGTTTCCAGCAATAGATACTCTCTACTCATCCGATAGAAAAAAAAAAAAGCTCCCAAAACACAGACTCCACCAAAACAAGGAACACTTGTCCGGCAGGAGCACACACGCGGTGGGGTCATCAACTGTGTACACACGCGAAACGCTATTCCCACAGTTTCGTGGATGTTAGGATCCAGTGGTGTATGATGTTCCCTCCGTCCGACTGGCCACTAGGAAAATGATGTTCGACCGTGTTGACTTATGTCCATCGTGTTAAGAGCACTTGTTCTTGCACGAAGATTACACACCGACCGGTGGTGGCGGGTTCTCCTCATAGTTCCCGCGGTGAAGATGGGTTAAACATTTTAACTCAACTGCGGCTAATAGGTTCGCTAGATTAGTTTTAGTTTCGCGTTGTGCGTTATTAAAAGCGCTTTTGTGAAACATGAACATTGAGATACATCGTGGCAAGACCTGCCGCACTGTTTGGCTATCCTGCAGGCATTCCGTGTGGCATGCGGCCATTATACAGACAGAGTGGGGATGTCTCTCTCACTGACATGGAATTTCTGGAGTGTCACTTGGCAGTGCGTATTTATGGTCGTTTTGTAAGGACAGCGAGGATTCATCTTGTTACACGCAGCAGGTTGATGAAGTATTTTGCTTTTGGTAAATTGTCTCGTGGTCTTAATTAAGACGCTATCGTGAGTCGCATGGCACGGTGATGTGTCTTGTACATGGGAAGTGCATTATTTTGGGGAGCACTGGCAACTGGGAGTTCAGATGTCAACAGTGTCAGTTGTAATAAGGGAGAGCTGACATGGTAATTTCTCAGTAATACTGTGGGAGTCAAAGTGACACTAAAGAGAGAGAGAGGAAAATAAGGATTCATTCCTTGGAATTGCTTCAGATAAATTTGCATTAAACGAGTGAGAATGCAAAAATTAAGAAAGACAGATATTCATTGAACATGAATAAAGATGAAAATTATTAGCAGTGAAGCATGTGGATAAGAAAGCTCCTACAAAAGAGAGCAGAGTTACTTAAAGGAATCTTGGAAAACACCTTGGCGTGTCGATTGTCTCGGCCAGGCAGAATACACTATCAGGAGAAGCTATGGCAATGGAACACTGGTCATGGTAGTGAGCATTTTCTCACCCATTTGTGGAATAAGACATCGTTCAAATGGCTTTTTGATGACTCGGTCCAATATGTTTCACGTTATTCTGCCAATAGCTTTTTAATGTTGGCCTCGAACTCGACTAAAGTTGGTTTGTGAGCGTAGATTAAGGACTCGACGTAGCCTCAAAAAAAATAAACAACTGGCGTCAAGTTGCGATGGCTAAATGATGAATGCTCATGCTGAGGTCATCCAGTCGCTACATGTCTTCTTCAGAACTTTGAGCATTGCGTCAGTTGTATGACATAAAGCGCCATCCTGTTGGAACCACAGCTCTGGAGTATTGGCTACAGGAAGTCCGTTAACATCGCTCAAGACCTGAGACCACTGATAGTGGCGGTGTCTTCTTTCTCATTTCGAAAGAAATAAGGTTCGTTGATGTCGCTATGCTATAATCTGCACCAAACACTCAACCTTTTAGATTCTTTGGTGCTAGGTCGAACATTTGGCGATGATATTCCGTCTTGTAACGGCTTTGGTAACATAGCCACTGAGACGAAAATGGGCGTCGTCCGAGAAGATGATATTTTGGCCAAAATCCTTATCTCCAGCCAAGATTTCCAGCGCGCAAGTAGCGACCTATTGGCGTGGCCTATGGTCTTCCGACTTCAATTTTTACGTCATATGGATGTAGGACCAAATTCAATCGCAAAATAATCTGAGTCGACTCTCTAGGGATGCCCAATTCAGCTGATCATTTCTTTTATACTGACCGCTACAGGCAAAGGCTATATTTTCTCATTTCCCACCAATCTCTGTCTGGTTGGTAGCTTACGGTCCTAAAGAGTGTACTCACGCCTAATTGTCTGCACACTGAATCCGACTTAACATCGAAATACAAATTTACAACCATCGTTATACGATGACGAAAACCTCACGAAATATTTTGACAGCTGGATGTCATTCCTAACGTTGACAAGTGCTTAAACGTAAATATTGAAAAGGTACTATTGCTACCCTTTAAGTGGCGGTAATCGCAACTTTGAGCCAAATCAGTTGATTGGTCTGGATTGTGGTGACAACTGGAAACAGAATAAACCTAAGTTTGCAACTGATTCACATATTTGGCACACTGTTGGATCCAAAAGAAATGAAGGAGTTAAGACTGGGGTATAAGGTGTTACTACTTATGGGAAAATATGACTTCGTATTCCAAGTCGAAATATTTACTTTAAGACTCCGATTCATAGAGAATAGATCTATAGCAATTAAGGCATACGCATGGGACTGCCTTCAACTACTTAAAGTGTGCCAGCACAAAAAGAGTTCGCCTCACTTGGACACCTGAATATTATGGAGCCAATGAATTAGTGGATCAACTGACCTGATCGACAGATTCAACATTCATTTCACAGTATTGGGGTTACTTAATCGTGCTGCACTGACTAAATGAGAAGAATGGTAAGGCCCCAGCTGATGTAGAGGCCAGCTATCAGGAAATATCCGAATACCTTAACAAATGCAGCTAAAGATTGAAAGAATCCAAAGAGCCGGTGGATAACGTGAGTACTGGTAATAAGGTAGACAGTAAGCCACGAAAATTGACACCCATCTGGGACTATTTTGTAGGCTAACTACAAACGACAAGCAGGCAAAATTCTTCTAAGGCAGCAATTATTGAAATTAATATGACCTGGGCTAGTTAGCAGCAGTTTTTGGAACGCATCTAGCTGCCCTCTTAGACCTTGAAAGTGTCTTCGATCACGCTAGCTCTTTATCGATCCAGAAATCCCCGTTCTAATTGCATCACTCGCCAATACCACCTCTACCATTTCTGTCATAAGAAGAACTGAAGAGTTCCATATCTGCTCTATTTTAGCTTATAGCAATCGACAAAACCCTCTGTAGACTTGACGGAGATGAAAGTTCAGGTTGTATGTAGAAACAAGGATATTTCCTCCAGTAATTAGTGAGAGTATGGAAGGTGCCTTCGAAAAGAAAAGCAAAATCCTTCGAGGCTTTCTATGTTTGCAGCCAAGGCTTTGGTAAGAAGTAGGGACTTTGTCCTAAGATGGCCATATGGACGTTGGGTTCTGTACTTTTATATGGATTGCTAGTCTTAAGGATATGTCAATGTTCATCCCATGGTCTCGAATCACTATAACTTGAACCCCATAGCTCGGAGGTCTATCTAGCGAGAAGAGGAGCTTTTCGCACCTGAACTCTATTTTGCAGCACTGTCCAGTGTTACGGACTAACCAAATTGGCCTAAATCAAGGGCCTTAAACTTTATACCTAATCGGAAACTGCTCTAGTACCATCTAAGCAAAATGAAACTGTCACATACAGCCATGTGGCGGCTCTGAGCCGAACAGAGATGGTAACAGATGAAGCAGATACCTTTTATATGCCGGAAAAATGCAACTACTCCACTCAACGGCGTCGTCTACCTCAGCGGAAACTAAGAACTTTTAGCATAAGGCAGTAGTAAGCCTTATAAAAAACTAAAATCTTCCTTCTGGTTAACTTTTAGATTAGCTATATCTTGTAACGTCCTGGTACTCCAAGCATCGTAACAGATCTAATCTCATATAGCTTTTCAAGGCCCCATAAATAGTACTATACTATTTGGCTACAAGACTATAATCAAAAACATCCGTTGAACCAATTTCCTTTCACTGTTTCCCAAGCCCTTTATTAGGCAGGAAGCCGATTCAATATCTAAGTATAGACGTGATGCCCTACACATTACCAGTGTACATAGTGTTGTTTCATCATCATAGACACAATTAATCTGACCTCGAATCCTTTATAAGTACCTCATACAGAAATACTAATTTCCGATTACCACTTCCGGTTCTGTTTACCTCATTCTAGCAATCACACCCTAAAAACGTGAAATCAAAGTTCCGATCATAAAAACAAATGTACGTTCGATTATTTGACGTAATTCTTACCACTTTATCTCGTCGATTGTTCGTCATTTGTGCAAAGCAGTCTTTGGCATAAAATGATAGCCTCTGGGCGAAGACCCCCCTCCCCCCCCCCAATAAATAAGTATCAAACCTCATACTAATAACCATTACACTGATCATTTTGACAAACGTCAATAGCAGCCGCATTGCACGTACTACCCGTCGATTTACTATCGTCAATGTGCGGCTATAAATGAAAAAAAACAAAAAAAAAACGCAACAGCATTCTACGTTCAATCATGCAAAACACCTGCTATAATCATCATCATCATCATCAATACTCGCGTAAGTATCGGGATTGTGATTTACGCACATTCGTAAAACCTCTAGATACATAGATACACAAACTTCGATTTAATTGGAATCCTATCTAGCTATCAATCTACTTCCCCATGGCGTCACAATTGTTGATATTTAGATACGTAGTTTGGTTTTTTTTGTGCATGACTTTTGCTTTGGTGTATCTATCAAACAATTAGCAGCGAATTGCCAAAGTTATTTTTGTATCTGAGATGGGTAAAGCAAAAAAATACCAACCCTTAACAATGCTGCAACAGATAACGGTGTCAAAGCACCGCATGACAGTCTCTAATTCTCCGCCAGTTGGTGGAGGTTCAATAATATCTATATTTAACTACAGATACTTACGTCACTCTTACACACTCGACTCACAGGTCAACCAGGAATAGTTGCCATCCATGGAAAAGGTATTTAAAAAAAAAAAAACACACACACACACCCCAGTCCCTATCGACTCCTGACGATAGCAACTCGGAGGGAAATGGCTTGCTAGCCGGCGCTATATATCACAGGGAAAAAACCCAGTCCTCATCCCCCGTCACAACTCACAAATACACGTTTAGTCAGAGCACAAATATCAGAAAAAAAAAGTTACGTATACGACCCGCAGTCCTGACGTAATTTCATTCATAAAAAAACAATCGCTCCGGCTGTGTGCGCTACAACACAACGACAACGACAATCACGTGCGAAGGAGACAAATGCCGATAAGGATCTCTCTATCGGACATTCAACACCGCTATCGAACGGATATTACCATTTTCACAGGAAGCATGCAGAAAGAACAAACAACAGGCGTGCAAGAAAAAATAAAAAAAAAGGACCACCACCAGGGATAAAAACGAAAAACAACAACCCACCCACCTGTTGTGGAGGTTACACGAGCACCCTTAGTCGTAGTCATGCCATCACCATGGTTGCTTATTCCTTCGCATCGCAGCGGGGGGATGAAGCGTGGAAAAACACCGCTTCATTCATAAAATGGCAAATTTTACGCTAGTCGTATTCCTTTTTCCAACCCTCCATCCCCATTTCCCTGGGGGATGTTTTTATGAATGAAATTTTCAGCTTCACTTCGATGTTGGGGTTGATTTCGAAAAATTCGAATATCAACTCAAACGAGGGGTTGACTATGAGACCTAGAGCTCAATCGATTTTTCGTGCAGAATAACTTTTTTTGGACAAGGGGTGCGGCTGTGGTATGTGGTGCATGGCACGGAGAGAGTCGTCCATGTAGTAAACTTGACTTTGAATATTTCATGGGGATGGAGGGAAGTTTTTTTTTTTTTTTTTTTGCTTCGCTTAGGGTGGTGTGGTTTTTGCTACTGGTCGATGGCGGTATGGTCGTGAACTTGATTCTGATGTTGGGGTAGTTTCTAACAAACGAATGCAGTTTTTTTTTTTTTTTTTGCCAGACAAGTGAGAGATAAATAGAAGAAGTTTTCTCATGGTCGTATGGAAAATTATGCAGCAATGACAGTGCCTTTCGGTGGATGGAAGAAAAAAGCTTTGAGTAGATTTTTGAAGTACTTACTTGGATGAGGTGATATTTTTAGTTTCGATAGAGTTTGTGAAGAAGATGCATTACCTGGAAATATACAAGAGAATAATTTAATGATGATTGAATATAGTAGCAGGTTATGAGGGTTAATTCAATAATAATAGATAGTACTATTAGGATAACTGAATGCTGGAAGAATAACCAGTGACTGAAAGAATAAGATTGCGACAACAAACATCTTGCAATACGTGGTGCAATAACTTATTGGATTCGCATGAGAAATAAAACAATACGCTAGGAGCTACAATTGAGTAACCATTAGTTCACCTGAAACGATTTAGGTTTTCTACTTAGGCCACGGAGTATTGCATGTCCTCCAATTGGGATTCAGGACATGCTTCAAATGCGATGCCATCATGTAAGCAATTGGGGGAGTAGCAAAATTATGAAGTTTGTAAGGTAGCGCTTACCCTACTTTCTCGTGGTAGTTGCAGGACAAATCTCTGTGTAGACTTGGGCCTCAAGTTGCCAGAATAAAATTTGCTATGGATACCGACACAGTTCGTCGGTTAGAAACTTCTGGATGTAAGGAAGGATGTAACGATGGTCTTTGTCTCACAGGCTGAAGGAACTCAAATGTAGCAAGGCTCACGAGAATCTCATAAATAACATCTAAATGGAAGAGTTTTTGTTTCCTGGTGTGGATTTGAATGGACTTACTGGGAAGACAAACCAAGGCTATGACAAATGTCACGTAGGGCGATACCAAGAACTCTTCTAGTGAAGACATGCTAGAAACGTGCAAGTCATACAGTGCTTTGCATGATATTCGTCATATAGGCCCGACAATTCTTCTCTTACAGCAATGTAGGAAATGATAACTGAAAAATGGGAAAATACAAGGCCTGATCACAAATTGCACAAAAGTTGATGGACGGCCTTTCTCGTATGAGCTGGAAAAAGTCCTTCTAATGACTCCATTTCAAAAACTAGGACTTAAAGTTTCAAGCCTTTTGTGCAAGGACTAAGAGTTCCAAGCCTAAAGAAGCCAAAGCTTTACTCGAATTGGAATACAAGAGACTCAAAAAAGCAGTGTACCCAAATTGAAGCAAAGAGTATTGATTGCCTGCATCAGGACCTGTTCGTCTACGAGTTGCGGCAGAACAACTTGAACAAAAGTACACCTACGAGGGCTGCAGGAGAAATGTCTAAGAAATCCATTCGCAAGAGTTAGTATAGAATGTTCTAGGGTAGCTTCTGACGACTATGCTTTCCTTAATATGTGCAAGTACTCAACATTGTAGTCAAAGAAGTTGGGAATATGGCCAAGTAGTCAAAAAAGCCTTGAGCCCGATGAGTCTAAACCTGTGAGTTTAGGAAAAAGGTCGGAAACATCTAATACCTATGACTCATGATTCTCAGCTCCGAAATCATGAGAAGCGATTCAATGACTTAAGTGAAGGTTTGAAGGCGTGCTTTACGTAGGAGAGGCATGGGGCGAAATGTCACAGGTTGTCTGAGGAATTCGAGATTGAAAGTGGCGTACAACAGGGCTGTATACTGTAGCTGAATTTTTTTCTAGTGGTGATCACCGACATGCTTCATAGTGGAGGTCTGTCAACGGAAGGTTGAGGATTCTAACATCCGAACTCAAACACTTTGATTACCCTTACAATATACGCTTGCTCTCTCATCGTATTATTGACCTCTATCAAATAACAGTAGATGTCGAGAGGGAAGCAGACTTTGTCTTTCTGAAGATTAACGTTGCCGAAACAAAAATGATCAGCTTTGGAACAAAACCCATTGGCTTAAATTTTCATCGCTGAGCACCCCATAGAGGGAATAGAAAGTCTTCAGTATCTTGGGAGTATTGTATCCCCTGTCTCCGGAGTGGACATAGCCCGCCGAATAGGTAAAAAAAAAAGTCTGCGTTTGGGAAGCTGTCCTTCATCTGGCGTAGTAATGCAATCAGGCTAAACATTAAGCAGAGACTCCTCAGAGAGTTACCGCGAGCACCATGCGAAAGCTGAAAACCTTCATTAGCAGGTGCCTGCGCAATATCTTAAGGATCTTCTGGCCCAAACAATGGATGTGTTAAGCCAGGATGGCACAAGAACCAAGAAGAACAAGGCGACGAACAGTGGTAATAGAGGCACGTTGGGGAGAGTTGCGGCACATTAACAGGAATCGTACACGATGGCACGTAGGCTAGTAGAAGGCCTAGGACCAACAAGAGATGAAGATAAGTAAAGTAAGTAAACTTAATCGAAGAGAGTGAGAGACTTTTTTTTAACTGCAGCCTTAAAGTAGCCATTACTATCAATGAGGATGGGTGAGCAGACGAAATGTACCAATTCGAAAAGATTCACAGATTATTACTTCTCCAAAAGCCATAAACTATGGATTCCTTCTTTGCGCTCAGAAAAGTATACCGCACGCAGCTTGTATCCCTTTGGATTCCACTTAAAATCTGATCTACGAAGAACTCCCTGCTTCGTCTGAATTCTGCTAAATTTCCCTCTTAATCAACACCCACTCCATTTATGACCATCCCCTTGTACGAAATCACAAAAATATTTTCTCATCACAAGGGTGCACACAAAAACCACTGAATCACCATCGAACAAGGTCAATCCACTTTCCTCAGCTTCCTGTATTTGCCTCCGACCACTTCACATGATCACCAAAGAACAACGAACGAATGAACGTACAAACGCCCCCTCAACATCGCGGACTACCAGACGAGACGCAGCCACTGCCAAGCGTAATTCAATTAAGGGTAGGCGAGACCCCGGATCTGATAACCACCACCATGGTGATCGCGTGCGATCGCTCCAAGCTAAATTCCCACACCCCCACGAGAAGTGATCTCGCGTCCACCATCGGTCGGTCTGATCACCCATGATCTTGGCTAATTGGACGGGAATCCGTACTTCGGATGCAAAGCAGATGCATATCGAACGGTGCTCTCTAGACACACACATCCGTTGTTTTCAAAGAAGCCAGAAGAGATCATCTCGCCGCCCCGGTGGTGGTGATCGTGAATGCGATCGGGGGCGTTATTATTTCATGCTGTTGAGTGTTTCCACACGCTCCTCCGCAATATTGACGGTTGGGAAGAATTTTTGTGTTTTTTTTTTTTTGTTTTTTGGCGGCAGTAAACCTACAACCCCCGCATATAACCACAAGCCATGGGAATTGGCACAAAAGAAGAAGACACCTGTGAGCGAGTCTCGTTGGCGTGTACACAAGGTCACGATCAGTGGGTCTATGACCAAGGCGGTGGCGTGCGCCACTGGACCGGTGGCCGTTGTTGCCGTGGGTGCAAGCTTGCGACCAGTGTATGAATACTGGGCGGATGGATTGGCGCTTCGCCCCCTTAAAAATAAAAAAAATAATAAAAATGACGATCATGTGTCGCGTGGCATCCATCCCCCGGATGACATGAGCAATGGAAAAAGAATCTTGGCCCGATCGGCGATGGTGTGTAGGTACTGACCAAAGTGTCGTGTGGCAATGCGACCTCCGCAAAAGAATTCTTCAAGCGTGTGGTTCTTAGGATTGTGACTATCGGTGCGCGCCTCCTCAAAAAATGGATTTTATTTTTTTGGTTGGTTGGTTAATATTTCCTTCCCTCGGTGGATTGGAAGTGATTTTTGTGATCGGTTTTGTTGTTGGTCGACTTTGTGTGTGCGGCAGGGAATTTATTTGTTTTTCACGTCACTTTTTACGGTTTCGTGCCTCCGTGCTGTCAGATCGGTGGTTGGAGTTTAATTTTCGAGATTTGTTTTTTTTTCTTTGAGTTTATTTTGGTTATTTGACATTTTTGTTTTGTTTGCATCTGTGATGGGGAACTTTTTTTTGCGCGGAGATTTTGTGTTGGCGTTTAGCGACGCCACGTCCACCCGACTTACGGACTGACTTGCATGTAGCCGTTTCAGTGCAACAGGCAATTTAGTTATGCGGCCTACTTGCGAACATAAATTATGTCGAATAAATTTGTCGTTTGTCGTTGGCCATGTGGCTGTCGGTTGGATAAGTTTTTAAATGTTAATCTTTCTTATTTTTATTTTTAGTTTCTGTTTAAATGACTGTATCTGGGGAGATTGTGACAAGTCTGTGCTGGGCTAACAGGTTGTGCAGAAATATCTTGAAGAGTCAATGTAATGGATCTAGGGTTCTATTAGTTCTTTACATTTACTTTATTATTGAAATAAAAATTGTATTAAACTTCTTTCTAGAAAAATCAAGTACAACTTAGTCTCTTGTCTACGACTAGCTGTCAAAACTTCTTACCGAACACTTACTCAAATAACTCACTAACACCTCCGATTATATCGGCAATTCTTTTCCAGGCGAATTTCAATACACCCAATCTAAGATCTAGCTGTCAACGACCTAACCAGGACCAGGAGTCTGCAGGTGAAGTGCTATCTATTAGTTCATCCGCACAACAATTTATTGGACTTTAGATCAATTGCACAATTTAAAGCGATCATATGCTCTATTTTAAGTTTCTGGACTGCAGAAGGTTGAGGTCACCTCTTTTCGAAAATGTTAGGTGTGAAGAGCTCATGTGACAGCTGTCATTGAATTATTTCAATCATGAATTTATTTGCGAAATTATTTCCCAATGCCGTTTTACAAAAGGATTAACTGAACTGGTTCTCAGCAAAAAATTCAGGACACGACTAGAAAAGGAAAGAGGAAAGTCACGTGATATCCGGTTTCAAATTATTTACGCACCATAGACACTCCCAATGGATAGTATCCAAATTATCAGCGGAAACTGTTTCTGTTTTTTTACATTCAGGTGTAATATAATTCACAGTAAGTTTTTTGCATTTATGTTGGAATGCATTAGGTTATGCTGAAGCGAATTATTTACTTCTACCAATGAGCAGCGTACCGTTTACTAATGACCGAATACCTTTACACTATACTGTGGCCATTCTCTAACGTTTTGTCTTCTGGTTCGACGTGATTATAGGTTTTAGTGAAATAGTGCCCTTCATTTGCGATTGATCGGCAAATTATTGATTACTTGGGTTAAGACTTTAAGTAAGCGAATTAATAAGGTTCGTAATTATGTGATTGCTTTAACTCTTTTTAGTGCTTCTAGGACATTCATTGTATAAATTCTTAGACGTTAAGCTTATGTTGGGAGCGCGACAAGCCTATCAGATCTAGGTATATGACAGTACCCTACGTTACCGAACAAATACTCGCTACGCCCGCCTCGATAGAGTTCAGATCATAGATTTTTCCGATGACATACATATGTACCTATAGTGGTTACAGCTGGAACTGTACGCAAACGAAACCGATTCTATCAATCGATGGTTAGACTCAAAGAGTTTAGCATTGGATACCAGGGTATATCGATACCGAAGAAAACGAGAAGGCGGATGAGCTTGCTAGGAAAGGGTCGACGATGTACATATGTGGCTGTCCTGCCATGTCTGTTAGAAGAAAGAAAACTCTTGGCAGTCATTTCTTCTCGGAGCTGGACGACTTAGGCAATGTTGAGCTAGTGGACCTCCTGAGATTTATATTACTATCTGGGTGGTTCTAACAGCGGACCTTCTTAAAGCGTTCCCAGGGTTAAACGATTGTTCCCGATTCTGGTCACAAGGTACCCATCTACCTGACCTGATCATAGCATTGGCGAAATAAAAGAATAAGAAAGTCCATCCGTGAGAAGCTATATGGTGATAAAAGAAGTCAATAAATGTACATATGTACACGTGGCGCTCTCAAGAATTTTGCCAAATTTTAGGGACTCAAGCAACACCACGAGAATGCTTTTGTCTAGAGTCATTTCCAATATCATCGAAGGCACTAAAAGAATTGTGGATGCGACTGTGGCAACAAATATAGGAAGCCTTACACAAGGGAAAATGGACATAAGAACTTATTCCCAGAATAGAATGGATAAATAGAAGCCACGGAGAGATCTACAATGAACTGACGCAATTTCTATCAGCTCACAGTGAGTATTGCCGATATCTTCACTGGTTTTAACTCGCTAGAATGCCCATTCGAAGCGATCGAACTCAGAATGAAAAGGATAACTTCTAGAGCCTAAGCACATAAAAAGGAAACACGACATTGGCGACCAAATGATAGCGACGCAGGATCACAAGTCCACAAGACAAAATAGACTTATGACTCAACTAAGTGAGTTGCATTTAACACCCACCCAAATGGGCCAAATTACTGTGAACGTTTGTACCAGAGAAAGATGGATCATAAGTCCAAGATTGTTACATATGTCTACTCATATTCTGGTTAAGTAAACTCGCTAACAGTCGCCTGTCTGACAGTTGTTGACATATCGTTAAGAGAACGGCTGAACTCTGCGGGTAAGAAGGTGATATTCTATTAGCGAGTGAAGCGTGACACCCTCCCCACCGCCTGCTTGAAAGTTGTTGCCATTCTTTTAGGGGAGTTCAAAATACACCAGACTGTCAAGGCATAGTAATAAAATTATTCCATTGTAGACCTTTGGCCTGTGGACTTAGGATCATGCGCTGTTTGAGCTATTATCATTTTCAGAAGAGTACTGCTTTTCCTGAAGTTCACTGATGAGCTTAGCCCTACTCAATTCACTTCAAAAACAGGATTGTATAGGTCTCGAAACGTTATTCAAAGGATGCATAGGTATGTTCGTCGAAATGTGCAATGCGTGTCTGAAAGAAGAAATGTTTTTTTCCAAGTCAATGCAAAAGACAGAACTCAGTGTAGTACTACCCCAAAGGCTACAAGCAACCAAAAGTTCATACCTTTCGCTCTGCAGTTCTGCAATGAATTGTCTGCTGTAGTTGCAAGAGCTATGTTGCCATGAAGCCATTAAGAACTCTGCACGAAGCAAGTAAATCGGCATTGCACAGAAGGATCAAAACTGTGATTTTGTACTTAAATGTAATGAGCGCATCTTACTAGCCAACCTTGAACCCCATCGAAATCGGATTTAGTTGGTTATTTAGAGATCAAGGTATGAATTGTATGGACTGTTTTCCTTGCCATGAGGAAATGATGAAGGAAATAGATGAAGGTCTCACCTTAGCTGGTGCGGAAAATGGCAAGACACCTCAACCGCGAGCGCAACTAGTAGCTGGCTAAGCCTGGACTGTAGTGCCAAGGAAGCCCGGTCAGGAACTATAATACATCCTTAGTCCAGAACAGAAGAGAAGAAGTTCCATCAGCTGGCATGCGTAGAGGCATAGTAGAGGCATTAACGTCTGCATGGACCTTCATATAAGCAAACAAAAACTCTCTTCTTTGAGAGAGATTTTGCAAAGAAAAAAAAAAGAGTTTTTAAAAATAGATTTTTTCTTAGACTACCATAGATGAATGCCTACACCTATTTCTCAAGACTTCTTTCTTACTAATAAAAACATTGTAGAGTTGAAGTTTTAATTTTAGATATTTTTTTCCCAAGAACGAGACCAAGTAGGGTAGCAGCCAATCTGTCTCCAAACCAAATACTATACCTGTCTCTACGTTTCGATAGTCAGTAATAAAAAACTCGTAAAAAATAGATTTACAACTCATTCACAATGACAATTCCACTATCCTTGGATAGTCGCTTAGAAAAGTCCTTCAAACAGTTTATGACTTTTCCAAACCTCCATTAGCTGAAAGACGACAAACGAAGAATCACAACAGAAGAACACAGAGAAAGAGAGTAAAACTTTCCACTTTCTTCCAATCGGGATGGATTAATTTCGCAACCTCTAACCCCCCGTCCAAAATGGCTTCGCCCACATTTGAAGCCTTAAACCGGAAAACTTTTTTCATTGATGCACTCCATACATCCACTCATTCATTAACTCACTTTGGGCACGTTTATATTCTGTGCCAAGGACTCAATCTCTTTCTCTTTGTATTTGTATGTGTATACTGTTCTCTGTTATGAATGAAAGACAACATCCTTCAATGGTATGTATGTATGTAGCTGTTTTTATTCTCTTTTGATATATTTTATGGGAATAACTGTTTTTCTTTTTGCTTTCTTTCCGGTGTCGTCTCATTCCGTTTTGAGTTAAGCAGATTGAATTGAGTCGATTTGTGCGGGGGCTACTTACAGTGATGATATCTATCATACCGCTAGGAGACAGCTCGCGTCCTTCTCCATAGCAATCTATTATGAATGCTTTCCGGGAAGGATGAGTGAGTAGGTGGTAGCCGGCAAAAAAAAAAAAAAAAAAAGCGCAAACAAAATGGGACAAGAAAAAACCCTCCTCGGATCACAAATTCCTGGTAATTTTAATTTCCCATCCAATTGGCATGATGCCTAGCAAAAAAGAAGATACACAGAAAGAGGACGGGTGCAAAGCCGGAGTAGTTACATGGTATACATCCTAGGGATGGGCGCTGGGACAAATAGAGTACTTGCAAGTGACAGGTCCCAAAAACTGGCAATGAATTGATTGGTGTATTCTATGGGATTTTTTTTATTCCACAAAGTTATATTCAGTTTTTTTTTTTTGGCTAATCAATTAGAACGTTCCTGAGATACACATAAATACATGTATCCCCCGGATCGACGTGGTATTTTTGGGTTCACTTTGAACTTTGACATTTTGCAGTAAATTGAGACGAATTTATTTTGAGGAATGGTTGGTGGGTGCTAGGTCTACTAGGAACAAACTAGAGGTAGAGCTCCTACCATCCTCCTACGTTATGACATTTAAGAGAGCATACTCACTACCTGTGTCCTGAGTTTTTGTGTGCATATTTTTTTTTTTTTTCTATAGAGGGGAAGTTTTTCACCTGAATTTCCCATTGTTGATTTAAAATTTGTATTTGTATTTTCTTTTTTGAATTGACCCACGAGCCTGTTTTGAGCGGTGGAATTGAATGATTCTTTGAAAACGATGTACTGTTGTTGGTATATTTAATACCACGCCCTTTTGTGAAGAATTTTAAGGAAACATACTGAATTGATTGGATATTGTGTTGAATATTCTCAAGAGTTTCATCTGTGTCATGACAACGAAAAGGCAAAGCAATTATTCGCTAAAAAATGGTAGTTGGAAATGCTGTCTAGATATTTTGTCGTCAAGGTTTTTCGGATGAAGATGTACTGATTGGTGGAAGCAAAGTCATGTTTCGAGTGCTGGCAAAGGTAAGGAATCCTTGGAATGTCCTTTTTGTCATGTTAAAATGGAATTTATAAAAGAGCGGAGGACTTTTAGAAGATCATTGGCTAATCCATACTCCTATGTGACTGTGAAGTATTAATTTTCAAAGAATGCTGTGCCGATTGCCTTCTCAACAGCCAATTAAATTTCTACGAATTGGTATACGTATGTTTTATGACATAGGCGCTATCCAAATATAGAAATGAGTGGAGTATTTGTGTACTAATAAGGAAGATGGGTGGACTTTAACCCTTTCAATACTGACGGGGCACATACATATGTATGTACGTCCCATTGGGTGTTCTCGTCTTACTGAAAGGCTTTATTCGGTTTTCTTATAATGATTTCCAAACTTTGACAGGTGTTTGCCACCATATTGTTTAAGCTACATCTGTCAAATTGGTTGTCATTTATTTAGACTGTCTTGACAATGACTAAATTTTATCAAAGTGGTTCTTCTGCTTCTTCTGAGTAACGTTTCGCGTGATTTCTCCATTTTAAGGTCGCATTAAACGTCCTTCCGAGAGGCAGTCTTTTACAGATCATAACTTGGTGAATTTTTCGTCATGACTTTGGGTCTACACCCGAACAAGATTCAACCGACCCTGGAGCTCAAAATGATCACAGACAACAGCGTTTGTTGAACGCAATTTAGGTCGAAAAATTACATTACGTTCAGACGTCAATGAGCAAAATTGTTGAACACACCCGATCCACCAAAATACAATGAATCGGTCCATATTTCTTGAGAGCGATGCTGTCCAGACCATCAAAGTCAACGGCGAGCGCTATCGGTCGATGATAACCAATTTCTTTTGGTCCCAATGGGACAATATGGTCACCGACGACATGTGACTTCAAAAGGACGGATCTACCTATCAAACAGCCAATGCCACAATGGACATTTTGCAGGAGTTGTTAAATATCTCACACGGAGGCTTTCTGATCGTGCGATTTAGCCCCGTTAGACTAGTTCTAGTAAGGTTTTCTTGGGTCATAGGTCTATACCAATAAACCATAAGGACTACCCAGAAAACCTGCATTGATTAGCCATTGGCATCACTCAGCGAAGCCCCGTTATGTTCTCTACAAAATGGAGCTGCATTGTGGGAGCGCTGAGGGAAATGCGCGTGCCAAACTATCTGCTGCGAATTATTACGGACTATTTTGAAGATAGGAAAAAAAGGGCCAAAAATATATAAAATTAGAGAAGGAGTACCACAGGGGTCAATGTTGTGCCCAGACTTGTGGAACTTTGTGTATGATGGAGTACTTCGGATCTGTAAACCAAAAAAGAGCAGACGTAATCGGCTACGCTAACGATATAGCGGTGGTGGTTGTGGCTAAAATGATAGAGGAGGTGACGGAACACATCAATAACACCATTGACCTTTCATCAGGTCTGGAACTGGCAGAACATAAATCGAGAGCCTTCCTCATAAGCAGCCGCAAGAAAGTTGAGCGTCTTACAATAGAGGTAGGCACTATCGAGTCGAAGCCTTATATAAAATATTTAGTGGTATTGCTTGACCATAGCCTCCACTTTAGAGAGCACCTAGCACACGAGCTGTTGCTGCAATAACCACGCTAATACCCAATAATTGAAGACCAGGGTATCCTATAAAGGTGCTTGTTCACTTGAGAGTAAAAATTGGGTGAGTAGCTCTCAAGCCACTCTTGAGCGAAATTTCGTAAGTGGACGCGGAACTGAGAGAAACTCGCAGAGATCTGTTTACTACTCTCAGCTTTCGAACTTCTAAAGAGTTGTTCGTAAGTGGACAGACAGACTTTTCAAACAATTTTCGTATTCTGGGAGTAGCTCGTCGCGAACATGGCCCACACTGGAAAGCTACTCTCATAGGGAAAGCTGCTAGCGAAAGTGCACTCAAGTGGACAGGCACCTTAAGAAGCCTACTTGCTTCATACTGAGGGGGATAAATTCTGTGCACAAGGCAGTATCGAACGATGAAATAAATATAATAGAAGAGCGAATGCCTATAAATCTTGAGGTCTGAATCGCACCATTAACGCACAATACCGACAACGAGGAAAGAAGCACCACTAGAGCGACTGCAAAAGTAAAATGGCAACGACGATGGATCACGTCAGAAAACTGCAGATGGACCCACAAACATCGACAAGTGGACCACAAGAAAACACGATGAGGCAAACACCTCACCCAATTCTTAAGAGGACATGGAAACTTTCGGGAATGCCTTCACAAATACATTATCGCAGATGACCCTTTCAGCCGTTACCTTGAAGGGAAAGTTCAGAACACCAAACACGTCCTTGTAGAGTGCAAATGGTATGAGACTGCGATAAACACTCTACGTAGAAAGAGAGATTAGGAATGCGGAAACCCTAAGGGGGCTTATAGGGTTCATGTTATCAAGAAGAGAAGTTTGGAAAAGCTGCCGACAGCATCATAAGAGGCATTATGCAGGAGCTACAGCAGGAAACTCAAACATCCAGAGCGGGGGAAGAAGAGAGCCCTAAATCATTAGAGAATGGTATAGGTAGAAGGTAGAAAAGCAGAAGCCATTCCTTTATATCCAGGAACATTAGCTGCAATAAAACTTCCGAATCAACACATGTCCATGTGTAAACATAACCTAACATCCTTAATAGAATTTTTCTTCTTTGAAACTCACTTTAAAAATCCATTTCATCCATTTGAACCTCCCACCTGCATTTTGTTGTAGTTACATCTCATATGGACATACTGAAACAACATGCAATTCTTGCACACGTTCATATGAATGAAAATCAATCGTCGTCGGTCGTCCGTCGTCGTCATAGTCGTCAGAGAAAACGAGAGAGAGATTTACCCGAGTATATTTGCCAGCGGGCAGTCTTATACAACGTCCTGAGTTCCTTAGCCCCGTTTAGCTGTTTAGTATATCCCTCTGCCAAGTCAAAGTCATTCCCATTCCCATGAGCGCACATGCACACATGTTGTTCCTGGCTGCACCACTAAACGAGTACAGTTTTAATGGATATGGAAATTCAGTCATGAGTGCCACCCGCGCGCTTTTTCTACTCAGAAATAAATTTCATCCGAGCTCGTGTTCCTAAACCCGCTGATTCTCTTTGTTGGCAGATCGGAGCAGATCAGACTCTCAGAGTGATGCTGAGGATATGTTTAGATACCGTTTTTGGTAGGTTTTTTTCTTTTTATGTTTGAAGGGAAAGAAGGAGTTGTATCCCTTTGGGGCATCATCGGTACAAAACAAAAAAACCTCTAATTGAATGGATAAACTTAAGTTTTTCTAATAAATCCGCACGAGATACATATTCCCGTACCTACACTTTCGCAGGAGGAGGATGAAGGAAGAGGCTAGGCTGGGCATGTGATGTATGATTGAAATAAATTGGAGAAGGAGAGTTGTTATGGTTTTGGAAAGTGTCGGTTAGGTTTTATGCCTTGTTAAGTGTGTTAATCCAAGTTGCAGGTTTTTTATTTCTTTCTCTCCTTTGCCTTCCTTTGCTTTGCGTTTTGGTTAATGTGAAAGTTCAGCGGAAATCACTTGGATGAACTATAAATCAATATAATGTGAAAGCATGGTAATCATGGTTGATTAAGTTGAATTAGGATAGTTTTTTTTTTCTTTTATAGCAGATGGGTGAGTGAGTCTATCGTGATTTATTCATGGCTGCGATTTACGCAGGATATCCATGAATTATAGGAATAGACAATTGGAAAGGATTAATTTAGTTCTTTGAATAGTACCAGTGGGATGTGTGCAGTGCATCCTATTTGAATTTAATCCACGATAACGTGTTCGCTTTTGGAAATAAAAACGACTCCACCGTTGATCATGAAGTTTATGTCTAGTTTATATATTATGAGCCAGTAGCTCATTTGGACGATTCACAGCAAGCTGAAGCCAACAGTTAATAAAGCAAACAAAATAGAGAGAATTCGCGGTAATGTTCGTTAAGTCCCACAAAATAACTCAAATTTGAATCAACTTTACGAACAGTCGCTACAGAGTCAACCAATTCCGCTGTGACACTTACTAAAATGAAAAGCTTTTCATTCCAATCAAGAGTTGAAGCCAGAAGGTTTGTGTATTTTTTTTTACATGTGAAATTAGTCTTTACTGGCAACTACTGGCTAGCTAAGATCCAAAAAAAAACACGGATTATAATGCATACTTGGCTAACTCGTGGAAAAACGCCAGGAACAAGATTTTAGGCCATAAAAAAGAAACATTTTGACTGGTGCCTGGATGCAATAAAACTTAATTTTATGTGTAAAAGTGTAACCCGGTAAAAATGAAAAATTAAAATTCTAACTATGACACGGAATTGTCAACTGCATTTGCAGTGAGTTTGACGGCTCAGAATGTAAGCCTTTTTTATTAATATTTTGGTGACCAGAATAGTAAACGAGCCCAAAAACTTTGTTCGTAAGTAAAGAAATTAGTTCAATCAATTATTTCTCCTTAAGTCAAGAAGTTCTGTCAAGTGGTCGTCGCCTAAATGAATGCATACATATTTGGGCTTGTTCCACAACATTTGACATGACTTGAAGCTTATGGCAACAAATTTCCCACTACTTGAAGGTTGCCGAGGTAGTGGCTTCTTCATGACTTCAACATATCTCAAAGAAAGAAGTCTGATGGAAGAATGGTCAATTGAGTCGGACTTCAAGACCACGTTGGTTCGTCCTAACAATTTTTTGACGTTAGGCTAAAAGGTCTTAATTCAAAAATTTAATTTTTCTTTTTTAATTCGGCCTTACACAATTTTGTTCTCTTTCGTTTGGCATCAATGACTTAAGTCTAGCACAACTGCTTCCTGTTATAATTTGGTTTCTAAGCAATAAGTCAGAAAAATTCATAAATATTTGGTTTCTTTAAACTATTTTAAATTTTCAGTTTCTGACTTAATACCTTTTTGCCTAACGTTAAAGAATTCAAATGAGCTTCATGTCCTTCTTGGACAGGAGCTGACTAAAGGAATGCTTTGTATGATAAGAAGCATTCTTGCCTTTTCTCAACAAAAGAAAGTGCAGACAACTTGCTGGGATTCTAATGGAGCGGCTCTTTAGTTTTTCGAAGAATCAAGCCTTTGCTGGAATTAAGTGGAACCACTGGCTGTGAAGATTGTGCAGAACTGAGAAACCACTCCTTTGTCATTGACCTTCCTTTTCTCGTATCAGGCTGCAGATTTAAGGTGCTGTAGGGCAAAAGCGGTTTCTCTAAGGCGCCTCATTACAAAGATTCATATTTGTATTCCTTAGGAAGTCGAATAAATTTTGGTTAATTAGGACCTTAATCGCGTGCTTTTCGGTAGTCAAAAGAACCAACCTCCACAAAGTTCCAAAATATCTTAGTATATTCTCCGACATTCACATAATATTTTTGAAGTAACTGGATGTATTTGTGGCCATTAGTCTTAGAATCCTTACACGCTGTTTCTACAGAGTATCCCCATCGTTGGACTTAGTTCGGATATATTCACTTCCGGCCCAAAAGCCTCTGAAAGTCCTTCTAAATCTATCCTCCTCAGGTTAGCCACTGTTGATGATTAAATTCAAAATATGTGTTTAAGCTACTTACAGTATATTAAGGTCATTAATTTAGTTCCGCAGTCGGAGTTCAGAGCACTCAGTTACATTAGTTACTTTAGTTACATTATTTACTTCCACTTGCATAATTTACTTTAAATACTTACGCATAATTATATGAGTAATTCACTGAGAGCGACTTATGTACTTTTGCAGCAATGATTCGTTTTGTTCTTTCTAATGACAAGGTGATAGGAGAAATATGAATCAACACTGACGAACGAAAGAAGGGGAAGCTGCAAGCAAATAGAAAAGCTTCATTTGTCTTAGGTGGCAAAAGCTCTTTCATATTTATTAAGGCTTGTCACCTAAGAGGGAAAATAATGTACTTTTTTTTTGGTTTTATGAGCTAAAGGCAAATGTATAAAGAACGTTGTACTACTGCACTTGGGGTTTAAGGTTCAAGTCCCAACAAATACAGAAATGCTTCTTAATGGCCTGGCAAAAATCCAAGATTGCCGTCTCAAAACCGTAGATCCCGTCTATGTATACACACCTGTATAGCTGTCAGAAACTAGGTCTGGGCTCGTCATTGGCTGCTTTACTCAATATTTATTTATGTTATAGATCTATCGGATCAAGATATAAAGTCAGAAAGAGCTTACCCTGTCAATAGCTAAACAAAGTTTTCACCATGACTTTGATTTCAAATCACAACTCCAACATATACATATGTATGTAAAAACTAAATCTATTGACAATGTCCATATACAATGTCAACAAGCACTCAAACTTTTTTAAACGATTTTTTTTTATACTGAAAAACTAATATTGCCCTTCAACGCTTCAAAACCAGCCCGATTGACAGTAGTCAGCTGCTTTGCCACAACGTCTAAATGGCCAACAAATGAGAAAAAAAAAACAACTGTCGTCTCTTTTTTTGAGGTAAAAATAAAACGTTTTTTGAAAAACGCCAAACGCATTCCCAAAAACCGACCATTTGACACTTTAAAAGCATAACACAGACGCAATATACCCAATCAGTGGACGTACAAAGTAGCACAAAGGTGACAAACAACAAGCCGTTCCAAGCTTCCTCTCTCCCCCCCCCCCCTCCCTACACCATTCATCACCAGTCCATTGCGTGTCGCACTGATTTCGAAAATTCTCTGTTCCAATTCTATTTTTGAAAACTCAAAAAAAAAAAAAAAATAAAATAAAATAAAATGATACGAAAGCATTTCAAAACCATTCAAAATACTTATGCTTCCAAGAGGTACCCATTCTATGGTTCCCTTATGTCAACGATTCCTTCTCCAGGCAGTGCTGTCAAAACGACATGGACCAACAAAAAGTAAAAACAAAAAAAATCCCAAAATTTCCCTCTTCGCATCGAAGAAAAGTGTGTCAAGATGAGGTACTGCTTTCGTTTTTGAGTCCCAAAAATACATTTTCGAACGTTCGCTCGCCAACGACCGGGAAAAACGAGATTTGTTCGTTTTAATTGGTTGCGCGCCCCTTTGCACGGAATGCTAAATAAAATCCGATTGCTTAATTAATTTGGAACCATTCTTTTTTTTTTGGGAAGTTTCTTCAAATACATATGTACATTTGTATATATTTTTCAAACTTGTTTGTTTTTGGCTTTTTTTGCTTGAAAAAAAAAAGTGTCAGAAATTTGAAATTTTCCACTAGTTGACATGTTTTCTTTTTTATGTTTGAGGATTACCCAAGCAAAGTTATCGATTTGGACAGCCTTTGAGGCGGAATTACGGATTAATGTGAACATGGAATAAGAATTTTGTTTCTTTGACAGATGTGTCGCCACTTGGTGTGGAAAGTTATTTTGAGAAACGATTTGCGTGAGAGATTTATCGAAACCGATGTTTGGTTGGATTATCAATCTAGCGGTCAACAATGTCAAGACATGTTTTTTTTTTTTGTTATTTGTCGATTGTAAAAAGGATATTGAGTGGCATTGGTAATACTAACATATCATGAAAATTTTGAGGGATTTATTGAAATTTTCATCCGAAAATGTGTAGTACTACAAATTTTACTGAGGCATGGATAGGTACACAATCAAAAGAGAATGAAAAATGTGTCATTATAGCCACATATCAGGGCACAAACGATGATAGGCATGGACAGACCTCACTGCTTTTACCCTGGCCGCATATCTCTTAAAATGGGCGGAGCCTAAATTGACCTATATGTTCATTAATGTGACGTAATGTCATGCTTCTCTCTTTCCTTTTAAACTCAACAGTTTCTGTAAACAGTCATTCACTTGTCAACAGCAAAATGTACAGAAAAACTACAAAATGGCTGCACCCATAAAAAGAACCAACCAATTATGCGTGAACTGTTATTTGACTTGTTGCAATAAACGTCAGAATACATTTAAAATCGGTGGCACATTCCAGCTAGGGGATGCCAAACGTCAAATCGAATATGAAGGTCCATTTTTCTATGGGACAGTAGGCTTATATCGTCGGCGTATTCGAGATGATTGACTTCAGATGTAAGAGCCCATCGAATTCCTCCACTTCCTGTTGATAAAACCGCATTCAGCACATCGCTAATCACCAATAAAAACAGTATTAGTGAAAGTATGCAGCTTTGTTGAACCCCAATTTGGACTTTGAATTCTTTAGACATCCTTCGACGTCTGTCCAAGACGTGACATTTGGACCTATTATATGTAGCCTTGAAAATTGCTATTAACTTTTCAGGCATGCCTCTCCTGCGCCTTTTCAAAATTGACGATAATCCGCAGGATGTTGATATGGTCGACAAAGGAGGATCCAGAGCTGAGACCTGCTTGTTCGTCCTCGAGTTTGTCTTCAAGGTGTTCTTTGATTTGCTCCAGGATGGTTCTAGTTTTATTATCTTGGTCACAAAAGGCAGCGGGCAGATTCCTCTCCAGTTTTCGCACTGTATTAGATGGTCTTTTTTAGCGAGCTTGACGATCATTCCCTTCTTCCACTCATGCGGAAAACTCTCGGCTTCTCATGTTCTCACAACAAGTGAGAACAGTACCTCGGCCGATGCAGTTGAACCGGATCTGGGTATACCTGTTGAACCTTCTTCCACTTCCGTAGTCAGCGCATTCATGTAATTGCGCTTGTCATGGCAAAAATGAAAATATCTTCCAACAGTCTATCATCTTCATTCTACATTCTATTTGTCACAATATTTTGCCTTGAAGTACCTTATAACCGAGGTTAAACAAATTTTGAAGACCTTTCATCATAACATCATAATATCATCTTAAGGCCCAACCCCAAGACAAAACCCACCCCCAAATTTATAGCTGCCATAAAATAATTTAACAACATGACAAGCTGCAATCCATAAGAAGTTAATTGAAGCCCCGCTTAAAAGCTCCATACCTCTACCATACCTTCAAACGACAGGAAGTTGTTATGCAGATTTAATTTAATTTTTCCTCATTTTCGAAACAAAGTTAATCGTGTGGGTTTCGTTAGACAAATATGGCAAAAGGTGAGAAAAGTCACGTCACCCGGTATGTCGTTTTATGATCTAGTGGGTGGCTTGATCTATTGGATCATATGCATAAAGAAAAGAATAGCTAAAACCAATTTATGAATGAAAATTTTCATCGTAAAATGCCAAACAACCCAACAGCCGGTCGATCGATTTTAAAATCGAATTAAAGCCAACAGTTTTAAGGTCAAAACTAATAGCAATCAAGTCAGCATTAAAAAAAAAAAGAACGACGTGCTAAGACTTAGTAAATCAGATTCAGATCATTAAATCAGTGTTGGCGTTAAGTTGGATTTCTAAATCGCTTTGACAATGAACATTGAACGCATCCGATCCGTGGAGCGTGTGCGTGTAGGTTGCCCAAAACAAAAAAACACAATGCAGTCGTCGATGTTAGCTGCCAACTCTGACGCAACGCGTTGCACTTAAGTAAGACTATCCAACAACTGACGACCCCCAGCTGGAGCTTGTGTCGAATCTATGAATGAAATTGCCATCTCTTAGATACCATCAATACAACAAATAGAGTGACTTGAATGAAAACTTTGAGATACATTGGTTGGTTGGTTGGTCGGTTGGTTGTCGTTGTCATTGTCTCTTTGTCGTTGTTTTTGTAGTCTTCACTTTCATTCATGAAAAATTTCCGGTTGAATGGTTGTATCAATGGATGAGATTTAGATAGTAAACTGCTCCCCTCTAGCACCGATGGGGTTCCACATGTGTGTATCTATGACGACAATCGGTTCGGTTCAAGGTACTCTACCCAGAGTCGTCTCCCCCTCGTGCAGTGTTGCACCTCATTTGTGCTGAATATAAGTCTGTTGCAAGTTTCTATATCTTCCTACGCAAAGGTGAGTTCAATTCACTCTCGGCGACATATGCGACATGCAGAGATTTCGATAGAAATTCAACAGATACAAACATAACTGCTGCGGTGAAACGCGCTGTTGTCTGTTAAGAATATAATTTCTATCTTCTTTTCTTTTGCTTTTTTTTGGGAGAGAGTGCGCGTCTTTTTGGCGGCAGATTTCACTCAACTTTTGAGTACTAATGTCTAGAATCATTAATTAGAATTACCACCACCCGATACATTGTATGTCTGTGAGTGACATTTGCAATGAAACTAATACGAGGGTCGAGTGAGTGCAGGTACATAATTCTCGTTGTCTTCAGTACATACATAGATGATTAATGGATAATGAATAACAGTAAAACTCTGGAAAAAAAAGGGACTTGTGGGAACATCTTCAAGTTTAATCATTAGCCGCTAGATGCAAAACGAATCCGAGGAGAGGACCTTTAAATCAATTAAAGGATGCCGACAGGGATTAGTGTTGACACGCCGGGGTATTGTTATCCTGGATTTTGAACACCGCCTCGGGGAACATAAATCAAAATTATGCATGACTGTGCATTTTTGGTGGCGTTTTAGCACAGTCGATGCAGATATTTTCTTTTGTATAAAATTATGCGACAATATGTCATAATTATATGTACATGTGACAATTGAATATACCTACTCACGTGGTATGTGCATCTGTAACTATGTGTCAATTAGGAAGGTTGACAGATTTCTGTTCTTTGAGTAACACCATATGGATCTAGAAGGTACTCCTGACGAGTTATTAAAATTTTTGAAAGCTAGAAACATGAATATTTGCTAATAAAATGTTTTATTGTGGTTTGATGTCACCTCTCCTCTCAACAGCTATCAATTAGAACTCTCTATGGAATAAGATACGCGTACAGTACACTTATAAGTTGTTAAGGTCTCATAAAAGGGGCGTCTTGTAATAGGTGTTGGTCTGGTAAGTAATGAGTAAGAGCAACTGCAGACAGCTAAATTAGTAAGCCCACCCCTTGCGGCTGTGCGACATAAGACTGTTTGATTCTGGAGAGAAGACCAACCCCCAAAGAAAAACACTCTCATACTCTACGTTGGCAAAGCGGTTGGAAGTGTACGGAGGACCGAACTTGTGTTTACTCAGTTCTTTACTTTTTGAGATATGCGCTTAGTGTGGAAATAAGGTCTACAAATTCGACTGAAGTCTTCAATTGGCCTGAATGTCAGCTTCAATGTAGGTTGTAACCGCTAAGACTTGATCTACGCAGTTGCGCTCTTGTCTGAAGACAGCCTGCTTGCCTGACTGGGGACTATAGGAGATAAGATTTAAATCTACATATAGCAATCGTTCGAGAAGTTTATATATCCACTGTGTTAGATAAAGTCCAAAAGTCCCGCCGACTTGAATGCCTTGAGTTTTTTGATGGTGACTTTTACTTCCTTGGGGCTAAATGGGAGAACTTCGGAAGGACTCTGCGATTGGTTTGAAGTGGCCCTATTCCATCATCAGGAATGAATCATCCTTTGCGCTAAAGACGCGAATGACTTAGCTTCATTCCAGTATTACGCTGGAGTGGCAAAGAGGGATGATCACCGGATCAATGGAGTACCTTTATGGGAGATCACTCTAAATGATAAAATACATGCGCTCAAAGAGGTCTTTTACTCCTAATTGTTGGCGTACGCTTCTACTGACAAGATTTCTCCTAGATACCTGCATAATTTGCTGGACTCATCTTGTTATAGGCTCAACTTCCTGAACCTACTGTGATTTATAGGATTTATAGTCGATATATTATTCTGGCTTAGACAAGTTTAGCTTCTTTTGCGGTTTGAAGTTCCCTAGGAGTAAAGAGTATGACTCACGTTTTTACTTCATCATTGGGTTTTTGACGAGTCGAACTCAACTCAGTTTTGGGCACACCAACTGAGAATATTATTAGTGTCAGCGTTTAACTTGGAAGACATTCATTGTCACTGTGATTTCACAGCTTGGAGCCTTTGCAGTGGAGTCGTTAAAAAGAAATGGAAGCCATCCCCAGAGGAGTCGATTGTAGAGAAGGTCACTGTTAAATAACAGAAACAGTGTCGGAGAAAGAACTGAACCCTGAGGTAAGCCAGCATTAGTTGAAAAGTTCTTAGAAGTACATTCACCTAATACAACTTGTTTTAATCCATGTTGAAAGAATAGTACCAACGTATGCTTGCAGATTGAATACGAAGATGCGAATTCGCACTTTGTCAAAACCCTTTGAGGCATGAAGGGTAACTATTCTGTATTTAACGTGAGCGTGGATGCTGTGAGTCCATATCTCGGTCAGGTGTACCTTGACGTCTGCCTTCTTCCCGACAACTTATATAATATAATATGATCTTGTATCTTGGATGAGAATTGGCTGGGTATATGCTTACTGACTTACTGACTATAGGAGCACATTCCAACTGATCATAAACCTGTAACCATCATGTCAGCAGCGGCATTGAGGGAGTAATTACAATGCTATAGAAACGAATTGAGACCTCTACAATCAGCATGCTCGTATTGCCAAATTGTTCCACTAGACAATGACGCAATCTTCCCTAATTTACTATATGTCCTGATACCCAATAGAAGGTGACAGTCTGGAAAAAGAATGAAGGCTTTTCCAATGTTGTCTGTGAAGGTTGCCTTTCAGCTCACACTGGGATCTTCGATGAGATGGTTTGACAGATGGAAGAGAAGAATTTCACAGCACGTTCGATCTTTTGTGTCTTCAGTTATGACTTCCATTAACAATTGACGATCACGATCTTATATGTACAATTTCGTATAACTCTTGAATATGGCGGTAGACTAAGAGCATGATGTCTGACAATTATACAGTCTCAGCGGAAAATATAGAACTTGTGATACTATACAATTTGTAATCCCTTCATGACACTGCGGAGCACTTCCTCTGTGTGCTGTGTGTCCTAGCCTTGCTCGGCTTTGAATCAAGCACCTAAAGAGATCTAGAGCAACTTCTGTGTCTTTTCAAGATTCTAACCCACACAACTTAAATCGA
Source organism: Chalcosyrphus nemorum (assembly GCA_949716465.1). Taxonomy (NCBI): domain Eukaryota; kingdom Metazoa; phylum Arthropoda; class Insecta; order Diptera; family Syrphidae; genus Chalcosyrphus; species Chalcosyrphus nemorum. The sequence continues at coordinate 74,647,251 of OX454333.1, forward strand.
CTCCTAAAACCAATTCGACCAAATACCTAGTACTACTCCGATTGCAAAGCACGTTCGTGAGGAACTTCTGCCCACTAGTCGGCGGCATGCCCGACACACGAGAAACAGAGAGGAAGAAAAAAAAATTCCTAGCAAGCAATTAGCAACTATAATCGATTACAACTCCACTCCATCGCTTCAAACTTCAGCAAAACACAACATGGACACACGTCTCGTACAACATGGGTTAAATGAAAAATACGATCTGACCACATGTTTCTCCCGGATCCGTTCTCACACACGAAATCAAAATGTTTATCTCACCCACCTTAGCACTCTGTCTGTGCCTTCTGGTCACACTTCTTTTGCTGCTGCCCACCTACAAATCCGAACAAAAACAAAAACGCCATTCCGCCTTCACTGCGCTGCTGCTGCTGCTGCTCAGTCACACGTCAAAGTGATTTTCGATTTCAGAACAAATGCTGCCATTACCGTCATGCGTGCGAATTAAGCAGGAAAAAAAAAAAAATTCGCATGCTTACACACACCCCCATATGTTGGCCTACATTGGTTACCGCCAGCCGCAGCCAGTGTGTCGGACTGCAGAAGCCGTCTCACAGCTGCAACGAATGTCTACACAGAGAATTTCGCATCCCATCGATCGTTTTCACCTACGAAAAAAATGTTGATTTCGAAAAACAAAACAAAAAAATTGACTGAATGAGCCTGCCCACGCGCTCTTGACGAGCACCAAATTCGCTTGCATACGCGCGCCGCTAACCGCCGCCATTCATAAACCGAGAGAACCATGCCGCCCCGGCGGGTATACAAAACGCAGTTCGTGGCTCCCTCTCGCCCCCAGTCGATCCCCCATGTGTTGCAGTGAATTGAACCAGGTGGCAGAAACTAATCTTTGTCACTGGTTGCTGCCAACTGACAGCGCGTTTGACAGTGTTTCCAGCTGAGTTTCAGCTGTCAACCGCGTTGTATGGAAATTTTTTCGAGTCGTTACTGTGTTTTTACTGGCCCAATTGGGAGGTAATCTCCTGTCCTAGCCGTTCCATCATCTCTATCGCCATATAGTAACCGATTTGGAGAGTTGAGGTAATCATGATCTTGACAAGAACTCGTTTTTTTCGAGTATTTCGTTTGTGCCACTGCGGTGCTGCTGTCATCCAACCCAACGCGACGCACATGCGCCAAAGCGAGACCTCCGAGGAAGTTGTGCAACAATTTTGTATATTTCACTGAGGTCTGACTGTTCCTTTCATAAAATTAAAAAAAAAAATGTATCTTCAACGAACGGATTGGCCACCTTTATACAAGGCTTCATACGAGAGACATCATTATGCGGGGGCGCGCTGATGAGATTCTAGGTCTTAAGGCAGACGACGACAGATATCGTTCTGCATTCGTTGTGCCATTTGAGAGCTCGATTTATGGCTGCCAGTGGTTCGCGATGTCACTGATGCATGACGATGGTGGACAGCGAATGCTTTTTGATAAGTTTATCATCATTCCTCCTCAACGAAACGAGAGAATATCCATTTTGACCTTTTTGAACGTTGGTCGTCCTCCATGGAGGCGGACAAACATTTCCGATTAGATTTCGAAATTGGAAAATGCTCAGAAGAGCACCCCGAAGCAGCAGAAGCAGGAGCAGCACATCATGGCCGAGAAGAATGATGACGATGTGATGACATGTTATGCCCGTGTGTGAGATTCGTTTTGTTGCGTTCGTTTAACGCGTGCCTTCAGAGCCTAGCTTGGAGCCGTCGTTTGTAGTATCTTCTGCGATTGGATAATAAATTGTTTGCGTCAAATTCAATTACGATTCGATTGGTGGCAAACAGCCAATATGATGAATGGATTGGTGATGAGTTGGAGCGCACTTTGCACTTTGGTCACGATTAAATGGGAAAACGTTTCGTGCAAACGGATAAAGGAGGTGATGATACTTTGGAGTAATGTATGCGAATTCTAGTAATGTATTCAAGGCGCTTTGGAATATAAAGAGACTCTGAAAAAGGAAAGAACAACAGCGTAACGCAGTACATGGTAGAAGGAACTCTTATCAATATGATAGGTAGAACTGAAGGGTTACCACCATCAGTTGGGGTGTCCTGATGAGTGGTACATAAATTACTCCATATGTACATTCTTTAGTGGGTATACTTAATGACAAAATAAAAGCGCTTCAGTGATGAGGAGCAGTATTCACAACATCCGCACCTAGACTCTGTTGCCTGATACAAGTAAGGGCTGTCCCATAGGACGTATTCCGCAGTGTCGTCACCCTCATAGATGTTTCGCTTAAGCCAATCATATTAAGATCGCTTAGCAAAAGCGAAGTGACCTGTAAGAACGCCAAAAAGTTGGCTACAGTCTTCTCTGCTGAGAGACAGAAAAAATGCCGCAGATTTCTCACTTACGTCTGGGAGCATCCGTTTAGTCAGCCTACATCCAGGAGAGACATGCACAATTGTGTTCATAAGAAACCCAATGGAAGCCCTGACCGCTGATGGAGGAAGACCTAACGCAAGATCGGGTCATCAGCCAGTGTGACATGGCACCTAAATGAGAGTCAATAAATTGAATCTTGCGACAAAGTTCAAGGCATTCTTAGATTCACCAACTAATTTGGATGTGGTTAAAGGCTTCAGCAAGGCCTTAAGTGCAGCTTGACTGTCACTTTAGATACAGATACTACGACCATTCCACCTATTCCTAACGATGTCACTCGCCGCCATTAGGATTGCAAATATCTCCGCCTGGAAGACAGAGGCAAGCTTGCCCAATGACTATTGTATCAAGTCTTCTACAAATGCAGTTGCCCCTGCTGGGTTTTGGAACCATCTGTGAAACTAAGTCTACACTCCATTTCTGGCTGAAACTATGGCAGTAGCCAGACCTGAATACCCAGAAAGTCGACCTCATAGTTTGGAGTCATAATATCAGACGGCACATTTATAAGACCAGAGTTATAGTATAGGTATCGTGCATGATCATCAAAACTCTTTAAAAAAAGAGCAGTGCGTCTAAGCAGAGCCTAGAGAATTTTGAAAGGCTTCCGTTCACCTCACCCAGACAAACTGTCGCAAGAGGCAACCACGTACTTACGAGAAAGACCCTTCCACCAAACGAATAACTGGCTTTATACTGGCTCTATACTTCGTTTATCAGACCGATACTCACTTAAAGGGTAGTTGTCTGGTGGACAGCGCTGGACAAAGCAACAAATTGCAATCTTCTTAGCAAGGTCCAGCGCTCAGCCTGTATGTGCATAAACGGAGCACTACGCACAACACCCTCTGCGGCACTGGACATATCATATTCCATCCATACCTCTTGATATATTCAGCAAGCAACTAGCAGTATTCGCATTGAAACAACCTCACAGTGTTCAAGAAAGCACTATGGCCACGTACCTATTCTGAATAATTTCAGAACCTCCCCCGAAAATACTGACTACACCATCTCATGCCTAAACTTTGACACGATCTTTTACGTCACCATTCCCTTCAGATTCAATTCTTCACTGACGGTTCAAAGCCTTAGCAAGAAGTTGGCAGCGGTGTTGTCTCAGAAATTCTTAATCCTAAGCTCCCGTTTCGTCTACCAAACTATTGTAGCGTGTTCCAGGCGGAAATTATGGCGATCAAAGAAATCTTGTCGTGGCTGAAGAAAAACGTCAAGCTGCCATAAAATCTCTGGAATCGATCTCTATTATCTTCTTTAGTAGCCCTCGACTGCCGACCGTCTTCTAACGAGATGGCTTGTGTGTAGTGCAGGGGCATAGGGACATTCCAGAGAACTGTAAGGCCAATGAACTTGCCAGAATATCCATCATGCCGGAAAAAGGATAGTACAAATCTTAGGTGTAGAAGTCGTACAACATGTTTAGCGACTAAACAAATTTTGCCAAAGTTGGATATGTGTCATCACTGGACACTGTCTAACGCACGCAGCAAGGAAAGGCCTTTTTTCAAACGACTTTGGCAGAATCTGCAGAGATGAGGAGTAGGAGAAAATTACTTCTCACCTTTTTTGTGTCTGCCCAGCTTCATTTAAGAGCTTCATCCTATAACGACTTAGGTCATCTAGAAAATGTAAACATAAAAAGTCTCTTACGTTTCTTAAGAAACTCGAGTATTGTTGAATTTAGGATCCAAACTCTTTGGTATCACAACGGACCTATTTCTGGTCTCTGTTGGTGTTTCTCAGCTGGCAGCCACTTCCAACCATTTAAATACAAATTTGTCATGACATTATTGCCAAACCCTCTATGTTTGTAGGTGCAAGTGAAAATATTACCATATCATCTAAGAAGTTTAGTGAAGCCCAAATACTACGTTGAACCGTAATGGCTAAAGGACACAAAGACTTCCCTTGGATTGACCAGTTTTATAAGTTGTGAAATGTGTAAGTGTATTTCGTCACTAAAGTTCGGCAAGATACCTCATCGAGCTTAAAACGATTAAAGTGTGTAAAATTTAAAGTACAAGTACCAGTACCTGTATGAGTACCGGGACTGGTTCTTGTACTTAAGTACTCTGCTACTGGTACTTGAAAAGGCCAAGTACCAGTATTTTTTAAGGAATTCAACGTAAGTACCAAGTATTGCATACTTAAGTACCAAATTACTTGAACGGTACTTCCAAGTACTTTACCAGTTATTCTAAGTATAAATTGATGTTGCAACAAAAAGTGGTGGTCAGATACTTGAAGTACTTGGACATATTGCTCAAATACTTTCACTCAAATTCTTGAAAAAGTACTTGTAAAAAATAAATATTAGACCACAAGTAGCTCATAAAGGGCCGAGGCTTAATTTTCTAACGTGTTGTGCGTGGTGTACATTTCTGCACGTATAGAAAGGACCTACAGTTTTATGCATGACGGTAAATACTCTTGTATGTTTGTGAGACGCTCGCAAAAGGTGGGGCTTGAAAAAAACGTTGATGGTATTTTCCCGGATTCGAACTTCGAATCCCTTGCGCAGTCATCCAACGCACAAACCATTGAGCCACGGCACCCACCAGTATCTAGTACTGTCAGTATATAAGACTTTTACGTGCTACTGATGTTGGCATATTAGGCGTACTAGAGGCCTAGGACCCACAACAATGGGATGCAGGATGTAAATATGTAAGTAGTATTAGTATTAGTTTCCAATTCATCAGCTAGAGAGCTGCCAAGTACCAGTACCTAGTACTTGTATTAGAGTAATACTTAAGTACTTTACAGGTCTACTCTAAGACTGTTACTCACTCCGGTCACATTTTCCGTTGAAGGGCCAATATACACTTAAAGTGACTTACGTTTTCCGACGGAACTGACTAGTGGACTAAATTGCTGACGAATTTTCAGCAATATGTGACATTTTTACGTGAAATTTCCACTGACAGCTGTCATATTTTGAGCGCATTATAGTACACAGATGGAAAATGGTCTAAATTTGAAACATTCTATAGACACACTGTTGTTCCCGATTTCTCCAAAGTTCGCAAAAAGGGGATTATGCTATATTTTACTCTCTTCACAGTAAAAAAAACAAAATTGTTATGTTGTCATGATGTTCGTATCCAAACACTTCTTTTCTGAACTTTTTTTTCTTTTTACATCGACGAAAATAATTTCAGATAATTCATTTAAAGAACCGGACTCTTCCTTGTATGGTTAGCCCACATGATGTCATTGTAAACAAAATAATACTTTACAACTCTTGTGCTCATAATTTCATAATTTTTTTTTTTGACACCACCAAAGATGACAACTGGACAATTGTTCAAGCAAAAGAAAGAAGAGAAAAAAAAAGAACAGAACTAAGGGTTCCTCAAAACAAAAAAGCATACAAAGTGGGCGGTCAAGAAAACTAAACGTTGCTCCAATAAAATAATTCAATTGGCGTTGCATGATTTATTCCGAAAGATACAGATAAAAAATAAAATATTTTTCAATATAACAAAAACCAGTATCACTCTATAAGACAACAATGCGACACCTCATGGAGTGAATAAATTCTGAAAAGATACAGAATGAAAAATACCTGTAGATAGTTTTTTTTTGTTTGTACGGATCCTAAAAGTAACACAAGAAGTGTGCTATGGCGTGAATGTGGGTAGCACCAGCAGCAGCAGCAGCCAGTAGTAGTAGTTGTTGTTGAAGAAAATTAAAAATTCATATCTACAAATGCACACACAAAAGAATAAGTATAAGGTTTCTTTTTTTTTTCGTATCGATACGCGAAAAGATACTTAAGATGAAATCAGAATTTAATCAACACGTTACGATACATTGAGAGAGATAGAGACAGAAAGAGAGTATAAGAGAGAGAGAGAGGGAGAGGCTAGAGCGAACCTATTCTGGAGGCGATTGTGCCCACTCGCAGAATTCACAAGCGAAACGAACCTTTTTTGGAAGTGAAACGCGCCACAAAACAGATTTATCTCTATCATGTATCTAGATACTTATCGATCTGTAGATCTTTTATCTAGATTGTGTTCTTGTTGTTAACTGTGTTCCGGCAGAGACATTCAAAGAACTATTGACAAATATATACTGTATAGATACGAGTAGTAGTTCTTTTTTGATATATAGAAGCTCAGCCTCCGAGACTAAAGTTAAAGAGGTCGCATTCAAATCCTAACTATAGAACTGCCAACCGGCTTGAGATCTATTCTGTTAGCAGTTGTGTTGTCATCGCCCCCAGAGTAATATAAATGAAGCACGCGACAGTGGTAATGGTACTAGATACTGGTACTGGTACACCACCTGCATGTACATTCAATCCAACGTCGTCGTTCCAACGATGCTATGGCACTTTCGATTTTTATGAATGAACTGACCGCCACAACGTTCTGCTGGATGCTAATGGACTACAATCTGCACCAATCTCTATAGCTTGTACGCTTAGATACTTTTTTTTTTTTTTTTGTGGAAAAAATGATAATTTTGCGGTTGGCAATTCGTTGGAGTTCTCTGGCGTGTAGGTTGGACACACTGCGCCGCCATCGATTGATCGGAACAGGTAAATTTTGACAGAAAATGTATATTTTCAGATCAATGATGCAATCGAGCAGTGAAATCACTCGATAAGTGTGGAAGTGCGTCGTGCTCGGCCTACGTAGAATTTGGCGCCAGGTCGACCTGCCGCAAAAGTTGACTTTTTTTTTTTTTTTTTCTAACATCACACGTAGTCTTAGTTTTTTTTTTTTTTTAATTAAAACGATAATTGGGAAAGGGTTCAGTGGGTAGAAGAAGCCTTGACTGATTGAGCTTTTGCTTTTAGAATCAGAAATTGAGGTCGTCTTCTTGTTTAAGTTTGGTTTCCTCTCAGATGAGGCTGATTAATATGTCAGGGGAGTTGTGGTTTTTCTTTCTTTCTATAACTTCGGCATGTAGGTGGATTATGAATGAAAATGAATGAATTACATAAATCTCGGTGTCAAATGGATTTCCGCTGGCTGGCGCTGCTGGTTGATGATTGGTGGTGGCAAGGTACGAAGTTGATGGTTCCATGTACTGGTACTGGGAGTGCAACACCTACGGTTGGAGGCTATTATGATGCCAATATGAATGAAATGGCTGCAGTTGAATTTAATTACTCTCAACCAATAAACGGGGTAATTTATGAATGAATGATCACATGATTGTGTGGTTGATTTGAATACGTTTGCTGAGTCGCATGGTTTTTAGATAATAAGTTGCGTACCTATTCAATTCGATTCATAGAGAGGAAATATGAGTTTTAAGAAAAACAATTGCGAATTGCGTGGAACTTAATTTTATGTTTGATTGAAGGAGGTTGTCTTCTTTTGTAGAGACCAATTCCAATACGGGTGTACCTATACTTTTTTTTCTGAAGATGGAAACACTATGAATGCCTTCTAGTTGATGAACTGGAAACTAATGCACTACATGGGAACTTGAACACCGGATAGAGTATATTCCTTAGTTTACAAGGATAGTCTTACCTTACTTACATCTTGCATCCAGTTCCGGGTCCTAGGGCCTCTACGATGCCTAATATGCCAACGTCAGTAGCCCGCAAAAGTCTGATAACCTGACAGTCACATGGAGAAAAGATTTGTTCGGTTCGGATTCCGGACTAGAGTATGCGGCATCACTATAGATTGGACTTACGCCCCAAGCAGAGGGCTCGTTTGATGAAGGACCTTCTACAATCAACTAGACGCCGTACTTAACAGAACGCCAAACTGAGATGTTGTTAAAGTGATGGGTGATCTGAATGCTAAGGTAGGCAACGACAACCTAGGGCTTAAACATTTCATCGGAAAACATGGACTAGGCGAACGTAATGGCAGCGGAGGATTGTAGATTTTTGCAATGCCATTCGCTTTGTCATATATGACACAATATCCAGTGCCAGACAACAATTTTAAGTCAAATCAATCACTTTGCTATCAGTCGTCGATTTGGAAGCAGTCTCCTTGACGTCCGAAACAGACGAGGTGCAGATATAGGGATAGTACGAGATCACCATCTGATGATAGCTCCCGTTTGGCTAAATACTGTTGTAGTTCGTAGATCCCAGAACAACAGAATGCCCAGGCACAACATAAAGTAAGAATTAGCCTCCAAATTCTTGCTTAAGCCAAGGTGTGTACATAGATATTCTTACCGAGAGCTACATGCCCAGTTGATGACAAAACAGTGTCCATGTTTGGTCGATGGTATAATTACTCACTAGGATTTCCTATTTTGCTCAAGGAAGATTCCGCTAGAACAGTCGTTTATAAGAAGCTGAGTCCTACATTCATACCTTCAAGGATCGCACAAGATAGTAGGGCCCTGAGTGACCACTGACGCGAGCAAATGCTCCCACATAATCAAAGTCAAAAGCGCCTACCGCTGGGAAGTCTTCCCGGTGAATTTGTCATTAAGGCAATGGGAGCTCAGGGTAGTTAGTTAGAAAGTCAGGTAGTTATACGCGTAATATCGTTAGAAAAACGATAACTGTCTATACAGACAACCAGGCAGCCATTAAGGCTCTGGACTCTGCTAGAATTCAGTCGAGGCTGGAAATCACTTTTAAACGAGATATCCAGAGCCAATACGGTGACCCTCAGTTGGGTACCAGGGCAACGAAAAGGCGGATGAGCTTGCTAGGAAAGGGTCGAAGTTTTACATATCCGGGCCCTTCCCTTTGTAGCAGCCCCAGTCAGTTCTTTAAAGAAAAAAGTAGAAGATGAAGCCATCGATCGTGCCAACGGACGCTGGGTTCATCTGGATACATGCGTAACGGCTAGAGCTCATCAACTCTGGTTAAACTCAGTCGTCATAGCGCACAGGTCGTTTCTGGCGTAATTATCGGCCATTGTGTCATTGGCCTTCACGCAGAGAGACTCGGTATGCTGCATAATGACTATTTTAGAAGCTGCAGAGACGAGGAAGAAATCGAATCTATTTATCACATGCTGTGTGACTGTCCTGCCTTATCTGTTAGAAGAAAGAGAACTCTTGGCAGTCATTTCTTCTCGGAGCTGGAGGACTTAGGCAATGTTGAGCTGAAGGACCTCCTGAGATTCATATTACTATCTGGGTGGTTTTAACAGTGGCCCTTCTTACAGCGTTCCCAGGGTTAAACGATTGCGCACAATGGACCCGAAATGTGGGTCTAAGTGAGCAGTGACCTTCTGGTCACAAGGCACCCATCTACCTAACCTGATATAGTGAGGGGACGTCTCCTGATGTGGGAGACATGTGCTTGGCATTACATAGCAAGACTAATAGATCCAATGACGTCGATGAGTCGAACGCGAAGAAAAAAGTTTAAGTCTGGCGCTACAGCCTTGACGCAACTGACCTTCGACCCAAAGGATGAGTTCCTCGTTGCCATTACGAACATATAAGAGTCTTGCGAGCCCGTAACCATGGATCAGTGGAATAGGAATGGTTCCAGTATGGCTTGAGGAATGCTTTGTCAGTCTCAGAGGACAAAGGTTCGATTAACTTGCTTAGTACGTTTGTTTCGACGGCTGGTGAGTTATGCAGCGACGCCCTATTACAGTGGCGGGATTGGCCAAGTACAGTCCGTCAATAGATCTGGATTTCGTTACCCTACTCTTATGAGGAGAAACTACTGCGTCTCCATAATGTCCAAAACTGGAGACTGGGCATTGAGAGGGTGCTGAAAACTTCTCCAAGGAGAAAGTTTGAACAGCACTTGCATGATCACTGCAAGCTCCATGACGAAAGGGAGTGAGGATGATGAATCAATAGGAATTACAAGCCCTTTTAGGAAAAAACACAGGATAGCATTATATAGGATACCAGGTATGTGGCGTGGTATACTACCTTTCAACGTGTCAGACATTTAAACACCAGTCTGTCCTCCGCTTTACCTAACCCAACCTTTGTAGTGGAAACTTAGTTCTTTTTTTTTTCGTCAGAAACGTTTGGGTCGTAGTACAAAATTGTTGCCTTCAATAACTCTTGCTCATTGGCAAATTTAAATTTATTACAACCTGTGTAATGAATATTATGCACATAGTAACCTTGACTGTCAAACATGTGTATGTCTGGTCAGCCCAACCTGGTTATCTCCAACTTCATGACAGCGATTAACTAGAACAAGCGCCAACTTCTCGCTGAACAAACATAGATATCTCATTCTCGTCCTGACACTATCGCCACACACCATACACGACGTACACTGTCAAGGCACAACGCACACACACACGCAGACACGGGCGCGCGAACACACCCTATCAGTGCGACACATTGTTGTCACACACATTTTGCAATTTTTAATGCGATTGTCATTTGACAGGTAACACAATTCGCAAGTTGTTGTCCGTTCAGTCTCTTTCTTTCATTCTTGCGCGTGTTGTATCCGTGCGATATCACAAAAAACTTCCAACTCACCGGATAAAGAAAGGCACAAGATGTGGGAATTTATCGCATTTACGCTGTCGAATCGTGTCCGATACGAACGACGGCCGGCAGCGGCGGCGGCGGCAAACTGCCAACATTGTTTTCGATCTTTGAGTTTTTTAAATTCCCTTTAGCAAAAGAATTGGAACACGAAAAAAAAGAGCACAGAAAAGATACAAGAAAAGGATCGCGGATCATGTCTAAAAAGGTGCCAGCTACACAAATATTTTGTGTCCCCATCGTGGCAGAAAGGTGACATACTTTCAACCTCATGTCATGTTGTGGACCACCAATCCACCTGTTGTGATCAGAATGAGCATTTCTCATCGCACTAAATTTGGTTCTAAACACTGGCAGAAGGCGTTCATCATTCTCCACAATTACCACGCCAACTCATCCCGTTGCTGCCACTGTAGACTAACGACGGATAAACATTGACGACGACGACGACGACGAATGAAACTATTTTTGCTCGTTGACCGAAATAGATTTTCGGGATAAAAATACTCGTACAACACAAGAGAGAGCGATGATGAGATACATTTTAGTGACGTCGCTTTTTTTTGTGTGCCCGACACAAGAGTCATAGATACACAATTGGATTGAGCGGCCGGCTGGCGCACTGACTGAACGCCACACAGTGTCAACGTCAATCTTTTTCTTGTTGTTAGTAGGTACCTACATAGTATCTTTGCTCGTGGCCTGTGTGGGGTCTAAATTTAGAAGAAGCCGCCGCCGCTGCCGATCGTCGACCATCTCAGCATCATGTAGAGATAGATACTCTTCCTCTCCAAGTAGGGTAGTAATACTCGTATGGGGGAAAGCTCTACACTGAATAGCCAGGGGCGTCATGTGGTGTTGGTCTACATTATTCTTTTGGGTTGGGAGACACAATGACGTCGGTTTTTTTTTTTTGCTTTTTTCTTGGACTCGAATTTTCGAAGAGAATTTTGGGTTTCGGTTTTTGAGTGCGCATGAGCTGTGAGTAGGAGAGCTAGATCGGAAGAGAAACGAGGATGTTTTTAGGACTTTCAAAAAGATTTTCTAGAAGAAATCTGAACAAAGCTTGACCGATCAATCGAGAAGAGCCTGATGGGTTGAGTTTCAGCTCTATTGCCGTATCTTCAAAAAAACACAATCCTGAGTCCGTGAGAAGTACTGAACAATGTTGTATATCCTATAGTGGTTTCCGGCCCATGCTAAAACCTGAAAGAGACTTTAACACAATTTGACCCATTTTTACAATTCTTCTCTTCTTAGCTCTTGGGGCTTTGCAATTTCAACAATTCCTTCCAGCAGAAACCGCTAACAAGCTACGGGAAACCAGGAAGGTCGTTTCGTATCGATAGATAGTCAATAGTTTTGAAACGGTGGCCGATAGATTAGTCACTGAACCCAGATGTCGCACTTCTTTTCGAATTGCGAATATGATTTTAAAACCTGGGCTGGGTTAACGAGTCGTAGAGGAGCAAGCCTTCTTGTTTAGATGTTGAAGCAGGCAATACATACTCTTTTAGTAGAGATAAGTTCTTAGATAAGAAGAACTAACTGACGCGTTAGCAACGCACAGCGATCATGAAGATATCCTTGTTAACGTGGATTCAGTGTTAAGGACCAGGATCAGTACCTGTATGCTACCTAGGCGAGCACCTACTGAGCGATATGTGAGGATCCTGGCAACAGCTCTAGTGCTGCATCAGGGATATCCTGCCTGTGGTTAGACTCGTTCTGTCAGTCCATACCACTGTTCCATGCATTTGAATTGGTCTAACTGTCATTATGTACTGGGCTAAAACCCCGTGATTTGCTTAAGATTCTTCTAGATACCATAGGGGCTCGGCTAGCCTGAAATATTGTGGTGTCTGAGTGTATCTTCCACAGCAATTTGCTATTCAGTGGCATTCGTAGATACTTATCACGGTTTTTTGGTTCTATGGTTGCATTAGAGCTAGTTGCCTTTTTCTAGTTAGCGAGACCAAAGTGTCTGCTATGATACACTGTATTATAAGCCAGTTTGAGAATTCCAGTGGGAGAGTGTTTCTTGAGGTTCCCATCTGCTGCATTCTATTCTAATCTGATTAGTTTGTGGGCCACAAAAAGGTTCAGGACCAACGAAAGGAGCCTGAGCACCTTATCTGGCCAGCTCTTCGGCGGCTTCGTTGCCAGGGATGCCCCTATGTCCAGGCAGCCAAATTAGTGTGCCTTTATTGTGTGCAGCAAGTTGAAAGAGGGGTTGGAGACAGTTCTAGACTAGCTTTGTGTGAAAGTTGAAGGATCTGAGAGCCTGGCTCCAGAGGACCTCTGCTTGAAAGATTGTCGTTGCTTGTGCTAGAGGAATAGATAGTTTGTAGTTTGGACCAGAGATTCTAGCTTCAGACCCACTCGACATCTTTGATCCCTCAGTATATCAATCTAATGAGAATGAAGTTTGGGGGATTTGCCGATTTTTCCAGGAGCTCCGGATTGGGATAGCGACCTCAAAGGAGTGATGGACCTGGATTCTCTTAGCCATGAAGTCTGAGTGGCACACTGCTGGATTGGATAGCAGAAGAATTCTTTCAAGGATTTTCATGTGGCCAACTAAGTTAGGGGAGGATTGAAGTTGACTTAGATTTCATCTTACATCATCGGCTAGTGTGTACTCTTTTTTTTTTTTTAGTGATTTCTTAGTTTAACTGACGATACTGTGTAGCGCTGGCTCAACGTTTTTTCCCCCTAATGTAGGCGTGTTGGGCTGAAGGAAGGAATTTACATGTTGATCAGTCTTTCGAAGGATTTTATAAAAAAGGTAAGGCTTATTGGACGGAAGTCCTACGCTGTCGTATGGTTTGGTTAGATTGCAGCTATGCACCACTATCTCCTTTGCCTTCGGTCTTAAATTACGCCTAATGCAAGGAAATCTGCATTATCATTCGAAAATTCTTAACACCCAACGCACTATCTTCAGAAAACTTTCTAAATTGGTGACCTTGCCTCAGGTGACTCTACTCATGGATTTCTAAAATTTCCCCACTAAAGTTTAATGACCTTCCCCAGCCTTATAAGTCTTGCAGAATAAAACCACATCTCATTCGGGTCATGAAGTTTTCAAGCTCCAACTCATCGACCCTGTACAATGAAACCCATTACAAATTTTGACCCCAAGGTCATAATAACGCTAATGACTTCAAAGTTCCAATGACTAGATACTTATTCTTCACAGATTCATCAAAATTCACCTGTCAAACCTGCCACAATTGTCCGCACAATTTAACGAGACTCCTTCTTGCCACACTACCACCCGCAGACATACATACACATGTATACGTGATCCACTCAACCATCTAAATGATTTCCGCATTAACCTGCTTCCCAAATATGCGCATAACCACTCTCTGCGTATATCAGCGCACTAATAACCCCCCGACTTGAATGCCAAACACTGACCTGTTACCCAAAGATGGTAAGCCCCAAAATGATTGTCAAAAAAAAAGACTCTCCACGAGATTCCACTCCAAATGAAGTCCAAAAAAAATTAAATAAATCCCACAAAGGAACAAGTTCAAAAACTGATGTCTTGGTCTTGGTCATTCGCATGCAAATGGATTCGAATACTTGGTGGGGGAGGTGAATGCCAGGTGGATTCTGGATTCTCTCTAATCCTCTCGATTTGCGTAAGAAAAAAAAAGTAAAACGGTCAATAGGACCAAAAATGGCAACACAACTCAGACACAATTTGAATTCGTTTTGAGGTTCACGGCTACCAAATGTATAGAGCTCCCTTCCCCCCTCCTCCTCCGCTGAAGACAAGAAGACTTAATGCGCAGCAATCCAATGATAACAACAAAAAGTTACCAGAACCATCACAGAGAACAAGAAACATAAACAAAATGTTGAATTTCCTTCCGCGGCTAGAAGTTGTTGGCCGAAAAGAGTTCCACGCCGGATTTGGTCAAAGCGAATTTGTGACGATGGTCAAACAGCAAACAGTTGTTCGAGTTACTTTTTTTTTTCTTATACATATTTTTGGCTTGCCTTTAGGTGCCCATATGAGTGGGATGATGGTGCGCGTGGCGACGACTAATTCTTTTTTTTTTTTTTTTTGCTGTTCTTGATTGCCACTAAATCGGGAAGAAGGACACTGACTTTTGATGTCAAAAAGATGTTTTTGGCTAAATAAATTCAATGGGATTAATTTCTATGAAAATAAACTCATCAAGTGCGAAGAACAGTCAAAAGAGTTCGACAGGAAGAAAGGAGACTCCCTCAACTCCGCCAACTACGGAGACATTAGTCTCCTCAACATTGCGTACAAGAGTATTCTGTGATACTGTGTGAACGCCTGAAACCTTTTACCAACAGCCTGATTGGTCCCTATCAGTGCGGTTTCAGGCCAGGTAAATCAAGATCAAATCCTCATACTTTGACAGATCCTGCAGAAAACCCAAAAAGTCAACATCGATACTCACCATCACTTTATCGATTTCAAGGCCGCATATGTCAGCATCTATAGAAAGGAACTATATCAGGCCATATCTAGCGTCCGTCTGTGGAGGAAGACGATGGAGAACGCTCGCTGCTCCACCAAGGTCGGTAGTGACCGTACTGAGACCTCCGATGTCAACAAAGGTTTTAGGCAAGGTGATGCACTGTCATGCGACTTTTTCAACATCATACTTGAGTGGATTGTTCGGAATTCACAAACCAACACCAAGGGCACAATCTATCAAAAGTCTGTACAACTGCTTGCATACGCCGACGATATAGACATAATTAGAAGAACTCAGCGGGCTGTCACCGGTAAACAAGGGCAAAACCAAGTATATGCTGTCAACAAGAAGGGACAATCAACACCGACGAATTGGACAAAACGTCACAGTAGACAGCTACATCTTTGAGGTAGTAACGGACTTTGTCTACCTTGGCTGTGCTATTAACTCTGACAATCCCACCAGGGCAGAAATCAAGGAAAGAATACTTGCCACCCCCTGTTTTTTTTTTTTGGGCAATTAAGGCAATTCCACTGTAAAGCACTATCTCGAAGAACTTAAGAGGCTCTGTTTAAGACCCTGATCATTTCAGTCCTGCTTTGCGGCGCTGAAACATGAACTTCATTGAAATGGGATGAAGATGTCCTTGGTAGCTTCGAGAGAAAAATTCTTCGTAAGATTTTTGCTCCCGTTTGCGTTGCAGGAGGAGACCAACGAACGACTATTTACACGAGCTGTACAGCGACATCGACCTAGTAAAAAAAAAACTATTATTATTATATTGGTCGTCTGAGATAGCTAGGACGTGTAGAGCCAATAGACACCAACAAGCTCCGGCCCGCAGAGTCTTCGAATCAACTCCGGAGAAATGACGCCGCAAGTGGCGCGTATAAGTTGAAGGGGACCTAGACCAACTTGGAGTGTGCAACTGAAGGCAATTAACTAAAGACCGAGCTTGGGGACAACATTTGACAATGAATAATGTAGGAGTGGGAAAGGGTATAGTTGATATATCTGAAGGGCGGAGAGTTTTTGAGAAAGGATAACAGGCCGCAGGAAGCTAGGAAGCCGATAGGACCATACCATGAAACGATGGAGACGATTGATATCTGTATCAGTTGTCGAAGTAGTTGCCTTCGAACTGATCAAACTTGGCAGATGAATAAAAGGTGAAGAACAGTCTCTTCGTCCACCTCGAACCACACCAATTCCTACAGAAAACATTCGCAGTGAATCCAAATCTGAGGGCGTGTCTCCTAGTGATGCAGTGTCCCGTGATAGCACTTACTATTGCGCTGATGTAAGATCTTTTCAGGGTTATTAGACTGTTGGCGCGTTTCGGTTCTAGATTTGGTCAGAGCTGTTAATTAATGGAGCACGTGGTGCAGTGCGACCACCTGCGGTGCGCGGAAGTGAGCAGATAGCAAGAGGCTTGTTAGAGTCCCCTTTTCAGTAGGATCACCAAAATTTGCGAGTTTGTCCTGGAATACCTCTATGGCCCGGCTCGGTTTCGTAATTTCATGGAGAGATATCCCGCATATAAGGGCAATTTTAGAACTTGAGGTGACCGTATCTAGAGCCCTACATTACTCTCCCAATCTGTCCTAGAAAATTATGAGTCTCGAAGTCTTTGTCGAAAAGGAGCTCGGAAAGGATGTAAGCAGTGTTTGTTAGGATGTAAGCTAGTTGATTTATAATGGACTAGTGACCAGTTCGAAGACTAGTCTACAGGAGAGTTATTTTCATATGAGAGGACGCAGTCACTTGTTAGCAGTAGAGATTTGGCCGCTGTCGGAGTAGATCTCGGGGATATACTAATGCAGATGCATGCCGTTGCGCGCGACTAAGGTTTAGTTGTAATGGGTAACTTTGTCAAGCGCATTCCAAAAGAAGAGTGTTGGCCTGATGAAGCGATTCGCTCTTGGCTAAATTCGATTCGCTCTTTGCTTCCAAGAGCTTTCTTTCGCAATTCGCTTAAGAATGTTGGGTTTTCGGCTCAATTTTTGTTTAAGATGAGGTTGAGGTACTTAGCCGTAAAAGAGACCATGAAAAGTGTGCTGTTCTTGGAAAATTAAAGTTAGGAATCTTGTACCTCCTTGTGAAGAAGAGCAGACCAGACGCTCAGACAGACTATGGAGCCTACTTAGAGATGTTAAAGGGGGCACTCTGCATAAATTTGTAAGTGTTTATACAGCAATGGCAGCGTTATCTTCATAGACTCCTTACAACTTCCAGACCATTGATAGTATCTTTCAAGCAGAGGAGCTAGTAGTGTCAACAGTTCCCGTGATTCTGCAGAATGGGCAATACCGCTAGAAGGTTTTACCTTATTTTTAGACAGTCAGTTATAAAAGCAGTTACTGTCATAGAAATTAAATCGTGGCTTGTGAAGTGCTGTCAAGAAGAGCTCAAGATGCACATTTTAACGCTCTGTGTGGTCCTTGGGCAATGAGGCATTCCAGGCGATGAGGAATCAGATGAGTTTCTGTAGCCTTTCTAGAAAAATTTGAACCCTCTGTGTGTATATAGTCTTGCACACTCAAGCTTGACACAGGTAATAAAGGCATTAGAGAGGCAAACATCAGACGGACCTGCATGTAAACTTGCACCTCTACAAAGAAGCAATGGCCGTCCTTCGACAAAGCAAGGACCGAGGTAATCATTTGGAAAGACAGGAAATACATTTTCACCCTTAGGTATCATCACAGCTGTTAAATCCAGTTCGGTGCTCCAAACAGCATGAGTCTCCTACACCCGTGACGCCCCTAAAGACTAATTAGATCATTACAGATGGAAGAACGTACCACCACAGAAGTGCAGGACGTCCAAAGCTGATCTCTCATATGCTTGCCGTCCATAACCAACTCCTTCCAACATTCCCTTGACCCATTTTGTACTCAACAATACTCCTACGCTTAACATTAGAAAGTCCTGCCTAAGCATTACGATCAAAAACAATAAACAAATTCCTCAGCGCTGCATTCCAAGCAATCAGCACTCTTGGCTAGCGCGCCAAGCCTTTCAAATACCATCGTGCCAATCGAAATTGAAAATCCAAAATGACAGGCGACTCGGAAATAATTAGCAAGTACCCCCGTCTGTCAGTGGATCTATCGTGTGCGCTAGCCGACATCGTCGTTGTTGTCGTCGTCGTCGTCTTCCCAAGTCAATCGACACTCGGTGGGGATAAACACCGGCACTAGCACTGGCACACTCTCCTCCCTGGGGGTGGGCGCAGTCAGTTAGTTATCCGGAACCCAGCCAAACTGCCATAGATACTTCTGGTTGCGTACACACTTGTATGCCTTCTGCAGCGCACTTCACTTCAGTCGAAATGTCTTTCAGTCATTTGGTCGTTCGTCGACTGTCATCGACACGACATTTCTGCTAATTATCGCCGCGCGACAGAATATTTATTTTCATTTCAAATCGTTCTAATTGAATTGAAGCACATCGCGACATATGATTAAGTGCACGGGGCCCCCAAAGACACTATGAGTGTATCTATCGGTGAGTATCCTTTTTGTATTTGCCTCGAAATAGATACTGGAGACGTAGAAAAGTGTACAAAAAGAATGACTAAAAATAAACCTACTTTTTGTATCTTTTTCTTGGGGTTTTTTTTTCGTGAGTGTGTGTGTGTTTTTTTTTTTGTATTTTAGGGAGGAAGAGGCGTCATCGGTTGTATGGAAATGAAAATCTAGAATCTAGAGGATACAACGACGACGACGACGTCAGAAGTGGGCTGAACTTGATCCGCTTGTAATCGTGTGTCACATCCATTATCTCGTTGTGGCGCGACAATTATTTCACTCTTTTATGGCGTTTCGTTTTGTTTTACATCGGTGCTGGAAAGCCCACGGGATTTTCGGCACCAAGACGAGATGATGTTCAGAACTATAAAACAGGATACTACATAGGACATGCATCCTAATGATTGTAATACCCAGAGCTAGAATGTTGCAGACGAACAAAATGGTCGACAAATTGATTTATTGCACACACACACACATTCCTTTTATTCTCCTTTTACTTGCATATGGAATGTAGCTTAACATGAATAAGTAGAATTGGTGACACGAGCCTAGGATTTAAGAGGCGTTTTCTTCGCAGATATAGTTATTAAAAGCGGCCCACGAAATTGTGTGGCAATTCAATTTAGCAAGATTAATTATACATAACGACTGCACTTATCATCAAGTCCTGGAAGTGGTCCACGGTATAGTGAGAGAGAATATGAAATTATTAAGTCCAAGCCACACGAATTCGAATTAAATACTGGGAACTATGAACGAATGCAAAAATCACATATAAATCTCCTTAGTTAATTTGCACACCAACTCTTTTGCCTATTCCTTTTTCTCTTTTCGAATTGGACCAATGCCCGTGCCCTGTGGGTACTGTATTATACTGTAAGGGACAAAACTGGACAAAAGAAGGGCAAGCAAGTCTATGTATTAACTATGTATCACTCTACCGACGCAACCTGAAACTCTTGTTAAAGCCCAAACCTAGGAGCCACTGGAGGATGGATTCAGAGAGACTTTTCGTCCTTGTCTTTGTCTCAACAGAGTCTCTGGCGATCACCTATCTCTTTACTCTGGTAAAACAATTTCTGTCAGTATACACAGCACACAGGATATATTAATAGTAATTATTAAGACTACATATGATGGGTCCAAACACAGGAAGTCTGTCTGAGGAATTCAAAGTCCAAGGTGGGGTTCGGCAAGGCTGCAAACTTTCACCAATACTGTTTTTATTGGTGATTAGCGATGTGCTGAATGCGGCCTTATCAACAGGAAATGAAGGAATTCGATGGACTCTTACATCTCAACTCAAGCATGGACCTGCTCCAAATGATAGCAAATGTGAAGAGGGAAGCAGACGTCTTTGGGCTGAAAATAAACTCGGAAAAAACAAAAATGATCAGCCTAGGACCGAACTGATCAACTCATATATGCATTGCTGGACAAACGTCAGAGAGAGTAGAGAGTTTCCAATACCTTGGGAGTACTGTCTCAATCGATGGCGCAACCGAACTGGATATAGCCAGCCGAATAGCTAAAGCAAAATCTGCTTAAACATCAAGCTACGACTGTTCCGTACCAACATTGTACCGTGCTGCTATATGGATCTGGTACCTGGAGAGTGACAGTCACTATAACGAGGAAGCTGCAAACGTTTGTCAATGGGTGCCTGCGCTACATCTTAAGGATATTCTTACCAAGTCGTCCCTCTAACGAAGAGCTTTATCAGAGAACGGGTCATGAACCTATAGGCACAACCATACGATGACGAAAGTCGCAGTGGATTGGTCACACTCTTCGATGCAATGAAACCCCCTTACCCAGGATGGCAAGATACGCGGTGGTCTTAGAAGTACGTGGTGCAGAACATTGAAGAAGGAAGCACGGCAACTGGATAGGAGTTGGGGAGAGCTGTGGCACATTTCTAGAAATCGCACACGAAGGAGCGAAGGCGTTGTAGACGCCCTAGGACCCACAAGGGGATACAGGACATAAGTAGGTATACACAGGGCTCTTGGTTTGATACAAATCTGCAAAGTCATCCCTAATAGCACACACGATCAGCCAGTTTATGGTACCATCTAGAAGCTTTGCTTGTCTCAAGATCAAGCGTTTGCCTAATGCCTATTACTGTAGAAAGGATGACATTAATGAGAGATCTCCCGTTGCTGATGAAGAAACAAGTCTTCCACCTAAGAGGAGACCCTTCTAACTTATACATGAACCAGAAACATGTACCATTTGGAACCTCCAATCGATGACAAATGGGTCGCCTGACAAAAGATAGACATCTATTTAACGAGCTTGCGCCTAGAGGCACTCTGATATCAAAGCATTAAAGTGGTTACTTGCCTGGCCTTAAAACTGACATGTCGTCATCGAAATAGTCGGTTCGACACCAACAAAACCTTTCAATCAGACCGCCACAATTGTCGTGTAGAACCTCAACTTGGCCCTGCTTTAAGTTTTGACACAAGTCCTACTAGAAAGTACTCTTTCCTATTGCTGTATCTTTTGGCTAGGATAGTAGTTGCAATAAAGTAAAACACTTAGTCAGCCAAAGTCCTGATCTATGCCAATAAACCAGGGATGGACAGAGTCTCTACGGGTGAGGAAGACATTTGTCAGCCAAAGTCCTGCTCAACGACAAACACAGACACACGAAGCATCTATGGGTGATGAAAATAATTGCTCTATGTCGTTTCAATTCAAGCTATACACCTAGCTCGTATCTAGTGTCTTTATTCCTACAATTATCCGTTGAATGCTGTATAGCCTTGTGTACCAACCTATCTAAACTATGCACAACGCCAGATGATATTCCCACTCGCGGCGTGCATCTAAATTCTAATGAAATCAGCAATTATAATCAA
This sequence comes from Chalcosyrphus nemorum, assembly GCA_949716465.1. Lineage (NCBI taxonomy): Eukaryota > Metazoa > Arthropoda > Insecta > Diptera > Syrphidae > Chalcosyrphus > Chalcosyrphus nemorum. The sequence continues at coordinate 74,669,001 of OX454333.1, forward strand.
TTTGCCAATCTCTATCGCTCAATTGTCCGTCGCATCTCCCCATGTAGATCATCATATCACGCTTAATTGACCAATTCACCAGTATATGCTGCAACTCTGTACACATTCTCTGTCTCTTTGTTTTTTTTCTGTTTTCTTTGTTTTTATCTTTAATTGCTAGAACACAACATCGACAAGTCGACGCAACCATGAATACCGTCATCATCTATCCATGATCGTTGGTCACCAAACAATTAACAAATGTAAAACAGGAAGCCTCTCCGTCGCACTCCGTCGTACTCCGCGTAGATTTGCACTGTGCGCCGACCCTAATCGACCGGAAACCGCATCAATCTCTATATAAAGCTCCACCACTCTCTCATTAATGGATCTTTGTGTCATTTAATTAATGTTAGTGTGTGAGAGAGTGGTCGACGACAAGTTCGTGAGGGGCAAACAAAAAAAGAACGAAATACTCACATCCGAATGCAAATGCTGACATTTTGTCGCGCCTCATTCTGCAGAGACATACTGAGAAGACATCTCCCCCATGCAAGAACATCCTTGAGATACTGGTGGTGGTCTCGCGAAGCCTTGTAACTCCTGCACTAATGACCATTGAAGCACAATATGGGCTCAGGATGATGATGATGATCGGGCACCACCACCGAGCATTCACTAATTGCTCTACACTCGCATTTTGTTCACCGGGCCGGCCGTCTGTCCATCATGGTTGAATGTATCTGTGACTGATGGTGACCCATGAGCGCACAACTATTGACTTATTAAGTAATTAAGCCACACAAAGACGCAACTGGCGTCATGGACAACTGCATCAATTTCGATAGATCGCCAGCGATCCGTATGGTGTGGTTTAGATACTTTTTCTTTCAAGCTCACTCTAATGAAGGACGGACAGAGAAATCTCAGATGGAGGTCTACTGTCGCCGCCGCCGCCAAATGATCGTGCCTTGTCCGATTGTCATCCGCACCGCTGGCTGGCTGGAGGGAGGTATGTACTTGGAGGAGGATTCTAGGCCAGTCTTGGCAATTAATCTTCATTAAAGTTCTTGCTTGTCCCGGTTTCTTGTATCTCTATGCGATTGTGCAAAATCCTGGTTGGGTCATCTCCGGATTTTCTAGATTTAATTTTGGCCTCAAACTGAATTATAATTGACTGCGGAGGGGACTTAATTACTAGAGGGCACTGGCCTTCCGGTATGAAAAGACTCCATGCTCAAATTGTGACATTATTTGTGCTTCTGCACACAGGTTTTGACCTTCTTGGGTGATCGTCAGCAGCAGTATCGTGCCGAACGGAAATGCCACACTGAAAGTATCTACTACTCCTCTGGAGGAGTTCGGCGGAGAGACGTGGTTTCTGAAAGCAAACTGACAACGACGACGACGACAGATGAATGGTTCGTTCGCCCGTTCTCATTGATTGTTAATTAACTCAATGGAGCACTGAAAGGAGTTGCACGGAATGGAGACGGCTCTGCAACTGACTTTGACAAGTTGTGCTAGTGCTGATGCATTTCAGGTGTGAACTGAACTCTTTGCACGATCGATGTGGTAGCGCCTTGCGCCTGGGAACAACTCACATGGTTGCTGTTGAGTTAATTATTTCGAGATCATGATGTGACGTTTAGTTGGTGCTGTGACTTATGATGATGATGGTGATGGAGATGATGGAAATGACGTGATGGTCTGGCTTATGCTATGGAGATTAATGGATTCGCAAGCTAATCAAGACGTTCAGTAATGTGGAAAGAGACTGGGTCAGGGGTTGACAACTTTGTTATGAGAATTAGTTGATTGGGATTACGGAGAAATCACAGATCGGAAAAAATGATTGAAAGGGAACCAACCAGAGGTGAGGGATTAGTTACTCTATCTGGTTCGGACTGAGAAATGTAAGAAAAAAGGATGCGGATTGCATGATGAAAGGGATCAGTGATCTGCATTTCATTTGCATTCGTGATGAATAAGACTCTTTGCCTTCTAGTGATCCCGCGAATATAGTTTGAACCTTATAATCCCTTTATTTTGGACCAGATGACACATCTGTTGACGGATCGCAGCTGGACCATGACTGTTGCTTTGGTAAGAGGTTACTAATGCGAATATACGATTACATCTTGCACAAAGCTCCAAAGAACTACCTGTTGTCTCGCTTTTCTCCTTTTCATAGTTATATCAAGGGGTACACTTCCTAAGCTATTCATTGACTCTAGTAGAGGATATGGCTTTTGGAATGAAGCATTATCTATTGCCAAGTGAGTACTAGACAACCTGTAGAAGATAATGGGGGGAATGAGGCACTATAACGCCAAAGAGGTATTCCTCAAGGCTCCGAATTAGGTCCACAGTTGTTGACGAAAAAGTAAGATGAACTTAACTTGAACTCCCGAAGTCATCCAAATCATTGGCTTAGCCGACAATAAAGCGATCGTTTTGGTGACTCATGGGCGAGTTGGATCATTGACTAGTAAGCATGGGTCTACAGCTAGCATATGACATGAAAATGTAGTTCCCATCAGCCGTTTCTAAACTTGACTTCAAGTACCTTGGCATTGCTGTAGATATGCAAAACAAACTTTTAAGCAATATTTGTAGCGTAAAGTCTAGAAGGTCCTAGGCAAAGACCACAGTAAATATCAGAGAGCAAAGGCAGAGGACAGAAGAAGTGACTGCTCTTAACATGAAGACGAAATTGTACAATATGACGATGGAAGCATTTTACAGAGAGTTTGCAGCCCATTCCAAATAACCGTCTACGTCGCGACATGCGTCGTTGGATTAAAAAACTTTCTTGTAAAAGACGTTGGAGGGAAATATCATGCCGTCAACAACGACTAGTTCAAGTGATATTGAATAGAGAGATAGTACCACTTTGGCAAGTGGATGCAGAGATTGATGTCCAATATAGTCGCTTGAATCAGTAGGTACTCTGCTGGGTACCGGGTCACTGTAATATACCAGGGAATTGCGAACCTGACGAACTGGCCCGACGAGGCTCCTCAAGTCGAAACAGCGTTAACGTCAGCGACACCGAGGCGCCAACGTCCTATGCTAAATACCTTGTCCATGCCGACGCGGTGAGAGAAGCCAACCATCGGTGGCAACAGCTCGGCCACAGTAACACTGCAAGGCTGCTTTGGCCCACGCTAAATGAAACCAGGTACATCGGACTTCTGAAACCCAAGAGAGGAACTCTTTCCAAAATAGTAAACACCCTCACCGGAAACTGTGCTATAGGAAGGCATGCCCAAAGACTGGGCATCCCCTACAATGACTTCTGTAGAAGTTGTAGAGATGAAGAAGAAGAGGAGACTATCAGTCACCTCCTATGCACGTGCCCCGCACTTGCCAAAATTACAAAGGCCACACTAGGTGAATATCTGTTCAACGATTTAAGTGATCGAAACAATGCCTGTACGGCTAAGATCTGCTCCTTCATACCAAGCAGTAAATGGTTCCCTGAGTAAGAGGGTGACCCACCCATCTTTACACATCGGCAGCAAAATGGACTAACTACTGGTAGGGCCGGTTTCAACTAACCAACCAACCATCAGTAGGAAACAAGGAGAGCTTAACTTCTACCTGACCTAGATGCTTACTTCACAACCATGCTTGAGAGCCTACTTCCATAGATTTGGACACGAAGGCAGCCACGCACAGAAACAGTCGGAGATGGGGAACAGATCTCTATCATAAAACTATCAAGAGATTGGCTTGTGGGTGAAAGGACTGAGTGTGCGGTGAGCTAACCCAAAACCAAGAAATGAAGGGCAGCCGTCTTTTCCTTTTCCGATGAAGTGCTTGAAGGTGCCCCGTTGACCAGAGAAATGGTGGAACTCCCACACTGTTGCTGAGTATGAACTAAGAAAGCGACCTTTCAAAGAACGAGATCGACTCCTTTTTTAGTTCCTGAGTGCGTAAAGGACACATGTAATCATGACTTTGTTGTTTCGCCCGACGACTCGAAACAATAGTGTTCGTATAAAATAACGCACTATAATGTGTGCTGTCATCTAAAATTTCGATAGTGAATGCTCGATTACGAAAGCAGAAATGTGAAATCCTCACGTTTCGATGAGAAGCTACTCGTTACTCGTTGTTATGTTGTAATTCGGTCGCAGGTCTTATTCGGATTGCAGAAGATCACTAGTAAGATTGCAGGATAAAACTTAATGAACTTCTTTTAATAGGGTCTCTTTTAGTCTGACATGACACCCCTCACTAGCGCCTGACTAAAGATATGCTCTCATTCGTCAAGACGAAACCATCAGCATTCTCTATCTCTGAGGGTGCAAGCAACTATCAACTAGGGAAGAGTTGGAGAGAGGTGTTTTGCATTCTATGGAACCCTTGGACTCTTGGACACATTAAGGGATACAGAACTTAAGTACTTATACTATATGTATGTATGTATGCTAAGCAGAAGCGTACATACTCACGCGCAAATCATAGAACTTGGACGCAAAATTTAAAGGCTCGCTAGCAAGTGCTTGTGTATAGTGTGTGGAAACTTGCTATCCACACTTGATCGCAGCCTAAAAATCTGCGTGCAATGCTAAGAGTTGCGCTTGCATGTGTAAGCTGCATTACAGGACATTTTAGCTTGTTGGGGTTTAGTATTTAAAGGCGACAACACCGGAAGCACTTTCTCTGTGCCTTTCTTGCTTTGCTAGCAAGTGTTGATGAAGTGAGTCCTGATAGCGTTGATAGTGTAAAATCCTCATAACTAAAGAGAACAAACAATTTCAATAAAATTGGGCTTTAAGAGCACTTGGGTATACAGTGAAGCAAGGGCTGTGGGGATGTCAATTAAAAATTTCACTGTGAGAAACCGATACAACAAATTAACAACGTGGAAACAACTCCTTCATCCATATAAGCCCCTTTATTTTAAATCTATTCTTAAAGGCGTGTAAGTTTAATAGAAACAAGGACGGCAGCTAAAATGAAAGCCACCCTAAAAGTCCATGGGCGGAGTGTAAAAAAGCCTACAATAATGCTAAGTGGCTGTGCAGGAAATGAATTTATAAAAATAGGAGCAACTATATCAAATCCATATAGAGGCAAACTTCTCGCATAATACCCTATAGACTATGCCGGGTTCCAGGTGAAATAGGCTGCCAATCAGTAAAATTTTCCATAAAGACACTCCCTCCTATGATGGATGAATAACTTTGCACAGAATTTCCTCCTTCTATTTGGTAGGCATATTTCTCGTAATTCATTAAGCGAAAATTAATCTTACTCTTTCTCACCCCCGTATGTTGGTTCCCATCCCAGCACCCTACATTATTACATCTTCATAACAAAAAAAAGTATCTTTTCATCTCAATGATCCACATCACACATTGTACTCAACCATTTTTTGTTTCCCGACTGTTTGCTGTCAGTTTTTTTTTTGTTTTTAATTTTTATAAAGAGGCGGACTTTTTGGACCGGCACTCGGCCTTATTTGTCGACAACTCTGGCAAACAAGCGCTCGTCGAGAAATGAATTAAATTATTTTCACAGCAATCACCTAAAACAGGCACAAAGATACAATACAACAAATAATCTCACTCACTTGTTGCCTTTGTGATTTTGAGGAATTTATTTGTTGTTCATGGAAGTTCGTTGCTAAGCTTAATAAACTTATGTATACACGTAGGTACTATAGACGTTTGGGTATTTATCTTCTTAAGCAAGAAAGGCCAAACCCCTTACACTAACAGTGAGTCAAAAAATGTCGCATAAGAAGGAAAAAAAGAAACCTCACTGAGCCTTCCGTTGGCGGACGTATGGTAAAGTATCTTTTTGTGGATTTTTTTTTATCTTTATTGGTGTCCCCGATCTTTTGCAATTTTTATAGATTTTTTTTTTTTGTTGTCTGCTCTTAAAAAAAGTTTCAATTAATAAATAATTTGGCTCAATCATGGACGTGTGTGTTTTTTTTTTTGAGACTTTTTAGAGCAATTTTGTGATTGGTTCAGTGATAGGGGGACACAAATTCGTTGATGATGGGAACTTTGGCTCTACGGAGAGTGAAAGATAAGCGCGTGGGGAACAAGTACCCCGAAAAGTGTGTCTTGAAGTTTTTTTTCTGTTTTTTTTTTTTTACGATGGATTTATTATCTGCGATAGAGTGTAAAAATTGCGAAATAGCCAAGTACCCGAATGGAGCCATAACTCAATTTGCAATTGACCAATGGACGTTTTAGATCTAGAGCTTGGACATTTTTTTTTATTAGTTTAAGAGCAAGTGTCGGTATTAATTCTTTTTTTTGTTAGACTTTTGGCGGCTAGGGTCTTTTGGAGGAATTAATGGACCGAGTTCGGGGTTGCGAAATTAGCTTGAAAGCTATTTGTTATCTACTTGTGCATGTGACAACAGAATGGTGGATTAAATTACTTAAAACCTGGTAGAGCGTGACAAAGATCACAAAAAATTAGTTCACACTTTGGAGTAATTTTTTTTTTTATACCAAAGTAAGTGATACCTTCTGGTAATTACATGGGAAAAAAATGAGTGAAAAAGGCAGCTAAGTGTTTTAAAATAAGGCTTAAGATAAGGACTGGTATTTACTTTAGTGATATACCTCTGAACAGCAAGTGGCCAGTCAAGATTATGCACTGAAAAACAAATGGATCAATGGTTCACAGCAAGAAGAGCAAAATAAAAAAGTTTCTGATTTTTTGTAGCATCATTTTACAAGATTCCGAGAAATCTCCTCGTTGATAAGCTGCCCGACAGATCGACAATAAACCAAATTTTCACACTCAGACAAATTCAGGAAAAAACCAACGATTTTCAAGTCGAGACCCACCACCTTTTCATCGACTTTTAAGCCGCTTATGACAGCATTCATCATCTTGAGCTCAACCAGGTGATGGCCCAATTCGGGATACAGTCAAAACTTATTCAGATGTGTCGCGTAGCGCTGGAAAATACGCGATGCTCTTCCAAAAGTGCACCGGATTCAGGCAACAACACGCGCTGTGATGTGCCTTCTTTAATAAAGGCGTAGATAGTGCGCAGGACACGTGTAAACGCGGATGGAACTATCTTTTACAAATCTGGCCAGCTGCTGGGATACGCCGACGATATTGAAATCAACGGAAGACTCCGGCAAGCCGTCGTAGAGACGTTTACGCCAATTGAAGAGCAGACGAAACGAGTTGGTCTTGAAGTGTACAAAGACCAAGTTGTCGCGGATGCCAGAAAACTTGATCTCTGCAACTGGAGGCAGCCGTGTTTTAGGCAGAGACTCTACAAGGGGTGGAGCCCTTTCAAATGAAAAAAGAGTTTTGAAATTCTTCTTAACTGGTAGGAAGCATTTACATATGTATATACTAGAACACTAAGTCAGTTATACGGAGGGACAAAGGCATGTCAGAACCATTCAGCACATACTTTGGAGTTGTACAAGGTGCAAGGATGGTTACTGTCAATGACAATTGATGAATTTACTCAATAAGTCTCTAGCCACAGTCATATGCAGATAACGTCACCGTGCTTTCTGTTGCTACATGCCTAAGAAGTGTACGTGCTGAGGAATAAGTTGCCTTGGACATGACATCTGACTCAACCAACATAATTAAGGTAGTACCCTGCCGTTTTCAGACGAGATTAAATGTCTAAAAGATGAATCAAAAACATCCAAATCGCCTACAGTTTTCTGACAGTGTAAAAACCAAAAAGTCTCTTGGATCTATACGAATACGGGTATGATATGTCCATTTCTGGCTTTTGGTTTCTTGTAAATTCGTGGTTGCCTCCGGAGCCTTTAGAGCTGTGAAGCCTTTTCGAGTACTCCGGTCACGAAATGAAAGCCTTTATAGAGACTTATAAGAGGTATGAGTCGCATTTTAGAGCTTTTATGATCTTGCGGACACGTGTCCTATGACTCCGGCCTTATGTACATATATGCCGTCTAATTCTATGACACCGAAGCTCCAACTGCAGCGTTAGTGAAAGGTAAACTTTCTTAGTATTCAGGACTGACTAAGCTTTTGATGGAGTGCAGTCTGATTTCACAGTTTATACCAATCAAGGATCAGTAGCTGGTGTATTTGTGGAAGATGACAACATCAGCTTGCAATACTCATTGGGTAAGCATGTCTCTGTCTTTCAGAAGGAGGTCTTTACAAAAGTTTGAAGGATCATAGACTGTCAGTAGTAAAAGTCAAGCTGTGTTTAAGGCCTTGCTCATCTCTTTCGACACTTCCAAACTAATTGGTGCATTCAAGCCCTCTTTAAACTGCGTCTCAATACTTGTTTCTTTTATGGGTGCTTGGTCATGCTGGTTTCACGGGAGTATGATGTATAAGTCACTTTGGCAGCCATGATAGTCGATGTTGTAGCTTAGTGGTTATTGCATTGGAATACTGTGCATGGGATTTAAGGTTCCAACTCCTTAAATAAAATACAATGAATTATCTCGGCCTCATTTATTGTGAATGCTGCTTAAAAAACGTCTGCCCTTTGAATAGGTCATAAAAGTGTTGTTCGATTGATCTATACTGATGCGTAAATTTTTCGGAGTACACGCTATGCTTATTAATATAGTAAACTTTCCAACAATAACTTTTTTTTTTAATACCTATCTATCTATATTATTAAACCCGCGTGAGTAACTCTAGGGTAGTCCGCTTTCTTTTGGATATGTCAAACGCAATAGGTAATGTCAACATTTTTTGTATACAAATGATTTTTATACTTCAATCCTCAAATTCAAATGAGCGACTGAGAGCGCTCTTTCTAATGTCACATTTACCCAAGCTGAAACTTAAGGGTCCAACTCATAGAATCCGTCAATCTGTTGTTCCGTTGACAGTTGACATTTAAGTTGACGTATTGGCGGCAGTGTTGTCACTTGGATTTTGAAAAAAGTAGTAGGAGTAGACTGGACAAAAAAATGTGGTAGATTATTGTAAAGAGTGGTAGATTTGATAATATTGTAACATTGACGTATGCTACCCCCTTCCAATTTTTTTTTCGAGAAAATATGTCAACCACACGATGCTTTCCAATCAAACGGTATGAGCTATGTATATACGAAAATATTCTACAAATACTAAAATTGATATTATGTTGATTTTTCAAAACGGATTGGAGGATTTTTTACACATATTTTCCAAGGGAATCGAGTTTAATTAGTTGCTTCCGTGTGGGCAGGACAGAATTTAAAAAAAAAGTGGTCGATTTTTTTTCATTCCGTGGTAGATGTGGTAGATTTGAAAAAAGCCACAATTGTGGTAAAGTGACAACACTGATTGGCGGATAGAACAGCTCCATAGAATCCGTTACATCCATCAGCTGATTGCCAAAGGTGATGACAGTTTCTTCACACTCTCTCTCTGCTTCCACCAGTAAAAATGCGTGCTCTCAATCTTCTTGTGCGTGAAGCTCAATATGTGAATGTGTGAACTTAAACGTATGAATGTATATCATGTCAACGGATCGACAGATGGGAAAAGTAGAAAATAAACCTACTTTATCCGTCAAAGTTCATCCTTCCGTTGCTTATGGGAGTATTCTATCGAGCTGTCAGTTAAGAACGACGGAACAACGGATTGACGGATAATATGCGTTAGGCAATGGAGTAGTTCTGAAGGAAGTACTTTCAATGCTTCTTTATTTTTAAAGTTTTACCAACTTTTTTAGATCAAGATCAAACGCCACTGTCTTTTTGACGTTTGATTAGTGCTATGTTTTAGCCTGTCTTGCCGACGGAAGAACTATTGCTCTGCTTAAAAACGAATGAGTTCAAAATAAAACCATTCTTTGTTTGAGAAACTTGTTAAAGACTTATTCTAATTGTGATTGCAGACTCTTAAGTATTGCACCATCTAGCTACGGTGCTTATGTTGTTAGTAAATAAATCCACTTAATCCAATGTTAGTCGATTAGTAGTAGTGAACAGTTTAACGCACCTGATCCATTGCTGCCAAACCAAAGGGCAACGAGATCTTCATTTGGCGAGGTATGATAATGATTCCCATACAAATACGGACTGGGATAGTCTAACAATACTCGCCGCGATGAAGGGGATTCAGCTATAAAATTAAGACGAAGAAGGAGAGGAACAAAATCAAATCAAAACAACACACTCAAAAGGATATGGAATAAAAAGTTATCAGTTAAAGGATCAATTTTGTAACTCACCTTGTATTTGTGCAGCGTATTCTGATGCCTTCTGCAGATTTAGGCGTGGTCTTGGAAGCGGTTTCGGAAGAGATTGTGAGCTAGTTATTCCACCAGCTGAGCCGGCACTTGCTCCTTGGTTCGCTGATGATGAGTCGAGGAGCAATTGTTGGACCTGAAGTATATCGACGTATTCGTCAAGTCCACTGCCAGCAGAGAGTGGTAGGCCTGAGCGACTAGAACCCGGACCGGTCAGTTGAGGAGGTGGTGGCGGCGGTGGTGGTAGATGTGGATGATGGTGTGGATGGAGGTAGCTTCCACCTGAACTAGGATTACTATAGAATCCGTACGGTGGAGCCGATTGAAATGTAGCAGTCGTTGATGTTGGCGCTTGAGTTGGGGTACTTTCTGCCGTAGGATTGGGCGTTGAAGACGACGACGGCGATTGGGTTGAGGTACTAGCCTGACGCTGTTGTTGGAGTAATTGCTCTTGTTGTAATTGATTTTGCGAATGAAGTGCAGCACTAGGATGATCACTTTCACGACGCATTGCTAACAACATTTTCTCCCGTGCTGAAGTGGTTTTGAGGTAATTGACGGTACAAAACAAAAGAATGCGGATAAAGGAGTACGGGGCTTTTTGCTAAAGATGGCAACTCCATTGATGCTTCCAAAAAGATACGTTCAAACCAATTTCACACGACCGAATAGTTCACTTTTTCTTTTAATAAAGAATCAACCTCAGTCAGCACCGTTTGAGTTTTCTGAAACGAAACAAATAAGAAACCAATAAGTACTTCGATTATAGATATTTTCCGGCATCAAAAGGTCAGAGCGAAGCTATTTTCGATGGCAACTGGTGCCCAAAAATAGCCAAAAGCTAAAATTGTGATAATTATCAGGTTTGGTTTAATACTGCGCACTATCGTGACAGAATCAATCAAACAGTAACATAAAAATAACATAAAAAAGAAAGAAAGAAAAAGTATCTATCAGGTAGTTTGACCCCCTGGGGTGGTGTGTTCCTTCTTTGTTTTATATGGCGTTGCACGTTAAACGCTTGCAAACGCCTGTAGATACATCGGCTTGTGCATGGGCTCTGACAATTTCTGACGACGATGATGATGATGATGATGATGATTATGATGACGGTGACGCGTTGGTGATGGCGGTGATTGCCAGTGCTGATGCATGATAATTATGAATCGTTTTCTACTTGTTTAACTTACTGTTGAGTACGTTTATTTCCATAAATGGCTTACATACGAGATGGATTTTATGCGGGAAAAAAGAGATACGATTAAATCAAAATGATGTAATTTATGACATGCGGCTTGTATCGGTCTGTGATTTTTTTTCTTGGGGTTTTTTTTTGTCTGTCTACTGACAACTTGGAGTATCTATTGCTCCGCGTTTTGGTTTAAGTCAAGTGCAGAGCAATAGAACTAAAGTATGTCTATTTAACAGTGAGTATGGAAATGAGGAAGGAGATGTGAAAGTTGCAATTTGTTGAATTATTCAAAGAAGGTTGGTCTTAATCAAGGAAATAAAAGACACAACAGCCGTTAAGGTTAATTTATTGGTGCATAAATAAAAATGAAGCACAATTTCATGGTGCGATCGAGTAATGAGAAAAAAAATTGTGCACTGTTTTCGAAGCCCTACCATAGATATTTGCATATTTATCGGGGCTAGACTGCAGACTGTAAAAAAGTACAAAACATTGCTTGTAAACGAGCGGAGTCTATCCTTGGGAGAATATCTAAAAATAGAGAAGGAGGAGAGATCAGAAGAAAGAAGAGAATAACTGAGAGAGTTATTGGAGTTGAACTTGAAATTCAGGTGGTTTGTGTCCAAACTATAAGAGGCAATTAGCTTTAATTTTTCCATTTGGTTATAATTCTCAGTTATTTGTTTATTGTTGTTGTTCTTCTTCTTTATATTATTTGGGGTAGGAGGACCACAAACCTCATACTTTACTTCTGCTAGTCCACGTGTGAGGGTTGTCGGTTTAACCGCAGGCAGGCTTTTCTCGTCTTAGATCACTTTTTCAGTGAGGCCTATTAAATACTGCTGAACATGAGAATACCAGACGTTCGTACTTTATCTTGGAGTCTTAAAACTTCTATCAAGCTTTGTTGCTCGTACTGGCATACGAAACATTTTCAGTTTAGCTTTTATGCGTTGTCCAACATTGTGAACCATATGTAAAGACTTCACTTGTCAAATTTGCTGTTCTTTATTTAGTCTGTTTTGCCAAATCAAAATAAAGTGGTATAAGTATAGTATTTACCAAAATGTGCAAAGAAATAAATTGTTTTATGTTGAAAATCATATTCAACGACTAGGCCCATTTCTGGATGAATGGGTTGGTCAATAAGCAAAATTGTCGAAATTGGGACAGTAACAATCCACACGAGATCCACCAAATTGGAAGGCATCCAGAGGAAGTTACTGTTTGGTGGGGGTTTTGAACTGGCGACATCATCGGTCCATACTTCTTTAAGAATGAATTTGGCCAGGTCGCCATTGGCGAGCGCCGTTGATGATATCCAATTTCGTTTGGCCCCAATTGGATCATATGGACAACAACGACACGCGGTTTCAAAAGGACGGCGACCCGTACGACAATGGACATTTTGCACGAGCAATATCCGAACATGCTTATATCACGCGGATAACATTTGAATATGCCACCAAGATAGTGCGATTTAACCGCATTAGGCTTCACCTTGTGGGGTTTTCTTAAGTTATAGGTCTCTGCTAATAAACCACCAACCACCACTGCTCTCCAAACCAACATAAGCCGCGGGGTACATTTGAATGAGGTTATATTCCATACATAATAGCTCAAAGTTTATTATACCCTATCCTAAGGGTATATTAAGTTTAATACATAGTTTGTAACATAGAGAAATATTGAAGGTCTATATTCATAACATAAAGCCATGTCCGTCCTTTCGTCCTTCCGTATGTCACCAGTTTTTAGGGCTCAGATTTTAAGCCAGATTGATGAAATTTTGTATACGAGATTCTAGGAAAAGTAAGCAATACAAGTGTAAACATTTTTAAAATCCGCCCACAGCCACACCCACTTTTTTCAGTAATTTTACATCAAACTCGATCAAATTTACTTAAGGTAATATGTAGATATTCTCTTACCCTACATATCTTCAGTACATTGTGTATGGCCACGCCCAGTTTTTAGGGGCGTTTTTATCAAAAAAATGTTTTTTGAAGGTTTTATCGAAATACGCTCCAAGTAGATTGTAGCCTTTTCATATGTTTTCATTTAAATTTAAAGATAGGAAACATTTAAAGGATATTAACCCCTTCTTAATCAGAATACTTAAATTGAAATGCACATGAAATTAGAGAATTATTGAAATGATGTCATGGGTCAAAAGTTATTGTCTACTATATCTTTGACATACCTGTTCTAAATGAATTTCGTGGTGTGTGACAGCAACTTGGCAGAACGGAAATCATAGCACTTTCGCCTGGAGTCCCAGGAGGTGGATAGATTTGTAAAAAAAAATAGAGCCTTCCGGGTTCACACCTGCTTAGCACTCTCCGCTCCAACACGATATTGAAAAAGTGATGCTCCAGTGGTCACCTCATACTTGATGGATGACTTGGTGCATGCACCCAATCAAGATATTGCCTCCATGTTTAAAAAGTTCAGCTGGAAGCCTATTAGAGCCAGCGGCTTTGTTGTTTCTCACTTTTTTGATGGCTGCATTAAGTACTTCAAAACTGATGTTGGATCTTCATTGACTGAAGCTGATACTCACAGTTATTTGCCCAACTATTTTGGGCCAATTTTGTTACTGTTATCACCTGCTCCACAATAAGGCAAGTTAGGCCATATACAAACTGTTACAATAACCGAAATTGATTTGAACAACAACTTAGACGTGACAACTGGTACTTTAGCGAATGTCTATTACTCTTATGAACACTTTTGATGTTCCAATATTCTGTTATGTCTGATTAAGTAAACAACGATTTCTCTGTAACCAGAATCAGCTTTAGGTAATTTTCGGGAAAGGTCATCGAACTATGACTTTGCGTTAACCCTCAAAAGGCTAGTGAACCACTGTGTAAAAAATATGCTTCAAGTAATAAGGATGAGTATTTTATTCATTCTACAAAATGTGAAGTATAATATCTCTGACGTAGTTCTTCTATACATAACCTATAACTTGTTTACAAATATGCAGTATTTGTATGTTGGAAAAAATACGCATTGTTGTGACCATAAGGGGACATATATAAAGTAGAAGCAAGTCGGATAGAAATGCGTGGTGAGGAATAAAAATAGACATTGTTCTTTTTAACATCAACATTTCTATCAACGTAAAAAAATACATATGTATGTATGTACGATTAAGTTAGGTTACGCTAGATTTATGGGAGCCTTTTGTATAGAAAATGGTAGAACGATTCTGATGAAGTCGCAGATCAACAATACTCAAGTCAAGAAGAGGTCTAGTAACTAGGTTTTAACTTCCATTAAGTACTGGCTGTTGCATACATATGTGTCAAGATGACTCCAGTTTCGGTCTACTCGAACAACCACTTTAACTCCTATTAGAGTCCATAGACGAAGTCAAATACACAGTAAACTTCTTTTCGTCTGACAGTTTCGCTCCCCCAACGCATAAGTGTTTTGACGTTTCAGCAAAATTAAATGGGACCTGACACATACAAGTGCAACTTTGGTTGATACGTTTGACAGCACAAGGGTGTATCCATTTTGTAGACAATTGTAAAAAAAAAATATGTTCACAGCCAACTTCACAGATATTTACAGATAAGACAATTTAGACTCTGTCTATTTTAGGAATTGTGCGGGGAGGTTGCGAGTTGACTATCTAATTTAGTTCATCTACGACAGCTAGTCTTAGGCTCCAGTTATAGCTATCATTCAAATGCATCATTGGAACAAATCAGTGGAACAGTGGTTTAATTTGTTTGACAAGTCAGTTATAGCAATCATTGAAAAATTTCTATTAGTGGAAAGCTCTGTCAGTGAAACGGCAACAACAGAGTATAGGTTTTGAGGTTGAAGTTGATCATTGAAAGGTAAAATGACAGATGAGAACAGAAAGAGAATAGAACACATCAATGAAACGATTGTGTTCCAAATTATAAAAACGAGGATCAGCTGTTCATTGAAATCGATTTTGATAAGTTAAATAATAAAGTTGGATTAAAGGAAAAATTTAATCAGAATTAGGTATTTTTGTTTGTGAAAAAAGTTCTGCAAATACATATTATCTTCATTTTGATACCAATTAAAGCCTATATTGTTTGCTTAATCGTCTTAAAATAGAAATTTAAAACTTTCAATGGTGCATTTCAATGATAGCTATAACTGGCCCCTTAGAGAAGAGACAAAGGTGAGCTAACTTAGAAGGACGTATGATGAGTGTATGTATTAGATCACAATCTAGACCTTAAAATTGAGACATTGTACTTAACTCAAGCTAGCTTTAAAACTTTCAAATAAGTTAGGTTTGATTTGGACCTCTTTAAAAATATTTGACATTTAATGTCATGTAGAGAACTAACCTTAATTAAGCTTACATCACAACCTCGCTGACGAAAAAGAACGTGAAAAAAACGATATGGGTGCACTGCCCTAGGACCTGGGTTAAAAATTTCCGGCGGGTCTTATATCCTTTTTTACAGAATTTACAATTCAATGACTGTATATTTTATTTAAAGGCTGTGTCCTTTAATTTAGCATCATAAGACAGTGGGAAAATAATATTATGGACGGAGAATGTTATGCACTTTTAACTGGGACACAGATCCACGTGCTGTATTTCATTGGACCTTCTTATTGATTGGTGGTTCACAGATTTAGAGACTAGCAAGGAAGGCAAGTTTATAAGGGTTCCAAGGCAAAAGAGGACCGATCAAAAATGAGAAAAACTTCTTATAAACTACTAGCTGTATCTTGCGCGCGTTGCAACGCCACCAACTAAAATAAATTTGATGAAAAGACATTCCACAAACATTCAATTCATTTTGAGTCACGGCAACATATGAAGTACATTGGAATGACAGTGGGGCCATCTGACGAAAATTGGTCGTACCAACTCAGAAACCTTCGTGGGCTCATGCACAACAACTTCTTCTCACGTGGTCAAATGCATAGCGATTCAATTCAGTATTGCCGGAGAGGAAGTCAAAAAAGGCTTAATTGTTTTGCACCTAGCTCGATGTGTGTGAAGAATAAAAGCAATCTCACAGCTTTAGAGCTTCGTTGCGAATGTGCTGCAGTAACGTCCTGAAATTTGTTTTGGCCCAATCGTCAATTGGCGAAATATAACTTTGACAGACAAGAACATACAGACATCACTATAAAGAGGAATAGAGTGACAATACGATATGTGGTGCAGAGGACAAATAAATTTATAGGAGCCCTATACGACCGCTCGAGATGTAAAAGGTTTCAAATAAGTGAATCTTGAGAAAGCACAAATGTACTCGTATATCAAATGTGATTCTGTTTAAAGAAAACACAAAATTTTAGTATTATAGCGCCCCTTCCAAAAAAATTTAGTACAAGATTTTGGATTGATCCCTTCAATTTTCAAAGCTCTAGGCCTTATTTTGGCTGGGGCACTTACACAACTGAAATGAGTCATAAATGGTGAGGAAAAATGCATCACGTATGGTAATTATTGGAATCGTCAAAGAAAGATCGTGAACATATAAAACGAATCCGTCATAAGGGTTTTCAAAACAAAATTTCCAGAAAGTGATGCTACGGCCAGAATCCTATGATTGGTCTTTAGCAAGAAGAAGTCGTCATAATACACCGATCCTCTGAGACATAATTTCTTGGCACTATGCCATTGGTATTCATTCGGAACGTTCTGCATAACGGCTATTGCAGAAGTTGCAGGGACGAGGAGTAAATGAAATTTATCCGAGAACTGCTGTGCAGCTGTCCTGCCCTATACGTCAAATAAATAAAGGCTCTCGGTAGTTTGTTCTTCACAGATCTGTCGCAACTATGGAACATTACGCTGATGGAACTCCTACGATTCATATCACAATCGGGGGTGGGGTAAGAGCCACAGCGGCCTTCTTTTTCAGTTTCCTAGGCTAAACAAATGAGCACAGTGGAGCCAATGTTTTTGCCTAAGTGAGTAGAGACTTAGATGGTTTTAAGGTTGATGACTCGGCGGATAATTCAATGTAAGAGGTGTATGTTCACAATGAAAATATGGGTAAGGAATTTGCTGATTAGCTATGTGACCGGCTACACTAAAAAAAGCTTAAAGTTTTTTTTTTTTTAAAAATTTTTATTATCGATTTTCAGAACATACGGGAGAACATTTGTATAAGCACACTTTTCGGATGTCTCGAGCACTACCAGGCGATGACCCAATTCGCGATGCTATGTGCAACTTGGAATCAGCTCTTCTGAGCTCTTTCAAACATGAACCTGACTCCGGCAAGGAGATGCGCTGAATTCTTCAATATCGTGTTGGAGTAGACAGTGCGCTGGGCAGCTTTAAACTATCTATCTTTTACAAATCTGTCTAGGTGCTGGAATAGGCAGACGATATTGAAAGATACTGGCGACCCGTCGTAGAGGCGTTTACGGCAATTTAGGAGCAGGCAATACGAGTTGGTCTTGATTTGAATGGGGACAAACCAAAATATGAGTTTTAAACAAACAAAAAATTAGTGTCTGTCACTGTTGATAACTACGATTTCGAGATAGTTAAGGAATTCACCTACCTCTGAACAAATATAAATTTTACAAATGACACAGATCCGTTGCACAATAACCCTAGCAATCAACGGCTTGCTTAAATTTGGCAAAATAACTGGGTTCGAAACTCGACGGACCGAAATGAATGCTTTATAGAACGCTTATCGCACCAATCTTGCTGTTTGGAACCGAGTGTAGGCCGATGAGGAAGAAAACTAAGCAAATATTGGGCACTTTCGAGAGAAAAATAGTTCGTCAGATATAAGTTCCCGTGTGCAAGGAGGGCGAATGGAGGAGCATCGCGAACCCCATCGAGCGAATGGATAATAATGGTCCAGGCATGTCCACAGCCTTCAGGTACCGAGGCGGCAAAGAAGAGCGAACCTCCCGCACAAAAACCAAGGTATCTCGGAACTTGATCTCCACAACTGGTAGCAACGCGACCGGAACCGTAGAGTATGTAAGAAAAGCGTATATCAGGCAGAGACTCTATAAGGGTCGGGAGTCCTTAAAGTAAACAAGTTAATGCTTTTTGGAGTACAAACGAATCACGATATCACAAAATGTGGCCTTAAACACGTCAGATAAAGAAACTACGGTGATGTTGTCCGTCCAGTTGACAAAATAAACAAAGGGGTCTCTTATTTTGGCAGACAACTGTTGACTTTTGTTCTAAAATTCGAAGAAACAAAAACCTTTCAACATGAGTATTAGCACCAGTGTTCTGTCAAATAAAGAGGCACTTTCGTTTGGATGATCTACGCATGACGCTGTTCTTTCCAAAAACCCAACGAAAGCATCAAATCCATTTGTATCTGTTTTAGGGCAATGAACTTAGATTTGAAGTTATTAGTCACAGTTTTTAAAGGTTTTTATTTTCTTTAAGACTAAACTCAAAATAAACGTAAACAAATTCACCGTCGGTACTTAAATTTGTCTTCAAAACTAAATATTTTCTTCAGATTTTTCACCCGAAACACTGTCAATCAAATGAAAACCTAACCTTAAATTTGAATTTTAGAGCATTGATCTCGCTCCACTCATCTCACCTGTTGCACTTGAATACTCCCGGTTTCACTATTCTCCCTTTAAACTTTTGTTTCAAAATTTTAACAAAAACTATCCCATCTTAGGGACACCTTTTTAGAAAATATTTTTCCTCTACTTTTTCTCTTACAAAACACTTATACAATATAGATTTTATTTATAACACTAACTACATCAAAAATATCACAATAAATTACACACAACACGACAGACGGAAAAAAAAACATTAACATTGAAAATACAAGACACAAATTGACATAAGAATTGTGAAAAAAACTTGAATTTTTTAAAACTTCTCACCGCGCTATAAATTGAAAACGAAAACTACAAACACTACAAGGACGGAAACGCACAAAATTTTCAAACAAATGTTCACCGGCGGCAAAACGAAATATACACACGTTCACAACAGAGTCGCGACCAAAACGAAATTTTTCAAAAAAATTTGCTTATCCTGTTCAACGACCGAACCGTACCGACCCGGACGACCGCACGATGGTGATAAAGTATCTATCACTTTTGATTTTGTTTTGATATCGGTCGCGAAATTTATTCTCTTCTTCTATTTGTCTGTTTTTTTTTTGAAGACAAAAACGATGAAAAATATTCGCCAACGACGATCGGAGGGAGAAAAAGTCTGTCTCCAAAGGAAAAGCGCTTTTCCCACCCGACTACCGGTATCTGAGTGCGGAATGATTTCTGTATTGTCGGCGTTTTATGACCACGACACTGTGCGGCACGCTGTTGCGGCGGCATCGAGTTGTACAGATGAACAACAACGAATACACAGCGACGACCGATGTTGAGAATATTAAAAGTGAAAATATATACAAAAATATTTCAATGAATCACAACAACCACCACCCAGTTGATGGCTGCCTGGCCTGACGTAGGGTAGTATGAGAAACGAGAGAACCACAAAGTTGCCTTCGTCTTGTAAAGAGAAAATAATTTTTTCCACCCCCATACACGTTCCACCCCTAGAGGCAAAAAAGGTATTTTACTCTTCTTATGAGGAAAACTCATTAAAACACACACATTTTCCTCTCCGCCCACCGCCGCCGTGCCGCTTCCCTTAGCTAAATTCTCTCTCTGATTAAGAGGTTGCTCATCTGTTTTGTGAGAATGGAAAATTCAAGAGTACGGCATCGGTGAAAAAAAAAAGAGCAAACTGTTGATCCGTTTTGGTAGTAACCGTAGAAACGAAAACACAACCTCCTTAAGGCGCGCACTACAACCAGACCACCACACCGCCGCCGTGCGTCCCTCAATCCATTGCCGAAATGCCACACGTAAAGTTCAAATGTCATCTTGTTGGAGATAAGAACAATTCTTGGAAGCCACCTAGAGGACAGGTTGTGACGCCCACATACCACCCAAACCGAGGACGAACCAAGCCAAGAACCAAACCAAGCCGAATCGAACCTCGTAGCCACCCACTAAGGGATGCGACATTTCGAAAAGGGCAACCAAAGAGCAAGAGCAAGAGCGAGAGCAAGCCCTCGTCTAAACGAAGAGCTACTTAATGTTTTGCTTACATTTTCATTGTCAAACACCCGCAGGATGGCGCTTTTTTCCACGCTGCTGCTATCAACCCCACAGCTATCCCACTGTTTGATTATACATTCGCCCACCCCATCTGTGTGTTGGTGTGCGTGCGTGTCTCCCACACACGGTCGTAGGTGGGCAGCAGCACAGCGTTACTGTGACAACAGTAGGAACAAAAAAACCTGAAGCTTTTCGCGCGATTTAGAAAGAAAAATATGCCAATGGAAAGGTAGTCTCGTGTAATTATGAATGAAATGAAAATATTTCCTGCTGGGGTGGGGGCCTTTTCCACCCCCACACAGATGAGTAAAAAAGAAAATGAAAGAAACCATGGTGTAAACAGATTTATCACAGCTGAGATACGTTATGCAGCCTCTTGTGGTGTTTTGTCGGCTTTTGTGGGACGTTATAGGCTGTTCGCAAGGATAAGTAGGTAATAAGGTCTTAATATCTTACAAAAAGAGAACCACAAGAACACGCACATTTTTCACGGATGAAGAGAACCAACCAACGAAAAAGAAGAGAACAAAAAGATTAATGGCTCTTTTGGGGGGAGGCGAGCTTTTGTTTCTTATTTTTGGGTTGCTTTTGCTTTTTGATTTTGTTTGTAGGAACACCTGTTGGGTGTTAAGCATTTTCAAGACTTGTTGCTGCTCCTGGGGATGATGAAGAATTAGTTTAGTATATTTTCCTTATTGTTGTGAGCGTTGGCGGTTAGATGAACCTTTAAAGCAAAAGTTCAAAGTCAATGTCAGGGATGGTTTTTTTTTTTGCTGTTTCTTTCTGTCGATACCTAAAAGAGGAAGTTTTTGGGCTTAACCGAAATTTTATTTGGTCTGGCTCTCGGATAAGCAAGCATACGGATGAATACTAAATGAGAAAAAGGCGGTTTTTATTGACACAAAAAGAAGGAATGGTAAATGTTATTTGCGTTTGGCAAATTTTAAAAGAAGGTTAGCCTTACGCTAGGGATACGCTACGAAATTTACGCTAAATTATGAGTTAAGTAAATGAACAATGACATTTTGGATGAATTACTTATGTATCTTAGGCTATGGTAATATTGGAAAATAAAGGTTTGGGTTAGAGGTCAAGCTATACAACTTAAAAGGTTACAGTGAGACGGGAAGTTCCCTATAAAGCTATACGTCTATTCAGTTGGATCTGATCGCTTTAGGGTAGTTTGCTATCCCTTGGAATCAGTAGGATTCACTAAGATAAAGCGCGCTCTTTGTGATAGCACGTGTGCCGGGAGTCGGTTGTAGATTGTAGAGAGTAGCTTGTAGACTGAGTTGGGAACTGGTCTACTTGTCACTGCGGCCACCATGGGGCCTATTGTGAGTTTCTCGTTTTAGAGCTAATTTAGGACATCAGTATTGATAATGAAGTCAACAATGTCTTCTTCTGCTTCCAGGTAGAGTTTACCTAAGTAGCGATGGCATGTTCAGCTCAAGCATTCACAGTGACATAGTTAACGATCCGCGGTAACCATAACGTCTCTCTTTGAGTGAGGATAAAGTGGTTGTAGGTCGGGAATAACCTCCAACCCTGAAGTAGGCTTCATTGCACCTTTCAGGGTAGTCTTTGTAGTTTGTTGAGCCTGTCTTGTGTAGTCCTTTGTTGAGGATTTTGCCACCATACTGGTGCTCCTTACATAGCAATTGGTCTTGCTATAGTTGTGTAGAACCATTGCATCATTTTGGGGTTTAGATAAAGTTTCTTCCAATAAGAGTTTTGCTGGTGCATAATACAATCATGGCTTTATCTAGGGCTTGTGTTAAATGAGAATTCATCTAAAGATAGGCCGAAAGAGAGAAAGAGAGAGAGAGAGACAGAGAGAGAGAGAGAGAGAGAGAGAGAGAGAGAGAGAGAGAGAGAGAGAGAGAGAGAGAGACACACAGAGAGAGAGGCCTTCTTTGAGAATTCTACTGCTTCCCCGAAGAGTGTAGGTGGACGTAATCTGTCCTTTTTCCCTTTGTTGGTGAAAACAACTTTTTTGGGGTTGACATCAAGGCCAAATTGATGCCACCAGTCAGTCACAAGGTTTAGTGCCCTCTGGAAGAGATTTTAGTCTGCTACTCTAGGACCAATTTGATTTTTGTACAGTTAGAGAGAAATCAGAAATCTGGCCCGTACAGCTGCGGAGAAGTTATTGTCTTGTTACATGTCACCAAAACTAAACTTGGGATCAATGGCAAATGAGGTCCGCCTTCTTTAGTCGAGATTCCTTTGATTTTTGTCAAGTTGTCTAAGAACTTGGCACATAGTTACAACCATCGATGCAAGGCATTGCTTTAGCCATTCTGATCTTATAATTAGGAATTCGCGTGCTTTAATTGCTGGTTAGCTATTGGTCTTCACGAAAATAGCCTTACACGACATTGTTCCCATCAATAGCACATCAGCCGCATCCTGAATATGCAAGAGTTTTGTATAGAAAATACTGTGCCTGCTCGGTAGTTTGAAGGACTAGTTTATGGCAAGAGCGTCCGAGAATATTCCAGTTCCGAGACTATCTTCTGAGACCCATCAGTGTTTAGTATTGCACCGTACCATGTGCCATTTGGTTTCCTAGTGTTTTCCCATAAATCTGCAGGTTAACAGTGTGCAACATAGTGTCTAACCCTGCTTAAGGAGTTTTACAGAAAGCACTGATTACTCCAACACAGGGCGACATCTGAATTGTGTTTATAAAACTGATATAGGAAACTCTGAGTAATCCTTCCCACCCAACTTAAATGCTTCACATTAGTGTCGGGTAAGCAACCCCATTATATAGTCAGATCATAAATTTCGGTCCAGCAGGAGTATAGTGCAATAGGAGCCTCTGTGTTGCGCTCATGAACTTTTATTAAGAGAAACTGAACTGATTTCTGCTTATTTCGTGTGGCATGATCTCTGGATCTCCTGAAACCTTCAATCCAGCTCACAACAAGCCCAAGTCGAGCTATGGCTGGTCATTTAGATAATATGTGATGGGCTGTTCAGTCTGTGTGAGTTGAAGTACGAAAGCATTTTAAGTCGATCCCATTGATTAAGCATTGGGTATCTAATGTGATCGGATGGCCTTATGTGCAGGGACCCAAGCAAGACTGACTTTATTAGGTGCAGCACGCTTCAGAAGTACTTGTTCCAAACTAGCTTGAAAGTCTAAATACATGAGAGCTTCCAGAGCGGCAAGATATTTATGCTTGATCTACTGAGACACATAAGTCTGCTTGGAAGATGGTAGTGTATTGTCCGAGTTAAGTGGAAAGTTTTTAGTTGAGACCAAAGATGCCAGCTCCTTCCCCATTTGACATTTTCAAACCGTCAGTGTACCAATCGAGTGAAGATATGGTTTGATCGGTAAGAGGATACACAAAAGTCGCTTTCCGGTATATGATGAATTTAAAGGGCTGAATGATTTAGATTCTTATTGTCAAAGACAGCAGCGGAATTTTCCTCCGGTTTGTTATATATGTATCGCTGTATAGAAGGTGGTAACACTTCAGTCTTCATAATGCTTATATTCAGGGGTGCAAGGTCTAATAAAACTTCCAACGCAAGGCCTGTCGTAGATCACAACAACACACAGCCCATCCGATAATGGACATGGAACCGATGAATTGGCCACTAAGGTCGTCCGATCGGACTCTGTTAGACTTATTTTTGTGGGATTTTGTTAAATTATAAGTCTATGCCAATAAACCACAAGCCTCTCCTGAAAGCCAACATAATCAACGTCATTCAAAATCAGCTTGCTGAATCAGCACCAGAGTTATGGAAAATTTGACGGTTTGGATGCACGCCACCCAGCAAAACCACGGAAGACATTTGAATGTTGTTATACTTCATAAATAATGGCATACATGCGCCTTTAAAATAAGTAAAAAAAAAATGTTGAAATCTCACTCACAGTTTGTTTAATTAAAATTTAAAGATAGGAAACGCTTAATGGAAATCCACGAAAATGGTTCAATTCTGACACACACTCGTAGGTATATGTAAAAATTATCTGATTTATAAATTACCGCCGATTTACGTGACACAAATGTGACTAGCAATCCAATAACTGGTTCTAAGTTACAAGTTATGATGAAATCTTACTTATCTTAGCTTACGTCACGGGATATTCCATAAAATCTATCATTATACCTATTTCGATGCAACTGCTGTTTAAATGTTATTAAATTTTAGTACTTACTTGATAGAAGATTGTATAAAGTGAATCCAACCTTAACAGCTCTCAAATGCTCAAAAGTGACAGATTGTATTGTTAATTGTAACGTTTAACTGACGGGGTTGTTTCGCAGGTATTCCTTTGATAATTTCAATGCAATTTTCATTGAACAAAAGTGTTATCATCAATCAATTCTAAGAACACAAAAAAGGTGGTTAACGGTAAGTTATAAGTACTAAAGGGCCTGCTAACATTTTGGCAATTAAGTACACTAGCACATACATATTTAAAGTTTCGTTACGAAATTTCGAGAAATAAATCCAAAGCAATTGCTTTCCTTAACAAAAGCTCTCTGAAAAGCTCTCTCCACTTGTTGCAAATTACACGTACAGACACAGCTCACAAAAGCTTGAAAAATTCCTTACGAATTCACTCCCTAAAACAACGTAATCCACTCATTCAAAAAGCTTTCGATATCCTTTTCGCTTTCAACGGTTTTTCTATACAAATTCAAATCCTTCACTTGTGTAATTTAATTAACCACCACACAGCACGGCACACAACTAAACCCACGTATTGGCTAATTATCGACAATCAAACTGCGTGTGTTTTATTTTTTTGTTTGTTTGTTTGTCTACCACTCTTACGCGCGACAACAACACTCCTCGAACGTGACACTGAACAAGAACAAGAATATAACCATCCGGCCGAAAAAAAGCGATTCCGATCTCTCACGGCGAAAAAAAGTCCTCCGAATGCGACGACGATCGGTGGCGTACATTTGCCGGTATGGCTTAGTTACTCGCCCGACACAATCAAAACAAAAAATACCGTCAATTCAAAGAGAAAAGGAGTGCAAGAGAGAGAAGCTTCCACAGAAAGCCCACACAGTCACTCACTCAAACACAGATGGGAGAGTTTTTTTTTTGTTTTTGCTTTTCGCATTGACGATCAGTGAGGCGCGAAAAAGAATTAAAGCGAGACGCGTCTACGGCTAGCGTGAGCGATGCGGAAAGTTTGACAGACACGAAGAGAGCAGTGTTTCGAGCGCACTGAGCGGAACTGTCGAGCCACCATTTTGTGGAAATTCGCTGATGAATGTCGCCCTGTGTGTGTTTGTGTGAGTGTGTGAAGTTGGGGGTTTCATTTCTTTTCTTTTTTTTGTCGATTCGCTTTTGCCTTTTTTAGAGCGCGTTCTCGAATGATAGTAGGTCGACGCCAATGTAAATTCCCCCGCAATTTTTCCATCTCTCTACTGAGCCGAGTATCTTGTATTGTGGTAGTGAGATGATGTGGGCCGGAGATGGTTTCGTATTTATGAAGTTTGCCACATGGGTAGTCCCATTGGGATTTCGGGGGGAGAAATTATCCACTGCAGGGAATTCCTAATGGCAAACATTTTAAGAAATCACTCCCTTATTGGAAATTTATTTGGAAATAAACACCGATTCAGGATTTCCTTGTAGTAAAAGACCAAAAAAAACATCATTTTCAGGAAATTGGAGGCTTGACAGTAGGTGTATCTGCATAGAGAATATGAAAAGGATTCGCTACGAGTATTACAAGCATTTAACATAAATTCCATTCACAGAATAAATTAATTAATGAAGAGTTATTTTTTTTTTGTTATAATCATGTGCAACCATGTGAAGAGAAATAAATAAGCAACTACTCCCTCGCACCATAAAAAAATCTTAAATGTCAAATTAGTGTCTTTTTAATTGTTTTTGGAGGCAGATTCTGGAAATATTTTGATGGCTGATGCTAATGCCAATTTGTGGAACCACAGCATCCTTTTGCCTTACCTACTAGATTCACTGGGGTTTGAAGTTTTCTCTTCGTTTTAAAGGGGTTTTCAAAACTTAGTTTAGTTCAAAACTGCAAGCTTAAATCGTTCCTTTCGAAAATGTGCTGGCACCTTAAACCTCTAAGGGACCAATATTCATTAGAGCTAAGTATTTAGGTATATATGTACTACGAGTTCTTTCACTTAGGGTGTTAGAAATGCTGAGGTCTTTTGTGTTCCCTGTTTATTTTATGCTGCACTTTGTTTAGGTTGTGGGCCATCAAATAAAGCTCCATTACTTCGTCGTAAAAGTAGATAAACTGCGGATTGTCTAGTTTTCTTCCATCCATGCTGCAGGGAGTGCATCTCTGAAAGTCACCCAAAAGAAAAGTGATGACAGTATGCATCCTTGACGTATTCCACTTTTGATTAAAAATTCCCCGGCACCTTGGCTAAATCGTGCCACTTACCGGTCTCGTGTTTAGCTTTAAAATAGCTGGGATGCTTCTTCTGGCCTAGACAAACCAGAAAGCATCCCGACTTTAGCTGTCGAAAGCGTTTTCGAAGTCGCTTAACAAAAGATGTAGCGGACACCTCTATTCAACACAGTGTTTGATTACGATTCGTAAGGTGTTTATGTGGTCAAAGTAGAAGGACCCAGCGCGGATGCCAACCTGTTTGACGTTTGACTTTGAATCAAACTTTTGGCTACAGCTGGATGAACACATATACCTCGCCAGTTTCCGAAGTTCGACATCGGTTACAATAGTGTAGCAGGAATGCCATCAGTCTTTTTTTTTTCTTCAGCGACTTGATTGCTGATATTATTTCGCTTTTACTGCAAGTTGCAATATGGATTCGGGAATTTGTTGCTTCGTTGTACTCAGAGATCACAGAGATCTCCATCTAATGATCTTCATTCAAAATCAGAAGGCTACCGTCTAGGCTTTCACTCTCTGGTGCTATAAATAGGCTTACACCTGTCACACCCCAACCCTGTTTTATTGTCCTCCTACGGTACCGTCGATCAAGGGGTAAATGAATCTTGCTTGTGATGAAGGAAGTCTTCTTCTACAGGAAGAATCCCTTCATATTCTATCAAGTTTTGTTAGTCAACCAGGGTGACGGATCCATAGCTAGCCAAGCGATGCAATACGCGGCGGTCCTAGGAGTACGTGGCGCAGAACAGTGGAGAAGAAAGCACGGCAACTGGGAAAGAGTTGGGGTGAGCTGAGGCATATTTCCAGAAACCGCACACGATGGCGCGTAGGCGTTGTAGAGGCCTTAGAAACCAAAAGGGGATACAGGATTTAAGTAAGTAAGTAAGCTTTGTTAGTCATGTGAAGGATCTATATCTCAATCGCCGGTTTAGTTACCCGCATACTAAGCTGAGCGGTCTTAGAGCGTTGAATCGAGCATCATTGAGAACATCTAAGGGTACCCAATACTTTAGATTCTACTGGTCATTGGTCAAGAATGGAGCAACAGAAGTAAGTCTGCTATGCAGATTTTCCTAAATTAAAAATATCACTACAAAAGCATTAGTTTGCGGTTCAGCAAGCGACAGTGCTCGCTTCGTACTCGGTAATTGAATGACAGGTACAGGACTCTATCCCCGATCATACAATCCGCTCAGAGATCACTTAGAGTATTTCAACACGAAGGCGAAAAAAGTACAGCGAATTACGAATGAATGCAAAAATCCCATACAACTTTCCTCAGTCAATTTGGACACTGTGTGAAATCTTAATAGTACCTGAGTTCCCTGCTTCTCTCTCCCAATTCAAATAAGTCTTGCGCCCTATACATCAGTAAAAGGATGTTTATATCCTCCTTGGGCTGACTATGAAAAAACACCAACTACAATGATCCAAGTAGATGTCGCTACAATAGAATACGTCCGGAACTCGCAATTAGAGACAGGAGAGCACATCAAGACCTCGAGGACTCAAAACAAAAGACTATAGTTGTCAAAAAGCTTAAAAACTGAAATCTAAAACATGTCTGAGGTATCAGAAGCCTTAATTTAGCTTTCGGACCAGAACAGTAGACACTTAAGGTCATCGTACCCAGCCAAGTTCAATTAGACTTAAAATGTGAAATTTCATACACTCCTCATCTGTTCCCTAGCAGAGCAGTTGCCTTGTTCTCAAACAACATCACTTTGTCGTCGTCTTTTCACGACGCACGACAATTCTTCACCTTCAGTCAGTCACGTGGGCACACGCTTATCTGCTTCGCCACGCCGTCGTTCCCAACCCACGGTCAAAATCAAATGGCGCGAGCCACAACATCTCATAGATCTGCACGCTAGAAAAATTGTGCAGTTACACAGATACATACTAACATTGAATGAATAAAAAAAAAAAAAAAAACACCTCAACGCATTTTACCTTAAGACCATATCGAATCAAAGGAAAATAAAAACGCGTAGGTGACGTATATCCGTCCTGTTGTAGCTCCAGAGAGATACTTTGTCTCCTTGTCAGCACTTTCAGTGTCACAGTATAATGCAACTGGTGTGGTGTTAGATACGAACGACTACACTACACACAGAAGCGCACAATCATTTCGGCTAAGGTGTACGGCATTTTCCACCTGGGACTGTGTGTGCGGAAAGCTTTTATATTTGCTCTCCCAATTAAATGTCTCTCTCGCTCTGGGTTGCCTCGTTATGGTGGGTGGATTCATTGATGAATTCTACTTGTAGTGGTGTGTGCCAGTGCTGGCGGGGGTGGCCCGAGGGGAGGAATTTGTTGTGATGTCAACTTTACCCAGAAGGATATGTGGGTGGATCGGTGTGTGTTGGTTGTTGTTGTTGTCGTTTTTATTATGGTTTTGCTATGTTTTGTTTATGGAATCAGGTTCAGATACGTTCTGTAACTTTATAAGGAGATTACACCATCGCCCCCACATCACAAGTCACTGGCACCATGTAGAAGAAATAGTATCTAGATACTTTGAAAACAGGGGCAGAGGTAGTATTTTTTTTAAATATTTATAAGAACTAGAAGACGTTTCAAGCTAACACCCAGAGGACCAGAGGTATCGTCTACGGTTACAGGTGGATGCGACGTTAGAAGAAACCATGAATGAACCTCGAACCATGCTTATCCCGGCACGTTCTAGTAGTAGATACTTGTATCCCTTATATTTTGTGAATGAAAACAAAAAAAAAAAAACAAAAAAGTAGCCATCAAGTTATGTGTGTGATTTCTGTCCTTTTCTTGTGTGTAGACACGGGCTGCTCTGCTGAAGGCTGCTCGTGGGATGAAGATGATGATTCTAGGAAGTGCAAAAGATACAGGAGTAATTAGGATGGAAAGAAATTCTACTATACTCTTGTATAAGGGTAACCCTAGTTCCTGGTAGATGTGGGCTTTTCCTAGAAACAACATTGTGAAAATGGTATAATGAGGGTTGGGTTGGAGGCAGTGTTTCAGGGGCTTTCTTTAGCTTGGAATGGGTTGAATTTGTTATAGTAATGTAAGGTACGGAAATTGCGTGGCATATTTTGGTCAATGAATGTCTAGCGTAAGGAGAAAATTATTAAATATTATTCTATTTACAACTGTTCGGTACGGGAGGCTTATTAATGCGGATGCTATGCAACGAGGATGCGCATTTTTATGTATTCTTGTTTTTTTTTTTTTTTGTTTTGGGAAGAAGTATTCCCACGTATTCTAAGAATTTTGGAAATTATTGTTTACTTTAAAGACATCATTTCCAATTTATTCCTTTAAGAAAGGTACATGGTACCTACTTTACATTTGGTTTAATCTTCTATTCAAGGCTTAAAGAGGGCAGACATTTTGGGGATGAATTCTAGTGAAGGAGAAGCAAATGTGTACACTAAAAAGTTAAGTTGTTATACTTGATGATTTAGATGGTAAAAGCATGTGAGAAGAGCGGATTCCATACAAGTCCTGGGGCTTCTTTTGGATTCTACGGATGTTCCGTCTCTTTAGCCATCTCATACTTTTGGGCTGAGAACCAAAGATCCTCTAGGCTGGATCGATGTTATACAAACATTCTATCGATCCAGCAAATTTAGGCTTTGCTTCTTGTGCTGCCTTCTGGTACAGCTCATAGACTTCATGGTCTTCCACATCTATATCCTTTCATATGCGGCCTTATATCAGACGAATCGTCCAGTATGGTAACTATCAAATCGCTTGAATCAGGCATCATGGAATCTAGGGCAGTGAAAGACAGCCGGGTATAACTACATCATAACAAGCCACGGTTGCGACATCAATTATGCTTTACGGTAAGTAAAATATAGACTAGATTTAGTTAACAGGATGAATGGTTTGAGAGTATGCAGAGCCTTCCTCACAACCTCCTACTATGCCTACGATGTGGCATGCGCAATGTCTAGAATGCTAAAGAAGCCTAGCAAGAAGAACATTGCTGCTGATACAATGTGCAACAAACGACAAGCATTGAAGAATAGCAGGAGACATGGTATCTCTCGGACAAGGGCAACATAGAACACTAAATCAGTAGGAAGCATGGAGAGCAGACATTTTTTCTCACTCAGATGCTTACTGGTCGTGTACGCTTCAGGACCCCCCTTAAGGGGCAACTTGCACAAAAATAATCAAGGACGCAGAATCATGTTGATTGTCTACAATATTTTGAGGAACGTACCAGTCGGATGCTGAGCACGGAAGAAGCGTGGAAAGCCGTTAGCGATGCTGTGGTAGTCTGGTGGTCTTTCTGTGCTAGTTTCAGTGAACTGACCTGTTAGTAGTAGGATTTTCTTGTCAGTGTAGAATAATAGAGGATATACATAGGTCTCCTCCTTATAAGTAAAAGTTCTTAGCTGCTACCCAGTTCAGAGGGGGAGCCTAACATTATTAAAGTCTCATACCATGCTAGCGGCAAATCTTTGCAGATGATATTTCTTCATGCAGAGCTGTGTCGGCTGAATAGCTTTAGTGTAGGCATTCTGCAAAGAAGACATGGACGTAGGAGTAAGGTATGAAAATTGCATTTACCTAAAAGTTTCGAACCTGTCTACAGCTTAAACATTTCACTAGCCGAGGGATGAAGTACGCATTGTTCCTTTGCAACTCAGTCAGCGCCGGGCTTTATGCCTAGTCTTCTTTTTGGTCGCATAAAGATCTTGTCTTATGATCTTATCAAAGCTTAAAGACAAATGAACTAACGTTCTCCTTACCTAGTGACTAACGTTCGCTGATTGAGCAGAGGGGTTTTGGGATTGATTGGTTATCACTGATGTCAAGTCCATCCAAATCTGCACGCACTCCATTGACTGTAACATGGAAAAATTCAGTTGAATCATACCTCTGGCATAAAAATCACCTGACATAGTCTCTTTTTGTAGATACAGTGGAGGCTTTTAAATCCTATGTGTGTTTGTTGCTGTCCAGTATCATATATTATTGAGAAAGCCATTGGGCTAAAGACAAGTCCCATCGTTGAAGACTGAAGACTCCGAGCCCAATTGAAGACATTTAAGCTTTCAAATGATTAAGAACAAAAGGTTCCAGGTCTTAAGTGCAAACTGCGCCCTCCACAGTGTGGACTGAGTGATTTGCAATTCCTGTAAACGATTGATATGGTTCCTTTTGAACTGAAGCAACAGTGCATTGTCTCATTAGCACAGGGACGTTCTGTAGTGAATGTGTTGACTCGAATTTATCCAGCATAGCGTACACAGCCTTTTGGAGGCCACGGTTATTAAGACCGAAAATTGAAATAGAGAGAATTTTAGTAGGAATTTTTAAGAAGTTCCAAACTTTGCTCCTTTGTGAACTTCACCATAATAGAAAACGTAAACCTTGACTGACGTTTTGACATTGACAAATCACAAAAAAAGTTTAAGGGTGAGTTCGAATTTGAGTTCAAAATTTCATAAGTATTTCTTTCATTTCGATGAAGAAAATTGTGTCAAAAGCAAGCAACTCAAAATGATTATCTTTTACTTGAGGACCACTTAATTTTTGTTTTTCTTATAACAGTTTCACCACTCATGTATAATCTACAAATATAATAAAGATCAAGTGATACATTTTTAAAGCACACTAACAAAACCAACTCAGTGCTTAAAAGTTCAAAATAATAAATCGATTGTGAGGATGACCAAAAATGGACGACAGGGCGAAACAGTCAACCGTATTTGGTACAGAATTACAATTAAAACGGGGACTCATGAACAATCTCCACAGACATCCGAAAGTTATCTCAAGAAAAAGACGAAAAACAAAAAATGCTAACATTCACTTAAAGTGACAGCCGTAAATTTGACGCAATCCAACTACCCACATACGAATGAGTATCTCTCTGACTGTTTGAGATCTTTTCTTTTCTCATTTTTTTTTTCTTTTTTGTCTGTTTTATTCGAATGGCAATTTAGTGAAAATTAATTATCGTGAACCAAATTTGTGACGGTATTTGTCAAAATTAAGTTGGATTATAAGCGCCCATTAATAGGGGGAAAAAATAAATTGTCATTGTTCAGAGGATTGTGACTTTAAAAGTGTCAAATGACGATTTACGATGCCGAGGAGGAAGTAGAAAGTAAAACAAGACTAAGAATGCCATGGGAGCATCCGGGAGCATCCATTAAGTTAGCCTACATGACAGTCATATCGTAGGAAATCGTGTTTATGAACGAATGCGAAACTTTTCTCTGAAGCTTCTTAAGGAAATCAAAGATTGACCTGGGATATAGAAAAGAGCATAGACGAACTAAGTTCGACAGTCATTCTCAACAGCTAAGCTAAAAACCTCCCACCAGAAGGGCTGTGAATGCTATAGTGAATACATTCGAGTCAACATATTCACTACTGAATGTCCCTGTGCCGAATTGGAGAATAGGTCGGTGGATGTATTGACGGATTGACAGATTGACGGATTTACGGATTGACGGATTGACGGATGATCGAATTGGCGGATGATCGAATTGGTGGATGATCGAATTGGCGGATGTTCGAATTGGCGGATGTTCAAATAAGCGGATAGTCTATTTGGCGGATTTACGGATGGTCGAATTTGCGGATGGTCGAATTGGCGGATGTTCGAATAAGCGGATGGTCTATTTGGCGGATTGACGGATGGTCGGATTGGCGGATGGTCGAATTTGCGGATGGCCGAATTTGCGGATGGTCGAATTTGCGGATGGTAGAATTGGCGTATGATCGAATTGGCGGATTGTCGAATTGGCTGATTGTCGAATTGGCGGATGATCGAATAAGTGGATGGTCGATTTGGCGGATTGCCGGATTGTCGGATTGGCGGATGGTAGAATTGGCGGATGATCGAATTGGCGGATTGTCGAATTGGCGGATGTTCGAATAAGCGGATGGTCGATTTGGCGGATTGTCGGATTGGCGGATGGTCGCATTGGCAGATGATCGAAAGGGCGGTAGTCGAATAAGCGGATGGTTGAATTGGAATTGGAAGTATTTCTCAATAAACCAACCAGGCATTAGCCTTTTCAACAGTACCACTGTTTCATCCACACCATTGCGCCTGGCAGGGTTGTACATGCAGTCAATTGTTGCACTGTCAAAAGCTCCCTCTATGTCAATGATAATGAACATCGCAAATTCATTTAAAGAGCCATTACCCTATACTCGTACAGACAGATACACAATCACTGTAAGAATTGGATATCTTTTTTTGTCCTGAGTTCAGAAATGCATTTATTTGTTTCAGAAGTGTTTCCCTTTGGTCTGGACGCACCTTTAGGTTCGATTGAGAGAATGAGTCCCAATTTTAAAGACATGAGGACGTACTAAGTATTATCTGGCAACTATTTAAATGAAACAGAAAATTAGTTGAAAAAACCGTTGCTTGGAAAACGTATCATAATTTCTGCTCCTCCTTTAGCGAAGAAGCCCAATCGAGAAACTTTCCCAATTCGACAAAAATAACCCATGACCCATATACACACATCTGCACATCTGAAATGACACAATTTGGAAACAAAAATTGAATTTTTAATTGCTTCAGATACTAAATGCATATCAAAGCGTCTGTAATTAATTCCCTGGGCATTCATTGGCAACCGCAGAAAATTCCTGTCGCCCATTTTCCGCTACAGTGTGCAGACAATTAATGAAGCGGTTGATTGTGTCCTCGTATATGTTGCACTACACCTGTTGGTCATAAATAATCCACAGAATTGGTTAATTTTTCTATTTGTTCATCAAGATTGCAACAGTATCTCTAAATGACATGGCAACGACAGAACTACGAGTTCTGTATCCAATGTCGTTTTTAGTCCCACAAGAATAAGATAGATAAATGTACACACATGGGAAGTGATAGTCTTCAATTATTTCAATGACATCTTTTTTGCATCTCATTTCATTATTTTGCATGCAGCTATTCAATCTCGTCATATTGATGAATGAATGTATCTCACAGAGTGCTTTTTTGTATCTATTTTTCGTAGTGGCGGCAAATCGTAGGTTGCATTCGATAGATCATAAAATACAGTCATATCTATGGACCATCGTGCCACCTACGATTTTGGGGGAGCGTCTGGTTAATAGCATCGTCGTCGTCGTATTCGCCGAAAAAAAAAAATAAAGATACAAAAACAACATTTCCAGTATGTTGCACATTCATGAATCAAATTCATTCATATGCTCGCTGGTTAAGTGTTTCTGTGTTTTATGCTCTTTGGCATCAAGCAGCTGCTGCTGCTGATGCTGTGCCTCCCCCACAGAGCAGAGGTTTTAACCTTGCAGATACTTTGATGACTTGCCGGAGGGGCACAATGTGGGTGGATTAGCATCGAGCAACAACAAGTGATTGAGTTTTCGGTTTACAAATATTCAATCAACTGTACGAATTCATACATACATATGTATGTATAGTGGCGTTTAGATCGGAAGAAAGTTTTTCTCGCTTTTGGCCCATGTGACTTGGAGCTCTGTGGGAATGGAATATTGATTTTAAGTGGGATAGTTTGCCTGTTGATTGGATTTATGAATGAAAACTTTTATGAATGGGATTTTTGGTCGACATGGGAATAGAGTCACCTCTGGGTTGGGGGGTTTTTGCCAAATGTTGAACTCACTGTTTGTTATTTTTCTTCTTTTGGTACCTGGATTATAAATCATTCGTTTGTGGAGAATTTGGAAAATAAGAATTTATCAACAACATAATTGTGATGCGGCAGGTGGGTAGGTAATCCTTCTTTCAAAGTAACCTTCTTGAAAAATTGTATATGCCACTGGAGCGAGTGTAGGTGTGGGCATATATTCAACCCTCAATCACTTTATGTTTTTCTCTGATTATGTATGAACACCTCCAGCATTGGGAATGTTTACCTCTTATCAATTAAACACAAATATACGCTTGGGTGCCCAACAAAATACGCATACAAGAAGACAATTTACTTGGTGCTCTAAAAAATCTTTGAAGACAGGAGTATGTCCAGCTGATTGGTTTTAAAGGCAAAATTACTTGACTTTGGCTAGTAGGAGACATTTGAGTTGTGTCTGAGCATTACAATGGTGCAACGTGCAAATTATATTTTATATAGTCCACAGTCCAATTCTATGGAATCGAGATTATACCTTGCACAATTAAGAGCATCGTTCTTGGCGACTTTTGGCTATCTTATAGAACTGTGTAGAGCGCTGCAGCAGGATGTGGGCATTGAGGAAGAGGAGAAGATTGTATTTACTAGTATTGCCATGACCGCAATAATGGACGTTGAAGGTTCTTGTGATAAAATATGCTTCAGAAGGCTGAGAGTAGCTTTAGAAGACCGCGGGGTCGACAGTATGCTGGAAAATAGGGCACTAAAGACTTAGAGGAAGAGTTGGCATAGGTTGCCCTAAGGAAGGAGTTTTATAACTTACACTGTGGAATGTTATTGAGCACACTCTCCTTAGAAGATTTGAAGAGATTAGCATCCACACCGTGGCATATCCCGATGACATAGCAATAATGGCAAGAGGAATACTCATGAACGTCACAACTGATATCGTGATGGAGTGGTGGTACCATGAGCATGGCAAACAAAAGATCTGGAAGTTGAACCCTTGCCACTTTTTGAATCGGAGCTAAAGGTGATCAAGAAGGGTAAGTATCTAGGAATACCTGGAATGGAACTCTTACATAGCGGCGAAGACCCGGGAGGCTAAGAGGGTGCTTCCTTAATGTAAACGAATGTGTAGACCAAGGTGGGGGAGGCCAAGTTGATAGCTAAACATATCAATCAATGATTGGACTCATGGAGCAAAGCAATGTAAGTTCATCCCTGGCAATGGAATGTGTGTATAAGATCAATGACTGGTCATCCGAAATTGTGGTGGGTAAGAAAGCGCATAGATACCAAGCGCAGTAAACAGGAGGATTCCCTAGGAAAGCATTGCTCAAGCTTGGAATTCTTTGGTTCGGAACCATTTGATGCAACTGAGTTGCGGCGGAACACCAAAGAAGGTGGACAACTGTGGAACGTTGTAGACAAACTAAAATGACTAATAAACTGCCTTTTGTTACCACTGACAGACTGGAGCTAGGAGCACGTAGCGGGTATCTCCTTCAAAAGAAGGAGGGTGATACCTGTGAACTATTCCTGGAGGAAATCGAGACGGTCGGAAGCACGTATACTGTGTCAATGGCAAAAGGAAGTCTTGCGAAGTCAGTGGATAGAAACCCAGAAGATGAACTAGATATCTGTTGAACTGCTTAGAAATCCGAAGAATCCCTCGATCTAATATGGATCATGGTGAAACAAAAAGGAACAAAGAGCTGTGGTCTGTCTAGGAATCGAGTCTCAACCATTTCCCTATGCAGCAAATTGCTGTCAATTATCACGGGAAAAGAATGAAATTTGTGCTGGTGTCTCGGAACACTTATGTAGATATCCATCTCACCATATTCCAGTGTCCAGTTGATTGACTGGCGGTTAATACGGTATCAACATCGGATTTTGTTAAGTACATACATCACCACTCAGGCAGCCATCAAATCCCTTGCTTAGAGCATCACGAGAAGGCAATGATGGGACCAGCTAGACCAATTTACTGAGCAGTAACAGGACCGTAAAGTAAAGAGAGAAACCGACACAAGACAAACAAATTGTTCAATAGGAAGACGCACCCAGAGATTGGTCATAGAAATCTTTCTTCCGCATATGACTATCAAAAACCAAAATAGACACCTCTTTGTCCATCCTAGCCCATCCCCTTCTAGCTTCACCTATCTCGAGTGACACCTTGAAAAGTTCAAGTTGATAAAAATAACAGCAAACACTGTCTCCTATTCCTGGCAAAGTGGACATATTTATGACTTATGCCCATTCTTGTTCCATATTTATCTCTTCACCCAAACAAAATATGTTGTAGTACATTCAAGTGTCACCTTCTCCTCGGTTGATGTGCCAAACAGCACGCTCATACACCAGAAACACACAGAGCTCGAGGCAACAACGATATACCCGGCTCCCGATAAAGAATTCGCATCGTACATCCACCACCAACCACTGTGTGTACGTGTGCCCAACCCAAAGTGCATTCATAAATCGTCCTCTCGCACTCTGTGGTGTGACAATTGAAAATCTTTTGGGGGCTCTTTCCACCTCGCTCGCTAGCCTGGTGGTGGTGATGCAGTGCATGTTCTGCTCATGTTCATCCTGCTGCTAGTTCTACAAGATGTTTCCTGTCCGACTCCGAAGCACAAATCGAATTGTCCCCAATATCCGGCCCTTGGTTGGTTGCCTCCACTCACTGATTACAACATCCAAGCGTGTGTTCTGGAGCAGACAACAAAAAAAAATCAATTTCAAGGAGCAGCCAGAGAGCAGACTGGCCAAGGTGTCGGACCGCCACTGCTCCACTGCTTGGTAAGAATGTCACAAGTCGCGCGCGCGGATAAATTAAAATCTCATATAGACGCTCTAGAGAACGCAAGCCAATAAATTGCGATTGCACGCGGCAGCGTGTTACCATCTGACACACGCTGGTCCTTGGTCCTTCAAAGAGAAAGAGAGAGAGAGAGCGAGAGCGCGCGCGCACGTCCAACAAACAAGATTGTTAAATGCAAAATACTTGTGCGATGATAAATTTATTATTTTCCGATACAGATACATGCAGGGCACCAGATAGATACGATATTTGCGCAGCCTGGGGCCGAAGATGGCCCCCCGAGACAACGACGCGCACCGTCTCTGTGTGTGATTCCAGGCCAATTGTGGCGATAGCCTGTCACATTGTCTGCCGAATCGTACAACAAAGGCGCTCGCTCGATCGGTTCGCATCGCACCAATTCCACTGCTCGCTAGTGTCGTTCTTGACACATCCATATCTTGGGCGCTGGATAGGTACCCCCAGGGGGATGCACTGTACCCAAAGTCCTCTCGCTCTTTCAATGTACCTCTCTGCTGTCTCTGTTTGCCCGTAAAGAGGTGTAAAACGAATTTATTGATCCGAGAGTAATGGCGGGAAAAACGGAATTTATTAGACCCGATGCGATAAATAACAATTTGTGGCGAAGTTGGGAATTGTAAATTTCCCTATAAATTTGACCAGAATGCCAGGACACAGGTTTGCCCCACTATAGTCTCTTCCTGAAACCTGAGTGCAAGTTCGAGTGCGAGTCTTTATATACGGTTGGCTCTTAAATCACAAATAATATTGCAAGCTTAGCAATGATTACGTATGCTTATAGGTGTTGGGCATAAATTAGCTATTGCCACTGCTGTTGCGCTGGAAGACACCTTCTGATTGTGGTACGAGAATACCGAATACCGCCGAGGGCTGTCTTGAAGGCTGGAGAAATTATGATTTAATTTGCTCTCCGCCAAATGGCTTGTCCTCTTCGCTTTCGAATATAATGTAATCGCCGACTTATTGACAATAATCCGAACAAAATGCATTTTAATCAGGTTCCAGTTGGTATAAGATGATTGGAAATGTGATGGTAACCTTGAGTTGGGCTTAATGGGCTCAGTGGGAAATATAACTTTGCGTTTGCGTCTTAGGAATGAGTAAGTTGTTCAAACAGCGTGTCGAATTTTTTACCAACTGAAACCGCTTCTGTCCTTGTGGGCATTTTGTGCCGACAGAAGCTCCAAGCGAAAGTGTCGGATCCATGTGATATTTGCATTTTGTCGTTTAGATGTCGATGATGCTCCAGGCGGGACATAAAAGTGGTAATAGCTTAGCAGGTTTCTTTTTCGTTGATAGCAATATACATATGTATATTGAAGCTGGATTCGTGGAGGAAATGACTCGTGACTCGTAGTTTTGGCTTCGAATTTGAGTATATGATTGCCAGACATATAACTACAGTTATATAGTTGGCTTCAGCATCTGCAGATTCACCTCCAAGGATGGAGCAGGGGAAATCCGTTTACCCAAATTTGAGATGAGCTAAGGTTATGCTTTTTCATAGTCAAACTCCTGCATATGTAGGTGCTTTTAAGGATTAGATTTGGTGCAACAGAATCAAGGGATCAAGCGCGTAGTTTGACATGAAACAAATTGTGTTCTTTCGCACAAATAAGTCGTTCGCACTAACCATTGCGCCGCGTTATGACGACCGTCGTTTCAGTTTTCGTGTGCGCTCTTTAAGTAACATATAAGTACCAACTTAATACCCTCGTCAGTCCTGTTGGTAAAGGTTGTTATGACTATCTTTCTTAACTGATATTATGTATACACTCCGGCTAAGGATTTAATAATGCACGCTCATGCATTTTTGAAGTCAAGAGTTACCGCTGTGCAGGAACCTGTAACCGCTCTCGTATATCACTGTCGTGAGAAAGTTTCTGAAAAATTCCCTTTGCACTTCAGATACCGCATAGCACTGTACGTCTCTCCTGTACGTGCAGAAATTTATTCCACGGACAACACGAAATATTTTGACAAGCCTATGATAGCATGTCTAGTTTTGACATCCCTGCAAAACTTGTCCGCTGTGCAGGATGACGATGGAGAAGCAAGTGTTCTCCATCACTAATGACTATACTGAGACTTTCGATGTCAAAAAAGGTTTTAGACAAGATGATGCGCTGTCATGTAACTTTGTCAACATCATACTTGAGCGGATTGTGCGGAATTTACAAACCAAGACCTGTGGCACTGTTTCCATATGCCGAAGATATTGACATAATTGGAAGAACCCAGCGTTTGCAAGCATTGAATCAGAAGCGTCCAAAATGGGTTTAGAGATAAACGAGGGCAAGACCAAGATTATGCTGACAACAAGAAGGGACAATCAACACCGACGAATTGGACAAAACGTCACAGTGGGCAGCTACAGTCTGATGTAAACTGTAACAATAATATCAGCGCAGAAATCAAGCAAAGAATAACACTTGCCATCCGCTGTTTCTTTGGGCTAATGAGGCAATTCAACGGTAAAGCCCTATCTCCAAAAACTAAGGAGACTCTATATAAGACCCCAATCATTCCAGTCCTGCTTTAAGATGTTGAAACATGGACTTCATTGAAAACGGATGAAGATATCCTTAATCGCTTCAAGAGAAAAATTCTTCGTAAGATTTTCGGTCACGTTTGCGTCGACGGGTTTTGGAGGAGAAGATTCAACGACGAGCTATACGAGCTGTCCAGCGACAGAAGTGAGGAGTAGTGAATGTGGCACGAGTGATTTCAGTGCAAATATTTCAAAACCCCATGGGCTGCAACAAAACAGTGGATACACAAACTCATCCCATAGAAGTTTTTAGGAAAAAGAGAGATGTGATCACAGAATCCCTAACTGGTCTCAACAGACACTACAGTCTATAGCCCTTTGTCCACGTCCCGATAACCAGGAAAACGTGATGTTCTCATGACATGAAATGTTCTCAACGTTCATAAAATAGAAACTTTGAGGACCTTACGCAGAACAAAATAATAAGAAATGCCTTACGTCGATACGAGGGATAAGGAAGTTTATGAATTATTCGTAGACCTAGGCATCCAATATTCATGACTGCGATTGGGGCAGGTATCAGGGTTGCTAATTATCATCCAAATCTAGCTTATGCTCTGCCCGAGCAAGCACGGAATGCACTCCAAATGGAAACGTCATCCGAATCGAATTGAAATGCTTTTAAAGCTTCCCGCAATAATGTTACTTCTATTATTCAAAATATATCGTTGCCACCTTAGAGGTTATGGGATAACTTGCGCAGGGTTGGGATTATTGAAAATAAATATTGTAAGAAATGTATTTTCGATCCTGATAGACTGAATGACCAATTCCTGGGTAATTTTGTTGCTGTCAATCATTTCGATTTTTCATCTCATGATGTTCCTCCAGCTTCTAGATGCTCTGATTTTGAAGTCGTAATGGAAAGCGTTGTTGTTGAATGCGTTGCTGCCGTCAAATCTAATTCAGCGGGTGAAGACAGAATCACAATGCGATTTATCAAGCTCCTATCCAACCCATGTCATTAATCACACAATATTGGAAAATTGCCAGTAGTGAAGAATTCGAACCAAACCGCCTTAACTGATTATAGGCCAATTAGTATCCTGCCATGTCCGTCTAAAGTTTTCGAAAAAAAATCATTGATAAGCAGATTCAAAAACATTTGTTCCAAAATCAACTACTTAGTCCGTTCCAATTGGGCTTTAGAAAGGGCCATAGTTGTTCCTCAGCAATGGTAAACATAATACATATTGGAAGACATAAGGCAGGACTTTGTTAAAGGATATCTGCCTCTTCTCTGTCTACTTGACTTTTCGAAAGCTTTTGACAATGTCAGCCACGACATTCTTTGTTGGAAACTTGAGCACCCTTTTGGATTCAGCGTAAGGGCCCTAAAACTTATAAAGAGTTATCTACCCAATAGAAGGCAAAGAGTTGTTGTAGGTGACTTATCCTCCAGGTGTTCCCCAGGGTTCGACTTTAAGACCCGTCTTATTTTGTATTTTTATAAATGATCTTCCTCTTGTGTGCCGCTCTTCGGCAATTCACCTCTATGCGGATGACGTCCAGTTACACCTTGATCGCCTCTTTGCAAATTGTCGAACGCAAGTGCCTACTTACATAAATATGATGTTTGGCAGGATTTATGTATGCCTCCGTAAACGCTGGTTAACAGCTTCATTTACGCCTATCAATACCCGGAAAAAAACGTGTACTAAGCCTCATTTTACCAATAATTATATACTCTGAAGTAGCTTATGGCAATCTTGACTTTTTGTCTCAACACAAGCTGCAGGTCACTTACAACGACGCGGTGCATTCATTCTTGGGCTTCGTAGACATGACTATATCTCCTTTCAGTCAAAAAACCTTCTAGGCTGCACTCTAACTCATATGATAAGGATTTTCCATGTGACTTGTTTCCCTTTGGAGAAGGTTACATCCGCAAGGCACCTTTCCACCATTCTAATAAAGACAGACGTTATGCAGCCTAAGAGTGATGGTAAGGAGTGAGGGTATCAATAGGAACCAGTTTCATCTTGACTATGATCTAGTGATCGTAGACACCTCCTGCAGGAGTATTGAGGAAAAAATGAAAGATAATTTCTCCACTATTCACTCAAGTGTCTGTGCTAGGTTAGGTTAAGTTAGGTTAGATTGGCTGACTGAAGTGGATGCAGCCACACTTAGGCCAGATAGGTCCATTGTGATAGCGATCGTGACCTCAGTGAAGCAGTGGATACGGTAGATGCTAAGTTAGCGAGTTTGTCTTAATTGTCTGCGAAGTAGTAGCCTAAATCCAACTTCCTTCGGATTGAGAGAGCATGGCAACTGCATAAAAGATGAGGAACAGTCTCCTCCTCTTCGTCCGGAAAGCTCCTTCAAACGTCGTTAAAAGGGAGGCCTAATCGAGCTGCGTGCCTTCCAATGATGCAGTGTCGTGTGTCGTCGTGTCGTGTCGTGATGACACCTACCACGCGATCTATTTACTTTTGATCAGCTTCAGATCCAACTTGGGCTAGATCTGTGTCAGCAAGTCTCTATGCTAACTTACTTGAAACCGACTAGTACGCGCTGCATCTTGTTGATCCTTCTCTATTCTATAATTAGTGCACACGCTCCTTACAATTAATGTGGCGTCTCATTCCAAGCAAAAT
Source organism: Chalcosyrphus nemorum (assembly GCA_949716465.1). Taxonomy (NCBI): domain Eukaryota; kingdom Metazoa; phylum Arthropoda; class Insecta; order Diptera; family Syrphidae; genus Chalcosyrphus; species Chalcosyrphus nemorum. Next base: position 74,712,444 of record OX454333.1, read on the forward strand.
CATCTACGTACAGTCTCAAATAAATTCTATTTTTATCCGCGACATAGTTGCAGTGTCCACCACATGGCCGCACTGCATACCCCCCGCCCACTTGTTACACGCCTTATGGTATGTAATTACAAGTCTGATGACACTCCATGAGAATTCCAAAATACAAAACAAAAAAAAAAGCGAGCGTAAATCTGTATCTGATTGCAACTGGTATGCGGAAACTCGACAAATGAAATCCCTGCCTAATGCTGTCACAGCTTTACATGGAATTACACTTTGTGCTTCTTCTGCGTCAGTGCGTTGTCGCCGCTGGCTGGCTGGCTTCATCCCTGTCATTAAGTAGGAAATGTCAACTTTTTCTCGCACTGTCTCTCTAAACAAGTTAGACTCATATGCACGCGCCATGTCACACATTTCGAGAGGAAATTTTGTGAATGACCGACCGTTCGCACCCCTATGCCATTTGTACATCATAACATTCAACACTTTGTTCTAAAAAACTACTCACTTAGCGATGTAAATGAGACACTTAGCGCTGAACAGGAGGGTGCCACTGGCTGGCTGTCACTCTGACAATTGTTGTGACGGTAATTTTGTTTTGTCACTTCCGAATGCAACAAATCATTCAGCGTCAATTTAACCGCACGACAATAACGCGACACGATACCCTCAGGGGATGTAAGCGATCATCTTGCCATTATCACTGTGCTATCACTTGCTCTGCTCGGATTACACTGTCAGTCTGGATCACTTAAGCCTCGAAAGGGCTAACAAGCTCTATGGCGAGAAGTGTGCCCCCAAAAAAAAAATGCATCCCATATGCACACTGTGCGCCAGCACGATCCACACTCACACTCGAAGCACGAAGCTGATCAGCGTGAATTGCGTAATTGGATTTGTCGTTAAGTGAAGAGGACGTTGCTGGCTGCTGCTGTATGACAGTTTGGCCCCAAAATGCATTTGAGTTGCCCCATCCGCTGCTGGTCGTGCGTTGTCGTGTGGCACGAGTCAATGTGCCCGGTTTATTAAATATAAAAAATTGCTTGTCCGTCCGTGTCGTCGTCCGGGCGCGATATCTTTATTTTCCTGCGCGCGCCCGTGTGGTGTCTCTGCTCGTTGGACTCGTTTAAATATATATTTTTATTTTTTATTCTTTTTTTCCAGTGCAACTGCATCCGCTAAGAAAATGGTTTTCATTTTGTTACATGAAATGGAAAAATCAAGCCAATCTCGCGCGTAAGGTTGATTTATGGGCGACACTTTTATTGCTTTCAGTTTTTTTGTTTTTTTTTTGTATCTAAGTGAATTTTGTTCAAGGAATCGTAAAGCCCATTAAGCATTTGTTAGAGGAGTAAAGGAAATTAGCTAAAGAAATCTTAGCACAGTTTTGAACAGTCCTTTTTTTGTAGTGGCTATTGTTAACAGGAAGGTGATCTATAAACACCTAAGTATCACTTACAGTTTTTAGAGTATTTTATGAAATTTAAGTCCAAGACGAATGCAACTACAGTGAGTAAAGATCACTTTGGGATATGATCAAAGTTAAATCACCCCATTGTCATACAGAGGGTGATTCATTTAGAGGTACTTTTTATCTATGGATGTTTTGACACACAACGTGTGAGTTGTGTTAATATGTCAAAGTTTTTTGTTGAGTATTGTTTGGCATTCTGTCATAGAAAGACTTATCCCCTAGCAATTAGTCCAAAATTAGAGAATAATTATTACGCACAAATCTCTATTCCTTCGAAAAGTCTGATCGTGGTGACTGCTAGCGCTGGGTGCTTATGCTTAGTATGTACCTTGATCCATGAAATGGTAGCAAACCCTGCTTGGAGGATCCTTGACGAGAGCAGAGATCCTCACTAGAGCACTTATTCTTGATCCAGACGTCAGCGGAAGACTTCCCTATATGGAGTCAACAGTGGCGTCTATAGATCCAATTAAGTTGAACTTAGTGAACACTTTGCGCGAGCTGCTTCGACATATTCGAATCACAAAGCGACAAGGAGGTCATTGGAACAGAGATAGTGGCGAAGGAGTCTTTAAGTTCTTCCAATTATGTGAATATCGTCAGCGGCGTAGGCAAGCAGTTGTACGGACTTTTGATATATTGTGCCAATCGGTTGGATTGAAAGTTAAAAGAAGTCGCATTACCTACATCGCGTCACCGTGTCTAAAACCTTTTTTAGTTTTTTGGTGTTGGACCTTGATAGAGCAGCGAACGTTCTCCATTATCATCCTGCACAGACGGACAAGTTTGGGAGAGACGTCAAAACAAGACAAGTCTTTATATAGTTCGTCTCTGCAGGCAGCCCTGAAATCGATAATGAGATGATTAGTATCGATGTGAACTTCTTGGATGTTCTCCAGGATCTGGCGAAGTGTGAAGATGTGATCTATGGTAGACTTACCCTGAAACCGCACTGGCTCATCAGGCCATGAGGCGATGAGGCGTTCACAAAGTATCGCAGAAAAGATCTTGTTGAGGAGGAGACTGATGCCTCTACAATTGGCGCCGTTGGGAGGATCTCCTAACTTGTGGATCCCGGAAACGATGCATCCCCGGATGGCCATGCCCTAAGCCTCCTTTCCGATCGACAAAAAACTATACGTGTTGTACGCATAATGCTTTGCTCAAAGAGACACAAAAGTCTGCTTGACTTTAGACAGCAAGAGTCAAATTATTAGAACTCCATGCAGTAGACCCCATCCAAGGTGCTGAATATGCTTCTCAAATTCTCAAATACCTCCCCCAACAAGTATTGAATTCCAATCCCCCGTCAACGGCACATTAACAAACTTACCGCCAGAAAATCATTTATGGTTTCGCACAACTAAATCGTGCGTATTAACCGCCATCTCTTTGGCAATTCGCTAACGAGAAGCACATTAACCTCAAAAGATCACCACGACGCGCGGCATGGTACAAGACTGTCAAAAAAAGGAAAAAAAAACTCCGCCACCATCACCGATCTGACACTCAAGGTACCAGTATTGTTGTTCCGTTCCGTATTTGGTGAGTCTTGGACTAATTACATTGTACACGGTGACCGTAGTGAGGCACTTCTCACTCCGAAGTCATGACATCGATGTTTATGGCACTCGTAGTCTGTGTCGGTCTCACACTAGCGCGCTTGTTGCAGATGAATTGTGAGACAACGATGATGATAATGATGATGACGGTGATGTCATTGAGGCCAATTGGACACATATCTACATAAGTGCATACATACGAGTGAATGGACCGCATAAACGTATTGTAGTTTATGTCTAGGTTACCGTTGCGCTCTGTTGCTGATTGCAATTGACCTGAACATTAATTTTGCGCGCCAAATTGCCATGCGTTTCCATATTGGCGACGCGGGGTTACATATTGTGCAACCAAATGACCGAGCGCATAGACTTGGGTGTGAGAAAGCGCACTGCGTTATTATGACGGGCTAGTTATACAAGGGCTAATTTATGATTGTTTCATTGGGTTTTTAGGAAACTTAATGGGCATCATTTGCATTTGAATGGGCTATGGTTGCAGTTAGCTAGTGAGGGCGGTCGCAAATGACAAATTTGGACGTCAACTTGAAGTCAGCACAATTTTATGGTAAAACTTACAAAAAACCATTGATCATTTTGCCGCATTATTTTTACACTGCACTTGATTCGTGGTTCAAACCCCAGGAAATATCAACAAGTTTTTGACGTGACAGCGCAGTTTCTAGTATTATATATTTAACATAGTAGACAGTTGTCGCGACAGCATAGGCTCTAACCTAAGAATCCGCGTGTTTAACCTCTTGGATGAAGGGCCGGTTCAAGAACTGACTTCAGTATATCACCTCGGAGGTACGAGCGCTGACGTTGGCCCATTTGGAGTTCTTCACCATTTCTGTTCCATAAACTTGATGTAGATGTTGTTCAGTAAGTCCTTACAGAATTGAGCTTCGAATATATCGAAGCACGTCATGTAAGGTGTCTGCCAAACGGTCTATGGATTCCGCCGTTCCTTCCGCCTGGAGTATGCATCCGCCTTCCATCCTCCTTCTGACGATTCTTGCCAGACATCTTAAATGCATTAAGACGTTCTGGTTAATAAAAAAATTGGGTAAGTGCGAGGAGGGCCTCGTGCAATAGTGTTCCGGACATTTTATATGTATTGTCATTAAATAGAAGGCAATTTATTCATATCCTGCATAGGTACACCTGATACTGGTTTTGACATGAATAATGTAATGTCTTGTACGTATTTATGTCCTAGTAATACTGAACTGAGATTCCAGTCCATTTTAATTTACACTTTCAATATAAAACAAGCTTTTACCAAGCTTTTGGATAAAAATGCATGTAACGGTACTTTGATTGTTAAATGGTTTAAGTACAGCAAAACACTGGAATACTTGACATGCGAAGGAATACAGCATTTAGAGTTTTAAAAATTAAAAAAAAAAAATATTTTTGAAAAAAAAAAAAAAATAGTTTTTTAAATTTATTTAGTTTTCAAACGCAGCATAGAGCTAACATATACGATCTTTTCGTGCAAATGACTTAGTTTTTGAAAAATCGAAATCGAATGCAGTAGCAGCAAGAGAAGAGCTTATAGGGAAGTCCATGCGCTCTTCTAAAATCTGTAACTCGGGAACTACTTAGCGGATTACGATGAAACTTAAAACTTGAGCAAACCGTAGTATCAAAATGATCTGCTGTAAAAATTATTTGGATAACATGAAAACTGGGGGAGATACAGTGGGGTAACTAGATGCCCCATTTTTTTAATTTTTCTCAGAAAATATATAAAATACAGGAATTTTCGTATTGTTTTTACAATCTACACTAAATTCTACGTATCTCCAATTTTTTGCATATTTTTACCACTTATGGTCTGGCCGCTAGGGGGGGGGGGACAACATTTTTCAAATGTTTGGCGAGCTTTTTTGTTCAACAAATTTTGCCAGAAAAAAATATTTCTTACATATATGGAGCCCTTGCAAAATTCTCTTTAATTTGATATGCCACATGATGGGGAAAAAAATAATTTTTTTTTGCCCTTCATACAAGGTGCCCAAAAAAGGGCTCCCAAAATTAAATCCATTGCCGCCAACTTGTGCAGGCTTCCACATAATGTATACATAGCGAAAATTTCAGCTCTCTATGTCTATCGGTTCAAAAGTTACAGGGCTGTGACAGACTGACGGACAGACGGACAGACGGACAGACGGACAGACAGACACCGTATCAAACCCATAAGTGTTCCGTCTTACCTTGAAAGGTCCGGAACACTAAAAATGGTAATAATGAATAGTCATGTGTAGCTGAATCACAACTGGAACCGAATGTACCATTTTTTGTTACCATGTTAGTTCACTACTAAGTAGCTATCCAGGGGGGGCTACGTGGAGGGGGGGATGAAGATTGAGCTCCTTTCAGTACGGCAGTGTAACGCCACTGTTGATGACTACAATTTTGAGGATCCCAATCTACGAGAAATAACTCTAGAAAGAAGTTGCTTCTTTGGTTTGGCAAAACAACTGGGTTCAAAACTCGATGGGTCAAATTAACGCTCATCTTTCCCAAAGTTGAGCAAATTATGAAAATCTTCGAAGGGAAAACACTTCTTCGGATAAGAGACCTCATATGGGAGATGTACCTAGCTCGGCCACATCGATCGAATGATTAATATTCATGCTCCATGCCAAGAGGAGCTTCGATTCACAATCCCCAGGTTTGAAACGGCGAAGAATACCAAAAGGACGGAAGTTTAGGTCCCTACCGTACATAGGATGACCGTGGGGAAGGTAAAGGCGTGCAGGAGATTGTTTACGGGATAAGGTAATAGAATGACAGTAAGCAATTTTAGGCACTAGTTCGAAAAACTACTTGAAGGAGACAGTAGTCTTTAGTTGAAGAGATGGCTTTGAAATAATAGGCTTTTCAGGTAAAAGGATATCTATTTTAACAATATGGGTTCAAAACCCAAGTCGGACAATTTGATAAGGCTTAATTTATCAGTAATCTTTTCTACAGCCTTACAATAACTGGGCTGATTGATACGGGATCAACTAGGTTTATATTAGTTGACCGACTTTTCAAAAAACCTTGGTGGGTAGGTTAGTTAAGAAATTTGCATTGAAAGCAGAGGGCATCGTACAAGGGAGTCGATAATAATCTCATCAGGTCCATTCTAGAATGTGTAGGGAACCGGAAACAGTCTATATTTCATTGAAATTCGATCTTAGAAATAGTAGAAAGAGCAAAAAGAGAAGAGTCTTAGTTTTGGTGGATGGACAGTAGAACACCACAATTCCCTATTTGCGTTGTCTCTAAAAAAAACTTAAAGCCAAAGAGGTATAAGTCTTGGCTCTTTATGTTGGAATTGGTTGAATAGCATACAGAGTTTAGATATTGACAGAAGGACCACGCCGTAATAAATTCCTCTTAAGTAGTTCCATGTATATCTCTTTACTGTAATTAGAATGCCCTATTCCTGGGCCCTCATTTATGTGAAAAATAAAGCATGCGCCACAAGTCTGGTTTTAAATGCTATGGTTATGACAATTACAATAAAATGGTAATGACAATTGTCTAATCTTTGGAAACCTTTCATTAAAACAATATCACAATTCGTAGATCAGAAGACGAGCATTTTATATCATGGTATGGGTCAAAGAGCTTGCTGTGCCATGTTGAAGGATCAACGCCAATGGCTACTCTTCTCCAAATTTTATTTGTTGGTTTTGTGTTTACTTCGTTGGTATTCTTTGACTCAAAGAGGGCGCAGTATTGTATAGAGGACGAAAAGCAGCGATATGTGAAAATAACCTACGCAAGTGATACTATCTGGTTCGATTCATATCCCCTATTTTGCTTTCATATACTTCTGATATTACCTTGTCTTGTACTCTGTCAAGATATCTTTGAACTTAGTTCAAAAAAGAAGGTTCTTTCAAGGTAGCAATAAAGGGCACAACTCTATTCGTAGGAACACTTTTCCCAAGACTCGTGAGAAATTGGATTATGCATTAGGTTTTTTCGACTTCGACATACCATACGAAGTAGCGTGTATTAGCAGAGGCGATCGGCTAAATGGTGAAATTGATCTTTAGAATGAGATGGTCTAAAACAGGGAACAGGGTCAGGTATTTATTCAAACGACTTGAAGCTAAAAATGCGTCTAAGACTCCCGGACCTATGCATTGTTTTCCAGGTCGTTTGAGCACAAGCTGCAAAACAACTTAAAATTTGATTAATATCCAATAAGGACATTGCTATCTGATTTGACAGACAGGCTGTTCTCAAAGCGCTAAGGTTTTCTGTCATCAAATCTGAACTAGTCAGGGTTATGTACGCAGATTATGCTGGGTACCTAGACTCTGTAATATTGAGGGCAACAAATGTGCCGATAGACTGGCCAAAAAAGCTGCTCAACTTCTATCAAGGATCATTATTGCCAGCAACAGGTCACCGTGGTGTGTTGCCAGGAGAGGTATTTCAATAGTATACACAATATGACTAACCGAAGATGGGCTAATCTGGAAGGACGTAAGCTCTCTAAAGCCATGTGGCCAGAGATTAACCGTAGAAGATCACAGGATCACAGATAATTGGAATAATTAGAATCCTCTCCCGAGATTGTCTTCTAAAGAAGCACCCTAGTAGATTGGGATTATCAGAATCGGATATTATAGGTATTGCTAGGACCTAAACCCGTATACTGTGCAAGTGTGGGCGCACTTCTTGAAATAGATCTCCATATGCATACATATATCTAGACAGATAATCTAGAAGTGGCAGGTTCAAGGATCCAACTGAAGGATTTATTCATTTCCTGAATGGCAAGTACATCAAGTACTTTGGGGACGTTGTTTAGGTTTCTTTCTGCCATTTAGACTCATGAGGCAAAATTTTGGTGCCTAGTCTCTTATCATATCGTCATAACCCTAATTTGATTTAACATAACCTAGTCTTAATCACAGATAAGTTTCTCGAATGGTTGGCAAATTATCAGGAACATTTTTTTAACTTGCTACCGATCTATATTAATCTAGGACTGACTTGATCTTGGAACATCAAGATCACTGTCATCCTCCGTCAAGACTGTAACTAACCTTATCCATCTGATAATAATAAGTAACTCAAAACTCAACCTCAATGAAAAGTCCTCTCAAAGATCTACACCGACAAAAATGATCCAACTCGTTCCAAGCCACGTTCCGCTCGTAAATCACCAGCCAAAATGAAACCGCTTAACAAAGGACCTCCTTTTTGTCTGATGTTACTTCGTCTCCGACAATATATGTATGTATGTATGTATACCACTTTGAAGCGATCTTTTTTGTTTTTTGGAAAACCGACAAGTCACACTCCCGTATGATTTGTGATCGCACATCAGAAATCATGTTCACATCAAATGATCATAAATCTGATTTGAAATTATCGCGACCAGCGGGATAGAACTACAGGCAGTATTGCCTGAGAGCCGCCTTTCATGATGAAGCACCCCCCACAATCAATGAGGGGAAGGAACGAACGACGGTGATCCTCCTCAATAAATCCGAAAATCAATTGTGCGATCGTAGCGCCCTAATCGGTGCCAATAAAAGCCAACCATTAAGCATCATTAAGTGATCACGGAAAAATCATAAAAAATCACCAAGCGCTTATCCTTTCGAAGAGTTCCACCTTGAGGCGATCTTGCATTTCTTTTGTTGAATTTTTTCTGACATCGTGCAGTGAACACACACACATACACATATGTATATGCAAGTACACATGGACAAATGGCAAAGCGGGAAAAGTGTTAAAATTCAATTTTAATTAATGAAAACATGACAGGAACATGAAACGCGCCAACGAGGCGATAATTAAACATTTAAAGCGGATTAATCGGCGGCACGATGTAGTTTCCGAATCAGCGATAGCAACAGTCCGTGTAGCAATTGAGGGTGCAATACGATAAGATGGGCGGGTTCGAGCACGGATTGCTTTATTATCTAGCTGCTGGCTATGGGGCATAATTTAAGCGAGTTGTTTTTTTCGCTATAGAGGGCGGCCAGCGGTGAACGAAATGAAGTGCTAGGATAAATATTTGAATTCAATTTCGAAATGAAGCGGAATTTTGACGTGCGGCTAGCATGCAATTTGTTCCGTTTCATTATTTAAGTCTACGTGATGTGAAGTGTGGTTAAAGAGATTATTGCTGGTGTTAGCTTTACTTTAGATGAAAATTCGCGAAGCAACTACTGCGAAACAAATAAAATTAGTTTGCGAAATGATTTTTGTCCAATAGAGAGGCACCTCCTCCAATACATATATCTATGGAGACATAGACTGTTTCCCCCGGAGACGTTAGAGTCTGGTCACTGGTCTGGCTAGCTTTTCAGTTTGCTCGTTGCCCTAGCATTTGGTATGTCCTGGGAACCAGATATGACTTGGGTCCCTATATCGCATGAAGTTGAGAGAAGCACAGCGTACCGTACGATGCGACAAACTGGTCAACACCAACGCGCTGGCTACAGAAGCAGAGGAAGTTGCACGGAGCTGATATAAGCTTCCGCTAAAACCCAGTCAAAAGCCTAGACGATTCTTTGCTTAAATTGGATAAGCTCAAGAGTTAGAATGAGCATTTGTCTACTATTTTGAATAGTGCACTCAACAGTATTCCCGCCGAGCTCATACGAGCAGCGGCAGCAACATCGGCTGAGATTCTGCATGCTGCCTGCTGTAGCCAACATAATAGCTGGAATTATTTTGGGGCGAATGAATCAACATCACGAAGGCACACTCTATGCCGAACAAGCAAGCTTTCGTTCTGGACCAACATCAACAGCACGTGTATAGTCATTGCGTGGAATATTGATCGCCACTTCAGCTGGTATTACCGATTTCGACAGAGTGTCCACAGCGAGAGTGCCCTTTCATCAAAATGTAACGTCCTGTACAGAGAACAGGAATATCGAGATCCAAAGTGGGGTAAGACAAGACTGCATTCTTTGACCAATACTGTTACTGTTTTATGAGAGTCCGGCAGAGTTTCCTGCTTGCAAAGAATTGAACAGTGCTGATATTTCAAAATGCAAAAACAAGAAGCGTAATTTAAGAGTAAATAGAAAAGACCTCCTGAAACCATCCATGATACGAATAGAAGGAAAGCCAAGCCATTGCATTCGGTAGAAGTACATAGAAGTGTATAGGTAGATGTGCTTTAGCAGTTACTGGACAGGTATCAAATAGATAGAATGATGGGGCTAGAAAAGAACTAGCTTGTTCGCATCTTGTCTCATCTATTGGATTTCTCGGTGCAAATGCGATCAACCCTATTGACACATACCGTATTCATAAAATTAGTTTTGAAATGTGTCTTTTCCAGTTCGTTGCTAGGGACTTTCACGGACTTCATGGATCTGGTTCTCTTAAGCCCTGAACATTCGCAAAGGTGCTCAGTTGTATTTTGCTCGGCATCTATCTAGTCACATCCTTTACATATGCAGGTCAGCGGTGCTGGTCTTCATTCACCTGTAATGAGCTTCTAGTAGGTTGCGATTTGTTAGGATGCATGTGGTCTATCAGCGCCAATATATGTAGTTGTTTTGTCTTCCTTTTAGCGTAATGTACCCGTCATGATGTCTGCCAGATTGTTGAGGTCCAAATTGACTTCAGAAGCAATCTCCGTTTTAGCTCCGAGTGGTTGGCCGACACAGTTTTGAGCTCAGGGATCTGAGTTCATCTATATTCTTTAACTGTTTAACCTATTACAAAGCAATAATCTAAACTCTGGCAACTCTTGACCTGTCTTGAATTGTAGTGAATGGCGTTGATGACTGCTTGACTATGTAGTGCTACTTGCATGTCAGGGAGGATAGCTTTTAGCATTCGTATACTCCGGATAAGCAGACACTTGCTTTGTTAGAAAGCCTTATAGACCAGGCAATTTGATTCTTCCAAGTAGACTTCAGAGGCTGTTCCTTGGTCCCTTTTGTATCAATCTGGATAGAGAAACGAAGTCGATGACCTCTTGTTTTGTCCATATGTTTTTCGGGGGGAATTAAGTACTAAGTTGTAGGTACCATTGCAGCTGCCACTTATGAGTTCTTCCTCCATTAGTTAGACTGTCTGAAATGCTGAAAATTCTGTTCAGATTTGGGACTTTTTATGAGCATGCAATTAGACCAAAGTGCTTATGAGATTGGGTCTAGCGGATGGCGACGGGTTGATAGTTTTCGAAGCATCCTTTCCGCGCTATTGAATCTACTGCTTCATTATCTGATATGCCTATATGACGAGGTAAACAGTGGACCTTTTACCTTCTTTCGTTCGTCATTAAGTTTTTGATGGCATTGAAGAGTTCCTACTGTCTTGTTATAAGGTTTCTAAGCAAAAAATCAACTGAGCTAAGTATGTGTGCTTTAAGATTGTTCAAACCCTGAGGCATAGCACACTTTTCCAATGAAATGCTGTTTAATCACATTCACAAGTTCATAAAATGCTACTTTCCTAATTCTACATCAATTGGTGACTAACCGCCAAAGACGCATGTTACAAGGCGCTTTTTTCGCGAGTAATCATAATTCCTCAAGACGACGCTAATCGGCGTCGAAATAAATTGGATAGAGCCCTCCCTCTGTGCCACACAGACTAGACCTTTGTCGGCCGACAATTTACCAGATCCTGACAAGTACAACTTTGTTGACCGATTGCCCATGGCTGGTAATTACCACCAAATCTTACACAAACCGACAGTAAAAACGGTCTCTGCAATAATGATTAATCTAAGCAACGAGTAATAAACCATAAATTACCACAATAACAAGTGTCCGAGTGTGTGCGGAATTCCAACCTTAGGCTTCTCTTATTCTCTTCCCCAATAAGACAACATTCCAACTCATTAAAAGGATTGCTTTTTTTTTTTTTTGTTATGTCACATGAGGGAAAGGGAATTCCATGTCCAAAAAGTAGCTAACATGACACAGCTCCTGTCGAAGGCTTTGTTTTCTGAAGGATCTACTTGAAATTAAAAGAAAAAACACACTACACTCCTGCTGCTGGAGGATAAGATGGATGTTCACCGATACACTCTTTTTGTAGCCAAAAGGGCAGTAAAAAAAAAAAGAAGAAAACCAAAAACAACACCACCAGAGAGAACCTGTCCAATTTTATGCTAATTAATATGAAGGAGGAGAGCGCGCAGAGTTCGCAGCTCATTTCCTCTGCGCTGAGTGTAGTCGGGCGCGAAAAAACATCCAGTTTACATCATCGCTGGACATCAAATGTATTCGCTACTAATTACCACCAAATGGGATGCGCGAATGATGTTCACATGCGCGCGGGGAGGACCAGAAGCAACAAGTAAATGAAAACAACTGCGCAACCGCGACCGACTCCGGTTTCGCTTTCTGCCATGAACATTGTAGGGAGATCCATCAAAATTTGCAGAAGATGTGCTCTGCCGCAGAGAGAATCCCGAAGCGCTGCTGGGGGAAGACAACAAAAAAAAAATGGCCAACGTGTTATGGCGACAATTACTGAGGATATAAATTAACGCCATCGGTAGCAATTATCGGCCGTTGAGTCGTGGTCTATACAATAATGGTGAGTTAGTGCCTGAGTTGACCATAGCTTAAGGGACTATAGTACCCAGGGAGTTTAAGTTTCCAGCAAATCATGCGCTCGATAGCAGGGCTCATTTGAAGATCGTTACAAGCTAGAATGTGGTGTGAGTGCTCTGAGGCTTGAACGAATATTGAAAAGGAAAAGCACTTTCGAGTTTTAAGAACGATGCCTTGAGTCTTTTCTCCTTTATGAAAAATAATAATAAAATAAATATGGACATTATAAGGTAAAAAATTAAAATACTATATCGCAAGTGTTTAGAATTCATACAAAATGCATTATAATTCCAAAAAAAAGACAGTCTATATAGACAGTATATTTGTTTGTACTTTTTCATTCAAGTAATAATTTATAAAGTGAACAAAAACTATTTTAAATAAATAAAAGTAGAAGGCATAATTAATTTTAAATTAAAAGTAGTACTTGTAACCTACGAAATAAATTCGCATCTAATAAAAATTATTTGGCACTATTATTTGTACATAATTGTATTAATAGTCGTTGTACATATTTTTACTATGTAAAGTCGGGCATTCTTTTTCCATGTTGAGATAGACGCAACTGTTTGAACAATTTGGTATCATAATTTTTGTCTGCAAAATTCCACATAATGTTGCAGTTTCTACCTTTTTTGTTTTTGTATTTGTTTTCGACAAACAAATTCGCTCGGCACTATGTCCACTATGCGGAAGACAACAAATGTATGATAACAGTATTTTCATATGTATTAGGAAACATATCCTGAAGCCAAAAGTTTTCTACAGTCCCAAATTCTAAATTAGACAGGTTTATATTTTTTATAGACCTGTATTCTATTTCCAACTCATTAATATTTAATTTCTTTTGAATTCGCAGGAAATAGCCACATTATGGCATGAAATATGGTATAATTTTGCTTTTAAATGAAAGCTAAATAGTTTAAATAGCTCACCACCATTTTCAAAATTAAATCTGCTGAGAATTTTTTAAGAAGATTGTGTAAAAAAATTTCTACAGTTAACTTTAAATGCTTCTATTTTTTTCCCAGATATATTTTTCACTATAGATGTTGCCTTTGTTCGTCGTAATTATAAGTTTTTCGCTATATAAATAAATACATATATTGGCGTGCAATTTCGCCAAATCGTCTAATGTTTTAGTTGCTATATTGTTTCCTGCAGCAAATGCGCGTAGTTTAATTTCGGCTTTTTTTACCTGTTGATCTTGTGGGTTTTCTGCAAAATTGGTGATCTTCGGTTGCTTCTTATACGCAATATCTTTTAGATGATTTTTTTTTTCTTGCTGATAATTGCTTTACTGCAGACTTTTCAATACGCTTGGTGTTAACTTGTTGATGCACCAGAAGATGAATATTTTTCAACAAGCCATCCCTTAAATTCGGGAAGGTTTTCCCAAATTGTTTTGTAATTATTTTTTCTATCGTCTTACTTGAGATCAAGATCATTTCAGAGCTATTTGATTGGCATTTTCCTTTACACTCTGGTTTTACTAAAATTTAATAAGAATTGATAAATTTGATACTTCCAATTTTCACTAATATTTTCACTCATTGTCTTTATTTAAAAGAAGAGAAGAACACAATACCAATTTTCTTTGTTTTGTGAATGCTGATGCTTTGTTTTGAATTTGAATGTGCAAATTCGCACACTTGACACTTGACAGCTGATTTCGATTCCACAAAAGGGTTGAAGTCAGTGATGTGTGAGATTGTAGGTTGTGTTCAGCTCGAAATGTATTTAACAAAACTAATCAGGTGATCTTTTAAATAATGTGAAATAAACATTTTTGTGTGCATTCGTTTTTTTCCCTTTTAAGACTATTTTCCTCATTTCCCCATTGACTCAAAAATTCCCCAAAACATCTCATTGCTGATCAGGCCTGTGGCTGGTGGTAGTTGTTATACCCTATTACAAGGATATATTAAGTTTGACGCATAATTTTTAACTTGAAATTTTGTTTACGAAATCTTTGGATATCGGGGCAGAACAAGTGTACAAATTTTCCAAATCCGCCCACATATTCACTTTATTCAGTATTTTTATATGAAACTCGAAAAATTTATTTAAGCAAATATTTTGACATTTCCTTACCCTACAAATATCCCAAACATTTTATATGGCCACGCCCACCTTTTAGGGGTGGTTTTCTAAAAAAAAGTTTTTCGGCGTTTTCATTAGAATAAAAAAATTTCAAATTCCAACAAATTTTAGGGAAAATAATTTTAAGAGATTTGAACAAAAAACACTTAGAAAAGGGATAGGATATAACACGATCCGCTCTAGATGGATCGTAGCATTGTAATACGTTTTTATGCTCATTACAAATCAAAGGAGCTTCGGTTCTTGCTCTTGGATCTATTAGCAAGATAGCAGCAGTAGTTGAATTTAAGGATGAATAGCTTGGTTCTTGTTTCTGCTAAACTATCACTCTGGTATCCTGTTTCCACTTCAGGTGAATGTTGCTCATACTCTGGCTCTTATTAGACCTTTTCTTGAATATTATTGGGTATTGGTTCAGTGACAGTTGTGATCAGTTCTGAAACAATTCACAAGGATGGTGATTGGCTTTTGGTATTGACTGTATAAACATACTACAGCCACCTGGTTGCTATTGGTAGTAAAGAGAAGGACAGTAAATGCCACTTTATATTCAATGATACGAGTAAGGTGTCAAAATGGAATACGTCAGGAGTGCCGACTGTCAGGTCTATTGTTCTCGGTTGTCTTCAGCGGTGGACTTTTTTCAGAATTGATGGAAGAAAATCATGGAACAGTCATCTTATTTAAGACTAGTTGACTTTTCCTTTTCGATATCTGCTGCGGCGCGGATCTACGTGTGTGCTAAGCTCTCACTCCAAAGATATAGTTTCATTCTTCCTACCAAGATCTTGAGTTTAAAAAGGGTTCCAAAAGTCTTACAAAAAAATTTCAAATTCCGTTGAGGATTAATGTCGTCCAAAATTTTGCCCAACTAAACAGCAGTGATCTTTGCTGACTTCTCGCCAGATTACACGGACTTTGACACAGCAAACAAAAGGGAATTAAAGCATCTCAAGAAAACAGCGATATCTCCATCTACCTATTCACTTCTGAAACGACTATATAACATACTCATCTGCTCTCCAAATGAAGCGTCCCTGATTCCATTTAACTGTCTGTCCATTGGCTCCTGGCGATGGAATTAAAATCGCCACCGATTTGTGTGTACTTTTTTGCATCAGTTGATTCGCTTCCCGAGATCGACGATGACGAACTTGGACAAGAATCATCAGCCACGGACAATGATGAGTAGTAGCAGCGAAGAGCACCAGCTGCGTCGCTCTTGCTCGACTTAACCATGCCTATGGTTTAATTCGATTTGCGCATGCAGTAGCAAACTAAAACAGACACGGGACACCTTTGGAGGATTAGTTCTCTCGCGAAGCGAACAGCAAATGTCGGTCTCGGTCGATTTACTTTGATTGGATTATCGTCGCATTAAAAGGTGAAAAAAAAGTAAAGAAATATTTAAATAAACTCTTTTAATCACCGAAGTCAGGCTTGCTGAAGGGAAAATGCACATGCGCACGCGCAACAAAGTTCCAAGAGCAAACCACACACACGGCAAAGTTTTGTTCGAGAAAAAAATGAAGGACATGTTGAGAGATTGTTGTCCTTCCGTTGTGCGTTGCTGTAAATCATAGCGCGTTGACACCAACATCAATAGGCGAACAGCAGTCACATATCAAGGCGTGCGCACACATTTCTTGAGGGGGTATTTTTTTTCTCCTTTTTTTTTTGTTGCCAACCGGGCTAGGAGACCAATGTTGGCATTATGTATGCAAATCAGAGCACACTATAAATCATTTTTGCGGTCTTGTTGTTGGAGTGAAGCACAATTGAATTCACGTTGTTCCTGCTGTCGCGGGAATTGTTTTTATTGAGAAAAATGTCAGTTGGCCAAGAGAGAAGGACGAAATGGGGAGATAGGTTAAAAAAAACTATGAAAAAGGTGTTATAAAGGGAACACTAAGGGATTTAAAGGTACCTAGGGATCCAAAAACCAGTCCACCATCAACAGCCACCATTGAGCTTCGTCTCAAGGACTTGGACTATCAGCTGAAAAGAAAATCCCGACAAAAATGGAATAGATGACTTTTGATATTAGGTAAGCAAGTTCAAAGAAAGTTAAAAAGGATGTGTAAAGGTGCTTTTTGGAAGCTTTCTCTAGAGATTTCTCTACTGCATCCAGAACTTCACTAAAACTGCAGGAAAGCTGATTGTGATCATCGAACTCTTATGGTCACGCCTGCATTCATTGGGAGGCTACCAATGGATCGACGGAAACTGAGCACATGAGTCCGATGCTAACAATGAAAAGAAGAATCAAGATAAGAATGACAGAATTTACTGCTAAAACTGGAGGAACAAAAAGAAAAATAGTTGACGATTGTAAAACCTTAGGAATAACCCCTCTGTTAGAATGAGCGACGAAAGCAGCATCTTTTAATCCGAGGCCGCAGCCATCATAGAGGACGGCCCAACAGCCATTAAAGCTCTGGACTCTGTTGTAAATAGATCGAGGCTTGTGAGAACCTCCAAATCACTCTAAAACGAGACATCCAGAGCCAATGCGATGATCCTCAGCTGGGTACCAGGGCGAAGGAAACGAAAAGATTGACGAGATCGCTAGGAAAGCATCCACGCTGCTCCTATGGAGGTCGTTCCTTTTGTAGTAGCCCTAAACAGTTCCTTAAGGATGAAGTTAGAATATGAATCCATCGGTCGAGCAAATAGGGTTCATTTCGAGACGTGCTTAACTATCAGCGCACAATGGCCGGCCTTTAGCAAGAAGGGACGTACGGGTAGTTTCTGGCATAATTGGCGGTCGCTGTGTCATTAGTCGTTACGCGGAACGTCTCTGTGTGCTGCATAATGACTGTTGCAGAAGAGATTTTCCTGCCCTATCTGTCTCTCTTCTCTGAGCTCGAGGACTTACGTAACGTTGAGCTGATGAACATCCTGAGATTCATATCATCAGAATCAGACTTTCTTTAACAGAATGATTTGCCTCAATGGACCCGATTAGTTGGTGTTATGAACTCGGATTGCATATACTGATGGATTCCTGTGATTTGTAATGTATACGTCATTACCTCCCCAAACAACAAATTCTCAACCGTGAGAACCTTAGCCTGTTTCTCCACAATTGTGACAGTTCTCACAAAACAAATTAACTGTCAAATTATGTCAAACCCAATTTTTGTTCATTCATCGGAACCATCACAATAACATAAACGTTAAAGCTTAAATCAATTGTCACACAGATAAATGTTTTATTCATAAGATAGTCTTCCCGCACCCATCTACAAAAGGCAAAGAATAATAACGAAGACACGCAGAAGAAACAAATCATTCACGACCGACGAACAAACGTCTTGTTACATATAATTCACTCAATTGTTAAACAACCTGATGTATCGGGCAACCACAATGCTCGATTGCACGGTGGTCGCTACACTTGTCAAAGTGACATTTTCTCCAATTGGAAGAGGATTGGCGCACACTCATACCAAACAGAGAGAGAGAGAGAGAGGGAGAGAAAATACCTTTTACGATCAAGTGGAAGCAACAGCAGCAGCAACAAAAGTAAACGGCGCATGACGAATTATAACGATCAGTATCGATTGCATTATTGTGCGGCTCATTCAGTTGAAGTGATTGTCGATGATGATGATGGAAAATTATGTCATTACTTCCATATTTGTTGGAAGGAGATGGAAGAAGAATGATGTTGACGGTGTCAAGATTGTGATGTGGATTTATTAACCATTGAAGGAGTTGAAGATGCGAGGACATAATTGAACGGATGGATTGATGAATGTTTGAGACAAATTGTGCATTAATGCTTCTTTGTTGCAGGTGACTGAAACCCTTTTTGTGGGCGCAGTTTATGCAAACTTATTTTCAAGATTTGTTTGATTTGAGGGTGCCATCATAGGAATAACATTTGGTCCATTGTGCCAAAGAAGGGTATCGCACACCTGATCATAGATTGCAGTTTATCCATGCCACTGAAGAGATAAATAAAAATAGAGTTAAAACTATTATGGCAACAGAGACCTTTCGCAGGGTGGTACTATATTACCGGCTTTAGTTATAGAGGAACTCTTTGATCTACTATCCTAAGTTGGCTACAAAGTGTAAGGATACGGAGATGATGTTTTCAGCAACATTGAAAGCGGCCATCACTTAAACTTAAAAGTTTATGGAAGCAAAGAACGCACCCATCAACTCGAGAAAAAAAACGTTGGAAAACTTCCCTATCATTCGCTCAGAGGAAGCTTAATATCTTAAACTGGCAACTCAACAACGTAACCAGCAAAGCAACTAAAGCTAAGTTTATGTGTCAACGTTCTTAGGTTATTATGTGGAATTGGAAACCAAAGATGAGCAGACCATTGATCCCTTCCTCCTTTACAATATGGTGTCCTAAGATACAACAGTTTAAAGCAAAGGTACATCTTAACTACATACATTGATTAGCATGTAAAGGCACCAAATATAATACAGGACTGCCGCGTATCTCTGAATAAGATAGTTGGACAGTACACTGTAATATACCAGGGAATTGCGAAGCTGGCGAACTGGCCGACAAGGCTCCTCAGGTCTAAACAGCTTAAACGTCAGCGACATCGAGGCGTCAACGCCCTATGCTAAATACATTTTCCACGCCGATGCGGTGAGAGAAGCCAACCATCGGTGGCAACAGCTCGGCCACTGTAACACTGCAAGGCTGCTCTGGCCCATGCTAAATGAAACCAGGTCCATCGGACTTCTGAAGCATAAGAGAGGAACCCTCTTAAAAATCGTAAACGCCCTCACCGGACACTGTGCTATAGGAAGGCATGCCCAAAGACTGGACATCTCCTATAATGACTTCTGCAGAAGTTGTAGAGATGAAGAAGTAGAGGAGACTATCAGTCACCTCCTATGCACGTGCCTCGCACTTACCACACTAGGTGAATACCTCAACAATGCCTGTATGGCTAAGATTGGCTCCTTCTTACTAAGGAGTAAATGGTTCCCTGAGTGAGAGGGTGACCCTCCCACCTTTACACATCGGCAGCACAATAGACCAACTCCTGGTCTAAGTGCATCCTCACCGAGGGCCGGTTTCAACCAGCCAACCATAGGCACCAATCGAGGAAGGAGAACATGCCCAACGTAACGGTGGCACTGGCAACACTGCTTACTTACACACTGTTTCACATAATGAAGTATTAGGAAACTACGAGGAGGGCGAATCTATGATCTGTACCAGGATGTGAATGTAGTCGAACAAGCCAATATACCTTGACTACATGTGAGTCGGCCACATCGAGCGAATGAACATTTGGTATAAAGACCAAGTTGACGCGGATGCCAGAAAACTTGGTCGCCATAATCACAAGCAGCGTGTCTTTAAAGAGTGGAAGACAGCCGTGCTTCAGCTAAAGACTTTATAAGGGTCGGGATTCCTTGAAGAGATAAGTAAGTAAGAAGTTTTGCGTAAACATCGGTTACCGCCAAGTATGTACACAGATGTCTCTAATCTAGAAAATTTCAGTAATAGAGCTGGAGTATATGCAGTAGCGCTTTGAAAATTACCAACCAGAAGTCCACGCAAGAGATCTCTGAATGAAAACCACATCTGCATACACCCAGGCAGCCGAGCAGCAATAAATGGTCAACGCTTTATGGAATTGTATCAATTTACTTGAAAGTCTTGCGTCCACAAGCCAAATGAGCCGGCTTTTTGGTATAAAAAGGCCCTTTTCACTCAATTGTTGGACTAAAATCTTGCTTGTATGTACAATACAAGTGATATACTAAAGTTTATTAGTAAGAACAAAAAATAGATAAAACAACTTGAACTTAGCAAAGAAGATCTGACTCTATATCGTTTGGTACTCGAAGGTAGTTGAATCCTTTATGGTTGTGGACAGATGAAGCTAAAGTAGTGGTAAGGGCAAAGAAAGCTGCTCTCAAGACATAGTCAAAGTAGTCCTCTTGCAGGTTCTTGAGGATAAAATTCTCCACGAATTGCTACAGTACTGCGAAAAACTTTTGAGCAAACAGTTTCCCCGAGTACACATTCCAAGGGTGTGTGTAGAAATATTTGTCGGCAAATACTCCAAGAAACTGAGAGCCGACGAGATACCTTTTGAGTTCTTTAAAAAGAAAGGAGACACCGGGTTCAGATGGCTCATGGTGCCCAAACTTATTAGGAATCAGTGACGGTGACAGTTATCTTTTTCCACAAAAGGAATGGGCTGTGATAATTACCGCTCCTTCAAATTCATGTCACACACCATGAAGATCATTGGGAGTCTATTAGACGGCTTAAATGAAGACTCTATACCGCAGTTTTATGTCCAGGACTCACATTGTTGGAAAATCTAAGAACTGAATGAGAATAAATTAGCAGCAGCTGAAATAAAGATGCCTTCATGTAAAAGAGTACGATAGCGCACAACAAGCCCAGTAATTATTGTCATATTCAAAAAAAGATCCTTCAAACTCCGTTAAAGAAGGCAATATCAATCAATGTTCCTACACGATCGGGAACTTGGCGAATTTTGGGTTATAAATTAAGCCTTCATCCAACTGAACCAGGACAAACCAATGCTCGTAGGTAACGCTGTTTGTTCGCAATGTGGGCTCCCGATCAGTTGAAAGATCGAAAAATGGGTTCGTTAACGAGCATAATTGTCGAATTTGGGACGATAACACTCCACACGAGATCCACCAAGAGAAAGTCAGTATTTGGTTTCAATTTTAGACTGATGGCATTATCGATCCATACTCTTTTGAGAAGGATGTTGGGCAGGCCATCACCGTCAATTGATGATAACCAATGTCTTTTGGCCCCAATGTTATAGTATGAACACCGACGACATGTGCTTACAACTCGACCGCGCTACTTGCCACACAGCCCGTGCCACAATGGACACAATGGAGAGAAATACAGTGGACTGCAACTGCACACATCCTAAGACGCAGAATACATCACATAGACGTTGCTAACACCCTACGCCTTTTGAGCGTCCAATTTGGTATCTATATTCTTCAATGTTTGAATTTGAATCCTCATTCCAAGCTCTGTAGATCAACGACAGGACGCTCAAAAAACACTCACTACCTTAATGTTTACAGCCGTTCGACGCTTTTAGACAGTTTCTAAGACTGTCTATCGCCACTTTATTTTTGAACTCAGGACAAAAGATGTATGAGTTTTTCGCAAGAGTGTCGATGTAAGACAGTAAGTGAAAGTTTATGAAACCCTAGCAAACGCTATCTACCAAATGACTTCAATTATTTATATTCACATCATCAAACTCAATCTACGAGTAGAGTATTTACTTGTAAGAAACCAATTTTCCTCTTGCAGATGTTAGATAGAAGTAATTTCCAAATTATTATCAAAAACAAACAGCACTTTCCATCGGTTACGCTAAATTAACTTCAAATAACCACAGACCTAACGCCCAGAGGCTCAACTTATCTCAGCAATCCATACTCCTCGTAAATCAGATAACCTAATCAACTGTTGCAAGTCAGTAGTTAGCTACTACTACTAACTCGTGATCTAACCACAAATCCGTAGCTTGTCTTATCTGCGAGTTGCGCTCTATTTACATATCATCATCGTTCCAACAGCGTTATCATTCCATCGAATTGGTGTACATCAAAAGCGGCCGCCGCTGGAAAATACGTACACTTCCTTAGGAGTTAAGTAAGTTTCTGGTTTCAAGTAGAAAAAAAGCAGCAGAAAACTATTCAAAGTTCAGAAAAGGAAAACTAATGCTGGGATAAGATTCAGTGCTGATCTATGACCGCTATCGTTAGGAACCTAATGGAGTAAGGCGGTAAATTACCTGGTTCTCTCTCCACTGTGGTAGAAGAAGCAAAAGCAGATAAATCTCTCGCCATATAACCACCACCGCCAAAGAACTTTCGCTTTTCGACACACCGTGCGAGGTTTAAAGGTTGCTAACTCTATCATCTGTGTAGCAGCAACAACAGCAGCAAAATATCCTTGCGGTGAGTTGCAACTCTAACGCACCCGGTTGAGGTAATAAAGATGCAGACGAACCAACTGCACGCTGGTCTAACTAATTGCCAATGTTCGGGTTCAGGGCAGGTCAAACAATTTGTTGCTGGCTTAAGTTACCATGTAGCATGCTTGCTTATGCAAGATGATGATGGTACTCCTTGGCCACACGCACACACGAGACAGGCGTAATACCAGTAGCCACACGTTGACTGTCCGGCATTTATGTGAGGTCCTTCTCCAGCTCCGAACTGTTATTATTCAATTAATCAATATTCGTCGGACTATAAATCATGCACTAAAAGTCATCTGCCAACGCCTCCACTAATCCCCCAGCGAGTGTTCGGTCTGCAACTTGGGTGCAGTATGCGATCGTGGAGCCTCAAGGAATGCCCATGTCACGCGATCATCACGATCTAAAGACTTCACACATCGATCATTTACCTACTTAAATGATCCTTTCCCCCCAAAAGGAGTTTTGCGATTGTCTAGCCCAATGGAGAGGGATTGCCACACACACTCGTAGTTCCTGGGGCGCCATCCATCTCAGAGACAGGACTGTGTAGCTCTTGAATTAAGCAATCTTAGTGGCACAGAAATTACCATAATTTTTTCGCATTAGACTGTGAATGTTGGTTGCGTACCTAAGCATAGGGTAAGCAAAGCACTATCATCGTCGTCATCATTATGATGGTCTTACTCGTAATGGACATTAGTGATTGGGGCTTTGGTGAACATATGAATGACTTCCTCCAGATGGGAGTAATAACAGCGGTCAATGGCTTAACGGCAAACCAACGGGAAGTGCAATGCTGATGGGATAAATAGGCACATTAGGGAGTAATTTCAATCATCCGTGATGATCTAACATTTTGTTGGAGATTAGGATTTGATTAAGTTCCCAGCTTACGCGTTCTCTAAAAAAATCATCTGAATATAGAAAAGATTCAGCAATCAGCACATTATGAGTGATAGTCTGAGACTCTTAGCTACTGTGTTTCAATAGCCAAATTTTGGGCTGAATAGGGACGACTGCTTATTGATTAACGAGACTTACGACTATACTTTAGTCCACCTATGTAAGGTGTGATATGCAATAGTACTAGTAGCGTCAAACAATGACACATACCAACCGCATGGAGTGAGGTTATGTTTGGTGGAAGAAGCCGCAGTTAAAGGAAGCAGCCAGCACTCACAGTAGATCCCGTTTGTGGGATATATGATCTTTGGAACCATCCTGAAATGATGATGTTAGGATAATCAGAATGGCATGTGGTGACTTGTTACACGGCTAGCCCATGTTGCCGAAGAAAAACTCGCCGAGTGTCGTCGTTATGGTGAAGAAGGGACTGAGGTATTTGTTCAGGAAATGAGTCTTCTTAGTGTCAGTATTGTCAAAGTCTCCATATCAACTATCTGTTCTTTGCCGCATATTGCTTTGGTGGGCGGCCAGAAGGTTGTGGCGGTCTACCACTAAAGAGCTCTAAGTTACGTTTGTTTTGTTCCAGGATTTATTTAGTTTACCCAGAAGTGTTCTGAAGACACGACAGGATGTCAATATTCTTCGTCTATCGTCCGCTTACCTTTCAAATTCAAGTGCTGTCTTTGATTTGGCATTTTTAGGAGCGAAAATGTATGGTGCAGTGATAGGTTTTGTTCAGATCCCAGTCCAGCCAATTCGTCTGCCTTTTCGTTCCCAAATACCACGACAGTCTATGTTGCCCTCTCCAAAGATTGCCCTCTCCAGAGCAGGACATTGCATTGGTGCGACCAGTGCGATGAGAACCACTTCAACTGCGGGTCTTGAGGCTGTTCTCAACCTGCCTCCGCTAGACATTTACACGAAATCAACGACAGCCATCAGTGCCTTAAGAATAATTCAGACTGTGCACGCGACCATCCTTGGCAGATTTGTCGGCCATACACCCACAACAGACCACACTACGCCTTACCTTGACTTCAAAATACCATTTACCTCAGCTTACCCTAGCAGAGAAGAGTGAAAAGACAGCCAGATGGAACAAAAATGGATACCGTGTAGGATCCCAGACCACAGCAGAGGTCCTGGCAGTGGCAACAGCTGCCCGTGAGTCAATACCGCCAGAAGGTATCAATTTCTTTCTCGACAGCCAGGCAGCTATCAAAGCAATTACCGCCATAGAAATAAAATCCAAGCTTGTGAAGTGCTGTCGCGAAGAGCTTAAGGTTCTTGGAACACAGTACAAGGTTCTGCTCTGCTGGGTCCCTCTGCATGAGGGCGTTCCGGGAAATGAAAAGGTAGATAATTAGCAAAGAAAGCTTCCTCGGACCCACTTAAACTGACTGACCTCTCCATAAGCACCTCGGCAAACACTTCTTTCAGGATCTAGGAGACCTGTCTAACGCCAGCACCGACAAGTTAATGAACTTCATCAGAGCATCAGGATCGTTTGTATGCTCGGGGAACGAGTTAGTATAACCATGGGCAGTTGTTACAGATATTTATGGATTAAATGGGCAAGGGGTACTTTTCTTAACCCCCCTATGGGTGACATAATGGGTCAGTGTTGACCTGAGTGCGGCGGAGGTGTTTCGTTTCCTCTGCCAAAAGCCTAACCTAACCTAACCTAAAATTTCTATATACTAGGATAGGCTTTGAAGATGACTGTGTGCATCCAGTGTATGATCGCTGGACTGGTGTAGAAGCCAATGTTTATTTTTCTTGATTTTTTTCGGCGCGCTGAAAATAGGTCAGTTAGCAAGCTGGAAACCAAACAAAGAAACCAAAGGTCACAAGATGATCCCACATGAATGTTTAAGCCTCGTAGTAATAACAGACAACATGAGTAGATTTAGTCTTTGTAAAACCTTTTTTGCACCGATTACCCTAAGAGGGAAGAATAGACCTATACCGATGGCTTCCAGACCACACCAGTTTCTTTCAAGCTGAGGTCCTAGCAGTTGCAACAGCTGCTCGTGAGTGTGCGGTAAACGACATACCGCCAGGAAGTATCACCTTCTTTATCGACAACTAGGCTTTGATAAAAGCAACTATTGCTTGTGAAGCGCAGGCAATAACATCTCGTCTCGGGGTTTTTAACACTTAAGGCACCGTTCCCCTGAACACGAAGGTATGTTAGTCAACCAAAAGGCCAACGAGCTAAAAAGGGTAGGTTTAAACTCTCGATTTGATTAAAAACTTTTTTTGAAATGTTTAGGCTTCTGTGTGCCGTAAGCGTTAGTAGCAGGCCAACTCCATATCCACTGGGGCTCCCGGATGGTCTTCCAGAGTAGAGTAATACAGTGTTACGCATTGAGTATTGGTACTCACCCGCATCTTAGCATCTTATCTCGCTTACTCGCAATATGTTCAGCCCATATCACAAGAACTCATGAAGGAATCTGGCGTTCTGAGTACCTTCACTCTAAGAGTCAAGGACCGTTCCTGAAATAAATTTTAGCCCGGGTATGATAGCCAAACATCGTCAACGTGCTATCAGTCCTTATCCGAGGCATTTTGTCGGTTTCCGTAGCAGGCTGGTTTTGGCAACGCACATTTCTGGCCCAGGTTACCTTATCATAACCATAAGACCCTAGAAAATTTCGCACTTGCAATTTTTGCCTACACGTATAAGGATTTATACATGCAATTGCCCGGGGACTTCCACGAGGAGGTAGTGCGCAAGCACTACAATACGAACTTGATTGTTGAGTTAGTAGTTTCCCAATCAATCACCATGTAGGTCCGCAATTATGTCTATCCAGCTGCATCTAGATATAAAAAAAACCCTGCATGCAATCTCTCTAAAAGCACTTTAAATAAACAACATTCTCCAAGGCTTTTCTTCAAATGGCACCTGTCATAAATTCGTCTCATTTGAGCTATTATAACCGTTCTGCTTCTTGTATACAGCAGATCATTGGACTCTACACCTTAAGGACTTTACTAATACGGATCACACCTCGTCAAGAGCATCACCGAAAGCCAGCGCTGTCATCCTCTCAGTCAACCACCGTAACATGAACCACTAGATCCACAGAAAATTCTATCGATCCTGGCCACAATAATTGGCCATAAAATTCATGTTAATGGCCAATTAATCATCCGGGCAATTAAATTCATCTCTGAACACACAGTTCGCATGGTTAGAGGGCAAACTGAAGGAAGAAAAAAAAAAACAACCACCAACCAGACAAGTTGTGTCCTTCCGCACCACCAGTGGTCTGGCCCGCAAGTTGATATTCCCATCGGTTTCGTTACACTATCGACAGTAATCAATAATCGCATTCTCTGGAAGCAGATCACCACTATGGACTAGGAATAAAATACGTCCACAGCGCCAGAGCTTCACCTTACGATGGGAACTTCCTTAGAACCAATCCATATGCTTTTGGCGAAACGCAAGATTGAAAAAAACAAAAATAAAAAAGGAGTCCAAACTGACCAAGATAGAGATACTCTCCTGCGGGAAGATACTGCCATAAAATATTTGCATAAACAGGGAAGCTAATTCGGAACCTCGGTACATACAAATGTGCTGCAATCTAACGGTTAATTTGCATAAGTTAAGTGGCCTTATACCTGGCGTGCTGCACATTGCACATGCCATGGTTCTACTCTGTTATTGTTGTTGCAGTGCGCCTTGGTCCAACGCGCGCACGAGCGCGCTCTCTGCTGATCTATGATTTATGGATCGCGTTGGTCAGAATGTATATGTCTGTCGAAGATGCAGAGCATATTCATAGCGGCGGCGGCGGCGACGGTGGCGCACACACAAGCTTCAAGATGCAGTGCGTTCGTTTTAGACTCGGTCCAGCGTCCTCCATGATCGTGGCTGTAGTTGCACAGTTTTGTTGAACACATGTTCACTGCCAACGGAAATAGTCAAGACATGTTTTTATACATTTTTTTTTTCGTCCGATTTGGCGTTTTGTGTTGTGGTCAAGCGGTAGGTTGAACGCGCGCGTGAATTTTGGTTCGTGTCGTGGGGCGGCATGCGGTCAGTGGTTAACGTTGAACACTTTGTGCGCAAAATTGTTCAATGAATAGCTGGGGATATGCGGAATTTTTGAGTGCGCATACAAATTGTTTCCTTAGGTCATGCAATTTGGGGGCAGTACCGAATTTAATACACAAGTTAGAACGGAGTTCAACAATTGGGCCAAATGAGCTTTCAAAGATATAAATCATTTTCAAATGCCGGCACTTTAAATAGGTCGTCATACCATGGTGTGGAATGTTAAAGGATTAGACAGGCTTCTTACATTAAGGAGATGTCGAAAGGCTGTAGTAAGAAGTCCAGATTGACAGAAGACAAAGCTAGCAATAGACTCTGACAGAAGTTCTTGGTAAAGCACAACTGAAAATCTGTGCATGAAACTTTTGATGTGACAATTGGAGCATCTAGAGCGTGTTGAGGTTTCAGTGGACAAAAATTGGATTCTGAAGTTTTTGGTAGTTTCTTGCCAATCTATGCCCCCCGAGGTGTTAAAGGAGTTGTTGATACTTTTAGGTTGCTACTTCGAAAAACCTCCAAGTGGACTATCCTGATCTGTTGAGACTAGCCAGGGCCATTAATGTCTAAAAGACCCGCCTCTAGAAGTTGTTCGTCAATTCAATTCGGTAGAATAAATCATTCAACAGCATCAAGCTCCCACACTCTTGGGGTGCATTTGGTTGACTCCTGCACCGATAAACAGTAAGCTACAAGTGCTATTTTGTTCTTCATATTGTACAAACCATGCACGAAGGCGCAACGATACTGCGACCTGAAAGATCTATAGTATCGACTGATTGGATTTTTAAGTACACATGTTTGTCTTTAGTGGTAGAACATTTCAAGTAAGTATCTCCCTGCGGTGCCGGATATTTACAAGGAATGTGTTCTGATGTTTCATCCTCCTCTAATCATAAGCGACAGTCCCCATTCTGGCATAGATTCCACATGTTAAGTTGATATCTCAGGCCCTAGATGCTAGTAGGAACTAGGGAACCAGCCTTGTCATGTTTGGCAACAAATTATTGTTATGAAGTCCACTAGCTTGGATCTCAATGTCGTAAGTGATGTCTGGTTATCTGAAAAGATATGTATTCCTGATGATCCCCTGGAGTTTGTGTCTGACGTAGACCTCAATGGCATGGATTTCAGCTTGAATGAGAGTAAGAGTCGACTCCCGAATCCTATAAGGTTCTAGAGCACATACGACAACTCTTACAGTAAGTGGAGTTTTCAGATGCCCGTGTATCCTGGCTGAAAGCAACGCATGTATCACAGGTTTATCCCATCCAATAGAATGTGTGTTTCCGCACCCAAGGTGGCCACCACTCGGTCCAGAGTGAAGGCTTTCCAATATTCTTCTTACAGACATACACAGTGCTGTACTACTATTGGATTTTTATACTGCTCCCATCGTCTTATCAATACTTCATCTTCTTGAGCTATACTTTAATGCTCATGCCTTTCTCAAGAATCTTCAGAGTAAAGTAGACTTTTGTCTGTTGGCTCCACATTGTCTTCTAGAAGGGGCATCTACATTACCATGGCGTAATCCAAGAAGATGTTGGTTGTTCTTGTCATACTATTAGAGAAGTTCTAAATATCTTCTACTTGTTTGAAGCTAAAGAGTGCTGGGTTCTAATTGTAAGCAGATGTCCGAGAAGTGTTTCACGCTCAACAGAATTGCCAAAAGTTCTTTTAATAAGCAACGCCCTATTAATACTTTTTCTTCTGGTTAAGAATATCACGTAGTCTATGCCAAAGACAATGTCTGACAATATTTGATATATCAACTGGTTTCAGATTTCTGAATAAGACTGAGCCATCTGTAATTCCATTGCAATTAGAATGCAGGCCTTCGAAGGATCCTTTGATTGACAAACCATGGTCCTGGACAAATGAACTTGTCATATTCTACCCACGCTTCAATCATCAAGTCAAGTTTGATGTTTGAAAGTTGCTTCTATCAACAGAAATGGGGGAAGAATCCATACTCTAATAATGCAAGTCAATAATTTTCGTCGAGAATTTATAGGGATACAGCTCGACTCTCAAAGTCCATAGTGCAGTGGTGATTTCGTCGAAAACCAACTCGTAGGATACACGCTACGTCGACGCCAAGTACAAGAAATTCATGCTGGAAGTTATATCCTTAAGGTTCGACTGTGGTTTCGCCTATTTGAATTGGTTCTGATACCCTTAATAGAATGACTAAATATACACCCATCCACCAGAGAGAGACTTCTTCCCCCCGAGAGTTAGAATTCTGCTCTGTTATCGATTAGAATTTGACTTGTCCACTCTATCTGCCATCAAAGTACTGGTACTGATCGTTTGGTAGCAGTATTTTGCCTTTGATTGCCCCTTCTCGTTGCCCCTTTAGTTTTTCGAAGTTGGTGGAAACAAAGGTTCATCAAACGATGATCTTGGTCCCATGAACCTGTCCATCCTTAATCGACATTTTGATTCAACGATTCAACTTCTTTAACGTCCCTGTAACTTCTATCGAGTCACTCCGTGTGAACACCAAAATTGAACAGTGCGTTATAAAGGAGCCCAGCGTCAGAGGAACCCAGCAGACGGGCCTTTCACACGAAAGATAAAAATAAATATGAGGCCTAGCTTCTCACAACTGTACATGTTGTGCGTGATATACATTTCTGCATGTACAGAAGGGACCTACATTTTAATGCCGTATCCGAAGGGCAGAGGGGTTTTTGAGAAGCTTTCTCATGACAGTAATACTCTTGAATGTTTGTCAGACACTCGGAAGAGGTGGAGCCGTGAAAAAACTTTTGATGGTATCCTTCTGGATTCGAACTTGGAACCCCTTGCGCAGTAGTCCAACGCACTAACCACTGTGCCATGGCATCACGCGAAAGATGCTGGTTATTTCCAACACGAGTCTTGCAAGAGACTCCTTGTGTCGCTGCTCTCCAGGTTGTATGAGGTTGTATGAGTTTCCCAGATAAAGCCATATTTCCCAGATAAAGCCATATTACCATTAGTTAGCTGTTCAGATGTTAACAAGCCCAACGCAGTCACTGCTAGAGTCTTTCCTTTCAAAGCCTTCGTCCTGCCTTACTACTATGCGGACAGGATGCTTACAGAAACTTGTCACTTAAAGTGCAGCCCTTCCATACTCACTTGCAAAAGTAGGACATATTGAATTACCAGGCCAACTAGTTGGACAAACTACCTCATATCTAGAAACATATAACCAATACCATATCAAACGATAGAAGCATTTGCATATGAACTAACGTTAAAATCCTCGAAAACCCAATCCAGTTTCTAATTCCCAATCAAAGTCAGTCTACATCTCCTATAACTCAGCTCCCATAAGGTTATAGTATCTAAGACAACATTCAAATCATCATCATCATCATCTTCCGTCGGCCATTCAACAACAACATCCGTCCACCTGATTTAAATTTATGAACTCTGAGTGACTTTCCTGGTGTGTATACATCTCCTAGAGTGGTCACAAATTGTACATCTTGGCCCCGATCCATGCACCCAACTGACCATTAAAATCCACCGGTGATCGGTTCCGGATGAAGGAAAGAGATAGAGATACCAGTAAAATGCAAGATCGAAGTGCGTTTTACCTCTTCGCTGCGGCGGCGGCAGCTTCAAGACCTTCACTTCAATACCACTGTTGCTGGCAATAAAATGCTTATACCTCGACGTAGTCTCTGTTCGCCTGACCCGGTTTGTATTACTAGTTTCTTCGCGATCGCTCTCGCTCGTCCTCGCTCGTCCTCACCCCCCATTTAGGAAGATCGTTCATTTATGGTCAGAGAGCGCAATAATAATTTGCATGTTGTGTGTAAAAAGCTGCATTATTGCTGTCATGTGTTGGTTATTTTCTGTTCTTTTTTTTTTTTTTGCTTTGTCGACCAAAGGATCAAGAAAGAAAAAAACATTTAAAAGATACTTAGATACATTTAGTGAAGATTTCTATCTATCTGCAGCAATATGTAGCCAGCATACCAGTGATGCGCACCAAATGACCGGCTATTACACGTAGTCCAGAGCGTATAATCGAGATAGACCGCACAGCGGCGGCGAAGAGATCCACAAATGCGCATAACATGTGATCCTCGAGATGATCATGCAATTAAGAGATCATGTTTTGTTGGCTTAGATACTCTGCGCTGGTGCTATGATGAAGAGTTCCGCATTTGTGATTTGGTTAAACTAAACCAAATTGGCATTCAATTTGCGCTAGTAAATTATTAAATTCAATGGAACGCAGAACTATTTGCATATCCTCTTGAGAGCGAAAGGATTTTCAGTTGTTTTGTTGTTAGGCCAATGGCGGAGGGGGCACATTCCATGCAACAGAGAGTCTTTGGTGGTCTTTTCTGCTGACGGGGAAACCAGGAAGTACACAGTCACAGGTGGTGATGACCGTTCGTTGAAATGAAGCTCAGTTGGTCAGATGCATACGAGTATTCTGTTATGATGCAATTGAGGCATTTAACGGAACGTTTAGTTGAGTGAGAAAGATTTTCGATTTGGCTTTTATCAGCCAATTCAAATTTATTCAACATGACATGGTGCAGAAGTTGACTATTTCTCTCTCCATGGGGGTTCTACTGTTGATCGGAGGAGGGACTTCCCGTAGATTTCTTTGATTCTCTTTACTCCGACTTCAATAAAGGAATCTACTAATAGGTGTTAGATATTTAAGAACAATTTTAGATTGCTGCTATATCTATACAAATTGTCGTTAAAATTAATTAACAGTGCAAGATACGCCTTTCCCCATTCGTTCTGGCGACAGGGGGGCGTTCATATTATTTGCTGAATTGCGGTCTAAGCAGGTCTTCCCAGCAGCTGTTTCACTAGTCCGTAAAAAATCATAGGAGAACGTCACTGGCTATGCTGTTCTTGTGCTAGCAGGTTCTATTGCAATCTACCCCCTTAAGTAGGGTGTGACAAATGCGTTGCCACTATCACTTTTTTTCTATCACATCATGAAGCTTTTCGTTTGTGATACATAGGTAGATAAGGTAGTTGGTCAGAAAAAGAATCCAGTCAGTGTTAAAGTCTGTCGCCGTTTTGTTACCAAGTTTCTACCAGAGCTCCATTGGTCAGCTTGGTTAGTTTTTCTGACACAACTGCTTGCTGCTTCTAAAGCCCTTGAATCCAGAATGATTGCATATTCAAGAACCTTCCGAGGCGAATACGATGTCCCTAGTCTGTTTTCGATTGTAGAAGGAGCCGAAATGGCATTAGAAATTGTCCTCATCCTCAGAGCATTTTCAATATGTACATAAGCGCAGAGTCTTATTCGGAAATCTCCTTTCAAATGCAAGGATCGGGTTCATATTACCTGCCACCATTGATCCGTTGGTCTCCTATTGAGAGAGATGACCATAATCCTACCGAATTCAATCTTACAGCTGTTTTGGGGACCAGACTTTCTACTCTTCCAGCAGAGAAGACTGAGCATTTTATTCATTGTTGCTGTCGTTGGTGTTGTTCATCACGTGATGGAGGCTGGCCTCTGGTTCGAAGCTAATATTGATTTTTAAGTGCCTTCCACCGTACTGTTGCATAACTATGAATGGATTAAACAACCACCTTATATAGACAATGCTTCATGGCTTGTTGGAAGCCCCATGAATTACTGATCGCCTTTTTACAGGAGTAAAAAGCTATGCTGACTTTTTGGATATGTTTACCGAGTTTGTCCTCGAGATTCTGAGTTTTTAACTCCGCTAATCATATCCCTGTTGTTTGCTGCCATCCATTAGTTGGTTTTCAAGGTTGGGCCTTCAACTTACTTAGTTACTTAGGTCCTTTAACCTCTCGGAGAGCAAAGGGCGTCAACAACGCCTGCGCGCCATCTCGTTCGTCCTGCAGGAACGCGTTTGAGCTCTCTAAAGAGTTCGATTCCTCCTCGACTGTTCTGCGCCACGTTTGACTAAGGCGTCCCGCTGTTCTGCCTGCTTGGGTGAGCGGCTATAAAATTCTTAAGATTGTTCTTAAGCATTAATTACGAAGACTTGCAGCCTGCGTGTGTAAATGGTGTCCACCTTTCATGTGCTGCACCCATAAAGCAACACCGATTCTACGTTTGAGCGGAACTGTCGCAGCTTTGTCCTTAAGCTGATCACATTGCATTTCCAGATGATGGAAAGCATTCCGAAAGCAGCTTTGTCCGTCCCGATTCTGCTGCACACATTCAGTTCGGTGTCACCACGATTTCCCGAGACCACACTTCCTAGGTATAGGAAACTTGTCAACTTTCTCGACTTCCTGTCCGGCAATGTTAAGTTGGGCGCTGGTATTAGAAGTGCTCAGGGCTTTTGTTTTGGCCATGTTTATTTTGAGCCCCACTTTGTTTGCCTCAGCTTCTAGATTGTGGACCATAAGATGGAGGTCCATTTTCCGATGTGATAGTAGACAAACATCGTCAGCGTATTCTAGGTGTTTAAGGTAAGATGTCATAGTCCAGCGTCAATTCCATGGTTTCCTTCCGTCAGTGCTGCACGGAGAACATCACTGAGATCCACTAAAAATAAGAACTGTAACAGTATGCATCCTTAACGTACTACGCTTTGGACTTCAAATTCTTCTGATCCCTTGCCATTGTGCAAGACGTGATACTTACTGCCCTCATACTTAGCCCTAATGAAAACTAATAATTGATTCAACTTAGGATTGCGAGAAACTTCCCTGCGACCGGAATGGTAGCGTTATCAGCATATACCGAAACGTTGAAGACATTTCTTCTTCCGGGAAGCCATACTAGAAGAGGGCACTGCGCCCTTCTCAGGATACTTGTATCTCCCAGAGTTGAGTATATGACATTTGAGCATCAGTGCTACCCAGTTGCAGATGAGGGTGTTTAAATTTATCCTATATAAACTGTGCACTATCACATTGTTGAGTCTACAAAGGGCGATAGACTGATTGGTCTTAAGTACCTTAAGGTCACTTGCTTTCCCTGCTTTGGAAATGAATATGACACAGATCTCTGCCATGATTTCAGAATAAAGTCTTACTTAAGGTAAGCATAACTGAGCCATGGAATAACAGTATATCCTTTGACTTGAGCGGGATTACAGGCCAAAGGTTATACATTCCTGGAGCCTTGAATGGATCCAATGATTTAATTGAGGGAATTCCACTGATTTCCCCATTTCTCTATTGAATTTTGGCCAGTTGGCGGATTTAGAGAAGTTCAGATAGTGACGCTTTGTTTGAGACACCTTCACAAAGCTCTGATCAGATAGAAAAAAGCTGATAGTCTTTTCGTGCTCTCTAGATTGTATAGCTTGTGTACTCATCGTTTGCCGTCGGCTATGGACACAGTATCAAAGCCTAAGCAGAGAAGTCCCATATATTGGGCGCAAGGATATCTGACTCTTAAGCAACATTGTGATCCTGAACAGTTCATGGTGGTCAAAATCTGACAGATTCACGTCAAGTATTTCGTATAAGTTCCAAAAAGTCATACAAAATCTTCTCTTAATCAAAAACTTCTACCGACACAAACAACCAGAAGCTTAGGCCAAGTGTCATAAGACATATTTCTCCACTGTTAAATGTCCGATCCTTATAAGCCGCACAGCTCAACTCAACACTTTCCTCAAAGTATCCACATACCCGTTCTTCGTGCCATCATCAACCATACACTTGCAGTTAAATTCGAATTCAATTGATGTCTACCGCAGCTTGGCTCGTGTACTTGCGCCACACGAAACAACACGCCTAATTAACCACATCTCATGCCATTTGCGCATAAATTTCTCAATAACAAGCGAAGAGAATAAAATAAAAAACGAAATCGAAAATTCAGCACCGCGAACAAATTAATATTTCGCATTTAAATCATACAAAATGCGTGGTTTATTACAGCGCCCCATAAGAAGCGATACGACATCATCCGAGAAGAAGATGAAGCATCACAGGTATTGGGGAATAATTTGTCTTTTTTTTTTATACTTTACGACGGTTGTCACCTTCGAAACGAGACAACGAGTTATTTAACGCGCAATGATACCAAGTGTACGAAGAGGAATTCAATTGGGAAAAAAAGAAGCGAACAAGTGCCCTTCCGGAGAGACCGAATGCGAAACTTCGAATGCTCCAATCCAATAAATCATTCTCACAAATTGATTGGATCCTTATTCTTTTATAAATTGTTTGTGTGTTGTTGTTTTTTTTTTTAGAAGATTTCTTATGGTTGCAACTTGAAGTGCACTTTACGTGGAATTATTCAGGAGCGTTTACTGAAAAGGGGTTTGCAGGGCGCAGGGTTCATGGGGCGCTAGGAATTCATAGTAGGGCTTTACCAGATGTATTATAATCCTGTATTGAGAATATCCTTAAGATTTTATTGTAATATTTTATGACAGAAGTCTTGCAAAGCGCATTGGATTTGATAGTGCGGGGGCAAAGTAAAGTTGAACTGATTTACATATTTGAAGCTAACTTCTGTCTGCTGTTGATTCGGTCCACTTATTGCCAAGAAAATAGGCCGAAAATCATCTCATGGATTGAATAAACATTTTAATTTTACCCTACCCAGCATATAGTGAGAACTTGCTTGTTGAGAAAAGCCTCAAGGTTGAAGAGTATTCCATAGCTTAGCTTAATGGGTCACTGCCTGACACACGGCTGTCTTCCATTCTCTGAGGCCCTGGTAGGTAGACTGCTGCCAGATGCGAGGACCAACTGGCAACCGCGACAACTTGGTCTTTGTACCGAAGCTTCGGCCTTCTTCGCCATCTCAAACCTGGGGCTGTGATTTGAAAAACCTCTTGTCTGGAGTATTGTTGTCCATTCGCTTGATGTGTTCGAACCAATGCAGTCAGCGTATCTTGGCTTCTTGAACAACATCTACACCCAAGTACACCAAATAGATTTTACGGTTGTATCTTATCCTTTATTCGCCCTCCTTCCATAACGGAAGAGACCTACTTCACCAACAAAGTATTTTTTGCTCGAAAGTGCCCAATATTTCCTCAGCCTTCTTCCTTATCATTCAGCATTTTGGTGTTGTCAATATCGTCTGCATATCCTAGCAGTTGGACAGATTTATGAAAGACAGAGTCCCCCCTATTAATACCTGCCCTCCGCGCTATCTCTTCCAATACGGTATTGAAGAAAACACATAGAAGAGCTCAAAATCCTCTGCTTGTTAGCGTTTGTGGTGTGTGAATGCACTGCAGAGAGTTACTCGGCCAGGCGCTATTTGTGCTAAGGCGTTCAACTTTAAGCTTCTTCTTCTAGACGGCTCGCAGTTTCTTCTCGTTGGGCAGTCAAGCTCTTAATTGAGCTGCAACAAGATAGTGATCAGAGTCGACGTCTGCGCCTCGAAAGGTATGTACATCCAAGAGTATTCCACAAGTTTGATGAATTAGAGAATTACGGTTCGATAGCTGTATTAGAGACTCACTTTTAAGAAAAGGATCTTGAACAATCAAGTTTGTATCAGCTGCATTTGATGAAGATCAGGTAGACCTTTAAGGACTCTTTTGTCATAAAAAGAAAGCAGAGCCTATTAACAGGCAGTACACTTGTCTAAAACTTATTTTGACATTAAAGTTCTCAGTAAGGTCATTACCGACCTTGATGGAGCAGCGAGCGTTCTCCATCGTCATCCTGCACAGACAGACAAGTTTGGCAGGGATGTCAGAACTAGACATGGTTTGTCTCTATAGATGCTGTCATAGGCGGCCTTGAATATGATAATGAGATGATGAGTATCGATGTGGACTTCTTGGGTGTTCTCCAGGATCTGTCACACAGTGTAAAGCTTTGATACTGACCTGAAACCGCACTGATAGGGGCCAATCAGATTGTTGATAAAAGGTTTCAGGCGTGAACCGAGTAAAAGATCTTGTAGGCTGTGTTTAACAGACAGATGCTTCTATGATAGGCGCAGGTTAGGGGATCTCCTTTCTTGTCAATAAGGTAAACGATTGTGAGGTTCCATTCATACAGGCATACAGACGTCGGACCAAAATTTAGAGATGAGTTACTGTATGCCCTCTATTAATTCATCATCTTCTCAATAATATATAACAGCACACAATATTGATGTCCTCTAAGCATGAGCTTCCCTAAGCAGATAATAGGTAAATGGGGCCCAAAGTTAGACCCACGCCCCTCCTGTATATCCTGGACTTCCCCATGGTGCAACTTACATCTCTCTCTCTTCAGACAAGTCGATGAGGAAATACCCCCGTCACATGCCCAAAATAGATATGAAATTTCTTGAATATGAAAGTCCATGTTGTAGCAAGTTGAAGAGCCTCTTTTGAACAAAAAAAAAAAACTCATAAGAAAACTGTCACCCAAATGATAGTGCAGTCTCGCAGCCAGAAAACAGGAAAAAATATCTCCTCAGAGGAGGCTTTTTATTAAATGATAACAAGCCGAGGAGACTCCTCGCGATAGATGCACTGCAATCGGTGCATCATATTTGCTCTTCATTAAAACAAACTGTGAAGACTGTCCTGCAAGCCATCGCGGTCGAGGCAATTAATCACAGAATAATATTTCATTTTTATTTTATTTTTATTTTTTTAAATATGTATGTCCCGACACACGCTCTGGATAGCTGGCTGGCTGGTAGTAGTAGCAGCAGTTTGGCCAGTTTGTTGGCCTCAGCTTTGGTGTGGTGTCTCTTCATCATCGTCAGAGCGCTACTTTAACACTTTTTTAATTTAACGCCTTGGGAATCGTAGTGATAACGCACCAGGCATGCCGCCGCCACCGCCGGCCGACCGACCGACCGTCCCGTCAATGATATTCCATTCGAGATGAAACATATTTTTTTTTTCTTCTTCTCAGTTTGGTTGGAAGGATACAATCTGAGGTATTTTTCGTGTGCGATTATTTATTAACTTGTTTGCATTTTGTAAAATTGAGAGTTTTAATGTGAATACCGTGGTCATATCAACACACACAGTCATTTGGCACACAAGCTGATAAGGCTCGAGTGACGGGGATGGACTCTCTCTTCCAGAAGAGCCAGGTTAAGTTAATGTACTTACATGATCAGGACGTTATCGGCGAGTTGTTATCGTGTCCTTAGTGTTGCCTGTTGAAATACTGAGTATAAGTGTGTGTATACTTTACCTACTAACGTGACTGTTGTTGGCTTCGATTTGTCTGTCTTTGGCTGGATGTCATGTGGGATGGTGTGCATGACATTTCGTGATCTTTTGCTGGTGCGAAGTACTTGATTTGGAGCGTATTAAGTGCCAATTTTAATTTGCCGATAACAGATGAAATACGAGAAACGATTGAGAGGTGTTCGTTGGATTTGCTTTTTTTTTTCCGGTATGACGCAGAGGATGTGGAGCCTTGCAAAAGGTATGACGTAAATTTGTTAACAGAATATTCAAAGTCTAAGGGATTTTAATCGATTGGTCATAGAGGATACCATTATCAATGAAGATTTGTATTTGTTATTAGCTCAGAGGTTGTGAAACTCTTTAACTCAGATTGCTTCTCACAGCTATGAGTGTTTCAAGGAGCAAATTATCTGAACGAAGATTGTACTCTCTCTAAATTCATTCCAGAATTTGGGTAGATCGGACAGCACACTATAGAACAAGGACGAACTAAAGACGTGTTAATGGATTTGTTGCCCGAACACACTCTGTCTGTGTCGATAGCAATTGGTAGTAGCAGTTGTAAAGGATGATTCGTTAGAGGTACTATTTTGCATATGGATTTTTTGACAGATAACTAATGAGTCTTGTTTACCTGTCAAATTTGTCTTGTTCACTATTCTTTGACATGTTATTATGGAAAGACTAAGTCTGGCACGGCGTCTAAAAACTGTTCAGCTGTGTTCCAAAAATCGGTGTTCTTCAAGGAATATGTTTCATGCAACTTATGGTCTATATAATTGGCCAACCGAAGGTAGGATTTGTTTTACCATAGGAAAGTTTGAAACTTAATTTTTATTATAAGGCAACACGCGGCGAAATAGACTGCATCCAGGATGTAGTGAAGGAAACATTGGAGCGGTAGCTAAGAGTGTATTGCGACCGTCACCGTTCTCAAAAGCTTAGCTTGTTGTATTCCAAAACTTGTCATACTTTACTCAAGGATCTTAGTTCAAAATCTTACAAAATTCAACTCCTGCAGTTCTTTAAGCAGGCTGGCCTACCGAAACGTGAACATCTCAGTCTTTAGGGTCTCGATAAGCTTGAAGAAGAAAACTGTTTTCAACAAAAATTTTGTTCAGTCATGAGGCACATTTCTGACTTAATGTATACGGCAATTAACAAAATTGTCATTATATGGGTTGAAGAGCAAGAAGAAGAGATTGAAGAGCTGTCAAAGCATCCAGACAAATCAATTATGGAGTGGAAAAACATTTGATAACAACAAGATGGCGCTACTTGCCACACAGCTGTGAAACTATGGCTTTATTGCGAGAACAATTCGGTAAACAGCTGCTTGCGCGCTTCGGACCGGTGAATTGGCCACGTAGATAATGTAATATCAACCTTCTATGCTTTTTCCTTGG
The DNA here is from genome assembly GCA_949716465.1 of Chalcosyrphus nemorum. NCBI lineage: Eukaryota > Metazoa > Arthropoda > Insecta > Diptera > Syrphidae > Chalcosyrphus > Chalcosyrphus nemorum. The sequence continues at coordinate 74,752,599 of OX454333.1, forward strand.
GGCTGTGTAAAAATCCAAATTTTACATGGTAAAGCCGAGTACGACTGAATAATTGGATGTCAACATTAGTTGCGTTATTTGCCAAATACCATTCGAAATGCTCGGAAGTTTCGTCGAAAATTGGAACTTCAAAATGGATTGTTGGAAAAAATAATCTTTAGAAAAATAAATGCCAAGAATGGATATTTTCTCTGAAAACAAAGAAAACTCAATTTGAGAGACTTTTTTTTACTTTTGTTTGCTTTCAAAAAAAGTACCTCTAAAAGAATCACATTATATTTTGTATGGTAACAACGTTAGGTAGGTAGGCTTGGTTGGATACAAAGCTTGGCTGTATTGCCACAAACTGTAATAATATATACAAGTCCAGCAATATTTAGTCTCGATTTACTTAGTAGCTCGTTTGATTTAGTTTTATTGCAACTGAGCCATGCCTTTCTGACAAAGTCACAGTTTATGAGATTGTTCCACATACGAGCTGGAGTAAGTGATGGTGAATACAGCACTTAGCGAAACCCACCGGAATGTCGCTTCTGCAAGGAAGTCATTAGAGGCCGATCTTCGTCTGGGCAGCTTGTCTGTGGTCCTTTATTATCCTCATAGTTACTGTACCCTGGTACCCTGTGATGAGAGTAACGCTTAAGTGGGAACATAATTGACTTATTTAAAAAAAAAAGCCTAGCTCTACCAGTTTTGAGGATGTTGATACCCCATCAGTGGCTTTGATAGCGGCTTGACGTTCTGAAAAGATTGCAATGTTATCAAAAGCTTAAGCAGACGACTCGGTGTCCATATCGCAAGAGGTTCTATCTGAAAAACGATCGGAGAACTAAGAAAACAGAGAAACTTTGATATATTTAGATGCTCGGAGAAGACGCCTGTGTTGACACCGAAATAAGTCCTGGAACCGTCTGTATCATATCATAGTCATTCGCAAGGCTTTCGTTCTTCTATTCCTTTGTGGTCGATCATGAGTAATGGTATCGACTCTACGCCCTAACATTGATCATATGGCTTGGTGGTTTAGCATACAGATACCCTGAGTTAGATACCACTGTATATAGCTATATATCTTGTATTTGAAAGTGAAGAGAGATCAAGTGAGCTATCACACTAAGAGACTGGACCTCAAAGCCTCAGTGATTCCTATGCCATGAGCAAGTATAGGGCGTACAACGGCTGTGTACATCTATCGAGTCATATTTGTATCGAGTCAGACATCTTTAAGCCCTCTGTTCTATATTACGTTTTCATCTAAGTTTCGGGTCAGATACCGGACCTTAGTATTTTGAACAAGCGAAAGTGATTGACGGTTACGGTTACAATGTTACTTGATTACTTTTCGTAAGATAGTATCAAAAACGAACATGGGTCAAAAATTTATAACTACTCACCGAACCGATCTTTTCAAATAAACCGCCAAGGAGTACTATGACAACTTAAACCCCCACCAAGACGCCGAATTTCCAAAACAGCTCTTAAACTCCACAGCACCCATTATAGCTGTAAAATCAATTCCCTTTCACAAATCAAGTTCCTTTCAATACCAATCGAAATTTTATATCAATCTCTCAATATCGATCTCATAGTTTTCCCGCTTCTCTACCGATCCTACCAACCAGGCAACTGCATTAGAGCCCCTCTAAATCAATCATAAACTAATCCAATTAAAAGACGTAATTAGTTTACGATGGCCGTAATTTGTTAATTTCCAGCGTACGATCGCATAGATCGCGATCTTGTATCCAAATGGACTTTCCGTCTCTGTTTGAATCATAAATTATTTTTTTTTTTGTCCATAATCTTCTTCCCCAGTAATAAACGTTCAAAAGGAATGCCCCCCCCCCTCTTCGGTCGATCTAGACTCACTTAGAATGACACTAAAACAATCCAATTTGATGTGAATGCATCTAATGGATCCGAATGGCCAGCCAAATGATGATGATGAACACATAAATGCTCATATAAACGATACTGATGCCGCCACTTGGGGTGGTAATTTAACTTTTTAGTGTGTTATAGCTTAAGGCCCGCTTGTTTGTTCCTTTTAAAGCGCACGCTTTCAAGAGAATCGAAATTTTATGGAAGCAACCATGCCGAGCGCATAGACTTTGTTTTGATGGCCAGTGTCACCATTGAAGGAGGTTAGAATTTACGAACTGGCGCCGTCGACCCTAAAAATGTCATAACTTGTCAAACATTAACCGTTTAAGAGGAAACAAAAAGCACTATTCACCAAATGTCAAGCTGTGTGCTTTAGCGTCCCAATTAGGCACCGGTGGTGTATCATGCAGCGCTGCAATCATCTGCATCTGTTGGCATGCCGCAGGTTTTGTTTATTAGACCACATTTCTTGAGTTTTTTCTTTCAATTAAGTTGTCGTTTTATGACGCAATACCGTTGTATTTTTCACAACAAATTAAAAACACTTAAAGCTGCCAGCACGTCGGTCTTGTTCCAATCAAGCCTTTATTTAGATCTGCGGATTCCAAATTTGTGTTTGTATTTTTTTACGAGCCTTTAAAAGGATACCAGTCCAAAACAAAATATGCTTCTAATGAGTTGTGCGGGTTAATAACTTTATTAATGCGTTTGTTTTATGGGCGCTCGCTGTTGTGCAATAGCGCCCCCTAACGATGGCGATAGATGATTTACCAGGGTCGCGGTCTTGAACACTTTAGGGTGTGCGAAGTGTGGCTGTGATTACTTCCGCGTGCGAACATCACATTCATTTTGTTAAATGGCCAATAAAATGTTTCTTCGTTTTTTTTTTTTTTGTTTCTGTTTTTGGTTTTTGTTTCAGACTGTACCATGATGAGCTGCATAAAGAGGTGTTAGGAGCTGGCAAAAAGCGTGTACCACGAGTGGAGGAGTGAAAATCTTAGCAATTCTTCAAAAAAACAATCGCCAGTGGCTAAAATATTAGTATGATAGTTAGCTGGCGAGATAGAGATGGAGAGAGAGAGAGAGAGAGAGAGTTGGAGGCGGACGGGAAGCCGATTTATGAACTCTGTGTGGCTGGTGTGTGTGCGGCTGTCAGAAATGTTCACATTTCATAAATTTTAACTTTGCAAAGCAGACAGCATGGAGTAGTGCACAGTGCCATATGGTAAAATGGTAAAATGGTAAAATGGGCAACAACCTGTTGCGTGTAGTGGGCCGGAGGTAATGGGCAGTTATACACATGGTAAGGATGTTGGTATGGAATCATCCTCCTCCGCTTGTATCGCGGATGCGATTTGTCATTTTTCAAAATTCGAAATCCAGCGGTGTTCGTTTGTCTTGGATGTTAGCGAAAACGAAGTGAGGGCAATTTGCCTCCTGGTTAGATAGGTTGTAAAGTTGGAGAGTCGTGGACGCATCTTCTTCGTCTCTCTGGTGTGTCAAAGGTTATCGGCCAATAAGGTAATTGGCTGGACGTTTGTTTTGATGCGATAAATGTGCACGACCGGCTACTTGATATAATGGGGCACTATTCGGAGTTTACTCGGGGAGTGATTGAAGAGTTAAATACCGCCTGCTGTCCGGGAGTGGGTCGTTAGCGGCTAGATGTTCAAATAGATGCCGCGATGTTAAGCAATGTTTGGATGGTGGGTGATTATTTTAATTGAACTTTGTGTTTTTTTCAGAAAACTTTTTTGCTTTTGGTTAGTTGAACAATTTGGATCGGAACATGGCAACACGACTGATGGATTTTCTATAAGGAAACTCGTGTTTCTCGCTCAGATTAGTGTGGCGTAGATGCCAATAACTCTGGCCAAAACTACCCTTGGACCGCGCCCATTGCCCTCTATATTAGACATGATTCGAGCGGAAGCAGCGCTGCTTTTTGAGACATATTCTTGGCCCTTTGAAGGATAACCTCGTACTTTATATGATTCAGAATTATTCGACGGCTTCTTGTGCTGTGTCAATCACTAATCTGATTGTACCTACTGTTGAGGATGTCTTCGGGAAACCATATTGCATTTGCATACAGTTTCTATGACGATGGCTTATCATCTTTTGGGAGTAGTTCCAGGCTTTGCCTTTTACAATGTTCCTCCTTCGATCCCCTTTCTGCATTGGCTCTACAGATGATCTACATAAACTTGATGCCCAAATTCAAATCTAATTAAAGTTCGCTCGTCACTCAGTATCCATTTTGGCGGCAGATGGTGACACTCTTGGGTGTTCAACTCTTCTGCAGACAGAGTAAGTTTATTTCCCTTGTTTGCTAGTACAAGATCCTCCGGTAGGACACGACCTCTTTACCCATTTGGCTGGTCATGCTATGAAGTCGACAGCAATGATAGCGAAATATCTATCTAGCGCATCGCCTATCAGGTTTTCTAAGAGATCATCGAAACTTTGAATCTTAAGGCTTGGCGGTGAATAGCATCGATTGCTGTACGCTCAACGATCTATCTTTAGGTATCTGTCATGTGCAGTGAATTTTCTACATTTTATTGACATCGTCCAGTTTCTGGATTGTTGCTGCTAAGATACTTGGACCGTTTAGTCTTACAGAAAGCATCCACAAACTGCTCAGCATTATCATTCCGTCCTCCAGGGTCATAAGCTTTCATCACTTGTTTAGAAGTATTGTTGCCTTTTCACCTTTGCCTTGAGATCCTCCATTGAAATAGTAATACCATGTTAGGCGTTTGGCTTGGACACAGTCTTGATGGTGACCTCATTCTTCTTAATCGGGACATGGTAACTGAATGAAGGACAATTTTCTTCCTCGACTGTAGAGTGCGGTTTCAAGGCTATATAGGTACTCCATTCTTCTGGAGCTAGCTTCAGTTCCAATAAAGGTCTTCGGGTACTTCAAGCAAGTCTGCCAGAGTAGATCATGACTTAGGCTTGCTGGGCTACAGACCAAGCGACACTTATATGGTTTCGTGGTGAAGAAAGCTCTCCCTTTGCCCTTTCGCCCTTCGTTTTTTCTGCAAAAGATCGCACCAAGAGGATGCGGGAATAGAGCTCACTAACAGAGTTGCTAGGATACTTACTCTCAATCAGAATTCACCAACAACTGGTGAAAGTTCAATCAGCCAATTATCCCTACCAAAGACATTATGTTAACTTCACTCCCGCGACAAGCAGTCTGGTTCCTTCAAACTCCACTCACCAGTCCATTATGCAAATGTAAGTGCACCATATGGCTTAATTGAAAGCCATTTCCTGCTCAAGGAAACAGCCAAACCAAATAAGGCGCGCAATGATATTAAATCAATTCAATGCGATTTGGTAGCTTCTCGGCTGGATACCACCACAAATTGGCCAACAAAAGCGATCCATATCGTTCCCTTCTCTACCCAAAGCTACCAGCATTCACCAGTAAAACAACTATCGTTCCAAATTAGGATGCCCTCCCCCCTGCAAACATTTGTGGTAGTCAATCAATTTGATTTGATTGCGTTCAATTAGTTTCCTCATCTGTCAGTTGCGATCTATTCGACTGATATCTCCACATGAAGATCTCTTCTAATCGAAGCCACCTGCTTTTATACGTTGCAACTAAGCAAAATGCTTGCATTCCAAAGAAATTCACCTCTAAAAGGTTTTTAATTGCATTTCGCAGTTTGTTGCAATGTGCGGGTTCTGCACTGAACTGTCACTTTTGTCTCGCCAAGTGTCAAATCGAATGTCAAAAGGTAAAAAGCATTCGCGGTCATAAATCCATTATGCAGTCCACATGACAAATCGTGATCGATATGAAATTAGATGGAAGGCGCAAGATAGAGACACAAGGAGCAGATAGCGAGCGAAGGAGAAAAGAGAGAATTAAATGCGAACAAGCCTCAAGGCAACGGTTGGAGGAATAATTGAAAATCATGTTCATCTATTTTGCCTGTCAATAGAAATCCTATTTGTCGGAATTGAAATCGATGCAGGACTGGATTTGAATCGATCTGGAGCCTGAAAGAATAATTGTGTTTCTTTGAAGGAGGATTTTCATAGATACATGGGCCCTAATCCTTGGATATAGAATCACCCTCCTACAACTCAATTTCACAGACAATCTTAGCTCAATCCTTTGCTTGAAATATTTAATCACTTTTACCACTTTGTGAGCCCCGATCCGCCCTTGTGCAACCCGAGCACACTCTAATAAATTGATTCCTTATGCTCATGGAGTAACACACCTCAGTAGAGCGCATGCTCAGCATGCATATTGCAAATATTTGTATGAAAAAAAAAGTAGTATTTTCCCTATCCACTTGGATGAACGCTCAATTTGTGAACCTGCTGCTTCAGTAAAGAGAATTCAATCGACTGCGCTGAAGTAGTGCAAACAATTGATTTTCTGTTGCTGGAGGTGGTACCCTCCAAGAGGGTGGAAGTAGAAGTATGCCAAGTCACGATTTTGCTATTGAAATCCGTCGATTATCTTGGATTAATGTGATTCACTGCACTCACACTTTGGGGCAAAAGACCGATTGTGCCAGAGATACACGGATCAGAGATCGTAGGATATTCCATTTATTTGCTTGGCGGTTTATTCTAAGTAAATTGCTGATGCCACCATCATCGGCTATGAGAAGAGGGTCTTCTTGAATTGATGACTTAGCAATCGAAGAATTGAGCTTCTGTTTTAAGGTATATTTTGGGAAATTCGTTTCAGCTTTCTATTGGAAAGCATCAGGCTTTATAGAGGCTCGCCAAAGAGAACATAATTCTTGGTTTCAACCAGGAATCCTGGGTGGTCAATTGCGGACAAAGGAAAAGGGCAAGCAGATGGCTCCTTTATTAAGGAGAGCAACTGGCATGAGAGGTCTATTCCATCAGCAGGAATGTGAACCTTCTTCCCAACCAACAATTTGTAATAAGAGACTCGGCCAAAAAGGCAGCACAGACCACTGTGTGTAGTGTAGCTTCGCATATTTCTGTGACGACAAAGTTAAAATCCTGCTAAGAAAAGTCATAGGTTTCTGGCACAGGAATTTCGGCCTTTAACCCAATAGCGATGTTGCACTTACCGATTTTCGCATTCAAATCCCCGAGCATCGTACGCTGAGAGTCTCCGCAGACTCCGTTCATGGAATTCCTTCTTGGAAGGCTCTTCAGCGTCTTCGGTAGGGGAGTGAGCACACATCAGACTTATGTTGTTGAATCCTGCAACTCTTGATCGACGAATCCATGTCCTAATAGTGCAGCCTTTAGTGGGTCTAACTCCCTTTGGTGGTGTTGCCCCACCTGGCTTGCCGGAGTACTGTATGTTTGCCCTTAAATCTGATATCTTGTCGGTTTGCTACAACTACAGGGACCATCTCAGCTATAAAACAGGCACATTCGTCCGAAATTGTTCTAATTGCGCAAAGATTTACAGGATTACGAAAGTTTCCTCCTTATTTCCTTCCTTAAAAGTGCCCCCGCCCAAACTAAAGCAGCATACAAATAGATGGAACTTACCACTCTGAATAGCCAAATTCTCCTAGCGTATCCAGTCCAGGCCCGCTGATCTTTGGCAGCATCCGAGAAAGCTCTGCCGGAGCGTGACTCCCATGACCGCATTGTATAAGTCCCAATCCGTAAACTTCCATATTCCACAGTCCTCCTTCTGGATAGTAAGACAGTTTTAGTTTTTGATGAGCTAGTCCAAGGCCGACTGAGTGCCGACTACTTCATCCGTCGTGGTTTCTATCTCGTGGATATGCTTGATACAGTCACAAAACACTGACAACATCGCCAGTAAAACCGATCACCGTAGCTCCTTGCGATAGTGTTAGGCGCAAAATACCGTTGTACATAATATTCCACAGAAGGGGTCCAAGAACTGACTCCTGCGGAACTCCCGCGTTGATGTTGTTGAACTGAAACCTTATCGCCGTCTGGTATCTTAGATCCCTGTCGGTAAAGTAGTCCATGACTATCTTCAATAGATACTCTGTTTGATTCATTCTGGCCAATGATCTGCCAATATATGTCCAGTTAGGGAGCAATGAGACATTGTGTATAGATTAAGGCAATGTCCGACAGAACTTCCCAACTCCCGTGCTTCCATTTCTACTGTACTACCCCATGTGCTTCTCGGATCGCTGCGGATCTGCTGTCGTGAGTTGGGCGGCTCTGTTGTATCGTTTGGGTAGATATAGGAAGCTCTTGTGGGCATAGAATCAGACTGTTCTTAACAACAACTACAGCAGACAGATATGTCCTATCCTAGCAGCAGCAAGAGGCATTTAAACGACTCAAAGAGCTCAAACATCTTCTGGGGGGACGCGGCTTAGAATTGTCTACAATCACAACGACATAAGGATGATACGAGATCACTATCTTATGAAAGCAGCCTTAATCGGCCTTATGACAATTTTTATCCTCCTTATTGCGATTGGCACACCTTTACATTATGGTTTTGGCCAACTTTTTCCATATCAAGGAAGCCACTAACAACTTCCTCCTGTGCGGAATGCTGATTACTTAACCAATTTTCTACAACTTCAAGTAAATAACATCCTTTGGCGCTTGTCACCTCCCGCCGCCACTGCCATCATTGCGGACATGCATGTTCCGCCACCTCGGGGATAATTGCCCACACGATCAAATAGGCTAAGGAAAATTGCATTAACCGTCCATTCCACACGGTTGGTGTTAGGCCCAGTAACAGCTATCACCACCAGCGCAGCATACATAGCTCTCATCCCTGTTTATGACGTGTAAATTTGATATTGGATTCAAATTGAATCTGCGGCGTCAGAGTGCTCCTGCAGCAGCAGGACGATACCTCTACCATCTGAATCTGACAAAATTGACTGACAGCCGCGGACTCCATTAGGCCCGTGGGACATGTTTTGTTTTATTTTTTTTCTGCTTCTCCTCTACCGGTTTACTGGGCGCTGATTGATTGAGCAGGCTCACTCTACTCTGCTCACCCCGGCTCATGCCACTTGTCTCAACGTATCCCAAGTGCTGCCGATGCAATTTTGATGAACTCATTTGCATCTCGGAGTCAACCCGACTGCCCATTCCCATGGTGATTTCGAGTACACACATCCATATGTCCATAAATAAGTATCTGCCCGCTGGGAGATTAGCGTCAGTTCGAATGTGTGAACTCTTGGAATTCCGATGTGCGTATCTGGGCATCCGTGTGATTTTGTTCGATTTGTTAGATGCCCTCCGCCGAGTCCCGCTCTTTCGATTCGATGAAGGAGAGATTAAGAGATCACTCAGGGTATCATGTGGGAGATTATGTCACGGCGAACGTGAGCTTAACTCGGTTCCAACTGCTGCCGTTCAATCAATTGGATGGTTTCTGCTTATTAGCCGACCATTGTTCCAAGAATTGTTCTCCAGCGTCAATCGTTCGTCTCGTTCTGTCTCCCGAATGGCTGCGCCGCTGCCACCGCCGCAATCTAGGAAGTCCCCATTGTCTCAGAACGGGTTCCCCCCCTTTTTCGATACCGGGAAAGATTAGTTCGAGACATTTATGCTTCACCAAGATATACGCGTCAAATAAAAGAAATTGAAGCCAATCAATTCGGGAATTGTTTTCCAATCAAATTTTCCTCTCCAGTGCACGTCTCCCTCTCGGACTAGAATAGACAGACACACTGTCTGTCATTAAAAATGTTAAGAACACAGGTTTATGGCGGGACATTAAAATCTGATGAAGTTGGAGGTGATGCTTGTGGCGGTGGTGGCAGTCGTACAGAGGGTCGCAGTGGATAATATTTTTTCTTTTTTTTAGATTTATTAGACTTGCGGTTGAGAGGTGTATAAAACCAAAAAAAAAATTATGGGCAAAAGGGGAAAATATGCTCGTTAAAAACAATCCACCTGATTAGTGGGTCTGAGTAGGAAAGTTCAAGCATTGCGATGACACTTCGTGATGGAATGGAGAAATAAATCGCAGGTATTTATGAATGTACGGATGCTAGGGGATTTGGGAGAGATTTTTACAAATTTATTGGTGAGACAAATTTTTATAACACCTTGTGAAGCAGGCGGTATTTTTTGTAGAACTTATGGGGAAAAAATATTTAAGGAATGGTGTTTGGTTAGGAGGGGAATTTTGGTAAGATTTCTCTGGGAACACACGTGGGGAATGCAGATTCTTAAATCTAAACATTCTTAGTGCAGTTCTTTGCATATTAAATGTATAGAAAGATAAAAATCGTTTGGGTCCCTGGACACCTACCGAGCCATGGTTGGCGCAGAAACTTCGTGCAGTGGACTTAAAGCATGTTGTGGTGTTAATTGGCCAATGCGTCGGGAGTAAGATAATCCAAAAGATTAATCAAGCCTTCTTCATACAAGGCTAGCTTTCTAACAGGTCACTGTTACCTGACATACCACCTTAACAAGATGAACGTGATCCAGAGGAGGAAGCTCAACAAGGCGATAGTTAAGAGGTGACTGCATTTGTTGCAAGAAGAAGACAATTAAACAGATTTGTTGTATTCTTCTCAATATAATTGAACTCAAGACAGTTCAAAATGAATGCGATCGTTGTCCGTTGTCGATAACCAAAGATCGGCACAAGTCCGTCCATCTTTTCCGAGGAGTTGGCTCCCGTTTTAGAGCAATGTAAATTTTTGCGGTTGAGGCTCCGGAAAACAATCGACACCTGTTTTGTGGCGCAGGAAACACGCCATTCGTCCTCACCCATTAGCTGTTTCCGAAGAAATTCCCAGATGGAGGTGAGAGTAGAGCTTATTAACAGATCTGCTAGGTTTCGGTTGCAGTGGATGTTTCTCGTGCTATTTGCCATCCAGTTAAGTAAAATGAATGCGATTACTTCGATGACTTCAAAAAGACTTCACTGAAGTCACAGCAGATTGTATTCAATTGAAGAATGCTGGGTCCTTCGCGTCTAGAAGCTTTTTGACGATTGTCGCTCTATGGAACAACCGCCGTCGCCTCAGATTTGGAGAGACCTTGTTCACCCTGTTCATTTTCCGGGACTCTCGAATGGATCTACAAGCAGTTGCGGTTTCATTTGCACGGAGATCTCCTCCTCTTAGCTGGCGGCCGATAGCGGCTACCGCCTCATCAGTTCTGGTGCTCCCACGGATAACATGTGAGCATCAAAACTTGTATCGGTAGTTTATTTTGTTGTTTTGCTTGTATCCATTTGCATTCTCACGAGTAAGGCCGGACTTGGGGTCCACCTCGCCAGAACCCCCATATCAGGATAATGCATTTATACCGCAGACTTTGCCAGGGCATCTGTGGAAGCTCGTTAGGGGTTGATTTATTTAAAGGCCCCAACCCTCCATCCTTGCGCATGGTTTCCGGGCTGCTTGGAATTAGGGCTCGGCTATCTCTTAGTTTTTGGATCTCAGAGATCCGCTGGTTATCAGCACTACGCCGTCGTATCCTGCAAACCCCTCGGTCCTACTAAAGCCACAGCACTACGTCAAGGTGGATAGTCAGCATTGTGCCATAGGCTTTCAAGCAGAGTAACTCAGTTTGCTGCATAATGAGACGAAGAAGAAATCAAATCTATTCGTCACCTGCTGTGTGACGTCCCGCCCTATCCGTCAGAAGAAAGAGAACTCTTGGCAGTCCGCTCTTCTAGGAGCTGGAGGACTTAGGCAACGTTGAGCTGATGGACCTAATGAGATTTATATTACTATCTGATTGGTTCTAACAGTGGACTTTCTTTACAGTGTTCTCAGGGTTAAACAATTGGGCACAATGGCCACCCGAATTGTTGGTCTAAGTGAGCAGTGACTTTCTTGTCACAAGGTAACCATCTACCTAACCTAACCTAACCTTGATTTCACGGAAATGAATTCGCTCTCCCCAACTCTTTCCCAGTTGCCGTGGTTCCTTCTAAGTATGGCTGTGCCTATAGGTTCTCTGATAAAGCTGTTCGTTAGAGATACGCTTTGGCCAGAATATTCTTAAGATATATCGCAGGCCCCTATTGACAAACGTTTGCAGCTTCCTAGTGATAGTGATGGTCACTCTCTAGGTACCACACCCATATAGCAGCACGGATTCAACGTTGGAATGGAACAGTCAGCATGGTGTTTAAGCTGATGGCATTACTTCGCCAAACTGTGGATAGCATCCCAAACGCAGATTTTGCTTTATCCTTTCGGCTGCCTATATCCAGTTCGGTTCCGCCATCGGTTGAGACAACACTCCCAAGGTATTGGGAACTCCCTACTCTCTCAATCGTTTTTCCAGCGATGCATATATGAGTTGATGAGTTCGGTCTTAGGCCGATCATTTTTGTTTTTGCCGAGTTAATTTTCAGTCCAACGACGTCTGCACATTTGCTGTCATTTGGTGAAGGTCCATTATTTTGTGAGATAGTAGGCATACATCATCGGCGTAGTCGAATTGTTTGATGTAAGAGTCCATCGAATTCCTCCATTTCCTGTTGACAAGGCCGCATTTAGCACATCGATAATCACCAATAAAAACAATATTGGTGGAAGTATGCAGCTTTGCTGAACCCCACTTTGGACTTCGAATTGTTCAGACAACCTACCTCTGTGTAAGACGTGACATGTGGACCCATCATATGATGGGTGGAAAAAATATGATGGAAAGTTATACCAATAAACGATGATATACATATTTTGTAGCATACCTCCACTTTTATAAAAAAATATCTACCATTGTTGTTTCCGACAGATAGGTGAATCCTACACAACCAACCGGTGTACAAGACTTCCAATTCTATACAGACGGTTCCAAAATGGAGACCTATAGGAACTGGCGCTCGAGTTTTCTGTGAATCATTGAACAACAAAGTTTCATACAATTTTCCGAGTGGCCAAGCCAAAGTCTTCGCTATCGAAAAAAGCAGAAGAGACTGTAGACGCAAAGAATCTAAACTCATTCAGGGTCACAATCTTCGTGGACAGTCGAGCAGTACTTAGATTGCTAAGAATCAGACTAATGAGACCAAACACAGTCTCCACAGATTATGCGAAACTCACGACCTTACTATTTGTCTGACTCTTTATAATAATATAAATGGACGAAATGAGTATAGGAGAAACTTATCTTTGCATCAGAAATAGTCCCTTTAGGAGTACTCAAAGGAGAAATAGATCTAATCGTCAACATCAGAGGAGACCACGTTATATCTCTCAACTTATGATCATCAATTAATTGAAGAAGGACTAAAAGCCTCCTGTCAATGAACAAAATGCCAGACTGGACCTGACCTTCCCTGACTACTGCAATTCTACAAAGGAAACAGATACTATCAAACATCTGCCGTCGCTGTCTGGGAAAGCCACTGCTCGATGACCTAGAGGACTTAGTGCAATTCCCATTCGGGTTGATGTTCTGTTTTGTCCAACCGACAGATCTACTATAGCATACTACTTTTCACTTTGGGCTGAACCAACTTGTACCTTAAATTATTCTAACTACCATTGATGAGGACGGGACACACTTGCATAGGCAAATGCCTTCTTAAAATGCCTGCTTAAGAAAATTACAAAAGTGTTACCCCGTTTTTATACCGAGAAAGTATGACAAACAAAGTCTTGACTGGTCATTTGCCCTCCGTCCATATCAAGTGTCAAGACCTCTCCTGCAATTTGTGATTCTTAAACAAACCGCCTCGTTAAATTTTAACACTTCTGTTCCAACAAAAAAAAGAAACATGTAAATTTATTCAAAATCAAATTGGTTCCGTCTTCTTCGTGAGTTACACATTCAGACCCCAGAGGTGCTGTGCTGCCCACCAAACCAACAGAGAAAACAAAATTTGAGACCACCCGCACCTTGGTGTCATAATATATGAAACTATTAAACCTTCAGCTTCTTTCAGTTCTGATGTTTATATGCACGATAATCCATGCCATTCATTTTCAACTGCAGAGTGCAGAGAAAACAAACCCGAAACCAAAAACGGACACGGACACGGATTGCCCAAACAAGGATACATCACCCAACACATACAAGGGATAAAAAGCTGACGATTTATGCACAACAAACAGCACAACAACAAAACATTTTGGTGAACAACCATAAATAACCCGCCGTGCTCCGATCCATTAGGGGTTATTAATTAGCCATAAATAACGCTATGCCGCCGGCAAAAAAAAAAAAAACAAATTTCATCTGTTAAGGGTCCCGCCCGACGCAATCGAGCCGATTGTCACACGATCTTGCGGGAAGAAAAAAAAAGTACACACTGCGATCGTCCGCTGGGAACAGGTAGATGACGTCAGGGGATGGACCCTTCTGAATACCTACTTTCAATCCATTTGATTTGTGTTCACATTGCCCCTATTCTTTGATCGAGAAGAGGAAGAGAAACCTGCTCCAGGGAATTCCCAAGCATAAATTCAAGATCAACTTACTGAAGGGTGTGTCCCCCTTTATGCATATCTAGCGCATGAATGTGATCGGACTGTGCGCGATCAATTTGACATTTTTATGTTGTTTTTTGACAGTTGAATGGTTCGAACCTTTTTGTTCTGTGGTAGGTAATAATGATTCCCAGACCAATTCCCAGGCCTGTAACCTTTTAAAAATCAATTTTCCTATCAACCTAACGATCGGTGTTAAGGTGTGTGTGGTCGCGACGGTGGCCATTCGGTGCTCCAGATAATTTGTTTGTTTGACTGCCCCTCGCACCTTCTCAGTAGACAGACGAACATGTATAGAGACATTCTCATTGTGAAAGGATTCCCAGGGCAAAGATATAATCATCCGAAAAAAAAACAGAAAAAACCCATCAACCGAAACAGATGTTGCACTCGTATGGAGTATGGAGGTGGAACCGTTTGTGTGTCTCTTCGTCAGCCGACGATCTACACACAGCACAGTGCACAAATAGGCACGCGCCTAATGCACCCACGCGCAAATCTTCTCTGCTTTTGTATCCGTGAAGTAGCTCTCGTTTGTTTACGTTGCGTTATTTGTTTCCTTTTGTTCACGAACATGTAACAAACAAATTGAATTGGACTATGAAGACGACGAGAATGATGATGATGACGACAAAAACGACGACGACGACTCCTCTGATGCTGATGATGATGATGATGAAACAAAACTGTAAATCTATCTTATTCTTGTGTTTTGGAAAGTGAGTAAAAGAAGATACATAGATACTTGTACTATGTGTGGGCTTATTTCGAGGCACAGCGGTGGCTGACATCATGAATCATGATGATGCCAAATGTATGCCGGGTATCCATCAGAGAGTCGCCCCATCTATCAGTCAAAAAATCAAATCTAAGGTTTTGAACGATCTTTCAAGTGGTCTTCTTCGTCGTCTTCTCGATCTTTGTCTTGGTCATTTGTTTTGAAACAACAATATGTATAGCTGACTTAAGATGCGGATGCTTTATCTAGACTATTGATCTGCAATTTTATTATTTTTTTCGTCTCTCTTGCTTTTGTTTAAAATGTAAGAGGCTATACATGATGATTTCGAAATGACGGTTTTTTGTTTTCTTAGCTAAGAAACGGGTTACGGTATTACGTGAGAGCTGGACGTTATCAGTTTGTGGAAATCTACAAAAAACAAGACATGAAGTATCTCGAATGGTGTAGAGATTTTGTTGTGCAACAGGACTTTTGTTGATGAGAGTATGATGGCTTTTGGACAGTTGGTGTCAAGTGTGGACAGAGTGTCTAGAGAATTTGCTTACAAAAATTTAATTTTTAAGAGTAGGTATAATTTGAAGACATGAAAGAGTTCAGTGAAACTATAAGAGTCTTAAGGAATTCGAAGGAAAGTTTTCAAGTGTTTAAACAGGTGGTTCACCAAAAGAATGTGATGTGACTGGTTGCATACTTTAGTGAACTTGGTGAAAGGAGAACTCAAGGTTTTTGGGTAGATTTCCTTAAGGCCCATCATAGAAAGAAAGTTTAACTTGGAGATCGCTTAAGTTGAAGTTCAAAGATCTACCTATGCGATGGAACTTAGGAATTTTTAAGTGGCTTGCTCATATAGCCACAGTCCAGCACCATTATAAATCAATTCAGCTATGCCAAACATAAACCAACTAAATACATTATACAGATCCGCTGGAAATAATAACCCGTAGACAACCTTGTGCTTAATATCTAGTTAAGGAGGGCACAGTGGACCAGTGCTGTTGGTCCACCTGAGCAGCGACTCGCTTGTCACAAGGCATCCATATACCTACATATCTATCCTATCTATCATGCAAGTTTCATATAAGGCGAAAGTTGCATGCTCAGGACTACTCGTCATTGTTGTCAAGACCGGAATGTGTGGCAGGTTTGGTCCAATCGTCTGATTTTAGGTCTGAAAGAGTAAGAGTCATTTAGGGCTCACATTGAAAACTAGTTGCATCACCTGCGTATCACTTGCAGAGCGTTTAGCTTTCTTTGTGAACTATATATGAGCGATGGGAATACAACTGTCTTCCTTTCACTTTAGCTGAGATTATTCACTTACAGAAGATAGTAAAATTTTGCTGTCACTTTATCCACCCTACACTTAAGTAATGATTGATGTCATCATAATAATTTGCTTCGATATTGATCAATGGTTTGGTTAGTGCGTTCGACTGCATGAAGTTCAAGGCTCGAATACCAGTGTATACTGTCCTCAGAGCTCTTCTCAAACGCCCTTTGTTCTTTCGATACGGTACGTCACCTTGAACTCTAGAAATTCCTTTATCCGCCCCCTATCTCTTAATATGATGGCCAAACAATACAAAATTTACCTGAACGGGCCATGAACTTATAGGCAAAACCATAGTATGGCGAAAGTGGCAGTGGATTGGTCACACTCTCCGAAAGGGTTACAGGTCAATAGCCAACCAAGCGATGCAATGGAACCCACTTACTCAGGATGCCAGAATACTCAGCGGTCCTAGCTGCAAGTGGCCGAGAAAAGCTTAGAAGGAATCTTGGCAACTGGGAAAGAGTTGGGTAGAGCTAAGGCAGATTTCCAGAAACCGCACACGATAGCAAGTGGGCATTGTAGAGGCCCTATGACCCACAAGGCTATATAGAACATATTTAAGTAAGTGATTGGAGTACTGAGACGTAGGTTTTATTTCAGGTAATTATACGCAAAACGAACTTACCGATTCTACCAAAAAAGGTGAATGTTATTATCCCTCTCACTACGTGTAACCCCGGGTGTCGAACTGTATCACACACATGTATCATCACTGAACAGCTCTGACTTAAGTTGGATTTGAAACATTCCAATAGTTTATTAAGACTGAAAAAAATAGTAAACGTCACGGGAGACTGCATCATTCAGAGACACGTAATCAGATGTAAATGATTTCTGTAGAACCTGCCTGGATGAGGGGAAGAAAGGGGGTGACTCTTCGCAACTACACCTGAGAGAATACTTCTTTGAAAACTTATTCGCTGATATAGACATCAACTATCTCCATCGCTTTATAGTAAGATCCTGTTTGTTTAACGAGTAGATTCAGGTATCACAATGGGCCTTCCATGGCCTAAATGTGGCTGCATTGATGTGTTCTCCCATCCTAACCTGATCTTACCTAAGCGAATAGGTGACCCTTTCATTAATGCTTCCTGAACATGATGTGGAAGTGGTTCTTGTGGTAATTCACATCCAGAAGAACTCTTCAACTCGAAGACGAATGTTGTTTTTCTCGAGAGCATTATCGCGGAAGATGTTAAAATTAGTGGTAAATAGCTCAATACCATTGAATGTAGAGATAAGATTTGTTGTGGAAATATTTGTAAAATGGAGAAAATGGAATCTGTTTCAAGTCATTAGTGTCTTCTTAATGACGTGAGACCATGGGATTGTTTTTGCAGTGAATCCACAGGTAGATTAAATAGAAACTCACACTATCGTTAATCCTACGAAAGCGAGGTAGGGCATGGCATCCATCTTCACCAGAATCAAAGAGCTACTACATAAGTTTGATAGTCCGAGATATAAGTGGATCTAAAAAGGAAGTTGGTGCTGCAACAGGAATGCCTAGAAGATACTACGAGGGCTGGATTAAGAGTACAGGAAGATTATAGGAGTTTAGTACTCCGGAGTTTAGAGCGGATTATTTTTTAAAGATGCCATCATTTTTATGGATGAGGCCAAACGGGTGATTAACTGGTCATGGCATTTTCACCAAGTTATTTTCACTCAAAAATTTAACTGGGCATCATATTATGTGCGTTTTTTCTTGCAGAATCGATTGGTCAAGTCCGTTTGGTTCTAGGAATGATGTGGAGGAACCTAAAAGCCAAAGAATAATAATCGTCTGGAGTACTTAGTTTTAACATGAAGTAAATTTTCAACTGAGTATTCACAGGTCTGCAAAAATGAATCGACGGGGGTTCAGGGTTTTCAAAAAAGTTGATGAGTCTTCTATGTCAATCAACCTGATTGAGACTAGTGTAGTCATGTACAAAGCTGAGTCATCCGCAATATTGCCAGTGTCGGACTAAAAACGTTGTTTGTTCACACTCTGTCTAGATGAGCCCATCCCCGCTTTAAAATAAGCTTCAACTCTTTTCCGTTTGCTAAGTTTTCAACTGAGAGAGTGGTTGACAAAATTCTCGAGGCTGTATGGTTCAGGAGATCTTGAGGAGGAACCTTTGCTCCGCACTCACTAACCTCATGTTTTTCAGGATAATATTTTTTCTTAGCTTGGCCGTTAATAAGAGTAAGAGTGAATCCTGCTTTCGTAGTGGCATCTCTTAACATTACGTACTGTGCGTGTGTGTTTTATCACTTAAGGGGTGAAATTTTCAAAAAATCGAATTTCTTAGTTTAGCCTATATTCTTACGCGTATTTTAAGACGTCCCCGAAGACAATATCTTGATAATTATGAAAGTTATGTTCATTAGAAGTCGGCGCGGCAGGAGGGCACCGAGAGCACTTCTTTTTCTTCTTTTGCGTTTTTCTCGAAACCACCTTTTTCAAGACGGTGGGCGTGATGAAAAACGATTCAACCGATTGACTTGCAAATCGAAACACATCTTCTTACATAGATTTTCCACAGAGTGACGTAGGATTTTTTCGATTGAATATTTAGGAAATTTTTTATGCAATTTAAAATACGAAATTTTTTGCCCAAAAATGAAGTCAATTTTTGAAGTGCTCTCATTTGCGTAAAATTTTTTTTTTTAAACGGCTACGTCACTTTGTTCAAAATTTATCACTTTTAGAAGAAAATATTTGTTTACTTGTTTCAGATAAAAATTGACACCATCATGCCCACCATCAAGGAGCGCTCCGGAAAAACCGATGATCGCCGATGCTCATATCTCCGCCATTTTTAATTGAAAACAAAAATTTGTTTAGTATTTACTAAGTTCATTAGTTGCATTAAATAGAAATGAAAGTGGAAAAATCCTATCTCAAATAGTTTAGTCAGATATGATACCCTATCATTTTCCTGTATACAAACTTTTTTTTTTGTAATATCTTATCAAATTACTCCAAAACATGAATTTTCTCAATAAGTGGACGGACTTTAATTTTTTGTCTATATATACTGTATTTTATTCCTTGGAAGTGATATTGTTCGAATAAAAACGACAAAAACAGTTTTTGATAAAAAACCAGTGAAAAAATGCTACAATCCGCTTGGAGCGGATCGTATGATACCCTATCCCTATCTCATTTGGTCGTATCAGTGGGCGGTGGAAAATGTATTCACACAAAATGTTCTATTTTGCCCTATAAACTAATATTTTTACTCGAAAACTAATTTTTGAAGTAAACGCCCCTAAAAAGTGGGCGTGGCCATATACAATGTATAGACGATTTGTAGATTAAGTGGATATCTACATATTTGCTCAAGTAAGTTTTTTCGAGTTTCATATGAAAATAGTGAAAAAATGTAATTTTTTGAAAAGTGGGCGTGGCAGTGGGCGGATTTTAAAAATTTTTACACTTGTATTGCTTACTTTTCCAAAGACCTCGTATACAAAATTTCATCAACCTAGCTCAAAATTTAAGGCCCAAAAACTGGTGACAGACAGACGGACGGACGGACGGACATGGCTCAATCGACTTGGCTACTGATGCTGATCATTTATATATATACTTTATGTGGTCTATCTTCAATATTTCTCTATGTTACAAACTATGTATCAAACTTAATATACCCTTGGGTAAGGTATAAAAAAACGCCCCTAAAATATAGGCGTAGTCTAATATAATGTATAGAAAATTTGTAGAGTAGAAATGTTTCTACCTATTAACTTAAGTAAGTTTTATCGAGTTTCATGTAAGATTACTGAAAAAACTAGGTGTGGCTGTGGGCGGATTTTAAAAATGTTTACACTTGTATTGCTTACTTTTGCAAGGACCTCGTATACAAAATTTCATCGACCTAGCTCTAAATTTAAGGCCCACAAGCCACATAGCTCAATCGATTTGGCTAGTGATGCTTGTCATTTATATATATATATAAATGATCAGCATCACTAGCCGAGTCAATTGAGCTATGTCCGTCCGTCCGTCCGTTCGTCCGTATGTCACCAGTTTTTGGGCCTTAAATTTTGAGCTAGGTTGATGAAATTTTGTATACGAGGTCTTTGGAAAAGTAAGCAATACAAGTGTAAAAATTTTTAAAATCCGCCCACTGCCACGCCCACTTTTCAAAAAATTACATTTTTTCACTATTTTCATATGAAACTCGAAAAAACTTACTTGGGCAAATATGTAGATATTCAAATCGTGTATACATTGTATATGGCCACGCCCACTTTTTAGGGGCGTTTACTTCAAAAATTAATTTTCGAGTAAAAATATTAGTTTATAGGGCAAAATAGAAAATTTTGTGAATACATTTTCCACCGCCCACTGACACGACCAAAAAAGATAGGGATAGGGTATTATACGATCCGCTCCAGGCGGATTGTAGCATTTTTTTGAGCTTAGTATTTGAAAAATTCTCTGGGAAAAAGGAGGCGTTAGGTACCGAAATTTATTTGATTGGTCCACCAGAATGTATATAACAATGTTTATATGCTTCGCAAAGCCATAGTAGATATCTTAAATTTCGACTCATGTCTCGATTTTTCCACCATTTGTCCCACTGTTGGCCATAGAGGTGGACCAGTTGATGGAGTAAAAGGTTAAACAAAATATCGTTTCGTGGAGAGGGGATGAAAATTAGGTCTGTTAACTACCTATTTTTTGTTAGGTGTACAACTCTTCTTATGTACCAGCTAAGTCATGTATAATCCGCCTAGTTATAAACTGGAAACCAAACTTAAAAGTCGCCAGTATTAGCAAAAAATTAGTTCCATCATTTCGTTAATAGCTTCGGAAAATAGCGCAATATAACCTACATATTTACGCTTTATGGCGAAAAATAAAAATTGAAACGCATGTGTTCAATTGATACAATAATCCAAGCAAAAATGTAACCACGGTTAAGCCTTAATCCATTTAGTTAAATCTGAAAACACTTTCAATTTAATCGAGCAAGTCTTAAGGATTAACAAATTCATTCCGAGTCCAATTCAAATGCAATCCTCGCCCACTCTGCTCAGCTAATCCCACCAAATAAGATGGCAATTACACCTAATTGACTCCAATTTCATGTTCTCGTAATTAAGTTCCACTTACACACATGTGTTTGCCAAAGGAAAAAAAGAGTAAGCCTCCACTTCGAAGGATAATTCCATTTGAATAAGTCTATCACTTCCTCAGAGCGGTTTAAAATTCCCTCCATTCTTGTGGCAGTGCTTTTTCACCACCTCCACGCCGTCATTAGGCTCGTGCAGTTAACAACTTGATCACAACCGTTACAAAAATTGCCTATAATCCTACCTCCAGATCCTGCTGCAACTCCTCCCTCGCCAGTCGCCAGTCGAGACAACTAGTTCATAGATCGTCGACAAGTGATTAGTAATACAATGCTCGCGACACAGAAATTCCAATCTAACATGCGACAACCGAGCGAATATAGATATTCCCCTCAATTTAGTGCGCCGTCCCATACAACAAACCGGGATCGGAACAATTAATTGCAAAAAATAACCAAACTTGAGCAGAGTTTAATCGCCCGTGTACGCGTATAGATAGTTTTTTTTGTTTGCTCATAAGATATGCCAGGCCACACTGTTAGCCAGAAAAGTTGTCGAATCATTATCTGGTCTTCAATTATTGTCCATGGACAAGCATAGCTAAAGTACAATTCGATTGAAGGAGATCCTACTATGTGCCGCTGGGCCTATGCTCGCTCCCGAGGCGAGTTAGATGAATAGATCCACTTATTTATCCCAACTGATGTCGCTTCGGTCTCGGCTGGGGCGGAAAATTAACTTTATGGTCATTTCATTTACCAACTCTTCTAGCGGCTACTGGTTTCGACTTTCGGTTTTGGCCACCGGCCACCGGCCACGGAGGAGTCCAAGTCCTCTCTTAACAGTGGCCACGACGCGACCGTCTCGGTCATTTATCTCGATCGGATTTATCTGTGATTAATCGAAGTCCAGACCTATGTGATGTGTGTTCTGCATACCGAATCTATGAGGCAGCCAACATATGGGCATATCCAGTAGAAACGCGGTACCATTCAAGGTCTCTTCTCTTTTTTCTCTCCATACAGTTGGGTTCTTCTGATATCACAATTGTGGCGGTCTAATTTGTATTGTGTCCTCGGACCACTTAGAAAGAGGCTCTTTCTAGCCGACAACAACACCGACACGGCAAAAGACGACGACGACGACAATTCAATGCGCTCTAGTTCATGGCGATGAGGTCATCCGATGGAATGGAGGAGATTCTTCTTGGTGCGGTTAGATTTATGTGCTCCTGGAGAATGGGGGGATCCAAATCCATTCATCATTTGGGGGAAAATAAGATGCACTTGAGTGCCGCGGAAGCAGAAGATCGTAGTCCAGTAGCCAGCTGCATGTTGTCGTCATCCGTTCCAGGGCGACAAAGATGCCACACTATAAATTTTCTTTTTCATCGCAAGAATGTGTGTAAAGTGGAATTGTTTTTTTCTTCTTGGTGACTTCTGGGTATTGATTTCAATTGAACTCAGATATAGACCAGGCAAATATGAGGACCACAATGGAGCATGCTATGACGAACAGAGGGTAGAGCTTAGGTGAAAATACCATAATGTATTGGTCCAAGCTATTGCAAGGGTGTGGCAATTTTCCAAGGACATTAGTGTCTTGTGGTGGGTGCCGTGGATCAGTGGTTAGTGCGTTGGAGTACTGCGCAAGGGGTTCCAAGTTCGAATGGAGAAAAATACCATCAAAAGTTTTTTCACGGCCCCACCTCTTCCGAGTGTCTGACAAACATTCAAGAGTATTTACTGTCATAAGAAAGCTTCTCAAAACCCCTCTGTCCTCCGGGTACGGCATGATACTGTAGGTCCCTTCTGTAAAGTTGCAAGAAACTAGACCTTGGCTCGGTCTGATGTGCCTTCTTAAAAGTCAATGTCCAGAGAGGAACCCAACCATAGTCCTAACTTGTGGCCTCCCTAGCTTGATGATTTCCTCTGATCTTTTATGGTTAACCTCTGGCCACAGATCTCAGGATACCCTATGCCTCTCCAGATTAGCCCAACTGGCGGTTGGCCAAGTTGTGCATACAATTGGTGATATTTCTCTTGGCAACACACACACATAAGATATAAGACTCTAGCGTTTTGACCGCAGCCTCATAGTTAATGAACATGGCAATATCCCTACTGAATACTGATGTCAACTCAATTAGTTCCACAGTTTGGAGCACAGCTAGAACCTTAGCCTGGAGAACACTGCATGGGTTCGGGAGTCTTAAACATTTTTCAAGGTTCATTGCAAGGATACGCAACTTCATAGGGAGTGTCGAAGTCGAGAAAACCTAAAATATTATCCGAATTCGGGGAACGTGTTTCTGAGAATGGAGCTGTGCTTAAAGTTCCTATATCTGTGACCCGAAGCGGACTTCTTCCCGCTTCTATATTAGGCAATAAGCAGCCCAAAGTGTGCCGTATACGAAGGGCTTTTCATGATGTTTCTTGGATACGTAATTACTTAAAGGGCTTATGAGACCCGACTGCCTTCCATCCTCTACGCTGCTTCCAGTCGCAGCAAAGACTAATTTTTCTGGCATCTGCGACAACCGGAGGTTCGGTCTTCTTCGCCATCTCAAAGCTGGAGGCTGTGATTCGAGGATCCTCTTGGCTGGAGCATTGCTGCCCATTTGCTCTATGTGGCCGGGCCAATGTAGTCGACGTACCTTGGCTTTTTGGATTACATTCACATCTTCGTACAGCTCATAGTTGCATTTGTATCTTCGGAGGGAACGTAGAAGTGATGAGCGTATGTCAAATACGTTTACACCTTGTGTAGCCGAACACTTTGAACTGCGTGAGCACAGCTGGGTGACCTTCAGCACTCATATAGGACGGGACGAGGCATCTCTTGACGACCTGAATGTGTACTGCGTCTTAGAAGTTTATTAAGAGCCCTCAGAAGGGGGGTGGCAGGCAGATGAAATTCTCTATATGGAACCAACGGTGGAATCTATGAATGGTTATTGTCAGACGCCTTACATGGGCTACTTCGACATATTAGATATTTGCTCAGGTCTGTAAGGATTTTCAAAGAGATGGTGGCAGATGAACTCTAAATGGGTCAACGCTAGCGCTCGTACCTCCGAAGTGAGTAATTGATGTCGATCGCTTGGATCGGCCAGCCCGGTCTTGAAGGATTGTAGACTATGAAGTTCTCCTCAATCTGTGTGAGTTACAAACCACTGACTTTTAAACCTAAAATAGTCTACAGTACGCCAAACAATTTAGTCATTCTTCCAGACTGTCATTCTGCCGTTTAAAATAAAAATAAAATAAAAATATTTTCAAATAAATAAATTATTTAAATACTAAGCAACATCTCTTAGTTGCTGTTCCCCTAAGGCCACAAATAATTACGTTATTCATTAAGAATCATAAACGAATGCGAGCACGCCACAGATAGCACATGCTGCTCTGTGGAGCCACCTCAGAAGCATTATGCGGCCGAAGGCGGCGGCGTGTGCACACGGTTTTGCATTCAGTTGTGTCCCAAGGGTAAAATTGACACAGTCGACCATAAAAATTCCTTCACACAGACACACACACATACAACTCTGAGCGAGGGAATTTTCAATTTTTCATCTTGAAAATTTATTGCATCAATAAAATTTCATTTGGAATCCAGGAATGAGAATCATCGCGTTCCCGTTGCGCCGCGCCCGCTCAGGAGACAACCGCGCCGCAATCGAATCTCGGCCGTTTCTGAGCGGACTTAATGAGTAATTGCTACCATCTACGCAATACGTTATCAGCACCATAATTAAATAACGTCAGGTGGTGCTCTGTGGTGTACGGTGTACGGAGCGCGGTGCTTCCCTCCTGTGGTTGAAAGATCGGGAGCAGGATTAACTGAAATTAAAATATCTCCATACTGCGAGAAATCGATTGCCAGGCGATTATTTATCTCTGGAGATCTGGTTGGGTGACCCCTTCCGCCCGTCATGCGTCCATGTGACTGATGTTATGATGGATCAAAAGGATTCACTAGCATGCAACGGCTGAGCTCATAATGATGAGGTGATGGTGGAGGATGGCTAGGAACACTGGGCGACTACCTTGTCGCCGAAGGGCGACTTGAAGCTGCAAATAGAACAGTAGCTACCAGAAGCCATTCCTGGGGGTCATACGGTTGCGCTGTGATGATGATTACACGGTGGTGGCGACGCAGTCCATCAGTCGGTGGACGAACGGAGAGGTGATTTTTCAGTGAGTATCAGCGAAATATTGTCATTGTTTCACTTGCAGGAGGTTGGCAGAATGGGATGTTCAATTGACGGTTTAGCTTTGCTTTAAAAAATGAGTGAGTTCTTGGGGGTAGATTGATGCATCTCTGGTCTATTGGTCTTAACTAACAGGCGACTGGGAAAATGGCTGATGCAATAGCTATTAAGACAGAAACAAAAAGGCACATCGAGCTAATGGACAACAATGCTCCAGGATCGTCGAATCCCAGCCCGAAGAAGAAGACCGAACCTCCGGTACAAGGACCAAGCCGTCGCGGATACCAGAAAACTTGGTCTTCACAAGTGGAAGCAGCCTGCCCGGGACCGTAGACGAACTGCGCACTCTATAAACTGTACCAAGACGTGAATGTATGCCAAAAAGCCAACGTCTGCCGACTACATTGGCCCGGCCACATCAAGCGAATGGACAACAATGCTCCGGCCAAGAGGATCTTCGAATCCCAGCCCCCAGGTTCGAGACGAAGAAGAAGACCGAACCTCCGGTACAAGGAGCAAGCTGTCGCGGATACCAGGAAACTTGGTCTTCACAACTGGAAGCAGCGTGCCAGGGACCGTAGAGGATGGAAGGCAACGGTGTCTCAGGCAGGGTTCCTACAGGGGTCGGGAGCCCCTAAAGTAAGTAAGTCGTATTACAATATCGTCTGACTGCAGCAGACCCAACAATTTAAAATAGAAGAGAAGAAGAAGCTACCTAGGCCTAGACGAATACGAGCTTCTCATAATGGGTGTCTTTGTTTGCTTTTAGGAGTTCTTCAGGAAAGTGTCTACTGGAAATGAACCATCTGGGAACCTCTAAAGAAATTGATCATTTTGTCATCAGCCGTCGTTTTTGAAGTCTGAAACAAACATGGGCTTACTGGCGTGTTCGAAAATCTAGCGATACAGAAATGACCAAGTTCAACATCTTCCTACTAAGTGATTCCCAAAGTTAGCTAAGAACTAAGAGGCTATCTCCCATCAATTGCTGAAATAATTGTCGGGCGATGACAAGGAATATTATGTGGAATACATATGGAATGCCTTTATGAGAATACCTGTAGAATGATCGACGAACGAAGCAGCTTAGAGGTCGAATTGCAGTAGCAGAGAAGATTAAGCTAACACGCTTTAAGATGACTTCTCTCAGCTCTGGTTATAGAAGAAAAAGAAGCAGCAAGTTGCAACTATAGTAAAGTTGCTTATAGAATCTCTAATGAGCTAATTGGTGGCTGCTACTCCATCCACATGCAATGGAATGCTCAAACCAATAATGATATAGCTGATTACCGTCGAGCAAAAGCGAAGTGTCCTGTGAGAATGCCAACAAGTTGTTTGCAGTATTTTCTGCTGAGAGACAAAAGGAATGCCGCGGATTTCTCACTAACCTCTGGGAGCATCCGTTTGGTCTGTCTATATCCAGCAGAGATATGCCACACATAATTGTGTTCATAAGAAACCGAATCATCAATGAAAGACCTGACCGTTGATGCAGAAAGACCTAACGCAGATTTGGACCTTGAGAAATTCCCTTCTAAGCAATCTCTAGTAAGTGATCGGATATATCATTTCGCATGATACCAGTGTGACCTGGCATCGAGATAATAGTCAATATGACAATATGAATCACGACATACATTAAGGATCTCTTGCATTCGCCATTGGAAGCAGTTAAAGAGTTAAGCAAGGCCTCAAGCACAGCTTGACTATCACTACAGATACTACGACCAATCCACTTATTCTTAATGGTGTGGCTCGCAGATATTAGGATTACAAAACGTCCGCCTGGAAGATAGAGGCATCCCAAGCCTCAAGAAGTTTTGTAGTTTTTCACAAATACACCAGCCCCTGATCCTTCATTGAACCATCTGTGAAGATACAACTACACTTTATTCATGGCTCAGACTCTGGGCCTAGCCGGTCCTCAATACCAGGAAAAATTACCTGATACTTGCGCCGCAGCTGAAACCTTGGTGTCATAGCATCAGGCGGCATAAGACCGTAGTTATGTCGTGCAAGATCATTAAAGCTCTATTGCTGGTCATACCAAAAGCCACCTCGTATGGGAAAAGTTTTTATCGAGCAGCCCATGATATAAGTATCAAGAGGAGGAAGATTCTGCAGTAGGTCTAAGCCACAGCCAGGAGTACCTAGAAAGGCTCCCGTACACCCGAGACTCTTCCACCAAACCAGAGGAACCAACCAGAGGACCTATTTCAGTGACAAGCCCCACGTCTTTCCTGAGACCGACTTGGATGGCGATAGATGCATAGATATTTGTTTGCGTCTGAGGGCGAGATGGTAACGCTTTTTAGTATTGGCATAGCCAGATCGGTCCTGATCCTCTTTCTTGTCGTGATGGTAGAGAACTTAGGTATATGGCGCAGAAGCCTCGAGAAAGACTGTAACATCGAGGGAGTCGGTAAGTGCCGGAAGTGTACTTGTTTTGGCTTCTAAAAGGCCATAAGGATCAAATTGTATATGAACACTCTTCCACTTTCGTACAGGTCACGGTCGTTGCTAAAACTGGAAGAGGAAATAAGAGATGGGAAAAAGAAGATGGTGTAGTGGTATAAGGTTTCAATATTGATGGTGCCCAAACTGATTGGGGGAAGTTGTATGTGTTTTTGCATTCTTTTATAGTTCACAGTATTTTTTCTCGTTCGTTTTGAAATACACTTAGTGCGTTTCAATGGATATGGTTATATGACTCGAGAGTTGAACTGAATACAATATCACAACATCATGGCCAAAGAGGTGTATCCTGCTGAGCGTTAAGGATTACTTTCGTCTTTTAGTTGGAGTTACCGAAAATATAACGACTATCGTTTGGAACGAAAGGCATATGGATTGAGTGCCCCTTGTCTTTTTTGATCATTCGATATTGAAGGTTCCGTACTCTGCCTTTCATGGCGATCATTTACGTCAAAAGTAAAGTTACCAAACCAAATCTGAGAAGTATAACCTCAAAATCCTATCCACCACTCTATCTGTCCAATTCATTTCAACTTCTGGCACGGTTTATTTTTTATTTTTTTTATTTAGAATCCTCGCATTCGATATCATTACTTCTGTCCCGCTCTCTAGGCAGGGATAATAAATGATCCTTGGGCGCGCGAAATGCTCAAACTCGGCTCTGTGTGTGAGAAGTGAGTGCATAGCGAGATTTTGATTCATTGCGCGATTATGTGTGCGCACGCAGTTTATCTTTTCCACGAAAATGGAAAGGAAGCCACTTGACAGTTCCGCGCTATGAAAAAAAACCTAACACAACCGCGACCATGCCAAAAAGGAAAATCACACTGGACAACGCTCCTGGGTACGATATGTGTGACTGCTGGCTATGTTGCTTTTTTTTTTTTTGATATTATTTCTTCCCAGAAAGGACAGCAAGTTGAGGACGAATACGAGGAGACCTATGCAACTGCTTCTGTTCTTGATTGTGGACAAGTTACGCGCGGATGTGTTTTATGTTTATTATTTTTGTAGATGGAATCCTTTATTTTTTGGTCGGGCTCTTGTTTTGTCTTTGTTGGAATGTCGCGTGAGATTTCCTCGTCCATTTGCCGAGCCGCACAGTTGCATTGCAGTTGCACATTGAGCACACGACCTTATAATTGCTGGCTTTCAGTGGATAAAAGCAAATAAATTTCAACCCATTACACGATGTAGTAGATTTGAGAAGCGAGAGATGTCACAGCTGGAGATCGATGAATTGGATAATTTGATAAAAAAAAGGAAAGGTTCTACGAATTTTTTGTAAGGAGACCTTTACATTGTAATGAGAGAAAAGCATAGAACTTAGTTTTGTGACAAAACTCAGAGTTACCATGATTTGGCCACATAGCGAGACAAGCTAAAGGGTGATTCACTTAGAGGTACTTAGAAAAAAGTAGAAAAAATAAAACAAAAATAATTTTTAGCGGATTATATTTCTTATAAAATCAAAGTACCATACCTGGCATTTATTTTCTTAGTATTTTTTTTTTCAAATGCTGGTCGTAACTTCGATTAACATGGTCCATGCTGAAGTTTAAAATATCGATCACCCGTTCGAGCATTTCGAGTAGTAGTTGGCGAATAACGAGAATAATTTTGGCTTCCGATTCCTCAACCGTACCCTGTTTATCTATGTAGACTTTTGACTTTATATAAGCCTAAAGGAAAAAAAACTCTAATTCTCTCTAATCACCGGTCGGAAGCACGAAATTACCTGTTCACCTGATTGTTCTCGCAATAAAGCCCCGAGCTGTGGGGTGTCGTCTTCTTATCCTGGAGACTTTGTTTCGGACTATGTCTTATCATTATAAAATGTCAATCAATACTTTACAGAAATACCGTGACAAGTTAATTCGACCCAGCAGTCATTAGTCAAAAATTTCACAGACAAAAAAAGTACCTCTAAATGAATCACCCTTGTTTTTTTTTTGCATTTTAATACTAGTTTGGATGGTATGGTTACCGAGTCATTGGCTTTAATAGCAGCCTGGTTGTGCCAATTTTTGGCTTCGTAGGACTTTTGTGAGTAATTTGATTAGGCGACAGAGTTCACGGGTAGCGAGTAATTCCGCTTGGAAGATACTCACTGGGAACATCCGAAAGTTTATAATATTTTGAGGCGTTTAGATACCAAGAACACATTCGAACTGACTTCCATCTCTGAACAGTCGGTGTATATTTTAAGATCAAAATCCCTATTCTATATTCTATTCAGCTTTGAGAGAATTGAGGGTAAAAGAAGCGATAAAAGAAGCCTTATACAACGTCTTCTAAGACTAATGGTAACTCTCTGCACGATTTCCACCCTAAAATGAGGCCTCGATCAAAACACCATTCAGATGCATCGTGCACTTCCCCTTTAAAAGCTATAGAGTGTCGACTTCCTTATCATTTTCTTTACAATAATTACCCACGTACTTAAGCAATTGCGTTCAATTAACTACAAAAAGAACACTTGTCCCATCATTTAATCAGGCTACTCATTTGCAATGGAACAGGACAAGCCATTAATCACTTTCAGCCACCCGAATGGTCTGATTATCATGATCAAAACTATCGATTTTGCTCTAAATACCAAACTGCTTGACTAATCACCACAAAATGCTTGCATCTAATTCGACATAATTGCTAGAATGAAGCTGTCAATCGCGGGACACCGTCACTGAGCTGCCTTTTCGATCAAAATTCCAATCACAAACTTGACAACAAAGTGCCTTCAATTTTATAAACGTCAACCTGAACAGATCCTCGCTGATCCCATTGGACATGATCAAAGTGGCAAGTTTGATCTACATTCAACCCCATTCGGATGATGAGAGGCATCATACAAATTTGCCGCCATCGTATGATCAAATCAAATCAATTCAAAGGAAGCGGTGATCACTGATCACATAGTGTGGTGGATCCTCACTTCAGTAGCACATGATCACTCATCTGCACGAGTATGTGTTTGTGTGTGTGCTGCTGTGTTATGAAGTCAGTCACGATTTCCTTTTTAAAGACAATTTATGCCATGAAGTGCACAGTACACCGCTACTGTAATTAAATTATTTCACCTCTGTATTGAAGATGCAGACAGTATCGACACCATTCTCTGATCATCGTCGTAGCTGTCGATCGTCTCGTCTTCGCTCTCGATGATCACTACAACCGACGACGACGACGATGGTGATGATGATGATGATCATGTTATAATCGATTTGTCTGACAGGGGATGTGAACGGGGGTTGACTGCCTGGATGAAGATCAATTCAATTGGAAAATGAATTGAATGAGAGGAAACACACAGAGTCGCGCGATCAGATGATTGCTGCAGCGAAAGTGTTTGTCGTGACGATCGAATTAATTGATCAATCAAATGAAGCAAAAAGAAAGAAAGAACGATCGCGATCGCGATCGCCATCAGAGTGTTGATGGTTTCGCAAAAAAGAAAATCCATTTATGGCAGAGTTTTATTGATCACCAACTCGGACCGAAACGGGAACAGCTGTTGATTACCAGCGTGCACCCTGGTGAGATCGGTGTCGTATCAACACGACATGACATTTAACACTTAACTTACGGCGCGCGCATTCTTCAGCGTTAGCTGGTCCAAGTGATCTTTTTTGACGGTTTTAACGGTTTAAATATCAGTCCAAGCGAGCGACATGGACCAGGAGTTGTAATTAAAGTGGAATTAATGATCGCATAAAAATCGCACTCTGTATTGCATTAATGAGCAAAGATCGATCGCTTGATAAACCTAATGGAGTGCAAGTGATCGGATATTTTGTTGTTGCATCGGATTTATATATTGATATCACGTTTAAAAGGCGGCCCAGTTGGTTCAATGGAGTGTTGTTTTTTGCTAAGAAAGTGCACCAGTAGATTTTGATTGAGCTGTTAAATTAAAATTTTGCAGAACATGACTGGGTTGTGTTGAAATGATCTCCTTTAGAAAGGCAGTGCGCCAAAGGAGTCATAAAATCCGCCCAGCAGTTGGGTTGGAGGTAAACAATTTCCTTGGTGAAAGGAGAGAAATACCATAACTTAAGTTTGGAAAATGTCTAGGCCACTGACTGGAAAAGTTATGTTCAAGAAACCTTAGTGCGATCGTTTAGCAAAGTCATGAACTTAAAAGAGGCAGTGCACAATTAGGTGTGACGGCCAGAGCGTTCACAGAATTAGCATGTTATAATTGGGAGTTCCAGTCAGGCTATGATTAAAGACTGTGTGTATTCATCTCTAGCGCCATAAAATTAAATTAATCTGGCCCATATCTACAGTGTCTATCGTAAGTGAGATTGCTTACGTCAATCTCTGTTGATCTTTAAGCAAAATTAATAAGGCTGTTTGACATTCTGCATTCACTCCGGCTTTAAAGGTTACCTGCTGCCCACAATACTCGCAGTAAAAAGGGAAACTGTCAGCGTAGAGAAAGAAACTTAGACGACATAAGGTGTAATAGTCACCTAGCAATAGTGAACGAGTTTTGGGATTCGTTTTCTTGTAACTCTCTTTCTTTGACATTATTATCGACAGTGTTGCCAATCATGGAAGACCATGTGAAAGGGCAGCTTTGTCGAAGAGAAATGGAGGAATTCGATGGACTCTTACACCTCAACTGAGACGTATTGACTACGCCGACGCTGATGTATTCTTACTTCGATCTCCGCTGATGTGGAGAGAGAGGAACAACCTCATCAGCTCAAATATTCATTGGGAACCGAACTGGATGTAGCCAAAAGAATCCATCCAGAGCCAAATCTGCGTTCGGTATATTGTCCAAGATATGGCGAAGCAATGCCATCAGCTTACACACAAAGCTAAGACTGTTCTGCTCAAACGCTATGCAAGTAAAGAGTGATCCTTAACATGACAAGAATATTGTAAGCGGACGTCAATATGTTCCTGCGTAACATCTTAAAGATTTTCTGGTCCAAACGTATTTCTACTGAACACCTCTACCAGAGAACGGGTCAGGAACCTATGGGCATGATCATCCAACGACGAAAATGGCATTGGAGTGGTCACATGTTTCGGAATGGAACCCGTTAATCCTGGATGGCATAGTATCCGACGTTCCGAAGAGAACATAGCGCAGAACGATCGAGATGGAGGCAAGGCAGTTGGGAAAAAAGTTGGTAAGAACTGAGGTACATTGCCAGAAACCGTATTGCATAGGCGTAATAGGTCCTAGGTCCCACAAGCGAATACAGGAGATAAGTAAGTAAGTACTTACAGTTATAGCATATATACAAACATAGTGTCATTGCTTTCACTTCACAGAGCAGAAATGTTGCTTCCATGTCATCAGCACTATAAGTTGTACGTTTTCATCCTTCCAAGTTCCTACAGCCCAGCCCATGGAAGCCTAACTTCTCACAACTGTACGTGTGGTTCGTTGTATACATTTTTGCACGCACAGAAGGAACCTACAGTCTTACGCTGCATCCGAAGGGCAGAGAAATTTGAGAAGATTTCTCATGACAGTAATACTCTTGGATAATTGTTAGACGCTTGCAAGAGATTCTTTGATTCAAACCTCAAACCCCATGTACAGTAGGTAGTCCAACGCACTAATCGCTGAGCCAAGGATCCAAGTCGGTTCTTAAAACTTCATCGTAGTTTTCTTACCTTCTAGTACAATTGTTAAACACCGGACCCTCTCATGCTTGTTAGGTGGGAAGCTAATACTCTTTCTTTCTCCTCCATTGGTAGCGATCTCTAGAAGCTCTAGGCTTAATATAGAATGAGGGATATGCCTGAGAAAGGATGATCATACAAAGTCCTTTTGGTCCACTGTGACTTTCTGTAATTATGCTTCTTTTTTTGTTCGACGGTTGGAATCTTTCGCCTATGATCGGTAACAGTGTGGAATTAACAATCACTAAACCCACCTCCATGCAACTTGGGGTTCCAAGTTCGAATCCAGAAAAATACCATTCAAAGTTTTTTTCACGGCCCCACCTTTTCCGAGTGTCTGTCAAACATTCAAGATTATTACTGTCATGAGAAAGCTTCTCAAAAAAAAACCCTCTGCCCTTCGGATACGGCATATAACTGTAGGTCCCTTCTGTACATGCAGTAATGTATACCACGCACAACATGTACAGTTGTGAGAAGCTAGGCCTTGGCCCTCTATGGGCTGCGTACGGCCTAATATTTTTTTTGAGAACAATGTAATATGGACTAAATATATTCGTATCCTTTCAGATAGCTAAGCCATTAAGTCCTTGGTATAGATCTCTATAACTTCCTTAATAGAGTATAGCAAAGAGACATTACAGGGAATTTAAAATCTAAAATTGGAACATCTTTACAATGACAATGACACCTTGAGTGTACCAATTGCTACTTGAAAACAAACGTTCAAAATGGATGATATTGAGAGTGGAAATCTTAGGTGGACAACTGGCCTAAGATGGTTTAGAGTTTGATCTCTTTCAACAAATTGCATATCGGCAGTATAATAGTAATTATTCCTCATATTCTCTGCTTCTGCGCAGCTCTCTCCCGTAGAAGGAAGCTTCACTTATGACCATTCTTTTTGATATCATAAGTCTCGTATAAGAAGTGTAAAATGGTTGAACGACTAGCGAGAGAAACTTTCTTCTTTGATCCGATCTTCATGGTATCACAATGGACCTATAGCTGGTCTAAGTATGTTGGCGATTAGCAGCTGGCAGCGAAAACCAAATCAGCCAATAGAATAGGCCAGGTTTTGAACTCAAGGTAGCAATCAATTCTGACCTTACTATGATAGGGACGATCGAAAAAGTAAGTCTATCGATTTTGTCTATCTGCCTGTATGTAAGCCAGACTGCAACCTCAAATTTTGGATCAAACTGTAGCTCTGTAGGGCTACAATTCGAGATGGAACTAGAGACTTAGTTCAGAGTTTAGCCCTGTTAAGATGCCGATTTTCTCGAAAACGGCTAAAAAGGTTTTAATGAAATTTCGTGTTTCGTGTTTGAGTTACTTAGTAGACTCGTCTAACTTTTGCGCTTGTGCACTTCCATAGGGCCTTGGATGGGTAGGTTTATACTGAGTGGGCCCTTGGTAGGCTTATGGTTGGTAGGTGAGGATAAGCTTACACTCAATCTCTTAGGCATTCATTGGGCCCGTTGTGTTCCCCTCGTTGGTTCTACTGTTGGGATCTGTTTTACTTATGTCGGACTTATGTATGCGGTAACCATTTTGTATATCTGGAAAATTCCAGTATCAAACCGACTCGTTTTCGGTTTGGTATCATTGGTGACCCCAAAAAACTTTAGTCTTCACCTCACTGTGGCTGGACAGTTGCAAAGGAAGTGCTATACATCTTATTCCTCCTCCTCACAGTTAGCACAGATTGTTGTATCAGATAGTCCGATTCTGAACGAATGTTTCTTGATACTGAATCGACCTGTAGTAAGTTCCACCATCAGTCGCAGCTGTGTTCTGGTTGAGTTTGTGGCTCGTTTTTTTATGTTTTTACTCGGTTCTTTTATTACAGATCTGGCCACTTTACATTTTCTTAGATTCGCCCAGTATTCATTGAATTCCTGTCTTATCTGTGTATTAATTATGGTCTTAATAATTGCCAGGGGGACTCGTATTACCTTTAATGGATTCATTTCTCTGTTACTAGCTCCTCTCCTTGCCCGATACAGCTTCATGCTCCGGAACCCATGTCAGATAGATTTTATTTCGGCTGGCTAGTAGATTCAATTTGATTTTGCACTCCCTTACTAGTTGTCGTTTCGGTAAGGAATAGTTAATGGCGCTTATGGCTGCTTTGCTGTCCGTGCAGATATCGATTTGACTATGACTGTATTTGAAAGACTTCTCCTTGGAACACTGGTTCTAGATGGATGGCAAGTTCAATCACTGGGTTGGCACCAAATATGCGAGCCCCTGATATCTTAGTGCCGTCTGTGTGCACTGTTATTCTGTTAGAGTCTCTTGTCGTCCAAGATTCTTTCGTAGGAATATTGTATCAAAGTTGTTGGTAAATATATAAGATTTTTCCTCAAGGCTACTGTTCCTTTTTCTTTCTATTGAACCCAAAATGGAATAATGCACTTCAAAGCATTAAGGTAGATTTCCACTCCTATACAAAACTAGATTACTTTTTTAGCCTGTAGACCAAATCAAATCGACTAATTTTGAGTACTGGCATTCGCCTCCTAGCCTCCCAGCCAGCATTCCAAGTGTCTAACAAATGCCACCAATTAGTCACATAAACTATTTAAAAGAAATCCCCCAGGAGCCGAGTCTTTCAATTCATAATCACATTTAGACAAATTTGTCAAAATAACATCACCAGTCGTCGCCAACTACACCTACTAGTCGGCTACCAATTTGTTCAGATCGCAATCAGCATAAAAATGCCGCTAAAATATTCCTTTCATGTCCCACGTTTCACTTGAGTGAAATTTAATGCGCTGGCATATATCAATCGCGCTTATGTGCACATGCAGCGACAAAACTAATGAAATAACGAAAATAAAATCTCCAGCATCAAAATTAATATCGTTCCAATAAAATATCTCAAAAAGCACAGCAGTTGTTGTTGCAGTAGTATCTACATACGCCTGCATCATTCTGCTAGACCCGACTCTGATTCCGTCGTCAAGTGACTTCCGTGTGTGTGAGTGTTTGTGGCTCCAACGGGCCAGCTAGCTAGCTCATAAACGTTGTTTCCAACGGCACCCATAGACTAGAGGATCAGTTAGTGTGTTTGCAAATGTACGATCGGTGGCAATTGCGGAATAATATGCCGCCTACCGCCGCCGCTACCAGGTCCTAGGTCGAAATCGATCCAATCGATAGTTGATTTTTGCAATTAACGTAATTTCATTTCGAACGTCGATCGAAATTACGGTCGATTAATTAGTGACGATTGTAATGGTGTTAGTGGAAGTCGCCAGGCACGATGTGTACTCTTTTTCTGGTCACCAGAAAGGTGGAGTTTGGACGGCTTTATTCCGGATAGTGGCGCATGCGCTAATGGATCTATTGTGACGGAGAGTTTAATTGCTATGGCACAGCCGGGAAGGAGCACCATATTTGGTGGTGTGTGTGTATGTATTTAAGAGCCTCTCACAAATTAAGATAAGGTTTTGAGGGAATTTATCACCCGCCACGCCGCCATAAAACAAACTCATGGGCAAATCAATGTGGTATCTATAAGTAATTAATTTTGGTTTTTATTGAAGTTAATATTAAGGACTTTATGGCCACACTAAGCCATTTGGTTATATGTGAGTTCCGTGTTGTAAAATACGCTTGAAATTCCGTTGCCTTAAATTGTATGCTATCGTGCACTTAATCTGATAACGAGAGTTTGGAATCATAAGCATGAATGTTTTGTCTTTTAAGATAAGGTACTTAAGGTATTTAAATCTTCCTGCATAGTAGAGTCATCGGCAATATAACCAGTTTCATCTAAAAGAGAGGTGCATCCGAATCAATCCCGAAAGTGGATCAGTAACTGCGAAATAGCAATACTGTCAGCAGCCATCAGAGCGCTTGATTCTTATATCATTACATCGAAGCTTGTATGTGGAAAGCCTTCATAAACTTAATGAACTAGGCTTGAACAACAAGCTCACACTCTACTGGACACATCGGGATAGTAGAAAACGAAGAAACGGACGCCTTGGCAAGACAAGAAGCAGCAGAATCCTTTACTGGACCTGGACCTGAAAAAGATGACAGGGCAAGAACCTGAATCAATACTTCAGACCTAAGACAAGTTAAGAAACTACTGGGAAACTATAACCGGAAAAGATTCGAATGTTACATGATGGAACTTGCATCTGCCTTACCAAGAATAATCTATGCATCCTAACTGGCTTCCTAACAGACTGAGGATCTAAGGAAACTAGGTATAGCAAATGAAAGCCTTTACAGATTTTGCAATGAGTCAAGTGAGACTCCGGAGCACCTCCTAGAGTCGTGTGGGGCATTGACCTGCAAAGGATTGAAATATTTTGACATGTACCAAATATCTGCAGAGAATATGCCAACCTTGGGTCCAATTCATATTCTCAGATTCTTAAAAGAAATTGGTCTGGAGAGAGAGCTCTAAAGGGAATTATTCCCACCTAGGCTTAGTGCTTATCCGTCAAATACAATGCAAGGGAATTGTAGGTGAAGGGGTACTCCGTCGAGGGTACAAACCTCTTAGAAAGGTCTTCTTCTGATAGAACTTGCTCCTCTAAACAACGAGAAGGCAGCTTGAATAATAAGCCCCA
The DNA here is from genome assembly GCA_949716465.1 of Chalcosyrphus nemorum. NCBI lineage: Eukaryota > Metazoa > Arthropoda > Insecta > Diptera > Syrphidae > Chalcosyrphus > Chalcosyrphus nemorum. The sequence continues at coordinate 74,790,964 of OX454333.1, forward strand.
CTCCCACCTAACCATGGTGGAGAAAAGAACAATAGCCACAGCCTATTGGGCTCGATCAAAGGCATTGTAAAGACATATAATAATGGGGATGGTGAATGATACAGAAAGGTAAGTGTAGGGCAATCAAAGGCCAAAAATATATGAGGAACGTAGTGTTAGACATGACAAACTATAGAACCTTAAGAGAAGGTACAGCACTACCTCTAGCATCACCAAGGATTTCAAGTTTTATCCAGTAAGGAATTTAAAAACTTCCTTTATGATTTTGGATGAGGTTGAGGATCGCCTTCTTCGAACTTTATTGAGTCTACTAATGCAATAAATACCAATCTAGTTCTTTGAGTACTGATGACAGTGACACTGTATAGATAAAAGGATTGCCTATTTTGAAGAAATAGAGCTAATAGGTCATCCAGCATGTGTTCCTCCATCCATACTTGATTGATCTTCTTCTTCAAGTCCACATTTTCGCCGGGGTAGCCTCGGGATATCCATCTTCTCCAGTTAAGTCAGTCCCAGCTCGCTCTGCTCATCTCTGCCATGGTTCTGCCCCTCATTCTTCCCACATCTTGGATGCAATCTTCCTATTTTTTTCGGGGCCCTTCTCTCGGTGCATTGCCTTCCGTTCTGATTTCCAGTACCTGTTTGGCTTTTCTTGACTCGTCCATCCGATGTAGATGTCCAATTTCAGCTGTCGTTCCTCGATTTCTTGTAGAATCGACTTCTACTGCCCTACTTCTGTACGGATTCTTTCATTTCTGACCATATCTCTCCTGGTTTTTCATGCCACCCTTCGAACGTACTTCATTTCTGTTACCGGGAATTTGTCTAACAGCGCCAGTATGCTATTGGTATTATAACCGTGTTGTAGAGCTTGAGTTCTGTTCTGTTAACCCACTATTGTATTGTTTATCTGGTAGCACGCTGTGACTGCTTTCTTGGTGCGGGGTCTATTTTTCCCTTACAGCTAACGATGGTTCCAAGGTATTCATAAGCTTCAACTGTTTCTAATTCTCTACTTGTACATGTTATATTTTCTGTCGACCTATACTCTTTGAGGCCCACATTACCTTACTCTTGGTTATATTTCCTTTCTTTTTAGATTGTTGGGCCACTCCTCTAGTTTCGTAGTCTTTCCGGATTGTTTGCTATGATAATAATATCATCCGCATAGAGTAGGAATTGCAGGTAGATGGGTTGAAGTTCCAATCTTACACGATTTATCTATTTCATCCATGAATAAAATGAACAGCAGTGGGCTAAGACTGTTTCCTTGCTTTAATCCTTTACTTATTTCGAATACTTCTGACTTTTCCCCTTCTAGCTTTACTTTCCCTGTCGGCTTGTCATAGACTTAGACATAGACACTTTCAATAGCGTTTATTAGTCTCTCAGAAATACTTGATTGATGAGTTCAGCCGGACGGCCATCAGAACCACCGACTTTGGTTCTTTTCAGTTTTCTGATGACTGAGCTAAGTTCTTCCATTTTGCGTTCGTTGTTTGCTCTATCACTCTTTGATTTGAAGCCAGCTGCCAACTGCTTGGCTTTCCTAAAAATAATCCAGTTGTTAATTCTGCTTGCGAGACTCCTTAATATTTTTGAGCTGGGAACCTGTGTGGTAATATTTCTCTGATCCAAAGTTCTCTCCTTACCTTTTGTTCTGGCCGAGGACTCTTCTCCCGGATCTTCCCGTTGCACCCACTTATTCATCCAATAAGTGTTTCTTTTTGGTGATGACTGGTAGCCATCGGCAGAGTCGACATTGTTCTCTCCGATTGTACGCACATCTAAAATGTTGGGTGCGTGTCTTGTGTCCTGTGCATGCTGTTGATTTGTTTGCATGTACTGTCAAATGAAAACCTCGTTGCTCATTGCTGTAAGGATTTTTAGCCTAGGGAATACAGTGTTTCCTTCAAGAATGGCGGTCCCATGTCTTCTATAGGAGCTACAGAGGCCTACAAGAACTTATCCCACGTACCAATTATTGTGCCTATTACCGTATAACGAGCTGCTGCATAGTCGATTAGTCAAAAACTAATGTAAATGAATACAAAAAAAAACTCGACGGTTATACTAAATAGAACTTCATTGTACTTGATATGTACACCCGAGGTGTGGCTACATACACGATTAAAGCAGGAATTGCCTGATATAGTCTCCGGCTTATATACGTTTCGCGTACTTACATCGATCTTGCCTTCGAGATCCGAGGGCTTCGAGCGACGAAGGCTCGCATCGTTGGCACGAACATCCTTTGGGAATTCGCGCCAGCGCTTCATCTGGTCTGACGCCATGACGGTGGTCAATTTCCGCTGGTTTCGCTGCAAGTACCGTGCCTCCAACTTCCATGACTCACCTGTGCTTGCAAGCTCGTTAGCGATCACAACAGGGTCCCCTGACTGGTACTGCGTCGGCTGCTGACACCTGGAGTAAGATCTCGGCTTCTGGTGAGCTTGGATCTGCTCATATTAGCCATAGACACGCCTCGCCGTTCTTCCATTTAATCGGTCTCTATCCTCGTCTGTTCTCCCAGATCGGTCCTTCTAATGTCTTATCGAACATCGATGACTCTACTACTTTCGGGAAGATGTCCCCCTTCTTGTTCAACGTTGTTTTTTTTCCAAGCACCATATCAGCCAGATTTTGGTTCTTCTGCGACAGATCCCCCACCTGCCATTGGCACTGGCACCGGCACTTGCTGTGTTTTACCCCACCATTAGGCAATCTAAGTCGACATCATTCCTTTCATTCAAAGAGGAATTCAGTTTAACAACATATTTTTCTTTCAGTGCATCCATTCAAAGTATTACAAAGTACTTACAACCGGAAGCCCGGTCGGTTAACAATCTTATTTTGGCAAACTGAAGAGGAGTTACCTAGATACTCTGAGTGTTTTTTTGCTTTTAAAAACAATAATAAGAAACTCTTATATAGAGTACACACACTCAATGACACTCATTGATTGACAGTTTCTCGTGAATATGACTTAGCGCATCAATCTTGCTTCATGTATCTTCCAAGCTGAGTTCTCCTCCTCCTCTTTCCCGTCATCTCTAGGTAACAGTCAATCACCAAAGTTAATTTATTTATTGAATTCTGCCGAGGTGATGTCAGCCGGCATAATTTGCATATCAATCAAAAGATTTATTATTATCCAACCCAACTCCCCAGGCGTTGCAGTGCTGCATGATGCCCATGATGCTGCAATCTTATTGCAGCGATTGATCGTCGGCAAGATTGATTTTTAATTGATAAATTTGATCGAAATCCTACATCGTTGAGATAAGCGAAACGCGAAGTTTTAATTCGTTTTCAGTGTAACGATCGAGTCGTTTTCGTTGTTGTTGTTTTTGTTACCTCGATCGGTCGGTCGGTGGGTCAGTTGATGTTGTCATATTCCACCGGCCATTCGTCAGTCACAAATCAGATGGCACAAAGTGGTCACATTCTGTTCGATTACAACACAGTAGTGCTGCTTAGAGAGTATTCAATCGAGATGGAATGAAAGTCTGGTGGCCAATGCACACGCGAATCAGTCTAAGAGTCTGCTCCTTTAGGCAGACTTAAGCAAACTTATCTTAAAAGAGCACGCGTGTAACTCTTCAAATTAACTTTTTCAATTATCGATCAATTAAAGGGGCGATCACTTTTACGATACCATCGGTTGTTGTGGTCTAGTGCAGCTTCTGCTTCTGTGGAGAGTATCCTTCTCTATCGGAATCAATGGCTGTTAACTAAATAGTTGGTCACATTCTGGATGCGATTTGCGATCGGTAATGAATTCGAGAGATGCCGAGGGTCTTTACTAGAAAGTTGAAGTTTATTCAAATGCGGTAGATGGGCTGCTTCTAGAGTACGACTTTTGGAGACTTCGATAAGACATACAGCTGAAGTTGTCAAGAAACTAAGTCAGTACCAATGATGACTACATGATCCAAGTGATGAAGGACAAGATCAGGGTGTTTCAGAGCCATTCAAAATGGTCCAACAGAAGTAACGCAAACTTTTAAATTTGATCCAGATCAATGGCGGCGAAAAATCAAGATCACGTCACAGTAAGCTAAAAAATTACCTCTGCTTGTGGTAACCTTTGGAATCATGCCTTTCATTCAAAATAGGTTGATAAAAGTGACATGACTCTCCTGTACTCGTATGTTCTTTATCTTGATCCAGATCAGTGGCGACAATGTATAATGGAAACCCATTTCGAGCGATATACGCTGAAAGTCAATCAGAAACTAGACTAATCTAGTAACAGCCATCGATTTTCACAGTGAATCTTTCAAGTATCTTACTGAGCTTATCTGAATTGCCCTCGTGCGTGTACTCCAGAGGCAGGATCTATTACACTCTATTTCAACTGACCGCATACTTTAACCAAAACTACAACTGCAACGTATATCCACGTTTCGCCAATGAGAAGCTGGACAATTTAAGGCTTGTGCCATATTTCAACCCCGCGTGGACATCTTCACTCTCTCGTGCTTTCGTGGCTGTAGTCACCTCATTCATTACCATGGACGATGTGCTCTCCAATACCTGGACTATCTCCTTTTGGTAATCAGAAAATCCAAATATGCGTGAGTTCCTGATAAGCAAATGAGATCTGTGCCTCGCGGTGGATGATGATGGTCTTACGGTTGCATCCTCGATTTCATAGCCACACCGTACTCTTAGTATTCCGATTAAGCAAACTGATAAGATACTTACTCCACCCCGTACAAGTGCACTTAACCAAAAGCACATGCGGTTGCAGCTGATCGCTTTAGACCCCCGACAACAAGGAGAAACGGTTCGGTTTCGCCGATAAGATGACGGGGTGACACGCAACATGTGTTTGCCAGAAATAAATTTTTCGGCGTTTTACGCGAAGCAGACAAAAATTATCGTTCCGTCGGCCACCGATGGTTGCAGGCGAGAATTAAGGTGGTGCTGTGGTGCCGTTGGGTAGGCTTAAATGCTGATGCCAGGATATGGATAAGGGTATACTCACACACGCCAAATGCGCCCAAGAAGTTGATAATTAAACGAATGATGGTGACACATTTTAATCTGTGATTGTGTTATTTATTGGTTTTTGTCATGATGGGATATGGTAGGAGAGGTAAGCAATGGTTCTTGGTTCATGGAGAGTTGATTAAGTCCTAGAGATGAATATAGACTCTTTTAAGTGTTTTAAAAGGGCCATTCGCCATGGAAAAGAGCTGGGCCACTGTCCGAGGCCTATATGAAATTTCTGAGAATTTAAGGAGTATGATTGGTTATAGGGAAAGTAGTCACCGAATGCCATCTTTCGGATCTGCCTACGCCTATACGTCATCACAGAATCTGAAAAGACCATCTGCACTTAATCGCATTCTTCTTAGATGAGACGCAAGGATACCTATGAAGAGGACTGATTTCCGACTCTTTATGAAAAGGAAGAGCTTGGTTTTTAAGTTGATGTTTCATGTACCGATGTCGAGGTTCCATCAGCTGGACTTGGCTATATCTAGGATTGGTAGAAAAAGTTTTGTAAAAGGTAAATGGCAATTTTGTCTGTGGAAGGGGCTGGTCATTGACACTGAGAAAATTGCCACCTATGAGGCATTCTTAATGATGCTCCTGAGAAGTTGATTCCCATTGAGCTGAGCAGATCTTGTGATATGTGATATGAATGTAAAAATTACTTACAACATCAATGGTACTGTCTGCGCACAGATTCCACCATAAGTCAGAATATGGGTGTCGCTATCACTGCTTCCTTTGAGTATATGTAACGAAAGTGCGCGTATTTCAGCCACGTTTACCCATGTCGAAGGTGCTACCAGCACTCAGAGTGAGGTAATAGTAGTACATAGTAGTAATAATGTTTATTGATGCAAAAAAGCATTGGCTTCTGTCGTCAGCCGAAAGAGAAAGTTTAAGTCTTCAATAGTTACTATTTCAATAAAAGTTATTGACAAATTTGATCAAAAAGCTTCATTTGTGATTTGTTGCCGGTATGATATAGTCGATTTCAAAAAATTGTATAGTGTAACCCAATTTTTCTCATTTCAGAAATTACTCAAGCTCAAGTGTAACATTTCAGTCCTCGCTTTGAAAATGATTGAGATTACTTCTAACCCATGAAAGTAGCTTTTTTCTCTGAGATCGCGATGAAGTATTTTATATGTGTTCTAAATATTTAACGTGCTGATCCCTCGATCTTAATAAGTAGTTCCTGCAGTGCTTTTCCTAAGGCCAGTTCATTGATAAAGTTTTCTGGCAGGAGAACATTAGGCTTACGACACAACCTTGTCCATTCACCAAAGAATTGTAAATTGCGAGTCTTAAGATGAATAAAATTCTTAGGGGGGAGACGATGACTTGGCTGTGATATTACTTTCGAAATGTATTTAAAGTATAATCTAAGCGTATAACACAGAGTACAGAGGTGGTAGTCCATGGTGTGCTTCTGTTAGTTTGAAAATTTTCTTAAGGAATATCTTAGGAGTTTTTCAACCTCTTCAAAATTCGAAATTCCCCACACCTGTGCAGCGATCTCATGACCGCTTCGAAAATGTTATACTTTGCACTTGGTGCCAAGTTCTTTTTCCTTAGGATACCTTTCCAGCTGAGATTAATTGCGCGCTTAGCTTCGCCTGGAGGTACTTTGTATCGTCCCTAACTTTTCCGAAAAATCATAATTTTTGATTTGCTGGTATTGAGTTGAACGTTCCACATGTGACAGTAACTTTGAAGCTTGTTTATCATGTTTTGCGCTAGATATATTCCCCCAGGAAGAAATTCAGCATGATCATCCAAAAAGATTGAGAATGGGGTTTAGGAGACACCCTTGTTTTACACCTGATTTCGTTTGGAACCAGTCAAATAGGATGTTTTGTTGTCTTTATACATTTGCTCTAGGTTGCTTGGTTTCAAAAATAGAGCTCTTCTTTCCATGGAATCAAAGGCCGCCCTAAAATCAACAAAGAACGCATTTAGTTTTTTCTCCTTATACAAATAAGTTCGGACTATGCTTGTAAGTGAGAAGATGTTGTCAACTGTAGAATATCTACTCTTTGCGAAAACCGACTTGAAATTCGCTAAGTAGTTCGTTTTCTTGGACCCAATTAGATCCAAAATGATTCCGGTGCATATTTTTGTGATCGAGTTTAGGAACGATATCCCCTTATAATTATTTGGCTCATTTGGGTTCCCTTTCTTGAAAATCGGAAATATTATATTTTTAAGTTATAATTTTCTGTAAGTTTTTGCAGAAAAGAATCCATCGCATTTTTAAGAAATCGCAGAATCTCTTTATGAGTCTAGTGACCTCTTGGACAGTAATAGGTTGATCTAAAGAAGGACTTCGAGAGGAGAGAGGGCATATTGCATTTGAGTTATGTTTGAGGGTGAATTCAGTAGCTTTTCGAATTAGGAGTGAGTGAGGATAATATAATTACTGTGACTGAATGGTGCTCAAGGCAATTGGCCAGATTTTGAATGACACATCCACCAATACTTTACTGTCCTGTATCGCCTTGTGGGTCTTAGAGCCTCGAGAATGCCCACGCGCCATCATGTGCAAGTTTTCGAAATGTGCCTCACCTCTAACCAACTCTTGCCCAGTTGCCATGCCTCCTTCTCTACTGTTCTGCGCCACGCACTCCTAGGAACGCCGCGTATTCTGCCATCTTGGGTAAGCAGTTTCCATTACATCGCTTGGTTAGCTAAGGATCTGTTACTTGTTCGGTGAGTGTGACCAATCAACTGCCATTTTCGTCGTCGTATATGTAAATAAAAACAGTATTGGTAAAAGTATGCAGCCTTACCGAACCCCACTTTGGATTCATACACAGCCTTTTTCTGTGCAAAACGTGACATGTCGACCAAACAGTGGTCCAAGAAAGGAAGTCTTAAAAATAGACAGGAAACAGTACACATATACATCATGCTTCCTCTCTTTCCCTACGGTTATACCAAACAGACAACGATCATAGAATGACTGATTTGCCTGATTTAATTCATCTTAAGAGTTATGTGAATAAATTTTGCAAACAGAACTTAGGCTACTCGCTGCATATCCGATTCCTGTAAGCAATGGGGAATCGACTGATCTGGATCAATTTGACCTAAACAGTTAACAAGATAAATCAAACTCAAGAACTTAAGCCACTCGACCTAGTGTGGCCTAGTTGCAAGATTATTTTTGTCCGGAATGGTATGACATTGACATTAGTGGTATGTGGTTGCACCATACAGTTGGTCAAACAATGGATTTGCTAAGGGAAAAGTTAGCTTACACCAATAAGCCAACAAATAGAAAAGCTCAGGAACAATATCGAATGCCAAATCGGACGAATGTGATCGTGATTGTCTTATCTCAATTATTCCTTGTTTTATCAATACAGAAGTGTCGCGTCCTTATTGAAAAACCGTTTACTTATTCCGCAAATTTTCGCAGTATACCAACATGACTCAATCATGTTCCAGATGTCCTCTAACCCCACAATAATCTAAATTCTCTTACATACTATTCGCTGCCTAGTCTCGCAAAGAGAAGGCTTACTTAAAGACCAATTAACCACATTTCTTTCGTTGAATTCGTGTGGACCATAAAGAGCACATATTGCCCAAAGGAACGTTCATAAGTTGAAACTAAAAGCCTTTAGCCCGAATTAAAGATCATCTTGCCCCTGATATTCCCCATCTTACCCAAAGTATAGCTACCCAATAAATCGGCCTTAAAATATACTCCTCACAACCGCTATACCAACAAACTTCCCCAGCTTCCCCAATAAAACAAAAGACTTTGTTTGTCCACAAGAACTGTCCGAACAAATTAATTCAACTTTAACGTTTATTTCTTTTAATGAAAATTTATCACTTTATCCATGGTAATAATTCGCCCTTCCACCGAATCGAAGGGCAGCCCAAAAACAAAGAAGACGAATAAAAATCCTAAAATTTACACCTCCAAGCCGACCATTGGACTAATGACTAAACTAATTCCAAACAAAAAAATCAGCCAACAAATCAATGCTTCATGTCATGCTGGATAGGCAGCTTGGTAATATGCATCCACAACTACTGATGGTGTCACATCTATAGATAAATTTGTCCCAATCAAAGGTCCGGCCTCAATCGGTACTTAAGGTAAACGGTCCATAAACTACTGTGTGTTGTCAATTCCCTCTCGAGATACATTCCACCAAAAAAAAAGAAGACAAAAATAAAGATCGATTAAAAGAATTTTTTTATTGCAACGATCTCCAAATTTAATGACGCAAAATAAATTAAAACAAAGCCCTAATCTATAGATACATGGAAAGGAATGCGATTAAGATTCCATCGGTTCTACTGCCATGAAATTTGATCTGCAACTTTTTAACGCGCGCAACATTTCTGGTGTCTAGTGGTGAACCTGTCCCGGTGTTTGCATTCATAATGAGAAGCTAGAAACGGATTCTGTGGTCATATTAATTTTCCCGTAAATTGTTTCGATGACAAAATGTTGTTTTTTTTTGTTCTTTTTTCTGAATCGTCTTCTATCTAATCCGCTTATAAAGCCGGGTGACAATTCAGAGAACAACCAAAGCGCAACAATGCACGAGCAATTAATCATCGTCGTGCAACTAAATATAGAGAATGCGCGCGCTCTAGTGTACCATCGATCATTAATTAATGCCCCAACATGGGGATTCGGCTATACTATGGGGTTACAATGGGCCATGACCCATTCGGAAGGGGGGGAGATGGTGTTACACCGCCAAAGATGACGTGCGGGTAATCCTAGACAACAACGTGACTTATTAAAAGCCATCAAAAAAGTATTTCCGGTCCCCGGGTAACATGGGATATCGCACTGAAGACAGTACCTATCTATATCTACTACTATACCTATGTAGATACTTTTTTGTTTGAAAACTCGTGCCATCAGTCTCGTCAGTGATCGTATGGGAGAGATCGCACTGCGAACATAAAGATAACTAGATAAATCCATTTGCGTTTCACAGATGGAGGGAGAGCATCTTCAGAGGTCATGAACATGTTTAGCCGCGGGTAATGTGACTATGCTGAGTCATAGTGGGTACATGGTAAGAAAATGTTAGCAGTAGGTGAAGATTCTTTATTAAAAATAGTGAGAAGTTGATTTTTTTTAGACGAATTTGGATTCACGTCAAGCTTCAGTTACATCTTCAAGAAATAAAAAAAAATCAATTATGGCGATGTCAGTATCTAGAAACAGATAGTAATACTTAGACTAGAATAGGTCGAAAATTATGGCGCCGTGGATATGGAAACGCAGTACATGTAGCTATCATCGGAATCAGAGCATTCGCAAAGCTATTGGATGAATATTTCACCATAGATGTTCGATGAACTCGCAGCCTGTGCTACATTCATGGACCCAAGTCCATGCCCTTGTATGTTTACATGCTAGGCCACCGCCCTCGAACCCTTTTAGTCTGTCACTCTATGGTATCGCCAATTGAAGTATTCCTTTGTAGAAGCAGATGTTGGCGTCCTGTCTTCTTCTTAAGCTACCTTCTCCTTCGACTCTCGGTGTTTGAGTGTGAGTAAAAGCATGTTGCATACCACCCATTATATTCTGTAGATCGATCGTCCTATAAATTAGGACCTTTTTCTTAAGTCTATTTTTGATGAAGTGGAATAAAGGCTCATTGATTGTCCTGCACTTACAATACATCTGATCTCAGAGACAACAATCGACAGCAATCGACAACAATCGACAACAATCTGGATCTTTGCTTCGTCAATGTCCATTTTCAATTATTGTTGACGAATGTACTTCTACACAGCACTGGCGCATAATAATGGAAAGGGCTGGTCATGGACACTGAGAAAATTGCCACCTATGAGGAATTTTTACTGATGATACAATATCTGCTTCTGAGAAGCCGATTCCCTTCGAGCTGAGATGAGCAGACCTTGCAATATCACGAAGTTAGAGCCACAATCTCAGAGGGAGATGAAGTAAGTGCTTGTGGACCAGATTATGCTGGGTTTTATAAGCATGCATCTCTGGGTCCTAGTGTGTGTATGCGCAATAAAATTCCCGACAGAAAAATCCAAACCAAAACTTTGTTGCATCTTTTATAAAGGAAGTTAAGAACCCAAAACAGTGTTGCAGCCGACGTCCTTGCCGCCGAACTTTTTCAGGCATGAAGCGATGAGCTGGTGGGACCAATGTAAGTATTTGTAGGATCTGGTCGAGCGAAAAAATGTCCGACGAATGGAACCTAAACATCATTTACCCTATTCTGAAGAAAGGAGAACATCTGAACTACTTCAACATACATAAGTCTTGACAACATGACATATAAGATCATGTCTGCCGCTTATGTGAACGCCTTAAGCCGATTGTCAACAACTTGATAGGTCCTTATCAGTGCGGTTGCGGCAGATCTTGGAAAGAAAACCCTAGCAGACTTTTTTCATCGATTTTAAAGTTGTATGATAGCCTAGAAGAGAGTTATACAGAGCCATGTCTAGCCTTGGCATCCCTGTCAAGCTCATCCGACTGTTTAGAATGACAATGCTTTCGCTGCTCCACCAAAGTCGGTAAAAACATCACCAAACCGTTTGATATCAGGAAAGGTCATAGACAGAGTGAGGTGCTATCATGCTAACTCTTCAACATGGTACCTCAACGAAACTTACAAGTCAACACCGGAGGTACAACCTTTTACAAGTTTGTACGACTATTGGCTTATGCCGAAGACGGAAAAACTCGAGGCACGGAGATCGAGGCAGCTAAGATGGTCAATCAAAGGAAGACACAGCACCTACATATGTATGTACTGCCTACAAGAATGGACACTCAACATTGACGTCTTGGACAAAATACCACAAGAGACACAAACAATTACTTTCGAATTAGTAAAGGACTTTGCCTACCCAGACTCTGCAGGGGAGAGATTAAATGAATAATTACTCGCGCCCATCGTTTATACAAAGCCCTATCTCGAACTAGAAAGGTAACACTTCCCAAGACACTTATCATCCCAGTCCTGCTGTTTGAAGCAGAGACATTGACAATTTCGTATGAGGATGCACTTTGTTATTTTGAGAGAAAAGTTCTGCAAGTGATGTTTCTGCCGCCTGCTTAGACGGCGAGTGAAGAAATAGTACAATTCCGAACTACACAAGGACATCAAAGTAGAGTTCGTATACAGCGACTAAGATGGATCGGATGGCGTTCAACGTTCCAGCTAAGAACGTCTTCGTATCCGCCGTGGACGGACGGCGCAATAGAGTGCCTAAAAGCATTGTACTTCCACCATTTTCGTGGAGCAATCTAATGTTTCTGAAATCTGTCTAACTGGCAGCCTATGGAAATATTTTGTTGACATTCAGTGTAGACTCTATTTATTTTGCGAATGTTAGCTACTCAATGAAAGTCATGCTAAAGCAACACTGCATTGGTGTTAGATCCAATCGAAATCCTCTACAAAAGTCCAGCACTGAAGTCATTCAAAAGTTATTTGAACCAAATTTACACCTTCTCCCTCAACTCCTTCACATCACAGATACCACATTACAACACAAGAAATCAAAACAAGAAGTCGTGATTGCAAAACTCATAACTCACTGACGATGTCACCCAATGGCAATGCTTCGCCACTTGTTTTACTCACTCCACCGTACGTCTTTGCGCGTCCAGCTTCCAGAGAGTTGTTCGCCTAGCAGAAGCCCTCTCAACGGAACGGCCTGTTCGCTCCTGTATTGTTTAATTAAAAGCGGATTCACGTTTTTACGCGTGCTCCTCATTTCCACTTCTGTCATGGCTAAGAAGGAGTTCTTCTCCACTCGTATAGGTACGTCCTGTTTTCTTTCTTCAAGTTGATTGTTTGGCTAAAGTGTCACTCCTGTTGTTGTTGTTGTTGTTATAGTTGAATAGAACCACGACTTAAATTGTGCTCCAGAACTGAACACAATGACACTGACGACGATGATTTCGGTCCTGCCGCTTGTTACTACTTCTGATGATGATGACGATCATAATGATGATGATGATGATGATGATGATGATGATGATGATTTTGTTGCTCCTGTTGTTGCCAGACAATTGGGAGATGATTTCGTTTTGATAACGAGTTTGTAGCCCGAAAGGGTACACCACCACTTTAGGGTCCATCCACGGAGAATCGCTGGTGCAAATGAAATAAAAATTAATGTGCCAACTGGACTGCGGACAAGGGGCGAATAAATTTCATGAATGTATCTACTGCTGCTGGATCAGAAGCAGCTCCAATTATAAAACTCGCATCGCGAGAGAATATGCTTCTGGGGAGCTCGCCAGCAATTTGTGTGTTGGTAAATATTTAGACAAATCAGCAGGGACACGATGTTTGCACAACACTCACCTAGGGACTAGACACGGACGATCTCAAGGATCCTCAATCGTAGTAGTGCTGTGTACCATGTCACTCTCTGTCATCGGATATGTTTTGCAATTATTTTCCAATTGTCCAGGAGAGAGCCCAACTGAAGTGGCCGACCTCGGAAGTGACTTAGATGTATGGGATCCTTAACGATTTTGACTAATTTGACAGATCATGCGATCTGCATGGAATTAATTACCACCAACGGTGGACGATCGTGTTTAAGGCAACTCATCATGTCGGTTCCATTCATCCGGCATCGCATCAAACTGCGGGTGGGGCGGTAGTGGTGATGTTTTTGGCCCAAGATCGGGGAACGATCAGTGGAACTCTGATCAGCAGGACACCCTCGCTTGATCTACATCGCGGCTGGCCAGTAATGGAGGCTCCATCGTGAACTTTGCATAATAATTAATCGTGGCACAGGTTGTGGTGATCGTTTGCATGTGCACCCTGTTGAATGATCGATAGCGTTGCTCCAGGTGCCGCATTGGTACGCATGGAGGAGTCCACTTAACCACACACGAACCATTCGCCGCCGATTGATTTAATTAATTGCTCTGATCGCCTTGCAATCGATCCTCCAATGCAACCCAATATGCCTCTAGGTGCCAAATCCTAACCGACTTAGAATATCCTTCTCAACTGCTGAGTGTATAAATTTATCCAGGAAGTGGACACCGAACGACAAATCTCTCAGAATTCTAAAAACACATATACTCCTTGCGATCTTGTGCTCTGTTGTAGCGGGATGCCGAAGCCGATGCCGATCGTATGGCGATTGAACAAATTCGCATGAATGATCGTTTATTTGTAGAGTTTCTCTTGTTGGAGCTGATCGCACACAGATGGTAAGAAATTCACTCGCTTTCCCCCGATCCCAACAGGGATTGAACAAAAGGATGCCGCAGAGATCGCACTGATCTTTCGATCTTTCGATCGCCCAATCTTCCAATCGATCGATCGATTTGAACTCTTGGGGGGAAGGAATGAAGTTTTTTTTTTGTGTTTATTTTGTTGTTTCCCTTTTGTTGCAATTTATGAGGATCGGTTGGTATGTTAAATGGGCAGAACATTTGACACGGCAGGGCGCCATGTTCAATCGAGGATATGTGTTAATAAATTTCTGGAAAAAAAAAGAATATGAGTTTGGAGTGGTTTCTTTTCGTTTTGGGTCCTTTCGAGGGTAAATTGAATATTATTTCGAATTGGAGTGTTGTGTTATCAGTGGCCATTTAAATGAGACATGAGGTAGTTTATTTAAAAATTTTGATCATAAATAACGTTTTGGGATACATTTTCGGAAGGCGGTTGTCATTGGAAGAAGATAAGTTATACGCGGAGATCCGAGATAATGGAGTCGAGGTAGCAATTGGATTTTTAAGGAAATTATGTCAAGTTGGAGGTTTAGTCTTACGTTCTGGTGTGTACGATGGAAATGGTCTTGGGAACGTTAGTTTTTGGTATTTTGGCTCTCAATAATGCGAACTAGGACATGTATGAATGGCAGTTTCCACAGACTACTTTCCCATGTTGAATTGTAAAAAAAAACCTGAATCTATAGTTTCAGGAAAGTGGTTATGAATCAAACTTTATTAAGTTTTAAGCAGGAAGGAAGATAAATACCCTGGTTTGGGAATAAAGAGAACACTGACTTCTGTCCATGTCTAGCTCCTAACAACCCTTCAGATAAGACTGGACCAAATCAAAAGATTGCTGGATCTTAGTTGTACCTGTGTCGGAGTAACGCCGTCAGATCCAGGCGTTTTGAAGAGTTCGAAAATGCTTATAGTTGAAGAGTTGATGTTCGCTGTTAGACTAGTGTTTCATCAACGGAAGACCTATTAGTTAAGTACGAATTAAACAGGAGCTGAATTTTGTCTCCTTACTTGGAGTAGTTCATGGGCCATGGCCGTCTGGTCTCATCAGGTAGTAGAGTATTAATGGTTCATTGGAGAGAAATTTGTATAACATGAAGGTCTCGGAGCATTCTTTCATGTTCTCACAGAGTTCCAAACAGTAGTCATGTTGGAGACATTAGCTTTATTCAAGAGTTGTCTGCATTTTAATCTAAGGCAATAGGGATTCCACCATCAAAATTTCTTCTCATCTCAAGGAATTCTAATGGGACATATTTTCTTGGGAGTACTCGAGACTGGTCGAGAAATAACGTTCTTCTTAAGAACTTTACAAAGATTCAATGCACAGGATTGAGATCGTTAGGATCAGCATCTGTGACTTGTCATATAATGAGATAAATCAACAGCTACAACAGAACTGCACTACGACTACGATAAGACGGTCTATAGATTTCTCCGATCTAAGTCAATGGAATAGCTCAAGATTCCCAATGGAAATGGCAGACATTTACTCTCAGATTAGAATAACTTTAAGTTGGTTTTTGTTACCAGTTCTTTAAAGAGTTCTGTATTATTCTCATCTGGTATTTCTTTAAGTTTTTCGAGGCTAATTTCTGTTGCTGCATCCATTGCTCGTTCGTTTGGACTTGCACTGAATATTTGACGGTGCTTTTCTCCCTGCTTATAGTTTAGTTGGCGGGGTTTCTATAAGACTTCTCCTAATCATTTATTAAAGCTAGCTGAGGTTAATCTTTTAATGGATTCTTCACGATGTGGTATGAAGTGAAGCCTTATCAGTTCCCTTCTTATTTTAAAGATTGCTCGGATCATATCATCATAGGATAGATTGTGGTTAAGGCGCCTGTAGGTTGCTCTGTGTACCGAAAATGTAGCCTCGTCGATGCAGTCCATTCTATATTGTTCTTCTACTTTAGAAACAAGATCTAAGAGGTCAGTTTTGTTGAGTCCATTTGTTGGCAAATTTCCATGTTCTTCCAGCTTTTTATACCAGAGATTTTTCCTTTGAATTGTTTGAAGAGCTATAATTTTTGGAAGTCTTTCATCTGTCATATCAAGAACTCTTGTTATATTATCGATATGAAACTTCAGAGTTTTCACGGAAAGTAGTGATAGACCTGTCTCTATTGTGATCATATAGTTAGGAGTGTGTTTGGGTAGACGAAAGCATTTTTTGATGAAATGCATCAGAAGTTTTTCGACTGTTTCATGTTTATCACCTCGTCAGACCTGTGTTGCATACAGCTTAATGGATTAAACCACTGCACTGTAACAAAAACTTTGTATTTAACGCTATGTGTTATTATTTTATTAAAAGCATGCATTCCGTGTTGAGATTATCTTTGAGGTCGGTTTCCATACTCAGATTGCTGGTTATCGTTACTCTTAGATATTTGTAGGCTTTCAATTTCGACGGGTTCCCTGTTGAAATGCCATTTCTCTTTCTTAGCTGTACTACCGGACCATTTTCAAAAAATCATCACCTTTGATATTCTCAGATTCACTCTTAGATTCCATAATCGGCAGTAGGTACTCTACAAGACGATTAATCATGAGATGTAAGGTTTCAGGTGAATAAGCAAACAGTAAAACAACGTCAGCAAATAAAAGGGCTTTGATTAGGATCCTCCAAAATTTTAGATCCACCGGGCAAAAAATCGATTAGAACCTCAATAAATAAAGCAAAAAAAACTTGGGATAAGGGTGTAGTCTTGTTTTATTTTCATTTTTGGAATTCTACTAGAATCCTATCTGCTCCTGGTGAGTTCCCATCCTTCAGTTTCCGCAATACCTACATTAAGTACTTCCTCGTGTGTTAGCGCCGTATCCAATATTTCACTTGAATATGCAGGTTTCGCATAACTAATTGGGGTTATAAAGAGTCTCAGGATTCAAGAGTATTACAAAGTGATCGTGTAATAAATCAATTTTTAATTATGTACTTATTTGCAATCTTTTTCCATTTAATTGGTTGACCAACATCCAGAATTCTTTCGGATCTTTGCAATGTGATAATTTAAGTGCTTCAGTTACATAGAATATCCTTTTTTTCTCTTTGCAAATTTTCTTGAATGCAATATTCGCTTCTATGTATATACAGTCTTTTGAAGCAATTATTACTATATTTTCTGAAGACTTTCAGCACGCCAAAGGAATTTTTACGAGCTTTCTCACACTCCGTATCGAACGATTTTTCTTTCTGCTTTAGAGATTTCCCGAAGTGAAGTTTAACTCGAGATTGCGTCTATACTCTTCAGCTTTGGCTTCCTTCCATTTTAGTTCATAACAGGGTAGCTTCGCATCATACCTTTTAATCAACGACCAAATGACCAGCCGTATGATAGAATAGTACTACCACAATTCCTTCCAAATTGAGTATTTAGAAGGAATTGCCGAACTAATAGTTGTGTTATTACGCAACATAATACTTGCGGCCATCTAACGACCGACATGTATATCATTGTTGACCCAGCTTTTATCTCCAAAGCGAGAGCCCTACTAAGTAACCCTTCTGCCCGTGTTATCTGCGTTTCACAAGAAGTAGATGGAGGATAGACTAAAGGTGATGAAACATTCAATGTGGCTTATGGTCTACGTCATTCTCATCCCTCTCCTCCAATTATACTGATTTCACAAACTATGCCTAAAAGAACTGGTAAAAGCCATTCTAAGATCCGATTCTATTTCTGTTTTCCCAAAAATACACATGCTTAACAACATGTCTGTTTCCAAGAGCAATAACAAAATAAACTTTGAAAATCCGCTAAGAATTAATTTTCACCTATTAGTGCCTCCCACATACTAAATAATAAACTCCGACTGAAACCCACATAAGCTGTGCCACCCTCCTCCTTCAACAAACTATCCAATTCCCTTGAGGATATTTGAAAAACAAAAAAAAAACATTCCCAGAAATCATTTAAGTTGCCACAATAATATCCTGTCAGTGAAACGACCTTAAGTACATACAATCAATTTAGAATAACCCTTATCTATTTCCTTCGACTGCACAATCACATGAGAAGGTCAACTGAGAATTATGAGTTCCTGGCAATACTTTAATTTTTAATATCCACCCACCCTTGCTAATCCCACCCACTCACTTTCTTTGAACTTTTCTCAACAGCGAAATGTCTTTCCTAATGACTTCCCTTGACATTTAGCAAATCAAATTAATTAGCCAGCCATTCAATGAAAGACAAAAAGAACTTAACTGGACTGGACCGCTCCCCAAAATTTCCAGATTATAATTAAAAGCAGTGGCAACTATCTAAATATTCGATGAAAAATAATGAAAAACTCTAAAAAAAATAAAAAAACTAAAACGGGAAAACAAATATCAATTTGCCGCAATAAAACGTTGTTTATCCGTTAACAGTCGTTATCTGCATCTGGAGGCTGTTTGACTAAACGTACAAAGCTCCAACTGGTAGAGAGCCCGCAGCATAGCACAGGACCAGTGCCATAGCCCGAAGCGGCACTAATCCGTGTGATGACTTTTCGAAGAGTCGTAAAGATTTTTACTTTTATGCGCGCGCGTTAATAATTCCTTAGGTGTAAAATATAATCGAAACAATAACGTGATAATCGTGGCCATAAAACATGAAACGTTAAATATGTTTTCTCGCTCTCACTCTCTCTCTCTCTTTCTGTTTGACTGGGTTGCGGGCTGCGTTTATCTTTTGTTGTGGTTCGGCTGGTGTCGAAAATGCATTTTTATTTGATTTTTTGTTCATTGGGGTCTCCTCCAAGTGGTTTTTCAGTTCGAAATAAATAGAAAATAAAACGTTTTTTTTTTTTGGAACGTTAATGCTCAGCCATCATAATGGAGGCTAAGATAATGACGAGTATTTTATGGGTCTCCAAGGGGAAGTTTCAGCCGAAAGAGGCAAAATTATCTCGTTGTCCTAATGTGCTAATCGCCTTTGCTTTGATTTAATAAAAAAGGGAATATAAATACAGGGAAAAAAAGTGACACTTAGATTCGTAATCGGTCAAAAGGAAGTCGCGTTTAGTGTTTGATATGAAAAGTGCCCATTCGATGATTGGGATGCAATTTGATAGAATCGCTTACGTGCGTCGCGGGTGGCCAAAAGCTCACTGGCATCCCTCTGAATGCCGGCCGTGCTTGGTGGGAGGGCGTTTTGTCGAAATGACCATAAAGATAATCCATTTTGTAGTTTAAATACGTTTTAAGATAGACAATGGGAGAAAAATGTTTCTGTTGGTTTTTACTTAGGCAGGGGTTCTCCTGCTATAGGGTTTTCGAAACCTACTGCTGTTACAGGATTTCACCGATGCTTCTCAGAGAGAAATAATATTAATCGCATTTCACACAAGGGAAATATTACAAAATTAATTAACAACAGTTACCAAGGGACAAGTTCTCAATTCGAAATGAAGACAAGTTGTTTACACGAGAAATCGTTAACATTTTTGTGTGCAAGTAGGGATATGTTTTCTAGATTAATCTACCTACCTAAGGTAATTAGAATATGGTGTTGGTTGATTTAAAAAAAGCAAAAGCAAATATATGAGTGGCGCAATTAGGAATCACAGAAGCCTACGTGCGCATAATCATGGACCTGTATAAGAGTTATCAAAAAGTTCCTAGTCCGTGTAGATCAGTGGCTCACCAACCTTTTCCACCGTATGCCCTCAAGTGGTAAATTGAAAAGTCTCATGCCTCCTTAGCCTCGCCCAGAAACAATTACCAATCTCTGCTGTCTCAATTTTTCTTTCTAGAAATATAAAGAAATAAAGGGTTTCCAATAAGGAATTTCCAACTTCGTCATACGACTGTGATCACACTGTTCAAGCCACGTACATCAAATTCAGTAAGTTTTGTTATATTTATTTTGCCAAATTAACATAAAAAGTTATAATGTTCAACGACATGTGGCATTCAATTGCACGCAACGCACAAGAAGTCGGCCTTTCGCAGACCACAAATTGGCGAATTTTGCGTCATGACTTGGCCCTGCACCCATAACAGATTCAACTGACCCAGAAACTCAAAGTAAGTGCCCATAGACTGCTCCGTTTCTTCGCTGACTGGGCTCTTGAGCAGTTAGAAGCTCATATAAAAAAAAATTATATTCAGCAACGAGGTCCATTTCTAGATGAATGGGTTGGAATGTCCACACACTTTAGTAACAAATGTTGAGGCTATCAATATTTTTACATTCCTTGCATCGAAAATTCATAGTTCAAATCGTGTCCAGGCCCCCCGTTACAGTCCCAATTCCTCCTCCTGTAGATACACCAGGAAAGCGTACTCAGTTCTTTGCCACTAATGAAAAGTGGCGCACCCCAAGGGCATCAGTTACTCTTTGCTGCTCATGAAGCTATCATAAGCGAGAATAAAACGTCCCTGCAGCGAGCACTTGATGTATAAGTGGATGTTTTTGAGGGAAATCGATACCGAATTAGACGGGCAGCACCCTTGGTCTTGATCAGCCCATTACAGACATTCACTTGAATGGAAAACTACATCCCAAGTGTGTAAATATCTGTCACTCACAGGAGATCCGAGACTTACTTTGCACATGTTTAGAATGTCTTCCTTCGAAGGGTTCCTGATGCCGTACCCAATGAAAGTCTTGCTATTCTTTGTTTGTCTTCCCGATATGTTCTATGAGTATATTAATGATGAATTGCCAAACCAAGTTAACCTCAAAACAACCGAGAACTGTCAATTCGGCTGTCATGGAAAACAATGTTGCCTGTTTAAAGTTCTCCACCTGTCACAAACATAAACTTTTCATATCGTGGAGTGAAGGCTGTAGTGGTGAGGGAATACGGAGCCGGGAAGATTATTCAACGTACGTGTCGTTCGGCTTATGAACGAATCTCTGTGTTTAACGGTACGTCCAAAGTTGGACTGGAGGGTGACCTGATGTGCATTCGAAGCATGACGCGTATTCCGGGTGAAATTTTGAGGGGGTGGAATGCAACTGGCTATTTCTTTGGAGCATTTTTTATGAAAAAAGCTATAAAATAGTGAAAGATATGGGACAATTCGTCTATGTTCTAGAGAGGCTATGGAGTTAACCATGTCTATCATATCACCT
Source organism: Chalcosyrphus nemorum (assembly GCA_949716465.1). NCBI lineage: Eukaryota > Metazoa > Arthropoda > Insecta > Diptera > Syrphidae > Chalcosyrphus > Chalcosyrphus nemorum. The sequence continues at coordinate 74,812,291 of OX454333.1, forward strand.
ATGAGTTTTAACGTAAGCTTTTGAATCTTGTCTAGTAGGTGCAAAACGGTCTTAGAAGCACCTGATCAGATATGGGCGTTGTTTCCCAGCTTTGGACGGATATATGCTCTGTAAATTTTGGCCAAATCAGACGGGGTAAAGTATTTCTTGCACCGCTTCTCCTTAAGCTAGACATTTTGCGGCATTTTTGGCAACTTTGAATATGTGATCGTTCCATCGGAGATGGTTGTTGATACACATACCGAGGATGGCAAGTCTTTCGGTTTCTGCGATGCAAGTACCATCCATGGAAAATGGTTGGGAGGTTTGGTTACGCTTGAGTGACAGGAGACAGCATTGTGTTTTGGATGCATTAAATTTCACTCTGTTGGTTAAACCCCATTTGTTTATTCTGTCAAGATCGGAATTTAATGAGTTTAGCATACGTTGCCGTTCCTCTTCTACGACCGAAGAACAGGAACGTAAGTTGGGGAATGAATATGAAAAACTGAGGGTACTGTCATCAGCGAAGGAATGAATTGGATTAGAGGTAGCAGATAAAAGGCCATTTATAAAAACAAGAAAGAGAGTCGGAGACAGAACTGAGCCCTGGGGAACACTAGCATTTATGTGGTGAATAGCAAACTTGAAGCCATCCATACAACTTGTATTGAACGCCCTGAAAGGCAGTTTCTAATGCACGCATTTTCGACAAAAGAGCCTGATGCCAAACTCCGTCAAATACCTAAGAAATATCAAGCTCTTTGATTCGCCAAAGTGATGAAGGGGTTGGTTCCACTTCTCGGTGAGATATGCCATCAAATCACCAGTGGACCTGTTGCTACGAAAACAATACTGCCGGTCATTGAGGAGTTTTCGTGAATCAAGATATTTCATGAGCTGACGATTTATCAGCGTTTCCATGACCTTGAAAAGGAAGGACAGAAGTGCAATGGGTCGATAATTGGTTGGAGAGGACGATTTTTTTAGATACAGGCTGGACAAGGGCAGTTCTCCATCTACTCGGAAAGAGCCCAGAATAATAGGACAGACAGAAAAGCTTACGCAGAGGTTTTGGAAAGGAGGAGCAGAGAGAAACAAAACAAACAAATAAGTTTCCAACTAACCAAACCTTAACTAAAGGAAAACAGTTCATTTCTGTACCAAATTGTCTGGAGTTTCTATGGCTACAACCACATCGATATTTTTCCTCCAACAAACTGTGATCCCCGAATGACACGTAATATTGGTAAAGTTTCGGATTACGTCTCATAAATACAAAAATCTAACAACGTGTAGAAGTCGAATATGTCAACAGTTTCTTTCCATTTCGAAAAAAAAACAACTGACAACAATTTCGAACAGAACAAAACCACTGATCATGTACATCCACTCTTTACGATGACATTTATGATGAGCCCCGTCCACATCATTTAGTGGGAGCAATTGGTGCTTCCAAAACACTGTTTCTGTCCCAGCATCAGAGCACACCTGTGAGTCGGCACAAATTTATGACAACCCCCGCTGTAGCTGTAGTCCCTGCGAGTTATGCGCAATTCCAGATTCCATGGTGCAGCAAGAAGAACTGAAAAAAAGAAGTCTCTTCGCTGTCGTCGTCGTTCAACAAAAGTAATGAACCCATTCCACGTGATCAACAAATAATGATCACTGGTTCATTAGCGGTGCCGGGGCATTAATAGCCTAATTAACATGAGCACGATGATGATGACAACAGTTCGAAAGCGAACTGTTTGTTGTTCGGCTCATTATCGGACATTAGTTCCATCAAAGCATTTGTGTCGTATCGGTTTTTTTTTTTTTTTTTGGGCTTGATCTAGAAAACTACGTCTAGCTGTCCCGTGGTGCTATTATGCTTACCGTAACTGCCGCGCTTAACTAATTACAATGGCTTAGATACTTTTTGATGGGCAAATATAGATCGCTAAGATGGAAAGCAACCTAGAACCTACCTAATCCGCGTCAATCAGTGGCAATGTTTGGTCGTAGTTCTTTTTTTTTGTCTCTGTCTATCGAGGATCATCAACAACTCGGCATGATGCTATGAGGGTTATGGTTTATGTGTTAATAAATCGGTTTGATTCTTAACCAAATGAGTTGTGATGAGACAGAGAGAGAACGGATCGTGTGAACGGAATTTCTTAATATTGAATTGAGTCCCTTCGGCTGCCGTACGCGTACCGTGCTAAGACAAGTCGATTGTTTATATATTGGAAGCTGGTCAATAATTTAGGAGCTATTACGGAACGTATTGTCTTGGAATGGGGCTATAACGATGCTGTTTTGTTGGCATTTGATTGGGCTTGATGGTCTTTAAATATTTTATTATTATTTTTTTTAACGATAATATTTGGGCGATTAGGCAGACAAATGAAGACTGGCGACTCGTGATGATGCGCTGATGCTGGCATTGGAACAATACGTGGCTATAAAACGATACCACGTGGTATCAATAGATGTTTGATGACATTTAATGAAGTATTTTGATGGTTCAAGTCGATTTTTGAGAGACTGAAACGACAGTAATGCAACCTGCAACCCAGTGCTGATAGATCCTACTTTTTATGCTTCAAATGCAGCTTATGGCTACAAAACCGCTTTGCATCATCTCCTTTGTCCTCTTACAGGAGAATAAACTCAAAATGTCCATCTGACTTGGCCATCATGGAACTTGTTAACAATTACAACATGCAAACGGTGTTTTATGCAAAAATAGCCAACTCTTCCAGTAGATATCCCTGTCGCATTGCTTCGCTTTCCATCCTCATATTTGGCATTCAGCATACACTCTCGTAGATATTCTGATTTATGAACCGAAGTTATTCCACACACCGTATGGCATGTACCCCCAGAGAGGCATAGTAAAATATGCCACAAAAATCTAGAAATCACAAAACAAGTACATGACCATCAGCAAGACCAAGAGAGACCAAGCAAAAGGAACTAAGAATAGAAACGTTGACCACCGCATCGTCACTGTAGTTCCCGAAATACAAGACAACCGTCATGGCTATCTATCCATCTTCGAGAGAAGGAAGGATTTTGTTCCTTTTTTTTTTTTTTTTGTTGCTTTTCCTCTCCAATGGAGTCACAGACGTATGGTGGACTATCAGAGATGGAATGAAGCTAGACCATGCAGGAGCAGTACACCAGCAGCAGCAGCAGCAACTGAAGAAGATGATGTTGATGATGACGATGGCGATGATTGCCATGATGACGATGATCATGGGCAAAAAAGACGCCTGGTGGTATATGCTGGACCCATCCAAACCAGCCATTTAGGAACCTTTCAACATCCTGGCCTGATGTTTTGTCGTAGTGTAATTTGTTTAAGAAATTTGTCGCTGGAATAATTTGTGTTATCACAGCTAGAGGATCAGTGTTGAGGAAGATCGACCAACCGAGAGAGTCAGGGAGGATGTCTCTTGTAGGTGGGCCGGAAAAGGAGACATGTTTTATTTAAATTCATTCAAGGAATTTACTTGATTTTGTTTTTCCTTCGAGTGTACTCAAGTTGGGATGTTTATGATTCTAGGAAGATGAGTTGTAAAATCGTTTAAAAATGTTAAGAAGTATCTGAGAGGCAATAACTTGGAGATAATAGAGCGCTATGATGTTGTGTAAATGGCTTGTTGGTTCATAATTGTCGATAGGGAATCTATTGATACTAAAATTTTCAGAAGAATGGACGGCGTATGGGGAAGAGTTAGGGGGAACTGAACCATGAGCCTGTTCATGAAAAAATAGTGTGTATGTCAATTGTGATCTGAGTGTTACCCCAGATTACCCGTTGAACCAGGTGGATGTTGAAATAAAAAGCGACCAAATGCTAAGACTTAATGATTGTTGAAGAAGTGTTCTCTGTCGAAGAAGTGTACTCTGTTCTTATGAGAGTAGATGTTAGATGTAGTCACGGTTTCACTGACTGCCTTTCCAAGCTTTTCACGTGCTCAGCATCTGTCTGGTGATATTCTTCAGGGACAAGTCCTCATACTGTCTGTTCGCCTTTAGCCACTCCACATGACATATCGTATGAGGTTGTTGGGAAGGCGCTGCATACTCTCTAAGCATCTGTTCTGTAAAATGCCTCTGTCTTTCCACTTAATCATTTCGTATTCCTTGCCCCAGTCTATATTTGGGAGCCATAGAGCCTAATCGACGTCTCAATTTGCCAAGAGTAGTCCATTCTTTTTTTCAGGTCCTCCAATATTTGGCATGCTTCTTGTCCGAGCAGCCGTTGGTCCTGCTCTCTTCTCCGCTGCATGTTGCAGATGTTGCTTGAAAGTTACCATTGCACTTATAGTAACGCCAAGGCAAGGAGTCGTGTGGTTACTTTATAGTCTTCATGAATTCGACTTTTCCTCTGCTAGACGTAGGCCCATGCTTTCTAGCCAGTCCTGTACCAACGCGATGGCTTCACTATCACTATTCAACTCTTCATGATAGTTGGCCACTACAACGATCGACATAACGTAGCCGAAGCCATTGAATGCCTAGGGAATTGAAGTTTGGGAACGTGTCATCGTACATCAGATTTTGAAGTCGTGGACTTAGTACAGAGCCCTGAGGGACGTTATACTTCCTCTTCCAGTAGTGTAATATTCTCTCTTGGTGTTAAGTGGTTGACTAATTTTGATCGAGTTTTCGAAGTGGGTGAGCTTTCCTCGGTTTCATTTCTAGGACGAAGCTTCTCTTCTTGCTATACATAGTGGAGTTCTTCATGGTTACTCTATACTGGTACAATCGGTGCTCTCTGCGCGCAGTCTGGTGTTATTATCATTCTAACAGCGTACTGGTGGCCGTAGCCATTGCATGGAAGCGTCACAAGCTCTTGTTACTCCTCTTGAGAGCTGTTTTACTTTATCGGTAGCAGACTCATACAAGGACTTTGCTCCATCATCAACTGCTGTACTTCGACGTCCAGACTGTGTGGCTTCCACCCCTTACTCTGCAATCTTCTCTGTTCTCTTTTATTTTCTGTTTGACTGGGATGCGACTCAAAAGCGATTGCTGTGCGCGTATTTTTGACTTAATCTGCACGGAGTATCTTCTGCTGCTCATAAAGGTGATGTCGACTACTGGCCCTCCTCCAATTTTGTTGAAGTTCAGCTTGTTTTCCGTGTTTGCGAATACCAAGTAATGCAAATAGAGCAATCTTAATCTAGTGTTTGTGGTATGTGAGCCACAACAACTATTCGTTCATATTCCTCCTATGTTATGCCGAGAGGGGCTTAGTAGCCGAAGAAGCTGCTTGTTGCATCACCATCTTCCCTTAGAATGCTCGTTGGTCGCGGAATTGTCTACCATCCATTCACCCTCATTCAATTCCTTGTTGGGCTCGCTAAGTATAGGCATATCCGCTTCGTAGTCGCGTAAGTCCTGAGCTGCCTCGCATTGGTGAAGGTTTAATTGAATAAAATTCATGTTCGCTTTTGGGAAGCATTCAGTACGAGCTGGAATGCAGGCCATCCTACGCTTCCTTCAGAAAGCATCTTAGGAACAAGCCTTTACCATGTGGCCCTTTGCACCGCATCGGTAGCAGTGTTCAGACCGGTCTTCGCTCTTGCAGGCATTCGTAGGCCATACATTCAATTGTGTATGCAGGAAGACAAGACTACAAGAAGGCCGATTTCTAATTTCAATATTCTGAGCCTAAGTTAGGAAGCAGCAGTGGATGCCTAAAGGACCATAATCCACTGTATTTGCTCCTAAATCATTCCCTTACACTCCACCACAAGAAACAAAATACCCGGCAAACCCTGTACCGTGTAGACCCATATGAAATATGCCTTCTTGATGAGATTAGCATTAACATCACCAGCCAAATTTCCTCCTTTTTTTGGACAGAGACATGTGAGACACACCCAAACGGATGTGTTCCGCTTTAGCCTTAGCCGAGCTTGCATCCATATACCCCAGCATCACTACCGATCTCTCTTTTACACAGATGCATCCATGCGAAAATGTCATAAAATATTTAATCCATACGAAGTAAGTAGAGTTAAATGCGTATACTTTTTTTGGGGTGCGGTTCACGGCACAGATACTCGAATGCGCGTCATCGAAAGCCACTCCACCATAATGATGGTGATGACGATGACGATGCCTTAAACGACGACATTATCTCTGCTCCTCCATGTGATGGGGTGGATAACTGGGTGGAGTATCTTTAGACTAAATCATGGATATAATAACTTTTTTTATGCGTTCGTACCTAGGATTTTGGATTCTCTTCTTGCTATAAGGGGATCCGTGCGAAGATTGATGCAATTTATTATTATTATTTCTTTTTTTTTTGTGTTGTGTTGGTTCCGTGGTATAACAGAGTGTTGCGTGTATACAAGCAGTCAATTTGGTGTCTTAAATGATCTGAGAGAAGATGTAGTAATTGATCCGAGGGTGTGTTTTGGATTATTTGCTGAAGCGGACTCAATTTTAAGAGACGTAAGTGTTTGTCTTTGTTGCGCACCATGTTGATACATTATTATGTTAGATAAGATAATCTGGATTCAGGGGAAAGTCACATAAGTTTTTATGAATAAATACTTATTGGAAAGTGATATGTTTGGTGCGATTTGTAATAGATGTAGCCTCCAATAGTTTCTAATGAAAGAGAAAATGTGAGAAGTTAAAGCCATTTTCTGTGAAATTGTCATCGAGTGTTCCCACTTCTTCTATGAGATTGGGGATCCTAGGTTGTGACATTTGACCTCATCAACAAACATTAAAAAGATGCAGTCGTGCAGTGTAAGTTTTTTTCGAGATGTTTTGTCTTTTGCAGTCTTAAGGGTATCACATCCTGTTTCAACGCGAGAATCTAATTCAACCAAGTCTGATGTCCTCGAGCTACATACACATCTTCTCTTCCAAATAACGATTTTACCAAAATCACTTGTTTATTAATTTCCTTTGACTGCTACATATCCTGGAACACAATAGACGCTATTGGCCTGACCCAGGATTATCTATTTTGTCAAGGCATTCTTATACTATGTAATCTAGCACGAGTTTGGTGACTTATTTGCCATTGATGGGATGGAAGAGTTTATCGAATTCCCGTAGGCAAAGCTTCTAGAAGCACGCATATCGCCAATCATCAAAAAGAATAGTACTGGTAAAAGAACCAAGCCTAGTCTTACTCCTCTTTGGATCCCGAATCTCTCTGACAACCTTCCTCTGTGCGTCCTGCATTTCTATCAAACATTGATAATAACAATAAATTGATCGGAAATACCTATCCTGCGTAGGGCATGAAAAATAAATTCCCTGTTTACAGTGATCCATGAACAGCAGGTGAATCGGCGATCGATATTCAACGCACTTCACTCACGATAATGATCCGAAAGGTGTTAAAGTAGTCGACACAGGAAGATCCAATGCGGAAGCCTGCTTCTTGGCATTGAGTGTGTTTTCAATTTGATGTGTTCCAGGATTATTTTAGCTATTACCCTGGCTACAGCAAGCAGCACGCATGCGCCTTTCTAGTTTTCACAGAAAAACTTGGCGATCATTCCCTCCCTCCACAAGTCAGGATGACTATCAGTTCCAATTAGAGGGAACAACAGCTCAGCCGATGTCATTGGCTCTGGTAGTAAGAACTCTGCGGGTATACCATCAAGTTCTTCCGCCATGTCATTTTTAAAGGCTTCGCCAAACAGAATGCGAGCCAGCGACGCGACCCACTCGATTCGTCGCTGAAGCGTATTCTGCTTGTGCGATCACGGTTGTGATCTTCATCCGAACTGGCCAAGAAACTCTCTAGGTCTTTCACTGAGTATCAGAAGAGTTCTTCTGATTCAGCTCCTTGATGTAATTGCATTTGTCACGTGGCACGCTACTCTGCACTGCTCTCATAGTTACTAACTTACTTGAAGGACTCCCGACCCTTGTAGAGTCCCTGTCTGAGACATCGTTGCCTTCCATCCTCTGCGGTCCTGGGGACGCTGCTTCCAGTTGTGAAGACAAAGTTTTTTGGCATCCACGACAGCTTGGTCTTTGTACCGGTTTCTCCGTCTCGAACCTGGGGGCTGGGATTCGAAGATTCTCTTGGCTTGAGCATTGTTGTCCATTCGCTGGATGTGGCCGAGCCAATGAAGTATGCGTATCTTGGCGTTTTAGACTGCATCCACATTCTGGAGGATCTTCTCTTCCATTTGCCCTCCTCGCATAAGGGACCTTACATCCGACGAAGTTTTTTCGCTCGAAGGTGCCCAATATTTTCTCAGCTTTCTTACTTCCGTCCGGGGTTATTCTTCGTCGGATCTCTACAAAGATGTCATTTGTTGAGATTAATATTTGTTCCGAGGTTGGTGAAAACCTTAAATACCTCGAAATTATAGTTATCAATAGTGATGTTGTGCCCAATGTTTTGGACAGATAAATTTTTCGTCTTATCCTCATTCAGTTGGGAGGATTTGTGAAAGATAGTGTCTTCCGTGTTGACACCTGCCCTGCGCACTATCTGCTCCAACACGATATTGAAGAAATCACATGACACGTTTGGAAGAGCTCCGAAGAGTTGTTTCCAAGTTGCACAGAGCATCGTTTGTCTTCCAGCGTTACGCGGCACATCTGGATAAGTTTTGCCGGTATCCCAAATTGGGCCAGCGATCGCCTGGTAGAAATCAAGACGATGAATGTTATCATAGGCGGAATTCGTTGGTTTTTTCCAGGATTTGTCTGAGTGTGAAAATTTGGTCGATCAGGTGGGCCAGAAGCCACACTGGTACGTATCGATAAGTGTGTTTCTGAAAGGTTTTACCTCCCATACACCACACATGCATGCATGCACAATCAAAGCATGCACAATCAAACTTGCTGCAGTCAATAACACAATCTGCACAATATATCTTCGGTCCTACATGCACAACCTCTAGGTTGTGCATGCATGTAAGAGTGGTGTATGGCTCTATTATTGGACGTTCACACAATACGTTGAATAGGGTCTTACATGCGACATTTAACAGGGACATGCCTCGGTAGTTCTTACAAGACATAGGATCGCCTTTTTTGAAGATACTCATCCAATATTGAGACTGTAGCTAGATTCCCTCTACTCGTTGAAGTTGCTGCTGCAATTCGACCTGTAAGCATCCTTGGAAAGCCATGCCCTATTTCTTCCATGAGTGCGACCGTGTATCCTTTCAGCACCTGATGTGAAAACACTTTACCAGTGATCTTGTCTGGTGGCAAAGTGGTAACTGACTTTGTAGTATGGTGCCATCTATCAGAAGATGATTGGCCTTGCAGATACCCACATACCTTTGGCCGTTTCCATTGCAGTTGCATGGTCCATGCTTCTTAATAACTTGTTCGAGCCCTTCGTTGTCCTTACGTACACTGGGTTTCAAATCCCGCACCACTATGACAATGTCGTGTGGAAGACTGCGCTCAATTAAAGTTTCTTGTGAGTCCTTAGATGAGGCTTCCGTTGCTGAATAACTGGACGATCTTGATGCTAGTCCGGAAACTAGTCATAATAATCCCATTAACATATGTATGGCTGCCTTTTACGTGCTGTTGGTGTGACTAGCAAGCTAGCACCGTCGGCTTACGGCTTCTTCCGTACTAATATCCTTCTGCTTCTTACCTTATTTCACCAATCGCAAGATATTGTAACACATAAACATACATGAACTAGTGTATGTTGGCACTTTTTAGTTGGCGGAATGTGGCCTTGTGTGGTCCTTCTTCTTCCGAGTCGAAGAGCCTCTTCACATTCCAGAATCTTATGTTAGTCGGGGTACCATAGGCAATAGTCGTCAGGTTAGCTGTATGGTTTTTACGTCACAAATTGTGAAAAAATTGTGCAACTTCAGCAAAGCAATTGCTCAATTTCTAAACAACTCCAGACGAAGTTTAATATTTCTTTCCACCCACCAACCGGTAGTCAAAACCCGCAGCAACTATTCCTAATGAGATCTTTTATATTTTTTTTAAAAATAAATGCCGCCTTTTAACTAAAAATTTTCATTAGCTAAACAAAAACAAAAAGACAGAAGAAAAGTGCTTAACCCCGATAAATTTTACGATCCCAATTCAACCGGTAAAGCACCTCTCTTAACGAAGCCGGTCTAACAATTAAAATTCCAAAAAAAAAAAAAGCCTATCATTCAACAGTTTTCCTCTTTTAATTTTTATTTCTCAATTAATATTCAAAAATTACGAAATAAAAATTCTCCAAAAAACTATCAAATCCACTCTCAGCAATTCTCCACGGAGCATTATGCGATTGTGAATTTCATTACTTTATTCTGTGGTATCTTATCTCTCGAATGCGCGCTGCACTTATCTATTTCGATTCGACAACATTTGGCCATTTTCCCAATATGACTTTTAATTACTGGTGCTTCTGGCTTTTCCATCTAACACCGAACTCGTGGTGGCATCCAGAGAAGACACTCCAAAGCGGAATTAAATAATTAGCATGCAATAAAAAGATTATATTCCTCGGCCGGTTTCAAACACCGGCAGTCAACTGTGCTCAGTCACCGCCGCGCCGCGCCGGTGTTCAATCGATATTTAGATCGAATATGCATTTCCATTTGACACGAGAAGACCCTTAAGGTTAGTCGAAGCGGTGCCTTAGATCTTTAAAGGCAAAAAAAAAAATCGTAGATAGAAAATTAGGCAAATGTCCCAAAGCCGAAAAGAGATTTGTTCCACTTTAGGGCTTGGGATCGTTCCATCTGTCGGGGTAGGTGGATCAGCTTAAGTAGCCCGTGTTAACTAGGCCTTTAACTAGATTAGATTAGGTCAGAGATCGTAGATCGTTACTTTTAATTGCACACGCTCTTAGGCACACTCTTCTAACGCTTAGACTCTACTGGTGCCATGGTGCTATTATTGTAATCGATGTTATTTACGATATTAGACCGAGGATGGAACTTCAATCGAAGCGAGAACTATAACTAGCGCGGGAATATTGGATGTCATCATACGAAATGGACTTGATTGAGATATCAAAACTGACACAGCCTAAGACAAAGAAGGAATTCGGTTGCTGGACCATAATCGACCGGTAGCGGGCTTTAGTAAGTGTGGCTCTTTGGCGGCTCTGAATGACAATGTAAGATCATAAAAGTGTTTTTTTTTTAATATTTCTGTGATTGGGGGCAATAAATTTGATGAGATAATGAAAAAATGAAACTCAGCAGACAGTTTACGAGATTTCAACGGATTAACTATGAAACGAGATGGCTTATCGCACCGAACACGGTGGAACCAATGGATTAATCAGTGAATGCAAAACCGTAGGCGTTGAGGTCTTTGAATGCGGACTTGGGAGTGTGCTGCAACCTGTTGTTCTTGGACTAACCTCTGAATTATGATGCCATGGCTACAAAAAGGATGAACATTTAAAATATTTTTTTTTTTTATTAATAGAAGAAGGTACTTTGAACCCTACAAGTGTGCCTATAAATGAGTCTAAGAATGAGTTGTGATCAGAAACAAAAGGAGACTTTGTGTGTAGTATAGTCCCGGACTTGGCTTCTGTGTGCCCATCACACCCAGGTGAAGGAAATTTCTTTCAGCTAGAACTCTGTATCGAAGATGAAACTTCATGTGATGTTGAAAAATGACTTGAGTATGAGTCGGTGACATATTGTTTCCGTAGAAAACGTTTACTGAAACGATTTCACCAGCTTTTTTCTCTACCGTCCAGATTGAGGGTTGTCAGTACATCTCTGTCATCTACATAGTTCCCAATTCTCATACGCTCCATATTACGAACAATGGAAACTGTTGAAACGTTATGGCAATGATGATCGGCTGTTGGTCAAAAATTGCCATGTGACTAATGTCGTCCGGTCTGTAATGATGTTGTTGATGACACTTGTTGTACAATCCTTCTTCTAAATGTTCAGGATTCTAGAGACCTTTACATTAGGCAATTCATTCCTATCATCAACCGATAGTGCTCGTCGTTGACGGTGACTCTCAAAGTATGGACTGATGACGCCACTAGTTAAAAATCCACTCAAAACAGTGACAAACAAATTGCGGCCGTAAAATGGGCGAAGATTCAATTATATGAAATAATTCAATCTCTTGCACATGTTGTTAACGCTATAACTCTTTATGATGATTTGGTAAAACATCATATTAAATGACTGTGGCCGCAATCATTTGTCAAAGTTTAAAAATCAGTCTTGGAAAAGGCTTGACTTATAGTGTTCGAAGAACTACTTTAACAGCCAAAGGTTTACGAAGGAAATCTCTTCCAGGCAAGGAAATATAAACCCTCGTCTAAATCGTTAACGTCACTTTCATCGCTATATATGGGTGAAATTTTGTAACTTCCGTTTTAAAGCTTAGTCAAACGAATCAAGGTGAGACACTTTGAATTGCACGATCGTTCAGGATTTTGTATATCTGGCAATTCAATAGGATCATGAGCTGTGGATGGACTTGATGTGAAGATTTCCTTACTTTTTCGAGCATCATTACTTTTCATAGAAATATATGCCTTGATTTGTAAGGATGTGGTTGCCACTTGCACCATAAATCATACCGGAGTCATTATATCTTGTCAAATACTTAGAGAGAACTGATTGAAAACGGATGCGTCTTTTTTGGTTAATGGCTTTGTTAACAACTGAAATAGGCGTAACTGGAATTTGAATGTTACGATCAATGGAGTTCTCTGTCATGCCATGTTAGAAGACCATTTTTCGTCAGAATTGGATGAACAACACATCAGTGATCACATGCCATACAGCTGGTCAAACTATTGGTCTATTGAAGGCGAAGTTTGATAATCGTGTAATCTAAAGAAATGTTGAATTGACAACGTCCGGGAGGCCATCCCGCATTTAGACCTGTAGAAACAACACAGCATCGTTGCATGGTTTAACTACACACAACTTCAACGTTTGTCAAATTTAACTTGTATTTGTAGCACTTATAGTTTTTTGGTATAGCCCCCAGACATAAAAAGAAGCATTTTTTTAAATCCACTAAATCCTAATCCAGTGTCCAACTGGATGCAATCCACCTTCTGTTTCGTTTTTCAGAGGATGCTTTACCTATACATATATTCCCAGCCAGCCCTGGTGGTGGAGCAACAGGGACAAGGAAAGTTGTAGTCCTTCTACTCCGTCGTAAAGTCGCCGTTATTGAAGAATTAGAAGAAGCTTTACGTTCTTTGTTTTCCTTTCCCTTCATAGAAATTTTTAATTTGCTCATTTGCTGTTCTCTGACAGAAAAAGTTATTTCCTTTCCTACAGAATCTGCGTTATATGAATAAAATCCAAATTTCCTCTAGAATATATGTCCAACCTTAATTGTTCTAAGAGTGCGAGCGCTAATGTCATAATTAAATGTAAATTCTTCTCATGCGCTGTCAAAATCTGCTTTAAGCAAACGTGGCCATGTGTCATATTGTTTATACCCTAAGTTATATTATATATAATGCTCAGCATCACTAGCCGAATCGAATTAGTCAAGTCCGTCCGTCTGTCTATCACCTATAGCTAGGTTGCAGCTTTCGCTTTTTCGAAACATGTTCTAATTTTTGCCACTTTCCGGAAGCCAAACAAAAAGCGCAGTATTTCTACTGTGATTTTAGGAAGGTAAACAAGATATTGACGTGCGACCAACTTACAGTCACACTGCTGTTGATGCACAGATTGATTTCTTCAAAACAGCAATCTTGCAATTGTTTAACACTCTCGTAACTCTGCGAACTAAGACTCTTAGTGTATTGAGTAATAATTGCGCAAGCCGTTGTTGGTGCTATTCTCAAGATAAAATCAAAAGCTATTGGGATTCATCCAGATTTCATTAAAATCATATTGCTTTACTTGCTTCCTGCAATCACTTACAATTTTAATAATTTAATTATGGCATCCAGTTTCCTTAGTGCTTGGAAAATCACCCAAATTCTTCCAGTTCTAACAAAGAAAGCATCACCTAACTATCCTCCCGAATATAGACCTATCGCTATTTTACCTTTCTTGTCAAGAGTTTTTGAAAAGTTAATTCATAAACAGATGTCTCTCTTTATTCAGCGCAACAAACTACTTTGTAATAATTAATCCGGTTTCAGACCTCATCAGTTGTACCTACGTCTGCACTGTCTTATTGTGAGCAGAACTGGCCTTAGCAATAGTAAATACATAGTCCCCCACAAAAAAAAATCGCTCTCTACGTATGGACTCCAAAGGTAATGAGAACTCGACGAAACTGTGCTGAACGGGATGCAATTATGGTTGAGCCCTTGCTATTAATTCATTAATTCATTTAGAATAATGATCCTCAGTGCCTTAGATTACTGAATCGGTTGCTTTAAAAATCTCTAGGTTAGTCATAAAGCTTTCTGATGTTCCCAATAAAAGAAGGTATTATGGACAAGATACTGGTGTCAAATACACCAAAGTAAAGGGAAATAAAACCGTTATTTGTAGTTTAGCCCCTCCTTGCTTTTGCCAACGCGGGTTGATGCGTTAAACTTTACTAACTCATTCAAAATCAGCCGGCAGCGAAATGCAGGAAACACTTCCCAAATTTTAAAATAAGACGAAAAACAAAACCTTCAAAATATTCCATTTTCAAGTGAAGTTAATCGATGATTTACAACGCATCTGAAAAACCTTATCCAAAATCGATTTAACAAAACATTAGCACGTCTAATTAAAAGAAAAAAAGATTCAAAAGAAAACCCCCACTACACATTTATAATTTTAAGTTGGAAATCTTGTCAAATACACGCTCAACCCTGCCTGAACCAATCATGCGTTAAAAGCGCCATTAATAACCAACGCGCACACAAAATTGACATTTCCCCAAAAAGAAAAGTCCCAAACGAAGTGGACCTTTTCAGACGTCAAACTAACTAATTTACGAATTTGAAAATATAATTTCATGAATAATAGATACAATGGTAGAAAATGGAAACATCAATTCCATTAACAAGAAATTCATAGATGAAATTTACGGTGCGCCTGTGCAGACGCTATCAATGTGAGAAAGGGTGCCGCAGCTGTCAAAAGGAAAATGAACTTACGCAAACTCTTTGTCATGATTCTAGGTTATGGCGACTTCATCTCAATAAAATTCGAATAAATCCACAAATCCCCAGGAGTGGTGATTTCACGCTACCACCTAGATTAATTGGAAATAATGGGCAAAAACTATCTAATTCTGTGGAACAACCCAAAAGGGTTCAGCTGATAGCGCCGGCACAGTGATGGCGGTGAGGGGTTCTAGTTTTTTTTTTTTTTTGGTTTTGTGTTAGACTAAGAGTTGTAATTTCCAACATCTAGTCGAGTACAGGTCTGTATTCTATGATATATGGACTGCGGAACCCTTACCAAAGAGTCTATTGTTTTCTATGTAAGGAACTAGTTTCACCTAATCTGCAACTTACAAGATACTTTTTCGGTTTTGCCAAATTGTATAGAAAGTGAGGGTGCGCCCATGGTGGTCAAAAACAGCTTAGAACCTAGGATCTTAAGCACTCATGTTGACCATGCGGTATTGGATTTTCTTTTTCCTTGCTAATGGGGTACCCTATAAAGGCTAGCTAGAAAGATAGTGTGAGCTGGTGTTCCTTGATCTTCTCTCACCCTAGCTTAATGAGGATTTTAAAATTGTATCAGATGAGCAAACATGACATGTCCATATGCCTACATATAGCCAACAACCATGATCGTATCAATGAAGCTGTCAACTAGGCGATGGCTATTCGCAGCACGCTCTTCTTCTGACGACGTGGTTTAGGATGGCAGCCTCTTTGCTCCAAAGTACTTGTAGATTTTACATACAACTTGAAGTAATATTAATTGGAACTCATAAAGTTACATTTCCATTTTTATTTTCTCTCACATCCACCACCAAAAATGAAATTCGTCTGTGGCTCGCTCAAATGTATTATACATACTACGATTCAGCATAAAATATCTTTTTTCGTCATAACTCTACGTTTGGCTACAGCCTCAGTCGCAAAAAGCGGGAAAAGGACTCTGCAAATATATACAATATAAAATATATGTATGTACAATGCCAAACTAACCTAGTTTCAGTCAATGATGGCGATCTCTAGGATATCCGTGGGCGCACGACCGGCTCAATGACTGACCATCTCTCTGGCTCGCCTTCCAGAACGACAGATGATACAAAGTTCCAATCGCTAACCTTGAAAGTAGGAACCTGGAAAAAGTGTTTGTCATCCTAATGTATCCACCTGCCACAGACAAATATGCTAAGCTAAACTGCTGAGTTTTTTAAGTGTACCAGGGGAGTAAAGAGCATCGGCAAAGTCCTCGATCTCGGTGACGTACAGACATCACTATTTATAGGTGACCTCTTAAGGTCTTCAGACACTCAAATATGAGCCAACAACTTCGCACGAAGTTAAAGACGAGCTGTCGAGTAAAGCTTAAGGTTCTTGCAACAAAGATTCCTGGACAAGAAGATATCTCAGGCAACGAAAAAGCAAAACAACTTGCAAGAAAAGTTTCGGGAGATATACTAGAACAGGCTGGTGTCTCTGTAAGCATCCCATTTTTTACTTGAATGGAAAAAAATAGCCACAAGAGAGGCAAACCTAAGGTGGACCTCCATAAAAACTTTTAACACCACAAGGGAATAATGGCCGTCAGAAGATCCGTCACGAGGGATATTATACTCTGTGGTACCATTCAAAGAAATCAAGCCGAACGGAAGAATAACTTTGCATGTCCAGGGCAATTTGTATGCCGAAATGTGTTCACTTTCTTTGGGTAGTACTGTAGACCCACATCAACCTTCTTCCTGCCAACCCATGTACTTAACCTAACTTACCCTTTGCAAATTCCAGTGGTAGTACTTTCAGCCATCAAATGGAATCTGAATGTGAAGACCACGGTGTAGTAGTAATGTATTCGTTCATTGGATGAAAGATTTGGTGCTCAACTCTCCACCATATGCATGCAATTTTCCCAGTTACGAAAGTTTTTATTGTGTTTAAACATGAACCCGAAAAAAATACTGTGAATTACGAATGAATGCAAAAATCACATAGAACTCTTACCAGTCGTATTGGACACCACTCATAGAGAATAAATATTTAGTCCTAATACCATCTGTGTTTGGAATACCACTACGCTAACTCTTTCTTATCCCTTCTTCTCTCTTCCAATATAACTAACGCTCCTGTCCTGTACATCAGTAGAAGGGTGTTCACTTCGCCATTTTGGCACATGCTGATTAAAATAATAAACACTCTAGCGAAGGTGGCAGATAAAATCATGATCAACTCCACAATACTCATATCGGTTGCTGCGCTAACACTAGTGTCTTCAAGAAACAATACACCGACATAAGCGATCATCAGCAACATTTTGCAGGAATTAGGGAACCTGGATTAGCAAGCAATATGCGAGAGCGACCAATTGCACATTCCTGCACATTAAGTCTAATGCAAACTGCTTTCATTCACTCAGCTTCTTTTATTTAGGAATACATATCTCAGGGGCTTGGCAATATTTCAAAACACTGGTTCGACTTGAGTCTGGGCGAAAGCATTTTACGAACGACCCTCTCTATTGCTCTTGCTTAGCCTTCTGGTATTTTTATGGGTGGTTCTGACTCTTTTTTTTTCATAAAATCCATTCAAATTTTGAATTAGTTTTACACAATAAAAATTGTAACGAAAACTACAGAATAATATTCAACTGATCGACTCCACTGTTCGCTATAAATTACTCCTTACGCTCGACCAATTCACATGTTGCACAAACCTCTCGGGGGATTTAAAAAAAAAAAAAGTCCATAAAACATTCCACCTGGCATAACCAGAATATAAATCCAAAAGAAAATCAATTTCTAGGTAAATTTTCCCAAGAAAGAATAAAGAACACGATGACACGACATACTAACTCCAGAGGGCGGAGTAGTAACCATGCGGAACTTTATTACCAGTGGCGCGACAAACAAGAAACGGATTCATTTTTCGGGACACACTAATGAGCTGACCATCGAATGCACTTGCCCAGTCCACCTGATATGTGTCCATTTGTATGGTCATATCTTCCTAATTGTGTCTCTGCGTTTCTAGCATAGTTTACCTAATGGTTTTGTGCCACTGATTCCCATCCCTTTAGACCTCTTCACCATCATTGTTTTTTTTTTTTTTTCTTTATGACACTCGATGGAATTCTCCTGTTCGACCTTAAGTGGATCTATGCGTCTAGTGTGATTCTCTATTAATTAAAACATTTATGGAAGAACATGGAATTTAAATTGACCAACTTCAATCTGGGGCTTTTGTCGGTCTTTGGATTTCACAAAAAAGAAAACTGTCATCAGTATTATTTGGAATCGAGTTCTGAAAAATTACGTTCCACTCCTCCTTTCAAATAAATAACCAGAGCATTCGATGAGTTAGTAAGATCCCACTCATCGCGGGGAGTACCCAATATAATTCGGATTGGAATTAGTGGATATTTATGTCCGCCTTATCGGGTTGGAGAACTGCTGGCCTTTCAAATTCATCATTTAACGTTAGTTTATTGGGAGAGAAACTAACAAGTTATAGGTGCAGATAGCCAACCTTGAGGGAGGGAACCACTCCAGCTGTATGAGACATGGATTCCATGTTTATTCATATTCACGACAGACTGAGTAAATCATCGACTATCGGTGGGCAAACCATGTACAAGATGAGCCAATCTAGGGTCGTTTGTCAGTGGTTTCTTTGTTCAGGCTGATAAGTGAAAAGTAGTGTAAGT
Source organism: Chalcosyrphus nemorum (assembly GCA_949716465.1). NCBI lineage: Eukaryota > Metazoa > Arthropoda > Insecta > Diptera > Syrphidae > Chalcosyrphus > Chalcosyrphus nemorum. The sequence goes on from OX454333.1 coordinate 74,831,001, forward strand.
TAGGGTCTAATCGATTAACAAAGGAGGAAGATTTGTGACAGCATCTCTTTTGAATGGTATTTAGCTCAATTGGATTCTAATTGGTAAACCTGATCGGATGGCAGTAACTTAAAATCAATGAAAGAAAACCCATCGAATTGGAGGTATCAATAACTAATTAGGTGATATTTTATTGTCAGAAAATGATTTCTCTTCTTAATCTGGTCCACTAGTTGTTACATATAAGATAAGCTGATAAGAGATAAGAGAAATGGAAATGCTCTAAATGAAGGTATAAGCACACAAAGATTTGGGATTGCTGCGTGGAAGTGTGCTGAGAATTTTTGTTACACTGGCGACAGGAGTGAAGTTATGCAGAGGGTTAAAAGGATAGCAATTTTCGAACTGTTGAAGTCGTCTTAGAGGAGCGTTAGCCTGGAGCGATATTTATGCATAAAGAAGGCAGAATATCGCACACACTTCCGAAGGATTTTAGAAAAAGCAGCCAAACATCTTCTCCCCATAAATAGCACCCGATTCTCTACATCATAGCACGCTTACAAAAAATGCAAATCTGTGAAGACGGCTTTACTCTCAATCATTCACCGCATAAAAAATCCCTCTCTCAGACTAGTATCATATCTGGAGACTATTGTGGAGATTGGTACTTAACAAGTCCCTCTAAGCATAGAAAAACCGGGTGCAAGGTTATTGCCTACTCAGACTAGGGAATCCACTCTGAAACCCTTAAATAGCGAAGTCCATCTGAACTTTACTCAACGAGTTTCTTGTCTGAACATTGTACTTAGAACGCTCTCAAACCCTACTTCCAATTGATGGCTACTTACTCGGCATGAGACCGTGAAGCTCCAAACAATGGAAAGCATGACTCACTGCAGTGTCTGTACTGCCAAACTATACTCCTTCAAAGAAAATGGTTCCTAAAGTAAAAGGGTGACCCAGTCCCCTTAAATAGCGGCAATATTTATCTCATCGATGGCCACTCACAACCAATAGTAGCAGAAGCAAAGTTTAAAGGTCCAACTGAATGAAATATTCAACGATCGAGCATGGACGTCACATTCCTGATGAGGCAAAAAGCAAGGGAATCTAGACCTTATCGGGACGTGCTCCTCTATAGAACATTAGGGGAGCTAGTAGGTTGCCGCTACAGCTTGGCAGACCCTGACCCAGTGATATATCAATCTGCAATGAATGAAACAAACATCAGTCGTGGTCACTACAACAATCTTATGTGCCAACTCCCATTTCACAACAAAGCGGAGAGACTACGTCTTCATTGGCAGAAGATGGCAAGGGTGGCAAATGGTTCTGCGGATTCTTTAAGGCCAATTTTCCATAGACGTACAGTGTATGGCTAATCGTCTAAGCAAAACCTTCAGGACTTAGTGGAAAAATGGCGCAGCTACATCCGTTCAGCCAATGACTCATCTGAGAAAGCAAAAAGAGACCCTTTACAACCAGTTGGCAGCTGTTTTTATTGAAGCACACAGAGGCGACAGTGTCATCGTGATTTCCGTTTTTCATCACTCGCAGTACGAGATCATCATCTTATGAGAATGACTGCCCAATTAGCGATATGCGAACGCCCAGGTTAATCACGGGCCAACTGAGAGATTCCACAGCCAAGAACTAAGGGATCATCTCACACGTGGAATGGAAACAATCAGCAGCTCACTAACTGCTACTATATAAGACCAGTGTTTTCACATCAGGTGCTGAAAAGATTTTCGGTCGAACACGTGGCCTTATACTTATATGTGATTTCCAGAATATACCTGGAGAAGGATCGATGAACGACAACAGCTTAGAGCACGAGGATCTAGCTAGAGTCCCTATATTGGATGAATATGAGAGAAGTGAAGCAGCAGTTTCGTGCGCCACCAGAACTCTCTGTAGAATCACAAAAAGTTGGCGAAGCTCCTCTCAACACACAGTGAAAGACCTAGACGTTTCGTTGCTAGTTTCGGATGGGGATCAGCTCTAGAGATGGTAGGAGCATTTTGCTTCGGTTTTAAGTCAAGTATTCGCCAGGAATATGCATCCAAGTTAGATTGAGCTTTTTATAGAAAGAAATGCATGAATTCCCATCACAAGCCGCAGTAAAGATGAGATCATTATAGTGATCAAAGTATTGAAACCAAATAAGGCGGTAGGAGCTCATGGAATATATATTGGGCTACTGCTCCCACTTCTTACGAGAACCTAGGAAGCTGAAAGTTTTCCGGATGACGATCATTGACAAGCTCCTTAAAAAAGATTGTCTTATGCAATGTGAAAAGTGTAGAATTCTTGACCATCCTGGATCGCTCACATCAACACTCTGCGATTCATCATCGAACAATGTGGTGAATATCGATGGCTACTTCACCTACTATTCATCGATTTTACCAATACTATTCCTTTTGACGACATTGGCGATCTGCTTCATGTAGCTTTGTCGGCAGGAAACGAAGGAATTCATTGGACTCCTACATCACAGATGAAGCATACTGAATAAGCTGACGATGTATTCCCACTGTCTACCAAAGTATAGAGGACCTTCGGCAAATGATAGCGGGATGCAAATGTCGTTGGGCTGAAAACTTACTAATTAAAAATAAAAGATATCAGCCTAAGACTGACATTATCAACTCATGTATGTATGGATGGATTGCTGGACAAACGAGAGAGTATAGACGTTTCGAACTGATGGCGGAGTCGAACTGGATTTAGCCAGCCGAATATGCAAAGCAAAATATGCCTTTGGGGTGCTATCCGTAAGTTGGCGAAGAAATGCATATTTAGCTTAAGCAATATCAAAGCTTAAACATTCATTTAAACCACACCGTATCCTGATAGGAACGAACGGATCATGAAGCTATTGCACAACTATACAACGACGAAAGCGATAGTGGATTGATCGTATCATACTTTCCGAAAATATGACAGGCTTAGGTCACCACGCGATGCTATAGAACCTGCTTACTCAGGTCGCTTATACGCGGCAGCTTTAGGCGTACATGACGCAGACCATTAGCAAAGAAAGCACGGCAAATAAGAAAGAGTTGGGAAGAGCTGAGGTAGATTGCCAAAAACTGTACAACATGGCGCCTCAGCCTGGTGGAGCTCCCAAGATCCACAAGAGGATATAAGACATACTAATTAAGTAAATATATACAGTAAACATGCGTGTATGTAATTACTTCCTTGTTCCTTCTTGATCAAAACAAATGATCCCGTACTTATGTTAATTTGTATCGCAATGACTAATTATTGTGTGAACCAATGTTTGCTTCCCCCAAACTTACTATGTGTCTAGTCAAATTATTTAGATAAATTGCTGCCATTTGTTTGCTAACAACCTAAGTGATGTGTCTATAAATTACATAACCATTGAGGGGGGAATTAGAAAAGAACTGAATGAATATAAATAGCATTTTGATTTTACCCTAAAATAGCTCCTGACTTTCATTATCTGCCAGAATAAAATACTCACACTGACTGAGCTGTCAAAAATTTGTAATAAAAATTTCAAACAACCACCCGGATCACATAAAAAGACTACAACAAAAGTATCTGCTTACCTTTTTGGAGGTATAAAATCATAATTTCTCTTGACCCCGAAAGCCAATCTCTGCATCTTGGTAGATCTTGATTAATCAAAAGCCCGTTCATTATGAGGACCATGTCAGGGCGTAAACTCAGAAGATCTTAATTGTTAACGGATAGCCGAGGGTCAACCTATTGGCCAGCACGAGCGTTACTCACTCTTGAAATCTTCGATTGACAGCGATATGACCCCGTCCCCGTCCGCCGAACCATACTAAGTGATTAATTGTCAAACCAGCGGGTCAGGTTGTTGCTGTATCTACGTATTCTTTCTCGACACAAAAATTAATTAAATCAAAAATAACCTAAAATAGAAATATTAATCTATTGAGATATATCCGGATAGAGTTGCATCATCATAATCCCTTGGATTGTGGGTGGCTGTTGAGGTGGTGAATGCGGGCGCTATACAGAGGAACACAGTATCTGTGTTGATGGAGTGATGATGTTCTTAACAATTCTATAGGTATGATCAGATAAAAAAAAACCAAAGACACAGAGAAAGAGGTTAAAGATCAGTTGAGTTCTTAATGATCCTCGTGATGATGGCGAGTGATAAGTGATTGAGGGGTGGAGTTTTGGGCATAAATTAATTAGAAGCGAAAGGGTCATCTCAAAGTGAGGACTGATTATTTGGTTTCTGCAGATAAGAACATTGATTTCATGTCATTAATCTGTCACATGGGTGACAATTAATTTAAACGTCATCAGTGAGTTTGATCTCAAGAGTGCATTGGTATCTGTGATGGTATCTAATTTACATAGTGCGTGCTCTCTTCTCATGTGATAAGGAGGTTTTTTTGTTGAAAAAATTAGGTGTAACATTTGGATTGGATTATGCAAATCAAAGAAGCGAGGGAGAGACTAGCCATCAAAACTGGTGGTATCTGAGGGAAGTGATCTTTAGAGACACTCTCCAATTGATTGAGAGAAATTATTTGGCGTTAATTTTGATGTCTTGATGAGGTTTGGGGCAAGCTTGATTAGACCAAATGCGTCCAATAAAACTGGCACTTTATTTTGGACATAATAACTAAAAGAAAGAGGTTTAAGCCTTAAAAAATCACCTGTCAATGACTTGAACCAATACTTGTGTCACTTGGCAGCAGGAAGCAAGCCAATTAAATGAAGCCAGGGTAAGAAGAGACAGTGATGCTTTGACGATAACATATGTTAATTTGTTGAGTTATTCTATCCATGTGAGCTAGAATAGCTGGTAGATGAAATAAACAGCGGCAAGTTTGCGATTGCTCGGCTGTACCTTGTCGGACGGGGTGGCTCTTTGGTCAATACCGTCATACACCACCTGCTAAACAAGCGCAACACAGACTTAGACGAAGTCCGGTCCCATATCGGGCTCCTTTATCCTTCCCAATATCTCTTTAAGATATAGGTTCATAAAATCCAGGAGTGTTGCCTGATGACGTTGCCAACGATTGGGTCAAGTCTCCTGTGTCAACGCCTTTGCTGTCTTTACTGGGAGACAGTCACTTACGTAGGCTTATTTTACTGTAAAGTCGAGACAGCTGTCAGTGGACATTTTACTAATGCAACCAATCTTGGCACGGTGCCTAATGCCTTCTTAAACCGAGAGCAGAGACTTTAGTCATTTCTATAGTCAGAGCCCCAACCAATCAACATGTATACCTATAATGATGTGTAAAAAGGAATGATGCTAATTTGAAATCTACTAGCTCTACTAATAACAACTTGAGTCACATGTCTGCTACCAAACTTTTAGTTTCCAGTCTTTTGACTCTTGACTAGCTAGTCGCTGCTCCTGGTACTACATTGTAGATTGTAACGATAGCGTATTCTGCTCAAGCAGTCACAGTGAAATAGTTTATGTTCTTTTGATTCTTCGCTGTATATTCTGTGTCATTGAAAATCGACATCAAACATGTCCAGCCCCGGTCAATACAATATATAGATATTGGATTCGCCGGTGACATTGGTGTGGTGACAGTAGTTAAATAGATGTTGAAGTTGAATCCGCTACGAATAAAGCAACCAGTCGGAAAATAGTACAGTTTGCCAACTTCCAGCCTGGTAACCAATTAATCAGATCCAAAGAAGCGTCTAAGTATCATGGAGTAATGCTGGACAACAATCTGCAGTTCAAAGCACAAAGGATTCTAATTTCACAATTGTCAGATCACTTCTCTTGTATGCAGTCCCAGCCTGGGCGCCGGCATTAAGGACGAAGGAGACTAAAAGGAACTATCGTCAACATACGATACCGGCGGCTTTTGAAGTATATCATTCCAAGCCACCATGAATCCTGCATGCTATTAGCAGCGTTTAGAAATGCATAGGTAGCGGAATGAACGAGCTTAAATTTAGTGAACGATGAATTTTATAATTTTTTTTTGCTTTACAATGCGTCACCCCCAAGAACTTCACGTCCTGTGCATTTCCACATTATGCATATATGCTGGGTCAGGTCCCATATGAAAAATATTATTAGGGGAAAAAAATAATGGGAGAAGGTCAAAAATTCCCCAGAAAATTCTATCCTATTCGAAAACACAGCCAACAGATGTAATTAAGCAAACGACAGTCTGGGGAAAGACAGTGTTTCTAAAAATTGTGAATACAGTAGTGGACATAAAGTGGTGTGAATAAGGAGTGTTAAAGATCGTTGAGTCCGTATGTGTGTTTGCTATTAAAAAAATTGGGTAAGTGCGAGGAGGGCCTCGTGCAATAGTGTTCCGGACATTTTATATTGTCATTAAATAGAAGGCAGTTTATTCATATCTTGCATAGGTACACCTAATACTGGTTTTGATATGAATAATGTAATGTCTTGTACGTAGGTATGTCCTAGTAATACTGAGCTGAGATTCCAGTCCATTTTAACTTACACTTTCGATATAAAACATGTATTGAATTCGTGCAAAAATTGGAACTCGAGATATTAAACAATTCTGAAATTACGCTGACAGAAAAGCTCGTTATAGTGTGTCTGCCGATTCTGTTTGTCTGTCTGTATGACGAGTGAATCAATTTATTTCAAACTTCATGTTAGGGAGCAATTGCATGGCCCCTAAAGGGAACATTGAAAATTTTGTTGTAGCCCTACTCTTAGAGTTCCTTCACGTAGCGAAAATGGTTTCAACGATTTTTATAAAATTTTATTTTTCAGTTAGTTTAGGCGTACAAAGCTTTTGTATAAAAATGCATGTGACGGTACTTTGCTTATTAAATGGTTTAAGTAAAACAAAACCCTGGCAATGCTTGACATGCGAAGGAATACAGCATTTAAGGCTTTAAAAATTTAAGAAAAAAATATTTTTGAAAAAAAAAAAATTGTTTTTTAAACTTATTTAGTTTTCAAAAGCAGCATAGAGCTAACATATACGATCCATTCGTGCAAATGACTTTGTTTTTGAAAAATCGAATTCGAATGCAGTAGCAGCAAGAGAAGAGCTTATAGGGAAGTCCATGCGCTTTTCTAAAATCTGTAACTCGGGAACTACGTAGCGGATTTAGATGAAACTTGAAACTTGAGCTAACCGTAGTATCAAAATGATCTGCTGTAAAAATTATTTGGATAACATGAAAACTGGGGGAGATACAGTGGGGTAACTAGATGCCCCAATTTTTTCAATTTTTCTCAGAAAATATATAAGATACAGAAATTTTCGTACTTATTTCACAATCTACACAAAATTCTACGTATCTACAATTTTTTTCATATTTTTACCACTTATGGTCTAGCCGCTAGGGGGGGGACAACATTTTTCAAATGTTTGGCGAGCTTTTTTGTTCAACAAATTTTGTCAGAAAAAAATATTTTTTACATATATGGAGCCCTTGCAAAATTCTCTTTAAATTGATATGCTACATGATGGGGAACAAAGGTGCCCAAAAAAGGGCTCCCAAAATGAAATTCATTGCCGCCATCTTGTGCAGGCTTCCACATAATGTATACATAGCGAAAGTTTCAGCTCTCTATGTCTATCGGTTCAAAAGTTACAGGGCTGTGACAGACTGACGGACAGACGGACAGACGGACAGACGGACAGACAGACACCGTATCAAACCCATAAGTGTTCCGTCTTACCTTTTAAGGTCCGGAACACTTAAAAGTAAATATAAATATCAGGTCGTAAGCAGCCCATAGAGGACCAAGGCCCAGCCTCTCACAACTGTACATATTGTGCGTGGTATAAATTTCTGCACATACAGAAGGGACCTACAGTTTTATGCCGTATCCGAAGGACAGATGGGTTTGAGAAGCTTTCTCATGACATTTATACTCAGACACTCGGAAGAGGTGGGGGCGTGAAAAAACGTTTGATGATATTTTTCTAGATTTGAACTTCGAACCCCTTGCGCAGTAGTCCAACGCACTAACCACTGCTCTACGGCACCCAGTGGTGTTTGCTAATAGCTCTTGAATTAAGAGGGTGATTATATCTATAAATAAGACTGGCGCTTTTAGGAATTTTGGATATGTCGGCTAAATTCTGGATGCCATGATGGCCACACAATAGCTCCTTTCATATGTGCCAATTAAACATGGAATAAGCAAGTTTGATGGACGACTGAGAATTTAGGTTAGAAAAGTTCCTTAAATGCTCTATGAGAAGTACGTTGACTGAAAATTATTCAGTCAGTATCAGTTGCATCTTTCGCGATGGATTAATGGTCAAGGAAAACAAATCCATTATTATGGCTAGTCTAAGTTTTAAGTCTTTTACTCTTACGATATTGTGGGAGAATCGAGTATAGAAAGTAGCTGATACAAATTAACGCAACTAGTTGCTCTCGTAATCGTTGAATTGTATAAAAGTTTAATTATTATTCCATTGATTGCGTATAAAACACCATAGTAACTAGAAGGTTCCCATAAACTCTATTCGACGAACGTTAACATGGTTTCGCCAATGCAACAATCCTCCAATCCAGTGGATAACAAAGAAACCATTTCCCCCAACTCAATGAACAAAATTTAAAGACTTCATAAATTCACATGAATGCCCGTCGAAGGCTCCTCAGAGACATCATTGCGCTGCGCGCGCGACCACAAGAGAGAGCACAAGAGAGGTGGACCAAATTTGACCCGGAGGCATGAAAATTTCCGCATGGCTCCATCTTCACAACAATTGGCCACAGTTCAATTTGAAATTCTCAAATTGGCACATAGGCACATGCGTGGCTCTACCTCTCGATTTGTGTTGTTCTCCCATCATTTGATTATCCTCTCGAATCTTTGATTTCTTTGATTTTTCGATCAACGGATCGAGCGAAGGATGCATGACTCCAAGACCATGTGTGTGCACCTCCGAAAGTCATTAGTGCGGATTTTCTCCGCACATATGGTTGTTTGCAGCTTTCGGTGTACATTTGTTCGCCCTTCGGCGGTTATCTCTCGATGCGGATCGATGGAATTTATTTGCTTTTATCTGAGTGAGATGATTTGGAAATGCGCGCACAATCACAGGTGGACTTAGCGCGCACAGGGGAGCTCGGCGGCGGCGCGGACGAAGAACTGCAAAGTATTTTTCATCCTTTTGCAGCGAACATGTGTCCATAGTTGGTCGTGTGGTCAGTGATATGTGGACGCCATTTAGTTTGATTGAATTGGTAATATTTTGAATGGCGCTTCGGGGGGCCATTGGAATGTATATTGTAGCTGGCATCCTAATTAAAACTTGTTTCAGGGGATTCAATGCGCGCCCATGCATTGATGGATGATTAAATGGTTGTCTCGTAGGCCTATTGCCATGAGAAATGATTTGTTTGAAAGTTTGCATTGTAATATCAAAAAAAACATGTTTATGCGGATGTTGAGGGTCCTGTTTGGTACAGAGTATGTTCTTTCAGTCTTATACTCCAACCAACAATTGCCACATATGAATCGTCGGAGTTGGGTCAATGGCGTAAGTCTTAAGTCACTAGCTACTAAGAGTAGTAAGCCTTTCTTTCAAGTGCGGAATTTGTCTTGGGGTCAAGTGATAGAAGTGATAGAACAATCCAGTGGCCTTATGCACATCCTCTTCTTAAACGATGAAAAGTTTAATGAGGAGGAGATCTCAATGGTCACACTGGGAGGCAATCCTTTGAATACCAGTGAGCCTACAGGATAAAGGGGGACAGTAAACTGCGGCTAACGACTACATATACCTAATCATGTCAACTTGAGCACATTCTTTCCCAAAAAGGATGAACATCTTGTCACTTATAAGAGTGGAACTGCAAGCAAGCAAATTGATCATACATTCAAGGTTAGGGTCTCTCTACAAACAAAGTGTTCAAGGAATTATATGCCATGAAATTCTTAACCACTACGCTGGTGATCTCTGGGTATATAGTACCTTGCTCGGAGTTGGTATAACAATTCCTATGGAAGGCCTTGGGGACGAGTAAGGAGGAAAGGGTGCTTTCTCACTAGAGTCCTTCTTTTTGCTCCAGAAGAATTCACTATATAGAGTAAACTGTGATGTCTACTGCTCCAATACCGTTGACCTTTAAATATTCGTATAGTACTGGTGTTTCAAAGGTTATTTATTGCTAGAGATAAAAAAAGCAACAAATAGAGATTCAAAGTGGACCAGCGATGAGGTTTCCCTTGCCATTATGGAGCAGCTGAAGCTACTGGCATCGGCCGCTTCGCTGGAGGGAATATGAAAGTTGTTCAATTAAACTTTAATCATTGCGAGACAGCTCAAAACCTACTTGCACAGGTGGTCCGAAAATACCATGAGGATATCACTATTGTCAGCGAGTCCTATAAGCAACTGAATGAGGGTCAGACAAAACTGCGATATAGAAACAAGCATGCGAAAGAAGAATGCAGGGTGCACAGCACATTAGGGATTCGAGTGAATAGTTGACAACATTGCAGCCATCACATCGATGTTCTGACTTTGTCCAAACGCCAATAAAAAAAAAAAACCTTGGTCTTATGAAGAATGCCAACGAGCACATGCAACTAAACAAGAAACATATAAAGTTCGAGCCGATGGAATGAGTTTAACGATGACCAAATAGTCATAATAGGCAGTCCCAGCAAAACCGAAATAATAAAAGCAATTAAGTCCCTCAAGAAAAACAAGACGGTGGGTATTAATGGCACCCCTACCGAACTATTTCAAGCGGCACCAAATACATCGGCTGATCTGCTACACCCGCTCATACGGAGAGCATGGGCCAGCCAAGAATTTCCGCAGGATTGGAAAAGAGGGATGATAATCAAACTACCAAAAAAAGGAAGCCTGATGGACTGTGGAAACTGGAGAGGTATATGCGTTCTCCCGGCCATAGCCAAATAGTGGCTAAGATAATTCTGGAACGAATCAAAGAACTTCTAAATTCACCTCTCGATGTCTGACAGGCGGGCTTTCGTGCTGGATCCTCCTACATCGACCACATAAACACCTTACGGATTATAATATACTATTTATCGAGTTCGAGAAGGCTTTCGCAGCTTGAATCGAGATGCTATCTGGTTAGCCTTGCATAGAAAAGGCATTCCAGAAAAATATAGCTATTATCAAGGCTACATACGAAGGTGGTAGATGTCACGTCTCACACAATGGTAAGGTGTCAGAGGAATTTGAAGTTCAAAGTGGAGTACGTCAGGGGTGCATACTGTCACCAATGTTGTTCTTGGTGGGAATCAGCGATGTACTCCGTACAGCATTGACGAAAGGAAACTATGGAATTCACTGGACTATGACATCTTACCTTAAACACCTGAATTACGCTGACGATGTTTGCCTACTTTCACATCGGATGATGGACCTTCATCTGATGGCCCACAATCTATAAGCTGAGGCAAACAAAGTGAGGCTCAAAATAAACATGGCCAAAACAAAAGCCCTGAGCACAAAACCCGCGCTCAACTTAACATTGCTCGACAGGTAGTTGACAACTTTCTATATTTAGGGGGTCTGGTCTTGGCTCGGCTAATCGTGATTATTTCGCTCCAACGTAGAATTGATACTGCTTTATGACTACAGTACTTGGAAAGTGGACACCATTAACGCACGCCGGCTGCAAGTCTTCGTAAACAAATGCTTAAGAGTCATCTTGAGTCGCCCGAACACTTGAGGAGGAATCGGGTTCTTCAGGAATGAGTTGGAGGCAACTCAAACGGGTTACAGAAGTCCGAACAAAATGGCGTGCAGGATGGATGACCTCCCATAAGAATGTGTGCATTCTATGAACCAGTCAATGGAGCAACAGATTGGGAGATTCTATGGGTAAAGGCTTTGAAATGTTCTCTCTCAAGAAACGCTTAGTTCTCCTTTGGATAGAATTTGGGTTCAATTAGGTCAGGATAGGGATCTTATGAATATGACATATTGTATGTTGCAGATAACTTTCTTACTTACTTAAAGGGCTCTCAACCCTTGTAGAGTCCCTGCGTTTGCATTCGATTCCACTACGGTTCCAGGCACGCTGCTTTCAGTTGTTAAGACCAAGTTTTCTGGCATCCGCGACAGCTTGGTTTCTGTACCGGAGGTTCGGTCTTCTTCGCCATCTCGAACATGGGGGCTGGCATTCAAAAATTCTCTTGGCTAGAGCATTGTTGTCCATTCGCTTGATGTGGTCGGACCAATGTAGTCCTGGGTTTTTGGACTACATCCACATCCTGGTACAGCTTATAGAGTTTGCGGTTTTATTTGCTCCTCCATTTCATAATGGATCTAATATCCGACGAAGTATTTTTTGCTCAAAGGTACCCAATATTTTCTCAGCTCTCATATTTTTCATCCAACACTCGGCTCCATACAGCAGGACTTCTATAGAGCATTAATTTGGTCCGTCGAGTTAGGAATTTTGAACCCAGTTGTTTTGATAAACCGAAGTAGCAGCGGTTTGCTAGGGTTATTATTCGTTGGATCTGAGGGAGGTGAACTAGTTAACTTCCTACCTTGAATTTTTTTTTATCAACAGTGACGTTCTGCCCGGTGTCTTGTCCTCTTTCACTTTAAGACTAACCTATTTCGCCTGCTTATTCATTGCGTAAACGCCTCTACGATGTCGTCGTTGCAGATAACTACGTGGACGCAATCAAAGACATAGATTACTGTCATCCCAATCCATGATAGAAGATTTGGGCTTGGAATTTGCCTGCAACAAGACAGTCGCCGTTTTGTTCTCTTTTTGAAGAGTTCACATGTAGAACGTTTGATGCGTGTGTCGCATCGATTAGCACATAGTGGATTGGGTTGCACGCTCAATCATTTGAAGAATGCCAGCCTAATGTGTGAATATTTGAACTAGAATATCGAATGCCGTTTTACGAGCTACTCGTTAATCACAAGCCGGAAGTCTGATATTGACTTCAAAATTAGAAAACGATTCATATGTGTGAATAAACCGATGATATTGGGCTAGCATTCTTGATGGAGCCATAAAAAGTTAATGACATCATCTCGATGCATTACTAACTGTCCACACCTCTCGCACTCGCCAAACGCCAGCCCAAAAGCAATCCCGAAAACCAACAAAGCCCGTCGGTAATAAGCAGTTTCAAGTTCTTTCCACTCTCAACGTCCAGAGTAAATTTCTTGTAATTATTTCCAAATGTATACTCATATAGCACACAAGAGCGAAGGGTCGGCCAAAAAATAACTTCATCGCGACTTCGATTTGCAGGTCACACGCATCATCATCATCATCATCTTCCACCACGCACAAGACAATCGACCCAAAGAACGAGGGACGACAGTACGTGCAAAAAAAAAAAAAAATACATAAAACAAACAACAATGTTCTGAGTTGTGCTCACCTCAGTCCAGAGCCATAATTAAAAGTTATATTCGCGCTTATCTCCTAAGTGCCAGATCAGAGCAATTTCATAGCCCAGCCGGAGCATTCGTGACCGACCGATCGCAGGGAGGACAACGACGCGACGCACCGCACCGCAGCGACCCTGGCACAAAATTATTTGCGATTATCGATTCCTTTTGTCGTCTGCTTTGCGCGCAACGCAACTGCAACAGATAATTATCCCTTATTGAGGCGACTCGCTGGTGGTGGTGGTGGAATCGTGGGAAACATCAAATCTCTGACGTTTCATGGAGGTCCCTTTGTTCAAACAATGCGCTATCGTATGTGCATCTTATCGGCCAATGATCCAAATGAATTGTATTTTTATTTTTATTTTTTTGGTGACCTACCACCGCGCCGAACCATGCTCATTGTTGTGGTCAGGTAAATTATCTTTAGCCCACAAACAATTAACCACAAACTCTTCAGCAATGTAACAATGTATTCACACAGGTAAATGGATTGACGGACTCATGGTCAGTTGTTGGACCCTCTTGATGGACGGTAAGAGAGAGAAAAAAAAAATACCAAAAAATTCAGGTAGCATGACTCAAGAAGTGCATGGCAATCGATTAGGCAGAGTGCAGCGATATATAGGGGAAAGGTATCCACAACACAACACCCGTCACATTGTTATCGCACTCTGAAGTGGTAATTGAATTTTGAAGTTAAAATTAGATTAAGTGTGGATGTGGTAAGCAAGCGCACGCGTGCCGTTCCAGGTAGCCTTTTATAGTTTCTTATTTTGGGTGATGTAAGCGAGCACGGCTTACATCCGTAATTACTTTCGATAGGGTTCACGCGGTAGAAATTGTTGTTGTCCATACAATTAAGTGATTCTATTCTCTTGAGAGTGGTGTTAATATTCTGATTCGGTTGTGTGATTTATTGTCGGCTTCCAGCTATGGGAAATTAGTTCATCAACTAATTAATCATTAAGTGCTGGTCTCTTGAGCTTCTGTTCTGTATATCTTGTATTTCTTCCCGTTTTGCGTAGCGAATCGCTGTGAGAAGTGCAATTATCATGGTAAGAATTATCAAGTCAGGAGATGTCGTGACAGTTTGGTAATGCACTTTAAGGCACGCATTTTAAAATGGGGCAAACAAATTAAGAGAATTTCAATATTGCAAATTGGAAGTGATTCTGTGGTCCTATGACATTTAACATGAACCTTTTAGGCCTGTGCGCAGTCTCCTTCGAACTTCTCCAATGCACTTGAGCTATCTCCAACTCATTTCTAAGGAACTCAATAGCTCTCCGACTGTCCTGCGCCACGTTTCCGTAAGGCGTTAAGCAATTCTGCCTGATTGGGTGAGAGTTCAGTGTGCACATGGTAATACAGCTTCTACATTGTGGACCATCAGATGACGTAAAATCAGACAAACATCGTTAGCATAGTCTAGTTATTTAAAGTAAGGTAGATATCATAGTCCAGTTGACTGACGTAGTACGAAGACATACATAAGCTAGCAAAGATAGTGATTTCGTTCGATGTCAGCTCCACACCAAGAGACAATTTCTAAAGCAGAGGCTATTAGAATGTCATCGATCTGATTGGATGTTTGTGTCCAATCAGTCGAGACCTAGTTGACCTTATGGCAGGTATAATGTTTAAACAGAAATTAGGCAATATGTGTTGCAGAAGTCCACAAAAACCTCAACATTGTCGTTTCGGTATCTAAAGAAGTGAACTCCTATCTTGTGTTTAAGATTAAGAGATCGCCCCATCACGATTACGATGTCTTCGTTTGCTGTCTGAAAACATCTGAAGACGTCTAAGGACAACCCCCAAATGACTATAAAATTTGCCCTTTTGATCGATCAGAGCGTAATACTGTATGATGGTGACTTTACTCACTCTACTCTGGAACTTGGCCGTCAATATTCAGTCCTTATGACGTTTTCAAGATATGCGGCTTCTTCCTGCTACTAGAGTTATCAGTTGTCCTACTTTGGACTTCCCTACCCTTAGAGCTGGCTTGGCGGAGCAAAGCATGACAGTTTATTTGGTTGATGTATTCCTCCTTACCTCACTAACTCTCAAGATATCTATTTTATACCAAGCCAATTTGCGCTCCATTTGGATGCAAATGGCGTTATTAAGCCCTTCTTAGAGTGAGTTCTGGAAGATCTAAATGATACAGAATCCTGTCGTTGTTCGGTTTCAACAGTCAAGGGTTATCTTCTCAATTTCCGTCTGTTATCGAGGCGTACATTTCCATTTCGAGTAAAGAAAGTATAAGAAAGCTCAAAAACAATATTTTCTTATTTTCATTAATTTTGGTTAGAAAAGTTCGCACGCCAACTCTTTTGAATTTACCACCTGTCATTTTGCTTCTCGTTATAATTTCTTTCAAAGTTGCATTTAACCGATGAAAATGATACAATGTGACAGCTGAAAGGTGATTTTTTTTAAATAAAGACTAGAAGCAACACTTCTACCACCAAAAGCAGGCTACTTTCAGCGCATCTCTAAGGCCTTCATAAACCATTCCATATTTGTTGATTTTATTTTAAAAGATCTCACAGAATGTCTACCCGTTGAACACAATTAAGTGCATCCGCATTTGGAATTAAAATCCAACAGGATACAACTTGCACATTCCATACAAAATGACATCCTGCGTGCAAAATGTGGACAGATTCACGGAAGAGAAACAAATCGTTTGCAGTTTGTTTTCGTTTGTTAGCTCATTGTTACATTGGACACGCGGGAGTAGTCTCTTTGGACATTATCTCGCCAAGTTTATGATTGCCTTGCGCGGCTACCTGCTGATGTTATATTCTTTTCTTTTTTTTGCAATTTAATTCAATTATTCCACTTTCAGTTACGGAGCTCTGTAGTGCTCCTTTATGCCACTCATTTGGAGCCGAAATAAATTTACTTGCTAAACGAGGCACTACGAGTGTGGCTAAGTAAAGTGAATGAGAATTTTGTTGGAACGTGTGTGTGTGGTAAGTTTGGCTGACAGTTTGTTGGCGGCTGAATGGGATATCTAATTTAGAGAAATCGCTTTTTTGTGAGAAGACACACATGGGAAAAAGGAGATTTTGGAGAAATTTTTTACTCAACCAGGAGATGATGGAACTGAACATTTAGTGTGATTAAAGGAAAATTTATTTTGCATGAAATGTATTACTAAGAGGTTTTCATTGAAATGATCATGTACTTTTGCATATAGAAGCAACATGATTAGGCTTTGAAAAACATCATAAATGACTCTGGATGGACCGGTAAAGACTTGTACCTTGTATAAGGCTATTAAATCTGAAAGCGTCTTTGAAGAGAGATGGTCGTTTGGGCAATATATCAGCGCCCATTCTCCGGAAGCAAAATACTGATGCCGGTGATGCCCTCATTGCCTGCTGAAGCCCATATCACGGGACCTCCAAATTTAAGGGTTATACTATCTAGATAACTGTATTACGACATCCCCTCAATCAACAATAGCAACCGGAACGTCTATGTGCTGGGAACAAGCCAATTATTTTGGACATTTTGACCATAAGTCCCTTTCGAGAGACCAAAGTTGACTCTGACTATTATCTTATTGCTGATAGATTCATACCCCGAATATAGAATGAAAGGAAGGTGACAGCAGTCTTGAAGAAAACACTGAACGTTGGTGGACCCAGAGCATACCGACAAACACCCCAAAATGAATTCTCCAAACCCTGGACTGACATCCATCAATGGAGGTGATGGAAGTGCAAGACAAGACTATCAAAAAAGGGCTACTGGACCAGAAGAAGGGATGAGAAGAGAATATTTTGTAAAAAGAAAAGCTTCCAAGATTAAGGATAATAAATAAATAAATAAATAAAATAAATTCTGTAATTCTTGCCACAAGCCCAGTAGCTACCATTTGGCTTCAAATTCACAATGCTGGTACTGCGAACTAACTAAGTCAACTTATTCACCGATGCGCGATTAATTTTTCAAACACATGAAGCAGCACTTCCAGAAATTGCTTAGCTTAGGCTTCTGCTCTTCACAGGGCGTTCTACACACACACTATGAATGAGAAGATCTCTGTTAGTCACATGAGGGGAGACTTACGAGATTTTCTGGACTTGTCTCCTCTGTAAAGCCTCTGCAGTACAGCACTGCATGCTCCGCATCCTCTTACCACTTGGACAATCTGAACACAGAGATGCACTTTCGTTTCCAAATCTAATGGCCGCCATACAGAGACAGGAAATGTGTCAGGTGGTAGTTATGATTCCCCTCGCCCTCTTTGTCCATGATTCTATGTTGTAAATAAGCTTCTGGGTCCACCTGCGTTTGGTAAAGTTGCTCGGTCTCCCACAACGTTGGCAAGATTGCACTCTCCTCCACTCTGATCGGTTTTGTCTCATTCCGGTTTGATAGTCGCCTACAGAACACCCTTTTGCATCTGGTTGGTGATGTTGTCAATTGGGCTTCATCGGAAATAGTTCGGAAGCTGTTGATCAGTGTGCTTTCGCACTGAGCCTGTATGCTGAAGATAGCTTCCTCTCACATTTGTCTTGAGTTCTGCCTATATTGGGGCAGCATAGAGGAGAACCGATTTGTACAACAGAATCCTTCGTGCGTATACCCGCCCGCCGATTTTGGGAAGTATTGTAGAAAGCGCTGCATGTATCAGCGTAGGCCATGGGGGTTTTGAACCATAACCTATTATCGAGCATGACTCCACGGTATTTCAGCGATTCCTTAGATATCATTGTGCATAGCTAGTTACAAGTTAGCAGACTCCAGCCATTCCTTTACTATCGTTATTGTCTCATCCGTGACGGAATTCACCTCGTCAACATGCTTGGTTACTGTACTGTTACTAGGGCGATGTCGTCAGCAAAGACAGTCACTTTGAATCCCTCAGGCAGCGATAGTCGCGGAACTCGTCGTGCATAATGTTTCATACGAGAGGTCTAATAACCGACCCTTGCCGGGCTCTTGTGAAAATGTTGTAGTTTTTAGCGTCATTCTCAGTAAGATATTGTACCTTCCAGTTGCTTAAGTAGTCAGTTTCCTTCTTTAGCACTTATTATGGTGTATCCCTTCTGACCAAGGATCTAATAATATATGATCAGTTTGCCGAGTTAAATGTAATTTAAACGCCGAGGGTTACAACTCCATTGTATTACGAGGATGGCGAATTGGGGAGAGGATACAATACACTTTAAGCAGTATCAGAGTGTAGATGTAGTCCAAAAAGCTTAAACAGGTAGACTACATTACCACTACAGCCAAGAGAATCTTCGAGTCTCAGCCTCTGGCACTCAAATGACGTTCGGTACATGCTGTGTCAGATTATTTGATCTTCACAACTGAAAGCAGCGTATCCAGTACTAAAAAATTGGCAAAGTAGCCGTGCCTCAGCCAAAAGCTCTCCACGGGTCGAGAGCTCTTTAAGTGACTATCAGCTTTTACTACTGGATATAGGAAGTTTGCTAGTGGTTTCTAGATTACTAAGAATCGCAATAACCTGCCTTTAAAATGCTACAACGCAACTAATCCCAATTTATTTCACAAATAAAGTACCTTTTATTAATCGACCAGCTCGTGTCATATAAATTACGTTAAATAAAAGTTTCCATATCTTAGTCACCGCTTAAAACTCAACACAGCCCTTCAACACAATATACTCGTACCACATCCAAAACTGATGGTTATAATGGCACCTATTAGACAGACAGCATTAATAGCTATAAAAAAAAAAAATATAAATTAAACATTTAAAGCGTTGATCAAGTTGAAGCGCCTCCAAGTTAACATTCGATTTGCATAAATTTGAATTCAAACCGTTTTTTTTTTCGACTCGCTGTGGCCACCACCCGATAGACAGAACTTTCTTCAGTGGCGCCAAACTTCTGCCGAGGAATTATTTGCGACCATCAAATAGATGTCATTTCAGCATTAAGCATGCTAATCAAATGCCAGCCTATAGTATTTATTTTTATTTTGATCTTCCGTTGACCTTCAAACAAAAACGACATTTGTTTTGGTGCCCTTAGGCGCTTTTATGAGAGCACATTCAATACAGTTGCACTAGGCCATAAGTCACAAGCAAGGGGGAAAAAACCTTGCACATAACTATTCCCATTTGAAATTTTCAAAATCAATCAAAAATGTAAATTTTTTGTCTGAAATTTTTTGAATTCTCTCAATATTGGTGTTGGTGGTTACATAACCTTAGGTTACATCTAGAAATATCTGTTTGCTCAAAACTCCATCGATTGACACTAACACCCTGCGGATATCTTGCGAAAGATATTGAATTTTTCCTCCTCTCCTTACGTCTATTGGTCTCTCTAATTAGCATAAAAATCTAATAAGCCAGCAACGCCAAATGGCTTTTCAATTATTCTCAACCAGAGTTTGAGAAAAAAAATCAGTTTTTTGTACCCGCAAGCTTTAGTTTGGTGCTCAATCTCACTCTCATTGCGGCGGCGCAACTGATTTATGCCCTTCATAACGATCGGCTAACAAAATCAATCAATCAAACCATCGAACAAGTTCATTGACAGCTCAGTCGGACTAAACAAATACTAAAAATGTTCGCCTGTCAGTATCTTCGCAGGAAACATTGCTCGTAATATATAAACTTTTTTGTTTTTTTGTATCTCTACTCATACGTATGGATGTATAGATACAGGTACTGTCTGTCGAATATGATGAGGATATGCTCGAGCGCGAGGCGAATCGATTGAACATCATACCACATCCGAATCTGGGAAACAGAATCCCGCATTGCACTTGGACGGGGGCCATACTATACATATGGGTAGGGCACTGATCTGTATCTGTATATATCTCTGAGGGAGAGAGTGATGCCCATTTTTAGTATCTACTACACACACACACACACATGGACTGGTCACTCTCTTGAAAGGCTATTTGTTTTGACTAAAGATAACACTTATCCCGCTGTGAGGCTGCAGGCCACTATTCTGGTCGGTTCTTCAAAAAAAGTAAAAAAAAAATAAAAATAAAACAGACAACCTCGCGTCTGACCATACGAATGTGGTATTGGCAAATGGATTTGCTTCTCTCTTCTCATAGATACACACTAGCTGGCAATGGTAACAAGGGTCTCCAAGTGCAAAGCGCGAGTACATCGAAGGTTGCCGGGGTTCCACTGCTGGCAGTTGTTATTCCAATTTGATGGCTTTCAGGAGGAAATTTCAGATTGCTGGCCCAGTATGAGTTCTCATTATATGCGGTTCTCATAAATGACCAAAAGCGGAATATGATGGTTGTATCACTTGCGCCGAGAGTGCGCTCCTAATTCAAATGTCAAACATTTGTTCTCAATTATGGAGGCTATGAGGTGACTTGGAAAATGTGTAATAAAATGGCGAGTGGCCTAACTCCGAGGATAAAGTTTTGAGATGGAATTCTCTAGTCATTCTTGGTGGATTGCAGTGCAAGGGGAGAGAATCAGGGCTTCGTAGCAGTTCTATAGAATGTTAGTAAAATTATAATGAAGTGCAGCAATAAGCTTCACAACTTTTAAGGTTATAGTTTAAAGTAGCCGTAGAAACAATCCTTGAGGAGTATGCACTTAGGCTTTCTATGGTGGTTTCATTTGAGTTATGATGATTATACTCAGATGATTTCTTATGGCTGTTTTAAGATTAATGTTTTCGGTTGATCTATCCAGAGTGTGAGCAAAGATGTAAAAATCTATGTTTATATAGAATCCTTATGCATAAGATGACTTCTATAATTACTTACTTAAGGGCTCCAAAACCTTACAGAGTCCCTGCCTGACTGCCTTCCATCATCTGTGGTCTCTGGCATGCTGTTTCCAGTTCTGAATACCAAGTTTTCTGGAATCGGCCACAGCTTGGTCTTTGCAACGGAGCGGAGGTTCGATGTTCTTAATCATCTCAAATCGTGGCGCTAAAATTCAAAGATCTTCTTGGTTGGAGCCTTGATGTGCCTAGAGGTTATGATGCTGAACGAATGTAGTTCCCTTGACGTAGTTTTACTGACTACATCATATCCGTTGAAGTATTTTTCATTCCAAAGTGCAAAGTAGTTGCTTTGTTTGCTTACTCTTCGCCCAATAGTTGATAGAATATCATTGAGCTGCTAGTACTAGTAAAATAAGCGTTCTGGAGAGAATAAGTTTGGTCCCTCGAGCAAGGAGTTTTGAATCAAGTTGTTATCACAAACCAATTTGCAGCAGTTTGCTGAGACTATTGCTCTCCTTAGCAACTAGTGAAGTTGTGGTTACCAACAGTACCGGCTTATACAAGGTTCAATTGGTAAAGTTCTCGACGATGAATGTTGTCATTTGTGGCTTTAAAGTCGATCAAGAGGTGGTGGGTTTTGACTTGAAATTTATTGTCGATCTGTCGAGCCGGAAGCCATACTGGTGTTTGCAAATATTGTGTTGCAGAAGGGTTTTAGACGTTCACACAATAAATTGGATAGGATCTTATATGCGACATTTAACAGGGATATGCCTCAGTAGTTCTTACAAGACGTAGGATCGCCTTTTTGAAGATGGGGCTTTTAGAGCTGATACTCCATGCGGGAATGCGTTCTTCCACCCATACTTGACTTGATGCATGTACCCTACCAAGGCATAAGGTCTGTATTGAAGAGTTCATGTGGAAGCTCGTTAGAGCCATCGGCTTTGTTGTTTTTCAATTTTCTGATTCAATCCTGGGTGAGCGCGTTGCTTCTTCAATGACTGGGGGTGGGCTCTCTTCTTGCTCTATCACTCTCTCTATTTGCTACCCATTTAGGAACAGCGGAAAATATAGCTTCAACATTTCCTGGGCTTCGGTGACTATGTTCCCTGCGCTATTTCGAAGAGCTTGAGTCCTGCATTTGAAGCCAGCTGCTTCGCTCATATCTTAGAATTCTGGATGTTGTTGCGATCGAAAGACTCTTTAATATCATTGAGCTGGGAACTGCGTGGTCCCATTTCTTTTTACAGCATTTGGTCTGCTCTTCTCTTCTCTTCTTCTGCTTTTTAAGAGCTGCTGCGTTGTGTGGAACTTCTATGATCATCATCCTAACGGCGAATATTGTGTTGGTAAAGGTTGGTAGCCAAGGGTGGTTGCGGCGCTTATGGACAGTCTTTAGTCTATACAGTGCAGATAATTTCCCAGTCTTTCTACTCTCTGGCATCTTCTGACGTGCTATCATGTTCAACGTTAAGTTTATACTCCAAGGTGGCTCTCATCATTTTATCATTGAACCGGGAATTAAGCTCCAACGTTGTCGTTTCGTTGTGGTTGCTTACCGAGTAACCCGATAGAGATGTATTGCTTACCGATTTCCGCATTGAAGTCATTGAGGTCAGTTTTACTTCATAGTCCTGGCAAACTCCACACAGAATTCTTTCTTGGTACAATCTTAAATATCTTCAATGGTAAGACAGTTCAGTTCGATCGCACAACCCCAAACCTAGACCATGGATTTGAGCTTCTTGGATGGGTGGCCGATTCAAAGTCCTTATCCTATTTCTAAGGCTACTAGCACTGTTTTTGGGCCCATTGACTTGCCACAGTCTAAAGTCTATAAACTTGAGTTTTGAAAATGGTTACAGATCTGAGTTAAGAATAAGCCAGAGGAGCTCATGTCCGTCATTCAAATCGCTCTTAATTGCGCTGAGGAAAATTTGGTCTTCTTATCCATGTTTCCTGATGAGATATTTGAGCTATTCCTTGTCATGATCCAAGTTGGTCTTTAAACCTTTTCATCAGCCTTAAGTTAAAGTCGATGGTTGTACAAGGTCTTCCTTTCGTAGGGGCGTAACACTAAATAAACAAGAATAGCTTCTAATGGACCTTACTCCTGCATTAAATTCTCATATGACCTAGTTCCACAAAATTGGTGATCTTGTTTGGTTACGCAGTTGACCGCCTTTTTTAGACAATCACCCTATCTGATTGAGCATTCAATCCTTTTCATTCAACAATCCATCGACAGGAAATTACTTCACATAAATGCCTATGGCATCAATCAAAAACCAATGCGAGGGTAAAAATCCTCTTATACACCGAGACACAATTGAATTTTGACAGTTGACACTTGCAGCCTCATATCACTCACCTTAGAGCTAAATTTGATTAAGAATTACACTGGTATCTTGTAACAAAGGCTATCGGCTTATCACGTGACTTAGCTACCTGTCAGATACGTACATTCCCTTTATCCTCTGACAAAAGCCAACAGAAACAACGAGAATCAACGGCATGACTCTCCTTCAGAGCGATAGTAATCTCTATTTGGGAAAACTGTCACTTTTTCTTCTACGCTGTTTGGACAGCTTCCGTTGACAAGGTACTTATGACATAAAACTGGTACCAATCCACCACCAATCCAATCCGATAAATCTACAGACCTTTAGTATTGTTATTGTTTGGTGTCTCTAGAGGCAATTTCAATTTTTATTTTTTATTTTTAAATTAAAACCACAAACAGCAAACGCACTCTCGCAACAGGAACACCTCATGCACCAGAAGAGCGCACAAATAAAACCCAAGGAAACTGATCAGGGAATCAAGATAAGATGAAATTAAAAAGATGCCACCGAGATCCACACGCAAGAGCAGCGGTGTGCTGTACACAGGAAGAGAACCCGAAAGCTAAAGATGATGATGGTGTGATGGCGATGATGAGGTTGACGCAAATGCTTCTAGTGTTGATGCTGCTGCTGCTGCTGCTGTGGTTTGTTATTGGTCGTCATTACTGCCACCATGATCCTATATCACTGTGAATAATCTCATCATTTTGTGTGCGCATTCCTGCGTCCTTTTCGTCCTGTTTGTCGCATCATCATCATCATCACCATCGTCATCGTCAGTATCAACGTCGCGTCGTCGTCGTCGCTTCTTGCTTCTTCGCAGACTCTATAAATGAGTTTGCCTTTAGATCTGAAGTTAAGATTTCAGCCCGATAGGCATGGTGTAAGGTGTTTGAACAGTCTAAGTATCTGTATCTGCATCGATATCGGCATCTGCATTCGTATCTTATGAGGTGAATGCATTTGCCAATGATGGCGTGGAGGATCTTTTGATTTGAAATCAGTTAAGAAGTGAACCGCTGCTGCTGCTGTGAGTGGTGTTTTTGCGCGTTATCTTTCTGGTCCTCCGTGTTGTCCTCTTAATTATTGCGTTAATGAGTTTTTCCTTCAAATACGACCAGAGATAACAATCTTTGATATGAAAATGTATAAATTTATTGCTAAGTTGTTATGGGTGTACCTACCACCACCGACGGCTGCCAGAGGGGTAAGATGGGTGTTCGCGCCTGAGTTTGATCTCTTGCGATGTTATTACAATATTCATGGAGATTTATAGGCAGTAGGATACAAGGCAATGTGTGTAATACCCGCAATTATATCATCTAAAATATGGACCTAATGGAAATAAATACATTTCAGGCTACCGGCTGGATGATTCGTAGCTATAAGGCCAACAAGACTGTGAATTCTTTCGGGAAAGAGCGGGTTTGCTGCCTTGAAAGTATCTAGTGTATCTAGTTATGAAGATTGTTTTTGAGGAAGTACGGTGTAAATGGTAATGTATTCAAATTATGGGTCAAGCGGTTGACGGAAGACTGCATCAATTCTATTGAACCATGAAAACTAAAAGCAATGTTACACATGAAAGCATTTTCTTCCTATTTGTCAGTAAAATTTTAACCCAGATTTAGGAGATCATGACCCTCTTACTCTTCTGAATGACAACTGGTCCATCTGTGGTAGTTTGGCACCAAAAATATCGGCAAACTTCCCGGTTCTAGTTCCCTTTGCTAGTGAGGTCAAAGAATTGATAGGAGTAGTGATCAATTTGTTTTTTTTTGCTTAATTATTTCCGCGAGACATGCTGAAGTTTCAAGGCGAGGACACTTGGGAAAATAGAGAGGAAGACGGTTGACATTGTAAAGCCACATTCCTCAAAATTATGCGCAAATTCATTCGTTATATAGACATCTTGAAATATCTAAAGAAGGTGGTTCGATACAGGGTCAACCCTACACAAAAATTTGTCATGCTATACTCCGGTAAGCCAGCTGGAATCACGCGGAGAAGTTTCATGCTATCTAAGCCTCGAGTATGAACAGACTAATTTTAAAGTAGAGTAACAAAAGTTACCCTCAAAAGTGATACAAGGGACAAAATTTAAAGCCAATTAGTTGGAGTCTACAACCAATCGCCTAAAGGTGAATCGTGATGGTGATGCACAATCTCGATGCCAAGGTAGCGACAGTAATATACTTAAATAGGTGATAAGATCTTACGGCCTTATGTTTGAAGTGTGGCAGCGGGCCACAATAAAAAACATGAAAGATTTTCCAATAGGGATTTTCCATCTTTGACAGCTGATTGCGACCATATTGTTGAGGCTACATCTGTTAAATTGGCTGTGTTTCATTTTCTCTGTTTCGCCAAATCAACAAAAAGAGTTCTTCCCTTCAACATACAAGATGTGCAAATGATGAAATTGATTTATGAAAGTGTTTCCGTTGAATATTCAACGACTATTCCCATTTCTGGATGAATGAGTTCGTCAACAAGTAAAATTAAGGACAATAATAATCGAGATCCACTTAATTGGCTACATCATTGCTCCATAATTCTTTGAGAACGAATTTGGCCAGACCATCACTGCCAGTGGCGAGCGTTATCGGTCAAATTCCTTTGGCTCCAAATTGGATAACATGGACAACGACGACACGCGGTTTCGACAACACAGCCTTTGCCACGATGGACATTTTGCAGAAGTTATTTCCGAACATGGCGATTTGAATTGGTCACAAAAATCGAGTGATTTAACCCCGTAAGACTTTTTTTGTGGAATATTCTTAAGTCAGAGGTTTATGCCAATAAACCAAAAGCCAACATAAGTCGCGGGGACATTTTTATACATAATGGCATACATGATGCTTCTAAAAAAAATTTACTACTTTTCTTGCTCACAGTTTGTTTCATTTAAATCTAAAGATAGGAATCGCTTAGAGGGCCTTAACCTTTTCTTCATCTGAAGGCTTCAATTGAAAGGCAATAGAGCATTATTGAATTTGAATTCACGGGCCACAAGCCAATCGTGGCCCGCGGACCGTATCTTTGACATGCCTGGTTTACAGCACCACCAAGGAGCTCATTGGTGTTATTATTATAGTATTTCCAAGCAATGAATTCCATCTTCCAGCATATGATAACAGCCATGAAGTCTCTCAAGAAAACAAGGCAGTCGATGTTGATGGCATCCTTCCTCAACTAATACTGAACTAGCGACACCAAACCGCCTTATCCACTAATAAGGAGAGCTTGGGATAGTGAACCAGGGAACCAGTTAACTTCCGAAAAAGGAAAACTTGATCGAATGTGGAAACTAAAGAGGTATATGTGTTCTTTCAGCTAAAGCCAAAATAATGGCAGGAATAATTCTGGAACAAATCAAAGAGCATTTAGATTTAACTCGGCTTTCGCACTGGATCTTCATGGATGGACCACAAAAATACCTTATGGTTCATAATCAAACAATACATTACGTTCAGGTTTTCGCTACATCTGCTGTTTATCGACTTCGAGAAGACTTTCGGCAGCTTGAATAAGGATGCTACCTGGTTGGCCTTGAGTATGAGAGGCATCCCAGAAAAACTCGTAGCTATTATCAAGGCTACATACGAGAGCGATAAGTGCTCAATGCAAGCAATGACAAGGTGTCGGAGGAAATTGAAGTGGAGTACGTCGATGATGCATACTGCCACTTTGTGCACCATTGAGGGAGAGAACTATTAAATTTGTTGGAAATGACACCTTCACCTTAGAACCTATACTACGCTTACGATGTGTGTCTACTTTCATATTGATAATGGACCTTTTACTATTGATGCTTAATTTAGAAGCAGAGGTAAATAAAGACGGAGCCAAGACCCTCTGATCTTCTAATACCCATTCAAACTTAACATTGCTGGACAAGAACCATCCCCGGTGACACTGAACTGGGCACAATTGGAAGGGCTGTTTTTGGAATCCTAATCACAATTTGCGATTGTTCCGCCCCATTGTAGGATTCTTGCTCCTTTATGCATTTAATACCTGAACCAAATGTTTACAAATGTTTAGGGATAATCTTGAGAATTTTTTGTCGAACCGTATTTCTAACTCAGGAATTCGCTCACATTTGCAGGATAGTGGAGTGCCCTAGGCAAACATGGCGCAAAGCGGTCGAGGAGGAATCAAGCTCTTTAGGAATGAGTTGGAGACAGCTCAAACGAGATGAAGAAGTCGGAACACTATGGCGGACGAAGTTACTGACTTCCAATAACACTCTGAGTGTCAACGAACTTATATACTTATGTACTTATGTACGGATGGTCTGATTTGCTTCGTACTACATCTCGGGAGAGTCACAATTCGAGGCTAAATATAAAAATTAAATTATTCAATTTGCACAATAATAAAATAAAATTATTTGACCGGAAAGCTCATCATACATTTCAAAACGAACGTAAAAATATACTGTGAATTATAAACGAATGAAAAAATCACACACATCTTCCAGTCAACTTGGACATCCCCCCTGGTAAGTAAATATTGAAACCTAATACAACACCAGATAGTTCCACTGGATGAACGATTTCACTCTCATCCTTTCAACGATTAGACTTCGCCTTATCAAAACATCTTTTCAGCAAAATAATAGAAAGATACAAATCTCAAAAGTACCATTATTTACAGACGAAAACAAAAACAAACCCGGATCACGCCAAAGTAAGCTTGATCGTTATTTAAAAAAAAAATTTAATGGATAGATAAATTTTGTGCCACGAAGGGCTAATGATTTACAAATTTATACAAATTTTATGTCAAACGGATGTCCAATTCATCACAAGAATAATGAACCAAAGCCACCCGTGATAGTATCTCAATGAAGCATGTAGATATCATGGTCGATACCAACCATGGCCATTCTAAAGAATCTGCATAACTTAGCAAATTTTCTCATGAATCTTCTATTACGGCCATATCGATTTGAATGAAACTAAGTTAACCATTACTAATTAACAAACATTTTCTTACCCAATAAAAATAAACCACAAACGGCGGGTCCATAAAACATTTCACTTCATTCATTTGTTGATTTGCTGATTAAGTCAAGCTGAAAAGATACATACCCCCCATCTGTGATTAACATTTACTTAATTTGCACAAATCCCCCATTAAACTCGGAACAAAGTCACCTCAAAAAAAAAAAAAAAAAGGCAGAGATACCTAATCACTTCGTTGTATCCACCAAATCAATTTAATCTTTGGCAATAAATCTCTCTAGCACACCAAACAACAGGGTGTGTCGCCACACTACCAAAAGAAGAATATCAGATCATCAAAAGTTTGATTTAAATTAGGTACCGGTACCGGTACCGGAGAGAAAAATAATGATAAACTACTTAGAGTGGGACCACAGACGTCGCATAGGGTGGACAACATAATCAACTTTCTCAGTCCAAAGCACATAACTGTTCGCCTTGACATCAGTCACCATCATCTACGGATCTGTATCTGTATCGGACACGGGAAACAGATTGACTTGTTATCATACGGCGTGCGCGTGCGTGCGCGCGCGTCTCCGAAATGTACCTGTCATAGGTCAACTTAACTCGAGTGCCGCGCATAGATTACCACAACAATGGCCCCTGAGAGGACCATAAATCAATCGGCTTTCGAAAAAATTGTTTTCTTTTCGACGATAAGCGGGTGTCCACTCGCAGAGGTGGTCTCCCCCTTCCAAAAAAATGTATCTCATCATCAAACGAAATAAGTTCACCAGCGATAAACGCTACGATAATAGATTCATATCCGCCGAGGATTAGAAAAAAAGAAAGACATCATCTCACATCGATCACTCCAAAGCCCCCGAAGAGGAGTAATCTCATATACGCCAACAACACAAAAGCGTCAAGAAGAAGACCCACCACAGAGTGTGGCGCACCATATGCACTGTGGAGCGCAACGATCAAGCCGGAATTAGCCAATTTAGCGATCGGAAAACAACGGCCAAGAAGGGTAATAACATTATTTTTCGGAGCGATTTTGTCACACACCATCGACGACGCACGCGTGATGGTATAGATGCGCGACACACGACCGACGAGAAGGTGCTGCACCATCACCATCACCATCATCATCATCATCACCATCAGTATACTCATCGTGATCATCTGTATTTTTTTTCCTCGGACCGAAGAAAGATCGCACTCCGGCCCGAAGATCGACATAAAAATAAAGAAAATTTGACATGAATGGGGTCATAAAGCTCGCGCGCGCGATCATCACAATCGCGCGTCAGTTCTTGCAGCGATATTGGTTCGGCTTGATCGCTGGAACTGTTGGCCACCCAGGTGCTGGTGCTGCTGACTGCTGTTGCTATTGCACTTTACGATAAAGTTGAAGGTGGAGTGCGAGTAGGTATACCCTTTTGAGAGTAAAAAAAAAAACACCGAACTGGGGCTTTTTAAAGACGCCATATAATAGGAGATTTGTGAGCCCAATTGGGGTTATGTTGGTGCCATAAAAGGTGATTTCAATTTTCTCGAAATATTTATTTTTTTTTTGTCTATTTTTTCTTGGTGGTCTTTGTTTGGGCTCGTCTTTTATTATTAATCTTATCGCTCACGGTATTTGGGCATTAGAGAGTAAGAGCTGTAAATTTGTGGATTTTTTATTTTTTTTTTTCAGTTTTTCAATCTCGAGGTGACATTAAGCCGGATAGTGTGGCCAGAAGGGAGATATGCAAATATTTTTTTTTTTGGGAATTCCTTATCAGTGCTCCAGGCAGGTATTACGGTATTGATGGTGTTGTTTCGGTGATTATTTTTAGGGAAATAAATTTTAGATTAGAAGAGGCCCACCGTGATAGGCTTGGCTACTTATCTTAAATGCTTTACGAAATTGAGCTTAAGAGCATCTGAAAAGGTGTCTGTGGGCAGATTAGCTGATAGTGTAACTGGAAATACATTTTAAATGGCTTAATTCGAAGAAGTAGGTAAATAAAGTTGCTATTGTGGATTTCACTAGCATTATGTTGTGTAGAATCCGAAATGAAGTGTGGCCTCTGATTGTCTTAAAATGATATTAAATGGGAAGAGACTTCAGTCTGGATCCGAAGAAGTAAAGTAAACGAATTTGTCCAAGTGAGTCCATAAAGGTACAACATTTTTGGAAGGACCCTTAGCCCCATCACGCCTTTTCAAACTTTGCTAAGTATAACACTCAACTCGTTTGCTTTTCTGATTTCAATGCCAGTCTCCTCGATTTAAGTGTGTTGTTGGAAAGCTCTACAAATGAATAGAGATGTGCCAGTTATCAGTACATTGATTCACTTGCTTGGTTGACTGAAGAAGCCAGGTCTTTCCCATCCAAAATTGGTAGATTACCATCAAAACAGTTCATATTGGATATTGTTTGGGCTCATCAGGTGTGACAGTGCAACTGTCTAAAACACTGTTCAAAAGCACTCCAATGCAGTGTTTAGATGTTTATAGAAGCCAGAGACGTTGCTATATGAAGAAGAAAATGACAATGGGTGGGACGCATCCTAGGGCGCGAGTAAAACTGCATTGCGTCATCGTAAAAGTAAGTACATTTCCTTAGGCATTGTGCCCCTACTAGGTTTTGCTCTTTTAGTTTTTCTTGATGTTTCAAAACATTGCATTTACTCAGCATGGACATATGCTTCATAAGACCTAAAAGTTTGCATGGGTATTATCAGTTAGATGAGAGCAATTGCGACCAGCACCATGATATGTAATTAACCAATAAGTGAGCTCGAAGCATGGTATTCGAAAATCCTTCAGAAAACAGTTGGGCCAAATACCCATATGGAACTACATCAAGTCATACCAAGGCTTGCTATATTCGCGTGAATATATTCTTAACCCAAGATCCACGTCCAATCTATGTAGACGGATTGAAAATGAGAACCTTCGCAGTTTAGGAATCTCGAACTGCTATGCATTGTAGACCTTTTGCCCAGACCATGAAGAAATACCAACCTCACTGATACATAAGTATTACTACTTTTTCCCAAACAGGCATCTACCATTCCTGGATCCAATAAAGATGCTCCAGTTCACTAAACTACATAGGCGGTAGAAACTGCTCTAAACGAGAATTACATTCAGTATGGAAACAGAAGAAGTAGGTCGAAAAGGATCACAGTCAACCATCACCATGTTTCTCTAGTCAAACATTATGATCACTGCCATCATAGCTGTGTATTTAAAACGTTGGTCGTGTCAGTAATAATAGTTACCTAGTAATAATAGTTGGAAAACCTGCAATCCGTCCATATCGTCTCCGTCTCCCTTTCCTATATGTATACATAGCTCCTTCTTCCACCAATATAGGTACTTGTTTCAACTTGTTTTTAAGTCTTCTGATGATATGATTACTTATTGTTGATTTTAAAGTATTGAGTAATTACCATGTGTCCTCATTCCTCTAGCAGATAGAATCATTCAGAATCCGTAAATGTGACGACTTAGTAAAACAAAGAGAAAAAATCTCTTTTTGTTCGGAGCCGGCCATAGCAGCCTGGTCGTTGCACATGTGACTAGATCCGGTGGGTTCAACCTCTAATTCTCTAAAGCTGATTGGGATTACAGCAGAGTGGATACCATGTGATAGGTGTTCATAATAAATTCCGATCCCTATCCCAACATTCATTCTCAGTATAGTAGGAGATCCGTTGATCCATTGGTCACCTCCCATTGAAAGAGTACCGATGGATTGTCAAATATACCTAGTTTTGGCCGCCAGAAAGCTACAGTGGTATAAGTCCAATGGAATGAGATTAAGCTAAGCATAGTCTTCTTTGCTGCTGTTTGCTGTTGTTTGTAGTAGATACTTAAGAAACGTAGTGGAATACAAGAAAATCTTTGATATGCTAAGTTCAAAATCAAATACCTCTTACTTTCAGTACGTCCAAGTATAAGTACGAGCCGGATGTCAGACTATTTTGCTCCGAATTTAAGCGATTCAAAATCGACGTCTTCTGAATACCTTGCTGTTTGTATTGATCCCATGACGCTGTTCTCTAGAATTTTTTTTAGGTTAGAAGGGTAATTTCGCTTCGCAAGTATCATACCTTCCACCATCCTATTCAACCAAACACCACCATCACAAGTGTATTGCCAATATACCATGAGCGGTTTTATGTCCCACTAATTAATAAACGCATTTTATTGATAGGTTCATCGTTCTTGTCCTCCCAGTTTAGCCAGATATCAGGTTTACCTCGAGATTCCGAGTTCAATTCTGCTAATTTTGGGGAGCTGAAGGTAGGGACCAATCTATTCTATTATATAGAACCAGATTTTTTTGACTCCTTAAACACTAAAGAAGAACCCTCTCCAAAATAACACACGCTCTCAGTGCACATTATTCTATAAAAAGACTTGAGCAAACCTTACTACGACTAATGTAGAAACTGTAGGGTCTTAAAGGAAGATCACTTTCTTTTCACTTTTCTTACACCAGGTTACTCTGGGTGAGTATTTTAAGAATCATACAAATCTTTCAGCTCCCTTAAACAGAGAAGGACTTTTAATAAAAAGGCAACTTAGCACAATGGACTTACTTAAGGCCTTAGTTATCCTCAACAAACGTATTCCAAGCTTGTGAAGTGCTGTTGATAGGAGTTTAATGTTCTTGGAACAAAGCATGAGGTATCACCTTACTGGGTTCCTGGACACAGGGTATGTCAGGCAATAAAAAGGCTGATGGACTATCTACACGTTGGTAATGGTTTCTAAACTGCCCTGATCTTTTGCGTCCCAGAAACAAGTTCCTGCAAATTACGTCCTTCATCAAGGTGATGGAGTTAACGGTGTACCAAGAAACATGATACTGAACTTCATCAAGGACTCTTTGTATGCAGAAACAAAATAAGTATCAGTTGAATAGTTTGATTATGGAAAAGGTTCAGGGTGCATTGTGACAAGAAAGTCACAGCTCATGTTGACAAACAAATTGGGTCTTATCATTTAGTTCTCGAAACGCTGTAAAATAAAGTCCACTATTAGAACCACTCAATTAATGATATGAGTCTCAGGCGCCCATCAGCTCAACGTTACCTAAGTCCTCCAGCTCCGACAAGAAATGACTGAGTCCTCATTCTAGGGCAGAACAATTGCATAATAGGTGACGATTAGATTTGACTTCTTCTTCATCCCTGCAACTTCGGAAACAGTCAATATGTAGAACACTGAGTCCGGAATGACATAATGGCCGGTACTTACGCTCTGTGCGTTATAACGACTGAGTGCAACCAGAGCTGATGATCTCTTCTTGCTAAAGTCCGGCCAAGGCGCCGTGGTCGTTACGCATGTCTCCAAATGAACGTAACGTCTGTTTGCTCGATCGATGGCTTTAGGTTCTAACTTCTTTTATAAGGAACTTATTGGAGCTACTTTAAAAAGAAGAGCCCGCGATAGCGATAGCTTCTTCGTTTCCTTCAATATCTAAATGCCCAACCAGCTCACCGCATAGGCTCTGGATATCTCAATTAAGAGTGATTTGCAGATTCTCATAATCCTTGAACTAAATACAGCGGAGCACAGAGCTGCTCTGCGTCCTTCTTTGTACTCTTGCTTATAATTTCAGCAGCTTGTATGGTGGCTGTGACTTCGGCTTAAAAGACGCTGCAGTTGTCGTTTATTCTAAAGGAGTTATTCTTAGCATACATACCTTAGCGTAGTATATAGTGTTCTTTCTTGCCAAACCTTAACTACTCGTACAAGCAACTCTAAGGGCCTACCGAGCCAGCGTACCCACTTTGTGTTTCTAGCATTCGCTGGGAACGGCTCTCGTTAGTTGTATGAGATTTATTCGCCCTGATCTGCATGTCATTCCGATCTTCTGATCGTGTTCTTAAATGCTCTGCAAAATGACCTTATAAGTCCCTGCAGACAGTCCTGCCCCCACTCTTCATAATTGCAACTTAGTCATGGGCGTTCAAATCAACTGAACGTATCAGACTAATTAAGTCTTAATCAGTTGATGTCCATTTAAGTAATTTACCTTCCCTCAAGTCATGGCTATTTATATCCATTAAATCTTATGAATGAGATGAAGCGACCAGTTTTTTTTTTCCTTCTTTCGTTGTTGTTACCGTACGCCACGCGCTTCATAATCACATTTATTAATCTACGAACAAAACCACAAATCGTATGAATAGTATCTACAAAAAAATAAGTAGTAATAAGTTAAGTGGGCGTTGCATCACACCGTACCGTCATCATCATTCATCGATTTAATTAGACACTCGACTTTACTTAGTCATGCTTTCGACAGGCACCCCCCGCTTCATTGACAAGATTCATTCAAAGTTACGAAGAATCGCAATAGTTGAACCCGTTTGACATGTGTTAGATACATTTACAAGATAAACGAGAGGAGATACTATGATTCAGTGGCGCTTTAAGCAGAATCTCACTCAATCATCATTGCATCATAGGACCCAAGTCATTCCTTTTCCTTTTTTTCAGGAACAACTTTTGAGCTTCTTGGAATTTTTGGAAATTTTCTACGAAAATCCCGCATCTAGTTTGCATATAAAAAGCAAAGCTTCCGGCTTGGATTTCTCATCGCCCAACTCCGACTCTAACCATAAACGGAAATAGAACCTCAAACAACTTCACTCGGTCGCTTTTCAGTAAACAAGCCTTTTTTTTTCGGCGCGTGGGCCGAAATATATTTTCGTTGCTGTTTGTCTTTTCCACCAGAAGAAGCTTTGGTGGAAGATGGAAACAGAAAAAAAAACATCTAAAACTGAAAGTGACACTCATCGGCTCATCATTGATTCAACGTTTTGTTGTTCCCTATGAATGGCGCTATTACACGACTGTCAACACTACTCCATGGTCAGATCGTGTCGGGTGGTGTTAAAGACGAAGAAGTCGATTAAAGAATTAGTATTATTATTTAGTGTGGGCGCCGTGGCTCAGTGGTTAGTGCGTTGGACTACTGCGCAAGGGTTCCGAGTTCGAATCCAGGAAAATACCACTAAAAGTTTTTTTCACGGCCCCACCTCTTGCGAGCGTCTGACAAACATCCAAGAGTATTTACTGTCATGAGAAAGCTTCTCAAAAACCCCCTTGCCCTTCGGATACGGCATAAAACTGTAGGTCCCTTCTGTACGTACAGAAATGTATACCACGCACAATACGTACAGTTGTGAGAAGCTAGGCCTTGGCCCTCTATGGGCTGCTTACGGCCTACTATTTATTTATTTATTTTATTATTATTTAGTATTTCCGGTGAAATATCGATTATTTGACTTTTAAATTCGGAAACTTGTGTCATATGACAACTTGACAAAGAAGGAAATGCATAGAGGAATTAAGTATACCACTCTGGAGCCATCTGTGGCTTTTTCTTCTTTCTTTATTCTGTTTGTGTGAAGCCTTAATGAATGAACTGTGAAAAAAGTGTAGGCCGATGTGGCACAATGCCACTAACACCAAAATCGAAACACAGCATCTGTGCGCACCACCACCAGATGTATCGGAGAAAGGTGGGCGACCAAAAGCCGATCAATGGAGCGAGATATGATTTCAGTTTTTTTTTATATCAGTTTAAGGGTCTTGATAATGAAGTTATTAAGTAAAGAAGTAGGTTAGGGTTATGTGCATTTATGGGCTTCTCGCTGTTGGGCTTTTTCTTTAGCGTGCAGCTATATTAAGTCATCACGTTGGACTAGTAGAAAACCTTTTATGGCATGATTTCCGGTGTGGGTTTTCTTATTAATTTGATGATTTATTTAATGCTATAGTGTTGCAGATGAGTTGAGTGTGATTATGGAAAACTTATTACCTAAATTTAGACATTTACTTACTATCCTTTAGAGAAAATAATCCTCAGTGGAATGCTTTACATCCTGCACGAAAGGAAATGTTCCTTACTTGTCCGAGGGACAAGTGGTGCAACAATGAATGTAGCACCAAAGCAACACTCTACATAAGAACTGCCCAAAGGGACACATTGGCCCTGTGTAAAGTTCCTATCATGTACTCTATGCACCCAGAAGAGGGTCTCTTCTTCCTCTCACCGAAAGCGTCAGAAGATTCATCCTCAACGTCGGAGAGAGCAATAAACCGCAATCCCACTGAACCCCCTAAAGATGTTGGGAACTATGCCAACATGAATTCTAACCTTTCCGAGCTCAGATATGAAGTATGAAGTAAATCTTCAAAGTTTTTCTACTCATGCGGAAAACTTTCGACTTTCCGACAAGTGGGAATAGTAGCTCTGCCAATGATGCTGGCGCAGCTCAAGTCCTACCGCCTTATTAGTTTTCAGTGCTTTGATTGCGGTAATAATCTCATCATTACTGGAGATTGTTGTACGAATTCGGGAATTTCTCTCTCTGCGGACACTTCAGTCCTCATCTGATATTAGCAACGAATCATCTTAGCCTTTCGGTGTTCAGTAGAGCTTCGTCTTTGGTGATTCTTTAAATGGTTCTGCTGTCACACCACGCTGCTGCTTCCTCTGCTTCCGTAGCCAGCGCATTGATGTAATTGCGCTTGTAACGTTTCACGCTACTCTGCACTTCTCTCATCTTCATGCGATATCCTCCCTGCTGCTGCTGGAGTTTCTGCAATTCGAGATCTATTCTGTATTCGTTCGTTGATCCTTCTCCAGGCATCCTCGGAAAGCCACGCTCTATGGCTTCCTTGCGAGCGACCAACAATGCTTTCAATGCACCGGATGTGAAAACCGCAGTCCAACTCCATATCCACGAAGTCTTCCGGAATATAGTAATACAGTGTTACGCGTTAAGGATGAGTACTCACCCGCATCTAATATCGCTTACTCCCAATATGTCCAGCTTATATCGTATGAACTCATGCTCTAGTTGTAGGAATCTGGCGTTCTGAGGTTCTTTACTCTGAGAGGCAAGAAGCGTCTTCACATTCCAAAAACCAATCTTTGTCTGGTCGTCAATGTGCTATCAGTCCTTATCCGAGGAATTGTGTCAGTTTCCGTAGCGGGCTGGTTTCTGTAACGCGGTATACTGGCGCAGGTAACCTAGTCTAGGCATAAGACCATAGACAATGTCGCACTTACAATTTTGGCCTACAGGTATAAGGACTTATACATGCAGTTGCCCGGGGACCACCACGAGGAGGTAAAGCAAGCACTACATTACGAACTTGATTGTTGCAATACTGGTCCAATTCATGTTTTAGATTGGAGTTTCCCGATCAATCGCAATGTCGCTCCCCGAAGGAACCTATAGCTTTATGCCGTATCCAAAGTGTAGAGTGATTTATGAAAAGCTTTCTCATGACGATCTTAATACTCTTCTACTTACCCTTTTTATGTCTTATAAGACTAACCCATAGATGGTGTCCAAATCGACTGGGAAGGTTTGTATGTGATTTTTACATTCGGTCATTATTCACAGTACGAATTTTTCTAACGTGTGCGTGTTAAAATATACTAGATCTTTTTTAACGTCGCATTCGTTCGGGCCTTCTTAATTGCTAAGTTGGTTAGGTATGGAACTGTCACCCTTTCGGAGTGTTTGACCAATCCACTGCCACTTTTGTCGTCGTGGCCCGTTCTCTGATAAAGCTGTTCATTAGAAATACGGTTTGGCCAGAAAATCTTTAAGATATAGCGTAGGCAAGGCTTTGCTTTGCTTTGCCTATTCGGCTGGCTATATCCAGATCGGTTCCGCCATCACATAATCCATTTTCAGCCCAACGATGTCTGCTTCCCTGTCCACATTTGCTGCCATTTGGTGAAGCTCCATTATTCTGTGAGACAGTAGGCATACGTCATCGGCATAGTCGATGTGCTTGAGTTCAGATGTAAGAGTCCATCGGATTCCTCCATTTCCTGTTGATAACGCCGCATTCAGTACATCGTTTATCCCCAATAAAGACAATATTCGTGAAAGTATGCAGTCTTGTCGAACCCCAATTTGGACTTCGAATTCCTCAGACAGCTCTGTGTAAGATGTGACATGTGGACGCATCATATGTAGCCTTGATAATTGTTATTAATTCATCAGGAATGCCTCAGGAATTCCCGATTGACACTATCAAAGGCCTATTCAAAATCGATTAACAGCAGGTAAAGTGTTGATCGATATTGAACACATTGCTCGATGATGATTCACAGGGTTCTGATGTGGTCGACACAGGAGGATCCAGATCGGAAACCTGCTTGCTCGGCGTCGAGTGTCCCAAGATACTGTACTGCTAAAAATAAGCATTTCTCCGGCGTCCATCTCAAGGAGATGTCCACAAACACCCTAGTAGCTCTACTGAAAGATCTTGTAAAGGAGAACAGCTCCGGTCAGCCACTCAAGTAGGAATATTTGGCCACAGTGCAAGAATCACTTATCGGCAAATTGGTCGAAACAATAATTATTATTTCTGTGAACTATAAATAAATGCAAAAATTACATAGAATTCTCCCCATTCCATTCGGACGCCGTAACCAGGCACAACTAAGTACCACAACACCAAGAGGAGAGAGAGGACCATTTCATTTGCGGTAGTTACATCGAACCTAGTGAAACGCAGCGGCTCTTGAGCATCAACAAAAGTAATGCAATAAAAGTTGAAGGCGAAGAGAAAAAGGAATCAGAAAAAGACCTATCAACGGCCAACATTCTTCTTCGAAGCCTTTTTAAACTTATCAAAGCACAGAAAGCCAGAAATCTGTCTGAGAAGAATGCGGTTAGGAGCAGATGATCTTCGTAAATGCTGGAGTGATATAAATGCAGAAAGAGCAAAAGACCACTTCTCATGCACTGACCTCCGCATAATCATAAAGTCGCTCTTTGGATAGTACTTCTTTACTAACCTAGGCCACTAAATACAATTCAGAATATCACTCTGCTTTAAAGAATAAGAGGTTCAGTGGCATCCGCAGACGACGTAGTAATCATGACCAGTGGGAAACACGTTCCTACAATCAGCAATATTATGGTATCTGCACTCAAAGAACTTTCCTCTTGGGTGGAACTGAACGGTCTAGGTATTAACCCAACAAAAACCGAACTAGTTCTGTTCACGAAAACACCTGGTATGGGACAGCCCCAACTTCCAAGCCCGTCGCTTCCGCTACATGGGAAATAGATTTTTCGGGGGATAACTTGGTGCAAGTCCCGCTCGGGAACATGATTTGTTTTATCAAGAGTACAAGTTGGTTCAGCACAAGACCAACCAAACTGCTAAATTAAATGGACCAATGTGGTCATAAAAGCATCCCCTTGGTGCGCATCCCTTATAGCATACCATACCATATCATAGGAATGCGAGGTTAAGAAGACAGAGCCCTAACAACTAATAACAACTTTTTAGCAGAAACAAAACTCCTCTGCCAAAACATTTTGACTAACTTCAAACGTTGGAGTTTAGTATGTCTATTTTGAACATTTGTATTAAGTCAGGAAAAAATCCTTTAGAAAGAAGCTGCAAGTTCAAGAGCTAGATATAGATCTAAACGCATTCGCTATCTTCTTGAAGCCGCTTCAGAATCGTTGCTTAAGTCTCAGTTTTTCATTTCAAATGCCGTAGCTAAGTGAACTTCGCTAAAGCTGCTCTCCATAGGCATCACCCCCGAAGAACCTAAAGAAAAAGCTAAAGCCTCCTGGGGTTGTCAGAGAAGCCGAGCGAACCCCTCCAAACGCCCAGCTAAGAAAAAAATAAAAGGAATAACCCAGAAAAGAGCTAGCTTCTTATGTCTAACCAACTTGATCGAATGGTCTTCATCTTCAACATAGCATTTTTGGTAAGATTTTGGACCTGATTCCGGTATAAAACTTTCCGATCAGGATGGCTTTTTTTTTAACTCGCTTTTCTTGATTGGGTTAGAAACATTGTCCCGAGAATGAACCATAGGTGGGACATACTTGGTGCGACATTTTCCTGCAAGTTTTATCATTCAGAAGTGAAAGGATCTTCAGGAGATATCTTTGGCTGAATTTCAAGAACAAGACAGCGTCAAATTGCCTTTCTTTTGAAGAAGAAAGCAACCTCTTTCATATAAAAACTTTGTTAGCTTTCATGCTGCTTTAAACTGCCAATACAATCACCATAGTCATTTGAATTCTACGAACTTACCATAAAAATTCATTTCAAGTTGACCATACAATATATTATTTTGTGTATCACAAGTAGCACTGCTCAGGACAATGGCACTGCCATAAAGCCACCATAAAGAACCTCTTATCCACATCAATCTACATCACACAACGGAGTTATTTTTCCTCGACTTTCATGCAACACGCTTGCGTTACGTGCTGCTGCGCTGCGCTGTGCTTCAAATTGTGTGGTGCGTAGGTACGGAAGCTGCTTCTGGAAGTGAAGGTTAGCACTATTGTGCTAACAAAGCCATGCGCACTCATTTCAGGATGAATATATAGTGCAACGATAGCGTTTGCGCGTGCGCTTATTGCACTAACTCTCCATCCATCCAGCATATAATTCATTGAGTCATTCGCTATCTGCCCAGGAGAAAAGAGAGAAGAAACTCTGTAGAGCGCTTTTTATTATATTTACCCAGGTGCAATAAATGATGCCCACTCATCTCTGGGTTTCGGGGCCTCTTCGATTCCAGCACAAAGATCTGCGCACGCTGATTATGTATGATAATCACTTTGGAGTGTTGTGCTGCGGGATTGCTTCATCAGCGATATGGGAACTTATTACTTCTGGCTGGGAGTTTGAAGTTCTATCTCTAGCGTTCTGTATGGTTCTCTATGGAATCGAATGGGGAAAATTGAATGAGCAGCGGAATTAAATTGCATGAATGAATGAAATTTGCAACACGTGCCCCCGGGGGGAATTTCCGTATGTGTGGATGGATTATGTTCTTATGTCGGGAAATAGGTGGGTTGTGGTTCTTGCAATAACAGCAACAGCAGCCAAAAGAACCCATTGAGTACCTACCCATTGCGTTGCGTCTAATGAGATTTGATTTTTCGATACAGTCGTGGTGGACTGTATCTGTGAGATGGGATTTGATTTGAATTTTAAATCTAACTTGAATATTGTAATAAGCTCATTGAATTTCAACAGATAGTCTGGGATTTTAAGAGGATTACTTTGGCCACTATGTTCATTGAAAGTGATATTTGCTTGCCAATCAGTTTTTGCTTTCATTGAATCGTTAAATGAAAGTTTTCTTCGTTTCGTGTTTGTATATAACTGAAGCCTGCCTCCAACTTAAAGAAACGCAAGGCTGCATGCTTTAACCAGTATTGTTTTTATTGGTGATTGACGAAGTACTGAATGCGACCTTATCAACAGGAAGTGGAGGAATTCGATGAACTCTTACATCTGAATAATGAACCTTCACCAAATGACAGCAAATGTGGAGAGGGAAGCAGACATCGTTGGGCTGAAAATGGATTATGGAGAAAAGACAGAAGAGCGCAAACCAAAGCAAAGCGTTGTCTACGCTATATCTTAAGGATTTTATTGCCAAACCGTATTTCTAATGAACAGCTTTTTTTAGAGAACGGGCCACTCCGAAAGGGTGACAGGTTCATACCTAACCAAGCGATGCAATGGAACCCGCTTACCCAGGATGGCAGGATAAGTGGCGGTCCTGGGAGTCAGTGGTGCAAAACGGTTGAGGAAGAAGGAAGGAAGAAGGGAGAGTAGTGGCACATTTTCCGAAACCGCACACGATGGCGCGTAGGCATTGTAGAGGCCCTAGGACCCAGAAGGGAATACAATACATAAGTAAGTAAGTAATATGTTGTGGAAGTTTGTGGCCTGGTTAGAGTTCCCCTTTGCTCCCTTCGTTTGCAATGTAGGTTATTCTTTCCAATACAGATACGGGCTTCGAGTGTTTCCCTCGTTGCAACTAGCCTAGTTGTTTTTGTCATGGGCCACTTTTGAGTTCTATGTATTTATAATTGCAGTCCGTTCCACAAGGCTAGTCTCACCCTTGGACAACCGTCCCAAGTACCCAAAACTGACCTGGCATTACTTTTGTATACAAATTACCGTTATTTACATTATCACATCTTTGAAAGTAGCAAGAAAGTAAGACACA
The DNA here is from genome assembly GCA_949716465.1 of Chalcosyrphus nemorum. NCBI lineage: Eukaryota > Metazoa > Arthropoda > Insecta > Diptera > Syrphidae > Chalcosyrphus > Chalcosyrphus nemorum. The sequence continues at coordinate 74,873,427 of OX454333.1, forward strand.
AAAAGCACTCTCCCTCTTGGATAATTTGTTTTCTATGAAATCCGATAGGTGCCGCTCGCCAATTTGTTATACAGTTCAGGCGGTCTTAAAAGCGGCATTTTTCGTACAAATCTATTAATTTTATCATCTCTATACACTGCCAAGTATCCTTTGCTAGTCCTTCAACTGCGAGTCCATCCATTACAAAAAAAAAAAAAAAAAAACTCGAAAAAGGAAACTCTCTTTCAATCGTAAATTTAATTCATTTGCACTTAATAAATAAAATCCGCCCCAACTACAAATCAGCTGCAAATGTATTCCTGTCAACTTCGGCGGTTCGTTCTCCATCACCCAGCCAAAGAAGGAGATGAAGCACGGAGGACTCGGGTGAGTGTATCAAATAACCGTCGAGTGCAGTCTATAGCTCTTTGCTTAGTTGGTGTATATATTGAGACTTTTGCGCCTGATTTTGGAGCCTAGTTCTGGTGCATGCGGCGGGTGTAATCTCGAATAGTTTATGGGCTTCTCTGTCTGGCCTACAAAAAAGACAACAAAATCGCACACCTAAACTCAAAAGCCACAGAGGTGGTAACTTCATTTATGTTAATGGGTGCAAAAAAATATTTGCTAATGCGCTTTATGCGAGTTTTATTGGAGACTACGGGACTAGTAGAGTGCTCGTATAGACTGGCTTCGACTTAATCAAATATTCATGAAATTTTATGCATTCCACTTGGTGATCGTTGTCCCGTCGTCGTCGTTGTCGTCGTCGTCCTATTGAGGGTAAGGGGGCTCCATACAAAGAATAGGACGAGTGTTATAGTGTCACCTGGACTGGTGGTTATATTTAATCTGAATTTGACAACTTGAACGTTATGGATACGGTGATTTATCTCGTAAAAATGGGAGGCATTTTGAATAGGTATTTGAAAATGATTTTCGGAAGAGGGAGGACATGTTTGAGCTATTTTAGAGAGAATGGTGGAGAAATATGAGAACTAGGAGTGGTAACTGTGCTGAGAAATAGTCTGACATTAGGAGAGACAATTTTATGTTTGTCAGTCACATTCGGAGGTGGTTACCTGAGGATTTATTAGAATTGTTGACATGACACTAAATTTTATCGTTCATGTTTGGTTTGATTTGTTTTTTTTTTAAATTACCGGAAGACATCGGCAAAAATATAGTTTAACGGTTTTAGAAGGATGAGGTACTGTAGTGCAAGCAAAGACTACACATGTGGATTGTTCCTTTTGCTAGGATATAGATTTATTTGGTGCACGCCCCACATGGGAAGCGAATTCCTTACTTTTTTTCACAGGAAGAGTTTTCGTAGAGTACTCGTATCTTGTGCAGAGACTTTCTAAGAATCGTCAGTAAGAAAGAGCGTTCTATTTTGTCCTAAATTACCTTCACTATAGTATCGCCTATATAATGGCGATGGCCCCTCTCTGGCAAACGCTGTACGCACAGTGCCACCTCCTGAACTCATCAGTGAAGACAAATTGAAATGGGCAGTGGCCAGCTTTGAGCCTGTGGAACCTAGTGCTCAACGAAGCACTAGTACAAATAGAGAAGACCAGATGCAAAGTTATCGCCTACGCAGACGTCGCGACGTCGCTTTTTACAGGTAAATATCCGCAGACACTGGCCGATGTCATGCATTCTGCTCTCAACAAACTAACAAGCTGGACTGAAAGCTGCGACCTTTCAGTCAAACCGACGAAGACCGAGCTAGTCCTGTTCACGAGAAAACATAAACTCTCCCTTTGGAGAGATAACATAGTCGGACGTGCTAGGAAATCCCTATCTGCCCTATACATTTGCAAAAAGGCAGTAGGGCCCTCACTGCAGCGCTCCAAACTATGCTCCACCTACTTCCAACTGACATCGTCTCCAAAAAACTGGCTGCCTGCTCAGCAATAAGACTGAGAAATTCCAAACAATGGAAGGAACAACACACTGGATACGCCAGAATACTATGGATGCATCGGCATCTTCCAAAGGTCACTGACCACTTGCCCCCTGAACACAACTTCAACATGGGCTACAAATGCTTAATACCCAACAGAACAAAATGGACACAAGTAGTTGTAATTTACCATTAATTGTTGACAATCATCACGGATAGCTTCAAAACCGAAGAAGGAGTCAGCGCTGGTATCTTTTCAAAAGATCTGGACATCCACCTCTCCATCAGCCTTCCTAGCTACTGCTGCGTTTTCCAAGCCGAAGTTACTGCCATTTGTCAAGCAGCTGACTGGCTGGCGGCTAATGCAGTATCAGTATTGGATATTGTCATATACACCGACAAATCCCTCGGATCCAGCACAACAAGGCAGTGAAGGACTGCCGCGTATCTTTGAAGGAGATAGTTAGACAGTACAACCTTACCCTCTGCTGGGTGCCGGGTCACTGTAACATATCAGGGACTGGCCAGACTCCTCAGGTCTAAACAGCATAAACGTCACCGACATCGAGGTGCCAAGATCATATGCTAAATACCTGGTCCATGCCGATGCGGTGAGAGAAACCAACCATCAGAAACCACTGGAAGGCTACTCTGCCTCACGCTGAATAAAACCAGGTCCATTGGACTTCTGAAACATTAGACAGGAACCCTCGTCAAAATCGTAAACACCTTTACCGGACACTATGCTATAGAAAAACATGCCCAAAGACTGGACATTCACTACAATGAAGTTGAAGAGATAAAAAAGAAGCGGAGACTATCAGTCACCTCCTTTGCACGTACCCCGCATTTGCCAACATTAGAAAGGCCACATTAGGTGAATACCTGCTCAACGATCTAAGTGATCTCAACAATGCCTGTATGGCTAAGATTGGCTTCTTCTTGCGAAGGAGTAAATGGTTCCCAGAAGCAGAGTTTGAGTGCCAGATATTTGTCCATGCCGAAGACCTGCCTATCAAGCAGCAACCTGTAATGATACTTATGATTGCACTAAAAAGCGATTAGAGCATTTCTAATCCAGCGCGGGACAGATCTTTTTGGTGACACTTGGTATGGCGTCACTATTTGTCATTTGGAATGAGACGTTCAAATGACAGCCTTCGCTTCGCTGACAGTGCTTCAAGTGGTCGGTCCAATTTTCGATGGTTCGGTCCAACATGCACGGCTTTATTGTGGCAATATCATCTCAAATGTGGGGTTCGATCTCGTTCAAAGTGGTTGATGTTGTCGCGCCCTGGTCACAGAAAGTTGGATAACATCGTTCTAAGGCCGATGATGGCGACATGCTATAAACCACACTTATCCGTCAATCCTTCTGGATACATTGATGCTTGGCGGCACACTTGTGGATTGCATTCGCTCAAATTAAGACAATTCTTTTTAACTACATAGTTGCTGAGCCAAAAATGGAACTTATCTGATATTTTGCCCAAAAGCTAGATCTGCTGCCGACATTTCCAGAGTCCAATCAGCGAGCTCACCGCCTTTGGTTGACGGCTGGATATCATTGGTAGCTTTGACAGCTGCTGAACACAATAACTCTTTACCTTTTGAATTTCTGCACTACTCCAGCAACTTCAACTCGTGTACCATAGATCAATGAACTAACTTTCTTCCCGTGGGCCTAATTGCTTTTCCACGGTGTGATTTATGACAGACTTTAAGCAGCTTTAATTGCCAAGATTTGATTTTTATCAAATTTTCCGTGGGTTTCAATTGTTCCTTCATACAAACAATATTGTGCGTTCAATTGTCATGTAAATCATACCACAACAAAACAATTCGTTTTTTTTTTTTGCGCATCCGACCCATTTGCATCTGAAATAACAGTTGTATATCTATCTTATTTTAAGCCGGATCTTCCCACTGTTTTTTATTAGAAAAGAGTTCAACTAGTTCACCAAATATCTCTGACCCCAGTCGGGATCCTCCATGATCCGGTATAATGTCTTCATTACCACCCCACGCCCAAAACAGTCTCGCATAAGCAGGCTTAACTAAACAATACCCGGCCGATGTCGTTAAATCAATTCAATCTATTCAGAAACCCTCCCCGTGAAACTGTTTCTGTCATCCGATCAATAGACACGTGGTAACCTAGAATTTCAAATGACAGCTAATGGTTTCTATCAAGTGGGCAGATCAAAAGCCAACTCCTCTTTTTTTCTGAAAGAATTCATAAAAATTCAATTTAGTTGGTATTTTTTTTTTTCTAAATGAAGCCCATGTAGTCATCAGTCAACACAAAATTCATATCTTTTAATTGCTCATTTGAAAGTGCCCCCCTAGATACTAACCCGACCGCACACTATGTGATTTCTAATCTCCATCCAATCGATTTGGATGCCTGTAGTTAACAAATTTCCAAATTAACAAATCCCTTCATATCGATGCAATTAATAAAATTATTACTTTTTTTATGAAATATTTATTTATTAACAAAACCAAACGGGACACCAGTGTGTATAGGTAGTTGGACTAGTTCTGCACTGCGGTGGTATATTCAAATCATCCAAGTATCTAGCCACATGCTGGCATTTGAACCAGAATAGAACTTTGTATCTTCTCTCTTAGGAAGAAAAAAAAAATATAATTCCTTAACAATTAATTATGCAAATTCATAGATACGATTATGATATACTGTCTAGCCGTGTGATATATGAATTAAATGCAAACCACAGTCAGAGTCTTATTTTTCATTTGAAATCTCTTTGATTTATTCCAGAGCCCATTCGTCAGAGGGACACAAATCTGGTGACAAACCGAGGCTATCTCGGCTCAGTTCGTGTTGACAATATATCAATCGAGAAACGATTAAGTGAAACACAACATTAGTGTCAGAGGTCAGCCATAGAAAACATTGGTTACACCTCAGCGACATGAAAAGCCCTCATTCTTCAGAAAAAAAAAACACCCGCAGCCATGGTCAACAAATGTTTGACCATTAGACAAACGGGGGTGACAAAAAGGGCAAATTTTTTCGACAACCACTCAATGGATAGAAAATTACAAAAAAAAAAAAAAACACAAGATACAAAGCGCAAGCGATGACACAGCATGACGCCAAGTAATAAAATCAATAAAAGAAAAAAAAAAAAAACGACGAAGATGGATAGAAGAATAATGAAAAAACAAATCAAGTTCGTGTCCCAACTCTTTTGTTTTTTGTGTACAGCGCTGAAGTATCTAAACTCTTTGTGACCATCTGTTGTTGTAGGTATCTTTTTTTTTTCTTCTATAAATTTGGTTAGAGTGCGCCTACGGACCTTTTGGCACGAGTCAAGTATTAGTTGCAGCAGAGTGAATTGATTTGCCGAAATACAATAATTTATTCCAACAAAATGCAGAGATCGTTAAGGAAAAAATAATATTGTTTTTTTTTTTTTGCTGTTCATCTATGACCAATAGTTGGTCGACTTTGTGACGACATGACGGCGGCGATTTGAGAGAGTTCAATGCACAATCTATTATGGTAATTTATTAATCCAATCAAAGTGCGTAACGAGAATTTAATATTTTGTTTGCTTAATCAATTTTTTTTCCTTTATATATACGTCTTTTGAGGAATGTTTTGGTTATTTTTTTTTCAATCGCGGACTCTTGTCGGGGACTAGTGCTAGTGGCGATAAGGATTGGCATGAGAAATTGTAATTAATTGGCGGTGTTAATAATCGGATTAGCGGTGAGACACATGGAGCGGAACAAAATCAAATAAACAAATGGCTTTGCTGACCAGGGGTCTAAAGGTGTGACCAAAATGAGCGATTTGTCTTTATCCATCGATGGCAGATTTATTCATTGCTAAATTGTTGCTATATTTTAGAAATTTTATCGTTTCTCTTAAAGTTGTAGTCATTGCTGTAGTTTAGCTTCTTCTATTCTTTTTAAAATTTGTATGTATGTAGTGATAGGCGAACGCATTCAGTTGGGCGAGCAAGCAGGGATGCCGTTTTCTGAATTCGAAGGGGAGTATTTTCGAAGTTTACAGAGGGGTATTTTGTTTCTGAGAGGAATGCAGGAGTAAGGTTTACGTTTTCCATTTCGCAGTTTACAAGACGCTTTGAAATTATCCCATCATTTTCAAAGACAGATCCACTATGCTGTCTTGTTCTTTATTTAATGCAAATATGTTCGTTGCATTTCGTTGTATGCATATTTATGTATGTCAGAAAAGGAAAGAATAATTCTATTATATTCAATGAATTTATGTTTGTCTGACAATCTGCCTGAGAACTTTAGAACTTGCAATATGGAATCGTTGGGCCATCACACACTATTGCTCTCATTACACTGGATGTATAATACGGGGTAAAATTCGATATAAATGAACCGGCTTCATTTTTCTCACCTCGAAATTAACAACGTGTTCAACTTTTACCCCGTTTCTTACTTCACACTTCATCTCTCTCTTCTATATAGTCAGTTTTACCTTTTACCCCGGAGTAATAGCACAACTGTGTGATGGCTCATTCAATGAAATAAGGCTGGCAATGTACTAAAATGTTTAAGAGGGATTGAAATCAGGACGAGGGGAGTATAGTCGATGAGAAGGGAGTAAAAATACTCACTTTATTAGCGGAAAATATACCGGATTTTATTAAAGCTGAAGATTGGCCCTCATCTAACCCAGATTTAAAACCCCAGGACTATTGATATCATCGTCGCCTCTGGAGAGTATTACCTGTTCTAAGAAACACAGTACACACCACACGTAGCGTGCAGACCAATCAGACAGCGTTTCAACACTGATGAGTCTGAATGACTAAGAACCATCAGTTTATTTGAATGCTTCTGGTTCAGGCTAGCCCAAATTTCTCTCGATACTCTGAAACAATAACTATTCTCCCAGAGAACATTGGCCTTTCTAATAGCATCTAGTTTGAGATATAGTCTACAAACAGCAAAAGGCATACCAAGCCCTATCTTATCACTCTCGATTGGGAAGACTATGCCAAGTTTGGCAATTTTTTCCACTGTACGGTTCCTTGGAATATCCCTGTGGTGTGGCACCCAACATAGGTGAATATTATAGCGGCAATTCCAAGTATCTGATGACTGACTGCCTTTGAAAAGTAGGTGAAGAATGGTACCTAATGCTGTGGATGAGGCAGTTCTAAGGGTGTCACTTATACATAGGCAAGCGGCTCTTTGAACCTTTCCCAGAAAACTGAGGTTGACAATTTTTGTGGCGCGGAACAGTGGAGAAGGATGCACGACAACTGGGAAAGTTGGCTTTGTAGAGGCTCTAGGACCATAAGGGGATACGGGACATAAGTAAGTAAGTAATCTTTGATAGAACTGTCTACCAAATGGACACTCCATAAGGGTTAAACCCCCATCTTCTACCTATTGCTCTTTTACAGGAATTCAAGGCATTGCTGTACTACGGATCCATAATCCAAGAGGAGTACACATAAGCGGCTACACCGACGTCGACGATCCATAATCCTATCAAAAAGGGAAGCTTGAAAAACCGCCGACAGCATCATTGCAAGCATCATGAAGGAGCTACGGCGACAAAATCAAACACCTAAAGCCGAAGAAGAAGAGAGCCCAGCAGCATAATGAAGAAGACAGGACGTCAAAACCTGTCCCTACGCATAAATGCCTTGATCGGTGGTATGGGGATATGCATGGGGACAACAGGCGGATATGTGGGCATTGGCTTAGCACTCGTAAACATGCTTGAACACTAAGTTGGGCATAACTTCATAGCACGGGCTACATGTATCCATAGAGAGTCCATCGTCTCAAGCGCATCAAAAAACAAGTCAGTGCTGACCCTTTTGACAAGCTTTAAAATATTGGCTTTCGAATTGATTGGAATTAAGATTCGTACCTACCACTTCAACGAATAACTCTTCCAATCTTGAGGACTTTCGTGTAAGGGCTTTGGTAAGTCACATCGCTAAAAAGGGTTGCCATGGCATCCAAATGACTAAGTTCTCGAACAGTATGAAACATTTGGTACAACCAGCCTCACAAATTCTTTTTCTATTTGTTTTCTTCAATTTTCAGCTACATCTGTGCTTCTTCCATATTCGGTATGGATCGAACAACTTGCAAAAAATCAACCCAAAAAAGGACTTAATTTTGTTTATGAACATAATGCATGTATGTCATCCTTTCATCCAGTATTCTTAAGATCCGCTTTCACAAATCCAAACTTAATTTTTCTTATTCCATTCCTAGATTCTGTGTATGATCAGAGCTTCAACTAAAGACCATAAGGTCTCATATTACCCATTTAGCAAATATCTAAAAGAACTCCTAAAATAGAATCCATGTGAGTAAAACAAGTATACACGTAATCTTGACACCTTTCAAGAGGCGGCTCTAAGGTAATAAAACAAAATAACAATCAAACTCGAACCCAACTTACAGCGTATAAGTATACTCTCAACCGTATGAATATATTTTGGCACACCCATTTCCGTTTTGCAGGCCTCACTCCCATTTTCAATGTTGCACGACACAGATACAACACCACATCGCCACATCGATTAAGAGCCCAAAATCCTCAACAACATAAGAAGCCTCTCTCTCTCTCTCTTCCTCTTTCTCTATCAAGCTAAAGCATAACAATGGATTTAAAAAAAAAAAAAAGAAATATATGGCAACTCTCGTGTTTGGTCACATTTATTAACGTCATTCAACTGCAAGAGTTTCGGTTAGAAATCTATCTATTACACGCTTGGGAGTATCTGCAACGTCTAGCTGTCTGACCCGAGTCCTTTTTGATCTCCTCCTGACTTCGACGATTGTCACTTTGTACCGTGTCTGGGGAAAGGGTAATTCTATACCTTTCCGTGGAGGATAAAAATAGTCACCGGACGCGTTGAAGCCAACAACATTTAGTGTCTGAGGCTAACAAAAGATACAAGATACAGCATCACATCACATTTCGTGTCGTTTGTCGCCTCGCGTTCCCATCTTCATGGTTTGTGTACTATTCTCTGCTAAAGCCTCGAGCGACATGAAGGTGAGTCGAGTGTAGCCAGCAAGGTAAGCATTTTTTTTTTTTAGTTGTTGTTGTTCTGAAGTTCGAACAAAAATTTATGAATGAAAATGATTTTGGAGTTTCTTTAGTGGATGATGGGGTAAATGGTGTGCGGAGGAGCGGTTCATTGAGAAGTTGTGAGCACGATTGCCGTTGGCAAAAATAGTTACAAAAAAAAAAAGTATCTAATAAACAGACACAGGTTAGGAAGAAGTCAATAGACCCTGAAGCGTTATAGACTCTGTAGCAAAGGAACGAAATCTATTGAAAGGCCACGAGCCATATTCACGCTGAAGATTAGGTGTTTGTTATTTTTTTTATGCCAATCCATTGTAACTATAGTTAGAGGGGTTCTTGGATTGTAGTGCTTGACAGTATTGTTGGTGTTAGATAAAGTCGTGTTTCCTTTTAATTTGGGGAATGGGTTTTTTTTTTTTTTTCCTGTTCAGAGTTTCTGATGCCTGAGTTCTTAATTAATTTTGGCAGATAGACATTTGCATACTGGTTTGTTGGTTTGTTAAAACTGATGAATGGGATGCTTGTTAGATAAATTTCGCTATTAGGTATGTGTAAGCCGATAACGGACAGATAAGCTTGGGGAATTAATTCAGAATGGGAACGGAAGAAAGAAGCATCTGACTAAGTGGTAGTGTGGTGGGCATCATTCAGCTTCGAGAATAAATAGAAAAAAATAGGCAGGTGCGAGGAGGACCTCGTGCAATAGTGTTCCGGACATTTAATCATATCCTGCATATGTACACCTAATACTGGTTTTGATATGAACAATGTAATGTCTAATGAACTCCATCGAATGGTAAAACCAAAAGTATGTAGGTATGTCCTAGTAATACTGTGCTGAGATTCCAGCATTTTAACTTGTACTTTCGATATAAAACATGTATGTATGTATTGAATTCGTGTAAAAATTGGAACTCGAGATATTAAACAATTCTGAAATTACATTAATAGAGAAGCTCGTTATAGTGTGTCTACCGATTCTGTGTGTCTGTTTGTATGACTAAACGAGTGAATCAATTTACTTCAAACTTCATGTTAGGGAGCTATTGCATGGCCACTAAAGGGGACAGTGAAATTTTTGTTCCAGCCCTACTCTTAGAGTTCATTCACGAAGCGCCATTTTCACAAACACGGAGTTTTATCCAAAATGGTTTCAATGATTTTGATAAAATTTCATATTTCAGTTAGTTTAGGCGTACTATGCTTTTGGATAAAAATGCGTGTAACGGTACTTTGCTTGTTAGATGAAATAAGTAAAGCAAAACACTGGCAATACTTGATATGCCAAGGACTACAGCATTTATGCCCGGTTTCACAGTGGAAGCTGTGTGCGAATCTGAACTGCTAGAATCCGGCCTCGAACTTGGATGCCTGTGGTATAGGTTCTTCAGCCGTAAGTTGAGCTCTTCCTCTGGCTCAGTATCTATTTCCCAATCCGAATCAGAATTTGCTTTTTCCGATACCTCTGGCAGCACTGAAGGTGATACCGGTTGCAAGTCCTCTTCTTCTCCCGACTCTGAATCCGAGCTCGAGCTGGAGCTCTCCTCGGCACTGGATCAGCTTAAGTAGTTATTGCTGGCTTCTTTGTGGCACAAAGTCTTGGCAGACTAATGTTCTGCGATGGCTTGGTATGGTTTACTCGTTGCTCTTTCGATGGAGCGAAGCAAGCGAACTGCTTCAGGTTCTTTAGAGCGCTGCGGACCGGTTGAAACTCCGTCAATGTTGGATTAGGAGAACAATAGTTAGCGACCGACTTCCTTGCCCTCTTTGCAGCCGGGAACGATTTATAAGTCGCACTTCGCTTTGACATGTTGGCAAGTATTTTTCTTCAACTTGGTCAAGAGCTAGCTTCTGTTTATCTACGAGTAAATTTTGTGTTGTCAGGTCTACCTGAAAATGATGTCACCCTATATGGGATCTGGCGGAAGAAGTAGATTTTGCAGTCTGGTGAGGCGATTCTGCTGCCACAACTCTGTGTCCCTGACCTTATAGCCGTGCGAATAGGAGTGGCAGTTTTTTTGTGGCATCTGAATATCTACCTTATGACTCCGTAGGGTCTCCTCCAACAAAAGAGCTAGAGACCCTGGTGAATGTCTGTGAGGATAAGAGCGAAGATCTACTAGTTGGTAGCGATGTTAATGCACACAGTACTCTATGGGGAAATATCAACGATAGCTACAAAGGAGGAGCTTTATACAAGTTTGTAGTGTGTAAGGAACTAACTATTGTCAACAGAGGACCAGAACTGAGCTTTATGGATGCAAGGCGAAGGGTGTGACTCTGTATAGTAATAGAATGGCTGACAGAGTATCAAACTGGAAGGAAATGGATCAGCCAAAGATGATGGATGACAGAGCCATCTCATTTGATATTCTATATTGATTTTAAGATCGGAAATAAGATAGGATTCCCAGGACCATAGGCAAGGTAATATACCATAAAATGTTACAGGATGGTTAAGTACCGAAAATATAGAGAACCACTTGTATACCAAATGGCGAGCGATGGAAAGGATAGGAATGCTAAAATTCTAAAGTACGAGTTGAGAAAATCTTCAATCGTGCTATGGTAAGGGATGATCTTGAATCATGTGATGAGTATAAGGTGAAGAAGAAAGAGCTAAAAGGAGCTCCGTGACGACGTATGAGATAATCATGGAGGAAATTTTACTCGAGTATATGAAGTAGATCAGAGGTCAGTAGAGTAAAGATAATCCTCACAAAAATAAGTCTGGAATGGTTAAATCAGGCGATCTTGCTGGCCAGCGCATATCGCCAAAGACGAGAGATCAGGCGATGCGGTGTGCACCGTTCCTCCATTTTGTTGGAACCACGTGTTCTACAATTCAATTGAAGAAGGTGAAAGTCGTTAAGCATAGCTCTGTAGCGATTGCCATCAACAGTAGGCGTTTTCAAACAATTAAGGCCTGAGGACACCGCTAGACACGGGTGTAATGGCCCTAAGTTGCTTACACGCGGATTTTCGGAGCCGCAGAAGCATTAATATGTCCGTAATGGTCCTCGTTGATGATTTTCGATGAAAAGTTGTCTCCCTCGTGTTTGAGATTGTGGATGGCTTGAGCGTAGCTTTGTAAGGGAACATGTTAATGTCTTTCACGAAAATTCGCCGCAATGCTCAATTGCCTGCCACATTGCTGGTCGATACCCCGGAGTCCTCTGCGACATCTTCAGCCACAGCTGCGATATTCTCTGCAAAAAGGCTGCTTTCGGTCCGTGTAGACCTGACAATATCCTGTGTTGTTCCATGCTCTTCTCGGCGAGCTACTCAATTTCGTAGTGTTTGCCCAGTTGGTATCGCATGACGAAGAAACCTGCGCTGCACCAATACAACGTAGAAATTATTCCACAAAAAGTAAAATTCGATATTTTTTAAAAAGTATCTACGTATAACCATTCTTGTCTTGCTGACTTGTATTTTGTATCGTTTTACTTCATAAATGTCAAAGTAGAATTGACATTTGCCGCCATTGCCAAAAATTATAGCATCTTCCGATGGGTTGGTGACTTTTGTGTCACCTGTTAATAAAGTGGTGTAGGAATTTCAATTGGTTTGTGCATTTGCTAACAATTTGTGTTGAATGAATACTTGTGGTGTGGTTTATTTCGTGACAAATTTGCTTTTCTTATTCTTATTTTCATATAAAATCACATCTCATCTACAACATGCATATTAAATGTCTACATCTGATGATGAATACCATTCTAATGATTTCCCACAGCAAAACTTGTCTTGACGCAATCTATCGGTTAAGTAATTGCATTCACCGGAATAAAATTAATCCAGTGACAAGGATATTCTCATTCAAAAACAAGTTTCCAATCGAAATCGCCTGATCCATGTCATTTTATGTTGCGAACACCTCAATACTTGAAATTGACAACTTAACACATGTCAAACATCAACGTGCTTGTTAATTACGATTCCTTGTAACACATTGTCGCAAGAATGTATTCAAAAACAAAAACAAAAACAAACAAAAAAACTTTCAAAGTATTTCAAATACACTTTGCGTCTGTCAACGCAACTTAATTAAGGCACATTCGTTCGGAGTCGTCATCATGTTAGCCTCTCAAGCTGTTCCTCTTTTTGTTTTTGTTTTTTTTTTTTGTCGCAAAAGCCTCCTCTACTTAAGCCCATTAGTAATTCAATTTCGGTGATGGTGCGTTCCAGCACAGATACTTTTACTTTTTCTAAAATAAATTTTCGGCGACTCTGTGTCGACGCAGCGGCTGATTGACAACTTGACAGGCCTACAAACTTGCCAAAGTATCTTTTTCGAGAAAAGTTTGAAAAAACGAAACGCTAACGTATAAATTAAGAGCATTCGCCATGACATGAATGTCTTTATCCAAAAAAAAAAAAAAAAGACGTAAGCCGAGAAAATTCGGCTGAACGATCCTCCACCACGAGGATCAGTTTGAAGAGATCTGCAGAGATCACTGAATATCGTGTGAGGCCAACACAAAAAGGAAAAAAAGGAGGCAAAGATACCTCACGATGATGAATCCATCATTTAGGCCTTGGTTCGTCCCGAATTGAGTATACAAAACGATTGAAAAGGGATGTGTTCACACTTGCTGGGTTCCTCGTTCGGTTGCATGTGCTTATGCATATTTTTCATCGCATCATCGTTAATTAAGATCTTAATCTTGGACATTTTCGTCCGGCAATCCGACTGATGAGCTACCGTCCTGCCGCTACCGCTACCGTTGCCGTTGTTGTTTTGTGTCGAAACGAATTCGATTGGATAATGATGTGTGGTGGTGTGTAAGAATGGGCCGCTGGCACTTAACTCTCGACCGAGTACCAGGAATTTACATAAAGTGCCGGATCAAGAGTATTTCGCGCACACGATAATCACATGGATGTGATGATTTGCAAATTAAAGCCTAAAGATGGGCCCAGATGAAGTGCGCTGGACGGGACTGAAATCATGTTTTGATTGGAGTTTAAAGTATTTTTGCTTTGGCATATTTATTACCCCGGATGACGAAGCGATTTGATGCAGTTTTGACATCTGATTTCGAATCAATCAATCAATCATATCTTTTGGAATGCATCACAGTTTATGAAAGTTGGAAACCCGTTTCAATGGTTTACATTCGACGGGCGATAAGATAGTTTTGACGGATTGATTGTTGGTATAAAATTCGTTGTTAAGTCATGAGTTTAAGTTGATCTTACACTCACTTTCTTGCTGCACTATTCGGCATATTTATCATACTTAACGTCATAGTCATGAATTGTGTCAAATGAAGGTGAGAGCCTATACTAACCTAGCTAACGTAAAATGTAAAAAAGCGGCCAACTTACAGTACTAGGCTTTACCAGGGATCAAGCAGGTTTAGAGAAACTAGCTGATGTTGCACTTCGACCGAGGATTGGCCCCGTGCCGAGACAAACATACATAGTTCTCGATAAGATCAGTTGATTCAGCCCAATTTGTTCAATGATCTAGAGTATCTTTATTGTATTCCAGTGATGGTAGATTCAAAGTTCGTTTTTATGAATAAATGCTTCACGTTTGGTGGGGAGGTTGGCTGGAGATTGCTTCTTCGAGTGGTCTTTGGACCCGTTTCCACAAATGATGAGTGAAGAAGAAGATATAATGCAGAACTGTACGACTTATACAAGGGCATCGACTTGGTTAGAAAAGCATACAGCGACTAAGATGGCTGGGTCATGTTGAGTTGATAGAGGCCAACTCTTCAGATAAGAATGTCTTCGAATCTACCCCGGATGGACGGCGCGGTAGAGGGTGAACTCGCGGTATGTGGCGCAAACAAGTTGAGGGGGACCTTAACTAACTTGACGTGAACAACTGGAAGGAGCTAGCTCGTACCTGGGCTGGCTGGAGAGGTTTGTTAGTTGAAGCCCATGTCTACCCCAAACTGTATGATCACCCAAGCAAGTAAGTACATAAGTAGTTCTTTGACTTATCTAATAGGTATGAGTATCATCATTGAGTTGATCCCATTTATACAATAGTTCTCTTCTTAGTTCTTCCCATATCCCTCGCGGTTTTATACCACAAAATAGTTCTGGTCCTACAAAGTGTGTTATCGAACCATGTCTTGCTAATGCATCAGTAGCTTCATTGCTTTCAACTCCTACGCGTCCTGGTGCTCAGACTTTTTTCTTCATTTTTATAACGCACTTCCAAATAAATCTCTATTTTATCTCGTGCAAGCTCAGTGCCCTATTATGGCTTGTCTGTTACACATGACTGCAGATGTCCTTCCCGCGATAGTGATTTACTGGAGAATGTACCCAGTGATTGCGAGTAAGTGATACTGGCATCAGGTACTCTTGCCCCGGTTCCTATTTGAATTTTGGACTATTCCATGTACCAATTGATAGTAAGTTGCCTTAATTGGTAAGGTCGGGTTCACTTTTCAACTTTGTCTGGGAGTTTCTTTAGAAGCATTGATTTTCGACCATCTTGTCCCTGGCCAGTCTAGAAGTGGTATCGTTTTGGAGAGGATATCTCGCTGTTGTACGCTTCTTTTACCCTTCCCAAATATGTAATTCTTTGCTGGCACTTTGTATAGTTTCTTTTGGAATCCTCTCTAGGACTATGTGTATAGTTGGTGAAAATGTATGAAGGAATCATACCAGCTATGACGCAGGCTACTTCGTCCGAAAATCGAATATTGTTCCTATTACGTATAGCCAGAGCCATACAGACAAGAGTTTCCTTCATCTTTCCTTCGTCAGAGTAGCCTGTCTAACCGAGTCTAACCAATTTCTGATCCTGGCTATTCTTTCGCCCATGGCGATCCCTGCACCACGATAACAATGCCGATATCATTAGCAAACCCGATCATCCTAACCTCTTGTTACATATATTCCACAGAAAAGGTACAAGGACAGGCACCTTTATCCTTCGATAAAGTTTTAAAGTTTGAAGGCCATCGTCAGTCTGGTATCTCAAGTTCCTCTCGGCAAAGTTGTTCGTCACTATCTTGACCAACCAGGCACTGTGGACACCAGGGGTTGTTTGATCCATTGCACTGGGTTTCCAGCTGTTTGACCCACTTTTTCCCAGATAACTAATGGCTGTTCAGAGAAATGCAGTTCGTGTTGTCATCATGGAAGGAGATCAATCACTTTTCTCCCTTACAAGCCGCACTAGGTTTATTTCATTTCATGACCATTTGAGGCAACATTATTGTTACAAAAGGGACTCATCAAAACTTGATCACCAATTTAGGTTTCCGTCACTGGATTGGAACTTGCTCGTTCTCGTATACTACTATAGCTACTAGTCATTTTCAGTACAGGTCGTCATAGAAAGCTTAGGGTGAAAAAAGCTCCTTGTGAATACAATAGTGGAGTCCTTTCCCTGTGTCTACCTAACATTCTAGGGATTCCAATACGAATGAGGATGTGTTGTCTTAAAATTTCCTCGCAGATCATATTCAGAATAAGGACTACTCAGACTGACTCCTTTGAATGGGCATATTAAGAACACAATTTACAATCTAGTAACAGTAGCTTAGCAGCCATTCATTGCTTTTATTTGAAAGTACTACGACTCTACCCATAACTTGTTCCACAACCTCCAGTCACCCGAATGATAAAGTGTTCCTCTTATAAATAAATAAAAGAAAAAAAGACCCATTCATTTGAATTCGTTGCATTAAATTGAAACTAATTGCTAACCATTTAAGCAAACTTCTCCTCCATCTATTCGTGTCCAACCTCATTTCACCTGAAATAAATTATTGGACACACCCTCACCATCACCGTCCATGCGGATGTTCTCTCACGATCTCCCCCAGATCTATTTTCACCGCAGTTCCTGCTGTATTCTGCGTCTTTGTCTTAGTGGATGGCGGCGCGTCTCAAAATGGTACCCTCCGCAGAGAATACGCTTGGTAGAGGTCATAAATTTTATGCATATTAAAATGCGACCGCATCCATGCCAACCGTATTGACTTTGCGGCGTCGGTGTTCAACTTGATGGCCTTCCACTGCCACGGCTTTGGCGACGCACAACGACACGACAAACAAACGCAAACTCTGAAGCGCTAGGAAAAACTAATTTTACAGTCCGCGATCAGTGAAGACCCAAACATGGTTAAAGGTAATTTTCCTGTCAAATCGAGAAATCGTAAAATTCCACAGAGCAGAGAAAATTATGGCACTCAGCACTGAAAGAAGCACCAGATGAAGATGAAGCTGAGAAGTTCGACTAAAAGTGAAACGATCAAGGAGGCAGCCGAGAAGAAGGAGGAGGAGGATGTCATATCTGAATGTAGCTTGACATGCGGCTCTGTTTGAGAAACGCGCTCCATGGATTTGCAATTTTGTTACTGTCGAAACTTTTCTTGAAAGATCTGAGACAATTGAACTATATTGGGTCCGTGAAACGGTGCCAGGTGGTCAGAGCGTTGATCGCTTTTTGAGACTCCAACAATATTGAAATGAAAATCCCATTAAAAACCTTGATCAGGTGAATTATTGCGACTATGATCTATTAATTTGTGGAAATTACCTTTTCCATCAAACGAAGCCGATGTCAGTTGAAAGGAAATTTGATATTTAAGACATCGGTGTTGCTAAAGCTTTTTTTGGACCGCCAAATTTGGAGAATGATTTATGAGCCCGGGATATTTATGAATTTAAGCTGGATCACGATGTGATTCAATACCATGTTTACCAAATATTGTGTTGCTGTCTGTCTGTTAGAATATGATGCAGTACGTGCTAAATTACAACGAGAAGTCGAGAAAGATTTCGGGTCCAAGTGACTAATTATGTTTCTTGAAACTTGGTTTAACTGCACCTTTTTCTTAGTTATTAGAAATATGTTAAGATCCCACCATATTTATATGTACGCTGCCATACGTATCCATGCGACTACACATAATTTATATATAACACTCATGTAGCACTTTTCGCTCAGTTTAGTCGAGTTTTCGTTCACTTTTCATGCCATAATTCAGGGCTAACCATAATGAACTTCAGTGCAATTAACCTTATGTGAAAACCAAAGGAAAAGGTTATACAATGTCTTCCAATCGTTCTAGTGTTCTTTTTAAGCTTGAAATAGAGAAAATGGCCAAATGCCAGATGGACCTCCATGGAAAGTTTTGTCATCATATGGAAGATATGTATGTGTTCTTAAGTTAAGAGCGCTGAACTTTCTTGAGAATTTTACAAGGGATCCATATATCCATATAAAATCTTGTGATTTAACAAATCTAACAATCTGGTAACACTGGTAACCAATGTGCGTCAAATGAACTTTATTATCCGGCTAATACCTTCTCACTCGCTTGTCGGTTCTGACATAATCTCTTCTGCTCATACTGCTTCCTTGTAGCTTGGTCCTGCTTGGTCCCCGGTCTATGACGTTCCGCTTTCGAGGTTGCTTGCAGTTGGGTAACTGGCCTCTTGCTTTCCCACCTATCCGGCAACCTTTCCACTTCCATGTGCTTTTAGCTTATTGACATTTTTAGTTTGACCATCACTTTTCTAACTATCTTCCTCAATCAGCCTACCTTTAGCGGGATCCAGTGTCACGCTATCATTCTTGAACGGCTTCTATGTTCCTGCATTTTCTGTGGTGGCTTCGCCTGAACTTAGGTTAGCAATCAACCAGTCATCTTAACGACCGATATATCGCTTTTCCCCGATCTCATCATCTATGGGTTCGGCTTTCTCAACGTAGATTAACCTCTTGGTCCTTCTATGCACCGAATTGTTCATCGGCTTCGTCTGTTGTTCAGCTGAATCCCTTGGTTTCCCTCCAAAATCCACTGTCCTTAAGAGATTTTACGTTGTTTATCCTGCCTCTTCTGGTACTTTTTCGTCCGCTTCAGAGCCTTCTTCCTTACCCTCTGATGACACGTTTGTTTTTATTATTTTGTATCTGCCTTTTTCCATTTTGGGGCCAAGTAGACAGATTTCCCCATACTTACATTCATCAAACGATTGAGCTGCTTCTGAATAGTTCCATTAACAGTTTTAATACCCTGAAACCTTGTGAACCAATTGTATAACTACTACAGATCCTCGGCTGTGTCGTGGTTTTAAGCCTGACGAACTGGCTGATCCAAATACCATCCTCTTGGCCAGATGTTGTAGAAGATTGCCCCTCTACTTGCTCCTACAGTCACAACTTAAGTCTGTCGTAAGTAGAGAAGAGTCTGTCTGTCGTCACGTCATGTCGTTGATGTACGTAATTGTCATGTCACGTCATCGTACATCTATCGAAGGCCGGCCGATTCATCCTCCCACACCGCGATGCGTATGTCACCCGTCTATTAAGTTTCTTATAAATCCCAATGGGGTCATAAATACCCTTATGCTGATAGCTCTGCGCACGAGCGTTTAGGAAAAGGGGAAGAGGAACAGAGGAGTTACCGGTGCCAGTTGGGATTAAATATTTGAAGGTTGTAATGACGAGGATACACAGAGCTTCGAAGATCATTACACATACGTGTCGTTTGGCTTATGAATGAATCTATGTACTAGACAGTATATGTCTGAAGTCGGGCTGGGCAAACTGATGAGCATTCAAAGCTTGACGTGTATTGCGAGTGAAATTTTGAAAAGAAGGAATCCAGTTGGCTGTTAGTCTGTTAAGCAATAGAGGAACCCTCTTCAAGATAGCACATATCCCCACTACACATTGTGCCATAGAGACTTAGCATCCCCTACTTTGATGTGTTCGTCATTGAGGATTGTTGTGACCTCCATCCAGGCTTGATCCAAGTGAGCTGCAGTCGAACTCATGCAGTGATGGTGCGACAATGAGGAGAGTGGTTTCCATGCATGCGGATAACTCAAATATGTATTGGAGTGACAAGTCGTGCGATGAATCCATTCACGCAGAGATGAGTTAGTCACTGAGGAGCGCTGAGTTTTTGCGACTTCCAGACAGGCTTTCCATGTGAACTTTGATCATTTACAAGTGTTAACTATCCAAAGTCCATTTTTCCATAACTCTGGCCTATAAACCAGGCTAAATTTGACCAATAGCATTGATCAAGTTGACTTGTGGGTTGTGGTATATTGGCACAGAACTGTGACTTAAGAACATTCCACAAGAAGAAGCTAACGAAGTTAATTCGCACGATCTCGGTGGCCAGTTTAAATAGCCTCATCGTGAGATAGCCATGTTCAAAAATCGCTCATGGAAAATGGCTGGGTGGCAGCAGCGTCGTCCTGTTAAAACCACATGTTATCGGTGTTCATATCATCCGATTGGGGTCAAAAGAAATTGGTTTTCATCAGCCGATAGCGCTCGCCGTTGATGGAGATGTCCTGACCAACGTGTCGGTTGTTCTCAAAGAAATACGGGTCGATGATGCTGCCCTCCAGTCCAAAATCCACACCAAACAGTGACTTTCGGGTGTTGGCCGATTGTTCACTGAACCAGTGGACTTGAATTTACCCACCACGTTGCGAATAGTCCTCTCGAAAGGACGACTATGGCAATCGTACAAGGGGTTAAGCGCTCGAATGTTGCTCTAGTAAAAGACCCAGTTTCATAACACAAATTAATAATTTGCACATGTTGTTGAACGCTATAACTCTCCATGCTGATTTCGCAAAACAGACCAAACAAACGACAGCCAATTTGACAGATGTAGTTTTACCAATACATCTTCTATCTCTTGTCAAAATTTGTAAATTCCTTTTGGAATACCCTTTATATCCAAAATCATAGAACTAAAATTAATTTAGCTCATAACAGCGAAAACTTGCATTTGATTTCGCGTATTTTCAGCAAAATCTTTACTCAAAAAACCCAATTCTTCACATCCATTGTGAGATCATTCAATATGGGACAAAAACAAATGGAAATGGAATTCTATAAGCCGTTATTATGTCCATCCTATCTACAAAAAATCAGTTTAATTTTTCAATCAGGCCTTGTGCAAACAAATACCCATTCGTAAGCTTTATCGTTCTTCCTCTCATCTAATCATTTGCATCTTTGCATAATCAGCTCACATTTCTTATACACCTCATTAGACTTCGCTCCAATATTAGCAGTTTTGTTTTTTTTTTTTTTATTAGTTTTGATGACTAATTCCTTGGTATCCCGAGGAGAAACCTTAACTAATTCCAAATGGTACACTGAGAGACCAAACGAGCTTATAAATAAATTACCGCGAACCATTTAAGCGCGTCATTTCCATTCGGATCTACATATCATGAATGAATGAATCTGCCTGGACAATAGTTTTACGCGATAAATTAATTGCTTTTAGCATAATCAGTAGATTTATATACCAGCGCCATTTCATTCAGCACACAAGAATAAAAAATAAAAAAATTAAAAATAAAAACACCATATAAACCACTTCTCATAAGAGTGATGCTAAACTACGGTACGAGATAGACCTGCCGCGAAAAAATATCTAAGAAAAACCCAAACCAGCCTGGTTTCATTCATAAATTTCATGACTTGACCATGCATTATTAATGAATGGCCAAAAGCCGGTCTTAGCCAAATTCATGCACACAGATACATAGATACAGAGACCGGAAAATGACATAAAAATTTTAGTTTTTTTTTTTTTCTAAAGCTTGAGCCCAGATTAAAGTTTTTTTTGTGGTTTGTATCTTCAAGATACCTAGTCGTAGCAAAGGAAAGGTGATCTGGTATACTGGTTGGCCGTTCTGGTTGATGGAGCTGTCGCCTGTGGTGGTGGCTCCGCTGCTGTCTCGATGAATAGATCGAGTGCCACCACTACCTCTTTTGCTAGATCCCTCTCACTTGTATAGTGTTTATAACTTTTTGGCAGGTATTATGAATGAGCGGGAGACTGTATTTTTTTGGTTTTAATCCTCTAGATCGTTGGTATGGTATACGGAAAGCCCATGGGGCTGTATGCATTAAAAGAGTCCATTACATCATCAGCTTGAATGCAATGTTGTTTGTCGTTAAAAGTCGACGTGTCTGTCGTCGGTGCCGTAAAAATTGTTTCAAAGATTAAAATCATGAATGGGACAGATTTTGAACAGAGACGAGATATTCAATGCAAAAGCCGACTGCATACATGTCGTATACGTAACGAAAGTTTGAATATTTATTAGGTCACTTATCACACTTCAATTCACTCTCGATGCTGGTCTTGGTCTTATGTAGTCGTGTCGACTGCAGGAAGTCAGCCATCGTGCTACGTTGGAGAAATTTGTCGCTAGCGCACGTTTCTCTGTAGATACATATGTGAGTTCGGCTTTAGATGATTTATTGGGACAGTGAAGGAAAGTGGATTAATGGTAGTGTTAACACAGTGATTTTGTAATTTATTTCCACCACCATGACCACATAATGGAGGTTTGTTGGACTTTTAATAAATTTTCTCAATAATGACTGGCAAAATACTGTATAGTATCTTATCTCTAGCCATTTGTTACGCTGATAGTTGTGCTAAAACTTAATGAAAGTATGAATAGTTGTGTTGAGGTGCATTGTAAACAGGTAAGTGTTTCCGTACACACTTTGGCTCTTCTTGGTATAGCATCCATCAACACCTGCATCTCCGTTGAATAAATGAAATTCCAGAACAGGAAGAAGCTGTAAGAAGCCGGTCCTCGACCTAATAAGCAGAAAGAAGCATAAGCTGTACTTGCGGATTGGGTAGCTACTAGCCGGACCCAGTCATTTTCTGTCTCGACGATTAGTCTGTTAGCATGTATTGGAAACTTTAAGTATGAAGATGATTCCTACCTTAGAACGCAGGCAAGGATTTATTTTCAACGAAGGCAGTCCCTCCTCCGTCGATCCGTGATTATTCTCAGAAAGGGATGCAGAATACTTTGGCTTACAATAAGCCATGGTAAGGCTTTGCTGCGCAAGCATAGTGATATCAGCTCTAGTCTTCCAATCTATGGTGACATTCCTATAAGCCCACTTACCAGTCCTAGGGCAGAGTAACAACGGTCTAAGAAATCCGAAAGGGGTTGTTGCTTCAAATTTTGATATGACCAGACCATACATTGGAGAACCTCTGCAACCATCCTGTAAACAAAATTTGTAGCTTCAACAAATGAATCACGCTTATCCGCATCTAGACAAGACGTTTTAAGATAGGAATCTTTCGACGTTGAAACTGAGCCCATACTGAAAGACGGTGTGAGATTTCCACGCATTAAGTGCCCAACCCATAGAATCCGTCGATCCGTTGTTCCGTCGACGTTAACTGACAGCTCGATAAAATACACACAACCTTATGGGAGGCGGCCCATAACCAACGGATGGATGAACTTCGACGGACAAAGTAGGTTTACTTTCTACTTTTTCAATCCGTCGATCCGTTGTCAGTACACACATTCACGTATTTAAGTTCACACATTCACATATTGAAGTTCACGCATAAGAAAATTGAGAGTACGCATTTTCATTGGTGGAAGCAGAGAGAGAATTAAAGAAACTATCATCGCCTTTGACAATCAGCTGACGGTTGTGACGGATTCTATGGGACTGTTCTATCCGGCAATACGTCAACTTCAACGTCAACGCACAACGGATCGACGTCGACGGATGTCGACGGATTCTATGGGTCGGGGCCTTTAAATCCATCCCTCATCCTGCCGTTGGTCCTCGCGATCCACTGCAGTGAAGTCTTACGCACTTGCCTCATTTGGATCAGCCGACTGCGCTGCATTTCGTGTTTCTTCGATGTCCTCCTCTGGCCACCAACCTTAAGCCTCCAAGCCATTTTTTTTTTTTTTTTTGTAACTGCATGTCTAAACCGTCATTATACATTATGTTCCACAATAGTAGCCATAGTATGGAGCCTTGAGGAATACCACCTCTCACGTAAAAGTGTTTCGTTCGTTTCATTGATATTACAACGCAGTATCTTTTTTTTTTTTTTTTAAATTAGTTGCAACTATCATTTGAAAGCAGTCTGATACTCTTTTGATGGTAAGAGCTCGGAGAATGTTAGCGGTTTGGTGGTACATATTTTGATCCAGAAGCGTGACGATTGCGCACGTACCGTAATCTTAGTTCCCGCCTTTCCATTGTCTTCCCTCGATGCCTATTTTTGTTAGCGGCGTTCATAGAACGTGTCTTACAGAACTCATGTCGGTGATCTACGAGTATGAGGCCTTAAGCTTGTTCAATTGCGCTCTCCAGTCTGTAACTTGTAATGCGTTTCAGAAATTTCACCATAGTATCCAATAGGCAAAGATTCATTTTTCTATTATTTGCTGTTTTCCTTGCCTTATCGTTGCCCGATACATATATTTTTCAATTGTTATGTTTCAGCAGCTGTCAAAGTTATCAATAGCATTCAACTGTCAGAGTGTTTAGTAAGGTTTGCCATTTTATAGTGCATCGTTCCACGCTTGTAGAATTTGCGGATATTATTAAAAAGTATTCTCGATATTTCGACTTAGTTGTAATTGCGCAACGTAAATTTTATCGTGATGTTGGTCGTCATAATGGCTTTAGTGTTCAGGCAATTCGTCACACCGTGAAAAGTTTGAGCGTGAGTACATTGTTGTTTTGATTCTTAAGCCAGAGAAGAGATTGGTGCAAAATGGAGCATTCGGCGCATATCCGCTGAATTGAGCATCGTCAGAAAGTCAACCCAGTTATTTTGTAGTTGGATTTGGGTCTACATCGGTATAAGATTCACTTACTTACTTACTTAAATCCTGTATCCCCCTGTGGGTCCTACGGCCTCTACTACGCCTATGCGCCATCCAGTGCGATTTCTGGAAATGTGCCTCAGCCCTTTCCCAACGCCGCGTATCCTGCCATCCTGGGTAAGCGGGTTCCATTGCATCGCCTTGGTTAGCTATGGATCTGTCACCCTTTCGGAGAGTGTGACCAATCCACTGCCACTTTCGTCGTCGTATGGTTGTGCCAATAGGTTCATGGCCCGTTCTCTGAGAAAGCTGTTCGTTAAAGATACGTTTGGACCTATTGACAAACGTTTTCAGCTTCCTCGTGATAGTCACGGTCACTCTCCAGGTACCACATCCATATAGCAACACGGATTCAACATTGGAACGGAACAGTCGTAGCTTGGTGTTTAGGCTAATTGCATTACTTTGCCAAACTATGGATAGCAACCCAAACGCAGATTTTGCTTTACCTATTCGGCTGGCTATATCCAGTTCGGTTAAGACAATACTCCCAAGGTATTGGAAACTGTCTACTCTCTCTCAACTCTTTGTCCAGTAATGCATATATGAGTTGATGAGTTCGGTCCTATGCTGATCATTTTAGTTTTTGCCGAGTTGATTTTCAGCCCAACGACGCCTGCTTCCCTCTCCGCATTTGCTGTCATTTGGTGAAGGTCCATTATTCTGTGAGACAAGGCAAACATCATCGGCGTAGTCGAGGTCCATCGAATCCCTCAATATCCTTTTGACAAGGCCGCATTCAGCACATCGCTAATCAGCACTAAAAACAGTATTGGTGAAAGTATGCAGCCTTGCCGAACTCCACTTTGGACTTCGAATTCCTTAGACAGCCTTCCTCTGTATCATATGTATCCTTAATAATTGCTATTAATTAACTTTTGTGTGCAACTATGTTTATATACCTACACTAAATTATTGATTGTTGTAATTTTCCACGTAATACGAGGACTTTTGTTATCTGCCGGCGCCCATCTCTTGTACTAATTATTTGCCTTCTTGCTTATAATAATTGAGTTGTTTTCCTCGACTTCTTATCAAATAGTCCAAGTGAGCATTTTTATTGGAGCGAAATGATGTTGATTTCATATCTATTGGACAAATTCATGACAAACTTCATCTCTTAATTATGGAAAATCTACGCTTCTTTCATAGTAACACTTGAATAACGTTTTAATTAGTTTAGATCGTTAAAACTTATTAAGATTATTTCAACTTAGACGTATGCTCGCATCATATTACCATAAAAAAATTAATAACAAAAATTTACATAAATTGTAACTCCAAGCGTGATAATTTGTTCAAGCCACGCATCTACATATTTCCATTTAACAGTTTCAATTAAAATTTAAATTGCTGACTGCTGACTACCTTGTGTGTATTTTAGTTTTTGTGCCAAAACGACATACTTTCGCTTAATTAAATTGCCAATAATATAAACATTTTCTATTTCATAGCTCCGCGCCTGACAGTAACTGATATCATAGATTTAAATTTTATTTTTTAGTGTACATTACACTCTTCCACGAGGTGTAGTTATTTTCTTGAAGATATGTATATTTAGACGATTGTAGATTTGGAGGATAATCCTGTTCGTTAAGACGTCAGGGAAGAGAAAATTCTGAAAAATTTAATATGGTGTCAATCTGAATTAGCATAAAAGTGTTTGAGGTGCGAGTTATCGTCCTTATGTACCTTATGATCGTTCAGCGACAGGTTTGCCAATGATGATGATCTCTAGTACCCTTGCGAAACTTCATTATGAAATGTGAGTATTTTATTGCAAATTGACAATATTTTAATTTAGGAAATGTTTACTGGAAAATATGTACCACATATCTCAGTCAGGGACGGATTTACACTACATCCACAGTGAGAACCAGTAATCGAATTGGTGCATTTGATTAGGGAATCTTAAGCATCTCAGAAATTAAGCGAATTGTTTGTACATATTTTGAACATATGTATAAAACATGTATATATAAAGCTTTTGAAAAAGTGAGAGTATTTTGTTTTGCGAATAAATTCAATGGACATTGGTTGCTATAAGAGGCAAATATGTATTTAAATGGTGGTTTATTTAGCAGTATTGTTTTGACTATAGATATCTTGACAGATGACAACTGATTCATTGTAAGCTTTTACTGTTTTTCTCTTCAATATTAATTGACATTTTATCATAGAGAGACTTGACTCGGCATAGCGTTTACAAATCTACAAATTCTTCAGCTGTATTAGGAAAATCAGCAGTTTACTAAGAATGTGTTTTGTACACTTAGGGCAACTTATGGTCTATATAAAGGACCTACCAAACACACGAATCGCTATACCATCGAAAGGTTACATTCGACAAGGCTGCATACTTTCACTAATACTGTTTTTATTGGTGATTAGTGATGTGCTGAATGCGGCCTTGTCAACAGGAAATGGAGAAATTCGATGGACTCTTACGTCTGAACTCAAATACCTCGACTACCCCGATGATGTAAGCCTTCTGCCTCACAGAATAATGGACCTTCACCAAATGACAGCAAATGTGGAGAGGGAAGCAGGCGTCGTTGGGCTGAAGACCAACCTGGCAAAAACTAACATGATTAGCCTAGCTGGACAAACGGTTGAGAGAGTAGAGAGTTTCCAATACCTTGGGAGTATTGTCTCAACCGATGGCGGGACCGAACTAGATATAGCCAGCCGAATAGGTAAGGCAAAATCTGCGTTTGGAATGCTATCCACAGTTTGGCGAAGTAATGCAATTAGCCTAAACACCAAGCTACGACTGTTCCGTTCCAACGTTGAATCAGTGCTGCTGTATGGATGTGGGACCTGGAGAGGGACCATCACCATCACGAGGAAGCTGCAAACGTTTGTCACTAGGTGCCTGCGCTACATCTTAAGGAAATTCTGGCCAAACCGTATCTTTAACGAACAGCTTTCTCAGAGAACGGGCCATGAACCTATTGGCACAACCATACGACGACGAAAGTGGCAGTGGATTGGTCACACTCTCCAAAAAGGTGACAGATCCATACCTAACCAAGCGATGCAATGGAACCCGCTTACCCAGGATGGCAGGATACGCGACGGTTCTAGGAGTACGTGGTGCAGAACAGTGGAGAAGGAAGCACGGCAACTGGGAAAGAGTTTGGGGGAGCTGCCCATTGAAGAAAATCCACTCTTCTCGACTTTCAATTTTGTTTAGCGATGAGGCACATTTTTTTGGCTTAATGGATTCGTCACTTAGCCAAATCGCCATTTTTGAGCTGAAGAGGAGAGAAGGGCTGCCATTCCTTCCAGACAAACATCGGTTTGGTGGGGTTTTAGAGCTGTTGGGATATTTCTTTGAAAACGGACCAAACAGTAACTGTCAATGGCGCCCAATATCGCGACATAATAACTGATTGATTGATTGATTTGTTTCCTCAAATTGAAGCTCGTGATCTTATCATTATTTGGTGCCAACAAGACAGCACTCTTCTTACCACACAGTAAGCGAAACCATGGCTTCATTGCGAAAGCGATTTGGTGAAGAGTAGTTTCGCGCTTTAAAACCATGATACTGCCACCCAGATCGTCTGATATTAGATCTCTTAACATTTCCCCTTGGAGGCATGAAAAGTCCAAAGTCTTCAGGGATAAACCGCGTACCATTGAGGCCAAGTACCACTCAAAATATTCCGACGCGTCATCAAAAATTGCAACTTCAGAATGGACCATGTTAACCGTGGGTGCCGTGGCTCAGTGGTTAGTGCGCTGGAGTACTGCGCAGGACGTTTCAAAAAACCAGAAAAATACTATCAACATTTTTCACAGTGCTACCACTTGCGAGCCACCGTCTATCGACCAAGAGTATTACTGTCATTTTATACCGGATGCGGCATTAAGCTGTAGGTCCTTCTGT
This sequence comes from Chalcosyrphus nemorum, assembly GCA_949716465.1. Lineage (NCBI taxonomy): Eukaryota > Metazoa > Arthropoda > Insecta > Diptera > Syrphidae > Chalcosyrphus > Chalcosyrphus nemorum. The sequence goes on from OX454333.1 coordinate 74,901,939, forward strand.
ACACGCACAGTTGTGAGAAGCTAGGCCTTGGCCCTCTATGGGCTGCTTATGCTTAATAATGAAACTTATAGTCATTCGCGTCTTTATATTGAAGCCTGTCTATCTGTCCTTCAGTTTAGCTTCTCTTATACACCTTTTCATTCGCCTTAACCTCGAAATACTTGGAAGTCGCCTTCAGTAAGTCAATGAATGCAAAGCAAATTTTATTTATACCTAAACACCGTTAAGCTTTGGTCTAGAATACAAATTCCGTGTCAAAAAAAAAGGAATTGTAAATTTTACGATTAGTCTTGGCGACCACCTGTCCACCGGTGACCGGAAATGGCGTTTCTCGTTCATAACCTTTAAATTGAAATTTCCATAAATTTTGATCGCGGGCTCCCGCACAATCGCCGCGGCCTGCCGTCAATTACCTCATCTGGCGGTAAAATGCAAATTTTGTGTTATGTGCCAACGGAAAAAGTCAACAAATTGCCACTGCCAAACTCAATTCACCCGCGCGCCGCCGCAGGGGCTTATCGCATGTGTAATTTTCGGCGAAAAGCCATACGCTAAACGCTGCTGCACCAGTGGCTATTAAAAGCCAAGCTTAAAACCCATTCGAGCTCCGATTCGGTTAGTAAACTGAAATTTGTTCCATGAATGAAACGTTTTGGCTGCGGTTTTCCTTTTGTTTGCTGACATGATTTTCATGGCGGCCTACGCGCTGTTTGCAGCGCCCCGTTAATTTGAATACTGTAAACATCACGGCTTACATAGCTGGCATGTAGACCACGAAGGGGGGGGGGGGGGACTCTGTCTTTGGCCAACTTTTCTGAATGAAATCTTAATGAATGAAAAGTTTTTTTTTTGAAAGTCTCTATTGCAGTTGAATCTAATATCTTTGCGGTTGTATTTGTATGTATCTGTGGCATGATGCCATAGCGTTGCACACATTTACATATATGTAAAGTATCTGCGCAGCTCGCGCAAAGACCAGAAAATAAATTAAAAATAAAGCCAAGCATATTCAAATTAATTAATTGCCATTCGAATATAATTTTGTTCGACTGCGCCTACGCTGCCGCTGCTGCAGTCAGGAGAGTTAGTGTGTTTGTGCGCCATTAATCGGCTGGAGAGTTGATGGCGCTGGCGGCGACTGTGACGGCGCGGAAGGGTGGGGTTAACTGCAATTGGGCCTTAAGGCTGCGAGACATGCTTAAATGCCACTTTTTTTTTTTTTTTTTTTGTTTATTCCAAACAGATTTTTCTTGACCCAATGCAGTTGGTAATTTGATGATCTTTTGTCATCCGAAGAGTATCTGAAAGATGTTAGTCGGGAGAAAGACACACGTAGGAGGATGTGTCGTCGTGAAACAGTAGTGGCCAAACAATAGGCGATAATTGACTGAAATCGATTGGAGACATGGAGCCATTATATTAATTTTGTGGTTTTTCTAGCGAATTTTGATGTTTATTTGAAGACGTTGTTATGGTGGCGGATGGCGCCATGAATTTGTTATGACTGCATTTTTGTCGATGATCGTTTAAAGAGTAAACCGGAATAAGAAAAAGTTGTTCAAGACAGTGGATTAGTATTACTTTTTTGTTTTTAATTATGTATCGTGGAGGCTGTACGACATGGGCTACTGCTGGACTTTATGGTTTTTGTTTGGCTTGTATTTCATTTTTGAATGTTGGATGAAGAAATTCTAATTGTGATTTATTGACTAATCGAAGGAGAATATATTGACACTAGTGGGGAGACTATTCCTATGTAATCAATATTTAGAACAACTTTCTTCTGTTTGCATTTTAGCAATGACCAAGTAATCTCTCTTTCATTCAAGGAAATGGAAAGATATACAGGCCTATTATCCTCCTCTCGTCGCTCCAATTAAAAACCCTAGAGAGGCTGATTGATTTCCATATTAAGAGATTGTTCAACCTTCAAAACTTGTGCAGAGTGTAACATGCCTGCCTTAAGGCTTAATCCATGAAAAGCGCTGTACACTGTACGGTTTACGGAATCATAGAAGAGACCTTCAACATTTGAAGACTGAGGCAATAAAATAAACTCTGACAGATCTCGACGTGAACTCGTATATAACTTACTGGATTGAGAACATGCTTAGCAGCAGAAGCATCAACTAAGAAGTAGGATCTGGCCCCTTAAGCAAAAGGGCTGAAAGCGACATTTCACTAGAAGGAGTCCTGGCTCAAATGTTTTGGCTTCTTACCTTCAACAAAATCCTTAAGATCTTCGAGGAGAAAAGAATAAAAATCATATCGTTTGCCGATGATTTAGTCTATCTGCCTGCCTGATGACTTCTGTCTGAGCTTATAAAATCAGCATTGGAAAAGCTGTACAGATAGGCAGACCAAAGAGGACTAGGAACAAATCTCAATCAAAGCTGGTCCTGTTCACTAAGAAAAAGAAGATACGAGGAAGTGAGTATGAAAGCATGAAAATAAATCTCTCAACTGCAAAAGGACCTTCAGAGGAAGATGAGGATTACAATGCAATCGCGCATCATTCACAGCGGCCATCAGACCCATCTTACCTACGGAGTTTAAGTATGGTGGACAGCAAAATAAATAAGCACCTATTTAAAAAAAAAAAAAATTCTACAAAATACAAAGACCGCACCACAAGCGAGATTGGATGTGATTCCTTATCTCGCAAAAGGAACCTTCAGACTTGGAAAACAAGCCGACAATTGACCTATAAATATACTGACAAAATAAAGGTATGAATCTTCTTAGATTCTAGTGTCCCATGGCTCAGTGATTATTGTGTTGGACTACTGCTTAAGGAGATCTTAGTTTGAATCCAGGAAAATACCATAAAAGTTTTTGCACGGCCCAACTTTTTGCGAGCGTTTGACATTCGAGAATATTTACTGTCATGAGAAAGCTTCTCAAAAACCCTCTGCTTTTCGAATACGGCCTAAAACAGTGGGTCCTTTCTGCACGTGCAGAAATGTCTATCACAACATTTACAGTTGTAAGAACCTAGGTCCTGGCCCTTTATGGACTGTTTAAGGCTTAATATTTATAATGAATCTAATCATATATCATGAGTTTACTATTCACACTGATGACTCAAGAATGGTTACAGTTTAAGGATTCAGTTCTTACTCAGAAGTGCTACAAAAACCGGAGTCCTTTAGATTTCCAGAAACCTGTAGTGTTTTTGTAGATAGCCCGGCGGTCGTAATCCCATACAGTTAAATAAAAAAGCAGTCAGTAAAGGTCGAGGCTTACTGATCTCCATTAGGCACTACAGTGCCAAGCTCTGTTGAGAACATGGACGCAGGAATTTAGAAGGGAACGACAAGGCAGCTGAATTGGCAAGACAAGGATCAGACACACTGCCACTGATTGTGAAATTGTACGTTATCATCGACAAAATCATAGAAAAAGAAGCTAACACCTACTCGCAATCTAAAGAGCTCTTGGCAGCTTCCCGTACTGACTATAGCATAATGCGGGTTTCAGACAATTCCATACAAGTTTGGAGGCCTACGAAAGGCTTTAATTGGTAATAGAGAAGCCTTGCTTTCTGATAAAATATTTTTGCGGAACCTTAAGGCTTCACTAGTTCCAAAATTGTACTCACAAGGTTTCCCTTTACTCATCCTTATTGGATATGTCAAACCCGTTTAAGTATATTCTCACCAATTTCGTTTTAAGCTTAACTCTTGGTTCCAGAAGGAGATCCAGACCGTCTGTACGCCTCTTTAACGAGGCAAACCTCCTCGTACGACCTATTCATTGACTTACAGAAATCGTCTACCTTGTTCTCAATATCGTAGAAGGCACTTCCGGTTGGAAGGTTAACTACCGAGCCAAGGGTCTCGCCTGGGGTCTTCCTGGAGTGCAACCGTATTAGACTTTAAATAAACATGCATCTGTTTTCTAGGCGAAGGCTTATGCTATCCTAATGCCTATGGATTATTTTGTAAGAAATAGTTGGAGAAGTTGCAGTATCTTCGTCTGCAGTGACAGCCAAGCTGTGCTTGAGGTATTGCCTAATCCTTTAGCAAGAAATCATTGGTCACTCGGCCGCAAGATTGAACTCTCAGACTTTTAACTGATTCCCAAGTCAAATTGGGATATAGCTAGACAAGGCTTAGATGAAGACTTCTGATTACTTGGACCTGTTTTGCTTCCTGAAACCTCTGTTTTTTAATGATGATTGGGTGTTGCACGAGCACAATTGTGTACAGCATGTCTCTCAGGATTGCAGACTGACAAAAGCGAAGCTTCTTGACGTTTGTCAAAAATCAGTGGAATTCTTGCTATCTATCAGCTGCAGATGAGTTATGAGTTTCACAACACGATACTTCACTTTTGGCAAGCATCTCAATATGGTAGCCTACAATCTGCAATGACAACGGAGAGATGGATCCTCTGTGCCTTTCTTCGCATTAGGTGGCGGGTTTTAAGTGAGGATATCGTGGTACTTGCTTGGTTTTCTCCGAGAGTCGAGAAAATTCCACTAAAATGGGGCAAAAAAAAAGAAGGAAGGACAGTTGACGATACAGGTTTTCTGACTATTTGCTGTAGTTAAGTTCTTTCCTAGCTTGACGAAATAAAAGCAACGTCAAACAAAGTTTTCCATCAATAGATTAAGTCGTTGGTGATGTTAACATCAATACACGAACGACATCCGACATTTACTCGAACCTAAATAACAACATAAAATATATTTGTATACCAATTCCTTCCAATCAGCCAATTCATTATTCTTTTCCTTATTCTTAAATTGAACTATAAAATAAAAGTATCTACTCAATCAAAGATACCACATAAAAGATCCATAAACCAGTGACTCCATAATGTTATACATACCTTTTAGTGACATCTTTTAGAACCGAAAATTGGCTACACATGTTCCACAATTCGATTTTGATCAAAAGCCATAAATGATAAAATGCAAAATGGAACTATACCATGGTCAAAAAAATAACGAAAAAAATTTAGAAAACCTCTAAAGCTTCCAAACAACACAAAGATACTTTATCTTTTTGTCATTTTAATGATTCGAAACCAATTTATGGAGCATTCACAATGATTATTATTCTCTAATCAATTCTATGTCATCTTTCAAAAGTTTATAGCTCCAAGTTGAGTTTCTTCTATCTTCATGGGTATGAAAAGTCAATGAGACAGATGACACCTTGACAGTATGCCCGCAGGCAGCTGTATCTATAGCTTGACTATATGCTATAGCATAGAAGAGAAGCGCGTTTATCCACAACTCGTGATTGTATCTAGTGGATGTGATTCACCTTTCTTTTGTGTTGAGACTGTATGTTGTTTGGTTCTTTTGTTGATGTGTGACTAGTGACTGAGTTGTTGTTCGCTGTTTTTTTTTTTCTTTCGATTTTTTTTTTATCGCCGAAACGATATAAACACGAGCTAAACAGGTTTATCCGAAGCTCAAAGATCAACACACATCGATGAGAGGGAGAAAGACGTGAAAATTAATTGTTTCCGTTTTATTTACCAAAAAAAAAAAAAGTGCTTTAATTTAAAAAGTATAGATAGACTTTTATTATAATTTTTGAATAAAATTTCGATCGTTTTTTTATATAAAGCTGTTATGAAGATACTTTACAGAGATGGGGAGGAAGGTTTTTTTTTTTTATGACACATTAGGCATATGTGAAGCTCATTTGAGGTGTGAAGATGTGATAGAGACTGGGGAGTATGTTGAGATTTGCATCTTCGAAAATTCGAAGTTAGGGGAAGTCGCAGAGAAATTTGGGCGGAGCTTAATGGGAAGTGAGAATTGCGAAATATCTTTTAAAGGTTGGTCTTCAAAGTTTTGGTGATAATATTTTATGTTGATACTATCTATTTGTTAATCAATTTAAATTGATTCGATTTGAAGGAATTTTAAATAGTGCGGGAGATGTCTATCTGTTATTTGATAAAGAAGTTTTTTAAGCTAATGCTCAGTGTGGGCGAGGGTTATAAATTCTGTTTTAAACAGTAAATAATTGCTTAGAAAAAAATTGGTATTTCCAAGTTTTCAGGTATTCTAGTAAATAAGACAAAAGTTTCAACAGCTTTTTCCACTCGAAGGTGGTTTTGGTACCTGAGCATTCCATCTATTTCTGGCCTATTTCTGGTTTTTTGAGTTTTTTTTTTAAGTGAAGTTTGGAGGACACAAGGTGGATTTTATAAAAAAAAAATGAAAGGACTTCTGCGGATTCATTGTGATAAGAGGTTCGTAGGTACTATCAATGATTTGTATCCACTGTACTCAGATACGTAGTTTCAAATAGGTTCTCAAGAATACTTGTTCGAGTAAACTACTCCAACTGCAGTCTCGTTAGATATTTATACGACATCAACGACAGCCATTAGTGCCTTAAGAATAAGTCAGATCGCGAATTGGAGGTCAAATACGACAGGGCATTTTACCATCCTTGACAATTTTTTTGACAATATATCTACCACGGACTATATGCCGCTTTCTTTGACTTTGACCTAGCAGAGACTAGTGCAAAAACAGCCTCGTGCCAAATGATGAATCCATAGCTATTTACACAGATGGATCAAAAGAAGGTATTACCTTCTTTATCGACAGCCAGGCAGCTATGAAAGCAATTACCGCCACAGAAATCAAATCCATGCTTTTGAAGTACTGCCGGGAAGAGCTTAAGGTTCTTGGAACAAAGCACCAGGTTCAGCTTTGTGGGGTTCCTGGGCACGAGAGTGTCCTGGGCAATGAAAAAGCAGATGAATTAGCAAGAAACCTTCAGTAGATTTACTAGAACTTACAGATCCCTCTATAAACATCCCGCCTTGCGTTGTCAGGCTAAAAGCAGGGAATATAGCCACAAGGGAGGCCAACTTAAGGTGTAACAAGGCAATTATGACCATCCTTTGATAAAGCAAGGACTAAGAGACTTATGCGCAAGGACAGACGGTCTCTCTCCATGTTTGCTGGTAACCTTTCGGGACATAACACTCTGCGGTACCATATGAAGAACGACGTCGAAGAGAAGAAGAACTCTGTATAAGATGCAGCTTAATATGTTTAAAACGCTACCTACTTCTTCCAGACAAGCTGTTGAACCTTACCAGAGCATCAGGATGATTTGTACACTCGAAAAACAAGTAAGAACTATGGAGTAATTTTAGTTTAGTTGAAAAGGGCAAGGGAATATATTTCTTCGTCCTATGGGTAACACTATGGTTCAACCCTAACCCTAACCCCCTTACCTAACCTAACCTATACTTGGTCGAGTTAAAACAATCGCTAACGAGTAACTCATCTTGAAATTTGGGGATTTATTCAGTTTCAGGGATATTCATAGAGTCAGGAAAAATTATTGGTTTGATACAGAACGCATGAGGGCAGAGACACTTCTTTTGCACTTCTGGACCACTGCGATCAAGTAATTTGCCTTCATTTAAGATTCCATCAAGTTTACAATCTACGTGAATACATGTACTTAAGAGTTTTGATTGCATTGAACCTTAAGATGAAGAAACACATAACATCCAAATAATCAGAAGCAAAGAGAGCATTTGATTTAGTTTAGGGACGTTGCATCTCCAATAAAAGCACATCCCAAAAAGCGCAGCAGAAAATACTCTGTGCAACTGCATCTCTCATCTTTCTTTACGGATTAAAGTATGGGGACACAGGATGTGTATACGAAAGGATTGAAAATTTCCTGCATTACTTTAGAAAGAGAGTAGTCAGACTTGAAGTAGTTGGCTGATCTACACCCTACACCTAGAGACAAATACAGTTTATCACTGGTCTGGAAAGAACAGGTCATAGACTCTATGATAAATTTTAATGTGAAGTTCAAACATCGCAATACAGATAGAAGACTGAAACTAAGCATAGTACATACTAGCTTAAAATATTAGAAGAAAACAGACAAAATCATGCGAAGTTTAAAAAAATTAAACTAAAAAAAAAAAAAAAGAAAGAAAGTCTAAAAAGCTACAAAGATCCCGAAAAAGAATACTACTACTGCTCTTAGCAGGAAATTATTGGATGGATTCCATCTGCACCAGCTTAATCAAGCCCTATTCTCCTGAACACTGAACTGTTGCCAAAACAACAAGTCTGCTCCTTAAAAGTTCTCTCCGAGGATATTTTTAGTTCAAGGCTTATCAAGGCGTACAGCCACGGGTAGGCAATATTCAATTGGTGACCTTAAATTCTTGCTCCGTCATCTGTGCAAAACTGGTCAAACATTACTCCAGCATGGTTTATCCGGTACAAATTTAGACAACGATCTACCTACTTCCAGAAGAATGTGTAACTGGACAACATACCCCGGATGTCTCTTGCTCTCCAAACTGCAAAGGACCAAGCAACACCTATGGGAATTATAAGCAAGGTCACATCATGTTATGGTCTGCGCAATATTAACTTCATATAAGGACACGAAACAGAGAAAATTACTTGATCAACCAATGAAGACAGAATGCCTAAGGCCTCATGAATCATGATCGAAAATACGATGTTTTTTTTACGATCTTAACTAGAATGACAGAAAAACAAAATTGAACACCGAAAAAAAGTTTGAAAACATATGAAAAGGCTACAATCCGTTTGGAGCGGATCGTATGATACCCTATCCCTTTCCTATGCACATACTAGTTCCTTCTTCCACCAATACACTTCCCTTAACAACTTTTTTTCAAATATTTTTTAAAACCACTCCAAAACACAAATTTTCTCAATGGTAGTGGGCGGATTTTGTAAATTTTTTCAACATATACTGTATTTTGCTATTATTTCCATAAAACCTTCAAAAAACATTTTTTTTGATAAAAAAAAAAAAAAAACGCCCCTAAAAACTGGGCGTACACAATGTACTGAAGATATGTAGGGTAAGAGAATATCTACATATTACTTTAAGTAAGTTTTATCAAGTTTCATGTAAAATTACTGAAAAAAGTGATTTTTGTTGAAAAGTGGGTGTGGCAGTTGGCGGATTTTAACATTTTTTGCACTTGTATTGCTTACTTTTTCTAGTAAATGAATACAAAATTTCATTAACCTAACTCAAAATTTAAGCCCTAAAAACTGGTGACATATGGACGGACGGACATGTCTCAATCGATGGCAGGAGGTTGTGGATTATGATAGACTCACTCTTTTGTATTCAGGACTGGCTACTTCCAGTTTTTTTTTTCTCTGATGGTTCCAAAACCGATCAAGAATTAGGGGCTGGTGTATTTATGGAGGACAATAACACAATCTCCATTACTCATTGGGTAAGCATTCGCCTCTCTACCAGGCAGATATATTTACAATTCTAATGGCTGCAAGTCATATCTTTAGGGATAGGTGAACGGGGTCATAGTATGTATCTGTGTCTCTAGTGACGGTCTAGATTTGCCTAGCATGATTTCCTGTGGCCAACCCTACTTACACCACACAACACATATCGGCCACACTCTGCCAGCACTAGAAACATTCTATTCACTAGCATGGCGCCTGGAAAATAGATGACAATAAAGCGCCTGGACTCGAAGGCATTCCAAATATGGCTGTCAAGGCAGCCGTCCATAAGAGACTTGACCTGTTTATAGCAAACGATGCAAAGGTGTCTTGAGGAGGGGATCTTTTCTGAAACATGGAAACTTCAGCGTCTGGTGTTGTTACCTAAGAACCTTCGTCGTATCGACCAATATGAACAAATCATATATAGCAGACTACTATCAGCGGCAGAGGAAACACGATAGCTTCAGAAAATCGCGTTCTACCGTCGATGCCATAAAAACGGTAGTAGATACAGCAGCCGACCCAATAAAAGGCAGGAGATGGAAAGGAGGCACAATGAAATACTGCGCAGTATTAACGCTTGACGTTAAAAACGCTTTTAACTCTGCCAACTGAACCTGCATTGGCAGAGTATCTGTTCAAGATAGTCGCAGACTACTTTACTGACAGAAAGCTTACATACCAGACGGACGATGGCCGAAAGTACTACAATATCACTGCGGGAGTTCCGCAGGGGTCAGTCCTTGGAACACTTCTGTGGAATATCATGTATGACGGTGTTTTGAGCCTAACGCTACCGTTAAGTTAAGTTAAGTTAAGGTAATTGGTTTCGCTGACGATATCGCCGTGCCGACTGTGGCGAAGTATATCCACAAGACAGAGTCCGCCACGAATGAAGCAGTCTCCAGGATTAAATATTGGCTTGACTCAGCCGCCCGTAAAGATTGAAAACAAAATAATTTTCCTATTTCAAATGAAAAACGTGAAACATTTCATAAGCCGAGAGAAACATTTCTGAAATATTTATTTGTTCTGGACGGTCTGAACGCACCTTTAGAGTTAACATTAGAATGTGGTGCCAAAAAGGCAGAATCAATTTCGAGATTCAAAAGTCGATTGTAAAAGAAAGAAAAATATGTATTCAGATAAATCTGATATTATATTTCGTTATTCAGATGTATGACGATCGCAGTATAACTGAATGAACCATTCATCAACAAACGTTATCAGTGATAAACCTCGTAAGCCTCGTAAGAAACAAAACAAAATTAAGTATCGTTGTTTGAAGATGTATTGTCTTCGAGAGGACTCAATTAAAGACACATATTTTCACAATATTTCATGCAACTTTTGGGAAAATAAACACAAGTAAAATATATACACAAGAGTCAACATTTTTCTGTGCGTTGGTACCTACTACTAGGAGAAATAACCATTTCCACTTACAGGTGAGCTTATGCAACAAATATAATCTGCGGATTACATCACTTTACTTCAAACTGTTTTCCAACACCTGAAAGTATATGATAAATACTAAAACGGTCGTATGAATTTATAGAAATAAAAGCTAACATTTTGTTGCATACTTTTTGGCGAAATTAATTTCCGGTTTTCATCTTGAATCGTACTAACCGTTAGACAAATCTTTTCCAATAGGGCCTTGACAACTTTGAATTTAATTTGTGATCAAACTGTCACTGTCAATTTATTCAGTAAACTCAATATGTTCATCATGGTAAAGTACACGAACAAGCAACCTCTACAAATTATTAAAAATTTTCCACCGAAATTCGGAGTCGCTGATCGCAACTTTAAGAGGGTTAACTCTAGTTTTCGGTCGTAATTGTCGCCCTGGTAGATAGGCAATAACAAGTTTAGTGCAAAAATTTAAGTCTTCATATTCGTTGTGTGATGTTGCCGTATCAGTGAGACAACGGTTTGGTCGAAGTGTCGAAAATATCGCTGCCGTTCAGGCGTCCGTAGAAAGCGATCCAAATCAGTCAATGAAAAGTTAGAAAATTCTCAACAGGTGGCGCTGTAGGCATATTTTGTTTTTCAGTTCAATTTAATTACCATTTTGCGCTGTGACACTATATAAATGAGATCTTTGCAAAAGTAAGCAATACAAGTGGCGCCCACTGCCACGCCCACGTTTCGTGAAATTACCTTTTTTTGAGCTTTCTTACATAAAACTCGAACAAACTTACTTAAGCAAATAAGTACATATTCACTTGCTCTACATATCTCTCATAAAATTTGTGTGGCCATGCCTACTTTTTAGGGGCGTTTTGCGTAAGAAACTGTTTTTCTTCGATTTCGTTCAAATATTCAATATCAATTCTAAGAAACAAAGCTAAGTATACAACCCAAAAAAATGACAATTGAAGGTAGTAGATTTTACAATTCATTGTAGATTTGTGTATTTAACAGCGAATCTGGTTAAATTAACAAATTTTTGTAGATTTTACAATGAATGCATTCATTTTTACAATAAAGTTGTTAACACAACTACAATCCCCAGCTGTAAAATCAACAACGCTTTGTTAATTTTGACTGTTAAATCTGTAAAAATTACCATACAAATTATTAGAACAATTAAGTTATATACATAAATAAAATATTATATTAAAGTGACTGATAGAGCAAATATAAAACTCAATGAAATATGATCACGAATAGGCAGTTATATCCAATAAATGTAGTAGATTATTGCGAGTTATTAACCGAGTTCCCAACTCTTCGCTAATCTAGCTGCTATAAAACTTCTGCTCCGCGATGACAGATTTTTTTACTCCCAGAGGCCGCTAGATTCGTTAGCGACTAATCTGTCATCCCGGTACAAAAGTTTTCTAGCAGCTAGATTAGCGAATGTTTAATACTGTTCTTCTGTTAATGAAGTTACATAATATGTATAAATTTAGTTTCACGAAGTTTTATTCTCCATTTTTTTGTCCAATAGTCATAATTGCGAAATTCTCTAAACTAGCTTCTTCAGGCTAAGGTAGGTAGGTCTCTTATATAAAGGAGATAAAGGATTCAAGTATAACTCTTCGGAGAGTTCTCTTTACAGTTTAAATGCCAGGCCTCGGTGCCAGGCTTTGTCAAACGCTTGGCCAAAGTCATGTAGTCTGCGAAATGACGAATTCTTGTGCACGGTGGGGAATTGACAGCTTGAATTCTCCTCGACAATCTTCAGGACAGCGGCGATATTTGCCCCAGATCTTGTGTTTCGTTGACGCATGGGTGTTGGTGGATTGTTCACTAGTCTAGTCGGTCTTATTTCACGGGCTAAGTGTAAAGCATCATTCCTAATTCTGCAGACAGTGTTAAAACGACTGCGAATCTAATTATCCCAAAGAATAAAATAAGATTCGAGCGTGTACCTAGGCCCCACATGAGTTTTTTTTTTTGAATATTAACGCATGGAATACCACTTTCACGTTGGTATTCTAAACCGTAGTTCCTTTTTTTTTTTTGAAAAAAAAGGAAACATCTCTGCTATAATCTACTGCACGAGCAAACTGAAAATCCCAACCTTGGAATGTCTGATTTGACTTTCTTTCTGAACCAAGCCTAGCATCCCAACTGTAAGTCAAATGACAATCAAATTCAATGTGTTGTACTGAAAAATTTGTAATTTTAAAATAAGTCAAATTTGTTTCTTGAAAATTTAAAAAACAAAATCATCCAGTCAAAATTCTTAGTCCAATAACAAATGTCCAGTAATGTACCTAAAATCCTTTGGATAATGTCTCGCCCAAATTGACTGCCCGTCTTCCATTTCAGGGTGAAGTAATCCATCTGCATGTGGGTCAAGCTGGAGTTCAAATAGCGAATGCATGTTGGGAGCTCTATTGCCTCGAACATGGCATCAATTCGCATGGTTATATGTGTGACAATCAAATAGATGATTCCTTTCGAACTTTCTTTGCATGTTCTAGTTCGCAGAAAGTAGTTCCTCGCCTGGTTATGGTTGATTCTGAACCAACTGTCATAGGTTTTTTTTTGACAAAAAATTATGTACAGCTAAAACGATTCAATTGAATTATTATTTTTTCTGTAATCTTTAGATGAAATAAGATGCGGCACCTATGGCCATCTGTTTAAGCCTGAGACCCTTATAACTGGAAAGGAGGACTGTGGGAATAACTTTGCTCGTGGTTATTGTACCATTGGTGCGGAACTAATAGAAATGACAATGAACGCTATTCGCTGTGTCGCTGAGTCGTGTTCGAGTCTTCAAGGATTCATGGCATTCCGATCGATTGGTGGTGGCACAGGATCAGGCCTAGGCAATCTTATATTGGAACGCATTACAGATGAATATGGCAAGATAACAAAGATCGATTGTATAGTAGTCCCTTCGGCATCGTGAGTTTTTTTATGGCCATCTTTCAAAAAGTCAAACTGCTCTTTATGTTTCAGAATATCCCCGCTTACAACTGAGCCGTATAACGGTGTGTTAGCTACACATTTCGCAATGGAATACAGCGATTGCACGTTCATTTTTGATAACCAAGCGCTTTATGATATATGTGATAAAAAATTAGACGTTCCAAATCCGACTTACACTAATCTTAACCGGATCATTGGACAGGTATACCGTCTAAATTCAGTTTTTTAAATATCTTGTCAGAAATAAGATGCATGCTTTTTGTTGTAGTCAATATCAGCAATGACGGCTTCTCTGCGTTTTGATGGCAGCGCAAATGTTGCATTCCCTGATTTTAAGACGAATTTGGTGCCATTTCCTCGTATTCATTTTCTCTTGGTTAGCTACGCACCCTTGGTCACAATGTACAACTCATGTTACACAGAACTGAACACAGAAAATTTGACAATGGAATGTTTCCAGCCAGCGAATCAATTGGCTCGATGTACTCCATCAGACGGAAAATACATGTCTTCTGTGCTTCTATATCGCGGTAATGTGGCTGCGGGTGATGTAAATCAAAGTATCAATACTTTGAAGGAGAGGGGTGACATGGAATTTGTCGATTGGTCACCAACGGGTTTTAAACTTGGAATTAATGCGATGCCACCATGTCCTGTACCGGGTGGAGATATTGGAGCCACCGATAGAGCTGTGATTGCACTTTCAAACAATACAATCATTTCCAAGGTTTTTTGTCAAATGTTAACAAAATATGAAACTCTCTATGCCCGAAAAGCATTTATGCATCATTTCCTAAGTGAAGGCCTAGACGAGTGTACGTTTAAGGAAGCTGCAGACGACTTATGCGCATTGATGCAAGACTATGCTGAAGTAGAAGGTCCTGCCTGTAGTTGTAAAAGACGGTGTGCAAAACATGCGGCTGAAACCGATGAAACCGGATCAAGAGATAACGAATACAAATGGGAAACTGGATCATCTCACCGATCATCTCACCGATCATCGTTACGATCACCGATTCTATCACCGGCTCCATCAGCGGCTCCATCAATTGCTCCATCAGCGTTTCTAACAACACATGAACATAACCATCATTCAGGACTACATGAACCAATCCATCATTCAAGAGTACATGACCCAAACCATCATTCAGGACTACATGAACCAAACCATCATTCAGGACTACATGAACCAAACCATCATTCAGGACTACATGAACCAAACCATCATTCAGGACTACATGAACCAAACCATCATTCAGGACTACATGAACCAAACCATCATTCAGGACTACATGAACCAAACCATCATTCAGGACTACATGAACCAAACCATCATTCAGGACTACATGAACCAAACCATCATTCAGGACTACATGAACCAAACCATCATTCAGGACTACATGAACCAAACCATCATTCAGGACTACATGAACCAAACCATCATTCAGGGCTACATGATAATGAAGCTAAATTAAGGTCTGAACACCCTAAATGCATTTGCACTTGCACCTGTCACGCAATCGAGGAGCATTTGTCATCACGATCAAATGAAAATCATCCAGACAGCAGAAAGGATACATTAATAAGCGGCTGTTGGCAGTGCAGAATAGGAGCCCCCAAGTTGTCTTCTACGAGTTCTTCAGACAAATCGGCGCATAAGGTTATCGATTCTTCCAACCCAAGAAAAACAACTCAAGGTACAGTATCCACAGAGAAGCGCAACAGCAATTAAAGTTACTAATGAAAATCTCCTCCTCAGTATTAGGAAAATCGGGCGATACCACTGGAGATTCGGGCCAAGTATCTAAAGTACATGGCAAGAATCAGCATAATCAGCATCAGCATGCTACTAGAAAAGTTTTAAACGAACTGAACGCTGTAAATCGCTTTTTAGATCTTATTGAAATGAAATGTCTTATCAAAACAAATGCTGTCCCAAAGAAAGGGACAACAAATGAAACAGTTGTCCGAAATGAAAAGCATTTATTCAAAGGGGATATTATCTGGCATATTCCTACTTATAGTCAAATAAAGAAACCGTCACGAAAACGTTCGCGATCATCACGTAAGCGCTCACGATCACGTCCAATAAAACATTATTCTAGCAAGCGTGCCCGCCGGAAGTCATATAGTCCATCTGAAAGGATTGAAAGGGATAATCTAGTACCATTAAAACAATCCAATGGGAATACTAACGAGCCGCAGAGATCACTTAAGACTCAAAACAATAACACAGATGGCAACAGAATAATTCAAAGCTCAAAAGCTCCACACATGAACAAATATGATGCCAATGCCAAAACAAAATCTGAATTATTTTTGATAACTACACATAATATTGCAAAACCTCCTTCCCATCTTCATCAGCAAGCTGTAACTGTGGATAACTACTTTGGTCGATCAGAATCAGTTTTAAAATCTTCCAGTCCCACAAGATCGCATCATTCTCAGCCAGCCATTTGTACTGATTCAATGACGATAGGTGATCCTATACATTGTGTCTCTGAAACAGTGCTTAGCATTACAGATACTCAATCCGATAGATCTATTTCGGATTTAAGATCAAAAACTGCTAGGACGAAGAAATATGCTAGCCATGATCCCAATGGATCTAGAGCAGTTCCAGAAAGTTCAAATAAATTAATCCATGAAATACATGATCGTACAACATTAGATCGTCAAACAAAAACATACGAAAGCTGTGATCAAGAACATCTAATATCACGCTCCAAAATTTATAATAAAAAGTATCTAGCACAAACTTTGAATACCTCGACACTACATGAACCTCGAAAAATTATACCGAAAAATCTAGACCCTAAACGACATGGATTTAGAAAAGGTAAACGTGGTAACAAACAACTAATGGCAGATAATTCAAAAGCTAAAGCTATACTAAAAACAGCTCCAAGCGACACCCAACTTTCAAAAAGGAAACATTTTAATGAAGATCAAGATTTACCAAAACTATTTCAGGACCCTAAACAAAATAGTCTTAGGAAAGATAAACTTGGTGAGAAACAACTAATGGCAGATAATTTAAAAGCCAAAGCTATACTAAAAACAGCTCCAAGCGACACCCAGCTTTCAAAAAGGAAACATTTTAATGAAGGTCAAGTTTTACCAAAACAAATTCAGAAGAAACTTGATGAAAGAAATACTAATCCCGAAAAATGCGAACTTTCTTCTACTGATATTGATGAACGTTCGTCAGTTAATGCTTCCAAATCAATGAATTCTTTTAAAATGTTCCCTGAACTTCGAAGCACATTTTCCGGTGGTGATGCACTACCATCAACATCGAAAAGTTGTCAAAAATTCAATGCTGATCTTTTGCTAAAGCCCCCACAGCCGATAGTTACTTGCTTCATGGTTGGACTTGATGCCCAATATAATAATAACAACACAAAAAGGCTATGTGGAGGATTAAAGGATTCCCATGATGAAGATAACGGCTTAGCATCATCGATATCTATTTTGAAAAAAAGTTCCAAGACAAACAAAGTTGGAAAATCGGAAGGATCATATAAACATGGAAACAGTAATGTTATACAACCTGTGCCTCAAACTTCGGTTACTCATTTCAATAAGTATGACCACCCGTCTTCTTCCCTCAAAACTGTTCATCATAATCTCGACAAACTTTCAACGTCTAAAAGTTTTGTTGTGATTGATCCTAATGGAATTCATTCTGCTCCGAATAAAGGTCCTTTCAATTCAATTGCACCTCATAATCCTATGCTAGAATCAGACTTTGGAGATGCAAGAATTTTAAAACATAAGCTCCATGATGAGAAGAGACCTAAAATTCTGATCGACAACGATCATGTTTCACGATCAGAAAAAATAAAGCAATCCGAACCCGACTTTGAAGGCAAATACTCTGAAACAGATAAACATTATAATGAAAACCAAAAACCTAAAAGTGTGATTAACAGTGATCATGTTTGCCCACCATCAAAATCTGAACGATCAAAACGTGATCTAGAAGATACAAGATCGAAAAAATATGAACAGAAAAAGTCTAAAACTATGATTGATACCAAAAATGTTTCACGATCATCAAAACTAGATCGTTGTTTATATTTTGACATAGACGATCATGAAGTGTCAACATCTACGCGATCACAGAAATCGAACTCGAAACATTCAGATACGAAGAATAACTTAAGAAAACCTTCACCATACTCAAATGTTCACATTTCGAGGTCAGAAGTGCATATATGCAGCAATAATTTAAATAAAATCGAAGTGAGTGTAGATCGTTTGTATACCACTGATCATGCATCGCAGAAAAATTCCCGATTATTGAAACTCACTCGGACGGAAGTGTTTACTTGGAATAATAAAACTGAAACTGATTCAAAATTTAAGATATCCTCTAATACAAACCAAAATACTTTGACTAGTGCAGAAGATCAATCACATATAAGTCCAGAACTACGTCTTTCTCGCACAGAAGTGGTTACAATCAACACTCATGGTGCTGAGAACGAATTATTTGCTAAAACAGAAGACTCACACACCCATATCACTGATCATGCATCCGATCTTGAACATAGTATCCATGCAAGTAGAAAATCTTCACGATCATCAATACCAGAACAGCTAATCAAAGAACATCGTGTTCCTCGGAATAACATGGACAGCTATGGCCTACCTTCGACGTCAGAATTTTCAAAACAGATTGCTTATCGTAATCAGATAGACAGTGAGGAACTTTTCCAAAAAAAAGTAATATATCAACAAATCCCTAGTAGAAGTAGCATTTCTTCTGGATGTGCAGTAAATACTACTAGCGGCTTTAGTCAACAAAGCTTCGATAGTAAAAACGGTGTTAAAAGATCAAGTAAAGTGAATCGATCAATAAAGGCGCATTACATTGGCAACACTAATGCACGAAATAGAACATCCGACATAGTCTTAATGCGACAACATATGGCACTAAGAAGGAAATACAAAATCATGACAAGAATTCCCCGGACACGACAATTAACGAGAAAAGAATTGCGAAGGACTCCATATCACTCCAATGATTTCGGTCAGCATGGTTGGCCAGAAACTATCAGCCAGACGAACATGATCCTCGATCCAAAATCTCAAAACGTTCAATGGAATTCAATGGGAAATAAAAACTCTAGCGAAACTGAAGCCTGATCCTTATTGCAATCACCTTTAAAATTGATGATGCCAACCAAAAAAAAAAAAAAAACAATTTAAGAAATTTATAATTATGAAATGTTTTATGTTTTTTTTTTTGGAATTTTATTAAAGTTATAAAGAAAAAAATCAATGCAGTAGTTCAATTAAGTTAATTTATTTACTTAAACTTAGGTATTTATATACCAACGCTTTAGTTTCTCCGTGTGTGCACGTTTTAAACCCTTCTGCAACCTACGCATCAGATCGAGCTCTACCAGGCGATGGCTCAATTCGAAATACCGTCAAAACTTATCTAGATGTGTCGCATAAAGCTGGAAAACACACAATACTGTGTGCAACTTTGAAAGCTCTTCTGAGCTCCTCCAAACGTGCACATGATTTCGGCACGTATAAATATCGTGTTAGAGCAGATAGTGCGCAGGGCAGGTGTAAACACGGAAGACACTATCTTTAATAAATCAGTCCACATCCTGGTGTATGCAGACGATATTGCCATTATGGCAATTGAAAAGCAGGCGCAAATCACCGCTTCCAGGTTTGTAATGGTACAAGGACCAAGTTGTCACAGATGCTAAAAAACTTGGTCTCCACAAATGTACATGTCGTGCTTGGGACCGTGGGGGGACCTTGACTTGACGCCCTATTGACGGGGTTCAAATGATTCTTTCTTTGGACATAATGCCTCCTTTAAATAGGAGCTTCCTCGAATCTTCCAAGCTTTTTACTCCTTCTGTCACACCCACCGTTCATTTACACGAATTCGAATTCGAATTTTTGTTGTTTATTATCCAGGATTATGAAGCTTACTTTGATTGCGCAGGTAGGCTTCTGGGATTCCTTGCTGTTTTACCGCCAACGATATCAGATTTATTGGTTGTCTATTAAATTGCTTTTTCTTCTGTCTACCATGTTCTCCAAAACTCAAAGCGTATCTCGTCTGGCCCGACCCTTTTTGTTTTTTGGAGTCTTGAACCGTATTCCTAACATCTTTGTCAATAATGTCGGATACTTTATTATGGTTAGTAACGGCTTTTGAAAAGTACATATATACGGGGAAATTGTTCGTTCAAAGTCCTTCATCGCCATCTGTGAGGATCTTTGTCGCCTTCTATAAGTAGCTGGACGATTGGCAGAGATCCAAAGCAATTTTTCATGGAAGTAAAGTTAAATCCGCAGGAAAAGATGAAATTTGTCCCGCCCTTCTCTAAAAGCCAACTCCCCTATTGACACCCTTTCTAATAGATTTATTTAGAACTAGCTATTTTTGGGGTTATATTCCAAACAGCTTGAATGATGTCATGGTTAAATTCATACCGAAAGCTGATCGTAGACCAATAGAACTACCAAAGTCTTATCGACCAATTAGCCTTACATCTTTCTTTTGGAAAATAATGGAAAAGATTCTTGATAGACATATCAGAGATCGAGTGCTCATTACGAACCCTCTACATAAAAATCAATATGCCTCAACTAGGTAAATCTACTGCACATGCTCTTCCAGAATTCACAACAAGGATCGTGAAATCCCTAAGAGACAAAGAGTATGCAGTTAGATGCTTCCTTGACATCGAAGAGACCTTGGATAACACCAAATACGCCCAAATATACAGATGTGTCCGTTACACAGGAGTAGATAATACTACTTGTGACTGGATAAAATGCATGCTAGAAGACAGAAAAATAGACATCTCACTAGGCAGCAACAAACTTAGGGTCACGGGTGTGAAAGGTTGCACACAGGGTGGAGTCCTTTCCCCACTTTTATGATCTATCGTAGTCAATGAGCTTCTAAAAACACTCAGTGATGAAGGTTTCTACTTCCAAGGTTACGCAGACGACATTGATCGAATCTCCGCCAAAGGGCCTTGTGGCTGATTGCTGCCTTAAAGTTGGTCCAAATGTCAACCCCAAGAAGATCATAGTTGTCTTCACTAACAAGAGAAAAAAGGACAGATTAAATCCACCAATACTCTTTGGTAAAACAATAGAATTCTCAAAAGAAGTTAAAACTTCGGTTGAATTCTTAAAAAAAAAAAAGCCATAAGCAAAGCCAGGATCACATTATAGACCAGCAAAAGTCTCATTGAAGAAACTGGAGTCTAAGCCCTGAAGCTTTACATGGCGATAGCAAGACCAGTTGTCACGTACGGATCACCAGTATGGTGGCAAAAGACGCAGCAAAGGACTATACAGGACAGGCTCAATAAACTGCAAGGACTAGCTTGTGTATGTTTTACAGGTGCAATGAAAACTACGCCTACAGCAGCGCTGGAGGTTATTCTCAACCTTGGCTCTTGGATAGCCCGGTTCCTTTCAGCCTGATTCCTACCGAAGACAATATTTACTCCAACCTTCGCAATTACAAGCCTACTATATCAATGAATCAAATAATTTAAAATGCTTTACAAATCCTCAGAATTTTCTAATCAGGATTTATGCTTCAAAAACATCAATCAGAAATTCCCAAACTTCAAAAACAAAAGCTTTTTAAGCATTTTCAGACACCTCAAATATATTTCGAAGTTTCTCTTTTCAAAATTTACAGTATCTGCAATAGTATCCTCGATGCCCAATGGTAAGGACTACTTGGAATAAACGATTACATGTGTATGTATCTACTTAACGCATAACATATTTTTTAGGGTGAAATAATCCAAATACATGTAGGCCAAGCAGGTGTGCAAATTGCAGACGCATGCTGGGAACTCTACTGCCTCGAGCACCGTATCAATCCTTATGGTGTACCGTGTCCTTGTGCATATGAACCTAGTTTCCAAAAATTCTTCGACCGCAAGGATGTACACAGAGCAGTTGCCCGTGCAGTTTTAGTTGATTCGAATCCATATTGTATAGGTTTGACGCTAACATAACTGCATGTACAAAAGAAATTTTGTTTCCAACTTAAATTCCTTAGATCGAATACGCACAGGACAATATAGTTGCATCTATGATGAGAAATGTCTTATCTCTGGAAACGAATATAGTGGATGTGTTTTTCCCCGAGGGTATTTCACAATTGGATCAGAACTTTTAGATGAAACTATGGAAGCTATACGTTCGGTCGCTGAATCGTGTTCCAATTTAGGGGGATTTTTAATTTACCGATCTATTGGCGGCGGCACAGGATCTGGACTGGGTAATCTCATTGAAGAGCGTCTCAGTGACGAATATAAGAAAATCCCCAAAATGGAGTTCATTATATTTCCATCGCCATCGTAAGTTGTTAAAGGATGTACATACTGTTCGGGTTTAATTAAGGTTTTTCTAGGATATTTCCACTGACGGTTGAACCCTATAATGCTATGATCGCGGCTCATTTAAGCATGGACCTAATAAATTGCAGTTTTATTTTGGAAAATGAATCTCTCCATGAGATCTGCACAACCAAACTGAATATTTGCAATCCTAAGTACAAGCATCTAAACAGGATCATTGCACAGGTAAGTCGATCCTTAACTCTGATTTGCTGTATAAAACTCTTTCTTCTCAGGTAGCTTCAGCCTTTACAACGGCACAACGGTTTGGCTGCCATTCGGGTATATCGTTTGCGGAATATCAAACTAATTTGGTTCCTTATCCTCGAATTCATTATCCCATAGTCAGCTATGCACCTTTCATTCCAGAGACCGGCAAGGGTTGTTGTTCAGTATCCACAGAGGAATTAACTAATGCTTGTTTTGAACCAAGCAACCAATTGGTCCGCTGTTATCCAATAGATGGAGAATTCATGTCCTGCCTCCTTTTGTACCGTGGAAATCTAACAGCATCCAGTATTGACTCAAGCATAGCACAACTAAAAAACTCGGAGAACTTTCGCTTTGTTGATTGGCAACCAACCGATTTCAAAGTCGGAACGAATGCAAAGCTCCCTTTTATGGTGCCTTCTGGTTGTTTAGGATGTACAGATAAGTCGCTATTAGCACTATCTGGGAATACTGCAATACAGAACGTTTGGCAGGGATTAATAGGAAAATTTAATAATCTCTATTACCTACGTACTTACGTTCACTATTATACCTCTGAAGGAATGGACGAGGATTGCTTCAATGAGTCTTTGGAGGATATTAAAACTCTTGTCGAAGACTATAAGGAGGTTGAAAGTAAATTAATAGAAAGTATAGATGGAAGTGTCGAAATGAATAGCATTCAAGAAAAACAGTCGAAAGAAGATCATTCCAGAAGCAGTATAAGGGAAGATACTGTCCAATCCGAGGGCGGCGAATCAAGCCGATATGGAAAAGATCATCCCAGAAGCAGTATAAGGGAAGATACTGTCCAATCCGAGAACGGCGAATCAAGCCGATATGGAAAAGATCATCCCAGAAGCAGTATAAGGGAAGATACTGTCCAATCCGAGGGCGGCGAATCAAGCCGATATGGAAATGATCATTCCAGAAGCAGTATAAGGGAAGATACTGTCCAATCCGAGAACGGCGAATCAAGCCGATATGGAAAAGATCATCCCAGAAGTAGTATAAGGGAAGATACTGTCCAATCCGAGAACGGCAAATCAAGCCGATGTGGAAAACATCATCCCAGAAGCAGTATAAGGGAAGATACTGTCCAATCCGAGAACGGCGAATCAAGCCGATATGGAAAACATCATCCCAGAAGCAGTATAAGGGAAGATACTGTCCAATCCGAGAACGGCGAATCAAGCCGATATGGAAAACATCATCCCAGAAGCAGTATAAGGGAAGATACTGTCCAATCCGAGAACGGCGAATCAAGCCGATATGGAAAACATCATCCCAGAAGCAGTATAAGGGAAGATACTGTCCAATCCGAGAACGGCGAATCAAGCCGATATGGAAAAGATCATCCCAGAAGCAGTATAAAGGAAGATACTGTCCAATCCGAGAACGGCGAATCAAGCCGATATGGAAAAGATCATTCCAGAAGCAGTATAAGGGAAGATACTGTCCAATCCGAGAACGGCGAATCAAGCCGATATGGAAATGATCATTCCAGAAGCAGTATAATGGAAGATACTGTCCAATCCGAGGGCGGCGAATCAAGCCGATATGGAAATGATCATTCCAGAAGCAGTATAATGGAAGATACTGTCCAATCCGAGAGCGGCGAACAGTTTGAAACAAAATGGGACGTTAATCCTTTTACTTTATGTTGCGATGACAGTGATATATGCAAAGGCAAAGTGGTCGAACGATGCCTTAACAGAAATACTTGCGATAACAATATGGTGGAACGTTGCCAAAAAAGCGGAGGTGATAGGAATTCTTACGGATACAGCTCTAAAATTCTTCCACTATGTGAACAATGCGCTTGTAATAGGGACATATGCGGTTGTAGCAATGTGGTTAAACGCTCTCGAAAATACAGTGACATCAGAACCATATGTGGATGTAGCAATGTGGCCGAAAGCTGTCTCCAAAGCAATGGCAACAGAGGCACATGTGGATGTAGCAATGTGGCTGAGCGCTCTCTACAATGCAATGGCAACAGAGACACATGTAGATGTAGCAATGGCAACAGAGACACATGTAGATGTAGCAATTGCAACAGAGACACATGTAGATGTAGCAATGTGGCTGAACGCTCTCTACAATGCAATGGCAACAGAGACACATGTAGATGTAGCAATGTGGCTGAACGCTCCCTACAATGCAATGGCAACAGAGACATATGCGGATGTAGAAATGTGGCTGAACGCTCCCTACAATGCAATGGCAACAGAGACACATGTAGATGTAGCAATGTGGCTGAACGCTCCCTACAATGCAATGGCAACAGAGACATATGCGGATGTAGAAATGTGGCTGAACGCTTTCTACAATGCAATGGTAACAGAGACACATTCAGATGTTTCAATGTGGCCGAACGCTGTCAACAAAGCAATGGCAACAGAGACACATGTGGATGTAGCAAAGTGGATGAGCGCTTTCTAAACTGTTGTGGCAACAAGGGCGCATTAGAATGTAGCAATGAGGTTGACCGGTGGTTACAATGCGGTGGCAATAAAAACAGATCTAGCAATCCGGCCGAACGCCGGCTACAACGTTGGGATATATACGGATGTAGCAATAGCAACAAAGACACATGTAAAAGTAGCAAAGTGGTTGACCGGTGGTTACAATGCCGTGGTAATAGAGACACATGCGGATGTAGCAATGTGGCCAACGGTGGTAACAGGGATACATGCGGATGTAGCAATATGGTTGAACGCTGTCAAAAATGCAGTAGTTCCATGGATACATCTGGCAGTACCATAACTAGCCTGGTGTCTAGTGAGAATGAAATTGCCAAAGACCTTCCAATTTTGTACACGGGTATATGTAACGACGATGCACCTATTGCACCATTGCAACAAAACAACTGTTACATGGATCATTATAACTGGAGTTCAACAGATTCGTATGTTGACGAATATGGCATGGACGAGGGATATTTGATGCCGGATGGACAAAATATTATGGGCGGCGGGTATATCATAGACGATGGATACTACAATCATCCCCTTACCTCTCAACCTGTTGACGGATATCTGCGTTTGGATAGTGGATTCTACTCGTACAATTCATCCAATCCACTCAGTCCATGCAATGCTTCAAACGTTTTTAAAACCGAAATACCTGAAGACAATCAACGGATCATATCAGGTAAAATGAATCCAACTTCAAAAAGGTCAAAATATTTCAACAAAATGAGTTCTGTTGGCTCATCAGAAATTCCCGGTCGACCACGGTTTCCAATAAGATCAGTTAAGGAGAATGAATAAAACCGGTCTTAGTAGAAATGACATTAGAAATTGATGTCATGTTAACTTTCCACAGGTTAATGCAAGTTGAGTTATCATTTTTGATATTCAGATGCGGTCAAAAAGTTGATTACATATCCCATCGCACTAGAACAGAAAGCCAAGCCAGCATTTCAATGATGAAAGCTGCAATCACCACATCAAATGTCATCTGTTATAAGAAAAGGCAGGACGCTTTGCAATGTCATCCAGCTCACGGCAGGCATTGAAGATTGTAGTATTACTTAATCCTAGTATCTGAAGTGTCTAGCTAAGATACCTCCATCGACCAAAAATATAGATGTGAAAAAGGAGCCAAGTTCAGTACGAAACATATGGAAATTATGCAATCCGCTTGAAACAGATCGTACGACGTCGGGTTCACCAATTTGTGCGGATACCCTATCCCTTTTTTATAGATCATCAATGTTATTAAATTCCATAAGAGTGTTTTTTGTCAATATATTTTTAAAATTATTCAGAACGTGAGTGTTTTTGTTTCAAAAAGTGGGCGTGTCAGTAGGAGAATTTTAAGAATCTTTAAGCATTTACATTCAAAGTGAGGCAAATTCTCAGAAAGCACACACAATGCCGCATAAGCGCTGGACATAAGTAATTTTAACATTTGATTACGTTAATTGCTTGAGTATAGTAAAAATAAGCACAGTTCAGTGATCGGCAAATGAGCAAACTGCGAACAAACCATAATTAGCACATTTAAAGGCAGACAATTGACAATTTTACTGTTTTTTGAGAAGATCTACCGATTTATTTATATTTCGCTGATTTTTCTCGCGAATAAGCGTATGCTTCTTGCAAACTGTCAAATTTTATTCACATTCCATAGTTGTGGAACGCAATCCACATTCGCACCGCCAAAACATTCACGAGAGTTTAACTTTACTTTTTTTTTGTAAACGACAAGAGAGATTAAAGGTCCATTCATAGCTCAGCAAACTGCGAACACGAACGAGCGAATATTCGCCAGTTTTGACGTTTTAATCGGCGAATTTCATTTGGCAGGCATTTGCCAATAAAAAATGAATTTGTGAGGTTAAACTCTCACGAATGTGGATTGCGTTCTACATCAGTGGACTGTGAGTAAAATTTGACAGTTCGCAAAAAGTATTCTTCTATTCGCGGAAATATCAGCGAATTGATGATTTCTTCGCAGAAATTAATTACTATTCAACTTTTTTTCTATAAAACAATAGATAAATTAAGTTTTCTTCTTTGGGAACAGTAAAGTTGTCAGTTGTTTGCCTTTAAATGTGCTTAAAATGATTTATTCGCGTTTCGCCCATTCGATGGGTGCTGAGCTGTGAATGTGCCTTAACTGATTGCTGAAATGAGAAAGTTGTTGTGAATGATATGTCAAAATTTGATCATATTCGCAAATTCATGTTCGCAGGTCGCTAAGCTGTAAATGGAACTTAACCTCCTGTTACTTTGTAACGAAGGGTGGGTCCTCAAAGGTTCACAAAAAATATGAGTTTGTCAAATTTATTTCAATTCTTATTTCAATTTTAGTTTTAAATGTACATAGTTACGAATTTTTTAGTGCGTATTGAAGAATCACAGAACATTGTTTCTAAATTAAACTTTCGAAGGACCGTGGCTATTCAACTTTTGCCTTTCTTTAGTGTCCAATGTCCATCCTGGGCAAACTTAATCCAGTGAAAGTTTATTTTGATCGTCAAACTTTTGATATTCCCGTAACAGTGCACAAACATTCTCTGATGCATCCTTAAATGTGGACTCTTCCAAGCCTTCGCTGATAAAATGATGAATGAAAGCCCGTCGACTCATAAGCTTATTGAATTTCAATGTCACTCGACACCATGCTGTCTGAATGGCAGTATTATTGGTCAACGCAACTACTGAGCGACTTGTTTCTCCAAGATCACCTCCTGGCACAGCACGTCCTATTTGTGAGGTAATCGAAATCTTAAAGCCTGTCGGTGACCAATCGACAAAGTGAGTCGTGTTCTTTCTTTTTAATTGGAAAATACTCGAATTGACATCAGCCGGGTTAACGTCTCCACGGTAGAGTAGTATGCATGCCATGCATTGTCCTTTAGTAGGATTACATTGAGTCAATTGAAAAGATGGATCAAAGCATTGATTTGTTATTTCCGACGTGGAAGGTTGTCCATACTTGGCTATAGCAGCGCTTGTAAGAGGTGCAAAGCTTACAAGGGGAAAATGTACTCTAGGAAATGGCACTAGATTGGTTTGAAACTCTTCGAAACTAAGTTTTGTATTGGTAGAGAATCGTTGTGATGCGGTAAAACCTGAAACGACCTAAAAACAAGAATAAAATTCATCAAAAAAAGAGTTTTTTTAGATTCGATCAAACCTGTGCAATAATCCGATTGAGGTTTGTATAAGTTGGACTGTCGACTCCTAAATTCTTAGCACAAATGCGATAAAGAGCTTCATTGTCCATTATGAAGCTGCATTCAGAATTATCTATGGCTGTATGAGTTGATAATATGGCATTGTAGGGCTCAGCAATCAGAGGTGATAGCCTAAAAGATAAAATCGCATAAAACCTCTTATGAAAAGTGCTAATGTTCGCATAGTTTTTGCACAAATTTCAAATTTCAAAGAGTGGGGGTAAAATTCTCTCAGAGGGAGCTAAAATTACGAAAAAGTAAACGGTACAGTACGTACGGTAAAGTACACTGGTTTGACAGTTTTTATAAACCAGCCCACAGATATTTCTTGCACTAAAATTCGCAGTATGGGGAAATTTTTTACACGCTCGTGAGCGCTCTATTCCGCGAAAAACTACGAAAATTCTCCGTACGCGAACAGCTTTTCGTAAAAATTCGTAAATTTTCGTAAACACTCGGTATTTTAGTACGCGAACGGAACTATTATTCTCCTCGTTGTTGAGTAAAATCATGATTATCTATAGTCATTAACTTTGAGCACCTGGCTCAGTTGAATCTTGGACGGATATATGTAGGCCCAAGTCATGACGCAAAATTCACCAAGTTGTAGTCTGCAAAAGACCGAGGTTTAGTGCGCGACGCGGAATTGACTGCCTGGGATTCTCCTGTACACTGTCACCGAAAGCGGCAATATTTTCGGCAGTTCTTGCGTATCGTTGACGCACCGGTGTTGGCGGATTCTCCACTGAATTGGTTGACTCGAATTTATCCACCAAGTTGTGAATATTTCTCTCGGAAAGACCCTAAATTAGGGAAGAGCGTGAAATGCTGCTTTCATAAAACAATTTAATCACTTGACAAGATAAACTAAATAAACGACAGCTAATTTTGCAGATGTAGATTCAAAAATATGGCCGCAATCACCTGTCAAAATTAGGAAATCCCTATTGGAAAACACTTTACTATGCTAAAAAGACCTATAATTGCTCTAGGGTGCGGGAAATAGAATGCGATCAAGAGTGATATCATTGATAATTTTGTATATGTTTAACTTATGTATGTATGTACTTACGAAGGCGACGGGAATATAATAAACTCTAGTCTTGGTTTCTTTTCATAATCATTATGAATACTTTCTAATATACGATTTCCAATACCGGATCCAGTACCACCACCAATTGCTCGAAATACCAAAAATCCTCTCAGATTGTTACAGTTCTCAGCAGCTTTCCGAATATTATCCATAACAAGGTCTATCATTTCAGATCCTATTGTATTATAGCCACGAGCAAAATTACTACAACAATCCTCCTTTCCGGTAATCAGACTATTCGGAGAGAATAATTTTCGATAAGGACCCTGCCGTATTTCATCTAATAAAACAAAAAATAAACTTCACTTCAATGGCTTTGATTTAACCTTTCCCGATTATTGTTAACCTATAACAGTAGGCTCTGAATCAACCATTATTACGCGAGGTACCACTTTCATGTTATTCTCCAACGAGAAGTACGCTTTGAACGATTCATCTTCTGGAACTGTCGGCAAATGTCCATCCACTGGTATGCCATGCTCGATACAGTATAGTTCCCAGCATGCGTTAGCTATTTGTACACCGGCTTGACCAACATGTATCTGGATTATTTCTCCAACACTACGGCTCATTTAATATTACGGAGAATTTTGACTGATTTGTGTTCGAAAATAATTGAAACTGAAGTAAATCGAAGAGATGATTGTAACTTTAAATAATACGTTTTGCTGGGCCCTTCATATTCAAAGGTTTTTTCTTGCAAAATGTACTGCATTCATAAATACAAAATAAAACTACATGATTTTGTGACTATCAGGACTTTTTGTTTTATTTGTTATAGCACACGCACACGCCCAAGCTCTCCCTTACGCTTCGTTCCAACGGACAAAGAGACAAAACAGAAATAATAATAATAAAAGCAAATATATAGCTGCTGTACATTTACGGAATGTATATATAAGTATATATAGTGTATAGAGTTGATAATAGTGCGCTCTCCCCCTTAGTTTTTTGGTTAAATAAATTAGATTTTTCCCCTTAAGTACTAAAGCTGGTCTCAATCTCGAATTTTTTTTTTGTTCATTTTTTTATGGCACCGTCTGCATCGGCAGCCGCAAGTCTTACAGCAGAGACTGTTCAATCATGATCTTATCGAAGCCAGGTGGTGGTCCATATGTAAAATTGTCCAGAATCACATCAAGAATCGCACCATTGCCCACTGAAAGGTAGAAAAAGAAATTGTCGTTAATAAAAGTGGCATTCTATGCGTTTAGTCGATGGGAGGAGTAAAAGGACAACTGGAGTGAATTCATATACGTTTTGTACCAATAAAAGCCTAGCTTCTCAACCTACAGTTTTATGCCGTATCCGAAAGGCAGGGAGTTTTTAAGTAGCTTTTGCATGACAGTAATACCCTTACACCTGTATTATTCACATCACTTGTCTTCGTAAGGTCTAAAAGCTCCTGGATCAGTCAAATATAACAACAGCAGCATTTGATTGACTTTAGGGAGGAAGTTATCCGAAGCTGAGAGGCCTATTTTCAGGCAAATCTTATAAAGTACAATGTTTTTATTTAATGTAGAGACATGAGTCAGTAGTGAACCAAACAACGCCTGCAAATAACTCCTGTTCGGGGCGCTGATAATTTTGCTTCATGTGATAATTCACTATTTTCGAACTCTTGCCTTTCTTTGTTTATTCTTAATCCTTAAACTTAATTGAATCTAACAATAAGTATCACAGCTGTAGGCACTTGGCATGCTTTTACACTATCCTCACTTTGTTGACAACAACATCGACACAGTGTTATGATAGGCATTCACAACTTCGAGGTAGTTAAGGACTTTGTCTAAGTAGTATAGCGAATCGCTGTTTCTTTGGGCTAGGAAGGCTATTGAAAAGAAAAGTCCTCCGTGGATGCTCCGAGCATGCTTCGAGAGAAAGACTATCAGAGTAATTTACAGACACGTTTGCATACATGGCGAGTGGGGGAGAAGATGTAATCAGAAAATGTATGGACTCTACAGAGATATCTATCTAGCAACGCATGCAACGATTGAGATGGCTGAGACATTTGGAGCGAGTGGACAGTGCTCAATGCTCTTGAGGAACTACCCTGATCTCATTGATAGCCTCGTGTCCTCGTGTAATCCAGGTTGTTACCATAATATTGATCCACATAGGCTTTGAGGGAAACGAACGTACAGATTGTCTGCCGCGCAGTGGTACTAGAAGAGTACTCATCTGTTCTGAATCTCATTAAGGAGCACCGCCCAAGAGTTCACTCAAAAATGACAAAAACTGGACCCCGCTATATTCTACTTGAAATTTGTTTTACGAAAATTTGAGAAGATCTATGCTTGCATAGTACTTTTACAAGTGATCAATGAAGATGCCTTGGAACCTAAATTCAAGTCTAAAATTGACCGCCTAGGTATTAACATGGATCTCAACACTCTTGAACAAGTTGCAATGATTTGGTGAATCATTTAATAGCTTTGTAAGCAGATTGACACTGAAATTGTATTTTATTCTCATGTTATTTGGTCTGACGTCCGTTATCTGTACATTGTCTGTCTTTCTTTGCGTCAGCGTTATTTTGTGAAATAAATATTTGATTTCTTACCAAACACCACCGGGTATACACTGCCTTTGACATTACGAAATGGCACCTCGAGACTCTTTCCATTGAAGTAAAAGTTCAATTCAATGTGATCGAAAGTGACGCCAATGATGTCGCCGTCGCCGGGGAACTCTCTATCATCCTCTTGTTCCTGTGATGTGGCTGCTATCGCTTGGTTCACTGTCAACAGAATATCATCGGCATCCTCATCGATCCCGATGAGTCCACCACCAGCATTGCCATTTGACTGAGGCTGAGTTGTGACTACCGCAGGCCGGAAAACTTCGTCATTGAACCGCGTCGAGTTGTCTGAGCAAAGGCACCACGATTCGCGGTCTGTTCCACCGATTTTCTTTGACAGATCTGTCTGACGGGTGGCCAAACCTACTGACCATGTGCCAGTCTGTTGAATTTTCACCTCGAAATAGGATTTTGATTGTACGAGCGGTGCAGTAGCTAGGGCGCCACCGGTTCCAGTGATCCGGAGTTGATTCGAGAGAAGAATTACTTCGGGACCTGAAAATAGGATAAAATGCACACTTGTTCGGTTATTGGAATTCAAAAACTTACCCATAAAAGCCGCATCCAGGTGAATCTCTGGTTCACGAGATCGACTAGTGGCTGACATCGGCGTCCGTAGATTTCCATTGAGGCACGTCCTTAGGCAGCAAAACATCGCGATTTCTCGTCTAGATTTCGACTTTGTACTTATGGCTTAGTATTCGGTTGGCGCAGTGGGACAAGCAGACTAATTACAGACGCAGTATGTTGCCATTGATTTGCAAACAGTTGGTCGAAATGAGAAAAGAAAAATATTTTTTCATGTACAACAATTTGTTCGACGTTTGGTGCTGAATGACAGATGAATGACATTTGCGCGGGTGACAGTTGCTTGTTCTTCTTTAAATTATAGTGGTTCTCTTGTAAAATAAGTGCTGTAGTGGTAAGTTTTGGAAGGAGGTACAGTTTTAAATAAAATTCATTCGAATTTCTTAGGTTTTAAATTTGTGGTGAGTTTGGGAAAACTGTTTTTTAATTTTATTTTAATTGTTTTAATTTTTCTTGTTCAACCTGTTGGGTTACTTTTTTGTACTGTCATTGCATAACATCTCTCGGGTGATTATCATCGAATTTCTAAGATAGATTTAGCATTATCTGCATCACTTTTGTAAGTTTCTACAATCTTTATTTACTGATAAATTACTGTATAATTTCAACAGACTCTGATGCCATATTCTTATATCCACTTCTCCATAGTCAGTTATGATAGATTGAATAAGGACTTGATTCATGAAGCCTTAGAGGACATGTTATCCAATGAAGTTGTTACATTAGATAGGTAGAGGTGATAGAAAGATAGCTTCAATGCGGACGCAATTATACAACCTTAAGGTATTCCTCTATTTAAAATCTTTATTGCAGCTTTTTATTCTAGTAGAAGTCGCACTCCAAGTAAATCAACGCTATGTCTTGTATCATGAATCAAGAACCAACCTCTACGGATGGGTAAAAAACTGAAGACAAAGCAAGGAAGACCCTAACATTATCAATTATTATATATTTAATTATAATTTTGCATATTTCTTCTTATTAACTTTATTCGTCCAAAGTAGAAAATATAACTAAATTCAGACTTAAGACCCACTACAAAAACTAATTTTTGACTGAAGACGCTTACCAGCTAGTTACTAATTCACTAGTGATGCGGTTCTACACACGATGATACTCGAAATGCATGATTCTATTGTAGCGGCAGTGCAGGCTAAAGTGAAGCATTTGTGTCAGAAAATAAATGTCTTGGCTGAACGTTACCATTTAAGTTTATCACTTTGACTACCACAATTTAGCGCCACTATATGGGTGAAAGCATTTTTGGGTAAATCCATTTTTCTTTAGAGTGAAACCATTTTTTACATAGGGACGGACCGTTACCGTTAGTCCAGCAGAAGAGAAAAACGACGCTAACTACGATTCATTCTCAACTCGCCATCCGAAGGAATAATACCTAATTTTTAAAAGCCTCCACCTCTTTCTGTAATTTGGAGCAATTTGGATAATAAAGTTAAATAGTAGAGCTTAAAAAATTGTATTTTTTTTTCATGTCAAACATATAGTGACAATTTGTAAGGCTAAACCGAAAGGTATTAAAGCATCCGAGTCATCCGGAACTGATCACAAAATTTATTTGACACTGGTTAGTAACTTGAGTTCAGTTCCTTCAGAATACCGCTGATTTGGAACATATTTTAGGGAGAGGTTCTCAGTAGGCCAGTTAAGATATGTCACTCATCGGGTTTTATCCAAAATAATCAAGGTCATAGTTTCTATTCAATGCCATAACTTCTAAATGCCCTAAAAACCTATACATTCGCCTTTACCGAAGTATAAAAGCAAGCTTTATCTCAATCGTCTCATCGAAGTTTATCGCTTATCGCAGTTTCCTCACCCACAGCAGACAGCACCTATCATTTTTTGTCTCAATCATTCAAAAAATCCCAGTCTATCAGGGTCTCCTTTCCCCGATGCAGTTTTAGCAGGTCAAAGGTTATTTCATCAGAACCTTATGATGTATTTTGGGATCACTAACAGGGTCGATTCTATGTCGTTTTCAGTTCAGTTTCAATTATTATTATTTTGTATTTCTCCATAAATAAAACAAATTTTCTTACAATTACACAAAACAATTTTAAAATTTCATTTATTTAATCATTTCATCATTTTTCATATAATAATAATAATCATAATAATTAATTAATTAATTAATTTATAATATGTTTGATATCAACGTCATATCTCTCTTTCGTACAACAATATTTTTTGTTTTGTTTTGTTATTATTTTTTTATAATTATTTCCGCTTCCCATTTTGTTGGTTTTTAATCAGTGGTTCCTATATTCATTTTATAAAAACTTTGTAAATAATAGCAATTCATAGACTGGTCATTAATGATGTATTTTTTTCTTTTCGGGGGAAAATTGCTTCTTTGTTACATTGTTTTAATTTTTTTTTTTTTTTTAATATTTCCCCTTGAATTAAATATCCGATCTGCCTAAAAGGTTATTACCGATTATTAAATGTAATTCTGCGTTTTTGTTTTTAATAAGATATTTCGTAATTATTTTATTTAATTTTTCTTTTTGTTTTTGTAACAATTGTCTTTATTTGTATTTTATTATTATTTTTATGTAAGAACAAGGCTAAGATTTAATATATGTTTTCTTTAATTTTCCTTTTCATCTTTCTGCGTTAAATATTTTCCGTTTATTGATACTTTTTTTTCCATTTTAGTTTATTCATCTTTAATTAGAATTACTAAAAAATCTTGCTTTTGTTTTTCATTATGTATAAATAAATTCAAAGACAAAAAAATTGTTTAAAATATATATATATTTTTTTTTGTTTTTCATTGTAATTTTTTTTTTTTGTAAATATGATTTAATTTTTTTTTTTATAATATAAGTTTAATAATTAAATGATTTTGTTAAATATGTTTTTTTGTTGTTGTTATTTTGTTTATAAATATCAATTGTTAATAATATCTTTCATTTTTTTTTCTTGTTGTTTCGTAATAAGTTAAATCGGGCACGAGATTGATATGTTTTGAATTACTTCTTTTTCCTCACCTTTTAACCTTAGTTTTCATTTCTTATTTTTATACATATTTTTTTCTTTTGTTTCATTCATTCTACTTTACTTCTACATTTATTTTTTTCTATTCCAAATTATTTGGTTACAATATTTAATTTCTTATCTTCCTTGTACATAAATTAGTAGATAATAAGATTATATTAAATATTTAATTTTATTTTTATCATTTATGTTTCAATTGCACTACTTACATTTAACATTAAATTTCACCTTACATCTTTTTTTTTCGTTCAGTATTTTTCTTTTTTAATTTACAAATTACTTGATATACCATCTTTTTTTAGAAGGTATACATACATATGTACGAAGAAATATGCATATTTATCTTTGTTTTAAGTTAATTTTATTGTTTTCCTAATTTAAAATTCGTTTCATTGGTTTTATTTTTGTTAAATATAGTTATTTAAAAGAGTATCATGAAAACACGAAATTGACTTTTTCAATTAAAAAATAAAAAGAATATATATTACTGTAGAAGAAATAAAAAGAAAATGTTTGAATGGTCACTTACTTGAGGTAGTGGCTGTTTAAATAGATGAAACAATAAATGTATATGTAAACAAACGATCAAGAAACAGTGGTGGAAACAAAAATAGATCCTCCTGTAAAAGATTGACGTAATTTCCAGTCTAAAATGTTCTTTTAATGTAAAAAGAGACCTTAGTTCAATGCCTGCATCTTTTAAGTGGTTGAGAGTCTAAAAATCCACTATCTTTCTTCGTAAACGAGTTAAGCATAAAATAATAAATAGCTCTTATGATATGACAAACACTCATTGACTATTATTTTTCTTATGTTTTAACTGACAAGTGAAATTCGCTGTTCGCTGCGACTAGAGAAGAAAGATGCTGCGAATGAGTTGTCAAAATTTGCTTATATTCGTTCGTATTCGTATTACGCTGAACTATGAATGGGCCTTTAGCTCGTATAAATTAGGTTTCAAATTGTGTGGGCGTTGTTCAAAATTAGCTACTGGGAGCGTTTTGGCGAAATTTTTTTTATGCTTCACAATCTGTCTTATGTAACCTTTGTCCCATCGATTGTGTTTGCAGAACAGGTACTTGGCTTTGGTACAGAAATTTATTTCTGCGTTTTGTGTACGTAAGAAAAAGAATTGTGAGGTACAACTATCGCGAAGGTTTTGTTCGAATTAAAGGGGGATTGCATTACACATCTGTAGAATGTGAATACAATTGAACAACTTTTCGCACAAGCTAATAAAAATTCAAGTTTTTTTTCATAATTATTGATGGGAATGGTCAAATTATCAATTGTTTATTTTAAAATGTGATAAAAATGAATTGTTTGCAGTTCGCATATTCGCGAGCCCGTAAGCTGTGAATGGAACAATTTTTTTTTTTTTTCAAAAATTTTGCAAAGTGATTTTGGGTCCGCTTATACCCATTTGTAAACAGTACCTATATATGGTATGGATGATATCGCTCTCAGTTGCTCTCAAAGTTTTGTTAAAGCAAAGATAAAAGACATGACCGAGTTAGCTGAAGCAACCTATCCACAATAGCGAACATTTGGATAAATTGATCTAAAAAGTTACGAAATGACTTTTTGTGAGCAATGTCAAAAAATCGAATGCCAAAAATCTAATTTTTTTGAACTGGTTTCTGGTCAAAAACCAAAAATAGAAGAACATTGGGATGATATCTGTGATATCATGGGCTAATTATTATAATTACAATGCCTAGGAATATTTCTTTAATAAATAAAGTGTTGTGGCTGTTCGTAACTAAATACAGTTACCCTGGCATATTAAGACCAAAAAAAAGGTCCATTATGGTAAAAGTCTTACTAAAAACCTATAGATCATTTTATCGTAATTGATCCTCATCCTATTATGAGAATGATTTAAATGTGCTACTGATCACGTTGATGCCAGTTCATTCCCCAAAAAAAAATAACAAGATGGTTGATAACAATTTGACAGATAGCGGATTCTCGGACATTTTAAATTTGATTAACTGTACTTAAAATAGAGACATTTAGACGACTGCAGCAATAATATTAGAACCAATGTTTTTCAATGAAACAAATCACGTTGGCCACAGCAACTTAAACGTTTGGCCTAAATTCTAAATGACTGCTTCTCGTTGCTGTAGTCAATACGTTTTGTTCCAATATTCCAAAAGTATTGGTCTCAAAATGATTGCTACTGTTGTCATTTGCTGTGATGAGCAAAAATTCTGGTGCATCGTTATTCTTTTTCAAAAAAGGTCACATGTTTTGAACCAATCTTACATCTCATGTCCTTTTAAACAAGCAGTACTCAAAAAAGAAAAGAAGGCAAACTGAAAAAAAAGAAATCTTGGAAAATTAAATAAAAAAGAAATAACAATTTTTATTTGAAGAATAAAATTTTATTAATTTATTATATTACTACCACAAAAAGAACTAAACAAAATTATTTATAAAGAGAAAAGAAATAATACACATAAACTAAAATTTCAATTAAATTAGTATAATTATGTATAAATTAAGCAAAAAAAAAAAAAAATAGAAATTAAATAATATTAATAACAAAACAAGGACAAAAAATAGTATTAATCTTATTATTCAATTAATTTAAATCATTAAATAAAAATTAAAACATTATGTTGTACAGTAGTAATGTATTTGTTTTTTTTTTGTAATTTTGTCTGTATAAATGGTTAAGCTATTAAATTTATTTCCCTATTTTTTGTTTATTTATTAGTATAATTTTTTTTATTAAATACATTCTTTTTTTGTTTTGTTTTCCATTCGCAAATTGTTCTACTTTTGTTTGCTGCTTCTTTTTTACAGTTAATTTTACTTTTTCTTTCTGTATATTTAATAATTTGTCTATATTTAAATTATATTTGGTTTTTTGCTTCGCTTTAGTTTTAATTTAAAAATTAAAAACATTTTCAATGATAAAATTTAGTAAGATTTTTATTTTGTTTTCTTTTGAAAATTTGATATGTTTAAGTTTAATTAATGTTCCCATATTAAATGCTGTATAATATTTTTTTTTTTTAATATATTTTACGCATTTTGTTTCCTTCAGCACGTGTTATGTTTTTTTTCTTTCTTTCTCATGTCTTATGTTATTCACACTTTATGTGTTTTTTTTTTTTTAGTTTTGTTTTGTCTTTTAATGCTTTAAATATGTTTTCTTCATTTTAATTTTTCTTTACTACTCTTAAAACACTCACAATATTTCTTGTATGTTTTAAGTATTACATGATTAAGGGTTTATATTCTGGTAAACTAATACCTAAGAGGGTTAATATGCATTGTAGCTTCAAAAGGGGCTGTATTGAAACTAAGAGGGAGTTTAAATTTGAAATGGTGAAGCCAAATTTCTGCTGAATATAAAAATGCACATAAAACTTGTTAAAATTTTGTTGGAAATAGAAATAAAATGATGAGGTTTCTAAACTTCAATGGTTAAAATAATTAGCTTTAGGAGGACTAAAACTTGCTTTTCTAATTACTAAAATGTCCATTTTGAAAATACAGTCCAACAAAGTAGCTACTCCTCAAAAAAAAAATATTAATTGTATTTAGAGTAGAGATTGCTTACGGACATTACTCTGACTTACATATATATAATATATCTATATTTTGTTTACACTTATACCCTAAAGAAAAATAAAAAAGGCGCAATGAATGATATGCATTAGTATTTTATTTTTATTTTTTAATTTTTTTTTTCATTAAGGAGATCCAAAACTTTGTTGATTGATTTTCTAAATAGACATTTCTCATAAACTCTAAGCAAAGAGGAAGCTTCTACAATGCATAATATTTATTTTTTATTTCTACACTAATTCTCTAGAGAAATGTTCTTTTTCTTTTTTGTTTCTTATATCTCTTGGACGGAATATATATATAAATATTTATTTTTCTTTTAATTTACTTAAAATAACAAACAAAAATAATTATTTAAAAGTAAAATTAAATAAATAAGGAATGGAAAATTTCAAAATCCAATATTATTTATATTTAAATGTATATTTAAAAGTTATAAGAGAAAAAAATAAGTATACATAATGTATTAAAAACTTTGGAGTTAATTTAAAATATGCCTTTGGTATTTATATATTTTGATTTTATGATAAAAAAATTATATATATAAGGACAGCTTTGGTAATTGCTATTTACTAAATGAAAAAAAAAAAAAAAAAAAAACAAAATTCAGCAAAATTAAATTGCTGCTGAATTAGATCAATGTATATCAAACAAAATATGTAATAACTTAAAGTTAAATAAGGTTTTAACTATTTATATCGAGGCAAAAATAATTTCGTTTGAAATTTTTAAAGAAAATCATAATAGAAGTGCTATTCAGGGTGTGGTTATGATGGAATCAATGTAATGGACTACTACCAGAACTACGAGAATGATCATTGTCCAGTAGCTGCTTTCAGTAACAGGTTGATAAAATCAATAAAAGAAGGGAATATTTTAAATGTCTACTCAGTGCTTTGCGAAGAAAAGTAGGCCGGCGCACTGAGCATATAAGTCAATTGCATTCAAGCCAATTTATCTAGGAATAATTTAGTTTAATGCTTTCAAAATAGAGTTTAGTTCCATGGTCAGAATTCGAAAGTTGACGAAACTGATAAGACGTTTACATTTCAACAAGCGGGAGCATAAATCCTATGGTCTAATTCAGCAACGTACAAATTGTTGTTTACAGGTGTTTTTTTTAACAAAATTTGATTAAGAAAAACTCAGATTAAATATTTGTAGTTAAGATCCACACTAACAAGTTTTTGGTTGTTATAAGCTACAGAATATCCTTCTGCTTTGAAAGAGAGGTACAATAAGGATAATGTCCCAATGAATAGTAATTCTAATTTAAAAAAAATAGTTTTTCAAAAGGGAACTTCAAATATCCACCACAGGAAATCCAAGTCATTGCCATTATTGCATGGTAAAAAATTTAATAAAATTTTCTTATTCTTAACGTTACAATTACATTCTAATGTTTTTTACTCGCTTTAAGTAGGTAATTCACTTTAATTTTAATTAAATATTTTGTATATATAATTATATTCATTTTGTTTGTCTGTCTGTTTACAAATTTCTACGAAATATGATATGTAAATGATGTAATTCATTTGTTTGTTTCTTGTTTGGGGTTTCAGTTTCTTTTTTTTTTTCTTTTTTCAAAAAAAAAAAAACTTCTTGCGTCTCTCCAAGTACAAAATTGATTGTTCTTGCATTATATTTGGTTGTTTGTAAGATTTTTTTATTCTTTAAGTAACATTAACTACTTGATTTCAGTAAGTTATGTATTTTCTTTTTCGTCTTGCCATTAGTTTGATTTGTTTTTTTTTCTCTTACTGTGGGCGGAAAACAGTTTTAATTGTTGTTCAATCAAGAGGAGGAAAATTGTTTGGTTTTTTATTTTGTATAGCACTTATACCATTTGTTTTTTTTTTTTTCAGTTTCTATTGAATTAGACAAATCGTAGCTGAATAGAATTTAGTTTATAATTTTCTATATTAGCATGAAAATTAAGTTTTTATTTAAAAATATTACAAATATTCTTTTAAGTTTTATTAATGTGAAACCCTTAAGTTTTTTTTCCATTACTTTGCATATTTCATTCAGTTTTTTGTTTTTAAATCAGAATTTGTTTGCTAATTTTAAAATTTATTTCCTTATAATATGATTATTCAATATAATTTTTAAAATAGCCTAATTATGTTTTCTTTATTTTATCTGTTGATTTTACTTTTCAAAAATTTGCAAAAGAAGGATTTTTTTTTTGTTATCTCGTTGTTTATCCAGAATTCACATTTTTCCTTATTTTGTTTGTTGTCTCTTAATTTTTTTTTTCTTTAAACTAACTTCACATGCTTATATAAGTCATAAAATCTTTATATTTTATAATATGTTTTTGTTTTACTTTGTTTCACTTTGTATTTTTTCTTTTTTTTATTAATCTAGAAAGAGAGCTATGTAAAGGGCACATTCGGTTAAGCTATATTTATATATATTTTATTTAAATATTTTCTTTTAATATATATATATTTGTATATATTAAATAGTTTTTTTTTATATTAAAAAAAATAATATATAAAAAATATGCAATTCAGCTGAGAGAAAAACAAAAAAAAATATATAAAAAAAACTGAGCTGAATTTTAATAAAATATGCCGATTGATTAACAAATGCACATAGATTAAATTTGTTTACTCCAATTGACTAATTCAGCTCAGCTGAATAAGGGGAAATAATCATTGTAGAAGTATAATTTTGGTCGAAATGTCTTTTAAGATGGTTAAATTAAGAGGAAAATAAGAGCTGAATTGCTTGAACTTCATTGTAAATTATTATAAATTCTAGAAAAAGTTCCTGTAAGATAGTTTTTTCTTAGGATTTCAAGTTGTTTTTTCTTTTGTTTCCTATGTTTTTTTTTTGCCTTTAGATTATTTCTTTAGTATTATGTATTTTTGTTTTTTTTTTCTAATACCCTAACGCTTTTAATTTAATATATATATATATATATATTCACAATAATATTCACAGTCATAAGAACTATGCATTTTATTATTTATATATTGTTATTTATTTTTTTTAAATTGCCTTTTTTGTTTATTTACTTTTTATATTATATTGAAACTTAAGCTGAATAGGTTTCTTATTTAATGTTTGTTTGTTTTTAGCTTTATATCCTTTTGCTATGCATGAAACATGTTTGTTTTTCGCTGATAAAATGTAGTGTATGTATGTTGTTGTTTTTCTGGTCTATTAATTGTAATTTCTTTTGTATAATGGGGGTTTGATTGATGGCGAAAAAATAGAAAATCATGAAAATATTGTTGGTTAGGTTGAAAAATAAATATACTATGCCGCTACGTGTGATGCTGTTGGTAGTACGTATGAGTACAATCCTCCTCCTGGTCCTGCCGCTCCTGAAAATAATGCTGTTGGTATGTTTGCCATTGCCGCCGTTGATGTATTTGACGACGTTGAAACGGGTCAAGTTGGTGCTGTCATTAAAAACTGATGATGAAGTTCACGTTCTGCCTTCTTACTGAGCAGATCATGCCTTGATTCCATACCCGCTCCTCTGTGAGAAGAAAAAAAAAAAAGTTGAAATTGAAGGGTCAGTAAAATATATATTTTTTTATCAAATATCCTTGAAAATATTGCACAAGAATTTAAAGGGAAGGGTTCAATTAGCTTAAATGGCGCCCAACGCTTAAATTTATACAATAAAAACTAAAAGTTAAATAAAATTATAAAACAAATATATAAGAAGCTCGAAGCAGAATTTGTATCCTGCCATATAAATGTTTCTTTCAAAGTGTCTTCTTTATTTTTATTACAATGGAACATAAGTCTGCCAAAGCTAAGATATTTTGCTGAGTCGTATATCATGTCTGTATTTTTTGCTTTTTTTTTTTAAAAAATTTATGAGGGGAGGATTTTTTATGTATTTAGGAGAAAGAACAAAAAAATAGGAAAAAAATCATGTGCAAGTGTTTTTAGCATATAAATAAAATAGGATAACATGTGGCTAAATAATTCAATCGGTTTGCTGTTTTTGTGTACCAATTTCTTTATTTATATTCAGTTGGCCGGGTAAAAATTGAATATATGTATATTTTTTTTTGTTTTTCTTTACTTTTGCAGGTCCTGTTGCTTTGTTCTTTGTATTCCTACCGTAGGAACAATTTTATTCCCTATGAAATTTTAATAACACCATTTTCTCTCTTTTCTCAAACATAAAATAAAACAGAAAAAAAAAAAATAAAACGTATTTTTTGCCTTTTCTGTCTCATGAACAGGAAATTTGTAGTTTGAGAGGATGCTGGAACGTGCCTGTGCTACGACGTGTGTGCACAATACATGTGAGAAAAGTGTGATGTGCATTTAAATTAGGTAACAGAAACAGTGTCCTTTTCCTTTGTTTCTTTAGCCTTACAGGTTAATAGAAAATTGTTAAACCCTTTTTATTTTTTTCCTTGAGGGTTTGCTACTTTGAAAGAATTTATGACACCTTCTGTTCGTTTGGGGCCGTTTTTTTCGTTTCGTTTCTGCTTTTTAAGGACAATCCGTTTCCAATAAAAAAGAGTGAACTACACGAAAGGTTGACCCTTTTCAATTGCATAATAATCGTAATAGCCGACAGGTGAATCTTCTTTTTGAGGTAAAAAGGATGTTTTTGACTCTTTATTTATCGATAAAGGAGACAGTTGTTGTGTTGCAGGGACTCGAATTAGATGTTGGGAAAAAAGGGTTACCTATGTATGTATAGCGAAATTATTTAAAGTGTTTAATGAAATTTTTATAGCGCGCTGATGGGCTGTTTTTTTTATTGAATTGGGGTTTAGGTGGAAGATTTGCATTCCTTTTTCGTATAAGGATTGAGAGGAGATACTATTTTTGAGAATTTAATAACATTTGGGAGGAGTTATAACAAATTGATTGGCAATTATAAGGAAATTATTGGGATTGGTCAATAATATGCACAACTTACAATCATTCTGAAGGTGAAGTGGGATAGTGATTAAAGTTTCAAGGAAATGGTTGGAGGTACAATATGTAGTTGGCTGAAGTTGAAGGACTAGTCTTTTTCGTGGTAGAACTAGAAGTTTGTCTCTGAACTTCTATGATCCATTCTCTAGATCCGTGTGATATGCGACTTCCCATTGCCCACTGTTACAAGGAAAATTGAAAGAAATTCTTAAAACTATCCAACAAGCAAAATAAAAGTGGAAAATAACAATATGGATACAAAAGAGTTTCTGTAGTGGGTCTTAAAACCCTGCTGCTATTAGGTTTTGGTCGACACTTTTAGTGGATTTTGTTATTGGATATGGTTTTTTCATTTGGTTGTAATTCACAGTTATTTTTTAAAAGGCTAAGTATGGTGCGAACCCAATGTATATTCAATGATATGACTTTGAGTGGATTTAGTTGGGAAAACGTCAAGGCTTTAACTCAGTGCAAGGATGCGTTATTTATCCATTAAAGGAGTAGCGTCCTATATTTCAGCCTACTATAGATACTATGTATCCTGTCGTTGGAATACATACATACATGTGTACATCTGTGCCTGATACTCTTTTTCTTACAAGGTCAAAATGGCTAGAGATTATTCTTACAGCCTTTCTTTAGGGAAAGTAAAAGGACGATGCCTCTACCTCATCATCTATGCATTTGCGACAGCTTGTTAGTATCGTTCTATCTATTCGATTGGGATTCCAATACTCCCAGCTGTCTATAGTAAACATTTCCTTTTTGAATTAAAA
Source organism: Chalcosyrphus nemorum (assembly GCA_949716465.1). Taxonomy (NCBI): domain Eukaryota; kingdom Metazoa; phylum Arthropoda; class Insecta; order Diptera; family Syrphidae; genus Chalcosyrphus; species Chalcosyrphus nemorum. Next base: position 74,946,464 of record OX454333.1, read on the forward strand.
GTAGGCTAAGTTTGCCTGGAATTACACGTGTCAGCACAACTCTCATTATCCTTGCATTTCTAATTATTAATGAGGTATTAATGAGGCTCCCTGCTTTCAGCCTCATTAATCATTAGTCAGCTTTTTTTCGGAATACCATAGAACACAGAACTCAACACAGAAGTGGACTGTAGGAAGGATGTGGAAGGAGTTGCCCAAATTATGTCCAACTCATATCGACCTCTGAACCGTATTTATAACTATGTTCGGTAGGAGTAGCCTTTTTGATACGCTCAGGTCTGTTATATGTCTAGACAGAATGCTGGCAATATTTCACTGGGTAAAGAATGTCCAGACTCCGACTAGGGCACAAAATAAGCCACTCTAAAGCATGACTGTTCTTTTCTAAAAGAGATATTTAGAACAACAAAACCATCTAAAGTACTTCCATAGGCCGTCTGACGCCTTGCGACTTTGCACAAAATCAGGAATACAACTGACCTGGGCAGATCATAGATAAGAAGTCTTAGGCATACTGCCGGGGAAGCATTCCAGCAGGCTAGGACTAACACGGATACTAACAATGGCACACAAGTCTTAGAAAATATATCATATATAACTTATGAATGTTAAGGCATGCGCTAGAAGTAGATTAAGCCATATGATTATTTTTTAGGGGTTTGTTTTTCAAATTGGCAACGCCTTCTTCAGCAATAACTACGTTGACACAATCCATTTATTGAAGCAATCATTCGACGAGTGCCTCCAAGACCGTGGAAATTTGTACCTTTGGATTATGTTCTGTGGAAATGTGTGTAGTTACTATGCTGGTCTTCCCCGATAAATCAAAGAAGTTGGACAACTTTCGAGCCAGTCGCGATGTCCTTGTATCTAGAAGGAATATCGAAGAAAGAAAGAAAAACGTTCTGAATGGTCTCTATGTCTGCAAAAGAACCTTCGGAAAAAGATAGGAATTGCAATCGCGGATCATTCACTGGATCAAGCATTAGACCCATCATTGCCTAGGGATCCTTAGTCTGGTGGAATCTAAATGAACTACACAAAACGCAAAGACTAGCAGCACAATACAAGGTTAAGCTCTACCTTGAAGATCCTGTTAACAATAAACCACTCACTCACCCACGCATTGCACCAAAGGAACTATGCTTCGTACATGGAACGCAGAGTCGAACGATTTAAGGCACCAAGGAGGAGGTGGAGATAATACCTGCTGTGCCACTGCTCCGACACATCCTAGGCTACATATTCTTTTACAGCATCGCAGAGTTAGCAAAGTCACAGGTATTGAACATACTTATGTATGTAGATCCGTCAGAAGCACCAATTGGTGTAAGTGTAGATCGAAGATGTCCACCTCTTTAGAACTTCATTACGGTCCTCCTCCACAACAAAGGGTAAACATAATGGTCCTCTAGTGACTCCGAGTGCACCTCTTGGGTTCTTTTCCATGACTTATCCTTACAACTCAACCTAACCTAAATTTTATAATGAAAAAGCCTAAGTTTTTGGGTCAATAATCTTCATAGAGTCGTGTAGTTAAGGTTTCTTTAAGTAACCTTCCGACACACTATAGCCCTTTCTTCATATTCAGCTTCACATGTTATCCGCAATTTTATATACAAAATAAGAAACTATTTTCAAAATTATGCTTAGCTACATCAACAACACATCTATAGGAAAAACATCAATTTAACAAGTGATCATCATGTGGATTCAAACTTTCGTCAAACAATCAACAAAAAATTGTGCAATTTTTCTTATTTACTCACACAAATGGTAGATAAATAAAAACAATAAAATTGCTATACAAGAGGAAAAGTAAAAAAGGAACATAAAAGTAAAAAACAAAAAAATTAAAAGAAAAATGAAATACATACGTCTCTAAAAAGATGATTTTGGTGCTGATGGTTTTGATGGTGCTGTAGTGAATTTACAACAACTGGTTGTAGTGCGTTACGATTATTGGTAAGATTATTATTATTGTTTAAATTTGTGGTTGTGGTAGTGGTTAACATTGTTGGCAAAGTGCTGCAGCTAACAGGTACCCCTCCGCCCATCATTAGTATTTCATAGTTCTGGCCGTTAATTATTTGACGATGGCATTGATTTGCATTAAATACCGCTATTGATTGTTGTTGAGCGGCAGCTGCATTATTCAAATTTGACATGACATTACCATTGATAGATGCTGCTGCTGCTGATGCTGCAGCTACTGCTGTCATATCGTTGATCATTTTGGTTTTGGCATATTCAATACGTATAGAGCCACGATCCGATGATAGAAGATATTTACCTTGCAGTTGATTCATAGCAGCGCCAGCACTAGCGGCATCTTTAAATTCAATAAAAGCAACAGGATTGTTGACATTTACATTGTTGCTGTTGTTGTTGTTGCAGTTGTTGGTGATATATTGTTGATGGGTATGATTTAGGTTGTTGTTCATGTTGCTGTTGTTGTTGCTCTGGTTGTTGTTGTTGTTGTTGATGTTACCACCTGTGCCAAGATTTGCAGTTGTAGTAGCAGTAGAAGTAGAAGAAGTTGTGCTGGTAGAAGTAGAAGTGAGATTGTGCGAACCTTTTGTGTGCATTCGGAGGCGACAAAAGCCAGGCATACTGTGCAAGTTGTTTATAATATTATTAAATTAAATGTAGAATATAAATATAAGTATATAGGTTTAATTATTTTACACTCTTTTTTATATAGTTTTCAGTTTTATTTTGAAGGAATATATAGGTATAGTTTCGGCGTTAGATAGAAGTTGAAATAGTATTGCTGAATTGAATTCAGCCATATTTAGCATGGAGATTGTGAAATTTATATTTATGTTTAAGAGGTAGCCAATAGTTTGAATAGTTTACATAGCCTTTGTCTTTTAATAAAATGATTTAGGAGCGGAAAAAAGATGGCTGAAGATATAAAGTAAGTTGAGGAATGTTGCAAATATGTCGAACAAATGCAGCGGTGCTTTAAGTTTTCACTCAGAAAATATGCAAAGTCACGTTGACTCCTTTAAATTCCAATTTGTTACATAAATATAATTTTTAATGGGCGCGATAAATTGCTTTGAAACGCGGTTTTTAATTTAAATTTGTCGAATAAGTATTGCATTCGTAAACATTTTGAATTTGAGTTGCGCTGTATATTATTTAAGCTAATTCAGCACAGTTTGAAATATAAATTAAATAATTTTAAAGTCAGATTGTAGACTTTTGAAACAGCGCATAAATACATATGTACGTATGTGGCAGGAAATAGGTTGTTTTTATAGGCGGGGAAACTTTAAATTGGCAGCATTATTTTCGGTCACATCCAATTTGACAGTTTTCGGTTTTTCTGAGGTAAGTTTGGTTTGACAATTCATCATGAATAGACTCACACTGGAGCAACGATTACAAAATGTTTGAATTTATGTTGAAAATTAAGAAGCTCATTAGGCTTTACGTTCATTTTATGGAGCTCATAACCTTCCAGGTGTGCGATTAATTCGAGGAGTTTGCACACAACAAGCGATTGATTGTATTCGGCATAGTGTTAGTGATGATCTAAATGTGTCGATTTCTGATCGTGGTCAACAATTGATCTTGACTCCATTCACTTTATGGAACATTTTGCATGCAGGAATTGAAGCCACATGACCATCATTTTCATCGTAAATTTGGTGAATGGGTCTATGCTATTTAAGGCACAATTTCACTTGAAAATTTCATCAACTGATGAAGCACACTTTTGATTAAAAGCTGTCAATAAACAGAATTGCCGCATTAGGAGGAATGACAAGCCACGACACCATTACAACTAGAAAAAGTGGTCAGGCGGTGGAATCATTAGTTAATATGTCAAAAAAGATTATGGTCAGACGGTGAGCGGTGCAGACTCGATTACTGACTTTGACTGTGCCTCTATTGCAAGGCATTACTGTTGAAGACGAAGTGTCAGCAACACTGCGCGATATAAAGAAATATTTGACGAACGATTAATTTTACGAAATCGACCTGTTAACTCACAGCCTCGTTTGTGCGTTTTGAAGCCGTTAGATCGTTTTCTCTGGGGATATGTAAAATGGTAGACGTCGATAAACTAGAAACAATTAAGCCCTAGGAAGCCAGCATTCGACTCGTCATTTCCGAAATATAGCGTGATTTACTGTGAAGAGTGTGTAAAAATTGGACCTCCAGATTAAACCATGTACCTATGAAGTTATCCGTCAAATAGAGCCCATTTAAAGGATATTAAAAAAAAATATGATTGACTCATTTCAATTTAAAGTTCTCCGCTTTTAAAAAAAACTCTCTTTACATGTAATTCATTTGCCACCTCGTGTCTGATTGTCTAGCAGTAGACGTCAAAAGAACGTTTGGCAGTAACTTCTTTCCGGATCTGGGTGAGATAGGAAATATTCAGCTGAACGAATTCCTGAGATTCATAATCCACTCCATTTAGTTTATTTCTTAAATTCTAGGAACAATGTACTCTAAGTAAGTGATCTAAAAAACAACCCTCTCCACCTAATATGCGATCCATTTGAGTACCGCCTTAATCCGGTTGTGTTCACCACTAACAACCGTGTACATCACACACACGATTAATTCAATTTAGCTTAATTCACCAAATCCAAGAGCTATTGTGACCAAATCAATATTTGATTAATTTAGCGTTAAACCAACATTTGCCTTGCGATTAAATTCTAACCTATATTCATGGTTTGAAATAAAAAAACAACCTCTTCCGCTGAATAAGTTATTACTTAGAAACAATTTGAAAACCTTTCAGTACATGTTACAAGAAAGAACAAAAAAAAAAACGCCCACTTAGTACATATGTTCATACCCACCATCAATCTTTAATAAATAATTCAATCTGATCGCATATTCCACGCTGAATTTCACTGAACTCAATTCAACAGTATAATTACATCTTTGCTTTCCACCAACTGGGAAACAATAGCTTTTTTTCCCACAAACGTAGTTAATTATGAATTAAACGAAAAGTTCATATAACAAAAAAAAAAAAAAACAGAAAAAAGAAAGAAAAATTAAATTGAACAGAAAATTACTGACACGTGTGTGTATGTGAATATAATCAGGTGCTAGTTAACAAGGTGCGTTCATTTCGTTTTCGTGAATTCATCAAACTTCTACTATGTAAAATGTTTATTATTTTATTTTTTAAACTGCAGCTGTTCTGGTATGCTGTATAGTTACATATAGGTGAGTATTACATTAAGAATTATTATTTTTTTTTTTTTTTTTAAAAAAAGGGTGATAATTTAAATTTTTAAAATAATTCAATTATTTTTTTTCAATTATCAGAAATAATGCTTTGGTTATGTTGTTTTGTTGGTTAATGCAAAAGTTCAGATAGTTTTCTATTTTTTTTTTAGTACTTTAAATAAAAATGTTAAAGAAAATAAGTAGTATATCCTCATAATTAAAATGAAAAGTTAAAAAACAAATAATGGAAAAAAAAAAAAATAAAATCGTATTTACAAAATTAAAACAAAAAAAAGTATTTTGAACTTACCTTGAAAAGACCTCTTTGAGTTCGTGTTCAGAGACAAATTGTCCAAGATTGGCAACAAACAGTGTTGAACATGGTGCATTTGCGGCCAATGGAGGATTTGATGGATGAGTGTTACCGGCCGAACCAACTGGGCTGGCCAGTGCGGGACTTGATAAAAAATGATGTCCAGCAGCGGTGGCACCAGGCGGCAGACCGGCTGACATATGCATTGAGGCTGGATGTATTGCTGTTGTGTGATGGGGCGGCATAGCCATTTGGGTCTTAAAAGAAATTCATCTAATTATTCATAAAGTTATGCTAAATCATGGGAATTGCTGAATTGGTAAATGTTTTTAACTAAAACTGGTAAGATCATACAAATTTTGAATAACGATTGCATGCAATAGGTAAATTTTTTTTTTTATGTATATAAATTAAATTTATTTAAGTTTCGAGAGCACTAGATGGGGAGGGGTTTTTCAATATTTGTCTGTTTTATCTTTCTATGTATCCTACAGAATATTGCTTGTTAGGGTTCTATACCGTTAATCACGTGGCCATGGAACTTCATCAAGTTGTTGTCAGCACATTGGTTTTTAAATTAGTACACCAATTATATGATAGGTGGCGTGCGAAATATATGTAATTAAAGTTCCCTGAGTATAAGAGAGTGCGTCTCATAAAATTAAATGGACTTTATTCAAAGAAATTTACTGAGAAAACTATCTCAAATGGATCAGATAAAAGTTATACCAATATGCCGATTTCTAAGGGTGGGAGAAGCAAGGCAAGATTCAGGTAGTTTTCAATTATCCTCAAGGTCTAAGATTTTTTTTTTTTTATACTTTTGCTGTCAACCCTGGCTAACCACCGTAACTTTAAATGGTCAGGTTACGTATGTAAATAAGAGACCTTTTTTACAGAGTTGACAAAGGTTTACTCAGGTCATATAGAGTCCATTGTTTCCATTCAAATGGTTATATTGACGATACGAAAGTAGACAATGCAGCTTCATAGTACGGCTAAGCAGCATGTACATATATATGGAGAGACAGTGTAGGAATAAAGCTTAGGAACAGGTAAGGTCTCTATTCCTTGCATGCGACGGTGCTATGGGGAAACAATGGGATTGATAGAACGACGGTAGCCACAACCAACGCATAGAGGGCCAAGTTATGCCTCACACCTACATACTTGTTCTGCATCGTATACATTTCTGCACGTATAGAAGGGACTTTCTAGTTTTATGCTATATACGAAGGGCAATAAGCAGCTTTCTCATGACCTAAACTAGTCAGACGTTCGCTGGATTGACAGTATTTTTTCGAATATTAACCTGGAACCCCATCCAAAATGGTCACTAATTACTGAGCCATTGCATCCACAACAACATCTAAACTGAGTTCTCTTCTGAATTCATTCTTTCAAGTTCGACCTAGATTTTCAATTTATCCGAAATAATTATACTATACTACCCGACGTTTAAGTGGGAATGAATAGTCTGGTATTCAATTGAAAAAACTTTCGTTTCGTCCAATTAGTCTATGCAGCAATTAGAGCTCCAATATATAGTGCATCATAGTTTGATAATACACAGCTATCTTTATGGATGGCAAGTTATTCTTGTCACTTAACCTTGTAACCAGGATTGTACTGAATTCATGCGAGTGATATATTTGTCAGATTTTACGTCCATATTTGTCAGTATTGTGTAAGCGTGCCAGAATATTGTGTTGGATTCATGCGAGTGATATATTTGTCAGATCCTACGTCATTATATGTCAGTATTGTGTAAGCGTGCCATAACTATTTCATGTTTTTAGCTGATACAAAAACAAAAGAACGAAAGTGTTCATTCTGTTATGACAAATTGTCAAAATTAAGTCGGCGTTGGTTTGTACGAAATTTGTTGCTATGTTTCTAAATTTATTGTTCTGCTAATTCCTAATTTTTGACATCATTTAAAATTCTTAAATTCTGACAAAAATATCACTTTTATTTAGGTAAAACCAGCATTAAAACTTATTAACTAAAATTCGTAGATTATCAAATTTCGAAGAGTGAGGGTAAAATTCTCTCAGGGAGAACTAAAATTACGAAAAAGTAAACGATCGGGTTGAAGAAGAATATGTATAGAATATATGTATAAGAATATGTAATACACTGATTTGACAGCTTTAACAGTTTTCATGAACACAGAAATTTCTTGCACTAAAATTCGTAGCATGGGGAAATTTCTTACTCTCTCGTGAGCGCTCTCTTCTGCAAAAACTATCAAAATTCTCCGTACGCGAACAGCTTTTCGTAAAAAATCGCTGTTTGAAGAGGGTACGCGAACGGACCTAATGCTTATGACAATGTTTCATTCATTCTCTGCGGGTTTTTTGAATGGAATGTTTTTCAGAATTAAGACCCATAAATACTCGTACAATATTAAATTTTAGTTTAGTCAAAAACCGTTCCTTTACACTAGCAGCAATCTAATAACAACTCTTGTACCATTCAGTGCTCTCGTTAAAATTTTGGATTTTTTTTTCTAAGGAAAAAATAGGGCAAAAATATTCAAAACATGCAATACTGATCCCATCTATAATAGGTACTTACTTGATGCATAGGTTGCTCTAATACTTTATCTGTATTTAGTCAGAGATAAGATCTGACCGGCACTTGAGGATGCAGAGCCGGATGGACTAATGTCGCATGCTGCAATGCTGCAGCTCCAGGTAGTTCAGCTGCAGCGGCTGAATATGCTAACGGATGGTGCCATAACTCCGGTCCACCGGGAAAGAATGGTCCACCCAAGTCTAAATGTAGAAAAAAATACACATTAGTTTTAAAAACTCTTTTCTAATATTAAGTTTTATATTTTTGTTTAAGAATTTTCCTTTCAAAAGTTATTGACAAAAAAGCGCTGTAAAGTAGTTTTTCTTTATTTTTACATATTTTAAGAAAAAAAAAGGATATTCAGGAAGAAAGGATTTTTTTTTTTTTTTTAAGATTACACTGCAACATGCGCCTATACCACATCACCTAATATCCTTACACGAGAGAAGAATTCTCTCTTGAATGTGTTCACAGAAAAAAAAAAGAGGTAAATGCTAAAAAACAAGTAATTAAACAAAAAGGACACACTTGTTGCGACATTTTTACAAAACGCACACACATATAGGTAACTTAAATTAGTTTCGATTTAAGGTGATATATAGATTTTTTTAAGTGATAATTTGATTATAATATTTTCATTTTCTTTTTTTTTTTCATTGGTGATTGGTGTATGTGATATAGTGCGACATATTGCTGTTGTAGTTCAGGTGACCGGGGATTTAAGTGGATGTGGGTGTTTGGTTTGGTGCCTTAGAAAAGCGTTACGTTGCTGATAACAAGGACATCTTGAAATATATATATAAGTTTTTTTTCTTTTCATTTTTTTTTTTAAGGATTCAGGGATTAATGTGCTTTGTTCTGGTTAATCTAATTTACAAATTTTCTACTTTTCGTCAAGGAATTTTGTTAATTTTTTTTCTTGTACTACTTACACTAAAAAAAAATATAAAACAAAAGAAATCTGAGCAATTTCTTTGGTTTTATATTTTTTTTTCGTTTTTTTAGGTTTTCTTGATTTTTTTTTTTGTTGTTTTCTTTACTTACGTCCAGTGAGTGGGTGCATCAATGCAGGATGTGAGGCTGTTGTCGCTGTATTGGGCTGTGGTTTGGGTTTGCTCACTTTCGTGTTACTCTTGGCGAATTCCAAGCGAATTGTTTGGGGCATATCGGGATCGAAGCGTACACCCTGCTGCAAATGAGCGGTACAGCGGATAGTTTGGATTTTTTGTTTTGTTTTTGCAATTTTTTTTTTTACTTAAATTAATTTTTTTTTTAACAGCTTTAAAAATGTTTTGGGAGGTTTTGTAAAAAATTTAATAATATTTCTTAATTGTGTTTTTTATTTTTTAGTTTATTTTTATAGAAAGGCAGTAGTTTAAATGGTCAGGAGAATTCAATATAAATGAAGATATTGACAGTATATAAAACAAAGTCCCCGTCTGTCTCTTTCCGACGACTTACTCCGCAACAAACATCAAATTTTGTTTCGGTTCTTACGATTGGATAGGTTCTTTCATTGTGATCTCTGAGGATGGATGTCGATGAGGCCAGACAAGAGCAATCGTCGATGAGGTAATCTTATGATCTGCCTAGCAAACTATTTGTGGCATGTTAAAACGATTTGTTTGACACATATTTCTACAAGCCGATAAATATCAAAAATATCTTTTGCGAAATTCACTCCCTAATAGTGTGTATGATGTTGACGGTTAGAAATACTTTTTCGTAGCGACAGGTTGGATCGATTGGGCAGCAGAGTAGCTCCATACCTTTAAATTTCAAAAGATCTGTAAATCTAATGCTAATAGTGCCTTTTATCACATACTTCTTAGTATTATGTGAAGTCTAGAGAGCGCCATTAACCTATAGGCACAACCATACGACGACGAAAGTAGCAATGGATTGATCACACTCACCGAAAGGATGACAGATCCATAGCTAACCAAGCGATGCAATGGAACCCGCTTACCCAGGATGGCAGGATACTCGGAGGTGCTAGTTGTACGTGGCGCAGAAGAGTGGAGAAGGAAGCACGACAACTGGGAAGAAGTTGGGGGGAGCTGAGGCACATTTCCAGAGCTCGCACACGATAGCGCGTAAGCGTTGTAGAGGCCCTAGGACCCACAAGGGGATACAGAACATAAGTAAAGTTAGAGCCCTTTAGAAAGGATTTCTTGCAATGTGCCTAACAAATTAAATATGTTTCGCATAAATCGATAGATAAATTAAGGTCTCTTCTTCGGGCATAGTCAAATTATGAACTGTGTCCCTTTGAATTTGCTAAAAGTAGTTTGTTTGCTGTTCGCCCATTCGCCGGTCGCTAAGCTGTGAAGAAAATACAAAAGGCTAATAAGACTCTTGTGGTCGAAAAACACTTATTAAGTGTTCAATTTCAATTTCAAAACATTTATTCAAGTTAATTTGCTTACAAGTCGATTATAGGACACTTTTCGCAAATTAGGTGAATTAAATTCTGTTTCAAGAACTTTCTATGGATCTTAGATACACTGACAGATATTTCCAATTCTTAGAATTGAGGTCCTCTGCATAACAAGAAGGAAATTATTGTCCTTTGCTTTATTTTGAATTTTTGTACATTGGCAAAGGAAATGCCCTATAAAGGTTATTTCTTCGAAAATCTCTTGGACTTTATAATTTTTTGTTTCCCATACTAAGTTGTGTCTTTGTAGTGATGGATGCGGAAACCTTCAAGCCTTTGAAATCAGATTTCCTAGGAATGATTTCGATTTTGTTTGAATTTGAAGTTAAAACAATCGGATTTGATAGCAATCAGAAGAGTTAGCTTTTGAAGTCATTTTGTTTATGTAGGAGAGTATTTGTCAAACTGCCTACATGTCATGATCTGGCTACATTTGTTCGGAGAGAATAAAATGCATTTTTTCAAATCAAAATGTTGTTACCATATGGCAGTGGTTAGTACTTCCAACCAGTGTTGCAGCAAGAGTTTGGAAAAAAGTATCTCCACAGAGGAACAAAAGTATCAAAATGTATCATAATAGAAATTATGAGTAACACTGCCAATAAACATTAAAAAACGACAAAACATTAACTGAAAATTCTGCGGATAAGGGATTGTAAGCAACAAATCTGCGAATGAGCTTGCAAGGGCCGGCACTTAATATGCGTTAATTTATCCTGAACCTTATTGTAGCATCAATTGGGCATCGCATGATTTATGAATGAACCAAAGGGTCTAGACCACTGGGCCAAAGCGCCGGGTCTTAGACAATCTAAAAGTTTAATCAGGACCTATACGGACAAGGAAACTTTAATTTAGATAAGGCATTTAGAAGTTAGCTTCCTAACTGGCCACTGTGGCCCGAGATACCATCTTAAAAATATGAACCTGTGCCAGTTGAAAAAATGTCGGTCTGGAGGAGGATGAACATTCGAACACATTTTATGTGAGTGCCAAGAACTATATTGGTTAAGGAAACGCATTGTCCACAAGGAGATACTCACTTCTGTGGAACTAAAGGGTTCGGCTACTAAATAAATACTAACTTCCATAGGGGAAGAAGTAGGACTTATTCTTCGATACGTTCAATAGATTTGATGTCTCAGTGTTGCGGGCATGGGTTGTACAAAAGCAAATAAATACAACACGACTGTCTAATATGATGTCGAATGTTTGTTCTCAATTCAGCAAACTTATATTATCCCAGAATTGTAAGAATCATGGATTAGTTACAATAGTTACATGTGTGACGTAACTAATCCAATAAGTTAGATCAGTTATAACAAAATTAATAGTTACATTTGCTACATGTGTAGGTAACTATGTGGGTGCCGTGGCGCAGTGGTTAGTGCGTTGGACTACTGCTCAAGGGGTTCCAAATTCGAATCCAGAAAAATACCATCGAACGTTTTTTTACGGCCCCACCTCTTCCGAGTGTCTGACAAACATTCAAGAGTATTCCTGTCATGAGAAAGCTTCTCAAAAACCTCTTTGCCTTTCGGATACGGCATAAAACTGTAGGTCCCTTCTCTAGGTGCAGAAATGCACACACAACATATACAGGTGTAAGAAGCTAGGCCTCTAAGTGCTGCTTACGGCCTGATATTTATTATTATTTATTTTTTTATGTAGGTAACTATAAGGTAACAATAAGTTATAATTTAACCAATTCTTAACAGCGTTTCCAGGATTAAATGATTGAGCACAATGGGCTCAAATTGTTGGTCTAAGAGAGCAGTGACGTTCTTGTCACAAGGCATCCATTTATATAGCCTAACCTTACATGTATGTACCTGATTAAAGTACGGATAACTTAACAACCTGACACCATCCAACGGTCATTTCAAAGTTGGGAGTATAGCACGCCTCTGAACACGGAGTAAAGGTGAACTGAGCACAAAAGGCTTACTACCGACGACTTGTTCTTCATAAAAATAGGCCACTATGTCAACATGAGAAACATTGACAAGCTTGTCGTTAACCTTGAATTTTGAATAGACACTTTGATTTTATCCTTACAGTTTATTACAGCTTAGAGGAGTTTTTCTTTCCTAAAGACAAAACTGTACTCTCATTTACATATATAGATTTATTGCCATGCATGCAATCTCTTTAGTCTTTGCTTTATTTTACGATTTAAAACGATTTCAATCTACAGAATATGTAGGAGGTAATATTATTTCGGATTATGCAAAAGATAGCAATATTACGAGTATATGCCATGTAGTCAATAAACGCTAATGTCATGCATGTGTCTATCATTAAAAGCGTTTACATTATTCTCCTTTAAACAAACATTTACGAGTCCCCAAAGTGACAGCCTACCTAAACTATTTTAGATAATGACGTGTACTAATACATTAGCACAAAATTGCCCCTAATTCGGTCGAAACAACTTCGTAATCCCCATTATGCGTAGTAGACTATTTACATGCCATTAGCAGTGTATGAAACTCCCCCACAGAAAATATGAATATTATCCTATTTCTACCTTTTCTCTTTTTTTTTTGTGTTGTTACTACATGCAGGTATTATCCAGGTAATATAATAAAATCCACAATTTTAATAGGATTGCCATGCGAAAGCACAGTTAAGCACTAAAATCTAAAACCTCCCTTACAGACGTTCAACGTTCCTTCTTGGAATATAGCCACGTACTTTACTTGAATATTTCGTGCTGTCGTGTACTTACAAAGTATATTTACCTCAGTTATTATCTTTATAAACTTATTTTTATTTTTTTTTTTCAGAAAAAAAAATTCAGCATGATGAAGCACACGAAAATACTTGCGTGCCACAAATAGCATAGATAACTATGCGATTACTATTTTTCTATTCTATTTTTTCGTGCTGCTTTCAATGGCTGCAACGTAGTTGTTGAAGTAATAATTTCACAATTTTTACTATCCACGGCTCACCCAAGCATATGTATTTGGGGATTCCATTTCTTTAGTACCGTACCGGCCACCCCCTCGAGCGGTAGCGTTATCCTTTGATTTTACGGTGCATGGGGGAGTAGGTATATTCTCTCGCATTTTCGTGAGGTATTTTTTTTTCCTACTTCTTGGATTTTATTTTCAGGGTTTGGTTCGACCTAAATTCACAGTTATATCATTCGCATTTTGTATTTTTTTTTTAATGAAAACAGCTCTTTGACATGCAACCATGGATTTAGTGAAGAGCGAGAGTAAGTTAGGTTTTCATTTGCTAAAGAGGATATGTGGTAAAGGATTTTCTATAGATAGAAAGAGGAATAAAGGTAAAACTACTGCCTTTCTTGTGAGTCATTTTGGAAAATATTCCTTTAAATCATTTTTTTTTCTTTATCAAAAAGAAGAGGATATATAGGAATAAAAAAAAAATTCGCCAAAAATACCGCAACATTCAGGGAGAATATTCTGTTTTTCTCTCTCAAAAAATTAAAAAAAAAAATCCGAAATTCTCCATGAATGGTTTCAATAAAAAATCGAAAAAAAAAAAAACTAAAAGAAAACTTCATAAATCAACGTGGGGTAAAGTATTTTCTATCAACAAACAAAGAAATGAAAAGCTAACTGGTTTTAATCTTTTTTCATTGGTGAATAAAGTGGAAAGCCACAAGATTCAGCTTTGGGTTCTGTGCTTGTTTTTGTTTGTAACTCTATATATTTTTTATTCAAATTTTTTTTTTTTTTTGGTTGTGAAATTTTGTGTAATATTTTGTTTGGCGGTTTTATTTTGTGATGTTGTTGTTGTGACATACGAAGGATGTACTTTGTTTGTTGGTATAAATATATAGATATATTTATTTAAAACTACTCAGGAGAATTAAAAAAAAATAAAAATAAACAAATCATTGAATGAGATAAAGAGAGACTTTCATCTCAAACAATTTCTGGAAAAAAAAATATTTTTCTTTTGTTTATGAAAAATCGGGTTGAGATAGAGTGGGAATTTTGTGAATGTGCAAACGCAATTAATTTCTTGGATTTTTTTTATTGTATCCACAAATTAAGAAATAAATAAATGCATAAATATTTATATATTTTAGATATTTATAAATAGGGGTCTGTGCTCATGCAATTCTTTAAAAAAAATTAGTTTCCGTATATTTTTTTTTTTGTAAAATTTACTAACTTAAAGTTAAAAAAGAAACATTAAAAAGTTAACAGCTAATCTATATCTATTTATCTATAGAATATGGAAAAAATTAAGTCCTTAAGAATAAATAATAAAAGTTAACTGATGTCTTTTTTTGAAAGTTCTACTTTTCTAATAGGGATTGTGAAATTTGAGTCATTTTTCGTCTTTAAGACTCAGTATTTTCTGCCAAATAATCACGAAAAAAGTTATGTTGAAAACTTTGCTCGCATTTGCTCTTTCAGCCTTACTTATTGAGTCAGCTGATTGGATTGTCAAAAGAATGTACGAGTTGAACTTACATTACATAGAATTACGTTGTGCCTTACGAAATGCAAATGTCAGGTTGGCGCGAAGAGCGATATTGTAATAGATTTCATTGATTGGCTTAACGTTAAATGCCACAATACATAATCGAAACAAAGGGTTATAATGCGTCAGGCATATAAAAGAGTAAAAAGATTTAACAAATTTCAAAACCGTATTTTATTTTTCGAAATATAACAGATCATCTGTAATTTGGTGTAAATTTGGAAATCCTTGTGGTCTTTTGGATATCTACCCACGAAACTGATTGAGAACTTTGTGTTTTGGAGAAATGCTGTAGGGGCTGATCCCGCGCTAACTTTAAATACGAAATTTAACGAAAAATAGTTAATTCCCGCACGTCAAAGTTTCGTAGTTTTTCACAAGAGAGAGCTAACAATTGTGATGTGATGTGTTTGTTGGCAAAATCATTTGAAGTAAAACATTGCATAAAAGTAGATAGTTTTTTAAAAACATTTCTGCACATTTTTTGGCATTTGTTTTTCTCTGAGAGAGTTAAGCTTCCAGTCTTAAAAATTTGACAATCTAGGAATTTTTGTACATTTTATTTCAATTAAGAGTCAATTTACTATGATTTGTGGGCTTGAGAGAGTTTGACATATACGTATGTCTGCTTTCATTAGAAAAGACGCGTACTAATCTACAAAAGAGTTTCAAAAATTTCTGATTCTCTGCCATTTGATTCAATAAATTAAATAAAAAAATAAATTAATTAAAAGATAGTACTAATATCTGTACTAATTTTTTAAGTACTAATATTTTTTTTTTAATTTAACATATATTTAAAAGGATAATTGAGTAATATAAATTCAAAAAATTGCACTTGCACATTTCCAAAAAATTAAAAAAAAAAAATAAATAAAACTAAAAATCAAAGTATAATTAAATTGTGTAATATCGTGTGCCTCTTTGTGATTATATTCATATTTATATATATTTAACATTCCTTTGCTAATTTTTAATTAGAAAGGGGAGGAGGAAGATATATTATATATTTAATTTTTGTTGTTGCAATTTTGATGCGATTTTTCTTTTTAACTAAATTAAGAAAAGGGATTTGATATTTGCTTTAAATTTTTTTTCCAAAAACATTTTTTTTTTTTAATTACACCAAATTAAATTTAAAAATTTGCAAACAGTTTTGTGTAGAAGAATGTTCAAAATGTTTTACCTGTAAGTCCTGTTTAGCTGCTTCGGCTCCGGCTCTTGTGTGGAATGTTACAAAACCAACTGGCTGTTGTTGAGAGAAAAAATTCTAGCATTAAAAGATTTATTTTCTGTATAAGAATTTTAATAAGTATATTAATAAAATGAAATACAGTTTAGAAAGGGTTAAGGAAACAGACTTTCCTTTAATTACCGAAAGCAAGGCATTATGACACTTGGTCCGAGTCCAGGATATTGAACAAAAACTCTTCAAAGTTTCGTTGAACTCTGCAAAAACTATGCATTTACTACTTTGGAAGGCCTATATGAGAATTCAGTCATCAATTCCTCAACAAGCTTGTGTCCTGATTTGTTTGATTATTCCTTTCAAAATTCTTTTCAAGTCAATTATTTGGGAGACCTTTTTCGTTAGCAAGGCTCGGTTTTGAGCGACAAATATTACTAACACTTGCCTTTATCCAGAGAGGCTTAATGTCATTTCTAGTTATGGCCATTGGTACCACTGATTCCAGTTTACTTCCTACACCTTAGCGCGTAATGTTTAACTCAGACACAGAGTTAATTTAGGTTCAGGCCATGGACATAGTTCGGTTTTAAAGCATGACAATCCACTTCGTACAGGGAACTGTTGATGTGTTTAAGCAACAATTCCAGCAGTTGTTTAACGGGCAGCAAATAGAGAGAGTGAAAGTGCAAGACGAGAACCCACCTCCAGTCAATGAAGAACCAACGCCTCCACCCAGTATTGAAGAAGTTAATGTAGCCATTAGAAAATTGAAGAACAACAAAGCCGCTGGTTCTGAGCTTGCAGCCGAACTCTTTAAATACGGAGGTGATGTTTTGGTAGGGTACATGAATCAAGTCATCAACCAAGTATGGGTGGAGGAACGCATGCCCGACGACTGGAGTATCAGCTCATCAAAAAAGACATTCGTATGTCTTTTAAGAACTACCAAGGCATATCCCTCTTAAATGTCGCATATAAGATCCTATATAACGTATTGTGTGAACGTCTAAAACCTTTCTGCAACATACTAATCGGCGCGTGCAGATCGACAAATTTTCATATTCAGACAAATCCTGGAATAGACCAATGAATTTCAAGTCGAAACCCACCACCCTTTCATCGACTTTAAAGCCACCTATGACAGCATTCTCCGTCTTGAGTTCTACCAGGCAATGGCCCAATTCCGGATACCGGCAAAACTTATCCGCTGGAAGACACACGATGCTCTGTGCTACTTGGAAACAACTCTTCGGAGCTCTTACAAACGTGCACCGGATTCAGGCAAGAAGATGCGCTGTCATGTGATTTCTTCAATATTGCGTTGGAGTAGATGATTGTAAGACAGGTGTCAACACTTAAGGCACTATCTTTAACAAATCCGTCCAACTGCTGGGATTCGTAGACGATACTGACAATATCGGAAGATCCCGGCAAGCCGTCGTAGAGGCGTTTACGTTTACAATTGATGAACATGCGAAACGAGTTGGTCTTGAAGCGAACGAGGACAAGACAAAGTATATTTATGTTATCAACAAAAATTTACCTGTCCAAAACATTGGGCAGAACGTCACTGTTAATAACTATAATTTCGAGGTAACTACCTCCCTCGGAAGGAATATTAATCCTACAAATGTCACCTTTGTAGAAATCCGACGAAGAATAACCCTAGCAAACCGCTGCTTCTTCGGTTTGGCAAAACAACTGGGTTCAAACTGCTAACTCGAGGAGGGCCAATGTTGGGGAAGATACAACCGCGAACTCTAGGAGCTGTACCAGGATGTCGATGTAGTCCAAAAAGCCAAGATATGCAGCTTACATTGGCTCGGCCACATCGAGCGAATGGACAGCAATGCTCCAGCCAAGAGGATCAGGTTCGAGATGGAGAAGAAGATCGAACCTCCGGTACAAAGACCAAGCTGTCGCGGATGCCAGAAAACTTGTTCTTCACAACTGTAAGCAACGTGCCCGAGACCGCAGAGGATGGAAGGCAATGATGTCTCAGGCAGGGACTCTGCAAGGGTCAGGAGCACTTTAAGTAAGTAAGTAATCCACTTCGTACACTTCAAACTTTAGCAATTTCCCTGGAGTAGAATTGTTGATAGACAAATGCGGATCACTTTTCATACTGTGGCACCCTGTTAAATCTGGTTTTGGTCAAATTGAGTGGTCAAACTTTTTGTACAGACCTTGTAAGTTCCTACAGAGTACGCAAACTTGGTTTAATGTGAAATTTACTGTAGAAATCAATAGGAAATCTTTTTTTTTGTACTTCTTACACCTTCAAGATTCACGCATAACGGTCAACACTTTGTCTTGATTGGCGTTCCGTTAAAATAATTCAGAAGTTCTTTTTTCAAACCCCACTTACATGGACCAAAAGCGTAGAACTATAAATAAATAAAGCTCGTCAGCTTAGAATTATATATGTATAGCAGAGTCCCACTTCTTACACTTTATCGATTTTCTGTTGAATAACATTCATGCGCTGGATTTTTGCCTATAAAACCCATCTATTGTTAGTCCTTTTTTGCTGATTTGAGGTTAGGGAAATCCATTAGACCTCCTAGTTTTTACTTCACCAAGTCATAGCAATTACAGTTGTATGTTGACAGTGGTGGGTGCCGTGGCGATGGTTAGTACACAACGTACTGGGCATGGATTTCCAGGTTCGAGTCCTAGAAAATACTATAAAAGGATTTTAACGGCTCTACCTATTGCGAGCATCTGACAAACACATGACCGGATTTACTGTCATGAGAAAGCTTCTCCTTTGCTCTTTGAAGACAGTACAAAACTGTACGCCAAAAATTGTAGGGTTTTAGATTAAGGATTCAATTTCGGCCAATATGATTCCCCGGAAAAGAAAAATTTCGAGTGTGCAAGGCAGCAATGTCCTTCTGTAAACTGTATTATAGTACTTTCAAAGGCACGGGTGCATGACTTTCGATGGGTATCTTGACATCATGTTACTACTAGCAAAGTGAAGTCGACCGTTGGCCTTCTTTTTACAATCAAATTATGGATCTTCTATCATCATGTCACAACATATTTATCATTTAAAAACCTTTAAACTGTATTTAAATTTATAAATATCTTTTACCACAAAAAACTTAAGCTTACCGATGCAGTTTTTCCATTTTTACTGGTGACCTTTAACAAAGATCCTTCATAACCCTAAAATAGAAAAAAGGAAAATTGAAACACATATGGTCATCCCAATTCCATTTTAGGAAATGGTATTAATATTTTCATAAAAATAAATCGCCCACTCACCTCATAAGCTCTGAATAATAAATACAATTCTCTGGGTTTAGCGTCCATTGGCAGACCGCTCACAAAAAGCGTTCGTACCTGCAAAAAAAAAAAAACAAACAAAAGAAAAGAAATCAAATATAAATTTCCAAATCATTGCACAATCTATCTTTTGTGCAACCAAAAAAAAAAAAAAAAACTCGTTCTAACTTAAAAATAAACTTCTAAACATTCACTTGCCAGATACAGGTAATATACCCATCATTTAAAAGGTTAGATTAAGGGGTGGCAGTTGTGGCACATCCCTTGAAGTGTCATCATCATCCTCATTGTGTACACACAAACAAAAGACGGAAATAAAAATATAACAAACCGCTCGGTAGTCAGATAAAAAATAAATATTCTCTACCCTTAATACTTATCTCCCTCTATTATAAGCTAATTTTTCAAGTAGGAGTGTGACACGGGGTCGAGTTGACATTTTTCCTTCTTTCTTTTGTGTTACACTGTACAAAATAAAAATAAAAAATAAAAAGGAGAGAAATATCCTATTCTATTCTTGAAAGGATCAACAGCAAACACATTTTCCACTCGATATGAAGAACCGTATCGTTCTCGCTATATCGACGTACTTCAGTCTCATACCCATACACATCCACCTACTGAAAGTATAAAACAAAATGTATCTGGAACATACCTACACCTATATATTTCTCATTATCATCACATCCTTGATGTTGGCTTGGTGTTTGTATGAGATTTTTATGGTTTAGCGCGATGTGAAATTATGATTATGGGGTGGTGGATTAAAAAAAAAGAAAAAATTAAAACGTGTTCTATCGGAAAATCGTAGTCACTGACAAAAAAATATACATATATACATATGTACGTATACATAATAAGAAAACATTTTAAAAAAGCATTCAAGACTTGGTAAAGAGGGTCACGTGACAAGTGCGGTCTGGTTCAAGTGACAATTGATGTAAAATAGAAGAAGTGGAAGACGTTCACGTTTAGCAAACAGGTGACGTTTCTTTCATTTGTCAGAGTTGATAAGGGTAACATTTTGTCAAGCTTGACACATCCTTAATGTCAAAGTGGAAGGCTAAATATATTACTGTAATGCTTAGGTTCTTAGAAGTGCTTACGATAGGTTCTATCAGTTGATAGAGATTCTGATGGCTAAAAAACAGATTTATGATCATTCTGTTGGCTTATGACCTTTTGTTGGTAAATTGGATATTCATTTGAATTCTTCCTACGTATGTAAGTAAATGTCATTAACACATACAGCAGCCGAAGCAATGCAATGGAGGAGATGGAAAGGAGGCGCAAAATACTGACGCTTTTAACTCTGCCAACTGGACCTGCATTGGTAGATCACTGGCCAGAATGAATGCCCCAGAGTACCTAAAGATAGTCGCAGACTACTTTGCTGATAGAAAGCTTAGATGCCAGACGGACGATGGCGTACAGAACTATAATATCACTGCGGGAGTTCCCCAGGAGTCAGTCCTAGGACCACTTCTGTGGAATATCATGTATGACGGTACTTTGCGCCTAACGCTACCGCAAGGAATTAAAGTGGCGAAGCATATCCAGCATTAAATATTGGCTTGACTCAGCCGACCTCGCAGAAAGACTGCGGAATATGCAAGTTTTCGGGTCGGAAACTGCACAATCCGGTCTAAAGAAGCACTAAAATACCTAGGAGTCATGCTCGACAACAGGCTAAAATTTAAAGTACATAACGAGTATTCTAGCAAAAAGGCGTCACAGATGCAGGCAGCGCTCTTTCGGATGCTGCCAAACATCGGAGGACCTGGATACGCGAGGCGAATCTTGCTATCCAAAGTGGTGAGCTCCATCCTTCTGTATGCTGCCCCAGTCTGGACGGCTGCACTCTCAACAAAGGAATTAAGGAGGAAACTTTCGTCTGCTTACAGGCTCTGCGTAATCAGAACATTTTCCAGTTTCCGAACAATTTCGGATGAAGCAGCCTGTGTCATAGCTGGCATGATACCTATTGACATCCTTGCCAATGAAATGCAAAAGGTTTACACTAGGCTTGTGGGAAATAGGCAAGATACCAGGCTTACGAGGAACCACTTTGGCAAGCCAGGTTGGACAACATCACCAAAGGTAGATGGACCAATAAGCTGATTCCAAACATTAAAACTTGGATAAAAAGAACACAGGGGTACTGCAACTATCACCTTACGCAGTTCCTGTCTAGGCACGGTAGTTATAGAAAATACCTCCACAGATTCGGGCACGCTAGCTCGCCATTTTGCCCAGAGGAAGATGGTGTTCCAGTACAGACGCTTTACAACTAGTATCTATGAAGCCCGGAGCGCCTAATAGACCTCATGATGAGGTCACCGGACGACTGGGTGGAGATTTGTTCCGTCATAACGGCCGTGCAGATTGAACTGCGTAGAATCGAATCATTGAGAATGGCCGATGAGGCAAATACAGATAGTAGAGCATAAGATGCTAACCAGCCCCGCGAAGACGACAGTCCCGCGGGGAGAGTGGTTTGATGTGTGTAGGGTGTTTGTTTAGTACGTAGGCGTATTCCTGGCATCAATTATTCAGGTTTGCGAATGATGCATGCTAATAGAAATCGTGCTATCTGTCTATGAAGATTACACATCAATGGCGAAACTAATAAAAAAAACCTGAAGGTGAACCCCTGCATTTCGCTTACTGAAGCAGCTGCTATCCTTTCGCGTTTCTTATGAACCCTTATCCTAAATCATTTATTTATTTCTTATAGATCATCATTACAGATGTGTTTAACAGATTAACACAAAATATTTCCAACAAATTGACTGATAAACAATGAATGCCAACTAAAACCCCATTCACAATATTCTCCCATACCAATTGACTTACAAATATATTGCCACTCAAAAACGCACAACTGTTCTTGGCTACATTTGTCAAATGTATTAAAGCTAATCTTACCCCAGTGGCCCATGTCGATGTACAGTCAGATACAGTATCTCTAATCAACACTAAACCGAAAGCATATTCTAAAAATACCATCATCATAGTCATCATCATCCTTAAATCCTTTTCATCGACACTGACTAATTAAAACATATAGCACAGGGTAAAAGCATTTACCCATGATGATGCCATTTCTGGTAGGAATCGCAATGCTAGAGAATTAATTTAGATCAAAAAACGAGACCCATACACACAGCCGTACCCAAAGAGAGTAAAAGATGTCAGCGAAACAATTTCCCGCCATAAATATTTCAAATTGTTCTCTAGAGCGGTCCTTCATAACTATACAATGCACGGGATGCGACGAGACAATAATTAATTACCGTTCAATTCATTTCGAAATTCCTATTTGAGAATATTTTCATAGCTAGCTAGTATGCTGCACTGTATTGCAATGCATATCGTAGCGCGTCGCGATGACAAAACACGCCGAATAAATTCATTTAAAGCGCGTTGGCATTTAGCATAGAAAGAAGGGGGGGCTTTCAGGGTGGATATAGCGGTAAGCCGGCAGCCATACAGAACACGATCAACCATATTTCATTCAATTATTCTCTGAATTTTCTATTTTCACTTTGACTGCGCACACTATACATGCAATGGAAAAGGGGTTTTTCGAGAAGGAGGCAGAAACGATGAGATTTTCTGAATTATATTTCACACACCACAAAAGGATGTGTGACAAGCAGTGTCCTCTATTTGGCAACCCATAAATAATGATGATAAAAAATTCACACAATCATAAAACAGGCACAATGAAATAGATGATAAAGGACAAGAAGGATTCGAGATGAAGTTGAGCAAAAAAAAAAATAAAAATAAAAAAAAAACCCCAGACAGAATACAAAAAAGGGTTGGTGAGATTTAGTTTGGACTTTGCATGGAAATGATTTTTCAGGTTCATATTGGTTGACAAGGAGCAGAAACGATCACGTGGCTCGGATAGGATTCAGTTTATTTTCTTTTTTAAATGAGATTGTATGCAGATTCCTCGAAGATTAGACAAAATAAAATTATATTTTTGCACCCGACCTAAAGGAGGAAATGAACCTCGAAGTGACCATTGGCGTTTGGATTTTGAGCAGCAATTATTTTCACAACATTACCATCATGTCATTAGATTGATTGCTTAAGTTATCTTTTAAGCAGACAAAACAAAAATAATGGAAATGCTACAATCAGTGTGGAACGAATCGTAGCCATGTCCTATTGGCCCCTTCACGCACCAAGCCTTACAAATATTTTCATAATTTCTTCTAAATATATGTAAGTTTTATAGAAAAGTGGGCGTGTCATTGGGCAATAAGTTTCAACTATTGAATTGACAGGAACAATCCCAGATCAATAATAGCAAATACACTTTCTTGGGAAAATTCACGAAATAAATTTTCATATGCCAAATTCACTCCACCGCCTGGCGATAACATATGGCCCAAGCTCTTGTAATCAAGATCCTTCGCTATGGCAATTCTAATCTATTTAAAAATTGATTCTAACAGAATTTTTTGTTAAAATATTTTTAAATTTTTCGAGCCATCCTCACCCTTTCTTGTACCACACACTGTACTGATTGTTCGAACCACGTGACACAACCCAAACTAATACACAGAGGACTTGGGACTTGAAAGAGCAAAAACAAAAAAAAAGCAAACAAAAAAATATGAAAATTAATCAACATATCATGCTAACAAGATCATGTTTTATGCTCTGGCACAGAACATTGTGCGAGTTACACGCTGCATTTTGAGCTCTACTGGGTAGAGGTACAGCGTACAGAAAGTACTCCTTGTTATAGTCTGGTGTCCTTCTTGTGCTCTAGCGTTGCTGCGTTGGATTAATTGATGGCGACTGCTGCTGGACGGTCACATGTCGACGATGGAATAATGAAAAGATATGAATTTTGCATGTGTTATCCCATGGCATATGGATGCGAAATAAGTAAGCTTCTGTATACAAAATCATAACCATGGGGGTTTTCGGGGATGAATCTAAGTTTATGTTGATATTGTCTGTAAACTTATGAAAGTGGAATGTCATGGTTACTTTACACAATTCCATACATACACGTATGTATATATGCTTTTGGCCCAGAGTAATCTGATTAGGGTTATTAAAAGTTGACTTGTCAAAGTAGATTAAGGGTTGAGAGTAAGGAAAAGTTTTTTGTTAGCAATTAGCTGAGTTGGAATGCAGTTGAATTAGAATTTATATAATAGAATGGGGATTCGGGGAAATGAATGAAATGTTAATCAGTTTTTAAGTCATCCCATAAACTGAACTGCTCATTAGTACATTCTAGGTTTAGATCAGTGAATGAGGTAATACTGAAATAGACATTCAGAATGGCTTATTGAAATCCTTTCAAGGCTTTGCGAGACACGAGAAATGTTTTAAGCCCGAAGTGAAATACTTCCAATTCTATTTCACTACTGAGCTGTCAGAATTATGGATCTATTACATTTGTTACGTGAATTCAATAAGTTACGTGTAATGTGAAGCCAGAGAGGTAAATGAATAAGAATAGAATAATTCTGGATTGATTGAAGCAACATTTGGAGAACTTAAGACGCCAAATATACACACCATCACCCTGCATGAGTCACATACTCACTTACGCGTCATAATGCGGTGGGTATATATCTGTGCTACTCTTTTTCTACTTCGACAAGGCTTTTGACAGCTTAATGTTGGCTTTAGCACAGGGTAGTAGTGGTAAGTGTCAGATTCCAAACAATGGTAAACTGTCGAGGAATTTTAAAGTCCATAGTTGAATATGTCACTTGATGAAGGCAGAAAAGTAGGAGGGTTGTGGTCCTCCTACTCCCCATTATAACTTCGCCTAAAGAAAAAGCAGAAGTCTTCTTAGTAAGCCATGACGGCTTACGAATGGCCAATTTCTCTCGCTGCAGCTACCATTTTATCAGTTTAGGCCAATTGACAGCTGGATTTCCCACGGCGAATTGGGTGTATTGGAATTCGCCTGGAAAATAATGGCCGATATAAAAGGAGGTGTCAGTGAGTTCTAAGGAAGTGTTCGGTAAGAAGCTTTGACAGCTAGTGAAGAAACTAAGTTGTGCTTGAAGAAAATTGTACTAGATTTTTTCTAGAAAAAAAGTGTAGTCTATTAATTGAATTTTTATTTTAATAAAACAAAGTTTTACCCTCTCTGGAGCCAGAAAAATTGAGCTTTAAATTTAATTTCTGCGCTTCGGTAAAAATTCTTCGACGGGACGGAATTTTTGTTACAATACATATTAATTTATTACAATGTACATATGTATGTATCTCTCATTGCCATGTACTCATTCCTTGTCGTAAAGTACTCAAAAACATATTTGCTTATGTCGTTTTCCATTGGTTTCATTCAAGAGCTCTCTT
Organism: Chalcosyrphus nemorum; assembly: GCA_949716465.1. Classification (NCBI taxonomy): domain Eukaryota; kingdom Metazoa; phylum Arthropoda; class Insecta; order Diptera; family Syrphidae; genus Chalcosyrphus; species Chalcosyrphus nemorum. Next base: position 74,972,312 of record OX454333.1, read on the forward strand.
CTTTTGCATTCCAACCGAACATGCACTTTATTTTTTGGTTATTAGAAAGAGCAATAGGTATTGTACTTACATTGTTGACAGTACAAATGTTTTATAGGTGGTACTCGCTAGTTTAAGCACTCGTTACTTTTATCCGAGTACATACTTATGCAAAGATAACGAATGCGAATAGTTCTATACGACAACTTTCCTCTCGATTTGTTGCAGAAAAGGAAAAGAAAAAAAACCGCCCCCTCGATGTGTACTACTTGCACATCGAAAACTAAACGATTCACGACGAGACGGATTTTCTTCAATCAAATTATCGCGCACATAATTCATAAGCCGCAAAAACTGATTTAATTTAGCGTATCAAATAAGAGAGCGACATCACATAAACACAGACAGACAGACAAGAAGGAAGAGGAATATCTACCACAAGGCAAAATGTCATCGTGTCGAACAAGCTCAGATAAGTGGGCTTGCATATGGACCAAGAATTTTCTTCCTGGGTTTTTCTAGTGTAAGATATAATTTGCTCAACCATGCACTTGACGGTTTTTGAGGTTGGCCACCTTCCGCTTCACTCCGCAAAAAAAACCCATCTCTCTCCAGGCGAGATGACGATGATGTTTCCTTGAGTATTCCCCAACTCATAGTATTTTTTTTGGAAGACCCCAGTGTAAGTGTGTGTGTAGTTTGGTACAGCCTGCCATGATATTATGTTATAATGAGTTAATTTTAGCACGTTAATTAGTTGGTAATTTATGAGCGTGCGTATGTTGTTCTACGGCGGATAATGACAACGATGACGTACACTTGTATGTACTCACGTACTTAGTTGTGTATGTTGCCGTGCAAAATTGTGTAATAAAATGGATTACGTTGTGTCATGTCGTTTTTTACTAAAATTATATTTTTCCCCCCACTTTCTTTTTGGTTTTTTTAATTTTGTTTTTGGAAAATGGTTTTACACACGTGTCACTAGATTTTCAAGGGGAACAAAAAAAGTGAAAAATTATCTGGTGGTTAATTTGAGGTTTTACAGAGAATGGCTGAAATGTGTCGGAAAATTCAACAAGAATTTGAGCGAATGAAAACACCAGTTTGGGTGGTAAGTGTCAAGGATGTTATTAATCTTAATAATGTTTTTTTTTTCTCTGTAAAATTGTCGACATTTGTCTGTTTTTGTGTACTTTTCAGGAATAAATCAGAGGTGAAGACTAAAAGCAAATAATCTGTGAAATAATTGCGTAGACAAATCGTTATTTACAGCCTCAGCGAATGAGCCAGCGCATAAAGTTGTCATTCATGACAGCTGTCAAGTAAACACTTAAACGAGTGAAGGTTCAATACAAGATGTCGATATGCACAACAAGATACTAATTAATTAAGTAATTAATAATTATTTGGTTAAAGCCGAATTTGGACTTCTTCGATAAAAAAACATATGGAAGCATTACAATCCGTCTGGAGCGGATCGTGTGATATATTATCCCTTGCCTTTATAGGTATACATATCTCCTTCTTTCACCAATATACTTGCTTAAGCAACCCTTTTTTAAGTATTTTTAAACTAATCCAAAACACGAATTTTCTCAATAAGTGGGCGTGGCAGTGGGCGGATTTTGAAAATGTTTTAACAAATACTGTATTTTGCTCCCAATAAGTTCTATTATTTCGATAAAACCGTCAAAAACCTATTTTTTGAGAAAAACGCCCTTAAAATATAAGCGTGGTCATACACAATGTATGGAAGATATGTAGAGTATAAGAATATCTACATATTTGCTTAGGTAAGTTTTTTCGAGTTTTATGTTAAAATACTGAAAAAACGCATTTATCGAAAAGTGGGCGTGTCAGTGAGCGGATTTTAAAAATGTTAATACATGTACTGCTCCGTTTTCCAATGACCTCATACAAAAATTCATCAATCTAGGTCAAAATTTAAAACCCAAAAACTGGTGATAGACAGACGTACAGACGGACGGACATTTAGAAACATGCGAGTTCCTTAATAAGCAATGCTAGTTTGAAGATAGATCACTCTTCTACGACACGGAAGAAAGTCCAAAAACATACAAAATCCCTTGAGGAATCATACAAGGTTCAGAGTTAAGAGCCCTGTGAACATTTTGTATGATGGAGTAGTACACACGTTGCAACCAACAAAAGTGGATTTAATCGAATAAGCCGAAAACGTTGTAGTGGTGGTGACAAACACTCTAGAGGAGCCAATGCAACAGTGCAACAACATGATAAGATACTTAAAAATATGCCTTCGGTTATCGGGACTGGAACTAGCAGAACATAAGACGGAGCCTGTCCTTATAAACAGCCACAAGAAAGTCTGACAGTCTGAGTCGCATAGACTACGCACAAATACGGTCAAATTAAACTCCAATAAAGCAACTGGTTTCAAGAGTAGTAGGGTGACCCCCAGACCCTACAAATGTGAATCACAATGGACTTATCTCTGTGTCTAAGAGCATCCTTATCGAGGTCCATTTCCAACCAACAAAGCAACCAAGGTCGTATAATTTCTTATTGACTATGAAAAGATACTCTTTTAGGTAACATTTTAATGGTCTGCAATCTAGTTATGATAATCTGCCGATTCCCCTTCATTATGCATAACAAATTGTAAAAATTCTTCGAAGGACATATCAAATAAGCAATGACCTTCCAAAGTATATACAAAACTCTGCCATATCATGCTTCTATAAGCCAAAACCTAATTATGGGCCATCAGTCTAAGGTTCCGTAACAATCAGTTCCACTTGAACTTAGCCCACAAACAGGAAACGGGCTTTACCCACAATGACATGCCCTTCACCACGAACAAGCGAATCTACGAGCATTTCCGCCTAACATTCCTTCCCATTGCCGTCTAATCAGGCATTTGAACAAATTATTTCGACGTGAGGTGAATCTCAAAACATATATATACCTATCTACAACAACTAGAACAGCAAGTTCCTTGAATATACATATTTGCCTTCAATGTGACCTACATATCCGTAAATCTTGTCAATCAATTTATTACTTTTCCATTCGCAACTTTAAAGTCTCAAAGAACCATATCAAATGGCCGACAAGCAAACATGCCCTTAAGGCCAAATTATGTGTCATAATTGTCAAGAACACAACATACACACATGTACACATGTAGAGGCACAGTGCTATTTAGAATTGTTATCTGATTGCGAAAACTGTTAGCCGAACCGAACACAAGAAAACACCGCACCCAAACAGAGGAGGAGAGGACCAGGAAGCAAAAGGATGCTCGAAGTTATCGACCTCTGTATGCGTCTTTGTGAGGACGAGCATTTATTTAGTGTTATTAACATTTCACCCAATTTGGTACCGGTCGGCAATTATCCTATCGATATTCTGCCGACAAATGGCAAGGACATTCGAAAGACGATTTGTGGTGAGAATATTGACAATTCAATGGTGTTGTCGTTCTCATCGGTCCTTGACTTGTGCGTTGGTCCTTGGAACCAGTCAATGCGACTATTGATGATGGCAATGGTCCTGCAGAAGGATTAAATGTGGTCAAGGAAGTAATGTTACGATACATGCTTAAGGAAGCCGCAATCGAGTGAGAATAAATTGCTGTGCATTTGAATGAATGTTTTCTTTTTGTTTGTGTATCCTTTCTGCTGTCGTGTATTTCTTAAGTTAGGATCTTATTGAAGTTTGAAATGGAGTAGAATCAAAAATTACATCAGCGGCAGCTAACGCAAGTGCATTTTGGAAACTTGCATCCCCCCTCAATAAGGTAATTAAGCAGAGGACCATAGTGTCATTTGGTGACCACTATAGAGTCAAATTTAAATGAAGTAGAATAATTGTGTGCGCAACAGAGACTGCAGAGAATATGCTCTGATGCCCCACCGATTACACCGACCGACGACAACCATAATGATGATGACAACTCCAGGACCTAGACATGGGCTTAGTGGGAGTTCTTCATGACCACATGCAACACTGCACGTTTCCACATTCGATTTGACTTCACCACTCGTGTTGTGTCGTGTCCACATCGTCGTCATCGTAGTCGCACAGAGCTCACACTCCAAATCTGATGTTTTATGAATGGAATTTCAAATAAGATATCTTTCCTCGAACGAAATTATTACAACCACCCAAACAGCCAGCCAGTATCTCCCCTGAACGAGCAAGAGAGTGCACCAAAAGTCATTCATCCAACGAGATGCCAAATGCACTGAAACAATTTTGTATCTCCTACATACATATGTACGTGTATCTCTTTTGGCCTGCACTTTAGTAGGTACGTCGAAGGTGAAAAATCAACATGTGGGATCGTAAATTTAAACACACACACAGATCCCAATATCATCCTTGCAACAGAGTTCGGGTTCATACATCCAAACATACCTATATATGTATGTCAGAATGAATCTTTAATGGCTAAGGAGTATCTTTGCACAAAAAAAAATTTTTGGGCAAGACTAAACTGGAGCACGAAATTATTATTCTCTGAACCTAGTGAATCATAAAAATAGTTTTATGCCAGAAAAAGAGGCGCTTTTCCTGGTAAATTTACGAGAGAAATTAGCTGGTCGGGTGTTTGGATGGTTTATGGCATCTTTATGCAAGATGTTCGCGATTTATGGAGCATAGAGCTAGAAAGTGGTTAGCGGAAGAATGCCTGGTTGAACGATGGATTGGTTGCAACTAGTGATTGAATGAATCATTAAGTTGTTGGTGAATAAAAAGAATTATGAAATGTTTTTAGTAGTTTCAGGTGAGGTCTTTCATTAGATCATTAAATAATTTATGTTTAACATAAGAAATTATTGGAATGTCAGGAGAGCTAGATGTTGAGGCTATTAGAGCTAGATAATAACGAAGACGCTGACGTTTAATAGGCAGCAATCAGTGGAGGCTTACCCTGCATCAACCACTATAAAAACGTCGAAGAGCGACTTAGATTTCACCATCAGATAAAAGCTCGCGTAAGGGGCCCCTCATACGAGTACATGCATTCATCTTTTCTCAGCATATGACGAAGCAGAGTCATAGCCTTTGTTCAAAAGGAATGGGCAGATAGATCCCACTTCAACAGATGACAAGAATAGCAAAGGCTTCTAAAAATACTCTACGTTAATTCATTGTTTATCATTTAATCGAAGGCAAGAGCACAGCACCAACAAAATATTTTCCGGCCTAAGGATTGTGATTGCTCCTGAACTCAGTAGGCACTATGATACTTATCGAGGGGGGAATTCCCCGCCCAATACAAACAACACAAGACAACTCAACACAAATGACAAGAAAACACTGAGAAACAAAGCGAAACATCGCGATACAGTCAACAGTCCTAAGGATGTCATAACTTGTCAGCATTTCTGACAAGCAAATTTCCAAACGGAGAAATGGAAATATTGAAATTCTCCTGGAAAATAGCGGCCTATATAAGAAGAGTTTGACAGAAGCCTTAACGAGTTTGGTGAAAAGCATTGACAGCTATTCTTAGAGGTAGGCCTATATAAAAAATTGTACTAGATTCCGAGGCAAAAAAGTGTAGTAGTTTTATTCAACTTTCGTTTTAATAAAAATAAGTTATACTCTCTCGGAAACTGCACTTCTGATCAAATTTCATGTAATTTTTATTACAATGTGTAGTTTGATGGAATTTTTGAAGCACTTTTTTTTAAATTCCCTTTACTGGTATTTTCTGCGGAACTATGGTATTTATAACATCAAAAAGCAGAAGGCGGAACTTAAAAAGGGCGAGCAAAAAGAGCAAAATAAGATGTTTTGTTAACGAAGCCAGCATAAGTCCCCATCAATGTCATGTGTGTAGATCTCTAGTAGAGCATATATTCCAAATGTGGTGACATGGTGTTGGAACTTGGTAGCCTTCCAAACAAGGCCATGATAGCAGCAATTCAACGGAGACTAGATATGTGAATAACAACCATGCAAACGTCTCAAGACGAAGGACTCTCAAAGAGCAAGAAAGCTGCAACAATGGATGCAGACTGGCTAGATGGAGCCCAATCGGAAGAGCACAGTCTAGCTTTGTGAGGTTTTTGCGAAATAAATTTTGAACACGTAACTACGGCTTATATGATGACCGCGACTACTATAGGGGCCGACGAACGAACGACGACCACCCATGGCCGATTTCTTGGCCATGTAATGCCCCTACCATGGACTACATCACGCTTAATTTGACTTTGAAATATCATTTTCCTATCTCAGCTTACTCTAGCAGATAAGAATCGAAAAAACGCCGAATACTAAATGCTGACTCCATAACAATATATACAGATGGATACACCCGTGTAGGATCCGGAATCTTTTCCATATCACTGAGAAAATCAAAATCTATATGACTCCCAGACCAAAGGATTGTTTTTCAAGCGGAGGTCCTGGCAGTGACAACAGCCGCCCGTGAGTCTGCCGTAAGAACAATACCGCCAATTGGTATTACCTTCTTTATCGACAACCAGGCAGCTATCAAAGCAATTACCGCCACAAAAATAAAATGCAAGCTTGTGAAGTGCTGTCAGGAAGAGCTTACGAAACACAGCACAAGATTCTCCTTTGTTAGGTCCTTGAGCATGAGGGCGTCTCGGGAAATGAAAACGCAAGTGAATTAGTAAGAAAAGCTTCATCGGCATCTAGTTACGAGAGAAGCGAACATGAGATGGAATTCCTTAGAAACTTGCAAAAGTGCAAAACAATTATGGCTATCGTTTGATAAGCCAAGGACCAATAAACTTGTACCAAAGGACAGACGATCACTGTCTACACTTGTGGGGATCCTCACGGGTTACACCACTCTGCTGTACTACTTGAAGAAACTGCGTCATACGGAGGAGAAACTCTGGAGAGGATGCGGCGATAAGGAGGATGTAGACGACACCACACACTTCCTCTGCCAGTGCCCTTTATTCCAACATTCCAGGAACAAGCTCCTTGGCAAACACTTCTTTCAGGATCTAAGAGAACTCTCCAACGCAAACATTGACATGCTACTGAGCTTCATCAGATCATCAGAGTGGTTTGTATACACTGGAAATGAGTAAGTAGTTTTTTTGGGAACACATCTCTACTCCGTATGGGTGACAATGGGTCGGTTCTGACCTGAGTGCGGCGCAACCCGCGTTTTTTAATCAACGCGTTTCAATAGGAATGTGTCTTCTTATTAAATGGATAGAAAAGAATTGGCATTAGGTTCTTCGTGGGTGGTGTCCAAATTACTGTGGAAATTTGTAGGTGATTTTTGCATTTGCTTATAATTCACAGTATTTTGGTCAAACAGTTAAGCGAATGAACAAATTTATCTAGGAGTAGGCCAATAAAAAGACCAATATAACTCACAAGCAAACTGCCATATGCGTTGGGTATATTCAGCAGACTATGAAGTAGGTAATATAGAACAAAAAAGAAGGAAATGCTGAAACTTGGAAAGCGTCGTTAATAGCTAAGGCACATTGCCGTAATTCGCACACTATGGCACTTAGGCGTTGAAGAGGCTTTGTGTTAGAATTCATACTCGTTTTAGGCTCCACCAAAGTCTGCCTTTTTGTATCGAAACGAATCTTATGCAGTTTTTAATAATAATTTTCATTTAAATAAAAACATTTTACGTTACAAAAACCTACTTACACCAGGTGATTTCAAATGTAAATCTTTAAAAAAAAAAAATGCCAAAGGGTAATATACCCTTGCCTCTTGCCTATGAAGACTGTTGCTATCGTACAAGGACTTTCCATTTATCCAGGAACATTAAAAACCGGGAATCATAAAATATATTTGTAGCTACATAAATTTTCCCAAAAAAAAATGACACAAAAAAGCCATAAAAAACTCAGAGCCAGATGCAAAAGTCATATGAACAAGAAAATGTGTGCAATAAAAACAAAGAAATCTCAATAAAGTTTTCCTTTATTTTCGGGAGGAAAAAGCCAGTCAAAGAAAAAAAAACCGTGTCCTTAAAATATTCACAACCTCACGAGCAACAATTTAAGTCAAACGAAAAAACTTTTCTTCGTATTGACAAAAGACGAAAGTAAAAAACAAAAAAAAAAACCTATTTCCTTTCTCACATGTCAATCTATCTGTGATGGTAATTTATTCAAGCAAGTATAATGTAAGCCTCCTTAGAATTCCTTTCTCTTCATCTATTTTTGGGGGGCTATACAACAGCAAGGATGTCAACGGAAATCCATCCTTAAATCACCGGCATCATCTGCTTATGAATTGATACATTGAATCTGAATTACACAAGCATACACACGTATGTGTAGATCCTTAATTATTTATTGGCCCGACATATAACATACTTATGTCCTGTAATCTTCTCATGCCTCCCCTGAAGGCACAATGCCGTCTCAGGCCACTCCTGCATAATTAAATCATTCGAATACGTATTATTCAACGTGGAAGTTGTCATGAAGAAATTAGGTAGGCTCATCGAATTAGAGTGCCTATTGTAGTCTCACGTAGGTATGTATGTATGTGTGTGAATCACTTGATATGGGTGGGTTGGTTGGGGGAGGGGGGAGAAGATACCCTTGGATTGACTTTGTGTCGTCATTGATGGTATTTACTTTTGTATATTGTTATTTTGTTATCTCGCCCTTTTAAATCTCTTGACAGAAAAGATAGACCACATTCTTGCCACGTGTTTGCCTTTAGTAAATATAAATAGTCGGGCGATGGTGGCACGGAGATGTCAACATATAGTTTACGAAGTTATCATAGATAGGTGAAAAGAGCACATAGACAAAGGATATCAGGTTATTCACTTAGAATGACAGAAGTCTACTTTGTACAACGACACAAAGGAGTAAAACTGTAGTAAGCTTAGTACACTTGACTCACAGTTAAATTGTTGGCTTGTGACTTTTAGTTCTACTTGATATGCTTACGTTACGTCAGTCAGAGCGATGAAATTCTACATAATGCGAGGCTACAAAAGTAAATAGTGACGTTTGACTTTTGATTCTACGCAAACAAATAAAACACTGTGAATTACAAATGAATACAAAAACTACATAAAACTTTCTCTAATCAATGTGGACACCATCCATAGAGGATAACGACGTCACTAGTTTTGATATATCGCGCCGATTGGACGATAGGTAAAAGAGGAGAGCAAATATTGGGCTATTTCAAGTGAAAGGTATTTCCTTGGATATTACGTCCCATATGAAAGGACATGTTACAACCGCGAACTATATGAGCTATAATAGAATGTGGATTTAATCTAAAAAGCCAATCTATAACTTCTAGGCAACGAGTGAATGTACACCAAACTTCCACCGAAGAGAATCATCGAATCATAGCCATCAGTTTCGAGAAGACGAAAGAGACAGTACTTCTGATACGAAGGCTAAGTTGTCGCGGATGTTAACATCTGGAAGCAGAATTCTTGGGATCACAGAGGGTGAAAAGTATCCTTGCTCAGGCAAAGACACTTAGGAGTAAGAACCAAATAAGTAAATACTGTACTCAAGTGTGTAAGAGTACGGAATTTTTCATAAAATTCTGTGAAGTTCAGCGAATGAAATAGAGACAACGACTCCTGTGAATTTAATTCCTATTCACACAGTGTGATGGATGGAATGACTTATATGAAATAAAGATATTGCTACAAGGTAAATAGGGCGATCCCAAGATCACGTAACGATCAAGTAAATTGATCATATTGCGCTTGGTGCAAGAGCTTCCAAGTACTTAGTATGACCTAGTTGGAGTCAAGGCTTTTGACCTTTTGTAGCCCATCTGGCTGAGACTAGAAATTGAAAGATCACTTATATTGGTTGGAGTAAGTCTTAGAGACAATGATACACATCGCATTCTATCAAATATATAGACAGATCTACCAAACGATAAAAGAAACATGTCACAACAGCAAAATCTCTACAGAAATTTGTAGAAATGAAGAAGAAAACCTCGTAATAGAATTACTAGAGCTAAATCTTAGTATCCATTTGGCTGATCCACCGGAAGACGTAAGAGTCTTGTGTATGAACGTCTGAAACCGTGTATCAATAGCACATTCATGTATCAAATATTTGTGCGTTTTCAGGCAACACAAGTTCCAGAGATAGCTCAAGAAATTCACATTGATCTTTATCAACTATCTCACCGTCTATCCTTAGATAGAATAATGCTTACATTTTAAATCTTTGATTCATGTCGCAAAGACGATGATGATAACCGGTCGTTGCTTCATCAACATGTGTTAAGTCTTCACCCAGACTCATGATGTCAAAAATGGTATCAGACAAAGTGAAGTGCTGTCATGAATTATTATACGCTCGCTAGTTTATTTCAACACGAATCGGAAAAAATAGTGTAAATTACAAACAAATGCAAAAAGGTATATACAGTTCATAGTACAATTTGGACACCTATCAATGGAGAGTAAATATTGTAATCTGAACCAGATATGTACATCTACTCCTTGTTCTGTGGTCAAAAAATAGTGTCCATATCTCCTTTAGCACGCAGTGTTTATAACAAGCCAAGTGTGTTCAGCTGCTTTGATATGATATTGATGATATTGAAGATATTGACACAAGATGGGGCGGTTTGTCAATGAGAGAATACATATGTCCATGGCAATGGAGTGAAACGAATAATCTTGATTCATAAGAACTCAGCAGAAGCGCCAGCAATCATGAGCTTTCAAGGTGAGACACTCAACTCTCGCGAATTGAACAGGGGACAACTTCGAGGTCCTACATTCAACTTTCATTCAGCTCTTAATTCTTACTATGATGTCAGCGTATACATCATATAAATCTTTAGAGCTAAAATGGCTATTCATCAAAGAAGTCCTATCGAACTAAGGAGAAACTGTCAACTTGTTCACACGCTAAACTTTGACGTAACCATCTGTTGACGATGCCCAGAGTCTATGTTGACAGAACCGAAAGTCAGTACAAACATTAGACGATTTGGGATCGGCTACGAATAATTTGTGGCGCTAAAACTTGAAATTGAAGGCGGATAAAGACCTGCAGGTTGGCTCGCAATATTCATGTGTATTTGATCCCATTTGAAGATTGAAGATTGAATGACGAGTTATACAATCAGTACACTCCAGCCCAACTCTCTAAATCGAAACCAGACGAACGACGACGAAGATACTTCACGAACTGGCAGATAATAATCTAAGATTGACGTTCAAATTCACCTCCAGCTATAGTGCCAGTAAGCAATTAAATGTGAACAAGTCACGTTATATAAGCTTCCAAAGATATTTCAAATTATATAAGGTTTATGGTTTATTTTAGCATAAATTTAAGATATATCTTAATTTATAGCCTACATCGAATAAAATCATAAAATTTGCGTGCTTCACCCACGCAAATCGGCCATTTGTTGGACAGCCAGAGGGAAAGTAAATATTATAAAATCCCTGCCATAGTTTGCACAACTTGAGCAATAAATTTTTTTCCGTTCAAAAAAATGGACAATTCGTTGTTTTTGAAAAAAAATTAAATTAATTCTGAAGTTTACCGACAAAAAAATACAAAAAAAAAAAAAAATAGTTCAGACAATACCTACACTGTTCTGTCAGTAACCTCACAGTCACTCAATCATTCAGTCATTCAGAGCGACACATCAATCAGTTAAACAAACAATCGTTGTAATTAAATTTTAATTGTTTAATGCAAGAGGACGACATTATGTAAATATCCTCTTCATGGGGTAACTGTGTAAAAAAAAAATGCAAATGATTTGTTTGCTCTGCTTAACAATATAAACAAGGACAATAAGCTCGTGGTGTTGTTTTCCATTTTTTGCACATTGTTGTTAATCAGTGGTAAATCCTGATTTATTTTTAGTCAATAGATGGCAGGTGCTACCCTGTGGTGATTTATATTAAGATGAAAGATGGATTCTATTTAAGGACTTGGTAAATGACAGTTAAATTAAATGTCTAAATGGGGATCGTAAAACCCAGTAGGTGGTCATTTGGTTGTCTGGACTGGAAGAAGAAAATAAACTCAAACGTGGACATTTCCAAAATAGGTGAATAGACAATTTTATGAGAAGCAATTTGAGATGAGTTTTTGGATTTACTCATACCACAAGGACCTACAGGCTTTTCCTGCTTTATGGCGGTTGTAAAAAATGTTTTCTTAATAAACTTTTGAAGGTACTCATAACATAATGACAGGCTATTTTTTTCAGTTCCAGACATATGTAGCTATTCCCTGTTCCTTGTAATCAGAAAAATTTGTACAGTTTAGAAAACTTTGTATTAACTTCTTTGCCTGAAAGTATGCAGTTTAAACCGTTCTTTGCTATAAGTGAGGCATATTTTTAGGAGTATGTCAATTCGAGTAAATTTGTGTTAAGAATATAAGCTTTGTTGCAAATCGTTTATTTGTCTTAAATAGATGATATCTTAGGATAGATGGTCTGTAATATTGAGAAATACTAATAAAGACTCTAAAAATTCACTGAACCAAGATCGCCTGTCTATTCGTCTTTATGTCCTTGGAGCAAGATACAATATAAGTGTAAAACTTTTGAAAATCCCTTATGGCACATTTATTGAGACTTTTGTTCTAAGGAAATGATTTGTAACAAAATTCTTATCTATGAATTCAGTCAGTTCTTAGGTTTTATTCTCCGTGGATTGTGTCCAAATGATTGGACCGAAATGATAATGATTTTTGCATTCATTCATAGTTCACAGTATTTTTTTGTACCTCTGAACTATGAATAAGTGATTGAGTCTGCACTTGAGCACCAAACTTCAAGCCTAATCTCTGAATGCCAATTTGTACTGGTTTTTTCCTCTACAATAAGTTTAACTGCTTGCCTAACTGTCGATAAGCCATTTAACCCATTTGGACAATCTTCTAAATAGGCTGCGAAAAATGTCTAAATCGATGTCTTTAAGCTGTTTCAATCTTGAATTCTTTAACTGCACCAACAAACGTCCTTACTCAACTGAAATCAAACCTGCAACTCCTAACTATCTTTAAATCCATCTACGTTTGCAACTTTAAGTCCTTTAAACAACCAATACATTTGAATCCCTTCTGAGCACTCTAATGACCAACAAAAATACTGCCCTAGTCCACACAAAAGCCGAAGGAAAAAAACATTCTCTCACACAAAAAGGATACGTAAATTGATAAGACAGACTACCAACTATCACGTCCTGGAAATATCCCAACTCAACATCCTTCTACTTTAGATTCACTTCACAAATTGGGCAACAAATTCGATTCGACCTAAAAAAAAAAAAAGGGAAGAAGCATTCACAGTTTCAAGCAACGTATTTGAACATTCCTCAGTCATCATTGGAATACGAGTAAACCAAGGCATTTGTGTTCGTTTCTTTTCCCTGATCCTGTATGTGCACGACTGGATTTTAGGGCAAAAAATTGTAAAAAAAAAGAAAAACCATTCCTTCCGTCCGCATTGCAGAAGAAATAAAAATCAAATGGTTTCCTTAAGATTTTCACTCACACTTTGAGACACGAAAAGAAGGTCAGGAGGATACACACGCTTCCTTGAGTTCTTGTTTCTGTTTCTGTTTTTTTTTTTCTCTCTTTCGTTTGCTTCTTTCTTACTGATAATTCAATTAAGCGACTTGCCTTACACCCATCAGTGTATGGTACTTTGTTTTTCAATCAGATGATAAAACTGGGGTGGAACAGGACGAAAGCTAAGGATTATCCTTAAGCTTAAGCATTAATCGGTTGCATGCTAACGCGCGTTCATTGCTGCATTTTATTATTATTACACAGAGATAGAGATGTGTTTAACTTAAGTAATAAAAACCTGTATCCTTGTATCCTTGTCCTAGATTTGCCAATGATGTTTCTTCTGTTCATAAAAAATGCAATACAACTTTGCAATACATATACTTATGTATGTATATATGTATAAAACAGAAAGAGAATGAGTAGTGAGACTTTGTAAAAGAGGAACACAAAATTGCCCGAAGGACAACGAATGTGATGTCTGCAGAAGGAAGTCGTCCGTCCTTTCGTACGGTGTTCTCTGAGCGAGTGTGTACGTATGTATGGGGGAGGTAAAAGCAGCGAACGCTTGTCCTAATCCTTGAAACGATTCTCTAATTAGTCATTGTTGTCTCACAGTTTGTTCTGTACCATGTCCACAGCGAATTATTCATGTTATCCTTCGTGTCTTTTGTTGAAGCGGAATGAAGTGAGTGTTTATGGATGAAAGGGTGGCCATGGTGATGTTGTTTTACTTTTTTCCAGATTCATAATGGGTCCGTAAGGTTATGATGTAAGAATTTATAAGAGATTTACTGTCAAATATTTATGGTCATTAACTAGGATCTAAGCTTTAGATTCTTAATGAAATGTAAAGGATCTTACAAACTATTAGAAGATTTGAGGCCCCTTTTTCGAGCTTTAACGACTATCCTGCACTTGTATGTACAAAAACAAAGTAAAGTAAACTTTAGAAATAAATTCGCAAGTGCAGCTTCGGATTAAGGAGTACTAACTGTGACGAAAAATGCAGACACTAAGGTGGTGTTATAGTTCGCAGTGGTCTTGGATCTCAAGCAACAAACCTAGCTTAGCCCGCTGCCTCCAGTTGATACATGAAGCCACCACTCCGGACCGACTCTTGGTACAATCCTCAAATCTCTCTACTCTCTTTTATGTATTACCATTTTCCAGGCAGATATCCTTGCTATTAAGCTCTCAAAGTTTTCATCTCCTCCAACTTTGAGTCGGCCCTGATTTGGAATTGTCTTTTGCAGCTCGCTGCACATAATATCACTCACACTAATGTGGTTCCCTGGACACAGGACACAAGCAAAAATAGAGCTTAATAGATGGGAACGCCAAACAGTTTGTTAAGCGTACTACATGCTTCCTAAATGGGCATTGCTCTCTCAGCTATCATCTCAAGAGAATAGAATGTGGTTTTAACAAGACTAAGGTATGTGCCACACCGTGCCCGTGCCACAATGAACATTCCGAACATGGTTATATCACGCGGAGATGACGTGAATTGGCTACCGAGATCCTGCTATTTGACCCTTTTAGACTTCTTTTTGTGGAGTTTTTTTTAAATCAGAGGTCCATGTCAATAAACCATGAACCAACACTGCCAAGGAAGACAACATAATCGAAGTCATTAATCAAATTTCCGCCTGATTTATGCGCCAGAGTTACGGAAAATTTGACGTTTCGGATGCCCATTGCCCAGTGAAGCTGCGCCAGACATTTGAATGTCCATACATAATAGCATGTATGGGCCTTTTTAATAAATAAAAAAATTCAATGATGTCTCACTCCCAATTTGGTTTATTTAAATTTAAAGATAAGAAATGCCTAATGGAAAACCCTTAATATGAGTATTTCTTATAGTCTTAAGGAAAAAATCCCCCTTTAAACTCATCAGTAATATAAAACGTTATCTCGTGGTATTGAAACTCGAAGAACTCTTAAGGAGAATACGTCATTTGAGAATAAATCATCCAACTGGTAGCAGGTGTACCACAACCTAATGCCAGCCCCATTAAGATCTCTAATAACATTCGTCCTTGATCAACAAATTAAGTATCCTTGAGAGCCTCAAAAACTCTTCAACAACTCTCTCTCTCTCCACTGAAAAGATAATTACGTAAATTAATTCAATTCATGAAACATTTTACCCGTCATTATCTATTACACTGTCTTAATAATCCGTTAATTAAGCCCTTTCGCTCCTTCTAATAACGTTATAATCAAACAAGTTCCTTAAAGGAAGTTTTTACCGCGCGCTACGCCGTCGCCTACACTAAATAAAAGAAGAACCGTATTCAATATTTATCCTTTCAAGAGCTGCTGTGGCTGTATATCTACTTCTTAAAAGGACGGATATCATCATTAGCCTTCAACCGCATTTCATATTTGCCAATAAATCCTTTTGGAAAATTTCCCCTGGGATAGATACAAATGAATTTTCCACATGAAGTGATTTCGTATTCACTCAGGGGGAAGAAATATTTTGCGATTATACACGCCCGTCAAGGATATAGTGTAGGAAGGCACTCTCCCTAGTGTAGGAAGGGTAGGTGTCTTGTCTACCCACTTAGGGATGTCTCTCTCTCTTATACATATGTATGTATCTATGTGTAATAGTTAGACAAGGTGTCAAAACTTATAACAAACTTTAAGTCTTTGAAAATTCAAAATTGTTAATTAATTAGGATATTCCTGTGAAAGGCATTTTCAACAAATTCATCTGCTACACCTTCACATACCCAACCCATTCATGCCCTTTCGTCGGGTCGATCTAGAGAATTATCATCCGAAAATGCCGGCACAGGATTATAGACCATACATATCTCTGTATATATGCGGTTGTGTGTGTGTTAAAATCCAGCATTTCCCAGTATATTAAACACTTGCTTAGCAGATACATCCTGTTAAAATTCATAATTGCCTTCATGATAGTATTAGTGAGGATGGTGTTCGCACTACTGCTGCATTTGATATCCTATTGCATGGAGACAGGAACGGTTGTGACATTACAATCCCCTATCCGTGTCAATAATTAAAACTCATTAACACTTGCAAAGTGCTGTTTAATTAGCCCATCATCCCATCTTAGACCGAAAAAATATATCCCTTTTCCCTTTTCCCTTTACCCATTTCCCTACGCTTAAGCTATGTTAAATCCTTCCCAAGAGTCTTCTGAGTTCGTTAAGTATAGTTTTGCATTTCCTTACTTTTTTTTTGTAATTTCTAAGAGAAAGATGTTGACTTGAGAAGTATAGAGAAGGATGCTCAAGAAGGAAACTGAGAAAATTAAGATAACTATGAAAGGATGAAGGATGAGTAAAGGTTTAAATGATGTTTGAAGGGATTTTAGGTTTACAGTATGTCTGCAAAGTAAGAGGGTTCTTGGGGAAAAGAATTTTGTGAGATGAGACACTGATAAATTTTGGGTTGGTTTATGATGAATATCTATAAGATGACAGCATCCAAAAACAGTGTTTGTTGTTTTCTCTATAAGTTTAGATGAAAGAAGTATTACTACCCTATCTTACACCCTTTTGGCTTTCTGATGGTATGTACGAGTAAATTATTTGGAGAGGTTCCGAAACAGGGGACAGCCTCTCATTCACGCTCCATCTTAGCACGAGAGACTCTTTGGATCTCTCCACAGTTCTTCTCTGGCTTTGATTCCTCGTAACAACGGTGGGATCTGTTGAAAAGAAATCTGCAACCCATTTCAGTATTCCTCTCTGTCCAGTCTTAGAAGTCTTACAGTTGTGATAATCGGCATTTTAATAGCCATAATTGTACCTACAAACTTCCGCTTTTAACCACCTTCTCTGGTATTTTGCCGCAACCCAGTTGTTATTTAGGTGCTCTAACATTCCTCGAGAGCTAAGAGAACTCCAAGGCTGACCCTTGCTTTGCCTTGCCCTCTCTCCCAGAGCATCGTCATGTCAAAAGGATACCTTGAAACCTTTTGCAAGTACAACTAGCGGAGCTTCTGTTATAGGCTTTGCTTTTTGGAAAAGAGTAAGGATGTCCCTAGCTTCATTATAGGAATGATTGGCAGTCAGGAAGTATTAAAATATTGTTAGCCGCTTTATGAAAACTAAGGACGTAGATGGTATCACATAATCCATTGATAACGGCTAAGACTACTAAAATATCCATGTTTCGGTGGCATTCTGCCTGTTATGCTGAAGAAATGTACAACCAGGATAAGGAAGACCCTATGGAAGGGTCAAAGACTAGCTTATATACATTCAAGTCTAAATACGCAGAACGGTGCGTTCGATTACACTACCCTTATCAGGTAAACCAAGTCATACTATGACAAAAGATTTCAGACAAGCCTTTTGTCCTTTCTTCTTTCGATATTCAAAAGGAAAAATTGAATCAAAGCTACATATTACTAGGAATGTGCATTTCTCGACTTTGAAACCACTTTCAACAATATGGATGGCAGTGCTATTAGGCAGCCCTTCCGAAGGTATATTGAGAACAGTATCGTCATCTGCTATACTGAGCCATAGTCGCTTTAACTTCAAACGTGGATGTAGTCCTTGTCGTATCACCCTATGCAAAGGAACAAGAAACATTTTCTTTAATGAATGACCATTGGATCATGAGCTTTCTTATTAGCTCAAGTAGCTCATCAAGTACTTCAATATGGAAAACGCTACCTAATCTGCAAGCCAGTAGGAAGAGGATTCTGAGGGATTCAGAGAATCAAGGCCTTGGTTAGACATGTTTTCATTGCCCCTGTTGGGCCTAAGAGCGGCCACTTTACTAACGCAGACCACCAGACCAGCAATCTATAGAAAAGTTTAGGACGCATGACAGTGGTCTACATCCATATGACCATTTGCGGGCAAAGTCTCCACTTCTTGTCGAACATTTTGACTGCAGGCATTGAAAGCTATGGAAACTATTCATATAGGACGCCAAGGAGTATTGTTAGAGGTTCACATCAAATAGGGGTTGACTGAAACAAACCACATCTTTTAAGGAATCATAGGTAGTGCCTTGGATTAGAAGATCTATCAGTCTCTACTGTACAGCTATTCTTTTAACCCTTTTAATCGATGTATTGTGTAGCCTTCAAATGAAATAGCTTATGAAATTTTTCTCTTCTAAATTGCACTCTCTGTCTATTCTGTTCCAAAGCAATGCTCTATTGCTGTTCCTGTTCTCTCTGAATTTTATAAGAATCTCTATGGAATAGATTAACCTTTCAAAGAGACAACGCCTAAGCTTGGAGTGTTCTTAAATAGCCAAGATGGATGGCTGTCATGACAAATGATCCAAGGTGAAAAAAAAAGTACACAAACAGCACCAGAAAGGAACCCATCGCAATCATCGAAATTGATTGATTAGACCGGGTATTTATGCTAACGGAAGTATTACTCTCTGCTTCTTAAAATAAAATCGACCGAAGAAATTGAATTTCCACTCAATGAGACCAATTTATTAACCGTGAAAGTCAAAAGATCACACCACTAATATCGCAAACTCTGACACCACAAAAAAAAAAAAAACTGCTTACTTTCGCTGTCAACAATTTACGTGCGAGTAAGTCCTTGCAATCAGCTTATTTTTTCCTATCGACAAATAGAACTTAATTTATAGAAAAACGACTTCGAAAAACCCCACAAAAAATCGCAAAAAAAAAAGGACTTGGGGAACAAAAATCAAAGTCCACAGAGACAGAAGCAAACACATCAAATGTCAACAGTGTCAAAAAGTCAACAGACAGACACTGTCACATCATCATCATCAAAAATCAACACCAACAGCAATTTGCTGCTGGCTACTGGTCGCAAAAAGTCATACCAGTCAACGCGTCAAATTCATTACGAGAAATCCTTTTTTTTTTCCTACAAAAATACAAAGGCAATAGCAGAAAAAAAAAGTTACGTATACGCCTCAGTGGGTATGCCGACGAAATCTGACTAACATCCTATAATCGCTTCCATTTTGTTTGCTTTTCGTTTAAATTTTTGTCCAACGTTTTTCTTGGATCAAAGGTGATAAGTGCCCTTGCCCATCTGTTAGTTGTGTCCTTGCTTGTCGTTTTTTTTTTTTTTTGTTGGATTTTTCCATTCATTCAAATCTTTCTCAGTCAGCATTAAAAAAAAATAAAACGAAAAACGGAAGGAAGAATGAATACACCACTGTATATCCTTTTTTCCGCTTTCTCTTTCTCTCTGTCTCCATATGTGTGTCGTGTACAGATAGTGTGTGCGGACAAATTATAATCTGCTGTCCTTTCTCATATACGACTGTTTATACATGAGAGTATCTGTGTGACTCCCACTGTGTGATGCAATTTGGGTGTTCAAACAAAGATATCACTGTTTGCCAGCGTCAGCATAGGTCATCACATTGTGTGGTAAAAGGACGAAGGAACCAGTATCCGCTAACTGTACAGAGGTGATAAAGAGGAGGTCTGCCGTTTTATATGTAACAGGATGGCAAATTCATTTTATGTCGTTTGTCTCTCCATTCATTTGACATTTGAAACAAAAAAAAAAAAAGTAAAAAACACACGACCGACAGCAACATTAGACAGGAGTGCGCTGACACTGTCAACAGACTGTTATCCTTCATAAGCTAATATATCATAATGCCACACCTTATCCTTGCGGGTGTTATCATCATCCCCTTGCACTGCTGTCGTCGTCATAATTTTATATTTTTATTTTTTTATTTTTTATCCCATCCCTATCAGCAGAGCATTGCCAACGGCATAGTTCGAGTGCCGCAGCGGAAAAGAAAAAATGCATTAAAAATTTATGGATTTAATTAAAAGTGGCATTATTCTATGAACAGGAGAGGAAGAGCGGTGGCAATAAGCATTTAACCTGCGCTCCTTCTATCATCTGATGGAAGAGGATCAACATATCAAGGCGAATATTATTGAAAACAGAAATAAAATCCACTGTGGGTAGTCACAGTCAGCGACTGAGAATTATAGTTAATCTGAGATAGTTTGCACAAAAAGAAACAAAGAAAGGCCGAGAGAGTTGAAAGTTTTTTTTTGTTTTTAAAGGGAATGAAGGCTCGTGAAATTGAGTCTTTTTAAGGTGATAGCTCGAGATCAAATAAGGAGACATGTTCTTTAATGAGCTACCTAATGAGTCATGTACGTGTTAATATACGTTATAATGGCCACTTAAATGTTGTCCAGGTAAGTAGAGGATGAGGATTAATCTTTTTAAATGTGCATCCTTGTTGTAGATGAATAACTTGACAAATAGATGGACAAATAGCAAGAAAGCTAAATTAAACCTTAATGTGGCCAGAACCACTGTAGAAGCCTTTACCATACCTGAAGCTTAAATAACTGAACCCTATCAACCTAGGCCGGAACCTAGCAATTAGATCAAGTAATTTAGTCTATAGATGCAGCGAAACCACAGGTTCAGGGTATTTGTCCAGTTTACCTTTCAGAACCAATCTGGGCTTATGGGAAGCTGCTAGAGGCGCGCCATGCTCTTTACTTTAGTGAGCACACACAGTGCTTGCCATTTACCTAGAAGTTAAGGTATTGTTACTTTCTTTGCCTGCCTTTATGTTATGCAATGTCCTGTACTAATAAGCTACATTTTATTAGCTAATAAGCTTTCTCTTCTGCCTAACTAGGCAGACTTAGAGCGTCAGCACTCCAACTTCTAAAAGGTCTGTTTGGTGATGAAGTATATGATACAGTCTCAGCATCTGCCATTGGTAATGCTAATCGCATTTGATTTCATTCACAGCTTATACCTACGTTACTATGCAAGAGGCATGAAGACAATATCCTCTCCAATAGAATCGAGAGAGGTGTGTCTTGAGTAACAAGTTCATAGTAAATGAATGTGACCGAATCCAAGGCACATTAAAGCACATAAAGTACCTTAAACCTATAAAGCCTCTTCAAAGCCATAATTTCTGCTTGTTTAAATCATGGGAGAACATGCAACCACCCAAACCTGTATCAACTTTAAGGCAGGCAGGAAGATACTTTCTGACATCCTACATTATGAAGATCCAACGAATTGAACAACATAAATAAATTATTTACTCTGTCAGTTTATTTGAATAAGATTTCGAAAAAAAACTGTGAATGGCAAACGAGTACAAATATTACATACAAACTCTGCCCAGTTAATGTGGACATAAATACTGAAACACAAAATATTTAGCACATGAGTGATAATCGCAAACTTACATGTGTCTGATCTTCAACCACTGCTGACAAGGCAGTAAGAAGAAACACTTTTCTGGCAAGGATGACGCCAAATATTGGTGATCCGTTTTATGTCACTCCTAACAAATGTAGCGTCATCAATAATGATGTATGGGTCTAAAATGTGGGCCAACAAAACCACAAGGAAGAGAATGTAATAGAGGCATCGTACAGAATCAGTGTTGTGTGAGGCTACCACTTTCCGGACGAGGTCCTATGAAGCACCGAAGTTGTGGTTGGCTAGTGTATTGTAAAAATATCTACTAGTGCAGGAAGTGCAAGAAAAGTATATCATCAGCAAAATGCAAAATGCAGATTCTTATAGGACACGGTAATCTTAGGGGAACACTTGTAGACTCTGAACATAGTCATGTTTCATACTCTACAGTACAAAGCAGAACAACATCTACTGGGTTACTGGTTGACTACAAATCTAAAATATGTCATTTTCTCTCTTAGTAATCTGGTGTTTTCATGGTCCCGAGATTATTAATAATCAGTCTAGACTCCAAAAAGATATTTTACAATTTATATTCTTTCCATATTTCGCTGCGGATTCTACATCTCTACGAACAGAATGCAAGGATTGCAATGCGAATCATTGCAAAAGATAGCAGATGATTGCAAAATAATGCAATAGTACAAGTAACGCAAAGAAGGTAAAAGAATGCCAGAATGCAAAAAATGCAAGTGAGTGCAAAGAATGCAATGTACCCAAGAATACAAGAGAATGCAAGGAAAGTAATTGAATGTCAATGATTGTAAAATTTTGCAACAGGCATCAAAGAATGCAAAATGACGCAAGAGTAAAAGAAAGCCAGAATGCAAGAAATGTAGGCCAATGCAAGAATGCAAAGAAAAGCAAAAGAATGCTTAGAATGAAAAGTAAGCAAGAATGCAAGGAAAATAATTGAATGCAAATAATTGCAACAAAGTGCAAATAATGCAAAATAATGCAATAGTATAAAGAATGAAAAGAAGGTAAAAGAATGCCAATATGCAAGTGGTTGCAAGGGGTTGCAAGGGTGTAAATGTAATGCAAAAATACCCAAAAATGATTGCAATCAATGCTATTGGCTAGTAGAATGGCTATAAGATGCTTATCTATATGTACTTTCTTATTAGGCTTCATTTACTCATTTACTTAAAGCGAAATCTTACAAGTCCTAAATCCTTCCCATATTTGTCAATAAGAATCTCACCACTAAAACTATATAAACCCCCTCACTTGAACTGCACACCCCCTTTGAGTAATAAAAACCGCACCGGCAAAGCAAATACTCCACACCTAGTTCATTTCTTTGTTCCGCACTGTAACACATCCTTTCGTGACACATTAAATGCATATGAAATCTAGAAAATTGCTTCGAAATATATCACAAATATAATCCATTTTTTTTTGTCAAGAGGGTGGAAAATTTATTGTGTCATGACATCTACCATCTACTCTCAAAGATCCAAAGCCATGTGCCTTTGCCTTGTAACCTTTCTAAATGCTAAAAGACGACTAGGAAGGATGAATTTACTCTTGTCTGCCAGTTGTTGCTACCATATACTGATATACCGTGTTCACTTATGCTAATGAAATGCAAACTAAAGTGAAAATCTTTTACTCAAGTACTCCCAGCAAGAGTGTGAGACAGGCGTTAAGGAAGGCAGCCAGGCAGCAATCCTACCAGCACACAGACGTACACAGTTAAAGTACTGTGCTTGAAGCATATGCTCTGAAGCTCTTATCCTTGTAAACTTTCTGGGTGACTTTTATTTTATGTTGCATAAAGGAGATATATTACAATGCGATAGATGTTTCATTGTGCCACAGCAAGAGAAGGAGGAATTTTTTTTTTTTTTGTTTTAAAATTATTAACATCTCATGTTTATTTGTTTTTAATTTTTGTTTTTTCTCCTGCACATCCTTGTGAGATTTTTGAGTGATGGACAGGATTGTTGGTGAATGAAATATTAATCGATCATGTAGGATGTGAGGTGCTGGTAAAAAAAAAGGCGATATAGATTTGAAAATATGCTAGGGCTCAAGAATCTTCTTCAAATTTATAGACGTAACTTACCGATGGAAGGATATATTTAATATTTTGTGGACATACCTGAAATAAAAGAATAAAATGTTTATTAGTAATGGCAAGGGCAATTGTTTTTAAAGAAATTGTTGTGCAAGAAAAGGTGACAAATTCTGACAGTGTAACAATTTTCTGAAGATATTAAAAAGAAAGGCCGATGATGTGAACACTCAGAGGAGCCATCTATTAAAAGGTTCATATAACTGCTCGCCTTCATATTTTTTTTTGCCAAGGCATCAAATCAACTGTCATGTTATAGAGGGCTGAGACCGAATTACAGCAATCCATAAGGAGTTAGCTAATAAGCGATGGCAACATATTTGACAGCGGTCATGTAAGAAGCCATCGTTTCCAAGATGATGTTGTGCTGTGGAAATTCTAAAAAGTCAAACACCATCGGGACTTATTTCCAGAAGAGGCATAAGCCATTTTTAAGTTCATGATTACCTCTAACCGTTTCATCCTCTCTTATAGCCCCACCCCACTCTCCGGTGAGTCGGATCAAGGTGCCATGTGAACTGTTCCGAAGATCAATCTGGCTGGGTCAATCAAGCTTAGTTTGAACGAAGTAACCCAATACAACTTAATCGGTAAACAAGTCTAAACTCCCTATTTGAACTATACTTGTCAGGCTCATTATCATTTATAGGGTAGTGTCTCGTTATGTAATACATAGAATCCTGTAGTTTGGATTAACCAAGAGAAGGTATGTAGACTTCAAAGAAGAACTATGAACAGATCGTACTCCGAACTTGTATTCCGCGCTATTAAACCGGGATAAAACAGCTCCTTCAGCAGCACCACCCATTATGGTGCCAATTCTGGCACCCCACCGAAATTGGTTGCGTTTGAAGACTCCGAATACTCCCTGGACGATGGAGGCAAAGTAATTGCGATAGAGTTAGGAAGAGCTTTTCTAGTGGGTGTAACAAAGAACTTACGATTCACAAGGGAATACAATTGGAAGAAAGTTGTGGACGCAAAGGCGCAATAGAGTTATCAGAGCTTACAAGGTATCTATCATTGTTTCTTGGCAGAAAACATTGATATATTCACGCCAACATAATGCCAGTTGAGTTATATCCTAGATCACATTTCACCCAAATTTCAACATAAACAAAACAAGGGAAATTATTGCATTAAGGAGTCTCGTCGAAGAATAATGTTGTATTAGGTTAGGCTCTAGACAACTATCCAGAGGTTGCGATAGGTAAGGGGTTTCTATTCGGCAAAGACGTAGTCTTTAGCAGAACTAGCAAGGAACTCCGAGTTAGACTAAACGAAACATAGCCCACTTTATAAGTATCACCCGTGGAAAAGAATAAATATATCGAGATCTATCAAATCGCACAATTCCAGCATCCCTTATCTTTTGGTTTTTCTTCTTTGAAACGGTGTATTAAATATGGAACACTAAATGAGCAGAGCAGAGCAGATTTGTGTAGAAAGGGCTATTTACCACTTAAGACGCGCCTGCCGGTGGAATCTTTTAATTTCAGTTCTTCTTCTTCGAGGACGGCCTAAACTAACAAGCTTCTCCTTTTAGCCCGGTGTTTAGCTAATTGCCTGCAGTTGCACATTCCAAGTTGGTCGAGGTCCTCCTGAACTTGTACGCATTATGTGCAGCGAGGAGGTTTCCTACTCGTCTATCCGGTTTTGATTTGAAGACGCGGGCCGGAGCTTTGGTGTCCATTCGCTCTACATATCCTAGATATCTCAGATGTCTAATACGCAGTTTATTGACTAGGTCGCTGTAGTACGTCGTTAAATCTTCTCCTCCAAACGGGAACGAATATCTTAAGCAGAGCTTTCATCTCCACGATATCAAGGATATCTTCATCCGCTTTCAACAAAGTCCATGTTTCAGCTCCATAAAGCAGGACTGGAATGATCAAGGTTTTATACAGAGTCTCCTTAGTTCTCCGAGATAGGGCTTTACTGTTGAATTGCCTTATTAGTCCGAAAAAAACAGCGCTTGCCAAGGGTTATTCTTCGCTTACTACTCGAATTTTTAGCTGCCCACTGTGTCGTTGTGTCCAATTCGTCGGAATTGATTATTCCTTCTTGTTGACAGCATGTATTTCGTTTTGCCCTCGTTTATCGATAAACCCAATTTGGCCGCACCAGTGACAGCCCGCTAAGTGCTTCCAATTATGTCAATATCCTCGGCGTATGCAAGCAGTTCTACGGACTTTTGACAGATTGTGCCACTGGTGTTGGTTTGTGAATTCCGCACTCAAGTATGATGTTAAGGAAGTCGCATGATAGCGCATCAACTTGTCTAAAACCTTTTTTGACATCGAAGGTCTCAGTGCGGTCATTACCGACCTTGACATCGATAATGTTACCAAGTATGCCAGACCTACACATAGCTATATATAGTTTGTCTCTATAGATTCGTCTGACCAGATCTTAGACATGAGCTCTCTACTTATTCATCGCCAACTGCTTTAAAAATTTCGGCCTGTAAGTCATCAGATCCAGCAGCAGGGATGTCAAAATAAGACATAGCTTTATATAGTTCGTCTCTAAAAATGCTGGCATAGACGGCCTTGAAATCGATAAAGAAATAATGAGTATCGATGTTGACTTCTTGCTCCAGGATCTTTCGAAGTTAAAGATTTGATCGATGGTGGCCTTACCTATCAGACTGTTGATAAAAGGTTTGTTCATACAGTATTGTAAGAAAGATCTTGACGCAATGTTGAGAAGACTGATAGCTGAACTGAAGTTGTTAAATAGTGTGATACACATCTTGAATGTTTAATCCTAATTAATTCGTCCTAGTCCCTCTCGCACCATCGAACAAAAATAACAACATCCTTCACAGATTTCTTTATTACAAAACAAGGGTGCTTCCAAAGTGATTTATTATTGAATCGATTTTTTGTCTCCCCCCTTTCCTGTTCCACTACAAAGCAACACCTACCTTAATCCGTCATCGTATAATCTACCAAAGGAAAGGAGAATAAAAAACGAATATCCTTCAAATGACTCTGTTGAATTATTATTTGCCTAGCTGCAGTGTATAAATGTATTTATTATTACCCCCTTATCATCGTAATAAGGATAATAAAATCTTTAAATGCGATTTAGAAACCCTCGCAGCTTGTTTCGCTTTCCGTTTGCCTGCCCCAGCATTCTCTAGCATACTTATCTTCATTTCAATCATGTTCTTCCTTTATTTTGTCCTACAGAAAAACGATTCTATCTTCTGCTTTTGAGTAGTATTTTTATTTTTATATCCTTCACTCGAAAAAAAAATATATATCCTCGTGTTTCCCATCGTCTGAAAGCTAACATAATTCAAATCTTTTAGTCACGCAGGGTTATCCTTAAATTATCCTTTAAATCGTAACAAATGGTTTGTGTTTACTTGCGGTTTGCTCGAGGTTATTTGTTTTTTTTTTTTTTCTGTTTATGTACTCATAAAGGACATTCATGACCATGGCCAGTGATTTAGTTTGCGCCTGAGTATACGCATAGGCAAACAGTATTTGTATGTCCTTTTTGGTCGTTTTTCTTCTCTTTGTGTTGAGTAGCAATTGACACCCGCATTCAATAAAATTGGAATTTCAATTTTCCAGAGACATGGGGTTGCCACCTCTCTAATAGATGAAAGGATAGCTTCTTCACCCTAAAAGGAGTGATGAAAGGTTTATGGTGTAGCTTTATATGCGTGCGTGTGTCGGTGTGAATCAAAAGGGGTGAACATTCCCATTATTGACAGGTGACACGGGCGAATTCAAGTCGTCTTTGTTCTTCTTTTTGAAGAGGTATGCGATCGCAAGCAAGCAAGCAAGGATATATGTCAGGGAATGATGTGTGAAGTAGCTGCGTCTATACTTTTAGATGGAGGTTAACGAGTTTTTTTTCCTTTTTTTTTTATAAAACATCCTTCTGAGGTGTTGTATTTTTTCTATTTTCGAAAGAGAGAAGGTGTGTTAGGTGTAAGATGGAAATAAAATATCCTGTAGGGAGTTTTGTAATCCTTTTTTTTTAGCTCATGTTTCTATTTCTCTTTTGTCTTTTGAGGGAAGTTTTTATTGAGCTTTTGATCTGATTTTCCTTGTTATCCCTTATAAGTGTGCTGGGAAGAAACAGGGAGCAACTTCTTTGACTTCAGATTTCTTGAATGAAGAGCTGTGTCATGCGGATTATTGTGTTACGAGTGGCGGTTGATTGTTTTGAATTAGAATTGTAAAAAAGGAGCAATTTTCAAATGGTACTTAGTAGAGTATAAAAGAAAATTGACAAAGAGGGATACAAGAAAAGTTAGTTTGTTGTTCCCGGGAAGTTTGAAGTGCAGAAGATTTATAAATGCCAGGATCAGAAGAAGCCCTTTGGCTTATGCAATATTGATGGAGGTATAATGACCTTTTGTGTATAGAAATTCGCTAGAAGTTGGGTTCTTCATTCCAGGAAATAATGATTAGCGGACTAATTGCGGTGTGACCTTTTCAACTTCCGATGGATGAATTATCAAATAATTGAAATTGAAGGTTTACCAAACTGCCTCCTTTTAAACTTTTATTTATGCAAAGGCCCCAGTAAAGGTTAAAGGAGGTATGACTGACATGACTCTAGAAGCTTCTATTTCTAAAAGCATAAAAAGATCCAGTCAAACATTGATGTTAATGCTCTTAAAGCAAGAGATTGTGGTGCTTAGATTTTTTAATAAACAAAGTTTGTATTCGACTTATGTTAATGGTAGATTCTATAATGAGGTGGGATCATGTCGTCTTATTACTGCGAAATCGTTGAGTTTATTGTGACATCTTCTTATATTACAGCTCATTCAAGATGCCATAATGTCCGACATTATCCTTCTGCTGCCTTTAATGTAGAATTTGCATAAATGACGATGTCCTGATCGGCTTAGGGAGTCACTGTTACACAACATATCTCCCACTAACTCCTTGGCCCAGTTCCTCATTCTACAGACGTTATCTTGAACTATCCTCATAGCAATGAGAAATAATGCGACTTTTCGAATCTGTCTCCTGTTTTTATAGTATTCGGTGTTTTTAGCTAATACTAAAGTTTTACTTAGTCGCAACATGATGATACCAGATATACTATCGGCGAAACCATCAAGCAATTGAGACAAGCGATCGATGACATCTTAAAAACTAGTCCTAAAGCCTGCTACTCGAACATCGATTTGACGCTAATGAACTATTTTTTGTGGAAGTATTTGAAGACATTGGTGTATGTGGGAAAACCAAGTCCCTCGCTCTGGACGTTAGTTACAGATAGCGTTGCAGATTAACTACCTAAAACTGATTAACAAGCAGAAGGACTGCCATTCTTCTTCTCCTTTAGGAGGTGTAGGATAATCACAACCCTCCCACTTTACTGAATGCCCACTGGTCTTGCCTGGTGGGACTTGCCAATATAACACATTTGAAGACATAATGTAAGAAATAATGCAAGATTCTCTCAAAGACAAGGAGGAAGCATCCTATGGTACAAATCTCTTTGGAAACCAGCCCTATCAACCCCTCGGGAAAGCTAAATGTCTTGCAGCGATCCGCGACAAAAAACTTCAATAGAATCGGCACTTGAAGAAGGTTATTATCAAGGTGAACAATAGAGGTTGGAAGCCTGATTATCCTCTGGACATATACCACAAGACTGTGGTAGTAGTAGTAGTAGTACTGTAGTACTGGAGTATTATATAGCTTCCTCATGCTATCAAGGTTATCACTCCTCAAGGTTTTATAATAGGACTCAGTTTTCGAATGGAATGGACTCACGCATCCACGTATTCTTTGATACCCAAGCAGCACTAAATGCCCTTGATTCCTTTACGGTAGGGTCAGGCCTGTGTTACTCTGCTTGACAGTCTTGTGCCCTGAAACCGGGTAACCAAAGCTTGTTTCGAAGGCTTTTAGAAAAATGAACGACTAAACTGTCTGGCAATAAGTCGCCCACTTGTTACAAGCTAGTAGGCCGATCTAATCTTGCTTCTGATTACACTTACGTAGCGTGACGTATCTTCCATCCAGGTTGCCCTTTAAGCTTGAAAATATAGCCCATATTGTGCCAACACAAAATATTAGCTTAGCAATGCTGACTTTCAAGTGTTGAGTGTTGAGATGTGCCCTCTCCGGGTTAACAATAGGGCTTGAGAATGAGTATGTAGAAAGCCAGTTATCCAAAATGTCCAAAAATATCCCCGATTATCTGTTGAAAAATGCCTAACTCCTAAAAATCACACACGACCAAACTGTTCAGGCTCTCAAGATCTGAAATACTTCGTCATAATTGCCAATTATATTGCAAATACCAGACCAAACACAAAGCCTTCAAAAAATAATAGGACCTTTTCAAATTGTCCACTTAAAAAACTTTCTTCTGTCCATTCTTTGTTCCAACTTAAATAATCTATAACGTCCCAAATTACGTGCCATGTCATTCAGAATCTCCCTCTTTACCGACCGACTTCTTGCAAGGAATAAGAAATTTCGATTGCATGCATTTCGCCTCAAGTCCTTAAAAACTTACTCAACCATAACTAGGACTCTCTATGCCTTCACAGCCTAACTGGTTCTCCTTAGAAATGATTTATTCCCGCCTTTCGTTTGCAACTACAAATTAGGGACTTCAAAGGCGAAAAGGAATAATTTTCTTCACTTTTTCTTGGCGACCTATATACGATATTTTCTTAAAATCAACATCCCGATAGAAAAAAAAAATTGCGGCAAAATTAAGAAAAAGGAACATACCACCGCAGTTAGAGGAAAGTAAACACACCAACTAGCCTAAAAGGTAACGACACAAAAGTTCCACTATCCTAACACGTCCTCTCTGCACCATTCAACACTCAATGTGAGGAGTTATTCGCCAACAAGGCGGAAAGGACAAACTATTGACAGTCAACTAGACAAAAAAGGTCCTCGTACTTGGCACATATTTCTCTGACTCTGGATGTGAATTGGTTTATGTATACGTATACTATGTCCTTCCTTAAGGAAAAGTCGTGATTTCCCAATTTTTCTTTCAACTTGACTGGTTTCCAAAAACTGTTTTTACTCCTCTGCTCTAAGGAAAAGGTAGTGTGTCCTAGTTATTTATTTTTCCTGATTCCTATGTTTGGTTCAATTTGCTTTCTTTTTATTTTTATTTTTTTTTTTGAAGGAAAATGCCTGTGGTAGACCACAAACGTGTATTGCATGGGTAAGTTTCTTAAGTAGGTTTGCTCCTTGAAGCACACGTTCCCAGAAAAAGGAACCTCAACGATGCCATTAAAGAGAACAAAAATCAACATACATACATGTGTATGTATGTGCTCTCTGGTCCCATTGATCCTGTGAGCATGGCGGGAAACAAAATTCAATTTACTGGCCTCCGACTACGACAATGCTGAATGAGTTTTCAAGGGACGAAATTGTGGGATTTTCTTATTTGTTTTTTTATAATCTTTTCACCTTGTTACCTCTCCTAAAAATATATGTGTATTTGTATATGGTTCATTTCCTGGGTAACAAAATTGACCGACATATCGATTTGGATCCACAAATTACTCAAATATGTCCAACATGTCATTGCTGATGGCAAAAAGACAAAAAAAAATAAAAATAAACACACACGAAAGAAGCAATAAAAATGAAACACAAAAATTGCAACAAGGATTCGACATTTTTATTAGGGCCGCATTAAAATTCAACGTTGCCCATAAATTTACTTCCTGGACTCTCTCTGGTTTTCCTGGTTATTATGCTGTCATAAATTTCGACACACAGTCCAGACTGCCCATATGCACAACACGTATGTCGACGAGGGGTTGAAATATCCTTATTTCTTTTACTGTGAGGGTAGCTTTATTGGTGTATACAGTTTTGATAGCTTGTGGCTGTGTGTCTGGTAGGCGCAATAAGGGTATACCCAAAGTCGATATGGGCAAGTTGCCAATATCGTACTCAGAGTTGAAAAAGTCATGAAGTCAGGACGAACAAACGAGTCCTGTCCGATTGGGGGAAAATGTGTGTTTTCAGTTTTGTAGAGACTACCGGCCTTAGGTCTCTGATTATGTCATGCAATTGAAGTGAAATGGTAGGTATTGAGGGTGTCAGTGGTAGTAGTGTTCGGTAATAAAGGTTTAAAGTACTACCAGGAGTATGTAATGAATCAGAATATTTGAACTATTACGGCATTAGTTTCATTATACTTTTATATGATGTGTTTAATATGAGAAACTGAATTGGAAGTTGTGAGTTGATCTCTGAGAGAAGGGCTTTTAGAATGCTGTGTGCTCTTTCCCTTCGTTTGGAGTATGTATGTACACGGCCGTAGTTCGTCCGATTCTTACATATAGATGGGTCGATAGTATGGTGGCCAGCCCTTAAGAAAGCCTACAACATCAACAAACTGAGCAGGGTTCAAGGACGGCATGTGTAGGTACGACAGGAGCTCTTCGTAAGACTACGACAAATGCTCTTACAGTCATCCTACATATCCTGCCCATCGATCTACATATTACAAACATTACTCTACATAGTGCGATCAGCAAAACCTTATGGGCACAGCAGCATCTTAGCTTCTCTACCAAGCGAACTCGAAACGCCGCCTACGGACTACATCATCCCCAAAATAAACTTCCTAAAGAGGTTTAAAGTACAATTTCCCACAAGAATGGAATGGCAAGACGGACAGGTGATTAAGGATTTTGATCTCACTGTATACACCGACGGTTCAAAAATAGACTGTAAAGTCGGTGCTGATGTGTTTTCGGAATCTTTAAACATCTCAAAATCCTATAGACTTCCAGATGCTTCCAGAGTTTTTCAGGCGGAAGTACTAGCTATCCGTGAAGCAGCCAGGCTGCTATCAAAGCCATTGATTTGGTTACCATCACATCCAAACTAGAACTCCGAGAAGAGCTAGCCTCGCTTGTAAAACATTCCATGATAACTCTTACATGAGTTCCAGGGCATAGCAACGTTCGTGGGAACGAGCAACGAGCCTGCCAAGGCTCAGCTCTTCATTACTCACTTGCGGAGCACATTTCTATCCCCCTTGGGGTAATTAAGGTAAAAGTTTCCACAATCCTCTTAAAAAAAGATAATCTTAGATGGACTGGGTTATTGAACGGTTCCACATCTAGAAAGATGTGGCCAAGATGGAAACTGTTCAAGACTAATGACCTACTAAACAAAACGCGCAAAGATATCGCCAGAATAACAGCAATCGTGACCGGATACAGGCCCATTGGAGCACATGCGGCTAGACTAGGCATCCCGTATAACCCACACTGTCGCAGGTGCAACACTGCAACTGAAACAGAAACTGGCACTAGCCAGTACCAGACTTTGCACTTTAGGAGACCCACTCTTTAATTCTTTCCCACTTTACTACATTCCTACTGGCCCGCCTGTGAGTTTTGCACAAGTGTTTTAAGAGAGACACAAATGTGACAATATTCTGTGAATTGAAACCTAAGGAAAAAAAATCGAAAGTATCTTCCGCAGTAGTTTGGACAACATCCATGAAGAGTATGCACTGAATCCACCTGAACTTCATATACTCACTAGGCCAACGCCTTCCTGCATTTTTTCTGTCATCCAGTCCAAAAAAAGACTTACTCGAAAAGGGCGTGTCAGTGGCTAGATTTTGGAAGTTTTTGAACCTACACTCTATTTCACTCTTAGAACAGACATTGCTCTAGAAAAATCGACAATAAATACTCTTTTTTGGAGCGCTTCGAAGCTAGTCATGTGACTGGCACCGAGGTCCCTTATTGTAGCACCTTGTCGTGAATAAAGATCACTTTGACTTTTGTCCGAAAGGTTGTCTCGGTCTCCGGTCATATTACGTTCGTTCGCGTACTTTTTGCACTCAAATTCGTAGATTATCAAATTTGGAAGAGTGGGGAAAAATTCTCTCAGAGGGAGTTAAAACTACGAAAAAGTAAACGAACGGGTTGAACAAGAAAAAGTTGATAATACACTGGTTTGACAGCTTTGACAGTTTTCATGAACCAGCCCACAGAAATTTCTTGCACTAAAATTCGCAGCATGGGGAAATTTCTTACTCTCTCGTGAGCGCTCTCTTCTGTGAAAAACGTCGGAAATACTCGTATACCGTACGCGAACAGCTTTTCGAAAAAATTCGTAAATTTTCGTAAAAATTAGCTGTTTTAGGAAGTTACGCGAACGGACCTATTAAAATCTCGAGGAATAAGATTGTTAGACAAAACTCAGAGGAAGAGTTCTCAGGAACTGGACCTGCTTTGTGTCTGATTGGCTCTGTTAGGGCTTAAAGTGACGATTTGGTGTTTCGATGTGGATAACTAAAAGAACGCTTTCTGACATCTGTCAGCAACCAGCGGAATTTTTACTATCTCTCAGCAGGCTGAAACCGCAGATTGGAATATTAAGGAGGCGTTTAACCTTTTTTAGGCCGCTCAGTGTGCTAGTCTTAGTTGTCACTGCAATCTGCAGAGAAGGATTGATTGGTTGCATCTGAAAGTCCTTCGTTGGATTTCTTTGGAAGTGCCCCATAAGTCATTTAAATTCCTTTTCATATCTCTTTAAAGGATGAGAAATCAAGTGCCATTAAAGGCCCTCACACAATACATACTTCACTCTTTATTTCCGTTGCCACCATTTGTGGTGCAAAATCTCCGCAATAATCTTATCTACCCAAAGGATTTGCTTGTTTCACGTTTTTCCTTTTTCTTTTTCTCTCTCCGCAAATCACTTCCTTCCGCTTTGATACTTATCATCAAACTAAAACTGCAATCTCTAAACGAAATGCGCAAACCATTTAAACTTTCGTTCATTGTTATCCTTAAACTTCGTTCCCAAGTGTATTTTATTAGTTTCAGATTGAAACATTTTGCTGCGCTATCCTTCAGATTGATCCTTTTAAAAAAGTAAAATTCAG
The DNA here is from genome assembly GCA_949716465.1 of Chalcosyrphus nemorum. Classification (NCBI taxonomy): domain Eukaryota; kingdom Metazoa; phylum Arthropoda; class Insecta; order Diptera; family Syrphidae; genus Chalcosyrphus; species Chalcosyrphus nemorum. The sequence goes on from OX454333.1 coordinate 75,006,982, forward strand.
TATCCTCCTTTACATTCCTTCACATTCCTCTATCCTCTCGTGTCAATTGATTGTGAACGATTGCCGCACAGCACACGTTATCGTTGCTCAATTCAACTGTGAAATATCATTATCCTTAGATTGCTTTCGTTGCTCCTGTTTGAAGGAGCTTGCCTGACGGATAACTTGGGAGGGAGAACGAATTAGTTTTGGCTGCTGTCTGGAAATCTAAATTTACTTTAACGGGTGGGGTAAATTTCTCGCGAGTAAGCATATGTGTGCGTTTGTGTATGACACAACTATCAACGAAATGGCAGTTTTGTCCTCTTTACACACAGCCATTTAGATTGGATGTCTTCAAGGCAAACAAGGACTCGTATGTTGTGAAAAATGCGTTGTTGTATCAGTTGAACATCCAAAGCACGTAGTAGATGAATGTTTTCCTGTGAGCTGATGATGATGATGGAAATCTGTTTTAAGATTTTTCAGCAAAAATTTAAGAAGAAGGAGGGGGGAACGCCTTCCCCCTCAAACGGAAGTTAAAGGCATAACGGCGGAAAAGTCCATTAACCGTGAAATTGATTGGTTGTGATTGAGTTTACAAGGTACTTCCTCTACGGAAGGTAACTCGACGCTAAAAGAGGAATTTTATAATGTAAACAACTCTTTATATCTAAAGATAGGCATCCACCAGAAGGTCCTGCTTATTCTTTCGCTGTAATTTAGCGTACAACATGGAGATACATATTTTTGTGAGAAAATCCATTCGCTTTTAATGTGATTAAGCTATAAAAATCAGCTGAATCTTCTTCGAAAACGGCCTCATAAAGCAATACCCTTTTGCGTAGGATTTACTCTTCTGATAGGCTTATTCCACAATTAAGGATTTCTCAGTTAAACCATTGGTAAGACTGGAACCTACGCCAATAATGCTGAAATTTAATTAACTTTCTCCACAGATGAAACGATAATTAAAATCGTGAGTTCCTTCGCTAAAGGATTACCTACACTTGTTTCCTGCTATAGAACCAGTCATCCGTCTCTCGTGCTATTTTCTTGGCGTAATATAATTTCCGTCACACATACATACAGAGACACCTGTCAATGGGAACACCATGGCAAAGGGATTGCCAAAAAAAGCTTTTCACCGAGACCCTCTGGCCCATGAGATGAAAAATTATTAATGCGCCTGTTACGATACGTGGTGATGTCGGGTTTTTGTTGCCTACAGCTGATTTTGGTCGAGCACGTGCTTAAATTTCTTATATTTTACAGACACAGACACAAACACACACAAACGCACTTGTCGTCGATTTGTTGAACGAGATGACATTTCTTTTTTTTGGTGTTGTTGATGGGGATTATGTGTATCTTGTGCCAAAAGGGTGCATGTATTTTCATTGCGAGTGGCTTAAGTAGATTCGCGCAGATTGAGTGGATTTAAAAGGTGAGTAATGTGATTGCAGTCAGAGATGCTGCGAACGAACAAAGATAAGCAGAATGACAAGTGGACAATTGTTCGGAATGCGAGTCTGGGGACGTACGAGGTAATTTTGTGGAATTTAGCTATTTTAGTCCTGGGGGGTTGAGGAGGATGGAATTTATGAAATATGTACGCAGTTTGAGGGAGAAATTTACAGGAGTGCTTTTATGACTCTATTTCGTAAGATGAGTATGAGGAGGGCAGGGCTCATACCATAAATATTTCACCTGGGGATTATCTAAGTACGAGTATATATGTATGTACATATGTATCAAATTGGACATACATATGCATGTTTATACATCAATTTTAGAAACCAGGAATGAAGAAGATATTAAAATTCGAATGAAGATAGCCAACATATCACATAAGAAAATGAAGGGAAGGATTGGAGTAGCCTGCACTTCGTAGTACACGCATTCGGATCAATACACCACATAAAAGAATTAACGTGCACCGTCAAACGAAAAAACCACCCAATACACCATCAAATAGGGGCGACGGTAAACGACAACGATAAACAACACACCCATAATATATGTAGTCCCTATATCGTATGAAGATGAGGGAAGTTCAGCGCAATTACTTCAATGCGCTGGCCACGCAAGCAGAAGAGGCAGCAGCGAGGTGAGGCAGCAGAATCGTTTACAGAATCACCAAAGAGCTTATAGGTGGCCGAAGCTCTACTCAACATCCAGTGAAAGGCTAGGACGGTTCGTTTCTAATATCGAATAAGGATCAACTGAAGAGATGGAAGGAGTATTTTGCTTCGGTTCTACACCGAGTATTCGCCAGCAATATGCACCCAAGTCAGACTAAAGTGTCCGTAGAAAGAAGTTTTTGAATTCGCACCACAACCTCCAGTAAGGAAGAAATTATTATCGCGATCAAAGCACTGAACACCAACAAGGCGGTAGGACTTGACGGCATACCCACGGAACTTTTTCAAGCTGCGCCAACAGCTACTGTTCCCACTTGTTGAATGAGTGGAAGAAGGAAACGATGGTCAAGCTCCCTAAAAAGGCCATCTGATGCAATGCGAAAACTGAAGAGGTATCTGAGTGCTGCCTGCTGTGGCCAAGATAATAGCTAGCATAATCCTGGAGCGAATCAAAGAACACCTTGAAGACATATTCGACGCCGAGCAAACAGGTTTGCGTTCTGGATCCCCCTGTGTCGACCACATCAACACTTTGCGGATTATCAGTGTGTTGGTATCGATCCCCACTTCACCTGCTGTTCATCGATTTGGAAAAGGCGTTTGATAGTGTCAATCGGGAATTTATTTTGCGTGCCTTGCGCAGAAGAGGCATTCCGGATAAATTAATAGCAATTATTAAGCCAACATAAGATGACTCCACATGTCATGTCTTGCACAGAGGAAAACTGTCTAAAGAGTTCGAAGTCCAAAGTAGAGTTTGGCAAGGCTGCATACTTTCACCAATACTATTTTTTTTGGTGATTACCGATGTGCTGAATGCGGCCTTATCATCTGAACTTAAGCACCTCGACTACGCCGATGATGTATGCCTTCTGTCTCACAGAATAATGTACCCTCACCCAATGACAGCAAATGTGGAGACGGAAGCAGACGTCGTTGGGTTGAAAACTAACTCGGAAAAAACAAAAATTATCAGCCTGGGACAGAACTCATCAACTCATACAGCATTGCTGGACAAACGGTTGAAAGAATAGAGAGTTTCCAATACCTTGGGAGTATTGTCTCAACCAATGGCGGAACCGAACTGGGTATAGCCAGCCGAATAGGTAAAGCAAAATCTGCGTTTGGGATGCTATTCACTCATGGAGTTCGAGGTGTATCAACGCTACGACTAATGATACTTGCACTCATGGACCCTACAGACCCCTAGAGTTGCTGAACTACCCAAAATAGACGCATAACTCAACAACACTACGGCAACGCATACCAGGCACTGTACTGCACTGAACAGCTTTACTTTAAACAGTGAATAAGCGTAAGACTCTGCACGATCATAAATCATACTGCAGGAATGGAATGGTCCCAGTCAGGAGGACAATGATACCAACAGCAAAGTGAATAAAGTACATGCGACCAAGGACAAGAACAAAAACAAAAAGAACACTTCTGACAAAGGTAGATCGACACAGAGATTGATCCCCAGTAGGCAGTATGGAGAGCTTCATTTTTACTTGAATGATGGCTACCTCTATGGATTTTGGGATTAAGAAAACCCCATTGTCCAACGTCCACAGAAGTAATAGTTAAAAACGGAGAACGCTTGTTCCAATGCCCACGATAACACGAAGCCCGTAACCTACTGACTAAGGGACTGTATAAAGCCTTAACCCCATAGAACATCATCAGACAGATGCTGAGCAGTGAAACCGTGGTAGGAGCGACAACAAAACGCAGTGCAGATGGGCGCCATCATGAGCGAGTCGAGTATGCAAAGAAGTGCCACAAAAATCAGCGGAATGAGGGCTATGGGCTTCGTAGGTAGAAATAGTACACTATTACTGAGTACGAGTCCAGCTTCGGTTTCGAAAGATTCCCACCTTCCAATGCAGGACTAGTACATAATGTATCCTGCTGGGTCAGCAGAATGGGTGGCATCTACATAAGTTGACACCATCTCCTTCTTGATCTTAAACCGATCGCATCTTTGACCTCGATGAGTTTGGTCTATCTGTCATTCTCTAGTCGTTGGTCAACAGAATCCGAACAAGTCACAGAAGATTTGCAAACTTCTAGAAGGAAAGGCACCACCACTATTGGATAAGCGTTCTCCAGTTGTGGCAACCATAGTTCGTACGTGGACCGCATTCAAATAATAATAATTCTTCAAAATCGACTGAAATACCATTGAAGTTTCTTCGGCGTCCTACTTTCTATACCTACATCACTTTCATTCGAGATGAGCAGTAGTTTCTACATGATTGTCCTAATAAAAGCTTTGGCGACACTTTGGCCGCTAATTTCTTTTACTTTTCATCGCGACAAATTTTTACAACTCTTCGCAATAAGAAAATAAAAACACTTGCCAACGACTTACGTCATATTCTCCCTTCTTAGGGTCTTCCATGAGCCATGGCGGCAATGGCTAGAAGATACTTTATTATTTCTTTTGTCCATGGCTACAATTTGTACCCCTACGTGATGTCATAAATTCCCATCCCACACAAATAAAAATAACCTTGCTTGTCAGACGATATAGTGGCGCCATATACACAATCCGCAAAATAATTGTCAAAAGTGTCCTTCAACTGAAAATTAAAGGGCGAACCACAAAAAAAGCAAAATAATAAAACTTCATCATCCGCCACACGCTAAATCCATTAAAGTTTTTTTTTTTTCTTTTCCCTCCCAAAATAAAAGAAGGAAAAACAAACTTAACGATGATGGTACCAGGATACCTGTGTTACGTGTTGGTAGTCCTTTGTCAATGGTACCCTCCCCCTAAAACCAATACTAAATAAACCAAACAACTAGCGCAAATAAATTTTATTGTATTTCATTCCAATCTAGCATTGCAGCAGTTTGGTCGGTCGGTTATTATTCGCCGGCAATAAATCCTACAAAAACGATTATCTACTGACTGCTTCAACCATATGAACCATACCACCACCATCCCAATGATGATGATGATGATAATTACTGTGGCACCATGGTGTTCGTGTTTGATGTATCTTGTATCCGATTCGCATGACTGCTCAAGCAGAGATTTAATTCTAATTGCGTTACTTGCAAACACACAAAAGCCGCACAAATACTCACATACTCACAACGAGTTAATTGAACGCAGTCATAGTGTTATTTTAGGGTGGTAGATACAATATCTATGTGTAAAAAGATGGCTCCTATATTGGTTTTCTGTGTGGCGTACTTGAATCCAAATGGTTAGGTTCCGATTGAAACTACCCGATTGTTATCTGAATGCAATTAAGGAACCGTATGAGGTCATAAACGCACAATGCGGCCAAAACTCAACAGCGTTTTACACCCAATTAAAGGGGGGTTTTCGCCTTTAACCTTAGACAGTAGTAGTTGGTGCTTTCAAGTCTATTAGGGTAGAATTTAATTGATGAATGATTAAGATGAATGCCAACCAAGTTCATTAGTAGTATGTTATGCCTTTGAAATAAATTTTTGCGCATACATATGAAAAGTGTGTGTGTGCTAGGAGAAAATTGAAGCTTTCCTTGAACCTATACTTGAACTTTTCTATATATCCTTGCATCAAAGGGAGTTCTTGAGAGATATGAGGCCTTTGAACCTGAATCTCCATGTCTATAATAGGCAACGAAACAAGTGCCTATTAGTTTAAAGGTAAAGAAATCCAGGTAGGGTTGCGATACCTACTGCTTATAAAGCCGGGAGAGTGGTGGCGAATACCACTTAATCCTTCATTATGCGGGACGGTGAATTTGTAGGAAAAAAAAAGTGTTCAAGGAAGAAGAAAACTGGCAAAGGATGTGTGAAGGAAGTTCATTGTCTTTTTGATGGATCAAACGAAATGGGTGTAAAGTGGAAGGAGATTGCAAGTACCCAATTTTTAGTGAAATTAAGAACCCCGCGTTGGGCGCCAATTAAATTTATTCGTTTAAATTTAAGGGACTCAAGAAGTGAATTGTCAGCTATTATTGTAAGTATTTTTCTTATTAACTCAGGAACTTGCTCATCATTGATTTAGGAAAGCATTTAAAGATCGAATTATTTTAAGTCGCCTTTTAGTTTGATATGAATTTATGTATTAGTAAATCTACAAGGAGAATCCTGCACACATTTTAATAATTTCGGTTATAATTAACGCTTTAACATTGTTAGTAACAATAAGGCTCACTTGCGCATTGCTTTGATGCGAGTGAGAGATATCTAAAGCCCCGCATTGGGCGCCAGTTTAACACTCATTCAAAAAACAAAGCTTAAAGGCGATAGGCCTATGAAGCACTTCGACCTAGGTAGATCTTTTGTGCTAATCACTAACAGAATTAAATATAATTAATTGTTTTAAGGTCTAGCTGAAGTCTAGTTCATTTATAAAGCTAAAGACATTTTAAACTGAAGCAGAGGAGACATCAGAGGGTGATGCGAAGCCTTTGTTACAGTACTTAAGTCTCACACGAGCTATGGCTGGACATTCGCACAATATGTGGTGGGCTGTTTCAGTATTCAAGACATGAGCGACACGTGTCCAATGGACACGGCCCATTTTCTTTAGGCAGTAACTGGAAGAGCAGTGTCCAGTCAAGAAGTCAGTCAGATATCTTTTGTTCTCTTTCTTGAGAATTTGATGCTTTGCTTGGCAAATTTTAAGCCATATTGAGAATTCTAGTAGGAGAAAGATTCTTGGCGTTGTCATCTACTGAGCTCTATCCCTATTTGATTAGTTTGTAGGCCACAAAAGGGCTCAGGAATAATGAATGGAGCCTGAGCATATTGTCTGGCAAGCTCATCATCGGCTTTGATGCCAGGGATGCCTCTGTGGCCAGGGACCCAAATTAGTGTGACATTATTGTGTGTAGCAAGTTACAAGTGGGATTGGAGACAGTTCCAGATTAGGTTTGTCTCAAAGTTAAAGGAGGTGAGAGACTTAAGAGCTGCCTGGCTATCTGAGAATATGTTGATATGAGATCTTTGGAGGTTTCTTCTAATACATTCTCTGACACATAGCTCAATAGCGAGGACCTCTACTTGAAAGATTGTGGTTGCCTGTCCTAGAGGGGAAAAGATAATTTGTCGTTTGGATCAGAGATTCCAGCACCCGACATTTTTGATCCGTCGGTATACCAATCTAATGAGTTTGGGGGATTTGCAGATTCTCCCAGGAGCTTCGGATTGGTATATTGCCCTTAAAGGGGTGATGGAGATGGATTCTCTTAGGCATGAAGTCTGAGAGACATACTGCTGGATTGGAAGCTCCAACGCAACTATCGGGCAGGAGCACATTGCATCCATAATTCCTACGCAAGCTAAGCGTTGTATTCTTTGGAGTATATACCGTGTAACCGTTTGGTTATCCTTTTCCCTTTTTTATTATTGGAATGACGATTGTAAGTTAAGTCCTGTGGATTATTGTTCGTTTTAACCCCAAAAGCCTCGAGCAGGCCCAGAAGGCTTCGGTCGCCTTTTCAGTGGCTTCCAGTTCAGCTTATGGTCTAGAGTTACCTCAAGATATTTAGTTTCCTTTGGGAGATTAATTTGACCACTGTCTATTATTGTGGCTTGAAGGATTAATATTTCTGGCTAGATGATGTAGGGCTGTGACTGTAGATTTCCCAGATTGCATATGGTTTAGTTGATGAAGAATCAAGGCACTATTTGCGATATGGAAATCAATGATTTTTTCCATTACCTTTGGAAATTGATAGGCCTGTACGACTTAGGGTCTGAAGGTGACCTATTGCCAGGCTTAGGAATGGAGACTACATTAACCTTCCTCCAGGTTGATGTAATGTAGCTTAATTCATAGCTGGATCTGAAGATAGGTACTAGGGATTCAATGAGAATATCTAATCTATGCTGAAGAAGAGCTTGGAAGATTCCATCTCCACCAAGAGCTTTGTAAGACTTTTGTGTGGAGATGGCCTACCTGATGGAATCAGCAGAGAACATTCTTTTAGCTGAGCTCCTAGTACATCTATTAGGAGGGTGTTGCACAAATTCATATGAGGTAGGAGTGTGAGGGACAGTAACTTCTGTATCTGGGAAATGAGCTTGGAGGAGAAGACTCCAGAGTAAAACTGCCGTCGCATTCTTGTAGGAGACCAATGCCATTGCATGAACACAGTAATGCTTGTTCCTCTTGCAGTTCCACCAGTTTGAAGGATTTCGTAGCAGATACAAGGCTTTACATCGGCCTGACTGTCAATGAGTATGGCAATGGATATAGAGTTACACATAGTAGATCGCACAGCAGTTTTAGGAGTACATTGCTTAGAACAGTATAGAGAAGGAAACTTAACAACTGAGCGAGTTGGGAAGAGCTGAGGCACATTTCCAGAAAGCGCACGAGATGGCTCGTAGGTGTTATAGAGGCCATAGGATCCGCAAGGGGATACAAAACAAAAGTAAGAAACTGTAATGCCGCCTGAAAGACTCTGTCAGAATCAGGTAGCCTGTATGACTAGGAAATATTGAGCAAAGAAAATCTCTGCCCCTATTGCGGGCTCCATTTTAAAATCATCGGTAAAAAATTTGATTCCATAGTCGTTCCTCACTTACTTTTCCCAGTCTCCTGTCGACAGTTCATTAAGATCAATGATTTGGCCTTGGTATTGGATTTCCTGTATTCTCTGAGACAGTCCTTACAGGGTTTGAAGAACTTCTGTCTATTGTCAGATATTGAACAGTAACTATACATATAATCTTCCTGAGATTGAAATTGTTCTTGCTGTATTCAATAGTACCCAATATCTTGAAGATCAATAAGTTCATTGATTGAAATCGATCTCAGAGTTCAGATAACTTAATATGAGTCCAAGTGTTGGGCGCCAATTTTGCCACCTCACCTTGAACTAAAGCCAAAGCATCTTTTTTGCATATTTCCAGAACGATGTTTTCTCCCAACAATCATTAACACATTCATCATCATTACAACTGAATACAATTTAAATCCATTTCCTGCCCAATTACTGAATAACAATTCGCATTTATCGTTATCGCATGTGAAATAACCTCACCAATCACAATGAGATCCGACACGAGCTTGTGATTTGATGCTCTTTGACATATAACATCCTCTGCATTCAATTAAAATCCAATTACCAGGCCGCACAGATTCAATCGTTCCGATTCGGCGAATGAATAGCTTTTTGTTTTCATCCGGGAGTAGGTAATTCACATTCTAAATTTCTACCTACCATCCGCACCCTTATCCAGTTAACAACAACCAACCCCTGGCCGACAATACAGACAGACCAACAGAACCAACTTCTCATCGTAAAATGCAATTTGAACTCATCGAAGCCAATCGAAAGCCATTATCTGACATTTAGTTACCACATTAGTGTCGCACACCTAGAAATTATATACGAAACGGAAATCAGAATCCATTTCGGTGATTTCCTGTCCAATATACGTCGCACATACGTTTTACAGAGATGTTATCCCCGCCAATGTGTGCGTACATTTGACATCCCTAATGGTGGCAGGCCAGTAGTCGAAGCTTTCGTATTTCTCGTCGTCACGGTATGCCGATTGAGGGAAACTTAAATTCAGAACTATTAAGGGGCCAAGCCTTGTTTTGGATGGCATCTTTTGTTTTTAAGTATTATGGCGCGGAACAATATCAAATTTGAAAGCAATGGGTGCGTATGCGAGTGAGAATCCATTAAATTTATTGTTTTCTTGTCTATTTGTTGTGGTAAATACCGGAAAAGGCACGTTCTGTGATGTATAAATGTGTAATGGGGAGGTTTATTCTTTTGTCGAATGATATGGATGAATGATTCGAACAGATGGTGTGTTAGAATGAAGTCAGTAAACAAAGTAATTACTTACTTTGATAGTCCTAACATTGGAAACTGTACTGAAACTGAGGGCAATTAGGTGGCAATCTAATGTTTTAACTGATTTTAAGGGTAAAAATGGAGAAAAAATGAAACATTTTTTTGGATATTTTTTGGTAAACCAACTCGATCCATACGTTCAAAAGTGGACATCATAGCGCCGGCAATTAGAAAGAGTATTCGGCTCATAAGTTGACAGCCGATGTACCAGAATGTACACCGACCTATACGACTGACGAACTAAGCAGAATCCGAATTAGCACGGAGGCCGAATGTCAGCCAGAACGACATTATTCAGTGGAACTTTCTAGCTTTTGGAAAGCATTACAGTAAACCGAGACTAATCTACGAATGTAAGGATGTATAATTTTGGCGTATTCAAACGGAAGAAGAAACTAGAAACTTACGAGGAGTTCCGTATGAGATTCTTTGACAGCTAGTCTTAGAGAAATAACTAGGCTGAGCTTTAGAGAATTGTAGTAGATTTCTCTGTTCTTATTCCATAAAAAGAAATCAGAAAATCCCGAACTTCGAATTAATTCTTCAGCTGTTACAGAAAGAGAGGCCTTGCGTTGGGCGCCAAACAACACGTGAATTCTGAGTACTGCTTCTTCGCCGCCATCAGAAAAAAACTAAGTTTATCATAACATTAAGAGAATTTAGGAACATTCGTCTGTCACTGTGAGATAGAGTTGGATGTCATTTGAGTTGGAAAGGATATTTATAAGAAACGCTGTTATTTTTTTTGCAAATGAAATACAAATGATTTGAATGGTTGTTCAGACATTGTGACTACATAGACTTGACCAGTTTTCTAAAAAAAATTCTCTCTTCATACGTTTTATTTTCTGTTCTATTTGCAGATCACTTCTCTGTCATCGCCGCCTTAAAGCCATTCACCCTTTAAAACACCCCAACAAAAAGGGGATCGGAGAAAAAAAACCAAATACCTTCAAAGTGGAAATAACAGCTTATTTGAAAACAATAAAAATTCCCAACAATCCCCTAAAGAAGCCAGATACTTACCAAGATATCTAGCTATGTTTGTCTTTTCTTAAGTCCTTTTGGTTATTCACTGCAATCACTTGAGCTGTCACAAGAAAGAAAGAAAACATAAACGCATACCAACAGCAATAGTATCAAAAAGAAAGAAAGCAAAAAAACAAAACCAAAGGATTTGCAATTTTCACAAAAGGCGATTCCCAGCTGCGGACTTAAATAATCACATCCTTCTCCTTCTGCCGAGGAAACAGAAAAGAACACCCCATCGTTTAAGGTGACTTTCAAAACATCGTCTTCCAGACACCCACTGGCATCTATTCACACGGATCGAGAGCGAGAAATAGTTTCATACTTCTACTTCTACACCAACCACCCCCCAATAGTCATCGTCATCCTTGGCGACGTCTTGCTTTGAACGGAAAAGAATCCTTGTTTGTCGTCGTTTTCATGTTACAGATTCCCATGACACTTCAAAAAGAGAGTTTGAACGCTGCCATCATCCATCTTGCAAGGATGAATCGCAAGCAGAAAAACTAACAGAGGAACAGGCAAAAGACGAAGGGGTACAAGAGTAGAAAAAAAAACAGTGTCCTGTTTGCGTGCAAGGACTCTTATATATATATTTTTTTTTGCCCTCCTTGTCCATGTCATTTCTTTTGGATGGCAGGAGTCATGTTCGTCAAGTTGTTTGGTACGAACTTGATACCAATGCGATAAGAACAGTTGGGAGAAAAGTTTTTTCATACTTTTTTTTTTTTTTTTTATGAATCCACCAAACGTCCTCCTCTGCGTCCTGTGTGCACGTTCGGTATACATATTCATTTGGTATTCGAAAAACGTTTGCCAATATTTACACCATTACACAAGTGCCAGCGAGAGGGTGGGCTTGTCCCAAGTGGTGTTGGGTTGATTTAAAGAGAAAGGACTGATACTGGTGTTGTAATCACCATGGTTATCGATGTATTTCCCATGGGTTGGTGTGTCACTTGACATATTGACAGTGTGGTTTGCCGAAGGATGCTTAGGATATTTTTTCTTTCTGTTCGATGAATTTTCGACAAATTCTGATACTGTTTCACTGATAGACAAATTTGCCGTGTATCCTTGGGCGTCACACATACTGTACCCTTCACACTCATTTTAATTCGAAACTAGGTAAACGACAAAAAAAAAAGAAGCCAAACCCCAACTTTGACACTGTCGATGATGGCAACGAGTAGAACACTAAAGTGACAGGAATCATGATAAGAAGAGCAATATTACTGACGAGTGACATCCTGCTGCTTTTATGTATATTGATGCCGGCGACACATGGTCGCCAAGGATCCACACGTTTAGGGGGTGACTAAATTTTTGTTTTACTTTTTTTTTTTTTTTTTTTTCTCACGCAACCTTTCTTGGTAGTAGACAAATTTATGAGTTATGACAGCACTTTAGGAATTACCCAATCCATCAATCTCCAAGTGAAACTTTTTTTTTTTGTTTCAAGACATGAGTCTGATCTGTAGTCCTTGTAATTGCCTGTTTAGTATTCCGAAGGCAGTTGAATAGATGGGAATTTATTGGTGATTTTTATGTCCCTAAGTCTTAGATCTTAAGCCTTGGTTGACAGTTTTTGCTTGGGATACTTCAGGCAGTTCTTTTAAAGCGAATGGAAAGGTTTTGCTGAGGAGTTTTTCTTTGGGCGCCAATTAGGTTGCACGTTGGGCGCCAATTATGGAACGAAAACAATACATTATAAAATAGTGTTTTAAACTTCTTAAGGACTGTAGGGATAGGCGAATTTGCAAGGTTGTATGTTAGTATAGATACTACGTACACAGATGTCAGAGGTGATGGTAGCATGGTGCACAACTTTAAAAATTCTAAAGTTACTTGATGACGAAATCATTCATCTCATCATACTCACTTAAGCAACCTGGTTTAGGTAGATATTACTGAATTATAAAGGGGTTAAGTACTTGTACTTGAAAGCCTTATATTCAATAGATAACTCATTGTCACTGAATAGAAAAGTGCTCCATGTTGGTGTCCCACAAAGGTCAGTACTCAGTCCAGTTTATAGTTGACGATCGCATATTTAGGGCTTTTGACGATACACTTCCACCTGTCATATAGTGTCTAGAATGTAATATGTTATCTTTGGTTGAGCACAAGACGGAGTTAATGCTTATTAATAGCCGTAAAGGACGTTCCATTGCAACAGAATTCAGTTTTCGAAACTTACGAGTATCCAGAGTTAGATATGCAAGTTCAAGGAGAAGGAATGGAGTGTGGAATATGAAACGCGTTGCAGAGCTCCGAAGTAAAGAGCGTCCGTCCCATGCCTTGGGAGGCTTAAAGGATATGAGTAAGTAAGAGAGAAGTGACTTAAGAGCCTTAGAAGCGCTTTTCATTGATTTTATGGCTCTGTGAACAATCACCATAACAAGAGGTGTGAATTATATCTGAAAAAAGGTTTTTACAGATCTATGACACGTTGGTGATCGGCAAGCTTGACTTAAACCAAGTGCGTTCCTTTGCGCTATCAAATGCGCCGGTAATCTGTTACCAATTTGATTTTTGGATGAATTTTCCTATCTTACTGAAAGCTGAGTTCCCCAAGGATAAACTTCCTCGAGAAGAGTGCTGAAGTGGTGTACAGAAGATGGAAGTGAGTTGGCGCCTTCTCGTCTGTACAGCTTCGACATCGGTCATTAGCTGTGCAGTTCAGCAAAAGGCGCACTTTGTCTCGTCTGTTCACACGTGTCAATGCTGCACCATCTTTCTCTATTTAGTAACAGAGCTAATGTTTGGATATCCAATGGCCTTCCCATGAACGTCATTCATTGAAATATAAGCAGTCATTCTCTTTTCTCTTCACTTAAAATCCTCTTCTCTTGTCGGAAATGAAGTTCATGGAAAGGAAAGTGTGGCCACGCACTTAGATTGCAAACCTTGGTCAATCATATTCCTTAGAGTAGCCATAAGCCATGAATACGTTGCAGGTATTTTTCAGCTTTATTGATGTCCTTTCAGACATTTGTCTTGCATTTTAAGCTTTTCGATACTCGACGATAGATGGCCTTTTAGAAGACTGTTTTAAACGTTGGTCGTGAAGTTGATTTCTTTGGTACCATTTCATTCCTCGGGATAAAAAGTATTATATGTGTTGAACCAGGATATGAGCCATCATTATGCCAGGAGACCCATTTGAACCACGCAATGCTATGATATATGGAAGGATATTCCGAGAAACTTTGCTTTCGAGAAAAAAGCTCGGCAATTCGGGAAAAGATGACGAAGACTCTTATCCAAATTGCCAGAAACCATTAATGATGTCGTCTAAGAAGCACAAGAATGCACAAAGGGAGACAGGACATACATAACTACATAAATCATCATTTGACTTTTAACTAAGTTCTGTTAATATGAATCCCTTAAAGTCCTTGTTAATCCCTCTACACTTCTATCCTTCATCCTCCTTAATTCACAAGAAAAAATCTCATCAATTTCATCAAATGATCATGTCATTTCAAAATTTCATTCTATGGCAGTCAACAAAAGGAAAAGAAATCCCAGAAAATGAATCTCAGTAAAACGGATTTAATTATCTCGCAAGGACCTCAAAATAATTCCACAAGCTTGCGTTAAGTTATTACAAATATGATGGAGACAAATGTCATCTCTCTGTTAAATAAATTACCGCCGAGTCTGTCTTCACTTCAGTAAAAGGACCGGTCATAATAATATATACCATGTATTCGAAGGAAAAACACTGGAAAAACATCAGTTAGTTTTCATTTCGATCCACTTGGGAGATCCTTGCTAAATCATTTGTCATGTCGCACACATACCCAGAGGTTTATATAGAAACGACCAGACTTTTCTCTGCTTTAAGAAGAGAGAGGTAGGAGGGCAACGAACTGAGGAATAAATAAAATGAGGAGGACATTCGCAGGACACCACCACCCGAATACATACAGATGTACAAGTAACAGAAATAAAACATCGAAAAATATATTTTATTGTCCACTTAATCCCCATTAGGGTCATTTTGTTGAATACGAAATTTTCAGGCGAAAACATTTCACTTAATTTTATTTACATTTCAGCGTGTGGCGTGATGATGGTGACACCAACTCTGTGCGTGTGTGTATGTGTTTGTATGCGTTTGACTGTGGCAAAAGGACGAAAGCTGTTCATGGGGATTTTCACCTGCTTCTCTGGTGGTAGAGAAAATAATGCGTCACTAGGGGGTTGGTAAAGTCTATTTTCGAAATTGGTAACAGAAACCGTTTTTTTTATATATACATATATAAAACATATGAAAGACACGTCTGTGTGTTGGTGTCTACCAACAAGGTTTGTTGTGCCGTGGGAGAGTTACCATGGAATTAACGATTATCCGCGAGACTGTGTGCTTTTCATTTTATTGATTTCGTACAATTTTCCATGCACCGCTGTCGATGATGAAAAATGAACAAGATTAGAGTGAATTTGATATTTCGTTTTTGTGATTCAAAGGTTTTTGTTTCTTTTAATCCTGTACTCTTTCCGATGGTATTTTCGGTGAATTTTACACGATTTTTGAAGAAGTATTCAATTTCATTGGATTCGCAGAGTATTTTCAACTATGTTATACCCAGTTGAGAGTTTCAACAAATTTTATCTCTCAATAATCCGTAAAAAGGATGGAATACATTTTATTTTAGGTATTTTAATGCATCGTTAAGCTTGAGTTGATGTTCTGGTTGAATTTTTGTCTTATACAGTGACTGCTGATGTCGTAAAAACAAAGCAATGAATTTGATGAATTGGCGCCCAATGCGAGGCTCAATTTGTTGTGTTTTTTTTTTTTTCAATTGGAAGAAGATTTTAGTGCACAGGATAGAACACAGATTTACTGTTTAAGCTTAAGTCAATTGAATTTAGTTTCCATCTGCATAAAGAATCTCCTAAATGGCGCCCGGCGTGGGCCTTGAATATGCTCTCCAATCGATTTGTATTGTTGACAATCAGTAGTTTGAAAGGCTATAAGAGAAAAACTAAGACACATAAGTTTAAAGGGAACTCCCACCGCTCCATGTCTACTTCCAAGAACTGCAAGTACAGACGGAATTGTTTCAAAGTTTGCTCCTTTACTAAGAAATAGAATATTAATTTAAAAACTTCTATTAAGAAATATACAGCATATAACACAGTAATATGGTTATTGGCGCGGGGCTTATTGGTTAAGCTATTTTAGATAAATATTTCTATTTCGCAAGGAGAGCCATAGATTTCTATATTCTTCGAGAATCGCTCAATGGTTTCGGCTTTGTCTTCGTCGACTTTGAACAGCTTTTGGATGCTCGCCTGGAGGAGACTGAATCAATCATGCTGATTCAATCTGAAGTACATCATCAGATGTAAATTTTCTTGTCGATTCGCTGGTCATATGGTAGGAACTATAGGCTTAGAAGGAAGAGACTTCGTATACACAGGACTATAATAGCCTTAGGAGACCCAAAGCAGCTGATGTGCATGCATATGACGAAAATGATCGGCAAACATCAATCAGATGTGCTCGTCGATTCCATGGTCGTATGCTATCAACTACGCAAGCACTGCCTCGTATAGCCGCTCGCCTCGAAAAGACTGTACCTGACGTAGGAGACGAGATTTTAGCAGCAATTGGAGACCCGAAAACAGCTGTTCGGAATAATGGTGATGTGCCTGTAGATATCCAAGATGACGGTCAAACTAAAATTAGATACACATCACCAGACGTAAGATTGCTCGTCGAATACATAGTCATATGGCACTATCTATGGCCCATATATATTCAGGAGGTTCCAGCAGAAGAGGACAAAGATGTAGAAGGGAGGTTGAAGCTTACTAACTAAGCTTGCATTTCTTCTAAGAAGTATGTCTTACTATACAATCTTGTTGCTACTAAGAGTATGTCCTTAAAACCACGATGAGGCCACCGAAAATATGAAACATAGCGCAGCCATAGACCCTTAAATTGGCGCCCAATAAAGAGCGTCTTTAGTTTTTCTTTATTGTTTATTGCTTCAGCGATTAAAAGCATGCGTTTAAACTCGCACATCACATATAAGCACATAAGTGTTCTAGTGTAAATATGGCTTCAGACTCACCTAATGTTCTTAAGTTTTGATTTGAAAGTAATTTTTTTACTTGTTTTATTTGGCGCCCAACTCGAGACCTTTCCTATTTAGCTCCTTTCAAGAAGGTACCAAATTTGACACATAATGTTGTTCCACGATTAGTCAGAACTAGTAGGATGAAAAATTAATTTGTCCTTGGTAAAAGGTTCCCTAGGGCTTAAATAAAATGACCTTTGGATCTATCCTAAGTTAGATTGCCAGATTGAAGGTTGAAAACTAAACAAATTTGTATTTGATTACCGCCTTAGGGACTTAGACAATTGAGCGCCCTCTCATAGAACTTATTTGTTCCAAAATTGGCGCCCAACGCTGGGCTTCATAATCTCTTTTGTCCTTTCTAAGCCAAAAAGTCAATAAAAATGTAAATTGAGTCGCGAAAAATTTAAATCCCCCAGTAAAGACCACCCAAAAAATAAAATAAAAATATTTACACCTCAACCCAGTATAACCACATCCTGTCATATTAAAATTCATTACTCACCGTTACTCCCCATTTTACTTAGATAAACAGACACAAATTGATTTGCGGTCTCTACCCTCCCCATCAAACAAGGTGAAACGAAAATTTCCCAAAAAAAAAAAAAAAATGCACATCAACTGCAACGTTTGTGTATAGCGGTCAGATTGGCCTGCCGCCGCCACTGGATGCTGCCATAGAAAATCCAATTGATTTGATTTGCATATAAAATTTGTAAATTTGCGCAACGCGTTAAGCATGCAAACAACACAATCGTTTATCCTGAAACTGAATACCCGTCGGGTGCTTTTGGACGAGATACCGTCGCGTCGCCCCGAAGCAGATGAGATGTAAAAGTTTGTGCATCAAAGGACGACTCAATTGATTTGTGGTAGCCGCACATTTATGATTACTGGGGCGATATGGTGTTGTGGTGATACACATGCCGCTGGCAAATTCAATCAGCATGGCCTATATGTAGAATACAGAATGGCAGTTCGATGTTAATATTGTAACACGTTTATCTAATCATCATTTTGGGGATGGAAATGTTAGACCTGTACATTTGGCGTTGATGCAGCACTTTCAACGCTTACATCGTTTTTAAGTTTTAATGCACAGGGAAGCTGAACCCATTCGAATATCAATAGCGTTGAGGTTAAGCATCGGCATTGGCATATCAAATAAAGCAATTTGTTTGCGTTTCATGTCAGAGGGTTAATCATTGTGTTCCTTTGGAAACTTTTTAGTGGGCAGACGAAATTTGATCTGAGGAATGATGTATGTGCAATATTCTCTCTTCAAAACAGGCACAAAAAAATATTAATTGGCGCCCAACTGAGGACACATTTTTATATTCGACGTTGTTTCGGCATAAAGACTTGCACGGCAAAATAAAGGAGACTTTAGGTGGCGTACATGCATTCATGGACTCTTAAAACTGGCGCCCAACTTGGGCCCCGACACAATCTTAGCATACTCACTCATATACCTTATAAGAGTGCCGATTTATATCTTAATGCCTACAGTTCCGTTTCATAAAATATTAACGAGTGACTATGCCAAAAATGTGTCCCCAATTTCACTTCACCAAATCTGTAAAGAAAATCGTTCGCTTCTTCTCATCATTGCTTATAAATTTTTCATGCATCAATTTCTCCTATAAAAAAAAAAAAAAAAAATTCCATCTCAGATTCATCACCATCAGTCAAAATATGATTCTTGTCATTCACACAAAGGAAATATTGTCGCGCACATATGAAAATATCCTTCTTTCATATTCGAAGGACACCTACTCAAAATGTTCCCTGTGCATAGCGAAATACCAGAACCCGAATGAAAAGATATTTCCATTTCCACTTCAAAAGATATGTCAAAGGAGCAAAAAAAAATAAAGAATTGCCTCGTCCAATGTGGGAAAAAAGCCGCCATAACCATCAACCGTTTTCAGGATATACAGCAGAGGTTAACAATTTCCTCGACTATATGCAAAGAAATGACAAAAATATACATATAAAGATCTTCTACTCAAATGCGGTATGCACCGCGTCATCTACTCCTACCATATCCTCTTTTGTTTCGTTTTTTCAATGCGATACTTTTTAATGGACACAAATCAAGAGCAGATATTATAGTACCAGGTACCATCATACTCCGTCTCCTTTGTACTTCTCCATCATCAGTTATTAATGGAGTGCATATCCACTGTGCGGTTAAAGGATTCTCACCAACCTACATACAATGCTCAACAAAAATTCATACCTGAATAGGTAAATTGAAAAGGCAACATAGCGTATGATAGTTGATGACTTGGTATGTCATGGTCGGGTCAGAGTTTTTTTCTTCTTCTCCTTCCCTTCCCCCAAGCCATCACCTTGTGTGTATAGGCTTCTTCCCCTTTAGGCTCTATGGTTCGTCCTGACAGAGAGAATATTAGTTTTAAACTTCATCCAGGATTTTTTACTGAGAAGAGTTTTGCGGTAAAAGCGCAGAAGGGAAATTATTGAAATTGAAAAATTAAAAACTTTTTTCCCTGGCATTTTCTTTGGTAAAACTCCATCCTGGAGACTTTGTATCTCGGAGGGTTTTAGGGCGGTTATCCTTTTCTTTTTTTTTTTTGTACAATTTTTGTGAAAGGGAATATTTTTTCAATTATAATAAAACGATGTCAACCAAATGACGATGATGGTAATGAAATTTTTCCATTTTCATCCTCAGGGCGGTATGTTGTACGAGTAAGACCGACGCGACGCCGGGAATACAATGACGAACACCAGCGGATTGAAGTCGGAATATGAGTAGCATCCACTGATATGGTCTTTAAATTCCTGTGGGCATGACAAAGAAAAAAAAATGCTATAAAAGAGGAGTAAGCCCGTCTTAAGGAAAGTGTTTATGGATTGGCATCAATTGAAGCGACAGCTGCTGCTAGTTGTGGCTTGGGAACGGGCAATAAATTAGCAACGACAATGTTTATGGTCAAATCTAGTATTTATTTCAAAGTTTTTTATTGCGTGGTTCAACAAAGGCGAATGAGTCTAATGTCATAGTCATTATATTGGCAAACGACAAACATAATAGCGCGTAGCTTACTAGGTTTACGACCAATATAACCGCATTGAGTATCTTTGCGTGAAAGGAGAGACCAATATGGGTCAAGTACATGAACAGAATAGTCTTGAATTTTTCTAATGTATTCATTAAAATTTAGGACACACAATTTGTAAATATATTTTGAGGTGTTCTTCAAAGTTTCCAATTGCTGGTAATATGGATTGTAGAAACATAGTTGCAGTGATTTGTGGTCCATAAGAAGTCTTAGCTTAGCATTATTGCACTGGTGATGAAATTTGGCCTCACTTTAATGGTAGATACTCGAAAAATGCTAGAAAAATTTCCAGGTTGTGATTCAGTCACTGCGAGTGTGACATCGCAATCGCGGTTAGCGAGTTATATGGCATACGCAGGTGCTTTCCAAAATACGATTGTGTATGTCAGAGTCGCAAATAACTTTTAATCAAACACAACTGCAGACATAAGTTGAACAAGATAGAACCCGATGAGAGAACATGTATGCATTTGTAAGCCATGGAGCAGTAGATGTGATTCGGTGGCATCTGCGACTACGCTTAAGGCCTTAAGGTTACTTTCCATGGGAAATATTTCAACTTAGAGAGGTTTTTGAGAGCTTTTTTCAATTCATTATAGTTCGCAGTAATTCTCTAGGCTCTCTAAAGTAAGTTATTTAAATTTTAAGGATATATTTAGAACTTTTTTAGGGATATCATTTGCAACCAATGTTGAGCCACAAGAGAATAAAACTGGAAACTATGCTGACTATGTACCACCAAGAGAAGTATTGTAGGAGGAACCGTGAGATAATGATTGGAGAGTACGCGCTATATGTCCCGAGCATGGCGAATCGATGTCTTGTATGAAATAAGAAGCCATATTCATACTTAATGTCGGACATAGGATCTCATCCAATTTATTGTATGAATTTCTAGAATATTTCTGCAATATAAGAATCCAAACGTACTAGTATAGTTTAACGCTGGCAGATCGACCACAGGCCAAATTTTCAGACTAAAGCAAGTCCTAGAAAAGACTAACGAATATGAGTCGAAACTCACAACATTTTCACTCACTTTAAAGGTGCTTATAAAAGTTTTCGTTATCTTAACTCTACAAGGCAGTTGTCCAAGATGAGATATTATATAAACCTGGAAAGATCTTTCGAACATCTACCGGATTTTGGCATGGCGATGCCAAAATATCGTGTTGAAGTAGATAGCTCTAATCTTGTCTCGACTGACGGTGGAACCGAACTAGATATAGCTAACAGAATCTCCAAAGCGAAATCTGCGTTCGGTATGTTGTCCAAAGTATGATGAAGCAATCCAATTAGCTTAAACACCAAGTTCCGGTCCAACGTTGTATCAGTGCTGTTATATGGATGTAGCACTTGAAGAGTGACCATCAACATCACGAAAAGGCTGCAAACAGTTGTCTACGTAACATCTTAAGGGTTTTTTGGCCCAACCATATTTCTAACGAACACCTCTACCAGAGAACGGGTGAGGCGCTATCATCCAACGACGAAATTGGCAATGGATTGGTTACACGCTCCGAAAAGATGACTGGTTCATAGCAAACCATGCTATGCAAAAGAATTCGTTAACGCAGGATGGCAACATGGCGCCGAACTAAGAACTGAGGCACATTGCCAGAAACCGTACACGATGGCGCGTAGGCGTAGTAGAGGCCCTAGGTCCAACAAGGGAATACAGGAGATAAGTAAAGTAAGAAAGATAGCTCTAAAGGGCGGAATAAAGCCCAAAGGGCTCAAGAAGAGGACAATGGTGTCAACTGTGGCTGCTCGAAATGATAATGATAATGAGGATGTGGAACACAACAGATTCGGAAAATGAGGTATTTTTCTTTAGAAAAATTATAATACGAGTGATAATGATTATGATGATGATGATGATGAGGAATATCGTAAGAGTATCACCTGTCATCCAGAAAAGTGTTACCATTTTTTAAAGATCCGTCTACATTCAACTTTTGACTCAGACTCTGACTGAAAAAAAAGTTCTGAATATCAGGAAAGTCGACCTTTTAGTTGCGTAGTATCTGGATCCTTGGTAGCTCGGGTTGGTAGTGAAGCTTATAGCTTATAGTCGAAGTCGGTGAAAACCTTTTATCGTTCATTTAACGATGTATGCGACAAAAAAGACTAAGTTAAGCAATGTGCTGAGAACAGAGTCTGGAGTACCTACTTAAGAAACTTGTTTTTAGTATCGAGTGTTTTTTTCTTTTAAGATTCCTGCTTTCTCAAATATACATATGTATATCTCGAGTGTCAGAATAATAGATCTAAAGTTCTGCATATTTGTATTTGATAGTAAATATTCGAGTGCTTAAATATGCTTAAATGTAAGAGACTTCCGCCAATAGGAGTCTTTCTATCGGACAACCTCTGCAGGAGCTAAGGAGGAGGAAACTATCACAGATATTCTCCCTATTTGCCAAGTGCTGCGCAGAAAATTACTATTTTTCCTTGGGTCTCTTTTCTTTGATTATCTGAATGACCAAAGTATCTCTAAAGCTAGTGGTATCTAACTTTTGCTTTAAGATCTTCTCGGGAGCTTAGTACTAATATGAGAAACTCACCGCTAGCCTTGTAGTCGCAATAGATCTCTGGCTATAACAAGGAACCTCAAATGATTTAATCCAGTCTGTCCCTTACCGATTCTGGGCGCAGCTAACTGGCGCCCAACGTGGGTTCAGTATAGACTTTGTAACATATTGCCTGTCTTAAGTAAGAGGCTCCCATTAAACAACATGACAACCATTCCAATGGATAAATGATGTCATACCACTCGCCCCATAATTGGTTGGACTTATTTAAAAGTAAGGCACCCTGTGTATACTGTCTTCACGTTGGGCGCCATTCTTCCTAATAAAGGTGAATGTTGGCATCAATCACGAATCTTGAATGAAAACTTTGGCCTGATTGATTGTTCAGCAACTTTGACCAAACAGGATGATCTGATTCTAGTACCAAGGCGACTCTTATGGGATGGGACTTATGTAAATTAAAAAAGGCAAAGGTCTGCTTTCGACTACATCGCATCTCCACACCCATCTTCCACTAATCGATAAAACAAATCCTCCGCTTCATTGGAGTTTTTCCGTAATCCATTCGAAAAGCCTATCACATCCACGTGTAGCGCTAAAGCTTATCGAAAGAAATTGAAAACATAATCTTCTCTTCCAAATTACACTATCTTGCCAATCAGATCTTCTACTTCCTGCAGTCTATTTCCCTCTTCAGGATAACGAAAATTAAATAATTATTATTTATCCCACTCCCCGTTATACGGCCAACCAACCACCTTATACCAATCCAATTAAAATGTATTTCAATTCAGGTAACTAAATTCATTCTGTGTTGTAAAGCTCAACAAGGAATTAGTCACTGTCAATGAGCGGGAGGAGAGCGAGGACTAGGTAACCTCCCGTTTCCCTGACAAAAGTAAAGTTTTCACTCGCAAGACGTCCTCATAAATCAAAATGAAAGCGGGTAATTAATTTTATTAACGACTACTTTCTAATTTTTCCTTACAGCTGTGTGTTGTGGGGGTCCTTTTCAGATTGAGTGCACGCAATTTTCAAAAAAAAAAAAAAAAACTGCTTTAAATATACAACATTCCCATACGAAAGTGAAGGAGCAAAGCAAAATCATTGGTCTCACAGGATACAGGCTTAAAATATCCCTGATAGGTACCGTTTTTTATATATTCCACCACGACCATAGCAGCGAAAAAATAAAGGCAATTTGCTAATTAATAATAAACCACCGCTTGATAAATACAGGGATGAAATGAAAAAAGAAATTCAAGAAAAAAAGAGAGAAAGAAAATGGCAAACGGCGTTTTTTTTTTTTCGCTTACTCGCCAAAATGGCCCCAGGGAAGTATTTGCGGTAGCTCGCTTGGCTTCGCGGCTTAATGGTGCCGCTGGCTGGCTGGCCTGCTTTTGAAACTCTCCAATTTCAACGGACGAATAAACACTTAAGTTCTGTTTGACTGTAGTACAGGTATGTATATGCCTCTCTTTCTCATATGGGAAGAGCATGGAAAAGTTTCATAACTGACCACTGGACAGGACTAGAGAGGTGGTGGAAGGAAATTGCTTCCACACGGGTGGCAAGTGCGCGTGTAACTCACATCCTGTAATATATATGCATGGTATCCTGTTTAATTATTAAAATATACATACATATGTATATATGTATGTACATACCCATGGGGGGCAGTAAAGTACAAACATAACATAGAAATAAAGCCACATACAGTTTCAGGTTGGTAGTTTCACCTTCCATCGACTTATACACATACGAGTATGACATTCTGCCCTCGTATATCCTTCGTGTGGAGTAAATTATCGCCTGGCCTTTGCCTCGCCTACCTAGCCAAGTGTATACGTGTATATGTTTGCTAACAGCGCGTAAAAATGAAAATCAAAAGGCATATGAAAAATTGTGAAAAGACCCAAAGCATGGAGGGCATAAAAAGGACATTCGTCGGCACAGTACCTACTGCTGCCATTTTTATATGCTATATGGTGAGATTTGTAAAATTTCTGTTCTTGTTGAATTTTTTACACATCCGCGAGTGGAGTAGAATTTATGTTTCAGTTTTTTTTTTTTTTGTGATTTTTCCTGTATCCCTATACGAGGTACCAAAAAGGACGACCAAAAAGGTAAAGCAAGAGGAGAACGCTTATTCGCTTTTATGTTGATTTATTTTAATGCACTCGGTTTAATGTCAATTGTAGTGGCAGTTTGTTTTGTGTTCACTACCCCATTGATGCCACTTTAAATGGGAACAGGTAATGCATTACTGGGTGGTAATAATGAGCGTAGTTAATCCTTGTAAATTGGAATGGTAGGCTTTTTTTTTTTTTGTTTTTTGGGCTCATGAAGGAGATTTAATTAAGAACGTTGTGACTTGTGGTCATGTCAAGAGGAAAGTTGAAGAAAAAGGACTCATTTTTAGCTTTGATTACGTTTAAACTTTTAAAGTCATTAAATCATGAGAGTAAAAGAAGGTTACTTTTGCTTAAAGAAAGGTCAACAATACTTCTTTGGGAATGGGTATGTCTAGCTTTGGGTGTATATGTTGGAAAGGGTCTTTGGTATTTGGTATTCAGAAATCAGGGTTTAATGCCAATATTCATAAGGATGTATGTACGTTGAACATGGAATGGAAAATAATCATTATCATAGACGATGTAACCACGGACAAGGACGACTAGAAGAGTAAATATGGCTTCTCAACAAACGAAGATACTGGAATAAAGCTTCGTCATTGATCTTTGATGACAGATGTGTTCAATTCTGTTCCAGTTGATGGCAAAGGGACTACAACTCCGAGCTTACATCGAGCAGCAGAAAATCAAAGCTGAAAAATTGAAAAGTGGCAAATTCTACTGAACAGATCTCGACGATATAGTAGACAATCATTGTATCTGAATGCAGAGAACTGCAGTCAGCTGGGACAAGGTTTTTCAAAGAACTTCATGGCATTATAAGACACTATGTGCAACTGGAAGACGCCGTACTTTCCTCTGCTAAAAAGAAGGAGGTTACCCGTCAACTATAAGTCCCTAATTAGTGTGCAGGAGTTAAGCGAAAGTCGGGGTCTGAATACAGTTTGAATACTGAAACATCAGGCGGACTATTAAAGTCCTTTGACAATGTACCAACTTCTTGCACTGCAGCCATTAAGATTAGGGCTGGCTTCAAAATCGGGCAACTGAACTCGCTTAGTGTCTCAGAAGCCAAGGAGGTTGAATGCCAAGGTTTCGGTTACTATTGATCTCTCTAAGGCTCCATCAATCAAATTCTGAATCTAACTTATAAAAAAAAAACATTGAAATCCCTGAAAAGAGATTGTCATTTGAAGTAGAATTTGCTGTCATTCTCAAATAGTAGGATAGTAACCATCAATTCAAAGACTGCACTAATATTCTGGGAACAGGTTTTCATGAACCAATTGAAGACCCAACATACATATTGTCTTATGAGCCCAATAAAGATTAGTTCTGAGTCTATGACCGCCAATATGCAAAGCAGAACATCACGGATCTAACATAATAGCAGCGCTGTTCAAATATTTGGAACGATGGATTTGGTAAGTCTTTAAGGTTAACTAATATGGCTTGGAAGATTAAAGCGTTAATGACCAACTTCTGGAAATATCTAGCAGCAGATAGTAAGGTTAGCGGTAAGGGAGATTACCCAAGGATAGATCAAGTAAAGGTCTTTGATAGACTGTTAAACTGTGCCACTTGAATCAAGAGGAGAGTTTAGGTATATGGTTGTTTCTGTTGATAGATATTGTCTGCGACTCATTTAGACTACTAGGAGCTGACAGTACCCAAAAATGTAGATCTCTAGGAAGCTATACCCTAGCTCAATGTTTCGTAGATCATACAGCTCACACAAAAAGATGGTGAATGGATTCTATTTACAATTTATCCTTTCAACTTTTTCAGCAGTTTTCAATTTTTTTATTTCCCTGTGTAAAGTGATGACGGTATAAGGCCCCAACCTCACACAAAAGACTTGAAATGAAACCCATTTCTATAGAGAGGAGAGAAGCTTTTTATAAAGGGTTTTCCAATATATGTAAATCTCCCAACTTTAACGGGTGATTGCGGCCATATTGGTGAAGCTACATCCGTCAAATTGACTGTCATATATTTAGTGTATTTTGCTAAATCATTTTCAAAATTCGCTCGCCAAAGTTCATTTCAGTTGCAGTATTTGATTGTTGTTGATATTACAGTTCACCAATTCAGTTGTATTATATCGCAAAAGTTTAAATTGTTTGATCAACTATTATAGGTAATTAAACCATAGATTCACTTACTAATAATTATTGCATTGTACGTAGGTGACCAAATTTAAGTGATCCTTACCTGAAAATAAATGAAATAAATATTAAAATTTACGGCGTAAGTACATGGTAATTTAATGAATAACAATAAATAGAAATTAATACGTATTTTAACTGTACTGTACTGTACGTCGTATACAAGATTTAATTAACTTAATTCAAAAATAAAGGCTCGCTATTCTGTTCTTTGATCTTCCTGGCTCAATTATCGTCTTGTGATTTTTCAGTTCAGTTCCTGCAAAAAGGCCTTAAATACCTTATGACCTTCTATTAGTCTTGTTGCAGCGTATGTTCGCAAACGATTAGGAGTAGGTGACTAGGACTCATATGTATATGTAATGCTGCACAAACGATTGAGAGAGTAGAGAGTTTCCAATGCCTTGGGAGTATTGTCTCAACCGATGGCGAAACCGAACTGTATGTAGCCAGCCGAATAGGCAAAGCAAAATCTGCATTCAGGATGCTATGCACAGTTTGACGAAGTAATGCAATTAGCTTAAACACCAAGTTACGACTGTTCCGTACCAACGTGGAATCCGTGTTGCTATATTGATCTGGTACCTGGAGGGTGACCGTCACTATCACGAGGAAGCAGCAAACGTTTGTTTACGAAACATCTTAAGGATATTCTAGCCCAACCGTATCTCTTATGAACAGCTTTATCAGAGAACGGCCCGTAAACCTATGGGCACAACCATACGACGACGAAAGTGGCAGTGAATTGGTCACACTCTCCGAAAGGGGCACAGATCCATAGCTAACCAAGCGATGCAATGGAACCCGCTTACCCAGGATGGCAGGATACGCGTCGGGCATAGGAGTACGTGGCGCAGAACAGTTGAGAAGGAACCACGACAACTGGAAAAGAGTTGGGGAGAGCTGAGGTACCTTTTCAAAAATCGCACACGATGGCGCGTAGGCGTTGCAGGACATAAGAGGATAAAGGACATAAGTAAGTGTGTATAGAACTCGTGTACTCATAACACTCCAATTTTTGAATTCGAATACGACAGTCGAATCCGACCATAGTCATATTTAGTTATTAGAAAGTCGTATGTTCCTTCTAGGTAGGATTCGACTGTCTTATTCGAGTTCAAGATTAGGGGTGAGTTTTCAAATCAAATGAGATTTCGATAGTGAGTGCTCGGTTACAAGATCGTTAGTTAGAATGTTTTCTATATCGAAAAGGCTTCATAAAAACCTTGCTGCCTTTCTGGTACATTCAGGGACATAATCTATGCTACATTGAAGCGATACAAAGCAGGCAAACACACCTACTGCAAGTCGGTTTTTAAAACAAAAGCTCAAAGAAATTACCTTCATCAACGCACCGTTATTTCTCATTTATTCCATCACATCGCTATCATAATAATACACCTTACGTGTCCTCCTCGGTATCGTTTGTCATTTGTCAACTGTCACCGTATCCTATTGTACTCAAGTAATCTCTTTGTCAGTCGTGTTACGATTCCGTGTGCTTTGTTGCGCGCACTTAGGCCGAAACGTAATTATTAAATTACACAAAAAAAGCAAAAAAAAAACGAAACAACGGTTCGTAACAGTTCTTTAGGAGTGTAATTGTAGATTTTTAATTTCCATAATGTACCAACGCCACCCTATGCATTTAGATGCGTAGATAATGCGGGAAAAAAAAAACTCTGTAAAAAAAAAAATATTTAATACATTTGGCCCCGAGCAATAGTGTTGGACCGTGCGGACATGCCCCGCTGAGCGGAACCAACTTTTGTGAAAACGCAGAATGGAATAGATGGTTGGGACGAAAAACGTGAAAGGTAATTCATTTGGAACGGTCGCTTCAGACGAAGAAAAGTGTATTTTAAAACCATGCCATTGGATAGCAATGCATAAGGTACTATGGAAAAAAAAGATACAATAAAGTGGCAACAAACTAATGGAATCAGTCTGAGTCATTAGCGCAGAGGAGCACTCGAAAACTAGACACCCGCAGGAGTCATTGACCCCGATGAATTGTTAATTTTGTCAGTTGGATGATTTGTGGAATCAATTTACAGAGTGTGAGAGAGAGAGAGAGGGAGAGCTGAATCTGCTGGTGGAAAATTGCAAATTTTATAGCAATCTGAGAGGAGTTAGAGTGCGAAGACACGTCAAATGGACACGTCTTGCAACTTATGCCATCACTTTACTAAATATCCGAAAGGGGTCTTTGTTCTTTGACTTTTGATGTATCTAGGAAGGCAGTGAATGTAGCCATCAGAAAATTGAAGAACAACAAAGCCGCTGTCTCTGATGGGCTGAATTCTGTAAAGACGGAGGTGATGTCTTGGTAGGGTGCATGCATCAAGTCATCATCCAAGTATGGGTGGAGGAACGCATGCCCGACGACTGGAGTATCAGATCTCAAAAAAGGCGATCCTATGTCTTGTAAGAACTACCGAGGCATATGCCTGTTAAATGTTGCATATAAGATCCTATCCTGGATCCTTTTGTGAACGTCTAAAACCTTTCTGCAACGCACTAATCGGCACGTACAAGTGTGGATTCTGGCCCAGCAGATCGGCAATAGACCAAATTTTCATACTCAGGCAAATCCTGGAAAAGACCAATGAATTTCGGGTTGAAACCCACCACCTTTTCATCGACTTTAAAGCCACCTATGACAGCATTCATTGTCTTGAGCTCTACCAGGCGATGGCCCGACTCGGGATACCGGCAAAACTTATCCAGATGTGTCGCGTAACGCTAAGAGAGACGCGATGCTCTGTGCAACTAGGAAACAACTCTTCGTAGCTCTTCCAAACGTGCACCGGATTCAGGCAAGGAGATGCGCTGTCATGTGATTTCTTCAATATCGCGTTGGAGCAGACAGTGCGCAGGGCAGGTGTCAACACGGAAGGCACTATCTTTCACAAATCCACCCAACTGCTGGGATACGCAGACGATATTGACATTGGAAGGTCCCGGCAAGCCGTCGTAGAGGCTGTCCAAAACATTGAGCAGAACGTCACTGTGGATAACTATAAATGACACCTTTGTAGGTTCCGTATGCAAGAAGGGCAAATGGAGGAAAAGATACAACCGCGAACTCTATGAGCTGTATCAGGATGTGGATGTAGTCCAAAAAGCCAAGATACGCAGACATCGAGCAAATGGAAAACAATGCTCCAGCCGAGAGGACCTTCGAATCCCAGACCCCAGGTTTGAGACGGAGAAGAAAGCCGAACCTCCGATACAAATACCAAGCTGTCGCGGATGCCAGAAAACCGCAGAGGATGGAAGGCAACGAGGTTTCAGGCAGTGACTCTACAAGGGACGGGAGCCTTTTCAGTAAGTAAGTATCTAGGAAGGAGGGTATTTTTCTGGCATAAAACGTGGGCACAGTTGTAGTTCGGACATAGGCCTAGACTGATGTGATCACACAACTATGTAGTACCGAAAGGCCTTGCTTTTCTATGAACTACTAACAAGCAGACACTTCTAGCTCATCAAAAGGATACTGACTCGTCTAAGGCACTTAAGATTGCATAAGGTCATAGGGTTCATAGAATTCCTGCGCTACAACTTTTACACTTAGATCAATGTCCAAATTATAAGTATCCAATTTACAAAACACACACAAAAATGGGTTTACTTTAGTGAGATGAGGGCGATAACAACCACAACAACACACATGTTCCCCAGAGCAATTACCTTTCTAATGAAGTAATTAAATTTTAATGAATCCCCCATCCCCCATCATAACATATGCAACTTAATGTCCTCAATATCACTTCCTCCTTTGTGAACTCGGGAAAGGCATACAGCTCTTTAAGCCTAACTGCCTATTAATTGGTACCATTGAATGACCCCAAAAACATCCCCACATATCCTACGTGCCCTATTTTTCTATCCTATCAACCCTCCTCCTCCCTGTTGTGAAACTTTGACCATGTGAGTTCCACAGAAAAGTTTGTCACACCCTTTTGGCCTAAATCTCACAACCAAAACGATTACAATTGAACACATGTGTACGAAACATACTTTGACTTTGCTTTTAGTAACTTTTAAATGAAAGCCAAGCAGATGTTCTACATCCTTTTAGATGAAAGCAAGGACAAGCAAAAAAAAAATAAAACAACCTTCATCCCAAGGGAAGGGTATCAAATCGCCCATCATGCGTTA
Organism: Chalcosyrphus nemorum; assembly: GCA_949716465.1. Taxonomy (NCBI): domain Eukaryota; kingdom Metazoa; phylum Arthropoda; class Insecta; order Diptera; family Syrphidae; genus Chalcosyrphus; species Chalcosyrphus nemorum. The sequence continues at coordinate 75,038,154 of OX454333.1, forward strand.
ATGATTGCGTCTCTAAAGCTTTATACTAAAAGCGAGAACGACGGTCAGAAACATGAATCGAAATGGACTGATGGGCAACATAAAGGAATGTTTCCTTCAAAGGATTCTCTATACTATTTGGCGCCATTATCTTCCCCGAAAAAAAAAAAAAAGAAGAGAAAAGGCGATATTTTGGTTAATGTGCACCCAGACTACAAGCTTGATTCCTTAATGGTCTCATAATGAAATGAATACGCGGGGGATGACGCTGGAGTAGGGAGGCTTATTGGCATAGTGCTGTTTGCGAATGAACAAATAGGACATTCACATTGCCTTGCGAATAGGCACCTACATAGTTTTTTTTTTGGTTTTTGTTCTATTTTCACAGTAGTTTTAGGCTCATTCACAGTTGGATTTTCAATTTTCCTCAAGCCTTGTGTTACACGGACCGATGAGTTCGTATATATACCCTTTATCCTTGTGTAGGCTCTTGTTTTTCCTTTTTTTGCTCTCTTTTATCAGACCAGAACATTAGGAAACATTTGTTTTGTTACAAAAGGAGGGGTTTTTTTTTTATGAGGCTGGAGCAATGTTGTATGGGGTTAAGTTAACACAAATTCGTCTTTTACATGCTTTGGGGTAATTTGTATTGTGTGGCACGACATATGCGATCATAATGAGAGAGGGTTTGTTGTTCTGTAAATGACCTCAAATTGTGGAATTATTGTTAGTGGATGGGAATTATATATAATAAGTAGGACATTAGTATAACGGTATATTGAGGTAACCATAGAGCAAGGTTTTGAATAATTAATTTATATCATGAGGTCTGGGGATTTAAGGAATAGAGTTATGCGTCATTACGCTTTATTTGAACTTGTTGAGTCACATGTTAGATTAAGATGGATAAGATGGAGATTTAGAGACTGCTATCAATTTCTAAATGGGAATATAGGCACTTGCTTGTGATCTGTGGATATATGATGTGCGAATTCTTTTAAGAATTGTTCGCCAACTGATCTCGTTCCAAAGCACTTTCGAACTGTCAGTCTAACCAAAATCAAATAGAAATACGTTCAACTGATAGCCTACAAGTTTATCGAGTTATTGAAAAAGGCTTACGTTGTTTGGGCACATGTGTGGGCATAAGAGTCTAGGTTCCATTTCAAAGCGAAGGACATCAGCTGAAAAAGAGAACATAGCCAACAGCCAACATTTTATCCAGTTTTAAAGGTAAACATCTTTCAATCAAATTGACCATTCCACCATCAGTCACTCTGTTAAAGGAGAAACAGATTTGGAGATGGTGCTCTGGTTTGGCATTCCGAGAACGAATGCTCGAATCGTGATGACCTCAGTAGCTGGGCGGATCGAACTAGTGCTCCTAGCCTCCTACATAGACATATCACGAGGATGAGAGGAGTGAGCGAGTGAGTTTAGAAGATGACCTAGGGCTGAGTCTCTTATTTTGGTTGAGAGTCAAAAGTTTGAAGAAGCAAAATAAATAGCAGGAAGATACAGCAGCAGAAATAAAAGAGCTCAACTGCCGACTCTGATTGAAAGGATCATCTTCAAGGTTAGAAGGTGCATTTGGAAGAAATTCCCTCTCAGTGAGAGCTCTTAAGACAAGTGTTACCTACATCGGTAAAACTGTTATGCCTTGGTAGAGAAAACTAGTTGTTTTTTAGAGTGAGTCCTGTTTAGACTGCATCCACTCCTTGCCGATCATCTTTGAGCTACACGTTGAGGATATACCTGTAGTCACTGCATATACCTAGTAGTCCCACGGTTTCAACGTAAGGTTCCGCAAGACTGCACTCTTTCACCTACTCTTTTTAGAGATTATCGAGGTGCTCAAGGGAACTATGTCACCGTGAGATAAAGGCAGATTCTTCTCTTCGAACTCCAATATCTGGACTATGCTATGCTATGAATCACTAGATATATTTCCCCGCATATTGAGAGTCATGGACGTTGCCATTGAAAGATGTGCCCAACTCAACCTTGACAGACACTATTATAAGAAAGATGTCGCATTCTGTGTTCTATGAGACGAGCTAGAGAGCTACTGGGCCATATAAACCAGAAGAGAAGTAAAATATACTAAGCCAGAACAAAAACGGTATAATAGCATCCTGATAGGTAGGTATATAAAGAGGCCACTTTAGGCTTAAGGAGCACCTACTAAAAACGATAACTGACGAAACCTACTCCTCCCACCGAATGTGAGTTCAGAAGAGGAGAATTTGCCAGGGTGCTTCTATTCGTTAAACCACAATACTTGGGGTGGAAGAAGTGTTTTAACCGAGAACTACATCGACTAGGGCGTCAATAAGAAGGCCCAGTAGACCTAAAAGGGTCCCAGTGCACCACCATTCGGTTTCTCTTATTCAATCTAACCTAATCATAGGACAAGTCAGCAATCAAAAGGCGCAACCAAACTGGATTAGGGATAGCCAGGATGCATTACTAGAAACCACGCATGATGTCGTCTAAGCATTCTAGAAACCCTGGGATTCAATAGGGAACTCAGGATATAAGTAGGTAAGTATACAGACGATTGGCCCCACTTTTCGAAAAGAGTTAAGGACTATCACGAGATTTTAAACTAAAGTATCTCCAAGGACTTAAATACAATGAAATTGTTACTCTTTTCCAAGTGTCAATATGCCTCCTAAAGCGAATGACTATTCAACTCACTTCAACTTTAGAACGACTACATTCAAGTCAAGAGACAGTTAAGAGATCGAAATGAACTCAAAAATTATTCAACGATATAAGCCATTCATCGACCCAAGAAGTATTTAAACATACCGCTGTTGGATAAACCCACATTTCCTATGCTCACACAAACTCAATTAGATTTGTACGCACCCATGAACAAGCAGCAATTAAAAGGAACATTTTAACAAACATTTAACTTCTCACATTCATTTCGTTAGAGCAATCACAAAAGACAAAGGAGCGCGCACATCCTGGAGCACAAACAAAACACAGCCTCTGAAAACACATCTCTCGTTACTCGTCATCTCATCCAGGCGAAAAGCGGCGCGGTAACGCAAGCCTTTTTTAACCAGAACCACAATAAGATGTACGGCGGTATTCAATGAGACACAAGCAGAATACTAGTTGAGCATTAAAAATATAAATGCTTCGCTATTTGCACCCGCCCATCATTCCTGTGACTGCCTGGCTGGTATCTTTTGTTGGGCTTTTTTCTTTCTTTCTATTTTTCTAAGGTAAACAGAAGTTTTAAAAGCAAAAAGGACTCGTCGTTGTGTATATTCTTCTTGTTGCCGCTGCTGCTTTCAGCCGCGAAAATCCTACGTTGTCACTCCTTTTAACTGAGTGTAAATCATCCTGGAACAACTTTACTCCTTCTTTCTCTGCAGGGACGCAGAACTGCTGCGTTCAGTGGGATGTACGGAGTCCTTTGTTGATTCTACTTGCATCTGCAAGCCATATCTAACTATTCCAACTGTTTGCATGTCGTACATCAACAGTAGGAGTTTGCTTATCCTCTTTATCCCTAACATATCCTTACATTCACTTTACTTGCAGAAACCTATTATCTTTTAGGTGGTGTGTATGCAATTTTGTTAGGTGGTGTGGTGTGGATGGATCCTTCGAGTCAAAAGGTGACACATCTGCTTTATTATTTTGTTCAGGTTCCGCTTTCTTGCTCGGCGAGCACTTTTCTTGTCAATTAAGGTGGAAGGACTCGACTGTGTTTGCACTGTGTGTAGATACACCACGAATCTCGAACATTATTAACGTATGTTGTTGGGATTTTAATAACTGTTTCTGTTTACCAACGGTAAATATATTTTTCTTTCTTCTCCCGAAGAGTTCATCATGTTGTCCTTGCGTGAGCCTCTATTCCCTGTTCGTTCGTTATATCATTGTTAATTGCATCCGCTTCCGCTTAGACCTCACCCTGTTCAGCTCGTAAGAACTTTACGAGGATATTGAGTTCACCAAGTGTACATATACGCACATGATGTGCTGATGTTTGCCATACGCACAGCAGATTCACCTTTCCTCCTAACTGAAGATATCGTTGCTCCTTAGTGGGTTCGGGGGCAGGAGGAGTGCTAAGAAATGCGTATGTAAGCAGAAAGTCCTAAGTAAATCTACGCAACAATGAACAACATAAACAAAGGTGTGTGTATTCATTACAAACTGTGTCACGGGTGGGGTGGGGTGGGTTCTGGAGTATCGGCGTAAAAACGCTTTTGATGTAACGCAATTTAATTGAATTCCAAGCGCGATGAAGCTCGTTAATTGGTAATTAACTCGCTCGGTGACATACCCGCAGCCCGAGTTAGTGGTGTGGGTTTTGCTGCGCGGTTTCGTACCATTTGTGGTTTTGTATGTATCCTTAGGGGGCGCGGAACGGAAAGGACTGGATTTTATGAGAATTAAAAAAAAATTGATTATTCCATTAGGAGTTTATTGCAGAGATTTTGAAGCATCTTTCTCTTATCGGCGCTGGTACGTGCCTGTTATCCTTATGTTTAAATTAATTACAAAATTTTACTGTCGAAAGGGAGAGGATTTGGTTTGCCAGCAGGATATTTGTGGTTAATTTGAGGTAATTGCTAAGCCTAATATCACTTTCAAACGCGATGATAAAAGATTTATGCACTATATACTGAGGGTGGGTCTTCTACTCTCAACACAGAGTGCTTATGCTGAGCTTAGAAGGGAGTTTCGGCGAAAATAATTATGACATCGAGTTGAGGGAAGTACATAATTTTTTTCTAAGATTATGGGAATAAAAATTCAGAGGAAATGGAACGAGGAAATCGACCACGATTGGATAGAGGCTAGAGGTCTGGGCAAATGCTATCGTAAATCGGAAGACGATATTTCTTGTAAATTGTGTGGCAACAAGCGTCAGAGACTAGGAGACACAGAAGGAACTAACTTTTAAAAGTCCCTTTTAACATCATACGAAAAGAAAATAGACAATCCAGCGACATAGAGCTTGAAAGGTCCTTTTTAACGCCAGAAAAAGCTAGATGAGACTAAAGCAAAAAACTCCAGCTCCGTCAATGAATAGTGACCAGGTCGATCCTAGGTTAGGTTAGGTAGATGGGTGCACTGCTCACTTAGACCGACAATTCGGGTCCATCATCATTTAACCCTGGGAACGCTGTAATAGGGTGCGCTGCTAGAACCACCCAGATAGTAATATAAATCTCAGGAGGTCCACCAGCTCAACATTGCCTAAGTCCTACAGCTCCGAGAAGAAATGACTGCCAAGAGTTCTCTTTCTTCTAACAGATAGGGCAGGACAGTCACACAGCAGGTGACGAATAGATTCGATTTCTTCCTCGTCTCTGCAGCTTCTACAATAGTCATTATTCAGCACATCGAGTCTCTCTGCGTGAAGGCTGATAATCTCTTCTTGCTAAAGGTCGGCCATAGAGCTCTAGCCGTTACGCATGAATCCAGCGTCTGTTTGCACGATTGATGGCTTCATCTTTTACTTTTTTGTTAACAGAGCTGACTGTGGCTACTACAAAGGGAAGGGCCCGCGATATGTGTAGCGTCGACCCTTTCCTAGCGAGTTCATCCACCTTCTCGTTTCCTTCGATATCCATAGGCCCTGGTACCCAACTTAGGGTCACCGTATTGGCTCTGGATATCTCGTTTAAAAGTGATTTACAGGTTCTCACCAGCCTCGACCGAGTTATAGCAGTGTCCAGAGCCTTAATGGCTGCCTGGCTGTCTCACGTATAATTCCAGCAGCCTGCGTAATGGCAGTGACTTTGGCTTGAAAGACGCTGCAGTCGTCGTTTATTCTAAAGGAGCAGTTTACTCCTATGGCTTCACAATAAACTCCGGCTCCTGTACCACTGTCCATCTTAGAACCGTCGATATAGAATGCCAACTTCTTTTTCTTTTTAGTCCTCCAGTTCTTCCAGTAACTTCTGTCAGGAATCCTTGCATTGAATCTCCTTTCGAATATTAACATCGGGTTCATGTGATATATTTCTGTCAATCCATTGGTAGCCTCCCATTGGGACAGAATAGAGGCGTGGCCGTAAGAGTTTCAGCGAAATTGAGTCTTTCACCAAGAACTGGAAGAAACTTCCCCGAGCCCAGGATAACCACATCGTCGGCATAGGCCGTCACGTTAAAGCCGTTTTCATTCAATATTACTAGGATCTCATTCACTACAAGGAGCCATATCAGCGGAGAAAGAACTCCGCCTTGGGGTGTTCTTCTGCAGACTCTTCTCTGGATTGTTGTATTTCCTCGTGTCGAGAAGGTCGATCCTAAAAGTCACCAGATTTTTTAATCAACGGATAATGCCGAAACCAGGCAGAGTATTGATGGGACGACAACAATAAATAACCGATTGAAAGTCATTCAAATAGGATGGACACGACAGCTCCTCAATTTATGCGACGTCCAGGAAGCAAACAACCTAGATGTTTACAACCCCCTTAGTCGCTCTGATGAAAGACCGTTGTTAACAAGAGTAGTGGCTCTGAGTAGAAACAATGGCCGACAATGGAAAAGTCACTAAATTACAAACTGATTGAGAGAATATAATCGCTGTCCATAATAAAAGGATTCCAAATAGCTCATTTAGATAGTCGCAATGATATCAACAAGTAGAAGATTAATCCGAAGAGATCTACCAACCAAAAAGCCAAAGCAAAAGTCAACATCTCTGGAACATGATACCAAGTTCTGGAAGTAGTAAATAAGGTCACTAAATGGAAGATCTGAGGTTGAAGTTGCAACCATAAAGGTTCAATTAAGAAAACTTTTCCTGGCAAATACAAAAAGAACATACGGGTTATTCTAGAGGGATACAAAGAAAATCCTGTGAACTACAAGCAAATGTAAGACAAAATGCGTTCCGAATGTATCGGGCTTCAGAAAGTCAAAAAGACAACACATCATCGCTCCAAAGAAACAAAACTTAGCAGTGTTCAGACCTGTACCTGCCAAATAATCATTTATTGATGCATCTGTTTAAGAGGAATGCGGATAGTTACTATTTGCCTCAAAGGGCCGCGAATTCTCCACTACTTATACACTCACACACTCTCGAGCTGTTACTACCTACTCCAGATACAAAGGTTCTCCTTATTATATATTAGGTAAGTGGTACTCCTTGACCATACTGCAAAAGTCCTTGTAAGTGTGATTACATGGATATCAATGGTACAGCACACAGAAGATGGCCGATGGCAACTCTGCTTGCCTGTGACTTGGTCGTATCTCAATGAACCCAGCGTGGGTTTCCTTGACTTGTTTTTCCATCTTCTGTCTCAAAAGCTAATTAATTAGCACCGATTTCTCATTTGTAACCATACATCAGCACTTTCGTTTCCGGCTCTCATAGCAACTTCCATTTTAGAAGTTTGGATTTTCTCAACCAGAATATCTGATAACAAATCTCCTTTAAAATTGTAGCAATGGGTTAATATGTGATACCTACCCGAATAGTATGTAGCAAGGATACGATCAATGTGGTCAGCCTTCCCTTAGCCTAACATCGGTAAACTGCGTCAGCAAAGATCAAATGCAACGAAATTAAGTATGGTTGCCCCTGTCGCCACGCCATTGACGCATTCTGTCTTAAGTTCCTTTTATTATACTAGCGAACCACAAGTAAAATACATAACTGCCGGGTACACCTGTGGCCTATTTCAGGAACTACAACTTACAACTACAAATTTGTGCTTGTGAACTTGAACTACAAATCTGTAATCTGGGGCCTTGGTTCACAGCAAACGATTGTAAAGCATAAATATGGTGAAATGAAATCGTCTGGCTATTCTACAAATTTTGTGGAAATAACGCTTGTAATTTACAACTTGTAAGTTGGTCAAAAAGGCTTAAAACACAATGTGTCATCCAGTTTAATTTGGAATCCAAATTTACACCAAAGTATTATGGTAAGCTTGAAAGACTAATGACTGTCCCAAGTCTAAGTATAGGTTGAAAATTTGATACTAATTTAAGTACTTACAGAAGTCCGTGTTTAGTTGAGTTCCTTTGTTTTGAACATATATGTAAGTCCACTTTCCAAGAATGTATGAACATACTTAAGTCTGTTAGTAGCATGTCCGGTGAACTCAAATTTATTGGCGAAAAGGTGGTTTGTTGCTCCACCTCAAACTATTTCACTACATTCTCTTGAAGATGTCAATGAATGGAAGCCTTATTTTCGAAAGGAAGAAATGTTAAAAATCATCGGTGATACATTTCATGCGGAAGCACAAGCATTCGAGTAAAATATTAAATTGTCTTATCACAGAACAAAAATCATGAATCGTGATTTAAAATTTTTAACTGTTCCAACTCTTTTGTTGTAGTTTATAGTCTATTGGGTTCTGAATTCTTGAGTAGCTGACATTGCCACTCCAACTAGCTTTTTCGGATTCAAAATTCTCAAACCTCCTGCATACATTAATGGTTTGTGCTCTAGGACCCGTTCAAAAATTAATTTTAAATTCTAAACTTCCGTTCTCTAAACTGCATCGGACAACTCTAAACATCTGTTGCCATTGTTCATTCAAATCGCAGCAATTTGAGGCAGAAAAAAAAATTCTAATTTCAGATGCAAATCTGATTGCAACTGAATTCCAGTTGTGTAAACACACACACACATGCCACAGAGTGTAACTTAAATCCAACATCATATCGTGCACCTGTTACAGTTTGTACCCAAATCGCCGCCTCAAAAAACATCAGATATTATCTGGCACCAGAATGCAACCATCATACTCCACCTGATGCGTGCTACTCTACTGGGGAAGGATACTATTCATTTTTATTTATTTATTTATTTTGTTGGACTCCCTCTCAGTGAAATTCGATATTTTTAAATAATTTCATATTCACCGGCTTGAAAGCGTAATTCAAGCATCGAAACTTTGTTTTTGTTACCATTTTTGTTGCCTTTTATTTTTAATGTCGTTAGTTGCGTAATTTGTGTCACACGAAAGCGAAAAAGATACCAAAAAAAACCCAACAAAATAATAAAAAAAATGAATTTTCATCAAAAGTAATATAATAGCTACCTTAATTGGAATGGAAACAAGCCTAAGCACAAAAAAAAAAAAAAAAAAACAATAGAGAGCAACGCAACTTCGGCACGCTACCTTAGATACTAATAACGAATGTCAGTTCTAAAGGGAGAGAGATAGAACTAAAAAAGCAAAAAAAAAACAGCCACCTACTGGGGGTATCCGAACCATGAAGGTTGAAATAATTTTCTATAAAAATAAACTTTAATTTCTTCTCATCGCGGTTAAGGGTCGCATTTATTTGCCTCTACTGTGCTCGGGAGTAACAGCTACAAAGTTCTACTTGTTCTAACTTTGAACTTAATGGTGCTTGTGGAACAACGACGAAATGACGCAATTCGCAATGCAATGATAAACAAATTACATGAAAGAAACCAACGAAAAAATGTTTGCAAAAAAGAAGCAAAAACAAACAAAAACTTTTAGAACAAAGAAAGAACAAAAATGATTGTAAGCGTAATTAGAAAGACTGATAGTCATCATTGTTAGCTAAGCAAGCGGGTGATTAGTCAAATTGTCGCATGCAATGTTGGAAGTGATAGGGGAGGCATCTCAATAGCCGCTGGCTTAACTACACACAGAGTCACTGAGCTTGAAATGATAATCATGAGAAATTTAACAATTTTCGAACTCAAGCAGGGCCAGCTAAATGATTTGAATAATTTTTCCTTTTGTTAACTGGGGAAAAGTTAATTTCTGGAGTTGGGTTCACAATTTTTGTTAATTTTTGTGTGGAAGTTCAAGTTTACACGAAACCTTAGGCCGGTAACAAAAAAAATAAAAACTGAGAACACGGTGGAGACAAAGATATACATACAGATACGTCTAGTTTCCCTTTCTATGATCTGGCGCATTTGCCCAGGCGGCCAGGATACTGCGACCTGAAAGGTCTATTGTATCGAGGAGTTGGAGTTGACCTAGAAGACGTTCTACTTCCAGATAGTATTTCTTTAGTAGTGGAACCCTTTAGTTTCACTGAAGTAAGTATCTCCTTGTGGAGAATACGTTTCCTAAACTAATGCAGGGCTGGACATTCACATAAAATATGTTCGGATGTTTCATCCTCCTCTAGATAGAATCGACATTCCTTTGTCAACTTGTTAAGGTGGTATCTCAGTTCACTGTGACCAGTTAGGAAACTCGCTAGCTTCATAATGTTTTCCTTATCTTAATTAAGGATTTTCTTATAGGAATAGAGCTTGATTAACCTTTTGGAGAGACCCGGCGCTTTGGCCCAGTGGTCTAGGCAAAGTTTGCTTTTCCATTCGTTAGTCAGCGTTGTGGCTGATGTCCAATTGGCGAGACTATGAGGTTCAGGACTAATGAACGCAGACTCGGAGCCGACCCTTACAAGCTCATTTGCAGATTCGTTTTCCCCCATCCCTCGGTATCGAGGGACCCAATCAAATGTTACCTTGTTGCGCTTAGCAAGGGATGGTAGAGCATCGTAGCAGAACTTAACAGATTATGAGTCCATTAGATTGGACGATAATGCCCTCATGAATATATGTAATCTAGCGCCTTTTAGTCCCTTGATTAGACTATGTCTGACGCAGATTTGAATTGCATCGAGTTCAGCCTGAAACACAGTCGGAGTCGTACCCAAAGGTACCTAAATGTTTGTGTTGGTTCAAAGACCCCAGCTGTTACTCCAGAATCCAGTTTTGATTCGTAAGTGAGCCAGACCAGACTGTTAGGGTCTACTGTCGGAACACTATTTTCCCGATCCAACATTTCAACCTCAAATAACCTTCCGAAGCAATGTTGCCTGACCATTAACTCTAGACATGTCGCATTTAGGAATTGAGCTGAGTATTTTCAAGTAGCCAGTTGAACTAGACTGGTTTGTGCTCATATTCTAGCTGCTGTTTTATGACATATCTAGCAGCCGTCTTCCTTAGGAGGATTCGTTGAGGTGTGAGCCCTACAACAACTTCTAGGGTTGCTGTCGGGAAGGTGCTCAGGGCACCCACAATACTAGGACAGGCAATCCCTGGCAACTTCTGCAACTTGTCTGCCATTGTCTGAAAGACTTCAAGTTCTGCCGTATGGGCGTCTACTGGTCCGCAGTACAGTAAAATTCTTCTAGAAGTATCCTTTTTATTTCTACAAGAATTGTACTGTACTTTTTGTTCTTCTGTGGCTTGATAATTTGCAAAGAAATTGCGACATGTCTTACTCTGCGTCTGTGATGCCTCAGCCTCTACATATACCAGTCGTTTTCATCCTTTTTTTTCTGGCTTGGAGGGCCAATAATTTGTGGCCTGTGATAGTTCCTATGACGAGAATCAGATATAGCCTATCTAACGCCAGAAGTTTCCTAGTCGACTGATACATACATATATTAGGTATGCATACAATGTTTCGGAGAGAATGCATGCCACCGTCCATTTGTCAGGTTGTGAGAGATCACTTATAACATAACCATCACGAAAATTAAAAGACTAGTACCACATTGGTACCGCCAATACAATGAGAATAATTCCCACTGCTGTTAACCTAACCCTACCTCCGCTAAATAGGTTGAAGCAGCAGCCATTAAGGCCATGACAATTAATGTATCTGTAAGCTACAGAAAAAGGCAGAACGTCATTTGAATATGCTCCATATTCTTGTCATATATTCGAAAGAGATTACATCACGCCATACGAGTACATAGAATGGAACAGCTATAATATGTATACCCCACGAGATCCTGCAGACGTTGAACCATGTACGGAGATCTATACGATTTCCAGAGCATAGAAGTGTACTCAAATCCGAAGTCCTGACACCGACAGCAGTCGCCCGTGAAATAGCGGTAAGAACAGAACCACCAAAAAGTAGCACGTTCTTTATCGACATCCAGGTTGTAAAAGCAACTAATGATACCAAAACTAAATCGAAAGTTCTGAAATGCTGATTCTGGAACATAGCAAAAGGTATCATTAGACACGAAACTATTTCAGGCAACGAGAAGTATAATGAATAGCCTTAATAAATAAAGTTGACCTTCTTGCACTTGCACTTTTACAGGTCAAGTGGGCGAATAGGCTCTCTACTTCCTCGGCCCTCCGGTTTTGATTCGAAGACTCTGCTGCCCTTTTGGGAATATCCTTCCTTGCATAGGCTTGAAGGAGGAAAAATAGCCATTAGAGAAGCAAACACAAGGTAGACCTCTACGGAAACTTGCTCCAAGGTAACTCTGGCAGTTTTTTGACAAAGCAAGAATCGAGAGCTTTTTTCTGGGCATTATACTTTGCTGTACTATATAAAGAAACTGCCCCGGAGGAAAGGACGAGAAAGTTCCGGAGTGCCCAACCCTCATTCCACTGCCCAATTCTCCAGCCTTCCAGGAACAGCTTTCTAGGAAATGTCTTCTTCCATAATTTCGAAGAGCTCTCCAGCGTACATAATACTTATCATTAGGGTGGTTTGTGTACGAAATCTAAAAAGCTTCAACCCAGAGTTTCACTCAGCGTTGTTCCGTTGAACTTTGACGTTTAAGTTGACGATTTGTCAGAAAGATTAGTCACGTATAAATGCTTCCACAAATGTACATCCTTCCTCTCAATTATTTGCGTTAACTTCAATATGTTTACTAACAAAAGATCAGCGAATTATATAATAGAAAGAAAGCCTACTTCAACCGTTAAAGTTCATACATCCGGTGGGTATGGAAGACCTTCCATAAAAATCTGTGTATTATATAAAGCTGTCACTTAAAGACGAAAGAGCAATGGAGAGACGGATTCTATGAACTGGGACCATAAGTAATGAACTGAGGCAATTTATTTGTCAACTGGATTTCAATTGACAGGATTACCTTTCCTCCCCTTCTGAGAACCACAATGGGCAGGGAGTGTTCTTCTACCCAACCTAACCCAACCCTACTGAGTAAATCTTAAAGAAAGTAGATGGAGTCGATTCCCACCTAATAAGATGAATTCGGTTCTTTGAATTCTCCTCTGCATGTCGATGGATCCACGTTTGCTGTCTCGTAACCCTACTCGATTGAATGATCTTTGTTTGTCTATTTCCTGTCTATTTAAATTTACATTTCTTCTTGTTTTGTCATATTTTTAAATGTCACTTGTTCATCAATGAAAACCAGTCCATATAAAGTTTCCCACATTGCTGATGAACCAGTCCTCATCTGTTTCTCTCGATACAGCTTGCTCTATTCGATTCCAGAACTACATTGACCCAGTTAACTTGGACTGTCATGCACCCTTCTTCTCTTCAACTCTCAATTTGATTCATTAGACTTACTTAAGATAAGACCTATGCATCTTCATTCTAAAGATATCAGCTGAAAATACTTTATTTAGTTTAAACATACGCCCTACACACCCCCTAAACGAATTAATCATCATAATCAACGTCACCATGACATGTGCACTGCATACTGCATACTGCATCCATTGCCGGACAACTCGACAGCTGCGTGCCGGTCGCAATTCATCTTTTACCCCTCGATTATTATTAATTTTTTTTTGCGCTCACGCACGCACAATTTATCCAACGGAAACGCAACTTGCGACGCGATGACATAATTTTATTTTTTTTCAAACAAAATTTTGCTTTCGTTAAAAACTCGCTTCGAATGAGTTTATTTGTTAAAATTGCTAAAAAACAAAAAAAAAAAAAAAAACAAACACATGGACGACAACAATTAAGTGTGGGAGTTTTCTTAAACCTAATTTATGGTTTGTGGAATGTATCTTCAGCGAAGACCTCCAAAAGTTTTGAAAAAAACTAGCATTCGCTTTTTATGGATCAACTTGGAGGATTGAGTGTGACTCAATTGTTTTCGACTCTGGAGAGTCTGTGTCACTTTTGCTTTTCATAGATTCAACATCTTACCATTTAATTGTATAATTAGATAATTACAAGTAGTTTAAGATACACGTACTATACTACATGAGCAGAGGAAGAAGCTAGGTGGAAAGCCACATAGACCTCAAGCCGCCTTCGTCTTTGTCTACACTACTCCTCCGCCCATCGGGTAATTAGTTTAATTGAGAAGTATTCTCAAGAAAAAAAAAACGACAAAGTAGAACGCAGCAGTAGCTTCAGTAGACGCACACATGCAACTTCTAAGAGGCAACTTAAGAAAAACACAAAAATAAACACACAACAATTGAAAGTTTATTGTGCTAGCTGAGGGGGTGGGGCGGCAACAATAAATGTGACTGGCAGCGTAGGCTAAAATAAAGGCATTTAGTGGATTCCCCCCTCCCCCCCCCCCCCCCCCCGCCTACAATGTATACAATACAATACAATACCGTCCGTCTTGTCGTGTTGTTGTAAATTTCGTACCGATGTATGTGAGAGAGTAGGTTCTCAATTGACTTTGAGAATAATTCTCTTCTGTTTTTTTTTTAATTACATGCAATTAGATACGAATGAAAAGCTTCAATTGACTGTGTAGTCATTCATGTCGTGTCATGGGGTTTTAAAAACCCATCGTGTATCGCATAGAAAAAAAAACATCTAACGAATGAGGGAATATTCTTACAAGGGAATCTTTTGTTTTTAGACTTAAACTTGCTTTTATGCAATCAACTGATGAAATGTTTTATCTGTTAATGATTACAGTGACGACGTTTAGCAATTGTCATGCATGGGGATGACGATGCTTTTGAAGTAATTCAAGCAAATTTTCGAACTTTGATGCAATCATTTGTGATGTAGTTTGTAAGAGGAAATTTCTACCAAACAGGACGTTTGTCTACTTTGCAATAAGTACTATTGATGCCAAGAAGATTCTAGAGAAAAGACATAAGACCAGCCCTAAGAACCCTCCAGACCAATACCCCGCAAATATCTCATTTCTCGGGTAATTTTACATCCAAAGAGGTTAGCAAAGAGGTTTCTTGTACACACCGAAAATAATACAAGACGTTGGCTAGCGAAACCCCACAGCAACATTCTTGATTGAGGCATAACCTTAGCGGTGCTTAGGAGTACGAAAATAGAAGCCATCCTCAAGCTTGGAAAACCTTGCGATTTACCAGAAAGTTACCGCTCTCCAGCTAAAACTACTTGAACACCTATATATAATCGATTACGATCAACGAGGATCGGGTGTCGAAATTGTACGGCCCAAGCACTATTATTGACAACACATACCGATTCAAATTATAGGTTCAAAACATCCCTTTCAAGTCTTCGTCATTGAGGACAAAAGAATAAGGAAGCTCTAAAACGGCTTGCCTCAGTGCTCTAAACTCGCTTCTTTGCTTCTTAGCCTCTACCTTAGCGACATACCCGTGACTGCATTAAAAATAAAGTGCACTGTCGTACGTACTTGCACCTTTGTGTTGTTAGTTGGAAATTAAAAAGCAAATTATGTACATGCATATGCAAAGGGTGAGCCGTCTAGTGGTTTCTTTTTAAATCATAGGTTATTTTGACACTGACAGCTGTTTCCTGCTCAAAATCTTAACAGAAAGTTAGTATCATGCCTCCGCCGAACGAAATGAGTCGTTTAAACTTCAACAACGTTGGGAAATCTTGAAAATTTATTTAAGTTCAAACTGTGTGTTTCTTGAAAAAAAGTTTTGAGCGAAATGAAGCAAACACCGCGACTGTTGTACGCAAGTTTGTGCAAAAAGTTCGTGAGATTAGTATGCTAGCGGACAACACTCATGGTCTCCATCGTAGTACTGTGCGCACAAACGAGAATTTGGCTGCTGTAGCCGAGTGTGTGAGACTCAATTCACGAACCTCATCGTGCTCAACATCGATCGATCTCAACAGCTCAACATGTCACGCACTAGCCTGAGGAAAATTCTGCACAAGGATCTTGGACTATTCGCTTACAAGGTCCAATGGACTTACCAATGGAAGGCGCTTGTCCTCGTTATCGCTTCGCAGATTGGGCCTTAGTGCAGCTTGGACAACGATTTTGGGCCAAATTAAAATCGTGTTATCAGCCGTCTTGGCGATGTCAATTTGCCGCCTCGGAGCTGCGATTTGACCCGTTTTCTTTGGACTTTTCTTTTGTGGAGAACCGTGAAGTACCAACAGTCCAGCAACGATTGAAGCATTTAACACCAATATCATCCAAGCAGTCCGTGAGCTACAGCCTGAAACCATCAATAATGTCTTGGAAAATTGGAGTCACAGAATGTCCTAATGCGAAGCCAGCCAAGGCAGCCACTTGAACGAGGTTGTACCCCATAATTAATGGTAATGTTTGCTCTTACTCTTACTCATCAATTGACTCAGAAGTTCCAATCGATAAAAGTACCAACCTTACGAAAAATGCCTGTGAAATTTTTTACAGTTTGTCTTCTTCCTTTCATTTTCATGTAGTTCTTACTTGACAGCTGTCAAGGAGAGAAAGTTCGAAAGTGAAACTCTTAGTTTTTGTTAGATTGCAGTCAAAAATCCGCTATATTTTCAAGAACGACTATAATTTTATATAAATAAAATCGCACAGACAAAGTATGTATTTCAAAAATAACATCGGAATATTGCCAGTGATTATTATGGCGTCGCCTAGATAAGGACTGTCTCATTTTCGTCCCCACGCCAATGCAACAATTTGCCAAAAGAAATCAGTCAACACATCACATCACAAAAAGGCAACATATCTGTCACAGTGACACCCGAATGTCTGCTTGGGTAATTGAAACAACACAGCGCCACACATCGAGTCCGCATACCATATCTGCACTGCATCTCCTGGCAACATGACCATCTCTGTATCTATCCATCTGTCCCTTCCGTGTGAGAAAATTTCTATCAAAAACTGGTTTCCGCATTCCAGTGGGAATCTTACACCTTACCAATCAACTCATCGCCGCTGCCGTCATCACATTTGAGATGGACAATTAAACCTAAGCCGCTCACGTTATGTTATGGCCAACCATAGATACATAAGTATCTACTACCATCCACCGTAGGTGGCTGACTAATGAGATTCGACTCACGTGCCAAAAGAACCTGTTAATTGCTGTTGTACCCCATTCAATGTGTCTCTTCAGCACAAAAACCCAATGATTCTTTGAGAACCAACAGGGAGGCTGAAATCCGATTACGCCAGGGGACTGTGTTGCACATACATGAACTTTGGTTACGCCAAACGTCAACCTGGCCCATCAGAAATGTGTGATTAGCCAACGAGTAATTTCAAGCTGAATTTACTACCGTTGACGAGGAGTTGGGTCCATCATTCAACACACAAACACACACAGTAACCATCGGGGAAATAACTTTCCGTAGACTTAGCGTGGCGGCAATTCTTAATTGATCTCTTGACCGTGAGTGAGTGATTAACCAGTGCACATGCGATACGTGAGCTGGTGCACCATACCACCAACTTGGTCAAGTGATATTCAATTTCCGATTCGTTAAGGCTCGGTTTGCGTGTTCAAAGATTTGGCACTTATCCATGGCTTTACCTTGGCTTTGGGGTATCGGCGAGGTCCACGAATGACCAGCGCAGAGTCGGAATGAATGATTGATTGACGAGAAGAATAAAAGTCAATGGCAGCGCACAGTGTCTGCCACTGATTGAAGGAAGTAGAGCGAAGCCAAAGCGAGAGATTTCACACGAAATTACATATTCCGGAGGAGGAAATCTCTCGTGTAATAAATGATCCAAGACAAAAGCGAATTAGTCAGCGATTTTGATGCTTCCAGATACTTACATAAATTGATTAAAAAAAAAAAAGAGAAAAGCCTCAAAGATACACATTTCCTGGAAGGAAATTTTGCACTCCTAATCGTATTCTGGAAACCACTTCCATCTAAATCTGAAAAAAAACCAGCAAAACTTATGCAATAGTCTACACTATAAGATACGCGTGACTTTCAGTTGCTGTGTGATAAACGAAAAAGCCCGCATTTTGCAGTATCTAGGAGAAAAACAACTACGAACATGTAAAAATACAAATTTGTAATTTTTTTTTTGTGCTTTTTTCGTTCGTTTTCATTGTGAAATTAGAATTTTTCGCGATGTTATCGCGAGCTATTGTGAGAAAATACATTCTATTGTTGGTTGTGTGGAATAGTTTAGCTTTATTATCTTTATTTTTTTTTCGTAAGTATTTCACTGTTTCAGTGGGGCAGTAAATCACAATTAGATGAAGTTAGTTTTTTTGTATTTTTATGTGTGAAATTGAAACACAACAATGCTGAGAGGAGGAATGATAGGTAGTCTTTGAAATGAGTTGCAATATGGACACGTAGT
Source organism: Chalcosyrphus nemorum (assembly GCA_949716465.1). Classification (NCBI taxonomy): domain Eukaryota; kingdom Metazoa; phylum Arthropoda; class Insecta; order Diptera; family Syrphidae; genus Chalcosyrphus; species Chalcosyrphus nemorum. The sequence goes on from OX454333.1 coordinate 75,056,376, forward strand.
CTTATATTATTGGGTAACCGTGTTTTAGGTTGATGGAAATTTTTACCTTTGTTAGGGTAATTTGACACGTAAATTGAGTCGAACTGTGGCGTGAGAATGACGGTGAAGTATCATTGAAAGCATATGAGGTAAACCATTAAGCTGAAGGAAGTGTATCTAGATGAGAGGCATATTAACATATGCAAGTAATAAGAGCACTCTCAACAACAAAAACAAGGACAAGATAGCAACAACCTTGTGTTCATACAGATGGGCTTTAATTCCCTAATAAACTTAGACATAGAAAATAATTAAGTAGCACACTCCCACCTCAATGTTTAAAGGCTGCAATAACTTTGACTAGATCCGGTGAGGAAGCAACTATTTAGGTTCTCGACGAGAGAACATCGACACCATCTTATGTCAACAGCAACCACTCAAACTTACTCAACATATCCAGGTTCAAAAGGCCCAAGGTTCCTCCATTACGCCAATAGTTCGGGGATCAACATGCCTTAGAAAAGGACTTAATTACTAGCAGGATAGCACAGATGACTACTGGAATGCTTTTGCTACTAGTGGATGAACCTATTGTGTCAATAAAAGAACACAACGCTTGGCTTTCGACGTAAAGCAATCAAGGCTCCCAAGTAGCTAGAACTAAGACTTCCAGCTACATACCTTCCAGATCATAATACATAGAGTAATGCCTTTAGTCCGGGTGTCCGCAACATCCAGTGTTTAACGACACCAAGAAGGCTTTCGATAGTTTGACTTGAGGTTGATGCTATTTGGTTGACCTTTTGTAGGAGAAGCATTACAGGAAAATTCACCAAGGCTATATACAAATGTAGTAAGCATCATTTTGATTTTGACATCTAAGGTGGAATGCGTCAGGACATATAGACACCACTATTCTTCTTGGTGGTTATCAGCTATGTACGGCATCGACGGAAGACAACTATGGCTATGGGTGCGTAACCCTCTTACTCTTTGGTATTAAGGAGCTATGCAGGTGCTGCCGAGATCATTTAGATCCTTTAAGAGGTGTGGCGTCTAGTGTTGCCTATGCTAATGGTCTCGGCTTTTTCCTCATCTCAATCTTTATGCATGTCCTCTTATAGCAAAATGTCCTCTTATAATACAATTGTCGAGTTGATGCCATCGATGATTGACTTCACTAATCGCGGCACCGTTGATAAGGCATTTGGCATAACACGTTGGCGCTTACACTATCTAGACCTGAGGGACCTAGTCGAAACAGTTTCGTGGTATCTTACAGTGCCGTTGCACTCAACAAAGGGTATGGCTGTACTGTCCAACTATCACGTTAAGAGATACACGACAGTCTTTCACCGCCTTGGATCTCGTTGTGCTGGATGCAAGTGATTTAATGGAACGCGACTGTTGATATACGCGAGACTGAGACACCATTAACTGTCAACCAGTTAGCTGTTTAACGCTCTAATAGCTAGAAAGGTTAAAGGAGTGATGGATGCTCAAGACTTTTGAAATTTTTGACTCCCCAGCCTGTCCATATAAGAATAAACAACGATTCGTGGTACAGGACATCTCGTTGGGTCCTTTCAAATCTGTCTGGTATTTAGCACTTGTAGTCCGAATTAAAGTTATGGCCAGAGCAGGTGGTTCGTGATGTTTGGCAGCTGATGATACATTGATAGTATCTTAAAACATGTCCAGTGTGCTGCTCCTTTCAGTGCATTGAGCTTCTCAGTCTTATTGCTAAGCAGGTCGCCTGTTGTTTGAAGACTATGTCGGTAAGAAGTAAGTGGATTGAGGCTTGAAGCTCGTTGAGTTGAAGCGATAGGTTTAGATTCCCCCAAGAGTTCACGGTTCACGGTGGACTTCTACATACGAACCTAACCTACTGACGACCTTTCCGTATCGTTTAAGGACAACGATCAGTTTGAGGCAAATAAGACACTCCTTAACTCTCTTCAGAAGGACAGTTGTTGCCATGGAATAATATAGACAGACATTTTAAACTTGAGTGACATAAGACTCTCAGCATAAGATACGTGTGTATACTCTAGCAAATGAGGGCTTGATTAGGACTTGCTTATTCCAATCATACGTCGTAGCTTAACCTAACGATTCCGGAGTAGAGTAAGAAAAGTTGCCTTTATACAGCGATATAAGATCCGATTAAATTAGGACTTTATGGCCAGTTGGAGACAGTCTACAGCCAAACGTCTCATGAGGATGGTGATGGGAGATATCAAAATCAAGGTAGGCAGTGACAATTCTATAGTTGAATGTGTGATTGGAACTCGTGACCCTTGGCAAAAGGTATGACAATCATGAGCACCATCTCGCCTTCTGTAATACCAACCGCCATTGGAAATACACTGTCCTTTACTGGGTAATCTGTCAGCGCAATCATGCAAGGGAAAGGCGGCAATGAACACTCCTGTTCACTGGTGGAGTTATGCTCAAAATATTTACAAGGCTGGGGGTTAAAACCAGTGACTAACGAGCTCCTTCATATGCACGGTCATTAGTAGGAAAATGCGTTGTACATTTTTGGATGATAGCCAAAAATTAAGATGAGGGCAATGTCAGCGACAAGGAGAAGAAGGCAGCGATGAGAGTTGCTCTAAGGACTTTGTTGGCACTTGCTAAGATAAGTAATACCAGGCAACATGTAAGCACTCCTGTACAATCGCACCGAGGGATGTCAAAACAGCCCAATTGGACACTAACAATTGATATGACATCTTAAACTCCCAAAGAACCACAAATGGCTTCGGAGCACAACGTCGCACGAAAACGTCAGAATCAATTTAGTCTTACCTACTTTAATGATCAGTCTACAAAAAGCAAAACTACCTCTTCCAGCGATTCTCAGTGCCAACATAAGCATTTCTGTCGTCTGTTTGCTTACCCAGCGCCTCTTTGGAATGCACGTTCTCGTATGTAAGCCATGTGATACATCAAATTGCAAAACACGAACTACTCCCTCGGTTTCAAACTTGACCCATTCCAGATATTCAATACCCCATTTAATACACTAGTTACACAACATTTAACTCATAGTTATTGTCATTTAATTGCGGACGCTAAGTCAACAAAGCCACCAGCAACAATATGTTTCCCCCTCACCATTTGATTGCATCAGCATTGTTCTTTTCTGTTCGATTTGTGGTTGCGTTCTGACCCAGATTTGCCAATGGAACTTCTTGTTAGCTGGCATTTTAGAATAAACCAGTGAAAAATGCTACAATCCGCCTGGAGCGAATCGTATGATACCCTATCCCTATCTTATTTGGTCGTGTCAGTGGGCGGTGGAAAATGTATTCACGAAATTTTTTATTTTGCCCTATAAACTAATATTTTTACTCGAAAATTAATTTTTGAAGTAAACGCCCCTAAAAAGTGGGCGTATCCATATATAATGTATAGACGATTTGTAGATTAAGTGGATATCTACATATTTGCTCAAGTAAGTTTTTTCGAGTTTCATATGAAAATAGTGAAAAAAAGTGATTTTTTTGAAAAGTGGGCGTGTCAGTGGGCGGATTTTAAAAAAATTTACACTTGTATTGCTTACTTTTCCAAAGACCTCGTATACAAAATTTCATCAACCTAGCTCAAAATTTAAGGCCCAAAAACTGGTGACACACAGACGGACGGACGGACATAGCTCAATCGACTCGGCTAGTGATGCTGATCATTTATATATATACTTTATTGGGTCTATCTGTAATATTTCTCTATGTTACAAACTATGTATCAAACTTAATATACCCTTAGGATAGGGTATAAAAAGAGCGGTACAAATTCACAACCAACATGTGTACGTAGATACACAACAGCCACAATCAACTAGTACTCTGCGTTGCAAAGAATCAACAAAGCATAAAGCAATTAAATGATAAATATTTTTTTTTTTTTTATTTAATTTAAACTTTTTCCGCGTATCGGTAGGGAGTTTGATGTTTTTTTTTTTTTTGCCTTTCGATTTGTGAAATGCAAAAAGTTCCCCAAGTATACGGCGAGCACTCATGGCAGTAGTAATAATGATGAGGATGATGATGATGATGATGAAACCCAATTAACCAGTCAAGCGCAGAGCTTCGAAGAATGGAAAAAGAGCCTATAACCATAAGAATCCACAGGAAGAGTTTAATAGTCGACAGTCAATGGAATTTTTCCTCTTTTTTTTCCCGAAAAATATTTCCCAACTGACGTGTATTATTTTTCCCTGTTTGTGTCAAGGATAATTGGGCAGGATATTCAAGTTTTTATGCAGCTGGATTTGTATGAATGCTTATTTTAGGTCAAATGTTATTTCTTTTTATTAAAAAAAAAAATAATCATAATGGATTTTGTATATATAGATACTTGCGTTGTTTGGGAAATGCACTTTTCGTGTTTTATTTAAATGAAACGATCAACATACCTGAAACGAGAGAGAAACGAAAGGACTTTTATTAGTTTAAGTGATATAAGAGATTTATGCCATTAGGATTATTAAAAACTAAATTTATTTGAATAAAATTTTTAAGAGGTCAACTGAATGCAGTGTGGTTTGGACATTTCGAAATATTGTGTCCTGCAAGTGAAAGTTTTTTTTATGGCCTTTGCATTCAGGTTGCCTGGTGGTTTGTTCTTTAATTTCGAATAAAATGTAGATTTTTATTAGAGTTTCATGACAAATAACGATAGAGATAAAGAAAAGTTATCCTATCCACTCATAGTTCTGTCAATTTAGGGTGACCCTTGACAGGACAAGGGTGCGTTCATTTTGAAGATTATGTGTGTGGAATTTATTGTTGCTAATGGAATGAAAAAGTGGGCAAAAACGCATCATCACCTCCTCGTGGTGTCCGCTGGATAGCTTTCTGATAGCGAACTAACGATGAGCCTAAACTGAGTCTGACGATTTATGTCTAGTTGAAGACTTAGCCCCGCGCAAGAACAGAACGAGGCATCTGTTGTTGACCTGATCAGCTAAAAACATGCATCTCAGAAATCTTGGAAGAGTCCCTCCGAAGGAGAATGTTCGGCGGATGAATTCCCTCGATGGAATCAACTATAGCGTCTACAGACTAGCGGATACCTTACTTGAGCTACTCTGACATATTTGGGGCTGAGGTCAGTAAGGTCTTTCAATACTGAGGCAGGGTATTGAAAAAGTGATGGTGCTGGACGAGCCCTCGATATTTACACGGGGACATGGCTTTTTTCTGATCGAAAAACCGCTAACCAGATCAATCACACTACGATCGACGAAAGGCACTCCTCCAGTATACTGTTTGTTCGGACTTTCCGAGGAGCCAACCTGATAGCCAAGGCAAGGATACGAATATCCAGAACGGACCGAAATCAACGAAATACTGCGAGGAAGTTTAACGTCGGACGGCTACAATCGCAAGAGACTGCCGGAGCCCTTGCCGATCGTGTCTCCTTTTATCTCAATCTCAGTCCTATGACACCAGCAGCAAACGTGGGAGACCAGTGGCAACATTGCCAACAAGCCATTAGAGATGCCACCTCTGATTTACTGGGTTTCACCCGGCCACCACAACGAAACCCCTGGTTTGACGAGCAATGCCGGCAAGCACATGCAGCTCAACAGGAGGCATATAAAGCCGCGCTCCATAGAAGGACCAGAGCTGCTCGCAAGCTCTACGAGCAGAGGAGGAAAGAGGAACACCGACTTCTCAGAAAGAAAAATAAGGAGCATGGGAAGCGCTAGATCGAGGAGATTTAAGGACTTTACTGCAGGAATGATGTTCGACTAAATATGTTCTCAGGGTTTCAAAGCCAGAACAGAAGCCTGCCAGGATGAAAATGGCAACATTTGAAGTAGTAGAACTGCAGTCGGTGCTGAGGATATGGAAGGAACACTTTTGCAAACTGTTAAACGGGGATGATGACCTATATTCCGCTGTCAGGCAAAATGAAACATTCAACAGTGAGGATGACAGTCAAGAGTCCCATCAACCCGATCAGAATGAAATGAGGATAGCTACTGGAGCCGACGGCCTTTCCGCCGAACTTTTCAAAGCAGGAAGGGATGAGCTGGTAAGGAGCATGCATCAGCTTATCTGCAAAATCTGGTCGGAAGAAGGTATGCCCGATGAATGGAACCTCAGCGTCGTTTGCCCGATCCTGAAGAAAGAAGACCCTCTGAACTGCGCCAACTTCTTCTCAAAATCGCTTATAAAATCCTGCCACTTCTTTAATGACCTGAGTGAGGTCTCCTAAAAACTTCGTTCTGTTAAAAGGTTCTGCTGGTTTCATCTTTTCCGTCGTTGAGGTAATTGTAGTTAAGTTCCCAGTAGCAAGTAGTAGTTTAGGATCCCGTGGTCCATCAATGAACCAACTACGCCATACATAGGTACATTCAACTGCATATGAATGCAGTCAGCTATCCGAACTTACCCTATCGTCAATGCAGACCTTACCTGTTGTTCTGCACTTTTAATATCAAGGATATCAGCTTTAAATGTCCTACGTCAGGCCGTACACTATAAAACAATGCAAAAGAAGAAGTTATGCCTACTTTCTAAGAAGACAGCAATTGTTCTTGTCCAGCCTCAAATCCTACCCACACAAAAGCTATTACGTCATTTACCAATTGCTCTAAACCCCACAACTTTCCATATATCCTTTTTCAACGAATTATTATCACAAATTCGTTTTATATTCCACCCCTCGACACCTTCGCCAACATTGTATGCTTCTAAGTGCAAAATAATTTGCTCTATCTTCCGTAAAATAAATGTTGCACCAATTTTCCTATAAATTTCACATTTTTAATTTTGCATTAGCTCAGGAAGCCAACACCCACGAATCCTTCCCGAAAGCACATCCTTCCATTCAAACCAATAGTTTTGCTTGTCTTTCTCCACTAGAACATCTGGCTATCTATCTATCTACTATTATATCCGCTTGGTTAAAGTGAAAAAAGATTATCCTGAGGTTGCTTATAAAATAGGAAAATCCAATGAATATCCAAGTGCATTTCTCCAAACCACGTATACGGCTCTGGGGGGACGATATAGGAAGATACTCGTAGCACTCCTTGATCAGGTATTCATTTGAAGATAAAAAACTTTTCTTTTTTTTTTAGAATAAACTTTTAAACGGTTTGTGGAGAGAATGTTGAATGTACGCTCATATTTCTTTAGCTCTGGCTACTCTCTTGTGTCCTTTTCAATTTGTCCCTTTTATTGACACGGACACCGCCATGGGGGACCACAACCACCAACCAAACCAGCAACTCTATAACGTTGACTCAAGTAATTTTCGAAAGATGTTTTGGGATCTATTTTGCCGTGTCGAAGAATGCATTACGGTGTTTGTTTTGGAAGGATGCTACTTTTTTTTTCCTCCTCTCTATACATTTTGTTATCAAAGATATACGAACGGGGACGTCTTAATATCCTAATGGAAGACTTTTATGTGGATAGGAATGTTGGATGGAAGAAAAAGCAATTGACAAGGTTTTTTGCGAGAAGTAATAGTTTTCCAAAGAGACATCCTTAAGGACTTTAAGTTCGTTTGGATCTTAAAAGGATCGATGGCATCAGTGTTGGATCTTTAAAGTTGCAATTGAAAGCTAGGATTGGTTAATGCTTGAGAAGACAAATAGCAATCGGACAGTGGCGATATGGGCGACATTTAAGAGCTTTATTTCTGTATGTTGTAGCAAGATGCACCTTTCAACCATGACTTCATCGGGTGATTGGGGATTTGTTTGGCGATTGACCAAGGAAGCTTCTATTGATTGGTTGGGCAGGTAGCACTTCTATTGATGGCCCTCGGGCAACTGTATGTCCACCTACAAATCTAGAGTTTATTTGTTTTTTAAGAGATCATGAGATATAGGCGACGCATCTTGGGATTCGTCCCATGACCATTATACAGTGGTATACTCCATAAGATGGTCAGTTAATTATTTGAAGAGACTTTCTAATTGAACAGCCAACTGTGACATTATCTGTCTTAATATGGGACTACAATGCAAAGATAGCTGGTTTTTCGCTTAAAGGACTCAAGCAAGTCATCAGGAAAGATGGACTTACCAAAGCTGGAAACTTGTTTCATTAAAAAGTCTGGCTGTCAACTGACCTGTAACCCATATATCTGTCGCCGTTTTAGAAGTAGCCTTTTACGGACGAAATTTGGCACGTCATCACCATCATGTGATAGCAACCGTCCAATGACAAGCTGCTGCTGTTCGAAGAACTCACGAAACAACGATGTCCTAGTTAATCATAGACCAATTTAGTGTAGTGATCTCTCACACAGGAGCAACAGGAGCACAGGAGCTAAATTTCTACTTATACACTAGAAGTCCATTGCCATGCTATTGAACACGTTATCTCGGGACTGTCAGCCGTTTACAGTGACATACTTATGTAGTTTTCTGCTATTTGCGATCGGTGAATGAAAACAGCTTAGAGCTCGACTAGAAGAAGGGAGCCTCCAACTAGAGTCCCTATATAGAATGTTCGCACGATAAGAGCTAAAGAGCTGATCACAGGAGTAAAAGAGGAGTACCGCTGACAGAAGGACCGAAAATATATGAAGTCACAGGAGGAGTACCACAGGGATGAGTGGCAGCCCTCGTAGTGAGACACTGATGTCTCAGACACTGATTTTCAAACCGGGCTAAAACCCATGGAACTGGGTCTCCAGGTTGGGGTTTGTGCCGCCGGGGTAACTACATTACCATGTAATAATTTTCTAGTTATGAGAGAGACATCAGTCTTCGATAATAACTACAATCCCCCTCATTTAGTGGAAGGAAGGCAGCCGTGTCTCAGGCGGAGGCTTTGCAAGAGCCTGGAGCCCTTGAAGTATGTAAACAAGTAAGCAGCATCCATAAATTTGGTTTCAGACTATTCGATCTTATAGCGAAGCGTGCTTTAGGCCGATTGTGAAAACTATAAGTTGCTCTAAGTGCTTCAAAGATCTGGGTCGTCTGCTATATAATTTGTAGACCCTGAGATGGACTAAGGATTTCAATAATGAAATGTCAAACAATGCTTAATAAAAATATTATAGCAGGTCGATCTGACTCATACGTCATCTGTCAAAAAATCTAAATACAAAAAAGTACCTCCGAATGATTCATCCCTTGACAATAGAAAAATGACTGTTACTAACACGCAAGAGCTGCAAGCGTTCGTTATAAGTTGTCTCCATTCTTTTCCTGACCGAGATCAAGTCAGAAACTACTAAACGAAACTATACAATGGCTTCAGTGTCAGTTGCTTAGCTAAACAGCCGACACAGAGGAACCCCGTTTACTTAGGATGACAGCAGGCAGGCGAGAAGTAAGCACAGACATCGATAGAGAGAGGACTGCGGCTGACGCACTTTGCCAAGACCCTCAAACTATGCTTCAAGGCAGAAAATAGCGTTCATTTCGTTATTTGAATTTCTTATTCAAATTCATATCCTTGTTCTTACAGCCTTCACTTCTTATGGCATTAACTTCCGTGAAATTATTTTAAAAATTTATATTCCGCCTCAAAACACCATGATGATGGTACTTTCGCCAACATTTTTCTGTATAGTTTCTCCTATGGTTAACCACCGCAAGTATAATACAAGAAAAATATAAAAAATTCATTCACAAAACGAAAAAGAAAAAAACAAATGAAAGAATATCCTTGTTTACTCATTTTCATTTGTGAAGCGATGCATCTATTTGGTTTTCCGTGTTCAATTTGCAGGTTAAAAACCATGCAAATCCTGAAAAGAAAGGTATGCAGCTAAAAAAAAAAAAACAAGTTAGTACGCGTTCTCTATGTCCTGTCGTGGCTGAATGAATCCTTTAAAAAAAATCGAAAAGAAACCAGCAAAATTGGCTTTTTTCTGCCTCTTCTGCTGCTGCTTTTAGGTTGGTTCAGCTCTCCTCATGCGGTATATACGTTTTCATATTTTCTTTCTTTTCTTTTTTTTTTTTTCGGCCCTCTCTCTCTCTCTCTTCAAAAGGAAAACACGGGGAAATTCATCGAAAGGGAGGTAGGCAAAAAAAATAGATGGAAAAAAAGCAGAAAAGCCCATCCTTGAATGAATTGTGAAGCCGTAGAGGAGCCGAGGACCCTTCACCATTTTGTTTGTGCATGAGAGAGGCTTGCGGTGAGTGGCTCAGAATCAGCTATGATACTCAGTGATGGTCCTGGTCATGATTGTACACTCCTGATGGTAGTGGTGGTGGTAATGGTGGTTCTCTGTTAAAAGATGAATGAATAAAGAGTTGTTTGGCTATGGCCTCTCTTGGCATTCTCGGTCGATTTCTTGATGTTTGTTGGACGATGTTGATGAGCAAAGACATTGAATTATTAACCAAAAAAAAAGTAAAAAAAAGGACTGAAGAGGGAAACCAACTTGAAAGAAATAGAGAAATCCCTGATATGCGCCAGAGAATTGGATGCTGAACATTCCATTCAATTTGGCACGGCCATGATAGTGGGTGTAATGAGTTGTGGGCGAGCTTTAGTTAGGTTTTCATTCTCCCCGATGATGGTCCTTTGAATCCTTTTTTATTATTTTTTTTTTTTTGATGCAAACATTTGCCTCAATCAAAATGATGAATTGAATTGGATTTTCCTGATGGTGCTTTTGAAACGCATATGACCGATGTTGAACCCCATGTTGACGTAGGTTAGTGAACCTTTTTTTTCATTTTATCCTCTTCATGTTCGTGTTTATGTGATCAAATGCTATGGCACTTTCAATTGAAATGTGAAAGATTGAATATAGAAATGAGGGAGCATAAGTGCTGTCTAGAAAATTGGGAACATAACCTGCGAATGCATTGATATATATCAAGTCATCAGAATTCATAGGATAATGTGAATCCTTTTCATGATTTTTACGGAATGACGAGATACTTTTTCAGTATGAATTCAAAATTATCGGTGGTTGATGCTTTTAGGGTTGGTGTTTCGGGCTTCATGCCTAAATTTTGGTTATAAGGAGTATGCTTATCGAAATGCTAGTACTTAATGTGTTTTTTGTTTTTTGGGATGCCTAGTCTGGACGCATGGATTAGACTTCCTAATAATATTCTAGCCATGCCTCACTTGTTACTTTGTTATGTGTACATCCATAGGATACAATTCAAGAAGAAGAATGTCTTAGATAGACAGACAGATAAACAAAATTAAATTTCAGTCCCCATCTTGAGTTGGCTCCCATATAATGTATAGCATAGCCTCATTCCAGCTCATACATGTCTTTCTTGAGATGATGGTGCGTAGCTGAACCCTGTATAATTGAGGGTAACAAATGCGCCAATAGACTGGTCAAAAAAGCTTTGAAAATCCCTTTAGTGAACGTCATCAATAGCATCAGGGCACTGCTGTGTGTCGCGAAGAGATGTATAACCAATATTGTATACACATCCGCAGGTAACATAGGGTAGGTATCCACACTCTTATAGCCAGAGATTTACCATAAGAGATCAGGAGAAATCACAAAGCTCTGGTGATCACAAATTAGGGCTGAGATTGGGGTCCTCTCTGGACAGTGTCTTCTGGGAAGGCACGCCAGTAGACCAGGATTATCAGAGTCTAATATTTTCAGATATTATGAGGATTTAAACGTCTTGGAGGATATTCTTTGATGAACTCATAACTCTTTTTAGACGTTAAATAACCTAAGGGCTACTAGAACAAACTGAATCTACTGCATTGTTCCCTCTAGGACACCCAAGCTCCATGAAGAAAATAAACCAATTAGAGAGGCGAACACTAGATGGACCACTGTGGGTAACTGCAAGAAAATTTGAAGAAAACTACGGAACTATGTACTTCTGCCAGGATCACGAGAAGCTTTCGGGGAAACCTTAAGCAAAGGGATTGAACTATATATTTAATGAAATGAAGTGTGCCTAAGTACTTAAGTAGAAGGCCTAAAAGACGTGATTGTGTGAATAGAGTCCTGCTTGAAATTAAGTTCCAAAATAAATTTTAGAAGAAGATTATGGCAGAAGGGCTGGTGAATTATTAAAAGGGTTTAAGCATTTACACATAACAGTATCAATCTTATCGAAACATTAGCTGCAAGTGTCCATTGGACTAATGCGCATTCGCGTAAGGTACTATTTGAGAGAGGAATTACCATTAAGTCACTCAGGTCTAAGACTTTATAAACTTATGTATCTATGAGTTCTAGCGTGGGAGTTTTTCATGTTTTGTCCAATGATCCTGCTATCTAAAGAAGAAAGCAGATGTCATTGGGCTGAAAATTAGGCAAAAACAATAATCATAAGTCTGGGCGAGAACTCATTAGTTCATATATGAATTGCTGGAAAAACGGTTGGAAGAATAAAGAGAAACTTGCTACCTCTGGATGGCAAGATGTACATGTGGCAAAACGAGTATGGCGCAGAACAGCTGAGAAAGAAACATCACAACAGGGAGAGAGTTGAAGAAAACTGAGGCATAGACAAGGGCGCATTGGCGTTGTAGACGCCTTAGAACCCTCAAAGGGGTACGTAATATACGTAACTCAGGAGGATTCATGGCTTTATATTGGGAGAACTCCTAGTCCATCATTAGTCTGCTTGCCAGTGGGTGGCAATGATGTAGTAGGTAGTGAAAGAGAAAGTATCTGCAGAGTTACTTGGTGTATGAAATGATGCAGTTAACTTTCAATCTCTCTGTCTAATATCAAACTTATATTATAGACAGGACTTGGATATCTGCATCACCACCCCAGTTGCATATGCGACTATTCATGTCATAGTTGTGATAGTTCTCTTTGATGCTAATCTGTCAACGGACCTAGGCGTAGTTAAAAAAAGTCGATTAAACGATAGTTCTCACCTAGGCTGCTATTTAGTGGATCAAAGGCTTTTAGACGCAGCTAATAACATGTAAAAATGTTAACTGAAGTGAAGGACTTGCGAAAGTTGACACCACATAAGTTGGTGCTATAGTTCGGAGTGAATCTGGGCCTCAAGCTTTGTATATATTCTGCTTGTACTGAAACGTATATGAATATCCTAATCCTGCACTAAAATTAAGGAAAGCCAATTAAAGCCAGGATTACCTTACTGTGTCACCCGGCAAGGCTTGATTTGGACGCATATTTATTGCCTATTACCAAACATCTCTAAGTACAAGAGCCGAAGTGAGAAGGCTTTTGAGCCAATATGTGCATGTTTCGAGCTCCACCAAGGATAGAGAAACACAATCACCCTCTCTATCAATAATTCAAATTTTAACAAATTTGAAGCGATAGTCCTAATATACCTTCCAATGACTTGGTAAGAAAATAGACAAGTTAATGGATCTCAAACCATTAGCGTCCACACTGTCCTTTTGGAAGGTATGGACAAAGTTTTTCTAAAGTTACCGGCTTTCGGATTGGGGCATCGTCTTTCAGGCTGAAGTACTTGCTGAGGCCTGTCGCCTACTCAAGCAAATCTCCTCACCCTTAAACACTATAACCATCTTCGTTGACAACCAGGCCGCTATCAAGGCTATGTATTATATCTGCCACCATATCCTCGCAGTTGGAAAGGTTCAGAATTCGCCTTCTTTGGCTGCCGGGACACAGCAACATCGACGACAAAGAGCGATCGAGGAAGGGTTCTGCCTTTCATGGCTTCATTGCAGGGGCAGTAAACGTCCGATCGAGAGCTGATACAAGGTGGCAGCGAATGCAGTGCGCTTTACACAAAAGTTTACATAATATACCTTCCAATGACTTGGTAAGAAAATAGACAAGTTAATGGATCTCAAACCATTAGCGTCCACACTGTCCTTTTGGAACAAATATTACACAAAATCTTCATCATTCCCGTGGAACGTGTAGTAGGTATGGACAAAGTTTTTCTAAAGTTACCGGCTTTCGGATTGGTGCATCGTCTTTCAGGCTGAAGTACTTGCTGAGGCCGGTCGCCTACTCAAGCAAATCTCCTCACCCTTAAACACTATAACCATCTTCGTTGACAACCAGGCCGCTATCAAGGTTATGTATTATATCTGCCACCATATCCTCGCAGTTGGAAAGGTTCAGAATTCGCCTTCTTTGGCTGCCGGGACACAGCAACATCGACGACAAAGAGCGATCGAGGAAGGGTTCTGCCTTTCATGGCTTCATTGCAGGGGCAGTAAACGTCCGATCGAGAGCTGATACAAGGTGGCAGCGAATGCAGTGCGCTTTACACAAAAGTTTACATTTCACGTGCAGAAGACCTCACAACATATCCCTGGACCTTACTCAACCCTTTTCCTTCGAAAATGCCAAGGCATAGTGCGTCTCTCAGATTTTCTATCGGTGTGGCGCAATCCGCGACATGACATACCAGACTATAAGTAACGCATTTAAAACTAGATATACCCTAACATTGGATACCTCGCGTGAGTTTTCAAACATTTTCGATTAGAAACTCGTAATTTCAAGGAAAACAATTGCATCTTCCAAAATCTATATCTCGATTGCCGTAAAAGTTTAAAGTATTTCAAATTGGCTGTTCAATTTATGTAAAAGCAAATTTGAGTATGTAGGCCTCCTAGGGAGAAAGAGAGATCTCCAAAACTAAATTATTTGTTATCCATCCTATCGACAGCTTTCCTACAATTCAATCTAAAATAATAACTTCACCATCTACCTATGTGCACAGATAAAACTCATCATACATTCAAACCCTTTCCTCGTAAATAGCTTTTAGTAAAATTTCACCCTTTCATCCCCATTCCATGAGGCAAAAATGTCGAACTAACCCCAACGAAACAGCGAGTAGCATATCATGTTTTTAGGTTCACTTTCATGCCATAACATTCAGGTCATGTTGCTTCCATTATACATTCAGGGGATTCCCAACAGACTGATGTGTTTTAGTAGATAGAGTCAGCTGTTACTTTGTTATAATCACGCGCATAGTCGTCACTACCTATGTACACATGATCCTCGTGTTATTACTGTTTCAACACCCGCCTCCCTCCCACCCTCGATAACTTTTAGCTGACATATTCATAATGAGCACGCTTACCTCATGTGAATTCTGACGGGGTACATGCTATAGTGAATTTAATTTCCGAAAAAAAACTGAGGGTGTAAAGAGCTGTGTTACATAGTGTATTCCTCTGGGGATGCTCCCCCAAGTAAACAGTTGATTGCAATTAACAGAGACGAGGTTTCCTTTTTTTTTTTGTTTTCCTACCCTGCACTTGTTAATGGGCCCCATGATAGTGCTATCCTTTCTCAATGCCATCATCGTCAACCCTTAGCAGACGTCTCCATCACTATCCATTGGTGATGTTGTAAATTTACTTAATTGCGAGGTAGAAAATATACATATATACTATGTACTCTACTCATGTTTGATTAATGATTTCAGGTAATCCAGGAGAAAGGTAAAATCCTTGTTCAAGTGTCAACTCTCGAAAAAGAATCCTTTTCCTGCTTCTTAAAAAACCAAGCGTGAAATACTTCCAACCTCTAACCTATACTCCAACTCAAAAGTCGCGTCTTTTAGAAGAAATCTTTTAGCCCCTAAAAATTTTCCGCTTAATTAAATTAAGAGCTTTAAAAGTTTTCACTTTGTCTATTGACCGATTTTTTTTTTTTTTTTTTCTTTATATCCTTATCCCTTGTGCTGGAGTAGAAAGGCGGCAGGAAACCAGATGGCAGATAAATGTATTTAAGGATTATTCCCTTTTCTTTTCTCCTTTTGGTTGGTCTCTTCTACGGAAATGATAGGAATACCGTTTCACGTCGTTTTATCCTGTACGGTAAGGGATGAAAATTTCTGACGATAGTTTTAGGATATTATAATCTCAATTTGGACATAACCGGAGGCTCTTTCAAGTGGAACTCAGTGAATTAGTCTTCTGAAATAATTGTCCTTTTAGTAAGGATGCTTAATTGTCATAAAGAAAGCTTGGAAATGAGATTTTCTGATTGAAAGAAGGATTGAGTTTCATTTTTGTGTTTTATTTTGCATCAAAAAAATATGCTTCGTTTCAATTTGAGTAATTGAATTCAAGTGCCGAAAATTATTTGAGGGATAATTAGGTTGTTAACCTGGAATCATCGTCATTTCAACTGATATTTCTTCTATTTTATTCTTTTGAAATCAATGATTTGGAATACTTTAACTAGCATCTGAAATTATACTCATGATTGACGGGAAATTCCGCTCCAATCCATTCTTTAGTCGTTTCTCATAATTAGCAAGTGGAAAAGGACATGATTTATGTACATTTATAGAAGCATTGTTTAATTGTAGACTTTAAGAATAAGGCCAGAGGACAGCCTGTATGGAGTTTAAACAACATCATTGTCTGATATCACCTCCACCGTCTGAGTGGTAGGTATCCAATAGATGTGTGTGCAGTTTCCGATTCCTTGATAGACCTTAGTGCAATGTTCTTGCGAGACACCCCACCCGAGGTAAGGCTCCCAACTCATAACATTCAACTTGTTCAACACAACTTTCAGGAATCCTAAAGTAGAACCCACCGACGTGGTTTATATAAAGAAATGCCACAGAAATGGTAACAAACCTTGTGTTATTCGGTTAATTCTGCTGAAAAAAGAATCGACTGTTTATTTTACTGGTTTGAGTACAGAACAGATCCTTTTTGAAATCGTATATCACCTTCTTAGTCAGGGTATGTACTGTACATATTCAAGTTCCAAAAATATAACCACCCAAGTTATGTCCGTCAGTTTGCTTAGAATCAAAGACCACTGACTTTCATGGTAATGGCTGGAAAAGCTAGCAGCTTTTTGCTGGTGCAGTGCTGAAAAGGGGAAGCGGAAATAAAGTCGATGGATGTTATTGCCCACAAAAGTAGAAATAATACCCACGTGCTTGTAGAATTCCTTATTGCGTCTTGTCTGTCGCAAGTCGTAAATTTAAGCTCGTGAAACTAATCGCACGTAGGAGACGGCACCCAGTGTGCCAAACAAGCTCTGGATCCTCCTATGGCGATCACATCAACACCCTGTGGACCATCATCGAGCAGTGCGTTGAATATCGATCGCCACTTCATCTGCTGATCATCGATTTTGAGAAGGCATTCGATTGTTTCAACAGAAAGTTTCTTTGGCGCGTCTGCACGTCCTACCCAGAGGAAGGTTATCAGATAAATTCAAGATACAAAGTGGGGTCAGACAAGGTTGCACTCTTTCACCAACACTATTTCTTTTAGTGATTAGTGACGTGCTTCGTGCAGTTTTGTTGAGGGAAACGGGGGAATTCAATGGACTCTTACATTTCAACAAAGACATATGGAATGCGCTGACTTTGTATTCTTGCTTTCTTATAGAATTACGGATCTCCAATTCCAGCAAATGACAACTGATCTGCAGAGGTAGACGTCGTCGGGATGACAATTAATATGGCAAAAGCTAAAGTTGTCAGCCTTAGTACAACGTCATCATCAAATATACATTGCTGGACAACCGGTGGACAGAGCAGAGAAATTCCTATATTTTGGGAGTTAGTCCCAACAAAGGGTGGAACCGAACTAAGACTGTTCCGCCTCAATGTACAATGGATGTAGCACGTGAAGAGTGAAAGTTACAAATTATCATCCAATGACAAATGTGGCAGTGAATTAGTCACACGTTCCGAAAAGGTGACAGTTCCTTACAGGCAGAAAACTTGGCGTTCCGAAGAGAATATGGCGCAGAACAGTCGAGATTGAGGCATGGCAGTTGGAGAAAACTGACGCACATTACCAGAAAGCATACACGATGGTGCGTTGAAGTACTAGAGACCCTAGGTCCCAGAAGGAAATACAATACTCAAACGAAAGAGCTCCCTATGAAAACAACAACATTTTTGTTACAATACTATGCGCCTTTGTTTGGCAAGCAAATCTTCAGATGCTTGGGCTATAGATATACACTCATTGAGAAGTCCCTCCAATG
Organism: Chalcosyrphus nemorum; assembly: GCA_949716465.1. Lineage (NCBI taxonomy): Eukaryota > Metazoa > Arthropoda > Insecta > Diptera > Syrphidae > Chalcosyrphus > Chalcosyrphus nemorum. The sequence continues at coordinate 75,074,238 of OX454333.1, forward strand.
TACAAGTCTCATAACTAGATTACCTTTCAACGATTCCTCTAACTATTAAAATTCAATACACATCATAATATATCTTATTACCTGTCCACATTCAATTAACGATGACTTGAAAAATTCAATTAAAAGTGTGCTCCTACTCTCATGTCCTGCTTCTGTATTCTAACCTCTCTAAAAGCTTCCAGAACAAAATATATTCTTGCGGTTTTTTTTTGTTTTTAACTAAACTCTAACAACTTTAATTGTTTTTCTTCGAGTAGAAAACAAGTAAACTAACAAAAGTTAATAACATGGTCGAGTGGTGGTCTAGATATTAATGGCATAAATCAATAATGCAATACACCATGGGTACAGACTAATAGAGAAACAATATTATATGGTATGCTCCTTGCCTATCGAGGAGATTTCTTCTCTTCTTTTTTTCATCCTTAGGAGGAGGTAAGGTTAACATGTATCAAGAGTATAATGTTCGTGACCATTATTGATTGGAAATTTCGTAAGGAAAACATTAATTATTAACGAATGGCAGTGTGTATGCTACACGCAATGTACTCCTATAACGTTGATGGTGTTTGTTTGAATTTCCAACTCATTGTGTACCTCATTCACGGCTATGGCAAACTTTGATGTTAGAATTCGATACTTGTTTGCTTAGTTTCAAGTTGATTGATTGACAGTGTACACTAACCGTTAAGTCAACTGTCTCCTCTAGAAATTTTATAGCTCAATATTGTACTTGTTTGTTTAGATGGAGGGAAGCTTTGAGTTGGTGGAGAACAAGGATGTTCATGGTATCGCATCGTCTCAAGGATGTTTAATTTCTTAGTTAAGAGGGGGAAAAAAATTTGCTGCATTTGCTGGTGCACATAAATTATAAAGTCGCTAGCTAAAAATTTCAGAGCACTGTCAGTTCTTTTCATAGATCTAAGAAGAATTTTAATATTTTACTTATTTTTTAGTATCAGCTTAGGTAAAGGTTTTTTTTTAAATGAAGACGGCAACACTGTTACAGAGACTAAATTGATTCCATACAAAAAAATTTTAAGAGCCTAGGAAGAGAGGACATGTATTCCTATCCATAGTGTACCTTAAAAGGTCAGAAGATGTAAATGGCAGAGTTGGAAGAGAATGCAATCATTTCTGAATGCATTCATTGAAGTCATCCTTAGAATTAACATGGATTTTTTGACTTCAATAATGACTTCAACTTAGAAAAAAATATATCATCAATCATTGTCAAGTCAAAATGAATGCAAAATCAATTCGATTGCTCTGTATTCATTGAAGTCCCTTCAAGTCACTAGGAGTTATTGCATTAGCTTAAAGTCTTTGAAGTCATCTGAAGTCATTGACGTCTTTGAAGTCATTCAAGTCTTTGAAATCATTGAAATCATTGAGGTCTTTTAAGTCATTGAAGTCATTTTAGTCTTTGAAGTAATTGTAGTCTTTGAAGTCCTTGAATTCATTGAAATCAGTGAAGTTATTGTAGTTTTGGAAGTCTTTGAAGTCATTGAAGTCATTGAAGTTTTTGAAGTCATCTGAAGTCTAAATGGAATGAAAAATGGATAATGAGAAAGGGCCCAGCCATCGACCCTGAAAATGCTACTCCAACAACCTTTTAGGGTTAGCTTAGCTCCCTAGTTTAGCTGGGATTCAAAACTACATATATGACGTTACCAAACGACAAGTCCCAACGACTATATGCTTAAAAGTGTTTAAAACCAAAGATGATGATGAGAGAACAATTGTTAGACCAATGATGATTCCCGGGTTTTTAGTTCAGCGCCATAAGGAAGTAGAGGTCAGATCTGAGGAACAGATGAACCGTGTGCATTACTTACTTTGTGTGGCAACATGCGGTTGACTCTTAAAGTTCAGAGTAAAACTGGCACAGATAGTAGATCTAGAACTTGACAACCCAATGAATATCTTTGCAAACATCCCGGGAAATCCACTGCTGATAACTCACGAACCAGACAAGATGTTCATAAGATTCCGATTCTCTAAAAATTATCAAAGTGGTCATTGGGGTCTGTCGAGAATGGACAAACGAAGATCTCGTAGTCCACCTGACGTACAAATTTGGTTCGTTGATTGGTCCAAATTAGAAGCAGGGATCTTAGGTACCAGCTCTGAGCGTGTGGAATTAGAAACCCATTCAATAGAACTTTGCGTTAGACTGGAGAACTCGATTCTACATCTTTTCGGACATAATATTACATTACATACAATATCATGGATCCCAAGACAGGAAGGCCTTTAGGGAACTATCTGCCGTGCCCGTGGTATATTGAGCCAACTAAAAGGGCAAACAACGGCAAGCAAACTACTAGAATTCAACAAGAACTATTTGCGAACTCCAAGGACCAATCTGACCAGCCAATCTTCATTCAAGTACCATTTGAACAAAATGTAGTTACGCCTAGAAAGGGCAAAGCACATTCGGTGTGAATGCCCAGAGGCTGGACGGAATCGTCTACGCGAAATCAACAAGACTACTCATGGACTGGGATATCTAGAAAAAAAAGGCTGCAGAACTTCAAAGCAAAAGAAACGTAGATCCCATTGCAAAGTCCCAATTGTCGAGAGTCTAGACTATGCAAAGTCCTTTCTTAAACACCTACCGTACCGAGTTTTCTCACGAATCATGGGCCTACAGGGCCACCGCCACCTCCTAAACTTATCAGTCAGAATAAACTGGAATGTGCAGTGACCAGTTTCAACTTTTTCCAGCGCAAATTCAGGCGGAGTTCAGTGAGGGGCTTCCTGGGGCAAAGAGCAATATTGGCCGCCTGGACATAGGTAAGAGTGGGGTTTATACTCAAAGCAGGCAAAGCATTGCACATCGACCGAAAGACCTTAGACCAATCCTCAATCATCGATCTTTACATCAAGGCCTTAACTAATAGCACTGTGGCACTATCCACGTGCAAAACGTCCAAAAGCTTTACCACGAGTTCTTAGCACAGAACAATAATGCATAGTAGGATTTTGTAAACTCTTTCCCGGCTCCAAATAAGTTATTTGTATCCTAGGACTAGGTGTACGTCCCAGTGCAATTGGGCCTGTAATGAGGCATCTTTTAGCAACTGGTGACTTCACTTTAAGATATCCAATGGTACAATGATCAAACTTAGCCTTAGCATACAAGGTTATAAACCCTTAAGTACCGATCTCCGTGAAGGTATCTTTTGTAAGAGGTTTCTCACCAAATTTATCAGCTTATGGTCCTGAAGTAACACACTTCTACTACACACAGCAACACTTAAATACCGCCTCGCAATCGCATTACATACTTCTTCAAAGAAGTTATTTCTCTTTGCAGTACATTTACCGCTTTAAACAATTCGCCCAAAAGAATAAACCTTTTGCAAAATATTTTACCCACCCTTTAACAGTATACGGCTCGAAGGACCAACCTAATTAAGCCTTCCGCCATTCATTTAAAAATCCACAAAGCACAAGAAATCACCTTAAAAGTAACTAATTTAGTTTTCCTTTTGAGCCAGGCATGCAAAACAAGAAAAAAGAACACACACACATATTCACCGGAAGCAGGACTTGTTTGCGCATTTCTTCAACTTCATTGTTACACCGTTTTACGTACACGTTCACCCGTTGTTATACAGAAAATTCTTCACCGGCAAAGAGGAGAGAAACTGTTAACAAAATTTTCCTGTTTGTGCATCATCTTATGATATCCTTTGAACTACCACATTGCCTCATGCTGCAATAGCATGAAAATTATATGAGTGTTTGCACAAATAAGAAAGGCAAAAACTAGATAATACTAACAATAAGGATATCTTTGCTACTTTCCTGTTTTTTTTTCTTCAAAGAATTCACAAGCACAGAAAAAGGACTTCAAATGGAATAAAATATAACAAATTGTATGTCTGTATGAAGGGCAAACGAAAGAACGAGTAGCAAACTTTGAATTCCGCCCTTAAGGATGCTCGCATCCTGGTAAACTGCAGGATGAGAGGAAATTGAATAAAAAAACAAACAAAAAAACTTTCAAGGAATTCTCTTAAATTGCAATGTGGAAAGGTAAAAGGTAATTTTGCTCTGAATGCATTAGCAGGCGAAATAATTAAATTTATTGTTGGATCCTTGTAAGGATCCCTATTTTCGTTTTCAATCAATTAGTTAATGGAAAGGTGTAGGCGTCGATCCCTTGGCAATTGCACGCTGCGTGTAAACTTACTTCACGAGCACACAGATTGACAATTTGACACAACGGACGTGAGTACAGAATCAATTGCGTGTTTATGTCCTTGACAATTTAGGTGAATCGACATGAGAATGTCTTTTCCGTGTGCATAATATAGTCAGGGGAGATGTCAGCTACGACATGGTTTCTACATTATTACTGGATTTCAGGGTGTTATTGGTGATAAAATTTTATTCCCTGGATTATAATGACGCAAAAAAAATAATATTTTGTTGGTACGCAATCTGATGAGGATAACGTGTCTCAGGTACGTACATATATGGAATTAGGATTAAGTGTTTTTCAATTTCCTTAATTTCGTTATCTACTTATGGATGAGAAGGAATTATGACTCAAAACGTTTGGCAGGAGCTGAGCTTAAGGTACTAGAAGGGACCATGTAAAGGGTTTTCCAATAGGGATTTCTGAACTTTGATAGGTTATTGCGGCCATATTAGTGAAGCTACATCTGTCAAATTGGCTGTCAGCTATTAAGTTTATTTTGCCAAATCAGTTCGAAGAGGTATAGAGTGTGCAAGTAATTAAATTGTTTTATTAAAGAACGTCTTTTGTTCGAGCAACATTCCGCACGCTTCGCCCACTTTACGGTCGCCATAATCGTCCTTGCGAAAGGATTTTTTGCAACGTAGTGTATAAATTCGAGTAGATCGATTCAATGAACAATTCAGCAATACGCGTATGTCAATGGAACTCAAGATCTGCGGACAGTTTCGCCGCTGTCCGTGAGAGTGTGCAGGAGAATCCGAGGCAGTCGATTCCGTGCCACGCACAAGAACTCGGCCTTTTGCAGACCACAATTTGGCAAATTTTGCGTCATGACTTGGGCCTACACTCGTATAAGATTTAACTGAACCAGGAGTTCAAAGTAAATGCTCATAAGCAATGCGCGCCGTTCACTGTTCACTAACTGGGCTCTCGAGCAGTTAGAAGTTGACTCAAATCATATTCAACGCCGAGGCCCATTACTGGATGAATGGGTTCGCCAACGATCAAAATTATCGAATTTGGGACGTTAGCAATCCAAACGAAATACGCCAAATTGAAATGCGTCCATAGAAAGTCACTGTTTGGTTTGGATTTTGGACTGGCGGCTTCATAGTTCCATACTTCTTTAGGAGGGGCGTGGGACAGGCAATGACCGTCATAGGCGAGCGCTATCGGTCGATGATAACCAATTTCTTTTGGCCCCAATTGGATGATTTGGACACCGTCGACATATGCTTTCCAGAGGGCGGCACTACGTACCACACAGCACATGCCACAATGGACATTTTGCACGAGCGATTTCCGAACAAGGTTATCTCACGCAGAGGCGATGTAAATTGGGCATCGAGATCACTTTTTGACCTCGTTAGACTTCTTTTTGTTGGATTTTCTTAAGTCGCATGTCTATGCCAATAAAATACAAATCACCACTGCCCTGAAAGCTAACATAATTGATGTCATTTGTCAAATTCAGCCTAATTTAAGCGCCAGAGTTATAGAAATGGGACGCTTCGGATGCCCTTTAGTAAGCAAAGCTGCGGCGGACATTTGAATGATGTTGTATTCAAAACATAACGGCATACATGTGCCTTCTAAATAAATAAACAAAATCAATGATATCTCACTCACAGTTTATTTTATTCAAATTTAAAGATAGGAAACGCTTAATGGAAAACCTTTTACGTGCATCTTCTATGAACAGTTTAGATGCACCAGTTCAGAAGAAACTATTGCAGCCAACACTTTAAGTCATTTAACACCACTCCAATGGCTTTATGCAACATTATGGTTAAACCAATTTCAAGAATGAACTTTCTCCTTAAAACTTTTCCTTAACTAACACCTTTAACTCCTTATAACAAAGTGTACGAGTAAATTGGTTCAATTTTATTTTAAAGTGAAATTACAAGAATTTAATTACCCTTACCTTTACAAGAAGAGTAAAATCGAAAAGAAAGTACGAAAACTTTTCTTCTTCTTCCTTACAGGACTAGAACATGAACTAATTTTCGTTGACCGTTTTTTCTTCTGCCACAAGGAGAAAGGGAAAAACTTTCCTAAACTTTCCCAGCAGAAAATATCTCACTCATAATTCATTTCTCTTGGACATTTAAACTGTGTTCATGTATCATTCTTCCTGTAAGCAGTTATATACTTTACGAAAAAGGATAGGGAATTTTTTTTGAAGAAAAGCAAATCAGTCTTAAAGCAATTCCTTCCTGTTTAAATGGAGTTTACTTCTTTCTTCTTTTCTTTTCTTGGAAGCAAATCCCTTTATTTCCTGTCAGTCAATTTCAATCACTTTACCAAGGATGTGCGCTGCATTTCCCAATTTCCCGAGACCCACACCATTCCATTTATCTTTCTTCCTTTGACACATTATAATGTACGTATCTTCACAGATAAAGACACACAAGTGTTTGAAATTTCAATTTGACGTAGACAAAGGAGAAAGAGAGGAATAACACAAAAAAGACGAATCGGGAATGACGGTGGAAAAAATCATAACAAAAAGGATTTTCACGATTCGATATCAAATAACCCTGAACGGGGGCTGGAGCAGGCGGGCGTTTCGGAAGACGATGGATATAAGGATGAATTTAATTTCGAATTAAATGTTGTATTCTCATCCCAGCCACTTAATCCTGACACACTAATGGTGATGCTACAATTCATATCTGTATCCTTACTTTGTATACGAGGGGGTTGCTGAAAATTCCTGCGGATAACCATCAGGAATGTTAGATGCACAATTAAACTTTTTTTTTCGCAAGGAAACGAGTACGAGGAATATGCAAAGAGGGTTAGAGAGCCTCTGCTGCCTGTCATAGGGAATAACCTGTGGGGCGTATGAGTAATTGAATGGGTGGCACTCCTCTATTCAGTGGTTTTTGTTGCTTCGGGGTGTAAGAGAACAAAAAAAAAAAAAAACTTTTTTGCCACCCCAATGTACAGAGGCAAACTTTTAAGGACAACGAACAAAAAAAAAATAAAACAAAGTTTCATATTACTTTCATCTTTTGTTGCGGAACTTTTAGCTGACTAGAGAGAGGAATGGGACAGGGACGTTAACCCGACGTCGAAATAAGTGGACAAAAACAAAAAAAAAAAAACAGAAAAACTAGAGTTCTGAAGCTCTCCCTCTGTTTCTTGTTGACAACGACAACTAGAGGGCGATATGGTGTTGGGCGGTTTTACTTGTTTGCTTTTGTTATGGTGTTTTGTCACTTTCGGCCAAAGTGACAGGGTAATTTTCGATTACATACCATGTAGTTGTTGTGGCGTTGCAGCGACACTAAAGGGGGGGGACTGATGTGACTGAAGTTTTGTAACATGTGGTAACATGACAGAAACTTGCACACAAGTCCTACATACATACACATATTATGTTGTGCTGTGTCACGTATCGATGATAAATTCGACGAGGAGACTTTTAATTGATACATGGTCCAGGCAGACATTGTGTCTGGCGCTTGTCATGTAATAACTCAAATTACGATGTCATTGGTTGTACACAGTTTAATCCTTTGCTATAATATGGAAGGTCACTTTTGGAACTCGAAATGATCCGGGGAAATCAATATAAATATTCACATATTAATCTTTAGATTATCAATGTCCTATATATTTACACAAAAAGGATTACTTTTTGGGTTTTGAACCGCCTTCGCTGTCCGAATTTTTACTGCGAATATTGGAAGTGATATCAGGACAAAGTTTAAACATTTTGCTGGGTGCTGTGGCTCAGTGGGCGTTAGACTACTGTGCATTGGGTTCCAAGTTCGAATCCCAGAAAATACCATCAACATTTTTTAAAGGCCCCCTCTTGAAAGGACATCACAAACAACCAGGAGTATTACTGTCGTGAGAAAGCTTATCAAAAACCCTCTCTGCCCTTTGAATATGGCATTAAATTGTAGGTCCTTTCTGGAGGTGCAAAATATATTGGTATACTACCACTGAAAGCAACTAGGCAACTAAAGTATGATATGCTTTAAAGATCTTGTAAAGGATGATTCCAACGAAGGTACTTTTATCTCTATGAATTTCTTGACAGTTGACGCGCGGGTCGTCTCTTCCTGTCATGCTCTTGTGTTCATTATGGAAAGACTTAGGCTTGGAGAGAGTTCGCAATTCATTCAGCTGTGTTACGAAAATCAGCGTCTACGAGGAATGTGTTGTCTGGCTTAATAGGTGCGTCAAGAAACAAGACTGTCATATTTGGCGTGAAAAAAAACTGGAAGATATTGAAGAGCTACCAAAAAATTCAGACAAAAGAGTGGTTTTAGGTGATTTATGGCCTGGTGGAATTATCGGTCCAAATTTCTTCAAGAACCAGGCTGACCAGAATCGCGTCATCGCGACATGACAATGGCCTTGGGCTACATACAGGTATGCCTCAAATTGAAGCCTGTGATCTCTAAGACATTTGGTATCAATAACACAGAATTACTTGGCACACAGCCCATTAAGCCATGGCTATATTGTAAGAACGATTCAGTAAACAGACCGATGAAATGGCCGAGTAGTTCGTGTGAAATTACACCTCCAGGCGTTTTTCTTTATGGCTATGCAAATTCTGTATGGTTAAGTCGGGTGTGATTTAGGAATTGGCAGCCAACATTGCTCGCGTTGTTTGCCAAATACCACTCAAAATGTTCGGACCAGTTATCGAATAGTAGAACTATGTGAGCCATAGTTAGGGCCAATATTTGTAAAAACTCATCCTTACAAAGTAAATGTCAAAAACAGTTCTTTTGTTCGGTAGTAAATATATTCGAGTATAATTCAGTTTTCTTAACTTTTTCTACTTTTGAAAAAAGTACCTCTAAATGAATCTTCCAATATAAATCATTCTTTGAATACCTCAGGCGATCAAACTAGGACCAGCAATGATTGATGTACCAACAAATTTTCTTAAAGACTTCCTGTGGTTAAGGCAGAGGTAAGATTTAAGGTCCATACATAAGCCATTCAGTCTATTTGATTCCCATTGGACAAAAAGTAGTTCAACACTTTCGCTGACTGCATTTCTCCCATCCACCATTTGATTAATGCATTCCTAATGCTACCCTGAACGAAGATGTAATAACACTTGCACCTACTTTAAACGGACTTATATGTATATATTGTTCCAAGTACTTATACTTATTCCTTTTGTTCGCATCTGGTTGGTTGCTGGCTACAAATCCTTACTCCTGAAAGAGTACGAGTGTGTAGCAATGTATTGTGTAATCCTTAATCATTTCCATTTAATTCGTCCTACCTTCTGGCGAAGGGTGGAGAAAAAACAAAAAAATACAGAACTTTTTGCCATTTTAAGCTTTTACATTCCAGCAGCTGACGATAGGGACTTGTGGTCTATTGAAGTGAGTAACCGTTGTTACTTTTTTTTACACAAATTTTCGCTAAAACAAGGATACGAGTGCACTCACCGCGGGAATGCGTTATTTGTCTGCCTCTGTGCTCCCTACCATTTTCATCAATGGCAAACGAGGAAGAGCTAGAGAGAGAGACATATACAACCAATGATGGTGAATAATAGATGAGCCAATTAAAGCAAAAAATAGTACGGTAGAAGGTTTTTCGTGAATATTTCATTATCCTCTGCGCAAAAATGTTTCTTTTTTTTTTATATCTTCTGCTATTTTACTCAACTAACCGACTATCATAGGGATGTACTTGTTGTTTTTTTTAGTCACTTTTTTATGAATCCTTTTTTTGGTGGACTCCCTTCTGGTTGACGTTTCACTGTCAGGATGAGGCTGAAAAGATAGCCATCTGCACGATATCAGTGGAATTCAATTTCCTTCTTACCTGCAGTACTCATCAGGATGCCCGTAAAACTGTTGGTATCCTCTTTGTGTTTCTTATATTTTTTTTTCTGTGTGTTTTATTCTTTTTTAATAATTTAATCGAAGCTTGATTGATATTTTCCACAGAACGATGTGTCCTTTTTCATTCAATCTGTATCAGAGAGAGAGAGAGTGTGTGTGTGATACGTATATCCTACTTGTGTGGACAAGTAAATGAACGAACATACCCATCGACAGCTGATGTGCAGCAAACGATTTAAGGATTAAGACATAAATAACGGTGGCTAAAGAGATTTTTTAATTGAGATTGAATCGTCCTTTTTTTGCATGCATGTTCTTCTTGTATGTATGGGTACATGCTAGCGAAAAGAGGGAGTTTTCATCAGGTTTTTCACTTTTTGGAGTGGCAAGTAGTGGCGGCAAGTGATTTAGTGAGTTGCATGCATACTAGTAGGCCTTTGAGTGGGGCTTGAGAGATTAAAAGCTGTGATTTATACACTTTTGCTGCATTTTTGTGGAATTAAATCTCTTTGACAGATGAGGTTTGTTCAAGTGGGGAGCAATTATTAACAATTTGGGTTAATTGGATTATATTAGGTTCAGGCACAGGTATACCAATATTTTGTGAAAGAAAAGGATCTACAATCGATACTATGCTAAGCGGATCAGACAAGACTGAGCTAACACTTATAGCCCACACCCATGAACGGAGCTGTCAACTAGGCAGCAGCACATCCTAGCATTCATTACCCCAAACGACATGGTCATAGACGAACGAGAAGAAGCAGACATCGTGACAAAGTCCAACGCCAGATTTCGTTAAAACTCTACACTCGACCACAGTATTGACCGTGCGTGCCGACAGACGAGGACAATCCTCAGCAGTACGACAAAAAGGGCTCCTCCAATTGTGTACAACGCCAACCCAGACGCAGTTCAATCGGGATTGTAAATGATCTTATCTCTTGGATATCCAAGGCGGCGCTACTGCCTCAACTTAAACGTGATAGACCATCTCTCTGGTTTGCCCAAATAGAAGGAAAAGTAATTGAAGTGTACGAGAAGAGCGAAGAACATAGGCTTAGGCTCCAACATCTAATCGAAGGCCGAGAGGACGCAAAGCTAGGAACCTTCTACGTTCGTGTCTGTTCTCTGGAGGTCTTCGGGAACTGCAGATATGGTTTTTTATGCGATTTGGATGGCACCTTTACTTTCACACGAGCAGGCAGCCGTCAAAGGGGACTTAAATACTCCACAGAAGTAGCTCTTCATTATCCTTCATTAGTCATTACTCACTTCCTTTCAAAACATCCACCTATGCATCAAATGCTCGTTGACCTTCACTTGTGATAGCGCCACCATCTGTAAGGAATATTTCTTGCACTTTGGGATCCGTCACAAAATGTGACGAAGAAAATCTTCTAGCAGACATCCAAGGATAGAACCCTACAATAAACAGCAAAGGACTATGAACGCCTACTTTGTGTACACCGAATTTGATTGGGAACTCCTCAGTAGCTCTTGCGAGGCATCTTACATATGTACACTGTCAATGATCATGCGTAGGTAGCATTCTGGGACCTGTCGTTTTCTTAATAAGGCCCATACTAGATTTCTGGGTTCTCTATCAAGGGTTCTTTCAACATCAAAGTAACACCATTATGCAAAGACCAAGGGAAATAAGGAAGACCACGAACGACATTTGTAAATAATTTGTTAGCCCCTTAAAGGTACAGTGCGTTCTTGGATATTCGGATGTAACGTTCTTCCGCCACCACATCAATTCCCATAGAATAACACACAGTCAAAATTCCATCAAAACTAGGACCACTTATCTTTCATCGAATACTATTGTCCTTGTCGCCTTTGACACTCAATATTTAACAGTAATTGAGGGAAGTTAACCCCAATAACTCACAATAACTTGGAGTACCACTAGAAATCCAGTTAGGACCTCTTCTTTTTATACCCTATCCTAAGGGTATATTAAGTTTGATACATAGTTTGTAACATAGAGAAATATTGCAGATAGACCCAATAAAGTATATATATAAATGATCAGCATCACTAGCCGAGTCGATTGAGCTATGTCCGTCCGTCCGTCTGTCCGTCCGTCCGTCTGTCCGTCCGTCTGTGTGTCACCAGTTTTTGGGCCTTAAATTTTGAGCTAAATAGATGAAATTTTGTATACGAGTTCCTTGGAAAAGTAAGCAATACAAGTGTAAAAAAATTTTAAATCCGCCCACTGACACGCCCCCTTTTAAAAAAAATCACCTTTTTTCACTATTTTTGTATGAAACTCGAAAAAACTTACTTGGGCAAATATGTAGATATCCACTTAATCTACAAATCGTCCATACATTGTATATGGCCACGCCCACTTTTTAGGGGCGTTTATTTCAAAAATTTAATTTTCGAGTAAAAATATTTGTTTATAGGGCAAAATAGAAAATTTTGTGAATACATTTTCCACCACCCACTAACACGACCAAATAAGATAGGGATAGGGTATCATACGATTCGCTCCAGGCGGATTGTAGCATTTTTCACTGGTTTCTTACATCTTCAAAGGAAAGAAAGTTAAAAAAGAAATATGGACTTACCTCTTCTTCATTGCTGGCTGTATTCACCGAATCCATGCTTTGCGACAGTCCGAGTGGTGCCAATGCCATTTGATTTTCCATTTTGACGTTGTTGTTATTCAAATTCGTATTTGTTGGTGTTGTACTAGCAATTGGTGAATTACTATTATCACTGCTACTTAAATTCGCTGATGGTGATACTGAAGATGTATTCACCGCAATACTGCAATTGCTTGCACTTACTGCTGATGTTGTTGTTATAGGTGATGTTGTTGTTGTACAATTGTTGTTTATTCCACTTGTTGTTGAAGAATTTTGGTTATTTATACTGTTGTTGTTGTTGTTGGTATTATTATTGTTGTTGTTGTTATTAATTACACTTGTTGCAAGTTTAATTGCAGATGCCACAGATGATTGTGTTGGTGTTGTCACCGAAACTAACAATTGTTGTTGCTGTTGTTGTTGTTGTTGTGCGTGCGCGAGCTGTTGTTGTTGTTGATGATGATGTTGGAGTTGTTGTTGATGATGATGATGCTGTTGTTGTTGTTGTTGTTGGTGTTGCTGTTGTAATTGGTGCTGATGACGCAACGCTGCCTGCTGTATTTGTTGTTGTACAGCAGCTGCTGCTGCAACAGCGACTGCCTGTTGTTGGTGTTGTTGCTGTTGCTGCTGGTGATGATGATGATGATGTTGCTGTAATTGATGATGTAAAGGATTTAAAATCGGATGTAATTGCTGTGCAGCAGCAGCGGCAGCAACGGCGGCAGCAGCCCTCTGTTGTTGTTGCTGGTGATGATGGGTTGCAGCTGCCTGCGGATGATGGGGATGATGATGTTGTGGATGTGGGTGATGAGCGGCCACGGCAGCCGGATTAAATAATTGGTGACCACCACCAGCGGCGGCTACCTTGGCAGCGGAGCTAAGGGCAACGGCTGCGGCAGCGGCTGCTGCTGTTGCCGGTGAAGCGAATTGAACCTGTGGTGGCAGTTGTGGTATAACAGACACTGCGGCACACTGTCGCTTTGGTGACAACACCTGTGGGGCACTCGCTGGCGTTTGCGGCAGCGTTGGCCTGCGTTTAATCGCAATCGACGAAATGGTGATGGTTTTTTCGAACGTTTTTCGTGAGTTCTGTTAAACGGTTTGATGGTTACCACCTACAACACTCACCCGGGGTAGTTCGTTTTATTTGAGTTTTCTTTATTCTTCTTTTTTTATTATAGGCGTTTCGGCGCCAATTTAAAAATCGTCATAGATTGGAGAGAGCTAGTTTGATTTATTAATCGCATTGAGATGGTATTATCTGAAAAGAAAAGGACGAGAAGACAATTTTAGAATATGTTTTCGATAAGAATCAATTAGTTTAAGAAGATATTGGATTGTATTAACGTATGGTAACCACTAGAGGGTGGTCATACCAGTTTACTCGGTTCTATCACACTCGTTAGTAGTCATCATTCATTGAATACCAGTAGTTAGTCATGACTACTTTATATTCTCTTTACTGTTTGCCCTGTGGTACTCGGTTTAACATGGCTGCTAAAGGGAATGCATGATCGGCTCTGTTTGATTGCTTCTATCTCACTCGTTGGTAGTCATCATTCATTGAATGGCAGCGATTAGTCGTAAGGACTTTATAGTTCACTTTCATTTGAATTTGGAAAGCGTATATAGTCGCTTGTCATCTGTACAAACTATGAATAATGAGAAGAGTTTAGGTATTTAATGATTCTTCTTCCAGGTGAGACCAGTTTCTGACAACTTCACACACTCTACCTTAATGCAATTCCCTCGTCGAGTTCAACGACAATTATTCCCTCTGACCTCCAACATCACCTTCAGATGTGTTTAATGACTTTCAACCCCTTGTCCAGCATTTCATCCCCTGTTCCGCTAGCGCCCTAGTAAAATCGATATCACTCACGCAACCGATAAGGCACAAAGTGTGCCACTAATTATCGCAAATAATGATAAAAAACACCACCACTAAACCGAATAATTTCCATGCACTCTCAACCACTCAAACATCTACTATCGTTGTTGTTGTGCATATTGTTTGCTGATTTAATTTTTTCCCGCGGAATCAAGTAAACCCTACTGGACGTTGCTGAAGGGAAGGGAGTCACACAAAGGCACCCTGAGGGCGCGTCAATGCGTGCAAACTATACTATTCGTAATCTGACGTTTGTTATGGTGAAATACATTATAGAACTCGTGGATACATATGTATTTCCTCCATTAACCGCCCTCACATTGTTTAGCTTTCAAAGTTGTTTTACTTATATTTGCATTAGAATGACTCAGATCCATTAAAAGAGAGTGAGAGAGGCAACAAAAAAAAAATACAATAAACTGTGAAACACAAGGTAGGTAAATGTTTTACCAAAAACCCCCACCTCAGAGGGTTGGAAAAATGCTTCAAAACTCGTGAAACTGTCAGCTGAAGAATGATTGAATAGGTCGGTTAATTGGTGATTTTAATTCAGCGGCAGGTTCTAAGTTTATGTGACATGCGGTGATAGACTTTATACAGACTTTTAGATTTAATTGTGTATTCAAATATAAAAGAATCAGAATTAAAGGTAGTTTAAATGAATCCTATTGGCATAGTTAGAGCAAAAGAAAATCGTGTCTAGGTATGAGGAATAAGATCTTAAGAAAGAAAACACTTTATAGAAAGCCCTTCTGCGAACTTGTTATGCGTAGTTGTGTTATGACTCAGACCCATTTCTAACGTCGCCGTACAGATGACTAAGGGCAGTAGTAGAGCAGCGATTATGATAATATCGCAACAATAGATTAGTGACTACTACAGCTTACAGATTCTTAGGAATTATTGCGGAATCATTGGACCCGAAGGGATTATTGCACAATACTCTAGATATACTTAAGTCCTATTCACTTTACGCAAAGGAGTTCGTCTTGCAAAGGGTTTTCCAATAAGTTTGTATTTCCGAACATTGACAAGTGGTTGCGGCCATATTTATAAAGCTACATCTGTCAAATTGGCTGTCATTTGTTGAGTCTTTTTTGTCAAATAAACTTAGCGTACCACAAAATGTGCAAATTATTAAATTGTTTTATGAAAATGGGTCTTTCGTTCGAACAACAGTTTTACTTCTCCAGCTTTACCATAATCGTCCTCCTTCCCATAGGGCTATTCACAACGTGGTGGATAAATTCGAGTCAACCGGTTCAGTGAATAATGCGCCAACACTCGTACGTCAACGAAACGCAAGATCTTCCGAAAATATCGCCGCTGTCCGTGAGAGTGTCCAACTTTGCGAATTTTGCGTCATGGGCTACACTCTTACAAGATTCAACTGATTAAACTTTAAGCCAGGAGCTTAAGGTTAAAGTCCATAGACAAGATCGTTTGTTCGCTGACGGGGCTCTTGAGCAGTTGGAAGTTGACCCCACTTTTGACTGAGAAATAATATTCAGCGACGAGACCTTCTTCTAGATGAATGCAAAATTGTCGAGCTTGTGACGATAGTAATTCACACAAGATCCACCAAGTTGCGATGTATCCAGAGAAAGTTGTTTGGTGCTAATTTTGGTCTGGCGGTCTATACTTCTTTGAGAACGATGTTTGTCAGGACATCAATGTCAACAGCGAACGATCTCGGTGTGGCGGCATCAACAGTAAGGCTCTAGTCCGATGAGCACAGACTTTGAGTTGCTATCCATTAGTTCATATACAGATTCATTGATTACTATGCTTTGGTGGCCAGAGACTAAATCATGTAAAAAGAATAGATCAGCCTGCTTTGCAATGTCCGAGCTAGAATGAACCCTGACAAAGGACCCTATCTTACATCTGAGCTATAGAGACCTAGTTTTATGATGACATTGTCTTGAAGATACTGAAGGAACCCAATGCTCTAATAAGGTTACAGTCCTTGACAAACGCTTCACTTGCATACATCAAAATGTAGATCTCAAATAGCTGAGTAGAACGTTTGCCTTTTTGCAACGGCCGTAGTTGAGGACACAGTGCAGGGGAGAGAGTTTTCGAGTAAGGTATTGTAACTGCATCGCCAGTATCCACCATCAAATTGGGTAAGATCGAATGTCTCCTACATGACAAACATTGCAGATTTAATGATGGGAACTACACTATTGGCTAGTTCTCATATTTATAGGCTAGCCTTTTCAAGTATAAAGTACCAGTGCGAACGTGAGAGCTTTGCTGTTGATTAGCCATCTATTAAATAACAACTTTTGGCCGTTGAACATAGTAATTTCATAGCCTCACAGTTGGAAGGTACATTCCTGCCCACAAGTTAGCAGGAACCATTTTAAAGGATTTTATAACAGAGGTCGAAGAGGCGAAGTTAATATGTCAGTACAAATAAATGGTAGCAAAAGTAATTTTAATCAAATACTATGGGATCGTATCCTTTACTCTTTTCGTTTTCAATTTAAATTACATAACTTGCATAGCTGTTTCCCTAGTGTCATAAAATCTTTACAAACATCTGCTTGGTCATTTCGTAGCCGAAGCACATTTCATTTCATACCACTCTAGATAGAGTAGGTAGTATTCACTCATGCTCATGCCTCCACCCCAGGAAGAGGCACATTATCGAAACGAAACAATTTATCTTTTATTACTTTCCGATTCGGTTTTATGCCAAACCGTAAGTGTTTTATTCGATTTAACGAGTACTTCTTCGACTTCCCGCAAAAGGCCAATCTGTCGTTCAACCCTGACAACGAAAAAGATACAAAAAAAAAAAACATAAACTCGAGCAATGCCAACGAAAAATTATTTTTATCTCCTGAAAAACGAAGAACATATGTACATCCCTACATGAGCAACCTATACATAAAAGTATCTACCACCTGTCCTGGCATATGGCAGAGTCCAAGCAGCCACACGGCTTATCACTCCTAAAATCATTTATATTCCACGGGAAAGTATCTACCTGGATGAAAGAAGGAGCACACACCACAGAGCACGTCGCATTCGATTCATAAAAAGAGACCAGCGTCAGGGCCAGCGCCCGCCGCCAGTAGCAATGGACTCAGCGGTCATGAACTACTGACGCGGATTAGTAATATCTACCACTGTCACCCCAACTGTGAGTGTGCCAATGTTGGCTACAGATATAACAGTGGTGGATCAATGAATGCCTCGGTGTAGGTGAAGTACTATCTGTCATAGTTACCGTATTGGCATAGCCCTGGCTATGACTCTGACACTGGCTGGGTGACACTTGTATGCCTCTAGACAGGCGAGGGGGTGAGTTGTGCTTAGTCTGATACTTTTTTTGGCGGTTGTTCACTATAATACATACATATGTACACACATGAAATAAATTTTATATCACAGGGTTGGTTTTTGTTTTGTTTATTTTATTTGCCGGACTTTTAAGGGTTGTATCTCGGGGGTGTGATGGACTCCACCGGGAATGCACGTAGATTCTCGACGGAGATATGGAAATTTGTTCCGAGTTGCGTCAGTTTTAAATGGAATTTATGTGTCGAAAGGGAACATAAACATGAGTACGGTTTTTATTCCTTTCGGAGACCGTAAGTTTTGTTGTTTTTGTAATAAAAAACGGAAGAAATAATAATAATAATTACGACTATATGCTTCTGGACTTGGGTTGCTTTTGAGAAAAGATGTATCAGAGATTGGGTATCTTTGTAATGCTTTTATAATTAACTCTTGATGAGGATTTTAGGTCAACTTAATGAAGATTGCCATCTCAGGGGATGTGGGAGTCCAAGACATAAACTTGAGCTGTAACCTAAATGACAAGAGAGCAAAGCATTGTACTCCTTTATACATTAGCATTCTTGGTGTGAATTAACGATTCGATTGCAGCTCTTATGCTCAAGATATTCCAAGCTCAAGTGAGTAATCACCTAAAATGAGCCAAAGGAAGCACTTCTAGTACACGAACCTTCATCCCATGAGAACGCCCTCAGCTTTGGTAACAAAAGCCAGTTTTGGGTAAGACATTAGCCCCCGATTCTAACAACCATGATCCTTCTTAATTCAAGACACTTAATCCATGATCTCTGGACACTTCGAGTGCTATCCAAAGGTTGATTCCGTCCAGAAGGACACTTCTCTGAGTAAATGAGCTTTTGGCTGTCGATCGATTTACACTGAAATGAATAACAGAGTAACGATTTGAGAAACACTAGTGGAAAGCTATTGTACTTCTCCTTCTTATGAGTACGCTTGACTCACGAGTTAAAATAGTTTGCTTCCAACACTTCTTCTTTCTCCATCAGCCTCAATTTGTTAGGTAACCTCAGGTTAGCTAGAAGCCTGACTTTAGTAGAAGTGCCCTCGCATTTGAGTTCCACTTTCACTGTCATCAGTGGAGGCAAGGGAAGCACCATTGCGCTACCCGAGGCTTTTGGCTGCCTTTTAAGCTTCTCTTTGGCCTAAGTACTAGTGGATTTCTATTCTATTGTGAGCGTATAAAGTCTCAAGCTGTTCGTCTGAACTTTCTTTTAAAGTAGCTGCTCTCTGGCATCTTTGTCCGATATACTTGCAATTTCATTCAAACATAAGTCACTCTTTCTTCTTCTTCTTGTATGGCGCTACAGTTCGGGTCTCAACCAATAAGCCTCTTCACTTAGCTCGGTCTTTAGCTAATTGCCTCCTCCAGTCGAGGTCCCCTTCAAATTGTACGCTAAACCTGCGGCGAGGAGGTCCTCTACTGCGTCGTCACTCCGGACTTGATTCGAAGACTCTGCGGGCCGGAGCGTTAGTGCCCATTCGCTCTACATCACTTAGACATCTCAGACGTCCGATGCGCAGGTTTTTGACTGTCGCTGCACAGCTCGTATAGTTCGTCGTTGAATTTTCTCCTCCGAAGCTCGTCGACCCAAACAGGACCGAAAATCTAACCAAGAATTTTTCTCTCGAAACGACCAAGGATATCTTGGTTTCAACAAAGTCCATGTTTCAGCTCTGTAAAGCAGGACTGCAAGACTTTCTAATACAGAATCTCCTTAGTTCTCCGAGATAGGGCTTTACTGTTGCATTGCCTTCTTAGCCCAAAAAAACAGCGGTTAGCAAATGTTATACTTCGCCTGATTTCTGCGCTGGTGTTATTGTTAGAGTTAGTAGCAGAGTCAAGGTGCTTGACTACCTCGAAGTTGCAGCAGCCCACTTTGGCGTTTTGTCCCTTCCTGTTGACAGCATGTACTTGGTTTTGCCCTCGTGTATCGCTAAACCCCATTGGGCCGCTTCTGATTCAATGCTTGCAAACGCAGAGGTGACAGCCGGCTGAGGTCTTCCAATTATGCCAATATCGTAATATCGTCGGCGTATGCAAGCAGTTGTACGGACTTTTGATAGATTGTGCCACTGGTGTTGGTTTTTTAATACCGCACAATCCGCTCAAGAATGATGATAAACAAGTCACATGACAGCGCATCATCTGTCTTAAACCTTTTTTGACATCGAAGGTCTCAGTATGGTCATTACCGACCTTGATGGAGCAGCTAGAGTTCTCCACCGTCATCTTGCACAAACGCACAAGTTTGGCAGGGATGTCAAAACTAGACATGGCTTTATACAGTTGGTCCCTATAGATGCTGTCATAGGCGGCTTTGAAATCGATAAAGAGATTATGAGTATCGATGTTGACTTCTTGGGTTTTCTCTAGGATATGTCGCATTGTGAAGATTTGATCGATGGTGGCCTTAGCTATGTGGATAAAAGGTTTCAGGCGTTCACACAGTATTGCAGAAAACATCTTGAGGAGACTTATGCCTCTATAGTCGGCGCAGTTGAGGGGGTCTCCTTTCTTGTGGATCCAAGTCACTCCAGCCGTGACTAAACTCTGTTGTCCTTGGAGAAAAGCTTTGTTATTCTCTCAGCTGCGAGTGCTTTATTTCTTGGTAAGAGCTTTCATCGTTCAATCTTAAGCCGGATCACATCGGGAAAACCAAATGTTGCTTGCCACCATAATTCTCTATCCACAGATTTTGCACATTTCTTTTCAGTTGAATCGCCTTTCTCTACTCACGTGCTTGTTAGGTAATCTTTACTATGACCTTGTCAAGCAGCTAAAGATACAATTAAACACCAAACATCATAAACTTTTCCGAACAAAGAGTGTTGTCGTTAAACTAAAAATAAACTGCACATTCTGTGCATACTCTGACGTCACATTATTCCGGATAATAATGACTGACAAATGTTTCAAACAACCAACACTTTTCAATTATTCAACATCCGCCATTCGTTAATCTTTTCTCCACGACAACATTCCTTTTTGCATTTTCACATCTAAACTACTCGAGACTCACTCCAGCCTCAGTGTTCTGTTCCATCATTCACTCACTGTGCTGTGCAGTTTGCTTTTTTTGTTTAATTAATCTCTGCTAGAACAATTAAAATTTTAACACATTTCCAAGAAAATCTTAACGCTTAGCGAACGGTAAGCAACGCCGGTCGCGCCGTCATCTGACATCACAACCATCAACAAAATCTGCATCTAGAACTATTATACACACACAAGACTGTATAGAAAAGTATCTAGGCACTTTGGATAGAAGAATGCAATGCATCCAAGTGCGCTGATTGTTGTTGGTAATTGCATAACAGTACAGAGGTGTGATATACAATCCTAGAGAATAGTTTTCTTCTTCCTCAATGCTAATGCTGCTGGGTTGTCGTTGTCGTTGTCGTGGTAGTTACCACGGATACAGAAGGAGCTGGAAGCAGAGGAAATAAATCAACCGAATTTCCCAGTTGGATACATCTCTACATGCTTGCTCGCTCTCTTGGCGTCATCATCATCATCATCGTCGTCGTTATCACCATCATCTACTTTAATCATCATTATCACCATTTCGTCGGTAGTTGTAGCTACACATTAGCAACTTTCCAGAGTGGAGTGCGAAAACGAAACGAAAGGAACGTTAATGGGGAATAGACATAGAACATGGAGTTACCATTTGGCTTAAGAAAAAACAGACAAAAAAAAAAAAAAGAAAGAAATATAATTCAGGAGCAAAGTAACTGAGTTAGTAATGTTATATGTATTCGAGGGGCTACTGTTAGGTGTGTCAGCAGATACTTTTTCTCTTTTTTGCTATTTCAGCTTCTAGGGAATACTTTAGACGAGATGTGAGATTCGATTTAAAGTTGTTGGTTAGGCAAAATGTGAGCTTTAAATGGCGAAATCTATTGGCGGCTGGCTTTTGAGGAAAATGCTCGAACGAGCTGCACTAATTGGGTAGGAAAAAGGAAAATATTTTCAGGTGAGCGTTGAGTGCAGATATATTGATTAAGATAACGTTAGATAGACATTTTGCCTAATTAGTCATAGGAGTTAAAGTTGCAATCTGCAGTGCCACAGGGTTGCAAGCTCATATGTGTATCTTTTGCTGGCAATCTGGTAATTTGGTTTTAAGTGATAAATCCATTTGAGAGTTTGATTTTTTGGATATAAGAATAGTGGGTAAGAGTCGACTTAATGAACAGGGAATAGTGACAAGCCACGGCCCGCAGTTGCACTGTATCCGACTGGTGGAAGGAGATACAATCATAAAATGCTGTCGTTCTTCAGACTGAATAGATGGAAAGAGCATTTTGCTTCGGTTCTAAGCCGAGTTTTCGACAGCAATACGCACCCAAGTCAGACTGAAGTGTCCGTAGAAAGAAGTTCTCGAATTCGTACGACAACCCCCAGCTTAGCAAGCAATGCAATGGAACCCGCTTACCCAGGATTTACGTGGCGCAAAACAATAAAGGAGGAAGCACAGTAACTGGTAAAGAGTTGGGGAGAGCTGAGGCACATTTCCAGAAATCGCACACGATGGCGCGTAGGCGTTGTAGACGCCCTAGGACCCACAATGGGATACAGCACATAAGTAAGTAAGTAAGATCCAAACTTAAGCCCCAAGAGGTAGTATCTTTGGAGACCCAAGAAAGTTTCTTGGATATATGGAGGAGATGTGGAATGGCGAACATATGTCCGACTGTTATACAGTTCAAACATAGAATAGAAAGCCTAAGAACGGCAAAGAGCAGAGTAGATCCTAAAAGCCAAACCAGCATCGCCAAATAGTATCTATAGGCAGTCCTACCGGGGCAATGCTTGATGTGTAATGTAGGATGCGTACTTAGTCCGTCGGCGTATTCTCGGCAACAAGTTTGCCAAACATGCTTGCTTGTAGCCATTCCACGTCTGCTGACACAATAACAAAAAACAACACATGTTCGTGTCTTTTGAAGGGCTTCCTTCTATTCTAAAAGCCTAACATGCCGAAAGGTGTTTTTGGACGCTAATGGGGAGATGAGTCCTTGTTCTTATTCCCATTTTTGTTGCCGAAAACCTGGAGCAGATTCTTGTCGGCCTTTCAGCCGTCCAGTCTACATGAAGTCCACAGCTCAGTTTATGACCTGGAGAGCAGTTGCTTTCATAGGCTATATCAGTGAAGGTTCTGATATAGATACTTTGTACTTAAACTTATCACCAATTCAGACACCGATATACCCTACATATCGACAGAAACAATCTATCATACCTACTGCATCTATGAATTATTTTGCCAATCAAAATTCCACAGAAGTTGCAGTTCCCTTTCACCCTCATCCAAATATCCGTCCTCCCTTCCTCCAGTGGGAAATTTTCCCTCACAAACCGCCTGAAGCCATCGTAAGCTACAAAAATTACGATCGATTAAATGCAATTAACATCCTTTGACAAAACGGTGTCAAAACAATATAAAATGCTTGCAGCAGAACTCCTATCTAATATCCTTGCATCCTAATCATCTTGCATAACTAAACTTCCTTTCTATTGCATAGTTAAAGCGCACACATTCATCTGACGAGCAACGTATAATTCGAATAAAAGAAAAAAAACTGTTACCAAGTGCAAACAAACCATATTTTAGATTTTAATTAAAATGGGTGGTACGTAAGGTATCCGTGGAAGGGTTTGTTAGAAAAGACATTCTACACAGCTAACACATAAAGGATCCACAGGAACCTGTAACCTACATTTTATACACGTTTGTCGTTCCCCCTTTCAGAAATTAAATGAAAGCTAATATCGATTAAAACCATACCCTCAGGGGCACACCTTTTGATATTAGCACAGGGTGTACCGACTTTTATTTGAGTAAATTCTGAAAAGGACCTTTTTTTGAACGAGAAGTGGTATACCTAGTGTTGGCAAGAAATATAATAAAATCCAAGCAAACTTGGTGAAAGTGTAAAATTTTTTTGATCACCCTGTCGACTTCCGCTTTCATCCATCCTTATGGTCTGGCACTATGATTATAACCCCTGTATCCTGTGGATTATGTTAAATTGATAGCAAATGGAAATTTATTGAGCAAAATATGTCGGCCAGATAGCTGAAGGTATATCACCCCTTACGACGGGTTGAAATTTTCTCCCTCATCACCTTTGTGAGTGGTAGCGAGGCTAATAATTCAACTCGCGAGCGAGTATTTTTTTTTTTTTTTTAATGACTCAAAATGCAATGAACCACCGACCAAACCCAAAATGAAATGGCCAGGAAAATGGATTGGAATAGCGATAAGGATGGCTATAACTGGTATAGAGCGACTGCTGGACGTGACACGGCGACTATGAGGTGGTGGACCTGCACACAGGATGTCTGTAATACATACTACGTATTTTTTTTTATGCCACCTTCGCATGTTTGCATGTCGTTAGCTCATATTTTATATGGACTTACTATCATGATGATGATGATGATGATGATGAGGAGTAACTACCAACTGGTCATTGTGGAAAGTTCTCCCAGACAATGCAACCCTTTGCATTGCATTTAACGACCTCGGTAAATTAGAACTTTGAACTCGCAGTAAATTGCAGCAGCACAGTACACAAGCTGCAATTGGGGGTGGACACTGGACATTGGATATTTTATGGATAATTTTTATTAATGAATAGAAATTAAATTGTTACAACAGGACTGATGTTCGATAAGCCGCAGAGTGGGTGAACATTTTTCGATTATTATTGTTGCATGTTACGAGTAAGTCGTGGGTTTTATCGGATTTTCCAACTTTGGCTTGTGTGTAACAATTGATGTGGGATTTTTTTTTTCTTATTTTTTTTTTTAATTGCACTTGATGATGTTATGATAAAGATACGTGAGTTCTATGCTTTTCTGTAGAAGTTTCTACGGCTTATTGATGGATTAGAATACTGCGATGACAAGTCATGATAAGCAAATATTGATGTAGAGTTTGTGTTCGTACTGTTTAAGCTGATGAAATCAGCGGCAATAGGTTCCACAAGTTAGGTGCATAACCCCAAGAAAGCTTTGAACAAAAAACACTCTCTCATTAGGAACGGCAGAAACTCCTCAGAAGATTCTACGTATTCTACTGCAGAGTACAACTAATAGACATATGTATGTATATAAACGTGGGTAAAAAGGACACGAAAGAATTTTTAAGAGACAATGAAAAAAGGTTAAATGGTGGTACAGTGGTGTTGAAAATTTTGCAAACAAATTGTGTTGAACAACGACGCCGAACAAGCAGGTTTCCGATCTGGATCCTCCTTTGTCGACCACATCAACACCTTGCGGATCATCATCGAGCAGTGTGTTGAGTATCGATCACCACTTCACCTGCTGTTCATCGATTTTGAAAAGACGTTTGATAGTGTCAATCGAGATTTTATTTGTCGTGCGTTGCACAAGAGAGGCTCTCCGAATTCTCATGAAAATCTATTAAAAAAAAAAGCACACTTTTTTACAAAATGATTGATCGTTAGTAAGAAAACAAAATATGATGAAGCCCCATGTTGGGCGCCAATTTTCCTTTTTTTATTAATATTGGAATTTTTAAATGTAGGAGCGACCTTACTAACAGAGTTACTGAATTTCCTTAAAACCTAGAAAACTTATGACTGGCCACGATGTAGTAGTAGTTTGAGGCAATTTATAAATGCTTGTATTCTTTGAATATTTATGTATCTGTATCGAGAATTGCTTGTGGCCTCTCCCGCTGACCTTAATGTCCACTTGCCTGTATGCAGTGCGAAGGGATACCTGGGCATTTGCGTTTTTTTAGTGCTGGAGCAGCTGTTGCCCCTGAATTTTAGTAAATTTTAGTAACATTTTTAAGACGACGCGACAATCAAACTTCTTTTACTATACCGAATCCATTTCAAGACAGAGAATGTTAAACATACAGTAGGAAGAAAGCACAGGCCTCAATCAACTAAAAGATACACTTTGCGAACTATAGGTGTCTGGTGTGCCCCCTGTCAATTGTTTTGGACGAGTAGAACAGTAGTATGCAATACCTATACCTACTCAACTGAAGACTGAATATAGTCTTTTACTCCTGCAGCCGAATCTTTGTGAGAACCTGGGGTTCTCCCAAGATCATGCTATAGATGTATACAGCCATAGTAAGAGCTACACTGACCTATGGAAGTGTGGTGTGGTGGCGGGCAGCCGAGAAAACTACTAACCTTAAGATCCTCACAAAGGTACAAAGATTAGCGTGCATTGGTATCACCAATGCTATGAGACCAACCGCTGGTTTTGAGACTATTCTCAATCTGCTGCCACTAGACATTTTTATTAAACTACAGGCAGCAAATGGTGCTTTAAGAGTAAGCCAGTCAGGCAATTTGAAAGATAACATTCACCAATCTTACGAAATTACTTTGGCAATGTACCGATCACAGACCGCATTCTGCTATATTTAAACCTCATGAGACCATTCTCTTGCACCCAGAAGGGATGATTAGAAAAATGATGCCTACCAAATGCACGATCCATAGCTGTCTACACTGATAGGTCCAAAATGAATAACGAGCGTAAGTTCTGGCATCTTCTTCGAACCACTGGAAATAGCTCGGTCAATCAGGGTACCAGACTACAGCAGTGTCTTCCAAGCGGAGGTGTTGGAAGTGAAAACAGTGGCCCGTGAGTCTGCGGTAAAGACAATACCTTCCGAGGGTATTACCTTCTATATTGACACTACTGCCGTTGAGATAAAATCAAAGCTTGTGAAGTTCTGTCGCGAAGAACTCAAGGCTCTTGGTATGCAGAACAAGCTTGAACTCAGCTAAATCGCCGAACACGAAGAAATACCGGGAAACGAAAAGGCTGACGAACTAGCAAGAGAAGGGTCAACATCGACCACAGAACCAAATCACCCATCCGAGTACATCCCGCGTTGTACCCTCAAGCTTGCAGCAGGGAAAAAAGCCAGGAGATAGATGGAAATACCAGATACCAAGCTTGTTAGGAAAGATAGGTGGGTATCATCACAGGGCACAACACTCTGCGCTATCATATGAGAAAACTGACTGAAGAGGAGTAGATGCTGCGGCGATGAGAACGTTATTAAGGACAATACCAACTTGTTATGCCACTGTCCCGGGCTCTGACATACAAGACACAAGTTCCTGGGGAGACACTTCTTCAATGATTTAGAGGAACTCTCCAGCACATCAATGAACTCTATATGGAAATTCATCAAATCCACTGATTGGTTTGTATACAATGGACCGCAAACAAGGTTAATTAAGATGTTTTCATGTAATGTTGTTATTTCGGCAACAAACAGGGTTTCTCCGGGTAAGCACTATCATATACCCCTCTATTATGGACATCACAATGGGTCAACAATGACCTGAGTGTGGCGAAGAGTCAATTCTTCCCGCCAACCCTCGTACCTAAACCTCTGCAATACCTAAGGGCAGAACTTTTAGAGAGACCTTCCCAGAGCTGTGCTACTCTTGAATGTCAAAAAACTTGTTTATATTTTCTGGGATTTGATCCTTTATCTGAGGTGCTCATGTCATGCACCCAATAGACGACCAAGACTTAGTTTGCGAGGTGCGAGGTATACATTTGTGCACGTACAGTAGGGACCTACAATTTTCCCCATGGTAGATGGATGTTTTAAGACGCTTTCTCATGACAGTAATACTCTTGAATGTTTGTCAGAGGTGTGCCCGTTACGAGTGCTACTTACGAGTAGTATCTCCGTTGCTTAAACGTTCTTAGCGGACCATATGTGAGCCCACCAATGGCCAGAGTGAAAAAAAATATAACGATCTGGACACTAGATAGCTGCCCAATTACAAAGATTGTCTTAATTTACTCACATAGTTCCCAACTCTGATACTTTTTAAGTGGAATATAGCTCAGTACCTAAGTTCTTCACACAAATTTCAAAGAACAAGACTTAATGGTTGATAACAATCTTTATGAAAGGTCATTAGAAAATCCATAAACATTTTGAGTGTTACACTCTCTCAGTAGGTATCCAAAACAACTCAAGTACCGACACTTGAAATTTATCTCAAACTTCAATCTCTAAATTCTTATACATAAATTAAAGTATTTTTAGAAATTCAAAATGTCAACACAGTTCCATAAGCAATTCAGAACTCATCTAATAAACAATATTGCATATATCATAAGATGACAAGTATCTCATGAACTGTCATTACTCTCCGACCAAGTTAGTACACAAAAAAACAGACCTAATCATTCCAGCATTACTCTCTACCTTATGTATGATACAATCGACGATGAGAGACAACAAAATATCCCCCAAGATACAATTATAGTTTGTTGTTTCTGAGGATGTGTCATAGATACTCTTACTCGTATACAATTCATTCCCTCGACAACAATACGAGTACTGTATCTGTATCTCATTTTATTGTACGACAATTGTATCGTGTTGCTGTCTAATTGAACTTCAATTCAATAGATACACACGGCCATATGTGCGTCTGTTTATCTATGGGAAATTCTCTGATAGATATTATTACATAGATATTTTCTCCATTTGTCGAAGAGATATCAACGTTTGATGAATTGGATTCATATGGGGATGTGATAAATATCCCTTCCAACCATTCGTTTAGCCAAAGCTCTTCTAGGTCTAACTTCAAACACAGTGGCGTAGTACGAGCGGAAGTGAATCCAAATTGTTATTATTTTTGTTGGTTGTTTATGTTTGTTTATTTAGTGTTGTGAGTGGTTTCTGTTGTCATTAGAGGAGCCGGGGCCGGGAACATTCTTTCCAATTGGCTTTTCTTTTTTTTTTATATCTACATATCTTTTCCCACTTTTTTGTTGGGAATACTTTTGTGTTTTTTTGTTGACCGTTTTTTATTTTACTCTTGTATCTCATGCACAGCAATGTGCAATTAAGTGGATCTCTGTTGGAATTATTGTTTCAGAGATGGATGCAGTTGATATTTGTGTGTAGATACGAGAATAATAATGCTGAGTAAGTGTCAGCAACAGAGTAAGTAGTAGTGGTTGTGAGAATATGAATTTATTTATGAGATGTGTGTGATGTAAGATACTTTTGTGGTTCGTTAAAAAGTACTGAGAATAGCTTTTTTTGTGGTGTCGTTTAAGAATGGAGAGTTATCTCGCGAGGAATGGAATTTTTGTGTACAATGTCAAGGTGCTGACATTGGTTTTGAATTTTAAGTCAACTGCAAGGTATGCAAAGCATAGCTACTAACTTTAACTTCCTGGAACTCGGAAGACTTGAAGATATGATATGATACATATTTAGCCAAAAACGTCAGCTCCCCTCATGATCCTTCATACTTTTTAAAGTTGTTTGCTGCCAGAGCTGGCTCTCAACCTTACATCACTTCACAGAAGTCTAAATTTCAAACTGATCACTTCAGTTGAGATTGGAGAAAATGCCTACAACTTCACTCATTCTGATCACCACTATAGATAGTGATGCACGCTATGGTCCCACAGGGCTCCGTACTAAGTCCACTACTGTGGAATCTGATGCACGATGACGTCTTCAAACTTCGAATCCCGAGGAGCTCGAAAATAATTGGCTTCGAAGACGATATAGCGATCGTCGTAGTCGTAAAACTTTCTTAAGAGTCAGATCATGACTGCATGGCGGAATGAAGGCATCGGCGTGACACAGGACTGGGTAGTGAGCATGGACCTAGTAGAGGAAAAGACGTAGGTAGTATTCACCAGCAGTAGATGTGACATAGAGGGTTGAAGTACCTTGGCGTTACTGTAGACGGAAGCCTAAGCAGCATTTTCCACGTACACCGGAGAAGGTAGCAAGAACAACGACTACTCTGGCTAGGATCTGGCTTAATATTGGAGGACTTAAACAAAAGGTAGAAAGAACTCTTCCGATAAAGATAAATAGAGGCAGAGATTGATCCCCAATACAGACCTTTGGATCAATAGAAAGCAACCCGCTAATGGCCGGATATGCGGCGGTCCTAGGGGAACGTGGCGCAAGACAGTTGAGAAGTAAGTTGAGAAAGAATTGGAGAGAGCTGAGGCACTTTTCTAGAAACCGCAGTTAAACATTGTAGAGGCCCTAGTACCCACAAGGGGATACAGACCATAAGTAAAGTAAACTATGAAGGTCTTAACTCCTACATGACGCAGATACTTATTGGTCATGGATTTTTAGGAGCTTACCTCTTCCTTTTTCCCTCTCTGTCTTAGGTAATTCTTTAGCAATGCCAGCACAGCTTTACCTTTTATTGTCCGTATTCCTCTTCGTTGGATTTCCATGAAGCCCCTAGTTGCCTTCACCCATTGATGGCTTTTGCAGGTCTTGGGGGCTTTGTTCTTCAGTCATTGGCTCATTAGCCTTTGTTATGGACTGGTACGCCTCTTGACATCTTCTATCATATCCAATGGACTTCTGATTTGTTCACGTAGTGTCTGATAAAAGGTAGGCCCTCAGTATTCTTCTGCCCTTGAGTATTTTTTAGATGCTTCCTGGACAGCAAGGACATAAGCATTTTGGCACTCCTAATTCTTCGCCTCGGCATCCTTCCGTAGAAGGAAATGAGAAGTTCAACTCCAATTGTTGGCTTTTGTATACAAATTACGCCTTGTTGTCTGAAGAGTGAACATTTTTCAGTGTTTGTCTGGATAAACTAGGGATTCAATATCACCTTTGTGCAGCTCCAGCGTCTGTCTGTTTGGTTTATGTTAATAAGCCAATTACATTTTTCGGAATTTCCTCAACGCCTCTTTCTCGGTAGCTTAGCTTAATGGAAATCACTGTCTCCTTGTCGCCTATTCATGAGATTCTGTCGTTTATACACCTGCCACTGCATTTAATTTATAACTTTTCCACGCATTCAGTAGCACAACTTAGTACTATAGATACTCATATCAAATATCCATAAAGCGCTTTAAAATTTGGCGACTCGCCAAGCCCCACATCGTTAAACAAGTTTTTTGTTTTGGTTTCTGCCTAGCTATTCAGTTATGACTTATGGCATACGGCGTGCGTCCTTCACGCAACTCTAAACAGGTATCAGGAAAAGGCGTTCACAATAGATACACTTTTGTTTTTCAAAAGACTAGCCCACGATTGCGTACATATCAATCGGGGTTGCACTGCCTAAGTTTGTAATGATGTAGATATTTACTGAAATTTTGTGCAAAGTTCAATGTATCTAAGCTAAACTTTTCTAAAGCTAGTTTAAGTTTTTATCAAAGGCATTGATAGGGAAAGAGAATGTAACATTGAGGTGTATTCAAAGAGTACACAATAATGTTTACATTGCAAGAGGTATAGCAAAATTACTTGTAGCTACGAATTCAGCGCACAAATTTGCGTTGGAAACAGTTTAAGAGATACGAGATACACGAAATTGATTTGCCTGGATGGGTAAGTTAGTTTTCTACCATCTCACAGGCTCTCACTTGAATTCCCTTCGTCTTAGACACTTCTTATGCACATTTTGAACTCAGCGAACTATTGGATGTCTCTAATACTACATAGGTAGTCTGTCTCTAGTCATAAAAAGGTTTTCCATTTGCAAAATATGCAAGTAAGTCAAACAATAGTAATTATTTCTCCAAGAGAAACCAACAACAACAACGATTAAAATAGAATCC
Source organism: Chalcosyrphus nemorum (assembly GCA_949716465.1). Classification (NCBI taxonomy): domain Eukaryota; kingdom Metazoa; phylum Arthropoda; class Insecta; order Diptera; family Syrphidae; genus Chalcosyrphus; species Chalcosyrphus nemorum. The sequence continues at coordinate 75,105,727 of OX454333.1, forward strand.
CATGACACAAAAAGAACCTCCTACTTTCTGAATTTCTGAATTCATAGTAAAATACAAGCAACAACCACCCACAGATACACAGATTACTCTCCCATGGATACAAATTCAATGTGTCTTTCTGTGAATTGCTTCAAAGCAAAAAATAGTCCCAACCAAATCCAAATCAAATCTTTACCACTTTAATCTCATTCGATGGCCAGTTGGTAAGACACAACAACGTTTTTACAAAAGAAGGAGGACATTTGGCATAGTACGAGTATTTTGTGGTTTCACTTCTTTGGATAGTATCTATGTATGGATACGCCAAAGCAAACCATCTGCGTTAATACTTTCCTTTGTCTGAGATTTTCTTCTTCGTCTTCTCGATGTGCAGTGTAGAATGAAAAAAATAAACACAAAATAGCAGACAAATCGTGCACAGATAATCTAAACTAAAACAAAGAGACAAGATACTAGAAACAATGTTGCATAAATTGAACCATTCTCTGCAGAAACCCCCCACACTTCTCTGTGTAACTTACCACAGTCAAGACCACACGTTCTTCAATTTGAATTCATTTCGGATTCAAAGAATGACAAACATCAACAAATGAAATTCAACTCAAAAGTAGGTGCTGGCTGGCTTTACCCCCTGATATGTATGCCCTGAGGGTGATGTAGGAGATATGTATTTTGCGCGCATTCTGACATTCAGATGTCAGAAATGTGTATATGCCTGAGAGATACATGGGATTATGTCCAAGTTTCTTTTTTTTTCTCTCTGTTTGTAACTTTGTGTTTGTTGTTTTTCTTTGTGCGAGGTTCCAGTTCAGAAATATTATTATTTTCTTCCACTTTTTTGTTTTTTTTTTTTTGGTTTTTTCTGGGTCAATAGTGCACCAAAATAAATTTGAAGCAAAAAATAGAAACAGAAAGTCTGTGACAGGAAAAGGGCGAAACCACCAATGGCACATTTCGTCGACGGCACTGACTTTGAACTTTTGATCTGACAGATACATGAGGGGCCAATGTTACTTGAACAGGCTCTTAGTATATTTGAATGCCAGTGCAACAGTGTATCTGGTTGAGAAATGTTATAATGGAATTGAAATTGGTTCGGGAATAAGTAAGTAGGCTAATGGACAGAGAAGTACATGACTGTATATTCGTGACTGTGACTGTAATAAGTAAATGGCAGGTAATGACGCGATTGAAGTCTAACTTTCTCTTGCCCTCGAGGCGTGTAACACCATTTCATGGTATGAAAATTGCATGTGGTACTTAAAAGGGTATTTCACAGATGATGGAATATTATTGGCAATTTAAGGAAAAGTCACAGGGTATTCTGTCAATTAGTTGTAGTAATTTCCATGCGATAGGTACGTTCCAGAGAAAAGTACATCGATTCGAGTTCAATAAACCGAATAAAAGGAGAAATTCCTTTGTTGCCGTCGTTCAGTTGTTAGAAGAAACAAAAGAAACTTTTCAAATGACTTAACTCTTGCGACCACCGTGATGAGCAAGTTTCTCAAAGTAACCCTCTGCCCTTAGTAATGTTTGACCCCTCTACGTGTGCAACAATATACCTATAGTATGGCGCAGAAGACAGAACTAAGGCTTGTCCCTCCAAGGGTAGCTTATGGCCTAATATCCTCTAGTAGGCCACCACTTCAAGGTTCTGCTTCAGGCCTTAGATGCAGATACAACCAGCAGCACTGTCCAAAAGAATGGGGATGAACACTGGAATGTTGTGAACAGTGCCTTTTAAAACGACGGCACATAACTACGTCGGTAAAAGGCCGAAGAGACCGATGAGCTTCAGGAGTGACGAATTCCGAGCTGACAAATGTCGGCATATCGTCTCATTTATCCAAACGGCTAAAGAACCAACAGGCAGGTTTCACAGTGTATAACAAGGAGCTCATTGATGGTGGTTGCTTCAAGCAATATCCAGTAAAGAGTTGAGGCGGTAACCTTTTAAATGCTGATAAGGTTCCTCCTAGATCCTGCGGAAACATATTTCAGATAATGGAATGCCATGCAATGCTTTGAGTATAGGCTTCTGACAGCTCGAATCGAGTTAGTTTTTTGTTGGTCTTGCACAGGATCAAACGAGATAAGTGACACTCTTCACACAACGATAAGGTGTCGCAGAATTTTAAAGTTCAAGTGGAGTACATCATGGGTCCATACTGTCAACACTATTGTTCTTGGTCTTAAACAGAGATGTACTCCATGATGCATTTGGCCTAAGGTCACTATGGAAATAGTTGGACTATGACATCATACCTCGCCTTGACTATGTTGACGATGTTTGTCTACTTTCACATAGAATAATGGACCTTCGTTTGATGGTTCACAATCCAGAAGCTGACTCAAAATAAGTACATCCCTGAGCATACACAACATTCGCGCTCAACTCAACATTACTATAAGGAGACTGGCACTGGATAAGACACATCTTACGGCGTGAGGACAAATTTATTGTGCAATAGAATTCGCTCACTCAGGGAAGTGGAAAAGCAAAAATGACAAAAATGAATACAGCACTTTTGGAAGCTCAAGCTCAAACTCCGAACAAGATGCCATATACTCTTTGATGGTTTAAAATATTTAAGAAGAATAGAAAGCAAGTGGAGGGCTTTGACACATCATCATGGCGCGTAGGCCTTTTAGAGTCCCTAGAGCCTACAAGGGGATACAGGACAAGTAAGTGAAGTCTCAATAATATTCGTTCAGTCTTCTCAGAAACTAAGCTAAGCAATAGCGAATAGTTCATTGCAACTCGAAAGCAATACTGTGAATTATAATGCAAGAGAAGAAGCAATTCTTTTTGATTGAACCAAAATTGAATACAATCAATTTCAAATTTCATTAAACATTTTGGCTAGATCACAATAGTTCCGCAAAAACTGACAACAGCCGGATAAACACTTTCCATTTAATTTTTTTTTTCTGAGAAAAAATACCAAAACAATCTCCACCCATAAAATATGTAAAAAAAAAACAACTTCTAAGGTCAGATTAAATGCGTTCGATAGACTGCACGTGTTCATCCATTTAATCACCGCGATCGTAACTAATTATACAGCAGCGCATTCAAGTTGAGGCGAAAAACTTAAAAAAAAAATTACGAATTTTCTATTCCGATCACGAATCACCATTGGCGATAGAACATTTGCGGCAGTACAGATACGTAGATACCTACTGCACGACAAATAATTCAGTCACTATACTTTGTTTCAAGTTGATTCTCAAAAACAAGAAAATTAATATGACGAGTCATTCGCGATCAACAAGATCGACTGCAACAAGTGTTTCGGTAGGCCAGAAACCAGAAGTCTTACACACTCGCTAGCTTCTTCCGCCCACAAAAGTGTCGCGCGCGCAATAAGGCGTCATCATTTGAATAAGCGACGATGAGGAGTATGTATGTTGTGATTGCTTTATGAAGAAGAGTATATTAGCATCAACCTACTATCATTTTTTCCGTAAATGTTAAGCCCCCACGTACTTGAATCCAAAATCCAACACAAAACAGTCAATTTCATTGTTTTTTTGTTTTTTACTCTTTTCTATAGAAACAAAGATCATCATCGTTTGAATGTATCAGTATATAGATACTTTAGTATCTTTGTGTGGTTGCTTACCTTAGAAGGTCATTTTTTTTTTTATTCGATTAAATAAATGACAGTTTATTGCGCGTTTTCATTTTGTGATGACTCGAGGTTTTAGCAAGCGGCATCGTTGTCGGCCGGAGAATGTAGATTGATTTAGTTTTTTTTTTATTGAATGCTGATGATGGGTTATGTAAAGTATCTATCTATGGGTGAGTGAAACTCGATCGGTTTTTATTTTTCTAGTAGAGGTGTGGATGTGGGTTTGCTCTAACAGATAGTAAATAGATCAGATGGGTTCAGTTCAATAAATATTTGAATTTTATTTGGAAAATCAAGAAACGCGGAACGTATTGGCGGTGTGAAGATTCGTGTCTGTGTAGGAGTGATCTTTTAATATCCATTACAAATAACAGAGGAAGTAACGTAACTGGTGAAACGGTTTAGGTTAAAGATTAGATTGATTGAATGCGGAGTTCCATTCCCTTGAGGAAAGTCTGGCAGGTCTCTATCCATTTCTACACAGATGGCTCAAAAATGAATGATGGGTTAACATCAGCACCTCATTTCATATCAGCGTATTCCAAGCGGAAGTCCTAGGATTGAAAGAGACCTTGTCATGGCTGAAGCGCCATGTCGTATCGAAGAATGATATTAACATTTCACCAACAGCAGAGCAATAATCAAGTCTCTCCCCTATATCTTCATCAAAGTTGGGGATAGATTGTCGTACGTAGAATAAAAATGTCCAACTAATTGAACGCTCACCTATGATGGCAGACCCCTGTGACATTCCAGGAAACTGCAAGGGGATACTCTACAGATCCTTTCAAATAAACTCAATCTGAGTTCTGCAAGAAGTCATTGCCAAATCAAATCAACTTTGCCACAACGTGCTTAATCTCCAGGCAATTTTGACACAACTTAAAATTACTGTGAATTATAAAGAAGGAAAGATTTGACTCTCCGTAGGTGGGCATATTTTTTTAATTTGCATATAATTCACAGTAATTTTTCCGCCTCCATAAGCGGAGCACAATTTAAAGCTTTACAAGCGAGTATGTTTCTAGATGTTTTTCAATTTTTTTATTCAGCGAGCACCAAACGGAATATCGCAATCTTCAGGGTAAAGGCCGAAGAAAAACAGAAAGAGAGTTGATATGACAGGAAGCAGTTGAAGTCTATTCTCAGCGGGTGGTGTCAAAACTATTGAAAAGATGTGTATGAAATTTTTGCATTCGCATTTAATTCGCAGTTATTTTTCCTCATTTGTGGTTGATTGCTTGTGTTCCTCATTTGAACACGTAAGCTTTCATTTGATAAGCACACCTCCCGTGCGAGGAAGGAATAAAGAAAAAAAGAATACAGAAGGAGACAATAGCCTCCCACTCTTGCAGCAGAGTTTCTGGCGCAATCTGATAACCTTCTTCTAACATCATACTCTGGATGTACATTTCTATAGAAATTATACTGCTGGTAGCCTCGACAAGGCATCAAAACCAAAGAGCGGCGTACGATCAGGTATTTTCTGCGAATCGGTAATAAAATCGAGATCCATATGACTTCCATATGACACTGACTTTGCTGTCTTCCAAGTGTAAGTCTTGGCTGTGACAACTTCCGGGTAATATCGCCAAATGGCAATACCATCTTTATCGACAGTCAGGCAGATATAACGGCTATCACTGCCATAAAAACCCATAACACGGCATCGGTCTGCTGGGTCACTGGCAACGATGAAGTAGTAAGGAGATGTCCAACAGCTTTACCAGAACATGCTTATCCTTTCTTGAGCATCACGCTTGTTGGCGGGAAAAAAAAGACATTAGAGAGACATTCTTGTGCCATCACAAGAAAATTATGACTCCTCTTTGACAAAGCACGGACCAGAGATTTGTACGAAAAGGCAAGAGAACCCTTTTCAGCCTCGCCAGAATAATCGCGAAGCACAATACTAAGCCTGACGGAAGAAGGTTTTAGAAGATGAAGGAGTCTTAGACGACACAGCCTGTTCTCTATTCCACTGGCCAGGTCTTTAGCACTTTAGGCGTACTTAAAGTGAGTATTTAACCTAACCTATACAGAGTAAGTAAGCAGTTTCTCTTAATAGCGTTCAGAGGGCAAGGACCAAAACCCCGTCGACACAAATTAATTAATTACCCTTTCTTTGACTCGTCTCTTGCTCATACAACCACCTAATATCCCGCTGAGATACATAATCACAAATAAAGGACTTAGGAACCCCAGTGCCCCCCCCGTCAATTACCTCATTTCAAAGCCAGCCAATCGAGTTCACTTTGCAATCAAAGTGGTGAGCGATTTCAAAACGTCAACCACAAAACAATGTTGCAATTCTTAACACACACTCACACCCCAACTAACAGACCAACCTCTATCTAATATTTTATATTTTTACATTTCAAAAAAACCCCATCAAATATAGAGAGAGAATGAGTGCGAAGTGCGGTACCCACTCAACTCACAAAATCAAAACCACTGAGAAATGTGACAAATGGCATATCTGCGGCTAAAAAACGACAACCTCACAGCAGCTATAGCAGTAATGTAACAATAATTCTCCCAAGATGTTGTGTGTGTGTTACGACGATAGGGGTTAACCGCAAATCACATTTATACTTTGAACTATACACAACAAACCATAGAACGTATTGAATAAATAACTTCAAAGGAAAAACCATCAAACACATATCCGAATGCTATCAAATGCAGATACATATAACACACATCTCTCAGACAATATACTGCTGCTTGCATATCGAGACGCCGCCGACTACGTAACAATGCATTGCTTTGCGGCAAAATGAATACGAAACGGTTATGCATGCATTCCATCTATAACTATTCCAACAACAACGACGACGACGACGACTCCTCCTCAAAAAAAAAAATTTATGTGAATTGATCTATAGTGTAGGATATTCGATTACCAGATACAAGACGACCAAAGCCAACGACTGGAAGTCACTCACGAATGGCGGTTCTGGCGGTGGTGGTGCTGCTGCTTAATCCATTATCCAGATCAGAGTTGGGATCTGTTCTTTTTTTTTTTTTTGCATCGATTTTGTATTTTTGTTTGCTTCTAGAGACAGTCCAGCAGAATTAATATCGGATACAATGGTGGGTCTTTGTGGTGTAATGAACTTTTGGACTAGTTTTACATAACTTACGGTAGCTTTTTGCAATTGGAATTTTTGAAAGATCACAGATTGCCAAGTTATTAAGTGCGGAATGTGTAATTGCAAGCGAGAATAAAAAGTCGAATTGGGTTTCCATTCTTCGCGCTAACAGAGATCTAAAATTAGGCAAAAAATCAGGCCGTAGATACATTCTCTTTTAACAAACAAGAGTTGTGGTCATAGGATGTCTTAAGTACAGCAATGATTTATTTTGTAATTTGTCATGATCATGCCTTAATGGCGAATCAAAGTGGCTGTAGCTTTGACGATCTGCACTGAGAGAACGAGAAAAGAATTTATAAGCACTCGTTTGTTATCACAGACTCGTTGAGCACTCGTGCGTTTTAACAGACTCGTTGGGCACTCGTTCGTTTTCACAGACTCGTTGAGCACTCGTCCGTTTTCACAGACTCGTTGAGCACTCGTCCGTTTTCACAGACTCGTTGAGCACTCGTCCGTTTTCACAGACTCGTTGAGCACTCGTCCGTTTTCACAGACTCGTTGAGCACTCGTCCGTTTTCACAGACTCGTTGAGCACTCGTCCGTTTTAACAGACTCGTTGGGGACTCGTTCGTTTTCACAGACTCGTTGGGGACTCGTTCGTTTTCACAGACTCGTTGGGGACTCGTTCGTTTTCACGGACTCGTTGAGCACTCGTCCGTTTTCACAGACTCGTTGAGCACTCGTCCGTTTTAACAGACTCGTTGAGCACTCGTCCGTTTTAACAGACTCGTTGTGCACTCGTCTGTTTTAACAGACTCGTTGAGCACTCGTCCGTTTTAACAGACTCGTTGAGCACTCGTCCGTTTTCACAGACTCGTTGAGCTTGAGAAACTATCTTCGGCGCCTTGCAGAACTAATTTGGTGCGATCCAAGTGTGACTCGTTCGTTTTCACAGACTCGTTGGGGACTCGTTCGTTTTCACGGACTCGTTGAGCACTCGTCCGTTTTAACAGACTCGTTGAGCACTCGTCCGTTTTAACAGACTCGTTGTGCACTCGTCTGTTTTAACAGACTCGTTGAGCACTCGTCCGTTTTAACAGACTCGTTGAGCACTCGTCCGTTTTCACAGACTCGTTGAGCTTGAGAAACTATCTTCGGCGCCTTGCAGAACTAATTTGGTGCGATCCAAGTGTGACCTGATCCCTGATTCTTGATTGATTTTAAAGCCATCTGTGAAGATACCTCTATATTCTTAGCCGGGTTCAGATTCTGACCGAATATAATTACGAGTGCCAGTAATATTGGCTTTAAACTTGCGCCTGAGCTGTGAATAGTGTCATAGTGTCTTGTCTAAAGGACAAAAGTCATAAAAAAAGTGTCAGCTAAGCCCATCAAAGCCAGCTCGTTTAAACTTGGGCTCGTGCAGCTAATTCCAGACGGAAGTACTCACTGTAAGGCATGCCATCTACCCAAGCTTTACAATTGATGTCTTACTAACTTTGCCACCCTTATTGCTAGTTAGACGGCTATCTAGGCTATGGTTTTGGCTACGACATGTTCCAAACTCGCCTCACTGGGTCACCACTTCAGATTCAGTTTCCTCTCACTGCCGGGACACGTAGAAGAGAACAAATGGGCTACAAACTAGCGATATGATAGTTCTAAGGCGTAAACGTTTAGCACGGGGCCTTAAGGGCAAGGGTCGGCGATTGAGCCATATCAAAGAAGATATGAACAAATTCGACACGAACGATTTGTAAATTGGAAGAGAGTAGAGGGTATAGCAAAGAGTTAGTGTAGTGGTATATTAGGTCTCAATATTAATTTGCTGTAGCTGGTGTCCAAATTGACTAAGGAGAGTTGTATGTGATTTTTGAATTCGTTTGTAATTCACAGAATTTTTTAAATTGAAAACTTATAAACAGAAATCGTGCAGATATTTGAATCTAGGTAGGACAAGACCATATACAGTAGGCAAACTCTTTTGGTAATATAGGGGGTAGGTGTAGAAGGGCTTTATCAGCTGCGTTTACGCAACAGGGTGTGTCATATCTCTATCACTTTAACATACTACTTTCATTGGACGAGTCGGTTTGGTTTGTGGGTAGTAAGGTCTCACTATGGTGTGCTGATACAACCACTTTTAAATACTTCAGTACACATACATGTTTCGGTGAAAATAAACACAAGTTAAGAAAATTAAGTCATAAATATGTATATCTATGTAAGTCGCCTCGTATTTCAAATTTGGATTTCAAAACTTTCAAAAGAGCCCTTGGTGTTACGCAATAGCTACTTCCTGCTAAACAATGGCCATCAGCTTTTTTTAGTATTTCGATCCTTTTTGTCGACAAACTTTTCTATTATGCCGCTAACTATTCAAATGATATTTTAAGCCACAACATTTATGACCAAAACAATGCGCGCTCCCCCAATAAATACAATCATCCAACAAAATGACTTTAAGCTAGTATCACCACTTGCATTAATAGCCTAAAGCTTTAACCTGCGAATGCATAAAAATGTAATTTATTCTCCACCACCCTCTGCACCCACAATAGGTAATCCCTGCTAGCGTCATATTTAAATAAATGTGATTCGAAAAATTAAAATTTAATTAAACCACAAAATTGGATGAAATTAAAAACTTAGTCGTGTACTCTTCACATCCAGAGATACAATACAAGTGGGGCGTTCGCTGCGTCTAACCAGATACAGTATGTGCCGCTGTATGTGTTTCGCATTTAATGCTTATTTGGCTGAAACTATAATCAACAACAGAACCAGCAAAAAAAAAAAAAAAACAAACTTTACACCATCCAAAGCTGATTCTCTATTACCATGCAACAATGGTTCAATGTGTGGGCCGGTGTGTGCCAGTGTGTGTTTTTAACTTAAACAAATTAATAACAGTTTCACGCTAAATAGGTTTTTTTTTCCTATTTTTTGTTGCCACAGTCAGGTCAGGAGAGTTTTAATTGAAAATTTCAAGTCAACAATTTAATGGAAGTTAGTTCTGTATACTCCACTGTTTAGAGAGTTAAAACAAAATGTTGTTGGTCCTTTTGCTATTTAATTTGATTTTGAAAATTCAAGTGGTTTATGATGCATTTTCCGATAATAATCCATCGCGGCGCACACTGAGACTAAATTTAATTTAATTTTTATTTTTTTTTTATTTTTTAAGTATGCATTTTTGCAAGTGCATTAGATACATTTCGTGCAGGTAGATCGATCTACACAGCAGACATGCAGGTTTTTGCACTTTTTACAAAAACAAAAAAACAAATTCCCGCCAACGACTGCTGGCCAGTTGATACTAAAGTGAGATTATTTGATTTTGAGTTTTATTTTTTCGTATTTTCAAGTCTACACGGTCTGTCAGGTAAAGTTTATTGCACCACCTGCTCCAACTGCGCAAACAAATTTAATAATAAAAAAAAAAGTGAATAATTTCGAGTTAAAAAGTGGAATTGAAAAAAATATACAAAATAATTCTTTCAACTGGATGAACAATCTGGGAATAATGCAACAACAACAGATATCCCAAATATTTATGTGCAAATATTTACACACATATGGTCGATTAAATACGTAGAATTAGTCGATAGTCAATACTCGATAGTCACGTGCGAGTGGTACCTATTAGAGCAGATCGAATGTACATTTTGATGGGGAAAACCAATAAATTAAGTTAACTTGTGAAGAAATTATACTCAGTTTATAGTTTTTGAAAGATGGATGTGAACCAGCTTATACTATGGTCCCAGCAAACCGAAATCGAGAGGTTTGGATGAACAATTAACGAAACCTCAGTCGAAATCATTTCAAATGTCTAAAATAATTGTCACTTATGAAAAATAAATAGGTATAGCCGCTTTGACAGAATGAAAATGTATCTTTGTGACATTTTCCTTATGTAAAACTCTTTTCCAACAAAAACTGTGTTGATAAACTTAAGTTCACGCTTTAGGCTTTTCAGATTTGCCAACCTCTCATAGACAGGTGAATTCAAAACGATTTCAACTAGATTTTGCAGAAATTTATGGCGAAACCTAGGAGTGTTGCAGAAATTTGACGAAACTTTGCGATTTCGTTTGGTGCTGAACATGCTATAAGATTGGAATCTACACAGTATGGGAAATAATATCCCGGACAGGAACCATATCTAATATCAGCAAACAAGAGTGCCATCTATGTGTTCGAACATGAGTTCCAAGGCTTGAGTCTTTCTCTACTATCTGTCAAAGTTTCATGACATTGAACATATATAATAATTATTTTTCAGAACACTTTTTTATTTGACACAAGAGCGGTCCTTAAGCTCCATGTAAAACGTTTTACAGTACCGGAAACTTTCCGATTTATGCAACAAGTGTAGCTTAATAATTGTTTGAGTAGAACAATTTTTATTAAGTAGCATAAACGTTTTTCAAACGGCAGAGAGATCCGAGATTGACAATCTGAAATGATCCAAAAAGTACATGATTTTGTACCACAGTACTTCGCTGAATATTATGGAAAGGACCTTAAAAATCAATAAAGAAACTACTTTTCGAATCATTCTTTGGCCAAGACAGAGGTCTATGTAAAATTTGTTCCAGTCACATTGAATGATGGTCAAAAATTGATAAGAGTCTGGCATTCCGGAGACGCCATTGCGGCCTCGAGAAAGTGTGATGGCTGCTCTTTGTTCTCGAAATTAAAGTTCAAAGTAGATATACTTTTTTGATGACATTCCTACCGGCTTCGTGAAACAATGGCGCTTAAATTGAGACCACAATCAAAAAATGAAACTATGCCCCAGTTTTAGTTTCAACACTTCGGATTTGACTCATGTATTCGGGCTATGGAGCACTTAGTTCGAAAACTACTTAACGGATTTTGATGAAATTTGAAATTTTAGTCAAACATAGTTTCCAAATGATATTGTTCAATGATAATTGGGATTAAATTTCAAATGCTTATCAGGTTTTTTGGTTCACAAAATTTCATCAGAAACTATATTTTGTACCATTTTGCCCATGATGGACAAACAAAAATATTGCAACGTATAAGTTGTACCTTCTTTTCTTTTGTAACAACATACTAAAAAACTCAACTTCCATTTCTTCTTTCCAAATATCCAGGACCTCTCAAGCAAGAGGAATATAATTGACTGATGTGAGATCTGAGTGATGACCGCATACATAAACTACAGCTTCCCCTTTGAACCTAGCTAAGATACTTTGGGATTGAGTAGGAGAATAGTATGCAAGATAACTCGACGAGTTTATGAAAATAAACAAATAGAAAACTTTTAAGGGTCAACCACAATAAGTACTGAAGAGCATAAGCTAATGTCAGAACTGAACGAAATGCTTCCCTATGTTCTGCAGATTGCATTCGGTGACTTCTCTTTTTTTACCTATCTGTCAATTCAAAAATTCATTGTCTGATTTCTTTTTAATCTTCAATAAAAATATGTCATATGTCAAATTGACATATGCAAAGACCGACTGAGAGCATTCTCTCTTAAGGATAAACTATTATTGAATTAAGGATTTGGTGGATGCTGTCTATTGTGTACTGCACCCATAATGATTGCACCCATAACCTCAGTTTCGTCGAGTTTTCGTCCATATTTGGCTCCATATGTAGAGGGCACATTCGATACGAAGCACTGATGGTGACTACTTTGTGTTAGAGAAAGACAAAAACGATATGACATGATTAACTTGCCTTAAAGCACTCATAGGTGCGCTCAGATTTTGACAGGGCGCAAGCAGAATTTTCTTTGAGTTATGACATTTGCTATCACACGCTTAATGCAATTGTGATTGGGCCTTTTCGCTCGCAAAAGTGGACGAACTTTTAACGAATCGTCATAAGACACTGAGTAATAGTAGGTTTACATTTAAGCCTCTCTCCGGTTCGCCGCAGCACTAAATTCTGTGCTGTCACTTTTGATAATCTTTTTTGTTTGAATTTTATTTTACTGATCTCTATGAGATTAGGAAATGGCCATTCCTCAATTCCTAATCCCACTCTTTCATTACGAAAATAAAAGTTACTTGCTCTTACGCAAATCATAACATTCTACAAGATGGATCTCCTCGACCTATTTAATCCACTGACATCATGACAAATATAAATTCAAAACCAACATCTATTAATAGTTCACAATATCTTTTAACCGCTATTCACCAAGAGATTAAATTCATTTTCGTTTTTTTAATTATTTTTATTTATTTATTTTTTATTGTTTGTTTTTATAAGTATGTAAACCACAGTTTTGATTTCCGGCTCAAACATCATTCACCAATAACAAAACCTGTTATACAAGTATCTGAATATATTCCATCATAGAATCAGATCAGGAACGACAAAAATTAGGACATAAAAATCCAGAAGCAATAAATTTCAGTAAAGAAATCGAAAGTTTGTTTATTTGTTTGAATTAAAAGACTAAATGGAGGGATGAGGCTATAACAATAAAAAATACAAAAATGCAAAATTAATACAATATGCTAATCCCATTAAGTAGTTTGCATTTTTAAAACTTAAAAACTGCCGCAAAACGTGATTTTTACAATGATTTCGAAAAAAAACCCAATCTAACCAACTCGACGAAGATTGACTTAAGTAACTCTACTATACAAGCGGGTAAAATGAAAGTTTTTTTAAGAAGTAATTATAGCTTTCTAAAGTAATTTAGATAATACAATACAAATAAGCCGTTTAACTTTAAGGCTTTCTGGCTAATAAAAGAGAGCTACGCCTGGAATGATGTATAAACTATACATTTCTTCATAATTAAACAACAATTTTATTGGTCCAAGATACAGGTTAAGGCATTCATTAGTGATCTACTTGCAAATTAACTAATAAAATGCGTTGTAACGTTAGAAATTATTTCTTTTATTTACTCACTGCCACGCCTGACTTTACCCAGTGCAATTAACGAATTGGTTTATTGACATTTTGCAAACATTGGCTACTTCATTGCGATTTAAATAGCGACATCTATCTCTAGCAAGGCAAAATACTCTTGCGGTACCACCTTTAGCCTTGAATGAGGTAAACATAGAGAGTTAGGTACAAATAAAAAGCCTATTCTAGGTTCCATATCATTGGTGATGCCAATCAGCATCATGAGGTTTGAGGCAGTAGTGACATCAATACAAGAGGTGAATGTCTTCTAAAGTACCTTGTTGACAGGCAAGACTCTTTAAAATATGAGGGCGCCTGTTTCAATTAGATCTGAATAGATCAGGCTACATCGCCATGGTTTATACTGATGACCTGACGATTTTCATAAGTGGTAAGCAAACCACAACGATTTCCAAAATAAGAACGACAATCAGGGTTCAGAAACAGTATTGCCTATCGTGCCATTCCCACCTAGAACAGTTCTAGAAACTCCTGTTCGGCTAACACCCTAAGCAATCTTCATCAGGAAGAGGGCTGCTAGATCTAAACTAAGAAAGGGTTTCCAATATGGATGCTTGAATTTAGACACTTCATGGCGGCCATATTGTTGCCCAAAAGTGGCATATGTCATCTGTCAAATGAAACAACTTCAAAGTGACATTCACAGATCGGAACAATCGGAAAGGGAACAAACATCACTTTAGCAGTGATTCACATGTCTGCTACACAGATGGATCCAAAAGAAATGAAGGAGCCGGGACTGGGGTATATGGTGTTACTGCTAAAACTTTTATCCACTCGCAAGTGGAACAATGTAATACCTTATCCCAAGCAATTAAGGCACGTCCGAACTATGGGATCGCCATCAACTACTACAAACAGAGTTCATCTCAATTGGGAACCTGGACAGAGAACCTGTGACTATGTGACTGTGAATATGTGACTGTGACTATGTGACTGTGACTATGTCACTGCGACTTTGTCACTGTGACTGTGACTATGTGACTGTGACTATGTGACTGTGACTACGTCACTGCGACTATGTCACTGTGAATGTGACCATGTGACTGGTTAAGCCGTCACTTGGGAAAAGTCTACCTTAAAACAGAAGAAATATCTGCCAACACTATCAGGTTGACATCATAACCCAAACAAACATCCCTTAACATGCATACGAGGAAGTCACAATAGGCCCCATGTGGCCGCAGTGACATGGGAACTTAATCACACCTCAATATGCTATCTACATTCTATCTACATGAATTCCCTGCTGACTTTCAATGCAGTAATAATCTCGGATGTTTGTCTGAAGTTTACGATAGATAGGGTCCTGAACGAACCTTTTTTTAATCGAGCTTCCTCAGTAGATAACCAAAGAACTAACCACAGAACCATGTCGTCCACATTTAATAACTTATATTCGAATAATTAACCTCTCATTGGGTTGTAAGCTCTTAACATGTGGCTACTTGTAGCATAAGCATGAGTAGCTTACTATCAGGCACCAACATTTCGCTTAAATACCCTTCAATACCCAACTCAGATGTATGAACAAAAGTAAACGTCAATCCAATTATCCTAGCCGACCCACTTAAGCACAAATCCATTTACGATATTATGTCATCTGCAAAATTCCACAAAAGCCACAAATACCCACTATGGTCTATGGAATGCTCATTATACTAAGTTGTATTCGTCATTACGAATCCTCCTCAATCAAATAGGGATGATGTTGAACTACGAAACGAAAACAAACAGCACCAGAGAATCCATCAGAATGGTGATTTCATAGTCGCAGAGATGAAGTGATGTCATTAATTAAATCACAAAGCCGACTGAGAAATACTGCTACTGCATGATGATTCTCTTATGCAAGGAATCCTCCTCGTATCATCCCCTGACCCTTAGAATAGATTTACACTTAATAATTCAAATCCACACCAAGACAGTCGACTTGGTGGGTGAAAGTAAGAACAAGAAAAAGAACAGAAAAAGATAAAAATCTTCCTATCTAGCTACGAAGACAGAGTTGTGATTTACAGCACCAAGGAGAGAGAGAGCGAAAATAAGAAAGTATCTATCCATGAATCTATAGGACTATAGGGAAGAAGGTAATCAAGAATTTTCTTTATTCAATCTCAAACAGAGAAAGGAGAGTAAAAAAAATTTTCCGCATCTCTACAGATGCAAAATGATGATCAAATTAAAAGCGAAAGATACTTTTATTTTTCTTCTTGTGTGAGCGCTCGTTCTCTCATGTTTGCTGCTTTGTGTGTTCCCTTCAATGTAAGTACATTCATAATTACACTTAAAATGGAAGAACAACTTAAAACAAAACAAACTAATTGCTTATTAAAAACACAACTTCAGACCGAGAGAGAGAGAGGAAAGAGCGCTAGAACTGCAGTCCAATGATGCGGAAGATAAAACGAAAGACTGATGGATTTCTTTCTAGTGGAAGACTTGACCACTGGTTCAACTTAAAGTATACACCAATGGAGAATTGGACGCTTGAGTTTACTTTATCCAAAGGAGTTCTGTAAACAATGAAACTAATTGCATAGAAATTTACTTTGCACCGAAAGAGATTATTAAACTCTGGAGTGGCACAAGTTTGAGAAGAAAACGCACAAAAGCACAAAAAGTATTTGAAGTGATTTAGGTATTCTTTTGGATTAAGACTTTTGAATTGAACTTTTTTTTTAATTTGGAATCTATACCTTTCTGTGGATTAATGTCTTTCAAAAACTCTGCTCCATCAGATGATTTTGAGTTGAACTTTGCAGGCACACACACAAACTGTGTCGATGAAATTCATTTTCCTCCTTTAACTTCTTTAAGAATGTTCTCAACGGAATCTTAGACAAGTAAGTTTTGCAACTAGTGAGAAATGAACAAAATGGCCCAAATTGTTGAAAACGGAAATTGAGTCCCAAGTTTTTCTGATGTGCTGTTATAAAGGTACAAAGAAACTTACAACATGGCAGTCGTCAAACCCTTGCTGCAAACCTTTTCTTGTAAACGATGTTAGAGAATGCAATAGCTTAACGTTTTATGAAAGGACTGAGAACGCACGAGATATCTTACAGTTTTCTTGCAACTTAATTGCTTAAATTTTTAAAGCTGAAGGAAGAACTTTAAAAAGTTTCTTTGGGATTTTTCTTCACCAGACTTTCTCAGACTAAAAAACTTTTAACATGTGTGGAACCCCCGTTCGATCACGTTTAATCTGATATATCACATGATGATAAACAAAAACATGTTTTTTTATCCTCTACGCAAGATTTGTTTGGAAATTTACGTGCGCCAAGAGTGAAGATTCAGGGGAAGAGTGTTTAGAACAGAGGAACAGAGGGGATAGATGAGAAACAAGACATTTATACGATGTTTATTTGCAATTGACAATGTCTCCATCACCAATGAGCTTTAACGTGGGATGTTAAACCACATCTAGAACGGTGTTGGGTTCACCAGACAAGAGGTGGGAGTTGTGGTCCAGCTATGAATTAGATTTGATGCTGGAAAACAGAAACGAAAGTCAGAGCACGAATATGAAGAACTATGTGAACACTTTTTAAAAATAAGAAGGAGAACCAGATACAATACGGAGCCTTGTGGAACGCCATCAAATATATGGCAAATTTGAAGCCATCCAATATAACTTATGCTTAGAGCTTCAAAAGGTAAGATACACATATCCACACAATTTTGATAGACTGATGCCAAACTCTGACAAATATGTATCTTTGAACCATCTCTGTTTCTGCGTAGTTCTAGAAAGAGCCAGAGAGATTGGTTCCATTTCTCGATCATACTCATACAGCAAACTATTATCGTTATCATACGCTGAAAATTTATCTGTTGTCATGGCTTTGGGTGCGTAAGGTACGAGCAAGAAATTGGACTTAACCCTTAGACAATTCGACGAGCTAGTCATAGTAAAAGCGCTGTAAGGCGGTTTGGAGCTCGCTGTAATTGGTTCATCTGGGTTAGGTAGGTGAGTTCCATGCATTAGGAGTCACTGCCCAACAGTTCGACTCCAGATAGTGATATGAATCTGAGAAGGTTCATCAATTCAACGTCTAAGTCCTCTTAAAGAAGAAGTAATTACCAAGAGTCCTCATTTTTCTAACGGATAGAGCAGGACAATGACACAATAAGTGACGAAGACTTCAATGGCACAGTGTGTTTTAACGACAAAATTTTAGCAGAAAGGTTGACTTCTTCTTGCGCTATGGACTTAGCTCTTACGCGTGTCTATAGATGAACCTCTATATCCGGTCTTTTTTTTCTTAATCGGTGGCTTTATATTCTATTTCCTTCCATAGGGATTGGTTGGGCTACTATAAAAAAGAAAGGCCGGCGACAAGTGGAGGGCCGATCTTCTTCTAGCAAAGTTCGTCAGTTTTTTCGTTTCCTTCTGTATCGATGTGCCCCAGTATCCAGCAGAGGGTCACCGCATTTTTTCTGGTTATCTTCTTTGAGAGCCATTTTCAAAATCTTGCAAGCCTCAACCTAATTACAGCAGAGCCCAGACCTAGAGCTTTAATGGCTGTCTGCCTATTTCTATAGACAGTGATTGTATGATGGCATCGTGACACCGGCCTAATACTCGCTACAGTCGTCGTTTACTTCAAAGGTGTGGTCTATTCCTATGATTGCACAATGAACTCCGGCTTCTTTGTCAAGAATATTTATTTCTTTCAGATGCTAATATGATGTTCCTATGATCAATTTCCATCAATCCAATAGTAGTTCCCCATCGGGACCAAATAAAAACGTGGCGGAAGAGGCTCGACAACCACCATCGACCTTCTCTCGGTCTTACAGCGGTTTAAGTCGCCAGAATGCAGAATACAGTACACCTATGTCAGGATTGACATTAAGCATTGTGTTCTCATTGATTCCATGGCTCCGAAGCCCTTTGCCTTCTGGATTTTGATGAGATTTGAAAACTGATTTTGCTGTTCAAGTACCATCTAGGGTAATGTCAGGCCTTGGCTCTACATGAGCTACTTATAGCCTACTGTTTTCATAGCTAAGGTAGTGAGTTTTCTCTCACCAAGCCGGAGTAAGAGCACAAGACCTTGAACAAATGATTTTGAAAAGAATCGTAATGCAAAAGGATCTCTATCAGGTAACATACCAAAGCGTTAGTAGGGGGACAATAGACCAAAAGGGCGCGGTGTAATATACCCTTCCACTTTACCTGGGCTGACATTTTTCACTCAAGTACCACCTTATTTCATGAAACCATGTCTCGCCACTGCAATAAGTACTTAGAGATGGCAGAATTGTGTCTAGGGGTCGCAATGAAACGTCTACTCGATCTTTCGATCCAAAAACATAGTTGAGATTTATCAATAGAATATTTCCTCAACCGGATTCAAATATGTACCATGAAGTGCAAACGTCCCACTGGTAGGTCAGATAGATGAATCAAGTCCGATATATTGTTTGATCTCGTTGGAGAGTAGCTGCTGATATATAATTGGAATCTGTGACGGAAGACCGAGAGAGAGGGTGCGTTCCCAAGGCAGCCTTTGCAACATTGTGCCAGTAAAGTAGATCTGACAAGTCGCAAAAGATATCATAAAAATAGTAGTATTCAATGCCTCATTTTCAGCCAAAAGCCTTGAAGTCTTGAAGCCTTGGGAGCAGACATTTTCAAAGAGGTATGTAAATCTCCCTACATCTTAAGGATATTATGGCCAAACCGTATCTCTAATGAACAGCTTTATCAGAGCTTTATCGGGCCACGAATGAACGAAAGTGGCAGTGCACACTCTCCGAAAGAGAACCTGTTTACTCAGGATGGCAGGATACGCGGCGGTACTAGGAGTACGTAGCGCAGAACAGTGGAGAAGAAAGCAAGGACACTGGAAAAGAGTTGGGGAGAGCTGAGGTACATTTCCAGAAACCCACAAGGGGATACAGGACATATGTAAGTAAACAAATTAGGGTATAAATTGGTATCCTTTTCTCCGAAAGCAAACGGCTCACGAAAGTGAAACCTTGCAGTCAAACAGTCAGTAGCACCCGCGTCCCTAAACATTGAAAACCTACCTTTCCCAGACGAACCCATCGGCTGTTATTGTTTCCTAATAATCTTAGTACACGAATAATATTTTACGTCAATTACTCCACATTGTATGTATATAAAATAGATAAAACATAATGTGCATACAAATTCTTACTTTAAAACTGATTTATCCACTTATTGCTGGGAAACATACCTGAAAAGAAAAACAAAACAAAAAACTTAATTAGTCAATTGAAAAGACACTTGAGTAATTCAGTGATCCTGTAGAAAATTAAGCATTCCTCCCCTCAAACACAGAGAATCCTCTATCAAGATTTAAAGCTCCCCTTTCAATGTTCTTTAACATTCAACTCGAATCGACTTAAATAGACCAAACAAAAGTTTTTCCCCCATCTTAAATGGTATAAATATATTCGTTCCTAGAAAACCTTTAGTTCTTCTAATTTACATTCACCCTTGTGTGCCAGATTTTCTTGTAATCCTGACCCTCAGCACACTCTGAGTCCTTGTGAATGTGAATTGGGTGCAGCAACTGGTGCCCACAAATATTTTGCTTCTTAGCCAAAAAAAGAGAACAAGAAATACCATCTCCCTCCTTCGTCGTGCACAAAACTTAATTCAATTTGCATTCGGACTGGCAAAAGTGTAGGAAAACCACTTGCAGTGGAGTCAAATCCATCTGGTTTCCCTCCCAGCAAAAAAAAAAAGAAGAGGATAACCAGTTACAGGGACGAATACCCCAAACTAACAAGAACACGAACTGGCATCATATGGAAAAGAGAACTTTTCAATACGAATAGACTGAGTATAAACCAGAATTTAAATTAACAACAACGTAAATAAGAAAGAAAAAACAACGCACAAGAAGTCAAGAAGGACCAGAAGTTACAGTACGTACCACCAACTGACACCCACATATAACAGGAATGTTTGATGCATCCTCTCACTGCATAATATCCAACCAAATCCCACACATCCACACTACACTCAGTACTCAGTGAATGTGATTATAAAAGGACCCTCGCCACAATACACACATCAGTTTCCAGTTATTGTAGGCATCATCATCATCATCATCATCCAGCAGAGAGATTTCACATTCCTGGAGATGATTTCACCACGTTCGTATAGGCCTTTATGGAGTTTATATTTCCAGAATTTTGATTTTGCAAATCCATCCGGTATAAACGAGACTAGGTAGAGGTACATACATAAGTTTGTGAAGGATACTCGAGTAAGATTTAAGATGTTTAGATAACTGCATTCAAAAGCAGATTTCCGGAAGGACCTGGCTCTCTGACTCTCTGTGGAGCATGAATTTCATTTCGTGATGCAATCGATATTAATTCGATAGATATGGTTATGAAGTCGGCTAAAGGGTAGGAGATAGTGATTTGTGTAAGTGAATGGTGGGCTCTAGAGTCTAAAGAATTTTCGGGTGCCATACGAACAGGATACGAGTATATAAATTGAGATTGTTCATTCAAGTAGATGAATGCAGATGGCTATGAGTGTAAGTGAAGAATCATTTCCTCCTCTACTACTATAACACATTTTGTAGATTGGAAAATTTTCTGATTTATAACATTTGGACAAGACGGAACCTGTGTATCCTTGTTGAATTTTGCGAATGAGTTGGCTTTTTGGCATTAGTAATCAAAAAAACAGTTGTGTCTGTTGTGCTGGGGGAAATTTTGATTATGAATTTTTAGAATTTGTGAAAGTAATTTGATAGATATTAAGTGTATCTATTTGTAGAGGTAGTTTATGAGAATGTCAGTAACAGGAATTCTAAATGTGAGAACTGTAAGGGAACGGAAATTAAAAAGTTGTATATCCCTTTTCCCTATTACAAGATGCAGTAGTATTTAGGCCACATTCCTCAGAATATGACACTGTTTCGTACCTCGTCTACTGTCAGCTTTTAATGGACAGTACGCAAAGATTCTGCCTTTAAAGGTCTACCGAGACATGCACCGTCTCCACAGGGGAACCATCAACGCCAGAACTCCGTCTCACTGGTTCATCAGCTCGCTTATTTCCCTCAATGTTGCTGTGACCCAGAATCCAAAGGAGATGATGATGGCAAGAGTTCATCCTTGTACTGTTCTTCCAACTTCCACCACGTAGAGCCAGATACAATAGCTTTCATAGCAGCCTATCTGTCAATGAAGATGACTATTGTGCTAATAGGTGTGAAGGTTTAGTTGAGTAGGCAACGGGTCTCTACAGCTTTCGCCTGGAAGAATCTGAACTCGGAAAGCCATTGTTGAGGAATCAGAGACTTTATGATCACACAGAGTATACCATAGAGAGGACTATACTTGCGATATTGGTACCAAATACCCTATACCCGATATCCAAGCTTTTTAGTTCAAAATTAACAAACATGTGTTGAGTTTGGGACTCCAGGGAAGAAGTATTTACACATTTCAGAGATTTCTATATCGATTTCATTAGTTCCTCCTTGCCAGCTCTTAGATAAATTCCAGTGAAAAAATATACAACAAATAATACGAGTGTCCTCCAACTCGACTTCTCCCCGACCCTACTTATAGTCCTCGAATAGCAAACCTAAGCAGACTGAAAAAAGTGTGAGAACAAGGAGCAACTTAACCCTTTTTTTGTGTAGCACAAACAAAAGCAAAACAAAAGTTTACCAAGAAAAACAAAAAAAAAACAAGAATGAAAGAAAAAAACAATCAGCAAATACAGTTCCGCTTGAAATGATGTCCTTTCTTGCTTACAAGCACGTGTGTAATCGTCGAAACAAGAACACACGCAGTCGATGTATATTTCCATGCACATTTTAGCCATCAACCACCTACTCACGCGAAATGTGTTCCTCCTTGCGTCATCATCACGTCTCATTGTGTCGTCATTCGCCTCGTGTCACCTCCCCCCACACATTTGCGTAGTCCTTGGTTAAGCTGCTGCTCCTCCTCTGTCGATATGTCTTTATATATACTTTTTTGTTGTTTTCCTTCTTCTTCTGTCCCTGGTTTTAGTTGTTAAATAACGCTAAGTTGAACCGCATCCCGCTGGTTTTGAATTACACATCTCTTGATTTCTTTTTTTTTCGTTGTTCCTCGTCCTGTCATTGTTTGCCGGTCCCACATGTACTACACAACGCCCGCTTTAACTTTTTTTTTTTTATTATTTTTGTCCTTCTTGTTTTGCTTCTTTTTCTTCTGAAAATAATACCGCTGCACTACACCACCACCACCACCATTACTACCAGGGTTTTACACGTTTGTATCCTTGTGACAAGTTACTCTTGGGCTTCTTCTTCTAGTATTTCCAAAAAATAAAAAGCACAGGATGAAAAAAAAAAAAAAAGGAAAAAACACAAGCGGATCCCCGTCATCAGACCACCGTCATTGCAGCACAAGTTTTCTCCTTCTACTCGCATACACGGGCAGGATTAAAACAAAAGGAATAATAGCAGCAAAACCAAAAGGGAACCGACTTACAATTAATGGTGACACACACAAGTGCAAGGGTGGAAAGGACGATGAGCAAAAAACATAATAGAAATTGCAATTGCAAAAAAGAAAATAAAACCGCGCGTGATATTGTATTCCGAGAGAAAATAAAAAATCAGGACATTTTCGAGGGCCACTTTGCGTTGGTGTGTTTGTGTCTTGCGATTGGGTGGTTATAGACGAGATAGGAATGCAATAAGAATGAACCAAAAGAAGACGAATTAATAAACATATTGAAGGGATAAGGCTAGTAAAAAGAAAGAAGAGAAGAATTAGAAGGAAGGAATAATTAGAAACGACTACAATAGGGGGAGTTGGTGTCGTTGTCATTGTCGCTGGTGCTTTTCGAAAATTTTGTGCAGGATAATTGGGAACCCTTTTGTTTGGCTTCGATTGTTTGTCGAACAATACTCGATAAGGATACCGGGATACAGGATAGATTTCAATTGTTATTCAAATAAGGGTAGGTTATTAATTGTGATCGGAAGTGTATGAGGTCTTGGTGCAATTAAGGCTTAAATGTAGGGTATACAAGGACTTTAAGTATCTTCTTGTTGAAATAGAGTCCACAATTTAAATATGAACGAATAAATGCCCTAATCAGCTGAAAAGGTAAGTTTCCGCAACATAGCAGTTCCAAGAAAGGACTAAGTCTGAATTAAAATGTTTTGGGCAGAACTCACATAGTTCAAGAACCTATATAAATAGGCTGATTAACTTCATCACATTTATTGACACTAAAGAAGCCTTCAAAGACGTGTGAGGGTGTGATCTACTACTGTTTACAGGACACAGCTAGATACTGGTCTCCAAAAAGATACAGCCAACACTGTATAGCACATCCAACCACAAATAGGTCCGCAGAGGGACACCCCAAGGCAAAGTCTGCTCTCCTCTAATATGGCTTCTTGTATATGGAAGGGAAATGACTTTAATGCATTAGCTTAAGAAGACGATTAGATCACGCTGGCGTCAAGAAAGTTCACTGCAATTCTACAAGTAAACGGCTCAACCTCAGACGTATCACTAATGATAACGCTAAAGCTAACGATATCACTGACGTTTACGATAACGATCGATTCTTATGAACACCTAGGCTTAAGGACTTGCTTCACCCTTTAGCCACTTACAAATTTGTTCATGGGTACATGTTCATTGACTCTTTTTTGGGCCTCAGCTCACAGATGTGCGGTACCTGATTCCTCTCCCTTTAAAAAGATGAAGAAAATGAAAAGATATACCTTTTACTCAATGATCATTTCCCCTACTTAAAGCCCATCCTAATAGACCTACAAGTAATGGGAATAGACGTATCTCGAGGTATTTTTGGTGACTGAGTGAGTAGTACTCGTGTACTCATACATACTTTGTTGTTTCGCTCAGCCACTCGATAGCCTTCGATTGTGAGAGCGTAAATGCCATATCCTCTCATTTGGATGAAGAGTTACTTGTCGGCCCCAGAACTTTGACGAACTATCCAATAAACTAGTGAATGGCATTTTAATTCACATTAAATCCACTTGGTAGTTTGTATCACTGGCATAGTAATTAAAATACTGTAACCGCAATTGAATAGGATTAACAAATGGACAAGGGTCAACTTACCCTGTAGAGATCACGATGGATTTGCATTGACTTGTGTGTGAGATGGTATACTACCCACAACATCGATACTTGTTTGGACATTCTAAAAGCACTAAGCCTTTAAAAGTTTAGTCAACTGATGGACCATGAAAGTCTAATAGAGTCAATTTAATCTATGCACTATCGATCTGACCATAAGCTTTAGTTTCGGGTTATTCATTGTAATCCCAATCTAGCATACATATTGTAACCCAAATAGACACGTTCATTTTTTAGTAGAAAATGTTAAAAATTCCTACGAGTTTTTGTTTGAAAAACGTCGCTCGAAATGCAGAATTTTGTTCTATAAAATGTTCTTTGTTACGCCTTCAGGGCGAAACCGCTGAACCAATTTGGACGAAATTGCCTATAGAGGCAGCTTAAGCCATGGAACAAAGTACAAACGCCATAATCATCTAATGGATCTTTATTACGTAATACATTTTAGACTTACAAATCAATCCATTACGAATGTATCTTTTCCTTCTTCAAACTCACTTTTCAAATTGCTCGTACTTGACTCATAATTTGGGCACACTATCACCCTTACACCATCCTGTTTTTTTTCTTCTAGTAACCCACTAAAATCGCCGTGAAGATGGAACACACAAATTGAGGGTGAAAGCTGTAAGATGACAAGTGCCACAAGAGTGAGAGGAAAAAGAAAAACTAAAAAGGACCTAGCTATTAGCCCCAATTTGCATACCCAACGTATGCCGGTTAAGGTGCGGCGCACACTATCTGACTCTTTTATTTTTTTTTTCCATTCTGTAGTCGTAATGTAGTCCAACAATTGTCGTGTTAAATTGGGCCACACCTGCTTTAGTCCTGCAGCAATGTGCATACTTTAATAGAGTGTAGAAAAAAAAAATAAAAAAAAACTGACTGATGTACTCCAAAGGCAAAAAAAAAAAACAAAAAAAGAAGAAGACGAAGATGCAGGTGAAGATGCATCCTTAAGTGTAATTTTTCATGCAATTCTTTTTCTTTTATTCTGAGTTCTGTCTTTATATCCTTGGAGGCAACCCTAATTTGGTAGGACAGACAAAACTCACTGCATGTAGGATACATTCAGACAGAAAGGAGTTTCGCTAACATCCTGCTGCACCCCAATGGAATAAAAATAAAGTCAATTGCTTTGCCTTTGCCTTTGCCGTTGCACGACGTATACATACTCGTATATCCTTCAGCTTTTTATTCCTTAAATTTATATATTTCCATCGAGGGAGAAAACACAAAATGTATACATTTTTCTGTGCTGGATACCTGTCAAACCTGATGGCATGAAATGAAATAAGGATATGAAAATCCACTGCGGTTATCTTCTCCTTCTTCTTCTTCTTCTTTTTCTATTTTTTTGGTAGGAAATTGAGTGACTTGTCTGTGTCTGCCAGTGACATGTGTAGGTACAGTGCATTGGGGTAAATTTTATTTCTGTTGCATCGACAAGTCATGGTTGTGTTTGTTGCAGGAAAAAGGATACATTTTTTTTCGAATAAGAATACAGGTATTTTAGTTTTTTGTATGTTGTCATGCACCTGTTTTGGGTTGCTTGTAAATTGGATAGCATTTGGTTTCAGGGGGATTTAGCGGTATTTTGCTTTCCTTATCAGAATGTTTCGTTAAGGAAATGTAATAAATCTGATGCATGGTTTCGGTTTGACTTGTAGTACCTATAGTAGCAGCTGCTTGAAAAGGGATTCGGAATTGTATTGGAACAGTTGCTTAGGGAGGACATAAAATACGAAAAATATTCAATGAAGCAACTTGTGGTGAATGTGGTTGAACCTTAAAGGTATTTAAAGTCAGTTGGGATATTTAAGATAAAAATCAAAGTCTAACTGCTTTATTCTTTAGTTTGATGAATTACGAAGATAAAAGTAAAGTAACTATGTACGAGTATGTACTTCTTATGGTATATTATGTAAGAGAAGTTCTAAAGATTGACAGCTAAAAATGGGACCTGCAGAGTGAATGTGTTCAGCTCATACAAGTTTGAGGCTCCTCTACGAATATGTCAAGCTAAACGACTTAAATGCAATCCGGCGCGTGCTGGATATAATTTCTTTTAGTCCAAATTTTGGTACATTCACTGAAAGCCAATCCAGTATTAAAGCTATTTAGGAGACTGCCACCTTGCAAGTGGTTCAGCTATGTCAGGAAAAAATAAACTTGCAAAACGACATACAAGCATATTACTCACTCCCAAAACTGCCTAAACTTTTGGTTCAGCTATATGCTAACTATTCGAGGAATTTGGATCTCTCAAACCCTACAAACCCTACTTCAAATACATATTACTGGTCAGCTGAAAGAGACCGATTTGGCATTACCAGCAAGGACACCATCAAATTGACAGATGAACTGAAATTTATCGATCATGTTCACTTCATGTTCAACCATCTTAACTTTCATTAGCTATGGAAAGAAGTACGATATACATATTGTCGCTCACATGTATTCCATTTCATTTTATTGACACTTAACAGACTGCCTACCAAAAGTGTATTTCCCTTCTAAGGCATCTTACGCTGGATTTACACGGATGACATGTTCGTCAGAATTAACGTCAAAAAATGTCAGCAAACGTTAGCAAATGTCAATATCGTATAAACGGTTTTCTGTTTCTCAGAAATTGATTCATTATATTCTGGCAAATTGTCAGTATTTAGTCGGCGTTGTTGTATTTTTATCGTTTTCCGAAAAACACATGAATTGACATGAATTCTAATGATTCAGAAGTTCTGGAGAACATGTCACGGGTCCAAATTCAGCGAGAAAGGCGAAAGAATAGGACAGAGTTAATGCAGTCAGACGCTGTTAGGCTTGTTTAGATCGTCATGGGTAGTGTCTACGCTACTGGAGATAATTATTCTTTTATTTTTTGGCTACACTTATAATTCATAGTAAATTTCTAGAGCCCGTGGATTTACTTAATTTTACTACTAGAGCAAACTAAGTATGTATATATTTTTGAGACTAAAACTAACTAAGTGAATATGCTTCAACTATGCCCTGACTATTCGGCACGTTTAAGGTTAGAATAAAATTTAAGTGTCGCAGTTTGGGCCTTAGTAGAGTTTTAGCTCCCTGTAAACATGGCCGTTTGTTCATGTGAACTAAGTTCTAAAATTTGTAGGAGTTAATTCATTGGAAGTAGAATGGTTTGGAGCTAGTTCTTAGGGCCGTTTTTATACCACTATAATCTCCACAAAATTATTGTGATCATTTGTCCTTTTGAATGTCCTTAAGTAAGCTTATTTGAACCAAAACCTTTTTATAAAATACACTTAACCTCAAAATACTCAAAACTTTCTTTCTTCAGAATTGTCACTAGTCATTACTTGTGTGAACCTTTCCAAAGGGTGGATGAACTCGTCAAACAAAACCTGCGAAACGTAGGAGTTACCAACTGAATTTGGTTATAGATGGCCTACCGACCGACGACGCCATAAAAACTCTCATATACCCAAAAGCGGCAAAAATATTCATCTTAATAAAAACCCATTTAATGACATAAGTTCATTCGAATCTTTTTTAAGCATCCACACACACTATGCGCTCCAAGAACGATTTAACGATTAATTAAGACAGTCAATTCAGCGATGACTTTTGAGCCCCATTTTCGGCGAGGCGAGAGCAAAACACTCCAATCCAACCAGCGGCACTCTTCCTCATCCAAATTTTATCAGAAAAAAGAATTAATTAACTTTGCTTAGAGTGCTCACTGTGTTTTTTTTTTGTTTGAGTGAACTCCTATGAGTCAGTGTAACCCGGTTGATAATAAACAAACAAGTCCACTTAATTTGGTGATTTCGTTTCATTTTGTGCGAATATTCGCGCGACGGACGTATCTATGCACCGAATTTGGACGAAACATTTTAGATATATTTCTTCACTTCCAGTCTATGTGAATCTATACATCTATAGTCTAAGCTATGAGCCATCCAGTTGCCTGATTATTATTCAATTTCTTGCCGACTTCCTGTGCTATTGACTTTTGATGTGATGAATAGAGTATCTAATGGTAGGCCCCGACGATAATCAATAAAAAGAAAAAAATAATATTGATGATGGTTGGCGGGCGGTTAGTTGTTGTTTTTGTTTTTCACTGTCCATATCCACGTGGTAGCATATGTATCTAGTTAAGAAGTGAAGCGCAGGGCGAATTGTTTTTAATTGCCTTTTCCTTGATGGTGGGGACTTTATGTTGTAATCTTGGGGTCAAACAAAGAAGTTGTGTTGACGCCACTTAAAAAATAGTAATAAAGACTCTTTATGGTTTAAATATGGTAATTTTTTTTTATATAACGATAATTTTCGTCAAAGCAAAGCAGTCCACTTAAAGTTTTGCCACTAGTTGGTACGCCATTAGCTATGCAAACTTGCAGTGCAGGAATTCGTGTATGTGGTAGCTGTTAGATATTTATATCAGTTTTTGCGATCACTGAAATATGTTTCTACATTTTTTTGCGTTTATTTTTTCCACCAAGACAAAAACGTGAGAAAGACTTGGACATTTGGGTATCCGATTGCGCAACTGGAAAGAAGGTCGAAAAATTGTGTAATATCGTGTCGCCTCACAATAAAAATCTTTGTCTATTCGATGAAGAAATTAAAAACGAAAAAGTTTTGTTCCTGAACAAATCAATCAGTATTTCGATCGCTCAAAGTCGAACTGAAAAACATTTACAAGACTGAACCTTCAAGACCACAGCTTTCAGACAAACGATCTACATACGACCTTTTAGAATTAATAGCCACACATGAGGAGCATACTCTGTAGAGGAGTATACTCAAATGTGATTGGCATAACATATAGCTAAAATAGGAAGAAACTATCAAGTGAGCTACTCCTAATCTTAAACAGAAAATGACCAGGTGTTGCAACTCAAATCTAAATGAAAATTAACTCTCATCCAAAGTCTTTCGAGAAAGCCCTATCAAAAGCCTCTACATGAAAAGCAGAAGAATATGATTCAATGTTTTCGTCAGGACTCAATCATCGAGTCACCTCTGACGTCTTCAGGGGACAGCAACAGTATGTTTAATGCACCCTGAAGCCGACAATTTCTCTTGAATTGTATAATGTCTTACCAGACTTTATCAGCGAAATATACTAAGTACTTAACTAGAGCTGGAACGTACGACATTAGAGACCAAAACTTATTCCAGAGCCTCGTATATGGTATCATGTCATGATCCCAAAAACGTAGTTCCAAATTTCAATATCGAGTACGAAGATTGAATTTGAGTAGTTCTTAAGACGACGTGTGATGTGGCAATCGCAACTACATGAATGCGTTGGCTACAGAAGGAAAAAAAGTAGAAGAAGGTACATGCACGAGCAACAATGTTTATGGAATCACCAGCTCGCCACAGTTGGTTAGGTGGCCACAGGTACTCGAGACATGAAGGCTATTTTGATAAGCATCTCAACGTAAAATAAGCCAGCAATAAGCACCTAAATAAGACGGAGTTGTCCGAGGATAGAAATGCTCGAACTCACACTAAACCACCGCCACAACGAAGGAACATAGTTGGTCCCACTCAATAGCCTTCGCAACATGTATCTGTATACCGACGTCCATCCCTGTGCTACGGCAATACTTCCAATCATATGCAGTCACCGACATATAATTCTAATCATTTCCGTGTCGCTCTCCAGTGCCTATATCCGTGGGAATGTTTGACTCTTTATTTATCGGGCCAACTATGACCAGTAAAAGCGATGGAGCTTATCAGCGCTCCCATACCTTAGGAGGCCGAAGTTTTCCGTTAGGTCAAAGAAGATATCGATTGATAGCCTCCATACCTGTCAAATGCAGAGGTACATATCATAAAAAATAAAATTATAGTTAAGAACTATCCTCGACAAACATGATCAAATGATGAAGCCATCATAAGGCTTACTAACTCTTACTCTACATCTTTACGCTGGTGACCTTTGGGTATCAAGTACTTAGCTTGGGGATGGGGTTATCAATTCCTTCTTCTTATTCCAGATGACAGAGGACGAAGATTGATGGAGTCAATACTGGTGCCTAGAGATCCAGTTAGATTGAATCTTAAGGAATTTCGAAAGATAGTTAGAACCTAGGAATAGAGATAGTGGCGGTGGTACAACACTACACTACTCCCGTAGGGGACTACAGACGCCGCCTTGTCATAGGCATAAGAAGGCAAAATCTGGCACTATAGGTTGTGCCGTCGGGATAATGCAGTTTAAATATGTAATCAAAAAGTGAAAAGAATCTGCCAAAGAGTTAATGCTAGACCAGAATCCAGCAGAGATGAATCCCAGTTCTATATGTGGGTAACACTATTGCAACAGTAATGATGGCTAAAATCCACTGTCAGGCAGGGTTCTCGACAATTTTGGGTAACACTTCCATCCACCGGACCTTGACGGGTTTACCTACAAGGCACTGCGATTCTGTCGTAGTGGGCACAAATTAGAAATCAAAACTCACCTTTGTATTTTCTACTTTTGACTATTCGCTAGTTTTGACATCCCTACCGAACATATTCGCCTATGCAGGAGGACAATGGAGAACTCCAGCTGCTTCATCAAGGATCATACAGACCTTACGAACACCTTTGATGCCCAAGAGGGATGTAGGCAATGTGATGCTCTATCAAAAGCCAACATAACGTTGGCATAATTGGTAGAAGAGACCGTGATTCCAATGGCGCATTTGTGAGTATTCATACAGAAGTGGTGTCTGTTAATATTGACTGAATTTCACAAAGGGTAGTCACAAAGTCATATCCTTGGACTTTGGGTCTTTGTCTACCTAGACTCCGTAATAAACGCAGAATAAAGCCCAAAACAGCAATTGGGAACTAAAGTACTCTTTCTTTGTGTGACTAAGCTCACTAAGGTCACACAACTGGAGGTAGCTGACTAATGACTGAGCCCATTGAAGAGGTTAAGGTCCACCCGGGACTTTAGCCCCATCTAAGTAACAAAAATATAACTTTAAGGCAAACGGTTGAGAGTAGAGAGCTTTCAATAAACCGACTAGGCACTGGTGCAGTCCACTAAGTACCACTGTTCCAACTTTTGAAAGACTCAAAGGGGACGTCAAGTGTCAATGACCGCGGGGTCGTAGTATACCCTAGTCACTTCTGGTGGAAGGTCCAAGTGACTATCAAGAATTCTTTGTGGAATAAATTACCACAAATCGACGTTTAATGCTAGCTCAAATATTACATCACCAGGTGGAATATATTCCTTTATCTCTTACAGATGATCCTTCCATCCTCCGCTCATTACAACTTTTCCTCCCCAAGTCGAAAAACATAAATTTCGGTAAACACTATGCTTTTTCCTGGAACCTCTCCAGAATAATGACACAGCAGCACTGGGTATCGTGCAAACTAAACATGTTTGCATTCAACCACACAAAGTCCATCTGCTCATCCATACACTAAGCTAAAAGTCCTACAAACTCCCGTTCATGGCACACATACCATAAGCAAACAAAAATGAACAAGGACAAAGGGAGTAAGTGGTCTCAAACTATAGTATGTGTAAGGTAGTGAGCTGATGTAATAACACCAAAAAGCCCTCAGCAAACACTAACTACTTTAACCAAGTTGTGTGCAACCGAACAAACTCCGTGATAATAGACATTCTAGTTACTGAACTTGTAGTTTGCATTAAGGATGTGTATCCAAAAAGGAATCCTCATTCCTCTTTAGACTGCACTTAAACAAGATAGATACTAGGATCGTCTACTCACCAACCTTACACAAAGCAATGTGCAGCATCATCCTTTGTGCATTTTCTCTTATTAGCCACAGACACAGGACTAAAGGGGAAGGAACTAATTTTTTTTTGTTTCCTTGTATCCTTCTGTGGACACAACAGCATATGGCACGTGATACTATCTAATGATCAATACAGAGTAAGAAAAAAAAAAAAAAAACACCGAAGGAAAAATGAACTCAAATGGGCAGTGTTCCTTTTTTTATGTTGCACTCTCCTCTTTGCATTATCTTCCTTTGCACGCCGCAAGAACACCTGTCTCCTGGCCTACCTGTACACTCTGTTGCGGTACTCTACCCCGAGAAGGAGTAAGCAAAAACAAAAAAAATAGGGAAAGATACCCCCGCATCATTATCCTGACCACTTGTCTATAAATTTAAATGTCGTTCCTATTTGAATGCAAAGTTCTCAGAGATACAAAGTTATTGTTCCAAATTGCTTTAGGTGCAAGTGAAAGCCATACACCAAACTGTAGAAACTTTATCCGATCAGGTACACTAACGTCGTAACGATGATGCAACAAACGAACATGCGAATGCAAATGAGATATACACACGTATCTGATATCTTTTTGCACACTGCAATTGAGAGAAGTTGTGAAGCCACGTGAGATTTTCTTTTCTTCTGTTATATTACTGTTTGATGCGCGAGATATAAACTTAAGTTTCAGTTTCAGTATTGAGAAATGCATATAAAGTCAAGCGTTCGTTGCAGATTTGTCTATTCAACCCTCGGGAAGGTAGATACATATAAGGGAAGTTACACTTTAGAGAGTGAATACGAAGCCCTCTGGGCTGGATGCTACATGATACCTTACTAACCGAAGTGATGCACATGGAAAAAAAAAAACAACAGATACTTCTTCCAAGTGGATATAGAATTTGTGGTGACAGGTGTTATTGATTCAAAGTTGACAGAGATACATGTAGGCGGCTTTATTGCATGCGAAAGCGAGTTAAAGTTGGATGCATCAGGTGGAGATGGATGTGGTATAGATATCAAATTACAAATGCAATTGTAATGACAGTGGGAAGGATTTTTGGTTTACTCTAGTTTGATTGAATCATCTGTAAGGGAGTTAAGATAGATAGATATTTGCACAGCTAACCGCAGTCATTTGAATGACCTCTAATAAAGTCTGAAGCATTTTGACAGACGTTTAGATATTTTTCTCATTTTACACTACAATACTCATTTGTTGCCAAGCAATGGGCATCTATTCTACGACTGGTCCTTCCATCAAAAGGGAATAAACCTCCGCATAAAGTTCCCTATGCATGCTGGATGTGAGAAAAATACTCGGATGCACTATAAGTGACACCTTGGAGAGTGTAATTGATGAGACAGGAGGCCTTACACATCGCCACTATGAACTCTAAGGCTGCCGCCATGGACCAAGTGGTGAACACAGTGGAAAAAGCCATCAAAATAAGACAATGGAGCAATACCGTCACATATCACAACGACGCAAACTGACAATCCCTCCAATGTCTAGGGAAATAATTTCCCTTAGCGACGACATAGCAATCGTTCTAGTGACCAAACTTGTTGAGGAGCTGAAGCACGATTACAATGAAGCTGATGGAATGTTTCAAGACCAGCTAGCAGGCACAAGCCTACAACACGCATTAAGACAGAAGTAACACTGATCAGCAGCAAATGACTCATGAGGACTATAAGAGTAACCAAGCAGAGCAGAGTTTAATAAATTTGGCATCAATATGGATGCAAGGCTAATATTTAAGCAGCAATTGTCATATGGAGCTTAGAAGGCAACAAAGCTACACAAAAAGGGATTGCTCTTAGCAAAATTTGCAACATCGATAATGCTCTAAGGCTTCCATGAAGAGAGAGACATATTACAGAATCAATTTCTTCGGAATAAATTTCTACATCCCGGCGTGGTAGCAATACCTCTCCTTGCTGATAAAAGGGCCGAGAGAAGTATACTGCCGGTTAGGCAATGGCATCGAAAACGATGAATCGAAATGATACTTAGGTATCGCCAAGGATGAGTTTGACAGACAGGCAGGAGAGATGATATGATTCTAATAAAGGCAGATGAACGTAGAGAATAATCGCCAATATAAACACTTTGATCTTTAGGAACCATGATTAGCTGCGTGTTTAC
Source organism: Chalcosyrphus nemorum (assembly GCA_949716465.1). Classification (NCBI taxonomy): domain Eukaryota; kingdom Metazoa; phylum Arthropoda; class Insecta; order Diptera; family Syrphidae; genus Chalcosyrphus; species Chalcosyrphus nemorum. Next base: position 75,140,431 of record OX454333.1, read on the forward strand.
TTGACCTAGATGCCTATTGGGCTCATGTGTTTCTAAGCTTGTACCGATGCAGCGAAGTCGTGAAATACATCATGGTTTTTGTAGGGCACCCTCTAGAGAACAATACTAAATAAATGCTAGAAGATACTTGGAATGCAATTAGCAGTTAGTTAGGACACTATACATAGTAACTACTGATATGAAGTGGCTGTGAAGACAGGAGCGATGACGAAACGCCCAATAGTACGAATGATGGCCTTATACTCGTATAAGGCCGATACCTTCTTTTCAATTAAATGCTAGTGCCCCATGGACCAGAGGTATTCAAAATTCTCGATTTAAAGAAGCAACAAGCATCACGAAGAACCTCTTTTCCTCTACACTGACATACATAGCACACGAAATGGACAAACAGCAAGAACGAATAAAAGATATGGAAAAGAGTGATCTTTATGTTCTCCGTGATTGGTGTCCAAAGTACTCGGAACAATCGTATGTGATTTTCTCATTCATTTGTAATTTACAGTAATTTTGTTTCCACATTCGTCGATATTCTATCTAAATCCTGTAAAACAGCACGGCAAGTTAACAAGTTTAAATTTACTCGACAAACTATTCTTGTCAGACTCACAATCTTCTATCTGGCAAATAATAAGAGATTGTTCGCTAAGTTTTGCTAGGTTTCGCCGAGTATTCGTTCACTTTCGGATTTGTGCGTAATCCGAATCTTTCTACGGAACGCTGAGAATGACGACATCGTGTCAGACGAAAAAGATATGACATATGTTCAAAAGCTGAATTTTCGGTCGTCAACTCTGACACCCTTAATGCGATTATGGTTGGGTCTTAAGGTGTCAGAGAATCTTTAAGTTCAAAGTGGAGTACGCTAAGGTTGAATGCTCTTACCGCATTTGTACAGTATTGTAAGCCATATGCCACTAAATGACATTAAATTAATACTTTTACATCAGCACGTACCGAAGGGAATATGAACCTTTTACTGATGTACAGCGCACGGCCGTTAATTACATTGAAAGGAAGATGAAGGAATAGGAAAGAGTTGAATTAGTGTTATTTAGACACTTTCCGAGTTGGTATTTGGTTTCAATACTTATTCTGCAATGACAGTATCCAAGTTAATTGGGAAGAGTTGTACCTATATGATTTTTGCATTCGTTCATAATTCACAGTATTTTGTTCGTATTTGTGTTGAAAGATACTTAAAGTGCTTTTTTAGGGAATTACTTAATTTTATGACTGTGAACATTGAATGCATATGGTTGAGACTTTACTGCCCGAAGCAATCGCTAATCCCCTATGCCCTTGGAGGAATTAAAGTAATTAACCGTAAAACTTCGACTTTTTGCTTTATTTGGAATGTATCTACCACTCATCATTGGTGAATTCTAGATGGGGTGCGCCAAAGTGATCACATTGCATTCACGTCATCGACATAAAAATTTAAATAAATGCACAATTCCCAACCTGAATGCGATACAGTTAAATCACCTGGCCCTCCCCTAATTACTTGACATCATCCTCTCCTGTGTCTTGGCATACCGTATACATATGACACACATTATAGCATGCAAGTCACTACTATTAACAATTCAAGTGTTTTACATACATATTTCTCCTGAGTCACAAGGTTGCGTCCGTACTGAGACAAGTGTATCTAATGACTGTTACCAAAGTCAAGTCAAATGTCGGCCTATTTAGATACATATTTCTTTTTTTTTGTGAAGTATATCCCTTGACAGACATTAGAAAAGTTTTGTATATATTCTATAAATAGTCAAGTTGAGAGCAACCATGAATCCCCAGCCGAACACCTTTTTTTTACCACATTTTTATCTAACAAAGAGCCCGGAAAACAGACATATCTAGATATGATTGTTATGTTTTTTTTTTTTTTCAGACACTTTCCGACACTAGGTTGTTGTTGTTTTTTTGTTTGTTATCTCAGAAGAAACACACCGGTAGAGGGTGGGTATCAGATCGGTCGTCTTACAAAACTTTGACTGATTGGTTTCGTTTCGTTTTTTTTTTTTTTTCATTTTAAGAGACACGAAAAATTGAATGTATCTATCCCCTCGCCACCGCCGCTGGTCGTATCGATATGATGAATGATTTATTTTTTTTTCCTAGTATTTGTATTTGTTAGATATTTTCGATTTATTTAATTGCATTTTGTTTACACATTAATTTTAATTAAATCCATTAAGTGTAAGTCCCAGGGTATGGAATTCGAATATTACAAGCGCCAGCGTATGAGGGTAATTAGATTCATAAATACAAGCAAAAAAAAGTATCTGGATTACAAAAAGAAAAATAGAAAAAAAAAACCCATGAGCACTCTCTCTAATCAATAAATTCGATATTACTCAGTGACTTAGGGGGAGGAATAGCCGCATATAGTTACAGATACTTTGTGTTTGTGTAGGCGACTATACAGATGGAATATAATTTCAATAGTTCTAGATGTCAATTTAATTGAACTGTCCATTATTGTTATTTGTTTGTTGATTGTACATAGTATATAGTGGTAGTAGTGGTTTTCATTTGATACAAGATTTTTCAATTATATTATACAATTAAAATAGTTTGAATTGTGGATTTCCCCGCACCATCACCACTAACATGAGAAAAAAAGGATGAGAAAATAGGGTGGCATTTTGAAGATATGCATAAAATGTAAAATGCGGGCTCTCATCCCCTTGATTTAGTGTTTGTTTTTTATTTATCGAATTGTGTTGGTTGTAGAGCGTAGCGTCAAGGACCTCTAGTTGTTGGCGGATAATATTAATTAGGGGAGTGTAATGTATAATAAGGGGATATGGTTATGTTATTAATGTTGGATAAATTTTAATGGTGGTACAGTGTAAATTCATTTATTTAGGAATCAATTACAAGGAAAATTGAGATTTATAATAAAATAATTAGAGTATCTAGTGGAACAAAAGTCTGTTTTAATTAATAAAAATTGAATGGATAAATTGTATATAATCGGATGGTATTAATTGCGTCATTGATTGTGCTAATAAGCTAATATAAAGTGAAGTTTTGAAAAATGATGATGGCAGGAAGTATCTATAAGTTAGGTCATGTGTCTGCTTAGTCCTAGTTTAAATTGATGAAGCTATTTGGGTGTGAGGTAAGAGCTATGGTAACTTAAATTAAGGTCCAACTTTTCATTAGAACCATTGTCTACATTATCTGTTTAAATTAAGCAAAAGCCCCAAAGTTACAAAGGTCCTTTAAGAACATAGAGAATCTATAGACTGAAAGACCAATTGGAGCAGCAGATAGTTTGCCGATTGAAGAAGCACTCAGCAACAATCAGTAGCTGACACAGAGGAAGCATGATACAGACAGCATTCACAATAATGCACTTAAAGTCTATAGCCTAATACAGTCACAGAGAAAGTGCTAACCAGTGTTAGTGTCCTCTCCATAAGCACCATACACAGCTTTCCCCTAAGCCTAGATGCTGCAAAAGTAATGCCTCCCTTATAAAGCCAATAAGCTGTCCGCTGTCTGTCAAAAGTCAGTCGTAATGGCCGACCTTGAACCATCAACCCACAAGACTGAAGTTATCCTGATGACCAGTAAAAAACTTGTGGAATTTGAAACTTTTTGGGTTGGGAACCGTATAATACCTCGGAGATGACAACTGCCTATCCAAGGCACACGTCGAGTATTTTAGTAAAAAGGCATGAGATATAGAGGCAGTGCACTCTCGGATTATGAAAAACATCGGAGGAGCTGGATAGTTTCATACATTTGTGTACTGCAATAGTTTAAACGCTTTTCATAAAAAGAGTCGCTTTCGACTTAAAAAAAAAAACCGAAAGCCCATTTGTAGTAAACTATCGATCAATCATGACTTAAGTGTGTTATGCGCTAGAACAGACATTGTTTTGATATAACGTTGACGTAATCTTTTTATACCTATACCTAACCTTAGGAGTACCAGCAGCAAGGTAATAAAAATTAGTATCAAGCTGTTTTTATTGCTTCCAAGCTTCATACAGCACGTGCAGTGCTAAATGTCGTAGGTACAGCTAGCTTAAGTTTATGGAACATAAACCAAGTTATGCACCCGATTAGAACTTGTTTCAGACAATGGATTGCACTTGCACTAAAAAATAAAAGTCGGAATTTTTTGTAGCGTTTCGTTACAGAGATTGTCGAGGTTGAATGTTCATAGATTCACTGACTTGATTGGTTTAAAAATGGGTTATAAACAAGGATTACATTGTTATTTCAAGCAATCGGATACATATGAGTCTACTGTGCGTTAGGAACTCTTTGCCAGTCCATTACTCTTCCAGAAAGGATGCTTATGAATGCCTTATTTTAAGGAACTTTTCTTGTCTTTCAAATGACTCCAAAAATGGGTTTCAATGATGAGGAGCTTATAGTACCAATATTCACCATGACAGTACTGCAGGCTAATGAGTGGAAGTGTGCCGTCCTCTCTCAAAGAGAGGTCTCGCTTAAGAAGCTTTGCTCATAAGAATGCCAATAAGTTATAAACCGTCATTTTTCTAGCAGGACGAATGCAAAGGATTTCTTGTATTCGTTGGTAGTAGATGCTAAGCAAACTTGCTTCAAAGAGATACAGAAGCAATCGCGTTCATAGGAAACCCTTTGTCAATAGAAAGTCTGAACGAAGACATGGGAAGACTCGACGCAGGTCTAGGCACCAAGTTTCTCAAACACATAATCGAAAACATTTCCTGCATTTCCAGTGCAAGGTAGAACCCAAAAGGGAAGCTATGAATGGAATTTTGTGAAGGGTTAAGCAATGCTTTGACTATCACTATAAGTAGTAATACAACGAATTTCGCACCTCTTCCTTTCAATCGTACTTGCGGCCAATAGGATTGGAAAGGTTTCCTCCTGGAAGACAGAGAGAAACTTGTTCGATGAGTCCTTGAGTCGTGTGTCGAATCGCAAGGCCGAAAACCTACCTCTAAAACCAAAATAGATTGCAAGACGTATCAACAGCACTCAGCAGAGTTCGGGATGCTCTGAAAAGGTTCCGTGCACCCAAGACAAATTGTTTTTTGCAGAAAGCACATTCCACCAAATATCCGACAAAACGATCCCAATATAATTATATATGCATGTAGATAAAGACAACCTTGTCCGGTGATGAACCTCATGTATTTCCTAGCAGAAAACCCCAAGAAAACGCATAAAAAGCTGGACAGTGGCAGAGGAATTGCTGTTTCACAACCTCGGCTTTGAGAGAAGACTCACACTAAGGTTGGGTGATGATCTGGTGTTTCCTTTGGGATGCAGCTAATTGATGGCGTTCACAATTGGATCTCACAGGACCTCTGTTGAGCTCCTTTAGTCTATTAATTCTTATTCAAAAGAAACAGGCAGGATAGGACGAAACAAATGGTGGCAAAGTTTCTAGCAGTAGCTAGAATATTGATAGCTAGTTATACTCGTAAGTAAATCTATTTAAGAAGTATCCTCAAAGGACCGCCTTTAGTGCAAAGTGAAGGCTTAGGTTTCATTCTCAATCTTTCTCTCAAATAAACAACAAAGATCATATATACCATCTTAGCCATATTCTTCTTCAACTAACTAATGGCTCGTGGCCGACAAAAATTTCTGAGAAATAAAATTTAGGGTATGAAATTGGTTTTAAACTTGTCGTGTTTTATGCAGAGCCTCGATACGAGTACATGGCTTAATGTCAGCCTCTTCCATCTTTAGTTTGCTCTTGAACAGAGTTTTCAATCCCATACGGGCTTTGTGCAGATCCCTACTTTGCCAACTCATCTGCCTGTCCGTTCTCTAGAATTCCAATTTCTATGGGCAGACTTAAGTTTGGAACATAGTACTATCCCCAACGGCTTTAAACTAAGGAAAGGAAGTTGTATATGACTTTTTGAGCCAGATGTCAACCACACTAGCATCCTACTCCCATCCTTCTTCCAATTTTTCTTATTTTCCAGTTCAAAAAAATCTCACAAATTAAATTAGAATGCAAATTTCTTCAAATAACATGTAGAACTTGACTCATTTCGGGTGCAAAATATCATAACCTGTCGAAACACCTTTCATCAAAATCTTTATGAGTTTGAGCTCAGTTTAAGCTCCACCGCTGAAATTAAATTAATCATTTTGTCAATTTCAATCGATCTTTTACTCGAAGAAACAATTAAATTAATTGTTACCATCAAAACGTCTGTTGTTATTTGAATGAACTCATCTGAAAGTAAATTAACAGATGGTTGATGAAAGTTCAATGTCATTTGTACAAGCGGTTTGTAGACATTTTGGATTCTTTTTTTTTTTTTAATTACGAATAACTGAAATGAAATTAATCAAATAAATCAAAATACATTTTATTCGAATAACCTATATATCTTCACATTAAACATAGGCGAATGCTTATTAAGTAGTTTCAATCTGGTTTTCGAAAGAAGAGTTTATTGGCAATAAAAGTTGGCCTTAAAATACTAGAAAATAATTTAGACTCAAAATCAAAATAGTAAGGAAATTTTGCTATGGATAATGAGGTAACCTAATATGGCATAGATTAAGCTTAGAGCGAATTGGTTATTTTTCGTGTTCTAATTGGATTATGGATGCAAATGACAACATTCGGAGAACTTTGTGAATTTGTTCCCTAGTTTGGTAAAGTTTTTGGCTTTTTAAGCTTTGCCATTTTTCTTATCTTATGTTATAATTAAGCAGAAGACAATATTAAACCCCTGAGCATATCTTTAAGTGGTAGTTAGTATATTCCTTAATCTCATATTGGTTTGAAAACATTTTTGTAATTAAAAGGAATATGCCAAGGAAATCGCTCTAAATGTATGGAGCCAAAAGTGAACGAAAATTCAACGAAACTAAGTAAAAACTCATGATAGGAGCACAAATTACATTTATTCGCATGACTACGTACGACAACGATCAGAGCCCTAATTCAATTACAGTTGAGTATTTCGACTGGCGGAATGTATGAGGGTGTATAGTTTAAATTTTTAGTATCCAAACTCAATGCCTTAGCGAAGTATTTGGAGAAAATGCGATCGTGTTAAGGAGCCCTGACTTAACGTACACCTTAATTACATGATGTACATGGTGATACACTTAGAGGTACTTATTGGTCTACTTCTACTTCTTCTACTTCTTTTTTGCCAGATGACACATGAGTCGTGGTATTTTGACATGGTATTTTTGTGAAGTATTGTTCGACATTTTACCATGGAAAGACATGGTGCTGTATTACGAATAGCAGCCTTCTGCGAGGAATGTATTTCGTGCACTTGGAGCAACTTATGGTCTACTTAATAGGCACAACGACGATTCAGTTGAAATGCAATTTTCATTAATTGACAATACATGACCAAAAAGACCATATCCAGCACGCAGTAAAGTGATTATTGAAGCGGTAGCAGAGAGTATATGTAATGACCGAGGACGAGATCGGCCAGAATGTAATGGTCAATAGTGCTCATTAACACTGTTTGTGCATCAAATTGAAGCCCTGAAGACCAGGATATTTGGTACTGACAGACTAACACAAAGCTCCTGAAACCACGGCTTTATTGCGAGAACAATTCGATGAACACTTATTTCACGCTTCGAAACGTTGAATTGACCCCTAGATTGTGAGATATGACATTTCCACACTTTTTCCTTTGAGGCTATGTAAAGTTCAAAGTTTTCATGAATAAGTCCGGTACGATTGATGTTTTGAAAGCCAACATTACTCACGTTATTCACCAAATGACACTCGAAATGCACGGACGTGTCATCGAAAATTGGAACTTCAGAGTGGACCATCTTAACCGCAGTTATGGTAAACATTTTCCCTTTATAAGTATAAAAATCAAGTGCGTCTTGTCTCATCATTCACGAAACTACAATATTTACACTGAGACTCGTTATAATTGTTCAATAAAACAAGTAGGTAAGAGGTACGACTCATGACTTTTGCAATGAAATAGTCTGGGTACATAAATATGTACGTGGGAAGCATCATTCGATGAATTTAGTAAACAGTGTTTTCCCATAATCGTTTCATGTAAATTTGAAGCATTACACAGCAAAATGTAATGATTATTTTAAATATAGCGTAAGATGATGACAAAATTTAAGGGAACTGAAAAATATGTTCATATATTCAAAGTTCCCGATCATCCTAGAGACTTGATATAAAATCAGAGCAGCACAATATCACATCAGAAAAACGTGAAACAATCAAAAATTTACATTTGCGAAGCTGTCAGCTATTCTGTACGGAACTGACATGCTTAAAAGGAAAAGGATTTCAGCGAAACTACTGGAATTTGGGAATTGTAAAAGTTTGCTACTAGTAGACTTGCAGATAGAGTACAATAAAGAGCTCGTGAGAGATGTGTAATCCTTTTGAGATTGACTATTAAAAGTAAAGACTGACTGACTGATTGAAGCAGCCTACAAAATGTGTGGTCAGCCTACAGCCTATGTGTACACCAGAAAATATTTTATGACAGTAAATCACTCCTGCTTCATGGGCTTTGGGACTTCTGGCAAATCTGTTACTACCAGGCGAAAGCTCCTCAAAACCCTCAGCCTTATGAAGTAAAGGTTCAGGGGTTCATTCGTGGTTCCTTTTAAAATTCTACAGAAAAATTATAAAATAGCTGAGGCATTGGCAAATTATTATGAAATTTCAACTGTAAAATTTTTTTATGTTTGACTATTTTTTTAACTTTATCACTTATCACTTGAATTAATACTTCACTGAAATTTTTGAAGTATCTGCTCCAGTTCACTTTGAATCGCCTTCTCAAAAAATTCACAGCATGTAGAATAGTAAATTAATTTTTCAGTTGATAGCCAAGCTATAGTGACAGCATACTCGGTCATTTAAGGAACGATGTGGTCCCGATCATATCCATTCAATTTTCAAAGTATCAAAATCCAATAATTCACTCAGAAAACACTAGGTTTTTTCAACGTGAACACAAAAATATACTGCGTATTACAAATTAATGCAAATTCAACATGTAACTATCTCCAGTTGATTTGAACACTACCATTGGAGAATAACTATTGAAAGCAGAGTTTCGAGTATCACTACGCGAACTCTTTTCAATCCTTTCTTCTTCAAACTTAATTAAAACTCGTGCCCTGTATATCAGTAGAAGGGTATTCAAAACCCCTTGACACATGCTTATAAAGAAAATGTCTTGAAAAGATTCCGTTTGAATGATATGATAAAGTTATGTTCTAAAGAATCTACCAAACTTTTTGAAAAAGTTAAGGTTTTTGAGCCTGACACTTATGTATATACAAAAGCAGGCAGTTTTCTTGTTTGATTTAGAATTTTAAGTTTTGTCGAATTGAGGCTTTTGGCCATCGGTTATTTATTGCACGAGGCGAAGCTTTCAACAATTACTATTTGATTAAATGCTCAATTTGGTGCATATTTGAGGACGATAGAGGTGAAAGCAGACGACGCAGACGAAGGTTTCGCAAAATTAATTATTATTTTTTACCCACGTTCTGCAAGTATTAGCTTTTAATAGTTTATTAGTAGGTTAGAATTGTTTCAAAAAGGGCATAGGAAATTTTATATTTATTTTTTATTAAAATTGCCTGAGTTAACAGAATACATATCTGAATATAATTTCAACTGTACGAGAAGATTTATAAACCTCAGAAGAACTCTACCTCTAACTCTTACATTTTACTTAAAAATAAATTATTTAAAAAGAAAACCTTTGTAAAGCCTACCATTTGAATATAGTTTAAAACAATTTAGTTTTGTTTAAAAGACGGCAAAAAATCCACAATCTTTGAAAGGCAGTAACTATTTTTGTAGATAGTATCCAAGTGATGAATGTTTTATTTTTTTTTTACTTTAAAACATTTTTTTTTATATATTTTAAATTTTCACACTTTTTAGAAAAATATTTTTTTTTTTTTTGTTTTAAATTTCTTCACTAATTCTTCACACTTTGTATCTATTTCTTTTTTCTTTGAAATTTTTTTTAAAACCTTTTTTTTTTAATTTTTTATCACAATTTGTATTTTTTTTTTCTTTAAAATTCAAAAATTTATCACTTTAAATATATTTTAAATTTTTTTTTACAGCACAATTTTATATTTATTTATTTTTTCTAGGAAATATTCTGAAAATATGAGAAGAAAATTTTAATAAATCACAAAACAAAAAATTCACAAGTAAGGTGAAATCACGCGAAAAACCCGAGCTTAAAAAAAATGATCAAACAAAAAAATATATTCCACGAACTGACAAGTATCTACGAAACGAAAGTTCCTTTTTAAAATCTCAACTTACGTCGTGCTTTGGATTAGTTTGCACAAAATTAGCAAAAAGTATCTCTTAAGTTGGGAAAATTATTTTTTTTTGTTTTCACAAGTCAGGCTCAAATTGAAACACAGCAAAGTGTAGGTGAAACTAAGTATCACAAGACTCCGGCCAAGTCCAGGTAAAACGCGTTCACCATCTACGACTGTTTTGTTCGGTTGCGCCTTAAAGAACCCAAAGGCCAAAACCAACTGAAACAGAAAAAAAACGAATGACGACCAAACCGACAAAAAACGAAAAAAGTAGCAGCTATATGAGAACCATACCCATACATAGTGGAGTAAGGAAAAACTAAAAACAGTTTGCATGAGAAAGGAAAACGATTTTTCCTCGAAAAGGAGGAAGGTGGGACGGCACGGGACGCTCGTCGGAGGTCTTGGGTTGAGGTTTGTTTTTTCTGTCTTTTTTGGGGTTTGGTAAGTATATTTGGATTAAAGGTAAGGAGGCGTTTCATTTTTTTTTGCAAATTGTGCTGGCCCGCATTTTGTTTTCTCTCATTTTTATGCCGTACGTCCTCATTTAAGTGGTGGAAAGGCGGCTGGCTAAGGAAGAGGTGCCAATGGATAGTGGAGCGAGAAATATAGGCGCCGAATGAAATATCGTAGATACTTTTATCGCACGCGATCACGAAAAGAATTAATTTTTTTCTAACATTTCTTTTTTTTATACATTTTTTTATTAAAGCGATGATTAAATATCTCAAATAAAATATAACTGTAACTTTTTTTGTAAATAAAAAAAAAAAAAAATATTTAAATTACTTCAAAAAGATATAACGGAAACGAACGACGACGAGACCACAAAACAGGAAACAAATGATTCTTAGTTTTACAAAATTCTCCTATTTAGCGAAAAGATACTTTATTTTTTGTTGTTTCTCTGCTTAGAAGATACTTTTGTGTCCGAGGTAAAATAAAAGAAGGAAAACTATCGTGTATCTTGTTTTGCTATTCACCGCACGAGCTAAACGAGTTCGTATCTGGCATTAGACTGACACACAACAGCCGGGCTCTGGTGTTGTTCCTCGCAGCGCGTATCTTTCTTCTTTTTTTTTTCCCACTCACACTCACAATTTATGCCGATGCCGACTGGTGGTGTTGGTTCTACGTATTATAGCGGCAAGTTGGTGGTTGCACCAGCAGTAGCAGTGAATTTTATAAAGTCATGTGCTGTTGTGGATTGAATCGTCAATATATTGGTGGAGTGCGAAAGGTGTGTTGTGAGTTTTTATGCTAAACCAGCGGGGGTGAGTGTGGATAGAAAAACCACAACAAACTCTAAGTCGAGTGAAAAAGAGGTGTGTGTTGTGAGTGATTATTAACGGTTTTTGAGCAATTGGATAAAATGACTCTATTGAGTGGCGACAAAGCTACAAAACTATTGAGTGAGATACTTGAGTGTTTGTTGACATGTGGAACGTAAGTTTGTACGAGTATTGTTTTTTTTTTTCGAGTGAGTTTTTGTGTTTTTCACTTTTCGAGTGGGATGGAGTGTAGTGACAGGTGGAAGTGAATTTTTTCATGTTTACAGGTCATCTTTAATCGAATGCAGTTCTTGAAGAGTGTGGAAAGGTCAAATTTGGTCGGAGTCACTTGGAGGCTTAACGTCTAAGGTGAATAAGTGACTTATTGCTGTCCCTTTTAATCCAAAAGTGAGAACAATCTAGATATGTACATACCTAGAAGGTTTGTAATCTATGTCATCGATTGTAAATAAAACTAAATCTTAATCACTGTAGAAAAGGCCAAAGCATAAAACGGCGAAGGACGAAATATGTCCAATTATGCTTGAATCCATAGTGGAGCATCTTTTCTTTCAAATAGCAGCAACTAAGTGCAATATTTAAGAGATGTCACTGCAGTGGATATTTCACTAATTACCGACGGAGAAAAGCCTCAGGCTTGCAGCAAGATAGGCGATAACAAAACGCCCGAGCACGAAGACATTCAACGAGGCAATAAAAGGATCAGAAGTGCTTCCAAGAAGGAATGTTTCTCCAAAGGTGGAAAATGCCAAATTTTGTTCCATATGGAAAGAACCATTATCCTATCACATAATATGCCTATTGGACACAATGGAAAAGATCCTCGAAAAAAAATCTACAATAGAATGCCTACTCGTAGTGGCAGACGAGAAAGCAGCCCTCTCCGACTACCATTTTGTCTTTACAAAACCACGTTCTTCTGTTGATGTCATAAGAGCGGTAGCTGATATCGCAAAAGCCGACAGCGAAGTGGAAAGATAACACTTCGATAGAAAGGAATACTGTGGAGTAGTAACGCTAACGCACATATGTAAATGTTTTTAACTCCGCAAACAAGTCGTTCACCAGAAGATCAATCGTCAGGATGTATAAACGATATTTCTTGCTGCGTATAGTGACGAGTTGGGTCAGCAAAAGTAAATTGAGATATACCTAATACAGACGAAGGTAAAGAATACTACAAAGACACAGAGTTCCACTTGGGTCGGTCTTAGGGTTCTTATTGTGGAATATTATGTACTATGGGGTCCAATTGGACATGCCTGGGAAGGGGTAACAGCATTTATCCGGATCAAAGATTGACTACCAGCCGCCGGATTAGACCTAGCCGACCATAAAGCCAAACCTTTTCTCATAAGCAACTCGTTCGAAGTTGGAAAGGAAAGGACACATTAGAGCTACACAAGTGATGCTCGCAGTAGTGTTTAAAAAAAGCCAAAGCACACTTCTTCTTCTGCTCTCACTTAGGACAAGCTGTCTCACGGACAGCTGTGGAATTGAAACTATCGCTGCGATCTCATTTCCCCCGTTGTGGAGGTATAACTCAGTCGAAATTTAGCGAAATTAGCCTTGCTACAGAATTTAGGGAGTTCTTGCCTTCACGAATTGTATTTGAAATAGTTAAAGGTCCTTTCACCTCTGTTTGGTTAGAGATCAAGAAAGACAAATGCTGCTGGATCCAACGAAGACTTCAGCGCCGGATCCATGACTAGTTTTGAAATCAAAAGACTATGACTAAATTCTATTCCTGGCGCAGGTGCAGTTCTGGTATCGTTGCGTAACTATTCCATGAATTTTCTATGTTGAGCTCGACTGTTCGAACAGTTTCTGCGCTTGATCCAACAAAAAATACGATAACAACACCTGTATATGGGCGAGCGTAGTGGCCAATGTTCAACTGAGATTCAATTACCATGCACCAAAACCGGAAACTTAGAAGGCTGCCTCTGTATACTCCACAAACTCCACGAACATAGTGACACATCCATAGTGTCAATGTGTCATTTAGACACTGACGATTTGTAGTCAATAAAAAAGCACATAGAGTATTCCTTTCTATAAAATCCCAGTTCAGTATAATGTATGCAAGCCAGTGCTGCCTAATTGTAAGTCTGATGATGACATAGAAGCACAAGATAATGCAGTATAATGCATTGAGACCACCAAAGACTTATCGGAACTCTAATAGGCTAGTAGGCACGTAAGGCTTAAGTCAATCTTGGAACTACTTGCCTTGAGCTAAAAATTATATACATATGTATGTACGTACTAAACAGTGTCGTCGGTATTAAGACTTGCAGTAAATCTTATTCCTTTTATATTTAATTTTCCCCACCTCAACATCTGGTTCTTGAAAAATCAGTTGGAGGATCTGACAATAGTACGACACATATGCGCCCTACTTCAATGTAATTCATCTTTTTGAGAGCACCGCACAGTGACACATTTTTAAAACCGTCAAGTGTGTACATACAAACTACACATGTTCACACATTTATACATCTCCAAGGTCATCTCAACTAATTGACCTCAATATCATCTCTCAGAAATCTACTAATTCCCTTTCGCTTACTAACCCACAACCAATAACTGAAAGTCTCATCGCATTTCAAAAACTTTTGTAAACACCATTGAAACCGACCCAAAATACTGTATCTATTTCCAAAAATTTTCCCATCACAAAAGTACTTCACGCGAGATAATGACCATGAAATAGGCTAACGCCATGCCACCACCATCATCATCATCAAGGCGACACTTGGCGACGACGTCATCATCGCTGTGCCGCGCAACGACGGCATCGTCTTAGTTACTTAGTTTCGTTTTGGGCAAATAAATCAACAAACTTTTCATTCTCCTCGACAACTTTAAAATATATATTTTTGTCTCTCCTTCGTTTCTAACAAGGACAATTTTCTCACCCACCCATCCACCACCCGCTCAGAAGGCAAAAAAACATTTACCCACCTTCATCACCGCGCACCTCGAGAGTACCCCATTAGCAGCTGCATCATCAAACACCAAAGCGAAGCAAGAGGAAATCTCTTAAGCACTATAGCACCACCACTACATACCAGTGCCAGCATCGTTGTGTGTATGATACACATTAGGATGGAAGAAGAACACCAGAGGCTTGCCGCAGAACAGCGATTTGTTTTCATCCCAAACATTGTCCGTCTTAACTTTTCATGCGACGACGACCGAAACTAGGGGGTGGTTGGGATGGCCATCAGGCTAGCTGCCTGGGCTTTTGGGGTATAAGGCATCCACAGAGACCAAAAGCCGGCGCTCCATCATAGCGTAATAAAATGTGTAACAAAAAAAAAGCAAAAACGGGAACAAAAGAGAACAGAGAAAAATAATCACACACAACACCCATTTGGAGTCGCTATTCACGGAAATCTCTGCTTCCCAGCGAGTCGGGATCACACAACAACAACGTGTAGTCATGATCCTTACCTAGTTCTAGTTACTCTCAAAAAAAAACTTCTACATACATATAGTTATGGCAACCCACAAACGATGGGGAGCAAACTAGAAGATGAATAGCTACCACACGAGGAGGAAAATAGTTGCATTCTTCACATCCTCCACCAAGCAGGCAGTGGTTGTGATTTGGTTTTTCCTTTTTTGTGACGAAGAACCATTAGCAAGTGTGGGTGGGTGTTGGGTAAAAGTGGATTTGGAATCCCAAAAAAAAAAAGAAGGAAGAAGAAAATACAATCCGTCTGGAATGAATTCTAAGAAACCCTCTGAGGTTCGGAGGAGCACTTTTTGGGGAAAAAATAATAGAACAACACACCGTGGACAATATATGTAATGGAGTTCTGTGGGCCGATGGTCGTTCGTATAAACTTGGCCGTGGATACAGATTGAATAGGATTATCCAATGACTTGATGATTGTATTTTTTTTCTTTTGGTTTTATTGTGCAAAAACGGTGAATTTATTTGGAATAAATAAGGACGATCATTGAGGTAATTCTTGGAGTCGTTCAAGTTGTATTAGTTAAAGGCGAGGAGATGAGATGCAGTAGTGCTCTTCCAGGAAGGTGAACCCTTTTGAATGAGAGAGACAAAATTTTTTGAGGAAAATTGTTCCAAATGTTCTAGTATGAACTTAGAAAGAAGGTTTTATGTATTCGAGGATGAAATCAGCCTTCTTCACATCATACTGGAGAAGTGGGCTGAGAAATGCGGTTAGTCCGACACAAACGCAGCTGGTACTCTTCCCAAATATACATAAGACTGCCAAAATTAGCATGTGGTGTAAGTTATAAGTCTCTCGAGCTTAACTAGAGGACTTTGCACTAGACACAAAACCTCTCACTTGTACTTCCAGATTAGCAAACCCTTTTTCCCCATTTTACTGGAATTTTTTCGACTTTCGAACTAAAGCAATACAATTTTGAGGATCTTATGGTTTAAGCATCGAAAATCCTCCACCTCGTATGAGCAAATGCAAGACAATTACGCAGGACATGTTTCGCAATATCAACCTCCTGTACACCAGTACCAGTCAAGCATAGCCATGTTCACATGCAAAGCAACAGTGAAGTCTCTCGTTAAGATGAGTAAGTAGCCGGCTGTCTTTTCTGCTGAAAGGCAGCCATAACGCCTCTGATTTCTTCCAAACGTCAGGCAGTATCCGTTTAGGCAGTCTTCAGGCTTAAGAGACATGCTACAAACAATCGTGATCATAAGAGAACCAATCGCCAATGGAAGACCTAACCGAGGATACAGAGAGACTCTCTGCAGGTTCAGGTCCTGAGAACTCTTCCGCTGACCCTTGTCTAGCAATCTTATTTCCTGAGATCCCAGTGTGACCCCAGACCCAGTCTAGAGTCAGAGTGTTCAATCTTGCGACAGAGTTCATGCGATTTCTGCATTCTTGAACATTGTTGGATGTGACTAAAGGCTTAAGTAAAGTCCTAAGTGCAACTTGACAGGACATGTGTACATAGATGCTGCCACCTTCCTCTTCGAAAACTGAGCCATGTTTTCCCAAGAGTTTTCCCCTTGGCCAGTTCTAGAGTCGTCATGGAAAATATGACTCAATTCTGATCCTTGTCGAAGCCAGTCCTTAGCATTGGAAAAGTTTATATGTTAAGAACGTACAGAGATCTGCGAGTATCACTTTATGCTCCATGTCAATGAAAGGTCTCAAAATGTTTGTCTACCTTCTGCCATATAGAGGCATAGAAAGTCACTAGAAACAAGTGCGCTTCGGGTCACCAATGTAGGACAGGGAACAGCTCCATGAGAGCGTTTTAGGCTCTAAAATGAATAGGATGAAAGGCTAGATATTATAGACATAGACATATCACACGAAGTAGTAGACTCCAATAGGGAAGATTGGCAAGGTATAGAGGTTCACCGGGCCAGGTGTATACCCAAGAGATGTAAACTTAGAGATTGCTCTAAGACTTCCGGACTTTGCAGTGTGGAAATAGGATCACTCTCCAACGTCTTCAATATCTTCTTCATCTTCATTGTGACAGAGTACTTTGTCACTAAATAATCCGAGCTAGTCAGGTAAAAAATACATATTAGGCCGTAAACAGCCCATAGAGGGTCAAGACTTAGCTTCTCATAACTGTACATGTTGTGCGTGGTATACATTTCTGCATGCACAGAAGGGACCTACAGTTTTATGCCGTATCCGAAGGGCAGAGGGGTTTTTGAGAAGCTTTCTCATGACAATTATACTCTTGAATGTTTGCCAGACACTCGGAAGAGGTAAGGCCGTGAAAAACTTTGGATGGTATTTTTCTGAATTCGAACTTGGAACCCCTTGCGCAGTAGTCCAACGCACTAACCACTGAGCCACGACACCCACTAGAGCTAGTCAGGTATTGCCGCACAATGCTCAAGGCATTATGTACGCAGGATCGTGTCAGTTTATGTTGAGTACCTTGAGGTAACCTAGAGATAACATCGATGACATTAAATCACCTTCTATGTGCGTAGCTAAAGGAGACATTCTTGGCAGAACTGCCAGCTTGATAAATCCATAGACAAATCTCGAAGGACACATTCTGTCCAAGTCGATATGGACGAAGCTAGACTGCAGTAGCTAGTAGTTCCCCATGAAAATTTCCAGGGTTTGTTAGTATAATATAAAGCTTCAATGCTTCCGTAGGGCAATGTATATTTTCGTTATTTATTAAGACGGTATAAATAAAGTACTAACGATGTAACCCTTAATTACATTTAGCTATTATAGACAAATGAAAAAGATACCATCTTCACTACTTTGTGCAGAAAAGAAAACTTTACTTATTCACAAAACATGCAGGTAATCAGAAAATATAACCAACATGAATCAACCTTATAAACAGTTCCTCTTCGGAAAAGATTTATTGACAACAATCCCACACCATTGGACGACGTCACATGCAACTTTAACATCAAAATCTATGGATTACCCTCACGAAGGTTCTTCAAATTGTATACAGATACATCTAAGCCTACTCGTCTGCGTGGCATGACAGGTTAAATACTCCGTGGGTTCAACCACAACAGATCCACACTAGATTGTAGCGCCATCTAACTTGAGTAGGCGATAATAAACTAGTCATACAAAAGCGAATAGAAAAAAAAAGTACAAATACAATTCCCACCCAAAAGGAAACCAAACAAAAATTCTGATTAATACAGTGGGCTGTCTAAAGAGGCCTCATCCAAACAGCATCATTAAGATGGAGATGATCGCTCTCAAAGCAATCGTTAATGACCACCATATAACAACGCACTGGTTTTGTAGATTGCGTGAGATTATGACAGCGCGCCTCAATTAAGTATCATTCACGTCTGTAAACCCTCCTAGAGATCATTAATTAAATTATCAGTTGAAAGCCAGGGTTTTTTTTGTTCCTCTTACACCAAACAAAGAAAAGATATGTACCTACATATGTCTACTATTTATTACCGAAAATATTTGAATTTGTTTGCAAAAGAATCGATCAAACAAGACATGAAAGTATCTACAACAAAATTTATATTCGCCTCCCGAAAAGAAATACCTTTGCGCTTAAATCACTTTTATGTCCTTTTTTTTGGGGAGAATTCTTACATTTTTTTATGCACACACATCTACTATGTGTGAATACACATATAACGGTAACGAGGGAATAGTTTATTATTTATTAATAACAAACAAACATTTCTACGGCAACGAATTTAAGCACCACAACAAAAAAAAACATACAAAATGGGTTATAAAAAAGAGATATCGTATGTGGTACTAGGGGGTGGAAAGAAAAAGGGTATAACCCTCCTCTCGAATACAGTGGTAGTTCAAGTTGTGTTGAATTGGTGTGCGGGGGGAGGAAGAGAGTGGTCAGTTCGAAAATCTGCTCATGAGTGGTTTATTTTTTACTCAGAGCGAGAGATATGCTCCAAAAGTGCGCATGACCGTATAAAATAACTCGAAAAATGTGTGCTCATTATTGCTCTCAAATTTTCTCTCAATTCTAGTGGTTTTGGGCAATGGTTGTGGCATGTGTAGCTTACCAGAGATGTCGACGTCAGGTGGTAGAGAAAAAAATTTCAGTTATTTATATTTATACCGGCAATATACCGTGTGGATTGTATGTGGAACGTATATGGTACTTATGCGACTTACACGGAAACCTGAAGAGTTTCATCTGTTTTCTTTTGACAGAATGGGCAGTGCCTAAGTGTGATTTTCTTAAACATACTTAGAAATGTATGTGTCGAACTAGATGTAAGATAATCCACAGTCAAAGGGTTACCACTCACGTTCCACAATCGATCACCCTCACAAAATTACTCTTCTTTATAGTTCTCATTCTCAGACATCCCCCGGAAAAAAAAAATTGTCAAAACACATACAGCACACATCGAGTGTATATGTGTAATATTGCGTCACACCTGAGTTGCCGTCTCACCTGGCTACCCATTTATTTATTTTATTCAAAGTGGGTAATTTTGCTTTAGTTTTTCCTCTTTGTTTCCTTTAGTTTCGTTATACCCTTTAAGCATTTGTTTTGTGTCCCTCTTCATGATGGTAAAGCCCTGTTGTATGTAGTTTGACTCATGTTCATTTGGCGAAACAAAACCGGCCCAATAGAATCGTAGTCGTGTCCGTAATCCGGAATGAGGGGAAGGCAAAAACACACAAACGAAATGAAAATAATAAAACAGACGAACAGAACAGACAAAAGGTAAACTAATTAGATGCCCAGTCGTCGGCGCAGTAATAAGAACAGCAGAACAATAGTATAACTGCAATAAAAAAAAAAAATAAAATAAAACCAAAAGGGGAATAACTTCACAATAGACCGTACGGAGCGGAAAAAGGAAGTTGTGGGTACGCACAACCGTCAAGTGAAATGAGGCACAAGCACCGGTCAGCATATTGACAGGCAAAGAGCGATGCATATCGGTGATGCGTTATGCGTGTGGATCCGTTGAGGTAGGGCATAAGAGCACGAGCACGAGCACGGCCACAAGCACATGGAAGATAGTGTTACTTAACATCAGCTGGTTGAATAATTTATATATTTATTGAGGGGGGAGTCGCTGTGCGATGGTTACACTGTGTGCGTGGTGGAGCAGAGTTCCGCTTTTAAATTTAAGTAATTCTACCAGTCTGTGGATGATGAAAGTCTTAGTTAAATTTGTGTTGATTGTTCTGGGGTATAGTTTTAAATAGTAAACACGACAGTTTTGATTGTTTTTTTTTCCTATTGATAAACGTCAGGCACTATGAACCCAAGTCGGTGACGTTGTCTCCCCATGAACGCCATGTCCGACGAGACAGGCAGATTTTAACCGAGAACAAAAGAGAAGGTTTGCTTGAATGACCGTCATGGGAAGGCAAGTGTAACCATGCACTTATAGGTGAATGCATATTTCTAGTATGTTCTGATCTAATTAAAGAAATACACCAAGTGGCGGAAGCAAGGATCTTGTTTTGATATCGAAAAGCTCACAGGGACTGCGACCAAGTTAAGATTACTTTTTTAGCAGAATTTGTTCAATAAGGCAACACTCTGATAGTTGATAGTTAGTTGATCTGACAGCTGTCACATTCTTTTTAAGTGGAATGCAGAGACTGCGCACAAATTCGGGCACAACTATCCAATAGAAGAAACTGTTCAAAATGGACTACGAGTATGTACATTTGTGTGACGTATGATGATGGCAGTGTTTGGTCAACAGACTTTTGTCACCAGTCCCAGTCTAATCCCATTACTTTTTAATAAGGAAGTTCATCTCATTTTGTCGGGAAAGATAGCCCTATTTCGAACCAATACGTCTGGGGACACATTACAACATACCGACAATCTTGAGATCGATAAACACTAGCCTCAAGAAAGGAGCTGAGTAGAATGGCTAAAACACTGGACCTCATAACAAGTCATCGATTGGAGAGTGCGATCGATGAAGCAGGAGGTGTCGGTGATGACTTCCACAAGGCACTTTTCACAATCCTAGAGGCGAAACTCCTTGAAAGTTAGACAATGACTGTAGTACACATCAACATCAGATGAGTCATGGAGACTGTAAGAGTGACCGTGGGCGTTCACCCTGTGGTTTCTAAACCAAGTGCCTTGGAGTTACTATAAAATCAAAGCCTACTTGTAAGAAACATCTGCAATATGCAGTGGAGAAGGCAGCAACAATGGCCGTTCTGATAAGGAACGTGCCAAACATTCGATCTAAACAGAAGAGAAGACTACTTTTGATAAAAGTTGCGACGTCGATGATGCTCTACGTCTACGGTTCCTAAACATGGGCTGGTGCAATAAGGACGAAATGATAGAGAAGAAATGCAATGCAGCCAGAGTATGCATGCAGCACCATTCTAACAACTTCGTACGATGGTCTATATTGATTCAATACGCACATGCCAACTGGTTGTGGAAGTTTCAGAGTCTACCTTCGAAGATTTTGCTATGAACCTTAGTGTCAAACGTGCAAAGAAGCAGTCACATAATGTTCAGCTGATCACTATATCACGAAGATCATAACATGCTGGCAAACTGAATAGGTAAGGACTTAACCCCAGAGAACATCGCCAAACAGATTCTGAGCACGCAAGAATCTTAGGCAGTAGTTAGCAAACTGGCACAGAACTTTATACGTAGCCACTGCTCGGAAGATGATAGGAATGTGTTCCTGACGAGTAACTCTTTACTTTTTTTTGTAGTTTTGAATATAAATTCCAGCTTCGTCTTGATTGAGGACAATTTTCGGTTTTTTTGTCCTTGTTTTAGTTATTGGCAATTGTGGCCGTAGATTTTCCAGATTGATACGCAAATTGGGAATTGGTTAAGGAGTATTGCGAATATGAAAGCGGATGAGTTCATTTAAGGAATGAACTTTGACTCGCCTGAATATAATCTCAGTTCGATGCCAGGGAAGGCCAGGGAAGATTAAGATTTCTGTACAGGGGATTCTGTGGTGCTTCTGCGCGGATATGGCCCACCTAATGGAATCAGCAGAGCAAATTGTTCTGGCTGAGCCATTAGGGCATCTGTGTGGATGGTGCTACATGAGGGTTAGAGATCGCTGAGCCTGTAAAATGAGTTTGTAGAAGCAGATTCAATGTTTCCATATAAGACGGATTCCATTGCTGTGATTATATGCGAGGACTTTTTGACTCTAACAGCTGACAGAAGATAACTTTTGGTTTCGCAAAAAGCCCTCCCGGTATGTCTTTTCGATTGCCTAATAGCTGAGTTATTGGTCGTGAGGGTTATCTTATAGTCTCTCCATGAATTAGTGCATTTAGCTTCATACAATTACTTTCTGATTTTTTTTTTTTTTGTCAGGGTTTCGGACTCAGATTTTGCGCTCTAGATTCCCACATAGCTAGATTCCTATTGATAGGTGAAAGCCTTGAAACTTCTTCTTCAAGAGAGCTGGAAGAACTAATATTTGGAAGGGTTAACTTCGCTCCTAAGAGTCTCAGTGTAGAGATTCCAGTTGGTGCGCTTAGAAGTTCTTTAAAGAGTGAGAGGTCTCGATGTTGGACCAGATGCACATCAGGTTCTTTTGCGCTATGCACATTAATGACTCGATCAGATAGAGTTGAGATCCAGAAACGTCTTGTCTATTAAATTGACAAAAGTGCTTCGGCTTACTTAACCTATCACTCGGTGATGCTTCGCCAGTCGACCGACGACGGCTGTCACTGAACTCAGATACTGTGAGTCGTGGGAGTTGGAATTATATATCACTATGCTAATGCTAAGGGTACTTTCTGCCTTAAAAACTCAGGATAACATTCCGAATTGTGCATGAGAAAGCTTATTAGAAGATTTCAAGGACCGAATCGCCATTCGGCATGGTTCCATACTATCACCCCTATTCTTCTTGTGTTGTTTTGCACGCTCTGTAAACAAGAACTTGCAGATTCCAATGGTGAAGTCTATCCTAATTGATTACCAATCTCCATTAATCCTTCATGACAGAGCCATCAATCGATTAATTAAAATTATTTCCCTCTACAAAGCCACCCAGAATGCGGACACTGCATTACCCAACCTTCCGCCAGTTAAATTTGTTCCACTTTACAACAAATATCTGTCAACTACATAAGACAGATAACAATAATGCCCACAAGTAGTTTCCTAATTGAGATAAAAAAAAAACACTCTACAAATTACTTAAATTACAGAGATGATTGTCGCTCAAAGCGGTCCTCCACGAGCTGGTCTTTTTTGCCCCGCCACCCACCAGGAATAATAATTAAAAACAACAATAGCAACACAACAATGTCCACCCCCGGGGAGATAAGCAGACAGACAGACAGACGGCCCGAGCAGACAATTATGAAGACGAGAACCAGAGAGAAGAACAACTGTAGTGTATTAACAGCTCATTCAACAATTGAACTCCCACTTCAAGAGAGAAATCCCATCAACAAAACAACAACAACAATGATATCAGTAGAGAACTGCAAAAAGGACACGACAACCAACCACCACATCGAGTGGGATGAAGAAACTGCTACCGAACATCCGCTTGTCCTTCATCATGACTATCATCGCGCCGCGGACGTTGAAGTGAAGATCTCGAATGTAATTCCAATGACTGGAGGCTGCTGCTGCTGCTGTTGGTGCTGATGGAATGCGCAACAATGTTTTTTTGTTTTATATAAAATCATTGTTGTTGCATTGCGTGATGGTCGGCTACTTATTGTCGTTTGTATCGTGACGTGATGTTGCCGGCGATTTGCCTGGCGGAAGGAAAGAAATGTCAAACATAGAATTAATTAGATTCCAAGTGGTTGTCGCCACTTGATTGACTACTTGTCTCTCCTGGTTGTATGAGTGTGTATCTGTGTGTTTTATCTCATTATTTGTCTCTGCAAGGTGCTCTTCAATGCCAGGCTATTGCCTCACAGTGGGCAACAGACCAGACACTGGAACTTTGACAGGAATTGGGTTAATCAAGATGGATTACTGTTGGAATCTTTAATAGATGTTTGGTATTTAATTGGACGGAGATAGAGAGCACAAGAGGTCTGTATATCTACATAATGTGTACATACAAATGTGGCAGTAGTTCTTCTCTTATCGATGACAAGTTTCTAGGGTTAGGTTAAGGTGAAGCGCACTATTGGCGAGCGACTTTTAATTTTGCCGGAGATGTCGCAGGCAATTTTGTTTTCTTTGTTCAGACAGTGATGAGCAATGGGCGTCTGAAAAGAAGTTGTTGATCGTCACTTTGATCGGTGACTTTTGATCGGTGGCTTTTTGGACTACATCCACATCCTGGTACAGCTCATAGAGTTCGCGGTTGTACCTTCTCCTCCATTCGCCCTCCTCGCATAGGGGACCTAATATCCGACGGAGAATTTTTCACCCGAAGGTGCCCAATATTCGCTCAGCTTTCTTACTTATCGTCCAACACTCGGCTCCATACAGCAGGACTGGTAAGGTGAGCTTTCTGTAGAGCATTAATTTGGTCCATCGAGTTAGGAGTTTTGAACCCAGTTATTTCGCCAAACCGAAGTAGCAGCGGTTTGCTAGCGTTATTCTTCGTCGGATCTCTACAAACGTGGGAGAGCTTGCTATGTTGGTCATTAACTCCAAATCGTAGAAATTTGTCACTAAGTATGACTATTTCTATCTGCAGTGTCGATAGTGAATGCTCGATCACGAGAGCGGCAATGCCAAAACTTAACAGTTCGATAATTAGTTACTCATTATCGATTTTTGTAATTCGGGCCGAGCATCACTGCCGTCCGTCTATCACCAGTGTTTAGGCGTTAAACCTAAGTCGATGAAATGTTGCATGCTTCTGGAAAAAGGTACAGTACAAGTGAAAAATTTTAAAAATCACCTCGCTGACACGCCCATTTTTTGAAAAAACACACTTTTTCAGTAATTTTACAAGAAATGGAAAAGAAAACTTACTCGAAGGGCTTTGCTTGTATATATAGATATACGTACATACATATGTAGATATCCGCTTAAGCCTCAAATATACATTGCCATGACCACGCCCACAATTAAGGAGGTTTCTCCTTTACAATCTCGGTTGCATTAGACCAATTTCACTTCTAAGAAACAAAGTACAGTGTGCGTTCAAACATTTTCAAATACAACTTCATGTATTTGCCAATTTAAAACAATTTAAATTTTGAGTATAGAGTTTTCTAAGAAATTCAAAAAGAAACACTTATATAGTGAATGTCATTGCACAATCAATTCAACCTCATTCCGTCAGCCTTCTAGGTGTTAATCCTTTTATTTTTTTCGAAAATTTATCTCCCACAGATGTTCACAGGAAGAAATCAATTTTTGTGTTCGCTCTAAGGGAAAGTCACCTCTTTAAAAAAAAATATGTCAACACTTGCCAAAATGTAATTTACAACCAAACCACGGGACAAAATACCACACTGCCATTTGACAGAATAATTTGCAATTAAATATCTTCTTCACCTTCTCCAACTGATGATGTTGTACTCGCAGCAGCAGCCACGCCATCATCGTCTAAAGAAAGACGTAAACATCGTTTGATGCTACCCGATATCAAAGAGAGCCATCAATATCAACAACAAATCAATTTGCTTGAAATAAATTACACACCCGTCATTCCGCACTGCGCGCGTCGCATTCGCGCCACCCTGTCGTTGAATAAATCAGAGAGAAAAACGTTCTTCTTTGGTTTCTTTTTTTTTTTGGTAGGAACAAGAGGGGGGGCTGATGGGGCCAAAGCCTCATCAATAATATGCAAGAAGGCGAATCCATAAATAATTTGCAATTTTAGCGTTGCATTTTGTAATTAGCATCATGTGTGTGGTTGAGCTGAATGCTTCTAAGGTAGTAGCAAGGCCCGTCGAATCCACCTGCCATCTACTTTTGAGATTTTTATATTAGAAAACGAGACGAGTGGTTTTTTGTTTTTAAATATTTTTCTCTAAAAATTTTCAATCGATCACACGGTGGGGGTACCTACTCTGTCCTTCGGGGGCAATCTATTATCGCACACGATGAGGATAATTGAAGTTAAGTGCTCAATTGGTGGGTTATTTCTGTGGAGCTACTCGGAACACAGTGGAGTATGAAAATTATGTTTTAACTTGTTGCCCGGTCATGAGTCAAGACATGACTATCCAAAGCTGTATTTACAAAAAGAACATTGAGGCTTGAAACAAGGAATAAACATTTTAGCTTGTAAATGATGATTCATTCAGAGGTATTTTTTTGTCTATGGATTATTTGATAGATGGCGTATTAGTCGTGTTAATTTGTCACTGTTTTTTTGTACAATATTATTTGACATTTAGTTACGGAAAAACTTAGCTTGGCCTAAAGTCTACAAACTATCTAGTTGCATTACGGGAATCAGCATTCTACTAAGCACATGTTTCATGCAAAAGGAGAAACTTACAGTCTACATAATGGACGATTCGTTATGCTATCTAAAGACCTTAAACCCAATTTTCATTATTAGGTAATACACGTCCCAAAAGACCATATCTACCACACAATAAAGAACATGTTGGTGCTCTAGCTGAACGTTTACGCAATAACAGAGGAAGCAGCCGGTCGAAAAATATATACATATGTAATTGTACTGCCTTAGTTGAAGCCCGTGATCTTCAGGATCTTTGATACCAACAGGATGGTGTTACTTGTCAGACTGCTTGTAAAACCGTCTCTTTATTGTGGGGACAAATCGATGAACAGGTCATTTCGGGCTTCGAACTGGTGAATAGACGGCTAACTACTTCTTCGAAAATAGAACTCCAGAGTGGATCATGTTTACTGCAGTTGTAGCCAATATTTGAAAAAAAAAAGAATCATTGAAAAGTAAATGCCTTTTTATAGTTCTTTTGTTTGATAGTAAAAATATTCCAACATATGTAAGTATTTCTATTTGTTTTCCTTTTGAAAAAAGTACATCTAAATGAATCACCCACTATATACTGCGGAAGCGACCCTGGCAATGTTAGGACTTGTAACGCAGAGAAACTTATGGGAACTCCACAGTGGCTTTTGTGTATCTGCCCTATGATACCGGCAACAACATCGGCACCAAATGGCTTCAACATGTTGGTATATGCTGATGATGGAGTCATACTGGCCTCAGGTTAGTTTCTTCCAGTCCTTAGTAAAATGCTCGCCCTTCCACTACAACTAGTGGATGACTGTGTTAACAGAAAAGGACTAGATGTCGTAGGTAGTGCTCTTTACTACCAAGAGATCAATCCTCACCGTATCCCCTACAAGAGTTGTGCTTTCGGGGCTTCAAACTGAAAGGTCAACATCGATGAATGTATCGGCAAAGCAATCGTAGTTGTTTTATTGATCGAGCTTCAAACCAGACGTAGATTTCTGGCTATAGAGGGCAATTCATGTTCCTTCGATCCTATGTGAGATGAGATGGAAAGGGGAGACAGAAATACTGCCCACTATTAACGCTTAAGAACGCCTAAACTCCGTCCTAAAAACGATCAACATCTACTTACCCGACAGTAACAAAGACAACAGAAGGAAGAAGTCCCACAGGGGTAAGTTCTTAGACCGCTTCTGTGATGATGTAAGAGAGAGTTTTGCGACTGATGACTGGCTTTACTGCCAATATGACTGTGGCTAAGCACATTCACGATATAGAGTCCTCCATGGATAAAGCAGTTGTGAAGATAAATATTTCACTGAACCGGGCTTGAACTAGCTGGGAGTTATGCTCGACAACAGGCTGAGATTCTCATGCACAAGCCATGTTTTCTACTGAAAATGTGTCAGCGGAAGTGAGTAGTAATACCATGGACATAGTGGTAGATGTGTATGGTGTCTGTTGGCGTATTTCAATTCATTCATTTCAAACTCCTTGATTCAAACTTTCCAACCCCACTGTACTGTGCGCCCATAAAAATAAAATACATTCCAAGGGAATCTATGCCATTGGGAGTGGTGGAGACTTGGAAACCTCGTGTGATGATGGTTTTTCTTTTCTTTTTCTCAAACAATATTGAGAGTAAATCTATTCCCCACGAAACGATATCGTAAATCATAACAACGACGAGCGCAAGTACTTACGACGACGACCACGACGACGACGTAGCACGGAATTCCTTCATCAGTTTGGTCCAAAGACAGGTTTTGGTTCACACGGAACCGGATTGATTTGTTGTGTTCGTTGTTGTGCATGGTCGCCACCGCTGAGCTGTTGCTCCATTGAGACTCTGCTCTCTTTCATGGTGTTGAGGTGAGGGTGGTGTTAGTTATGCATGTTTTTCATTTACCCCACTTTTTATGCATCCAGACTAGCCTAGGTGCAGTCTCTTTGAACTTTAAGCTAGTTACTCGTACCTGCATCTAGTTTTGTGGTCCAAACGAGTCTGTGCGCAACCGATCAACCTGACGAATGAAATATTTCATCCAACTTGATGGTCTGAAGTGAAATCGAAGCATAGCACAGCGTCTATTTTTAATGTCAGAGTTGTAACTTGCCTAGTGTATGTATCTGAGTGTGGTCAGAGGAAATTGCGCATGAGGAAGCTCACACAAGCCAATGCAGAATAAAATTCCCAATATCTCTTGCCCATAGTTAAGCAGGAAAAGAGCAATTTGTTATGGTTTTTCATTAGATACATTTTATGAGCGATCAGATACTTACAATTAAACGGTGAGACTTCAGCGTACCTGAAACGAAAGAGAAAACTCGTTGTTACATCATTTATTTATAAATTAGTTGAGTTTAGTAAAAAAAACTAAGAGGACTACTACTCTTTTAAGATATCCACCACACCCCTTATTCAATTGAAAACTTTATCCAACTTTAGTGATAGAATTTTCCAACAATTTCCCGCACATTGACAACGTTTCCTTGTTTGCAAAAAAATAAGTAAAAAAAAAAACTTTCTTTCGTTTAGAGTTTTATCCTTCGGAACATCTTCACGAACGAGGACATTCTTGGCAAATAGTTACACGCTTTTCCTTTGGATAAAACTTCAACTATCACGTAATCATTCTAAGCTATCACCCGTCCACCACCCCCCTTTCGCATCTTGAATGCATCCATGCACTTGACTAATTATGAGACGTTTCCACATGAAGAACCTCATCTACCATTGAGCTCCTATAGAAGATGTTAAGATATAGATATGGGTTGTAGCACACAGATACATCCACCCTACTATACAGAAGCTGTTGCAGTCTTGCACGAAATGAAAGAAATTAATAATTCTAAAGATAATGCTGAATAAAGACTCGAAGAAGGAGAAGGGAAATTGACTCGCCACGTCGTAAAACTTTAAAGAATTGCTTAAAGATAGTTAGGTGAATGATATTGCTTAAGTGGAATGGTGAGAGATGTATCACAAGGTCATTGAATCATGGTCGAGTTAGCGAAAAGAAAGACAAAAGAACTAATAAATTAGAGCTCACTTGATACATACACATATGTATGTTATGTATGTATGCAGGATGCTTCATGCTGTGATTTATATAATATCGGTGAGGCATTATTTTTAATCTTTTAATGACAAAGGCGCACAAGGGGCTATGAATTAGTATAAAAGTCTGGATTATGGCACGAGTGGGGATCGATTTGGATGGACAAACCTGCATTTGTTTGATGATTCATTTTAATGCAGTTGGTTATAAAAGAATTTAATAGATCCACATTCAGGGCACTCATTCCGTAACTCTGAGAACGAACGATTATCATCCGCGCGATAGTAGTCAACGATCTCGTCATCAATTTGCTTTCAGCAACTTTACCACTATCGTCTTGAATCTCGTTTATTTTATTCGAAGTTAGAGAGCCTTAAGTATGCTTCAGAAGCTATTTTGAAATTCATTAAATGTTAAATTCACGTCATCTAAAATGGATCTCATTTTGGATTGGAAACTCAACTCAAGTCAGACAGCCATCAGATCTTTGGAATCGTTCACCACCACCTCGAAGGTCGTACCAGATCGCCGCTCATTTCTGATAGACATTTCGGACCAGTATAACATTCATCTACGTTGGGTGCTAGGCCTCAGGGATATTCCATAGAACTGTAGGTTAGGTTAGGTTATAAACGGGTTAACAGTTCATCATAAGGACACAAAGGCCAATGATGCGCCCATCGCGATCACCTTAGTGAGTCTTAAATGGCACAATAAAACCTAAAGCTTAAATCAAGTCGTCAAAGCAATCTACTACAGAAGTTGAGAAGGTCTTTTGGTTGGTTATAAAAACCTACCTATTCCAGACTGCTAAAGAAGTGCCTTCATAGATGTAAAATCTTTTTCTAGAAAAACCCCCAATACAATTCACACAATATGTGCGTAACAAATATTTGATTCAGATAGTCCTAACCTGCAGGTGGCCTTCTTAAAAGACATAGACAATCCTACTGATCTTTTAGGGTTGATCTCTGTACACAGAGCTTTGGATACACTATGTCCATCTGCGGTTGGCCAAGTCGTGTATGGAGTTGGTGATGTCTCTCTTGGCAACACATAGCGGTGTCCTGATGCTGCTGGTGACATTCTCCGAAGGAAGTTCCGCAGCTTTTTTGACCAGTCTATCGGCACATTCATTACCCTCAATATCACATTGTCCAGGTACTCAGCATAATCTTACGCGATTCTGCGAGCACTACGGGCACTGTAAAGCTGATTAAACTGCTGAGCCTGATAAGATGGGGTTTGGTATTCATCGGTGTCCTTATGGGACACTGTCTGATTGGTTTGCACTTCACATTTCGGAGCCTGCTTTCAAATGATTTTTGCAGGAGCTGTGGAGAAGAAGAAGAAGAAAAAAAAAGAAACGATCCTTCATCTTCTCTAAAAATGCCCTGTAGGGATCCAACCTTTGTGATCTGATAGGTATCTACTATGCTCCAGCTGGTTAGGACGTCAGCACAACTCTCTTTCCCTATGTCTCGAAATAAGTTACTACATATCTTCATGCCGTACGGTGTGTCCAAAACTCATATAGTAATATTTATAAGTTCCTGCTCCGTTCGCATATAAAGCTGTTCGTTGGATATACGGTTCGGCCAAAAAATCTTCAAGATGATTCTTCAATATTTACGAAGACTTGCAGCCTTCCTATATATAGAAATCTGTAAACTTTCTCGACTTCCTGTTCGGTAAAGGTAAGTTGGGTGCTCTGTGCTGCGTCAATTTTGAACCATGATTGGCAGTCCCAGTATAGGAGCTTTCATGTTATTCCCAATGATTGAGCTCTGCTTTTATCTGGCTTAAAAGGACGCTACAAAAAGGTAAGGAGGCTGTGAAGTTGGTTTGGAAGGCAGTTTTACCAAGCTCATCAATCTCATTGCTAGCTATACATTTGTGAATAAGCATCCAAGTATGTGACCGAGTGTTATGTTGTTAGGTGGGGTAGCTAGCATTATATACAAAGGTCGAATAGCACTTGGCCTGCTACAATAAGGTAAAGAAGAGGATATCAGGACTCCTCGTTGAAGACAACTTTTAAAGACTTTTGTGCATAGTGAGAAATGAGCGACCTTAATGGAGATGAAAGTATAATGGCCTTGTGCAACAGTCACTTTTCAATTTCTCCTACTAAGTGGTGTAAGGCCGTTTTCGCTGATTTGCTTGGGGGAAATATGTCGTCACCCCCACCATTCCATCATTGTATTTTGTTTGGTTTTTCTGTTAGAGCTCACAACTTCCTAGAAGGACACCTAATAAACCTATTTGTTCGATGGGGAGTTCATTCTTCAGTGTAGCTGCCATGAGAGTATAAGGTTTTTGTGAGGCTCTTGCGAACCATAATGAAGATCGCCGATCCTTTCGCAGTAGATTTGTGTCCTTTTGATTTTACGAATTGCAGAATTATATTAAGGGAGTACTTTCTGGTATTCTCTCCAAGAGTTGGAATATTTTAAATTCTTAAAAAGCTTTCTTACTTAGCATCTTAGACTTTCCAGCTCATCAGACCACCGAGGAATGTTACCATTATTCGAGCTGGCCTAAGTTTGGCCACTAGATTTGTAGGCCGACATAATTCAAGAGTTCGACTTGCGATTGCTTCATCAAGAGACTTATGAGTACCAATAATTGTCATACTGGAATCGACAACAGTAGAATCCCTCTAAGTCGAACCTCCTCTTTTTTTTTGCATTCCCTTAATTTTTCTATAAACCACGTAGATAAATGGTATGATGTGCTGTAGTTTCCAATTATTCAGGAATATCGTTCCTTTGGAACAGTTCCGTATAACAGCAAAAGAGACGTTTGGTCTTCTAGTTAAAGCTGCTTTCGGAACCTTTTTCGGGATTCCAATCTGGGCGTGATGCTTTTCTACAACCAATCATCTAATGGCAGATGTAATTTCTCTTCTGTTACCACTAAGATCTCTACGTTCAACATGGCTATGTCTACAAATGAAGAAAGTAGTGGGTCGCTATTGAACTAGTTGGGTAAGACTCCCGAGCATGTAAGTTGCTGAATCCCATCAGTTTCTTCATGACCAATGTGTGAGCTGTTTCGTTCTTCCAATAGGTGTTCAAAGGATCTTTTTATGTTGTCTATAATAGCGCTTTCTAAGGCCTTTTTGTCCTATTTGAAAGCTATTAGCTTGTGATTGTTCATCAGGTTAATATCTAATGATGCAAATGTTTCCAGAATAGCTCGCCATCTCACGTGTATAGTCCATGTCCTGTGGCCTCATTTTTTCATACTATAGGGGACGTATCAACTACAAAAGTGGATACCAAGTATCTCCACCGGTTCGTAAAGCTATCCCTTGCCTTACGTATGCTTTGAAGGACAGTGTTTTCAGAAGTCTATATCGATGACTTGTTCAGCTTGTCGCTTATCTAGATAACCGCTTAAATATTTGTACCCCCTTTTGTAGATTTGCACTATTACAGAGTTTATTTTCAGAGAACACCATATCGAAAGTGGCTAAAGGTAGAGATAATAGACTGCTAAAACTGGTTTAAAGATGCTGGCTCCTAGAATTCTGGTCTGCTTTATCGGTGGGGCTAACATAAAATATAGAGTTGGAGTCTAATTGAGAGATGAAGCCGCGAAACGTAATATCACTTCCTGCTAGTAAAATAGTGATTCAGTGCCTAGTAACCAAAGATTTTAGCCAGAGATTCTAGGGTTGACGTTCGTTGGCTTTTTTTTTTTTGGCTTGCGCTTTTATATGTTTCCAAAAAAGCGCTTACAATACGAATCCTCGTAGGAGTTGTCCAAGCACTGCTGGGTTGATACGATAAACGTTCTGCCTGCCTTTTCCACTAAAAAAAACTCCGAATCGAATGAATTGAAATGTTTCTACTAGGCAACGTTCAAATCTGCTTATATACATATACATACATACCCTATTCCCTTTCTATGTAACCATTCTTCTGATTCTACTGTGCGCCTTCACCCAAACATGAACAAGGAATAAAAAGAAACTGACATAATCAACGTACCATGAAAGCCTCCAGACCGTGTAGTTGGTTACTTTACTGCTCTTGCACTAATTATGTAGGCACTCTCGCGTTATGCACCCACCCCAGTCAGTGCATACCCATGCATACGAGTACTCTGCTGCTAAGAGTGCAGGAACAATATGTAATCATGTCTCACCTTGAGCACGGTCAAACGTGCAGAGGACATTCTTCTTAACTGCATCTAACAAACAACCCATAAACTACCAGCTACCATCGCTAGAGATTCTCTAAAGAGAAAGAGGGACTTTCTTAAGCAAATTTTTTTTATTTTGAAATTCTGATCACATCCGGCACACTTCAATGTGAACCCTTTTTAGTGGTGTAATTAAGTCTGCTATCGATTTTATTTTTCCTCCTCCTAAAGGACTTGTGAGACATTAATTGACGCATGGATGACATTAATTACTAAAAAAGGGGGCAAAGAAAAAGTACTCAACTAAAATTAATTTGAAATAATTCCGCAAAAAAGAAAAAAAAATATGAGTAGAGATCCTTTTGTCGGGCCATCGAATGGATGAACAAACGACCATACTTCCGCTCGGATTGGTATCTCCTCCATCCCTTGTGCGGAGGATGGTAACTGATTGCGAATAACCGATAGCGTTAGGGTTAATTTTATGTACAAATCGATTGGATGAGAGTTGGGTGGTAATAGTATATCGTCGGTGGTTAGACTCAAGCAATTAGTGCGGATGGGGCTGGTGGTGGGAGGCTTAACCTTACCAGTATCTTTATTTATAGTTCACCTTAGTTTTAATCATTAGCCAACAATGGCATTTTAGCTGCTGGGTGGGATGACTTTGATGATTATATTTTAGTGGTCAATGGGCACTAGTATCTAGTGCTGTTGAGTTCCTGGTGAGAGTAAAATTTCGTGCAAATGAGTTGAGATAGTTTGTAAAGTACGATGATGTGGCTTGCGGTTGTTGGAGGGTACATAAAATAGAGTATTCGATTCAATCGGAATTTCGATTCAGTGTGTAGTTCAGATCAATAAAAGAGAGATGGGTTATTTGGGTCCTGCTTGGAATTTTGTTTATTTTTGGTCACTCATAGCCTCAAGGCTACGTTTTTAGGATGTTTGGTTACATTAACTGCTTATTTGGAAATCGATACCATAGTCCAATAGGTAATAATTTGTAGACCTTTAAAGCAGAATGTAAGACTGAGTTAAAAAGATGTAGATCCACAAGAATAGAGTTGCGTAATAACCAGCTGCTAATGCCGCTTTAAGCCAGGAAAGTGAATCAATCGCATAGAAAACCCAAGACGTACCACCACCTTTTAAGCAATTTTACTTGTACCTACTCATGGCAGAATATACACATAGTTATTTTGGTAAGGTAGAGTAGTGTTACGAGGTTGTGCCCAAGCACTTGATCGAGTTCAGGTTCAATAACAGCTTTGTGTCAACTTTACTGGAGCTTTTGCAAGCACGCCGGGCTCTGCTTTAGATTACCTGATATCATGACACCAGTCGGTGCTGGCATCTTTTCAAAAGATCTGGACATTCACCTCTCCTTCAGCCTTCCTAGGTAGTGCAGCGTTTTCCAAGCCGAAGTGACTGCCATTCGTCAGGCAGCTGACTGGCTGGCGGTTAGTGCAGTATCAGTATCGGATATTGTCATACACATCGACAGCCAAGCGGCCATCAAATCCCTCGAATCCAGCACAACGAGATCCAAGGCAGTGAAGAACTGCCGCGTATCTCTGAACGAGATAGTAGGACAGTACAACCCCACCCAGGGAATTGCGAAGCTGACGAACTGACCCGACGAGGCTGCCCAGGTCTAAAGAGCATAAACGTCACCGACATTGAGGCGCCAACGTCCTATGCTAAATACCTTGTCCATGCCGACGCGGTGAGAGAAGCCAACCATCGGTGGCAACAG
This sequence comes from Chalcosyrphus nemorum, assembly GCA_949716465.1. NCBI lineage: Eukaryota > Metazoa > Arthropoda > Insecta > Diptera > Syrphidae > Chalcosyrphus > Chalcosyrphus nemorum. Next base: position 75,175,825 of record OX454333.1, read on the forward strand.
CTCGGCCACTGTAACACTGCCAGGCTCCTTTGGCCCACGCTAAATGAAACCAGGTCCATCGGACTTCTGTAACACCCTCGCCGGACACTGTGCCATAGGAAGGCATGCCCAAAGACTGTGCATCCCCAACAATGACTTCTGTAGAAGTTGTAGAGATGAAGAAGAAGAGGAGACTATCAGTTACCTCTTATGCACGTGCCCCGCGCTTGTCAACATTAGAAAGGCCACACTAGGTGAATACTTATTCAACGATCTAAGTGATCTTAACAATGCCTGTACGGCTAAGATAGGTTCCCTGAGTAAGAGGGTGACCCACCCACCCTTACACATCGGCAGCACAATGGACCAAATACTGGTCTAAGTGCATCCTCATCGATGGCCGGTTCCAACCAACCAACCAACCATGACACCAAGGTTCTAGTTACATCTCTAGTAAAAGGTTCACATTGCCAGGACTGGGCTCTGCTAGAATCTGAACCAGATTTGGAGTATTGTTGGATCCTTACCGATGGCTCTGAAACTGATCAAGGATTAGCTGCCGATGTCTTTATGGAAGAACATGCGCCACGCTGTGCTTAAGGCCTTGTAAAACTCTTTCTCACTCCCAGGTTACAGTGGGATCACGGGGAATGAGGTTTTCCATGAGGTTAGAAGGACAGTATTTCAGGCGAACTGCAATGCAACTGATCCGAAAACTACAGTCTGCTTTAAACTCGGATTAAGCCAGAAGCACAGCAATTAAAGTGATTGCCTCACCTTTTTTAAGATAGATATAATGAAATTCAATAAAATCCTCTGTCGCTATACTCAGCGATCCCTAAAAGCGCACTTTTTAGACAATATGAGTGTTTGGTCAATGAACGAGGCTCTGAAGGGAAAATGGCGTTGCACTAGTTTACTCTTTAAGTTGCCAAGTTATCCGAAAGAGTAATCAAAAACATCATAACCACTACAAGAGAAAGAGACCGCGTTGGTTGAATGGAAAAGAGTCACTAGGAGATATTAACTATGCGATGACGTGTTTGGCAAGAGATCCTGCGTGGAGAGTAAGTAAAAAATACACGCACCAGCCAATCAAGTGAGTGTGATGAATCATTCATTCAGAAAAAAAGAGGAGAGGAGAGAAGACAGATGCAGAATAAGGGGCGAAAACCACACAACCTGCTGCCAATAAAGCAATCCAGAGAAGTGCCAGAGCTTATGACGTTTTCATCAGATAACGTCAAACCTGCAACGACCAGCAGTATAACCCATGGAACGAAGACATCCTCAGACTACGCGCAAAATACCACAGGGCACGCGGTTTGTAACAAGCAGGGTTCCCAAACCCTGAAAGAAACAGAGACTGGTTCTTCTAACAAAAAGGTAAACAACCGCAGAATCATTCATCGTATAGGTAGACCTTAATGCATGGAGAATTTGATACAAGGCCTCTTGGATCACCAGTATGGTGTTCGTGAAATACGTTCAATGATCGATGATGTCCTTGGTCCAAGGATGGTCTATAAGTATGGAACTACGAATAGAGGCTATAAAAGTAACAGCAGCTATAACGTTATAACTTCTAAACTGGAGTTGAAGTACCTTGTCGCTCCTAATTAACTTTTACGCAGTATCCGACCGTAGAGAACATCACCAGTCAGATACTGAAAGAATGGTTAGCGATACTGTGTCAACCATCATGAAGGAACAACGAAACACTGGGTACAAGAACTAGCTGAATGTGTGAAGCTGAAATCGCGCCTCGGGATGATATACTTGACGGTAGTGCTGAGAGGACCTTGGGTAGGGGGGATGGTTGGTTGGTTGGAAAAAGAATAAGGAGATCGAATGAAAATTACATTTGACTGGAAAGCTCTATCGTTTGATTACACAGTTATGCAATATATCCCTGTTTAAGGTTCGTAGTAATGTAGTTTCTTTCATCTTAACAGACGTATAAATCGTCAACAATGACGAATCTACGTTCACATCGGACGCCTAGCTTTTCACACGACACTATCGAGATTCAGGAGAACGAAAAGCCATCAAGCATTCCTTTTGTTTATCTTTTTCTATCAAAATTAATTCACTGCTCATAAATTTCGTTAAAGGACCAAGAAACTATAAAAAAAAAATTTCTCTTTTTAAAAAACAAAAAAAAAAAAAAAAACTGCCTATTCACTTTGAAAAAGGTATAACCATTACACAACACCTTAATCCTTTTTGACGTAGGTCGTGCACTGAACCATAATTCCCACCCCAAAAATTGACACCGATTGAGACGCGATGAACACAAAACAGACAAAAAGGTGTTCGCCATGGCAAAAGAAAGAAAAAAATCATTTTCCAATTGAAAAATACTTTTCAAACTTAATGGTCCAGCAAAACACTTTGTTTCACATGAATGCCCATTGAGCTGAAATGATGACTTTTATTTTACAAAATCCTTCTGATGTTGGGGATTAACTTAACAGAATACCTTGTAACGACTTTGCTACATTTATCTGTTTGTTAATCAGGAAAAAAAAAAAAAACGGAACAGGGATTGCATGTTTATTAATTAATTAGTCAAGTGTATACAATGCATTGCATTATAATGAACTCGCCACATAATGAACCGGTCCACTTGAAATTCCCTCGAGTGGACCACACCATCACCGACGTCGTATCCTGTAAATCCTTCCTGCAAAGAGCAATAATAATAATTTTCCCAACCCGCTGCTGAATATAAATCCAAATGGAATGGCAAAAAAAAAAATACTAGCTCTTGTAATATTACGTAGAGGTAACTTAAAATAAAAAAAAAATATATCCTTCCACTGAGAAACAACGACAAGAGAGAGAAAAATTCAGTATATTTTATGATCTGCATTAAAAATGCAAACACATCCCTGTGTCCTGTGTCCGAAAGCAGTTGGCTATATTTATATTATAAAGCCCGAGTCCGTGATTTTGCAACATTCACTATCACTGGCAGCAACCAACTATCTCTAGTCTTGGTTGTCCGGCCAAAGTGCACTTGTTAATTCTTAATGAACCTCAAATTCTCCAACTGCACAGTAGTGCAGCAGTATTCACGGTCCTGAATGGAAATCGAAAAAAACTCTGTACACATAATTTTCAAGATGCTTACGTACAATATTTTTTTAGGGAATTCTATACATAAGCCACATCCTGGAGGAGGACTTTGAAATTAAATATATCCCCCATTGAGACAAAAAAGAAGAAATCAATTGCACTTGGGACTGGGAAATGCAGCCATCTGTTGGTGAACAGGTGCAGCACAGGTACGGGTTTCCTTCTTCTTTTCATTTATTTGATAGGCTAGGGTTATAAATTGAATGAACCCGTCAGGAGGCATTAAATGGCCATCGTATGGACGAAGGTCTATGACACCTGTGCTAGGTTGACCACCTGAAAAATTCGTGGGAAATTTAGAGAATAGTGAGGACACATTTTGGCCCTTGAGAGATGCAAATGCCCTAAAATATTGAATTACTTTACTAATGTATGAAAACGAAACATTAACAAAGGTTGTCCTAGGGTAATTTCAAAAACTAATGAACCGATAAACGTGAAACAAATTTTATAATATTTTATATTTACAAGAGAGTGACATAGGCTACTGTTTTGATTAATTTACAAGATTATTTTTTTTGAAAGTGGGCTTCAGTACTCCCAGCAGATGCCCATAACTATGGATTTTAGTTTTAAGCCACATATTAGATCCTCTGTAGACTCAAGAACCGTATATCATCCCGTATCCATGAACCACGTTATTGATCGGAATATATAAGCATATCGATTCAACTCTCAATATCAAGCTCGCAGGCTCTCGTACTCGAGCACATTGCATAGAGAAATACATTGAATATTGGCCAGTGAACTGATGATATATGTATAATTTAGATACCGAGTCAATTAAAGCTTAAACATAACCCAAGACAAAAAGCCCCTAGCATTACAAACACCAAAGCCATGTTCAGAATATTTAGTCCTGTTTTTTTCAAAAGTTCACTTGGACAATGTCCCTTAGAGCCTTGTTCGGGAGATTGTTGAGAATGTTCAGCTTATTGTGTATTATTAGCATTTCTTCTGCTTCTTAGATGGCACTACAGTCCGGGTGAACCTGAGCTCCAGAAAATAAGCCACTTCAGCTAGCTCGATCTTTAGCTATTAACCTCCAGTTACGCACTCCAAGTTGGTCGAGGTCTTCTTGAACTTGTACCTCTACTGCGTCGTCTCTCTGGGTTCGATTCGAAGATTTTCCGGGCCGGACCGCATGGCATGAGACAACCAGCAGGCAGTTTTTTTGACTAGGTCAATGTCGCTGTACAGCTAGTATATGCTGCTGGCACAAAAAGTAACAAATTGAAGTGAAATTAGCCATTACTGGCTAGCAACGTTCCAAAAAAACACAGCTTATAAAAGTGAGTATGGTCGTTTTATTGAGAACTGGCTCTACAGTTTTCTATACAATACAATGCCGCTTGTAATGAAAATGCGATGAGAAAAAAATCCTTTTACTAAACAACCTGACAGAACGGAGGTCACAGCACATGGCACATAACTGTCTTCTTTGAGAATGAGTTAGTCAAAAACACCTTATCGATTTGACTATTAAATGTTTGCTCTGCGTGAACAAACCCCATTTAAGCTCATGATACACATTTCATCATTAGTAGTTTTCTTAAGCTAACACTCGACAATATGATACCCCCCAACCTGTACAGGCAATCGAAACAAAAAACTTCTGACACTGTGACCTTCTGCCAGAAACTAAATCGACCGGTGTCACTCAGCAATTGTACCGAAGGATATACCCTACACTCCCTTACTCGCGCGTTGCCCCATAAATTTCTATGGAAATTTATTTCCACTTTTTTTTCTACTTTTTCGTAGTGGCCGTCCCTGTAGCCAAGGATACTGGCTACCAAAACAGAGCCCGCGTGAGACAGCGAAATTAGCCCGAAGTTTTTTTTGTCTTTTTTCAAGTGAGTATAACTTCAGCTTGGAGAATGTATGTAGTTAGCCTATTTTTTTCTCACATCTATTTGTCGGTACCGTCTCCACCTTGGACAGGGAAAACAAAAAAAAAAAAAAAAACTGTCAACGTCCTTTCCTTTCGTCCTGTGTTACCAAAACCAAAGCCCTCCCACCCCACTGCATTTTGTTTGTTAATCGAAAATTCAATTCGAAAATTAGTTTGAGGTCGTACCATAGTAACGTTGCCGAGGAAGGAGGTCCTTTGTACACCTCCTCGTATGCTTGGGGGTTCCTGGGAAATTATGTCATTTCTCGTGTAATAAATTTCTATAGGAACACGGTAAAACTACAAAAAAAAAAGAGAAGAATAGCAATAGTAAGAGGTTCGAAAAGGATACGTGGTCGTGGCAGACATATTGCCTTTTTTTTTTTTTTTTGTAAAAACGGTGTTGAGTGTGTGCGAACAGTGATAGTAGTCTCTGCCGAAAGGAGAATGCGAAAAATGGCTTTTAGTGGCTTGGTCACATATACAACTGCACAATTGAATGCTCTACAACTACATTTTCGCTTAGCGTTTTTTTCCCATGATGTAACCGGAACTAGTCGGATAAAATGAAGAGTGCAGAGCCAGTCAATGGCTTTGAATGTGGAAAACGAGGACACTCCCGCAATTGATTTTTGATTCTCTGCTAGGAAGAGGGAGTGGAATGGCTTTTATACACAGGAAAAAAAAAATGGTACCTACGAGAGGGAATTTTAATGAAAATGTTCACTTTTCTACGAAGGATCAATAATTCTTTAATGAAAAAGTACTTTTCAGAGAGAATTCAGTTGAGTTGAGAGAATTACATGCTTTGGGGTATTACGGGGGAGGTATTCTGTTTTTCCTTCTCTGGAAGAATGTGTGCGATGAAGAATTGGTACCACTGGAGGTGGCTGAAATCGGAAAAGGTATAATGGATAAGTACATTATTCTGCAGTTTCACGAAAAATCGAAAAGCTTTATTTGTCCTTTTTGTTTGGCATGGGAGAGGGTAATTGCTTAATAGGGTCCAGATTACTCTATTTTCTGATGGTGCTCATAGTTTTTTTTTTCCTAAAAAAGCTGAGCTTAAGAAAGACTAAAAAGGAAAATGAATACTAGGTGCAGTTGTCTATAGTTGAAGGAGGGACAAGGTACCTTTTTAGAAGGTTTAACAATAAATCCATTAAAATACAAAATAAAATAGATTGCATCTCTATTCCATTTGTAGAACCTTTTCTTATTTCTCTCTGTGAAGTTATGATGCGAAGTAGAAAAATCCGAAACCTTACACGTCAATACATTCTAGTAGTCCGCCTGTGGAGTTTGTCGGTTTGAGCTAGGGAAGTACAGGAAGACTTCCTAGTTTTGGATCACTTCGTTACTGAGGCCAATCGAACGGTAGTGTCTTTGCACTCGTGAGGTCCATTTATTTTTTCATCTGTCTTCTTTTTATAGGAGCGCTTTTTTGAGATTGACGCGGTTCGAAGGACCTTTTCTTTCAACATGACATTTGAACTTTTTGCAGTTGGAATGAGCCGATATGGAGCAGAGAACTGGCAGCACATATACTTTGTCTTTATTTAATCAAATCAATACCCATTTAACTCCAAATCATATACCCATGTGTCTAGTGCACGTTAAAGAATATTTGATCTTCACTTCAAGAATAACTGACAGCAGATAATCAAGAACTGGAATAGAAAGCATATGATTGAGGACGCTTCCCTGGTGTACTCTGATGATTGGGAACTCTTTGTTAACTTCTGCAGGGCTTTTTACTCTTGTCCTTGCCTCCTCATTCGCGGCCGATGTCCCCAATATTCATCCAGAATTCGGAGTATATCTCATCTGAACCAATCGCTTTTTGAAGCATTGAACCACCGACAGGTAATGTCGGATACCTCCCCTATGGTATTGAGTGACTCTTTCAATGAAACTGTACAAAAGTCCTTCACAATACTGCCGCCTTCACAATACTTGGCACCAGATGGAAGTATACTTTATAGTGACTTTAAGTGATCAGGTGCCGGCTTTGTGTGATGATGATACTAGCGACAATAACACTGTATGACTTGCACACACTTAAGATATCTTCACTTGTAGAATTCCTGATACCCTACCCCAGACCAGATTACTTTATAATCTCCATAGTATGCCAACAAAGAGCCGTTCCTTTAGGATGTTTTTGACTATGATCATAATAGAACATCTTGTACGCTTTCGTCTCAACCTCCAAAAAATGCGCCTTTGTTTCGCCATTTCGTTTCTTGTACACAAAAGATATCTGCTCCCCTTCTAATTGTCATTTTTTGAAGCTCGTAGCTGCATTCATAATTCCAAAGTTGAACACACACTCAAGCTGTTGACTCGTGCTGCTATCCTTCGAATACCGAATAGCTCTGACCCGAGCTTTTCTACTCGTTCCAGAATCACAAGTGATATCAAATTCCTTTTTTATGGGTAAACTATTAAATAAATTCCCCATTTCGTAATCCTTTTTCCTCCGCAATTAAAAATAATGAATGAATTAGATTTAATGCTGCGTTTACACGACTGACATATCTGTCAATATTTACGTCAGTTATTGTCAGTATCAGGTAAATTGTATTGTACAGATTCGTTATAGCATATATTATGAACGCTCTAATTCTTTTCTGGTTTCATAATTGGTCGAATTTGTTATTGTATGAAATGATTGATATAGATTGATTGCACACTGATTGTATCATGTCACTGTTACGTTCCACAGTCGGGCCAATTGGAGTACAACAAGGAGTTTCATCATAATCATATCATGTCCAATGTATGAACTACAAACGGAGGGCTTTAGTTCTCTACATCCCTATATCTCTATAGGTACACCTATACAAATTGACGCAGTTTAGGGGCCTAGGGCCTAAAAATGTAAAGTGTTTCCCTCTGGTGGACTGGCATGGCACTACCCTTTCGATTGTATCCGCAAAGGGAAATATCAACATGCCTCTTGCTGCTAATCTCAAGTGGTCGAACCTGGTTCTCAAGCGCTCGTACAACCTAAAAAAATTAAATAGGTTTCATATTAGCATCATAGTAGGTGTCATCACAGAAAACTGCATCATTGGCCCACTAGATTGGGCCTCCTTTCAAACGATTTCTGCAGGAGGTGCATGGACGAGGAGGAGACAATTCGTCATCTTCTGCGAAGCTGCCATGTGCTCTCAATCCAAAGCAAGTGGCGTTAAGGCAAATACTTCTTCAACGAACTCGCTGACTTAGACGTCAATCACATCTACTGCTTCATTGTGAGCTCCAGGTAATTTTAACCTGACAGATAGACTGGAGACATTCGAACCGTTCGGTATCACAATGGGCCCTTCTGGGCTAAGTGTAGCTGGCATCACTGACACAACTATGCGCAGCAGTGATAGTGCCTGCCCTGGTAGTGCCTTTCTTTTAAGCGTACTTTTTCATAATGCTAGGGTTTAAGGATTTTTTTGGATTTGACACGTCCATGCCTCTGATGATCTGCAGTCGTCTCGACCCACGGATTTGTACGCAAACTTACGGGACAGTCTTACGTCGGTGTAGCTAAGCTCACGTGGATATTTAATTGCCTAGATGTGCCTATATTTCCATTTGTCGCCTATTTAATTGTAGAGTGCTGCAGAGATATTCCTAGCCCGTTCCTGCGCGAAAATATTCTGTTTGTAGAATATTTATAAAAAAAAAGTCTTTACAGAAAAAAATGTGCAAATTAATTTGGTTTTGGAATAACAACAAGGCTCCCTGGCCTGAATACGTGTGTTCAAAGAAAAAAAACAGTGACAAAAGTATATGTACATAAAGCAATAACTTATTTCATCAACAAATAATTCATAAATGAAAATCCTTTCAACTCCTTAAATTAACCCACTCAAACGCCCCCACCCCGCACCCACATGCATGTACCCAACTATTTAATTCATTTATTCTGTTGAGTTCACCTCTTCAGTTGGAATATAAAATAGTTAAGAGAGAGCTCAAGCTTTTAATGTCTAATTGCCGAGGATAATTCAAGAGCATTCTGTGGTGCCCACTTATCATAATCCTTGCGGAAGGAAACCACCCCAACTAAACCATACATACATACATACACAATCATCATCACCACACTCTTGTATTCAAAGCAGATGCAGTGGAAAACCTGTTTCTAATTTAAAAAAGTATAAAAAGGAAAACTTTTTCATATTTCTCTTTCGTTCCTGCACTGGTTTCCGCATCCTTATAAATGTAGTCCCCTTTTGCCATTATGTATATAAATATTTTTTCTGTATAATAAGAGGAGACCCTACATAGTTTGTCCTTCCTTGCTCGCATGGAATAATGCATTTTCAATTATTTCCCCCCACCGCCTAACATTCATCATAATGTTGGTGTATATATGAATACAGTAGGCTCTAAGGATATTAAGATAAATTAAAACGTTTCCTTGAACCGACACTCGTCGTTCTCCTGGACCTGGTTCCAGGTATTTTAATCATAATAACTGATCCCACTTTTACCGCACGCGTTCCTTCTTCAATGACATTTTCTTTTGGCAATCAATCAACTTCCATCCGACACCGACATACGAAAATAGAAAAAGAACCGAGAGCTGAATAAAGTACAACCAAAGCGGGGAATGTATTTTCTTTTTTTTGTGGTTGTTCATGAAAAAATCATGAAATTCCTAGATAAGTCCCACAGGACGATGATACAGCCTGCCTGCTATGTTTGGCGTGTCCTTCTGGCTTCTTTTCGAAGATAAATGGAACGAGTCAAACGTTATATGGCATTCGATATCGCATAAAACTGTCAGAATTCGCCAATTCAAAGGAGAAATTTCCATTTGTCAAGAAAGGTGAACACGAAAACAGTCGGGAAATGTTCTATGTTTTTTTTTCTAAAAGCTTTTACGGCAGAGGATGCGTTTTGTGCGTCTTTTCGTTTTTACGCAAATAAATTTTGTTTATTGGGAGGATGGGCGTGGGGAAGTAATTTATAAGCGAATGGTAGACGTTTTCTTTCTTTTTTTGTATCCGTTTCATAGTCTATTTCTACTTTTTATAGCACTGAAGTCTATTTAATATTTAAAAGTTATTACCAACAATAGCTATGCGGAGAAGAACTACAAAGTTATAAACGAGGGAAATAAAATAATAAACCACAAGCCACGGAAGGGTTGTTTACAGCTACAAACACCAACATCGATATTCAGATGGCACCACTGTGTAAGATCTTCTATCCCGTACCCTGGGCTCTATGACCTCCACCACGCCTACGAGCCAACGTGTACGGATCCTGGCAATGGCCGCAACTGTTGTGCCGCCAATACACTATTCATCGCCATCTTTTTCAAAATCCAACAGGTCTTCTGCCTTCGAATTTCATAGCACTGTTTGCTTCGTAATGTAATCGTCACCTTTTTGGAACTATTGACTAATCTATTGCCACTTCCTTCGTCAAATAGTTGTAGACACCTTTTGCCCCATGTTATCAAGGGTTTGCAGTTTTTGTGTGTTGCTTTTCAAGTGCTACATTCAAGTCTCAGCTTGTTGTATGGACTGATTGTATTCCTGCGCCAGCTTTCCAAACACAGACTTAGCTTTGCCTATTCAACTGACTCTAGTTTAGTTCTACCCTAGGTTGACTCCGGAAACTCAGCGATGGCGATCTGCAGGTCGACAAAGTCTGCCTCCCTCTCGACACCTGCTGTCATTTGGTGGGCATACATATTCCTATGAGAGAGCAACACATCTTCAGATTAGTCTATGTGTTTGAGTCTATTCAGGCCCTACACCTCCGTCGACAAACCTGCATGAAACGCTTTGCTGATCGCTATTAGGAAGAGAATGGGGTACAGAACAGAACCCTGTAGTACTCCACTTTCGACATCGAATTCCTCTGACAACCTTTCTCCTGCAGAACGTGACATTTCGACCGATGGAAGCTCACGAACATATTCCGTGGTACTTTTAAGAGAAACAGAGAATGCACCAAGTAGGTATGACAACAGAACCGTGTATGAAATCATCAGGGAACACACAGTGAAATGCTTAGATGGTTCTTTGCTGTACTAAATAATTGGTTCTTTGGATCAACTAAAGAGGTTGTAGTCTGAGATCCGACTTATCAGTACATATATTCCCCGCTGGAGGGCGTAGACAATTGAATCTTTAAGCTTTATCAGAGAACGAGCAATGAATCAATAGGTGCCATGATACAACGACAGAAGTGGAAGGGGATTGGTTATATGTACTTGATACCAGGGAGCACGTAGCGCAGAACAATCAACTTAAGAGAGAACCACGGCAACTGCGAGAGCTAAGATAGGAGGATTTGTAGACGCCCTAGAACTCAGAAGAGGATGCAGGAAGAAGCTTACACAGGACTTCGGCAAAAATTTAGTTAGTCATTAGCTCCATCAGTAAATTTGGTAATGACACTCAAAAAAAGTTAAGTACTTAGCCTCATCAAGGAGCAAGTGATGGGACTAACTTTCTTTAAGGGTCTTCCTGCCCTTTGTCACACTAGACTTGCACCCTGCCACACAGATAAGGAATCTATGCCCAACTAATTACCAGAAAACCCATTTTCATTAAGTAACTTCCACTAAGTCACTTGCTTCTTCGTCCAAGCCCTAAGTCATTCATTAAACTCATACAATATCCGCTTTAAATATTTTAAGTGTCACAATATTCCTCTGCAGCTTTATACAATTAAGGACGAAAAGCTTCGCCTGTTCCACCCTAATGCTAATGCATTTAATATAAAGCAATCATCCCGTCCAGCCAGCACATTATGGTCAAGTAAATTATAGACCTTTCTCTACTAATTCTGTCATTAGTTTGATGACAAAAACATTTCTCTTACGCGTCCGCCCTTTGTGTTTTCTTTTTGCTTTGTGTGCCTCTGTGTATGTGTGTGTGTGTGTGCGGTAAGTGCGTGTTACTTCTATGAAACATGATTAATATCCTTCATTAGGTTGACCGCTATTTAATTCGATCATTATTCATTCAAGTAAGGTTTGTTTTCTTCATTAAGGCTGGTAGATCCTTATGAATTTTCTGTGTGATTTAGTTCGATAAGAATAAAGGAAAAGAACGTTTATTTGAACAGTATATTTGTGCACCTGTTTTAGGTTCCATACAGGGGAATACATTGTAATTACAGCGTTCCACGTGTCACTAGAAAGTGCTGCCCACTATAAAGTATTTAAAAACAAAAATAGGGATTCCCACCACACAGTAGAGTAATTTGCATTTTTAAACAACTTTTCCACAAGTTGAATTTCCCATCAAGAGTGTTATCCTTGCATGCATCCTTGGTTAACTACCTCAGCTTATACAGCATAAAAGCGACTTTTTTATCGGCACCCGGTGAAAGTAAACTTGGATGCGCAAACACTGTAAATCTCCATTTTGTCGAGTCCTTCAAGGACCAACTAAATTTTCGAGAAAACATAATACATCCATTGAATGTGGAGTGTGTTTACTTTGGTAAAGGGATTCACACATTGACACGCATCACAAACAAGAGTCATTTCAGGATCTCCATCACCACCACCACCACCGCTTAGACTCCTTTTTCTATCTAGCTATCTATCTCACCCCCACGCTGTCTGTGTGCATCTGATTGTAATAACATTTAGGTTATCCGAGTTTCGTTTCTTTCATCACTTTTCTTTTTTCATTCAAATTCTGCATCGTGATCTTATTTTACTCACCAGTCGCCATGTCATGCTTTGCGGGGATAGATGGTTGGTTAGCTTTTCTACTCGCAAAAAGAAAACTGAAGGGATTTCATAACGAAATGAGAATTTTCCACATATCGCCGTGAAAAAGGATATGTGAAGGGAGAAAAAAAAATTATAAAAAATATACATATAATCCCTTCCGAAGTGTGTGTTGCACCTTTGAACACGTTTCGCTCTTCCGTATTTGAACCCCTGTAAGGACGAAATGCATGGCCAAGCAGAGTGAAGTAGACGTAGAATCTTCTCCACAGGAAAAAAAAACGAATCCCTTTTCCATTCCAGGATGGATATTATAAACTGATTTTGAAAATAAAAAAAGAAAGGTATCCTAACGAGAAAGTACACCCCTATCCGCGACTCTACTATGTACTTCTCTCAGCCACACATTTTGGGTGGCAATTTCGAAAAGTAATTTTGTTGAAGCAACATTTGAATGGAAGAACCGTGGTGCAGGTGTAGGCTAAGCAGCAGTCTATAAGAGGATATACCGTTACGATGAAAAATGTGAAAAACTTTTGTTATGTCTGAGAGAGAGAGAGAGCCTCTCAGGGGGGTATTAGCGCGCCAGAGTGTGAAAATATCTTTAAATGAATTTGCCGTGGGGCGAATGCAGTCATGGGGAACCGCAAGGTTGGCTGGTGATTACAATTTAGTACAACTTTTTTGGGGTCAGCTTATAGGGAAGAGTACCGGTAGGCGAGGTTCATTGCCAAGTTTTACCGATGGTTAAAGCAAAGGAAAAAGAAAATCCAGTTTGGTTCATGGTGATAGTGCCAAGGTTTTCTTCTGTCTGGCTCTTTCTGTTCCTTAATAACGTTAAATGGGTATAGAATCAAGGAAACTGCAACATTTCAGAAATGGGAAGACCTTCGAGATTTCAGCTGGCGAAACTATTTGCTAGTTTTATTCCCGTTGCTACCAGGCACAAAGGTTATTAAATTTCCGCGGAGAATTTAACCAGAATTTAAAAAAAAAATACAGGAACCAAATTAAAAAATTAATTGATGGTTCCCGGGAGGGTAAAACTTAGTTTTGTTAAAATAAGAATTTAGTTAAAGTGCAACTTTCATTTCCTCAAGGCCAGAAATCTTAACCCCAAATCCCAGAGAAAATTCACTACTTGGTACTATCAACACAATGCCTAGTTTCGACTCAATTTGAAGGCTACAGATAGTCCGTCATTTCGCAGAAGTAGGTCCTACATATGTGGATCTACTCCTTTTCGACAAAATGTTACAGCCGACCAATGTGGACCGATATACGATAAACTGGGTGCGCACTTAAGGTCCATTTACAGCTCAAAGACCAACGAACTGTTCGGTCAAACATGAGTCCTAACATGTCGGTATTGGCGTTGGAGAGTTCTTCTAGATCTTAAAGGAAGTGTTTGCCGAAGAATTTGTACCTGGAATGTTGGAGTCCAGGGCACTGGCAGAGGAAGTGGGTAGTGTCCTCTATAACATCCTCATCGCCGCATCCTCTGCAGAGTTCTTCTTCCGCCTGACGTAGTTTTGCAAGTATCTAGGGACTTCCATCTCAAGTTCGCCACTCTAATAGCCAGGTTTCCTGCTTCAAGACTGAGAGCGCAAGGCGGGGTGCTTATGGAGAGGTCGGTCAGTTCAAGTGGGCCCGATGAAGCTTTCCTTGCTAATTCATCTGCCTTTTCATTTCCCAGGACGCCCTGTGCCCAGAGACCCAGCAGAGCAGAACCTTATGCTGTGTTCCAAGAACCTTAAGCTCTTCGCGACAGCACTTCACAAGCTTGGATTTTATATCTATGGCGGTAGTTGCTTTGATAGCTGCCTGGCTGTCGATAAAGAAAGTGATAGCTTCTGGCGGTATTGTTCTTACAGCAGACTACGGGCAGCTGTTATCACTGCCAGGACCCGCTTGGAAAACACTGCTGTGGCCTGGGAGTCGTATAGATCTGGATATACTCAGTAAATAGCAGAAGAATCCGGATCCTACACCTACACCGGTGTCCATTTTTGATCCATCCGTGTAAATAGCTATGGATTCGGAATCTGGTATACGGCTGTCTTGTCACTCTTCTCTGCTAGGGTAAGCTGAGGTAAATGGTATTTTGAAGTTAAGGTAAGGCGTATTGTAGTCTGTAGTGAGTGCATGGCCGAAAAATCTGCCAAGGATGGTTGGGCGCCCTATCGTACTTGTTTACGTAAAGGACTGGATATAGTCTTAGAGAAAAAAAATCGAGTGGTGTCATGTCGCTCGTCATGAGATGATCCAGTCACCACATTTCTCTTTTACAATTTCGACTGTTGCGTCACTTGAAGGCATATAGCGCTGTTGTTTTATTCATTTCGTACAAATCTGTCTCTGGTTGATGGCTTAAGGTCCAATAGAGTGTACTCATGCTCAAACTTTCCTCAGTGCGACGAATTACCCGCAAACTGAAGTCATGTTGACGAACGAGCTCACGAAGAAATTCACTTTGCATATAACTGACTGAGTCGGAATTTAGATAATATTTTTCAATAATTTCTGCACGTTTGATAAGCATGAAACGATACACAATAAAATGGCAAACATTTTTTAATATTTAAACAGCTGAATTTAATTGGTAACTTTGACACCTGCTGAAACATACGAATTCCAAAAGGTATCATAGATATCTGGTCACCTAAAAGGTCGTCCGAACTATACAAATATAGTTGACCGTCAAGTGTTCTATGAATAAGTCTGCACTATGTAATATGTTCCCCATTAATCGACAGTATTAACGCCTTTTAATACCATCAAATACAAATGTCAAATAAAACCTTCCTAAGTCCTTAAAGGTCACAGGCTAATTATTTCAATTTTTTTCCATTTTACAGCATTTGAACCCATGCGTAAGAGCTTCTAAGGTCAACAACCCTCATACCACTGAAGAACTTCACGCGTTTACCACCACCTCAACATCTACGCCTCCACAAGCCTATTTACGTAAATCAGGCAATTTGAAAACACGAAGATGAAAACGAAAAAAAAAAAATAGAAATTAAGGAGAGACCAAGGCAATAAAATAATCATAACCACAAATAACAGAGTGGAAATAGCATCACGCAATGTGCTCACTTTTGGTTGGCTACTACGAACGTGTTCTACTTTGCTACTTATTTATTCAAATTTTCTCTTCTCCCTATTTTCAAGGAAAAAAAAAGGGAAAAAAATCCTCCAAAAAGGAATAGAAAATGCGTTTATAGCTCACCCACTTCCATTTCCTCACTAGAAACACAGAGAAACAATTATTTACCGCAAACCCCCCTAGAAAAAAATATTCCTATACAACAAAACAAAAAAAAAAAAAGGATAATTGTTACAAGAAAAAGTGGAACTCGTTAAAAATTTAAGAACATACACACACACTTCCACATAGAGCATTGCCTTCAAGTTTCAAGTGCCTCCTGTCTGTCAAAGCACATAAAGTACTCTACGTAAAGGAAGAAAGCTGATTGTTAGCCTTGTATTCCATGAGCCTCCCACAATACTGTCTTGTTGTCTTCCGTTTTGTGCATGTCCGGCGGTACTCGGTGCTATTGATTTTATAAAAAAAAAAAAAAAAAAGAGAAAAAAACTTTTCTAGCTTCTTGCTTCTGTCCGTGTTTGTTTAGTCCTATCTAGAGAAAAAGTTTGTTTTCGTCGTCGTTGTCGTCCTCCCTAACCAAATAGGTATATCAAATTATTCACTTGGACAGAAAATCAATAGTCGTCCACTCAGCGCAGGATGTGGACAAGGATACTCGTATTCATGGCGGTGGCCGGGTATTTTCAACGGAAGACGACCCCTGAATGTTCTTTAGAATGTGTCTTCTGTCTTGAACTCAGGTAAAGAGACCACCGCAGAATACACATAAGTCGGTTGACATACGTGTTTTTGTGTGGGTATTGTTCAATTGAATTCCTCTGCCTATTTATGTCCTTAGGACCGTAGTCTGATGATGTAACTTCCAGAGGGGAGGAGGGCATTGTATTTTTATTCGTTTTACTGTAATAATTACTTTTTTTTATTCGTTCGTGTCCAATGTAGTTATGTACATATGTAGTTGAGTATTTCGAGAGGTCATTTGGTGGGTGGATGAGGCGTTAATTTGTAGACACGCATGCACATGTCCTGGAACACACGGACAGTGTTAGAATTTATTATCAACATAAAGTGTGTCTACTTTACATATGGTCGTATAAATATACCTGGACTTAGTGCAGGGGTGGGCTAGAAGGTACGACTGGGAGTTAGGAGCTCTGGATGTGGTTTGCTTTTATAGCGATGAACTTTTATAAGGTCAATGATTTTATTGTGAAATATTTAATGGAGTTTTAATAGTCTTACACCAGACAACCTCTTCAAGAACCAATATCAATTCTGTCAATTATGCACGTCAAAGAGATGTGCAGGAAGGACGATTCTCAGTCCACAAGTCGTCTCACCTTGCTTTCAAGTGCAAAATCAGAGGAAAAAGTGTCTATAGCTAGACCTCATTCCTCCTAGAGTTTGACAGATACTAACTTTCTTTAAAACCGAAGTTTTAGACCAAAGTACTCGTAAAGCTAGCGAAAGTTGTTGAAAATTTGAAACTCGCTAAGTGAACCTTGTTCAGTCGCTAGCACGTTAGACTACATCTCAGATGTCTAACAAGAGCCTTCAGAATGAGGATGATGGACAACGGATAAATTCTTTCAACGTACACGGTTCGGCAGACATCTTACACGAGCTACTTTGACACAATCGAAGGTCAGGTCCGTAAGGATTGCCATAGGTTCATCATGGTTATGAAATGAAGATGGAGCAGGTCAACCCCAAATGAGCCTTGAACTAGCTCTCCAGGTTGAAGGTTGCGGTGCGGGTGTAACTTCTTTTATAAGAGCGACGCGAACCTCGAATTCTGAGAACAAACCCACTCCTTTGAAAAGACCTGGAACGTTCATGGACTAAAATGTACGGGTAAGCAACTGGCTGGACACACCCGGTGCTGCGCAAAATATTATATCTAACCTCTTGCAGTAAAAGGCAGACATTACTGTGATCTAGGAGATACGATGGATAGGATCTGGAAAGCAAAGTTGAACAGTTGGACATGATGCGAATTCATCGTGGGAAATCGGTTGCGATCACTTGGTTATAATCTGCATCAAAGCAATCTGCAAACACCCCTACCAAATACGCTAAAGACCCTACCAAGTAGGAAGTCTATGATCTCCTGGAGCTCACGAAGCCTGTCCAGAGTACGATGTTAGAATTGCACTTGAAGACTTGGATTTGACGGTACATACAGCCACCAACGCATGACAGCAGACAACGGCTTCCGACTAATCGACTTTGGAGCAGCGGGTAATATAGCGATAAGTAGTTCCCTAGACTAAGAGTCTCTACAGCAACCGAGCTTATCTTCTATGGTCGATCACGCAACCAAAACGACTAGCATTCAACATTTTGGGAATACGTAGCTTCCGCAGGAAGTGATTGTCCAACCATAAGTGCGAGACGGAAGGTGCCAGGGCCAACAAGGAGTACCTTATCGAGAAACTCTCTGCAATACATTCATCCACCATTAGGGCCATCAACCAGCCAAATCTTTCAACATCAGGACATGGCACCTTTCTGGAGATGCGATGAACACTAACGCTAGCAAACCATTGTTACTTTTGTTTGCAAAAGAAGTGGACTAAAACTCCTAACTCGATGAACCCAGCAATTCCTCTATAGCTAGAACGTTAATCTTACCTGTTCTGCTTTAGTGCTGGATGATAACTTAGAAAGCAGAGCAAATATTGGGCACCTCCGAGCGAAAAATACTCCATCGGGTAATAAGTTCCATATGTGAGGAGGGTGAATGAAGAAGAAGGTACAACCGCGATCTCTATGACCTCTAACAGGGTGTGGATGTAGTCCAAAAAGCCAAGATATGCCGAATAATTGATTCAGTCACATCGAGCGAATGGACATTAACGCCAATAGGATCTTCAAATCCCAGTTCACAGGTACGAGACGAAAAGTACTAGCCTTCAGTATACAGACCAAACTGTCGCTGTTGCCAGAACTGCATGCAACGTACCCTTAATTGTAAAAAGAAGAAGGCAGTCCTGTGTCAGACAGAGACTCGACAGTGGTCAGGGCCCTTGTAAGCAAGTAACTCATTTATATTTGGGCCAAGAAGCCACCTACTTCTACATCCATGTTATGAATTGAAATAACACGTAACTACTTCAAATACTTATGTAATAATGCGGAACCACTCAATAGTTGAATGTCAATCACTGCATTAGTCATCCCAGCTCAAAGCTAAAAGCAAGCGCATGACATAACGCAAAACTCATCAAAAACAGATGAGCACATGAACAGCACTCTCTTCGTCCTGCCGCGAAGTAAAACCTGATAAAACCACTACCTGACGTAATCACACAAAATATGTTCACCTCACGAAATCACTGCTGCCTTAAACCTCCGGCTCTGTTGTGTTGTACTATCAATAGATTTGAATCAATTTGAAATCCATTCAAACTTTACCTCATTCGAATAAGGACACAGAAAACAACAGTGACCCAATAACCCGAACCGAACAACTCTCCACAATCCAATCCTGTCACATTCAGGCAGCTTCCGGAATATTCAAAACCGAAACGCATCAAGGATATTGTGTGTGTGTTTGTGTGTGAGTCTGAAAGACGAGTAACAAAACATCGCACTCTCTGGCCAACCGTTCAGTGTTTTGTTATTGTTAAAAAAAAAAAAAGAAACAGAAACTCAAAAGCTCTCACGTAAAGAAGATTACGGCATTTTCACGTTGTTTCCAAACACCACCGACACCACTGGCACCAGGAGCAGCACCCACCCAACTCTAATCGATTTCCAAACTTTATATCGGGTTCACCTCGTATCATCCCCCATAAAAGCCACCTTTCCGACGTCATCACCACCACCACCATCGTCGTCGATCCGCCAGACTGGATATAATTCGTTTGCTAGCAGATAACAAGGATTCGTGCCATCATCGTCCACGTCGTACCAAGCCCCACCAAGTAAAAATGTTGCAGTGGAAAATAAAAGGACTTTATTTGGACGTTCTGCAAGGATTTTATTTTTTTTTTTTTTTTTTTGTTTCTCCTCTCTTCGTTAAACATTGTGCGGTTTCTCCTGTTCGTCCTTTTTTGGAATAGTTAGTTTTTTTCGTTACATGTAGGTGCAACTGCTTGGATTTAAAAGAAAAACAAAAAAAAAACGAAACCGTGGGGGGATAACAAACTCTTTAAGTCTTTCACCCTAAATGTAACGTGAGCTCTAATATTGCAGCACTAGCTGATTGGTTATTGGAAGCGTGCGGGTACAGAGTCGTACCGAGGTATTACAAGGATTACAGACAAAAATCTATCCACTTTCAGTCTATGATAGTGGGCATGGAGGTGGAACCCTTAAAAAACGGCAAAGTTGTTTTTTTTTTGGAAATCATAATAGAATACATGTTCGCATGTCGTTTGATAAATGAGTGCAATGGAAGCACCTTTTGCTGGGATAGGGAGGCACATTCGATTGGTATAAATGTTCGAGTAATATGAGAAATGATTTAGGTCGGACGGTGAATTCGTGCGACGCCAAGGATTTTGAGTCATGTATTTATGCAAACAAGGCCCACGTTGACTTATAATCACATCAGGGGCTGAAAGCATTGTCGGTCAATCGCAGGGTAGCCATAGGGCGTGGCTTTCCGAGGATACCTGGAGAAGGATCAACGAACGAAAATAGCTAAGAGCTCGAATTGCAGCAGCTCCAGCAGCAGGGAGGACCTAAGAGCTTAAGGTTTTTGAAACACAGCACAGAGCTGTGTTTGGTTCCGCCCTTCGTTCTCAGGCTTGAAGCAGGGAATAAAGCCACAAAGGAAGCGAATTTAAGATGGAATTCTATAGAATCTTGCAACATTGCAAGACAACTATGGCCATTCTTTGATAAAGCAAGGACCGAGAGACTTATGCGCAAAGACAGATGATCCCTCTCTATTCTTGTGGGAATCCTTACGGGACATAAAATTTTGCGATACAATATGAAGAAACTGCGTCGAGCAGAAGAAGAACTCTGCCAACGATGCGGCGATGCGGAGGATGTCGTTGAGAAAAATACCCACTTCCTAAGCCAATGCCATGGACTCCACCGTTCAAGAAATAAAATCCTCGGGAAACACTTCTTCCAAAACCTAGATGAACTCTCTAGTGCAAATACCAACAAGTTGCTGAACTTCACCGGATCTCTGCTCTTTACTTCTCACGAATTAGTTTTTGAACTGTGTTGAATGGGCAAGGTTGTACCTTTCTTCCCCTATGGGTCACCCTAACCTCGGCGCAGTCTTTTCTTCTGTCAACACGTATACCTACCTAACCTGTCAATTTTTGCACAAATTCTAGTGATTTCCAAAATGTATATTTTCCATAAGTCTAGCAATCGAATTTCAAGTTCCTAATTCCAACGAACTATCCAAACTTCAATTCTAAGAACAGTGATTGATTTTGCAATACCTACCAATTTCAAAAACAGCCTGCCTCTTCAAACAGTTTTCACAATTCGTAAAAGCTGTGGTTTTAATTAATTTTGACACTTCTTCAACAATGCGTCAAAACCATCTCAAACTAATTGAGTTAAGGCTTGCAACGGACACGATTCCAGTCTCAGTTGAATTATTTAGGCACAAAAATCCTTCTATCAAAAGCAAACAACCAGCAACACCCGACGTTCTTCTAAGCCCAAAACTTTTCCCATTTCCCATTGTTGTCTTTCGTGGAATTTTTTGTTTCCTCTGCTCTGCAGAAAACTCTACCAATGCAGAGTGCCATAAACTTTGCATTTAGTTTAAGTTCTCCATCCAAGACTTATCCTTCCAAAGAGAAAATACTGACTACCCTCAGCCTTTGCTTTTTTCTAAAAATCGAGGATATCCAGTGCATAATGCATAATTTAGTCAGGACCTCAATTTTACTTGTCTGTTTGATTTTTCTTTTTTTTTTGTATTTTTTTTTTCTGAAAAGAAAATGTACTAGAGTGGGTTCGCGCCCCAAAAAATAACACACACACACACATTTGGAACACAACGTGCGAACACACCCCGAAACTCATTCACATAAACCCTGCACGTAATATCGTGTGCATTTAGGGTGCATTCAAAACTAGGGGTAGTACAGTGGTGCATATTGATTTTTGTGTTTTTTTTTTTTTTTGCTTTTCCTTTCGGAGAATAAAAAGTATGAAGACTTTATCGTGAGGAAATACTTGGGTTTTTTTTTCCCTTCTCTATTCTTTTAAGACTGCGTGTGCCTATCAAACGAAGGATATAGTATATACAGCCATTTAGTGACATAAGGACGAAGGTAGACGTGTCATTAATATGTAATGAACTTTTCAGAGAAAAGTTGGAAAACTTCATAGCACACATACACACACAACACAAGAGCGGCGCGCGGAAAGTTGTGGGTGGGCGATGGTTGCTTGGTTTTGGTAGTGACAAGGACAATGGATACAGGATATTTAAGTGTAATATATAATTTAAATATAAAGGTAGAGTGGATGGTGGTTTATAGTGCTTGTATCACCCCTCACATATATTGTATAATGGATTTTAGTGCTAAGCGCAAAGGTTGACAAAATGTCGTCTTTGTCGTGGACTCTTGTGCTATAGCCTGAAGGTGTAAACCTAATTTTCAAAGTTCCACATAGTAGCATGGAGTAATGTACTAGATTAGAATATTAAAATTAAATTTCAATTCGCCACGAGAGACGAGTGAGGGTGTAAATCCGTCATGATACCGAAATTCGGTCCAATTAATTGGGTTTCATTCCGGGGGTGAATGTTGGTGAATAATTAACCTAGTCTTGGATTTGAGAAACCGACACAGTCCTGAAGTGCACAGTATAGCAATGGGTACCTCACATAAAATCAAAACGATATTAAATTTAATTAAATTTGTTTTGATATAAGTAATTTATGGGTAAAGTAAAGTGAGTTGTGTAATGTGAACTCTCTGGGGTTTTGAAGTAACCCCAGGGACATATTTTGAAATACCAAAAGTTTGGGATAAATTAATGTTTTCATATACCATTGGTACAAACAAGCTGACCCTCGTCTAAGGCATTGAAACGGCCTCATCTTAGCTGTCATCCACTACCAAAAAAAGAGCACTGGATCTGAAGAAGTAAAGCAAATAGAACTCTGCGTAGAAATAGAAAAGAACACGTATGTAGTTTCTCAGATCAACGATATTCCCCGAATGACACCTTTATAAGGAGCGTTTGGGAAGAATAACTCTAGCTGTTACTTACTTAACTGGGTTCAAAACTCGATGGACCAAATTAATGCAATAATCCAGCAAAGATGATCTCCCAGGTTTAGATCCCTGTCGAGTGGGATAGTAAAGAAGATAAAGACCATCTTGATAAATGCCCCGCCCAACAATGCTGCGAGCAATAGTTGAGTTGAGCAGGAAGATAGGTGACAACGAAGCAAAACTATTATATTGACAGGAAGCTGAAGTACCAGACTGATGATGGCGTTGAGTACTACAATATTAATGCGGGAGTTCCGCAGAGGTCAGTCCCTGGACCGCTTCTGTGAAATATTATGTTATTATAGACTTTGCTGATGATATCCACACGATATAGTCTCCCAAAGCAGAGACCAAGGTCCGAAATTGTCTAGGCGCGGCCGGCTTTGAAGTAAAGCTGTCCAAATAGCCAGCAGAAAAACTGTGGAAGATGCCCAAAATACATGAGAGGTATACCCGACAACAGACTGAAATTCAAAGCTCATGTCGAGTATTCGAGTAAGAAGGCATCACAGATGCTTTTTTGGAAAACATTGGCGGCGCTGCATACTCAAGAAGAATTCTGCTATCCTGAGTGATAAGTTCTATCCTTTTATATCCCGCCGAATCGAGGAGACTCGTTTGTTTACAGACTTTGTGCAATTACAACAATGTGGTGTTTCCATTGAGTGCTAGTATCCCTCGGGTCTGACTACGGAATCTAGTATTTGGGAATGTGCTCTAGATACGAAAATTTCTAGTCAGGCATAGTATAGGAGACAAAAGAAGAAAAAAAGAAAGAGAGCTTTTATCGCTATGCGCAAAGACGAAGCTAGTACGATACTTACTCCGCTATGATGGTGATCGGGAAAAGAATTATGGCAACAAAAGGTACTCCTACCGAAGTTTACCAACCTCCAAAGTCCAAAACCCTAAGTTCCTCCTCTTTCTCAAACGTGACTCTTACATCTGAACTCAAGCACCTCGACTACGCCGATGGCCTAGGACCAAGCTCATCAGCTCATATGTGTATATCTGGAAAAACTGTTGGGAGAGTAGAGAGATTCTCTCAACCGATGGCGAAACCAAACTGGATATAGCCAGCCGAATAGGCAAAGCAAAATCTGCGTTTGGGATGCTATCCACAGTTTGGCGAAGTAATGCAATAAGCTTAAACACCAAGCTATGACTGTTCCGTTCCAACGTTGAATCCGTGCTGCTATATGGATGTGGTACCTGGAGAGTGACCGTCAGTATCACGAGCAAGCTGCAAACGTTTGTCATTAGGTGCCAGCGCTACATCTTAAGGATACTTTGGCCAAACCATATCTCTAACGAACAGCTTTATCAGAGAACGGCCCATAAACCTATGGGCACAACCGTACGACAACGCAAGTGGCAGTGGATTGGTCACACACTCCGAAAAGGTGACAGATCCATAGCTAACTGAGGCGGTCCTAGGAGTACGTGGCGCGGAACAGTCGAGAAAGAAGCACAGAAACTGGGAAAGAGTTGGCAAAATCTGAGGCACATTTCCAGAAATCGCACACGATGACGCCTAGGCGTTGTAGAGGCCCTAGGACCCACAAGGAAATACAGGTCGTAAGTAAGTAAGTAAGTTTTCCTGGATGGCATGATGGTAATGCCACCTTTCCAAAGTACCAGTGTCAGACAGGAGCATGGCCTGTGGAATTCCTCTTACTTCTCGACTCCTTTTTTTAGGTAAGGCAGACACAAAGTAACTAGTGCAGAGTATAGAGCGTCTGCCTGCGTTGAAGTGGAAGGCTTTATATCATTTGTCCCTTGAATGGATCACATTTGTGGTGCCGAAAATAACTTAACATAATGCCAAAAGCTTTATCAGTGCTTACAGCTCCCAGTTACTCTAGTAGGCAAATTGGGATGGCTCAGCAGCTATCTTCGGTAGCGTACCACCTACTAGTTCTCGGAAAACTTCCTCCATCAGAGTGCATATCTTTACTAACGTCAATCGCAAGACAGTTCTCGAACAGTTTCAAATGATCGTTTAATCCCATAGACTAATTAATAATTAATTCTTAGCTTATGTCATGCTTGACAATTGGACAATTCAACTTTCAAGCTAAAGAAACACATTTGACAAGTAAATCCACTTTAAGTAGCCACATCCGATAGTTCATGGTTGCCATATACATATCTAAATGTCTACAGTCATTTGCCTTATTAAATCGAGTTTCATTGCTATTTCGTCCAGACATATCATATTTTATTCTGTATTTTAATAACTTAATTGGACACTAAAGTGAATGGAACTCCTACTTCGCTAGTCAGCACACGCCGCGCCGACGAGGAGGAGGAGTCTAGCTACTACATCACTTCGCACTCAGTAGCCTGTCATGCTCATGCATCATCAGCATCATCAGCATCAGCATACAACAATCTACGTATAGAGTAAAACTGTCAATTTTAATCAAAATTCACCTGGACTTTTGATATTAAATTTCAATCAATCAATACAAAGTCATCCACAGAGATTTATATGTGCACAATCCGTCTGTCTGCATGCATAGGTATGTATCCCACACGGGCCGCATTATATACTTAATGGATATTTGACCGATTAAAAAGATATTAATCTTCTGCATTAATATCCAGTCGACCATTAAAATTATCACTTAAATTGGCCAATTTGCATAATGGAAAACACCGCAATATGCGTGCCGCTTCAACGGATACCATTCTACCCCCATATCGCAGACTGA
The DNA here is from genome assembly GCA_949716465.1 of Chalcosyrphus nemorum. Classification (NCBI taxonomy): domain Eukaryota; kingdom Metazoa; phylum Arthropoda; class Insecta; order Diptera; family Syrphidae; genus Chalcosyrphus; species Chalcosyrphus nemorum. The sequence goes on from OX454333.1 coordinate 75,201,590, forward strand.
TGATGGGGAAATGGAAATGGGGTTGAATCTATAGGCCAGGAATTATGTCAGTCATCACAGAGCCCAACCAACCCTCTGTCAAATTAACACGGACAATACAAATGCATTAATTTCACCGTCAGATACAAAGGACTTGTCTGTTTAAATATATTTCCTTTTTTTTTTTTTTATATACTGTTCCTTAGTATTTGTTTTAATTTTATTAAAATGATATCCAAACAATGTGTCTACAACCTAACCACCCTCTTTTTTTTGGGAAGGAAGAGAGTGGATCCTTTGATTGCTAACAATTAAAATAAAATATTTAAGCGCTCACTCACTCACAAAAATGTTTCAATCTGTGTTGAAGTTTTTCAATCTTTTTTTTCTAGCTAATTTATTATTTTTTTTTCTTTTGTTTGACTGTTCATTCATTAATCTATCGCAAGTTTTACTCGTTTCCAGTCAGATGGAAAGAAAGGGGTCGAAAAAATTTAATACATTTTTTTTTTCATAAATTTTTGAGCAGCATGCCCCAAATTAGCCCGAACAAAAGCACACCCGAAATGACTGCTGACCTGGTGACTATTTAATAAGTTTTTAATTGATTTTGTTTTGTTTTATTTTTTTATATTTTAACATTTGGTTGCCTTGGGTTCTGGTTGGCTTGAATATTTAATGTAGGTGAGTCGTAATATTTTTTTTTAAGGAATGGATTGTATTGATTAAACGCAAAAAGTTTTGCATGGTATCAATTAGAAGGGAATTATTGATCAATCATAATAGAATAACCTTCCCTTCAATTAGTCGTAAAAAAAGAAATGGTTTTATTGATAATAATAATAGGAGTAGATGGCACGAAACTTAACATTGGCAACCCTGTTTTATACGAAAGCTAATTTGACATTTGTTTGTTATTCGAAGTTAGTTTGATTTGGCAATACACCATGAATAGACTCACGCCGGAGCAACATTCGCAAATGGCTTAAATTTATTTAGGAAAACTCATCATTACTTGCATTTTATGTTGCTCATAGTCGTCCACCAGAGCGGTTATTTCTAAAAACTTTGAATCAATTTCATAACACGTTTACTCTGAATCATAGACGAACTAAACCTGTCAGTCAACTTTGGGTCGTTTGACAGATTTGCACCAGGTAAAAATTCCCGATATTTATTATTGTATTCTGACGTTCAAACAAAATCAAATGGGAGCTCACACACACCAATTTAGATTTCAGCGGCTGACTTTGACTATACTGAGCGCGGCCATTTTGTTGTAGGGCCAATTTGTTGCTATTAATGCAATAATAACCTGCAGGCTGCAGCAACCTATTCTGTTCAATATGATGAAAGATATAAACCGGTTAGGACTTGGACACATGCTAATTCACAATTATTCACAAATATAGCAATTTATAGGGAAAGTTTAAGTTGACTGTCTAGTATCAATCAATACCTGTGCTATTGCGAACCTAATATACACTCAAGAACAAGTAAACGAAATAAATTTAATGAAATTCAACTCCAATACAGTTTAAATGTACGAGAAGAGTCAGAAAACTCTTGAGTTTGAATAAGAAGATGACTTAATTCATTAGAAGCACCTCAAACATAATTGATTGGACGCTATCGTACGTAATGTCGCCATGCGAATACTCGTAATTTGTATACTGCACCCATACTGACTTTTTACTCAGTTTCGTCGAGTTCTCGTTCACTTTTGGATCCATACATAGAGAGAGGTGAGAGTGATTACATCGTATGAGAGCTGGACGAAAACGATATGACATACGGTTACGTTTCCTTAATGCAATTATGGAGTGGGTTTATATTTTGACAGCGCATGATCAAACATTTTGATATTTAAAGGAGACTCTGCTGAATTTCGAACCAAACTTGGACTCACGACGCTGCTGAAACGGAAGAACACTCTAAAGAGTGGACTAAAAAGGTTGAACTTGTTTCGAAAGCGACAAAAGCGGTCTTATCGGCTAGAAAGGTATCGACTTACTTGAAAAAAGTTATACCTACTACAACGGGAGCGTATAAAACGTATACCCTGCACAGCAGATTAAGTTTTGAGAAACCAAAGCTTTGCTTGGCTGCTATGGGCGCTGCTTATGGCCTAATATTAATTTCTTAACATCAGCAAGTCAATTTTCTTTCAAGCAGTTGATCTATTCCTACAATAAACATAATACGCTTTCCTGGGGTTCACCGACTTTGATTAGAAACACCTCGATGACACCTTGGTATGAAAGTTTTGGTGACTTCTTATTGTCTAGTTGAGCCACTTATATCAGATCTATTGGTTGTTATGGTGTTTTTCCATTATGATCCTTATAGTTTGGAGAGCATCTGTTGTAGATTTACCCGAGACAAGCCTATAAGGATCATTGGATAGCTATTTTATTATACCCGTTTCAACATTCTTCAGCTTGACAGGAAAGTAATTTATTGCAGTCTCGTAATAATAGCGGTGGAGCAGCGCTCAAAAGTTTTAAGATGAGAATCATGCGACATCTGGGCTCAACATCTACTATCTTCTCTCACAACTCAGAGGGCATCCCGTCGGGCTCAACTTCTTTTCCTTTTTTAGAGTATGAGACCGGACGTCTTCATGGCTAAGAGAGGCTCTTAGAAACCATACCCGGGAAATCAATCTATGGAGAACTATGTATGTCGTGCTCCACAAAATGCTGGCCTTGAACGCGAACTTTGGTGAAAGAATCTTTCGAGCATTTTCGTTTCTCTGGGCGTTTATTTTAAGGACGGCTGCTTTCCTATTTAAGTTGTTCTGTTGAAGCTCTTGAATACTCAGAAACAGATGACAGATTTCCTTCAAGTCCCGATAGAGACGTTCCATACTTTTCGCTTCAGATTAAACTTTAGCAAGATCTACATATATAAACGATCTTCTTCATTTCTATTACGATGCTTACGATGTTCCAGGCTCCAATTTGGCTCTTTCCAAGCAGAATCACTGTAGGGAATCAAACATTACTTCTGCTACGCAGTCCTCATCATCCACCTCATCGATGATAGTGATGAGGTCATTTGTCATACTGTTAATAAAAGCTTCTCTTTTTCTTTGTCTGCCTTGCACCAATGGATATTTTCAGCCATCTTTGCCTGTTTAGTTGTTTTCTTCTCTGTTTCCATACCTACAAATTTCTGTCAGGAGACCACGTTCCTGGGCGATTGAGTTCGCCAGGCAGTTCATATTGTTAGTGATACCTAAGACGAAGGCTTAAATCTATGAATCCATTCAAACGTTTTTGTTGTTCTCCAAAAAACTACTGATCAAAGATTCAAGGAGTCTCTGATACTTACTAAGATTTAGGTGAAGTCCAAGTCTAGCTACAAAATTCTTAACCAAGCTCCTTTTCCTTTGAAATCTTCTCTTTTGAAGCCTGACATAATTTCATAAGCAACAGCAAACTGTAGACACAACCTACTTATAAAATGCACTAACAAGAACGTCATTGTAAAATGCACACTTAATGCTATTGTGAGTATAAGTACCTAATACCTCCAACAATACACACATAACCTCATAAAAAGTAAAAATAAAATAAAACGGTCTACTGCACCGGCATTCTCTCACATCCCCATTCAGAAAGATTCGCACAAGTCCACCTGCTCTGCAATGCCCCCCTGGGCAAGCAGTTCCTATAAATCTGATTACCCATTTCACAAATCCAAGGATTTCATGAAACTTCTCCTCAGTAATCTCTAAAGAATAAAGTGAAACATAATATTATACGCCCACAACTCTGCTCGCCTATCTAAAGCAACAACAAAAAATACATATTATCCTTTTTTCATAAAAAAAAAAGTTATCTCCTTCCAGTAAATACAAACAAAAAAAAAAAAAACTTCCTCAAAAAAAAGGACGAAAGAAAAAAAAATACTTTCATGGGAAAGTTACCATTCTCTACGCACTTACCCTTCAACTTTATCCTTTCTTGGGCTCGAATCCGCCTTGAATGATGGGAGGTAGTGGGTGGGAAGCAAAAAATAAAAACACAAAAACACAATTTACTCGTTCCTCCGTTTCGGTGCTGTGCACTGAAGATCTTTTCGTCCTTTTTGAAGTGAAACTTTTTTTTCCTCTTGCCTTCTCACATCGGCAATTCACAACACGATCAGAATTTTTTCGATGGGAAGGAGCTGTGGGTTATAGTGGTAGTGGTGGTGGTGGTGGTGAAGAATGAACACACTGATAGTATCCAAGGACGAAGGGTCCCAGGACAATGATGAACAACGTAATAGAGTAGTACAAATAGAATTGAATATGAAATATGCGGCAATCTGAAGCATTTAATTAAGAGTCCTTCTGTTTTCTGCTCTCTTTTTCCTTTTTTTCCTTTTTCACTTGTTTTACCGCATGCACATGGAATATGTAATTATCCTTATTTCATGGTTGTTGTTGTTGTTCTTCGTGTGGTTGTATTCTTTTATACTTTCCTTAATTAAAACTGAAAATCTCCGCGTTGCGTTTTCTGAATTATTGCTGTTCATACATGCAAACATATACGCACGCACACTCGCTCTCTTCGAGTTCGGTCTCTTCGTTTCGCGCACCGGACAGGACAACACAACGCTATTACTCATACACTCTATTGCCGCTCCGTTGCACGTTTTGGGGCTGAGTGGATGGGGGTGGGAGATGTGTAAGAAAAAAAAAAAATAACACAACACAACACCGATAACGATAATGATAATTACGGTGTAGAGTTCATATACACGCTTTCGTCCTGGCGAAAAAAAAAACGCAAAAAATTAAATCGCCACACCTGTAATGAGTGCCTTTCCGCAATCACACTACACCTCCTACTCCGATTATAGGTTACGAATGGTTTCAGGTTGGGGTGAACGATTTCAATTAAATGTCAAAGGATGATGTCATAGTTTATGCAGGAGTGAAATTCTTAAAATTTGAATCAAAGAATTTTCTACAAAAAATTTCGTTTCAATTACAAGTGTGGGGCTTTCTGCTCGATTCACACGAAGGTCCTTTGAATTAGTATTAAAAAAAAACGATATAAAGGATGAAGAAAAATCAGTTTATTTATTTTTCCCTCTTCGTATTTACACTGTAATTTATTATCCTTTCCTCAAAAGAGAACAAACTCTGTGTGGCGGCGGCTCTCTTAAATGTCCTTTAACAAAACTCTCTTCCTTCAACTAAACGTACGTCAGAATGCAATACGTCAAAGATTGTACAAAATAAAAACTCGTTCTCTTTCTCACTCTCTGTGTTTAAGCATTCGTTTCTTTTTGCACACACACTCACGTATATTGGAAAATATCTTCTTTTTTTTTCTGTTTAAATTTCACAAAAACAATTTTTTTTATATAAAAATCCTTTTCTTTTTTTTTGTTTATGTAATAAGCCGCAAAGATTATGATTATAATTGGTTATATCCCCGATTGAACAACAAATTAAAGGACACTACGTAGATATGTATCGATATATATATATAGAAATGCTTATAATTTAATGCTTAATTCTAATGATATGTATTTGATATGTTTAAGTTATAAAGTGTCCTTTAACTACATTCCTTTTTGGGGGCGGCACGCACCCTCTACACCCACTACACCGTCGGAAAATCCGTCAATTTCACAGGACGAAGATTAGATTGCACACCGATTTAAGTTCCCATTTGCGTTTCTTTCTTTTTTCCACTAAAAAAGGACTCTCCTTTCGATCACGATTAATAGTAAATTCTTAAAGACTAATTGATATGTTTGCGATATTAAATACAAATTGAGTGTCCTTATGAAAAGGACATTTTTTGTATTTACTTTCTGTGTGTTTTTTTTTTTTATTATTATTTAATGAAAAATTTCTTTCACAAGGCGGATCTCACGAAATGTTGAAAAGTCGAAGTGTTATCGTTTACTCGGCTCTGCTACAGCTCGAGAGAGATGAAAAACCGTTCATGAATATTTTAAGACACAATTTTTCTAGGATGGGGGGGTCCCAGGGCAGAGGGGTCGGCTAAAGCATCATTGAGTAGAATCCTTCGGACGACACATACGCACACACCTTTTGCAAACCACCCAAAAGAGAATAAGTGAGAGTTGGAAAAAAGAAGGATACGAGATACATTATTCATTGGAAGTGAGAGAGGGATGTCAGGATTGGCGAGTCAGAAGCTTCGTGTTATCACAGGATACACGGGGTTGGATTTTGTAAAGTTTATTTTTGATACTCGACGTAGAATGGTGTTTGTGGTATATGAGGGTGGGAATTTTCTGTTTGGAATATTTCAATTAATGTTATAAGGCAGGGAGATGGAGATAGTCATGCGCGGAAGCCAGTGCAAAGTGGTTGTGTTGACACTGACAGGTGTAGTTCTGGTACTTTGTCTTTGAAAATAGCTTTGTAAACTTTGTGAAAGCTTGGAGTAACAGATAGTCTATTGCATGACGAGTTGAAGGAAACAGATCGAAATTATAAAGGTTCACTATTTTGTTTTGTTAGCTCACGCAGCGGCACCGATTTTCAGTGACACAGTTCTTGTAATTTACTGCGGCTACGGCTAAAAAAACAAGCAAGTCGCTAAGTTCTAAATTATTGAAGGATTTATAAGGATTTATACTGCTGCGTACGTCATTAAATTTTATAAGAGCGAATCCATTCGGTCCTTCGTGCGAAAATTTGACAGTCAGCTGGAGAAATTCTAAAATGATCTTTTAACGTATAAAATGCATAAAATTTAGATTTTCTAATGGTCTTGGATGAGTTACATTGATAGCTTTCTCAAAACAAATAATTTTTTTTTAAAAAAACACAAAAATTTTACCAGCGATACTAGGTAGCTATTTGACAGCAGTGATGTTCAAATCTGTGTAAAAAACTATTTTTACCTTTTTTACGTTTGATTAGCGTAAATAAGTGTAAACAACGTAAAAATCGCGTAAAAAAGGTAAAGAAGAGGTAAATAAAGTAAATTACTGAGAAAAATAAGAGGCATTGCAATATCTGTCAAAATACAAATAAATAATATAACTGTCATCTTTAGCGTTGAAGCTTCTTAATATACCAGCATCTTCCGCACAAATTGAAAGGGTTTTCTCAAACTGGGCTCAAATGCATAGTCCTTTAAGAAATCGATTGACCTTTGAAAGGTCTAAAAAAACTCATTCATGTATATTTTTCACTAAATTCAACTAATGCAGACTATATAGATATTGAAACAGAAGAATAATAAATATTAGGGGTATTCACGCTTCGTTGTATCTAGTCTTGTAAAAGTGTATTTTTTTACACCAAAGAGTGAACGCACTTCGTATTTGTAGCAACTTTGAGTCATAAGTCAAGTCAAGTCATCTGATTTTTGCTTGTAAAATAATTTTGACTTTATAAATAAAAAGCAATGTCAAAAAAAAGCGATAGAATCAAAATTATTTATTTTTTTATTTGTTTCTTCTACTTCTATTTCTTGAAAAAATTTCAAAGACAAGCAGCTGTCAAAAAAAATGTTCTCAATTCATTGCTACACTTTTGCACTCTCCGTAACAATAGGGTTTGAGCATTGCTGAAGTGTAAAAGTGTAACAAAATGACAGCCAGTGTATTTTGTTGCTTTAGTGTATCAAAAAGTTACACTTCTACACTTTTACACCGATACAAGACCAGATACAACGAAGCGTGAATACCCCTATTGTATATGTTTCACTGTTAAAAAACATCAAATTTTTCTCGATTGTTTATTTGGTCAGACTTCATTATTATATGTATTTCAGAAAAAGAATACAGTGTAATATAATAACAGGGTTACTCCTGATAAATTCATTGCTGGGGGTCCGTATTCCGCATATTCCGCATACGCTTAAAGGTTGACAAACGTTTGATTTTGATCGAAAAGGAGATAAAAACCCAATAGTTTTTCTCATCGTCTGTTTTGAAGCTCCCCAATTTTATTTATCGTTTTTTTTTTTTACTTTTTTACCTTTTTTACGTTTTTTACATAAACATAGTAAAAATTCACCATGTAAAAAACTAACGTACAAAAACGTTAAGTAAAAAAGGCGAACAACACTGGAAACAACTCAAAGAAACTCCAAGCTGAATGTATGGAAGACCTCTCCAAGGGGTTGGATTGAGTTTCTCCAACAACCTACAGAGGTCTTCCATACCTTCAACTTGAAGTTGGGTGCACTTCTTTGAGTTAATCTAACCCCCTCTAGAGGTCTTCCTTACACTCAACTTGAAGTTGGGCGCACTTCTTTGAGTTCCTCAAACCGCCTATAGAGATCTTCCATACATTTAACTTGAAGTTGGATACACTTCTTTGAGTTTCTCCAACCACCTGTAGAGGTCTTCGATACATTTAGCTTCCAACGCTCTATAGAGGTCTTCCATATACTCAACTTGAAGTTGGATGCACTTCTTTAAGTGCCGCCTCTAGAGGTCTTCTATACCTTCAACTTGAAGTTGGGCGCACTTCTTTGAATTTATCCAACCTCCAACAGAGGTCGTCCATACATTTAGCTTGAAGTTGGGTGCACTTCTCTGAGTTCCTCCAACAGCCTCTAACGGTCGTCCATACATTTAGCTTGAAGTTAAATGCACTTCTTTGAGTTTTTCCAACCGCCTGTAAAGGTCTTCCATACCATCAGCTTGAAGTTGGGTGCACATCATTTTGAGTTCCTCCAACGCCTTATGGAGGTCTTCCGTATACTCAAGTTGAAGTTGGGTGCACTGTTTTTTTTTTCTCCAACCGCCTGCAGAGGTCTTCCATACATTCAGCTTTAAGTTGGTGCATTTCTCTGAGTTCTTCCAACCCCAAACCCACACATTCAGCTTTGAGTTGGGTACACTTTTTTATGTTCCTCCAACTGCCTATAGAGGTCTTTCATACATCTACTTGAAGCTGAGTGCACATCTTTTGAGTTCCTCCATTTTTTCTTTGTTTTTTTTTTTTTTTTTCATCACAGAGCACACAGAACACTACGTTCTCTCAGTGTATTCTCTCAGTATCGCTTTACACAGCAGATGTTTGCTGCGCGACTAAGGATCATCTACCGGTTTTGCATCTCATAGACTACTTCAAATAAAATATGTATGTATTAATCAAAAATCAATGCATAAACGCAGTTTTTAAATTCTGATCGAGATAAGCTCAAATCAATTTTGTTGCAAACCTCATTAAACGTGCAAATGCATCTTGTAACTGGCTCATTACAACCATAATTTTTTCTGTGCCTTCTATAGTAAAGTAAATTTCTCAGCCGAAGAGATCTCTGCGGAGCATATATATTCATGAGAAAAACCAACTCTGGTGAATTTATATGATAATTAATTATATCACGGATAAACATGACCGAAATTGCCTTACGCCTGAAACTTAAGGTTTGCAAGCCAATCATTTTGCATCTTTCGTCATAATTCGGAAGTTCTTCAAACATATTCAATTTACGAATAGCATATCTCGTGAAATTCTTTTGAACTCTTTCAAATCTAAGATCATGAACATCACAAGGGGAATCCCATATGATGGAGGAATATTCTAAATAAGGTCTGACCAATGAGCAGTAAAGAGATTTAATACTATTTACATCTCGAAAGGCCCTACTATTCCGTTTGAGAAATCCTAACATAGAGTTAGATTTGGCAATGGTGTAATGATAATGCAATGAGAAGTTCAGTTTAGAGTCAAATATTACTCCGAGATCTTTAACTTTATCAAGTCGAAAAAGAGTAAAATCATTAATAAAAAAATCATAAATAAGCGGCATTGAAATACGGTGAGCTGTAAAAATTTTGCATTTAGAAATATTTAACTCTAATGCATTATGGTTACACCACTCCGATAACCGGTATATATCCGACTGAAGACGAATGCAGTCGGTTATATTATTTATACGTGAAAATGACTTCAAGTCATCCGCGAATGTTAAAACTTCACAGAAATTGAATATTTCGTGAACATCATTTAAAAACAAAATGAATAACAACGGGCCCAGATGACTACCTTGTGGGACTCCAGAGGGTACTTTTATTACCCGAGATGTAAAACTATCAACCTTTACCAATTGCTTTCTGTCACTTAAATAATTGGAAAACCACTCCAGCATAGAAGAGTGAAAACCCAATGATTTAAGCTTAGCCAAAAGCAAAGTGTGATGCACCCTATCAAAAGCCTTCCTAAAATCAGTGTAGAGTACATCAACTTGTAAACGATTTTCTAAACTGTCAAATATATAATTAGTTAATAATGCCAAATTAGTGGCACATGACCTACCTCGAACGAAGCCATGTTGTTTAGTGGAAATAATTTCCTTAATCGCGAAAAAAAGCTTATCCTTTACAATGCTTTCAAATAATTTTGGTATCGAAGAAAGCTTTGATACAGGCCGACAGTTCTCAACATTTTGTCTCAAACCGCTTTTATAAATTGGTGTAATAAAGGAATATTTCCATTCACTAAGAAACTCTCCAGTTGCAAGCGACTGGTTGAAAATGATTTTAAGAGGATAATAGACGGCAAATGAACACTTTTTTTAAATAATAGCTGGAACACCATCAGGGCCCGGCCCATCAATTTAATATTCCGTAATGCCTCTATGATATCATCATTAGAGAACTGCAATGCACCCAACTTCAAGCTAAATGTATGGAAGACCTCTGTAGGCGGTTGGAGAAACTCAAATTTATGTGTACCCAACTTCAAGCTGATTGTATGGAAGACCTATACAAGCGGTTGGAGAAACTCAAATTGATGTGCACCCAACTTCAAGCTGATTGTATGGAAGACTTCTGTAGGCGGTTGGTGAAACTCAAATTGATGTGTATCCAACTTAAAGCTTATTGTATGGAAAACCTCTACAGGCGGTTGGAGAAACTCAAAGAAGTGCACCCAACTTCAAGTTGAGTATATGGAAGACCTCTATAGGGGGTTGGATTAACTCAAAGAAGTGCACCCAACTGCAAGTAAAATCGATAGAAGACCTCTATAAGCGGTTGGAGAAACTCAAATTGATGTGCACCCAACTTCAAGCTGATTGTATGGAAGACCTCTATAGGGCGATGGAAGAACTCAAAGAAGTGCATCCAACTTCAAGCTGAAGGTTGGAAGAACTCTATAGGCGGTTGGAGGAACTTAGAGAAGTGCACCCAACTTCAAGTTGAAGGTATGGAAGACCTCTAGAGGCGGTTGGAGGATATCAAAGAAGTGCATCCAACTTCAAGCTGATTGTATGGAAGACCTCTATAGGCGGTTTGAGGAACTTAGAGAAGTGCACCCAACTTCAAGTTGAAGGTATGGAAGACCTCTATTGGCGGCTGGAGGAACTCAGAGAAGTGCACCCAACTTCAAGCTAAATGTATGGAAGATCTCTATAGATTGGAGGATATCAAAGAAATCAAAGAAGTGCATCCAACTTCAAGCTGATTGTATGGAAGACCTCTATAGGCGGTTGGAGGAACTTAGAGAAGTGCACCCAACTTCAAGTTGAAGGTATGGAAGACCTCTATAGGCGGCTGGAGGAACTCAGAGAAGTGCACCCAACTTCAAGCTAAATGTATGGAAGATCTCTATAGGCGGTTGGAGCATTGACAGATGCTGCCGAACACATATGTACTCCTGTTATGACAACTTATTTTGACACTATCTTCCGGTTCCGATTGCTACCGACTATTATAGTTCAGCCTTTACTATTTTTCTATTTTATTTTTTTGGTTTTTTGATCCGTTGTCTGTCAGTAGTTCACTATACACATTTACGCATTTTAGTTCGGATATTCAATTATTGTTATGATGGAATTGATAGAATGTAGAGAAAAAATTCTTCGCCGTTGAGAGAAAAAAACTATCATCTGTTTACTTTGGGGCAATCAACTTCAACGGAACTTGAACTGAGGCTTACACGGCTTCAAGGCAGCCGTCCCGCAAGATTTGGTGAATTTGTTAGTTGTTATCCATTTTGACCATTCCGAACACTCATCACAAGCCAAGCTTGAACGACCACGTTTATTAGCGATACCTCCGTGAGTCCGTGCAACATTAAAACTGCTGCGAATTATAGCAGAAAGATATTGATACAGTAACAGTCAACAGCAAATTTGAAGTTATTGTTCTTGTTTGCTGTGGTGAATATAATATTCAATTGAAAATCATTGGCTGTAAAAGTGGTTGGGTTGTCAATGGGTTGTCAATGTTGCTGCTATCGCTGTGGTAATGTGTGTTTTTCATTAGACATATAATAATCGCTTGCAACATTCCTCATCCGCATTAAATTTACATTTTTCACTCTTGTCAACTGCACTGATGCCCCAATAATGTTTCAGACAACTACACACCACATTCGTAAATTCTTCCGTTCTGGTGTGTGTCTACGATTGATAACAGCGACATCTAACCATTCATACTATGAGGTAAGTTTTATCCACACGTTTGGATAAAACGAATGCATACTTAGGATAACTGAGACGCAAACCAGACGTTGTGTACAGTACAAAGGAACCCATGGTTAGATTTTTATGTACACTACCAATGAAAACTTTGGGAGTATGAGTACATATAGAATCTTTTTCATTTTTAATGGTGGAGTTGGTATCTTTAATTGAAATAAAATACATACACAGAAAAATGTTTTTAATAATTTTATGGCACTTTTGTTTGAATATGATTTGCAAGTATCTGTGCCATAAATATGAATGTTCAATTCTCGCACAGTCTTCGTAGTAAATCAAGCTATATTTCGGCAATAAAGCGTCATAGCAAGTTGTCTTTCAAGTGCTAACATTTTAACTGACCTTACCACCCGTTCGTGAGATTTGACCAGTTTTGTAACAGCGTGTGTAGTTCTGAATACCAAGAAAGTCGACAGCTGGACCATCACTATCATAGAGCGAGACTGCATATCCATATAAGGTAGGAGTAATATGGAAGGATGGTGACGCAAGATTATCAAAGTTCCAGTATGGCTCATACCAAAGGCCACCTCGTCTAACATTTTTAAAAACCTTCATTGGGAACAGAGCTCAGAGTATAAGAAAAGGCTCTGGTGCATCCTAGACAAACGATACTTTATACTTTAGTGTAAAAGGCTACCGAGACAACCCAAACGCATGAGCCCGAAATGGTCTCATCATTGCCGTATAGACCAAAAGAAACTTTTCGGTCACAAGCTGGACGTCTTCCCAAAAGTATGCTTACACTGCCAGAAAACTCAAATCCCTTGTTATTTCTATTATTTAAACGATGTCCTGAGTGAACACCCTCTTTGAAGTATCCGAGGTATCTGAACCTTGTGGCAGAGAGTCTGGCGATTCTTTTCGCTTTTAGGTGCACTGGCAGTATGTTTAGAATCGCTTCCATGGCCGAGGTTGGTGTTAAGGATTGTCCTCCTGTAATGCCCAGGCAAGCAGACCATGTGATGCACATTATTTGGCAATTTTTTTTTTGTATGCTGTTTCAAGCCCCATGATTTCTTGAGCTACCTTTTTTGGCTTTAGTAACAAATTTTTGTATTTCTGCTCCAAGTCAGTTTCCTGTCTAATATAATACCCAGCAACCTGACCTTGTACCGAAGTTGCAGTGGTTCTTCTCCAAGTTGAGATGGGTGAAAGTCACTTTCGGTAGGAACACCACTCTCACCTTATGCTATGTGTTTTTAAAATATCCCCTAAAGATTTTAACCAAAGTTTTCTTTAGGGTGACTAGCTCTTTCCAGTTTGCGAAAAGATGAGGCCTCAGTGATGCAACTTGCGAAGAGTACTTTCATCAGCACTTCCAAGGTATCTGATGCGGTTGCTGCCCGACTGTGGAAGTTGATAGCTTTGTTGGTGCTGAAAATTTACTATGACTCCCTTTAAACAACTCTGAGAGCCTCTCCCCCATCTGTCGAGAGCTATCCGCTTTACCTTGTGTGAGATAGGCTTAGAGGTTGGCAGTATCGCCCTTCTGTTTTGAAGATTGACTTGGATTACCTTCATTTACTCTTTCGTCGATCACGAAGCTCGTTTGATGAAAACCGTTATGGAATTTTTGCACCCACTGAAAATAGTGACCACAGCTATTCTTCATCTGTCTCTACTCTATCACTATCAGTTGGCCTTTACCTGCCTACTCATTTATGTGGTATAGTTCCAACTTTTTGATCTTAAACTCTTTATTTTCAATTTTCATTCGCGCAAAAAGTGTTGCAGATTCTTTTACCACTCCTAAGATCCAGACGGACACCCTGCTTAGTCGTGGAATATTAACCGCTGAAAAAACTTACTTCCTTAATGACTCAGTTGAGGCAATACCCTATCACCAGACTTGGTATCGGTGGGTTTTAAAAAGTCCGTCCTCAGGAGATGTAAGTAAGCCGTCCAGTTCTCGCAGAATATTAAGGAGCTAGAGCTGCGTTAGCCTTCTGGAAACATGATTGCAGTTCGCTTGGCATATACATATTTAGTTTTGATACAGTACATCCTCTTGGGTGGATATTAGTGGTCTGTGACGACTCAAATCCTTTAGCTATGCTGAATTCTAGTATTTGAGCATCATTAGAGTATGGCGAGACCTTGTCCAGTAACACGAGACTAGGATGTTCTATTAGCTCGGTTTTGTTGCTATATCTTTGCTATTTGCTGGTTGCATACGCTGGAAAGCACCTTCGACGTAGAAGCAAGGCCTTCTTCTCTTGACCTTTTTCCACTTCTAGGCCCTGAAAATTTTCAACCTTTTAGGCTTATTTGTTCTTCTTGTGAGCGGTAAGCGACGATTTCGTTGGTTGCTCCTCCATCTTCCTCTCTTATAGTTTCCGTTTCTGCAAGGATGTGTGCAACTCAAAACTTGTTACCGTATTTTCGAGCGTCGGCCTTTGCTCATCTGTGATTGTTCATTTTGCTGTGTGCGTATGTTTTTTGAGATTTGCGATTTTGGCTACCTGACTGTATGTTCTTCTTATTTGATTCATAGTTTCAAGAACTCCATTCTGACCTTCCCTGTACCAACTTCAAGTATAGCCCAATAGTATCGGCGGCCCCTACACAGCACGTACTCAGCCCCAGCATAAGGCAGTTGGAAAAAACCTCTGGAACACTATTACTCCCATATTTGCCGGTGAATTGTTTGCGTTTGTCGGCTATAGTTCGTGTTTGACGTCACGAAAGTAATGGTTGTCTGTTAAAGTTACTTAAACCTACATTTTTTGTCGGCAACATTCAACTCTTTGATTTCACGTAATGCCAAACGACTCATGTAAATACAAACAAACCATAGATACCGGTTTTCGTAGCTCAAAACACATCATATTTCCCGGACAGCACAACATACTCCAGGGGGATTCTACGGTTTCCGGGGCGCCAAGATTTGAAAACGCCATTTTATAGATCTCGACGAAATAAGAGCAAAATAAAATGTGCAAAAAAATCGATATTTCGCTTGGTTTACGAGATATTGGCGTTTGAAAAATCACTTTTTTGTATGAAGAATTACGCATTTTTTTTTTAATTTCTTCGAATTACACAATTATTTTGTCAACGTACAGAAATACTGTTGCATACCTTTTGGCGCAAACCTAGTCGACAACGCTAAGTTCATGCATACTTTTATCTGCCAACATGTCAAATTATATTTGAATAAATAAGAGGTATAGTTCTAGGGCTGACTTCAATCGTGAAAACTAAATACATTTATCCAATGGACAAGTTAGCGGTATAAATAGTTTGCACAACATTCTATGTGTTTTTATTTTAGTTCCTGGCGCCTGCTTGGTAGTTGATGTCATACAACTAGCGGAGGGACGCTATTTTCGATTCGATTGGGTAATTACAGTAGACGTCCAATATAACGAATTATATAATGTTTGAAATCATTTACTAAAGCGAATGTGTTATATGGAACGTCGTTTTACAACAGTATTGCACATCCATATTGGTACAAACCGCATGAATAGGGTGACCAGATCCATGCACATGAAAAAGAGAAGACGTTCGAAAATCTTAAATGAAAAATAGTTTTTGGGCCTTCAATTTTGAGCTAGGTTAATGAAATTTTGTATACGAGGTTCTTGCAAAAGTAAGCAATACAAATGTAAACATTTTCGAAATCCGCCCACTGACACGCCTACTTTTCAAAAAATTCACTTTTTTGAGTATTTTTATATGAAACTCGAAATATGTTACTTTGGCAACTAGGTAGTTATATTTTTACACTACAAATCTTCCATACATTATATTAATATTATAAAATTTGTTTCACGTTAATCGGTTAAGCAGTTATTGAAATTACCTCGGGACAACGTTTATTCCTTTCGCTTTATATAATAGCAATGAGTAATGATAATGAAGTAATGATATGGTCATCTTTAATATTTATTTATGTTACAAACTATGTGTCAAACTTAATATACCCTTAGGATAGGGTATAAAAACACTGCCAATCATGTCCCATTGGCTCTTTGGGAGCATCTACTGGGAGAGCTTTTCGCTTCCCGATTTCATATAGGAAGATACTCAGAATACAAAACAAAAAAAAAATACATGTTCCATTGGAATTCAGAAGATGGGAATTCTTGAGTGAAACCAATGGAAAACTATAGTCTGTCCAACATAAATTGTCAGTACAGGGAAGATAGGGATGTTTGTCTCTCATTCGCACTCGTTTGTTTTCCGTAAGGTGCTACTCTTACAAAAGCTCTTACAGGGTTGCCGCAGTATCATTTCAGACCAGGAAAAATGTGAAAGAATATTATGTAGGGTTACCGTCCTGTTTTTTTTAGATTGAAATTTTCATTTAATTTGTTTTATTAATCAAATATAAAACAAATTTATCTTTTTCTACACCACCAAGAGGTAAGATAAAAGGCGCGTTTTTGAAGGGTATCCCCAGCAATATAAATTGCACAATACTTCTTCAAAAAACAATTTGAAAACAGTTCTTAAAAAACTACCCGTCTTAACACCCAGGGATCGAAAAAAAAAACTGTATCTATTTTTGGCAACGAAATAAGAACTCAAAGACTATCCTCCGTGTATTATGTTTGTATACGAGAACGGAACTAAATGTCGTACATCCTATAATAAAGCAATTAATTCTTAAGTCATACATGGAAATAGGATAAAATACAAAAAAACCCAGTCTGGAAAAATCTCGACAATTAAAAATCACTTGCTGCAATAAAGCAATAAAAGTTATGTACAGATGAGCGCAAGGATATAAGATGACCAAATTGACCTGCTTCTGTAATATTTTATTGCTTAAAATATTCTAACAATGTTGGTCAAAAATATTTTTGGCCGAGTTTATGTATATACACTGGCGGCATTATCAAATAATTTTTTTTTTTGATTCATGAGAGGCGAATCGGCAAAGGTCCAATTTTTTATCCATTGAAATGCAAAAATTGTCAATTAATTTTCCTATAATGGAAACAAATTATGTAGAACAATGGTGAAGAAATTTAAATTATTCCCTCACTGCATTGCTTGCAAGTACAAAATAAACGTCCTATTTTACCAATTGCGTATTTTATGTAGGTATTTTTCAACGTACTGAAAATTGAACCCAAAAAGAGAAAAAAATGTATGAGTACCTACAAAGTGCAAAACAGTAAAACATTTTAGAATAGAAAACATCTTACAATTTTGTAACTGCATTTTAACGTATTTTCAACACATTAAAAGAAATAATATATCAGATCAAAACATGATGGTAACACTTATCAAAAAAGAACTTTTTTCAAAGCTCTAAAACCAAAAGCTCCTTAATAGAAACCCAAGGAAAAAAAACTGAACGAGTTACAAAACGGACACTGGTAACTCTGAATGCACATGGAAATAAATAGGGGTTGAAATACAGCAGCCAATCAGCGCACACCAAATGGATATTCACAGGCGGGTATACACATTTTATGCGGGGTTCCTCTCAATTTAGTATGGTGCAAAAATATGACACGCTACTGATCTCTCCCATAAGACGTGTACTGACAATTTATGTTGGACAGACTATACATTAAAACATATGAAAAGGCTACAATCCGTCTGGAGCGGATCGTGTGATACACTATCCCTTCTATATTTATTAAAATTTCGAGATTGAAAGTTTTCACAAAACTAAAACGTGTCCCTTTAAAAATTATGTAAATTATCAATTTTGTTTTGTTTAAGAGTTTAAATTCTTTAAAATTTGTATATGTATATTTAACTTGTTGGCTTAGTTTTAGTATATACTATTAATGACCCGGTTAGTTGCTTTTATTGAGGTTGCACTGTACTACATAATGCTTCAGTTGTGGGTTGAACTCATTGTATTTCTATATCGCTTTTATCAGATAGTTAAAAATGAAGGAATTCTTAAATAAATAAAGTGCACGACCAGGTGGTACGTACTTACACCTTTGTGGTGTTAGTTTAAAATAAATTAATTTAAAAAGTAAAAAAGAAAAATATATGTAAAATGTAATGCCATATTTTAGCACATGTTAAATTTTGCTTTCGTTTCAATTTTAAACGAAATCTGTTGAGTATTAGTATATAATATAGTATTAATAATAATATAGCTTTATTCCTAAACCTAGTTAATAACCATAGTTTAAATATTTTTAGCCAAAAATTTGGTACACCAGCTTATAGCATTTTTCCCTAAACCATCTCAAATATGAAATAATATAATAATAATTTTTTGGTACGCTTTTTTAAGACTTCGCAAAAGTAGCATAAATGATTTAAATAAAATCGTAGGAGCTATTTTCGAGTAATTTGGAAAGTTCCGTTTTTATCAAATTTACCCAAAAAAGTTGAAACACATCTTATAGCATTAGTTCAGTTTTATAGAAATTGAAAATTTTAATGAAATATATTTTTAGTTCAAGTTCATTCATTTTCAACTAACAAAAGGTGCAAGTACGTACGACCAAGTCGTGCACTTTATATAATTAATGTTTGTAAAAAGTGGTTTAATATAACGAATACTTTCGCTTTAGTAAATGTTTTCAAACATTATACATGCGTTATATTGCACTTCTACTGTAATTACTCAATCTAATTGTAAAATGAGAACAACTACCAGCCAGGCGCCAGGATCTGTGTTTCGCAGGCTGTGTACATATATCGCCACAATTGAAGTTAGCCCTAGAACTATACCTCTTATTTACCTCTTATTTACCTCTTATTTATTCAAATATAATTTCACATTTTGGCAGATAAAAGTATGCATTAACTTAGCGTTGTCGACTAGGTTTGCGCCAAAAGGTATGCAACAGTATTTTTGTACGTTGACAAAATAATTGTGTAATTCGAAGAAATTAAAAAAAAAATGCGTAATTCTTCATACAAAAAAGTGATTTTTCAAACGCCAATATCTCGTAAACCAAGCGAAATATCGATTTTTTTGCACATTTTATTTTGCTCTTATTTCGTCGAGATCTATAAAATGGCGTTTTCAAATCTTGGCGCCCCGGAAACCGTAGAATCCCCTACTCCAGTACTTTCCCGGGAAGCATACCATATTTGCTTGCTTACTCATCTTATCTTCCGATGGTGCTCTACAGCAAGTCGTCTAAAAGCTCAAAAAGAAAAAAAAAGTCCACCCTCACCCGCCTGTTCACCCCCAGCCAGCTACTTAATATCTCATTACATGCCGATACAGTGTCACCATCATTACAAACAAAAAAGAAACATTTTCGCCAAATAGCCCTTTCCGCAACACGCAATGCACCTTCTGCCTTCCCACGCGCGCAAAAAAGGGAACGACTAAAAGCTTCAACTCACAGCAAATGAATCACCACCATTACCTCACATCCACAATATATTCACGAATCCCTAAAACAAAAAGAAAAATAATATATTTCAAAATAAACCTACCCAAAACGCCAAACAAAAAGTAACCAAAAAAAGAGGAAAAAAAAGCGTTCTTCCAGCGCAGAAACAAGAAACACAACATCCCTCTTGCAGCAGGAGCGGCAGTAGCACCAGCCGCTGTTGCCTACGTCACAGGCAAAAGACAACACAGAAAATGGCCGCCTACATCCGCACACTATCTCGACTGCCAAATCAATGAAAAGCTCTCTGACGTCAAGCAGCCTCAAAATTTATTCACAATTTATAATCAACATTTTATCTAGCTTGTAGGTGTGTGTGTGCATGTACAGAGTACATTAGTGTTTGTTAAGAAAGGGAAGGCGCGCAGCACTCTAAAGGGCCCCTAGCAAAGGAACGGCGAGGAACGGTTTCATTACCATGACGGTTCCTTCTTAACCACGCATGTTGTCCACAAGAAGTTCTAGTGGTGGTAAGTAGAAAGAAAGTCCAAAAAGAAACGCGATAAAGTAGAAAAGAAGAAAAAATCAAAGAAATATAGGGAATTCCTCGTAAAAGTGTGGTGAATAATTTTCGGAATGTGGTGAAAAGCCTGCTATATCTGAAGTGGTAAAAAGCTCCCTCCATGGTGAATAACCAGATAAGTGTGTGATTGCTTTTTCTATTTACCACACTGACCTCTTAAGTGGTAATTTGAGTTGTGTGTACTGTTAGATGGCCTATACGCAAGAAGTATCCACTTCAACACTAGAAGAAACTGAAAGTTAAGCATTTTATAAATCTAGACAAACCCAAGGGGGGTTTCGAGAGTAGCCGAGACAGTGGTGCCTTATCTACAAGTTAGACAGAGAAAAAGAGAAAGAGAAGAGAAATGATAAAATTTTTGGGGAGAACAGCACGCGTAGGGATAGATTCGTATCCTCGTTATCTCCTCGTTATCCACCACACACACTCTCATATACACAAAAGCGTGTGAAGAAAACTTTTTTTCGTTCCACGAATGAGGAAAATTTTCCTCATCGTCGCCGTCGTCGTCGTCGTCGTGGTTGTCGAGTGTGTAGAGCTCGGTAAATTAACTGCTCCAGTTCGCTTCTTTTTATTTGCTTTTAAATAGTTATTTAGTTTTAAGCTTGTGTTGTTGTTTTTTGTTAAGAAACTACAAGGATTCCTAAGGACATTCACAAACTTGTAAAGTTTCATTTTTATCTTTGATTTTTGACTCGCGATTGAAAAAAAAGAAAATCTGAAAAACGAGTTTAAAATCGAATAAAACGAGTATCTCCTCGAAGAAAAAAAGGTGAAGTGTGGTAAAAACGGGAATAGAATTATTTATTTAACGGTATTTTGGGATCTTTAACGCGAAATTCAAGGAAAATTTAGTGAAAAATTTCGGAAAAAATTTACATTTTCGTTTTTTTTTTTTTTTTATCTTCCAATGGGTGTCACTCTCTCCCGGGAGGGGGGGCTACAAGCAGTAGCACCAGTGTTGGAGCCTCTCCCACTCTCTCGCTCAATGTATTTAACGGTCTCTCTTGTTTAGTATGAATACTATGTCCTTTCAACTTCGTCGTTGTGTATGTATGTGACTTGGATTTTACTTGAGTTTTTTTTTTTTCTTCTTCGTCTATCTTTTGTTGTTGCATTTTTCTTTGATTTTTGTTTTCTCCGAGGAATTTATTGTGTGTTTTAAGGATCAAAAGGACATTCTAATGAAGTGGACATTTAGACAAAGTTTTCAATGAAGTAAAGCAAGTTCCCGAAAATATCCATCTTTTTCAAGTGTGGTGAATAGTATCTGTACATTTTTGGTTTTCGTGTGAAAAAAAAACATTTTCCTTTCTCCTCCTGAGCTCTGATTCTCCAAAATATGTACCTCGCCCACCTCCCTGATTTTTTTTTTATATTCCCATTTATGTGTATGTTTTGTGGTGTGCGCTATGTGAAGTTTGTTCAGTTCGTTCCATTTCGTATCTCTTCTAATCCGGATAGTGGAGAGGTTATTAATAATTTCGTAGTTAATTATGGAGATTTTTTTTTTTTAAACTTATTCGGGAGTCATACTTCTATTGTTGTTCCTTAAGCTAAAGCCTTTTTCTTTAAATTTTCATTTCCAACTCCTCAAGGATCACAAGTTGTAGATATCAAACAAAGAAATCTAGTGAAAATGTGAAAATTTAGTGAAAAAAAATGTCCCCCTTTTAAAGAAAAGAAAGAAAATATATAAATATAATTCTGTTAAACTAAAAACTAGAAAGAAAGAAAATTCCTTTCAAAAATCCTTGAGAATTATTACAAAAAATAAAAGATACCTATCCTGTGAAAGAAAAAAAAATCGTACCAGATGGCATCTGGTAGATGGAAAAATCACAGCATTTGGATAACATCCAGTAAGAGGAATAAAGGATTTTGAAGGATATCAAAAGGTAATTTCTAAAAACAATTTCCATTTTTGTTTTCTTATTCATAAACTAAAAGTATATAAATAAATAATTTTTAATGGACAGTAGAGAAAAACATCCTGGAATCTACCATCACCACTCTCTTTTTTTTTTTGTCTTCCATGTATACCGAGAGAGAGATAGTCATCCCCCACTGTTCAAAAAAATCCCCCTTTCCCCCCCTTCAAAAAAAAAAACATACACACTTATACAGACGAATACATTAACTTGAGAGAAGCTTTTTGATACCCTGACTGAATAACCATGGAAAATTTACCTCCCACTTTAGTTTGATGTGTACTTCCCCCCCCCCCCCCCCCCCCGTACGGTTTCACCGAAATTAAATAAATGCGCGATATCATTAGTAGCTTATCTGCAGATACGCATGATGGGCATACTCACACACACACACACATGGTATCTACGTAGATAGTGTGGTGAATTTCTATAGTTCATGAAATTCACCTCTATCAGATGTTTTTAGAAGTGTGGAGAATAAGAGGTGTTTGGTGTCTTTTTATCTTGAACAAGTTTGTTGAACATTCGGCAGTTTATGGAAAAAATACATACATATGTGTAAACAGAGGAGAGTGCGGTGAAATTGTGTACATCATAGTTATCGAAAGTTCGAATTATTTATTTAATGAATGACAAATTAGAAAATAAAGTGAATTTTACCAGTTTGAGGATTGAGAACCTTCAGGAACAACAAACTTTTAGATTGCAGTCAGAAAGAAGTGTGGGGAAGAAAAATCGTACATATTTCAGACATTGCCTGTTTTGAAAAACCCGACACCCAGATACTTATTTACTTATCTAATAAGTTTTATGTAAAAGAAAGTTTATGTGTCTAATTCAACCTAGACAGGCAACAAAGAACATCGTTAATCTGTCAGGAAGCCAGATTTCAATCAAGGCACTAAGGTCATATCAAATAAGATAAGAGCTTGTATGTGAATGTTTTTCCAAAATAAACAAACTGGACCGGACCAATACAGTCACCGACTATTGGGTAGGTGTTAAGGCAATCAAATAAACTGTCCAACTGACAAAATGCGGTTCAAAAACTCCGTTCTTCGTTCCAGAACCCTTCTTTGAGACACATAGAGCCACACAATAAAGATCCGTCCTTAGATCCAGAACCCTTTTCTGAGATGTGTATGTATAGCCAAACAGAAGATCGGAAGAGCTCAAAAGAAAGGAAATAAATAAGTGGGATATACTCGAGGATAACATTTCTCATTTAAAACAGGATTGAGTACCTACTTCAACCAAAATTGTCTTCTGATCCTGGTAGGTCGAGTCCCACATGTCACTATGTACTATGGGATGGATGTGTCATGGAAAATACCAATTCACCTTCTTGCTAAATGTGAGACAATAATTCGCAAAAGAAAGATCTGCCTGAGTGACTATATTTTAGCAGCATGTCTCTCCTGGATGTAGGCTGACTAAACGGATGCTCCCATACAGAGGAATCCGCGGCATAGCTTCTGTCTCTCGGCAGAAAAATTCTGCAGACAACTTGTTGGCGTTCTTATGGGGCACCTTGCTTTTGCTAAGCTAAGCAACTTAATGATTGGCTTAAGTGAAACATCAGTCTGCTAAGTTGGTGGACAGAGTGACGACACTGCGGTATACTTCCTATGTGATTGTCCTGCCTTTGCTTGTATCAGGTGGCATATACTAGGTGCGGATATGGTGAATGCTGTCAATGTAAGCTCTTCGTCACTGAAGCGCCTGCTCGAATTCATTAAGAAGACAAGAAAATACTGGAGGATACTTAATGCATCTTATGCCAAACTCCAAAGAGTATTTCAGTTGCACCAAGGTGTGCACAATTAAAGCTACCCACCAGAGTTGTACTGCAGCTTTGCACGACACATATCTTACTTCACTGGATCTATAGGTATTGCGTTTGATCCTATGAAGCTATGGCTTTAATTCTGTTAATGTAAGTACTTCACCACTCAAATTTGCGGATTTCTTCGGATCTGGTTTTAAGAGCATTCTCTTTTTCAATAGACAAGTCGTATCTGAATACTCCAGTAAAGTGTCTATCGCAAAGGCTGACATTGCCAATATTCACGATTACATGAGACTCAATCAGAAATCGAATTTTCACGAATGTGTTTCCGAACCAATCAGGGGCTAATGTCCTTATGGAATCAGACAACATAATGATTACAGCATGTTTCTATACTTGTTTCAATACTCAATAGAGGGTTTGAAATATGCTTATGTGTTCATTAATGTTGGCAACACTCTTTCCAGTAACAACTGAATTGAGAGCTAATTTTTGATCTGTTTGTTTTGCTTTTAAAACGAATCTGTAGCGAGCTATACAGACTAATCAAAAGTGTACCCTAGCGTAGGGTTAGGTATCTTCTCTGACCATCTAAGTTAATTCAAATCCATAGTTCTTCCAACGAAAGCAGTGTCTTCCAAGCGTAGTTCTTATAGTTCTTAGCAGAGGCAACAGCCTCCTGTGATTTTGCCAGAAGGTATCACCTTCTTTATTGACAGCCAGGCAACAATAAAAACATATTGGTACTTCCGCAGAAATTAAATTGAAGCTCATAAAGTGCTGTCGAGAAGAACTTTTAGAACACAGCATTAGGCATAACTCTGCTGGAGCCAGGGTATTCCACGTAATGTGGCCGACGTGCTAGCAAGAATCAGTTCACTAGAACAGCTTACTAGAACATCTTCATCCCTCTGTGTGTACCCCGCCTTTTACCGTCAGGGCTTGATGCAGGAAATAAACCCGTAAGAACTCAGAATAATAAATGGAAAGAGAATGGTTCGGAAACTTAGGAAGATCATTGTGAAGGCTACTACTACCCACTTCCTATGGCCAATGTTCGCGTCTTCAAAACTCCAAGAGTAATTTCTCGGGAAACTACTTCTAACAGGATCTCGATTAGCTTTTCAGCATACCAATAGAACCGATGCTGAACTTAAAGAAAGAATCAGTGCGGTTTGTATGCAGAAACGAAGAAAGCGATTGAGTAGAATTAGTGCCTATTTCTTGTTTTAATTGGTAAAGAACTAACTCTTGGGCCAACGCTGACCTCAGTGAGGCAACCTTTTCCCTGACAGCCTTGGTACCTAACCTAACTATACAAAGGACCACTTATACATTTATCATGGTTCTCCAGATGTTTCAGGACAAAAGTTAGAGTCCATCGAATTGCTTATGAAAAAACACCAATGCAAATCAATGCTGGTGAAATGATGCAGCCTTGCCGAACCCCAAATTGAACTTCGAATTTCTCAGACAGTATTCTTTGTTGCCAATAGCTTCCATCCGAAGGCACGTCAAGAACAAGTGGTAACAAGTCAATTGGCGATTGATAGGTGTACAAGGCACTGCTCGATGATGACCCGCATAGTGTTAATGTGATGGGTATTAGAGAATCCATAACTGATGGTGAAATAATCAACTTGGTTTAAGGTTACTAGCCTGTCAGTTGACACCTAACATTATGGCATGTTTTGTGCTCAAACATGCTGGCAGTTTCATTGCAAAATACCAGGAAGCTTTCATCCCTTTTATTATAACTACATACCTTGGCAATCAGGATCTAGCATTTAAAACACTGATTAACGAAGGTCTCCTTTCCTTCCCAAGATGAACCATGCGTAAGGTATATAATGGTGGTACAGCGTACTAATATCTGCAATTTGGCCATGTAAAATTAGGCCTCTAAATTATACGAGTGTTAAGAGCAGTCTAACTACAAATCCTCGGAATCTTTCGGAGTAAAACAATACCATGCACTGGGGATTTATTCTCACCCACACCGAACCAACCTCTTGGGCCTCTAGCACAATACTCTCTTCTGCTGGACTTGATACAAAGTAAATCAAAATTTGAGCTAATCCTTTCGGCAACAGACGTTTCACTGTATCGACAGTGGTGCCTATTGATTCGTTTCTCATCTCATGAGAGACGGTACCTTAGTTCTTAACATAACGAGGACCAATGCTGAACCTGAGCAAGCATTACACTTCCTTCCCTTCTTTTACTGGGATCCCCGAAACATAAATGAATTCCTTCTTTGCCCTGTCAAAAAAGACCTTGATTTCACTAAGTTTTACCCTTGTAAACGGTGTTAAGGGTGATCCCTCACGTCCTACACAATAAATCCGTACAAAATCACAAAAAAAAAAGAACAGGCACTATGCCTATACACCGCAGAATTTAATTGCTGTGCACTATCGTTAAACCGCCTACACATAATACTCTCAACTGACCTAATGCCATCCAATAAACTACACCCAATTGTCTGCCACTAAAATAGGAATAGTCCAAATCGTTGTCACCTTTCCACCCCCACACATGTACATAGTATACGAAACAACTTTTGCTGGTTTATCTCTCTGTTTTTATTCGCCACGGTTTGTGCTCATTAATTCAATTCTGTGGGAGAAGTTCAAAGTGCCGCTTCTACCCTAGACAAACCTAACCAAAAAACACAGCCACCCCCTTGCTCACAGGGGAGACCCATCAAATGTACAAATAACCTTCTAACAAGCCTCCCTTCTAAATACCTACCTGTGAGTGTAGTGCAGCTCAAAATGACGTTCTCTGTTTAATGCATGTTTGCCAGGGCTGTTAACGTATTTAATTAAATTAGGTATATTTATCTGTTCTCATCTGCAACCGTTTCTCACCCCTTTTTGAATTTTATTTCCAGAACAGACCACATACCACCCCCGCAGTGTTATAGCAATTAATTCAACTCTGCCGTTCCACGGTCTATTTTTCTTCTCTCGGTCTCTTTTTTTTTGCATTTTGCATGACACCCTTCTTTCATCGATTAAAAGGTCAAAGTACGTCCGGGAGAAAAATAATACAAAAAAAAAAAATAAAAAAGGACGACACACATTCTTGGAGGATGCTTGAGTAAGAATAATGCACACTTTGAGTGGGCTACAAAGATTATCAGGTTCCCACCTTAGACTAGATCTTATAGACCCAACAGGCTTTTTATCATCTTCGACAAAAAAAAAAAAAAAATACTTACCGTAAGATTTATTAGGCGAAAAGCCCACACAGGACTCGCGAACGCCGCACACGTAGCAGCTGCAATCCTCAGGCGATTTTCAACAAAATATTTCAATTTGTCTAAAAGGCAAACACAAACACTGAACAAGACTCTCCGGCGGGGCGGGGGTGGCGGCAAGCAAGGATAACCCAATCATTAAGGATGCATAGAGATTGACTTTTGGCTTTTATAGATCGTCCTTCGTTTGTGTGTGTTCTATAAGTTGATATGCTTCACTTTTCTGTAAGGACTCCCTCTGATGTATAAATAATTCTTCGCCCGCCGCCAAGGAGACATAGGGTGAGATCAAGACTTCTGAATGGATAAATGACATTTACATTTGACATTTACCAGGACCGAGTGTTGGTTGCCTAGTGATGTGCCCTAGAAGACACCACCATTCTAATGAATTCAGTCAGATGTCAATACGCAAAAACAACAGAAAAGGATCTATGAAAAAATGCAGTGGGTGTCTGGATAGGTTTTTTTTTCTTTTGCAAGAAAAAAACCCACGTCATGCAGTTGGATCATCACCACCAAGAGGGTGTGCATAGACGTGACGATAATCTCTACCACTGACGACAACTTCAACGACAACGACGACAAAATGGGGGAGAAGGACAACGATTGTTGGTTGTATTTACTATCTCATTAGGAATTTACACTCGACGGGCTGTTGAATGGAAAATCCGCTGATATTAGAGGGTGTAGGTAGTAGCTAATCTATTGAAACTAGGTGACGCATAAAGGCGTTTAAATGGGGTTTCCAAATGAAGGGACTTTTATACAACTGAAATGACTAATACACAAATCGGGGTAGAAATAGAATTCGAAAGAAACAAAGGTAAGAAGGAGGAGGAAACTAAAGACTTTTAGATGGATTCTATACCTTTTCTGATGTCTAAGCATCAAGGGTAAGTTTATCTAATTTACTCAATTTGGAAGCTTAAAAAGCCACTCAAGGGAAGAAGAGCGTATTGACATGGTTAAGAACTGGGTTAAGACTAAGACGGAAAGAAAGTCACTATGATGGGTGTAAGGGTACCGTATGGTATTTAAGGGAAATCTATGTTGTCATGAGTAATTTAAACCTTAATCCCACGCACAGTAAACCACGCAAAAACCACTGAGTCATGACGCAGTCTATTGTATATGCCGCATCGGACTTCCAAATCCGTTCCCTCTAATGCTGTAGCCACTGTAATCCGAGGCTGGATTGCTATGTGCTCACCGATCCGTCTGGTTAATAATTGTGTGAGGTTATTTTCTGCCTTTTATTGTCGTAGATTCGTGCCTCCATTGGTCATCCACGCTCTGAATCCTTCTATGGATGGTATCTGAATTGTTGGAACAGTTGGTAATGCCTAGCAAGTTTGAGTGGTTTCTGTTGATGATGCAGTGCGAGGGGCTGATCGATTTGGTTTGATGTTTAACTGACCTTACGGCAAGTGCAATGCTTAAACGATGTAACTGATTGGTGTTGCAGATGTCCGGAAACAACTCGCCGTTGTCAATCTCCGGTGTCCAGTCTCCCATCAAGCACCTACTCTAGCACTCAAATCATATTAACATTACAATGTCCCATCTGCGTTTGAAAGGGCTAGAGAAATTGTCCTTTGCATTCTACTCTTAAATCTAGCTGCCGATATCCGGTCACAACATATGAGGCTGTTTCGTGCTTTTGGACTCATCATATTCTGGACCTCCGCGTATTCTACGAGATTATAGCATGACGGTGTTTGGTTTTTGAGTGACATTCTCCAGCATCAAGCCAACTTATCTTACTGAATCCTATTATATATCCTTCTTATGGGCGCTTCCAAAAGTGAATCAAAATGGGTCTTTGCATTCCAGAATCTGATCATTGTCCATAGACAATAGTTTAACATTTACCAACAATTTATACTTCCGTATCCGAAAATTGCTGGGCCACAAACCAACTGATTCTTATCATGTTCTTGAACAGGGGTCTCACTTGTCCTTTTTCGTTTGCAAATCGATAGATTACACCGCAAACGGATGGAAATAGGGCTAATTATCAGAACTCCTGTGTTTTGGGCTCCCACTCGTTATTTAGCGGAACTGTTTACTGAGGAAAGCTTTTCCTAAAAGGCCTTTGTGAGGCTTGACACCTTGACACGATGAGATTTAGAAGCTGATAACACTCACTCCCTTGGGCGATTAAGTTCCATCGCCTCTATTACCACAGAACCAAAAGGCACAGGAATAATTTAATTTTACATTTTAAGCCTTTTGTCTCTTCGGAAAGGATTGCATTAACTATAAAATGACCCATTGAAACCCAATAAGACCAGATGTCATTTTTAGCTTTTTTCACACTCATTGTTGTAGCGGAATAAGTAAAGTCGATACATGACCCACCGAAGTGGAACATTCATACATATGTAGGAGCATGTCAATAGAGAAATCTAACTTGTGTTCCACCGCAAATGTTTTCTCAAAAAGTACAGACAGCAAATTAGTGTATTGACCTAAAAAATAATTTCTGCTCAAGATGCTTGCCTGAAACTTAGCGGAGCGACGAAGAAAAATCCTACTGTCCCGAGGGAAGCAAAGCAGTCATTTTAAACTTGGCGTCTGACTTACAGTTTTTGTCAGATCCTTAGCGGAGCGACGAAGGTGGCAAAACCCCGAAAAGTGGATTTGAAATGATCACTCAAAGCGCAATTTATTCACTTATAACTATTTGAAATCGATTTCTTAGTCCAGGTCTCTCAGATAGGCACCTGTAAGTATGTTTGGTGTGGGGGCGAATGGATCAACACAAACTATCACATGCACACTCGAATTCAAATACTACACCACTTTAATTACACTTCGTCCACTTTTGCAAACATGATCGCAAAAGAAAATGGGACTATGAATTTCGTTCAGTTATGACATTTAGCATTAGGAAACAATGTGTCCATTCGGGAACCTGTCGGAAAGACAAATTAAAAACGTCTAATCTCATAAATAGAGAGAAATCTCTCAATTTCAAAAATAGTACTCGTGTGCTTTTTGTACGAAAACCTGAGAAACGTCAAAAAAAGGTAGTTGTCATATAAACACCAAAGGAAAACAATTGATCTCTCAAGTAATAACCGTCTGAATACATTCATCATTTGCCAATGTGTTAATTTTTTTTTTTTCTGTAAATTTAAATAAATTATTTTTTCTGTCAAATCTGAACTTTCTCACTCGTTTGACAGTTTTCAATTTTTGTTATAGTTCATTGCAAAGAAAAATGAACGAAACTGATTTCGATCTGTCTCTCTCTGATGTAAATTTTGGTCGAAGGCATTTCGTTAGGCAAATTTATGACATCTGTTCAAAACCGAACGAAAAGCTAACTCAATTTCTTCCCATCGTTTTAGTTACTTATGTTAAATTGAAGTGAAGTTTATAATCTCTTCAAAAGGGGAAAATATAAGAAATGATATATGTACGAGCTGATAGTCCTGGTAGCTAAAATGAAAAAATGAATTCTAACGAATGCAAAAATCACACACAACTCTCTCCCCAATCGAATTGGATACCACCCATGGAGAATAAATATTGAAACCTAATATCACCTGAGTTTCAAATACCACTACACCAACTCTTTCCTATTCCTTCTTCTCTCTTCCAAAATTAACTAACGCCCGTGCCCTGTTAAACAGTAAAAGGGTATTCATATCCCCTTTGGCATGTGCAGATTATAAAAAAAAAAAAAAAAATAATAATGTAATCATATTACGTATTAATAAATAAATAAATAAATAATAAAATTAAAGAGAGAATATAAGATTGCAAAATCAAATTATTACCTCTTAAAATGGGAGGAATAAATAAAGATTTATTTTTAATATTCGTATTAAGAACTACATAAATCAAATTATCGTGTCAAGTTTCCCTTTCTTTTCGTGAGGCAGCTCATTTCACTAAAGGACTAATCTTAATTGAATTTTGACTTTGGACGCTGCCGTGTATAATAATTTGTATCTTGGATCCAGAATGACTTTTTGTCCAGTTTCGTTCACTATTGCTTCCATACGTACAGAGCAGTTTCATTCGTACGGAGCGCTGAAGATGGCTACATTGAAAAACACAATATTAACTGACGACTTGACAGATGCTTTCGAACACATTTGTACTCCTATAATGAGCAACTTATAGAAATGACCGCACTGAAGATAACTTTACGTACAATTTTGACATTAGCTTCCGACTATCATAGTTTAGAGGCAAAGTGAACGAAAACTCGACGAAAAGTCATTATGGGTGCAATATACAAATTGTGTGTGTTCCCATCACTCAATAGTAGTTGGGTCTTTTCTTTTTCTATATAAAGGACATTCTATAAACCTGGCATGAACTAAAACTAATTGTCAAATTGTCAAAAATTTCTGACAGTGATGACAGTTTCTGCACATTCTCTTAATGCTTTGAGTAATGAATGTGCTTAGTCTAAATTTTTAAATGCGTAAACATCAGTATATACTTCAATGCGTGTATGTGTAAACGGACTAAAGGTCCCAAACTTCAATATTTGAATGTGTCAATGTGTCTGCTGACATGACAACTAATTGACGGAGAAAAAAAGGAGAAAGTATACCTACTTCATCCGTCAGAGTTTTTATAAGTAACCAACATTTGTGTTGGTTAAGTGCCACTTTCCATAAGAACTCATTCATTCTATCTACTTGTCAGTTACAAACTACGTAGCAACAGATCGATAGATCTTATGGGTCGGGGCCTTTACAAATATGGAGCCCTTGCAAAAGTCTAATTGGAGAATCCACAAAATATTAAAACACCAATTATCAGAACAATGACCAGCTTTATAGCCGATTTTCATTCAGAGATTCCTTAAAGAAGCTGAATCAGAAACAGTGCTCTAGGACAGATTTTTCTCATCACGGGTACACGATTCTCAAAAATACTTTCGCAAGAGATCATAATCCAAGGGGAACTCTCACGGCGGAACATACCATAGAAGCATAGGTCACAACAGTGTAATTTACCCCCTCTTCAAGAAACCAACACTAAGATACCTTCCCAAAATGTCTGCCTCACCCCAGAGATCATGCAATTCAATTTTACGACCCATACGTAGAAATCTGATTTGATTTGCTCGTCTGCGTCAACAAATTAATTCCATAGTCCATGTAGATTGCAGTCATTATTAATGTTTTTATTCCCTTGAACCGAATTTGTATTCAAAACCCATAATAAAAGTTTTTATTCTTTCGCCATCCCCAGCCGCTGTTTAACTATTTACTATCACAAACCACCCCCCGCCCCACTTTCCCAACTTATTAGCTAATCACGGGGCGAAAGATACAAAAAAAAAAAAAGAAAAAAAACTAAACGAAAACAAAAATATTATAAAACTACGCACTTCTATGGAAGTTGTACGCATCCGACGACACCAGCCGAACCAACCCCTCGCCACCCCACCTGCTGAGCTATACAAACACACACACACACTTGAAGTCGTATAACCCAACGATTCGGGGCTCACAAAAACAAAACAAATCTAAAAATAGAATAATGTACACTCTCAGAGCTATCTGGCACCCAGACCCTTGGCGTATCCATCTGCCTGCCTCTTCGTCACATACGAGACCCTCAAGACCCGCGCTTCCCTTAGTCAAGAAAAACACCCTGCAAAGGCAACGACCAAGAGCATGTTTTCTTCACCATCACTTCAGCCTCCATGCCCGAGCCCCTGTACACATGCTGCTGCGTGTCACTTGTCAGTGGTGGTGGCGGTGTTTTCTTTGACTTTCCACCCATTCAATGATGGTCCCTTTACACACCCTCTCTACGCATAACTGGGTATCTTCTTTGTTCCCAACTGTTTCACCCCATTCCCCTCTAACTTTCTTCACGAAAAAAAAGCTCTCTTTTCTTCTCAATTCGACTTTATCAAGCTTTTGCCATCGACAGACTATATGTACCTTAGCGCTGCTGTATATCTAATGCTCAAGTGTGTGTGTGTTTGTTTATATGTATGTTATCCTTTGTACACATATTTTATTTATTTTTAATCAAAAAAAAAAAAAAAAAAGAAACGGAAAAGAAAACACAAGAACGAAACTCGAAAATTGCCTAAAAGAAGAAAACTAGGACACTCTCGAACAGAGGCGAAGAGAAAGTCCACCGCAAGGAACCATCACACCACCATTATACTTTAGTGGGGGTGTTATTCACAGAATACACATAGATAGAGGAATTGATGATGAGAATTTCACTGCAGCATCCTTGTACATATTTTATAACTGATTTTGTTTGTTTTTCTGGAATGCGGCGCGGCAGCAGCAGGGGCAGGGATGCCAATAGAATGCGTGGTACTTGAACAGATTTCATCTTCGTTTTTTTGTGGAGAACGATGCGTCAGGACGTTTTTGTTGTTCCAATTTACGAAAAAAAGACTACGAAAAAATCAATAATATCTCCATCCGCCTATGCACAGTAATGAAAAAGATCAGTCTCAAAGGATATCACTGATATGGCCAAGTGCCAACTCTCGGAGTCTTTTGTTTCAGCTTTGAAACGCGGCGCGCCAGTGTTACGTAGGTGTCAGGTCTCAGGGGGACATTGAGAGCCTTATAGGGAGCTAAGTTGATTGAAGAAATTATTCATTAGGTCATTTGGATGAATCAGGGACTGCGTATCATTTAGTGAAACGCTGGGGGTTGGTATGACGATTTTGGAACGTAACCCATTCTGACACATCAACCATAAATGTACATGAGACAAGAAATGGTTTATTTATCCGACTCTAGTCACAGTTATGTTTACACAGCCAGAAAGTGGCTTCTCGAGAAAGCCTATTCCTTAGAAAGAACCTTTCTTAGAGGTACGTTCAACAGTTCTGCAAAAGATGTGAGAGATCTTCCCAGCCCAGTTCGATTCAGGCAGGTCTCGAAATACCTTTCTATCTTCAACAGTGATCTTCTTACTAGGATGCATCTTCCCTGTGTATCGCTGTCTTCCTTTTGTTATAGGAAAAACTATCCTATTTGTACCATCGATGTCTTCGTCTACCGCATATATTCCCAGGACCGCAGCGTTTTGGTCTTTTAGGAAGCAGACATTCTCCTTTCATTCAATGTCCATCTTAGGTACATTCATTTTGGCCATATTAATCTCTAGTCTAGGGTTACCGTTTTCGAGATAGATCCTTCCCAAGATGCGCTGTTTTAGCGACTGTGATGTTGAGTTGAGATCCGCTATACCTAAGTCTTTGGGAAAGCTTTACGGTTCTCACCAGAATTGGGTTCCGCACCAATAGGTTTATGCGCCTTCCAAGAGATTTAGCTACCTGTATTACTACTTTGACTAAACTCACTCCTAGAACTCAACCATACCTGCCTAAGTCTGCAACTTTGGAACACATTTAAGGGATATAAGAATCTTTTGGCATGAGAAAAATTCGCAGCACTTTCACTTACAAGTTCCACAAGGATCCATTCGGGTGCTGCACGTGCCACAAATCTTCAATATGTGTATATCAATTAATATTATCAGCGTTTACATTTATGTTTCCCATTTATATCTGGCATCTCCTATTGATAACAATGTGATTCACATCTTTTCATTCGCCGCTCTTAAAAATCTTCCATTTGTGTTTGATTATTTGTGACAAAAGCAAAATCTTATCTAGTATTTATGCAAGTCCACGCACTCTTTACCACTCCCAAGCTACCATCATGGCCATGCGAATTGTTTTCAAAACTTGATTATGAGACAGACCTGGCAAAGGATGGAATCCGTGAAAGCTTAGTCTTTATAGCATTGCCTCGACACTCTTCGCCGCCCTGAATTTTGGGAGCTGTGATTCGAAGACCCTATTGGTATTATTGTCCATTCGGTTAATGTGGCCGAGCCAATGTAATGCAAAGATACATCCTGCTAGAGCTTATTGTCCTTATTCACTTCAAGGCCAACGTAAGCCATAGTGGTACATACCGGTTAGTGTACAGTAAATTTTTTACGTTTTCTCTTCTTACAGGACATATGATCGCCTTTTTTGAAGATGGGACAAATTACAGCAAACTAATACATATGACGATGTTAATAGGTTTTATATTGCCGAGATCAGTATCGGCCGAGTCAGAAAATCAATTAATTTATTACACTTAATAAATAACTTAAAAAAGAGTGCTTGACGAAAAGTGTTGCGTGTCAAAGGACAAATTATGACAATTTTTACACTTGTATTGCATATTTTTCCAAAGACCTGCTATACCTACAAAATTTCATTGAGCTATCTAAAAAAAATAATGCTCAAAACTGAAGGCCCAAAAACTGGTGATAAACGGATTAACAGACGGACGCAAATGAGTACAAACTTATAAGGGACATTTATTTGATGGTTGCATCTACATATGTATTGATTCCTGAGCCGTTCTGGGTTAAAAGGTTGGAGATCCGTTTGGGCCCTGTTATGGAAGTGCTGCAACTATACATCAATCAAATGCCAATGTTGATGGAACTTATCATCATCAAGGCAAATGCCTTTTTCTATATTGTTAACTTCTTCAGGGTTCAGGGCTCATTTGTAATTACGTACATGTACATCATGATTTTGGAGTACCTAGGATGTTTCAGGCCTGGTCAAGAAGATGCTTACCTGATGGCATGACATTCATTTCTTGCCTTGGAATCGGTTGAAGGAAACCAAACCAAATCGAACCAAACCATTGGAGCACAGATCACCCCTGGTCGAAAAAGTACCTCCTTAGTATTAAGATCCTCGTATTATCTGCTGTTTCTCACCTCAAAGGAGTCCAGGATATCTTCTGTTACTTACGCAGCCCTGTCATCAGTTGTGAATAAGACCCCGAGATTGTTAGACTTCTCCACCTGTTCAATAAAACTTTACTAACATGTCAAGTCTAAACAGGCATTCAAGAAAGGACCTAACTTCTGATTTCGTTTCCTTGACTTTCGTAATGAAATCATCGAAGATGAATCCGAACATTCCATTTCGAAGCATTCTTCGAAACAGCTTCCATGTAACATCCCATTGGGATGTACACTGCCATTGTTAGGCCAATCATCACTTATGAGATGATTACCTAGCCCAAGTGAACAAGTCCAGTCACAACGAGGGAGACACTCACCAAAGTAAGGTTAGGTGCCTTGGTACAAGTAAGTCACTGCTTACTCAGACCAACAATTCAGGTCCATTATGCCTAAGGTACTCACCAAAGTGCACTGAAGCCATGCGGACATATCCAACACTTTTAAGAAAGGTCCGCTTCTTGCAGTCCTCAGGGACGGTAGCTACAGCATGTTGGGAAAAAAAAGAAAGAAGTCAAGCAACCGAACCAATGTACATAGAACGATAAAGTTTTATACAGACAGCTCCAGAACTATTGAAGGAACGGAACTTGGGCCAAGAACCCAAAAGGAATGTCACGTAAAAATGACTGCGTAAAAATAATACAGTGAATGCCTACATAAGCTCAATGAACAAGGTGGAAACAATGAAGTAACACTTCATGGACACATCGGGATAAAAGGTAACGAAACAGCAAGCGCCTTGGCAAAACAAGGAACTTCAGAGCTCTTCATTGAACCTGAACCATTCCTATGCGAATTCCTATTTGCACTGTTTTACTAATTTCGACAATGAAGTGGATGCAATTGTCGTAATGGCGGCATGGTTATGATGGTTATGGTATTAAAGGATGTAGAGGTTTGCTTGAGTATGCAGCAAGCCTTACGTACCAGGCAGAAAACCGGCAGTCGGTAAGACATTTTAGCGGTGAGGGAATGAGAGAATATCTCTGTCCCTAGCCCACAGTCCATTTATGATTCATTGGTAATATGGTAGTTTATGAATTCATTAGACACATCGCCTAATTCCCATCCCGCCCTGGTTGGAAATTTGGCCCTGACGTCATTCCTAAAGTTCACTCTGTGAGCTACCAGCTCACATGGTAACAAATTCAGGATATTGTTGTGTCCACAAGGTCTGGTACACCAGCATCCTGTTTCTCTTAGTCTGACCGCAGTTCTAAGCACTTTGCTAACAAGTTTGATGTTATATACTTTCCGTAGCGCTGGCTACCTAGACTAGCGATCCATAGGAAAACGACATAGCGCAATCTCCACTTCTCTTTTAAAAAAGGCCACACGGGCTGTGGCTAAACTTCCAGTTTAGTTTTAGATGAAGCAGCAGGATGATATGAGGAGCATCAGTGTGTCTAAGATACGTTTCAATGTCTTCAAAAGGAAAGAGGATAAGGTGATTGGCCTGGAGTCCTTTAAAGATTTATTCACACCAGTTTGTACAATTGTACCCACTCTTATATGCATGCTTAGTAAATTTTTAAAACAAACACCACTGAGGCACATTCCGAAATAAGGACAAAAAAAACATATCTTCCTTCTTTCTAATCCCAAAGTCAACCACCTGACAGGATAAGCTACATTCACACATCTTGTCTGGCGATTTTATTCTTTACCTTTCTCTTTAATCAGCCTTCCATTCCATTAGATCCTTGGCTTTTTTTCAGCTGTTTCACTTATTTATCTCAAGCGGATTTGTTGAAAATAGTGGTCCTGCATTCTAATCCATTAAAATTTCATCCACAAGGCGCACACTGGTCACTGTCCTAAAAATGGACCGTTGACCACTTTTAAGTATTTAACCTGGTCGCAGTGTGCTCCGTCACACGATGATCGTGTCATATAGAGTGCAACTATATGCACAGTTGTGCCCTAAACGCCTAACTATCTCGCTCATATCCAATCCAATGTACAGGTCCTGGTCGACGTTAAGTAAAATTTAATCAACAACCTCATTGTGACCTCAATGTGGAAATTTTAAGCTCCCTTTTCATGTGTTCCTTGGTATACCTACCTCTCCCCTTTTGGATGACCATCTGTATCCACCCGAATGGGTATACAAATACACTTCACCCATTTCAACCCTCGTTCTCCTTGGGGCTAATACAACCCCTGAGAGATATGGTGTGCGCTCGCTGTACAACGGTTTAAATAGGTTGAAAGCTCTACGGTTTCGTTGCTTTTTATGTGTTTGG
Source organism: Chalcosyrphus nemorum (assembly GCA_949716465.1). Taxonomy (NCBI): domain Eukaryota; kingdom Metazoa; phylum Arthropoda; class Insecta; order Diptera; family Syrphidae; genus Chalcosyrphus; species Chalcosyrphus nemorum. Next base: position 75,239,878 of record OX454333.1, read on the forward strand.
CTTGTGCTCTCTTGCTGTATGAATGTATGTGTGTGTGTAGTTGTTGTTCAAATTCACCAGCCATTCAAGTGTTTCCAGGACTCGGTACCATTGTTGTTGGTGGTGAGGGGGTTTATAGGAACTTTTCTGTCTGTTGACTCTTTGGCAACATGCGCCATTTTCTTCTTGTGAATAACAGAGACGGATAGCTATACGGACGAATTGGAGTAACCACAAATCTTTATTTTGCTCTCATTGCTCGCATGGAAACGCAGCAACGGATGAAAGCAACACAAATAACATATAAATGCAACAGCAACTTTTAAGAAGTAATAGGAGCGTATCCGTACAGCACAAGCGGGCAAATATATATCTATTGAAAGGAAAACAAAAGGACATTTATGTGGTCTCACCATTGTGAAACTTCCGCATGTGCTGTGCTTGTTAGACCCTTATGGTGGAGGTAGGCACTTGAAAGATGTTTTCAAGCACGTGCTACAGTCTGTGATGCAGGTGAATTTCTGTCGAACTGATACTCGTCTCTTGATGAAAATACTTATTTGAATGAAGTCGTCGGTATCACCTAGTAGGAAAGATTAGATGACTTATGTCTTGCAGTCTAGATTCAAAACTGAATTGACACTTCAGTCGTTGGTACCAGCACTTAAGTCCTTAAAGTATTACACAGACACCTGTTAATGAACTTCCTGGTGATATTGATGGTCAGTCTCTACATGCTCCATCTATAGAGTGGAACAGTTTAAGCCTCTTGTTGAAGCCAATTGCATTTATTCGGCATACATACACTCCGAACTCGGATTTTGATTTGGAAATTCTGTTGGCTCTACCTGTCAGTCTGGCGATTCATCCCTATCTCTTCTTATCTCCTAGATCCATAAGTCTGTTAGAGAGTAGGCATACATCGTCATCGTAAATATGCATCAGTTGGGATGTAAGAGTTCATCGAATTGCTTTCTCTCCAGTCTGTACAAAGCTGCAGACGAAATACGTCGCAAATAACGAAAAGGAATAGTATCGGTGAAAGAATGCAGCCTTGTCTTACCCCACATTCGATCTCAAATTCCTCTGATAGCCTTCTTCTGTGCAGGACGTGACGCTTTGATTTAAAATAGGTAGCCTTGATAAAAGCAAGTGATTTATGGGGAATACCTCTCCTGTGTAAGGAATGCCAAATGAAGTCCCTGTTAAGATTGTCAAATCTCTTCTCCAAATCGATAAAGACAAGTTAAATGGCGATTGATATTTAATGTTGTACTCGATGTGTGATGATGTTACGATTGAAAAATCTAGGACGAAAGCCTGCTGGGTGTTGTTTGATTGGGTACAGGATTATTTAAGCTATTACCTTCGCTACGTACAGCAGGGAGGAGGCAGACACCTCTGTAGTTTCGGCACTGCATTAAATTCGCTTTCTTAAGGAGCTTGGCAATCATTATATCCGTTTTCTCCCTCAATTAGAGAGAACAGTAACTCAGTCGAAGTAGTCAGCGCTACTCGAGCCGAGCTCGGCGGCAATGCCGTCAAGTCCTGTCGGCCTGTGTTTTTCAGTGCTTTGATCATGGTAATGATCTCATCCATATTGGGTTTCATGGTATGTTGTACGTGATCAGGCATTTTCACTATTCTCGTAGCTCCGCTCAAAACCGCAGAAAGTGCTCTTGCATATACATATTGAGCTCCAAAATAATCCTTGTAGAGGCACGTTTAATATCTTCAACGCAACTGACAATATCTTTCTTTAACTTGATTGGTAGGGGGCAGTCCTTCGACATTTTCCAAAATAGGATTGGCATTCCTGTGTTGTCATGTTGGATCTCTGAAAAGTAGCTGCCATAGCTTTGCACGGCCAGGAGACTATTTCTAAACCTGTGGCTGATGGAAAAATGATTAATCTCGTTGAAAGTTGTTTGCCTGTCGTTGGAGAGCCTCTTGACTTTTTGCTCAAACTTGGTGCCACCTATCCCAAGACGATTGCAGAAAAACAAACCTTTCGCCGCTATCATTGCAGCTAACTTCCTTTCCGACAATATGCTTCAGAACTTTGTTGTCGTAATATACCTACCTTGGCATACTCCATCACTATTAATATCCTATCACTATTCTATCACTATCCCATTTGGTGTCGTGTTTAAAACAGCGGAAGCTTCTTTTAGTTATGCTGTGAGCTTCTGCGTAAATGAATGATTCTTACAGAAAAATCGAGTGATGCTTAGTCCAATATTGTTTGGACACCTAAATAATTGCTGACACATAATAATTGCAGAGAACTTGTATACGGACGAGAGTTTTCTCCTTTACTTCATTGACAGTGTCCCGCTCAGACCAAACTAATTTTGTGGTAGGAAATCTGCAACAACTAGCGTTGGTAATACAGAAGTCCAAAAACCTCTCACCATTGTCATTTAAGTCTCCAAGGGCGTGAACTAACATCATCTGTTTAACATAGTGTTGTCGCTCTTTACCTTAACGTCGCAACCCCCTCCACCAATTAGGTGTTTTGTTGTATGTGGAACCTATTCGGCTGTAGAAGTTGTCCATCTTCAGTGCCATATTTCTTGGATCATTGCTGTATGAAAAGAACTCCAGCTGTCAAAATTCGGCCACTATTAGGTTTTTAAGATATAAGAGTACTTCATGGTCCTTCTAAGCTCCGCACACAGCGAGCACTCAGCCGTAAGATTTCCGACTTAGATCCCGGGAACTCATGTCCAAGTTGGAAGAATCTGGTGTTTTGGGGTTCTTCTGAAAGTAAATCGAAGAGGGTCCTTCCGTTGCTGTATTTTGGTTAAATGTCATCAGTAAATGTTATATCCATCTCGCTTCTGAGGAATTTGAATTTTTTACAGTTGTGACTCATTGTGCTGCAGAATAATCGACGCTTTTCCTGTTTGATACTACTTGTGTGCCAATTGAAAGGTATTTAATTATCCTTTTTAAGATAGGGGGATCTGTGTGGTTAGCTTTTTCGTCTCATTTATCGCTCAGTACAAATTTATATGCCTTACTTGGTGTCAGATTTTTGTACATAAATACATAATACTTCAAAGTTCTTCTTTTCCAAAATTGTATCCTCTTTCCATAGTCTGCCTTGTCCACCACACTGTGCCTGCTCCACATAACAAAACCCATAGACACTACAACAGTACAGCTCTTAAGTACTTATTTAACATTCATTCGTGCAGCCATCTAGCACACAGTTTAACACTGAAGTACTCTACTCTTGTGAAGGGAATTTTCCAGGATAATAGGGAACAGTGCGCCATACATCCAACGAGTATAGACGACGATGACATTCCTGCTTGTCGTGCAGAGCAGTTTTGTTCCTCTCGTGTTAATGAGGTCGATATCCCTTTCGTCGAGTTTTGTCGCAGTGAGATAGCGGGATAGTTTAACATACATAATGCAGAAGCAAAAGCCAGAAGTAATTATACACACATCCTTCCGGAAGAGTCCCTTTGTCTAACACTTTGTCTTTCGGAATTGTTCATTAGCAATTATTTCCATAAAGAGGTTTTTTTTGTATCTATCTATCTGTCTATCTAAAAGGCATCCCTTGAGCGAGAATGAAAACCGGACTCTTGACTTGAAGCAGGTACATCTTTTAGTGAGAAGTTTGCGAGCGTGATTTTATCCTTCCGCTGCTCACTCAGTCAAGTGTGTGGTGCTAGAAGCAAAAAAAAAACTATGGGATTTTGGATTTCACGTCACATCCGTGAAGATAGTGATACTTGAAGTTTACTTATGGCATTACATGGGAAAGTACCTACATATGTATATGAGTGTCGTGTAAAAGTGTATTTAGTGCTGTTGCCGTATCCTTCCTTAACGGGCTTGGAAATTGCATCACAGATTTAGTTGAAGTACCTGCGGATTATGCTTTATGGAGATTTTATTGATGATGATGGGTGAAAGTGGAGAAAGACACGGTGAGTGCATAACATTTTCTGTTCTTTGTGATAAGTTGCAATGACGTTGATGTTTCCAAAGGGAATGATCTTGATGCATACGTTAGGTTGAGTGAATATTTTCATTAAGGAGGGTACCTACGCATTGCGGCATTTTGTGCAGGAAAGTTGAACATTTTCCTGCGAAATAGGTTGGAGTTTGCTTTCTTTGAATAGAAGGAAAAGTTTGCGTTGTAAATATGTTAAGTGACCTTAATCCAAGAGGGTCTTGAAGGGCCTAGTTTAGTGACATGTATCATAGTGTTCATATCTTGATTTGTCGCCATCTATTATGACCCTAGGCACTGGGGTTCTACTTACTTGTTAAGAAAATACCTTGGAAAAATTATAGTACTTTTCTTAGTTAGAGGCTTCTTCAACAAGCTCTCCTTCCAGATGTCGATTTGTGAGGTTGGATAGTGCTTAAAGATGGTGTATATGCTGTGGCATCTTTTGATGGTTTCAAGGCGCCTAGTACCGATGCAATATATCTGGTGCACAAATTTGAAACGCATTTGTACTCTTGGATTGGCATTGACAACATATTCATTTACCTTGGCAAACGGTTAGCATGGCTCGAGGATTCCAACGTCTGACGGCGATGTACCTACTATTAATGAGCTTTTGCTTTCAAGGCTATCCTCTTAAAACCGAGGCTGTAAGGCACCTCTATCCCACTTTCCAATGAAGTGAAATATCTAGTCGTATTCGTGGATAAGAAAGTTATTTCGTCCAAACATGTCGAGTCGAAGGCATCACGGGCTTTGTCAGTGTTATGACAGTGTGAGAGCGTTTTCGGGGAGTAACCGCATAAGGTCCTTTAGATTTTCACTGCTATAAGCATTTGGTGGTCTAGTGATAAAGGAATTTTGTAGTGACTAAGTTTCTGCTCTTTGTGCAGGCTTATGTGTATGCTACTCGGCAGCTTTCTCGAGTTTGGTTTTATTTTAGATCCACAGCTCTTGATACTTATGTCACGGGCTACACTAGCTTAGGTGTGGCTTCTTGTATCATCCACTTAACACGAATCATGTCTCATGTACCTAGTCGTATTTTCATGGACAACTCAATAACTGGCCAAAGGGCTGGCCTTGTGGCCTTCCTGGAATGCGACAAGATTAGACTTTCATACTCTCTAGCCAAGCATGAGTCTGTTTTTGCCTGTACTGAGAGTCAAGCTGCACTTAAGGCTTGCTTAATCCTTTAACCACTTCACACATAGTTTATGGATGAAAAAAATCTTTGAACTCGATCGCAAGATTAAACTCTATAAACTCGTCCTGGGTTGCACTGGGATATCGGGAAATAAAATCGCCGATGAGATTGGTAGAAAAAACTCAGAAGAAGCCGTCTCAGAGGATATGAACCTTTCTTTGTGTCTTCTTCTTCCATTCACAATTGGGTCTCTTATGAGTCTGGCATGTATTTCCAGGTTGATAGCTGACTCACAGATATTTGTAAGAAATCAGCGGCATTCTTGCTATCTCTCAGTAGAAACGACTGCGGTAAATTATTGGTATCTTCACAGGACATTTCACTTTTGCTAGATATCTCCAAATGCTAGGCTCAGGAGATACTACTGCGAGCCGTCTGACAAATATCGAAGGTACAAATGTCATAAGAAAGCTTATAAGACTGTAGGTCTCAACTGTACGTGCAGAAATATACCGCGGATAACACGTACAGTCGTTAGAAGTTTGGGTCTCTATGGGCAGCTTATGGCCTAACATTAACTTTTATTTTACAATCAGCAAAGCCTGTGAAGAGTGTCCTGCCTTTGTTTGATTTTTTGGTGCGGATGTGGTGAATGGTGATACCGTAAGCAGAAGGAGAGACAGATTGAGACGATAAATTCTTTATAAAAATCGTTTACCTGTAGAACGATAGTTTTTGACAGCGAGCTCCTACCTATAATCTATATTATGTGAAAAAGCAACAAGTATAACCCTAAGCCTTTCTCTTTCCGGGCCCTTTACAAAATCATATAAGACTGCTGTCACGCAGTGACTTTGCCAGAGCTTTCCAATTGTTTGAAAAGAACGCGATGCGAAAAAACTAGTCTTGGGTCAATGTTTTTGACAACTCGCTCTTGTACTCCTTTCGCTTTTCTGCTGCATTTCTCTTGGCTCCCACCTCTTCTGAATAGAAACCTGGTTTCTGCTGTATGCATAAAAGTGTGACTAGCGCTTTCACCCACATACATTTAATCTTATGCAATCATCCTGTCACTTACAAGCGAGTTGTTGCAAAGAACCTGTAACCTTATGACGGTTCTGGGGCATTTGTACGATCTATCTTCAATATGGTTCCATCCTACAAGCGATGTGTCACATGGAACGGGGTAGAACGATCGAAAATGTCTGACGGCCACTCTACCTATTGTCTTTTCCTTGAACTCCAAATTAAAACTTTAGTTTCAGATTAATTTAAAAATTTAATTAAAATGAAAAATCACTGCTAATTAATACTCCTTTTCACTTTCTTTCCAGATCTGTCGTTAAAAAAAAATAATAATAAAATGAGGAAAACTCCCAGAGTGAGAAAATCCTCCCTCCTTTGATGAGAAAACAAAAACAAGAATCACAATTCCAAGTGCCATAAGTGGAACCCATGCATTCCACATCCAAATTAAGTTGAAAAAAGTAACTTCTTTCAACTTTATCACACACCAATACCATAAAAATTACGCTTAAAAATGACGATGAATTCCTATGCCACAGTATTCTCGTCAGCCATCGTTAAATATCCAACGAACATTTCTAAAATCGTGTTCGTCCTGATATCAAGTTGGTCCGAAATTTTTGCTAGAAGAAATTCCTGAAAGGTAGCCAAAAAGCTACAATCAGCAGAACATACAAAAAAATTAGGCCAACTTTTTAAAAAAAAATAGATACACAAACATAACTTTGTAAATATTTAAAAAAAAAAAAATACAAAATACTTAACGAAAGAACCAATCAAACAGAACAAACGACAACAACAACAAAAGCCAGACCATCGAAACAAAAACAAACATATAAACTTCCAATAAAAGGATAACGAAGTAGAGAATATAAACGTCGCCAGCCATTAGTAAACTTTCGCGCATACATCTTCGAAAATATACACACACACACATCTAAACTCACAACACTGGAGGTAACGGTAGCAGCAAATAAACCAAACCAACAACAATAACAGCAGCAAGAACAAAATCAAAAATGGAGGACATGCCAGATTTGTCACATCTCACACCGAATGAACGCATGCAAATCGAAAATGTCCTCATGCGACAAAAACAAGAAGAGGAGAAGCAGAATGAGATTATGAGGTAATTGTACACACATACATATCCCTAGTCATACCGAAACTTACTAACTGAAAACGAAGAAAACCCTTCGTTAATTTGACGGTTTTTTTTTTTGACAAAAAAAAAAGTTGACACTTTTGTGTTGTATTGCTTGCTGCTTTAACCGTCATCATCATCATCTTCGTCGTCGTCGTTGTTTGTCTCTTTCCCATCTTATTTCTCATTTTACGGTATATATTTATTTTTTTACATTCATTTAGACGTAAACAAGATGAAGTTGTGACACTTGAGAATGCCATCCGTCAGAGGTCGGAACAGCAAAAGAAGGCTGGCGTTGAGCTAGATGCCACTTGTCACATATGCCTTAAGACGAAATTTGCCGACGGTGTTGGACACATTTGCCATTACTGTAACATACGATGCTGTGCCAGGTGTGGCGGAAAGGTCACATTACGAAGTAACAAGGTGAGTAGTTTAGACGAAAGAGGGGGGGTGGATGGATGGTCCTGGGACCTACCTACCTACCATCTGAACGACATTGATGTGGGAAAACTTGAAACGGCAATTTTAATTTTTAATCTTTTGGTTTTTGGTTAATGTGTTCTACTTGACGTTGTCATCGACATTGATTGTTGGTGATACCTAACCCGGATGGGAAATGGAGCATTGGAGGCGTTCTAAAAATATAAGATGATTGAAATCGATCCCAAGTTACAAAAATATCTCTCTGCTCCTTTTTATTTACCTCTTCTTTCCACGTGGTAGGCAGAGGTGATGTATGGAACTAGTGATTGGATGGTTCCCGATGTAAATCAAACCCGAAAAATCATAAAAGACTTCACGACATCAGTTTGAGTTGTTGAATCAAAGAATATGACATACCTTCAAGTCTTTAATTGAATTTTTGTCCACTTTTTCGAAGGAGTTCTTGAAGTCATGAGAATACATAATTGGTGTCGTCGAGCAGAGTTGTAAAAGTTGTTGACTTCAATCAAATGAATTCAATATTACACTTCAACTAAATCACCATTCATTCTAAGTCACTGATTGGTAATTCATTTTGCTGAAGTCAAAGATTGCATTCAACTGAATTCAACTGAATGCAATCTTCTGTGACTTCAGTGAAGTATATAGTAATGTTGAAGTCTTTGTGGTTCAATTGTATTAAAAAAAACGAAGCAGACTTAAAAATGACTGCAATGACTGCGATGACTAAAAAAAAGACTTCAATGACTTCAATGAATCTTTGACTTCACGAAAATTAATTCCCAATCAGTGACTTCAAAATTAATTAGGTTGAAGTCACTAGTTAAATTCATGAGTTAAACATTTATGGAGATAAATCAAATGAGCTGAATTCATAAATGATATAATTCTTTTACAACTAAATCGGCGAGTAGGTGTACACAGACTCCAGTGACATGCTTACTATCAACGACTTTTAAAAGGTGTTTCAACTGTCATTGACCATTTGATTTTCGCGACATTTCGAAACTGTTAATAGTATGACGAAAAAAATATGACAGCTGTCATTGCGAAGGCTAAAGTGTAGCTATTGCGAAAAATTCTACGACGTGGTTGTCTACTAAATCCATTCATAATTAATGATTCTTAGCGGATCTCGATGAGGATGGACTTATACCAGAGATAGGTCCATTTTACTGAAGGTTTAGGACCTGCATTGAAGGTTTAATACAAAAGTGGATTTCAGTGAATTGCTTTGTATTGATCGTTGTGATCTACGTGTGCAACTAATTGAACAAACTGTGTTCAATTCTCTATTCAAATCCTTAAAATTTATAGTGTCTTACACTAGTGCAGAAACTTCAGTTCCTGGCATTGATTAAAGCTATTCGACCGAGAATTTGTGTTCGCGTTGAATGCGCTACCACCACCAAGTTGACCAACTCTTTCAATTGTTGAATAGACCGTAGACCTAGTTGATCAACATTTTTGATTTTGGCAAAAAAGCAGGTTAAACGGAGTGGTTAACTACGTTTTCTATGACTCTTTAACAATATTATTTACTTGCTGGTTCCCTTGTATCCTAAACGCATCCTCCCTGGTTGAAAGTTTAGCTATGACACTGTGTCTAATGTTGCCTTTGGCTAAAAATGCTAACGAATCCCTCAGTAACCGAGGGATTCAAAATGCTGTGTCTGACCAAGAGGCCACGTTGACAGCATCCAGGATCCTAGTCTTAGTTTGATGGTGTAGTCTTTTCCACCAGACCAGTGATCTATAGGAAAGTACAAAAGCAGTGTACATCCATCAATACAATCTTGTGCCGGACTTCCCACTTCTTTCCAAATGTTTTTTAAGTACTAAGCTTCCAGCTCAGTTTTGAAACAAGTACCACACGTAGTTACTTGGAAAAGTAGTTGATTGTTAAGCCGTGAAGGCGTGACAGGCGATATTGTCGTCCACATCCAGTTTCATTTGCTAATCTTTTCCAAGGCATCTTCCATATCATAGTTATAACTGAAGGAAACATCCTTGATACCAGAATTACCATCCTCATACGTGACAATCTGGATACAATATTTTGTTTTTTACCATAAGCCAAAAAGGAGGAGTTTCTCTTACGACATATGTATATGGTGAAACTGCTGTTACTGAGGGTTGATTGAATGATTCTGGTTTTGAGCATGGTTGCTATCCAATTACTAATGAATTCTTCCACTTCCAGTTCGAGAGGAGCTTCGTGAATTGATTCAGCTGGGATTTTGATAGAAAAGGATTGATCTGGGGGTATTTCGAAGTCCTTTTGTGGATTCATGCCCACGCTTCTCACCTTTCGGAATGAACACAACACGAACAGATCCCCAATTTAGAGGAACATGGTATAGGAGAATACAGCTTCTATAGATCGCAACTAGCCACGGACCTGAACCAGTGACTTTGCAGTAACCGGAAGTAATAACCGGGATATATGTGTTGCCTATTGGTGTTTTAACCATACCGGCCCTCTGGCTGGCAAGCTCTATAACAATCCACATATCTTCCTTGACACCCTAGAAATGATTACATAGAATCATATGTACGCATCTTTATATGTATTCGTAGCTCAGCAGTCATCAAGTTCACATCATATCCATTAAAATCACCTCAAAATTTGTCAAATTTTACTATGTCTAGCTCAAATGACTGGACACTTACGATACCGTCACGCTCAGTTAAGTCTACAAGTAGCAATAAAGGACTCTATCTGCGTTTTTTCCTAAGACAGACTTCTAGTAGAATATCGTATTATATTCCACCATTTATTTTTCTTCTTTCATCTGCATTTCCGGCGATCTACTGATATAAATAAGCACCTTCCTTTTTGTACTGTCAGTCCAATTTATTATAGCAGAATGCATATGTCCTGAAGAATAACTCTGAACCTAAGAAAAAGTGCTCATTTAGCATCGACAAAGGAGTCACTGCAGACAACCTTTCTTCATTCCAATACGACTTTCAAATCTCAGCTTTCATGACCTAAAACCGACCAAGACTTGAGTCATTTTGATAATAAATTACACAACTCTTCCAATAGTCTTAAACGGGGGAAGAAAAAAGGTTCTCAAAAAACAAAAACCCAAATGCAATACCAAGTAACGAAGCCACTATTCCATTTCAGTAACGCAATTCACTTACAACAAACAAAACAAAAGGCCAAAGTGTATGGCTTTAACCACAAAATGTTTTATCTGGCCACTTGCCACCACAACTACCATCACCACTGTTGTCATCATCGCTGTGTGTTTCACCCAATAGTATATTCCTACTACAACTATGCTCTGCTGTTCTTCCTCGGAGACAAGGAAATTGAAAATGTGAATCCTCAAAGGACAATGGCTGTTCACTTTAGCTAACGACTCCAGGCTTTCTGGCGACAAATTTTGCTACTACTACTGCTGTTGGCCCTCCAATAACTCATACAAGTTCTCTGAAATGTCCTTCTCCCCTCTTCGGTGGGTAGGATAACTGCAAACAGTTTTTTGGCAACCAAAAATCTAAGTGAACATATTTTTTTTGCCTTCTTTCCTTTTATTTTCATTTAATTGAAAAATGTCCCATTTCCTTATTGGAAACGCTTTTTATCGCAAAAAAAAAAAAGAATAATGGTGGTTGGTGACGTCACAATATATATATATATTGCAGGTCATTTGGGTCTGTATATTGTGCCGCAAGAAGCAGGAGCTTCTGTCCAAGACAGGTCAATGGATTAATAAGACACCGAATCAAGATGGTTTCATACGAAGGATCGAACCGGATGGCAGTAGTGTAAGCCAAATAGAAACTCTTAGCCTGTAGGTATAGTTAGAGGTTTTTTTTTTTTATAAATTCTTTAGGCCATTGTCGAACCTCATGATTCGACAGATAAGCGTCCAAAGCTGGAACGGACGCGCAGTGCGGCAGAGAAGGAAAATCTGCCCATCCAGCGGACAGGTAGTGTTCTTCGGCGTCAATATTCACAGCAGGAGCAACCAAATAACCGAAGAATGTCGCAATCTGACAGCGGTGTTGATGTAGTTAGTCCAGGCCATAGGCGAATGCAGGCACAGAACCAACAACAAATGTATCAGCAACAAATGCAGCAGCAACAACAGCAGCAGCAGTATCCCGGTGGACAACATGGGGGTCCTCAAAGAGGCATGTATCCAGAGGATGACCCGAAATTCTATCAGGTAAGTCTGATACCATATCTATGTAAATAGAGGTGGCAACATGTATATTGTCTCCTGCAACATTTGAAAAATGTATTTTTTATTTTTGCCTATTTTTAGGGTGAAATCGATGGCCTTATGCGACAACATCCGCACCTGGTACATCCCCGTCAGCAACAAATGATGCAACAGCAGCAGCATCCTCAGCAACAAATGATGCGTCCACCACACCCCCATGGTCAGACTCATCCAATGCAACAACCACAACAGCATCATCCTCAGCAAATGATGCAACAACGTCTACCAAGGCATCCGCACCAACAGCAACAACAACAACAACAACAGCCACAACAGTATCAGCAACATAATCCCCCGCAACAAGCATACCATCCACAGCAACACCAGTCGTCTGTTCAACTACCGACACCTCCGACGCAAGGGCAACATCAATTGCCTCAACCACCAATTAATCAACACCATCAACAGCAGCAACAACAACAGCCGCAGCATCATCAAGTAGGTCCTTATCCCAGGCCCGTTGGTGGTCCCGGTATGCAATCGGGAAACGGTAGTGGTGACCCCTATGCTCACCATCAACCGGGTGATATGCAGAAAAAGCACAAACGTCCTCTAGGCGGACAAGAATACGGATCACAACAACAGTCCTTTAGTAGTTCCGAAGAGGAGATTCATGGTGTTCATTCTGCGCAGTCGCAACTCGATTATGATGGTAAGTTTGAAAATTTGTTTCCAATTTGTTTTTCCTTTTATTGATGCGTCGCTTTTTCCGGTGTTTTATGTTTTTTTGTTTCTCTTTTCATTTCGTCTTACAAATTTACTTATAATTTTCCCATTTGGTTGTTAAGTTTCCTTAAATGTATTTTTGATTTTATTTTTAAAAAAAATCTATAATTCTACTCTAAGCACACTTAAATTTTGGTTAAAAAAAAATATATACTAATGACTCAACAAAAAAATAGTAAAGGATTTCTCCGGGAGTGAGATGTTGAACACCGTTGAGGTAGGGTTTTTAGTTAAAAAAAAAAAATATTTTGTTACTTTATTACATTTGTTCTTCAAAGGATACGCCACTCAGCGTATGAGAGTTTTCACACAAAAAGGGTTTATTTTCTTTTGTTTGTTTGTGCTATATGATTTTATGAATGCATTATGTAATCTATCGGTATCTTATATTTTCTGAATTTATTAGAACTACTAGTATGGTGTGGGTTCATCGTCCTTTGAACCCACCTTCCCTCCTTACTCCCGTCCTTGTGGAACTCCCGTCAAATATTTCATCGCGGAGAGGGACTTCAGCCGTGTATACTCGGCTCGCTCGCTTTCGCTCCTGTCTTTGCTGTTCCTTCATAGACCCAGTTGCGTTAACTGCTACTTGCATCTATAGTAACGCCAAGGAACTTCTTAACACTGGTTTAGAAACTACAAGCTACTCTTCCGCTCTCCATGACTCGTATTCTGCTGATGAGGACTTGTTCTACATATTTCTTAAGTGTTACTACAGTTCGGGCGAATTGGGGCCTCAACTAACAAGCCTCTCCACTTAGCTCGGTTTTTAGCTAATTGCATCTATGGCGAAGAGGGTCTCTACTGCGAAGACTCTGAGGGCCGGAGCGTTGGTGTCCTTTTGCTCTACATGTTCTAACCATCTCAAATGTCTAATACGCAGGTTTTTGGCTGTCGCTGTACATCTCGTATAGTTCGTCGTTAAATCGTCTTGTCCTAAGCTTGTCAACGCAAAAGGGCAAATCTAATGAACAATTTTACTCTCGAACCGACCAAGGATATCTTCATCCACTATCAACAAAGTACATGTTTAAGCCCTGTAAAGCAGGACTGGAATGATGAGGGTCTTATATAGAGATTCATTAGTTCTTCAAGATTTCTGCGCTGGTATCATTGTCTGAGTATCTACCTGAGCCTAGGTAGACAAAGTCCCTGACTATCTCGAAGTTGTAGCTGTCCACTGTGACGTTTTGTACCATTCGTCGGTGTCTCTTCTTGTTGACAGTATGTACTTGATTTTGCCCTCGTTTATCGCTTATTCAATGCTTGCAAAGCTATTCAAAGGATGAGTACTTCCAATTATGTTAATATCGTTGACATATGTATGGACGTGGTATGGACTTTTGATATATTGTGCCACTGTTGTTCTCTTATGAGTTCTGCACAATCGGGTCAAGTATGATGTTTAAGTAGTTGTATGACAGAGCATCACTGTAAAACAATTTTTGGCATTAAAGATTTCAGTACGGTCATTACCGACCTTGATGGAACAGCGAGCTTTCTCCATCATCATCCTGCAGAGACGGACAAGTTTGGCAGGGATATCAAAACTAGATATGGCTTTATATGTATAGCTCGTCTGTGAAGATGCTAGAGATGATGATCGATGTTAACTTCTTTGGTTTTCTCCAGGATCTGTCGAAGTGTGAAGAACTGGTCGATGGTGAACTTATCTGGCCTGATACCGCATTGGTAGGGGCCAATCAAGCTGTTGATAAAAGGTTTCAGGCTTGTACGAAATGTTGAGGAGACTGTTGCCTCTATAGTTGGCGCAGTTGAGGGGGTGTCCTTTCTTGTGGACCAGGCAAACGATTGCTGAGGTCTGAGAGATGGGTTAGTGTATGCTCTCTACCAACTTATAGCTGCTTTGAAGAGTTTTTCCAGTAAGCCGTCCGAACCAACAGCTTCATTGCATTTTAGATTCTATATTGCTATCCTCACTTCAGTTAGATCAGATGGACGGAGATTTTATCACAATGATGAATGGTGCATTCTACCTGACGGGTGGTGTTGGTCTTCCTCACCGTAGTATAGTCAAGTCTTCAGAAGTAGTTTTTCCATATTCCCAGCACCGATTGTGATTCTACTACGAGGCTTCTATTTTCATCTCGACAGGTTCTACGGGTTTTGTTTCTCTGCCACGTTCTTTTTTCACCTTTTGGTGAAACTTCCCCACAGTGTTCCTGGAGTAAAGCTCTCAATATTTTCCTGATGAGTATTACTTCTGTAGGTCCATATTTACTAGCCAGTTCTGTACCACTTCAATGAACTTTATATCTTCGCTAAAGCCAATCGTTAATCAGCTTTCATAGTTTTGGGCTTAGTATTGAGCCCTAAAGGACATCGCCTGTGCTCTGATGTGGGTGTCGTGGTGAAATATGTATTCTCTTTTTAAAATAATCTATCATTGACAACTGGATGATGGACTACCATAGCCCAGTACTAGAAGAATGTTGCCCCAGTTTGCAGTGCTGGAAGCGATCTTAACAGCCAGAGTGTTAATTGCACAGTAGTACAGTTTTCTCCCGTCCTTCCATTGTCTTTTTTCGCTGTCGATGACTGAAACTATACTAACGATCTGTGAGCCCCCTGCTTCATCGATCGCACTTCCCAATCTGTCACTTAATATGCCCACAAGTATTAGGTGATTGGTCCTTCAAGCCGGATCATTTAATATTTTCCAACAAAAGTTAGTATGTATGTACATACATATGTATCTAGGTACAACTTGTAGTTTTTATTAAATTTCATAAGACAAAAATAATTAACCAATTAAATTTAATAATTGATTCGCTATAAGTGTCTTATTAATTACTTTCAACTTGGATACACCCGAAGCTGTCTTACTCGTTGTATTCACACAATCTGTGACAGTTTCTCTGATATTCTTTCGCTTGTCCTTTTTTTTTTTGTTAAAAATTCTTCTCCGCATTACAGGATCTGTATCGAATTTTAAATGATTTCCTAACGATTCCACCCTCAACTCGTTAACCAACAAGAAAGAGAGAGCGAGAGGGAGAGGGATTTTTTTTGTCAAAGAACAACTAAGATTGCACACTCCTTCCGGTTTCTCTGGGTGAACTTCCTTCCTATTAGCAATCGTCCTAAAAATCACAGTTCTTAGTATGCCAAGCTCATTCGATGCCTGTGCACTCCCACACCCTTTGAAGTCAACCAGCCGCCACTGACACCCAGCATTGGCACAGTAGCCGCGTTCGTCCCACACATAATACTAATTTCCTTGGCCAAATGCCAGGACTCTTTTTTTTTTTTTGCTCTCTACATCGTTCCCTTCTCACATTCACCAAAAGAGCAGTAGCAGCAGCAGTCAATGGGCAAAAGGATACTAACAGCAAAAATAGCTGGGGCACACTAAATGCCGCGACCAGGACAACACAAGTTTTTTTTTTTTTTTTTTGTTTCTTCCTTAGCAATTATAAAGAGGCGGGCAGCAGGACGACGGCAATGAAAATGATGATGAGCCAAACAACAAGAAAAAAAGACACAAAAATATGTTGTCCTTCTTGAGACAATGAGTAGAATTTTTCTTCTGCTCCCCTGACTCTGTGCAAGGATATGAAAACTTTTCCTTGTGCCATAAACTAGCGAAAGGGGAACAGGATTCGTTAGGAAAAAAATAAGAAAACGAACTTACTTCTTTCTTGTTCTATTTTGCGGTCTAGAAAACAAGGATTTCAGCCGAAAATTCCATTACCGTGTAAGACTTTGACGTCGAACTACGGATCGTCCTTTTTCGTACTTCGACAACAGAGTTCAATGTTTTTTTTTTTGCCTCGTGCAACAGCAGAAGCATTATATGTTGCATTTGCAAGGCGGCGATGATTATGATGATAACTGGTTGCTGCGAAAGCAATCACTGGTAATCAGCATAAATTTTGCCTACTCCCTCGCGGCAAGGATCCACACACAAATACAAACACATAAGCCAGAGGGTATACTTCTCTTTCACATGGACTCCCTTTTTGCTATAATTGAGAACATTATTCGGGACAAGAGCCAACAAAAAAAATATAAGAAAAAAAAGAAAAAAAATGTAGGTCCTTGCGTTATGGTATTGCTGTTCCAACGCCTTCTTTAAGTTATTTTTTCTCGTCGTTGTCGTCGTCGTCCTTTGGGCTTGTAACCTAATTGCTGGAGATTCTTTTTAACAGTTTTTTTTTTCTTCTTCTTCTCTACTTTAATGAGGAGAAATATTGATGCAACGACAAGGAGGGGGACCAGGCAGGATACTTCTTCTAAATTACAAATGAGGTCAACTGCAAACGCTTATCCTGCAACATTTATCATTATCCTTTTCTGTACTGTACTCAGTTCAGTCATTGTTCGAAAGAGTGGTTCTTTGGGTAGTAAATCAGTTGTATACAATTCACATTGTATGTGTGTGTGTTGGTAGTCTTTTTGTTTTGGACACAAAAAAAGGACGTAAATCCTGCATAGCATAGCAGTTGATCATATTTTAACGCAGCAAGGGATAAAAACAGTGCAGTTAGTGCGCTTTTAGCGCGTTATAATCCTGAAAGTGACATATTAGCAGTTTCTGCATTAGACTTATCTTTTATTTTTTTTTTTTTGGGAATGAGGAAGGAGAACAAAAGGAATGGTGTTGTATTATAAGGGTTACCAGTTGCCGCATGGGGATAAATTATATACATATATGTATATTTTTCTGTAGAGAGTGTATAGTGCCAAACAACGTCGTCATCTCGAAAAATAATAATTTATGAATAAAGGATAATAAAAATAAAAGTATTTTATGGCAAATTTTGTTGGCATAGATACATATACTCGTACATACATGTGCTTTGTTCTCACTGCGGTAAGATGCACTTTAGAAAGCAATAACTTTTTTTTTTTCAATGAATATGGCAGATGAAAATTGTCCCCAGTTTCAAAGGGGATATGTATGGTTTTGTTGCTTATTGCAGCAACATATCTGATCCTTGATATTTCAGTTGAAAATTGAGCTATAATAAGAGTTCAAATAAATTATGGAACTCATTATTGCTTTCATTCTAACATACCACTATATGTAAAGGTACCTACCTTTTAATTATTCAAAATTTTCACTTGAATTTCGGCTTGTAAAATAAAATACGTCCA
Organism: Chalcosyrphus nemorum; assembly: GCA_949716465.1. NCBI lineage: Eukaryota > Metazoa > Arthropoda > Insecta > Diptera > Syrphidae > Chalcosyrphus > Chalcosyrphus nemorum. The sequence continues at coordinate 75,257,688 of OX454333.1, forward strand.
GTAATGAACCAGCACCGTCTCAGACCTAGACCATTTTTAGTCACTCTTTAGTATAGTTGAGGAAAGTTTGGTATTTTCGGAAAATTTCGCAAAATTTCAGTCAGATAAAGTGTACTAGTGCTCTAATAATTCTAAAAACTTTTCCATTAAACGCTTTCTATTTCTAAATTTGAATAAAAAAATAATGTGAGTAAGATATCATTGAATTTGTCTGTTCATTTAAAAGGTCCATGTTTGCCATTATGTATGAAATAAAACATCATTCAAATGTCTGCCGAGGATTTGCTTAGTAGCGCGCATCCGAAACGTCAATTTTTTCCGAACTCTGGCGCATAATTCAGACTGATTTTGAGCAATGGCATTGGTTATGATGGTTTGTGGATATTTTTAGAGCTGTGACTTCAGAAAACTCTACAAGAAGGAGTCGAACAAAATCAAATCGCACGATTTCGGCGGCCAATTCGTATTGCCTCCGGATAAGATAACCATGTGTGGAAATCGCTCCCTTTTATTGGACTTTGGGCTCATTGGGATACGTGCCACGGCAGCGCCGTCATTTTTAAGCCACATGTCATCGGTGTCCATATCATCCAATTAGGGCCAAAAGAAATTGATTACAGTTGATCGATAGCGCTCCTCGGTGATGGTGATGGCCTGGCCAACGTAGTTCTCAAAGAATTATGAACCAATGATGCCGCCAGTCAAAAATCCACACCAAACAGTGACTTTCTCTGGGTGCATTGCAATTTGTTGGATCTTGTGTGGATGTGGATTTTTCTGAATTTGATACAAAATTCGCCTTATCCACCAGGTTGCGAATATGGACGATATGCGCCGAATATTGCTCAAACAGAAGACTCAATTTCACAAAATAATTAAATCATTTGCACATATTGTTGAACGCTGTAGCTCTCAATGGATGGCAGCCAATTTGACAGATATAGCTTCAGCAATATGGCCGCAATCACCTGTCAAAGTTCTCCTTTATATCCAGGGAAACTGTTCATTAAAAATTGCTTCACAAGAAAAAAAAAATTGCCGCCATTTGTGGAAAGTTTTGTCGTTTTCTACAAGAATCTAGCCTTCAAAATGTTCAATGAATTAAGCATTTCTATTTAAGCATTTTGTGTTGTTCGCCTGGTTCCTGTCGGGCATAGAAGACGACATTTCAAACACCCGATAGAGGCTTTTCATACTTTTTGGGAAGTGGGTTTCTCTATCTAACTGACTTTTAGGTAAGTTTGGCTGACATTTCTTCACCACAGGTTTAAAAGTGTCTTTTATGGAGCAAAACTCAAGGCATTATTAGGTTTCTGAATTTAGTATTCATTAGTTGTGTACAAATTAGAAGGAAAAATTTTGGACCTACTATATATACATTTGCATGTACGAGTATTAACTCTTTTCTTGAAACGACCTATTTTCTGTTAAAGTACTGTGCATGTCAATGGGACATTCAGATCTGACAAGAGGTGCCTTAACCAGGAAGGTCACATACATACGCTGTGTTTTTTTCCCAGCCAATGTTTATCAACTTTTGCTGACAAGTAAATATAATTGAACAAAAAGATCCTAGATCTGCGGGAAAAAAGAAGTCCTTCAATTTATCTTTAAATTAAATTTACCTGATATCTCATCAAGTGAGTCTACACACAAGTTCAACCTTAACAAGAACGTGTGTGCAAACGAAAAACCTTGTTCACCAAGGTAACAGTTCTAAGGACATTTGCACTCAAAACTCTCGAGGTATACGATTATGAGCTCATATATCACTCCGAAAACTAGTTCCAGTACAAAACGAAAAATTTCCCATTTTTTGTATAGTCTTCTTTACCCAGTCACAATCACAACATTACCTGTCCTTGTTATTATTTTTTTATGGGATTTTTCCTTTGTCTATTTTACAAGGTAACTCTTATAAAATCCCCTCAATTGGTAGTTAAAAAGCTGCCACTTCTTGAAGCGCATTCTTACCACACATGCATTCCAGGAACTTTTCCCAAAAGCGCAGGTACCTTTGGAAAGGCGAAACAAAAACAAAAAAAAAACCCAAAAACATTGGGAAATTAACAAAAAATAAAAATTCCTCCTTACTGTGTAGGCGAACATTCCATTGCTGACCATTCACAATAGTGAATGGAATATGGTACGTTCCACATTCACGTAGAATCGATTTCAATTAAAAAAAAAAAAACAAAATGGATTACGAGTTGGGGAAATCGCGGAATTGGCACAAAATATCAATGTCAAGGGGGTTGTGCTACCGAAAGGGGACGAAAATCCTTGTAGGGGTAGGTTTGAGGCAGGAAGATGCACTTTTGTTGGAACAAAAAAGGATATCTTCATTTCTTGTAAGAGTTTTCCCCAGATAACATATGGTATCTTAGGGAAGTTGAGGATTCTCCCGCTTAAAACGGTAAAGTTTTTATGGGAACACAGGATGTAACACTAGCAAAAGTTTTGTGTTGTTAAGTTTTTTTTTCGGTTGTTGTTGGTGCTGTTTTCGTTCGAAACTTGTACAAGACCACCCACAGAGGTTTCTACATTCTACCACCCATCCATCGATAGTGTGGTGTTACTCTGTCTGTATATGTGTAGGTTAGAAGGGAAAAATACATAACATTGGAACAATTTTACATGTGTGTACGTTAACATACATTTATGTAGTAGAATTTTCATATTTCCGCACCTCAAAATAAATAGAAATCGAAGGGAAATTAGTTACCATCGAACTTTAAGGCCGTGTAAACATTTACCATCTTGCCGGGCGGACTAAACATTTTTTTTTCTCAGACACAATAAGGAAAAAAGGATCCCTGAGTGGGTTGTCTTAAATATTCCTGACCTAATCGAGGGAATTTACTAAAGTTTTTTGCCGTGATTTTTAAACAATTTGCTGGGAAAGGATTAACTTTTTCCCTTCGTGTGCGTGTTTTTGATGAGTGTGGACCGCTTTTCTTGCTGATGGAAATGAATGAACTCCTTTGACCAAGGTTATGGTTCACAAAATAAAAAATTCGATGCGAAAAGTTACGCTTGTGAAATTGGTTGTAAAAAATAAAATAATTTGCTAATAATTATTTTTTTGTCCTCTCGTTGACTTCCGTTCCGTTTTCGTTTCGAGCCACCATACGGATTTTTTTTCCGCAAGGATTATATGAAAAATTACGTCTCGGTCGAGGAAAAACACGTACTAAAAGCCGGATAGTACTAGGTACTGATTTTTCGAACCCAGATGTTGTCAATATGTCTCCACGATGAAATAATTTGAGGAGGCACAACGAAAATGTGTTAAATTTCGCGACCCCATCTTGTAATGACCTAGAACCAAGAGAGGGAAAAATAAAGCAAAAAAAAAATCCTTGAAAAAAAAGTTCACATAAATAAGTCCCATTTCCGACGAATGTCTGGTGTAGAAAGTGTTTCAATTGGAAGAAAATGAATTAAAATTTATATCCCTTTGAGTGGTTAAAAAAATATAAAAAAAAATCTGCGTCTTTCATAGCAAAAAAGGATTTGAAAAAAAAAAATCCATCCTTAATTGTGTGTCGCCATATGTTTGTGCTAAATCAAAAGAAAGAAAAAAATCTCATTGTGAACTGGTTCACAATAATTCTTGTGTAAAGTGTTAAATAAAAAATTAAATAGCTGAGTGATATTTAGTTAGTTTTTCTTTCAAGAAAAACAAAACCCTGTGGATTAACTCTCAGAGGAATTTGCGTCTTTCCATCTGAATAGGAGAAACAAGTACTAATCGCAAATAAAAAGAGGAGGTAGGACAATTTGTAGCGATAGCATGTTTTTAGTTTTTTATTTTTCTATTTTTTTTTTTTAAGAAAAATGTGTTAGAAATAGAAATCACAAAATCACCTTAAATGCTTTTGAGTTAAATTATTAAAAATAAAAATAAAACACAATTTTCTTTATTAGGAGCTATGTGGGCTTTATAATGAATGAATTTTAGCTTCGCTGTATCGCTACACTTTACAGAAAAATAAATACTCACAAGAATTATACAGACTTTATCATCCTACATTGTCTTCTGTTAGCAAAATAGGACACAAATATTTTTAGCTTGTATTAAAATAGACTTTAAGTGAAATTTTGTGAAAAAAAATATTTGATATAATTTAGGCTTTTTGAAAGTTGACATTTAAGCTAAGATTGCGTAGGTGATAACGATTATGTTCACGAGATGTTAAAACTTGTTCGTCGAGAGTTTAGAAAATGAAAAAAATTTTGTAATATTAAAATAGGCGTATTAGAAAAATTACATAGGGGGACTCTAGTTAGTTCAGGAGTTTGCAATTCCATAGTCCTGTCATTTAAGATTATACACAGTAACACACACGGTTGTTGTTGCTCCTTTAGCAAAGGATTTAAAAGTAGGTGAGCTTGAAAATATTCCCTTTTTTAACATTTTATGCAAGTGATTCAGATATGTTAAAAAAAAAAAACATGTTCATTAAAAACTTTCATATATTTTTATTTCAAATTTTTGAACTTAAAAATAAATCAAACAAAAATAAATATGGCTTAAGGAACTCCTAAATTATATGCCATATACTAGATTAAATTCAAAATCAAAATTAGTCAAAACAAGTACCAAGTTTTCGGGCTTAAATTTGTTCGAAAGTATTGATTGTTTTACTTACACCGATATTTTCGATCTCGGGATTTTGATAAATTATGATATTACCTTTATAAAGAAGTCAAAAAGCGGGTTTGAATATTCTGTCTGTCAACGAGACTACAGCCTAAGCGCGTGATCGGATTTTGGTCTAACTTCGTATCTATTGCCCGTGGGGCAAAATTGAAAGTTTTGTTTTAGCTCTAATATTAGCGGTACTTTACTTAAGTATAAAATAACGAATTACTGCAAAACAGTTGCTACGATTTTGTTTAAATGTCATATTTCGGATAGTTTGGCGAAGTGCTATAAGATGGCGTACTACATTTGTGGCCAAAAGCTTGAATAACGGTACTTTACTTATAGCAAAATTGGTAAAAAAACTGTTTTGCTGGGAAACGGCTGCGACGTGGCTCACAAAATTTTCGCCAAGAGTTGTTCTTCAAATGATTCGTCTCAACAAAAACGAATATAAAATTTTGGCAGTTGACTTATGTGAATGTTTCTTTTTGTGACTGCAAGAATTAGTACAGGATAGAAAAAATGATAAGCATAGACGAGCTAAACTAATCAGTCAACTTCGGGTAGTTTGACAGCTTAAAAAGCTCCCCCAAGCTAGACCCCGCCGAGATTGGTAATTGTATTCTGACGTTCAAGCTAAATCAATTAGGAGCTCACAAAGCGTACACATACAAGTAAAGATTTCGGTGGCTGGCTTGACAGTTCTGGGTGCAGCCATTTTGTAGACCCTGGTTATATAAAATTTGTTATTGTTAATAGAATAACAACCTGCAAACAAATTTTGTTGAAAAAGTATGAAAGAGATAGCTCGACAAATTTTTTAGTTAGATCTTGGTCATATAATTAAGGCCCCAGAGATGAGAGATGCCGATTTCAGAGGTGGAAGCACAAGTTCCATAGAATTGTTGTAATAAACTTAACAGGAACTAAAAAGGTTTAATTCGAATGATTACTTATTTGAGGAATAAATTTGTGTATTTTTTTCTAGGAAAGTTGTTTCTGCAATTTTAAAGTTATTTGTTGTGGACAAATATGGACTCTTTGTTAAATTTCTTAAGCTCAGATTCGGATAACTCGTCATACTAGAAGAAGAATCCATGAAACATCTTCATCTCCTTGTTCATCTGATGGAGCTTTCAATAATTTTTTGTTTTTGTAAAGACAGACATAAGCGTAATAGATCTTTTGAACTATTTCCTGTTGAGTGTTTTGAAAATAAATTGTGCTTACCAATTGTGAAATCCAATTTATTTATGAATCTATATTTCGAGCTGAAGGTTGAGCATCATAGGTTGATATAAAGCCTTTGCTAAGGTATATACTTAAGCCTTAGCTGTTGGTCGAGCATTCGCATAGTATGTGGTGGTCGGGTGGAAAGTTTGTGTGCCTTCAAGGCTTAAATGGCACGTGTCCAATTAGATACGACATTTTTCTGGAAATCTGTAACAAACTTGTGTTTTCTCATGATTTTCGCTATATTCTCATGAAAAGGATGTCTTTTGATAGAGAGAAGTGTTACCTGCTGATCTGGCAAGTTCATTGGCAAAAGGGACATTAATGTGATTTTATTATGCGCAGCAAGGTCCAAGAGAGCTTGAAAGCAATTCCATACCAGTTCGACTTAGAGTTGAAGTACATGAGAGATTTTAAGACTTTTGTGTTCCAGGAAGGTTTACAGAGCACAGAACTTACTACTGCCAAATAATCGGTTTGAAATCGTTGCAAAAGGCTCCTTTTTTCCCTTTAGATGTTCCTTATCCAATATAAGAACATTTTTTAAAGAACGTCCACCGTGTGTTTGAACGAGCTTCCGGCCAGCTTCCAACTCTCTCTGTTGCAACTTGGAACTCTCTCAGCTTACGCGATATAGGGATTCTAGATCTATCCTACTGCTCCTGGAGTCGTTGCAATTCGTGTGAAATTTGACAAATTTTTCAACGTTGAAATGAGCACTTATCAATTGTCAAATGCTATGATAATGTGGCGTTGCCAATCCGATTGTAGAAGAACTTCTTAAGTTAAGTTCAATCGGAAGTTCCTTCGAAGTAGAATAGTACTTTTAGTGCTCCCCTGCATCAAACCATCTTATCTTGCTTGCACCAAAAGGTCTAGCCTACATCGCTTGACCTAAGTATTGAAGAAATTTGAGGCCCGAAGTTTCTTTACTTCTTTCGTCAAGAAACGTCTTCACATTCCACAAATCAATCTTTGTCCGGATATGAGTCCCTAAGACTCCATAGATCTTTTTACGACAAATCTAGTACAATTTTCTTACGTCTCTTCTCTTCCTATTTGTCAAAGCTTCTCACCGAACTCTTCCTAGGCTTCTGTTAACCTGACATCATATAGGCCCTTGGCTTTCGGGTGCATTCCAATATTTCTATTTCGCCGTTTGGAAAGTGTTTCGGTGTCGTCTGTGTTGCTTTGATTTGTGTACTTTTGAATGTGCAAGTGATTTTAAGTTCACCTGCGCAACTGCATTTTAGTAAAAGTGGCCCAAAATGGTCGCATTGTCGAAGTGTCTTGATCGCACCACATTCCACAGTCTATAACCTACAAGGGAGTAAGAACGAAGGTACGGACAATTGACAGATCTTGTTCAAAGTCCATTCTTGTCAATCCATCTGCTCTTTTGTTGTTTCCCTGCGATGTATTTATTTTCCGAGACCCACCAGAGTGTTATTTGTGTCATTCGGAGAGAGTTTTGAAACCATTCATCGTCGTCTTTGCGTACACTATCAGTTACCGCTTTAATACTTTCTTCAATACGTACTGCATATGGTCTATTTGGTCCCATATTGTCCTAAAATGAAAACTGAATTTCAAACTTGCCGATGGTATAGCAAATCTTGCATTCAGTAGCCCGGTTTGTAGCCCATATACTTTTGTATGAAACACATTGATTTTTATAATACTGTTGAAAAGTTTGTGTACATTCTACCGGGCTGTATCTATATTAAAATGCCAACCAATAGTGAACAAAAGTGCAACAAAAGATTGACACAAGACGCGCGTCATCTATCAAAAAATCCACCGGCAAAAAGTACCTTTAAATGAATCACCCTTTAGAGGGCTATGTGTGTTTTCGTCATCCTCTCTCGATTATGCACTTTTGGTATGTAGTGTCACAGATTTGAAATAAATAACATAAGTTATTACACTTTTTTTTTAATGAAGATGATCTTTAATTTTGTATATAGTTTACCTTTCCCATGAAATTTGTCATTCACTACTTCAATAACGATAAAGTTAATTTAATTTCCCATTCAATCGTAAATCGCACAGCCAACCATAGACTTTTTGTTTTTTTTTTATATTGAAACTCGTAAGTAAACGATTGATATTTGAGTTAATTCCACAAGAAGCCATGTATAAAATTCCAATAGATTTGCAATTTTCTCACCAGAAATCCTACCCTTTCCTCGAGCGTATCTGAAATGCGAACGAGAGAAAAAAAAAAAAAAACAATTTCCATTTTTACGGTCTAGGGAAAACGGTCAACTGCATTAGAAAGCACAAAACAATACAATCAATTGGCGATTTGCAAAGAAACCCCATTGAGTTATTGTTTAATGGAAAAGTCTTCTTTTCTCTTCGTCTCGCTATTGTTGTTTTAAGGGTACAGTGCGCACGGGGTGGATGGATGGATGGCTGGATGGAATGCTCTCCGCTGGGGTTGCTGCTAAAGGGGTTAATTCATATATATTCACTGAATGAATAAAATGGGGAACGGGGAGAGGAAGAACAAAATAACATAAAAAGCGATCATCCCTGTGTTATTTTAAGTGTGTATTGTATTGCAGTGACATTGACCCTTAAAAGATTTAATAGAGGGGTATTATCATTATGTGTTTTCGCTTACTTACCCCGAGCTGTCAGCACAGCTACTACTACTATATTAGTTTAACAAAAAGGGGGTACCATGTGGCAATAGACAAAACCCAACAGCGGAGACCATGGACATAAAATCATTGTTAACCAATTTAAGCTTCATGTATCCAATTATTGAGTTGTGCTTGCGGATTTTTTTCTTCTTTTTTTCGCAAGGGCAGGCAGTCTGTGTTTATTTAAGCAAATAAAAACATTTGTACAAAATTATTGGTATGCTTTTGGTGACCGCCAGCTGGTTGGACGGAAAGCGAACGCATTAGTTGCGTGTAATATGAAAAAGAGCGAAGCTTTATAAACATTTTTTGTTTATATTTCGATGAATAATTTCTTATAGTAAAAAAGCGAAAGTAATTCATCGATACATGTATTGGATACTTTTCGTAGTTCGAATTGGCAACACTTTGACAACTAATAATTGACAGCTGACTCATTGTACTCAGTGTTATTTACCTTTTTACCGTAAAAAGACTCTTGGCCGAATAACACTTGCGTTCCATTTCAATCAAAGTCCATCCGAGGAAGTAACTTCAACTACCATATCGTAGGACAAGTTAATTCTGCGGTGGAGGACCAGTATGAATCGACCCCCCACCATTCACAACAATTAGAGGCGGGCTCATCCATTTTATGGAACATTTTTAGGAAAGATCTTTCTTATCTAGATAACAATATCCAGCTTGTGGGAGAATTTCATCAGCTTCAACATTGTGTTCGGTATACTTTCGGTTAAAGTTTCAAAAACCTCTCTTACCTCAGGCATTTCGAACGCCCTTGATCGTATATATTGTAAACTCGACCTCAGCGTCACTACTTATTCGTGCATTTGACAGCTATTAGTTGTCAGCTGTCATAACCCCATTTTTGACATGTCAAATTAGCAGCAACATATGTACAAATTAAAGGTAGTAGATTTCTACTCTTCTCTTGCGACTAATTTTTGTATTTGAGACTTAATTCCTGTCTTATACATAACCTCACGACCACCGTCAACATCAGTAAGACCAAGGCTCGTAAAAATGTGCATTAAAAGACTGGACGATATTTCTGTAGCCAATAAGGTGACCCTCTACTGGGTGCCTAAAGCATGGAGTTCCCTGGTAACGAAAAGCCTGACGAATTGGATGGGGAAGGGTTATATCTTTGTTCTTCATGAGTACTTTCAGAAGTCAACAAACCTCTTAGCACTCTGTACAGGGAAATAGACATTGAGTTCAATGTAAACGATGGTGTCGATATAAGAAGGCTTGCAGGTCTCTTAAAACTAAGTCTCAGGCTTATACGTATAGCTGATGACGTCTTGACAACGCAGGGCTAAAAAAAACACAAAACGACTTCTGTAGAAGTTGCAAGGCCGAAGAGGAAATAAAATCCATTTACCACCTACTGCGTGATTATCCAGCACTAGCCGCAAAGAGGTGAGATCTCTAGAGAGTTAATGCTTTTCGGAACTGGATTATCTAGGAAAGATAGAGCTGAACAAACTCCTGAGATTCATATAAACATCTGGGTGGTGATTTAGTTTAGTTAGTCTTAAAAAATGTTGAAGAGTGATGTGCTGCTGCTCAAACCAAGGACGTCGAAAACTGGGACACAAACAACTTATTGAAGGAAATGTTTGATGCGGACGTAATTTCGCATAATGAACCTTTGAATTGGCCCCCGCAATCTTATGGTTTAACGCCTTTGGATTATTTTCTACGAGGATATGTGAATTTCCTGGTCTACTCTGATAAACCAGAGACGATGGGTACGATGGATGTACCTGCTCAAAGAGAAGTCTAAGAAGAGCATGGCTCTGCTTACATCTTTAATATTGAGTTGGGGTATAGACTTGTCATTGATTAGAAGTAGAATAGTAGTCTTCGGTTGTACCTTGTCCTAGCTTTATCCGGTATAATTCGCGGAATGCAAGCTTCCCTAAGAGAGGATTTATTGCTTATCTACTCCAGATGTATGCCTTGAGTAAATTTTTTTTGTTTTTAAATTTCTGTTCTTGTCGGGGACGTGACTCAAGAAACTTTCAACTTTAACTTCAGTCTTAGCATATTGCCCATACGTTTCAATTAAGATTATTACGTCTAAACCTAGATCATGAATTGCTTGTGTTAATAGAGCTTGAGTCGTCTCACAATGCTTTAAGTTTAGCCCTAATAGTTTTATTGTTCTAGGAGGACCTTCTTACATGCTATTTGGGACGAGAGACATCGAAAACTTTGCATGTAGTGGTGTTTATCGACACCTCCTTACCTTTTTGGTTTATAGAGTCACTATGACTGTTGATCTCTTTGATCCTTAATCCCTCAGATAGCCTGCCTTATAACTCTTTCCTCTGTGACCACGCCCTCTATACCTGGTAGTGCTGAGGACCAGATTTGATTTTTAATCATTCATATTGACTGTACAAAATGTAGGCACTCTATTCGTATACGACACAGTTTCTTAGAAAACACAAAGTGATTTCCAAAACGATTTCCTACTTCAATGAGATTTTTATTAATTATCACAATATTAATAGGCAAGTAGTGGCTTTAACCTCTTAACTGTTCTGAGCTCCTCCTTGAGTCTGATTGCTCTAAGAAATTCAAAACATGTATTGGATGCCATGGATAAGGAACGTCATAACTTCGTATGATTTTAATACCTTAATCACAAATTTCGACTCTATTGTGAAAAAAGCCACAACTCACCTTGTTCCATTGAACAAACTCATTCACAATAGAACTGGATCAAATTGCCAACCTTGTGGATCTCTACTTCAACCAACAAGCTGAAGCGCTCCGTCATATTTACTTCTTCTATTACTCTTCCTCTCAGTCACCTACTACTAAGTGGCCATGGTTTCAAATAAAACAAAGTCTCACCTATTCACTGCCACAAAGGCGAAAAAGCCAGCTAAACAAAGAAGAAAAAAAAGTTCATCAAAGAGAAAGAAAAAAAAACTCAGCAAGTATCCCTGGCACACTTTCGCCAGCGCATTGTATGCACGCACACTTTACTTTGGTATGTAAATCAATGAAGGTCGATGTCGGAGTGGGCGTGGGCATGGGCCGTGCTTTCTTGCTGGCGCAAAGTCATTCTTATGCTAAGCTAAGGTTTTCGTATACTAAACCACTTCCGTTTGCTCTTTGTGCATTTTATTTGGTATCTTTTGGGCTCTTTTTCGTAAAAAAAAAAAATAAAAGACTGACTCATTCCTTGAAAATTGTTCCACCACCCTTGCACATATGTTTTGTTTTTCCAATTTGTGTACACCATTCGCCTTCTCAGCTTCTTTCCATGGAATAGAGTACCTTGTCTAGTCATAGTAGTTCGTCGTGCACTCTGTACTTGGGGGATGTCCATTGGGGGTGGTTATGAGAATCGTATTTTTTTCTATTTCCTCTTTCCTTCATTTTTCTATAAAAAATGCCTCTTTTTTTAAACCTCTTTCACGTTTGAAATTTACATCCCTTGGAATATGCTCTAGCTCCTTGTTGTGTGCACTTTTCTAAGGAATATCCTTCCTTCCACGGACGCTGTCTACCACATGGTTGTAATTTTGCTTCTGATTTAGAAAAGGGCGTGAAGAACTAATGAATAAAGTAGGATGAGCAATATGTACTAGCCAAGGAAAGTGAAATAATTCGAAATATTATATATTAAGTAGAAAGCATTAAGAAAAGGATATTTTTTCCTTCCTTGAGAGAAAGCGAAAATAATAATTTTAAACAAAACGGAAAATCAATAGTGGACATAACTAATGGAGGAAATATTGTCTGCTCTGTACAAGGAGTATGATGGCTTTTCATGCTCAATTATGGTGTTCCTTAATTAGGGGTTAATAGAATTTTCTTCTACGTTCTAAAATGTCCTGGAAGAAAGGGGTAGGTTCTTGTACGCTTATGTTGGATTAACTTCAGAAATTGTTGGATATTTTGTGGTCGAAGAAATCAGTTAAATTAGACATTAAATTTTGTGAGGAATTGATAGTACGATCTCAAGCGACCTGAGCCTGAACCAATGTTGCTTTCGCGCTAACTCGTTCCGTATCCAATTGTATCTTGTTCTATTGATGAAGATACTCGTATGCGGGACATTGGTGGGTAAATTTGAATTCAGAAGGCGGGATAGTTGATACTGTAACTTAATTGGCATTAGGTTTCAGTATTTATTTTTCGCGTGTGGTACTGAAATTACTGGAAAAGATTATCTGTGTTTTTTACATTCCTTTGTAATTCACAGTCATTTGTTTTTACTTTCCTGTTGAAATATACTGAGTGCATTCGGCCACCATATTTTAACGAAAACTCTACTCCAGCCGTGAAGGACTTTCTAGGCTTTGTTTGTTCGTTTGTGATATCTTTCCAGTCTAGTTTATTATCAAGAATGCACACTAGGTATCATACCTTGTCCCAGATTTGGATTTGCCGTTCGCTCAGTCTCGTTGAAGAGAAATAGGTCGTAGTTTCTTGTTCGTAGGATAAATTCCCAGTTTGCCCTGCTAAATGCGCTCTTAATGTTGTGATAAGGTTAGGTTATAGCACGGTTATGGGATTATTATCAAACATTCACTTCTATTGAGAAAAGTTCTATTGGAATCACACGCGTCGGTGACTTGATGCTGTCGATAATATTCCTCTGAATGAAGTTCCACAGCCTATCGGCACATTCGTTCTCTACATAGCCAGGTCCAAGTACCCAGCTCAGGTAGTCTAATTCTGAAGGTGGACTTCATCATTTAGCCAAACTTCCCGGTAAGATCGAAGTCAAGAAAAGCCGAAATAAAAGCCTTGAGTCCCAGGGAAAGTATTCCTAAGAATGAAGCTTTGCCTTCTACTGCTATTTTTAATGAAGCTTGTGAACTGAAGGGCACATCTGCCAGCCTGGAATTGTATATGTAAATCGACTGGCAGTAGGTCCAAAAATATACATGCGCAACTGCATTCGTACTGCTGTCAACATATACTTTATAAAATGTTTGGTTGACAATACCAGAGCCTCAATCTGACTATTGTGATACATATAGCCAGAGCATCATGACTGGTTTCAGCTCCTTCTCTTCTCTGTTGTTTTCATACAGATAAAATAGTATTGTTTGCATTACGAACCCTTTCCTGTATAGGTGCATGGAGTTTCCAATGTAGTTTACGGCCTAACACAATGCTAAGATATTTTGCTTTACCCGCAAGAGTAACCTCCATTCCAATAAGCTTTGGTAGTCTGAAGGATGCTTTGTTTGTTTTTTTTTTGTTCACGGTTGACATTAACCAGGATAAACACGTCATCCGCGTGTGCTGTGACACTAATACCCATATTGCAGATTTCCTTTAGAACACTGTCAATTACTAGGATCCAAAAAACGGGGAAATGTTGCCTTCCTGGGGGTACCCTTAGTACCATGTTATCTTATAAAGATGCAACCTAGGGTGGATATTTTGCAGCTACTACAAGGAGCCTGTCCTATAGCTCTTCCTTTAACATCGTTGAAAACGCCTTCAATGTGTAGTAAGTGCCAACTCGTGGTAATCAAGTCAATGGGTTAAATTTTCCTTGTTAACTCATGTAGAGCCGTTTTAACTGATTCCCTCTTAAGGGACTATATTCGCATTCCTCACAGTAATAAAAAGATTGTAGATCATGCTTTTCTGAAATCATATTGGCGCTCAAGATATCCACCTGTTTCTTCTATTGCGAGTTTGTCGTTGTTTCTAGTCTATCACTTACAGAACTTAACACAGAGCTAGAGGGGATAGCGACGGTTCCTATCAAATTCATATCCTCACTGAAAATAAAAAAAAAATGAAGAAGATAAATGATTTTACCATTCATAAAGCACATTAATTTAAATAACCTATCACTTCCACTGATAAATACAACATACGAGTACAACTCGTTGTAACTCCAAATTGTACGACACTTATTGTCAAAATAAATCGCCCGTACAGGACCACTCTCTCCAATGTCCTTTGCAAACGTTTAATTTCCAACCAACCAACCAAGTGGGAAGCAAATAAATCGCCCTCCATTTAACAGTTTTAAACCCATCAGCTTGTACCTCGCTGGGACAAAATAAACTGGTGCAGCTTGGATAGTAATGTGCACCGCAAATGAATTGTAAATCTACCACTTCACACAATTATTGTCAGTGTGTTCGAGTTACTCATATTAATCTTTATTCGCCGACAATGACAAACCCCCATCCACCAACCGCTTAAAAGGAAGGATATTTATATATACGTAAATTAAAGCACACACATATCCACACACCATCCCACACAACCCAGTGATGTCCTTTAACCAGCAGCGCGCACGCTTAAAATAAATTCTCTAAAATTAGACTCTGAATGTGGCATTAAGTTCGGCAAGCCCTGAATGTAATTTCCTCCTTTAGTACGTTATACGGGCTCTACGAATGGTAAATTTACTGTCAACAGACCAGCGGACTGGTACAATAAATAAAATGACACCGACCGAGGAGGATGACGAAGTGAAAAAGAAAAATAAATAAATAAATAAAAAACCAGGAGAAACACTGAACTGGGACACCCCTTAAACTAGAAGGGGGAATGCCTTGCGCCATGCCGCCCAGCGATTTCATTTCACTTATCCAATGTTTGAAGCCCCATCGATTATGAATGCACACCAAAAGGATGGCGTTGCGCGCAGTGGTAAAATGTGTCCTGATGTGGATATCCTGTCAGTTGGAATCTATTTTAAGTCAGGGAATTTCTGTCTCCGGATATGATACGCGATGGAGTTAATTAATAACCAACCGAATGAGATGGAAGCTTGCTCGTTGTTGTTGTTGTTCTTTTTTGTGTAGTCGCGTATAAAGGACACATGAGTTCTGGTCTCACTTGTACATGTGATGGCTCATTTAGGAGCCTAAAATTAGGTTAAAATTGGTTGTGGTGGATAAGGAGAAGTACATAAATAAATTTATAAAGTACAAGTTCTAGGTGATCTGGTATATAATTGGATTGAGGGCAGAGCTAACCTTAGAGAAGGTCATTTCCTCAAATAGCTTCCTTGATGACTTCATATCAATCGAAGTGCTTATATAAATAACTTGATTAATTTAACTTGAAGATATTTATATTCATCGCGAGCGAAGAGCTATTGAAAACTCAATTAAAGGAGCTAGGCAGTGGTTGCTTTCGGACTTTTGCTAAGACTTTAGTAAATAAGGATATCCTTGCAACATATTCCTGCTCATATCTTCAGGCTCTTATTCTGGCAGATAGTCAAAAATTGTTAACTCCAGATGCATCATTATCAGACCATGTGAACGTAAGAAAGTCAACCGTCTATGAAACCTCTGAATAGGTATGCATAATGAGCTTTTTATGCCACGAAATCTAGCTACTGCATTACTCATTAGAAAGGATGCCTAGCATGATTGTGAGTCTTCCTAGAAAGCGCTGTTTTATAATGACACTTACGATAATTGCATCGCATCTTTCGCATCTCCTTGTGAAGGGTATCGGATTTCTGTTTATGCCTATTTCGTAGTACATTTCGCAACGTCATTCGCCTTACAAGCGTCTCCTTCCAGGCTTAGAAGTTATTCCTTCATTCTAGATTCCAGATAAGAGGAGAGAGAGGAGAGTACGTATCCTTGAGAAAAACCCCTGCTGATAATCCTGTTTGATAGGAACTGGTTTATTCAAGTATCGATAGTTTACTTGTGAGCTTTTTCCATTTTTCCAAGACCATATTGATCGTGGAATGTGGGCTTCATTTATTAAATTTCTGCAGGAGTTATACCATCCCGTCTAGGCTTAAAGCCACTGGAATTCTACTCCTTTAATAATATGAATCTTGCTCTGAATCACTATAAGAGCCGTGTTGTCCGAGGAGCAGTTAAGAAAGTAAGAATTCATGAGAAGATAAAAAAAATCTGCCCCAGAAGTACAAGGAACAGAAGGTATACCTATGTTCCGGATTTGCCCATTGGTATGCTAATTGAGTGTGAAATAGACATGGTATCAAGGGAATTTGTGACTGCTTAGGTTAGGATAGACCGCGTAGGAGGTGGGTCATTTAGACCGAATTGTAAAAACCTATGATCAGAGAAGCATTGAAAGCTTTCAATCCAGACCTTCAACGAATATCAATTTTACAAGTAGGCTATATAACAATGCACTCATACCTTGGAATTTAAACTAAATCACCTTCTCGGGCTAATTGTAACGATGAGAGAACATCTATAACGACTGTAACTCAGGCGCTTGTTCGAACGCCCTTATCAAAGATATTGTTGGTGTTCAATAAGTGGTTTATAAGAGAGAGTTCAATGTTCGCTAAGCGACATATCTGCCAAATTGTCCTTAATTTCATGGAAATCACATCGATAAAGTCATTTAAGGACACTAAATGGGCCCGAATTACAACAATCGATAACGAGTAACTTGTCATCGAAATGTGAGGATTTGGCATTACCGCTTTTGTAATCGAGCATGTCGAAATTTGACATGACAGCACACGTTATAGTGCGTTAATTCGAACAATGTTGTGCTATCTAGCAAAACAATAATCGTATAAGTGCATGGGTCCTATTTAGTCATTCGTTATCGATTGCGGTAATTGGAAATAAAAAAAGAGTCCTAAGCCTTAGTAACACATTTAAACTTTAACCTCTAAGTCAGACTGACATAAGAACACATATCTTTTACTGTCTCCATTGAGAGCTGTCAGTTGATTAGTCGCATTCGGTAGACTCAGAAAATTAGTGCATTCATATAACAATAGTCTGAAACAATACTTTAAGTTGCTGAAATAAATTGACAGAACACTAAATGTGCTTTGGTTTAAAAGATCATTCCTTTTATAGTGAGGGTTAATAAAGTATAAAAGTATTTTCAGAATTTCGTACATATGGCACAAACAAACAAAAAATAGACCATGTTTTTCTTTTCTAGAAACCTCAGCAGACGTCATATTAAATCGCATTTTTAAATCTTAATTTTGCAATTTTGCAAAGAATTTGTATGGGAGTACTACTCTAGGTATAACCTAGTCTAGTCATAAAGACTAGTACAAAGAAAAACTTATGCCAAATAAAAACGCGTTGAAAGTTTTAAACAAAATTTACGCTCGAAATGGCCGCCATTTGCCTTAAAGCATGACATGAGGTCAACTGGCCAATCTTAAATCGTATAACGGACCTCATTCATTAGAAAGCTGACGACAGCACGAACAAGGGTTTTCTCCAAGGACTCAAACCTACTCCCTCTAAAACGGACCACCGTTCGTAGTCCAAAAAGTTGAGATCCGGAATACCATCTGGCTAAACATCCAGTTATGTGAAGTCGAGTACATAATTTTTTAGCCACTCTTGAGTGGTTTGCGCCTTGTGGGTTGAGCAGAATCATGTTGGAATATCCAGATCTTGTAGCGAATATTATTGTTCTTAGAGGCTTAACGACGTCTTCCAAAACAATGGTAAATTTTCCCCGAAGTCTTGTCTTATTGTTCCACAAAAATGTATTTTGGTTGTGCCATCGTAGCTCACTCCTCCTCTGGACAAAAAAAGAATAACACTCCTACTTACGTATGTTCTGTATCTTCTTATAGGTACTAGCGCCTCTGAAATGCCCAAGCGTAGTAAGAGAGTTCCATTGCATATGGACCTGTTGTTCTTTCGGAGAGTGTGGCCAATCTACTGCTTCTCTCTTCGTAGTATGGTTGTGCCTTTAGGTTCCTGGCCTGTTCTCTGATAAAGCCGTTGTGTTATGACAGCTGTCAAATGCGCACCGAAGAAGAGACAGAGAGTAGTTCCGCTTAGGCTTTTTAATGGCATTCACGATATCTATGATCTGACGCGGCTACAATTTGAAAAATATCTTCACGCATGTTTGACGTGCATCACAGCATGCAGAACATTTTGGGCATTTGTTCCAATAAAAGCAGTGCTAGCAGACTCGAATTTTCTTTAAGTTATCGATAATTATCGATATTTTGTAAGACTGCATCAAAACTGACATTTGTTGTCACTTCGAGTGCAAGATAACACCACAAAACAGATAATATTTATGAAGGTACATACTTGTTTAAATGTTAAACAAATATGACACTCTATTTCACTACTATCCCACATGAAAAATTGTGTAAGAAATACATATATCAGAAATGTCAGTCCACGTTTTTTTGTCCAAACCCATATGAACCTGCAAAACACGCGCCACTTGGTTCTAACAGAGATCAGAGTATTCCACTTGTCTACTTTTAACCATCTCAGAAGGTTCTCCTTTATTCTTAAAATTAAATATGTATAGACAAATTTTTGGTTCTTAAATTTGAATTTTTAATTTATTTATTCTTTTTTGTTTTAAAACTGTTAGTTTTTATCTTTTTTGATTTATTTTTTAGTTTATTGATCAAAATAAAATAAAATAAAACAGCTTTCTTCTAAAAATTCTCCACATTTCTTGAGTAAATTAAACAATTCCTCTTTAAGATACGAACAACAATAAGAATAAATCTTACAAAAAATCATACTTCTTTTCCAACACACAAATACAACATTCTTTTCATAAAAAAAAAAATTAAATTCTGTTACCTACAATCCATTGTATTCAAATGAAAAAAAAAAAACATCCAAATTTCTCAGCAGGTAGTGTTGGTGGTGGTGTTCACTCAGTTGAATCCGGAGACATACAAATCCATAATGTAAGATACAAAGCAATTTTTTTTTGTTTCCTATCAGTCAAAATAAAAAGAAAAAACAAATACTTACCTTCAATCGTCTTGGAATGTGATATTGCACACAAATTTGTTTATTTCTCCATTGCGCATATATTATATTTTATTTTTAGTTTTTTAATTTGTTTTTATCCTAATGAATGTTTTTTAACGTATTCAAATCGAACAAAACAACACATTACTCGTACACCATTCTTGAACTACTTCAGTACAAAATTTGAATATGAATTACAGTATCGCTTAAAGAAGTCAGTACGCTTTTTTTGTCGTCCTTTTTGAATATATATATAAATATAATTTTTTTTTTATTTAATAAATGTGTGTGTAAAACTCTAAAAAGTGGTTTTCTATCCTTTTTATTAATGAACATAACCTATATATTTTTTTTCATTAATTCTATCGAAACGATATTTTTTTTCTATCACACTTCTTTGTTTTGAAATCTCTTGGAAAAAAAGTAAAGAAAAAAAAAAAAAAAAAAATGTGGAAAATTTTTTGCATGAGAATTTGTAAAGCTGTTTTATGGTTTTATTTTTATTTTTAGAAAAAAATCCCTTATAGTATTTTTTTTTTTATTTTATGTTAAACAAAAACAAAGGTTTTAATGTCAAATTGTACTTGGGTAGGTACGATTTTTATTTTAAACTTTTCTTACATCGATGATAAATTTTAAATACTGGTGATTGATTTACACGGGGGAAGTATTTGTCAGAATTCTGGAATTGTGAGAATTTGTCAGAAAAACATGACAGTGTTCAGTGATAAATATAACACAGGATTCTGAGACTTACTGACGTAAATTCTGACATATGTGTCACTCGTGTAAGTCCAACATCTGTACTACATAGTCGTTGAAAAATAGAAGGTGCAATAAGGGGTGGGAATTTCCCGCAAATCAAAGGTTTTAAACGTTCTAGACGCCAACGCATGTACTATTTACTTGTGCGTCTTAAGAGCTATCTTTTCGTTTTTTGACAAGTGGATGCAAGAAGTATGGTACTAAAGTGTTGCTGGCTCGTTAATATATTTATTGCTGTATTCGGCGCACCCAAATAGGACTGATATTGAACCGATAACCGAGTGAAGCGACTTCCTCTTTGCACTGTTCTGCAAGCTTGCTTGTGGCGCATTGCCGCTGAGAATAGCTATGTGGGTAAGGTATGTGCGGTTTTGCTTGAGTAAGCAGCAGGCGTTAAAGACGCCTCAGGAATCCAGTTTTCAGTGTGACTGAAATATTTGTCAGTATCTCCCTCTCAAGGAATACTTTAATCTTTAAAAATGTCTTTGAATGAGCTCAAGCAATTAGAAAAGGCTTAACTGAAAAGCAGGCTTTGTGGATTGTTATTTTGAATTCAACGATGTGGTTTGATACAATTTTCGCTGCTGCAATGGTTCACACATCTGAAGAGTTTGAAGCATCACGAATTATAAGCTGTCTCTAAAAAAAATAAATAAATATCAGGCCGTAAGCAGCCCGTAGAGGGCCAAGACCTAGCTTCTCACAACTGTACATGTTGTGCGTGGTATACATTTCTGCATGTACAGAAGGGACCTACAGTTTTATGCCGTATCCGAAGGGCAGAGGGGTTTTGAGAAATTTTCTCATGACAGTTATACTCTTGAATGCTTGTCAGACACTCGGAAGAGGTGTGGCCGTGAAAAAAACTTTTGATGGTATTTTTCTGGATTCGAACTTGGAACCCCTTGCGTAGTAGTCCAACGCACTAACCACTGCGCCACGGCACCCACATGTCTGTGGCTGTCTCTATGCTTCAAATATGATACAAAACTGAAAGTCACATTAATTTGTGAGAGCATTTTTAACACGTACTACACGTATTGTGTAAACTTGGTCTAGATTTTAGTAGGCTCCAACAGTCACATTGAGGATCTTCCACTTTCTGACTGATACCCTAACTCTTGATATCTCGAAGAAAACATATGATATTTTGGGTTGACAAGTATATTTAGTCAGAAGAGGTGGTTCAGCTTAAACGAAAATGTTTTAGTTTGCTATGAGCAATTGCGCGACATTCAGAGTTACTGTACCCGAAGTTTCAGTGTCATAATAATCAAAACGTTTCTAATTGGCAAGTGCTACATTTTTGGCATTAGATGGACGCTACAGTTTCTGGGTTTCTGGGTGCCTGTGGTCCTTCTCCATTTACTACCACCGTATTCCGTGAGATCTCCCTCTACTGCGAGGAAGTATTGCTACCGGGCTAGAATGGCGATGTTTGTTTCGGCAAGTTCAAAGGACGTTATTTTTTGTATAGCTTTCATCACCGGGTATACAAAATACATAAATACATATTAGGCCATAAGCAGGCCAAAGAAGGCAGAGGCCTAGTTTATCACTACAGTATTTGTTGTGCTTGGTATATACGTTTAGAAGATGACATGACAGTTATACATTTGGATGTCAGACACTCGGAAGAGGTGCAGCCATAGAAAAACTTAAAATGTATTTTTCTGGATTCAAACTTAGAACTATACAACTACCAATAGTTCAGTATAGGAGTGTGAACACTGCCGATCGCTTATTAACGGCTCCTTGGCTACCGTCTCTATTCCAAGGTCCTGGCTAACCTTGCAAATTCTTATTGACTTATATCGAAATATATCAATATTTTTAATAAAAGCTCACTTGGTTGGGTTAGGTTTATGAATTCCTTCCTACCAAAACTTGCTTCTCACTTGCAAAAGTATTATAAAGTCCAAAGTTCGAAGAGTCCGCTATATTAGAGCCATCTTGATAGTGATATGAATTGCAGAAAGTATTGCGTTAGAAGGTGGGAATCTTTCAAACACTAAACTGATGCAGTAAGACTATGCGATTTCTACACACTATATCCGCCTCTCTTCCTACCCCTGGTCCTCGCGGCAGGCCATCAGGGCTTTTATCACAGGGAAACTTCACCCTTATACTCATACACTGCTGGCTCGCGTGGTCAGCTATCTGCACACAGCGTTTCGTTGTTCGTTGCATCTGTCTTTGCTGGTTCTTCGTGATGCTAGCGATAGTTTCACTAATTGTTTCCCAAGTCTCAGCTCAGTTAAGTCCTCATTTAGTCTAGTCGCCAGCAAGTTGCGGTCTTCATGACAATAATATCGTCGACAATGCAATATTATGTTTTCCGCTTTTGCGACTGCTTCTTTGTAAGGTCGTCAATAAGGATTGCATTCGTGTCCATATTTGTGATAGATAGAAGTTCAGCTCTGTATGCTTCCTATTGTTTCAAGGGTCTGCGTCTATCTATCTTTGGCATAAGAGTTCCATCAATCTTGCCATTCTTCGAGGCTTTTCTTTTGTGGTGTTTCATTATCACTTCGACTTGTTGCTGTTGGCATTATTGTCTTGTTTGCACGATATTTAGAACTTCATAATACACTCATGCCAACATTCATCTTAGAACAGAAGATGTTAAGGTGCTTGTTCCATTGAGAGTAAAATTCGGGCGAGTAGCTCCCAAGCCACTCTGGAGAGAAATTTCGCAAGTGCAGACGAACCTGAGCAACTCACAGAGAGCTGGTTTAGTACTCTCAGCTTTCAAACTTTTAAGATGTTAGCACTTTTCAAACTATGTTCATATTGTTTTATGGTTCGCGAGAGTTACTCTCAAGAGTTTATTAGCGAAAGCGCTCTCAAGTGGACACCTACCTTTAGTTTAGATTAGGTTCCCTTGCCACAACTTCAGCACTGTGCTCATGTACACCGTACTTGTAGAAGCCCAGTCCTTGCCAGTACCAATAGGGTCTGTCCGAAATTCGTACAAGAAATCTTCCTTCAAATAATCGCATCGGGTGCATTTAATCAGTTTCCTTCCATCGGTTGGTGGCCTCCCATCGGAAAAGTATTGATGCACAGCCGTAAGGGTGAAAGATGATAAATAGTTTAAGTAAAAACAAGAGAGTACAGCGATTCACTCGCTCATTGCATATGTACATTTGAACTGATTACAGCCTTTATAGCAGAATACTAATGAATGAATCCTGCAGAAAGATATGAGCATGGTTTCCACTACCACCGTCGGTTTGGTTCGTAGTAATCCCATGCTGACTTCTAAAGGTGAAATGAATTACTAAGTGACAACAGGTGCGACTATATATGGTATCCCCAAAGAGTAACGTCTTTCTAGCTAGTTCGTCCCAAGCTACCGAGAACTGGTATGACTAAATATTTGAGACTTTGGCCTTTTTTTAAATTTCTTCTTCCATTTGGTCCTTGAAGTTGTGACCTGAATTTCGGAGTTCATGATCCTTCCACTTCTCGGCATTCCTACTGATGGGGCTTACTGTTCTTTATTAATATTTTTTTTAAATAAACAAACTATTTTTTAAAACATTGTATTCAATTCACTATTAAGTGTAAGCCATTATAAAATTAGGAATCACTCGTAATAAAATGTTAAAAAAGAAACAAACTTTTCTCCGTCAACATCTCCTCCCAGGGTTAGGTGTAAAACAAAAATTTCCTTAAATTTTAATTTTATTTCGTATAATTTTTACAAAAGTTTTTTTGCTCCGGACAACACCAAGCGAAATAAAATAAAAACAAAAATCAAAAGAAAAAACCCCTCGTCAAAGAAAACAAAAACTTTATTTGCGCTTTACAGCAAACCATGATCACTGGCAGAATTCAAACGAACGCGACTATCGACTGAACACCACAAATCGTCTCCACCATTCGGAACACTATCCCTTAACCGCACAGTCGACCGCATTAACAGCAAATTCACGTTCCACAACTAGACTAGATGTGCAACAGCGCAATACATTCAATCGTACAAATCACGATCGATATAGTAGTGGAGGCCCAGCGTCATCAATACACCCTCCGTCACAGCGTTCAACGATAGCCGATCGTGTTGCTGGCCAATTGTTTCCGCATCATTCAACCGGAGGTATACCACATTTGAGCTCCAGTCTATACCAATCATCGTATCAACATCAAGCCAGCAGCCTAGGTGGAGTTGGCAGCCTTGTTGCTGGTGGTTGCGTCGGCGGTGCCGCCAGTAATATAACGAACAGTAGTAATTATCATTATCCGCAAATAGTGATAGGCGAACCGACCATTAGTACCTCATATGATCGTTACACAACGCCCAGCAGCACCCATCATCATCATCAGCAGCAACAGCAGCAGCACCACCACCACCACAACCAGCAAACTATTATTAACGAGACTACAGCAACTACGAACCATCCCTATTGGGATGACCATACCACGACGTCCGCCTCTGCTCAGGATAATCGCCGTTTCACGGAGCGCAGAAAGAAGACGGTCCGTTTTGACGGACACGACGATGATGCCGACGTGGAGGTGGTTGCTCCTGCGAATCTAATAACCGTGGCCACTGCTGCTGTTGGACCACAGACAGGAGCGGCTATAACAACTGTATTGGGCAGCAGCAGCATTGGCAGTAGTAACATTGGCGGAGGTGGACTTGTGGGCGTTGATGATTGGTCACGTTGGGATGCTGAGCGACAGGGTAGCCAGGATTCGGCAACCAAAGACTCTGGCATCGATACGAGTAGTACGTTCACCAGCAGTGAAGATTCCAATCGGGGTGATGGTCCAAAGGTACCTTAGAACATACATACATAACATAATTAAGAATCCTGCCTCCCAAAAAAAAAAAAAAATACAAAACTGCACTAGTAACAGTTTTTTTCCCCTTCATTTTGACTACCCATCTTTTTGGTCAACAATTTTTGATCAAAATAATATCAAAACATCAAACAAAGACACAATTTTCTGTACAAAGTTTTGTTATGTTTCGTTACGTTTTCTGTTTGTCCAAAAAAACCGTTTTCAAAACCACTCTAGGTGGTTGTGTTCGAAAAGTGTTCAAATATTTTGTTCAGAATTTTAAACAAAATGGAATCTATTAGACTGTGTTTTTTCGTTTTTGTTTTGTGTCGTGTCAGTGGTTCTTAGTGGCTTTGGTGCTAATTTTTTTTTCTGTTTCCCTTTTTCAATTTATTTATTTTGTTTTTATTTTATTCGTTAACATCACATGCACATCGGAATGAATTTTTTGGCCATCGTCCAAAAATTATTAAGAGGACTTTTGAGTATAACAGAAAAATGTTTGTCCCTACAGACTAGTTTGTGCACAGACAATATTCTCTTTTTTTTGAGTCCTAATCAAAGAAGTGGGAGAATTGTCAGGAATACAATAAAAAAAATACAAAAAAAATAAAAATAATGAAAATGATAGAAAAATCATAAAGGATGGACCATCAAGGACATTTTACTGGATTTTTTTTTATTTCTTTTAGTTTTCAGTTATATATTTAATATCTTAAAAAAAAAACACGGGGAAAAACAAGTCTTACATTTTAGTTTTATATTTAAATTTAATTTTATGATTATTGTAAATAATTAGTGGCAATTAATTTATTTTATTTTACTTATAATAAAAGCACTGTTGAATGCATTGCGTATTGAAAAAAAAACTAGGAGAGCACAGTTTGGTTTGTCAAATTTTTGTCAAAAGCACAATTTGGTTTGTCAAAAAGAAAAAAAAAAAAGAAAAATGTCCAAGAAAGCGCGCATGTGGCTGATACTTGTTTATTGTGTTGTCTTATTGCAAAAAAAATGTTTAATCATGTTCTTCTTTTAATGTACTTTTCAGATTTGTGTGTGTGCGTTTTTTATGTTACAAAAAAATATTCATATCAATAAAATTCTAGCATGTTTTTCAGGTCAAATGAACGTGTTTGTTTGGGAACGTTTTAAAGGTTCTTTAAACATTTTGCAACTGTTTCTTTTATAATACAGACGAATAGACCGTTTATCGTTTTGTTTAAAATCCACTTTAAAAGTATTCTAAGTCTGCGGCAAATAAGACACGTAGAAGGGTCACACTGAATGGTGAACAGTGTTGCCATACATGCAGCGATCACAATAGTTTCTATAAATTCCCATCCCGCTGCCACTTCATTGCATGATTATGCATATTTAGTCAGTTTGTTCACTGATAAAGACGTTGTTTTGAGATGAAGTTTAGATAGAAAATCTTTTGGATATTCCTTTTGCGACTTATATCAAATTCTTGCAGCTTTCTCGCAATAGGTGCGGCCAATCTCAAAGTATACTCAGTCATACAGCAGCACTGCCTCAAACGCGAACCAGTATTAGTTTCTTGGCTTAAAGTGATTGCTTTAATCCGCCAAAAATTGAACATCAAACTAAACACAGACCTTCTTTGTTGCTTCTTCTGCATATGTCAAGTTCATTGCCATCGTCAGTTAAGGCAATACTAGCAAGATATTTGAGAAACTTGAACCGTTTCATCCATCTAATGATTTGGAACTAAGGCTTATAACTTTTTGTTGAGTTAATTTTCAGTCTCACAACGTCTGCTTCCCTGTCCACAAATATCACAGAGTTCTTCAAAACAGTATAATACCAGGCAACCGCAAAAGTGGTAATAGGATGATAATTCTACCTACTCCTCCATTTAGTACCTGAATTTAGTGAAAGGATGATTCTTCTACCTGGTTTTCCATTTAGTAGCTGCAAAAATCTTTAACCAGAATATTGAGCGTAGCAGCACGTCTATCTTTACAACAGTGGCCAATAAAAGTCACTGCCATTTAACCCATATACGGCAGTAAAAACATTGTCCTTTTTAAATTTAATGTGGGCCAAGTTAGTCTGGTATGGTAACCGTGTCAAGATTACACTATTTTTACTGGCGGTTCTGAAGGTAAGAGAGAGATTCTTGATTTTAAAACACTGGTCGTCTGACAGGCTGAGAGATGGCAAATGAGGCCGAGGTTACGACTACTGGCGGCGACATCTCTGGGATTCTATGAATTTTTGTGAAGAGAATCAGGTCCATCTCTGTCGGCTTGGAATTGATGTCGCTGCTTTCTGTCCAATTATCCAAATATTGGATTATTTTTGTAGGGTATTTCTCACTACTTGATAACTTTACATCCTTCCTATTCTCGGTTGAGAATAATAATATCATTCGCAGTCATCAATCAGTGGCGATAATATCAATTTCTGAAAAGTGGATGCATAGATTCTCTGGATTTTTTATAATTAAGTTTATCAGCATCTGGTTGATCCAATGATTTCGCCTAGCATTAATCCGTATTTTTTTTTCCAGAGCTGCTATTATTGAGTGCGGCTTAATATTGGTTAAGACCCTCTTCAATATGGATTTATGTATTAGTCATAAGTCGCAGAATTTGAAACAAGCGCCTATAATCTGAACAGTTTATAATAGAAGTTGTTGCCTCTTAAATGCAAGGAAAGTGAGTA
Organism: Chalcosyrphus nemorum; assembly: GCA_949716465.1. NCBI lineage: Eukaryota > Metazoa > Arthropoda > Insecta > Diptera > Syrphidae > Chalcosyrphus > Chalcosyrphus nemorum. Next base: position 75,285,194 of record OX454333.1, read on the forward strand.
TCTTGAAATAAATCAAGCTTTGATTTCTAATGAAATTTTGAGGATATCGTCCTGACTCTGGTATTTTATAGTGTGAACAAAAAGCCTGCCAACAGTTTCTTTGCGCTTTCCTAATTCCCTTTCTGTAGTCGCTAAGATTCTGATGTAGTTATTCCAATCCTGTGAAGAGTTAACCGAGCCGTGAATAATACTAGCCAAATTTAGCGGGTCTGAGGGAAAAGCATAACTCAAAGTGTTTAACTTCAGATGTAAGAGTCCATCGAAGTCTTTCATGTCGGGTTGTTAGTTAAGGGTCCATTGAGTTACCCTGATATCAACACTCTTAGTGGAGTTAAAGACAAAGTATGAAAACCAGAAAATCAAGTACTCAATTCTGGTTTCTCTTTACCGTTTCGGTTTCCCCGTTTCATGCAGAAGGATGTAGTCTGAAGGCTACCATAGTAATGAAATACTGTGTATTAGGAAATGTGGAGCGTAATAAAGCCAAAGAAAAGCGCTAAATTTGTTCTGTTTACAGCATGCTGAGTAGTATGATGTGGATTGATTCCATTTCTCATCTACTTACCCAACTAACCAGTGCTTGATTTTCTACTGTCCTCACAGGAGACTCCTATTTTTTAATCGAAAAACGTCAAATTTTCTGCCTCTTGTTGACAGAACGTATTTCACAAAATTCCATTATTTTTGCACTATTCGTATTATTAAACGTTCACATATATATATGCATTTTGTGCAGAAATCATTTGCGAGGACGGCAATAATGCAGTCACTCACACATTATTGTGCTGATGGGACATTTGTCATCCAGCTTAAGTGATATCTATGTAATGAAGCTTATCGGACTAACGTAGTTTGGTTAAGATTTACCGACAACAGAAAGAGCTGTACCATGCTTGGCAAGTTACCCAGTCACTCAATTGCTTGGAGTGTCCGTAAGGACCGGCACTTAAATAAAGCCATCTCATTAAGAGACACACGGAACGTAGTCCCGTTTTTAGAATAAATGTTAGCCGATTGTATCGAAGCTAAAAGTAAAAATATTAGTAATATTCGGATAGCACATAATATCTTATCAATGAACAACCTATGTCTTTTTAAAGGCATGTTTCCTTAAAGACACTCCTGTGGCTTAGAAGATAGAAGAAGATCTTTAAGTCTAAATCTCGAGACTCTTTGAGGTGTTATATCATCACTTAAACAGTAGGTCTCCTGTTTCACTAAACATTTTAAACGGCAGCACTGCTACAACGTCTGAGCTTGGCTTAGGTTTTCTTAGAACCATTATGTTAATATGAATTTCTTTAGCATGCCGCTTAATTGTCAACGACGATCGTAACATAGATGTGTTTAGCAACTTTTCGTGTAAGAGTATGTCTGTGTTAATCCTCTTCCCACTTTAGGCCCTACAGTTTAGTAAACACGTGGGATTCCCACTCCTGTCTTTCGGGAATGGGAATTTCCTGTGATCGGACTAGCATAGTTCCACTGATAATGGTTATCACAATGAATGGCTATCACAATGACGACTGGTATATGCAAGGGAAGTTCCAAAATATCACTCAAAACCCAGAATATCATCTATCTAAGACTACTTCTGTATACAGTCTCAAACCTTCGGATAAATCTTCTTAAAAAAGTCGAAGTTTGTTCTTCAACGAATACTTTTTGAGCGGATTTCTTCTTATCTTTTATTTTCTACAAAACATCTAAACACCGTTTCTAATAACAAACCAATATCATATTTCATATGCTTGCCTATATGTTTTTATTTTGCCTCATATAACAAACGTCTACAATTTATTTTATCATCAACTTTCCACCTTGATCATTGTAAAAAAAGATACTAAACCAAAAAAAAGTCTATAAAACACTATTTTTGTGTGTGTGTTCTTAACAAAATATAAACAACAATTTTTACTAAAAAAAAAAAACTAAAATAAAACACTTTTCTTCTGTGAAAAACTCTGTTCATCTTCGATAGTAACAACAACATAGTCTATAACTACTACTATATTTTGTATGTACTTCCTTTTACTTCCATCTCATTTTGTGTACATGTTTCCTATTTTTCTGTATGTCAAAATTTTTATATACGTATTTGAATGATTTTCTTGTAAACTGTAAAGAAAAAAAAAAACCAAAGAAAACCAAAAAACTTATTTTATTCTTTATGTGTGATTTATGTTTACAAAACAAAAAAAAAAAAAAACCAAAGCAAACAGAACAGCTATAAACTAATGTAAAAAATAATAAAACAAAAAAATATAAGGAATGTAAATTTTTTACTTATAAGCAAAAATATTTTTTTAAAAATTTAAGCATAAAAATCCATATATATATATCCGTGTGTATATCAAAATTTAGAACCCAGTTAATTGGCAAATATCGGCTGACAATACTCGAATGATCGGTCATATGATATTAAGAAAATACTATGACGGCGAGGATATTCTAGGATTAAAAGTTCTTGGTGGTCAGCCATTGGCTTATGCCGCTGGTATTACTGGCAGTGGTAACAGCATCGGTAGTAATAACAATGGAAATGGTTATGGTGCATTTGTTGATAAAGTTAAACGGGGTTCTGTCGCCGATATGGAAGGACACATAAGGCCAGGTAAATATGCTATGTTCCACAATATTCATACTTATTTAAGTTTTGATTTTAATTTTATTTATTTTAAGTTTTATTGAAATAGAGCAAAAATAAACTGATAATTTTGTGATAGAGACGAACGCTTATTGAAAGTGTGAATTAATGTTTTTGGAGATCAGATTGTTTGGACACCGTTTTATGGATCAGGAATAATGATTCTTTTCTATGTCTTAATGTATTAGCTGCTGTATGGATTCTAAAAAAATCGTTTTATTGTGGCCCATTTTGAAGTTCCAATTTTCGACGAGCATTTCGAGTGGTATTTGGCAAATAAGCCGAGTAATGTTGAGTTCCAATTCCTTAATCTTACCTGGCTAATCAATATAATCTTTGATCTTTAAATATCCCCAAAAGCAAACGTCTAGAAGTGTGATCTCACACGATCTTGGCAGCCAATTCACTGGAAATGAACTATTCACCAAATTGTACTCGAAATAGAGCCCAGGCATAATCTGCAAGAAAGTCTTTATGATGATTGATGGTGGCCAGTCAGGAAGTCCGTCAAGAGAAAACGTTGTAGACAAGTCTCCTTTCTTTGAAGTTCATCATCAATGATGACATGCTCCGACTTAGACTCTAAGCCAGAGAGACTGGTACCTATTAAAAAGTAAGCCTTGGTAAGGCCCAACCATAATGCCCTTAAGCGTGCGGTTGCTAAAGTTATAATTGAACAAAAATTTAGCTCTCGCACTTTCAAAGTCTGAGTGCATCTGCAAATCCATTAGGGAAACCTGACAATATGTCATATGGTTTTTTTTTCCGGTTTTCTCTCGATGTAGCCACCCTCAGCGCTCCCTACGAAATGTGCAAATGAATCTCTACGTATGGAGACCAAAGTGATCGAAAACTCGACGAAACTGAAGGAAAAGCCATGGCTACGTTCGACAGAGCTCAAACCCTTAGTCCATTTTAAGTTGAGCCGGTATTCTCTTGTATTATTGCATAAAGTATCGGATAAAAATGCCGAATAAAGAGTTCTCATTATACATTCTTCCATGGACTTGGTACATCGCTTAGGTTAGGTTAGGTTACTAGGGGTGTGTGCCCGAAGAGGGACACATCACTTGCACTCGGAGACACTAGAAAGGTCCATAGTGCTTACCCTTTAAATAAAAGACACAAAAGAATGTTGGGGGTGGACATCGATCTTGGTGTCGGTCTCCCTTCATACCAGTTGGTACTATTAACCAATCTACATAAGTAGGTTTATTATCCGGGACTCTGATACCTCTGCAATGTTATCAAAGAATCTGTGGCCTAAAATTTGAAGGCTTGAAGGGCGGGGCAGTTGCACAACAGGTATTGGATTGAATCTACCACTTCTTCACCTCGGCAACTTCCGCATAAATCGCTAGACTCTGCATCCCATAGTTCCTATGGCGCAGTACTCTGTGACCACTCCTGTGAGTACACGGATGGAAGTTCGATCCATTCTTTCATTCAGGGTCTTTGCCTTCACTTTATTTAATTTTGGCCATACGATACGTGACCTAATACAGTCTTCTCCGGCTAACCAGGAGACATGGCCTCATCCTCTATTATATCGTCAATAATACCATACAGTTTTCCGATCTGCGGCAATATAGATGTGTCAGCTTCACTGATATTCATAGCAGACCCCCGCCTTACCAATTCATCCGCCTTTTCGTCCTTCCCTTCCACATTGCTGTGTCCAGATACCCAGCAGAGTTGTGACTGCTGGTGATCAGTCTCGACACTTCTTAACGGCCTTTGATTTGAATTTATTGATTTCAGAGCCCTTTGACTATCTACAAAGATTGTTATATCCGACGGGGGAATGTGGCTTTCTTTAATAGACACGGCGGCGTTTTCTATTGCCAGTATTTCAGCTTGAAAGACACTACATGCTTCTGGAAGTTTGAAAGATTCTTGTTTTTGACAGTGATGGAACCATTTACTTTCTGACACCTCGTATAAATTATGTACATATTTCGCATAGATAACCCATGGAATTCTGTAGCCTAGACAACTCTTCACAAAGTTTAAAAGGATCTCATACAGCAGCAAAGATCGTCTTTGATTTATCTATTTAAAATTTTGATTTGAAAGTAAAAAAAAACAAGAATTCAATTTGAAAATTAACAAAATTAAAACACACAAAAAATAGGCGATGAAATCATCGAATGGAATGGACAAAGTCTTCACAATAAGACCGCCGAAGAAGTCTACGATATCATTGCTGAGAGTCGACATGATCCACAAGTTGAATTAATTGTATCACGATCAATAGCGTCCAACAGTAATCGTAAAACAGCACAAGCATCCTGGCGACAATCACATTCACCACCAACCAGATATGGCCGAAAAGGTATCTATTTATCTTCAAAATTTAACCAACAAACATCATCAGAAAATCTATAAAAGTGCAATAAAGGAATCTTATTATTTATTTAAAAAAAAAAGAGAAAGAGAGTATTTAATAATCCTTAATGATTAGGGGGCGAGTGTTGAGAGGGATTGCTTTACTCTTAATGTTGTCAATTAGATAAAATGAAAGGAGCAACAACACAGCACACATATGTAACACAATTTGCGGTTCTCATAGAACATAAACAAACCTAGATACACCGTGTTCTCATAGATACATTCTGATACAGAGATTTATAGATTCTTTTCTCTTCATACAAGCCACACACATACAAGTATACATATTTTTTTTTTTTATAGTAGGTATTACATTTATGGGAATCAAATTCAGTGTATGTCCTTTTGCTATCAAAATGGCATCCTCCTCGGCGGTGATGAGCCGGGTGGAAGGAGGCACAGCAACAAGGAAAATTTAATTAAGTCCTTTATGCCGGGTAGTAGTGGATCATTTATTTCATCCTCTTCTTTTTCTCTTTTCTGTTTTTTTCTTTTAATTTTTTTCTACGTCTCACATTTGCCTTTTAGTTTTGTTGTTCTTTTTTTGTACTATATAATATGTATATGTGTATGTGTGCAAATATTTTTAGCAAAAAGAAATCCTTGATGAACAACTTATAAACTAAGCACATGTCCTTTTTTCCACAAAACAGCTGTTGACACCATCGAAATTCATCGTGATAAGCCCAGTGTACTGATAACATCACCCGGTTCGCCTGACCTGCATGCTGCAGGTCGTCATCAACAAACGAACGCCGCCCCACCGCCACCGTCTAGAGGAACCGAAGTAGGCATCCCGCCGATTCCACCAGCTAGTTTGCGTTATAATCAGCGGTTGGGTCCTACGGCGACGGGTCACTGTCATCATGATCCGACAATCGATGGGCGATTACAGCTGAAGTTGGGCTATGACCAGAATACGTTGCAGTTAATTGTAACGTTGGTGTGCGCCAGTGGCCTGACACTTAGACCCAATGGCGCTGCCAGAAATCCTTATGCTAAAGTGAGTTACTAATGCAAACAGCAAACAGATTTGGTCCTTGGTAACTGGTTTTATAATGATTTCAGGTGTTCCTTTTACCCGAACGGGGTGCGAAAGCGAAGCGGCGAACGAAAACCCTAGCTAGCACATGTGAGCCGCGGTGGGGCCAAACGTTTGTATATACAGGACTAAGGCGATGTGATCTAACCGGAAGGTTATTGGAGGTAAGTAATCGCTTGATTGAAAGTGTCTAGATGTCTGTTTACGAATGAGTTTATGTTGTAATGTAGTTTTATGGATTAAGAAGCTCTGTTTCAAGTCGGTTACGTACCATCTATCCGCATGCATGTGGCTAGAGTCGAACGTGAGTCTTTCATGATTTTGCCGTCGGAGTACATGAAATTGTTTTAGACAGTATAAGCTTGCAACCTTTTACAGATTGTGCTCTTCAGTCTTCTTCTTGTTTTTCTTTGGGCGAGGTTATGATCTAGAGCCTGTTGGGTTTTCTGGCCAAATTCTCAATAGACTGCAAAAATTATACGATCAAATAATGTCGCTAAAAGGACAAGTACCGTTACAGCCCAGGACTTCGTCTTAAGATCGAGGCCTGTGAGGATCTACAAAACGTTTATAAACGAGATCTTAAGAGACTCTCCGTTGACACGTTTATAAGTACGAGGTCATATTGAAGCAAAAGGGCTGGTGAGCTGACAAGAAAGGCGTGTCGGGGATGCAGTGCAACCGGATCCACGGAAGTAAATCCCATAGACCTAATTTATTTTTTTAACAGATGTTAGACCCTTATCTTATTCTTTCTAGCCTTGTCGGCTCTCCTATTGGAAAATTGCTAGGTGTTGCGATCCTTAATTGTTTAATCGTCCAATTGTGCTTTTCGGGTCTTCTCAAACGGCTCTCTTAAATTTTTTCCGCAACTAAGCATGGTGAAACCTCCCGCTCATTGCAGCATCTTCATTTCAGCCACATGTAGCTTTTGTTATTGACGTTTGCTTACTAGTCAGCATTCGGAGCTACAAATCATGACTTGTCTAATACCTGCTTTGTATACCTTCATTTTCATTCGGATAATATCTTCCCCTTCATCCACCCGGTGTTGGTACGATGGTATATGCCCTTGTCGATATTAAAGTATTTAGAGAGTATCCTAGACACTTTAAATCTGTAACGTTTTTTAGTAGATATCCATCAATAAAAACGGTGTCCACTGGCGTTGGATGAGATGTCATACCGCTTGCCTTTATTCAGTTTTCTGCCTGCTAATACCCAGGCCTCGTGATTCTAGAGCATTATGCCATTCGTTCAGCATATTTTGATTGTCGCTTGTCAACAGGAGGGACATAAGACAGACAGGCCTTAATTCTTTCTTAAAGTGGCATATGGCGTATGTGGCATATATACTACCTATATAGTACGACCGAGTCGTGTACTTAATCTGGTGGTATAAAACCTTTTTACTAATTGCAGCACCACTTTCTCTTTATTGGTCATTCTTCGAAGATACTTTGGCAGCTCAAGAGCAATAACAGCAAAAAAGAGCAAACTCTGAAAGATATATTTTGTTTGCATTTCTTCTTTCTTTCTCTCTTTGTGTCCATATTTACATATAAGATTATGTACATATGTACTAGGGATGTTGCACATATTTCCATCTGCAAATGCGGAACTTTCGCATCAGCGTATATGAAGCTTCAAAAATCTACATCTAGTGCATACGTATGGAAACTTCTTCTGCTTCGAATGACACTCCAAGCCATCAATACCATCAGTCTCCCATATTTAAGCTTTCTGATGACAGTAATACGTTATCGCCTTAAGGAATTCTTCTGAGCTTCTGCGATTCTCATGATGATAAAGTTGGCCTGCGTGCCATGCTTCTTAGTAGAGAGCAGCCGTGGGACTCGCGATTCTGTGATTTTTAAAACAAACTCTGAATATTCGAATCTGGTTGCCTAAGTCCAAACAAAAAATCAGTATTTAAATAGGAAAGGCTTTTATAGCTACGATATTTTCATTGCTTCGACCGGTACAACGACCTAAATTAAACAGGCAACTGGCGTGTCCCCTGTACAGACATTTCCTAATATAGGCAGAGCCTAATCTTTTCAGCAGACTGTCATTCAATTTTGAACAGCAAAATGTATAGAATGACTCTATAAAATGAAATGTCTGCGTTCGTATTAACAACCAGCGAATTATAATACGTGTGTGAGATTTGTTTGATTTTGCGGGAAACGTCACAATACATTCAAAATCGGTGATAGTTTTCAGCTCGGAGAAGCCAAACGTCAAATCAACCGAAGACAACTGTCTATATTAGTTTCTCCATATCGCAGATTCGCAGATGAGTATTCAATAATGAATGTCATAGACGACCTTAATTCGACAGTGAACTCGTATTTCCCTGCCCCCACATTTCCTAAAATAGGCGGAGCCTAAATTATCTCATCTGTGATATATGTATATGTATGTGAACTTGCGTGTGACCAAGACCTAACTATAAATGTTTCGTGCTGCTTCCTTATTTCCTTTCAAACAAAATAATTTTAGCAGGTTATGATAAGATTCCTTTAAGGCTAGGCGCGCACATGCGATTTCAATCGCGCGACTTCTTAGTCGCACAAAATGAAACACACTCTTTGCAATATGAATGCACGCACAGAGCTTATGATTATCGTAGCCATTATTATCGCGCGATTTATTACTTTTTTTCAGCTACGCGATAGTCGCCAAAATAAATGCATCATATGAAGTTAAAGGAGCTAGCACGCACTCGCGATTTAAGTCACCGCGATCAAAAAATAGAAGTCGCAATAATATAAAACAGAGGCGCACTGGCGATTTACTATTGCTCTACTGTTCAGTCGCGCAAAATGGAACACATGGCTTCTAACACGAACACGCGCATTTGCGACTAAATAATCGCAGGATCTAGAAAAATGCAGCATGTCAGATATTTTTTTTGCGATTTACAGTCGCGGCGATTCTTTAATCGCAAATTCGAGCACTCGCATTATAAACTATGTGACCTATAATCTGCGAATTAAAAATCATGGCGTTTTCTGTCGCTAGTGCGCGGACTGCCATTTCCTACAGCGACTACGATTTTTAAATTGCTGCGACATAAAATCGCATGTGCGCGCCTAGCCTAATAATTGTACACATACATATACAAAATGGCCGCATCCTTTTTCTGTCAACCAAGTCATCCAAAATTGTACTTGTATGTGTGTGGTCCCATTGAATTTTGCTGAAACGTCAAAGCACAGACGCGTAATTTTTGTGCATCTTAGCTTGAGAGAGCAAATCTGTCAAACGACCCGAAGTTGTCTAATTTAGTTCGTCGATTATATGTATTACACATCATATTTCGCACAGCCTGTTTGGTGGGACAATTATTACGACGAAGAACTGTTAGAGTTCTTGTAGTTGCTACTACAAACTCAGAATTTCTGTAGTAATTTTTAGTATTTTGCAAACGTTTCTCATTCGTGAACTTCACCATGAAGAAAGTGTAAACTTTGGCAGACGTTTTGGCATTGACTGATCATATGAAAAGTTTAAGGGTCAGTTTGTATTAAAATACAAAATTATTATGTCTTTATTGAGACACCATTCACATTTAAGGTGATGCATAAGTCTAATGACATCCTTGAAAAGCAAATAATGCAATTTGCTCCTTTTAGAGAGCATAATGTTTTTGCGTCCACCTGCTTTAGTGATTGAAACTCATAGCAATGTGTCCTTAAATTTTTCATGGCAGTATGCTTCCATCACATTTAACAATTTTTTAGGAGAAAAGTCTAATCTATCGAGTTTGTTATTTAGTAGTAAGCTAAACGAGTCAGTTGTTTCCTCGATAGAGGCTTTGGGTTCTTGTAGCCCCGATGTATAAAGTTCGATATCAGTGTTTACTGTTTCTGTTTATACGTGCCCTAAGGAGGTGGTTAAAATAGCTTTTCTCCTATTTGGCTATTGCATTTAAAACGTCAAGATTTACCGTAAAAGAAAGTAAACGCATTTCTATAGCAAAATGCATTTCTATAAAAAAAAATCCATTATTTTCTAGATAAATCATTTAAAAGAGTCTTACAAGCCGCTCATTAGATATATGTATATTTGCACGAACAAGACTTGATAAACGACCAGAGTACCCTACACACGATGGTATTTGTCTTTAAATGCTTCATAGACAGTACTCTTTGTATGTGGAGTACTTTGCTCCAACTGTCAGCATGACAAGTCTTTAAATGTTGTGTCTATAAACAAATGAGTGTTTCCTTACCAAAATCAATATATGTATGTAATTCTTCTTTAAAACGAAATATTCTTTTATTTTCTTTCAGGTAACAATCTGGGACTACCTCCGCTACGGTGCCAACGAATTTCTCGGCGAAGTTATTATCGACTTGACCCATCATATACTCGATGATGAGGCAGAATGGTATTCCCTGCAACCACACCAGGATCCAATTCATATCGTATGTTTCAATGCATAGATATTCAAAAAAACAAATACTCCTTCGAAACCGTTTAACACAACAAAAAGTTTGAAGAAAACTAAAAAAAAAAAATTCAAAACTCTTTTACATTCTCTAGTAGGATTTCAGTTGATTTCTTGGGAATTTTCTTTCGAATTTTATTTTACCTCTTTCTATTTCTGATTTTACGAAAACATAAAGTTGGTTACTACTACAACAAAAACACAATGCAAAGAGTGCATAAATATATCTGTCTTATGAATTTAAAATACTATTTTTCAAACATATCAGTCATACTTTAAAGACTCTTAATAGAGAACTTCATTAAGCTTTATTTCCTCCCCCAAGTACATAACTGAGAACATACAATCATTTTTGAACAATCGTCATTATTTACTATGAAATCACACACTTTTTTGATAATTTCATGCTTGAGCCTAACTCCATGCCAAAGGTGATAGGATCTTGTCGAGAAAGATTTTTGTATTTCTACTTGTTGCTCCCCCTGTATTGGATTCATGAAAAGTTCGAACTGTCAGTCATATATAAGACTGCAGCTTTAATGAAATTCCGAAATTACCACAAATTGTAACTCTACAGAGCTCAGATGCAAAGTTTGAAGCAAATCGCCCCAGCCTTTTCAGCTACACTCCAGCGTGCCTTCACTTTTTCGAGATTTTCATCGAAGTGTTAGTATTGATTGCCATCTCGAGATCGATTTTTTTTACAAATGCAAGGCAAAATGAAGAAAAACAATCTAAAAAGTTCCTGAAATATAAAGATTGTCATATATTAAAATTTATCAGTTTGGAATAAATCACGACGCAATTAGGCTGTTAAATCGAACAAGTCTATAAAAAGTGTAATATCAACAGAGTTCATAGCTGTCAAATGAGTAGAGAGTAGATATATTTTCTTTATCTCTACGGATCCTACAGAGGTCTAGCGTGAAGGCCTTTCAAAGAGAGTGAGAGATTTAGTACTGGAGTTTTCTGACATGAGCTCAATGTGAGCATATCCTTCCGCCTATTGCATCACTATAGCGATCAAAGAAACCCTTTGCCTTTGCTTAAGTGTAATATACATATGTAATTCCCGCAAAGGCAATGAGCATTTTCACTGACAGCCAGACACCTAATAAATTTTCTGGTATCACCTATTTCCACGTCAAGGGCCGTCATCGATTATCGTAGGTATCTCATAGAGATGTCCGAACATCATAGTATTCATCTCTGTGCCTGGTCACAAAGACTCTTCAGGGAATTGTAGAACTGATGAGATTCTGGAAATCCTTTCGGATAGAATCAGTTTTCAAAGTTATGCCCTGGGTGGGTGCAGCCATACATAGGACAGAAGGGCTCACTGTGATACCTCATCATCCTCAGTCTAACCATTTAAAACCAGCAGGAGCTTATTATGAAGCTGTGGATACGATTGATGTCTAAATAAGCAAGTTCGACTAAATTGTCGAAGAAGTATTCGTCTAAATACAACTTCCTTCGAATTGAGAGCACATGGCAACTGCACAGAAGATGAGGAAAAGTCTTCTCCTCCTCCTCCTTGTCCATGCAGCTCTAGCAAAAGTCATAAAAAGGGGGTTTAATCTGGTTACGTGCCTCGTAACTGATGCAGTGTTCTGTGATGACACTTACCATGGTACTAATATGAGAGGCTAGATGCTTAGTTTTGGCAAATCCAATCTCCGAGGGAAAATGATACTAAGTCCCACATCTCATTGACCTAATCAAAGGTAAAGTGTGTTATTCTGTTTTTCCATCTGCCTGTCTGTACTCGCGACTATAGCATAAACGAGTCGTAAAATTTAAATCAAACTTCATACCCGGATGAAGGGATCCCAAATTGTGATTTTACTTACAAATTATTAGCTTAAGTGCGACTTCTACGATTGTATTTAAAGTAAATATCTAACATAGTTTCCAAAAATGTTACAAGAAAGTCAAAGGTGCCTTGCTTATAGCCCAATTGGTAAATAAAACTTACTCATGTCCTAAACCCCCTTGTGTCTAAATATAGCCCCTATTGTGTCAGCTCTTCCTATCACCACCCGAATTCCTGAGATAACGTGCTTGGTATTAAATGGAAGTGTCGACTTTTTTAAACGTATGACCAAACCATTAAAATAAATAAATGAATATGAGGCCGTAAGCAGCCCATAGAGGGCCAAGGCCTAGCTTCTCACAACTGTACATGTTCTGCGTGGTATATATTTCTGCATGTACAGAAGGGACCTACAGTTTTATGCCGTATCCGAAGGGCAGAGGTGTTTTTGAGAAGCTTTCTGACAATTATACTCTTGAATGTTTGTCAGACACTCGGAAGAGGTGGGGACGTGAAAAACTTTGGATGGCATTTTTTTGGATTCGAACTTGGAACCCCTTGCGCAGCAGTCCAACGCACTAACCACTGAGCTACGGCATCCACATGACCAAACCATTACCCCCTTCTTATTTCATATCCTATACCATGTTTAGATAAAGATGTTCAATAAAGATAGGATTAGGCCAAAAGAATCTTTAAGATGATCCTTCGACATTCATTTACGAAGATTTGGAGCTTGCGTGTGTTCATGGGGTCCATCTTCCAAGCTGATAGTATTTTTCCATAAACACCTTTAGCCCTACAGATTCTCCTGCTCACATCCAGTTCAGTGTCTTAGCGATTAGCCGAGGTCATTCTTCTTAAGTATAAAAAGCTGTCAAATCTCTTTCTTCATTTCAGTTGTTTCTTCTTCCTAAAATATTGAGTGTATATATTGTTTAGTTTGCGTTTGGCAAAACTTCCATAATCTGATGTAAAAAAAGACAAACACGTCATCTGTGCAGTCATCAGTCTGTTTTGCATGAAGAACATCGCTGATAATCACCAAGAACAATAGCAGTGTCGATAAACACCAAATGTAGCGAAGGTCTGTACTTAACATATTGCTCTATAAAGGGGGTAAGGTGCTTATTTGCTCGATGCTAGGGGAATCTCTCTCTGTTCGATGTCAAGAGTTTAATCCAAATAATTCGTTCCAGAATAATTCTAGCCCTCATTTGGACGCAATTTGTTTCGACCATTAATCAACTCGTTGAGGATGCTATGAACAGTCTTACTATTGCACCTACTTGTTGCTTCTACAAGATTTGAAGACAGTCTGTCGACATACGTTGTCGCAAAATGCTGCACTTTCTTCTTTTCACTGTATCGGGCGTCTTACTTTGCTTTGCGTTAATCGATTGGTTTTCCGGTGTCTGTCAAAAGCTAACTTTATTACTTTTACATCCCAGGTGCAAAAGCATTTTTCTGACCACTCCTGACTGCTTGTGCTTCTAAGACAAAGGAGCTATTAATTTTTGTTTGGTGCATGGAGAGCCTTGAGCTTATTGATATTTAACCTACTAGAAAACTTAAGGCAAGCATTCCTTTTTCACGCTCAAACTTAAGCCACAAACGTTTTAATACTACACTGATACTTTTATTACCCAATATTATGCAATTTCGACTTTCGATAATCGCCTTGGTATGGCATTAGGCTCATCATCCATATTTCATACACAAAACAACTAACGTGTCATTTTTTTTAATCAATTACCCTCCATACTATTGATTTATTATTCTTTTTTTTTTCGGGGAGAGGAATGGAGGGGGATACCGGTGACTTAAAAAAAAAATACTTACATACATATGTACAAAATAAACGACTCTCTCTAGCACATAAATCCAAATTAAATTACATAACCAAAAAATGCACATTTTGCATATAGTACAACTTTTTTTTATAAAAAAAAAATCTATATAACCCTATAAATTATTCCTACAACAATCAACAAAAAAAAAATCCAATCCAAATTTTATAGTTACGTAGAGATGACCCAACAAATGAACAAATGGACATGATCCTGACACCGACTGACCATTTATCACCGCCCAGTACTACGTCCCGTCTTAGTGACTCAGATACAACATCTGAGTGTGACATCGATGGAATGGCAACTGGCCGTGATGGCGCCAGTCTATCGTCCTTAGGCAGCTCATCGAGTCCACCTCCTGAGGTAAAATTAAAAAAAAAAACTAACACCACAAAAAAAAAGATAATTAAACCACCTAACCAACAAGAACAACAAAATTCACAGACAAATTACCAGTAATAGTGTACAAGAGAATTGAAATACAAAAATAAAAAAATAAAAACTGCCAACAGATAGACATACATATCTATAGTAAAAGTAAATTGTCTCTAGAGGACATTTTGTATTTGTAAAAACAAAAAAAAAATGTATATTCTCGTCTTTAAATGGAATAATGGTGGATAAAAGTGATGATGTCCTTTCTTCTACTCTTCCTCCCTTTTTTTTTTCTGTCACATATTCGTACATTTTGTATGTCCTTCTTTTCAATGGAAAACCAAAGCAATTTGATGTTGTAGTGCCAGATGAAAACGAAAAGAAAACAAAAAACTAATTTTCATTTTCGTCTTGTGTAAATTTTTTTCCGAATAATATTTTAAAATTTTATTTTATTTATGTGTGCATATATTTCACAAAAAAAAAATAAATTACACTCGTTTTTTTATTTTCCATTTTAATTACGTCAAGATGTGTATTATTAAAAAAATTTGTAAAAAAAAAAAAAAATATTTATTGGTGTTCTCTCCAAGCCGTCTCTATTTCTCTCTCTACTACTACTACACTCAGTCACTCACTATGTGTATCTAATTTCTTATCTAAATGTGTGTGTTTTGATTTCTTTTTATTAATCGTATTTTATCACTGCATACTTTCTGTCAACAATGTTTTGTGTCATTCTCTGCATTTGTTTTTATATGTCTCAGTGTTTTATTTTTCTCTCTCATAAACCCTTAGATGTATAATAGTTTTTGTGATTTAAGAATTAAAAATAAACAGATCCTAACATCTATGGCAAGGATTTAACTAGAACGTGTACAGACATGGTTGATTTAAGTTGTCCTTTAACGAAATGTTAAACGCTTTTTTTGTTTTATTCGATAGATAATATTGTGAGATTCTTCTCTTGGTTTTTGGCAAAGTTGTGATCCTAGTAGAAGGATCACAATGCTCACAAACATGCCAATACCAACTAAGCCGGTCATGCTCTGTATCGCTTGTGATAGGTTTTTATATTTAAGACTTCCTCGAATCTTTGCAGTACTTAATCTATCAAGCTTTCTAGCAACTGCTGTCATGGTAAAGGATCTTCATTTCAGCTACCCCTACCCTCATACTTATTATACGTTGTCCAGTATTGTGAACCGTATGTGCGCACCGGACGAACAACTACGGTGTAGAGCCTTTCTTTAGGCTTAGGAGGCAATTCTTAGTTCCACAAGATGCGGGGTTTTTTCCGAAACTTTGATCAACCTAAGCTTAAGCGATGATTGATGTCACCAACACAAGTTCCTTTGCTAATGAACAAACATACATCGAAAATATTTAAACTTCTCACACATATATTTATTATCTGAAGCACTTTTTCATTCAGGTAAATGTCTTGGTCGGTGTGGACCAGAGAACATTGTTCGTTGCGTCCGTCATCAAAGGAATGACATTTCCCTGATGTATACCGACTTTGATTAAGAACTATTTGGTAGCTACTATTGGACTAGCATTTTAATCTTGTCTTTACTATGTCATACATGTCCATGACCATCTGTACGAAGATTTTGTTGATCTACACTCAGTTCGTATCTCGTCTGGTCCAAACGCTTTTCGTTTCGGTTCTTTGACGGCATGCCTTACGTAATGCTGGGTCTTCATAGTTGGGAACTCTTTGTCCAAAAGTGCCACACATTACTGTCAAGAAGAGCCTCGGGTACTTTTTGGTATTTTTAAGTACCTGATCTCGATTTTTGATGTCTGTTTGATCTTACTTTTACAACGCTGGTAATCTCCGGTGGCATATACCCACAGATTCGCTAAGACGAATCTCTCCTTAGTTGCCTTTTGCAATAAACGCCATTCTCAACCAATTCCTATCCGGGGATGATAATTTTGTGACATTAATGGAGCTTCACTAATGGTGCATTCGATGTTGTCTTCTGAGGCTCGATTCAAATCGATCGAATCCCAAATATCCTGTAGACCATTTGCACACATTTTTTTGGAAACAAAGCATTACTTGGTCATGGCTCTGTACAGGGCACCACTTACGGTGACACTTTGGCTTTCTTCATATTCAAAGAAGTTATCCGACAATAATGCCGACACCCCATACAACAAACCAAACTCTGCATTTTTCGAGGTTGTATTAATAGCTTGATCTTCATCGCCCCAAAATTTCCCTTTTTTTTTTCTTATTAACGAACCTACTTTAAGTCTTATTATAAAATTGACGATAAAAAAGTGGAACTTCTTCCAACCGCCCAAGTGACGAGTAGATGAATTAAGATCTTTCACAAATGACCTCAACGACGCGACGCCCTCTTCGGCCCTGTAAGATAACCTGGAAATCTACTAATACTGAATAAAAAGGTGGTGACATCTGTCAGATTAACTACTGGCTGCCTGAGTGTGGCCACATCGAATAAATTTTTTTTTAAAATTACTCTTATTATTAGAGGGAGATATAAAGGTTTTTGTCCACATGAGACTTAAGCGTTTTCCTAATATTGATGGAAGTATCTTAAATATATTTTAATAAACAACAAAACTTGCAGAATGAATTTGAAAATAACTGTCTTTTGTTAGTGTTTTATGTATTTAGTCTTTAAAACATTCAATTGTTCTCTCTCAACATTGTACAGTACTTCAGTGTACCATAGTTCATGCAAATTAGTAAACTAAGTGTTCAGTGAAAATAGACTAAGTAAAGTGTACCAATAATGTTTAAAAAAAAACTATTACATTTTTGTTGAATCTACTACATAAAATTGGTTTGACGTTGATTTGAGATTGTTTTCTTCCCTTAAACACATAGAATGGCGATGTCAATGCACTAAAATTAATACTCATTGTAAGGCGCTAAGTGTTTGTTTTTGAACAGATGCAAAACTTACATACATCAAAATGCAATACATACAAACTCAAAATTAGTTTAACAACTTAAAGCACTTAAGAGTTAAGACGTACTTATGTACTTCCATAGATTATTGGACCGATAAAAATATCGAATAAATTAAGAGTTCTCTCAATTTGAATTATTCGAAATAAAATCGAGCGAACTCAATAATCATAACATCAATCAGAACATAATTGTTTCTTATACATTTTTGACTAGTACTAGTAACTCGCATTATGCGCAGGGTAGGATGCTTATAGAGAGTTCTGCTTCTTTTAGTAGATCTGCTGTACTTTTTTCATTAGCCTGGGGACTCCAGTTCCAGGAACACCTTATGATTTATTCGAAAACCTCAGCTCTCCTCGACCTATTTTTAAAGGATGGTTGAATGACCGGTTACATTTAGTTTTAAAATCACTGGCTGTACTCTTTATGGTAAATGCTTGGAAATCATACGTTTAAGTTTGAAAAATGTGAAGAACCAAAGCCTATGTCTTAAGTTTAAATGCTTGAGCCTACTGCTAGGTTCAGTATGATCACACTATCCGTCAAGATAACTGATTGAGAGCAGGACAGGTTTTTACTATCATCCACACTAGAGTGGTGTTCCGAAGGGGCGGAGCAGTTCCACATTGAGAATCCTGATTTTTAATGTCGTGAGCACCGGTACCGTAAGCCCCTCATCATTAGCTTCTCTCGAATTACAATAGAAAGGTTTTGTGTCTATGTGCTCCACCCGACAAAAAATATATCTAATATATAAATATATATTTTTTTTTTGACTTAAAAGTATGTTTTCCCCTAAATTGATTTAAATTTTTTGTGCAGCGTTCGATAAATCGAACAGGAAGAACCGTTATAACTACAAAAAAAAAAAAAATTCTAAAATACTCTGACGTAATGGGTTCACAAGAATTATAAGACAAAAAATGAAATAAAAATGACAGTTGTATTCTATATCGGGTAAAAAGCTTTAAATTTCGAACTCAAATTGAATCATACCCCAGGCAATAATATTATTTTGACGATATTCCTTTATTTATGTATAATTTCTCCTCAGATTGATAAATACGAAATGAAAAAAAAAAATTGGACTTGTTTCAGTCAACATAACTATAACTTTTACTTAATAAATATTATTCTATTCCAGATGACGGTCTATAAAGTTTAAAACACTTAATTTACATAAATAATAACTATTTCTTATAGTCGGTTTCCTTATATTAAAATTATGTATTTAAATGTATGTAAATATTTTGTTATATATAAACAATGTATGTTCTGTCCAGAAAAAAAGATATGTTATATAAAATTTAACAAGAAAAAGAACACATACACAGAAGAGCTAAAAAATTATATTTATACAATTTCTCAAACTGTAACAATCAACTATTATAAAATGTCTTATTTCTTAAATGAAACATCTCTCAAATATGTATATTTATCAGTCTCAGCATTTACTTAGTTTTTGTTCTCTGTTTTTTAGAAGTAGTTAAAAGTTATTTTGCTTTATGTATTGTCCATTGCTTATTGTATATATTGACAGTAGTCCTGCATACATAAAACAAACATACTAACTCCAATCCTTACGCATTTCCAAAAAAAAAATACCTTTTTTAAAAGAAAACACCTCTCAATAGTTATAAGATACATTTTTTAATAAAACAAAAACCACTCTTTTTTCTCTCTTTTTTTATCTTCTTTCCTTTCCTATTGTATATTTAAATTTTCTTTACATTCCTTTACGCCCATTTTTATAAAAAATAAAAAAAAAAAAACACACAACCCATTTGCTCTACCACAATCCGAAAATACCTCTTGATATTGTTATCCGCTGTTTCCCATTTTGAAATTTAAATTTTCAGATTGAGTTACACGAACGTCGTTCGCGACGTGATATGTCACCACAAGGTCGAAAAAGAGTGGCCGGTATGGTAGCACGTGACTATCGAACGGTGTCTGGCATTGGACAGAGTTATCATAATCAGGTTTGAAATTTTTGAATAAAAGATTTTAATTTACAAAAAAAGTTTAAAAAAGTAGTAACAGTTAAAAATGCAATGCTGAAAGAATTAAAAAAAATATATATATAGGAGAAACCGTGCTGAAAGATAGAAATACAGGATTCAATGTAGGAGAAAATTTGATGAAAAAAAAGGTTTCCAAACCTGGGATAACTAAAGTCACATAAATAGTCAAATATCTTAATTTTCAAAATTTCTCGTAAATGCCTGCGAATTCTTAAAAAGAAAGTATTGTAAAAACTTATGTATTTAAGTATATCATAGAGAAAATAAGGATATGGTGTATTACGCCATAATCTATTGACCTACTGTGCCCCTACAAACGCCGTGGAGAGGCGTATTCCCTCGAAGAGTTCCTATCTTATTATTCGACGTCGAATTTTTAATGAATTTGGGCATAGCCATTATAGTCAGTCAAAGTGGGTCTGGTAATACTGTCTGTCTGTGCACGGATCTATAATCTGCATCAGTGGCCAGATTTTGAATTTCATATCTAGGATCTGTGGGGTAAGCCCTAGATGACAAATTAAAATTTTCATTCTAGCCCTAATGTTGACGGCACTATACTTTAATTTGAAAAAATACGATTTTCCGAAATAATTTTTAACAAAATTGTGAAATCGGTACTTTACTTCTGGGGAATATGGCTAAAGGCGTATTTGCCTGAAAATGGTAAGAGGTTACAGGTTTAGTATGCAGACGTGAAATAAAATACCGTATCAAATTTTGTTACAATGGTACTTTTGGCCAATTTGACTAAAATTGTTTTTCTTAAAAAAGAAATAACCGATTTCATAAAAATTGTTATATTAGATTATGAATTGCAAAAGCTGAAAAATAGTTTAGGAATTTGTTGTCCAAAAGTACGTATAAAGGTAGTTTTCAAGTTCTAATAAGTTAGAGTCAATTTATTCGAAAACGTCTCCAAAGATTTCGTTTAAATTTTATATTTATACTGATAAAAGGGTATCTGTAATACTAACAGTAACTTCGAGCCAACTTAATAAAATTACCTTTATCTCAAAACGAATCTAATAATTATGCTTATATTTCTCATTTAGCCTAAGTCCAGTTGGCATTTCACTTCCGCGGTTCTTGATTAAATGACATGTATTTTAGCAGTAACATGCAAACAATTCATCTAAATATACATATATATATGCACATTCATACATCTATCAACTTCTCATGCGTTAGGTGAAAATGACTGCTTAATTATTAATTTGAATAACTTGAGAATAGTGAAAAAAAAATATGTACTTTACCCCGTGTTACCTGGGCACGAACACCTTCAAATGTCAAGAACCGTGCGATTAAACTTATAGGTTGTAGAAATGTCTCTTTCCCTATTTCATAACTTTTTCTAAAAAATGCTATAGCGAAATAGTCAATTGCATTCCTCCCTGTCAAAGCCATTATCGTTAAGATAAATTGGGGACGTACTGAGATTCGTTTATAAACCTAACGACACTGACAAATTAATAGAGAACCACTCAGGTACTGCGTGTTTTAATAAATGGACCTAGAGCTGATATTATTTTAGAATATTCTATACCATCCCATGTGTATTGTAAGAGAGTACAGGAGCACTCGTTCGCATATTCTACTTTCACGGCCCGTTGCAAGTTAGGGTTGGTAGATTCAATCACCCTACTTAGCCATTTCACGCACTTTTAATTTTCACAACATGCCTGTCACAAGTAATGATTAACTGGTATTTCCCGAGTAACTGGTAGCTCCCAAGTAATCGATAACTCCAAATCACCAACATGTGCTACCACAATGGACCCCCCTTTGGTCAAAATGTCCTGACTTTGCAGGATAGCCATCTCAAATAACCAAACCTATCCCACTCCCAAGTTTCATTTGCTGGAAATTGAAAGTCTTCATATTTTGCGTAGTCCAATGAACACTAAAATACTTCCAGTACAAATCTATTTGCCTGTGATTCCTATACCATTAGAGGTATATGATGGCTTTTGGTAAGCCTTTCAAAATAATCATGACAGGGTTTTATCCGTTTTAATTTTACTGGCACGGTGTAGTGGAAGGCTCGAGTTTAAATTACATATGTATATCTGTTAAATTTTTACACTTGAAGTATGAATACGGTGCTGCGGCTCAGTAGTTAGTGCGTTGGACTACTGTCTATTGAATTACACACTGTGAATTACAAACGAATGCAAAAATTACATTCCTTAACTTGGACACGAGCAGAGGAGAGTAAATTCCACTTCACCACTCGTTAGTATTTCTTCTTACCTCTTACAATTTCTCCACTGGCTATACCCTAAAAAACATTAGAAAAGATATTCATATCAACTTCGGCGTGCTAATTATTATTTGACTGCTTTCACAATTTCTAATTGTGAATAGTTCTCGTGTTATTACAACTATCGTTATTAACAGATGGATCATAATTTGTGATTGAGAATAGTTCATACCCATAGCCTCGTGGCTATGTATAGGATGCGGCCTTAAATGCATGGTTATGGCCCGTCAACCCTATTTTTTCCTTGAGGAAATGACCATTAATGTTTAAACTATAATAGTGATGACAGGCAATAGTTTGCGTCTATGAACCCCTATTTAACTATGTATATATAATCGCGGCTGATTCTTTTGTGTACAGATCATTTATTATAGTGCTTCAAGGGATGCAGTCTCTGGAGTTCGAATAGTACCAATGGAACCTATAAATGCTATCTGGTATTCTTTTCAGATACGAGTACCCTTATTAATAAACCTAACCACCGTCTTGTATCTCTATTCGTATGCCAGTGGGAAGCAAGGCATAGAATTCCACAGTCTTCATATATGTTTTATGTATTCTTTGACTATAATTACCATAAAAACTCCTGATAAATTTTGCGTTCCTATTTAAATAGTACCTATATCGGAAGATTTGAATTTAAGACTTACTTCACATTTTAACCGAAAAGAATTTTGCCTCAACCAATTTCTGAGATTTCCCCTAAACTTTCTAATCAACTTTTGTGCACTAAATATTCGTACAAGATTTTTTAACCTTTGGAATATTATATTAATGAAAATAAAGTCTATAAAGAACTAAGTAAAAAACCTAATAAAAAGTTAGGACGTAGAAAACAGATACTTTTAAATGATGTATACACAAGGTCATTGCATATGTAAGTAATATAAAAGCTTTAAGTTAGAATAAAGAACACGACCGTTAGTCACAACCAAGGTGAGTTAAATTAAGATCACAATAGCACAGTATAATAATTTTAGAGAACAAAATAAGAACATTCTCCAAACATTCGCTAGTACAATACGAGTAGTTTACTTCCCTAAATCATCACATATTTTTACAACAGCAAATAGCCACATGACTGCTAAACAAAGATATATAATAAGATACACCTACAGCTTCAATGCTGCCACTCTTTTCTTCCTCTCCTATACGCGAAACTGAGAATGTTGAAAAGAATAAAAGACCACTATAACTAACTAATATTGCACTGCATACCTCAGAATGTGTTTAATTTATTGTTATACTCTCTCTACTCAGCAATGTATCTTCAGCATTTCAAGCATCCTTAATATAATTCCGGTGTATTTTATTTTTTTTTTTTACATAAATATTGCCTGATGAATATTGATTGCTCATATGTATTTTTTGTTTAAATTATTTTATTTTTATATTAGATTACTATTTTCCAAAACCACTAAAACTTAAAAAAAAAAAAAATATCACAATTCCAAGAAAAAAAAAAGAATTTAAAATATTTAAAACAATATTGAAAGAAAGTAACTTAAAAATATGTGTTTTTTTATTTTTTTTATTAATTTAGCAACAACAACCTCCAGCGGCATCGACCGCACCATATTCACGTCGTAATGGCGGTGGTGGCATGAGCCTGGGTCAACGTAGTCATTCGGCGGCACCAAGTGATAACTATCATAATAGTTATTATCGTAGCAGTAGTCCGCGTCGTGGATCATTATCGCCGCCAGACGATCGTTATATAGATTATCCAGTTCTTCCAATTCATTCGTCATCGTATAATACTACGTCATCATCGTCACAACAACGTTTTCAATCACGTTCAGCAACTGCCACACCAACAGGATCGCCCAAAAAGAGACAACTGCCACAGGTAGGTCTTAATGTACGTGAACAAAATTTTATAAAACTTATTAGAAAATTTGATGTATTAAATTTAGATTTTGATTTTATGTTTTCGTTAAAACTATTCAATGTTTTATAAACTTAAGTTTTGGCGGTAAACAACGCGAATCAGTTATTGTATTCCAAAATGAATGCAAACAAAAATACCGTGAATTATAAACGAATATAAAAATCACATACGATTCTCCCTAAAAATTTCGACACTGCTCACTGAGATTAAATATTGAAGCCTTGCTTTAAATTTCCCTCCACCTTTAGTATACCTTCTCTTCTCTTAGAATTTCTTCACTGGCAGTATTCTGAATAGCAGTTAAGTAATATATTCATATAACCCTTTTAGTGTGCTTAACATGATTTGATTCGATTTGATCTAATTCTAATTCTCGTGCCAACTTAGCTATCGCTACGAGCAGATGGAACATAATCTTGGGTTCCCTACCCACCAATAGTACTTTACGTCCCTGGCTGCCAATGCGAATTAATTGCCTATTTTTTTCAGTCTTCTCTTGTTGGGTGAACCAGTCTAATATTTAAACCGTAGTTCAGAAATGTTGGTGGTAGAAATCTTGTTCATATAATGCTAACACTGCGACCTAAAGAATCTCTTGTACTTGAGGAACAGAATCAATCTAATACCACTCCTATTACGAAAGGCATGCCCTTGTACCCAGACTCCACGAACAGATATGTTTGAGAGTTGAACAAATAGCTATTTTGTAATCACAGGTCTAACAGTGACTGTTATTTTTAAGTCACAGTGAAAATTGGCTGCGATTTTGGGTTTGGAAAATTATCTACGTATCACATTCCATTCTTTTCTCATATAATCACCACCATTTCATAAGTCACCGACAGACAGTCAATATTATTTTCTAAGTAGGAACATAAAATCTTCATAAAAAAGTAGCTGCTACTTAATTACTGCTCAACAGCAAGCAAATTAAACATAACGCACTCAATACACATGTGTGTATGTTGGCTGGTACACATTAAATATAACAATGGTAGCAGAAGCGGCAGGCAACTGTACCACCAGTTGAGGGTTGGAGGTACAAACAACATTGCTCGTTCCGCATCATGCTAATTTGTATGTTTCCAGATAAAATGTAAAAAAATCTTCTGGTCCCTCAATTAGATCTGTCTTTTTTATCACTCTGCATATTTTGATTGTTAGTAAGAGATATTGCATACATATGGTATGTGCTTTCAGAAAAGTAGCAGTGCATTTTAAAATTTCATTCGCATGTTGTGATTGTGATTTCCTTATTACAGCAGCTTAATCACAGTTTGAGTTTTTTTTTATTCAATTCTAACACAAGTCTGCTTAACCAATGTAGTGCAGGACATTTTTTTGGCTAGGAGGTGAGGCAAAGTATATGTCTAAGACGCAATTCTGTTCTGCTTCAAGTAGTATGAAATCCATCCTGCTCACCACAAATCCAAGGGCATATTTGCTTCCTCTTTCTGTGTCAGTATTGTCTCAATGAATGAAGTGATTTTGCTCTTCTTGTAATTTATAGAGATCAGGGTGACCAGTTGAGAGATATTCTATTTTCCGCTATGGAATATTATATGTATTTCACTCTAGTCACACCGCTAGAGACCACCAATATCTACCTCCATCTATTTTGCTTTGGTGACCATCTACTGTAGGATAAGCGTCATCTTCTGGTGATTCTCCGTATTGGCAGACTGCATTCTCTACTTTCCCCATTTTGTGGTGACATAGGTTGATGTTCCCCAATTATGCTCCTAGTTTCGTCTTTATGTCAGAGGTTCTCTCTTTCTTCTGCTAAGATGTCAATGAAAGTTAATAGGACTGCAGGTTCTGAGACTATGAGATAAGAGCTTATGTCTCTAGGGGTTCCACACTTCTGTACTGTGGCCCTTTGTTTCCTAAATTTCTCTCGATCTTGAAGTCATACATAAGAATGGCGTGCGTTACCGACATGTAGAGCCCTTCTTCACATATGGTTAGTATTTCGGTGTTTGCCTTAAGCCTGATAAGAGATGAGGTGGTCTCTGCAGCTCGTTTTGATGTGGTGCCTAATGCCACAAAACCGACGACATTACGATGTGCGACTTTTTAGTTGGCCTCCTTTTTCCCTTCCCTTGTTAATAGGTACCAATTGTTCTTCTCTACTTCCGACAGAAAATCCCTTCTGTCAGGCAATCGTGCAACCTATCCAATATGCCCAGCAGTAGATGAGAGGTTAAGTTCAGGCAATTAATTTTAATGCTTCCACAGGTTAATAAGATGAGTAGAGAAACCGATTATAACCTATTGAATCTATAGAGGGGACTAAATACCCCTACAGGCTTTGGTACAGGCTCTAAAGACACAGATCTCATCTTCGATCCAGGGACTAGACTTTTCGATCTTTTTGGTTACTTTTCTTCCATGGCAAGCAGTTGAGCTCAGACCACCCAATCGTCTATCAATTGTCGGTTTTTATCAGTCGTCCCTTAGACATGCCCAATATGTCTCTTAGTTTGTGTATTCGTTTCAAAGTTCGATAATTATTTGTCAATAACACGCTAAACTTCGATTCCATTCACTTTAGGTACCACAAACATCGCGCAACGCAATGTTGCGTGATCGCCTAGGTCAAGAGTTCGACGAACGTTTGCCCGGTGGCCGATTTGGTCGACATCGATCACGCCAACCGCATCATCAGGCTACTTATCGCAGTACTGGCATGGGCGGATGGGAACGTCATTATACCGGCCTATCAGATAGTGACTTACATTCGATGGAATCAAGAATACGTCCACGGCATTCACTGTCGCCTGATAAGGATTTTATGGGAGAATTTGGTGATTCCGATATGGAATCTGTTGTTAGCGTAACCTCAAGTGCTTTCTCCACTCAATCAGAACGACCCAGAGGTTCGCGTGGATTGAGGTAAGTAATCTGTAATCCAAGTCTTTTTTAAAATGAATTTATTTTATTTTTATACAATTGAATCCGATAACTTACTGTTACTGTTATAAATGGCACCCCTTATCCCTTACAAAAAAAAAAAACTAAAATTGCAACCTTAAACCTCGAAGCAGAAGTCTACCGCGAAATTGGCGTTCCCCGCTTGGTAATTTTGAACGTTTCCGTGCGCACACCATAGCAGTTGATGATTCTGAATTTTTGACACCAATTTCACCTTTACCTCCATCATTACCACTACCACCACCACAACAACAACAGCAACAACAAGTACAACCTCAACCACCACCACCACCTCCACACAATCAGCAATCACTTGATTCAACAGATGTCTCTGCCGCGTTGGCTGCATCAAAAAATCTGCTACCACCTAATACCAATCCGTCGAATGGAGCTCAGTTTAATATGAACGGTCTCGACGTCAACGGCCTCGATGGTCCTCATATGCCATATCCCCACATACCCAACTATTTCCTTCAGATTCCTCAGTGTTCAATGCATTTGCCAGAATTCATTTCCAACACGGATTTTCGACAGATCCCACAGAGGGTCTTTCGCAGTAGTAGTGCCTTAGGCTATCCTCAGCTCCCGCCCATAACGTTCCCCTCATTTGAGAACTTTAAAAGATTTACCACACCTGTGGTGAATTTTTTTCGCAATGCCAATCATTTGTCACCATCGACGGCATTTTTTCCATTTGTCAACGCAAACACCACCACCAACAGTGGCGTGATGCAATGCGGTCAGTGTCAAGCTGTCAGCGAAGTTCCCCAAGCCCTATTCGATCCTCGATGTGTTGTTGCAGCAAATGGTGGCTGCAATCCTGCTGGTGGTGGTATTGTAGATGCCATGTATTTCGATCATTTGCCATTTGTCAACGATCCATATGTTAATCATGTGCGCCGTCCATCCCTTTCAATGTTCCATCCATCGTCAGAGCCATCACTGCCAACTCTGGATCCGGCCATGTGCGGCGAATGCGCTGATCAGCATTTCGGCGGTGGCCTAACGCAGCTTAACACGGCCTTCCAGCCTCCACTGGATGAGGTACAGATTCCTAAAGAGTCGGTAATGCGACTCAGGCGTCAATTAAGTGACGAAGCCCTAGTGACAAGTGTTCCTGTGTCGGGGAGAGCAAAACCTCCATCGATTTTGAAGAAACCACGTCCTCTCGATCGTCGGAAATGCTTTAGCGAGTCACACTCAAGATCGCTGGACTACGACGATCTGCGGACAAAAAACTGGTCCCGTCGCTACGTGCGGTATGAAGATGAAGTATATCCACCTCCGAGTCGCCCGCTGAGGGAACTGCCACGCAAGTATAACTCCGAAACGAACATTCGGCAGTCGTACATGGGTGCAGCGGTGGATGCAAATAATCCACTGAGCCATTCCCACTTCCTCGTCACCGATGACAAGATCGTCACGATCGTCTACGACTCGGACGTCGGATGGACCCGAAAGGGTGTCGCTGCTTCGAACTATGTCCGAAAACGCAGCAACGATCGCAACAGTCGCAATCATATGTCACTTAATTTAACGCGAACCAGCCAGCAAAAATTAGACGGGCCAACACCATCTTACCTCAAGAGACGACGTACTCTACCGGAACCTCCGAATGCTCCGAACGCGCATAACTTCTCTCCAGTAGAGTATACGGAAGATGCCGAAATGAAAAACGCACAGAGTAATGACGCAGCAGCGGACGGCGATCACCGAAGTGCGAGAACGCATTCGTCAGCGCCACTCTCGGAAGCTGAGATCACAAAGCAAAAAGACCTCGACGAGCACGAGCGATCACGGCCGGATGGTGGAATGTCAGACGGTCCATCATCGGCAAGACCTTCCGATCGTGACTCGGAAGAGTACTACCGATCGTCAAACAAAAGGCTCTCGGCTTCACGTAGAAGTAGACCCCTCTCTGATCCACATCGTAACCGTAGTAGCCCGCCACCGCCACAAATCGGCGATCGTAGCAATCTCGTTAGTATCAACGATCAACCCGAGTACTTTGAGTACTACGACGATGATTACTGTGACGAGGAGCCGCGCAATAGAAATAGTAGTAGTAATAGTAGATACGATAAGGAGAATAGTAGTAGTCCTAGTAACCGCGCTGGCGGTGGCGGTGATCGTAGCCATAACAGTAGAAGTAGTTCTAGTTATAATCGTGATTCTAATTGTAGTGGTAGTAATGCTAACAATGCTTCTTCTTCCTCTTTTGCAACAAAAACCAACTCCTCCCATCATGGTGTCGCTCTGCTATCCACCTCACCCAAACGTGCCTCATTGAAACATACAAATCCACAAACGACCTCTTCACCAACCACAACTACACCACCACCACCTACTGATCCATCGTCTGTGGATTATGATGATCCATCTGCTGATGCCACTGCCAGTGAGTACGATGTACGTGAACGAGATCGTGTGGCCAAAGTTCCATCGAATGATAGTGGTAATGGTCGAGGAGGAGGAGATCGAGGAGGTGGTAGCGGCGGCGGCGGCGGCGGCAGCAGCAGAGGCGACGGATCACGCAGAGGCGGCCATGCCGACGGTGGTGGACCTGGCGAAAGTAGTAGTTCTAGTCGTAGTAGAGACCGCCACTTGCAGGAGGATCGTATCGATCGCATCGAATCGGGCAGTGATCGTGGTGATGATCTGAATAATTCCTTCAGTCGAAGTATGTCAAATGCTGACGGTACGCCTGAGGACAAGATCGGTATGATTACTGATCGATCATTGCTATACACCATTTCAATTTCTCTTTGTTTGATTTCTCATTTTAGATGGCAGTCTCTCAGACACAGCTGTGGGTCTACAACAAACCGATTCACAGCGCCGCAAAGCCGCTGCCGAGCAGCAACGATCACCAAAAAGTGATGCCGGCGGACGAAGTAGTGGTCGTGGCGAGGAACGTTTTGGTTCCGGAATGGGAAAGAAGAGTAACTCAACGTCACAACTGTCAGCGACGGGTGAGTTGAATGTTCCATTTTCCTATTTCGTTCCACTTTTTTGGCCAGTGTTTACAGTTGAAGTTTGAAATTTTCATTTTCATTTCAAATTCATTTACATTTTTATTTTGGAATTATTTTTTTTTTTTTCTTTAAAAAGGCGGTTGGTTTGATTTTTTTCTTTTTGGAGCCCCTTTTTGGAAAAAATAAAACTTTTTTCTTTTATTCAGTTTTTGATTTCTTTTAGTTTTTGTGTACTTTCATTTAAAAAAAAAAAATGCATTTTAATAAAAATATAAATAATAAATATAATAAAAAATAAAACAAAGGTCGTAAAAGACGTATGGGCTTTGGAAAGAAGGGTAAGAACTCATTTACGGTGCACAGAAGTGAAGAAGTTCTGCCCGGTGAGATTCGGGGCCCACTGTCACGGGGTTCATCAGCATCCGATGATGGTGGCGAAGGATTCACCGATGGGGACAGGTTCGCAATTTCGTTTCATTTTCTTCAATTTTTCATTTTCGTTTTTATCTTTGGTTCTTTTCTTTTTTCTTTTTCTTGTTAAAGATTTAATTTTGACATTTGTTTGATAATAAGAGGGTGATAAACATTGTTTTAAAGTGTAATATAATACATGTTTAGTTGTAAGAACTAAAAACTAGGGCTTCATGGCAAATATAGTCTTTTTTTTTGTTTTGTAAATTTTATGGTGAAAAATTTATAGAAATATTAAGAAAAAAACTTCAGCGAATAACAGAGCTTGAAGAAGGAAAGGATTTTGATGAAGTCCTGCAGTCTCTTGTAAAGTTAAGACCTATAATGTTCCCGAGTGGAATTTAAGGTTCTTTAGTTCATCGAATGATTCCCAGGTAGAAAAGCCGAGGTGTTTGAAGATTGGGGCACTAACACGGCACATGTTTGATGCCATATGATGGTAGGTCCTACAGAAGTCGATGAATTGAATTGATGTCCAGTCTAGCAGCCCTCGCTTCTATCAACCATTATACTTGTTTCATTTTGGTTCATTGGCAAGGTTTTAGTCCTTGTTATTTTAAAGCTCTTGTTGCCCATATGGTGTGTGTGTATCTCTTGCTATAAGGTCCACACCTCTCTTTTGAGTTCTTCAGTAAGTACTGCAACCTTCAACCTCGTTTTCATTTACATTGAACTCAGCAAAGACGTCAGTTCCGCATCGCTCGTTTATTGCTTATCAGCATGCGGAGACTGTTTGCGAAGACTTCGCCTTGAAAGATGCTACATACACTAGTGAGCTTGTGTGAATCGTTTATGTGATCCACAGACAACTCCAGCGTAAAATCTTGTATCCATTTTAGTATAGTAGAGCTGAACATCCTATACACCGCTTAGTATTTTGGATTCCCTGTCTGTCGGGAATATATATGCATTTCTTATAAAGTCCGTTGTGCTGACGAGAGCAGTCGATCTGTACATATCCTCGGGCTTTGATCTTTATACTCAAGTTATTGTTACCCATACAAATCTTTGTATTTTTGTAAGAAGTTAAGAATCTCAGGTTCCATTGATCTTAAAACATTGTACCACACTTACCTAATTGCTGATTTATATACATACGTATAATTAGTGACTTTATTACACCGACGCGCCATTCTGTCTCGCAATGTGTTTCTTCAACTATTCTTCTATTCCTACGTCAGCGTCTCGACGGTTTTCCGTGGACCTTTCTCCTTCCTGGACTACCGAGTTCTATTGCGTTGTGTAGTTTCATCAACTGGCACTGTCGTCGAACAAATGTGCCAAAGGTTGCTGACCCGTGCTGCGTAGGCTTCTACCGTAACAATATATTATTTTGCCAGTATAGCAATGCTGGTTTCAAAGACCAGTTTTCCATTGTCTTCTACAAATGAAAAGATTATTGTAAGCTCTCTACTGCGTGTCATGTTTCTAGCTAATGGTCTAGCATAGTATTGCAAATGGCAGTTGGAAAGTTTGAATTGAATTTTTGTGGAGAGCATTAGTTCTGTTTAATCCGACAGTCCTTAAATATTCCATCTAATACTAAGACCCCGAAAAGTTTTGAGGTATAATCCTGCCTGGAGTATTCCCATAGCAAGTGATTTCTCACAGAACTACAAAACGTCAGTCAAATTTGTATTTCTGGTTACGAATGTTTTGGAGAGCTAATTGTAAGTGCTCTGCTTGGTACTGCCTGCTTTATAGTTCGACCTTTTATGAACTAAAATGCACCTTCTATGTCCAGGGAATTCTTTGTATTCAAAGCTTGTTTCAATCCTCTTTACTTACTTTTAACGAGAAACGTCTAAAGTTAATGAGTGCCAAAAGGACGCCGTTTATGAAAAATATCTGCTGTGTTCTTAGGCCTATCCTTTTTGCTTAAGGCAATTTTGTCTCTCCTATAATTTGGCGGACAGACTGCTGGTATTAATACCATAGTACAAGTGTATACCACTATTTCGTAGTGCTTAATAATATTCCAAGCGGACGAAATTCCACGAATGTGGAGACAAATAGAGAAAATAAGGAATGAAAAAAGAAAATATCTCGCAGTGTTTCCCCTTGTTCGCTGTGACTCCTTGCTCTAGAACTGTCACAAACTCTTCGAAGAATCGCCAACAAAGAGAGCGTGGCGCTATAATCAGTAAGAAGGTGGCATAACACCAAAAATTGGGAATCTCAATACCAGTTGGTATGCTAGCTTTTAATGTGGCATTAGAGTGGTATATAAAATACTGTTGCTATACCATGGTATCAATGTCAGCAGTCTGACCCCCATACTTACCTCCTTACCCTCAAAAAGCAACAATTTGAAGAGCTTGTTAAACCAAGAACGTCTTGCCCATTGGAGTATTTATTTGGTCTTCCCACAGAATGTGATGTAATATTCATTTTTACTTGAGTCAGAACCCACCTTCTCCAAGACTCCAACCTCTCCATACTCTCTTAAGTCTAGTTTTCTCTTTTCCTTTTTCATTGCAATTCATAAAGAATCATTGATGAATAAGATTACAACCATCGAAAGGAACATAGTTATTTAAGTTAATGATACCGGATTCACAATGGTTGGGCATGGCATTTCCTTTAATTAAAATAAACTAGAAAAGCACTTATTTTAATGCCAATAAAAAACAAACAGAAATAATTTTTTAGTCAAAAATCTTAGATACCTTCGCTTAACGCCTAAATTTGCAAACAAAACAAAATAGAAAAAAAAATCGGGCGCCAATTAAGCTTTTTCTTTCACCTTTCGCTCAAAGCAAAAGCATATTTTTTTTTTTTTAATTGAAACAATAAATTTAAAAACCTATACCTCTAGCCAATCCAAAGTCGATACGTAGTTTTAGGCTTTTTTGCAAGGAAACTAGCCGAGGTTCAATAAAAGCTTTGAATTACATATTTTTATGCGAACTCGTGTAGGTCGAAGGATGATACCAAAACGCATAAAAATAGATCTTCTAAAGCTTTTCAATGGGCTTCGCATGCAAGAAAAAAAAACCGCAATTTTTTTTGATAAATAAAATATTTTCATGCATTGATATACAGTTTTTGGCGCATTTTTCATGGTTATTCGCATTAAAAAATATATTTTGTTTAAATAAAGCTTACCAGCTTTTCGGAAATAAAATACCAGCTTTTCTTTAACCATAATTCATAGCATAGTTTAGTAAAAAGTTTGAATTTATGGCATAAATCTATCTACATACACATTATCTTTATAAAGCTTGTTATTTTGAAAACGTTGTTTGTAAACTTTTTTATTTATATTTGTTTATTTGTTTGTCTAAAATTAATTAAAAAAAAATAAAACAAAATCTCAACTAAATAGCATGGGTTTTGAGTATTGATTAATTTATTTAAAAAAAAAAACATAAATTAATAATTTTATTTTTAAATTTAGGTACACCATGCAGGTAGGAAGTATTTTAACAAATTTATTTTTAACAACAAATTATAAATAGTGTAAGAAAATGAATATATATATACATATATATAAAGGAGAAACTTTTCCCTTATTTTGATATTAAATTTTTTTCTAAAATATTGCAAAATCTTTTAAATAAAAATTTAATAACTAGAACATCTACAGAAAAGTCCAAACAAACTTAACTTTTTTATCGATCTGTTTTATCAGCTACTACGCCGACCAATATATTTGAGCATATGAATGTAACTAGGTACTTAATTTTTTTGAATACCTATTGACTACAAACCAAATTGTCCCTCTTGCTTACGTGACACATGTGTGTAGACAAACTTGACGAAACTTACCAAGACTCGGCTGCGGTGTTAAGGGCCATACATAGCTGCGTCAAGTTTGTGATAATCAAACGAAAATTCAACTCGCGTTCTGTCAAAATCTGATCGTACGCACAATTGCATTAAGTTAACATGACTACCACAATTTTCTCTTACTGATCGCTTAATATTTACATAAGTATTCGTACATAGCAAACATTGAACGAAGCTTGACCAAAAGCTGCTTTATTCAATTATTTATGTGACAAACCGCCAGCATTCGTGCAGATACGTGCGTCGGCGTATGGGTTCTAATATCCAACGAAGAATTCTTTGCGCAATATTTGCTTTCCTTTTTAACTTATCGCCCAGCACTTGGCACCATAAGACAGAACAGGTAAGTGGGCCTCCTATAGAGAATTAATTCGGACAGTCGAGTCAGGAATTTTTAATCCGGTTGCTCTGACAAATCGAAAAAGCAGTGATTTGCCTTCTGGATCTGTACGATTGTGTCAATGATGTTCTGTCCAAGGTTTGCAACCCATCTCACTTCAAGACTGACTCATTTCGCTTGCTCTGCAATCGCCGGTTACGCCTTTCTTTCGATTATCGCAATATCATTCGCATATCCTACTGTTTGGATGCTCTTCAATTGTCGTAACTGCCTCAACGATGCGATGGCTAGTCGGGATGATCGTCTATGTACACTAGCAGATGATTCGAATAGATTCATTATAGATAATACCTTCTTATACCAAGAAGGAATTATAGATATCACATACTCTTACCGAAATTCGGTCCATGGACGGAATAGCTCGGAGGAGCTGTTTCCAAGTTCCACAGAACTTCACATGTTATGCAACACGTCTATATAAGTTTTGACGATTTCCCAAATTGGGCCATCCCTTGGTAAGGCCTGAGAAAATGGTATTCTTCTGTTAACAGAATTGCCTTAGGACTTTGGTCTATAGTCAATCTATCGGACGCAAAGCCGTACTGATATATAATGCCAATCAGTGTGAAATTTTAGTAATAAACATGATACGTTAGAGCTATTTAGAATCTCGAGTGCAATATTTAGAAACGATATGCCTCGGTTCTATAGATTACTTTTTTTCGAGATGATGCTTAAGGAACTTGTACTTCAGTCGTTGTACTTGGCCATCAGCTGCCAGCTGATTGACTGTCCGTCAAAAATTTTGAATGTTGCTATGTCCGCGATACTTTTTGATATTTTTGAGCTATTATGCTGTGAGGTCCTTTTCCTTTTTATACAGGATTCTTTATTCTTTCTTAAGTGTCGCAACTTCTTATAGTCGCAACAAGAAAACCATCAAAGCCGACGTTAGTCCTTAGAAGTTACGCACATTTAAAGTCTTGGACGTATTTACATATGTCTTGTGTAAATTATCAACTGTCCAACTCCGTTGTTAATCACCATATATCGAGCTGTTCCACAGTTGATGCATTAAGTTTAAAAGGTATGTGTCGTGTACGTTCCGCAGCACCTCTTTAGTGACCCTTAAATGATCTTCAGGTTTAAGATGATGAATCCACATTACGTCACAAACAATCTATCATGACATTAGTCCACAAACAGACCATAAAGGATCAAGCTCTAACCCCTTATCATTATCGGGATGGCCCCCCTAAAAATTTCGGCCCAAGGCTTGCTGTATGAGCATGAATTTTCCTGTTTAACTGATATCGGAGTCAACTAGGATAGGCTTCCTCCTTCCGGAAATTCCTTCTTCTCCTCTTCCATACAGCTGCAACAAAACTTATTATCTGAGATACCAAATCTTATACCCATCAGTTACTTCAGATTCCAAAACAGATTGCAGACATGCGTCCTGTTAATGTCTAGAAAGAAAGTTGTTTTCCAAAGGCAAAACTTAAGCCAAGTATGTCTAGCATGATTGGACGGTTCAAGATTGCGTTATCTGCCATAACACTGTAGCTGAGCTAATGTGTGGATAGTATATTTCCAATTGGCAGATAGGACCAAAGTGTTTTGTCCCATTTGTGATCAGTTCGTTTACCTCAAGATAATTAGCAATATCAGAGTGTTTAGGGACCTAGCATAGATTTATTTTGCTATCTTTCGATATCTTGAGGGATGTGCGATTTTGCATGAATTTCGATCTTTTAAATAGAGAATCGTGTGCTTCAATAGATGGTTGACTGTCGCCGTAGATAATGATGTGCCTATATGACATTGTACTTACCGATAGCCCATAAGCACCTTCGAAAGTAGCTATAATATTTGGCTGTGCCTGTTCGGTAGTGTACCCGGCCCACCATAAAACAATTTGGGATATTTATAATAATAAATGACGCACAAACTACAGATTGAATTTTTCATGTTCGTTCTGTGCATGCCTTTTGTCTCAGTAATTTTAATTGTTAAGAGCAAATAGTCTTAATACGCGTCAAGTCCTTAATTTGATCGGCTAACACCTACTATTTTGGATAGTTGAGCAAGTTATTCTGTCCGCCATCCGCTGGGTATGTAACTACTGACTGAAATTTTGCTTGTTAACGCAGGCATTTAAACAAAAAATAAGCCTTATCGCTGAAAGTGTCAGGAGCAGTCTATGTTTTGTCCTATTCACTGAACGTACGATACACACAGTGAACAAGCGGCTTCAATTTTGAGCTGGATTCCCTAAGCTCGTAAACCGAGATCTTTCCGCAAATTCTTCCATAAAGTAAATGTACGCAACAATTGGCCAATTGGCTCCTCTATACGTACTACGCTTCATAGCAGCAACAATATCCTCAGCTCTTCGTCAGATGCGTATAACCAATCGTAAGAGTATGCATGGTACAAAAAGCGGTCCACGATTGATTGAATTCCTCCGAGCGAACGCTAATCATAAAGTGGACGTAGAACAACGAACGTTTCGCGAGCTTAACCAAGGTTTTCGAAATAAATTCGCACTTTACAAACACTGTTCCGGTGTAAGTCTGTTCATGGTGCAATGGCAAACCCAACTTAGCACAAGTCAGCTGTCAAATTGACTGTTGTTGGTAAAAATTTCGTCAATGTATTAAACTTTTAGAAAAAGAAACATCCTGCATTACTAATATAAATTTTAGCATGATTTTAAGATTTTGTTTAAATAAAAACAAAATAACTCATAAAACTAGCATATAAACCAAAAACAGTAGAAATCTCTTTCTGACATTAACTTATCAATTCTATAAGTACATACTGATTTGAAGGTTTCAAAATGTGCACTCTTTTTTTAGAGGTAGGTACTTCTCTTTCGAAACTCCTTCTTATGTATATTGAAACATACAGTCAATGCATATACGTCTGAGAACTCCTGGACAGAGTATATCCATTATAATTATGGATATAGTCTGCTCCTGGAACACCACCAGGTACCAGGTAGACATCTTAACATTTTCATGCTTATACATTTTCTAAAAGAGACGGAGCGTGAAACGATCGTGTGACATAGACGTAATTAGGAGTGTGTCGTGTAATTTCCTTCTTTCTTCTTGACCACGCCATTTGCAGCAGGCTTTTACTCAGCAACAACGAAATGTACAAAATGAATACAAAATGGCCGCGCTCATAAAAACTACCACCGCTTCAGAGTGTGTGTGTCACTTTCTACTTGAATTTGCATAAAATGTCAGAATGCATTCAAATTAATTGTAAATTAAAACTTGGAAGTCAAACGCCAAATTGACCGAAGTGTGTGTTTATTATATAATTCCTTTTTGAAGGACTAATTATAATAGACTCTGTCCTTTTGAAGTTTGGTCAAAGTGCAATTTATCACTGATTTTGAATATGCTCTGACGTTTCTGGAAAATCAATTTGGAGCTCACGCACCCATTCTTAATCACTGGTCGTTTTTACGAACGCAACCATTTAGTTGTTGTTAACTGATTGACAGCCTACGCAAAATATTGTGCTCAGAGGAAAGAAAGAAAGAGCACGATATACAAATTCGGTTTGGTCACAGTGTTATTCACAAATAGGACAATTTCCACTCCGTCTATTTTAGGTAATGTCCGTGCTGATAGATGTATAAATGTGCATCTATTTTACTAAGTCTAATTAATATATACCTACATTTTTTAGGAAACATTATAAACCTAAAGAAACCTTAGGATATTTTTTGTTCTCGGAAAATATTTAGCACATAATATAAACTAAATAAAAATGAAACTTTTTGAATTTAAATTTTTCAAATTAAAATTAATACACAAAAGTTTCCAAACAATCACTTAAGTTGGTTGGAGGTATCCTCTTTACATATATTTAAAACTTTTTCCAAATAATTTTTTTTTATTTTATTTAATTTTAAATTTTATTATATGCATGTATTTTGGAACCAAAAAAAAAAAAATAGCCAACTAATAATTACATCTTTTTTACTATTTCACCTAAAGCAATAGACAATGTTTATCACTCTTTTTCGAAAATATTTTTAATAAAAACTTTTCCTTCTATTCAGTTAATATTGTGTTTTTTTTTTTTTAAATCAACAACTATTTGCAATTGATTCGTCAGATTGAGTATCTACGTCAGGGAGACATAGACCTTACCAAGAATATACAAACCATCACTAAACAAAACATCACTTAGGCGACACACATTAATACAACACACAAATTGCTTAACATTAAACACATAAAACTTGGAAACAAAAAAAAAATAATATTTTTTTTGTGATTTAACGACTTCTAGCTTCGATTTATTATTATCAAATATTTCTTTTGGAATTATAGTTGCTTCTTTGAACAAAATATCAATCGAAATTGTTTTTTTCTAATGGAATATTCCGTAGCAAAGTGAGTTATTTATTTTATTTTTTTGTTTTGTTTTTGAAAGAAATTATTTAATTTAAGGTCTTCATTTTTTTTTCGTAAATTTATCTCCCTTATTTCGTTGTGAAAAATTTTATTGCTTTTTTACATGTAGACAAACGTTTTTCTGTTTATTATATATTTTTTTTTAAATTCTGTTGGTTGTAAAAGCTAAGGATGAGGAGGCATCATGTCCAGTGTAGCCCGACGATCGGTCCCCAAAACCCAAGAAAGAAAAAAAAAAAAAATAATAATAATAAAATTAACACAAAAAAAAATCTATCTATCTGTATCTGTAAATCTGTGTGTCGTTGTTTACTCCATATATATGTGCATCCCTATTAATTCTCAACAGACTTGGGTATTCCACCCCATTATCAAAGGACTAGTCGCGGTTCCTCTGGCAGCATACAGCGGTCAGTTGAAGTGACACCAACATCGTCGTCCTATCGAGCTGGAAGTGTACACTCGATATCAAGTTCAGAGGGTTCATCGTAAGTCGACCAAAAACAAACAAAAAAAAAACAAAAAGTCTCTCTCTTTCTCACATTCTGTCTTTCTTTCTCTCTATATAAGACTGTCTGTTTCTTAAATATAAATAAAAAAAAGATTTATATATATATTTGCATACTACACTGTTCTCTTTGTCTTCTATCTATTTATGTGTGGTTTCGATAAAAACAAAATGTTTTTTGTTGTGTCCTGTGTCAAGTGTATAACTTGATCGCTTTCTTTTAAGTTTTAAGTTTTGTTTATTTTTTTTACTGTAAATATAAATTAAAAGAATTTGTTTTTAAATTAAATTCTAAATGTCTTAACTGTGAGTGGGTTTTTAATGCTGCTGTTCTTATATTTTTTTTGCTCTCGGTGTGATTTATTTATAATTGTATTCTTAAAGAAAATATATAGAAGGTCTACATGTGTTTTTTTTCTATAAAAAAAAATAGGTTACCATTGTACAAAGAGAAGGACATAGGTGTCAGTTGTAGTTGAATCGCCTCTATCCTCTGAACTGAGTGTACAAATAATTATTGTTATAATTTGGTTTTTAATATTAATATTCTTTAAATGATCTGTATAAATTTTTGATTTTGCAAATAATTGGCTGTTAGTTTTATCCTTTTTAGTTTGAAGTGATTTTAGTTTTTTTTTTTTTTTGGTTTCTTAGGATTCGAAATAATTTTAAGTTTATATTTATTTGCTCGACGTATTTGCATGCGTGCATGGTTTGCTAATTCCCGAAATATTATTAATTTTATTACAGTTATTATTAGTTAATTTTTCAATCAGATTTTATTTATAACAATAGTAAAAGGTTCTTGGTATTTTCCAACATATGGCTTTGTCATATTTTGGAAACCGATTGCTATGAGCACATTAGGGTTATACTGATATTAATTTGTATGTTTTTCGACAAACCTTTAGGTAAAAGTCTCCTAGAATTACTTCTACAAACATATACATTTTTGGTAGTAATAATCCTATAGTCCTAGGTTTTTCTTTCCCTGTATGAGTTATAATAAATTTCATTAATCTGCACAACGTTAATGCACTATATAATAAGTTTTCATAACACCAAAAATAAATTCATTCTTTTAAAATTTTAACGGGGATTATCCGTTTAGCCCTATATATGAGGTTTATCGAAATCCTTCCAATCGTTCAAGATGTAGCCTAATGTACACACAAAAAGACTGACAGGCAGACGAATTGGCAGACCTACTTTTTTGAGCTTCCTTACTATCGTTATGTCAAAATTGATTAATATATCGAGGTCGAATTTCCAATATGTACTTGGTGCAAGTGATAACAAATGAGTAAAATATATTCACTATTTTCATCACTTTTCAGAAGCATGGTGTTTGAATAGTTGTATCCATAGTATTTATAGCGACAAATGTTAACAAAAATTACTGGACGGATTTAAGTAGAATTTTTGCAGTCAAAACTACTTATTTATATATATTTTTATATAATAACTATAGACTTCAAAATTTTCAAATGACTTCAATGACTTCAAAGTCTTCAAATGATTTCAATACTTCAAAGACTATAAGTGAATGCAGAGATTGCTAACGACTTCTTCAAGGTGACTTTAGTGAATGCAGAGTAATCAAAATGATTGCATTAATTTTGACTTCAAAATAATGATTACAAATGACTGACTTCAAAATGAGTGGTGACTTATAATTTTAAAGTTGAATTCATTGAACTATAACAAATCCATGGGAAGTCAACTGAATTACATGTCAAAATAATTGCACTCTTTTACAGTTCTGATTCCTGCAACCCTTTAGATTTTTGAAAAGATTTTCATATTGTTTCGAATTATATCAGAAATGGCTTAGAAGTAATGGAAAGGTGATAACGGTACCGATTAAAAAGAACGCGGATTAAATGAGTGAAGTAAATCTCAGTTCCGTAAGATTGAATAATATATATGTATGGTTACCTGTCACGTTCGTCTAATGCGAATGCAGGTCTTGAAAATAATTTTCTTTTCGAAACGATCAGTGATGTATTAATCCGCATATTTCAACGTATTTGACTAGCACTGCTTTAATTTTTTTTTTTTTTTACTTATAATTTTCGCCCAAAAACCAAAGAAAAGCTAGAGTTATTCTATTCTACGTAAAATTAAAAATGGTACCAAAAAGTTTACTCTAATTCTAAGCTACATAAAATGCTGGCTAATGTGTTGTTGAGAGTTGCTACTCTTTTGTTTATTTTCTGCAATATATAGCTGATACTAAATAAAATCAAAAGCTCACCAGCAAGTGTCAAGTCATCACACTATTTGCGGACTTCAGTTGTTAGAGCCAACGGCGTGGTCGACTGTATCAAACTGTAATCTAAAAGTAGAAACACAGCAACTCTAACAAACACATAAAATATTTAGGCCTTTAAGCCTTAAAGCTAAAATACAGTAATCGAAAACAATCAAAAGCTAATCTAAAATCCTACGTTAGGTTTTCTTCAGTGCAATCATTTCCATTAGTCACCCATAATATAAGTGTGTTTTCGAAAGCATCTGTCAAATCAAGCAGAAGGAAAAATAAAAACAGAGCTCGCCAAAGGCCACGAATAGTCTTGTTAACACTACGAGAAATCACGGAAGGAGGAACGAACTTATGTTTTTGAAAAACCACTGTTTTAGCGTATGCAATAAAACATTTTGGAGTAAATAAATTATTGGAAAAACTTGAACACAATTACTCCGACTGAATGAAGCGTATTTATCTGACAACAGCTGTCATGGCAGCAATTATTGACTATTATTGAAAATTTAAATTTAGTGCATTTTGTACTGTCAAATTTTCGTACGAAAAACTTCTTTCGAAAGTGAGCTAAAGTGATCGAAATTTAAGGAAGTTATTAAAGTCACACAGTAAAAATCAGCCTTTAGTCCTAATTCGACTGGTGAAAGTAGAAAAGGGAAAACAAAAAATTGTTTCTTGAAAGATGCGACTTGTTAGAGAAGGATGCACAATACATTCATTGTTTTTGTCTCTATATTGGAAAACAAAGCAAGAAATTTCTTTTGCATTCGGTTCATAGAAAGAGAGTATCGTATGTATCTATGTGCATCAATGCCAATGTGTACTGGCTGTTATTATATAAATATTCGTTTACAACTAGTCAAATTCATTTACTTCGATAATTCACCAAGTTCTGGAGGCCAATAAGCCTTTATATTTTTCATAGAAATTCTTTCTCGCTTTTGGTGTAATAAAACTTCACATAAGGCACTATTATTTTGCTTCGTTCTATCAATATAAATATTTCATTTAGGCTAACTTCAATATTTCCGGAAAATCCACTAGGAACCATTTATCACTTGTGGTGAGGATACTACTTAAATCTCTTTCCCTTTAGGCTACGTTATGATCCAAAATAGGAGGACTTCCACTTTACTGCATTCTTACTGGCCCGTCAGTTTGAACTGATAAGTATTTTAGTGAAATTTTTCCTACCTTTTGATGGGGAATGACTTACCCTACGGTGCTGGTCTTTTCGATATACATACATAATTCATTTATTTTCAAGATCTAAGGGTGAATTACCACGATCGATATCTAGTGAGTGAGTAGGACTCTTACCATCATATTTTTCTTGTTCTCCTTGACAACTCAACAATCGATAGTTAATGCTCGATTGTAAGATCGGTAATGCCAAATCCTTACACTTCGATGTTAATCGTTATCGATTGGTATCATTCGGCTCCCGTCACATTCCTTTGACTTGTTTCTATTTTTTATTGAAAAGTGGATTTATTTCCCACATAGATCCGAAATTATGTCTCAGTTTTGGTGGATAATGACTTTATACAAAAAAAAAAAACTGAATTTATTTCCCACTAGAGGTGGAATTAATCCTCTTCACCAAA
Organism: Chalcosyrphus nemorum; assembly: GCA_949716465.1. Lineage (NCBI taxonomy): Eukaryota > Metazoa > Arthropoda > Insecta > Diptera > Syrphidae > Chalcosyrphus > Chalcosyrphus nemorum. The sequence continues at coordinate 75,328,249 of OX454333.1, forward strand.
AAAATATAGAAAGAATCATTTTAAAATGACAGAAAGTTTTCATTGTTAAAATCTTCTAAAATTTGCTTAAAAATACTGCAATAGTAGACTAAATTAAAAAATAATAGTACAAAATTTATTAAAAAATTATTTCCAATCTTTCTTTATGAAAAAAGGAACTCACATCCAAAATGCGAAGAAAAACTTAAGCCTTCTCTTTCCTTTATTATTTTTTTTTATAGCATGCGCAATATAAAGAAGCAAACTTGTAGAATTTTTTTTCCGCATGATTTTCCAAAACAATTAATATTTTGAATGCATTTAAAAAAAATAGAAAAAATTCTCCACTAAACACCTCAAACACTTTCACTCAAAAAAAATATACCGCTAAATACACTCTAAAACTTACACAGCCACCTTAAAAATATATATTTCCATTTTGCACACTTTCTTAAAATATAAAACTCTTTTTCATGCATGAGTATATTTGAATTTCAAATTTTCAAATAAAAAATATAAAACATAAAAATATGCAACATTATACATAATGTCTGTCTCTATATCTCCCTGTGTAAAGAATTAACAAAAAAACAAAATCAAAATTTTGAATCAAAATTCTATTTAATTTTTTAATATTATTATTTTTTCTTAAAAATTATTTTTACAACTTTTCAAAACTTTTTAACTAATATTGTATTTTTTTCTTACTTCCCTTCACTTATCCTTAAAAAACAAAAAAAAAACAAAACCCCTCCTAGTAGATGGTCACCCTCGTTACGCATGAATGATGGTCAACTGTCTGATTTCATTGATGGACTTGGACCGGGTCAATTGGTTGGCCGACAAGTCCTTGGCGCTCCTTCATTAGGTGATATCCAACTGTCGATGTGCCACCAAAAGGGATTCCTCGAAGTAGAGGTCATACGAGCGAGGGGCTTACAAGTACGTCTTTAATTCAAAACAACTTGGACACTAAATATGTATTGTAATATTTTTTAGCAAAAACCTGGTTCAAAAATGCTTCCTGCGCCATATGTCAAAGTGTACTTGGTTTCGGGTAAAAAATGTATAGACAAATCGAAAACATCGACAGCCAGACGTACCCTGGACCCGTTGTATCAACAGCAGCTTGTGTTTAAAGAGCCTTTCAGTGGCTGCATACTACAGGTATCTATTCAGTTTTATTTGTAAAACATTTTTATAAAACTTAATTATTTTTAGGTTACCGTTTGGGGTGATTACGGTCGTATCGAGAAGAAGGTCTTCATGGGCGTGGCACAAATTATGCTCGACGATTTGAATTTATCAAATATCGTTATCGGCTGGTACAAACTCTTCGGAACAACATCACTGGTCAGTTGTCCTACAAATTTAAATCAATCTTCTAGGCGCTCATCACTAGCATCACTCGACTCACTTAAATTATAAAAACCAAATATTATTAACCTCTAGATAGTATAACACACATATGTAGAGTTAATTCATCGCGCCCTCTTGTGGAGAGAAACGACATTCATTCACACTAGGAGAATTCCAAGAAAAAAACTATTCTTTTGGCTTTTCCTTAATTTTTATCTCTTTTTAACCATACAAATTGAATGTATAGTATAGAATGCACTTCATTAAACAAATATATACATATACATACATATATCTAGATACAAATAGACTCTACTAAAACAGCTGGCCAAATAATTTTGTGATCTTGCTTCCGTTCGCTGCAGCAACACAGTAATTCTAAAAAAGTGATCCTAACCAAGAAACAAAAGAGACAACAAAATATTCATATTACAAATTGCATACATTACTTACAAAAATATATTTACAAACAAAAAAAAATTTAAGAAAAAAAAAACATATAAAAAATAAATCTTTCAAAGACTATCTACTCGAAAGCTTACTTCCTTCAAATTGCTTAGAAACAAAATCTATACTTAAAGTGAGGACAAAATTTAAATAACAAAGAAAAAAAATCAGACTACAATGAGAAATCTTTTAACTATATCTTTAAACTATCATAACTTACTCATCGACCGGCTTTACACTCAGCATAGTTTATGGGTATGTCCTGGTCACATTAATGCATGCATTTCTAAACAGTAATCGCTGTTATCCCTGTGATTACCCTTTTCCCTTTCATAACTTTCTTTCTTTGCCTTGCATAAAAAAAAAAAAATTAAACAAACTTTTCATTCATTTTCTTCATATTTCTTGTGTACACATTTTATGTATATATTTGTAAATATTATTATAAATTTTATATATAATACTCGTATATATGTATTGTTCCCAGATTTATAATATTGCAAAGTGACGACTTGTAATAAAAAACAAAAGCCTTTTTTCCAGATAATAAGTTGTAACTATAGACTTTACTTTTATAGGGTGTATCGAAGGCCAATGTAGAAGCGACGGAAGACTTCATTTTCGATATAGAATAAACCTTGCAGCGATCAAATCTAAGTATAAGTTACGAGCCTTTAAAGGCACATAAGAGTTTAAGCAAACAATAAATTCGAATCAAGAAGTCTCTTAGCTTTTTCATTTTAAATCTCGCTGAATCTATCGCTTCCGGCTAAACTATTTTTCTAACTTCTTACTTGTTTGATTTTTAATATAAAGTTAACAGCAGAGCTCGCTATTCTACTTTCTCAAGGCCTTAAATATTTATATTCTATTGCTTTCTTTTCTATTCTATCTCGTAGATTTAGTATTAAGAGCCAAAGCTTCGCAAGGATTGGGGTAAAAGTTATCAGAATAAAGCCTACTTTTTACAATGGCTACGAATTTACATGATAATATTAAATTTAAGTATTTTTTTTTGGATCTTAAAAAAATATATTACATATTTATTGAAGATATTATAATAATGTCTCGGATGTATTTTTTCCAAGTCTTATTTTGTCCCTCAATAGAAGAGATAACTAATTTTCATATCTTAAACGCGTATACCAAATGTTTGATGCGATGGCGAGTTAAATTTGTCAAACAAAGCTTTGAAAGCATTTGCACGGCTTAGTGCCAAAATATTTTGTTAATCAGTGTAAGATTCCTAATGGATTGTGTATTTCGCTCCAACAGCACCAATTTTATTCTACTCGTGTGCAAAAAAAATAGTGTGAATTACAATCGAATGCAAAAAACTCAATCAAAATTTCTCAGTGGTTCGTACACCACCCATGGAGCTATACTGCAACCTTATACCATTTGATTTTTAAAATATAAGGCACAATTTATATTGTACCATTTCCTCTTTCTTTACAAGATTACACAATATATTTCTTGGCACGTAAATAAATTCGGAAGAGCTACACTCCATCTGGAACTGATGACAGCCTATCAATTTACTTTAGATGTTTTTTTTTAAGTTTCTTGTAAAATTGGGCGTGTCGGTGGGTGGATTAAGAAACTATTCAACTTAATGTGTGTATCACTCCTCATTAAAAATAAAATAAATGTTTTGTGATCGCCCCTAAAACTGGGCGTGGTCATAAACAATGTTTTTCGAGTCTCATATATAAAAACTTAGGCAGATTTTAAAAATTTGTGCACTCGCACTGTATCTTTTCCAAAAACTTCGTTTACAAAATTTCACCAATCTTACTTAAAAAAAAGTTAGTATACTACGAAACACAACTTTTTGGTAATATATCACCTAACCAGCCCATAGAGAACCAGAGCCAGCTTCTCCTGCAGGACTCAGGTTTTTTAAGAATATTTTTCTTATCAGTATGAATGTTTTTTTAAACGCTCGTAAGTCAAAAGCGCCCGAGCTTTTGGCTCGTTCAAGGCCTATTTATTTTATCCTTTTTTTGTACTAGCCCCTCAAGAAGATTTCTGGTCCCGTCCCTGTTGGTTAAATGAAACAGAGCTATTGATAAAAATGATACCAAAAAGTATAGGTTTCGAGGTTAAGGTTGATCATTGAAAACAAAACTGACAAATGAGTTGAGATGAGATAAGGATGAATCGAAATTCCAATAAAACCACCATAGACGAATCAAATTAGACGATCGTATTGAAAGCTAAAAACCACCCACAGTCCTATTTGTATTTTGACGTTTTAGCAAAATTAAGTTGGAGCTCACACAATCTTATAATTCAATTTTGAGTGACAACACAAGATCGCAGTCATTTTGAAAGTGCTATATGTACAACCTGTTGTTGTAAATGGAGCCATGCCCTGGAAAAATATTTTACAGATAGGCCTTGTAAGTTCACATATCTTCACAAATAGATAAATAGGTATAATTAAGGTTCTGCCTATTTTTAGAATTTGCCGGCAGGTCTATTTTACTAAGTCAAACGAAAGTTTTTTGATAATTAAACATATGTAAAACCCCCCTTATCGTTATCACCTCATGTTAAAATTAAAGTCTTTCAAACCTCATGTGTGTCTCATCTGTCATTTCAATGAATGAAACTTTTCAAAAAAAAGCCAATGAAAAGCAAATCAACTGTCACTAGCTTAGTTAGCTGCAGGCCTGCAGGTTATCGTTATGCACATCTGTCTATCCCCAGACTCATACTTTGACGTAGTCACTTTACAACTGTGTTCACTTCCGGCTTCGTAACTGATATCTATACCAGAGGCCTGTAACACAATATAACGGGTACTTGTAAACAAGTGAAATTCGACAACCGTGAAAAATTAGTGTCGTCAAACCATGCAAAGATGTTGCGTTGTTTCAATAGCTATTAAATTTGACTTACTGGAATGTGCTTCAGTCCCAACCTATAACGTGTACTCAAAAATGACGTTTACATAAAGGGTATTTGTGGGAACAATTTGAAATTTCGGGACATATTCATATGGCATGAGCACTGCTCCCAAACTTCAGGAAACTTTTATATACATATTTAGTCATTTACTATATTTGGTAACCGATATAAAACCATTAATAAAAAGCTGCAATATACCAAGCAAATTGTTATTAATAAGCGCTTATAAAAAAGCCTAAAATAGAAGCTTATGCTATATACCTATAATATAATAACTTTTCAAAAAGTCGTCATTTTGCATAAATTTTATTATTGCCATTCAACACAGAATGTCGTTCTAGTCTTTGAACAAAAGTATCTTAATGAATTTTACTCTTTCCAGTAATCCAAAGAGAAACAGTAGGCATGGATAAATCTCACAGGATAACAATTGTAAATGCAAATCACCCAACAAAACTGCATTTACATTGCACGTGCTCTACAAAACTTCAGCTAAGAAAACTTCAACAGAGTAAAACTTTCTATTTTTTACACGTACGTAAGAAAGCATTTAAAAACAAATTTTTGTGCAAGCAAAAGGCAGAAAAAAAATAAATGCATTTACTCACACGGAATTCTGGAATCCAAGAGTCAACACATGCAGACATACAAAAAGATCAGAATCTTCTATTTCGAGTTAAATAGAAATAATTTTCTATAACAAAAAACAAAAAAAAAAATAACTCTCACCAAACAAAGACCACGTTTATATTACTTGTAAGTTGTTTTCTTTTTCTATTTCACTAAAAATTAAATATTGTATATAAATAATAAAAAAATGATCCATTGTTTGCTATAAAAAAAAAAAAGAAACAGTAATCATGATATGCCTAGGATAAGTAGACAACTACTATTAAAAAATATTGAAAAACAAAAAAAAAATACCGAAAAAAGAACACCCAAGTATACATAAAATTGAAAAAATTATATAAAAGGAAAATTCAAGTTAAAAAAAAAAATATTACTCTTATTATTACTACAAAAGTAAAACATGAAATAATTTTGGTAAAATTAAAACATCGAGCCTTCCGAACAAAAACAAAAAAAAAAAGAGAAAAATGTTAAAAGTTAATTTCTAACTTTAAAAATATATTACTGAACATAAAATGTTTAATACAAGAGCAAACAAATAAATGCGACTGCCAGTGTGCAAAGTAATTTTTTTATACGCAAATATATATTAAAAAAAATATATTTGTTTGCATTTTTTTTCTTTTCTAATTTCTATATGAAAATATTGCTCTTTTTAAGGATTCCGTTGCATTAAGAAAAATATTTAAACAAAATAAAAAAAAAATGTTTGTGATCAAATAAAAAGAACAATGCTGCTTTTTTATATAAAGAAAAAATATATACATAGGTATTTATTATAATTTTTGTTCCGCTGAATATTTATAAATCACCAGCCAAAATGGAAGGGAAGTAATAATATTTTTTTTTATAACCAAAAAATAGAGAAATATTTATTAGAAAAAAAAAGAAAGAGAAGATTGTTACCTTTTCAGTTTTAAATCTACAAAAAGACGTTTCCACTTATATAGTTCTGCCTAAAAAGTGAAAAGTAAAACTAAAGTAAATAATTGAAAAAGTCGTCATTTTTTTATATTTATATTTAAGACAAAAACCAAAGAAATGAAAAAGAAAACACTAAAAAAAAATTAAGTACCTAATATAGAATGAGCTGTAAAAATGATACCTGCTTGAGACAAAAACAAAAATTATATATACATGAAAGGAATATTTCAGTTTGCTTAAATTGATTTTTGTTAGATAAGTAAAATAGCATTTCTTTTTTTTTTTAAATTAGATAGAAAATTACCTTTCCGTTTGACTATTATGACAGGAAATGATTGGTGACTCTTATTTTTTTGGTTGAAGTATATTTCGATATAAAACAAAAGTACATAAAGTCAACCATTCATCCGCAATGATTTGTAAAAATAATTATGGTTTTCCTTTTCATTTTTATAACTAATGCTTTCCATTAAACCTCAAAACTTTTACATGAACAAAATAGTAAAAACCTGATGTCTGGGACCTATTTCATTAATCAATATATTGTATTTTCTGTTTTTCTGTGAATTTTGTAGAAGAAACAGACGTTGCTCAGATTACAAGTTTGTAGCTGAAACCTACACAATAAGACTTGTGGTTCTAATTTTTAGCTGAAACTTGCAAACGAAAACTTGTGGTTCTAATTTATATAGACCACTGTTCACATTAAGCGTCAGAGGCATTGCAGTTGAAATACGAATTTTTCGTACGAAATATGGGATCATAGCCACGCCTACCTTTTATAAAATCCTACGTTATCATAATGTTAAGAAAGCTATAGAAATTAACATACAAATGTGCAAATTGCTTAGACTCGAGTAAAAATTAAATGCTGTGAATGCAGTGTCAAAGCTTTCCAATGTTCGCACGTTCACATTCGCAGTTTACTGAGCTGTGAATGGACCTTAACGCTCATATTATTCAAACGGGCTGAAACCCTACAAAGTTCAAAATATTCACCCTTTGAACATAACATGTGCGGTATGTATGCGTTCAGGGAGTTTAAGACCTATGCGCTCATCTTCCTTTTTGTGATTCGTGCCACTCTTGCTGCAAGGCCTTTATACTATGGATTATTTTATTTCATCAGCAAGGACTTCGATGGGCTCGTGTACTTTCCAACTGCTGATTAGGAGATAAGTAAGACCGTGGGATTGTGTAGGATATCGTTACACATCGGGTACCATAGCAGAGGACCCAAAACCGATCCTTGTGGTACACCCCCGGTTGTTACCTACTTCTGGATTTTCTCATCGGAATCATAGAAAAAGACTCTTTCCATAAAATAACTCGAGATGATTTTGAACAAATACAGCGACACATGCATTTAAAGGAGACAATTCGTCAAGTTAAATATATTTTCCATATCTAGCAGTATATTTTGGTGCCTTCTCTCGAACGTTTCCATTCTATAGCGCGTTAGGTCTTACTTGCTACCGTGTTGATATCATCTATTTCGAGACTTATGAAAAGTACGGACTGATGCTCCACTAGATCCACCCGCTGCTTAAGTAGCAAATTGAAGCCTTCTATATATTAAACGTTCGAAGACGAGTGTTCTGTATTAAGTTTGTTTCCTTTCGCCAACAGTACTAGTCACTGTCCCTTTTACGGCTCTGGAGAAGCGCCTCATTTAACGCGCACGTTGTACATTTCTAGAAATATATTTGGAAGAGTTTGCACGGTATCATTTTGGGTATACCGCCAAGTCCTGGTGTCTTTCGATCTTGAATTTTGTCACATTCTATGACAAGGTCTTCTCTTGTAAGCGCTGGGATTGACAGACTGAATCCCTCACTTATGTTGAAAAGTATCCGATATTTGTGCCGAGGAAAAAGGGTTACCACTATTTTATGTAGTAACATCGGACACATAGGCAATTGTAGTCGGAGGCCTTTTAGTCTCCTTGTGACAATATTGCACGCCTTACCACATACATCTTCTTTGGGTTGGTCGCAGAGGTCCTTAAAGCATTGTCGCATACTGAACTTGATAGCTAGCTTCAAAGGATATCCTGCTTGTCAATATATGTATTTCCAGTAGCCTTAGGGTGTTTTCGGTGTTGTAGAATACAGGGTACTGGTGTTGATTCCTCATTGACGGAAAGTTTGTCTCTTATCCTAGCATTCCCTCCATTTTCTGTCTACTAAGCAAGTGCTGGTTGGATTGCTTCATTCCCAATAATTTCATTTCAAAGAGCTTACCTTTCACTGCTTGCCTTTCTAGTAAAAATGTCAAATGTTGTTGCTCTCGCAAAAATCTTCGATATCCTTGAGCTTGAAAGTTACACGGAAGCTTTTTAACTCTCTGCTCTTGTTTTAGAAATTTCTTGTTTATATATTATTAATTCTCAGCTTAGATAACATAGCCCTAAGCCACATTACGAGCTATTGCGCAATTTGTCTGTGTACGCGTTGTGTCGCACGCTATGCTTCACTTCTGTCATTTTCATGCGATATTAGGATCCTTACTCGTCCCTTACATGCTGCCGACAGAGTTTCAATACGAACTCTAACCTATGAACGTTGAAGCTTTGCTAAACATAGTACTATTCTAAGGGCTTATAGCTGAAAGCTGAACTACGTTGCCAATTCCATTTTCAAATCTTTGCCACTAAATTATCCCATTTACCTATCCGTCCGTTCATCCATCCACCCACAAAACACAATCCTTCAAAATGACCAATTATAAATAAAATATTCGGAATATAGTTCAATCAAGAAATCCACCATCCGTTTTCCTCATCGCAAAACCATGTAATTTTGGTTACAAGAAATATAAAGTATTTTAAATATCAAATTTTTGCCACAGATAAAACACTTGATTGTAAATACATTGATAAAAAATTAAATATAAATATGTATCTTCACGAAAAAAAAAAACAGATAATATTTTGTAAATTAAAAACTAAAAAAAAAAAACCATCACAAAAAAAATCAAATATAAAATAAGATTATTTACTAAATTATATTTAATATTATAAAGTAAAATTGCTGTAAATATAACACTTAGGCGGAAATGCTATATTTAAAATAAAAAAAAAAAATCCAAGCTCCTGTATAAAGATTCCAACAGTTTTTACTAAATCGGCGTAAATTTGATAAAGAAAAAAAGATAAGCAAAACTAATCCACAAAAAAAAAAAAAATTAAAAATGAAACTAAATTTATTTAAAATGCCTATACAAAAAATTAGAATATTTATTACTATTAATTCAGAAAAAAAGATACAAGAAAACCAAATAAAGATTTATCAAACTAAACTTAAAAACAAAAACCAAAAAAAAGAAAAAACTAAAATGAAAGGAAAAGCTTTGTAATTCATAAGATCGTTAAATTTGTATTATTATGTTTTTCTTCTTTATTTTTATGTTTTTTGTTAAGGAAAAAAAAATTGTTAAACTATCAAACAGGAAATATATTTAAATTTTGCTTATAAGAAATATTAATACACTTTTTTTACTTTCGAATAGAAAAGAAACTAAAAAACCAAACAAAAAAATAAAATAAAACAAAACATTCAACATTGTAAATTTTGCCGGATATAAACAATTGAAATTTTAGAAAAGATATTTATTATAATGCAATTTCGTTATGTAAAAAAAAACCAAATAAAAATAAATCAATATAAAAGGAAAACAAGAATTAATTCAAGCATTTAATGAAAATGAAAACAATATGTATTACTACCAAAAAAATAAATGAAAAATATATTCGATACCAAACAAAAAATACAACTTTTTTACAGCTTTCCAAAAATAAAATTTAAATTAAATTTTTCAACTGACAACAGAAACAAAAAATGAATTAAGACATTACAACAATTTCATATAAAAAAATAGTCAAAATAAAAAAGATTCCTTCAATAATCCGTTAATTGAACAATTTAATTATATAGTATTTTTTGTGTTCATTTGAAATTAACTGCTGAAGAGAATATTTACAATTACTGGTTTCTACTGAGATTTATTTATGTTTATAATTTTTTTTTGTGGGAAGTTACAATATTTAAGAATTCCAGGACTCAAAAGAAAATACTAAAGTGGTGACTACGAAGCAGTAAAAAGTCCAAAGCCGAACAAATCTACACCCAGATCTTTGGTTCATTTAGTTGACAAAACATTTCCCATTTTTACAAGAAAGATAGTTTTTTTCCAAAGAAGTAATTTAGCTCATTGCACTACAATTATTTACTTTATCAAATAATTTTTTACGGCTTCTTCATTCATTGACACTTCAAAGTCTTCAATTACTTCAGATGACGTCAATGACTTCGAAGACATCAATGACTTAAGATCACTTCGATGATTTCTAAGACTTTAACTGAATGCAATGAAAGCTAGTGAGTTCGTTCATATATGCTTATTCTCCATTTCGAATCGAATTAGTTTTAATTCGAAATTATGTAAATGGCATTCGAAGATTCGATATCGAACAAGATCCATTTTAACTAGAATCGAATTATGTGGAATATTTCATTGGAACAGGAGTTCCTGTCAAGTATGCAGTGAGTGAAGCAGAGGTGTAGTGTGTTCTCTCGTAAATTTGCATCCGAAATGTGGAATAAAGGTGATTATCTGGACCCTAAATTGATGCAAACTTTATTGTGTGATAAAGAAGCAATTACTACTTCGGAAAAGAGTTAGCCCAGTGGATTCTGAAACTCATTTAGCTTCAATATTTATTCTCCACGGGTGGTGTTTAAATTACTGAAGATGATTGGATGTGATTTTTATATTCATTCATACTTCACAGTATTTTTTTCGTATTTGTGCTGGAATATAATGAGTGCTTAAAGGATATATTGCATAAGCTATTCCTCAATACTCCAAATAACATAGAATAAACAAAAAGTTGGTCCAATAGTCACGCTTGCACTTATGTCCAATTGAGGGGTTTTACTCATCTTTAAAGTTCAAAATCTGTTTCCTTTTAACCCTAATGAATGCGAAATTTTTGATTAACTTCCGCAGCCCACAAATACCAAAAAAGACATACAATTCGTATCGCTTCTTTTGAATGTAACTTTCTAAACCAACAAATAATTTCAAATCATAATTTCTTGATTTCCAATAAAAATTTCATGAAAATATTTATATCAACCATTCGATAAAGCAGTTAAATAATCTCAAAACTATTATTTTAAATTTTCTTACAGCAAAGCTAATTTAAAAGAAAATACTTTTTTTTTTATATGAAACCCATTAAAAAAATTCAATTCATAAACAAACCTCTTTTTCTTTATAGAAAAGTTACAAAACAAAAAAAAAGTATAAAAATAATAAAACACAAACAAGCAAAATAAATAATGTAATTAAAATAAAACATAAATTATTATTATTATAAATATTTCATAAAAAAAAAGAAACAAAAAAAAATGAAGAATTATTATTATATTTAATAAAAAAAAAAAATAACGCAAGCAAACAAAAAAAAACATCAGAAGATAAATCTTTACACAGCTAAAGATTATTATTATTATACTTATTATTATTATTATGATTATTATTATGACTACCAGATAACAAAGAAAAAATGGAACAAAAAAAATTATTTCATTATTAAACAAAAGAAAAAAACCAAACAAAAGTAAAAAAAAAAAATAATAATAATGTTAATATTATGTATTTTAATATCTCGACATTAATCGAACGTCGAGAATCGACAATAAACTGTGAAATATATTAAAAAATTGATTTGCAATTGACTTTTTAATTAAATCACCTTTTTGTGTGTTTTGTTTTTATTTATTTTTTTTTGAAATATTTCTCCAACTACATGAGCACATCAATTAGAAGTGGGTCGCTGTGTCGTATGAATAACATTGCATTCTATGTTTTAATGTGCTATCACAGTGAGCGTCATGGATGTAGGTACATTTGGATTTGTTGATCACTCTTATTGGACAAAGATCACGTAGGTATTGTTGCGCTGGTCAAACAAAAACACAGAGCAATATTGAGAAATGACGCATACGAGTAGATGCCAGCTTTTTAACAAATGGAGTTTCAGCGGAAAATGAACGATTAAGCAGCCCCTACACGAACGAAATAAAAGAGGAAAAAGATGCCATTTTCGAGAGATAGATGAAATCTCATAGACAGACATCTGGCAAATGTCAGAATGCATTAAAAACGTCATATCAACCGCGCTTTAGATTTTTAGGAACAACGCAATAGTGCGTGAGCCCTACAGCTTACTGACAAACGGAGATTTAGCGACAAGTCGGAGTTCGAACGAAAAACAGCTGATATGAAAGGTGACAGCAGTTGAGGGTTAGTTCGGTAAAAAGCTTTGACAGGTCTTTATTTTTTCCGGAGATTTAGGCAGTTCACTCTCGAATGCCCTTATGCGGACTGCAAGGGAATATTAATAGAGGGTTATGCCTATCTCTCTATGATAGGTAACTGATGAATATGCTATGCCCGTTGGCCTGATTTTGGAAACCACAATGGCTCAATGACTACAGTGATCAGACCTGATCCAAGAGCAGAAGAAAGAAGGGAAAAAGCAGTTTACTATTGCCGGCAGAAACCATTGCGGTTTCTCTTATAAAAAGTCAATATAGACGGAAGGAAGAAGGCCTTGTTGGTTGTACAGGAACGCTCTGCTTCTGCTTTGTCATGCGAACGTACATATACTGAGTGAAGCTGGTGTGGGTACCTCTCAATGCCACTGTACACACTAGAGAACAAAGGTTTTCGTCGATTTTATCGATGTGGGATTTAACACTCGGGCGTACGTACTGAATGTTCTGAAAGGATCTCCTTACGCTTCTCGGACGCTTCTCCAACTAATAGCGAGTCAAATTTGACTTAGGCAGAAAAGTTCAAGAGTAAAAGTTTTCTATAGGCCCCTTTTTACTTAAATGTTTGGTTCTATTCGCTAAGAATAGCTTGGCGCTAGTCCACGAGAGCCTTTCGAAGTATAGTAGGGCCTTCCATGAAAATGTCCTCTGATGATATAGCAGCAAGACTCCGGCTGCTACCAGAGCTTAAGAGTTTAGTCAACTCTTCAAAGATGGATCCAAAACCAAATCGATACAAGATTGTTTAGCAACTTATTCTTTTCTGGTCTCAGGACATACTGGAATTGATGGATGAGATCTTAGCTGAATGCTGTTAATAAAATCTCCTCACCTCTGAATCTCCTTTATACTGTAGATTTTAAATAAAATTAACCTGACCTTATATTTTTGAGTGAGACTTTAACTGGTAACAAATAACTAATCGATTGAACAATCATAATGCTGATGACGTTGAATATGACACTCTATTCGACAAGACCAATGGACAGAGTAGGTACCCCAGAAGCGGAATAGCGCCAGCAGATGAATTGAATTGTATCGCTTATGATAGAATTTATGTTGATAAGCACGACGACGTGTCGGGTTCCGCCACCGCCACCGCCATCAATGACTACAGACGGTGCCGTTTCCAGCGATTTATGTAGCTATAAAGTTGCGCTTGTATAGTTGTCTTGTCGTTGCCGGCACGATCCAACCATATCTCTCCGATGTGACATCAAACAATCTGAACCATCTGTGAAAGAAATTTTCTTCCTACCGAATCAATTAAAACATTCGAAACTATCTGATGGAGTATTGTTCTATTCTGGATTTAGTCTTAGAAAGAATTCGGTTCGGTTATGTTCAGCTAGTTCCGAGACGTGTGCATACAAATTATAGTGAAGTGAATTTTTCTTAGGAATTTCGTTTTATTTCTCCAAAATCAAATTGTATTCTTGTAATCTGAGCTAAAATGAGATAAAAAAAAAAAAAAGAGAGAAAAAAAACCGAGTGACAAAAATGAAATCCGACTCCAAAATGTGGAAATTATCTGTGACCATCATTTGTGGATTACTTGTTCAAGGATATAATGGAGCCGATTGTAAGCAGAGTTTATGGTCAAACCAATAGTATCTAAAATTAGTGTGATTTATTTTTGCTGAAGTAATTCAAAGAATGTTAAGTAATAGACTCAAATTACTTATTACCTAGCGATACACTCACGATTGGGGTCATCGAAGTTAAAGTGATAACCACAATTAGAACAGTCAAAATGTTAGGAAATAAAAAGAGGAAGCAACAAACCAATAAACATAATAGAAGCTTCTATTTCCGCTGGTGAAATTTATGCAATCTATGTGCGACTATCTCCAATTCGAAATCATGACCTCGGTCTATTCAAATCATTCATTTAGCAAAGGCTAAATGTGAATAGACTCAAGAGCAATGATTGAAACTGTCAAATAATTGAATCTGTTTGAAGTTGCTTCTTTAATTTGAAACAATTTATCTTAATAATTGACAGGCTTTCTTATGGAAATTGACATAATTATACCTACCTCTTTCATAAATCTCACCTAGAAGACATTTTCTGCCTTCGACTACTACGCATGGAGTTGCAGGTTCGAACCCCAACAGCAGCGAGGTGTTTTGTTTAAGGTCGCTAGGAATACTAAGAAGATAAATCGTTTGTACCATTCCCTAATTGTTCGTTATTAGTGCTTTCTAGCTGAAGTCTAGTTCATTTAGGAAGCTAAAGATAGTTTGAGCTGAAGGGGAGGTGACATTAGAGGGTGACTGGGGTGGCGGGATGGATGCAGTCACACTTAGGCCAGAAAGGCCCGTTGTGATACCGATCGGATCGAATACCCTCAGTCTATCCATTAAAACCAGCAGGAGCTCACAGTGAAGCGGTGACTACGATAGACTTCCAAGTCAGCGAGTTCGCTTAAATTGTCTAAGAAGTACTCGCCTGGATGCAACTTCGAATTGAAAGCGCAGGGCACCTTGCGCAGAAATCGTTTGAATGGAGACCCAATCTAGATAAAGTGTCCTGTGATGACACCATCTATGATACTAATATTAGCCCTGTTAAACTGAATTATGTAGTAGCAGAGCTTGAGATCTAGCTTGGACCGGAATGAAGGAAGTTACATACACCAGTAGGGAAGTCTGTAATTAATTTAACCTTGTCTAAGCTTATGGAAGGAAGTCTTCTGAACTCTTTTTTAAAAAGTCAAGACGTTTCTTTTCTTTCTTTCAAGCATTTCTTGGCGTTTTCATATAGTTACACATTGAGCTCTATTAGAATGAATGGTTCGGGTTCGTCGACAGCAGTTTCGTCGCCATAGTCCAGGGATTTTTTTTGATGCGCTGGAGGCGATGGACTCTTTATGGATACTCGCAGCCCGTACTACGAAGTTATGCCCGACTCCATGCTCTAGCATGTTTACGTGCTAAACCACCGCCCCCCAGACTGTCCTGTTGCCCCCTACGGTACCACCGATCAAGGCATTCCTTCGTATGGGCAGGTTTTTTTTCTTCGTTATGTTGCAGGGCTCTGCTCTTCTTCGGTTTTTTGTATTTGGTTTTCCAGCCGTAGCTTCTGCATTATCATTACAATAATGTTGTGGGCAAATACCCAAGCTTCTCTTCTTGAGAGCATGAAACCTATTAGTCGCCTTGGGGTTAGCGCATTTCCAATCTCTCGTTCTAGGATGTTTCTCGCAGACTCATATTGTTTGCACTCTACAAGGACTTGTTCCGCGTTTTGGACTTTCCCTTCACAGTGCCGACAGAAAGGATCATCTGCGATATTATATTTGTGAAGGTTTTCTCGAAAACTTCCATGTCCTGTTATTAATTGAGTGAGATAGAAGTTTGCCTCCCCGTGTTTTCTTGACCCACATTAGTGTGATTTAATTGCGTGCAGCAGCGAGAGTTTGGAGACGATTCCAGAACAGGTTTGACTCAAAGTTGAAGGACATGAGAGCTGCTCTGTGATCTGTGCTATCTATGGACGTTTCTTTTAGTGCATTGTCTAGTAGATTGATAGTGGTTGATTGCCCTAGAGAAATAGATAGTCTGCAGCTTGGACCAAAGATTCCAGCTCGTCTCCCTTTCAAAATCTTCGAGGCGTGCTTCGGTGTACCAATCTACTAAAGTAGATGTTTGAGAGATTAGAAGATTGAAATGTAGCATTGGAGCTGTTAATATGTCCAATTAGGTTATGGGTAGATATATTTCTGAGAGAACTTTCAGCTTAGCTGTCGGGCAAGTGCATATTTCACTTTTATTTCCTACACATGCCAATCGTTATATCCTTTGAAGGGCAAGCTGAGTGACGGTTTGGTTTGAACAAGTGCGTGGGGATTCGGTGACATTCTGTTTGATTATTTGTCTCTTTTGGCTCCACAGTCACAATTTAGTTCCTCTCACTCGAACAATGTTGAGTTGCCGCTACAGGTTACGCGGCAAGTGGAATTTACTTGAGACTTGGTGGGGTTTTGGATCAATTGCTGTGCTGCCTTTAAGGTGCGTCATCTAGACTTAAGTTTCGCGGGTCTATTTAGGATGGTAGTGCATGTGAAGGGCCGCATAGTATTACCGCTGTCCAATATATATGGCTTTATTCCGGCAATAGGATCACGAATGTTGGCCTCGAGCTCTTCCAAAGTAGTTGGCTTGTTAGCCAATTTATCTTGGCCTCAGAGATTCGAGTAGTGTCAAGTTGCATGATCGAGGTAGCCAATTGATCTACGTTCGCCGTGAGATGACCCAGTCGCCAAATTTATCGTTCGCATGTAGTCCTGTCTTGTTGGAACGACAGGTCAGATACATACCTACATACATATATTGATGTTGTAATGCTCTGGCTACAAAAGTCGGTTAACATTGTTCTATACCTAAGCCCATTGACGGCAACGCTGTCTCCTTTCTCATTTCGAAAGAAATAAGAACCGATGATGGGGCTTTACAGCCGCAAACAGTCAATATTTGCAGATGAATTGATGCTTGCTTGGACATTTGGCAATTTTGTTTGTTGACATAGACGCTAAGCCAAAAATAGGCTTCTTCCAATAAAATGCATATTGGCCAAAATTCGGATCTCCAGCCGAACGTACCCACGCCGTTGTCCGGCTTCAATTCCTGCATCAACACAATCTCATACAGATGAAGGCCTTTCTACAAATTCGCAAAATAAGCCGAGTTGACTCTCTGGCGATGTCCAAATCAGCTGACCGACGCCTAATCGAGATTTCTGTATCTTCTTTTATACTGACCCTGTATGTTTGGTGGCTTAAGATTCAAAGGAGTGTACTTACACCCAAACTTTTCCACAGTGCGCCAACTTGCGTTCACACTGAAGCCATGATGACAACCGACCTCACATCAAAATTCATGTTGCGTTCATGCAACAGAGCCGGAATTTCGATAGTATTTTTTTAATAGTTTCCGCAAATTCAGCAAGCGTGAAACAATACGTAATAAAATGATAAAGCTTACTGAATATTTTCACAGTTAAATGTCAGTGGTAACTTTGACAGCTCCTGAAAAATAACAATTGGAAAAAGTATCATTGCAATCTGGTCACCCTTTAGAATCCAAATACACAAAATCTTCTTTGTCAGGCGAAATATCCACCTCCCTAAACAAAGCAAACCATCTTATCTGGCATACTTCTAAAATTGACAGTCAATAACATATGACCCCTTGTTGTCACTTGAATTGAAGTTGTCAAAAACCGTTTTGATATGATAATATACAAAAGCCAATATATGTTTTTTTTTCTTTTTCTCCACGCAGTAGCTGACTTTGATTACGAAGAGGTGCACTACCCGAGTCCGTGTAATGTCTGGCGTCCAGGCGATCCCGATCTCAATACGTTTGACTTGATCCGAAACTATAAGCTCGATCAATATCAACACCAGTTCCAGCATGTAGAACGTGTTGTCGGATCGAACACCTTCCAAACTGCCTATCATATTAGGGAAGAAACCAATATGACCATCGATTCAATTCAAGCATTCCCTATGGGTGTTCCGCAGGAGTTCTCCTTTGAGTGCACCTTCCGAACCGAGCAGCCACCCATTCAACCCTGGTATCTCATACACTTAACCAACTACGAGTATGAATCCCAGTTGAGTGTGACTATTAACCCGGTTTATAGTACCATTGACTTTGCAATACCGCTATATGATGGTACTCTAAAAACTGTGTCCTTTATGGAATCTAAGGTAAGCTAAGCCCAAAGGTCTAAGGCATTGATCTAATAAAAATGTTTGTAGATTTTTGATGGCCTTTGGCACAAAGTTATGTTGGGTTTGACTCAGGACAGTGTGCGCCTTTGGGTGGACTGTAAACCGGTTCGAGATGTAAATGGCAATGAACGAATACCGTTAGATGGGCGAGGTGGGATTGATGGAACTGATGGACACTTTACGGTAGCGCGAGATGTTCGCACGGGTAACACGGTTCCGGTAAGATCTAAAACGAGTTCTTTTGGTTCGATATTTATTTTTTTTATTTTTTGAAGATCGATGTTCAATGGATGGTCCTTAGCTGCGATGCTGACAAGCCTAATCGAACAACTTGCGAGGAGTTGCCACAATATGATTTGAAATTCAAGGGTAGTGAGCCAACGGAAACGGGCTATGATTTAAGAAATCCCATACTCTCGTCTTCACAAGGAAGTACTCGTACTTGCCCAGAACAGTGCCCAGCAGGACCGCCAGGACGAAGCGGACGTGATGTAAGCTATTCAATTTGAGTTTAAAGATTTATTTTGCAGCTCTTTTATTGAATAGGGCTTTCCCGGCCCTCCTGGACCGCCAGGACCACCGGGTCGTTTATCAAATGCAGGCGGCTTTGGATTCCAGTCGGAAAAGGGTGAACGAGGACCTCAAGGAGAGCGTGGTCCTGCTGGGTTTCCAGGACGAGCAGGAGACAAAGGCGAACGTGGGCAGAAAGGCGAGCCTGGAGAGGTCTCCACTTCCGGTTTTATGAGAGAGATCCAGCAGCAATTTTATAATGAAAGTCGTGGTCCAAAGGGTCAGAAGGGCGAAATGGGCTTAATTGGATTGCCTGGTATCCCAGGAAGAGCCAGTATTTCGGGCGAAGGCCTAATAGGACCTCCAGGACTTCCTGTGAGTTTGGCTTTAGCACAGCGGTCAGTTCTAATCTCTTCAAATTGTAGGGCATTAAAGGTGAACCTGGTATTCCTGGTTCAATAGGTCAAAAAGGAGAACGAGGATATGATGGCTTAGATGGCCAGCCAGGTGAGATCGGTCCCATCGGTTATACCGGTGAAAGAGGAGAGCCAGGCCCAAAGGGAGAGCCGGGTACTATATCAGATTTTGGATTCATCGAACAGCTTCAGAAAAATATTTTCAATGCTAGCCTTGGTCCCAAAGGTGAAAGAGGTGAACCAGGTTTGCCGGGTCCTCCAGGACCACCGGGAAACTCTGGTTTGGATGTCATTTATGGTGGGACTACAAATTTGGCTGGGACACCAGGTCGACCTGGTACTGATGGAATTCCAGTGAGTAGTTCAGGGCCAATTTTTTCGCAACTAATTCTAAAGGTTCCGCTTGATTAGGGTCAAAAAGGTGAAGCAGGTACACCGGGCATAGATGGTCGTCCAGGCTACCCAGGGCCTCCTGGTAGACCTGGTGAGCTTGGCAGTCCAGGAGTTGATGGTCTTCCCGGAATTCCTGGGTCAATTGGGCCTCCCGGTCAGTGCACATGTGACGAGCGTCCTAGCAGATACTACGGAACTAATAATCCTGGTATTCAAGGTTTGTAGTCTATAGCGTATGCCAAATACTAGCTGACCAACATATAAACAGGAGAACGTGGCAGAGACGGAGAAAGAGGTTCGGAAGGGCCTCCTGGTCAGCCAGGCCCTCAGGGACTCCCAGGATACCCGGGTCAGCCGGGACCACCAGGTCCTCCAGGTTCACCCGGACCTGCCGGTTTGACGGGAACTATTTCAGAGACCTATCGTCTTGAACAATCTGAAATTCGAGATATTTGTATGGGTGTTGTTAGAGGTTTGTTTGAAAAGCTTTCATTTCTCTCTCCCTTTCTAAAAAGGATAATTATTTTTGTAGAATATATAGCTGAGATTCAGTCAACCTTAGTCGGTGCTCCTGGACCACCGGGCCGTGGACGACCTGGAAAGCCTGGTGCTCCAGGCTTACAAGGTGCGAGGGGTAAGAATTTTTTTAACCATTCCAGAGATACATAGATTATCTTGAACTTTTATATGTAAATAGGAGATACAGGCCCAAGAGGCGCAACTGGTGATAGAGGCTTCCCCGGTTTACCGGGAATTCCAGGGTCACAAGGTCCTACTGGACCACCTGGTCCAGAGGGGCACAAAGGTGACAGGGGTGAAGATGGAATCGGACGGGAAGGACCACCAGGCCCAAGAGGACCACCCGGATTAGATGGAGTTGGTATTGATGGCTCTCCGGGACGACCCGGTGATCGCGGCGAACCTGGAAGACCAGGTAAGACATAGAAAACAAGACCACCGAGCTATGAGTAAGGAAATCTATCTATGACTTTTCTAGGCGAATCAGGACCACGTGGACCACCAGGACAACCAGGCTCCTGCCCAGATTGTTCATATGCAGCTTATGCAGCGTATCCCCTTCTTTATCAGCAGCAGCAAAGTAAAGGACCACAAAATATAAAGGGTTGAGATGATGAGATTTGTTACTTCACTTTCTGATGAGCCCATATAAGCACTGTATCCTTATTAATAAATTTAAGCTGTAATTTGGTTTGTGGTTTATTAATTTAATAATGCAGGACTTGTGTAGTATAACATTGATAAATCTAGCATCAGATGCCTAAGCTTTAAAGTGGCAAGACTATCGTTAATCCAGTTTTTCAGCCAAGACACCCAGACACCCGTCAAAAAGTTTCAGAGGACCTAGGATTAAGTGCACTCCATTTTCACTTAGCCTAGGAAGCTTCTCCTCTGTTAATAGTAATAAAGATCGTCTTGGTGGTATAATGATCGCAATAAAGAATGTGTGCTAAGTGAACTCGACCTGAGAAATTTCTCCGACACTGAAATATGCTGCAGCTGAATTGAAAAAATAAATAAATAAATATTAGCCCGTAAGCAGCCCATAGAGGGCCAAGGGCTAGCTTCTCACAACTGTACATGTTGTGCGTGGTATACATTTCGGCACATACAGAAGGGACCTACAGTTTTATGCCGTATCCGAAGGGCAGAGGGGTTTTGAGAAGCTTTCTCATGATAGTAATACTCTTGAATGTTTGTCAGACACTCGGAAGAGGTGAGGCCGTGAAAAAAAACTTTCGATGGTATTTTTCTGGATTCGAACTTAGAACCCTTTGCGCAGTAGTCCAACGCACTAACCACTAAGCCACGGCACCCACTAGCAGCTGAATTGACCTTATGTTGTGACTAAATTCAAACGAAATGGGAACCATAAAAAGTGAATAGATACCTATTTGAATGCTCTCCACTTCTTTGAATCTTCCTTAACTGCTTTGGACACAACTTATAGCTTTGGTTAGATTAAGTTAGGTATATGAAAGCCTTCTGACAAAAGAGTCCGCTTACCGCTTACTTTGACCAAGAGTTCTAGTCAATTTTGCACAATAATTGCACGCTGGCAGGCGTTGTAAAAGAAAGTCCGTGGAAAGTATTGGTATAAATCTTACAAGCTCCATCAACTTAATTTTCCTTAAGTCTTCCAGTTCCAAGAAGAAATAACTACCAAGAGTACTCATTCTTCCTAGGGATAGGGCAAGACAATCACATAACAAGTGAGGAACCAGTCTAAGTTCTTCTTCGTTCTTGAAACTTCTATAGTAGTCGCTGAGGGTAAACGCGAATGCCACAATGTCCGGTAAGTGCGACAAAAACAACCCTTGCATTATAACGACGCAGTTTTACCAGAGAAGATGATAGCTTCTTGGTAAAGGCCGGCCATAGAACCCTGGCCGTTACACACAAGTCTCCAGGTTCATCATCAGCGTCTGTTTGCTCGACCGGTGGATTCATCTTCTATTTGCTTCCATAAGGATCTAATTGGTAGGTGCTGTGGCTCAGTGGTTAGCGCAGTGGACTACTGTTCATGGGGATCCAAAAAAACTACCAAAAAAGTTTTTCACTGCCTCACTTCCTGCGAGTGTCTGACAAACATTCAAGAGTATAGCTGCTATAAGAAAGCTTCTCAAAACCTCTTTGACTTTCGGATACGGCATAAAAACTGTAGATCCCTTCTCTACATGCAGAAATACCACCAAGCACAGCACATAAGGTTGTGAGAAGCTAGGCCTTGGCCCTCAATGGGCTGCTTACAGTCAAATATTTAATTATTTTCTTAAGGAACTGATTGGCGCTAGTACAAAAGGGAGGATCTGCCATAAGTGCAACGTCTTCCATTTCCCGGATAGCTCATCAGCCTTTACGTTTCATTCTATATCCACATGCCCTGGTACCAAGCTAAAATCATCGCATCGGCTCTGGTTGTCTCATTTAAGGGTGTTTTCTAAGATGCCTCCACCTATTTACAAAAGAGTTCAAAACCTTAATGGCTGCCCGGCTGTATGTAAGGAGAGTGATCGACTTACTTACTATATTACTCTAGCGTTCAATCTCAGCAGCCTGGGCTCTAGAAAGAGGTCGGTTCAAGTCCCAATATTCTTTATAGAATCATAGAACTCCCTTTTCTTCTTAGTTCTTTAAGTAAATTTTGTCAGGAAGTCTTGTATTGAATCGCATTTCGAATGCTAGCATCGGGCTTCGGTGATCAGTTTGCGTCGATTCCCTAGTAATCGATGGTAAGGGTAATCGGCCTTATCTCAGTCTTATAGCAGTTTTGGCAGCCAAAATATTACAGTTTCCATTGTCGCTGTCGGTGTTCTTCTTATAGATCTTATGATTACGATGGGCGCTTGATTTTGGTGATTTTCTTCTCGTCTGACCAAGTTATCTAATAGCTGTGCTGCGAATTTGAGCCTTTTGCTTCGTATTGAAGAAAATTTCCCCGAAACCAGGATAAACACATCGTTATTTTCCTTCAGTATTACCAGAATTTCATCCACCACTACGAGCCATTAGAGGAGAAGGATCTCCACCTTGAGGCTTCTTTGTAGGCACTTTCGTACTGATTCTTTTTGGACGAAAATATAATCCTCGATTGAAGCATCTGTGCTATTCAGTTATAAAGGCTGATGCTAAGATGAGCTCATTACACATCGTTCAGAACCGCGTCAGAGCTCACTTTGTTAAGCTTTACTTCAATGCTTAGGAGTGCTCCCAAAAAGAACTCCCTGAGAACCAATGTTACTTACGTTTTCAGAAAATTTAAAAAATCTTTCAACACAGCTTCATTCTGAGGATCACTGTGCCTGAAACTCAAGAGAAATCGGATGATATATTGTACTTTCTCAACTTCGACACACCAGGGAAGATTAGCTAAATGATAAAGTTCACCTTCAGAATGAAATTGCCACAGACGGATCTAAAACTAATGAGGGAACAGAGTCAGGTATTTATTGAAAAGTCTTGAAACATCTCTAAAACTTTTCTTGCGCAAGGCTGCGGAAATACTTTAAGGATATTGCCAATCAGGCTGTACTTAAGGCGCTTTTGTCATCAAATACGAGCTAGTCAGGTATAGCTGCTCAGTTGTCAAGGCATTATGTACGCAGAACCGCTTTAGATTATCCTGCGTACCTGACCACGACAACATTGATGGTAAAGAATGTGACGGTAGACACAAGAGAAAAGCAGCGGAAATTCCATTAGGAAACATTATCGACAGCATCAAGGAACCGATGTGTGTTTCCAGGAGAAGTATTATCAACAGAATGTACAATAGGCTAATCTGGAAGGACATAGTGTGCCCAAAGCCTTGTGGCCGGCGACTAGCCGTAGGAGATAAGGTACCTAGGTATGTAGGTACTTCTTAGTAATCTGGAAGAGGTAGTATCACGGAACTAACTTAAGAATCTATTCAATTACCGTAGGGCAATAAGTGCTTGAGCTACAAAGTCTAGGTATCTTTTTGCAGTTTAGGCTCACCCTAGGGATCACGATGGGCTCATTATGGAGCCTGGTGTTTTATAACCTCAGAACTCTACTTTAACATAACCTAACCTTAAATCCCTCCCTCCCCTCCGATTTTATTTCAGAGGTGTCAACTGTCACCACTTTCTCCATACCGCTGCTACACTGCTCTTAAGTTCTCATTTCCCTTGAAGATCGGCCAAATATTTGGTCAAGGCTCTTATATATAAAAAGAAACAAATCTAGATTTTTTTTTTGTTAAAATATATTATATTACCGTTATTTTTCAATAAGCTTACATAAAATAACTTTCATTTACATTTTTTTTTTATTAAATATTTTATTTATGTGGTATTCAATTTAGTTCATCTTGTAGCAAATAGTTTTATATAATTTATTAATATTCGTTTCATGTGTAAGTTGTTCTTAAGTTTATTTATATTTTTCTGATGTAATAGTGACTGTTAAATCTGTTATTGTATTTTAATTTTTTATATTTTGTTGGTTAATTTTTTTAATTGCTGAATATAAATGCTCTAAAAGTAGATACTATTTATTTTTTATTTATTGAAAGTTGCAAATTAAATTGCTCCCTTTCTTTAGAATATTCGAGAAAATTTTATATACTTTTTAGCGGTTATAACTATTTAAATTTTCAATTAATATTGCTAACAAAAGAATACATTAAAAAAAAACAAGAATCTCGTGTGTACTGTTTATTTAAGAAAGAAATACTTTGCTTTTGTTAAAATTAAAATTCAAATAATATTATTGCTTTACATTAAATAATGACGGAAAAATTAACTACAGTTTAATGGTAAATGAAAAAACAAAAATTGTACAAGTATACTAATTAAAAACTAAGTTTTACTTATACATTATTGTATTTAATTAGAAACAAATATATTGTTAATTCTTTTTTGGCAGCGCGTAAAAATAACTGTTGTTGTTTTTAAATAAATCTAATAACAAATTTTAAACAATCAAAAGTTAAGTAAATTCGTTAAAATTTGATTTTTTTTTTCAATTGTTGGCTATGCAACAATTTATTTTTCGATTACTTTAATTTTTTTTATGTTTAACATTTCTATTTAGCTGTTTTTGTTTTATTTATTTATTTTTGTTGAAGACTATATTATTGTAATACTTAGTGCTAAAGTTAGTGGTATATTTACATGTTATTTACAATTCAAACAATTGTTTAACTTAATAGCTAGGACTTTAAGTTGTTTTAGTTATTATTTTCTTTTATTGGGTGGTGCAAGAGCTACAGAGGATTTTGTTGGGTAAACTTTTGTTTATTTGTAATTTTGCTAAAATGGAGTTTTAAAGTTATAGTAGGCGTTTAAGAGTTGCTGTATCATTTCACAAGAAATACGAGATACCTTATCTACTTTGGAGCTGTCAAAATACTGAAGGACTTTTAATACAATTGTATTGTAACCTCGACAGCTTTTTGAACCACCCTGTATTTTGGTTTTAGAATAATATTTCGTTCCAATCTTTATTTTTCTTTTGTGCTGCTATTATTTGATATATTTTCTTTTTTAATAATTAATTCTATATTCTTTGGTGATTATGATTTGTTATGTTGTATTATTGTGTAGTATTTAACAAATAATTAAAATTAAAATACGTTCTTGAAGAAGTCATCATATTTGTACATTAGATTATTATACAGTAACTTTTTTTTTGTCTGCTTATTTCTTTTAAATTGTAGCTTAAGTGTTAGTTTTAAAACATAAAAACAGAAACTATATAAGAAATGATTTTAAATGCTAGACAAAATCACGTACATAAGATGAAAAAGGATAATAAATATTTTGATTTTGTTTGTATGAAGTTTTTGTGATAACATGAAATGAAAATGGATGTTTTTACTTTATTTTTGTGGGCTGGATTATGTGACTCACTGTATAACTAAAACGACAATGCGTTTTTTAGCAGCTAAAATCTATAAGTGAAGGGCTTCATTTGACAACTTCAATGGAAGTCGTTAAAATGGCGTTAAAATTTGTTGAAGACTTAAGCCCGTAGTAGCCGAACTCGACATGTAGAGGGCATATGTGACAGTGATCAGTTTTGCTTTGGCCTCATACTAGACCTGTTCGCGTACCCTCTCGAAACCGAACAGCGACCATTTAGGAAATCCTGTTTGAATACGAGGACATTTTTCAGTTTTTCATAGAAGATTCTCCCGAAGCTGGGAATTTTAGTATACAAAATTTCTTCCATCTCCTAGTGGAGCAAAATGCGAAGCGAACAGTCCTGGCAAAAGAAAGCACTGGAAGCTAGAAATGTATTTGTTCGACTCAATACAATACACTTCTTACGAAAATTTCCCTTGTTGTGGTTCCCAGTGACTATAGTATAGGGTATACAGACTAGGCAACCACACGACAAAACAGTACAAAGACAGATCAAGAGCTGAAGAAGGAACGGGAGCAGGGGCATTTGGGCCAAGGATGAAGAACTGAGAACCCCTGTCCAGGGAGCATCATTCAAGCTAAAGCCAGAGAGACGCATCAATCTTGATAGTAACTGCTAAGTAGCAATCAACTTTTAAAGAAATTGTTCCTATGTCACTAAATCAGAATTTGAATGTACAAGCTCAATGAACTAGGTAGGTAGGTAGTAAAAAAGTTACGCTTTACTGGATACCTGGACTCGTCTGGATCGAGGTTACGAAGCAGCTGATGGCTTAGAAAAACAAGGAGATATAGAACCCTTTATTTGACTTTAACCGTTCTCCAAAATAGGGAAAAATTCAGACAAATGGCCATGGACTTAAAACAATACTGAAGGCCCTAGACAAACTAATAAATTTCTGGAGGCCATAGCCGGAAAAGTTTGCCTTAGCTTCCTTAAGTGATACTCCAAGCTCAGGGAGCATTTACGTAACTTAAGTTTAGCAAATAAAGGCCTTTGCAGGTTTTGCACTAAGTCAAGTGAAACTGAGGAGCACCTTTTTTTGCTCATGTGGAACACTGACCTTCAAATGATTGAAATACTTGGGCAACCACCAAATATCAGTTGAGAATATGGCAACAATGGATCCATTATTCATGGATTCCTAAACTGGTCTGGAGAGAAAGCTCTAAGGTGAACTATGCTTGACACAGCAAAGCAAGAGTCTATAACCATAAGGAATGAATTGTATTGCAAAGGAGAAAGGAGCACTAACCTCTGAAAAGTATTAACAGGAAGTACAATAGACCACTAGATCGCAGTGGGGGTATATTGGAATCTTTCGGTACGAAATTCAAATCATTTTACTCAAAGAATTCTTTTGGATAGTAGACGTCGTCAAATCAGCTTCAATAAGCTTGAATGGGTTCTTTTATAAACACTTCTCTATCCAGATATCAACATTTATTGTACCGCACATTCTGAACTCTCTTATTTACACGAACAAATATCCTGCCAAATGAGGAATTAGAGGGCGCGGAGTTCTAACTTTTTGTTCAGTGCCACCCACAAATAAGGCGCTTCATTGCACTCAATGTGTTCAAAATCTGCGATGCGATACGGTTCATCATCCATACTGCAGAGCTTAAATTAGTGCCTACTCACGAGTTCCATCTTAACCTCTTCATGTGCCGGAACCCTTTTCACTTTGTAGGAAGACAAACCCAATAATCAGAGAACTATATATATCCTTGTATACCTTTCGCGTTATTTGCCTTTGCATCACAGAGCATTAGATTGCCAATATACACAGCTGAAGTGCTCTGCACCGGTTTGTGATAGGACAATTGAATAACTATATGGAATTAACAGAAACTGTATTCGGGTAAATGTAGGTATTGGACTTTGTCAAGGCCTCGTTCTGTCACCTCTTCTTATCGCCATTGTGTACTGGATAATAGAAGAATGTTCTAAAGTGAAGACTTAGTTCTTTCCTGGGTTATCTCAAAACAAACTTCAACATACACTTGGTAGGTTTGCACAAGACTTTGATTAATCCAATATGTATAAATACCCTTTTACTGATATACAGAGTACGGGCCTTAGGCAAATTGGAAGAGAGAAAAAGAGATAAAAAAGATTTGGTGTAGTGGCATTTTAACCATTGAAACCATTTATTCTCCATGAGTGAAATTCTGAGCGAATTTTAGAGGTTTTCAAGGTGATTGTTATTTGTAGAACGCCTATCCCAGTCAAAAAGGATTGAAAATGTAAGTTTATCGGCGACTTATTTAAGATTTGTCGTAGGAGTATTGTCAAGTTATCTAACAGGATTGGTCAAAAGGGATAAATACAGAGAATTGGTCTCGAAGGGCTGCCGAACTTATATGATATGGTAAAGCCTCAAATTTATAACAAGGCTAGATTACATGATTTTGAATCTGCATTGGGCCCTGAAATCTTTAAATACCAAGGATCCTATGAAATGCAAAGTACTAGAAGAAAGCTCAATATTGAGTAGATATTTGTTACGAAATATGGTCCTAGAGCTTAGAAGCAGATCATGAGAGATGTCAGATTTGATATAACATACAAATGCATACTATATCTGAACTTTAGTCTGCGACTTATGAGTTGGAGTCTGTGGCGGAAGATCTAGAATGAAACCTACCCCACAGTGGGTCATTAAACCTAAAGCTGACAGCTCATGTAACAATGAAACAATCAAACTTGTAGAAACGGATAAAAAGGATCTGTTCTCTGTAATATTTCATACAACATCATCTGTCACTTGCGATAGAAAGAGGGCCAGCTCTTATTTTGTAACATTTAAGAGTGCTGCCACTTTGTGGGAAATTTCCCTTTTTGGGTTAAATTTCACCCTTTAAATTGGTTAAAAGGGAAACTTTGCAACATATCGTCTCCAATTCATTGAGAGAGATTCGATGGATCTTCGATGGACCCATTCTTCTAAACGCATTAACAGTTTTTATTTTTTTTTATTTTTGACCTTTGTTGGAAAATTTTAGGGATTTTTTTTGATTCTATGGGGGATCAAATTATAATAATATTTAACCCAAAGATAGCACTTCAAATGTAAGTGAGCCATACAAAATTTTCATCCATTAAAATAGAACAAAGAAAATAGAATAGAACATAACCTCTGAACTAACTCAAAACCTCGTCTTATTATTAATGTTTTAGCTGCAAAACATAAAGCTTGTAAAAAGAAGAAGCTTTACATAAGTTTAAGAAAAAAAAATAGCTTCATCTTTACTCTCCTTCTCTATGGCACTGAGTACGAACTAGTTGCATGTAAGAATATTTTTCATTTTAAAATTATTTTTGTTTTTCCTAAATAATTTGTTTTAAGAGCTGCCTACAATATTGTAAGTTATATTCTTAAATGTAAATTCCACCTTTGCTTCTACATTCAGCAACATCATGCATTATCAGACTTTGTTTTTTTGTTTTATTATTTTATTTTTTATTTTGTTATATACTATATTTACTACTCGTATCTGATGCGTTTTCTATTTTTGTATCTTTTTTCACTTAATCGGTATCAAATACTAAAAATGTTAGTAACATAACAAAAACAAAAAGATGTATGTATGTATGTGTGTATATCTTAAACCTAATGACTATATACAAGCTACACGATAAAGTTTTTTTTTTTTTTTCTGGACTTTTCGAACCTTAAATATAAATTTTATAAATTAAAAACATTTTGATGCCAACATTTTGTGTATAAACAAATTTAAAATAAAAAAAAAATACTCTTGGTCTATGTTCTAATGATCCGTGCTAGCTGTTTCATCGATATTGCTGTCCCAGTTGAATTCGGTGACACCCTGTTTGTAGTTGATGTTGCCGAGATTTGCGTAGCGCTTTTCAAAGTCAGCGTCTTTCGCTTTGAGATGCTCAAATCTAAAAAGAAAGGAATATAAGGCTTAAAATCAAACTGTGACTTAATGTTAGGGAAAATGCTGTTAATGACTGGAAGTACTAAAGGGTGACCAAATAACAATGATACTTTTTCCAATTGTTCTATTTCAGCAACTGTAAGAGTTACCAATGACATGTAGCTGTCAGTAAAGTTTGCCATTTCAACCTTGCCGAACTTGCAGAAATTGTTTAAAAATATTTTCGAAATTCCGGCATAGTTCCGGTAGTCATTATGGCTTCAATAAGTAGGTACTTAAGAGTGACCAGACAACAATGATGCTTTTTCCAAATTTCATATTTCAGCAACTGTCAGAGCTACCAATGACATGTAGCTGTCAGAATATTCAGTAAGGTTTGCCATTTCACCCTTGCCGAACTTGGAGAAATTGTTTAAAAATAATTTCGAAATTCCGGCATAGTTGTAAATAGTTTTACGTAACTTGAATTTCGTCATGAGATCGGTCGTCATCATGGCTTCAGTGTGGAAGCATTTTCTGGTGTCGTGGAAATTTTTGAGCGTGAGTACACTAATGTTGGCCGGAGATCCCGGTGTTGGCCAAAAAAATCAACTTTTCAGACCAGGCCCATTTTTGGCTCAGCGGCTATATGTCGTTAAAACAGAGAACACAATCCAGAAGCGTTCAGCAAGCATCAATGCATCCACAAGGATTGAGTGTTTGGTGCGGTTTATAGCATGGCGGTGTCATCGGACATAATTTCAAAATGAGGAACGAGACACCATTACTGTCAAGGGGCTTTCTGTGGCCAGACATCGACAACATCCCAACGACGCAACGCTCGGAGTTGTGAAGGAGAAACTTGGAAAGCGTTCATCAATTAGCCGCCGTCATCATGCGACTTGACACCACTCGATTATTTATTGTGAGGCTTCGTCAAGTCCTTAGTCACTACGCTATCGTTCTTGTCTGGTCACCCTATAACAGGGTCGTGATCGTAGTTTTTTTACCCACAAGATCTTTACTCACCTCTGAAACAGTAGATTTTTAGCGAACGTATACAACTCCAAGTCCAAACCGTTTAGCTCCTCAATATGTTTCCTTTGGTCTGGACGTAAATTACTAACAGCTGCCACTGAGATCGTTGTATTATGCTGCTCAAAGGGTATTGCAAACCGGAGATTAAATGTCTCCTCGAAGATATATTGCGACATCTAAAAAGGACTCTTCTATTAGATGATTCCAAATCAACAATACAATGACTTACCTTCTGATACTCAGTCAGTCCAAAGTACGCCATAGCTGCTAAATTCCGCTTGGCACTTGCTAACATGACACGATCACGCTCATGATGCGGCATCGATGTCTTATTATAACAATTAACTAAAGCTAAATCGGCTAGCATTCGGGTTTGCCGATTGGCCGCCAGATTACTGTCACAGGCGGCAAAATCGTCCAGCGTTACGTGAAGCCAATCTTTACCTAAAAATAAAAAGCCATTGCAACCGGAAGTCGTTATAATACAATGCAGTTGCATACCTTTATAGCATGGTGGTAGCTCAGCGGCTGTTGCCTGTCGTCCTAAGCACCAGTGCCTTGAACCCTTCCACGTTGCACCACGACGAACGTGTCGGTACTCAGACATATACCGTGAAATAGGCTCTCTAAGTAGTGTTATGTAGAAATATCTTCGCTTAGCGGTTTCACCTTCATTTTTATCCAATTCCTGATCCACACAGGATGTCAGTTCAGTCCAGTCGGCGTGTAGGCCACATTTCCAACCCGTTGAGTAACGAGAGAATAACCAATTCTCATTGCGATGTGGACGGAAGCAGTAGCAGCGTTTTCTTTGACGCTGACATTCACATGGCCGCTGTTAAAGAAAAGTTATTTTAAGAAATTTCATTAATATTTGATCACATCAAGGTTCGATTGTGTGACAGGTTAGAAGTGGTAATGTGGGGAAGATTGATCAATTCGCAGGCACTGATTATCTACTCGTTAGATAAGCAAACCACAAGAGTCGCTACTAGGTACAATAGTGAGCCAACGTTTTCCCTAAGAGGTTGAAAGATAAAACCAAAAAAGAACTAATACACCTACGCAATTTGTTCAGACACATAAACTGATTCTGTGAAGAGCAACATCTAGAGGAGGAGATTGCTCCAGAAATAGTTGCTCTGGTATGCTAGTCTATTTCTGGCAAAGCCCTTGCATCACATGTTGTCACAGTATTTGCATGTATCCCTGTCTGATAGAACTAGTCTTTTAGCAGGTTTCTTCAACGTCCAGAGAACTCCTATCTAAATTATGATCTACTTATATAAAGCCTCTGACATTCTATGCCTTGGTTCGTTATTTTCTGAAAATGGGTTCTCTTGTTACCTATCACTCTCTCCATTTTCTAGTCATTAAGCAACTACTTTAAGTATTTCTTAAACACATCAACAATTCCCTACGCTTCGGTGGCTGGGTTACCTTCGCTATTTCAAAGAGCCTGCATTCTAGCTGCCAACTACTTTGCTTTCTAATGAAAATTCGGGATGTTGTTGCACTCGAGAGAATCCTCCTTGAGTTGGTTACCTTTTCTTCTTCTCTTCTCCGATCCAACCCTCCCCTCTTGTTGCAGTGCATTCTTGCGCGCATCCTCTTGGTTGGTAGCTATGGGTGTTTACGGCTACTTCTTTGATGATGTTGCGGTATTGGGACCACTGATTGTTCGTGTTGATGGGGAGTGAATGTAGAGAGAGAGTTTCTCGGTCAGGGGCTGTGATTATTCATAACATTCTGCTAGGGCTTATAACGTGAAGCTTCCTCCTCTGGGCGGCTCGCAGCTTCTTATCGTTGGACAGTTGTGGTGTGAATTTAGCCAGAGCACAAGATAATGGTTAGAACCGACGTTTGCCACTCGAAAGGTATCCATATTCAAGATGCCGGCAGGTGTCTTGCATCGTGTCTTGTGGTCGAGTGTTGAAACGTCGAAAGAAAGCCTATGTGGATTCTTAGCCTACGAAACATAGTAAAACTTATCATCGTATTTCGAGCTTCTGCAAGGTCGATTAGTCGGAAACTGCTGTCTGTTATCATGCCGTGGAGGCTGTCTTTATCGACTAACCTGTCAAAGATCTAATTTTGCATTCACCTTCCAGAGTACGATTACATCGCTTCGTAAGCCCCGCCTGGGAGGTCGTGGGATTCTTCTTGTAAAATATTGACAGTCAGTCAACTGTAAAGCAGATCGATCATTATTAGGTAAAGAAAGATAAAATGTTAGCGCAGGATGTCAGAAGACCTGATGGACCACGAAAAATATGGCGGGGAATAGTCGAGGCCGGGAATAGTCGAGGCGGTGGCGCAGCAGTTAGGAAAAAGTTGGGGAGAGCTGGGGCACATTGCCAAAAACCATACATACATACGAACGTTAGGGTTGGTTTTGACTATATGGAAATTGTGTTGTTTTGTTCGCCTGACAAATTCTAGTCAATTCACCGATTCCTATCTGCCTGTGTTAGGTCTCATATCGCTGGGTACCCCAGTACCGACAGTATTGCAAGGACTGCTGCTTAGAAAACACCATAGGCTCCTGCATATTCTGTGCACTCTTTTGGCTTTAGTTACTCTTTCTTCTAGATTCCTTCTACATGTCAGTTTCGTGGCTAATATTATCTACAGCTACTTGACGTTGATTCGAAGGTGCAGTGATTCTCCCCTCCAATTGGGGGTGTGAAAGTGAAAGTCAATTATCTTTGTGAAACGGACTAGTTCAGTTTTTTTCGCCCATTTATGTAGTTATGTTTCGAAGTGTGTTTTGGATAAGTTCCCCTATAATCTTTAGGTGGCTTTCTTTTATTCATGTAACGAGATCGTCTTCATATGCCACGCACTTAACGCAAGCTTCCTCTAGTGGTTTTAGAAGGTGCCCCATTCTTCCCTGTGGGGTACGTGTGCTGACAGTTCTTTCGTAGCCTAGTGTCTTGTACCGGGGGTATGGTCTTCACATGACATCACAGTCACAATGTTGGAGACGGCGAAGATCCTCTTGGCTGGAGCATTGCTGCTCGATGTAACCGAACCAATGTAATCGGCATTTCTTGGCTTTTCGGAAATGCATCCAGGTACAGCTCATAGAGTTCGTAGTTGTATCTTCGACTCCATTCGCCCTTCTCGCATAAGCGACCTTATATCCAACGAAGTATTTTTCACTCGAAAGAGCCCAATAATTGCTCAGATTTATTATTCATCGTCCAGCACTCAGCACCACAAAGCCTATGTTCTAGCCACCTTGATCCTCTCTAGTGATGTTAAACAGAGTTTCTAGTTCTACCCCTTTTTGCAAAAAAGATGGAGAGCAGCTATTCCATCTATGTATAGTTAGTTGGTTAGGTCCTTTAACCCTCGGGGGACATAGGGCGTCAACAACGCCTGTGCGCCATATTGTTCGTACTTCTGCAACGCGTTTGAGCCCTCTCCAGCTCATTTCAAACAGCTCGATTCCTCCTCGACCGTTCTGCGCCACGTTTGCCTAGGGCGTCCCGCTGTTCTGCCTGCTTGGGTGAGCGGATTCCATTGCATGGCGTATTTCGCCGATTCTACGTTTGATCGGAACAGTCGCAGCTTGATTCTTAAGCTGAAAACAATGCTTTTCCAGATGGTGGAAAGCATTCCGGACGCAGCTATGGCCTTCCCTTCACTTCTATGTTTGGCCTGTGGTTTACATGGTTCAAGGGAGTTGATGACCCAAGCCACTTTCTCTGCATCAAATAAATCTTCCTATTTTGTCTCAATCTCATTGAAACAGTTTAGGTACTGTGCGTTCATCAAGACTTCCAAGGCATCTACTCCGGTTGCCAGGTTGCTGATAGACTTGAAAGAACCAGTGTATTCAATGTATTCTAAGGAGCATAACTAAATACTTATTTTACTTGTAAGCCTAGCCTCTCTGTGTGGATTGCGTTCTTTTTTGCTGCCTTGAATCAAGTTCAGAATATTTTATTCACAAAAGGCTTATATATAGCAACAACTTGTGGTAGGTATCCTGAATCCCAATTTCTTCAATGTTTACGTCATTTCAATTCGACTGACATAAACAACTTTTATTTATTTTTATTGTTTTCCTTAATTTAAGCACGTTTTTGTATTTTAAGCCAATGATGGAAGGAAATTCAATTCGCCAACATATTCCCATGAAACTGACGGTCACGTCCCACTCACTCGAACTGATTCTGATTATGGTCAAGTCCAATCGCAAAAAAAAAAAAATAAATAAAAACAAGCAAACATGACAATTAATTTGCATTTAAATGTTGCATCGAATTCGTGTATTTTGAGTCCTTTTCATTTATCGTATGTCCCCCCTTGATTAAGACATGTAAAACAGCTCACAACGACAACGACGACGACAAGAACACAACTCATCTACCCGAGCGTGCTGCGTTAAGTAATGAGAGGGTATCTCTGCCGACCTCGCTTATTGAATTCTAAATGAAAAACATTGTCTGCTTCCCTGATCGCTCGCATTTAACATGCATATGTACACATATGCAAATTAATAAATAAACTATTACTACGCGAATAAATCTTCTAATTGACACACAAACACACGCAACAGAGAGAGTTCAAGTTGCGACAAGGAGCACAAATTAATTCGCGCACAAAGAAAAAACATTCAATGACAGCGACCATAGTCGTTGTCCTCTCTCCCTAATTATGTAAACATGACCATATTCCATTGGTACGAGTACCAACACAACTAAACCGTGATTTAGTTAAAATTTATGAACACAGTAGGGAGAAAGCGAATATCCTTTTTCTTTGCCCAGACGACAGAGCCAGAGAGAGAGAGAGAGAGAAGGAACAACTTGAACTCACCTTCAAATCCAAATCACGTACAAGATGTCTGCCAAAGGAAGTACCACCCGTCTTCTGTATATGCAGGAATACCATGACATCATGTCCGTCCATATCGAATTGAAAGTCATCGTTTAGGACATCCTCGTAGCTGAGTCCTGCATTTGCTATAATATTCTGTTGCATTGATTTGCTAACGGAGGTAACAGCGACGGCTGCTGCTGCTGCTGCAACTCCACGATGATATTGAGAGACTGGATCATTGAACGGCAGGATATCTGGTTGTAGCATCATTCCACGTTTTGTTAGTGCGCACACCTGTTGAAGAAAACACGGTAAAGGATGAGTTCAAAGTATAAAGTAAAGTTTTCTTGCAAAAGAAAATAAAGAGTGACATTCTTAAAAGTTTTCTATATGCGACAACATAAAATGTAGTTTTTTAATAAATTATCGTAACACGTTTAGAATACAGGTGCACGATAGACGGGAGAATGTAATGCCACCATGGGAGTCCTTTTGAGTAGCAAACTGAATGGTTTTGACTCCTTTATGCATGAGTAGTTAAAGCAAGATATAGAATTTGATATTAAAAATGTTGCAAGTGAGCAATATAAGCATTTGTGGATCCTGAAGACGGCAAAAGGATTGCTCACATTGAAAATTTATCTCTATTAGATGTACCTGTACGTGTGCAACCGAGGATAATGCTTTGTGTTCGGTGCAAGGATAGTTGTCCTACATTTTGATAGGAGAATGAAAATATTAAGTTTTAGTCACGTGCGTATGTTCTGGTGCTAAATGGAAGAAAAAGAGTGATCTTAACAAGGGATTGTAGGACTAGGGCGATGGGTTGTTATAGATGATTATATCATCCTAGAACTGATCTATTTGAGATGCTATACACCCTATGATATGGGTCTTCGATTACCTATCCACTGAGCAATATACAGCTAAGCTAGAAAGTTCAGCATCGCCCTTTCCTTGGGATGATGGGCTGTGTACAAAAGGTACCGCTGGCTTGTACAAATAGCATATGGCACCGACTAGACCAATGTAACTCCGTTAGGGATTTCTAGACATCGAGGGCTCTTTCGATAACACTGGCTACGACTCGTAATCGAAGATTTAACCAAGCAATGGATAAGGTCATGCCGGTAAGGCGATCTATCCTTTTCCGGGAGAGTGCCGGTGTCCTTAACTGCAGCCAGAGAATGACCGCAAGAAGGTATTCTCTCCCCACTCTTATGATCAATAGTCATCGAAAAATTCTTCATTTATCAGACGACATCACCATTGGATATGTTAATAACATTTTATTAATGGTTAGCAAGTTCAACGTCATGCAAGAAGAAGGATGTATCCATCAATCCTAGTAAAGCCGTTCTTGAGGATTTTACAAGGAAGACAGAGGTCATCTTACATATATCCTATAACATTAAAGGCATCATTTCACTAGTGTTGGTGCTCTATTGTAGTGAAAAAAAACTTAGTTTCATGCTTGACAACCGACTGAACTTGACTTCACATATCAAGTTTGCCGAGGAGGGTGGACCAGTAGTTTCTCTTCCAAAATGATATATTCTTCTTCTTTAGCTGAGGTTATGAACCGAAGTATAAGGATCACAACCCTCCCACTTTACTGCCTAGTGGGTTTGCCTTGTGAGTTCAACTGTGGGGTTCGCTTACATGTTTCATATCACTTCGTCACTGAGGCCAATCAAATTGCTTTTTCGTCTACTTTTTTGTAGCTATTACCTTCGGAAGGCAATTCAATTATCTGTCCCTTAAACAGGAGAAAGTCAACTGAGGCGATCATGCTCTAAGGCTAAGTTGCATAAAGGCATCCTTAAATCTTCTAACTTCTTATTCCATCAGGCTTTCTTACTCCTGCTGTCATACTAAGCATATCCTAGCGCAATCATAAGCGTGGGTGAGCGGATGTAGAGCCTTCTATTCAACTTTTTTTTGGTTACAAAATATTTGCCATTTTCGCACTTGTGGATCAGAGTACTTCCAGCACAGATTCTACGATTTTTTTGCTCATTTACCTCTGAAAGATCCAACCATGCATCAAGTGCTCGTTGCAGGGACAAATGATCTTCACTTATAATAGCTCCTTTGGCAGCAAAAAATAGATCCGTCACTTTTCGTTCAAACACATAATCTAGGACTGTAATATATAGCAAAGGACCGAGGACGCCTCCCTGGTACATCGACTTTGATAGGACTACTGCGAGGCAGTACTCTTGTATTCTTGATTTCCCTCATACATGTCCATGATCAAGCGCACGTAGGTTTCTGTGACTCCTCGTTGTCATGAAAGCACGTCTGATCTTTGGTTGTCTATTGAAGGCTCTTTCAATACCAACCAACACCATATGCAAATCCTTTAACGAATCACAATGTACTAGAACTCAGCTTGACAGGTACTACTATGGATGGACCACGATATACTCAGCGGTGTGGATAGGACGATGCTAGTGCTTCTTACAGAACTTTTAGTCAAGCATTACTCCAAAATATTTAACTGCTTGTCAATCAGAGTTTAATGGTTTGTCGACTAGTTTTGAGCAAGTTTTGTGCTCTAAGAAAGACGTGTTCTATTTCGGTGGAGCATTAAGGCTAAGTTTTGTCTAGGCTTAGGATAAGTTTCCATTTGTAGCTCTACCGGAACGGGGAATCAAATCATCGTTACTTCGTCAGGTATCTCCGTCAACCGTAGTAGCGTCCCTAAGAACCATCCCTATGGGACTCTAACACGTTGTTGTATTATTTGTTCGCGTATTCATCCTTAATAGTGATCTTGTAAAAGTGATCGTTCAATTTGTAGAGTTAGAGGCAGTTTTGACGTCAGCATAAGTCCTATAGAACCAAACTATGCTCTTATGACAGCAACAGTAGATCTCTATTTTATGAAGCCAAATGGGTGGTCTGAAGGTGCTGCTTATGTTCTATTTACAAGGAGTTTATATGAACTATCTTCTCGACGACGATGCTCTAGGATGATTCTTCTGAAGACTTCTTTCCTTTGGTAGCAAAATGGGCGTGAAAAAATGATTGTGTAAATTTTTTTAAAAAGAACGACAAGGGAGGAGCTTGTGGAATAGGAACATCTTCCCCTCTCGAAGATGTAGAGAGGGGAAGAAGACAGATAACACATGAGCCTCTTCGGAGCACGCTTAGAAACAACAAGCTTTCAGCGCCTGGTCACGGTAGCCCAGTGATGCGACTGCTACCTGCTACTGCAACGAGCCTTCCAATAACAATTTCTGTGAGCAGTCACTGAGAGTATGTCATCAACACCAAAGGTACTAAGCCCACTGTTGCAACTGGCACTGCTGTAAGAGCATTTTGGCACCAGTGGCCATAGAGCACCAAAAGAAGCTACGTTAGATAGACCAAAGGATGACTCCTGTAAGACAGAGAATATATTTAGGCATAATGAGACTTGCCGAAGATGGCATAAAAACTTATATAAGAGGCTTTTGTAATAGAATAACCTCATCAACATGTTTAGCACTGCTAACTGGCTTCAGACTTTATCTTAAACACTACGCTTCCGACGCGACAAGTACACTCATTCACTGCAAAACAAACATACCATCCTTCTTCCTCGCATGAATTCTTTCTATAATCCCCCCAACTATAATGAACCCCCTTTTATGACATTACCCCATCAAATAGCTCTTATTAGCTGCGAGCATCCACACTTGACCTCCGTAAAATAACAGTAGAACTTTCTATTCAACCCCACTCTCTCTCTTAAATCCATCGAATGAAGGTGTTCACTTATTTTCTTCGGACTACCATCAATAACCTGATTACATCCCTCATTGCTTTCTGGACGGACGACGACGACGACGACGACGGTTGCTTCTAACAAATTCACCCTCCCCTGCAATTTCGTAATAATTTTTCATTACAACGACGACACATCGAAGCGAGATATCTATACGACCGACTCCTAGAAAAGGTTCTTACCGAGTTAGTTCACTTGAACATAGTATATCCTTCGTCCCTTCGTTTAATTAATTGGAAAAGTTCAACAAACAGGAATAAAGTTCTGTACCCTCTTCTTCCGCCAACAACGCACACACACAAAATAGAGTGAAGAAAAAAAAAAAAGTAGCCATAAAGTTGCCCCGATCCGGACGCCAGGTGGAATGTAACACATAGTAGTTTTATGCTCCTCCAAAGGTGGGCGTTTTTGGTAGAAGTTTATCTATGCATCTCTTGGTAACGTGCCCAATGAACCCCCGAGAGAAAACTTTTTCTAAGGGCACTTTAGCACAGGGCCATTGTTTTGGGTATTCTTATCCCCAAAACAGATTTCATCCTTCGAATGTAAATTAACCTCGAAAGGAAGTCGTTCAATTAAAACCGAAATTTTACGATTGTTTGGGGAGTTCCAATTTCAAAGATGACACGTTGCCGATTAACGTGACTGTGTCCGGTGATGCCAACTCTCAGTGGTGCATTGACACGTGCCGCCGCTAAATGTCAACGAGTCGTTTGATGTTTTTTCTCACACAACACAAACACAGGTGACAGTTTAGACACCTTTTGTAACATCTGTCATCTGTCACAAGAGACATTTAACTGTCTGTCTGCAACTGTCAAAGTGACATCATGCCGCGTTTATTCCGCACGAATGCACTAAATACTCGTGCGTTTTCGTCGTCTCAAGTGGACGTTTTTATGATTATTTTTTTTTCCTAGCTGTTCACAGTTCCCTCCTGATTCGCTCGTCATCCTCGTTTTCCCCAAATGGTCCATAAAAAAAGGGAAAAAAGTAGGTTTCAAATGAAAGAAAATGAGAGAAAGATTATGTGGAGGAGAGGCACCGGGTGGGGCCAAGAAAAAAAAAAATAAAGAACCATGTCTAGTCGGTTACAGAAAATTTAGACATTGGAAAATGTGGTGGTGATGGTAGCGGAGGAGGATTTATGTTTATTTGCTTATCCTTGGGATTTACGTTTCCTAAAATTTTGGTCTCTTTTCTTTTTTTTTTTGTAACTTTAAGAGTCTTGTGTGTTGTATTGCTGTGGGAGAAGAAGAGGAAGACTGGTGTAACTGAATACAATTTCCTGTTAATGTATGAAGGGTGGTGGCGGCGGCGACGGTGGTATGCTATTTTTTTCTAAGGAATTTCCTTGAGGAATTTTTTGAGGAAATATGAGTTTTTTGTTGGGTTGTTGTTGAGACCAATGGTGATGGAAATCTGTTGAAAGGAACTTTAAGTGGAATTACGAAATTGAATTGAAAATTTAAGAGTACACCACGTGATTTCCGTAGGTCAGTTTGTTGTTTTTTTTTTTTTTTTTTGTACCAAGAAGTTGGTTGCTTGGTTGATGCGGAGATTTGCATGAAAAGAAAATTTTGTGCACGGGAGCTTATTGGAAAATAAATTGAAGTTCCTGTTAGGTATATGTTTTTTTTTTTTTTTAAGGGTCTAAGCAACCAATCAACAGATTAAGGGCTGGAGATGTTTTACAGTGTGGTGTTATAAGAAGCGGATAGGGGATTTTTGAACGGAAGATGGATGATTGATTTATTTTATTGGCTAGATGGCTTCAACACAGGAAATGTGTAGCAATTTCGTCGATGGAAACGCCAAGGGAAATGAGCCAAGAAGTCGGCATAGTACTAAGTGACAAACAAGTGAAATAGCTGAGACATGAAGTGAAAGTACTACATCTCACGTAATCCGACAAACGAGGGATAAAATAGTCTTACAAACTTCTTAAGAAGCATTCATTTACTATGCAATCGGTTGTCCTATAGGGATTTCCGAACTTTGACTGTTGATTGCGGCCATATTATTGAATCTACATCTGTCAAATTGGTTGTCATTCGTTTAGTCTGTCTTGCCAAATCAACATGGAGAATTATAACGTTAAACAACATGTGCAAAAGGTTTAATTGTTTTATGAAAAAGGGTTTTCATGTTGCGCTTTACGGTAGCCCAACTTGCTATGCAAGAGCTCAGTTAGTTAGAATGTTCTGTACACACATTCAAATAAAATTATTTAAGCAGATGAAAACTAGTCAGACACCAGAATGAACGTCCGGTACTCTAAGCTGCAGACATAGCACCTCATGAGTCTAACAGCGGTCATAGACCCTAGATCGGAGTATACATAAGCTGTAGTTTTGACGTGTTTAAGTCCACAGGATTTGCCCTACAGTGGTCTTGAAGATGGTAAATTATGAGTCGGATTATGGAAAATATTCGTGGAATTTTACTTCAGCTTCCAGCTAGTGTTGAAATGGGAGTCAATGATCAGCTTTATCGTAACTTCGCGACAAGTCGTTTGAAGTCGAGATAGGTTTTCAATGCTAAGGGCTGCGTCTCAACTCGTGTGTTTGTTCTTTAGACTGTCAACGCTTTCCAAAAGCTGAAGCTTTTTTTCTCGTAAAGCAGAGATTGAGGGATTTCCACAAGAAATGTTCTGAAACTTCCTTAATATCTGTGTTATCACGGTCTCTGCATAATTCGTCTGTGCTATGGTGTATTTCACTTTTCTGGGAAACCAGAAAGATGTCGATGGTTATAAGATCGTGAAGCTAAGTTATGTCTATTTTATCTTCCTCTTATATTTCTTTGAATAGAGTGTTCTAGAGACTCGACACAATGCCAATATTTTCCATCTTTCGTCCGCTTGTCTTACAATCGTTTTTTTTTAAAGTCGCAAGCTCTAACGGAGTGAGAACGAAGCTATAGACCATTGATAGGTCTTCTTCATATCCCAGTTTAGCGAATTTGTTCCCTAGTATACCTTTATGTCTCGAGACCGTTGGTATTGTGAGAAAAGTAATGTGGCCGTTTAACTAGTATGTATCGATTTTATTGACTTAGATGAGATGGCTTTGATCGCAACTTAACTATTTATGTAGAAATTAATTTGTTTTTTGAGGGTAGTTTCATGAATAATTCACTTACAGATTCCGCTATCGGCAGGAGTTCTGCTTGCAGTCCATTCTCGTGGTTGGGGATTTCGATAAGTATATACTCGACCTCACGCCTTCTCTAGAATAGACTTGAAGGGTTTCGCAAACGATCTATCTACTTCTATATGAACGGATCTAAAGCAGAAGTAGGAATGGTATGGGATATGTTCTACCAAGATCTAAACTTCAAAATCTTTTTCCGCCTCCCTTAACACTGAAGCCCGTTCCAGGCGGAAATTAGGAGGCTCTGTCCCTAAAGTATAATTTCTATCTGTGTGGGATGTTTGCACCACCATGTTTGCGATCAAATCCCTGAACTCTGTAACTATCCATTTTAGAACTGCTCTTATTTGCCGTCTATTTCTTAATGAGATGCTGTCCATTCTACTGCAAAAGGGGAATCTTAATATGCCTCTCGCTACATGTGAACGTGATTAACGCCACTAATCGCATCAAGGGAGGCATGTATCATTGAGAAACATGCCATTAGATTAGGTACTGAGGTTGTTCAGCTCCATCAAATGACTTTTTAGAACCGGAAATTGGGCCCAATTATGACTGGGTATCTCACGTGCACTTCTGTATAAGGTGACTCCCAAGAATGAAGGCACACGTCAAACGCATGCTCCCCTTAAGTCGGTAAGAAATCAGCGCCTTTCTTGTTGTCGATGGCACTACGATCCAAGAGACTTGTAGACAGAAGGTGCAGAGCGATGGTTGTAATCGAAATGCTTTAGCTATAAGCTCCAGCTCACTTCTTGGAATAGAAAACACTGCAGCCGGAAGTGACTAAAGTCAGTACAGCTAACGAAGTGAATGCAATCAGTGAGTTCAAGGACTTCAAATGGCTTTAGTGGATTGAATGCATGCAATGACTTCAATTGACTACAAAGAAATGAATGCATTCAATGAATGCTAGTGACGACTCAAATGAATGATTGCATTTTTTTTGACTTCACTATCTTGATTGAAGAAAATGATTACAATCAGAATTGATTTATTTTCCTAAGCTGAAGTTATTGAATTGAAATATTTTCAAGAGATATTTTAAATTATTGAATTCCATTCGACTTTCTGATGAATTTCTGTCAATATTTTTAAGCTGGGTCAAGGACTATCTTTTAGAGTTCAAAAGAAGAAAAGGAAACAAACCTAGCAAGTCATTGCGCCTTACTTAAGGCAAATCCTGATTATTGTCCATGACATGGAATTATTTTTAGAGAACCACAATAACTCCTCTTTTTTTTCTATCCATCTTATAGATTTCTTGAAATGGAAGCCCAGAAGCAAATAAATATCCCTTATTGCCTGTAAATACTTTCTCCTACATCTCCTAGTTAAGCTTACTTGTTTCTTTTTTTTTTAACGAGTTTCGCCTCAATAGAGAAAATTGAATAACGAGTCCCAATACGAAAATAGAGAGATTTTTTCTGCGGATTTATGGCACAAAAAAAATTATAGAATATCTGAAGCGTGTAATTTGCATTACACCATCCCACTTGTTGAACTTAATTTGTGTACAAGAACACAATCTGTAAATATTATGTTCTGCATGCTAGGATGTGTTTTTTTTTTTTGCATTTTCTCAATCCCTAACGAACGTACTTCAGGGAATCCCCGACTTCCGTTAAAACTTAAATTTTTTTTGTTACATTTTCGCTGCAGAGAAGGATACTCTATTCCCTTATCATCGTTAGGTGCTGGGCGTTCCAAACCATTCTAAGAACTAGGGAAATTTTAATTTTAACAGAAAAAAAAAGGATCTCATCAAGCCCTACCAACTCTGGAACTTCGCTTCGTTAACACAACATTCCTTACCGACCACCCCACGCGCCGCGTTGCCACCACAATTAGCAATTACGAAAATCAAATGAAAACAAATTGTGCGGCTTCCTTGCCATTCACATACTCAGTTAAATGGGGAAAAGCCTCGAAGAAAAACACACAAAAAATAGCAAAAAAAAGAAAAAGGAACAAATAACAACCCTCAGGAGATTTTTAGCCAGATGGCGATGATGTGATGGTGGCGGTGGGAACAACACGCCTCCTCCCTCCTGTCCTCAATTCTGGGATATTCTTCTCCGCATAATGAGCTGCAATTGTTTCCTTTCGGAGGCATTTTCCTCCTCTTCCTTTTCGTCTTCATTTTTCTACCTTT
Organism: Chalcosyrphus nemorum; assembly: GCA_949716465.1. Lineage (NCBI taxonomy): Eukaryota > Metazoa > Arthropoda > Insecta > Diptera > Syrphidae > Chalcosyrphus > Chalcosyrphus nemorum. The sequence continues at coordinate 75,373,159 of OX454333.1, forward strand.
TTAGGTTTATTCGTTTCGTACTAACGACCGTCGCGGCGCATTGGGGTGGTACTTGAAGTGTGAGTGCAAAAAAACAAAACAAAAAACGTTTTCATTTTTATTGCTTCGATTTGTACCTAACCGTGTGGAAGGAGCAGCAAAACGGCTGGAAATAAAAGCGAGGACATTTTTATACCCTCAACTCTACAATGGTGGCCATGTCAATTGCCAAAATTCTTTCTACAAGAGGCAGACGAGGTGTGAGTATAGCCCTCTCCCCTCCACCTTTGGAGAAGTGAAATGTTCCGATTGTATGTGGAGTAGGAAACATAAACATAAAAATCCAAATGAAAACAAAAGGAAACAAGGGAAAAAAAGCGAATGTAATAAATTCCGATAAATACCGTTCGACAATTGAACGGTAGCTTTAATAGTCCTTTCAAGACCTTGTCCTCGTTCCAATAATACGAGGAGATGATGATAAGCTTTTCAATATTAGTTCAATAATCACAAATGGAGCAGAGGAAATTGGCAAAGGAGGCAAAAAAAAAATAATAATGTGAAACAGTGCACAATATTTGAAGGAATTCGGCTAAAGGATTATGGGGGTAGGACAGGGTGTATCGAAACAAAAGCAGAGTTGCTTGAGACATGAGGGATTTTTTTTTGGGAAGTGGCAGCACTCTTTGCAGTAACAACTAATTTGACAACTGTCGAAGTACCTTTCTGCTGTCAACCAATACACTTGTTTGGGTGAGACCCCTTTTAATTTTGCTGAAACGTCTAGACCCAGATGCGGTTTTTGGTGGATTTTAGTTTGGGGGCGCATCTGTCAAACGCCCTGAAGTTGACTGATCTCGAAAATTCCTTGACCAGGCGTTCTCGAATTAAGTTGTTGCTGGTGTGGAGAATAGTATTAATTTGGCCAATTGGCTATCGGTGTCCACCCAATTTGTGGAAGATTAGATCTTGGTTTGCAAGCTTAAGACATCTGGCTTCTGTCAGAATTGAATTGGGTGAATGAGCGGAAAACGACATTTTCAACATACGGTTTGGTTCTGCTATGAGGCTAATTTTTGGTTGAATAGCTACGTCAAGAAACTAAGTTACCGGACTTGGAGTGAAGAAAATCAAAAAGTTAAATTTATATATCAGAATTACGGATCAATGATTCCAGGCATTGATCCATATTTTTTTCAGAAATGATGGTTAGAACGTTATAGTCAATCGGAATGGATTTATGATTAAGCACTCGTTACGTGGGGTCATTCACTCATATTTGCCAGACTCGTAACATGTTTAATGGACACCTTACTTACTTACTTCAAGACCTTCCGACACTTGTAGAGTCTCTACCTGAGATACGGTTGTCTTCCATCCTCAGGGGTCGCGCGAACTTTCAGTTATGAAGACCAAATTTTCTGGCATAGACGATAACTTGGTTTTTGTACCGGAGATTCGGTCTTCTTCGCCGTCCCGAACGTGGGGGTTGTTTGTACGAAGATTCTTTTGCCTGGAACATGGTTGTTCATTGGCTCGATGTGCCCAAACCAATACTTTCAGTGTATCTTGGCTTTTTGGGTAACATCCCCATCCTGGTACAGCTAGCAGAGTTCACTGTTGTAACTTGTCCTCCATTCATCCACCTCGCATACTTCGTATTGCCCTTATTCACTTTAAGAGCGACTCGTTTTCATGTTGACACTATCTAGAGCAGACACGGTATTGAAGAAGTTACAGGCCAACGCATTACATTGCCGGAATACGGTGCACGGTTGGAAGAACTCAGAAGAGCTTTGTCCAAGTTAAATAGAGAATCGCGTGTTTTCCATGTTACGAGGAGTTACGAGGCACATCTGGATAAGTTGTAGTCCATTGTACTCTCAGAAAGCATCCATTACAAACCATTTTACTGCATAAATTATTAAATTCGAGTAGGCGCTTCAGTGATAAGCTACTTACATTAACATCATTGACCACATAATCACCTAAAATCTGCAGCCTAATAGGTGCAACGTTCGTCTTCAAAATAAAATGTTCAAACTGAAACCCTATGCACCCTGTATCCACTATCATCACCGATGCGTATCTGCTTGCTCATGACTATCAAATAGCATTGAAATTGTCCATTATTCGCCCCATACCTCCAACTAACAAAGTTTCATATTGAACTTGAACTGTTTTGTATTTCAAACGAGAAATCATCTCACAGCCCACCCCTTCTCATTGATTTATGCAGTCACAGCGTCAATTCTCGTTAGAGATGATATTCCTAAGCCGCCGCAGCAACACATCGATGACGACGACGCCGACGACGAACTGATGAGACTTTGTCTGTTGCTGCTTGTCATTTGTATCTGCATCTTTACGTTGATGATTTGTTTATTATCTCGAATACATCCCCGTTCATGGGATGTTTAACATGATTTCCAGGTGTCAGTTAGACAGTCTGTCCGTCAGTCATGCGATCAGTAGCATACAGTTGTATGCCAGACGACATTTGGAATCTCATTTATCTCTGGACGTCATGTGGGTTTCATCTGTTTATTTACACCACTTTCAAGGGGTTAAGCGGAGGAGGAACCACACTAATGGTCTGCTGTATACGACAGGGATTTGGATTCAATTTCTTTTCTTTAGGCTCCGCCGTCATGCGTCGTCACGGAGAGTCAATATTGAAAATTGAATTTTAATAGAATCCCATTTTTATGTGATTGCTGCTTGCTTACACTTTTTTTTCTTTCATTTTGTCTTGAAGCCTTGTTAAAACGATTGATATATGATCTTTATTGCCCCGAAAAAGGAGTCACGTTTTTCTTGGTGCCTGTATGCCATGGCCTTGTTTATGCCGCCACGCCGATTTTTTCGACGGTAAAAGTCATTAATTTCACTTTGAAATTTATGTGCTGGATGTGTAAATGGAGCTCAAATGAAATTGCTACCACTTTTCAACCTTGTGTTGCATGGTAAACTCTTGAAAGATGTGCGGGGGAGGATTCGTTGCTTTTTTTTTATTTTTATTTTGATTTCGAATAATGACAACAAACTTGTTGAACCAGGGGAGGAATTTGAAGATGAATTTACTTTGAAATTTATCTCGTCGTGAATAAGGGATACGTGGATTTGTTTTTTTTTTTTGAGAAATTCGCTGTTCTTACTTTGATTGATTAGACTTATGGGAGGGGAAAAATTGCTGTAGCTCTTACAAAATGGGTTCAATAACTTTAAGTATTTAGATATGCGTAGACCAACGGTGAGTCTGAAATCCATCTGAAGTCAAGTTACCAGCAGTATTATGAAATACCTTCCGCCATAGATCTAGAATTACACTCCGCTTTCATTACGTCCAGGTATATGAGTTATGTTAGGATACGAGGAAAGACTCGGAGCCGAGTTAATGCTAGGAGCTTCAAGACGCTACTATCAACACGTCAAAGGCACATGATGATAACCAGAGGAAGCTACAAAGAAAAGAGGAAGCTGTGTTTGAAATAAACACAACATAATTAGCTCGTGCTGTTGTACAAGGCAAGGGCGCTTCTGGCAGATAGAGGAAGGGATAAAAAAAGAGTTGCTGTGGTGGCTTTTGGAACTCAGGTACTTTTCGTTGAAACCTATTTATTCTCCATTGCTGGTGTCCTAATCCACTGGGGAAACTTCTATGTGACTTTTATATTCGTTCGTAATTCACGGTATTTTTTTCTGAGTTCATTTTGAGTGAATTATTTATTTTCAGTTACTGGAACAATTAAATCGACTTGAAAACTAAACCTTAGACACCGTGGTCACCCAACATTTGAATGGTAAAACGATATTCACCACGGTGGAATTGGGAAAGGCAACAACAGTATTTGTACTTCTCATTCAAGCAAATATTTTCAGAAGGCTTTGACAGGTAATTGCTGCCATATTGTTGAAACTACATCTGTCAAATTGGCTGTCATATACATATTTAGTTTGTCATGCTAAATAAGTCTTGTTCAACAACTTGTACAAATTTATTAAAATGTTTTATGAAAGTTGGTCTTCTGTTCGAGCAAGATTTCGCGCGCATCGCCGTTTTACGGTAGCAAAAATCGTCCTTCAGAGAGGACTATTCGTGGTGGATAATTTCTAGTCAGAAGTCACTGAGAGACTTACTTACTGTTAAGCTGATAAGAACAGATACTACACTTTGATCTTAGCCGCAAGGCCGAGAAGCGGTATATCCCATAAACTCGATGCTAACATTCGAAAGGAGATTCAATGCAAGGAACTGGAGGGCTAAAAAGAAAAAGGAGTTGGCATTCTATACCGACGATTCTAAGTTGGACAGTGGTACAGGAGCCGGAGTTTATTGTGAAGCCCTGGGAATAAACCGCTTCTTTAGAATAAACGATGACTACAGCGTCTTTCAAGCCGAAGTCACTGCCACTACGCAGGCTGCTGAAATTATACGCGAGAGTAATATCGGTGGAAAAACGATAACTGTCTATATAGACAGCCAGGCAGCCATTAAGGCTCTGGACTCTGCTATAATTCGGTCGGGGCTGGTGAGAACCTGCAAATCACTTTTAAACGAGTCAATACGGCTTGCTAGGAAAGAGTCGACGCTGCACATATCGCGGGCGTTTCCCTTTGTAGCAGCCCCAGTCAGTTCTTTAAAGAAAAAAGTAAAAGATGAAGCCATCGATCGTGCAAACAAACGCTGGGTTAATCTGGATACATGCGCAACGGCTAGAGCTCCATGGCCGGCCTTTAGTCATAACGCACGGGTCTGGCGTTATTACCGGCCATTGTGTCATTGGCCTCCACGCAGAGAGACTCGGTGCGGTGCATAACAACCATTGTAGAAGCTGCAGAGACGAAGAAGAAATCGAATCTATTCGTCACCTGCTGTGTGACTGTTCTGCCCTATCTGTTAGAAGAAAGAGAACTCTTGGCAGTCGTTTCTTCTCGGAGCTGGAGGACTTAGGCAATGTTGAGCTGATGGACCTCTTGAGATTTATATTACTATCTGGGTGGGTCTAACTGCGGACCTTCTTACAGCCTTCCCAGGGTTAAACAATTGGGCACAACGGACCCGAATAGTGGGTCTAAGTGAGCCTTCTGGTCACAAGGCAACCATTTACTTGACCTGACCCACTTATCTCTTGTATTCCCTTGTGGGACCTAGGGCTTCTATTACTCCTAGGCGCCATCATGTACGGTTTCTGTCAATGTTCTTCAGTTCTCCCCAACTTTTTCTCAACTGCCGTGCCTCCAGCTCGATTATTCTGTGACATGTTCACCTCGGACTGCTGGGTATTCTGCCATCCTGCGTTAACGGATTCAAGGGCATAGCATGGTTAGCTAAGGAACTTGGATGATCGTGCCTATAGGTTCCTAATAAATTCTCTGGCAGAGGTGTTCATAAGCGATACGGTTAGGCCAGAAATTCTTAAGATGTTACGTAGGCACCTGTTAACGAACGTTTGTAACTTTCTTGTGATGTTGATGGTCACTCTCCAAGTGCTACATCCACATAACCGCACGGATATGGCCTAGGAGAGGAACCGTCTTAGCTTGGTGTTTAAGCTGATTCTCCATTTCGCCATTCTTTGGACAACATACCGAACACAGATTTTGTTTTGGAGATTAAAAGCCACTGAGAGAGAACAATAGCAAAAAAGCATAGAACAAAAGCTCGTGGTTTAGTACTTGCTTTACCTCCTCGTGGTCCGTACAACTACATGTATAAATCCTTATGCATATAGGCTAAAATTACACTATCGTCGAAAGATAACCGATTTCTTTTGACCCCAATTGGATGATATATACACGTCACATGTGGTTTCAACAGAACGGCGCTATAAGTGTGAGATCTATTAAAGGCTGATCAACTTCGTGGCTCACACGTTATGAAGTACCTACAATTGATATAAAAAATGATATGTATTTAGACGTTCTAACGACCGCTACAAACCGAACTCTTCTGTAGCGCTTCAACCGAACTTTGGTCCCCATGACAACCTCCACCTTAGAACCGTCGACGGTTTCCTTTCACTACGAAGGAATTAAGGCGTTTTTGACCGTAAGGGATCAATGATCATAGTCAGTTTGCCTTCAATGTTTTAATAGATTTAGCCGACAGACTACTTCAGTATATGATCCAGAACAACGAACCTAAATCATGATTTCCCTTTTGGGTGCCGATATTCTTCGAATGGTCTCATGGCATTGGGCAGCATTTCCAACTGGGCCAACTGGATTTTCGTAAGGTTCGAAGGCTGACATAGCCATAGTGATGCCATAGCTTGCTTAAGACCACACAAAATAACCGAACGCCTTTTTGCAAGAGTAGAACCATACGCGTCCTCTTTTGATACGTTCATTAATTGTCCTTCCAGTTTAGTGTAGAATCGAGAATAAGATTAGGCATCGGGTTGAGCTCGAGGTACTGCGCTCATCTCCACCATTTTTTGTGGGACGGAAGATAGAGAGCGATCAATTCTTATTGAGACACACTAACTCCATTCTCGACGGCTTGATCGTCAGGCATTTGCTTTCTTAGACCAATTTCCACTAGTTGTGTTGCGAAGTTAATCCTTTCACTTAGAACTGGAAGTGATTTTCCCAAGGAAGGTGTGAATGCCTGTAAGAAGCTTTGATTGCGATCTGTTAATCCTTGTTTTCCTTTTACCGGAAGGATACACAGTGTTTTTTCAATTTTACATGGAATCAACATCTGGTCTGTCCTTTGGATGTCCAAGGCACAAAAATTCCGAGATATTACGGTTAAGTTCCCATCATATTCCAGTTCACAAGAATCACCTAGTTTTCCCTGCAAATTGGATGACTCATTCACTTTCACTCAGAGCTCACTTGCCTTAACTCATTTTAAAAAGTCAACGAATCTCTCTCCCTGTGGTTCCATCAGATGATCCTAGTTCCTATTAAAGTTTTACACATTTTAACGAGCAAAAGTGCAGACCTGACCTATCTCACTCGATTTTAAGCCCAAGTGTCGCATTTTGCACTAAAAGCGAAAATGTTTCCTTTTTACCAGTCCCAGCTGCAAATGCAACATCATTTCATGGATTTTATCCTTTTAGCTTTTAAATATTCCTCTACACCCTGCCAAAAAAAAAAAAAAAAAAAAACCAACCACTCCCCATAAACAGTAGGTATAAGCAGATTACCTACCAACTGCTGCCCATCTGCTGAAATTGGTACAATTTTTCAGTTTCTCCACTTCCTCTTCCTCTGCTTTGGCTTTACATGTCAAGTACTCTACGCTCCTTGGCCTTGTTTATGTGCCATTTTAGTCAACCAACTGTCCTTATGTTGTGCGCGGCTCGTGAGCCTTATATACAGGTCATTACGAGTAAGGCGAGAGAGCAGGAAACACACAAACAAAAAAAAAAAAAAAGGATAAAGAAACGGGTTGTACAAAACATATCGCACCCTTGTTAAAAATGTCAGCATAACCTCACCTCACTTTCGCATTTATATATTTTGTGCCAGGATAGCGCAAGACAAAGGGTTCACCCTACCCCCAAAGAGCCTGTGTAAATGAATTCAAGAGGACCACTTGAAATGTTACGCTAGGAAGCGAAAGCGAAAGAGGAAGATCCGCCGCCACTTGGTCTACGAATGACAGCTGGTTTGCCGGTCGATGGTAATGGCGATGGTTGGGTTCCCTATCCCAAAGATATCACATGTTCAATGTAGGTCCTTGTAGCTATCACTTAACAATTAAAGTGGCATGAACAACAGTGGCCCTGCACTATGTCAGGGTTCTTGACAATAGAGTTTGCGGCATACATAGCCACTCCGTTGCGTTCACCCACTTGGATTTGGATGAGTAGGTCGCGGTGTAGGTATGCTTTAAAGCTAACAGCAAACACAAAAGGACATTTGTGATGTGACGCACTGATTGATGCAGTCATCATTCTTTCTACATGCAGAGAGACCTTAGGTTATTCACCTCCTTTTGCCCTATCGCATAAGTCATCTGAAAGCGAGCAATATTTGATGGGGAGGATGCTTGTCAGAAAGAAGAAGAATCCTTGGATCTAGATGTGGAATAATAAATCTGAATTTTTTTTTCTGTTCTTTTCCTCCATTTCTTTTGGCCTTTTGTCATTCACAATTGCAAACCCCAGGGAAGAGAGATTCTACTATAGAAGTGAGTTTTACTTTGAAGAAGTCATGCTGTATCCTTAGTTATTGTGTACGTACTCTTCCAGTGACTGTACACAACCTCGACGAGACAGGAGCCATCAATTTTTGGGGGAAGGTTTTTTGATCCCTTTTGCTCTGTGTGTGTGGGGAGAAAGAACGACAGGATGACTCATGTCGACTTCGCAATCCAGAAGAGAAAATAAAAGTTGTTCTTCGACATGGGGATGTCACAGAGAGATGTAAGCAGAATGTGTCTCCAAACTCGAAATACAAAATTTATAAACTAGAATGTATTGGCATGTGAGCAGTCTTCTTTTGCGAAATTAGATCACTTCTTTTGAGTGTGTTCTTATTAGGGAATGTCCTTGATCTGACAGAGCTCCAATTGTATTTCGATAAAGCGACAGGTATTTTGCAACATGGGGTCTCGATTGGAATTATAATCTAATTTTATGTCAATCACTCTTGAGATACGTATTTACGTATACAGAAGGCGAAGAAGTTCCTCAAGGGTCAGTGCTTGGTCCGGTCCTAAGGAAAATAATTAATGTTGAGCTCGTAAGAATACTGCTGCCGTTATCATGGAGTTTTTGCCTCAAGACCCCGGCCACTACTCGGCATTGTGACTTAAACGACGATGAGGCCAGTGAGGCCAGCAAGATCAAGTGGAAACTAGCAGAGGACAATTAGACACTTACGAGTTGAACTACTGTATGCTACAATGCCTGTCAGAAGAAGATTGCTTCAGGAAAGTAGGTACTCACGTAGATGATCAAATTTGCGAAAAGACCTTTGTTGCATAGTCCTCCAAAAACACTAGTAGTAGAAGAGAACATTAAGGAATCCTTTCAAGAATGATCAAGGAAACTAAGGTCACCAGTTGACCAAATAAATAGTAGTGTCGCAAAGAAGCGCCGAACGACACTAGGTTCCTACACTTTGAGTGGTGGTCGTCGCAGTCGAATCCAGCGCCCAGAAATATGTTTGCAGAAGCTACATAGATGGATATGTCCATTGAACACCATGAGCAAGATCATTGCAGTGAAAGACAAGATCCAAATTGGGCGTTAGAAAAATGCGATCTGGTTTCGAAGCCTCCGTGGCACAAAGAACAACTGTGCTGTAGCTAGATAACAGATTACGGGTCAGAAAACACGTGGACTATTTAACCAAAAAAGGATCGCAAATGCAAGGACTCTGCGGCGTATACTGCCTAAAATTGGTATGCCTGGATACGCAAAAAGGTCAATAGATTTGTCACATCAGTTCTGCTGTCTGCTGCAGGCACTAAGGACAACCGAGATCAAAAGAAAACATTCTTACAAATAAAATGTATAACTTATAAGAAAAGAGCGTCAAGCCAAAAGAATCGAGGGATCATTGAATTGATTGAAGTGAATGCTGCATCACTATCAAGTTCGCTGGGATAGTACAAAGAAAGACAGATGGACATGCATACAAACTTATACCAACGCAAGTAACTCCCATGTTTTGAGCACGACAGCTGACCATCTTGGTCCGAATGCCCAAATGAAGATGAAGATACGGAGCCAGCTTCATGGGATAGAGAACTACTCGATGCAGCTCGTCGGTAATCCCTGATAGTTTTTTTTAGCAATTGTACAATAAGAGCAATGAAAATTAGAGCAGCAACGGCAGAAGACTCAGAGTGTCCTGTAAGTCCTTTCTACGACTAATAGTACGATAATAGTACGGCTAGACATTGGACACTTACTCAGAATCGTATGTTAAATATATGTCTCATGAGTGTATTAGTTGTCCCTATCGCTAAACACATAAACGCAGCCACTCTAAGCCCCTCTATGTCAAGGCTTTCTGCGGTGGGGTCCATCACATATGTGGAAGAAGATAATGCAGTAAAAGTTGACATCTAAGATCTACTGAATAAAATCGCATCAACAAACTGTAATCGCTGCAGAAATTCAAGTATTCTCTAGAGTCTGTCCATCTTCCTTCAGTACGTTTCTTTGAGGCTTTTTAAGAGAATCTTACTAAGCCTTATGGTTTGTGTGTAGTTTTCGATAAATGACAGTTCTCTATTCATCCTTGGTTACTCCGAAGGACTTATATATTTTCAGACAGGCTTTCTATGACAGCAGATTAAAACAAAGCTTCAATAATAGAAAGCAAGACTCATTGCAAGTTAAGCATTTGACAGTGTTAATTTTTAATTCTTATTCTTGTGAAGTAAATATATCAAAATTAGGAAAGATATCAAGAATAACACCGCCGAACCGAGTCCCCCAAATATAGCGACATAAAACAATAAAACCGTAGTTTCACCAAACAAATCGCTTGGCCCTCCAATAAAGTCATTATGGAAGTAGGTACCATGGAAAAGGAATGCAGTTAGGGGCAGAAGTATTGCCAGGCATATTGACAATATCATGTTCTGTTAAAAGAAATATTTTATAAATTACTTCTTAAATTTTTATGTTTTGCTTACAAATATTATTGAACTATGTTCACTTCGTTTATCCGATGGAGGAAATCGAATACTTTCTAGACCAAGAAGTATACCCATGAAACCAGCTGTCATGCATGTCATTTCGTAGTAGAGAACCGTTAAATCGTATGGATACATGCCAAAGCAGACTAGGATTACTGTTGCCGAAACACAGACGACCTGTAAACAAGCAACAAATTATAATCAAGCTTGAAGAATAGTGGAATGTGCAGCTTACACCTATAATTAGAAATATAACACCCAGGACCTTATTTGCTGCTTCTACTCCACCCATTGTTTGTCTCTTAACTGCTCATTGCTCAAAGTTTTTGAAAGCTTATGCTGTTTTGAAGTGACATTTAATTATTTTTATTTTTTATGACACTAATCGCTTAAGTTTCAGGAGAAACATACTGAGGTTTTGGCGTTGTCTTCTTTTGAAGGAAATATCTGGCAATAGTTGAAGTGCTAATCCTGTCATACAATAGTGACAAAAACTGCAGAGCAGAGTTGATGTACTCTATATGCGACCGAACATTATGCTCCACCATACTCACTGGTGGATTCCCAACAGATTCTTGACTGATGTGTGACGGTAACTATGGCTGGAGACTTCAACGCATGTTCAGTCGATTTGTGTAATAAGGGAACCAACCACAGAGGGCCTCCTTTTTGCCAACCTTTTCATTGGGCTCCTTAACTAAGGAATCATGGAAACATTTAATAACGACAGGTTCCATCTTAAGCCTAACTTTTGTGAGTAGAAATATAGCTAAGGAAAGTCTTAGATGTCTAGACAAACAGTGATCATCATCTTTAAGAAGGATAAAAGAGCCACAACGGTAACAGCACCAGAAAGCCACTGCAAAGATGGAATAGCCAGAGGCTATGTTAAAGCACAGGCCAACAAGATGCCCTCATCCGGGAATGCGATGCATTCATGCCACGAAAAGGCAATGGTAATGGGTGAACACCGGTGTACTATTTAAGATAAAGACAAACACAAGACTGGGAAGAAATAAGCGAGGAATTTTTAAGGAATAGAAAGGAACTCCGGAAACTTATAAAAAAAAGTGTAAAACATTTACTAAGAGAATACCTCCAACGCATCCCGTGGAAAATGGCTTACAGGATAGTTATGGACAAACAGAAAAGAGTCATGGAAACGGCACCGACATGCCTCAGAATGATGAATACTATAGTAAACGAACAATTCCCAAGGCATACCAGCATAGGCCTTTCTTCAACAGGACCGGATACGGACACAATACTACCCGTCACTACTGTAGAAGTTCTTAAACTAGCAGACGTAATCAGGGATCCCCAACTTTGTCCTAAAGAAGGCCATTAAAACCCATAAAGAGGCACTTTGATAACCTCTACACAGGGATTCGTATTCTAAAAGGCGACGTCTCCAGGAAAACAATCATCATGCAGACCATTGTGAATGCTAGATACAGTGGAAAAGGTGGTAAAAAGAATAATTCGCGACAGACTACTATCTAATGCACCAAAAGAGACAATGGACTTTCCAGCCGACCGGCTTCAGAAAGAAACGAATCACTACCCATACAAGGAGTCTGCAATATAGCACGCGTCAATTACTATATCTACTGCGATAACGGGATATTTTTAAGATAAGACTCTCCTCTAAGAGATGGAAGAAGGGTTCAAAATATATAACATCACAGGAGGAGTCCCACAGCGATCAGTGTTAGTCCCAATCTTATGATACATTATGCACGATGTAGTACTAGGATTTGGAAACCCAAGATTAGACATCGCCGTGGTTCTTGCAAGTAGACAATACAAGTAGACATTCAATAAAGTACCAAGTGACATTGCTTGACCATGGGCACCTAGTCCAAACAAGCGCGAAGGCCAATAGGACTGTTGTCGCAATAGCCAGACCAATGTCAAATATTGGAAGACCGAGGCAACTAATAAGATCCCTACTTCCGATAGTGCGCAGGTCTATCCTCATGTATGCTGCCCCCATATGGGAACCAGGTACAGCCTTATACATCGGTGCACAGAAGGGCTTCTCTCAAAATGCATAATGGTATGGAGGGATTTAATTATTAAAGTACTTGCGGGAATGGCAATCGTCCATACACCATATTCAGGAGAGAAATACCATCAGAGCGACTGCAAAAGGAGGATGGAAAAGACGATGGATTATGTGCATTAGAAGGAGCATTATTGTACCTACAAAATGCTGCCGAACATCGAGGAGTGGACCACAAAAAAACACGATGATATAAACTTCTCCCTTACCGAATTCATGACATGGAAGCTTTCGAGAAAACCTCAAAAAAAAAAAAAAACAATAATGGAAATGACCCATTCTGTAGTTACTGTGGAGGGAAAGGTTTTCAGCGGGGGAAGCATGAAAAACCGCCGACAGGTAAGCATTTGCAAGAGCTCCCATGTCACCGACACTGACACCGACAGTCGAAGGATATGAGCCCTACAACTTAAGAAGAAGAATCAATACCTCTGGGAAGAAATGAAGTAACATAGAGTCTGACATAACTTCTTAACGACTTGCGAGTGTTCATAAAGATTCCATCGCCTCCACTATGCTATTACTGTGACTGCTGAGCCCTACTGAAGGACTTTTTTGCTTCAAAAATTGACTATTTGGATCGGAAATAGTAGACACTCTGCAGCAAGGGTTTCCTGACTTCTTAAGCTTTTGTACTGCTTCCCCGAGTTAGACCATTCCAAACATACCATTCCAATTGAGTTTTGTGAACTATAACACTAAGGAATGTGTGGGAATAGGTTACACATACACATATACATGTATGTAGGTTGTCTGTTTCTTTCACCAGCGATTTGGTACCAGCAAATTCAATCACATATAAAAGGCCTTATGTCTGATTGAAGACAAGGTCCTACTCAGTCCTAATCCCTATCCCAATAAATAAATGCCCGCATCATTCTTCCGATTCCCTCTTAACCTTTTTAAATATTTTAACAAAATATTTGCATCCAGTGTCCCGAGAAAGCCCCTTCAATAAATCGAATTCGTCTTAAGTCCTTTTTCAATTTATAAATTCACATTAAAATTCCTATATATGGAGAGCTCTTAAGCTACTTGCAAATGACATGTCATTCTCAAACGATCGAATAAAATCCTTTGTATCGTTCGTATTCTTTCTGCTGCTAGGACACAATTCTCAAGAGTATATCCATTCTAAGCTGAATATATCCTTTCAACCCCAATATTCTTGTCGATTCATATCGAAAAAATAGAAGAAAAACCAGCTGACCTCATTTCAAATGGCCAAGTCTCGAATCGGAACCTGTTCAAAGGACGCTATAAATAATAAGGTTGCCCACAAGAAAGACCACCACCGCCTCCCGCATATCCTTGGGTCTATAAAAGGAAAATCATTCAAAGCGAATTATTGTCAAAGCTTTAGCTCTCTTATCCCACCTGACCATTTGGTGTCCCATGAGAGAATCGACCAAAGGATATACCGATATACCACCTTTCATCATCATCATCATCACCCACCATCCCATCGACAGTAAAGTATAAAATATCCTTTATTTTCATCTAATTTGCTGCTGCTGCTGCTCCTGCTGCCTGCCACCATTTGGACAAAAGTCTTATAGTCTTGGCTCAAAGTCAATTCAATTTCCATTATCCTCGCATAACCGGAGTACAAAATCAAACTCTGAGTCCTCTTCTATTCGACGTACATATGTAGGTACAAGGATTGCTAGTAGGTACTATTTACATTTCCTAAATGAATTTGTGTGAGGACGAAAGAAATATAAAAAACAAAGAACGAAACAATAAAGGAAATGAAAGAACAAATTTGAAGAACAATTTTTGCGACAAAAGGATATTTGAAGTTTGAGCCGAAGCCGAGCGGAGCGGGAGGTTGTGACTGCTCAGCTGGTTGGGGAGCATTTTTGTGTTGGCCAATTTAATTAATGCATGAACTTAATTCGGAAATCCTTTCAGGCGAGAGTAAACATTGCTAATAAATCGCAAACAGTCGACAGAAGGTGGAACTATAAAGCAACAAAAAAGGCTTCAAGTGGAATAGGCCGGTTAAGGATTCAAAGAGAGCAGACAACGCAAATGGGGTGAAAGGTAATCTTTGTGTTGTTAGTTTGATTTGGGGATTCCTTTTAGTGGATGGGAATACCATCAGCTGGGTGAGAGTTTATCATTGATTCCTGACAACAGTTTAAGGACTAAAGGTATTCGGATATTTTTGGGTATTAATTCACGAGATTAGAAAGTTTACATGTTTGCTTTGCCGATTAGAGAGTGAAATATAAGTTTTAGGGATTTTAATTTATAAGGAGTTCACATTTAACACTTCTTTATGAGGATGTGAGTCAGTGATCGTCCTTTAAAGTTGTGAGGTGCGGGGAAAGTTCAGTTGACTAGAGGCGTTGTGCCATATCTTAGACTAAGATTCCAGGTGCGGAGCATTTTCTTAAGTTAAGTTAGATGGAGACATGCTCTCATAAAATATGAAGCCTTTCTTTAACAAGCACAGACGTACGCAATCATATAACATAGGGCAGTGCATGTTCTGCAGTTTCATCTTCTGTCCTATTCTGAGACCGAAAAAGAAGCTCAAAGGTTGGCTTCTATTGAAGACTCTGACAGCTATCTTAGCTTGTTTAAGAACTTGGGTCTGTCAAATCGAAATAGCATCAAGGTCGGTCTGTAATATACTGGGACTCTTTTCGAGTAATGAGTGATCTATTTAGTGGTACTTTTGTCAAAAGCAAAAAACAAGGATGGAAATAAGTTTTATGGGGTTATTTTTATAAACAAACAAAATAGTCATTCTAGACATTTACACTTTAAAGATTATTTCTTTTAAATGTTAGCCGTAACTGCTGTTAACTTGGTCCATGCTGAAGTTTCAATTTTCAGTCAGGCTTTAGAGCATTTCGAGTGGTATTTGGCAAATAATGCGAGTTATGTTGGCTTCCAATGACTCAATCGTACCAGACTTCCATGTAGACTTTGGAATTTACACAGCTCCAAAGGAAACAGGCCCGAAGCCCGAAACTAACTGCTCATCATATTGTTGAGCAGATGCAGATGCCTAGGCAGCCACATAAGGAACCGGATCTCCAACGAAATTCTTCATATGAGGATAGGAAAGGTAATGTCTACAATCCAGTAGATTAAGTATAATCAATCCAAGCAATGCAAAGGAATACTTTAACCCCGAAAAGCAGAAGATCTGTTGGACCAAGGAAAACATGATGAAGAAGAGCTGATAGTTGCGCCTAACTCATGTTTCTCTATGTATACAGAATCAATCAAGGCTGCGGAACTAACTCCAGACAACATCACCAGACAGTTGCTGAGCACGGAAGAAACTTAGTTCATATAAGCTAGCAACTGCTGTGGAAACAAGGAAACAGGAAGGAGAATGATACAACCGAACGAGTCGAGTAACTAAGGCTGAAGTCCTTCTCTGGATGAAATCCGTAAGATCTCTCAAAATCTCCCAAATTCCAGATTCCCACCCATCAGGGCAATAAATACATAAATAAACACGCGTGGCCTTCATTAAATTCACTAAGCAGCAACCAATCCATCACAAGGGATCATTAGAAACCGACAGGATGCCGGAGCATTTGCGAAGACTTGATTGACATGCAGTCTATTAAGTTAAAGGATAATACTATAAGCCATGATTGACTGTCTGTATCTATATTTACTACCACCCTTACTAGTTTTCTGAATACTAAAGCCATCGCGGGTCAAAATGAAATAAAATTCATTCTGGAACATCAGCTTGAACTCCAGTTGGTTAACCAGGCAAAATTTCAATGTGTAGTTCAATAATAAAAAGCCTCCATTCTACAGTGTAGCATGACCATAATGTCCTGAATCAGCTTCCAGATTACAGGCTCTGTACTTAAGTCCTAATTCCAGTTCAACCCAACAACATGATTGAGTCCTACCATAGTGCAAGCAAGGCACCTGTGATATAGAGACAAGAAGTTATTTGGAACTCATTAATCTTAGATCGAAAAGGTTATACGATTTATATAAGTCACCACATGGTTTGAGTACTAAACGAGTCTCCTTCTGTCCATATAAATCACCCGGCTCAGACAGTATTTATCCCCATGATTCTAAAAAGCGACAAAAAAGCAAGCCACTCCTCGGCAAGCGAACATTTTTCGTGAGTGAGTTGGTTTTTTATACACCAACAGCATGGAGGAAAGTCAACGTCCGATTTATACGAAAAGCTGGCAAACCGTGCGACACAAGCCCCAAAAACTGCAGGTCAATTCTTCTCTCTTGTTTAGCTTGAAAGCCCTTGAAAGATCCGCTCAGAACAAAGCCCTAGTGTCATAGCTACTACTATGCAAAGGGCTAGTCTGTCGTTTGTCGAAACAGCTTTATGCGAAGTGCTAACGACGATCGAAAGACCTATTCACACTAGCAGTCTTCCTAGACGTTGAAGGAGCCTTTAACAATATGAGAACTGACTCGATAAGATACGTTCTGGCTTTATCACAAATATTTCCCAACCACGGATGGTGTTAAATATGTTCTGGTGGAAGCAAAAGCAGACAAATACACTCTATATGAAACTGATTCCAAAATAAGACGTTGACGAACAAGCTGCTGTAAAAGCGGAGAAGTCAAAACCAGTCAAGCACTATCGTTAGTTGCTTGAGCCACTATCCATAAACCATCCGGCAACACTTTGTTGGGTCCCGGGAGACAAGTCCAAGGGGCCAAGATTTTCTTTAAATTCAAAATAGCTCTTGATTGTAAGCAGCTGGCAGGCGGCAGATGAAAATTGGTCTCTTCTTACGGTGTCTCCAGAAAACCCTGGAGTAGACATGATAAGGCAAGAGCCAAGGGCCATCCGTACGACAAGCAGACAAAAATTAACACTTAACAATTTGGCGATACATAAAAGAGGAATATGATCAAGGTACACAGACGTAGAGGAAGATTTCGAACACTTTCTCTGCCAATGCCCAGTTTTTGCTTTCAAAATAAGACGGCCGTAAGAGACATCTTCCTGGCCACTAAAGCATGTCCTCATCACTTATCTGTTGTCTCTTCTTCAGACAAATTCCTTTATGCACAATAGATCCTCATGGGATCCGAGTACAAGCTGCACCTACCTACCTAACGTTGAATAGTTTGAAGAAGCCTACCACCCACTTAAGTTTATCAAGATAGCCTGCTTGCTCTATTCGCCATAGTAAAGACTATCAGTGCCTAAGTCATCAACGTAAGACATTCAACACTTCCTTCAATGAAGCCATCCACTTCTTAAAGTCGAAAAATTCTAAAATAGTTTTTTTTCAGATTCTACAGACAATTTTGCACTGCCATCTGTTGTCCATTATTAATACCAATCTCATTTCCTCATATGGCTATGTTATATCCTGAAACATACACTTTTAGTTTTATTAGGCCAATATACGTCCTGAAACTTCAAAACAAATAAAACTCCCACTATACAGTTTTCTCATTTCCCAACCCCCACCCCACCCTTCACACATGAACTTCCCAAAGTGTTTAACCCAAGGCACAAAATCAAATCAAAAAGCAGCAAAAAAAAATAAGGAGAGGAAAAAAAATTCCTTCAATGCATAGGGTCACCATCACCCATTTTAGATCAAACAATCTGGTGAAACGATATACTTTTGTGGACACAGGAAAATTGCCTTAGCCACTCTGACGGCGACCAACCAACCAACCAAATGAAATTGGAAAAGAAAATATCGACTAAGAAAACACACTAGAAATGTCCTTCCCCCCCAAAAAAAAAAAAAAAAAAAAAAATATAGAACAATTTAGAGTAAACACCGGTGCAATAAAAAAAAAAAAAAAAAAAAACTGTCACACAAAATAAAACGAAAAGCGGAAAACAAACACACACGGCAAAAAAAGGATAAGCGAATGTGAACTAACTATCCTACGATTGAGTGTGTTTTGCTATTCTATTCCCTTGTTTTGTGTTCGAATCCTTTTTTGGGGGATTTTTCTATTCCTGCTGCACAAATTCTCGCAATAAAACCTTTCGACAATGATACTCATTTATATGCCACCCCTTTAATCCTTGGACCCCTGGATTTTCCTTTTTTTCAGAAATAGTTTTCCAGAAATAGAATGATTTTTTTCCCAAAAAAAAGTCCTTTGCACTACCTCCCATGTCATTTGAACAAAATCTCATAGATTCCTGTCTATAAAAAGCTTCAAGGATAAAAAGGATAACACACATAAAATGAAGAAAAAAAAAACAATTCTGCACACATGAAGTGCATTGCGGAACTAATAATACGATGTATGTGGTGTTCGATAGTGTGTCCTGGACCGTCGTTTATTTTTTAACTCACACAAGTGGAAAAAAATGGAAACTAGCGCCGACTAGCATGTGGGTGCTGCAGCTGTGTGCACGACGACAACCGGACAAACAGACAGACAGATAGACGACCCGAATATACTGGTCAATGGAGACGTGAATAAACTCGAGAAAAAACCCATTCGAGTAGAATTGGATGATACGTGCCATGGGTTTTTCTCTTTAAGTGTGTGTGTGTGTGTGTGTGTGTGTGTGCCTCTGGGAAAGGATGCGCCGCATTCAACTACTATCAGTGAGCATTTGGAATCCTTTAAGTTCATAAAACAAGATTATCCCTAATTTATCCGATTGGATAATGGCCAAGCAAACAGCATCGCAAAATTTTCGCCTATGTTCTCGTCGCTCACAACTACGAAGACGAAGAGAGCAGAGAGGGTGGAAGGACTTTTCGTTTAACTATTATTCTACCACGGAAAGTGCTATTTCTCTCTCTCTCTTTGAATTTTGCCATTTCGTACCAATCCAGAAAAAAGGATTTCAAAATATATATATATGTTCGGTTCAATTAAATTTGAATTTCTGTCTGGCGTTTGAAATGGCTGCGGTCGAAACTGGTTCGGGGGATTGATGGCGATTAGTCGAAATGAAAATAAATGGATCCATGCGGAGCAGTTAAGGGGGATTAGTTGGTTTCAATCAAAAATGATGAATGGTTGCACGGTATGGCAGTAAACTATGACATTCATAAGTCAATAGAGTGCTAAGCTGCATACAAAGCTGGGAATAGCAAACAAATCACCGGGAACGGGTACCAACAGTCGGATTAAAATAGAAGACTAATTGGCCAACATATTTTTGAAAAAAAAAAACTTTAGTTTATCCAGACAAATAAATTGTTAATGAGGCCTGTTACTCATGTATTATGAAGTATGATGCATTGCCATGAATTTTTGTAGCTGGGAGCGTATGGCAGTTGCCGAGATAAGACCCATTGAAAAGGGATTAGTTGTGTATCAGAGTTTTTGAAAAGAAGATAACATAAGCCAGGGACTGTTGATCATCTGAAGTGTAACATAGCAATGTATACATGTCACCCTGCGGAATTTGGTTCCACTCGCGGACTAGTTTTCAACGTCTTCAATCTTTTCTAACCGGCCTCACTCTCTGAAATGCGCCATATGACGATTGCGATCGAGCTAGTCCTATCTTATGATGAGTTCCAAAATCATTGACCAAATCGAATGTACTTAGAGGTCGTAAATTAAAAGTTTGTTTTAGATTCAAAGTATCAGCGCATACTATAGCAATTTTCGGTATCCCTCAAGGCAGCCCTCTTGGTCCATTGATCTTTATTCTTACAGTAAAATTATTATACGGAACTCTGAACTTCTGGTGTCGCATTTCATCTGCGGGTCCTTTTACAAAATGATTCCAAAAATTTCTCCATCTGGTGGAACAACTATTAAAGGCAACAAATGTCATTCGATTACCTATTCCTGCAATCGACTCAAACTACTACCTAGGATCTAATTCATTCGTGATGAGCCTGCACCTAGGCACGCGATTTGGGTGTCATCTGTAAGTAAACATAACATTTAGCATTTGGCTTTGTGAAACCCTGGTCTCTGTCCACATGCTGTAAGTTTATTGTGTAAGTTTGTATTATCGACAGAGTGACGGTGAAGAGCATTTGACATTTCGACGTCACCATATTCCGCAGAGAAGAAATTTTCCCTTGAAACTTGTCTAATAATTTCATTGGACATCTCATTTATCGTATTACCTATATGACCTAGCATCCAGGATAAATGAGTTCAATCCTAGTTTGGAAGAGGCAAAGGGGTTGAGTAAGGCACTAAACGCAACTTGACGCAGATACTATGACCCTTCGACCAATTCCTTAGGATGTGCCTCGCAGCCATTAGGATTGCAAAGATCTCCATCTCAAAGACAGAGGCATACTAACCCAATGAGTCGTCTTCCACCAAAACTCGCTCTCTGATCCTTGATCGGTCATGGAACAATCTGCGAAATTACGACTGCACTCCGTTCCCAGCCAAGACCCTAGCCGAAGACAAAGTTAACCTCATACTTGGGCCGCAGCTGGAGCCTCGGTGTCATAACATAAATGTCGCGCAAGATCATACCGTCTTGTAAACCGATGGTTCAGTAGTCTGGAGTAAGATCTATGATATTGAAACGTGCAAGAGGACTCTTAAAGTTGGCAACTAACTTTCAGCTAGAGTTTCATGTGATTTTAAGTATGTCAAGTCCATTTAATTTCGAACTCAGAACCTGGAGCCTCCATTTAGCTGCTAGTTAGCCAATGAGGACAGTATTCCTCTTGTATACTAGTGAACCTGACTTGACTTTCAAGAGGTGGGAGCCATGGCAAAAAGTTTGTATCCTGTGATTTCAACATAACCTCTAACCCACGGCGAACTTTATTTGTTTAAAATAAATAGTCAGTTTAAAATAAATCGCAGAACTTGAACAGAAGAGTACAATGCCATGTTGTTTCTAAATATGTGAAAACGTGGGTGTTGCTTTCAATGAATGTCCTTTTCTATATCACACTTACAAATATTACTCACGACTGGCTAGATGTATTCAATTCTAGACGATGCATACCTGAAATAAGAAAAGAAGCAGTAGTTTAGTAATTTGTTTAAGGCTAACTTAAAATTGCTAAAAAAAAAAATATTATCATCATATTTTAGTAATTCCTTCCTTAGCAACTGCACTGGATATGGTGTGCTTTTCTTGATCAAAAGATGTTAAATTTAGCTAGTCAGGTGATAAGCCCCACGTCTTGAGAGTGACTTTGATGTGTTTTATTATAAATGCTTCAAGATTCCTATCTAGAAAAAGATGCATCCTATTAGCAACCTTGTGGATCGGAATCTCAAGCAGGCTTTCCATAATTTTATGCAGGCTAGCACCCAGACTTATATGTCTGAAGTTCTTAGTCAGAGAGTCGTCCTTCTAACCCATTTCCGGTATAGAATCAGTCGGAGAAGGGTATTTGCCGTCAGCCGGATAAGAGAGAAATACAATTTGTATGAGTACTGAAAATCAAAAGGGTGATTCATTTAGAGGTACTTTTTGTCAATTGATTTTTTGACAGATGACGTATGAATCTCGTTAACCTGTCATAATATTTTTCTCTAGTATTATTTGACATTTCATCATTGAAAGACTTAGCCCGGAATAGCATCTACAAACTATTCAGATGTATAAGAAAAATGATCGTTCTATACGAGCAATGTGTTTTATGGTCTGCATTATCGTCCAATTGGCATACCATCGAAAATTTTGAGACCAGGTTTTTATTATAAGACAATGCACAACCAAAAAGACCACATCCAGCATGTTGTGGTGAGAAAATATTGGAGTTGTATGTTGTAGGTGAGGGTCCACGCAATGACCGATGATGAGGCTGGCCAGAACGCAACAGTCAATAACACTCGTTATCGCGCCATGATAATGGACTATTTGCTATCTCAAATTAAAGCCCGTGATCTTCAGGATATTTGATACTAAGAAGACGGCGCTACTTGCCACAAAGCCCATTGAAACCACGGCTTTTTTGCGAGAACAATTCTGGGTACAGTGCATTTCGCACTGCGGAGCGGTGAATTTGTAGTCTGTAATGGGATATTTAGACTTTTTCCTTTGATACTATATAAACTCAAAGGTCTACGTGGATAA
Source organism: Chalcosyrphus nemorum (assembly GCA_949716465.1). Lineage (NCBI taxonomy): Eukaryota > Metazoa > Arthropoda > Insecta > Diptera > Syrphidae > Chalcosyrphus > Chalcosyrphus nemorum. Next base: position 75,395,794 of record OX454333.1, read on the forward strand.
ACCAGATACGTTTGAGGAATTGGAAAACAACAGTACTCATAATATCCTCCAAATACCACTCCAAATGCTCGGACGCGTTATCGAAAATTTAAGCTTTAGAGTGGACTATGCTAACTGGTGTTACGGCCAACATTTAAAAGACATCATCTTTAAAAATTAGATGTCAAATGTCATTGTTCTTTTGTTTGTTTAAAATTAACCGATTAAATTGATTTTTATCATTGCTTTGTATTTTTTAAGAAAGTACCTCTAAATGAATCACCCTTTAGAAAACCTATTTTCAAAGACTGCTAGATTCAAAGACTGTGCGTGTGAATGAAGCCATTGTTGTCTGATGACCAAGGGGTCTCCAAAAGAAGTCTGGAGGCATCTCACGTCAACGTGTTTTGCTATTTCTTAAGGACTTTCACCTTTTCCTGACCGTCCAATGCAATTTATGTTATCTTTCTACCCCATTCAAGTACTTACATATGTATGTAGATACATGCAATTTCCTACAGATTTAGCTGTGTAAATAACCTGACTTCGAATCAATTATTTCCCAAAGGTAAGTCCTCCTTAACTCCACGTTAGGGGTGTCATGTATCTTACACTCTCAAAGTAAAAATCAAAAAAATTATAAACTTCCCCCAGCTTAAGTTTTAATCCCTTCGTCTTCTTTGCCCGGCGTTACCTGTAATAGCCTCATTATAACCGTTAAAATGATAAAATAACACAATTTTTATTTCTCCTCACTTATAAAAGGATCAAGATATCTCAAGCACATCATGATGGTCTGTAATCATCCTGCTCGTCGTTAAAAAGTAAAAAATAAAATCACCAGCACAGATCCTGTGTATTTTTGAAATAAAAATAACAATTTTCCCTTCTCCGTTCAGTGTACTACGGCAGTAGTACGAGAAGAGAATCACTTCCGTTGTCCTTTTTTAAAATCCTTATTTATTTTTTTTTTTTTCATTTTCTCCTTAATTTTCTGCTCGCTCAATCTGTGTTGCAGAAAATTCACTTTACAACGTACATATATATAAAACAATTCACTCTGTTTCATCATAAATTGGGTGTACTACTAGGTACCGAAGTACGAGTACAGCAGACAGGACGACTGATGCTAGGCTGCTTGAGGGGGTAGTAACAATTCCATTTCTTTGTACTCCTTTTGGTAAGCCCTAAGCTGTATGTATTGTTGGTTGGTACAGTGTAGCTATGTACAGAGAGTCATTTTAGCTATCCTTCGCCGGAGAGAGGAACACAGGAGAACAATTAATTAAATAAATGTGCACATTGCGAACGAATTAAATCCAAGGTAAGAAGAGAAGAACGAATTTATAATTCAGGGGTTCGGTTACGGAAATGGACTCATCCGCAATATGGAACAGAGGACAAATTAGTTTGCAATTCCTTGGACTGCATCAAATTAAATGTGAATTAGGACCATCAAGTGCAGAGAGTAAGTAGCATTGTGTGGGATTTAGCTCAAGGACCAACTGGTATTGTTGTATGAAATTTGACTTGCTTGGCTTTGACTCACCCTCTCCACGGCCGATGGAACAGTACATTTGAAACATATGAATGATTTATGATAAACTGGAGATGCGTTTGAAATATTTTTGCAAATTTTGTTAGAATGGAATTTTAGGTGAGTGAATGTGATAAACGGCAGTTCAAAGACTTTGTCTGAGGGTAGATCGAGTTTAGGCATTTGGGAAATTCAAACAGACTTAACCTGTCAAGTGGAAGTCAGATGAGTTGTATTGCGAAGCAAAGGAGATTTGAATTAGTTATCCGGCAAAGGATTAGCTATGTTGTGTGAGATGATAGATTATATGAGATTTGGTTGGATATAACTTATGTTCTTAAGGCAAATATGATGATTATAAAAAAGTTTAAAAATACTTCCCTATTAGGTATGTTTGCTGTGCCAACTTTAAACGCAGAGTCATAGCTTGGAGGGAAATTGCAATTCTAACTAGATGGTAAAGTCCACAGAAGGACAAGTAGAAATGCAGAAAAGTCTCTTCTGAGCTAAATCCCCCCTACTCCGGATCATAGCCTCGCCTAAATAAAAAGATTGCAGCACTCACTAGTCATCATTAAAATTTAGAAGCTTTAACTTTGCTCCGCATCGGTTGCTGTTAATGTCGGACAGCGCTAAAAAAACTAAGCCGTTAAATCTTACTGCACATCCTGTGTAAACACAGACAGATGGCGATGACTCTGATTGTAGACAACAACCTTTAATTACTTTGCACTGACAGTGAGATGGTTGTTGTCTTAAATCCGATTCAGCGCCATCTTAGTGTCGAATGTCATTTTGAAAGTAAAAATGTAAGATGAGTGTGGACGTTTTATTGAGAGGTGGCTATACCGTTTCCAGTAAAAGATGAATTTAAGCTGATCGAACGGTGACACAGTTAAGATTTTTAACCAAAAATTGTGGATCTGACGACATTGGGCTACTCCACCTAGCATACGACAAGCTGTTAGAAATGCTGAGAGGACGGGTGTTGAACCCACTTTCATTACTAAAAGTATAAAGAAAGGACGTGCTAGATACGAGAATCACCTTGGAATCTGACACTCACAATTTGATAAATGAAACCTGGACAGGATCTAAAAAAAAAACTTCCTTTTGGACCACTGTTACATTTTGTTCAGTTTAAGCTTTGGTACTCCATCTTGTCTCCGTTTTGGAATCACGACAAACTGAGGTGAGACTAGGACCCTATGTAGCATGGACACCAACCCGCTGAATTTAGCTAGCGACCTTGACTAGCTAGTGGATAAAGAAAGTAAAGCCTTAAATTAGGCTCTGTTTAAGTGCAAAGGGGAGAAAAGTAGCTTGGTGGTGGTAGACCTCTGTATTGAGCTACAGAGAAAGAGTAGCCGAAGACAACAATATTGCGATTGCGACCCATAGAAGACTCTTAGGCCTTACAGAATGAGAATTTGGAAAGTTCAAAGGAACTGGCAGTTCTTCCATTCAAGCAAACAAATTTGAAGTGAAGCCAATAGAGTCAGAAAGCTTCTTTCAAAATCTCCAACATGACTTCATCCAAAAGCCCAATAGAATTATGACTTCGTCTTTTCGTGAATGTCTTGATTTGCTTCTAGACACCCACTTTGCTATATCTCCCTGGCAATACAGATGCGAACATGCTCAATAGTGAACGACCACAAACTTTTATGGGAGATTATTAGTTTCCAGCCTTTCAAATCAGCGGGGTGTGATTGTATCATAATGACGGAATTGAATTTTTGCATGCCGGTAGAAATTAAGGCAATTCAACGGTGAAGCCTTATCTCGAAGAACAAGAAGACTCTGTACAACACCTTGGTAATTCCAATCCTGCTTTACGGTGATGAAACATGAACTTTATTGAATGGAACGGATGGAGATATCCTTAGGTCGCTTCGAGAGAATTTTTCGTAAAATATTCGGTCCCGTTTGGGTTGACGAGTTTTGGAAGAGAAGATTCAAGAACGAAATGTACGAGCTGTACAGCGACATCGACTTGTTGGAGGTCTGAGATGGCTATGATATGTTGAGGGAATACACACCAACGCTCCAGCCTCAAAAATCTTCAAATCAAACCCATAGGGACAAACCAGTAGAGTTCAAGGAGACATCGATCAATTTGGAGTGCGCAACTGGAAGCAATTAGCTAAAGATATAGCTATGTAAGTGCAGAGGCTTCTTGGTTAAGTCCCAGGTTCATCCCTAATTATAGCGCAAGAAAGTATGGCTCTCTCCACCCTTGGTTGATCAAAACATTCAAACCCTGCTTAACAGAATCATGGGAAGAAGTAAAGGTTGTTTCTATACGGAAAGAATGTACCTACAGTATACATGTGCACCCCATACCTATTGTCGTTTATGCAAATGATCGCCATGTTACGATCAATGGAATTTGCTATCGTGCCATGTTGGAAGAATATTTTTGTCTCGAATTTGGTGGACATGTATGAGGATCCATCAAGATGATCCCATATGCCGCACATCTGATCGAACTGTGTTGATCTTTTTGTTCGGTAAGTGCGTAATCTCAAGAATCGGCCCTCACTCATTCGATATCACGCCATTGGAATTCTTTTCTTGTAGTAACGGTAAGTCGGTGGTTTATGCCAAGGACACAAGGCATTTCTTATTTTCTACCAGTTTTGATCAATTCAATAAATTCTACAGCTCTCCAAGACGTTTGAGTGTTGCGGACTACGCAGAATTAGATTGCCATAGATATGAGCTTTCGGAGGATGGATAAATAACATCGCTTCTGGTGTTTCCGTAGGAGTGGTAGGAAGAACAGATTAATGCCATACATATGCTCACATCTAGATCAGTTAAAGGAATAAAGAAAACCTTCGGCAGTTCTAAGAATTTTGTCGTAAGTTAATATGATACCTCCAGTCCAGGATTGAACTGAATTTATTTAAATCTGAATTATTAAGTAGCTTCCAAATCACATATTGATTTCATACTCAAGCTTTCTTGGAAAATCTATTGTAGATATACAGAGATGAAAACTGACACTTTATTTGTTTAAATTATTCAGACTATGCACTTTTGTGAACAGTTTCTGTGGGAGTGACAGTTTACAGAATCAATGCATTGGAAGTATGAAGCGCCTTCCGAACATAGTGACTGGAAAAGTGCCTGTAGATCTACTAGTTAAAGAAGCCAAATTGAAATATCGTGCCAACAAAACAACGATACCAACAGCAACGAGTCCAAGTGACGATGAAGTACTACAGAGAACAAACCTGGAAGAATGGCAAAATAGATGGAACTCTTCTGACAAGGTTAAATAGACCTTTGGATCAATAGAAAAGAAAAAAAGACAGCTGAACTTCTATTAGATGCAGATGCTCAATAGTCATGAATGTTCTGACCTGAACAGATTTAGGCATGATTGTCCGATGTGCACAGAAGCAGTGGAATACACGGAACACGATATCGCGAAGGTCTTAACCTGCTGGGTGTGGACTTAACCCCAGAGAATCAGCACACAAGAAGCTTGGAAAGCAATTAGTTAAACAGTGGCAGGAGCAACGAAGAAAACACAACGAAATGCAGCGCAGGCAGCTACCAATATCCTAGTATACAAGGCTGAAGTCCCTTCTCGCAATGGAATGCTTGACGGCAGTTCCGTGAGGTACAGGGGTAGAAGGGGAGGTAAGTTTCGTGCATGTTACTGAATACAGGCTCAGTTTAGTCAGTTAATCATAACTTTGCTATACCAGTAGTTTTTTGTGAGAAGAATATGAGGTGAGGGTACCCCTATGTACTATCGAGATAGGAGAGTGGAGAATAATCCCCTAATCAGGCTAGGTAGACATCTAAACAGCGTAGGAAGCACCATTTATGATACTACTGATAATAGCTTCTTCCTGCAAAGTGTGCGGCTAGGAGTCGTTCTAAATGCCATGGTTTTTCATTCCTCCGATGAGGCCTGTAGGCTAGTCCATGGAGTCATTTGTGGCTACCATATGTACAAGAGGCGCTGATGATGATTGATGTAACGTTTCTGCCGTACGTTTAGTAGATCATATGAGGTTTTGCTATACAAAAAAGGACTCTGCAAACCATTGAAACAAAATATGTAGTTAAAATCCAATAATCCATACTTCTTCCACACACTGTCCTCTTTGTAGAGCGCATTTATTTTATTCTATTTGATTGTGTTCCAAAAACTCCCTTGGGGATAAAATGATTTCCCTTCCATCGTATGTCGAAGGACGAATGCATATTTTTCTTGTCGGTTATTTAGTTTTTTGTTGCATATGTGGTGCTACCTTATGCTTTTTCATTCATTTACGCTCAACATCATCATTATTATCAACAACACAAGCACAGTAGCAACAATTGCCGTTTTTCGTTATACAAAATGCACCACCATCACTATCATCCTTTGCATGGAATATAATCACCCTACCACCCGCCGACTATCATAAAAACCCCCATCCTTGGTATAGAACATTCCACAAAGTACAATCGAAACTTGTATAATTCCACAATTGATGACATTCCAAATGGAAACGGATATGGATGTGTTGCAGGCATGAATGGCTGCGCATGCATCCATGGATGTTGAAAGCGCGACGAGCGCAGCACGAAGAGGATGTTTGAATGTGGGACAGATGCACATCCGCCTGCAAAAGGAAACGATTGTCGTCAGTGGTGATGGTGTGGTTACTGTGGTTCGACTGGGTATCCTAAACCACCCACTAACACGTACACTGTATGCGCCAATGCCAAAGTCTCATCTAGGATTATGGCCAATTTTTTTTTTTGTATGATTCACTGTTGTAACGGTATCAAATTAAATGATATGAAAAGAATTTTTAAATTTATAATGTTGCACCCACACACGCAAACACACAGTCAAGCAAATATCCTCAAATCATTGATAAGAGACCTTTTTTTTTTTTGAAATGCGTACGTTGGCTGAATGTCCTTGCCACACACACATGGATATATATATATTTTTTAAATGCTTCCTTCAAATGAGAGAAAAATAAGTGAAATGGAATTCGATAAGGATACGTAATCGTTCTTTACTTCGTCGCTTTGAAGCGAATCGAAGAAATTCCCTACTTTTCTTTTGAATTTTCTCTTTCTTGAGGATTTTTACATTCCAAATTGTCCTCGATCAGGAAATAAGAAAGAAAAAAAAACTCCTTTTCATGACTTCTTTTCCTTTTTTTTTTGGCAAAGCAATTTCTTTAGCGAATTCAGCGTATAAGTGCAGGCAAGCGGCATTAATAGGGACTTGGACGGCTTTTTTTTATTTTTTTTTATTTCCTCGTTCATTCTTAAGGATATCGGTTACGTTTCGCATTTTGTATGGAAATACTTACTTTAAAGCATTTTGAATATTTGCATCGAAGTCAGGAGAAAGTAGCAGAAAAAATAAAGGACTTTAGGAATTTTAATAAAATTATTTCTTGCATTGCATTTATTTGTTGCATTCAAAATGGAAAAGGATTTCCATGAAGAAAAGATGGACAGGACATGATGTATTGTGTACAGATGCTGCCAAAGATACTCGAAGGAAATTACTGAAGATATCAAGCTATTTACGAAACAAGATGATTTGTAGTTGAGTTAAAAGATTGATGTTGCCATTAAATTAATGAAGGTCCTTGCAAAGTTTTCTTTGATGGCTTCTTGCTTGAATTTGATTGGAATTCGAATGGGATCATTATCATTTTATTGGTTAAGCATACCAAGAGGACATTTGTTGATTTATTTTTGGAGAACAATTCAACGTTAATGGGAGGTTTATTCGAATTAGGCTGGGTCTTTATCAATTAGTTGTCAACTTGTTTACTTCTTATAATATTGTTTTTTATTGAAATAGGTGTTTAATTTCTCAAGGCCTTTGATCACAGTTTGCTTGATTTTACGTATAAGTTTAGTTTGATTTGAAATATGATTCATCAGCATAAGCAAGTTTCCAAGCCTCGTTTCGGAGAGGTCGGTTATATATGTATTTAAACCTAAGTCGAATAAGAGCGGAGCAATTAGTGAGCCCTGCGGTAGTCCGTTGTTGAGTTTTCTATGTTGCTATTGTCTTCATTAATAAATACTTGCAATTGTTAGAAGATGGTTGAGTATATGGATGGATATTTTTAATCAAGGCATCACTCTCAGAAGCTTGAACAGAGGCCTGTCTTTCCAGACCCTATCATACTCAGAGGTCAGGTCTTAACAATTGTGTCCATTGCTAGGGCCGGCTTGCTCCAGCTCTATAGGTATGGCTTCATGGATGGGCTGCCCCTGTTGCGGATCACCCACTTACCCTATGGCAGTCTCGAAGGTATAATGACTATTGTGGGACTATCAATGCAATGAAATACAACACCTACGACCGGTTTTGACGCCATTCTCAACTTGCTTTCGATAGGCATCTTCATTCAGTCGCAGACAGCAATCACTGCCCTAGGAATAAGACGATCTGACATCCGAAAAGTAAGTAAGACGACGAGTTATGCTACGATCCTACGTAAATACTTTGGCCGGATAACGACCATGAAGTACATCAAGCCATATTAAGATCTTACTAGACCGTTCTCTTGCGCCTACCGTAGCAGGGATGGATAGGATCGCACAATCCATAGCTCTCTACACATACATGGGTCCAGAATAGATATTGACGTAGGTTCTGGCATTTTCTCTGAACCACTGGGAATAGTACGATCGATTCGGCCTCCATAGAAGTTTTGGTATACAGCACGAATCAAGAAACTTATTAGAAAAGATCCGAAATCCACTTTTAATTTTAAGGTATGTACATCTGAAGGAAGATGACTTCTATAGAAGCTGTGGCGACAAGAAAGCCATTTAGAACACAACTCACTTTCCATGGCCATTGGCCTGTACTATCAGATCGGGCAACAGATCGCAGGGTATCGCAATGGTTCGGATACCCTAAGTCCCTAACCTAAGGTCACTTACGCATCATACAATCCATGACGTTAAAGACAAGTCACTTCTCTACAGGACATAAACAAATGCTTTCAGTTATCGCGGTATGCCACAAGGTAGAGTACTATTAACACTTTGGAGCCGTGTAATAGCCATGTTTTATTGGAAAGAGTGTATAAAAGTGAGTACGGACGTTTTATTGAGAACTGACTATACACTTGCCAATAAAACACGGTTATCATAATCTTCGCCTTAGATAACGAACCCAAATAGGTTGTAGGCTATGCGGACGACATAGCCATTTCAATAAGTGGAAGGGATTCTCATGAAAACAAACTAACATGTAGAGAATTTTAGAGACAGTGCCACCCAAAATGAAGGATACTAACTGGGCATTGTACTGTCGACAGACTCGATATCACAGTCAATGACTTATATCACAGATGTATGGAGAAGGCATGTCAAATATCGGAGGACCAAAGTTGAAGGAGAGTTGCTCTTTACAGGAGACCGTGTTGGTTTAAAAAAAAGGAAAACGGAAATATTGTATCACTAGGCCTGTGGAATCAAAAGAGCCGAGTCGGGGTGATATTCAATATAGACCCTTGGATCAATTGGCAACATGAAGAGCTAAACTTCTACCTAACCCAGATACTTACTTGTTAGCTATCTGCACAGATTTGGACTATCGAGGATCGGGAACACATTATATTCCATAGTCCACGATATTAGGAAGGACGTAACCTACTGATGAACAGATTAGGTTCCGACAAGATCACAAGATAGAAGACAGAATCTTGGCAAGCAAGTAGGGACACTGTGGCAACCATCAAGAAGGAAAACCTATTTATCGATCACATCGAAGAATGAACAGATATTCTCTTTATATACTTGAGCATAGCCATTCGACTCATTTACCATTCACCATACTAAGGAGCACCTCCCAATATTTCCTCTAGACAATTGAACCTTGCAGCCACACTTAACCCCAGAATAAGCCCACTATAGTGAGTAAGATTGGGTTCGAGTGACTTTGACAGCTGCTAAAACATAATAATTGGAAAAGGTATCATTGCTGTTTGGCCACCCTTTCTGTTGTTAAAAAACAACCTCCTACCCAAGCCACTAAAACCATTTTCGTTTGATACTAAAATGTCGAACGATTTATATTTTAAATCACGTATATCCTTTGAGCAACTGTTTCGTAACCGCATCATTAAATTTTACTAACATTTCATAGCTTCCAGCAAACTAAGCTCCATGAACAATATTAAAAGCCATACATTACACAGCAAGCTAATTACAAAATAATGTTCCCAAAGGCACATATTGACTGGTTAAATGTCCTTAAATTTATTACATCCCCAGTAAAAAACGATAAAACCACTTTTGTCTGTCATAAATGGCAGCCGGTACTTTCATTTAAATGCGCGTAGATGTACGCATCATCGGTTTTTATTTTGATGCCACATAATAATCGTTTGAGTCATTAATGACATGATGTAATGTTTCGTCCGTAAATCCTTGCTGCGGCGCGCCTGGAACACAGAGAGATAGAAAGTACAGGGTTTTCATTTCATTAGCTCATCCATCAAATCTGCGGAATAACTCAATTAACCACGAACAATCCTGCGTAATATGACAGACAGACAGCCAGACAATTACACGGCACTAAACCGTAAGTCAGGCGCAGCCAACATCAATATCATCAACGTTCGCCGCATGAATCCTTTGACAGGTACAAACATTTTCGCATTAAAGCAAGCCACTAAGTCCACAATGCGTATCCGTATCCTGTTTGCTGTGTAACGTTTCTGCTATTCTCTTTGAATGAGCACAGAAAAAAAAAAACGGCCAACAATCCGCAATGAAATGGCTTAGACATTGGCCATAGCAGCAGGAACACAAGCAGTAACGTATCCTCCAGCAGTCAATCGTTCTCTCATTTCACCACCATGAGTACCAAACACCCAACTGGCCACCACCATCAGCCAACTGGCAGGCAACTATTTGGAGAATTTCATCCTGTCGAACTGTCAGCACAGGTTGATTAATGGTCGCCAGACCAAACCGGGATACTGGCGATTTACAATTCTTCCGGAACCGTATCCGTCCGAACGACGACGATGACGACAACGACGACGATAGAGGAAACCTTTAAAAGAGCTAGAACCATTTACCATTTGCCGGAGGAATGTGTATCTGTGTGTGTGTGCATGGGAAATTCCACTTTTTCCATGTTGTCCGTATTTGATTTAGTCACCGATGCTTTAGGAGAGGCTATTGTTTGAAGTTTAGTCGCAAGGACCCACCGCCGCCAGGGAGGTGTGGCAGAATGCCACAGATTACCATAAAGACAAATGGTGGACATTACCGCGGTACAAACAAAATTGTTTGGTGGTGATGTTGCTACAAATTCGTGGTGCTCGATGTTCCGGCACCATTCGTGGTGCTCTCCTCCCAATCGATGTTCAAGACGACCGAACAAGGACGTTGAAGGGGATTTCGCTTTGATAGAACGCCCATCGTATGCACATAAATAAGGACATTAGAGTAAATAAGGACGAACACGATTTACTTAATGAGCTGATGAATTGCGTATGCTAGGGTAAGAGCGATGGGTTGCGATGGGTCCTTATTGGGTTGCCAAGTTGTCAAGTTCAAAAAAGGGGCAAGCACTAAGTTTTTGAATGCAATCTAGATAGGTAAGTGGGGTAAGAAGGTCATTATAGGATAAAATAGCTATAGTCAGCCTTATGCAAGTTATTCTTCCGAAATGAGCAACCGCTTTGTTATCTAAAATTATTTTCCAACGAGACTCATTTTTTATCTCAGCGGTTATGTGAACAAGCAGGCTTTGGAAAACCGTCGCCTTATCTTGGAAAAACAAGTGCATCATCGGCCGATGACTGTGGAGAAAAAACAGAGTAAACAGAGATAAAAGAGCAACTGATAAAACAGTAGGAACCATGGCACAGTGTTTAAAGCGTTCGTCTTGCTTTTGTAAATGACGTCCATCTTTTAGCTATCGCAGCGAACATTGGCAGCTTGGTTCATTGATTCCTTAGATTTTTGACAATATCTCGAGCTCCTTTCTAATTCTGAGGCACATATACAGTTTAATACCAACGCGATCACACTTCTTAAATATAAAAACTAGACAATGTCCTCGACCCACAATGTTCATCAGAAATGCATTAAGCGTGTGATAGCTAATGTCATAATTAAACGACATGACAGCTGTCAAATCCTAAGCGCTCAACCTTAGATGGGCATAAGCCAGTGTAATAGAATGTCATTATTGACAGCCAGCGTAATAGAATGGCATTATGCTGAGTTCAGTCGAATTTCGTTAGCTTCTGTGGACTTAAGGAAGGCGTAAATGAGTTAGAAAAACTTTCCTTAAGTTCATTATGAACAACTAGGACGATTGGAAGAAATTGAGTGGGTTCGGTTTTGGCATAAAGTTAGTCCCACTAAAGTATGTATATGTATTATGATTGCGCCTAAGCGCACTCAGGCGTCCATATGTCATATCGTTTTTGTTTGTCTCTCTCACGATGTGTCATCATGCTCAGCGCTTCGTGTGGAATGTGCGAATGAAACAGCTCTCTACGTATGGAGCCAAAAGTAAACGAAAACTCGACGAAACTGAGCGAAAAGTTATTATGGGTACAGTACAGTTATGTGTATCGCTGGACTTCGAAAGGTAGCGTCTAGAGCCGTAATTTAATTTTGGTTGGGCCCCTTAGCTGACCACGAGTTTTTAAAGTTTTAAGTAAAAGTTTTAAGCCTATTTCGAACACTTAGGATCCAATTTCTAAAGTGAGACGCGGGCTGTTTGCAATATAATCGGTTTCTTTGGATGTTCGCTGTCTGTCAGTTGTAAGCTGACAGATCTTTTTGATATTGATCATGGAGCGAGTAAATTTTGACAAAGCAAAGTCCTTTCCTTTTCTTTCCTGTAAGCAACCTTGCAACCGAAGATCCACTCATCCGATTTTCGTGTTTTGTTTTTTTTCTTCATAAATACGTTCACTGGCGTATTTCTAGAATATACTTTTGAAACGTTAGGCAACATAAAATAAGGAATAAAGCTTAACGACATTCGAGTGGAAAAAAGTTGAATTTTACTCCAAGTTGTTGTCTCAGTTATCCCTTTCTTGACTTCAAGCTTGATGTGGTCTATTTGGTCACTCATTATATGTTTGGTAAGCCGACTATGTAGACCATAAGTTGATCTAACCACAAGAAACTCATTTCTCATAGATCGCTGATTTTTCGAATACAACGGAATAATATTTGTAGATACTATGTCGGGTTAAGTCTTTCCATGTTCAAATGTCAATCAATGCTTAACAAAAATACCATGACAGTTAAACACGAATCAAGGGTCATCTCTCAAATAATTCATAGACAAAAAAGTACCTCCAAATGAATCACTCTTTATGTAGCCATTTATTTCCTCCACAAATCTTGTATGCAATGTAACTACGATCAAACTTCTAAAACAATTTCCTAAAAAAAGTGACTAACTTCTGACTAGCATGCTGACATCTTTTCTATCATGAATTCACATCACAGCGCAACAGTGAACAATGACAATCTGTTTAATGTTTGGAGCAGAGTATTTGTTCTTTGTTGACAACATGCACTTAACTTTGTCCTCGTGAAGACCAACAAGGATATACAGTTACAAGACATAGGACCACCTTTTTTGAAGAGCGGACAAGGACATATGTATATAGGTATTTTCCTCCACCCATACTTGATTGATGACTTGGTGCATGAGTTCTACGTAGCCAGAACCTCCGTGCTTCAAGACCTCAGCTGGAAGCTCATCAGAGCCAGCGGTCTTAGCCTTAGCAGAACGCGGGAATAACCCATTGGTGGTAAGACGGATGGACAATGGACTACTGTAAGATAGAACAGTCTCTTTTTAGAAAAACTAGATCTAACATTTCATATTAGTCCGGGGGAATACAGCTCAGTCTATCAGGCCGAGATGATTGCTTTGCTTCATGTGTTGGATCGTCTGAAAGAAGGTCAAGTTGATGACTTATAGCACTGGACAATCAGTGATATGATGACGCTGCTCGGGTTAAGAGGACACGTAGGGATCAAGGGCAATGAAAAGGCGGACTCGTTGGCAAAGCTGGAACCAACCCTGGAGTTCTCTGGTCTGGCAAACTATTGCAATTGGCACCTGATTAACGACTTGGTTTCGGCGGAAGACCAGAGAAGGTAGTCAACCGTGGAAGATTGTAAGTAGGCTATAATGGCCCTTAAAATGCCGATCGACACCATTCATAGAAAGTTCGAAGCTTGGAGCTATGAACACTTAAATCGATGGTAGCAGAAGAAGAAGATGGGTCTCCATGGAAATGATACCTATGAACAATGCCTGGAGCAAGTAGAGGACGGACTGTATCAATGTCTGGCATTAGCTAGCAGGAGAATGGAGGATGAAGCTCTTCGGGAGTCAACCTAGAAGATGAACCAGATTTCTGTATAACACATTCCAGCGCTTATACGAGAAATCAAAATCTGAGAAGAACTGTAGAGGAATCCTTAGAGTCTCTCAGGTTAAGATGGATCGCGGATGATAGATGGTCTGTTTCGGAATCTCTCAAAAATTAAATACATATACGCTTGCTAGACTCTTACATGTTCATAAGTTGGGAAGCTTCTTGGCCAGTTTTCTTCTTACGCAGAAATACTCTCTTCTTTTCTTTTTTCTGATCCGGAACTCCTTTCTTGGTGCTTTCTTGTCTTATTTACATCTTTTGACCCTTTTTTCCATCGTCCTTTTAAGTAGATTTTCCTTCAAAAGGTGACTGGTGTTGTTGACATATTCGGTGCACTGATTCTTGGTGTTTGTAGTGGGTGAATAGACACAGACAAGTTTCTCGGACAGGTACTCTTTGTAGAGCTTGGGCTTCTTCTGGACGGCTCTTCTTCTCATTGGGCTATTGGACTTAAATTTTAGCTGCCACAAAAGTATGGTTAGAGTCACCAGTGTCCCCTCAGGAAGTATCAATAGCTCAACTTGTTGGATTCCGCTAGCAGGCGGTCGACTTGAAACCATATTGCTGCAGGGGTTCTCAGCTTAAGAATGTTAGAGTTAACTGGTTCTTAAATACTTTTCCTATAGACTTTACAAACATCTTAAAGCCAGAGGAATCCCTTTCACAACGTAATCCTTACAGTTTTCCCTCACAAACTCCAAAATGCGATTGCTGCCCACAATTTTGGAATGATTCACCCTCCGGCAAGCAATGCTCCATCACTTGATATGAAATAGTATCCCCAAAGTATTTTATCAATTTCCCCTCCGCCCGCCATAAGTGCTTGATGTGCTGTAAATTCGCCCTCTGGCAACTCTATACCATTGACCGCCTATTGCCAGCCTTATGTTCTCATCCGGATCGCCCACCAATTTGTTCTCTTATTTTATTTTATATTTATGTCCATTTCAATAAAAAGGAAAAATCCCAAAAACACAATGTTGTTCCTCTTAAAGGGATAAAACCAACAAAGCGCAACCAGCAACAACATCAAGCCAAAAGAAAAAAGAAGGACAACCGAACGAATAATAGATTCGAATTAATTTTAAGGAACACAAGGACCAGCAGCAACCAGCTACCAGCTATGTATGGCACTTTGTCACTCTTAAGGATTTTGCGGAGATTTTGTTAAATTTGTTTTTTGCTTCGGCTTGGTCGTAATTTGGTTTTATGGACACGCACGCATCCTTTTGTGATCTTCCGGTTTGGGGGTTGGGTTCGGTTTGGTTTGGTTTGGTTTTGAGATGGAAATTAAAATCTCTTCGTAAAGTGGATTTCGCAAAAGGGATTTCTCCTTGCAGCTGGAAGGCACTTCTCGCAGAGTGGTACAACAAAAATATTATTTTATTTAGCACACGCAAGAATCCTTACACGTATGTATATATGTAAGTTATCCTTTGAGCAGATTTATCGGTGTGACGCGGCGGAAGCAGGAGTCGCATAAAATTTTATTGAATTTGTTGTTATAATAATTTCTCCCGTCGCTCGCCTGCCAACGCAGTTAAGCGCTGACAAAAGCATTTTAAGGACCTACTACTACAGTACAATCCACCCGCATGCAGAAATAAGCGCGCAAAAGAAAAGAGAGGACATTAAATCGTACCAAATAAGGATATAAATAAACCAGGGTATGTGTGCGCTGGTGTAGTTATGTGTTCTTTATGGGACATCCTTGTCCCTTAATTTTTCTTTTCTGTTGGATTTACTTTTTTAGGGACTCAAAGGACGTGTTTTTCTGCTGAATAAATGGGAGGCGTTTGTCGACCACAATTGAAGCATTAAGAGAGGTGGATCCAGGATACATTATATGTTCACAATACCAACATTTACTTGATCGGTTTTATTTTTATTTGTCGTTTAATTTTTTCTTGCTTTATCCTTCGTGATGGATAGGAGTTTTTTTTTTTTTCGTTTGTAGCTTTAAATCGATGTTATCCTTGGGATGTGTTGTTGTTTTTTTTTTCTGTTGCCTTTGATCATGGGGAACAAATATTTCTCTTTTTGTTGTTGTTGTGTTAGACAACACCCAACAGGTCGTCTGCAAGGCAAGGGACCTAGTATTGATAGGAAAAAGAATGGGCGGGGGAAACAAAAAAAAAACGTATTCAAATGGTTTCATGGTGAATGGTGGCGCCACCGCCCGCCGCACAATTGTTTGCTGAGGGATGTAATCCCATAAAGAGAGGGGAAGAGAACAGTACACAAAGCAGGGAGGACATCCTTGCTTTGAACTTTCAGTTGTTTGACACAGATTTCTATTGTTTGCGGAAAGAATAGAAATTTTGTAGTTTCTTTTTGTTGATTATTGAGGACGAGGTTGAAGGTTGCCTTGGCATTCGGTGTGGAAGAACAAATTTGCGTTTCTATTAAAAAGCACAAGTCTTTTGATAATCGCAATCTTATCGGGGGCTTTACGTGTCTAACCAGGCGAATAGAACCTGTTATCTTAGGCCTGTGTGCTGAAATTGATCGGAATTGAAAGGACACTTCATTGATGGCTAAAATTGAGTGAATCCAAAGACCTTTTTCGACGGTGTGATAGGGTTCCAATTAGCTTACTTTGTTGCGTCAATAGTTTACAAATCCTTTGCATTGTGTGCGGTGTCTTATCCTTTTAATCAGAAGCTCATTGTTCCCTCTTGCTCTTTTTTCATAAACAGGTTGAAAGGGATCCGTACAGTGTCCCGTAAAAGACCTTTTAAGCATTGTAAAATATCGATTGAGAATTCTAGGAAATATTTTTCAAATGAGCACAGTTTAAAGGCGTTGCTTTATTGCCTCCCAATCAGCCTACTTAGTTCCAAGAAAACGTTACGAAGATCTGGAACAAAAACACCTCGAATACAAACACGTTTCAAGATTTCAAAGCCAGGATTTCTGTCAGAAAAACTCTTTTTCTTTCTTAGAAATTGGGAGAGATGTGAAGTTATTATGACGTAAAGGAGAAAAAGTGTGTTTAGATACGAAGAAATGACCATAGCGTGCCATAAATATACGTTTATAGGCACACTTTTTGGACACAGCCATCCAAGGAAGCACAGTTCAAGACTAGGACTATAGTGACATAAAGATGAGCACTACTTGAATAGACTAACATATTTGGAAAGTTACTGTCTTAAAAACCTAGAGAAGATCAGTTAAGTTAAACTATTGAAGGATTTACTCAATCTATGCCCTTCATGTAGATGCACTCAGAACAGGCCTATTGTGCCGCCGGTATGTAAAGCTGAGTCGGACAGCCTCTTCTTTTGGAAACCATTTGCTCAAATCATTTAAAAAAGGCTTTCACCTAGTATGGTCTTCTCTTCTTCTCTCTAGTGTTCAAGGGACAAGTGTCAAATGGCGATACGTCGATGGCATTCTAACATGTCCAATGCACTGCTCCTTCTATGGCCTTCAACATTTGGTAATCTACCGTAAACCATGTGGACGATTCTTTTGAAAATGTCTCTTTGAGCAACAAACATTAGTACTTCACTGTCACCAATATCTTCCCATGGAAAGACGGAATGTCAAACTTACTTTCTATAAACTCCTACCTTCAAGGGAATACCAGACTAACCGCAGAGAATAATTATAGACAACTATAGAAATGGGTGACTGGGCTACAATTCCGATAATGGCATGAGAGAGGCTGTGTTTCTCCAGGCTACGTACTAGGACCGATACGTTGTATGATAACCTCCTCAGACTGCGAATCTCAATATCTTCGAAAATAATTGACTTTGTCGCCAACATAGCACTAAACTCTTTGAAGAGTTGGACCATAATAGCAACGAAGCTATCGAGATGGTTCAGGGCCGCCTAGTAAGCGTGCCTAGCAGACTATAAGACAGAAGTAGTGCTCATCAGCTGCGGAGATATCAAGGTGGGTATAAAAGCAAAAGTGGGTGATCACGTTAGTTCCAAACATTGGTGCCTTTTGATGGCATACTCCTTGCCTTTGATGCCAAAACCATGATGAGTTCTGATGAAATTTGCAGCTTTAAAGACTAAACGGAGTAAGCAGATTATAAAGGGTTTTCCAATAGGGAATTCCTAACTTTGACAGGTGATTGCGGCCATATTTTTAAAGCTTCATCTGTCATATTGGTTGTCATTTATTATAGACTATCTTGCTAAATTCAGTTATAGCATTTAATAAAATGTGGAAATTATTATATATTTTCATGAAAGTGGACCTAATTTTCCAGCGACATTTCGCGCGCTTCTCTCATTTTAGGTCGCCATAATCGTCCTATTGTGGGTGCCGTGGTACAGTGGTTAGTGCGTTGGACTACTGCGCAAGGGGTCCCAAGTTCGAATCCAGAAGAATACCATCAAAAGTTTTTTCACTGCCCCACCTCTTCCGAGTGTCTGACAAACATTCAAGAGTATTACTGTCATGAGAAAGTTTCTCAAAACCCCTCTGCCCTTCGGATACGGCATAAAACTGTAGGTCTCTTCTGTACGCACAGAAATGCATACCACGCACAACATGTACAGTTGTGAGAAGCTAGGCCTTGGCCCTCTATGGGCTGTTTACGGCCTGATATTTATTTATTTTATTTTATAATCGTCCTTATAAGTAAACTATTCGCAATGAGCTGGATAAATTTGAGTCTGAAATTATGGAGAAAGTCTCTGTTTGGTGTGGATTTTAGACTGGCATCAACTGTTCAACCTCTTTAAGATCGACGTTGACCAAGCCATCATCGTCAAAGGCGAGTGCTATCGTTCGATGATAACCAATTTCTTTTGGCTCTCATTGGATCATATGGACACCGATCACATGTGGTTTCAACAGGCGAGCATGAGCCTTCTAAACAAATGAAAAATTTCAATATCTTACTCACTGTTCAAATTTAAGGATATGAACTGCTTAACTTGTTAGGTGGCTCTGTCCTTTCATGATCTTAATAAAGCTTTCAGAATCTTGTGTATAAATATTTGCAAATGCTTTTCAAAAGGTAAAATAGACTAAAATCTATGTACAGATACATTGTCTCTATTAGCTGCCAGTTTAGCTAATAAGAAACTTTCCATCTCAAGTCATCATGTTGACATGGCGCCTATGACCCTTCCAAACATTACATCCAATTAAGTCTGTTTAACAGATCACAAAACTTTATCTGTAGTTTCTGTTTTTTTTTTTTTTTTTTTGTCTTTAACCTTGAAGTTCATTTGTAATCGGCTAAAGGTTGAATCGTCAATTCTCATCATCATCCGCCCTCTGAATGTGTGTTTTCTAAAATACATTGCCTCATCTCTTAATTATTCATGAATAAGTCAAAACTTTTCGATTGCCTTCCACCCTATTCATTAAACATAACTTTTATTAGATTTCCTCCATTTTCATCATTTCCCGAAAAACTTTTCTCTTGTACACAGAGGAGCGCGCAATCAAATAATTTCCAACTTTTTTCTTTGTTTGGTTGTTAAGAAACCATAGTCGAGCTCTCCTCTAATGGGACTCGGGCATATCACTTTTATTAATCCATCAAAACTAATAGGACCTTAAAGAAAAGATTCCTAGATTTGTAGAAAACTTTTCATTCAAATTGATTTTTTTCTTTCCGCTCCACTCCGCCGCAGTCCGCACGACTGTTTTTGGTCTAACTGCCTCCCAAGGGAATACTAGAAAGAATGTGTGTGTGTGTGTTTGTTTTTTTTCCCAGGAGTTTAGCTTACTATTCAGATTTCGAAATCAATTTGAATTATTTTGCATACGAAAGGAAAGTAGAACAACGAGGTGAATGATATGTATCCTAACACTGTTGCATGCAACCGATTTAAAGTGGATTGGGTTACACAGTGCACCTTAATGAGGCTATAAACGCATAAATAATTTAAATAGGTCTTGACCTGTGGTACTCACATTGGAATCAGAGATAAATGTGTATATGTGGAAAAAAGTTTAGTAAATTACCTGAAAAGAGAAGAAAAAGAAAACAGAGCAAGAATTAGAATAAATTACAGGGTGTAAACATAAACATAAAGTTTCAAACAAATTGTTTTTGTTTGCATTTTTTTGGGAAGAGTTTGTTGTTGTTGGTAACAAAGTTGTTTAACATGTCATTATGTGTGTCGCTTTCATGAGTTGGAATACACAAAATATAATGTTTTTGGTTGATGGAATTTGAAGATTGTTTTGACGTTAACCCCACGCCGTAGGAGGGATTTGAGTTTAAAATTTCCCGCATGATGGCATATTATGCGTTGATCTGTAAAATGTTTGAGTTCAACATAAAAAGTTGTATGGTGCTAGAGTAGCTGCTTTTAATTAGGGGGAAAGTAAAAAAAAGAAAAAAGATGAACTTTGGGCAGACACCATTTCTGATTTATGGGCATTTTAAGTGTAATATGTGTAATTTGCCTCAAATTTAAGGCTTTTATTTTTAAATTTATGTTTCAGATTGGTATGCATATTGGTTGTTCTTTGACAGCTGTCAAGTAAACTGTGTACAGTGAAGAGAATATAGTGTAAATGTCAGTCAAGATAATGTACCTATACATCGTAGGTACATAAAGCATTAACGTAATCCAAAGTGTAAATCGTTTGACACATTTCTAAATATATTCGTCGAAAGAATAAATTTGAGCCAACAGCCAGGTTGGTGAAGTATAGGCTGGTCAGCGGTGTTCGTAAGGGCTCCATGGTAGGCCCAATACTGTGGAATCTGATGATCGTAGAACCGAATTAGCTTCGCTTACAACATAGTGATAGTGGCCCAACTTTTTGAAGAGTTAGAGCATGATTGCAATGAAGCCTACATATCAAAGTTTTTAAGTACCTTGACATTACTAAAGATAGTTGCAAGGCTAGCTTTTAAGCAACATCTGCTGCAACATTTAGCGCAGAAGGCAGCAAAACAATGATCATGCGAAATATTGGAGGACATACATATGTACATATGCTCTAAGTTGATGCTCTACAGCTCCCAAATATGAGCTGCGGCTTTGAATACCAAATCATGCAGTTGCAGTTTGCAGTTGTTTCCGAACAACATCATACGATGTGGAATGCATAGTGGCTGGTAAGGTGCCAATAGACATTTTAGTTAAAGAAACCGAATGGAAAGGTCGTGCTAGGAGGACAACGATGCCAACAGCAACGAGTCGAACCAACCTGTAACAAAGGTACATAGATGGACGCAGAGATTGATCCTCAATACAGAGCTTTGCAGCAATAGGAAGCAAGGAGACTTGCACTTCTACCTGCCGCAGATGGTCAATAGTCATGGATGTTTCAGAGCATACCTCTACAGATTTGGGCATGAATACAACCCTTTTTATTCAACGTACACAGAAGTAGCCGATGCACGTAACATGGCAGGTAGGTAAGCAGGCGAATACACTGGGCGAGGACTTGATAACTAAGTTAAACATTTTCTGGAGGTCAGCTTAGGTTTATGGGAAAACTGCTGTATTAGAACAACCCTGACACTGATAGATATTATGGCAGGGAGTCCATCAGGTCAGTGTTGCATAAGACCACAAGATTTGCGTTTATTCTTCGAACAGATAGGGCACGACAATCACACAGCAGGTGTCGGATATAGTGAATTTCATCCTCATGTCGGTAGCTTCTGCAGTAGTCACAGCGCTCAGTAATTATACTGGTAAGGATCTGTGTACTATGACGACAAAGCTTCACGAGAGAAACATATCTGTTCATTTTAAGGGGCTGGCCATAGGGCTCTGGCCATAGAACATGGGTCTAGGGAGGTCCGGTGTTGATAAGCTCGATCGATGGATTCATCCTCGAGTTCGAAAAAGAATCTGATCATAGACGAAAATACCGCGTTTGAGGAAACTTCCATTTCAAAACCCAAGACCAAAGTCTGTTCTCCATGATGTAACAAGACACTTGCTAACTTCCCTCCTTAAAAGAAATGAAACTACCAAGTCTGACAAGGTCGACGAAATACGATAGTCAGAATACTTTCAAGAGTACACCACAGAAAGCCAACCGACAGTCGAGACCACACAACAACCACCAGCACAAAAGACAACTACCTCTGCAACCATCGAGTTTAGGAACGCCAAAACTCGATACTGATTCAAATAAAAAGTTCCTCAGAGTGGGGTCTTATTACCATTCTTTTTCAACTTCTACGTCTTCGTCCCCCCGTACGGAAACAACAGTGTGTCATACGCTGACCACTGTGCGAACCTTAACGTTCCAATAATATTTAGTGCGCTTCTTGCAACTGTCAGCAACGCTGCCAGCAACTGTCTGACACAAAATTACAGAGCCACCAATTCTGCCCATACAGGCATGATGATCATCAACGGATGTCTCATGGCGGTCACCTCCATGCCCAGATTAGGGAACGACCTATAGACGTGGCTCGCTTCTTAAACCTTCAAACTGACCTGCCGCTTGTGATTACGGGGCTCGTGGCAACACTTTTGTGATAAAATAAAGGGTACCTGCAAGACAGGATCTATCAGATACCTTGTTCTATGAGCGATAATGTAATCCCCATTCCAACAACTGTATAACTAACACAGTGAGTAAAATATTTCAATCGTAATTCAGTAGGATCAAGCAGTAGGGTGGCACTTGATATGACCTGATTGTAGGTAACCCTTAACTAATTAGTTGAACCGCCCGACAAAAGCTTTTTGAATTAAATGGCGCCCCATTCCAGTCTAGACATTAACCTGAGTATTTGCGCCATAGGTTTATGTGTTCTTTTAAAATAAGCATCAGATCTTTTTGAATATAAATATACTACGCCGACTGTTCATTATCCATTGTTTTACACAAATATTTCCCCCAAATTCCATTGATTTAATTTCACTTTAATGCGGTATTCCGCAAAAATCGCTCGAAATAAAACTCATCAAAACCCAAAATTGACTTCAATTACAAAATTAATGGATGATATTTTGCTCGCCCAAACAGTAACCGAAAAACCACAAATAAAACGATTAAACCACCAACCACTTGGCAAGCATCCAAAAAAAAAAAAACAAATATCGATTCGCACGCAAAATTTAAACAAAAAAAAAAAGAAAATTCAATCTCAAAATTCATATAAAAATGTACAAAAATATTTCATTTCAACACTTTGGAGCTATTTGTAGAATAATTTTTTTCCCGCCAAAAGAAAATAAATGAAAATTCCGCCCTAATCCGTTCCTCCTCCTTTGTCTGTGTTTCCTAAACAAATCGCACAAGCAAATATGTTGTACACATACACACAACAAACAGCCCAGCCCAAAACGAACTATAATTTTCTAAAATTAATTATAAACACATTGAATTGAGTTATGAAGGGCCATTCACATGGCAAATGGGTATGGCTCCCGGAAACTCCTACTAAAAACAACAAACAGACAACAGTCGGCAGCGCACGCACTATGCGCCAAAAAAAAAAAAACCAAATAACCGCCGCACAGCATTCGGAACGGGACAACCACCAGCAGTTTTTGGGATTTTTTTTTCTCTTTTTCAAAAGAGTTTGTAGTTTGAAAAAAAAAACTGCTTTCTAGATCATAAATTACGGACTTGGTGTAGTGGTTTTAATGTTGGAAACCCCTTCCTTTGAAAAATTTTCAAAAACGAGCATAATCACAATCCGAGTTCGTTTTTTACGACCGCTGTTTTTCCATTTAGTCCCGATAATTTGATGGCTTACACTGTACCAACAATCAGAGGCCGAAAAACTACACAAAGTTTGTTTATTCCACATGCGTCCGGTGGTTGAGTTTTTCAAACACCCAGAGACAGTAGACACCCGTTTCTAACATGTGTGGCCAGCAGTGATGGAATTGCTCTCAATTTGTCATGATCCGGAGGATGGTACTGTAGCTGTTAGCTGATTAACCCTTTTTGTTGTTGATGTTTTGTAATTCATTTTATTGTTTCCCTATTGATAGAGCACAGGATTCGGGGCGGAGGAGGATGGAGGGAATATGATTAACTAGCATTTGCGAAATGAGGCTCTGGACACAGATGGCGTTGGGAGATTACTTCATTTATCATATCTGGAATAGCGACAGCATGTGGGGCGCAAATGTTTGTTCCTCCACCCGATATGTTGATGAATAGAGAGCAAATCAAATTTTATGCGGGTTAAATGAGAAGGGATTAGGAGGCCACTAGCACACATATTCCAAGGCATCTTTCAATCGTTAATGGAGATTTTATTGGAAGGGTCGTTGTTTTTGTTTTGTTTTGTTAGAAACACTTTGAATAAATAATGAGACGGATTTCTCATAAGCTGTAGACATCTGGTGGACTGTCATTTGGAGGGATGGCTGTTATGAAATTTTTTTTGGAAATTCGTATTCAATTTGTTGGGCCACACATATGTATTGGCATTTCTAAGAAATTGCGAAACAAATTTCGGAAGAACTGTAGTGATGATAGAATTTGGAGAAAAATGAGTGATTTTAAAATAGAAATATTTTCCCTGACTTTGGCTTGTAAATAAATGTATGTTTGGTTGAGCGATTGTGCTTCTTGTTGGAGGATTCCTTTCCCGAAAACAGGAGAAACATCCAATCTTGCTGGATACTACAGCCCACTTTTATGTTCTTGGACAGATCTCGAAGTTTCTACAAGACCTGTCTTCCTCTGACTTCATTGATCGCAAAAGTTGTTATCTCAATTGTTTTTGGCTTTAAGTTGGTTCTTATTTCTGAATATTGTCGACGAGAAAATAATGTCGACTGAATGGTCGGCAGCAGAAGTGACGATTATTCGAACCCGATTTATGGCATCGTCCATCACTTTTGCCAGAGCTTCCGGCAATAGATCCTCGCATTCTTGACAAATATTGTCTATGAAAGTATCAAGAGTCTGAGGCTTGTTGATAAAGACTCCAGA
The DNA here is from genome assembly GCA_949716465.1 of Chalcosyrphus nemorum. Classification (NCBI taxonomy): domain Eukaryota; kingdom Metazoa; phylum Arthropoda; class Insecta; order Diptera; family Syrphidae; genus Chalcosyrphus; species Chalcosyrphus nemorum. The sequence continues at coordinate 75,420,608 of OX454333.1, forward strand.
CTTTAAGAAATCCCACAAATATCAAGCGATCTACCCGGCCAGTGCAAGTCGGCAAAAAGGAGAGATTAGGCGCCTGGGAATTGAAGCCCTCAGAACTACGCTTGTGGCTCGTAAGGTTCCAGTCCCAATTCATCCAATTAAGGACGGGGAAAGTGGTTGAGCATGGCTGTAAAGCGCTCTTGCTCAATGTAGTTATTTGACCCGAGGCGTTCTTGAAAAAATAAGGCCCGATAACGCCTCCAGCGTAAACAGCACACCATACAGTAACTTTGAACTAGTTCTTAGTGAGATTTAAGGTTCCCCCGAAGCAATAATTTAGCTTATTCTGAGACGCGACAATAAGGATGAAAGTTATTCCGCGTTCAACCTGGGGTTCCTCAAAGTTTCGACAAGTAGAACCACGTCATGCTGTTGCACTACGTTCTAAGCCTGAACGGAAGTTTAACTAGAACTCGTAAAGACTTACAGAGCTTTCTGAATTTCTGAGTTATAAGTTCCGCTGCATCAACTTTTTCCTATCCCAGCCACGCAAGCTTGGTACTTGGCACTTCCCGGTCGCATTATCTTTGGCGACTTGCACTGGTTTGGTAGATCGCTGGATATATCTGTTTCGGACTTCTTTTTGAGTGATTTTTTTAAAGTCACGAGTCTCTGCCAAGAAGCCTCACACTCTTGAAGCCCTCAAAGACACTATCCGTCAAGAACGCGAGGATTTATCGCTAGAAGCCCTGGCGAAAGTGATGGATAAGGAGATCATTTAACATCCAATAAACCATTTCTTAATATTACGGAAACATCCCTACTGCCAGTATTACCACATAATTCGCATACGACAACCAAAGACCCCATATCTGTCGAGTCTCAGAGGAATCTGTTGGTTACCAAAAGCCAAAGAAGAAAAGATATGACCCCTTTCTGAGGAATTCCTCTTAAGACCGATATAGTCGAGCTAGTGTTACCGATGGTCGATAGAATGGTTTTTGTTTTGAACCCAGTTATAATCCAGTTGCTGGTAAACTATTTCACACCCGATTGGATGAAAGCTTCCGGAGTCGATTTAAATAGTACTGATGTTATTGAAGACGAGTTCACCGTCTAAGAAGGTAGCTAGGGACATTTTCATCGTTCGCACCACTTCGTGGAGCCTTGAAACTACATTCGAATGGAGCTGAAACAGCAGCATCAGCTTCCCTAAGGCGCTAGATTTTACTCAATAGATTAGCCTAACTGAGGCTTTAAATAAAATCTACAATTTACAGTCCAAATGCGGCCGGTTGGACACCTAGTCGTGGTGGCAAGAAGGGGGGCATATAGGAACAGGAGGCCCTACCAGATGAGAGGCTTCAGAAGCAGCTGAAGCAAATAACTAAAACGGAGGGAAGGTGACCTCAACAGAGACAATAAAGGTGTGATCTTTGGTCCACCTAATGCTTGGGTGATGGAGGCGGAGGAAAAAAAAGGTGCTGATTTCAAAAAACTTAATCAGCTAAAACCACATGGAAGTAAAACACAAGAGTACCACACGGTTCCACTATGAGCCCTGCTCTCTTTATACATCCAAATTCAAATATATAAGAGAAGAAAAGGACATACGTATGTTCTTAGTCCGACAGATAAGCACATGAAAGGCTTTTGAGACAAAAGTCTAACAAAAAAGTTTGTGAGATGACTTAATTGTTCTCGCAGGAGTACCACAAGGTTTGGTTTTGTGCTCGCATCTCTTTTTACATTCAAATGTAGAAGCCTGAGAAAATAATGAGACATGAAAAATTCAATTCATTTTCTCAGTATCTGTTTGAATTGTCTCATAGGAGTACCTCAAGGATCTGCACTGAGTTCAGCTCTCTTTGACATTTGATATGCTTGAGACAAGAACTCTTGTAATGAGAGTTGTAAGATGATTGAGTTGTAATTTTAAGGATTTTGTCCACGGATCATGACCGTATTACGTATTTCTACATTTGAGCGGAGCTACTTGAGACAATACCAAAACGTACTTGAACGCTTCAAGAGTGTTGGACAGTGTTCTGAATTATTATTAGTTGTTTCTTTGGACATGGTGTGTTGCACTTTGTTTTTAGTTCAATCGACTGTTCACAAAAAATACGCATCGGGACACTTTTGTACCGAGGAGAGGTTTTTTGGTAATCATGTGGCAGGTTCGTGCCTGAAGAGCGAGTATTAGGTGTTTGAGTGCCATAGCACCTAAAATCGAAAACAAAATTACACATTAAAATGTAATTAAAAAGTGCAATGTCCTGCGAAATAAAAATAAACTTTTTGAGCAACATCCAAAATAGCCAATCAGTGACAAAATGCAGTTGAAATTCCATTCCAAAACCAAGTAACCTTGCAATTAAAGTGCCAATAATCCCGAAAGCACTAATTACATCCAAAATCAATACAGATTCCATTAAATATTCAACCGCACCCATGTCCTCGAAAGCCAAATGAATTAATTTACAAAAATTACAAACTTACTGGACCACATAAAACGCAATCATTGCTAATACATGGCACATCCTTCTGACCTAAATACCAGAACATTTTAAGTCGGTCAAGCAAACCAACAAAAAAACAAACACAAGTTTAAAAATACTAGCCCACATATGAGCATTGTATGCAAAAAAGGATGCCCAGCCAAACACACACACAATCCCGAATTGGGTTGCATTTTTTTGTTCGCTTCTTCTTGCCAATCGAATTGCAATTACTCGCTTCCATTAACATTACTATTGATCCCGATGAATGGATGAAAAGGGATTATCCTGATTTTTAAAGCATTTTTTAAAAATTCCAACTCAACTTTGTCCTCGTTCACATTCTGGCATCTAGACCAGTTGAATCGATGCACCAGTCAGTCAAGGGATTGAGTGCATTACAGCATCATTTTAAAACCATCATCATCATCATCATGAGAAGCAGTGTGGAATGGGATTATCCTTGATGATTTGTGCCACCTCCATCATACTACCCTCACGTAGTACTCCCCAACCTAATATTTGTCCAATTAAAATTAGTTTAGGGCCGTTTAAGTAGAGTTCTACTGGCATTCTCCCGATGGCCTGTTTCACAGTCACGCGCGCAGTCAGGACGCACATCGAGTCTCATGTACTCCAGCACATACACGTGAAGTAATTAAAATTTCATTTAAGTAAGTGTGCTCATTGCGGAACCATCTCTGCTATACTACACTCCATCATCATCATCAGCATAATTCAGCGGTGGATGTTGGCAAAGAGTCCTTCCTCGATGGTATGTAGAGGAGGCGCTATTCAACAAGAAAAACAGGGCAGCAGTATGAAGGACGCAAGGACGCAGAGTGGTGAATTTTTTGGTGAATAAAAAGTTCTTAGTTTCTGTTGCTGCACATCCTGGTGGCCTGGTCTTAATACAACCACCATCACTGTTATTCTGGCTGATGCGTTGAGGTTAATGGGAGAGTGGGTAATAAATCTACGTGCAGGGTGGTCTTCGTAAAACTTTATAAGTTGTTGTTGTCCGCCTGATTGGTGGCATGCAAGGCTTAGAGGGATTAAATGCATGGAATTGCATGTAGCCATGCCAGTATGGCACCTGACATTTGAAGTTTTTTTGTTTTTTGCTTTGGAAAGGGGAGTTTTATATCCCTTTTGTTGGGACAGTGCAACTTGCAAGGACATGCATATTTTTGGAATATTTTGGGGAACAATGTGCGGGGAAAATTGTTAAGATTTTTCTGAATCCAAGAGCTTGGACATAAAGCTGTGAGGATGAAATTTAATTTATCTTTTTCTCTTTTAATAGAGAGTTTAAGGCAGTCCTTTTCTCTTGTCGGAAAATTTAATTTTTAATAGTTTTCATGGAAATTTTAAGCCAGAGACAATACAGAGGTACATATGTACGTCAGACAAGTAAGCCTTAGAAGTCCAACCTACATACATATATCGTACTGTGAGTCAAATTAGTCATTCATGGCATTTGAAATGATAATGTGGTCTAGAGACGGGTATGATGGTACTACCCCTTCAAATCTAAAAGGCGATCAGAGAATGCAATTCAGAATTCAGACGATCTAAATGAGCTGGCTGGAGAAAATGCTGCGAAGCCAGACTAACATGTCATGAGTGACAAGGATCCATACATCGATCGTGAGCGATAACATGGAGTGTGCAGGCTTAGTACGTTACTTCAGAACTGTATTTTAAGGCATGTCATGTGTTACAATCATTTTGTAGATTACGTTTTTGAACATATTCTTGTGCCGAAAAGCTTTGCGTTTATTTACATTTGTTCACAGGGTTGAAGCTCCACCTTTCCGGTATCGGGAAAGGACTTTGGACCAAAGTATAGGGTAGATTGGATAGCTGGAACCCACCTCGTCTTACAATCTATAATCTAGTCTATGATAGCAACTGTTTTCAGTTTAGTATACTTATTTTTCTATAGAACTGTCAGAGACATAGATTAGTTACAATAGTTACACTTGTTACGTAATTAATTCAATAAGTAACATAAGTTACATGTAATTTATGAACAACAGGCGTAATTTACTGTAAGAGACCGGTTTCAACTCTCTGTCCCTATGCAATTGTTTCAGTATGCACAGCCCACGGCTAAATCCAGAGTAGGAGGACTCATCAAACTGATAGACAAAGAGTTAGTGTGTGCATTGGCTAGACATTGAGGACGCATTCGGAAACATTGGTTACAATTCGATAGCAAGAGCAGGGGTATCGACCAACAATTGGATACGGGCCATGCTGGAAAGTCGATCTATAACTTCGGCGTGTTGGTACCTCTAACAACAGCCAAAAGCTGACCACAAAGGGAAGTGCTCCCCATTGTCCACAATGTGATGGTGATGGCAACGTGGTAGTGAACATACTGGGCAAAGACCGAACCTCCGACAGCTGGAGAGTTATAGCGATGAGTTACTTGAATGTAAAGGGAGGCTGCAAAAAAGAACGATGGGCTGAGGCATGTTATCGAAAAAAACCAACACCTCCTTTGGTTTATACTTTACTTTACTAATATCAGATGAGGGTCAACTCAAGAGATGATATTCGCTACCAATATGCACCGAAGGCAGACTTAAGTAGTCCAATAAGGATAAGCCCATTTAAGAACATGGTTAAGGCAATGCAATAGTTAACATAGTTTGTATACTCCCAAGGTATTTGCACTGCTGGATAAAGAGTTAAAATAGTACAGAATAACCATATAAATTGGGAGCACTTTTCTAAAGCCGATAGTGATACCGAACTGGACATAACAAGGTGAATCCGCGAGTAGCAAACTCTGTACATGGGATGTGTTCGAAAATGTATGCGCACAAGTAGATGATTGTACCAGGGAGTGACGAATAGCAAGAAGATCCTGGAGGTAGTTTTATGCCCTCTTCTCTCTTCGAGAAGAAAAAATTCCCTCGCTTGGGCTATAGAAATGATTCGATTAGGCCTATCTCTAGACAGAAAGCTGCTTCCAAGAAATAACCTGTAAGGGCGATACCGCTAAAGCAAACAAGATAGCAATTGAATCAAGCAAGGGTGATAACAAGGTTGCTGGTTTTAAGGTCCTGTGAACTAGTGTTTCTACTGTCGAGGGCTACTGAATATTGTCATAGAATGGCTGAAACCAAGAGATAGATCAAATAGACTGAGATCCTTGGATAACAGAAGAAGGCCCATCAAAAGATCAAAGGTTGACACGGACGATCCATAGATTTCTACAACTTAATTTGGCAACTTCGGCCGGGCCAGTATTTATTGTTCAGTCAAGTGCCCAAAGTTCTCAAGATGAGGACGGAGACATTAGAAAGAAAATAACTTGCTTGAACATATTCGAAAGAATGCTGGCGCAACTGTGCCCTGTTCCGGTTCGCGGAGTTACTTAAGTGTCTCTGAACCTTATGAAGGCCACAGTTCAAAGCTTTGAACTTCATTGCGACGAGGAGATCTCCACTGACTGCAGTGTGAATAAAAATGAGATCCTCCTTAAAATTCTTTAGTTAATATCAAGAGCTAAAAGATTGGCAGTGACAATGGGATCCCTTTTCTCACTTTTGGCGAACAAGCAGTTGAGACTGTTTCATGGACCAGGATTCAAACTGCAGACAATAATAGAGAGACTAACGCTACTGTGAAGAAGGTTGAGATAGTGGCAACCAATACAGGTAGTCCAAATCAGTCTTTACTATAGCACTGTTGCCTATGACAACTTGAAGCTGCTTCTTATGGAGGAGGATCGGCATTTAGCAGGAAGAAGTGGGTGGGTGGGAAGTACGTAAAGAGGAACAGAAAAAAATGTCCTTATAAAGAACAGAGTATCTGCAGTTTGGATAGTAGATAAGGAGGGCGTCGTTGAAGACTTCGTCCTAGAGCGCTGATAATGCTAAGATCAGCTCTGCTTCTACTGGGAATTGGAAGAAGGTAATTCTCTTGTTAGAATGCAAGGCGAGGAAGTCGCGTGGCTTAAAGGACTTAACTCTCATATGTTCTGAACATTTGATTTAAGGCATCAATAAGGCATTCAAAATCGACTTAAAGATGGACAAGCCTCAAACTAAAACCCATTAGTTTTTGAGAATCCGAAGTCCGCAACATACGCACTTTTACAACTGATTGTTTTGCGTAAAGATACCGTAATCTTTCCCCCTGTTTTCCTCTAGCTTACATCCTTCAATAGTATCTTAAGGTACCAACATCTTTAAAATTGAATTTCCCATAAAAGCTATTGGACATTTAGGTATATTATATCTTTAACTTCGTATAATCAAACAGCAAATCGCGAGAGTCATTCAAGTGATGTAGAGAGAAAAAAAAATGCTAATTGGTCTTTCTTCCTCGTTTTAAGTACATCCTTAGCTTATCCTTCAACTTCGCAGTGATGACCGTGATTTTTTACTTTATATATAAAATCCTTGAGTCCTCTTTCCTGTGAGTGCCACTGTTTGATCCATCTTCCCCCAGGATAAGGAGTATAACACTCGTCAAGTTGAATTTACTTTCGAGAACTATTTACCCAGTCAAGACCACTACCACCCACAAACTTCATGCAACATAACCATCATCATCATCAACAGCATACTAGGAGGCAGTGGCATGGCGGCGTCGTCGTCATCGTTGTCCTTGTGATAAACTACAGCTAGGCGCTGGAAGTTTTAAAGTCTCCCCATCTGCTATATGTGTGCATATCATCACGTGTGCTTAACATGCGAGACGACTAGAAGCAACCCCTAAACCATCACTTGGTTGTCGTGTGTCCGTTTAAACTTTCATGTAAACAGGATATTAAGGACTCTAGGCGCTCAATTTTACGATGATATATACATATTTTTCCGGCTGAAACAACTGGAGTAGAGAGTGAACTACTATGACGACGTTTTTTTTTTTCAACTGACATTGTAGAGTTTGGTTTGGGGAGGTCTATATTTTTTTCTCTCCTGTTGCTGAAAGGGGGGGCCTTCTTCTCGTTTCTGGCTGATGAAGGCTGTAAATCGTGATGACAAAGTGCAATAATTCACCTCACTTTGTATGCACAGAATGTAGGGGTGTTTGGTTTTTGTGTGTTTCATCATCTCTCTTTTTTTTTTTTTTTTTGGAATGCAAATAATGCCGCAGGGCGAAGGGGGTTCTCCACGGGTCGATTCGTTTGTTCTGTAGACTCGCCGATTTTATGTTTTATTTATTTCAAACAAAACAGGCGGATGGAATTTTTTTTTTATTTTTGGTTTGTGTGTTTCTTTAGTTCGAGTAATTTGAATAAAATGGAGATGAACTGAAAAAAAAGCTGACTTTATGCGAAATGCGGGACCCGTTGTTTAAATGAGCATTTAGCGTGAGTTATGGCTTCAAAAGAGTGAGTGACATTATGAAGTATTTTTTCTGTATTCCTTTTTTTTTTCAGGTCACCCACATACGAGTGAAATAAATTACTATTATGAGTATAGTTGGGCGAGTTAATGCGGTTCGCTGATGAGTAAATTTTATGGTCTTTTTTTTTTTGGTTTAACGCGCTTCCAGGTCAGTTAATGCATTCGATCTAGATAAGCGGTGGAAACGCGGTTTTAAAAGCAATATCAGCAGAAACAACTTTATGTACTTTAAACATTTAAATGAGGGAAAAAAGGTTCTGTTTTCATTGCAGTTTGCATTAAGTGCACATAAGTTATGATGTGACTCGGCCCTTTGGATGTTTGCTGATAAGCTATGCATGAATTATGGTCTGATTGGACTTTGGCATGAATCTATGCAGTATGAAACGAGGGAATACACTCGTATGCACTAAGCTAAGTGGGTAATGATTTAGAAAGTCATTTACTGAACCTTTACCTGTCTGTAAGAGCAGAGCACACAAGATGATGATGTGTACACATTGGGGAAGGATGAACGATGGATGAGGAAGGAGAACATGAGTTGTATACCTAACTGTACGATGAATACAGTGAACACTTTGATTAATTTCATAAAGACTAGTAGTATCCTTCTAAAGTTGAATTTAAGAAACTTATTCACACAACCAAGTATAACAGAGAGAATGTCTCTTCTTCTTCATTAGGCCAAGTTATGATCTGAAGTAGGTAGATTCCAAGCCTTCCACTTGACTGCATTTCTAATAGTTCGCTTGGGAATCTTGTCGACAGAGAAAACCAACTCGAATTTAGCCAGACCTGATAAGCCAGTGCACTCTTTGGAGACAGGCTTGAATGGTGGCAGTATGTTAGAGTTTTGTGGACGACTTGTCCCACATACACTTAAGGGGTTTCATGGGTATAAAGTGGTAGTTGTTTTAACGATTCTCAACAATGGCATTGTCTTTCAGCAATAGCAAGAAAAAACCTTAAACTGGTTAAGGATGCTATTACAAAGCACAAAGACCAAAATACACTGATCCTTTCGTAAACTGACTTTACGGCCCCAAACAAAGTAGATTTACTAGCCGTGTTTTTTTGGAACCTTGCTAGCCAGTAGGTTGGCAGTGGCGGCAAATTTGAAAAGTAAAATAACTAGAACTACCCGCTGGCGTCAACTATTGATTTTCTTCCCAGTAGAGTTAGAAATTTTATGGTTTCTCACTTTCATGTGGCGGTGAATGCAAAGCTTTTGATTCGGGTCACCGCGAAATTGTTAAATTCCGTAGGAAGTTTTCGTAAGGCTAAAAAACGGTCCTCAGTTTCCCGAAAATGTTCCAAATGAGATACTGGCAACTACTGACTAGCAAGGTTCCAAGAAAACAAAGGTATTCTCTGCTGTTTGATTCAGCTGTCCCTCTTTTACATACTCTTTGTTCGCTGTTTGAAAAAAAAACCGTACATTTGTTCGGTTTTGCCATTTACAATTTACTTGTTCTGCATACATTGGTTTTTCCTCAGGCAGAAGTGGAAATATTTAAAAGTTCCGGATTAGGGTTGAAACCTTAAGGGGAGAGAGTTCATTACGAACACTTTCTTTCAGCACAAAACCAGTCGCAGTCTTCATCAAAAGAGGCCAGTCTATTCAGATTTGCTCTAATAAATTGGAACCGGTGTCAGATGATCGAGAAGGATGACCAGTTCATTTTAACAAGCTACGCAGTCTACAGTGAAGAATGAGTAAGTCATTAAGAATAATGATAATAATGATGCCAAAAATACATGAGTCTCATTTACAACTTCATCTTCATCGACCGTAACGTATCACTACGAACTATAATGAGACACAAAATATACTTAATGATTTACGAATGACTAGTAATAATTGTATCATACATTTATTACGGGCTACATTACCTTATTAGTGGGGCTATTTTAGTACAGTAAGATTCACACACCGTAGAATATATAATTAAAAAGATATAAAACAATAGAAACAAAAGAATACCTTCATAAAAATTTGTATAGCATATACAGGGTGACTCAATTTGTAATATACGAGTATAGAATGATTTCAGGTGATTTGTATTCAAGGGGATTTCCTGACCTTATCGTTCATAGAATAGGAATACGTACTATCCTCTATTTTTATTTGCACCTATAGAACAGGACAATAATTGGATTCGTGAAAAAATTCACACTCGAAATAACAATCAACTCTGATATTTCCATAATAGAGAGATCTACTTATTCTTATTACTTTATGATATCCACATATTGTGCTGTCAATAATGTTGTTCCGTAAGAGTCTATACTTAGTCCATTATTTTTCTTAATATTCATCAATGGCATTTATAATATGCTGCCCCATTGTCATTGTGATATATTATATGAGAAGCAAAATGCACTTTGCACAAAATGACATTTGAATCTTAGATGACGCTGAATCGAATTTTCGACAACAACCTTCAATTGATTTGCCGTTTAGTGATCAATTGGGAAGACCGAATGATTTCCGAAACTAATACTTAAACGAAAAAATTTGTCAACCAATGAGGCGATTCAAAGGCTTTTATTGAAAGTAGGAAATATCAACGAACATACACAAAACTATGGCTTATGAGCTGACTACATACTTTCCAATAAAACACGACTATGAGCTAATGTAACAGCTGAACGATACACTTCTGAAGTTCTAAAAATTTTAACAAATTGTCTTTTCATGTGACTGATTTGGGCAGTCTCCTGTTAGGGACTACTAAAGACATGTTTAACTATTAGCTATTCAAAGTCAATTGAACTATGATTTGAGTTTTAGAATGTAATCACCTATTATAAACAAAGAACCGGAAAATGTTATGCACTTACGCGTTTGAAATTAATAGCCTTTGAAAGTTAACAACATACCTGTAAATAAAAAGAAAAAAAAATATATATTTAGTATTTTAAAACATAATTATTTAATTTTTTTTAAATTTAAATTGTTCAAAGAAATAATTAAGAGTTTGCGGAGTTTAGCTGTACTGTCTTGACATAGACGACTGTACTATTTAGGCAACTTACTGGGCATATTGCTTGATTCAGAGATGAAAATAACATGAATCTGTATTCAGACCGTCATGAGTTATCCCCATTAGTAGCTGGCTCCAGCTTTTCAGAACCATCCGATTAACATTATGAGGAGTAAGGACCTTTCTAGGAAAATGTAAAGTGAATCAACGAGGAAGGCTTTTAATACTTCTTTCGATGAGCGTTTTGGCGTCATGCAGAATGAACACCACTGATCTAAGTGGCTACAAATTAAACAAGTAAGATTTAATGGGTAATTAATCTGGGAGCAATGTTACAGGTATATAGGTGTCATGTTAGTCACACCGGCAACAACCTACCCACATCAAAGAAATGAACGTGCAAATCCTCCAGGACTACAGGCACAGCGGTACGGGAATCGATTGCTTACTATAAAGCAAGTAAAGCAAGATTCGTGGAACCATTCCGCAAGTGCAAGCTTCACTCAACTCTCTTGCAAGCTTCTCGTACAAAAACTCTTCTGACTACTTTTTTAAGCGATTCTTACGCGAGAAGTTTTCGTGAACTATGCGAGTATAGCTTTACTGTTTGCAGAAGCGTTTCCATGCAACAAAACTGTTTACTTGTATTCTTACGCCGGCCATACACTATATGCACAAGTCTAAAGTTACGTCCTCATTGTTCAGCTTGTCGCTTATTTCCTTTCCAGCAGTGATAATTGACCGCAATGACCCCGTCTACGCCTTTACAAGCTTAAAAGCGTGTTTTTTACAATTTTAAGTTCAATATGATCATACAATTGATTGTATGTAAATATGGCTGTACCAGCGCGTTGGAGCGTTGGCTCTGAGTATCAGCGCGGATCTGGCTCGAAAGCTGGTAAGTATGAATCTGCTTCCTAGACGTCCGCTTATCGCTGTGAGATCTTTGTTCAACGCTTTGCTCAATAAGTGTGTTGAAATTGCTCGTTGAAAAACCCTGTGCAAAGACTTCCATTTCCTTGCATTGTAACAGGTTATGCTACATATTGTAGCATACAACTGTCAGTTGCTAAATCTATTCAACACGCTTTTTAACGCTCAATACTTGGTCTTGTGTACGAAACTATTAACACGTCCATCAATTTGTTATGCAACGACAGCGAAAGAACAGTTGATCAACTCGAGTAACCAATCAGCAGTAGGAAGCCATTCAACAATTGAATGAGTTAAACAAGTTGAACACTTGGTATTTTTGACAATTCAACAGTCCGTCAACTTGGTGAAGAAGGCTATACAACAGTTGAATGAGGAGTTCAACTGGATGTACGCAACCATTCAACAACCAGCTGAGTTGATCAACTGGGTGTATGTAAGTATGAGGTTATACAGCAATTGAATGAGTTGATCAACTAGGTTTACGAAGGAATTGATCAGTTGAATTTGGTGTAAGCGACTATTTAACAGTTGAATCAATTGATATGACTAGCTGTAGGGAACACACGCAATGGGTTCAGCGAAGAACCTTTGTATTGAGCACTAGTTTACGAAACTAGAAATTTGTTTGAGTTGGAAAAACAGTTGAAATCAGTTGGTTGAATGCTTTCCTTACTATAAGTTGTAATTGAAGTAATTAGTAAGAGTTGCAATAAGTTCGAAGTTCAAACCACATCAGTGTTTATACTCAGTGAGGCAGAAACATATGACCGGTTTGGGGCGGGTTGGTAAACTTCAATGTACAATACACCCCAAATCGAAAGCGATGGCTCGTGTCCTTTTACCCCCTAAAGTTACCCAGCGTCAAGTAACTAGTTAATCACTACTCAAGTGAAACCTTTTTTTTATTTTGGTCAAAAAAGTTCAGAACAATATGGCACCCGAAGGGAAAAAACAAAACAAAAAAAGACTGCCTGATAGATTTTCTTTGAAATTACGTTTTCCGCTCTAAGATTACATTAATTAAGCGACCTTTGTGCCCTATAGCCAGATGGCCTCCAAATTACTTCGATTGTTTTCTTTTACTTGGAATATAAATTGCCAAAATTCTTTTCATCGCATCGGGTTTTTTTTTTTTGTTTTGGAGGGGCTAAGAAAACTGACAGCAATCAATTAAAACTTAAACAAAAGCCAACTCTTTTGATTAATTTCTGTGAAGCAATTTCATCAAAGTGGTTCCATCGCAACTCGCGCCCACCCTGTAGGCCAAACAAAAGGGTTAATTATGCAAGCAGGTCCTTTTCTCCCCCTAGGGTTTCTTTATTCGGATAGAAGACGAAAAAAAAATAAGAAAAACTCTTGTGTTTTTTTTTGCGCACCCATTTCAAGAGGCTCCTGATTAATCGCATGGCAAGTGAGACTTAATCATGCTCGGGACACCATTTACGTCCGGAAAATTGTTTACAATCACTCCCCAGTGAAAGAAAATAAGAAAAAGGATTCTCAGGAAAAAAAATTCTCCGCACAACAAGAGATTTTCTTCCTTCCGCAACGAAAAGCAAGCAAATTAAAGAGGAATTCCTTGTGCAGCTCACTTCCCGTTCCCGTTCCCGTTCGTCTGCCAAACGACATAAAACAGGATCAAAAGCATTTCTCCAAGAGCTACAATTGCTTGAAGACGGAAAAGTGCAATAAGGATCTAAATTATGTTTTCACCAGACCAACAATCTACATATGTATGTATGTTGGTAAAGGATGTAAAATCTGTGAAATAAAATTCTATCCTTATATGGACTGCCTTCCGTGCCGCCATGCTACATAGTCATCATTCACCAGGATATGAGTGACGCAAAGATAAACTCTCAATTTTGCTAGAAAAAAAAAACACACTCAAGACACCGCTACTGATGATGAAGACGACGACGACGAAGAAGATGATGATGGCTTGAAGATGGCAACATATGCCGAAGGACATATGCGAATGATGATGAAGATACTTCCTCGCGTGCAGCATGAGGAAGCCCATCATGCAAGTGCAGCAAGTGATTCAGTTTTTCTTGCTTTTTGAATGGTGTATCCTGGCACACATCAAACTTAACATAAAGGACAAAAGAATAAACCCAACTACGTATAGGTAGAGAGCGTTCAAGACAGGACGACAAGGAAGCTGATGATGGCTCAAAGGAGGAGAAAATCGCATTTTATCGTTTCGCTTTTTTTATTCTTTCACCGCCTTTATTTCATTGCGTTAGTGTGTTCACTTTATGGCGCACATTAGCGTGTGTCAGGATATCACAAATGCGTTTAATAACATTTTTTTTTTTTTTTTTTTTGTATTATTGTTATTGTCCCTGTGAATGTTTGTGTTTGTTTTGTTGACGCGCGATATAAAGCGGAAGTTAGTAAATCAATGATGAAGGAGCCGAGGAATGCAAGAGCATTATGAAAGGAGCTATGTAAATAGGGAAACATGGAAGGAAGAAACAACGAATGCTTTGTGTTTATTCGGAAGTAATAAGATTCCTTATTAAATTGTTTATAATTTTTTCTTCTTTTCCCCCACTGCATATCGTTGTTGTTATTTTCTGGAAGGCAAACAGAGGAGTATTCTTAGAAGCTAGGAAGGAATGGAAGAAATCTGTTTGTTATTTGCTATTTTCCGCATTTTTTCTGATTTCGAATCTGGCTATTGGTGATGACCCCAGGGCGAATGGCGAATATCTGTAAGGAGTTGGCAAACTATTGTAAAAATGACGGCCTATTTGAAGCCAGCATCCTTTAACAATTGCCGCTGGATATTCGCGCATAGCTGGAGAAATGTGGATAAGTGGTGGCAGCTAGACACACCACCTAGGAGAACTTAGATGATTCTTTGCTTATATGAATAAGCATCGGGTCAAGAGATGGTAGAAGCACTTTCCTACAGTTTTAAAGCGATTATTCGCTAAGAATACGCACTCAAATCAGACTCAGATGGCTGTTGAGAGAAAATTGGAAATTTTCACTAAGTTGAACAATCAAAGCACTGCAATGTAACAAGGAGGTAGGACCACACTGGACCTCTATATAAACTTTATATATCGGGGCACGTGTACTCAACAGTAAGGCACAAAAACATCCCGATCTATCTGCAACAATAAGACAGCCAAAGTAAGCCAGGAAAAGGCGATTTGAAGAACGACTAGGTAATCAATTTTTTCACCAACACTGTCCTTGATAGAAATCATATCGGCTAGCAGATGCACTTCGGCTTCTGGACGATAGTTCTTGGTACATTTGAAAGCTGCCACCAATTGATACATGCTTTAGAATTATCCCTATCCTCCAGGAAGCATTCAAGGAAACTGTGCCAGTTACGTCCTCCTCCGAGTTGGTGTAAGGAGGATCTCGCCTTTCTAGGTCATTTATCCTGGGTCAGTCTCCTGTTAATGCCGAGAAAAGCAACATTGAGTCGAACGCTGCTTCGTCATGATAGTATTGCTCTTGGAAGTCTATCAGGCACACGCAAGAGCTGGGGCCATAAAGAAACTACATAATGTATTTAGTATTCGAACACAGAAGTCCAAGGCACTGATAATTAAGCCGGGGCTCAGTCGAGCTATACTTCTATGGATTTGATGCCTTGATGGTTCTAATCCCAAGCCTGGCACATTCCACTATCTTTCGCCTGGTTAGGGGGCATTTAGTTCTCGGCCGGAAATCTTTAGCCAATTTGCATTCCGTAGCGAAGTCTATTTTGAGGATGTGTCCAGCCGCAGCATCTTTCCATAGGGATAGGAAAGAATGCCTTCACTCTATGTGTGGATGCCGTGGCTCAGCGGTTTGTGCGTTGGATAAGACTGTAGGTCCTTCTCTACGTCGAGAAATGTATACCATGCACAGCACGTACACTCTGTAATCGCAGAACTGTTTTATACGTTAAGTTTAGTCCTACAGCAGAGGCACAAAAACGGATCCCTGTGGGACTCTACAATAACCTAGTAGTACTTGATGTCATCGTCAAAACGCTACAGTTTGGTACTTTAAACTCCTGTTGGTGAGCTAGGTAGTTCATAGATAGAAGCACAAAACATCTGTTTTTCTCGGATGACTTCGTGACTTTGCTTCTGCTTCTGCCTCTTCTCTTGCCTTCCAGGCCACTATTTTGATCGTTTCTTCATCCCACAGGAACAGACGGCTTTGAATTTATGATGACCTGGTGCTAAGCTTTTGATAAAATAGAAGATTTTTGATGGTTTTCATCCTGCCAGCATGGGTTAGGGTCTCGATGCTGTTGACTCTGCGAATTTTGAAATTGGATCAAACTTTCTCTCTTTTCTGGAAATGTGCCTCTCTTATAAGCCGACACATTTCCTTTATCAGTGCTGCTATATGCTCTCATTCCCTTTGTTGAGAATAGTGTTGCATATTTTCATTTTGACAGAGTTCAGGTTCAGCGCCATCTATATGCACACATTAGAACGTAGGTTTATTACCACTGCGCATTTACTTCTCTCAAAAGATTTAAAAAGCTAATCAAATCAAGTAATTTTAAGAATATTTCGAAGGCTTTGTGTACGCACGTGTATCCCGCCTACATGTAGACTTTGAACACTTTGACAAATTCCTTCAATTTCTCCCAACAAATGATTACATCTTCGAATTGGGAATCCAACAAGAAACCACCAAGGAATTTCTTTCTTTCTCAAAAAAAAAAAACCATAGAAATTCCCTTCAATCATTGAATCCTCACCAAAAAACATCAACTCTCAACAGACAAAACAATCTATTCTAACTCACACACGTGTATCCTTCATCCCTGGAGCTTCGTTTAAAGACAATTCAAATACCACAGGTTGCGGATGTCTACCTCAATTTATATTGTATTTTTCAATAACAAAGGCACAACTTAGCATCTTATGATGCCTTAAAACTGTGTGTTCATTATGCGTTATCAAAACGCCACCAGTTATGCCACATATACACAGTCGACGAAACCCACATAATAAAATACCTCAATCCCTTAATGGGTGTCACACAGGCAGGACTTCTTCTCTCTCCTTCTCGGTATCACACACACACACACACACACACACACACACACACACACACACACACACACACACACACACACACAAAAAAGTACATATCATATTCACTTGACTGAGCAAATTGAACAGTTATGAGCAAAAAGTCGCACAATTTAGGACAACAGACAGGCGGCAGGACCCTCCTCTGGTTAGGCGATTATTTTGTGTGGCATACATACAAGCAGACAGGAGGTAGGTTAGGTAATTGTTATTATTACACCACAGATGTGGTAAGTACTGCTATGTGTGACCATTACAATATAATCAGAGAGAGATGAAGTCAAGCGTACGTACGCATCGATTATCGCCTTACAAAA
The DNA here is from genome assembly GCA_949716465.1 of Chalcosyrphus nemorum. Taxonomy (NCBI): domain Eukaryota; kingdom Metazoa; phylum Arthropoda; class Insecta; order Diptera; family Syrphidae; genus Chalcosyrphus; species Chalcosyrphus nemorum. The sequence continues at coordinate 75,437,769 of OX454333.1, forward strand.
TGCCTCTCACAATCAAATCGAGCAAACTTACATCTCCTGATGGAAATAGAATTTAATCCTGACCTTGTCCTTGTTCTGACCTTTATTCCATTCCTCTCTCTCTCACTCTGTGGGGGGGATAAGTTGACATTATTATTATTATTTGCCTTTCAGGGCTCCACAATGTCGATGAAACGAGCTTGGTTTCGGTAGACGATAGTTAACTTAAGACATAGGACCAAAAACCATCTCCATCACACCATATACTGGTGTACTTTTTTTTGTAAATCTCGAAGGAAATTATCGTCGTCCTTGTAGTGTCGTCATCATCGTCGTAGCAGTCATTGTCGCAGTTGGTAAGAACGATTACTTTATGTTCTTGGGTCAAATGGGAGGACAACTTATGGCAGGACTTTTCTTTACTTTTTTTTTCTTCTTTGGTTTTTGTGTATATCAGGACGACAGTCATAAAGTGTTATACACTCACAAAGCAATTTACATTAGACACTGTCTGTGTAGGGGGTGGGTGTGCGTTTTCAAGATGTGCGATGAGATGAATCATAAGGAAGAACTTTGTTAACTTAATTGGTCGTCGGAGAGGGAAGGTGGCAGCGTATGCGTATTATTGAATTAGAGAAGCGCTTTCTGTCATGTGTCCTGTGTGACTATGGGTCTATACGATGGCAAGAAATAGAAACACTTTAACGACTGTCAAATGATTAAATCATTTTAATGAGAGCCTGACAAAGGATTCCATAGGATTCCGGATGTTTCTGATGGGTTTTCATTGTAGCACGTGCGGAGAAAGGACTTCCCTTACACATACATAGTGGGTTTTTTCTTTGCTTGAACAAAACTGAATGAACCTAACTTGATGAACTTAATTAAGTGAGAACATGCATGAAAATAAATGCCATTAACATAAAAAGGTTAAACGGAAGGCAACTGAAATGGAAGACGACGACGACGAGGAACAGGATTTTAAGTATATCCTTTCTTGACAGGAAATAAGGTAACAGCTTTTTGAAAAGGTCATAACATTATAAACTTTACTTTCCAGAGATCCTGACAGATAAGTGGATACACATAATTTTATTGTTATTTTAAGAGCAAGTGAAAATGATGATAATATTAATTGTAAAGGACTTTTCGAGAGTGTGTCGTTTGACATTTTTGGCAAGGGTAAACGTTTATTTTTTGCTGCATTTTTAGAAATTATTTGGAAGCTTCTAAAAAAGGCTAATGGGTCCGCAAGGGTGGGTAGGTTTGTCATCAGTTTTGGGCACAGAATGGAACCCCAGCCTTCGATGACTAACCTCAAAGAGAAGTCTGGGAAATTTAACGTAAGGATGAGAAAAATTATTTCTGATATACACCACGTCTTCTCGAGTTGAAGACGTTTTCGTGCAGTGCTATTCTCAAAGTTGTCCCGCCAAGGATCTCTGTCTTAGGCATATAAAGGGTGACCAGATAAGAACGGTAGAAAACAAAATTTAAATAAAACAAGAGCGGTGTGAGATATAAAATTGATTGTGGCTTTATTTTGAAGCTACGTTCATGGTATTATGTGCGGAATAACACATCATTCAAATGCCAGCCTCAGCTTCGCTGGCAGTGCTTTAAACGGTCAGTTCAATTCGATCCAATATGTACGGCGTTATTCCAGCAATAGCGTCTGAAAGGTTGGCCTCGAGCTCGTCCAAAGTAGACTAAGGACTTCATGCAGCCTTATAGTGGTGTCAATTCGCTTGATCGCGGCGGCCAATTGATGAACGCTCGCCGTGAGATGACCCAGTCGCCAAACTTCTCCTTTAAAACTTCGAGCGTTGCTTCGCTTGTATGGCATGTAGCGTTGAATATATTGATGTTCTCGAGCCTTGAAAACAAAATGTACGTCGCTCTAGAAATGAGACCAATAACGGTAACGGTGTCGCCTTCCTCATTTCGAAAGAAATAAGGTCTGATGATGCCGCCTTGCAAGCAGTCATTCTTTTTGGATGCACTGACCTTTGTGGATTGTGGTCGCTCTAATAACGGCAATTTTGCTTGTTGACATAGCCGCTGAGCCAAAAATGTGTCTGGTCTGAGGACTTGATTTTTTGGCCAAAATTCAGATCTGCGGCAAAAATTTCCAGCGCCAAATTTGCAAAATCATGAAAGATAATCTGACTTCAGTTCGTGCGCCAGCACAATTTTATATGGACGTAGTCGCAAATCCAACTGCAAAATACGCTGAGTTGACTCCCTTGTGATTCCTTCCACGGTGCGACGAATCGCCTGAACACGGTAAAACGATGCACCATGAGATGGCAACTCTTACTGAACATTTTGATAGCTGGATGTCATTGGTAACTTTTACAACTGCTGAAACATAATAAATGGAAAAAGTGTCATTGCTATCTGGTCACCCTTTACCTTTAGAAAGACTCTTACATATTTCCCAAAACTGCTCACTAAACCAGGCAAATTATGCTTATGTTTGCGCACACTACCGTAGGAACTAAGCTCATAAATAGCTCAACCGGAGGATGCAACGTCCCGTGATGGCACCTTTTAGTAGTAATATGCTGATGGCCGACTCTGTCTCCTAGGGAGTCTAGCGGTCTCAGATCCACCATCGTTTGAGACAATAGCGCCCCAGATATTCGAGACTCCCTACTCGGCGGAAAACTGTGATCGATATTCAACTACTTCATGTTGATCCACAGTTTGTTGATGGGATCGTCAGTAGAGGACTTAGAGCAGACACTAGGAGATGCCTCCTTGACATCGATTCGAACGGAGTATGACGGCGGTTAAAGTCTGGATCTGCATTATTAGGAAGCTATGTATACTTTATGCGCTAGATGTGGAAATTAGCACATTTGTAGGCGAATCTAGGGCTTCTGTCTGATGCAGCCTGTGCAAGTCATAGCACAGTATCGGTTACCAAAGGATACAGCTACTACTGTAGTCGACTACTCGAAACAGCTCACAGCTCACATCATCAAGTTGATCAACTTTCTCACAGGCCTTGAAGTACCATAAGAAATTTGTATACAAGGACGGTTGGTACTTCTAAACAAATTTAAGGATGTCGGGCCCAACATTTGTTGAAAAGACTTGTCTTCTACAAATAAATATACTCGCTGTTAGGGCTTAACAAATTGGGTCAGAGAGCTAATTCGCCCACCCAAAACAGTCCAAAATGTTGAACGTAGTTACGACTGCAAAAAGGATCCCTTGGACATGCCCTAGTCAAGCAAAACAGAGCACTCTAGCAGCACCGAATGCTCAGTTAAATTCTTGATTTAAGAACAGAATAAAGGTGGAATAGAAAATAAGCAAACTGGAGCAATGAGTTCCAGGCTGAACTCTCTCTGGTCACATTATAAGAGACTCTGCTAAAGTGATCTTCTAATTTAATCCCTATGAATTTTTCTTATCCCAATTATGCACAGGAAGTACCCATCTCTCACGTTCATAAGGCAAAAAGTGCACCGAACAAGACATTAATAATTCGGTACGTGCCCACTGTTCGGCACTTTGAATGCAACTGCATTTATTCGCTTAGTTACTATTCATCACACGAGATGACAGGCTACGCATTAATCAAAACACAAATTGCTAAGAGTATCTCTTTTTTATCATTTAAAACCACCCAAGCCAGGCACGTAAAATGCTGACAATTAAAAAGCGAAAAATTCGCATCAATGATGCAGAATTCACACCCGAGACGACAAACTACTGATTTAATTGACTTCATTCATTCGCACTCTTGCTCCAATCCATCCCAATTAAGGCGAAAACACTTCTCTGGTATGAATGGCACGTATAGGGTGTTGTAGTTGTCGGCACTTTCATTGGAAAACTATTTTCTTTACTTGACGACTGACGACGTTTTGTTTTTTTTTTTTGCATTCGGGTAACAGTTGACAGATGATAAGATGCTTGTGTTTCCATCCTGAAAAGCTGAATGTACTTGTATCAAATTTGCCATTAAATTAAGATTGCAGCAATAACAATTGAAATATTGTTTGGCTTATCGACAACTTGGGGGGCTAAACTATAATTTCTCTTATGTTAGCAGAATGCATCGTCATTTACTATGCCGCTTAGCTTTGATGATATTCATAATATTGTACCTATAATCGATCACGGTGACATACATCGTTAGCACGTGCTCGAGTAGACAGTGGGGTCTCGTCTAGACTATTAGCCATGGACAAAAAGTTGCAACGCCATCTTCATTCATATGAAGCAACTAATTGAACCTACTGATCAAGTTCGAGTGGAATCTTACACAATAGTGGTTAAGGTGACTTCTTCCAGACTTCCTCTAGCTTAGTGTTTCGACAAACTCGCATAAGCCTGACAGACTGGCCTTAAAAAGCTGGGTTTTCATTTTAAATACCAATATCCGAGCTCAAAATACTCGATCAAACTAGAGAATTCAGAGTAGATATGTAGGTACTTAAGTTCACAGTATTCTTGCAGAGTTGTTTTCCATATTGTTGCAATGTAGGCTATTAGCTGGACATTGTTTGCTACACAGTCTAGACTTTGACTTAGACTTTGAATTGGACAAAGCCCCAATTAAAAAAGTCTAGAAGTGTGACGTAACATGATCACCGAATCGTTCTCGAAATAAACCCATAGTCTCATAGGCTGTGTGCAAAGCAGTGTCATCTTTTTAGCACTAAATGTCCTGGAGATCACTTAGGTACCCAATACCCATTAAGACAGAAATGTACCTCATCGCTGAACAAACTTTTTGTCGAAAGCAATGGATTTTCTTCAAACTTTTTAAGAGCCCAACGACTGCCCTAAGTGAACGAAACATATTTCTCATGACCTGATCTTCGTAATAAGGTTGAATAATTTGTAGGTGCTATGCTGGGCTTAGCCTTTTCATAACTAAATGCCAAACAATACTGAACAGAATACCATGACAGGTCAACATGACTCAAGCGTAATCCTCAAAAGAAATCGATAGACAAAAATTACCTCTAAATGAAGCACCATTTATGTCTCCCCAACAAATATTTATTGGTCTTTTTGCCTCCTGCAGGTGTTTTTTTAAAGCTAGTCGTGGTGTTAATATAACTCTGAGGTACATGCACTCTTTCATTTTCTCTAGTCCTTCTCTTTGCCAAGTCCATCTTTTATCCTTTGCGAATCGCCTAGAAGCATTCTGGAAGACCATCATTTGGGTCTTATTGGTGCTCACTTTTAAGTTCCACAAACTGCAGTATTGTTCTAGTTTGTTTTTCCGTTAAAATCATTACTTTTTTTTTCCTCTTGTACAACCAATGTCCGCGCGGCAACGACACTGTTAACCTAGAAGACGTACTACTTCCCTTATGATAGATAGTATTTTTTTTAGTAGTGGAACCCTTTAGTTCTACTGAAGTAAATACCTCCTTTCGGAGAATACGTTTCCTTAACCAATGTAGTGCTGGACATAAGATGTGATCGGGTGTTTCATCCTCCTCTAGGCAGTACCGACATTCCTTTGCCTCGCACAGGTTCATCTTGTTAAGGTGGTATTTCAGGCCAGAGTGCGCAGTTAGGAAACTCGTTAGTTTCCTAATGCTTTCCTTATCTAAATTAAGGATATTTTTACAGGAATACTGGCTTGATTAACTTTTCGGATTGTCTAAGACCAATGGTCTACACGAAATTTCCCATTCGTTAATCAGCGTTGTGACTGATGTCCAATTGACAGCACAGTAAGGTTCAGGACCAATGAACGCAGATTTAGAGCCAGCCATTGCAAGCTCATCCGCAAATTCGTTGCCCTCAATCTCTTGGTGTCCAGGGACCCAGCCAAGTTTTACCTTGTTGTGCTTCGCAAGAGATTGTAGAGCATCGAAGCAGTTCTTAACAGATTTAGAGTCCATTAGATTGGAAGATAATTCTCCAAATGCCGCTTGACTATATGAGAAGATATGTATTCGAGCGCCTTTTAGAGATTATACTATCTATGGCATGGAGTTCAGTCTGAAACACAGTCGGAGTACCCATTGGTACCCGAAATACATTTTCGATCCGTCAGTGAACCAAACCAGACTTTTAGGGTCTAGTATCGAAGCACCATTGGACCACTTTACCCGATTCAACAACACTAAGTCTGGTATGGTACAGAACATGTCTCACTACGTCTCACTATCACTACTTTTATCGTCAGGCAAAACGTGTGGTGGACCCGAAAAGAGTAGGGGAATCATAAAGCATTCTTGTTTAATGCCCGTCCGTAAATCAAACCAGTTTGTTATCTATCCCACACTGCAGTGAGGAACACTGAACCATGAGCTCTCCTATTTTGAAGAATAGAAAGATTTCAATACTCTTGAAGCTAGAAGGCATATCCTCCACAACGAAAACGAGGTTATACAAAGCCGTAAGCTTTTCTATGAACTCAATCGTAGAATTTTTGAAGAACTCGTCCTGAAGGCGATCCTCTCCTGGGACTGTATACATAGATGTATAACTTTACAGATTTATTGTGCCCTGATTTTGCAATCCAATATATCCACTCTCTTGTAAGGTTCTGAATAATATAGTTGGCACCCCGTGTATTGCCGGGCAACTGTTCAAAATGATCGATTAATAACGATGCTTCTATTAGTGTGCTCTTTGTAAATGCTGGCTCATTAAATGTCATTGTCATTGAACAAAAGGAACTGCTGTCTATGACTCTTACATGTTCCATCGCCAGTTGCTGCGTCTATCTTTTTTTGTTTCTTTTTACCAGACTAGATGCAGAATATAGCGGTGGACTTTCTTAGAAAAAAAGATACTTCATTCAACGACGATATGATAGCAGAAGAACTCGACAAGAGGGATTCCACAAGGCTCCGTTCTAGATCCAGTACTATACACCCAAATTCATTTTTGACGTTTTTCTCCTCTTTTGCCACGACAAAAGGTACGACTGCTTTAGTATGAATCATGCCCCAGATCAAAGTTTAAAAAGAGAGTTCTGTTTGCAACAGATGCGCTATGAATGCGGGCCTCTAAACATAGAAAGAAGTCAAGTGTATCATACAGACTAGGCGCATTGAGAGTATTGAGCGTCTTGTCAACAAACATCCTATGACGAGCTAAAGGACAAGATATAAGTATCTCTTCTTATTCTAACCGAAAATCTCATAAAAGGGGTCCAGTTTGCAATGCAATCGCAACATGCTTTATGTCAGTGTGCTGCGGCGACAATGTGTCTTAAAGTAAAAAAGTCAGCAAACCATTTGGTTGAGTTCAACCTCAATTGAATTACTATATGTAGTAGATAATCATCCAAACTATGCGATACAATCCTTCAATTAGAGAGTTTGTAACTTTTACCCCTACATCATGCAAGTCATCCCATTCCTTTTGTATTTACAACTTTCTAATAAACATAAACAAACACAAGCTAATCTCATTACGTCTCAAATTTCTTATCAGTGGGTCATGTTTGTTAGCCTTGACAATTAAATCAAATTACATCGCAAGGCCCTCACGATAAACGTCGTTTTCTATTACGACTTCAACAAATCACATAAAAACCAATAACATTTCCAAAATACATATGTATTCTCTATCTCTCTCTCTCTGTGTATTGTGCAGGCCCCACTTTCAACATCTGCTCAAAATGTCATCATTTTAAGTATGCTAATCGGCTATTCGACACAAAATAATAAATCTTAAAGGAGTGCCCCCATCAAGTCTGTCGACAATAATGTCTAAATTAGGCACACGCAACGCAACACCCAAAAAAAAAACAAAATCTTCTCAGTCTCTTGAAAAGAAATCAAATCCATTGAACCATGGGAATGGTGAGGCCGTAAAATAAAAAAGCGACTCCCAATTCGATGAGAGATTCTCATGACCACCCGTCATCGAATAAATAAAGATTATCCACTTGGATTGTGGCGCAAAGCAAACAATCACCTGGAACTAACGAGTGCAACATAAGTCATGAAAGACGGCACCTACTTGAAGACTCATCAGACTCAACCATTGGAAATGCAAATAAATATATGGAGGTTCGATAAAATTATCTGTGTTCGCCTTGGGAACAAATAAACAATCAACCGAGCGTTCAGTTTGGAAAATTGGACTGCAACGAGGCGATATTAACGCAACTAGATACAAATGAGAAAGAATCTAACCAACCATTCATCCGTCGCCGGGTAATCACATGTCAGCATCAAAATGAGGAGATCAATGTGTGCATGCAGTTCACTTCGAGCATGAAGATGATGCAGATACCAGATACAAATGCAGATGATGATGCTTACTCCGACTCACGCTGATGGGGGGAGAAATCAATATTTATTTGGGATTTATAACACACAGGCGATTCGGATCAGAGAAAACATTGCGAGCGCACTTTTTTTTTTGTCTATTATTGCGGGCGGAGTATTGTTATTTGTTCGTCGAGAGCACAGTGGCGTCGAATCGCGTCGAAGGAGATGCGAGTTCACTAAATTTGAGGGGAAATTTTAGGCAAAGACGGGAACTCATCACAGACTCGTTCGTTTTCACAAACTCGTTGGAAAGTCGTCCGTTTTCACAAACACGTTGGGAACTCGCCCGTTTTCACAGACTCGCTGGGAACTCGTTCATTTTCACACACTCATAGGGAACTCGTCCATTTTCACAGGCTCGTTGGGAACTCGTCCATATTCACAGACTCGTTGAGAACTCGTCCATTTTCACAGACTCGTTGGGAACTCGTACATTTTCACAGACTCGTTGGGAACTCGTCATGCAATGGATTCAACTTACTCAGGCAGGTAGCAGAACAGCGGGCCGCTCTACGCAGAACAATCGAAGAGGAATCGAGCTCTTTCCGAGTGAGTTGGAAACGCTTAACAGAATTCCAAACATGATGATACTTAGGTGTTTTTGATGCTCTGTACCTCCCGTGGATTAAAAGTTAGTTTTGTTTTGGAACAATAGTGTTCCATATTGGTTCAACTCTTTCCAGAAGAACCACGAATTCACAAAAGTTCGGACATTACCCTCCGTTGGGCGCCAATTAACGATACGTCCACCTAAGACACACTGAACCCAATTTACAAAACTGAAAATACCCTCCTAAAAGTTCCCACATAAACCCCTCTCTGTAACTAAAATATAAACGACATCAAAGCAAGCTTAGTTACAAATAAAGATACATATTCAAAATCTCTGTTAATTAACTTTTTCTCCTTCACTAATTACCCTCTGAGTCCTCCTAAAGAAGAGATGAAAAAAGCAAAGCACACACATATTTCTTACCTTCCCTAACATCTAACCAAGTGTATCTAATATTTTTCCCTATTATCAACGAAAAATTCCTCCCAACATCATAGAGCTGCTGCTAGCTGGTTCCCCATTAAATAATAATGTATAAAATATTTTCAAAGTTTTTCTTAATAAACTTTTCTTTTCAACCAGACCAGTGTCTATACACAACACCTTACTACAAGGACTGTATGTAGGTGTTCTTTCCCTTCGCCGGGCTTCTATCTATCTTTCTTAATTACACCTTCAAGGAGCTTAAAGAAGAGAAGAAAAACAGCAGACGACAAACTTCAACACACAGATAGAATGTGATACGACACAAAAACTGCACTACACCCCATACATAGATACATTTTACACGATTAATTAGCAGCGCATAATTCGTAATTCATCGTGTTTTGCGCTTCCTTCTCCTGTGCTCTCTCTCTCTCTCTGGCAACCCTCTCGGTAACATTTTATCTTTACAAAAACAGCATTTGCCAAGAGAGATACTTTATATCGAAACTTTGTCCTGTCTTCACCAAAAAAAACACAGACCTTTTGGAAGACGGAGATTCTCTGTCTTGTTTTTGTAGCTTTTTTGTCAGCACAACTAACCTAATTTTGCCCTTCGAAGGGTGGTGTATCTGCTCCCATGTACATATAACCAAAGTCATCATCGTCATCATAATCTATTCAGTTGTCTCAATTACAAACCAAAAAACGAAAGAACTCGCTCTGTTGTTTTTGGAGAACCTAGGGCAAATCGGGTGGTTTATGGAGGGCACTCACCCCCGACTTTATGTGTGAGCTAATTCTGGAAGCAAAAATGACACAAAAAATTGCATCGAAACACAAAAAAAAAAGACCGTAGTCATTCTGCCACTCTGTGTGATGGTAATTAATTACCCAGCACAGCAGATGCATGTAGGTACTCGTATCTGTACTCGTATCTACAGCAGCCAGCTCGTCAGATTTTGTAATTTGATTTAAATAACCTTCGTGTCCGGACAGCAGCCGAACATCCTTCATACTTTGCACACCACTAGCTCTAGTCGATGTCACATAAATTAAATGGCGCCCAACACCAAGCCCAAGTGATATGTCAAAAATTTTGACATATTCCGAATAATTTTCGATTTTCACCAATCCACACACATATGTATGTGGATAATTGTCAACCGGAAACAACCGGTGGCGTTTCCTGTCGCATTGGCCAGGGAAAAACATGTGCAGAACGATTTTTCTGACGCCTTCTTGTCAGAAATCAAAAAACCAAAAACCCCAAATACAAGTATCTACACACATTCGGATGCGTATCTTTCTATTTATTATTACACGCAATTAATGGCTGGGACGTGTTTGTTGTCACTAATTAGATTCGAGGGATTCTTAGGGCCACAGTTGTAGATACTTTCGGGACTACGCCTGTGACTGAATTAATGTAATTTAATTGCCTAGCCGATTCGTTAATTGGAGAGACTAAAAAGTTTAAATGCAGGAAGCATAATTGACAGTGTGATTGTTCCAAGAGAGAGAGCCAATTTCATTCAGAATTGGTTTTCTGTTAGATTTTAGATTTTACATTTTCAGCTTGTAGAACGTGAATATTTTTGAATTTATTCGATTTTATTACATGGGAAAGGATTGTGTGCTATGCTATGTGCTGTGTGATGTGGGAATATACGAATTTTAATGGTTTTTGACTTTTGTTATTGGTTGTGTGGATTACGTGTCTCTGCTTTTGCTTTTGCTTTTGCTCTGATGATGTTGATGGCAATTTTATTGTTGTAGTAAAGTAATTATGACGTTTTTATGGAGCAATTAATTTTCGACGAAATATTTTTGCCTTTTTTTTTTTGTGGCGCTGCTGCTGCTGCTTTACGATGTATTATAGTGAGGAAGTTTTTATGCTAATGTGACGTGACAGGAAATTTATTGGACAAACGATTGTAACGAGAATAGTAGGGTACTTATTTGGTTTTGAATGATTCCCGGGTTTTTTAGTGGTTTTAATGAGATTAATGAGAATAGGCGGATGTAACATTGTTATTGTGGTTCCTATGCTAAAAGGGCTGCGAAGGGTTAGATTGTTAGTTTTTGGTAGAGGGGAAGAAACAACGAGTTTTGGAACCATAAGCCACAAGAAAAGTGCTAAAGAGAATTGGTTTACGATTTCTTGTGAACGTTAGCTTAGATAACTGGCAAGTGGGAGAGATATGACAGACCCAATTGTGGTTGTAAGAGAGCCAAAAGTTAATGGAAATCCTTACCGAGAATACAGAATGTAGGTCTTGAGAAGTCTTCCCATGAGCTTAGCTTAGTGATTTCATCGGTAATCTTCTAGTGTCATTGAATTTGGCCGTTTTGGTAACCGCAGAGGTGTATTCTATACTTCTCTATGTACTGCTAGACTGGTGATTATGTAAGGTCATCAAGAAAGTGCAAGGGACTGTATATCTAGGGGCAACTGGAGCCATGAGGAGATAGAACGATTTTACCACTCGACCTTCATATCATGTTTCTGTCAACATGTAGTGCAGTCAGATCGGAACCTGGTGCCCAAACCTTATGCTCACAACATACATATGTTGCCACGAGATCTGATAGCCAGCCACTCTATCGGACTATGTAACTTACAGAGTAAACTTTAGAAGTTATGCCACTGTCAGATCCTTAACCTGGGAGAAGTGGGAATTAGGTGAAGGGATTACTGTGGGGTATGGGCGGAGATATTCTCTGAGTCCCTCAACATTTCCAAGTCTTACTGGCTTCTTGACACGTGCAGCGTCTTTCGGACGGGAGTTTCAGCTGTTCGTGAGGCCTGCCGCTACATCCTTTAGAACCATAGCAATCCTTATTAACAGCGAGGCCGCTATCAACACTATTGTATCAGCCACTACATCCCCGATGTTGGCATAACAGTGCAAAGAGGAACTCACCTCTTTGGGTCATTGATTCCCCCTTAGTTACCGGGTCACAGTAATATTGAGAAAAATGCACGAGCTAGTGAAGCAAACTAGTGAAGCGAGAATCTGCCCTTAAAGATTCCTTTCGGTATAATTAATGGGCAGTATTCCATTGGCATTCAAGTGCCTCTTAGCTACCACCACACTACACACTTCCTTTAGCCTTAGTTTTGTGTAACCCTTCGTTCCTCTAAACCCACGGCTTTCCAAACTTCATTGGCGGCAACATCTAAATAATAGTATTCCTTGAACTTGTCTAGTACTTTGTGCAGACTTTATAAGGATTGTCGCCAAACTTTAGTTTGGTGCTCAAGTCTCATCCATATTAATATGTTTCGAAAAAAAAATATATGTCGTGAATTACAAACGAATGCTAAAATCACATAAAACAACTCTCCCTATTCATGTGGGACACCACCCATGGATAATTAATATTGAAATTTAATCCAAATGTCCGCGTCTCCGTCGCAGTGGATGAACCTAGTAACCTCGTTGGTGTCAGAAAGCGATTGAAGCAGGACTTTACATACTTCAAAGTCTCCGAAGGCGTGGTGAGAACAAAAGAGTGGCAAACCCTATTCCGTAGGTAGCGTGAGCATGCAGCAAACCGTGACCGGGATGAAAGGCTGTAGAACATATCAACCACTCTCGAGATCCGATTTTGATATATCGTGTTTGGAAACGAATTAATGCAAGCACCATTCGCATTTAGGAAACCACAGGCACCGGAAGGATACGGCCTATAAGGCACTTTTCAAGAAGGCAAAAAGGACCGTCGAAAAATGGAAGAGTCGACTGCAATCAGAACCTTCGAGGGGCATGCAGAGTAGAAAGGAGTTTCTCTAGAAGATACCTCTATCTCAATATGATCCTACTTTGACGTCGTCAAAGGTGAAGGAATATCTGATAGTAGGGATCATTGACAGCGGCCACGAAGAGTCAAAGTCGAAATCAGCCGAGAGAACTGCAGATTTTCTGGAGTGCAAGATCAATATTACGCTCCTCTCACTGTACATAATGGCCCCTAGATAGAGACTGTCGTCTCGATGGCTTCAAACTAATTGTTGACATTTTTATCAAGACAGCAGTGCCTGCCACCGTCGCAGAGAATTTGCGAAAAGGGGTTAAACCTGAGGTCATGAGTAAGGATGAAATCCCACTTAGACCAAAGGCATATGCCTGGATAACTATGGAACCCAGTAATCCATCTGACATTCTAACGAAATCCTGGTAATCCAACTAATAATTGGCAAATGTATTATAAAACCTGGTTACCTGGAGTCTCTCGGCTGAAGATCTACTGAATATTTCCAAGAAGCATACACGCCATCTGACATTGACATAAACTGGCCACTGCATGGTCTATAGATATGCTCTTAGGCACAATATTTTGGACAAAGATTTTTACCGGAACTGTAGGAGGAGGAATCTCCTTTCAACTTCCTCTGCGGTTGCTCAGTGTTATCCACTACAAGGAAGCAATTCCTGGGAGAATACTTTTTTTTAAAAAGCTCCGACGTTAAATACGTGTTGCTATGTGGATCTGGTACCTAGAAATTGACCCTACTGTCAAAGGAGCTGCTAGGCTATATCTCAAGAGTTTTCTGGACAAATGGTATCTCTAGCGAATAGATTTATCAGAGAACGGGCCATGAACCTATAGGCACAACCATACGCGACGAAAGTGGCAGGGGATTGGTCACACTCTCCACAAGTGTGTCAGGTCCATAGCCAACCAAGCTATGCAATGGAACCCGCTTATCCAAGATGGCAGGGTACGCAATGGTCCTAGGAATGTGTGGCGCAGAACAATTGAGAACAAAGCACGGCAAGTGGGAAAGAGTTGGAAATCACTAAGGCACTTTTTCAGAAACGGCACACGATGGCGCGTAGACATTGTAGAGGCCCTAGGACAAGGGGATACAGGACATAAGTAAGTAAGTGATATTTCCAACTTGGATATCAATAAAACAAGGTTCCAGGAATAATGCAGTTCTGACAACTGTGACAACACAATGGACCTTACTTCGCCTAAGTGAATTCGACCGATTAAACGGAGGACAGATGCCTAACCTAAATATCCTTCCGTTTTACCCATAACCCATGCCCTTTATATCAGTAGTACAAAAGTATTCATGTCATCCTTAGCACGTGATTATAAAAAAAAAAGAAACGAACATCAATGACACGACTAAAAGGATACATTACATTCCATATGGCCTATTGTTCCCCAGAAACAAATCACTACCAAGACAACAATCACCTCCTCGATAATGAGTTCATTAAAAGGACACAATACAACTTCCAAGAAATATCCTTTTGTTTTCATAATAATACCCGTCACTATCGGCTAGTAACATGATTATCCTTCGTCTGAAAACGAAAAAAAAAGGAAATTAATTTAATCACTTTTCCACGATTGGATTACACTCTGGGTCTACGATTTCACTTGGCCACTTGGAAATAACCAGCTCACAACTGTAAGACAACACGAAACGCGCCACCTCCTTTCTGTGCGCGAGCCCATAAATTGTACGCAACAATAAATAATAAATTCGACGGTCCGTTCATTTTAATCAAATTCGCTTCCCCCCCAAAGGCAGTAGCAGCGGCAACCAGTAGCGCACAACAGCATCCTTTATCATATTTCATTACTCCAAGACCGAAAAGCCGAAAAGAGCGGCGGCGACACCAGCAAGCAGCAACCAGCAAGCAGCAAGCACAAACAGAGCGAGAAATATGCGAAAGTCATCGCAAATTTCACACACTCCCCAGAAAATTGGGGACGACACGACAACGATACATAAATCCTGAATAAGGATGCTCCCACAAAGTACCTACCCAGTGCATCACTACTGCCATGTAAAAGTGGTCTCAGGTGTATCGTCCTTATGCCTCGCAACCAAAACGAATTACAGGACACAACTGGCGAAACAAAAACAAAAAAAGAAATTCTTCTCCGGCCCGTAGGGAACTACAACCTCATAAATCATATCCATTCCTTTGCCTCAGCATGACAGAGTGGGTCCGGGGATGGAGGCAGGATCCATGGAGAAGTTTTTCTTTCTTTTTTTTCGTGGAAAATCAAAGTATCGCGTTGGGATGGCTAAAATTTACCGCAGCACAATAGGACCATGACGGAAAATTTATGAAAATTTCGCAAAATATTGTTAAGAATATATTTTTTTGTCGACGAGTCCTGCAGGACAAAAAAATAATAATGAATGCGAACAAAAAAAAAAGAAACCAAAATCTACAGAATCATCAGGAACCAAGAAGTTTCCTCGGCAATTCGTTCACCCACCAAGCAGTGGTGTAAAGGATTTGCAAAAGGATATTTTTTTCCTTCTCTACTGAGAGAAAAAGAGTAAAACGCCTGCAGCCAGAGCAAGTGGTCTCGCGGTCGTATCAGTGCCATTAGAAGTGGCATCGGTGGTTTGCACAAATCTGAGCGACCAAACTCTTGACGTTTCTCACACGCAGGAGGACGAAAATTTCGATGACACAAAACAGAGCAAAAAAATGAAATGAAACTACAGCCGGTATATCCTTGGTAACAAGTTGATTATGTCGGCGAATTAAATTGAGATTTTATCCTCCTTCATGCGATGGGAGGATGGTGGCAAAAGTGTTGAAATACTTTCAACAAACTTTTTGTTCAAATTGAAGTTGTCGCTCGTTTCGTTCTTTTTTCGTCCTTTTTTTTGTCAGCCAGTTGTTGATATACCTCATTGTGGCTTCCCTTTTTTTTTTTTTGAAAGGACAGGAAAGGAGAAATCCGTTTCTATTATGTTGAACTATTTAATTGGATTAGGGAATAACGGGGTGAATTACCGGGTTTTCCGTTCTGTGGGTATTGTTTTCACCAGAATCAGTATTTTAAGCGCAAATCGCATTTTGTCACTTGTTTCTGTTTTTTTTTTTTTTTTGTGTCGTCCTGGCGAGCGAAAGGGATAAAACAGATTGGAATTGGCTTGTGTTTGTTAGGCTGTTTTTGGGAAACGTAAGTTTGGCGGATTAAAGCGGAAAATTCAGTTTTAATCATCAGCGGGAAGTTCACTTGATTCTGGTAATTAATGGACAGGTGGAGGGCGATAAAAGGATACTGGTGACAGTTTGTACGCAGAACATATGCTAATGTGAAGGGTATTTGGTAATAATTGAATAGACCGAAGGGATTTACAGTTTTGTGGAATGTCGTGATCCTTATCGTGAGGTAGATGACACTATAAAGCGGAACAATGTTGGGATTTCAATGGAATTAGTACATACACATAAAAGATAAAAGGCATTAAGATCATATGTGTGTTTGTGCAGGCATGACACTGAAATGACTACCCCGATTCGTATGGATCTTTCCGTTGAGCACAGGGCTTAACTTGGAGAAGGATTTAGTTTTTATTTCATCACAATCGGCTTATTCTTTCAGAAGTTAAGGTCCCGAAACGCCAAGTTTCCATCTAAATTGCATTTGTATAAATACCTTGATGCAGGCATATATACATAAGTATACGATCCAGCAGAGTGGTCAAGCCAGGGGCCTCTAGACACATTCAAGGTGGCTCGAAGCGAAATCGAGTTTTTTTTATTAAACGAAGCAGACGTAAACCTCTGGAGTTTGGCGTACAAAAAGGCGATAACAAAGCTATAAGGATTGATGTACGTCTCCACAAATAGCTTTCCCAACCTGAGGCATTTGCTAAGGAAAGTTTCCCTTGCAATGGAAAAGCCAGATATTGGTATTTACTCCAAAACACGACAAGCCTCCATTATATAGACCAATGTGCATGCTAGACATAGTAAAAAAAGGTGATAGAAGGAACAATTCGCGACAGACTGGACCAGGATATCGAAGGAGACAATGCAGTTTCCAACTGTAGCGTTTCAGAAAGAAACGAGGCACTACCCATACAAGCAATCTGGAGGAAAAACGCAGGACTACGCTTTGGTTACCCTCGACGCAAAGAAGGCCGTCAATTCTACCAACTGGAGCTGCATTTTCAAAATGCTGAGTGATATGGAATAATTACGGGCTTAAAAGCAGGACCGTCCTCTAGGACATGCAATAAGGCTTCGCTCATCGGACTTGCAGAACATGAAACAGAGGCTATCCTCATAAGCAGTCGCAAGAAAGTCGAGCAAACTATCGAGTCTTGCCTTGCATAAGTACCTAGAACATTCGCATCTAGCTCACAAAACCGCGAAGGTTGTTAAATCCTAGGATTCAAAGATCCCCTTTGCTGGAGCTGTGTTGTCCAATGTTTTTGTTTGTTGATAACACATACTACATCTTGTCCTCGTTCACTTCAAGATCAACACCTCTACGACGGCTTGCAGGGATCTTCCGATGATGTCAATATCGTCTGCGTATCCCAACAACAGAGTGGTTGCTCTGCGCACTATCTGCTCCAATACTATAGTAAAGAAGTCACATGACAACGCATCTCTTTGGTGGAATCTGGTGCACGTTTGTTGCCACGTAGCGGGTATCCCAGCGTTAGGCGATACATCTGGACTAGTTTTAGACGGTATTCCGAATTAGGCAATCGCCTGATGGATCTCGAGACGATGAAGATGAATGCTTTTGCAAACGGCTTTAAAGTCGATGAAAAGGTGAGATTCGACTTGAAATACGCTGGACTCTCCCAGTATTTGCCTGAGTGTGAAAATTTGGTCAATTGTCGAGGAGTTACAGATTTTAGACGTTCATATAATACATTGGATAGGATCGTTTATGTGACATTTAACATGGACATGCTAATGCTACTGCTACTTATCCTTTGATGAACTGAACTTCGAATAAATCCAAAAAGCTCACAAAAGTTGTCTGCCAAACTGTCTAGAGAATTCATCCTCCTTGCATCGTCCTTCTGAAAGCTTTTGGTAGCCCGGTCCTGCATGAGTGCTGAAACGTAGTTCCGAGTGCTTAGCTACACATGAATAGACGGAATATGAATAGACACTAGTTTCTCTTCAGTGTAGTATGAATCAATAGGCAGAACCATAAAATGATGAAAATGTCAATAGATTGCTCACACTATCCGACAAGGTAAAAGGTTCAAAGCTAACCTCAATGGCAGAATAAGTTGTAGTACAGGTACATCACATTGCCTGAAACCGCACATGGTACCGCGTAGGCGCTGAAGAAGTCCTAGAACCCACAAAAGGACGCAGGACAGAAGTAAAGTTCAGCGGATCTAGTTAACCTTCTTGGCTAAAAAGTCAATAACATTTATATTCTTCTGAGTAAGGATAAAGGTTGAATGGTACCTACTTCCTACGCGAATCTCTAAACATTTGTTTGAATAGGAAAGAGTCAATGTCCTAAGGGCATACGCAAGGATGTGCACATATGTTACTACAAGAAAGAGTTACAGAATAAGTTCAATAAACAAAAATAAAAATAAAAACCATCCCAATATTTTCCTACCACACTGTACTCTAACCCCACCGCGTCGCAGGAAAAAGGCGAAAGAAAAGCGCCAACCCTACTGCCAACTGTGTTTTATTGAAGTTTGTCGCCTTAGGAAATCAATAACCGAGAAGACAAACAAACTGCTCCTTCTTATAGGTACACATCCGATTCCAGGACGAATGTTAAAACTTCCTCACAAGATGGTCTTTGTGTACTTCAACTTCTTCACAATCCACTTTCTGTGTTTGCATTGCCTAAGGCTGTATTGATTCCTCATCTCTCTAAATTCGATTTCTTCCCTCTTTTGCTATTACAAGAAGGATCATTTTTCGTGGATCATATATCAGAGTCTGTCAAACAAAACAAAAAAAAAACTCAAAGCAAATCTCCCTAGATGCGAGTTGAAGAGGTTATGACTTGACAAAGCTCATCCTAATGAAGATTCGCCGAGCAAAAGGATACACCATCACTCTATCCTTCGTCATGTCATTGTTTCTTCTTCATCGTCTGCTGCTGTGTGTGTGTGTGGGTTTGGAAAACTTTTTGGCACAAGATTCACAAAGCGGAAGCGCTAAGATATGCTCCTTGCAAAATCCCTGTTTTGTGTTCAGAGAGAGAACCGACAACAAAGACAAACTTCAAGTTTGAGGTTATTTTATTGTCTGCACCGCGCTCTGGGGGTATGTTTCAACCCCCAGGATGCAGAAACAAAAAGAACTATGTTCAAATCCAAAATAACTCGCTGCTCTATGAAATGGAACTGGAGCGCACATGACTTATGGTGACAGTAATTCGAATTTGTATAGCAGCGAGCGCGCCGGTCGCGTACAATGGCGCGAGATGTGAAAATCATTTATTATGTAAAATAAAAACAAACGAAAAAATGGAAACGGGAAGTCGAATAAAAACTGTTCCCTGGTGTCTGACAGAAGTGGAAAGCGGGGGCGAAAGCCAATTTCGAGGTTAGGTTATGTGACCCCCGATGGCCAAGAGGGGGAGCGCAGAGGGATGTGTGAATTTGATTTCGCGTGCACGCGATACTTTATTGGCGCTACGAGAAGTGGACTTTTTTAATTTTTTATTATTTATGAGTTTCATTGGACTTGTCCCAGAGATGGATGAGGGTAATTTTTGAGCGTGCATACTGGAGCAGTATGTGGGCTGAGGCTTTTTTTTTTTTTCAAAAGATGAGATTGCATGTAGTTCAAGGGAGAAGCATTTATGTATTCAATTAAGAAATCAGACATGGATTTCCATTGAATTCAGGAGTCCCTATTGAGATTTATGGTTGTGACAAGATTACAAATCAGACAGCGGCACGAGTGGCTGAATGGCATATTGACAGTAGGAATGTTAGCACAACAAATTGGAGTTATTGATAACAAGAAATGGGATTCTTTTTCCACATTCTACTAGACCATGCTACTCCTATAAGAAGGAAGTATAAACGGCCGAATTACTAGCAACAGATTGGAAGCAGAGACAGAAAGAGCAAGCAGGTCAATGTGGCTTCTAAAAGGCACACACGGAGTGCCACAGGACTGAGAGCTAGAACCATTACACTGGTATGACGTGTACGATGAATTGTAACATTACATAAATGAGGACAAGGGACAAAACGTATAGCTTTCGTCGATGATATTGCATTTGTCATTGTTGTGGTTTTAGTAAAATAAAAGGGAACATGTAAGGAACAACAACGAGCACAAAACAGAAGCCGTTTTTATAAGCAGCATAAAGAAAATGGCATTACTCGACATTTTTGTGGGTGGCTATTCAATTACATCAAACCCTTACATAAAATACCACAGATCGTGTAAGAGGCTGTCTTTTAAGTACATGCACTGCCCTCGTTCAAATCAATTCCAAAACAGAAATCCTTTGGCAACACCGAATACACGACTCTTTTTAAGAACAAACGATTAAGGCAAAAAGGATAAATATTGAATAAGTGCACGGATAGTGGTTGGCCTTGACAGTTTCTCCGATAACAAAAATACGACTAAGGGATATCCTGACTGTTATCAAGGACAACAATATGAGCGAAAAGAAACCGTCTCCAATAAGTGAAACCCTGATGCAGCTGATGCCACTAACGATGCGTAACACAGGAGAGGAGCAATGACGCTTGGGTGCCAAAAAAATAAAAAGGTTGGTGAACGTCTGTGCTATGGACTATGCCTCTACCACACGTGGTTTCAGCATCTTGGTGAAGAAGGATCTTACCCAACACAGCTGCTGACAAATTATGGTTGCTTAGTTGAGGCACAATAGCAGCCGGCACTGTCTGTATAGAAAAGTAGAACATGTGCATTCCTAAGGTCTCAAGAAGGCACGCCTGCTGTGTGATCTCATGGAAACAACATTGACCAACTTAGACAGACATCTGCGGCCTCAAGACCGATCAAGTTCTCAAAAATGCATGGAAACCCAGTGATGATGACAGGAATTCCGGTCAAGTACATGCTTAGGGCTCACTATTGACAGTAAACTGAGATGAAACTCATGTCAGAGGATGTTGGCCTCATCATCCTATTAGATGAGGAGTCTATCCGAAATGAATGCACTGGCTCTATACTGTGGAGGTTCGTCCGATACTCCTGTACGGAATTATAGTCTGGAAGACCACACTGGACAAGTCAGCTATATCTCTCTCATGAAAACCATCCAAAGGTTCCTACTATAGCAACTCTTTTTTATACCATCTCTTTTTCTTCAACCTACACTCGTATCATATACCCACATCAGTAAAGGGACTAGTCTCAGTTCTATTCGATCGTCAAAAATGGCATCAACTGATTGCTGTAAAATGGAACGACTGCGAACAGCAGCCAGTCACTTTTGTGCTAAAAATAAATCGACTCATCTTCAGAATACAATATGTTTAATGATATTAACATTTTACCTTAAAATACATCGTAAATACCAATTGGTTTAGTTGTCAATATTAGCTTACCTGAAAAAAAAAAAAAATAAAACTTTGTTAGTAAATTTAATCAATTTCGACATTACTATTATAAAGGAGTCAAATAAAATGGGTTTGGCAATGCCGTTTGTCTGTCTGACTCTGCAAGAGACTGCAGCATGAACGGGTGGAAGGATTGTGGTGAAACATAATCTACTAGCAAGTCTGCAACAGTGAGCAGTCAATTCGCCGATATTTTTTAACATTTACTGAGCTGATCTGATAAGTTCTCTTCAGCACACTATAGCGTCCACAGACGATCTGATCGCGGACAAATCAGGACCTAAGATTGACCGCATTACAACACTTTTGCAGCATGAATTCGATAAGATTCATGGATATAACTTCCAGGGGTCTGAACCCAGTCTGTCGTGTGCAGTGGCATCTAGGAAGAATACTGGAAAGAATTGACGAAGGTTCTCTATCTTTGGAGAGTACGGATATCCACTAGCTTGCGCCAAATGGCCTTCATTCGACACATGTTGCATGTGAATGTCCCTTGTGGTTCTGGTGTGTCTGCCTTCGGACTTGCTTTTTTCTATACAGAACACCAGTGTACAGTACCTATAAACAATTCTATTTCAACGCGATCCATTACAAGGGAGCAAGTCTAGTAGAAGTGGACATTGGTCAAGAGGACTCGAAGGCAGGCAATGATCTCGATGAATAAGCAGATCCGCGGGGCTTATAACCTGATGTTACAAAAATTCTGTCCCGCCGAAGAATTTTGCCCGAATTTCCAAAACTTTAGAAATTAAATTCAACACTAAATTTTTGGTCCCCGAGAGAAGAAATCTACTACATTTTATTATGAGCTGAGTTTAATCTCTTTCATAAGACTAGCTGTCAAAGTTTTTTACCGAACTCCTTCTCGACTTCTGTCAACCTCCATTTATATATGTAGGCCGTCAGCTGCTAGGTGAATTGCAAGACATACTTCCATTTCGTAGTTTGTGTGCTGGCCAGTTCCGGTACTTAGGAGATTCTTGACACTTTTTAGACATTTTTGTTTACTTTTACTGTGCAAGTAATTTTATTCGAAGTCCTTACTGCTGTATAAGTTGGACAGATAGCTTTAAATAAAAAAGGTTTCCCATTAAGCGTTTCCTATCTTTAAATTTGAATAAAACAAACTGTTGGATGTCATTGAATACTTGTATTTATTCAAAAGGTCCACATATGCCATTATGAATGGAATAAAGCATAATTTAAATATCCGCCGCGGTTTCGCTGGGTGGCGCGCATCCGAAACGTCCAATTAACCATAACTCTGGCGCATAAATAAGGCTGAATTTGACCAATGGCATTGATTATGTTGGCTTTAAGGGCAGCGTTGCTTTATGGAGATAGAACTGTGACTTAAGAAAATTTTACAAGAAGAAGTCTAAGGGGATCAGATCGCTCGATCTCGGCGGTTAGTTCGCTGAGTAAAATTTTTTACCAAAACTTTTTGTCAACTTTTTGAGCTCCAAGGCCATTTGAACTTGTTCGAATATAGGCCGAAATCATGATTCAAAATTCGCCAAGTTGTGGGCAAGTTCTTGAGCGCGGCATAGAATTGACTACCTCGGATTCTCCTGCACACTCTCACGGATAGCGTCGATATTTTCGGCTGATCTTGCGTTTCGTTGGCGTACGGGTATTGGCGAAATGTTCACTGAATCGGCCGACTCCAATTTATCCACCAACTTGCAAATAGTCTTCGCGGAAGGACGAACTGGGTGAAGCACTCGAATGTTGCTTGAACAGAAGACCCACTTTCATTAAATAATTTAATCATTTTCACATGTTGTTGAACGCTATAACTCTATATGTGTATTTGGCAAAAGAGAGTTAATAATTGACAACCAATTTGACAGATGTAGCCTTAACAATATGGTCGCAACCACCTGTCAAAGTTCAATAATCCTTTCTGAAAAACACTTTACAATATGTGTGCCTCCAGTGCACATGATCACCACTTTCTTAAGCAGCGATATTTTAACCATTGATTTCGTTCAATCTAAATTCCATTTCATGCTCATTCTCCACACAAAAAAATACTCCTTCCTACAAATTACACGTCTAATAAGCCCACAAATACCTCAAAAAAAGGAGCCCACCAACTGCCGGTAAAAATGTTTACCTTAAGCGTGAAATTTACAATCCAAACTTAAACAATTAGTCCCGAGCGTATTTTGCATAACAATTGGAATCCTCTTAACAGAAAACTCTTCTACTTAAAAAAAACCCAAGAAAAAAAAATACACTCCTACCTCCAGGAGGCAGAAAATAAAGAAAAGAAAAAGCCAAAAAAAAAAAGAAACTTCACACCAATCCCCAACCACTTTGGGACCACACTTTTGTAACGAATTTAACAAAACTTTAAAAATTTTACAATTTTCTCCGAGTCCAGAGCCTGCATCACCCCCACCACCCCATTATTATTTCATTGAAACGAACCGTAAAAGTTAACCTAACTTGCTGCAATTCTCGACTCAATCCTTATACTGGCCTGGCTCCCTTCTTCAGACTTTTCTCGGATGCGCACACCTGAAAGAATGTGCGGTAGCGAACAATAAACTTTCGCTGTGAAGCCGGTTAGTTGCTGGATGGGCTGGTAGCAGCAGCAGGAACTGAACTTAATTCATGATTTGCGTTTTAATTTCACCTCCCACCCCCCACCCCCAAACAGGCTCAAGGCAAGCAATTGCACCATGTCGTCTTCCCGTTGAATGCTGAAAAAATATTTTCGATTTGAGTTTGTGTAGAAGGATATAAACCTATACCCCCACACTAACACATCGAAATTCACCTCGCCTTAGGGTGAGATAATAAATTCTTTTTATTTCTCCACTTTTGCGCTGCACTTGCAATTTAAAATTTACCATTTAGCATAAAAGGGAGGACAGGATAGGAAGGTGTGCAACAATGGTTGAAGGAGAGACAGAAATTTACGGGAAGCTCAAGTCTCATCACCATGCAAACAAATGGAATTTAAAGTTTGATTCCCTTGCAAGGACGACTGATAGAATGTATGTGTGTGTGCTTGGTATGACGTGGAGGGCGGAGGTTGAATTGAGTAGAGTAAAAGTGGTAACTTAGCTGCAATTGGTTTAAAGTGGTGTGGCTGGGAATACTTTGCCAATTTATGAGGGCATTTCCTCCCCCCAACTCTTCTTCTTGAACGTAGTGTAGCAGCAGCACACAAGAAGTAGTAGCTAGGTCAAGATGGGAACAAAAGGATATGTACACGTTCTGGTGCTAGAAAACTTTTGCGAACGAACGCGCCAGCCTCGAGGGGTTTACGAAGAGAAAATGTATACTTCCAAATACATGTGCGATACGAGACTAATATTTGAGTTTCGTCTGAGTGGGTAAATATTTTGTGGAAGTTTCAACACAGTCTGTTCAAAAAAAAAAAAAAAAATCTCTAATGTGGTGAATATTAAAAGTCAAGTTAATGACAGTGACAGTAACAAATATACCACAGCTGAGAAATGTGGGGGATTTAGTTCAAGAGGTTTTGTGCTTACCTAGGTTAGGAGTTCAGGAGTTTTTCAATTAACTAGTAAGCTGTTTTGTTGCAACTTAAAAAGTTGTCAGAAGTTTGCCATCCAATCCAGTATTTCACTAAAATTCTAAAGTAGGTTAATCTATGGAAAACTTTTATTGAATATCTAATTCAACACTCAACCGCCACTGACTTCCTTTTTAGAGCAAAATAAATACTCCCCTTGGCAACTCTGTTTGCAGCAATTAGTATCCATCTATTTTAGTCTGACTTCACACTAATGTCGGCACTTAAATTGTTTCTATTTGACATTTTCACATCTATCACTCAATCTATCTATCGGGCCCCTATAAACCCGACGGACGTACCGACCACTCCCTACTTGCCGGAAGGTGGCCCCAGTGGCACCACATGTCTGACTACTGCGTAAATTGCGTCGAGAGAGCGAGAGCTCCCTTCGAAATTGTTTTGTGCATTCCCAGCCCGAGACGACACAACAAAAAGCTAATTATAACCGCCTTGTGTGTTTTGACTCTCTGTGTGCCGTGTGGTGTGGTGTGGTGGAACGCGTGCACTTTATTTACCCCTTTGTACACCCTTCGACGAATTAAGGACTACGTGTATGTATCGTTGTGGCGTTGACTTTTCCTGTTGGCTTGTTGTGTGGATGCAAAAGTCGATTGCATGCCTCATGGTGACGCTTGACGACAAGCACGATGACGTTCTGCCAAGGCACGAGCTATTATCGGCTCCTGTTTTTTCGGCCATAATCCTGGTCATTAAAGTTTTGTTTTTGTTCTTTTTTTTTTTTTTTTTGTCTCGCTTTAAAAATAGGAATTCACGGTGAATTTATCATCCCCATCCACCCATTACTGGCAGTCGGTCTCTCTCCCTTCGGCGGAGGTCATTTTAATTTTGTCTTGTGTCCATTCTGGAAATAGACTCTGCCTCTCATCGGTTGCCAGGATGATGACAAAGTGAATGGAAAGAGTGCATTTGCAATTTGTTTTCATACTCTATCCTGCGAGTAGGTATTTCTGTCTCTTAATTCTCCTCCTCCCACATAGCCCCCTTGTGACATGATAGTTCACTGCATTGAAAAGATGTTTTCCTTTCATCGAGTCACTTCATCATCATCGTCGTTGCCAACACCACCACCACCACGGTGTATCTACTCAAATGCTTAATGGGACATTGCCGATGAATGATGCTACAGGATAACAAATTGCATGTCGCTTTGCATTTTTATTGATTTTGATGCTCTGTTTTTTTTTCTTTTTTTCCTTTTTTTTCTCTTTTTTTGGGTCGAATACAAGGCAGAGTGGATGACGCTTTGTACGCGATGGAAAATGTCACTGAAGGGCAGAGGTGAGAAGGTCATTTAAGGAAAAGGATTTGAGTAAATATCACGAAGGATTAAACTGGAACAGAGTTTTAATGATGACCGACGGGGATTTTCGGTAAATTTTCCATTTTAATTAAACGAAAGAGTCATTGGTGAAAAGACATAACATACAATGAAGTTATTGCTTTTTTTTTGTATTCATTCATGTTGACATTATACCAACATATGTGAAGAGTTAAACTTTATAATTTTTGAATCGTATTTGGCATATTTATTAATTGAGGAACTATGACAGTGGATATGGCCTGAGGCAGAACTGAGAAGTCACAGTTTGACTGTTTAAATAGGGTTTTGGTTGATTTGGAATGAATCTTGAATTGAACTTGGATTCAACTGCAAAATTGTAAATGTGAATCGAGTCCAAATTTAACTGACAGCTGACTCAGTTTCATTCAACAAACAATGCCAAGGCTTACAACTTAGTTTAGCATTCGAACCAAAGCTCTAATTTTTTGGAAGAACTATAATAGTGGATATGGCCTGAGGCAGGAATGATAAGTTAACGTTTTAATGTTCAAATAGAGTTTGGGTTGATTTGAAATGAACCTGAATTGAACTTAGGTTCAACTCCAAGATTTTTAATGTGAATCGAGTCCAAATCCAACTGACAGCTGACTCAGCTTCATTTGGCAAACAATGTCGGACCTAAATCGGCTTACAGCTCAATTTAGTATTCGAACCGAAACTCTGTCTTATAACAGTTCGACGTTGACATTTGTAAAGTAAATGGTAGCGAAATACTCCTTAAGAACGCGGATTAATTGCGTCAGTTGATTGACGATCGGTTGTTTAGGCCCAACCCTCTACGCCTCGTCGCCTCTGGTTGTTTTGAAGTCTTTGCAGATATGGGAGATGGCTGTCAAGCAGCCTATGCCACGTAATGTATATAGACTATCTTCTCAGCGAATTTTAATCGAGCATTGAGGTTTATTCATAGTGCAACAACCGGCGAATGGGTGAACTACTACCAAATAATTTTGAATACATTAAACGTCACACAATTTACAATTTTACTATTTTAAGGAAAATATAAAAAAACATGGTTTTTAAGTTAACAATTTACTGCTTTTTCAGCGAATAACCGGATATTTCTTTAGAACTGTCAAACTTTATTCACAGCTGTCAAAATGCTAATACCCGCGTAATATTTTGTAGAACACTACACTTTTGATAGGAAGACAACAGGCTTTTATTCCATGAAATAAGAGTTGATAATGCAGAGCACATTTTGATGTGTTTCTGTCGCTAATTTTGTAAACAATAGTCCGAACCAAAATCCCCTCATGCTTGTTCTCTTCTTGGACTTTAGCAAAGCTTTCAATACCTTAGACCACAAAAAAATAATAGAGGCCTTAGAACGTGCTGGTATAAGGTGTTCCCTAAATGGCTAATATGTCGTAGGATCTTTGAAGTTCATGGCAAAGTACATTGCCAATATTGTCCTTGATGGTTATCCAATAGGAATTACCAAACTTTGTCATCTAATCGCGGCCATATTGTTGCAGCTTCATCTGTCTAATTGGCTGTCATTTAGTTATTCTGTTTTGCCAAATAAACATGAAGATTTATAACGTTCAGCCATATGTGCAAATGATTAAATCGTTTTACGGAACTGTTTCTTATCTTTAAGCGCTCTTCGCTTATTTTACGGTCGCCATAGTTGTCCTTCCGAGAGGACTTTTGGCAACGCGGTGGATAAATTTGAGTCTAACCGTTCAGTAAAAAAAGTGTTAACTCCCATATGTCAACTAAACGCAGAGATCTGCCAAAAATATCGCCGCTGCCCGTGAGACTATCGAGTCAACTCTGCGCTGAGCATAAGATCTAGGCTGCTCGCAGACCACAACTTGACGAATTTTGCGACATGAATTGGGCCTACTCTCGTACAAAATTCAACTGACACAAGAGCTCAAAGTTAATGACCATGGAGAATGCCGCTTGTTCGCTGACTGGGCTCTCGAGCAGTTGGGAATTGACCCCATTTTCAGTCGAAAAATCATATTAAGCGACGAGGCTTATTTCTGGATGAATGAATTCGTCAACAGGCCAAATTGTCGACTTTGGGACGATAACAATCGACACGAGATCCACCACATTGCAATGCATCCACAGAAAGTCACTGTTTAGTGTGGATTTCGAACTAGCGGCATCATCGGGATCAAAATTGGATGATATGGACACCGACAGCATAAACCACATGCGAGGACGGACGGCGCGACGTGCTACAATGGACATTTTGGACGAGCGATTTCGGAACATGGTTACCTTCGGCGGAGGCGACGTAAAATGGCCACCGCAGTGCAGAGAGCCTTTGTTCTAAGGAATAGCTTGAAAAATGTTCTTGCTTGTAGGCACATAACGTCTCCCACAAAGCAAGTACATATTTTCAGAGCATCGCTGTGCTATTCCTATTTGTTAGAGGGAAACGGACCACTCATCCTCACCGATTTTAGAGATCCAGCCCTGTGAGAGCTCCGCAGATTCAATTCCCAGCAGCTATTTTGTTCTCTGTTGAATAATTGTTGGGCAAATACCATTTGTATCAGGCCAGACTTATGTTCCAGTTCCTGCAACACTACTTCCCGCCAATTATTCATGAGAACTCTCTTCAAAACTTTTACGTACATAGCCGAAGTTCGGATAAGCATTTACGCTTCATAAGAATAGTTTATTAAGTTCATCATCACTGGAAATCCCAAGCTACCTAGATAAGTTGTACGAAACCTCATGCATCACATCCATTAAATTTTCAAAGAACTTGCAATCTTCTCTTTAATTACATTTCCTATTTAAATCTTCACAGCAACATGTTTACACTTCCAACACAAAACCCATAAATTCGAAGCACAAATTCCCCTCGCACCGGAGTGAAAATTATTTAAAACAACCCACCATCCTTGCCATCTAATCAGGTAAAATAAAAACACACATACACACCCTCGAACACAAACACATAAAGCCAAATTAAAACATCTCTAAGCTACGTGATGACAAAAAACAAAAAAAAACAAAATTGAGGAGAAGAATTCATCACCCCCAGAGATTTCAAATTAAATTACAATTAATTTAACAATATTCATAAATGTATCTACCTATCTTACATTGTGTATCTGTGTATATTTTCGTGTATCTCCTCGGCGGCGGCGCCAAAGGTGAGCCTAATTGACAGAGCAAACATCGTAGGCGCAAAATATAATTTCTTATTTTCCTTACCACAGAAATATCCTTTTTCCTTCCTCCTGTCGCGCCCGTCCGTCCCTCCCCCATCAAGCATTTGTTCAAGGGGATTATGGAGATGAGATTCTAATCCCATCTCCTTGTGCTTTTATCGTTTTTCATCATCACAGTTTGGGGGGGGAAAACAAAACAACAAAAAAAAAAAAGGCCAACAAGGATATTGTATATAGGAACAAAAAATTTACACAAATTTTTGATAATTACATCAAAAAGGATGAGAGGTGAAATTACTTTTCTCCTTGTGAACGCACCCAACGCCCAACTCTCAAAAAAGGATGCCAAAATAATTAGTGAAACTTTCCACCAGCTCTTAATTGCGCGCCATTGAAAAAGGTTCATAATTTTTAGCAGCCCATCTGCCACATTAACGTCAAAAGATAGTGTCTATCTCTCTCTCTACTCGTCATGTCAGTTTGACATTTTCCAAAGAATTTTTTGCTGTAAATATACACCACAAACATGCAACTCAATTTATTGCACGCGCTCCTCGTTCAAACCAAATGTGCAGGATCTCACGATTGCTATTTTGTTTTGTTGTATCTTATTGCGACATAATCAAACCGGGGAAAGGAATGCAACCAATACAAATGCAAAATTAAGCTTCACAGTCGTCAGTATATAAATGTATTTTACAAAAAGGAAACCTCCAACAACTCATAGACAATTAGCAGAATGAACGTTTCCATTTCTATCGTGTCACTTGGATCTGATTTATGCTGGCTTGATGAGGATGCGGGACTGAGGAGTCTGAACTGAATGGTGGAATTTGATTCGAGATATTCAAGTGCAAAGTGCATGTCTTTAATTAGTTCGAGGGAACACGCGTTTTCATGGTTAAATTATATTCGTAGTCGTGGCTACGCATAACGTTTGTTATTAATGTTTTCTATTAATCACGAAGAGAATGCACATGGCGGTGGATTAGAGGAAATAGGGTTGCCAAAGTGTGCGAACGTATAGAGTACAGTTAATCACATCAATCAAATGACATATGGTGTGACATCTGTCAGGTTTTATTACTTATTTTCGAGAATGAAAACACAAAACCAGAGCAGACACATATAGCTAACCTAAAGTCTATTCACACACGACGAGTTGCGAATACGGAGAAACGAATTTCCACAAATTTGGACATTTTATTCACAGTTACTTTTATAACCAATCGCCGCAATCTGCGAATTCACTTGTCATTTACCAGAGAAAATAAGAATTGTGGAGTTAAACTCTCGCATGAATTGCGTTCCATATTTTGTGGAATGTGAACAAAATTTGACTGTTCGAATGAAGCATTCGCTTTCTCGCGGGAAAATGAATGATTAATTAATGAATGATTGATTTCTTTGCAGGAGCAAGTTTATTTTGTATAAATCGATATAAGTATGTATAAATCGCAGTTTGCTTATCACCGGTCAATGAGCTGTGAATGAACTTTTAGAGCCTCATTTTATTTTATTTTTTTTTTTCGGAATGGATGGTAAACACCTTACAAAGGAGTAAGAGTATTATCACCCGATAGGTCTACTTAATAATGAAAAGGAGCCACTGCAGTCAAAAAGCTCTTCTCTCAAATCCTTGCTGTGAATTTCTACACAAAATCACCATCAATTATAATCCGATTAAAGTAGCGACTGAAAATGGGTAGGACAATTTATGTTGCCATTTAGGTTCGATCCACAATAAAGGGGACATCTTTATGGTGATGGGAGGATTCCAATAAAAACGTAGGACGGGACAAGACTATGCTGAGACACATGTTAGGAGTTCACGGTCTTGAAAAGCGGCAATGTGTTCTAGTCACGAATAGCTGTATTCTACTGCGGGTCCAGGTAAGGTTAGTAATAGTAATAACCCAGTATTTCCCTGCCAAGAAGTATAGAAGTTCCGCGACAAAAAGGGCAGCACTGTAAGCCCACGACATAACACAATCACTCTGATCCTTTGCCACTCGTCATAAAACTCGCGAGCTGGGAAAGGATAGATAATAGTTGGCTACTGTGAACAACAGGGAACTTCACTTGAGCGATATTGGAGTCGAATTGACCCAAGGTGATGTCTGTTGCCATTTAAATGAGAGCTTAACAAATCAATCTCGTTTTGTCCTCAAAGGCGCTTTTAGATTGAAGCCAAGGAAAAAGCTGTTTTTTCCTGCAAGGTAGGTATATCTCAGGGTTCATTCGTTGTGCCCATTCTATTACTGGAAAATACTGCAAAAGTCCAGGAGTCTCAACAGCATCCTAGATTCATATCTAAGAGACTAGTTTTGAAGATAAGTCTCCTGACATGGCTTTTAGGTAGGTAGGTAGGAGTGGTTGTAGTGGCACAAAAGTGCCGTTTTATTGCCACACACTCATGTAACCTAGACTGATGTAAACTGGTGTGAAAAACCTAGTGTAGAGAGTAAGAGAAGTGGTTATTTAAATCCACCCCGTAGCATTGAGAAAGTTATTAAAACTCCCAATGCTTATCCCCGCTAAATCCGTCTGGCCCTACATAGAGCCGGACATTTACAAAGAAAGTGAATGGTTGTTTCCTGTTCGCTGACGACATTGCAGCTGCGGCAGTGGGATTAAATATAATGCCTATTCTAGCCGCATGAATCCCAATGGGAAGAATAATAGTCTCTTGGTTGTTGTTTAAGGCCTCTTCTGTCACACTCTCAGAGAAGCATTCCGGTATTCTGCAACAGAACTACACACTTCTTTCAGGCGTCCGAACTGAAATTTTCCTTCTTGTGCGTTTGTCAACTTTCAGCGTTCAAAAAACGTTTATGCCACTGGAAAACAATTGTTCCACTCACGGTAAACTTGTTGCCATAGACAAACTAACATAGACGGTCGTCTTCGGCCGATTTGACCATTGGTTCCCACAAGAGCAAAAGTACCACGGATTTTGAATGTATTCTGACGTTTCCGTCAAAATCGAATCGGAGCTCACGCACACATGCTTAATCCGCGGTACATTTGATGGGCGCAGCCATTTTCCTGTACATTTTGTTGTTGTTAATTGAATGACAGTCAGCTGAAAATGTGGTGTGCAAAAGGAAAAAAGAGACACCACGATTGTTTTTATAGTTACATCTTGTTCGCACGTTCGGTCACATGTATTCACAGATAGGAAAATTCAAATCGGCGTACTTTACAAAATTTTCGGTAGAGGAGGGAGAAGACGACCGTCTATATTAGTTTGTCTATGCTTGTTGCATCAATCAAAACGTCTCTGAAGCATTTCTAAAAAATTTTGCGTGGAATTTAATGACCGCTCTTTCATGTTAAAATGTCAATGTCAAATGAAAAGGTAATTGTTAAATGTCAACCAAATGTCATGCACATTTTGACAGATCGTAGAGAAAGCTTTTAAAGGCACATTCGAACAAATAGATGGCGCTCTTGGATGGTTATGTAGATATTGTTCGTGTCCGTGCTATTATTTACCACCATATTAAGTAACATTGATTGTCTGCTGAACGCTTAATAAGACTCTATGTGGCGAGCCTCAATTTTTATTGCCTAATTTTCAATAAGATTTACTCTCTAATAAAATATGTAATTAACATAGCTTCTGCTTAGAATAGACAGACATCTCCAAAGTTAAACTTCTCTAAAAGCAAATAAACAAACACGCAAAAGAATGCCATTCAATTCAATGGCCCCACAAAAAGCACATTCCCCCCACAACATCAACAAAGCTTTTGTTCTTAATGTATATTTTCCCATAAATAACACAAGCCATATAGTTAAAATTATAAACATTTAACAACTGACTCTCCGAAGGCCCTTCGATAGACTGATAGAACGCAGTATCACACTTCAGTAATAAAAAAAAAAAAAAATTAAAAATATCTCACACACTCTAGCTCGCGCAATCACTTACCCACAAAAGGCGCTAAGTATCTATTTATCAATAAACCATCGTAAACATACCTGAAAAAAAAAATAAATAAACAAAACATTAGAAATGTGTCATTACTGTAACGTGCGATGATGATAAATGACTGCTCTCCATCAGATAAGTATCATACAGTGACACCGCGATAAGAGTGCTTTTTTTTATTATTATTTCTTTGGAGTGTAAAAAATGATTCGTTCCCTCTCGGCAGCTCTGCATATTCCTTTCTTTAGATATAAAACACAACGTCTCATTGTGGCAGTTTTTTTTCTATTTTTTTTTTTGTGCGTACAAGTGTGGGTAAAGTATTTACAGACAATCTAATCAATTCATCTTCATTCAATTGCATTTAGCTGGAGCAAAGAACTCCTCAGTAAAGCACACAAGTGAAAACACTCGTACTCCTCCTGCTACACTGTTAGATGGAAGAACACATAGACAGTGGAGTCAGTGAAATGTGAACTTCGAGGTAGTGGATGATCTAGTTTGTACAGTTGGCTGGGTACGATATGGAGAGCAAATTACAAGGTGAATGATCCTTAGGTGCATTTAGGTCGACTGTTCACAGTACAGTTGCTATGAAAGTAAATGATTGCAATGTCGACTGTCTTTAACGGCTAGGAAAATAAAGATTAATGTAGTTCATTTAGCAGTGCTTAGCAGCACTATTCGGTGTGAATGAATGATTATTCAGAGATTTAAGAGTGTTTGGAAGGTTATCCTTGTAAACTTTGGAATATGAACTTTCTATAGGATGGCGATTGAAATGCTACTCAGTAGTCAGACGTTAAAAAGGACGCTAGAAAGATGGGAGCAAATGGAATGGAAATGGCCTGCCCAGCGTATAATGTAAAAATTGTACTCGGCGTTAAAATCAAAGCAAACAACTTTGGGGATTAAACTGTAGATACGGTCACCACTTCACGGCAACAGAAAACGGTTTCCGAGTAATCGACTCGGTACCAGCTCGCAGTACGGTGATAGGGCCACTACTAGATAGGTCCTAGGCCCTAGGCGACACAGCACCCTGACTGCTAGAATACGTAACTCAGTTAGAATATAGCTTAGATTTCTGAACTTTCCGAAGGGCTTACAATGACACCGACCAGGAACATTGCAGCTAAGTTCAGAGTCCAACTAAAGAAGAAGCGTAGACCTGTAAAGAGGAAAAATCTTTACGTTAGACATCTTAGCACATGAGAAGAAGCCAGAGGCTTCAAAAAGAATCTGACCGAAAAACAATTCTCTCAGTCACCGCAAACCCAAACACCGCGTGTACCGAGAACTGCAAGATTATTAACGAGGTGGCCACACTTGGTTACAAGCTTCCACCAATGTCTTCTAAATAAGTAAAACCACAGCCGAAAGGATTTCACAACACCCTGCTTAGAGACAACGAAAAAGACCGAAACTGCGATACAAGCTGTCGACAGTGCCAAGCTTTCACAGCTAAATTCAGCGTACAGAGACTGCTTTCAGAGAAGGATTTCCAAATAGGTAAACAACTGTATTGTTCAACACAGTTTTGTTAAGATTAATAGCAGACGCAGATTTACACAACAATATAAACTTCAACGTTAGGCCTTAGTTTTAAATTGACTGCTGCCTTTGGATAGCCTGATGACATTGCAGCGCATATCCTCTGCAAGTGTCTTGTCTTGTCTTTTCTCGCTGTAGGAGCTAAGCTTCGCACCGTGGCCTTCTCAGTGGACACAAGCCATAACCTTCGGCACTGACGAGTTCCCATCAGTCTCATGTTAGTCCCTTAACGTCAGAGACGTAGTCGAAGTCTTTTCAGCTAAGAAAGCAGTGTTATTAAGATTTTCTCCTCTGGGTGAGGTTATGTAAAGCAGGGCTACTAAAAACCTGATTCTTTTTATACAATCAAGCCTGTGAAGGAAACCAAAACAAGATCCATTTAGGGCCACAGTCTGCGTGCTCTGGGAATTGGAAACTTCCATGGATGATCATACCCTTATTCATCATCTCTTGAGGAAGGATTATCTTTAAAAAGTTCAAGTTAAATTAAATTGTATGCGAATACGTAGATAAACTTATAAGTATAGTTGAATACAAATCTATTTGCTGCTCAGTTTGCAGCCAACTCCACAAGATAGCGCTTTGTCTGCTGCTGTGCTTGAGGGCGTCGAATTCTCTATAGGACAAGTGCATTGCACTCTCGCACAATTTCAGGAGTTCTGAAAGGCCTTAAAATACACAAAACCTGTCCGTCCTACTCTTCTGAGCTCTTATTGCACATCCTGTCCAAAAAAAGGCCAATCTTCCTCTCCGACTAATAACCGGCTTATTATTGTACACTTACGTCCCTTCATTTCAATGATATGAAAACGCTGATAAATCGTCAGCGTATGAAATATCTTGATTTATGAAAACTGCTTAAAGAAAAGAAGCATGGTCCACTGGACGGCTCTTTTGTCGAAAAAGTGTGCATATAGCATTTATGACAGTCTACTTTATGACTACTTGGATTAGAACTTAACTTTTGGAGCGTTCAACACAAGTTGTAAGACTAATATCGACCACATAAATGCTAGTGTTCCCCAGGGCTCTGTGCTGTCTCCCTCTCTTTTTCTAATTTTTATAAATAACCTCTTGGCTGAAACTTCTAATCCAATCCCTCAGTTTTTCATATTCGTTAACCAAGTTTCATACCTGCTCCTCGGTCATAAGAAGGGAACGAAAACATATGTCACACTTATTGAGTTCCGATCTTGACAGCGTAATCAAATGGGACTACAATTTCAAACAAGGTGGAATTTAATAACTCTCTTCCCTTTAAAGTGTCACTCGCATAAGCTGATGTATTGGTACGAATTCACATCAGTACCCCCTCAAACCTAACTTCGGACGCACTGTCAATGTACGGAGATTCGGAAGCCCAATGGCACGCTGGTTGAATGATCTTCCAGACTCCTTGATTGTAACCAACGTACATCGGTACCTCCTCTGTTCCTCTTCCCCCTTTTCTTAAATGCACCAGATCTAAACAATTAGTATAAGGGTGTTCATATCCCCTTTGGTGCGCACTGTTGTTTATAATAAATAAAATTAAATCTAATAATTCAAATTTTATATTTTTATTCTATTTATTTGACGTCTACCCGTCGTTGGTGACAGGTGACAACTGACAGCTCCCCGTCAACTAAAGCTATATTCGTTCTACACAATACATGCTAGTATTTGTTTCCTAAGTTATATTTGGCAAAATAATTTATTTTTTATAAGTTTTCAAAGCACTGACATGCGTCCCAATCCTCTCACCTCTACTGTAGGCTAATCAAATACATTCAAAGAGCAAACACCGAAAAAAGGTCGCACCAATAAAATCCACTCAATCATGATCTATGGTCTTGATGTCAGATTTATTTAAAAAGCTCATCAATCGTCTTACCCGAAACCAAGTGTGAAGCCAAACGATTTTCCATCTTCTCAAGTAGTTTCCCTTTCACCCTTTTACCCTCCTTAACCGCCCTTCACCCCAACTTGTCAAAAAAAGTTACTTTCAACAATAATTATGATTTACAAAACCGTTTTTTTTTTTTAAACAAACTTTTCAAGACAAAACCAAGCGAGAAATGTGCTTATTTGTTCTGACCATTTTTGACGTTCTTTTTTGTACTCTTCTGATCAAGAGACTTGAAGTACGTTAAAGAAAGTAAACAGAAAAAAAAAGGAGAAAGAAAACTCGAAAAAATAGTTCACGGCAATGGCTTGGCATTGTATCGGACGGGACGAAAGAGAGAGAGTAAGTAAATTGATTGTATACCCTCTGGAGGGGGTGTATCCTCACTTGACCACTGGGAGATCCATACCTATTCGTACGAATATCTAGATGTATCTTCTACTTGAATTGGATGGACGTAAAGTTGCCTCGAGGCGAAGAAGGAGGAAAGAATTCCCACTCTTTGAACTCGTTTACTTCCAGTAGAGTTATTGTTTATTGAAAAGTTATGTGCAGACTTTGCTTTCGAGTTGGACAAGAGGAGTTTTGTTAGTTTCAAGGGAAGTTAGTGTAGCCATTAGTACATTATTAGTTATAAAATGTGTGTACACTAAAGATTTAATTGACACTAAGGGGAATGGTTAACTTTCTAAGGGTTTTTCTCTTACTTATCGACTAATTGGACTGAAGAACTGGAGGTTATGTTTTAGATTTTGTAACAATAAAGGAATTCGCCCTTAAAAGCAGAGATTTTTCTCTTCTCTAGGAAGTTGAGTTGCTCTTCGTGACACATTATGAGGATTTAATGATTAAAATGACATGCAAATCCTACACTAGAGGGACCAGAGGATTCCTCACGATGTGAGGAAAAAGCAGAAGCTCATGTCCTCCACTGTCCAAGATAGAGGCAGCCAGTGAAAACTGTTTTCATTAGATGCCAAAAGGGTGCCCGATCGTTTCATGAAGGGAATGGAACATAAACCAAATAAAGATGGCAGATGACTAAAGCACCACACTCAAAAAGAAACTAGAGTTCATCAAAGCTCATCAAAGAAATAAAAAGCACCTTACTACGACCTCTTGTCTGGAAAACTACTTAAAGAACTACTACGAATCGTCCTTATCTCCTGCGAAACTTTTTCGACAGTATAACTAGATTAAAACACTTTCCTAAACTCAAGAAATCACAGAGATAATAGCTGTTCCAAATCCAGGAAAGGATGCTACAAGTCCAAACTCGTATAGACCCATCAGCTGTGGATGCTAGGGCCTCAACAACGCCTACGCGCCATCGTGTGCGATTTCTAGAAATGTGCCTCATCTCTCCCCAACTCTTTCCCAGTTGCCGTGCTTCCTTCTCGACTGTGCGCTGCGCCACGTACTCCTAGGCCCATTGCGTATCTTGCCATACTGGATAGGAAAGATTCACCTTTGGTGAAGGTCCATCATTCTGTGAGACAAAAGGCATACATCATCGACGTAGGCGAGGTGTTTGAGTCCAATGTCCATCGAATTCCTCCATTTCCTGTTGATAAGGCCGCAATCAGCACAGCGCTAATCACCAATATAAACAGTATTGGTGAAAGTATACAGCCTTGCCGAACCCCACTTTGGACTTCGAATTCCACAGATAGCCTTCCTCTGTGTATGACGTGA
This sequence comes from Chalcosyrphus nemorum, assembly GCA_949716465.1. Classification (NCBI taxonomy): domain Eukaryota; kingdom Metazoa; phylum Arthropoda; class Insecta; order Diptera; family Syrphidae; genus Chalcosyrphus; species Chalcosyrphus nemorum. The sequence goes on from OX454333.1 coordinate 75,476,470, forward strand.
CATGTGGACCGATGAGTGTATGTGATAAAAGCCTTTGATATGGTTTCTGTACAAGCTCAGCAATGTAGTTCCGTAGAACTACTTCTTACTCCTAAGAATGTATTAAGAAAATCAATACTTTTATGTAAGATCCAAAGACAAATTGCAAGATCAATGCTGAAGTACCCAAAGGCAGCATTGTAGGGCCCATTCTCTACCTACTTTCCACAGCATACATCACTTCCTCTGTCAAGGAAGCAGCCACGATTGCACATTTACTGACGATACAGTTTTCGGTATCACTCTCCAAACTAAAACTTGAAAACCAAAAAATACCAAAATGCAAACAGGAACCGATGCAGGCGTGCACGGTCTCAGGGTTAGTTACTCGGATCCACAATTCCCTAGTACCAAAGTCCATGCCTTTGAAAGATGTGCCCAACTAAAACCTTGCAGACAATATCGCGGAAAACATATCGCTACTCTGTCGGACAGTCAAGTTGTTATTAGGGCAATGAGCTCATATGAGATACTTTTGGGGAATGCTCTACGAAAATGCACAAACTGAGCGAAAACTATAGAGTCACCTCATCTACTGGGTACCAGGACACATAGAAGTTGGAGCCAATGAAGCTGATGTCACATTAGAAAGATACAGCTCGAAAACTGTGTTTGTAGGAGCAGAATCCTTTTTGCGATATGGAGCCGCAAAGGATATAAGAAGAGCTAAGAAAGCAAGTAGGGCAAACTCTGAGAAGAGAAGTAAAACATGCTTAAGCCAGGAGTATTAACAGGCCACTGAAGGCTCAGTGATAACTTCGACAAGCTAGTCATAGGACAGGATAGACACTTCATATTCTGGAGAGACCACAAAGAGACACCAACACACCTCTTCGTTGAATATGAAGTATTTGTTCACAGAAGAAGAAGAAGCCTGGATGATTACATCTTGAAAGGGAGCTTTCTACCATCGCAATTCATTAACCTACTTGGACTGAAGAAACTGTTTTAACTGGGATATACTAGACCCATAGTAAGGGGGCACAATGGGTCTAGAAAGGACCTCATCTCCCGGTATTTCTAATATAATCTAATGTAGTATACATCTCTGGAGCTCATTGAATACATGATGCAGTCAGAGAAGAGGTGGCATGAGGTGAATCGATATGTGACCATCATACTGGTTGAAGAAGAATCTAGCGGCTACGAATAGAAGCCGGAGAATAGCAGAGCAGAGCCTTAAAAGCCACCTAGCCACGAGAACTTATACCAACCGCTAGTCCCGTAGAAAGAGTGGTTGATATGTGTTAAGTATTTAGTCTACGTTTGCGACTTTACGTTCTCCAATTGTTCTACGAAAAGTTCAGAATCATGAATTAGTTACATTAAATACGTCCCACAATCAGATACACCACCTACATAAGCGTTACAACAAAAACCCCCTAAGCAATAAATGTAACCTTTTGACAAAATTGTCAACCTCTTAAGTCTCAATTAAACCTATAATGTCATGAGCATAACAAAAAAAAAAAAAAAAGAAGAAAGAGGATTACTCATCCAAATCTGCCAATCAAAATTAATATGCTAAATTTCTTCCAACAAAACGAATCCAAACAAAGTTCTTCTCCATTTCAAGCAGTAGCACGAGAAGAAATTAATCCTTCCATCTATCAAAAGAAACAAAAAAAAAAGTAATTCATTTTTGGAAAATTTTGTGTTGGGAAACCACAAAAACCCCTAATGAAACTCATATTCGGAACTTTTCTGCCTTTCAATTTTCTTCCAGGAACAGAATAACTTTTGCCTTCTCGCAAAAATACACCGGACCAACAAACGAGTGGTAAACATGTTCATTTATCCCCACAACTGTCATCATTGTATACTATAGTAGAATATCCTTTCAGGTTTTCCTCTCTCAAACACAGAACCATTCCCTATTGAGATATCGTTTTCTAAGCCTTTTTGAGGTTTCGGCACAAAACTTTTAAGCCTCCTCTCTCTCCCTCGTTACGAGAGAATTTTTGTCTTGCCTTGTCCTTAATTAGAACACAAGCGGAAAAAAAAAAGAGAAAAGAGAAAAAAAGAACAAAGGCAAGTTAGAAGCATTTAACCAACAATACTTGTAGTGTATCTAATATAAGATACTCGACAGTCAGTCAGTTGTAGGAGGTAGAGAATATTTTCGAAAAATGACAATAAACCGCACAGAGATGCGGTTAACCCAAATGGAATTAATGCATCCACATTGGGGGAGTGTACTGTGCTCTAAAAAAAAAAAAAACTACAGATACACCGGGGGAATAGATATAGATAAAACGACAACAACGGGAGTAATTGTTATGTGATTCCGAATGCACTTTTGTATCTATTTGACTACGATGCGATACAATTGCGTATGCGAATGTGAAGTTTTATTGCCAGACAATGCTAAAGTGTATCTCTTGTTGTTGTTGGGATAAAAATTGTCACATAATAGAGAATAGATACAATGGAATGACAAATGCAATAGGGAGTCCCTATGCACACGGATCCGCTTGTCATCATCTCAAAAAACCGAATGAAGAAGGGAGAATACTATATTTCTCATTGAACCAGATTGCATTTCGTTTTTTTTTCCAATTTCATTCGGTGAAATGTGATGATGCTGGGGAATTGGGGACAAACTCATTCATCTATCGAAAAGATGCAAAGGCTAATCGACTGAGGGAGCAAAAAAAAAAAGCATTTCTCGTGTTTTGCGGATTTGTTGGGAAATTCGAAAGTCCTTTTTCTACAAAAATTGGTCCTCTCTCGCCTTGATGATTGGTGTGACACAAAGCTGCGCTGCACACAAAGTGATAAATGTTCCGGTTGACGGTGTCGATGAATTGCTGGCTGAAAAGGCCCTGACTGATGAGAGAGCGAGCAAGAGATAGAAGCTATTGCTCCTAAGAGGTGTTAAATGGGGAAATTGTGGTTTGTGTGGTACTATTTTGCTTTGAGGATAACTCAAAAGGAGGAAATGAATGGGATGCCGACAAGTTGGGATTATTCGATGAATAATTCAACGATTGGTTTCACAAAAGTCGTCGCTGAATTTGCCATGGATTTTATGAGTTATGGTGAGAGGTTTATGAGGAATTTCCTTGTCGAAATTGAAAGCCAAGTCATAAGTCAGTTTAGAAAAACAAAGAGTTAAGCGTTTGAAGGGATTTTCGCATAAATAAAAGAGACAACAATTCATAGATCAAAAGGGTAATTTTGTGGAGGAATCTCTTCAGGATTCACTTCCTGGAATTGGCGGAAAAAATTGATTTGTTTTTCCTTTAAAATGGTAATTTCTGGGACGTTTATGGTTTTATGATTTCATGGGGTTTTAGGGTGGAGCTGTCGTCCCTACAGATTGAACTTTCATATACAGAAGCTGAAGAAAAAAGTAGAAGACTAAGATATATAAGTCTGTCTAATCTGTCTTACTCAGAAAGACTGGTCTATCCATGGTGAGACTCAGTACGCTATTTCATCCTGAAAAACACTATAACATTCCTTAATTTCAAGGATCAATTTGTATTTTAGGATTCCCAGTAGGCATCAGCATCAGTGTTACATCCACCTTACATCGGTATAGATAGCGAGTTCGTTTTCGGCACAAACCATACCACTCTACCTGTTCAGAATTCTGATAGAGAATTTCCGCTCACAGTTTAAAAGTGGTATGATATAGTCCGTTTCCATTTTGAAAACCATACATATTCCACGGCTTCAGCGTTGAGATATGAACGTTAGGCTTACTTACTTACTTAGGTGGCGCTTCAGTCCGGGGTGGACCTGGGCCTCAACCAACAATCTTCTCCAGCCAACCCGGTTACGAGCCAGCTCCCTCTATTGGCGCAGGATAAGTAGGTTGAGGTCCCCCTCCACTTGTTTGCGTCACCTACAGCGAGGTCGTCCTCTACTGCGCCATCCATCCGGGGTGGTTTTGAAGACATTCTTCGAACGTTGAGTTCCATCCGCTCAACATGACCCAGCCATCTTAGTCGCTGTATGCGAACTCTTCTGACTAAGTCAATGTCCTTGTATATTCCGTATAGTTCTGTGTTATATCTTCTTCCCCACTCACTGTGTATGCAGACGGGACCAAAGACCACTCGAAGAACTTTCCACTCAAAAGGATCGTGGTTTAACCTTGCAGTTAGTTTAAGTCAGTAATAAAATGTAGATATACTTGCACGCTCCAGAACTGGTTAAGAGTCTGGTAGTTAAGCTAGTTTTTTCGTGACAACATAAGCCTGCAATAGGTAAGGAAAACATTTCAATTTTACAATTGGAGACTTATGGTCTATTAGATCATAGCAGCAAGCTTAATGTCTTCTCTTGATTCCACTTTTTGTGTCCTTTCAGCGATCAAAGGCAGAAGATATGCGAAGATTGGCCGAGTGTAGTAATACCATGTTTGAGCTGTCAACTTGTCACTGCCTCAGGCATATTAGCATCATAGCATCAGTAAGATCTGCTGGTAGTTAAGCTAGTTCAATATGATTTCAGTCTTTGGCGAATTAGTTCTTTTAGCCATGAGGAACTAATAGCATCGTTCTTGAAAGCCTTTTGGATTCATTAAATAACTTCCCTTTAAAGCCGGTGCTCAAGTCATTTCATCATTTCAAAAGAATTGAAGGTTACTAATAAAACTCCTTAACAAGGCAAACTGCCACCGACTGACTGTTTTTCTAGACATACAACTCCTTTACATTTTCCCTAAAAGACACATGCTGTGCTTAATTTGGAATAACATCTGTCTATCTTGATACCAGCTTCACTTGTATTAGACAAAACTTCAATTCATAATTTATTACATCACTTATTATATTATTACTTACACAAATAGAACTTTTGTGCCGATTCAAAGCGAAGTTACATACCTGGAAGAGAAGAAAGAAACAAGTGTGAAATAAAGTAGTTTGCAAAGAGTTAAATTTTTGTTCAATAAGTTTAAAATAAAATTCCTAATTTCATATAAAAACACATATAAGGAAGAAAAACGAATTTGAGGACTTCCCCTTTAAATCTTTTATGCTTCAATGATTCTCAAGCAAAAGTTCTTTGAGATTTCTTTAATCCTTTACTAGGCTTTTTTTAATTCACATCCTTTGAAAAAGAAAATTACAGCACTGACTTAGCAAGATCCCCAAGTTGGGCGCCAATTTCCTGGCCAAAGATTGCATAAACTTTTTCTATTAGGTGTTCTTTTTTTATCAAACTCTAGAAAGTTATAAAAAAAGATCAAGAGATCCGTTGAATTTCTTATTTTTATTCGACACTATCATCACCCTTATAAATGACCCGCTTATTGTTTATGAGAGCTAAGGGTAAGCTTACCTAATGTTATATCATGGGATCTAGTTTGGGTATATGTGGACGAGGCATGTGTCCAATCCATCTATAAGTAGATCTGTCTGTTTTGAAAAATAGCTGTGCCATATTAAGTTCCTCGCATACTCTATTCTTTCTGTCACTACCAAATGCCATGACCATAGGTAAGAACGGGAATAAATACTGTGCAGTAATAGTCCCGTCAGTTTTACAAAAAAAAAAACTCCTTAAAATGTTCCAGTTAATTCGTTCATGACGACACATATCATCATTCTGTTGTCTGAGAATGGAATTCCTTCGAATCGCTGAGTTGTACCATTGATGTCGAGTTTAGTTATAGTGGACTTTGCTGGTCGCAAATTAAACTAGTACGAGCCACGGACTGTTGATTAATGGTTCATTTCATGTTCAGGTGGTACTAGAATTCTTATTCAAGTGATATCCAAATAAATTGAGAGAGGATTGTATGTATTTTTGGCATTCGTTCATAGTTCACAGTATTCTTTCGTGTTCGTTGTGAAATAAACTATGTGCTTTCTGAGCACTTTATTTAATGTTGTTACAACAAAAGTTGAATGAATATGGTTGGGTCTTGGGCACGCAACCTTTTACTTAATGCCACCTTGAAGATTTTGGCCTAAAAGCGATCAGGTTCAGCTGCCTTGTCAGAGAGTCTCATTCAAACTTCATTTTTGAGAACAAAGAGAAGTCATTGCCCGTAAAAAAATGTTCATGAAGCTGGGATCATGTCTTGAGGCTGTAATGACGCCTCTGGAATGCCAGACTTTGAAATCAATATGCGTGGAACAAATTTTTCACAGGCCTTTTTATTGTCCGAATCCTCATGAAAAGTAGTATCTTTTTCGATGTTTAAGGCCTCTTCCATCATTATCAGTGATGTATGGGGTTATTTTCCTACAAAATCACATACTTTTTGGATCATTTCAGGCAGCCAACCTAAAATTGGCTTTCCCGGGTGTTTGTCAACCTTCAGGGACGTGTATGTCACTCGAAAACAACAATAAATCGGAACCTTTGTGATGCATTTCTACCAAGTTTCGCGTGGAATTTAATGAACGCTCTTTGTTTCATTCTAATATTTTCACATCATATGAAAGGACATTATTAACTGTCAACCAATTGTCATCCAATTTTGGCAGATAATAGAGAAAGCCTTTAAAAGGCATGTTCAAACAAATAGATGGCGCTCTTGGTTGCTGAGATATGGTTTCAGTCTTGGGTATTATTTGCCGCCACATAGTAAATACATATGTTTTTGAGATTTCATCAAAATAATTAGCTGAAACATTTTTCAATGATCAACATTTGTAAGCACTGCAGGGCTGTGGTATACTTAAGGAGACTACAACTGTTTGGCTGCGCAGTAAAGCAATGTAACTTCAGCTTGAAGCGATAAACTGTGTAATTAACGTAGTTTAGGCTGTTCTCTACGCATTTGAACCCTCTTTTGCAACGATAAACTGCGCATTTTATTCAGTTCATCGCATAGTTTACTCAGCTACCACCCAGTCTTCCTCCTGAGGGAAAAATGTCGAAAAGTGTAGAGAACTGAATGAAGCATCGGCCGAAACTGCGGTGAAAACTCAACGTATCCTGTTTAGATATACACCACTAAATGCGCAACTAAACTGAATGTATTCAGCTCCTTCTAGGCATCAGTATCCCATTTTGATCTCTCTTGATGATCCTTTATAGTTTAAATTTTGTTTAACCAAATTATTGGTTTGACATGAACCAAACTTGTTTCCGCTTCAAAATTTGTGAACATGATTATTTAATATCCAAAGGCATTCGCTTTAATTCAATAAAAGCAACATAAACTCTAACCAAATCAAGCGCATTTATGTTAAACGAAATTCCGAAAACAAATACAAATTATCAGCTACCCCTCCATCAATTTCAAATAATTTGCGATGCAAGACGCGATTGAATGTTTCCACTTCTCAAAATGTGTGCATTCACAATGCTTCCAGGAAGAAATAACCTTGTTTTCCTCCTAAAAAACGAAACACCCTCTAAACACCGGAACTACCGATACCAATCAATTCCTGAAAACTCTTCACCCAAAACTCGAAAACTACCTCGAACACCTAATTTCCAATTCAACAACAAATAATCGGAAATCTGTTCAACACAATTTTTTCCAGTGTCGACTCCCAGAGGATGCCTCAAAAGAAGACAACAAAAAAACTCCTATTTTTTCAACATAAATCTGTTAATAGGATTTCCTGTGTTCAAAAACACACAGATGTACACAGTCGGGTGTAGGCAAAACACAAAACAGAAAAAAAAGATCATTGTCACGCTTAGCACACTATTACCCACATCTTCTATTCCTAACGTGTGCCCAAACAGCGGCCGCAGCAATTCCTGGAAGCTATAATGTTCACAGTCCCACATACACATGCGATGCTATGCGTACTGAGAATCTGAAACTCCCAGCTAGTATCTCTCAGCGTCAGTCGTACGCACCGCTGCCGATGACTACTGCAGCAGCAGCAATTCAATCGAAACCTCATCATAGCTTATGAATTTTTTATCAGCGAAATGAATTAAAAATTCTGCTCAGTAAAAGGCGCAGGATGGATAAAGAGAGAGAGAGAGGGCGGTCACTGATTAAGAGGACATTTAGGTGCATAACTGATTGGTGTATGTACAGTGGTATGTGTGTTACACGCATTGAATCTATTTGAAGGGAGAAAATTCCTGTCCTCTCTTAACAAACGATACGCTTTTCATTGCATGACAGATGTCAAGGCAAAAAAACGGATGGTTCTTGTGACAGTTTGTCAATGTGAAGGATTGCCGATGAGCGTTTGCGAGAAATTTCAGAGAATTTCCAAAAAAAAAAAAAAGAGAAGACACTGACTCCAGCAATGGGAAAGGATAAAATACCTAATCAATTGTGATTGGCAGTAAAAAGTTGCAGAGAAATTCTGATTTATGATCCGGGTATAAGTAGAATCAATTGGATACCTAATTGAAGGATAATACAAGATTTGGCAGCGATTGGAGAGAGGGAAGATGGATAGAAAGCATTGAAGGAATGGATTACAAAAAGCACTTAAGCCGCAATTAGATTCTGATCTAATTAAGAATAGCAAATAAGAAAAGCCTTTACGACACAAGAGCAAACTCATCGACATGGAACTTTAGATTGGATGTGATGACTCAACAGAATGTAATGCTTATGATGATGAACATTGGTAACAGACAACCGCAAGACTTGTTCCTATCTCCTTTGCTTGGTGCATTGAGGTTGGCTATCTGCTTAAAGTACTCAATTTCTACGCTCAGGCATACACAAGTACTGTCACCGTCGAATCATATGGAAGCACCATGATCGATGAATACACTATTCTACAACCTCATGGACAATCATGACTGGTCTGTGTTAGCCAGAACTACGAGGCATCGTCCTCCCTCTCAGATGAGCTTGAGACCCATATCTTAGAGTGATCCTGTTCCTGTATTGTAATCTTCTCTGGTCAAAGCATGTATAGTGAAAAATATCGAAGTCACTCTCAGTTTTCTGGCAGAGTAAGGGTTCTGTTGGAAAAACATGGGACGTATGATCAGACAAGATCCTTAGGATCACACCTTTTCTAGCTTATGCGTCGTTGGTTTGAGAAAGGTGGTTTCTTCTAGGTGATAGACTTATTACACAAAACTCCAAAGAATATATAAGGGCACACAGCTTACTTCACCACCTCTTGATACATATGTATGTACATACATCATAGGATGCACAATTCAGGCTTTTTATTGACTTGTGGTACGAGCAGTACTTTGGTGTCCTTGGTTGGTTGGTTGAAACCGGCACTCGATGAGGATGCACTTAGACTAGTATTTGGTCCATTGTGCTGCCGATGTGTAAGGGTGGGTGGGTCACCCTATTACTCAGACAACCATTTACTCCTTATTATGAAGGAGCCTATCTTAGCCGTACAGGCATTGTTTAGATCACTTAGATCGTTGAATAGGTATTCACCTAGTGTGGTCTTTCTAATGTGATGACCTTAAGCACTACTTATTCTATGACTCTGATCATATCTGCCGCTGTGACACCAAGATTCCAGCTTCGGACTCAGGACTGGCTTCGGCCAGGGTTTGGAGTTTAATTGTACATGGTTTCACAGAAAATACCAAGTTCGATCCGGGATCAGGAGCTATGACCTTTGTGGAAAGCCGGAGCATATGATTGAAGCACTCATTGCATGCCACTGTCTTACAGGCGAAGATTTGTGCAATCCTACTATTGACGGGCTATATTGTTGGGAAGAGATTGTAGTGTGACAATCAAGCTGCACTTAATGCTGCATCTTGCCCCTTAACCAATTCTCTGAACTGTATCGCGGAATTCAATTCACTGAGTCTCTTTTGAGTCCAAGACCCTCTCAATATTTCCAATTGATGATTGATTGAAGAGACAAGACTCAACAAAAATAAAATGTATCAGACTCTGACACTGAATTGGTCTTCTTGCATCCTTGAACAGAGCTTTCTTTGACGATGTACGATTCCCCTGGATACAGGTTGAATAAACAACTACTCCTGGACAAAGATGACGCACCCGCAGTTTTCTTACTTTGAAAAAAGACTACAGACAACTTATACATTTTACCTCATCAAGATTTTCTAGGTTTACGCGTAGCTGCCGAAACATAATGCGTATTGGCTGCACCAGTGGTAGTGGGACCAGTACAAACTGTCACATCTTGCGACGGTACTCCCAAACAAATTGGCCCACAATTGTCTAGCGCACTTGTGTGTGTCCAATAAAGCCAGCTGATAGAAATTGGTTCTTCGTTTTCGTTAGGAATAATCATTTAAAGATAAAGGCTAACGACTCTTACCGCAGCCACTGCGACGCTCTACAGCTATAACTATTGTGTGAGTATTATTCTCCCTTTGACAGTTCTTGCCACTACATACTACTACCTTTCAAGCGTCACTTCAAAGTACTTTGGGTTTGAATTGAGCTTCAGCAGGAGACTTGATATGGAGCAACAAACTTCGGTCTTTAACATGATTACATGTCATCGCCATTCTCCAAAGAAGATACTCAGGACCTGGAGTTCGATATTCCGGGCAAGGTCGGTTGGTGATAGGTTTTGATATTAGGTACCTGTTGCTATGTCGTCGGCTTATGAGAACTTTCGGAAAGCAGTCGGAAAATAGATTGAGTTAGCGCGAATACTAACTATTGCGGGACACCATTTTTGCCACTCCTAGCTATTAAGTGCATGAATCCTTCTATGTGCGTCGTATAATTCTGTATCTACCTGGTTCCTACTGTCTTAGTAAAGACCAAAACCGAGCATCGTTGACTAGATTCACGGTACAAACTACCAACACCATTGAATCTTCACAGAGGAGACAATAGTTACCTCTTCTGACGAGACGAGCCTTTAATGGCCGTTTGATTTTTAAAGTGTGTTCCTTATCTGGTGGTGCCTGGGACATTTATTCGAATTTGGTTGGCTATATCGTTTACGTTAAGTCCTGGGCTGCTTAACAGGCTTACATGCCTTTTGCCGTGAGTAAGTGAAGTTCAGGTTCTTCGGCAAATTTTGCCACTCGTTTAGCGGGCTTTGTCAAGAGTTGTTTCGGAATCGACGCTTTTCTTTAGGCCTTAGTACAGTCTTGTATTCTCGGCACTTTATCCAGGGATGTATTCTTTCTTATGTGCCTATTACCAGTCTCCCAAAAGGCTAGAAGTTGCATACTCGTTGAGAGTATTCCATTGCTTAGTTGGGTAGTAAACTATTCCCAGGCAGCCAAGGCACAGTCTTCACAACTGGGACTTGTATGCCGTTTGTTACTATGACAGGGCGATGCTGGCTTTAAGAAAAATGTGGTAGGAGTTTTCTGGGTATTCTATATCGCAGGATACGAAGCATAGATCCGGACTGCAAAGGAAAATCCAGAAGAAGTTTGTAAAAGGAACATTGTAAGTTTGTGCTATAAAATTACAACTCCATTAAGCTGAGCTGTTACGTATAAAAACTCAATTATAATTTAATCGTTCAAAAGGCCAAAAACAACACCAAAAATGTATATATTCCTAGGCATCGAAGGGCAGTTAGACTAGGAGTAATAAAGAAGCAAAAAATCCCCATCGCTCTAAGAAAAGTCCGAAAATAAATCCCAAGGACTAAGCGAAAAACGAAACAAAATAAGTAATCGCCAACCGAAAAAAGGACACACTCCCCGCAGCGTTGTTCTTGTGGAACGGATTACACCGACTTTTTTTATTCCACCGGAACCGGCACACTTAGTGTTATAAAGTAGCCTAGGAGATCCTTTCTATTTAAGCCAAAGGAATAAACACCACACGCGAGATTACGACACAAAAGAACACAAAAAAAAAGCGAAAAGCGAAAAGCTTTTTCTTTTTTTTTTTCTCCAAAACAAAAGGAACGTGAACCCTGAAATTAGATTCTTTGGGGAAATTATTATCCACAAAAAGGAATATGAAGGACACCTCCTCTTAACTCAGTCCCACGGATGCGATGCGCGACGCACGACGCACTCGATGATTATGGGCATAATCAACTTTTACAATGCTCCTTTGGGGGTTGGTTGGTTTGGCGGGCTGATGACGCTGTTCAGTGACAGTAGCTTCGATGATTACACAACTCTTCATGCGTTTTAAGGCGACGTAACTCCTGGGATATTAATCATAAAATTCCAAGGACACTGAGTGTCGTCTCGCGAAACGAAAGACCAAAGTCGAAAGCCGAGAACCCAACGTATGGAAGAACGAACGCACAATGTGCGGAAATAATGAATTATGAAAGCTAATTAGGAGTGTATTGATTTAGGGGTTTGTGGTGTTGATATCCTGGCGCTGCCGTAGAAAGGGGAATATCCTTTCGGTGACATAATAAGTTAAAGGGGTAATTACAGCGCTCGAGGAAATGAGCATAGAAAATCAATTTAAACCAAAAAAAAGGAAATTAGAATTCATTGCCGCCAAATGAGGGCGTGGAAGGGCGACCATTTGGAGGCTCGTGTATCCTCTGTCGGCAATCAATCACAGGCTAATTAGACCGAAAGGCTATTGTATGACTTTTATTCGATGAAATAGATTCCTAAATGGATAACAAATATTGATCGATAAAAAGAAAACTAATGCGAATGATTGACGTAACTTCTATAACATATACACCATCGCCCAGAAGCCCTCTGGCAATCCATTCAAGGATCATGTGAGAAGCACGCGTAAGCCAAAAAGAGGGAATCCGATGAGAAATGATTCCACAACTTACATGCATCTGGATTGCAGTAAAATGTAAAGTCGGTGGAATAAATTTTTCCAAATTTGCATATCACCTCCGAAGACAGCTTCATCTTCACAAGACACGACAGACACTATATGCGTGTGGCTTTCGAATTCCTTTAGAGAAATGTAGTCCACTCCTTGGGCTACAAGCCAAACAAAACGAAGAAATTATTACGCTCACTAGTTTCAAGGTGTGGTGTTGCCCCACAAGTGATGGATAGTAAATTGAATTCGATAAAAAAAAAAGTTTCTTATGCGAGACCAGGGAGCGTCGTCGTCGTAAAGGACACTCATTTGGAATGCTAAATGTAATGTGGTACTCCAATTTTTTTATGTGATTCGGGTTTATGTGTCGCTCGTATGGAAATATGATTTCGTTGTTTACGACTGATTTTGTGTCACTTGTGAAGAAATAATTCTGTAGTTGATGTCGTTTTGTTTTTTTTTTTTTTTATGGGAGTTTGGAAGATAGTAAGGTAGGGAGTTAATGTACTGAATGATATCGAATGAGCTTGGTAATGTGGTTTTGGTTTGAGCAGGTGTTGGCATGGGTTTATAGGCGGTAGCTTCAGGGGACTCAGTGGCTTTCTGGCCTATGTACCACGGTAGGCAAGTTCTGGCCGAGGAAAACAAAGGCAATGGCTGCCTGCGTCAAGTACCCACTGCCTACTAGTAACAGGAGCTCTCTTCAACAGCTCCCACCAGATTACGTTAGCATTTTAGCCCACCAACAAAGAATTCGCTACCGCAACTGATGGACGCAACATTTCCAAAAAAAGGGTACAAGAAACTCGCTTTGTTCTCTTATACCTGTTTGAAAGAGCGGAAGTGAAGGAAAAGTTTGGTCTAAAAGTTTGATCAGTTCCAATCACCTCATCAACGGTCAACGATATGTATGATATGGTATGATATAGGTTTTCCATTAAGCGTTACCTATCTTTAAATGTGAATTAAACAAACACTGGGTCAGATATCATTGGAATATTTAATTTATTTAAAACGCCCATGTATGCCATTATATATAAAATGTAGCATAATTCAAAAGTCCATCGGAGCTTCACTGAGTGGCGAGCAACCGAAACGTCCAATTTTCCATATATTGACCCATAAATCAGGCAGACTTTGACCAATGTGATGGATTATGTCGGCTTTCAGGGCAGTGTCGGCTTCTGGTTTATTGACATAGACCTGTGACTTAAGAAAACCCTACAAGAAGTCGAAGTCGGGGTCAAATCGCAAGATCTCGGTGGCCAATTCCCGTCTTATCCGAGTAAGATAACCATGCTCGAAAATAACTTGGCAAAATGTCATGTGTGGGACGTAGTGCCGTCCTGTTGACACCATATGCCATCGTTGTCCAAGCCATCCAATTGGGACCAAAAGAATTTGGTTAGCATCGCCTAATGCCGGTGATGCCCCGGCTAACGTCGTTCTCAAAGAAATATGGACCGATGATGCCGCCAATCCAGAATCCACACCAAACAATGACTTTCTCTGGATGCATTGCAATTTCGTGTGGCTGGTGTGGTCGACAATTTTGCTTGTTGACGGAGCCATTCATTTAGAAATGCGCCTAATCGCTGAGTGTAATTTTGCGACCAATATTGGGGTCAACTCTCAACTGCTCGAGAGCCCAGTCAGTGAAGAAACGGCGTTGTCAATGGTCATTAACTTTGAGCTGCTGGGTCAGCTGAATCTTGTATAGATGTAGACCTAAGTCGTGATGCAAAATTCGCCAAGTTGTTGCCTGTGAAAGGCCGAGTTCAATACGGAATTGACTGCCTCGGATTCTCCTGCACCCTCTCACGGAAAGTGGGGACATTTTCAGCAGATCTTGCATTTCGTTGACGTATGGGATTATTCACTGACCCGGTCGACTCACATTTATCCACCACCTTGCAAATAGTCCTCTTGGAAGGACGATTATAGCGAACGTAAAATGGGCGAAGTGCGCTCGAACAAAAGATTCACTTTTATAGGACATTTTTAGCATTTACACATGTTGTTGAACGCTATAAGTTTGTTTGGCAAGACAGACTTAATAAATGACAGCCAATTTGACAGATGTAGCTTCAACAGTATTGCCACAATCACCTGTCAAAGTTCGGAAATCCTTATTGAATAACCCTTTACAAGCCCATTTCGCGGCAAATTTCAATCAGCTTTCTTCCTGACTCATAGAAGCAGTACTTCCAGACAATACACGACTTATTTGAATCCACTTCATGCATCCACTTCATTCATAAACCCTTGAGTACACCACTTAAATTTAAAGGCTTACTACCTAAAGTTTCATAGTTCATAAATATAATCTGCAACCACTTGGGCGTGTATTCAGTTGCCATGTCCCCTTGTTCACCGTCCACTTAAGTGGATTACAATTACAAAAATACCCTGACAATTTGATGAGCCTTGAAGAACAATTAGTGGTTAGAGATGGAGGAGGGAGGTAGGGTGGACAAAAAGCTTATTAAAAGTACCCACTGAGCCTATTTAAAAGCTTTTGTAGACATTGTATACTTCCACTTCTCGGTTACATCAATCTTGTAAGATGTTTTTACTCCACCAAACCTCCTCCTTCGAAATAGAAAATAATCTAAAAACCATTCAAGTCAATTGAGTGAATGGTGCTTTTGCTACGAGTTTTTCACTCGGCAACGGAAATTACTTGAACAGACCAACTGTGCCTCCGGGCTAATCGCCTCAATTTCCCCCTCAAGTCAACGCTGTCGGAAACCAATGTAGAGAGAATTCCCAAAGCAATTATACAACTATCGACCTCTTATCGGAGGAAGCTCTTATTCCTTCCTCTAACCACAGACCCGACGAGCATTATCATCATCACCATCGCCTCGCCAATGCTAACCAATTACAAATTGCAGAGGAGTTGTGCTATGTTATCAGTTTGTGGTGACTTCTTTTTTGTACAAAGATACTTTGACAAGCTAGTAAAAGTATCTATTCGAACCATAATTGCGCCACTTGTTCACGCGGGGTGTGGGTGGTCTCTCTCTCTAGTCATCATCATCATCATCAGCAACAACATCGCCGTCGTCGTCGTTGTCGTTTTCGTCGTCAATGTGTCCACACACACCATAGTTTGATCTTTCGGATTAATTAAGCCATTTACATGGAGGAAGTTATGCAATAAAACGGCAATTTATCTGCATAGAATACGAAATACAGAACGTAGATACATCTACGCGCTACGCATGGATTGAAGTGTCAATTTGCTGTTTGCCTTTGATGTGCATGGTTGCGTGCCCGTTGGAATTAGAAAAAAAAAAAAAAAAAAACAAGTGTCAATGGCCGCCCCAAGCCGCCTCTGAACTAGACAAACGAACATACATAACTACAACGGACCGCGACCAACGCGGGAAGTGCAAATTATTAAGTGAGGGGCTGCTGTCAGGCCTTTTGTCGAATGAATAATTTCAATTTCTGCTTCTTCTTTTTT
This sequence comes from Chalcosyrphus nemorum, assembly GCA_949716465.1. Classification (NCBI taxonomy): domain Eukaryota; kingdom Metazoa; phylum Arthropoda; class Insecta; order Diptera; family Syrphidae; genus Chalcosyrphus; species Chalcosyrphus nemorum. The sequence continues at coordinate 75,492,564 of OX454333.1, forward strand.
TCTCTTGCGCTTGACAAGTTAACAAATGTAATTCGCTTTGGGTCATCGGCACCGCAGCACTGGCGTTGCCATAATTTTCTTTTTTTTCCTTATTTTTGTCGCCTGTATTGTCGCGCGAGCGTTTGTTTGACGCTGGATTTATGCACAATGACAAACAAGTGGCCAACAACGATGTTGGGTGTCGTATTAGTGGAGGATTAAAGGAGGAAATTGGAAGGGGATTCTCCTGTCAATGATAGGCAACTGCTCCACACCATAACCCAAGAGAATGAATTTCTTTGTCGAAGAGACCGGTCGGCATCTGTTTTTTCTTCTTTTTGGATGATTTATGAGATACACATAGCCGTTGAAGGAGAAGGGACGACGGCAACGCCAGATATACATATACTTCTTTTTTTAATGAATAAATCATTATAATTAACTGGTGGGCATTTGCAATTGATCTGAAGAGGATTTGAAGGGTGAATGAATGGGTGTTGCCTGCAGTTGAGGCGTTTGAAATTAAACAGCTGATTTGCGCGATGCGGCGCGTCAAATGTATACAGAGGGAAACTAATTTATTAGGAGCGAATTGAAGTGGCCATAAAGTGGTGTTTTCGAGCGGTGGTGGTGCCGCGGTCAATTGATGAGTTATGTTGTATGTGAGCTTCTTGTTTATTGACTGAGTGAATGGCAAAGGAAATGTTACTCAAGTCTATAAATCTATTATTTATGGAGGAGTTTAAGTGGACGATGGCTAGGCAAATAAGGAAGTAAGTACTATAGTAGGAATGAATGTGAAAACATGATCGTTAACATTGGACAAATGGAATTGTTAATTAATGGTAAGGAAATGGGTTTGACTATTGATGGTTTTATTTGAAATTGCAAGCTGCCATTGAGTGCTTCTTTTGAACTCAGCTTTTTAATGTGGAGAGTGGTTGGTTAGACTAAGTTTTAGGCAACATCAGCAGCATGTAGATGAAAAAACCCTCGTAACGATCACCATATCAAATTGAACCACAGAGAAGAGACTGCTCTTATCAGGAGCTGCGACATTGATAACGCTCCCACGGTGGATTGGTGACTTGAGGACGAAGTCAAGCAAAAAATATACGGAGGGAACTTACAGAACCAATGTTGAGTATAAAGTGCAATCCAAGCAACCTCCTACAATGTGACATGTGTAAAGGCTAAGATGGTCCTAGTAGACCATTTTGCTGAAGAACTTATTTAAATGGCTCTCGACCCATTAAGGTTGCCTTCCATACTCTGCGGTCCGCAGTTGTGAAGGCCAAGTTTAACAACGAAAAAATTGTGGCAGCGGACTATGGCATGAATACATAGGGACCAGTCGAACTGATTCTGAAGTGAAGACCAAGTTTAACAACGAAAAAATTGTGGCAGCGTACTATGGCATGAATACATAGGGACAAGTCGAACTGATTCTGAAGAGCTGAATTTCTACCTGACCCTGTTGCCTCCTGTCCATGGACCATGTTCATTCAGAGCATAACTTCACAAGTTTTGGACATGCAAACATGTTTGAAAGCAGTCGAGAATATTGTATACCTACTTTATGTTCCATTGTCCGGGATACTATGTCTGAAAGAAACCTGCTGGCGACCAAACTCCCCTAACCAGCGGGCAAATCAAGAGCTCGAAAGATATTTGGAAAGCAATTAGGGGATACTATTGCAGCCATTATGAACGATCAGGCGAAAGCAGGAGAGAAACCAAAACGCACCTTTTCGCTTTCTGTCAACATGAATGAGTAAGAAAGGCTTTATCAGATTATCAGTATAGCTTCAACAAACATCTTAGTAGATGGTAGTAGATACAGCAGTCGAAGCAATAAATGGACAAGAGAAAAATTTCTTTAGTTGAGGTATCACGCAGAAGATAGATTAAAATAATACAAAATTATATCGGGAAGAATGCTGCAAGGGTCGGTCATTAGACCTCTTTTGTAGAATATAATGACCTACACTGGAAAAAATACAGTCTAGATAGTCATTCGACACATTCTGTTGATTATAAAGGCCAACGGATATCCGTGGTCTTACGCTGCTACGAGGAGACAAGCTAACAACATAATAATTGTGGACAAGCGGAGTAAAGAGATAATGTCTGCAATGAATAACACAGTCACTAGAATCGAAAATTGGCCAGATTTTGCTGGCTTTGAACTTGCTCACCATAAGACAAAAAGCAGCAATAATGAGAAACAGACAAACTGTAAGTTTCAGAGAAGAGGAAAATACCATCGAGTCTAAGAAAACGTTAGGACCTCGGCTCGACTACTCGTCAAGTACTGCAGTTAAAATTCGTCGAAGATGCGACTGGAGCCACCAGAAGGCAGAAGGAGGCATAAGCTGATTCCCAACATTAAGGCACGGATGAAGAGGATTCACGGCGACTGTACTTGCCTTCCTTCGTAGTTCATATCCGGCCAGAATGTCTATCGGAAATATATCTTTTGCCTTTCAACTCAAAAGTCCTGAAAGGGAATAACGCGCACCGTGGATCTTATGTTCCAATGCAGACGCTTCGCTGAAAGAATTGTGAGGTTGCCAAGTCCGCACAGCATGATCAGTCGGGTGGACAGAACGGTAGACTACTACAACAGGCAGATACGAGTATCTACCTGGCATCAATTTACCGTGCTACTTGTTATGCGGTTGAGTTCATTAAATTTCCTATAAAATCACTTAAATACCGCAAAATCTGAAATCCATTACTGAAAGTGTACCCGCTAAATGTGTTCATTTGTTCAGTCATTTCCTTTTCTAACCAAATCCATGTATGTTCATAAATTACCTACCAATACATCTGTATCATATGTAACAACAAAACTCCCCCTATACCATACACCATGTTGGTTAATTAAAAATCATTACAACAGCACAATTTCACAATCTATCTATACCAAATGAAACAAACCTTTTTAACTATCTGTCTATCTGCTATATTAACTGCAATTGTACACTTGTAAATCGATCCCCGATAGTTGGTGGTTTCACTTAGAAAACTCATCCAATATGTCATCAATTTCTCTCTGCACACAAAGCCACCTATTAAACAATTGCGAACAACAACATAAAAAAATTCTTTGATGTAATTTCGATTGCAAAATACAAACCGCAAAGCGGCAGGCGCACAACATTTTGTAGATCTTTTCAACCTTCAATGAGTGAGTATAGTGTGTACAGTGAGTTAAAGTGAAAGTCAGAAGAGTATAGACTGTCTTACTTTTATGAATTCATACAAAATGACGTCTTACGTCATCGCAACTTTGACATTTGTAAAGTGAGTTGAAGGAGAAGACAATTAGATAAACTATGGGTTTGTGTACCTACTCTAAAAGAACACCAAATAATTGTGGCAATGCTTTTGACGGGTAATAGGTCAGTGGTTTTGGTTCAGTTTGGACTTCGTCGTCGTTAGTTCTGTTTGTGTTTCACCAACAGGGGAAAAATATTAACGTCTATCCACTGGCCTCGAGGAAATTGACTCTACTCGAGTGGTCGAAGCGAGAGAGGAGAGACGGGTAGCGAGGCACGTGAGCCGTGAGACAAGAGACGTAAGACATGAGACGAGAGACGAGTGGCGAGAGACGAGAGACGAAAGACGAGAGACGAAAGACGAAAGACGAAAGACGAAAGACGAAAGACGAAAGACGAAAGACGAAAGACGAAAGACGAAAGACGAAAGACGAAAGACGGAAGACGAAAGACGAAAGACGAAAGACGGAAGACGAAAGACGAAAGACGAAAGACGAAAGACGAAAGACGAAAGGCGAAAGACGAGCGATGAAAGACTAAAGATGAGAAGTCTTCGATCAAGAATATTGCTTCAAAAGGACCTTCAACTGAAGTGACATCAATTAAGTGCCTAACGAGCTACGATTCGAAAAACTGATGAATCGATGCCAGTAATACGCAAAACGTCTATACTAAACGTTTTGTGTCATCTGCTTCTGTTCCTTGTCTTCGATTTTAAACACATTGTCTGCAGCTCATTTTGAAGGATTGTTACGAGGCTTTATGCATAAATATCGCCATCTAGTTCCCTTTCAAGTTTGATAACTCAGATGCCACACTTTACATCTCTCACAGTATCTGCAAGAAACTTTGGTGACATGCGAAGACCTTCAACTTGGTACCAGGGCATATGAATATTAAAGTAACCGAAAGGGCCACTTATCGTGGGTCTTCGTTTTTGTAGTAGACCCTATCAGTTCCTTACGAAAGAAAATAGAAGATGAAACCATCAGTCGAGTAGAAAGACGCTGAGTTCATCCGTAGACATGCGTAACGGCCAGGGAGCTATGGCCGGCCTTTAGGAAAAAGGGATCAACAACTCTGGCTAAACTCATTCGGTACAGCGCATGGGTCGTTTCTTTGGCAATTACATTATGCCATTCCCCCTCACGCTGAGCTATATAAAATTGGAAAAGTTCTAGTGACGAAGAAGAAGTAGATTCTATTCGTCACCTGTTTTATGTTTGTCTCACCCTATCAATCTAAAAAATCAGAACTTTTAGTAGTTACTGCCTTCTTCTCAGAGCTAGAAAACTTAGGCAAGGTTGAGCTTGGGCCACTATTTGGATGGTGGATGGCGGAGTTGCTTTCTACAATAGACCCGAACTGTTTGCCTAAGTTACCGGTGTCTCTTGTCGCAAGGCACCCATCTACCTAACCTAACCTAACCTAACCTATAGGTTTCAACTTGGCTTATAAAGCTTTTGTGTACGACTTTCACTGTCACTCACTGTAGCTACATTGTACAAATGACATATTCAACCACACAAATCACAGTAACGTCTCGAGTTTATGCTTTGCCAAGTTTTACTAACACACTGTGCATTTTAATTAACCGTAAAATGTTAATATTTCATACGAATTCCCCTCGTTCGTCCTTCGACTGCACGTTAAAATGCATCCAAATAGTACACACGCAAAACCCTCTAACCATCACACAACAACTTGAGCCTTGTCTACACTCTTCTGTAGATGGAAAAATCTCTCTCTCTGCTAAATGCGTGTGTGGGGTTTCATGCAATAAATACTGTTAATGCCACTGGAAACCCTTAAATAGGTTGTAAAAGCGGATTTCAGAACACCTCACTCGTGTGCCAAAAGAAGCATTCATTCACAAAACACATCCAAGTGCTGGTAACCCAATTTTCGTATACAAACAACTCGAATGGAGCATGTTTTTGTACGCGCCAGTGGAGGGGTAGTTTTACATGTGGATTATCAGGGGCCCCGTTCTCTTTGTCCTTAGTTTTGTGCGCCGGGCGCCTAATCCTTCTGCAATCGAATACAGTTGCCTGCTTACATGTGATGATGATGATGATGACTCGTTTTGTTTGGGCTAAATGTTCCATGGAAGAAGGTGTTGGGATTACTACTACGCTCTGACATCGCAAAGCGCTTGACAGGCTTCAGATGATGCGCTGCGCTCTAGTTAACTTTTTTTTTCTTTTTTTTTTTTGTGAAAAAGAAAGAGACCATCTCATGGCGAGTGCTGATGCAAAGGATTAAATGAATTATCTTGTTAAACAAGCGATTGAGTTCTTGTTGTTGGTTGGAACCACCACCAAACAACCCCTTTGATTCTGTATACACGAGAGAGAATATTCGTATTATGATGTCGCGTTTTGTGACATCAATTAATGTGGATGCGCGTGCCTGTACATACATCTATCATCGTTAACGTTTAACTTTGATTGCTGTATCGGCGCACACAGGTATTAGGAACTTTTATATAGCTCAACTAATTCAATTAATTTGTGTCAATTAGGGACATTTGCTGAGACAGAATATATTCGTAAGATATTTGTCACAGAAGGGTGACGTCAAAAGTTGATAGCTATTAAGAGCTAAAGTGCTGTCATTATTATTTATTTATACTTATTAATGCCAGAGGGCACAGCAGTTAGGTCAAGGTTAGGGGAGTGCCCTAGTATGACAACTTCTTTAAAATGTTTCTCAGCTAGGAAGGTTGTCAAAGAAAGGTTTTGCAAAACTAGTTATTGAATTAAATTTACAATACCAAATACCAACAGATGCTGTCATTTACTGTCATTTACTTTTTGACAGATGTCAAGTACAATCGTTGACAATTTTAGTCATCGAGTTTAGCATGTTATTTAAACTTATTAAAAGAATGGGTGATCTGTAAAAGTTACGTCTTAAAATTCCTGAATTTCTTGGTCAGCACAATCGATCCAGTGAATCTGGAATTCGTGCAATGGCAAAGCATTTGAAAGAAAGCACACGCCAAAACATCACCACTGTGCGTGAAAGTGTTCAAAACCAGCCGAGCACCTCAATTCGTCCGCCGAAGTAAAAAATTGGACCCTACTTATAGCACTTGGCCGGCAAAATTGAATGAATTGGGTCTAGACAATTTCTGGTTTTAACAGGATGGTGCTACCACCCACAAAAGTCGTCATTAACCTACTTCCTATTGATAATTTTGACCTTTGGATGATCGATTGCAACAGAAACCATGGCAGTCACATGAACGAAGTTGTATTCCGTCATTCATCACTTTATGACGTTCCAATAAAATAAAATGGAAGCTTACACATACACACAAGTTTAGATATCAGCGTTTGGCTTGACAGCACTGACTGCGACCATTTTGTAAATGGTGTGTTTTTGTAAATGAATTGACAACTTGGAAAACATATTTTGTTGAAAAGAAAGGACACCGCATTTTTAGTCTGTTCCTGGTCACACGCTAGCTCACATTTATTGTAAAATGGATGTCGAAAATGTGCGGGCAGGGTAAATGCGAATTGACTGGCTAATTTAGTTCGTCTATGATCTAGACTTCACAAATGTGATCAAGGAATTTAAATCAGTGAATAAACCCACTAAGGTTTTTGTCTAAAATGAGCATCATCCCTGTGCAAAACCCAGCAGTTAACAACCCTGGACAGAACATACCACTCCACCTCACCATTAGTTGGCTTCCATAATTGGGATACCATCAAAACTCTTCCAACCAAATGTGGCTTGTAACGCTGGAAAACACAGTTCTTCTGAGCTCTTCTGAACATGCACCGAATTTCGGCAAAGGGATGCGTTGGCATGTGATTTTTTCCAATATAGTGTTGGAGCAGATAGTCCGCGGAAAGAAGGTACTATCTTTAACAAATCTGTCCAACTGTTGGGACACACAGACGACATTGACATGATCGGAAGATCTAGGCATTGTAGATGTGTTTACGGAAATTGAGGAGCAGACGGAACGAATTTGTCTCTTGAAGTGAAGGAGGAGAAGACAAAGTATGCGAGGAAGGCAAATGGAGGAAAAGATACAACTACGAACTCTATGAGTCCAAACCCAATACACTGTAACTACATTCGCTCCACTAATGCTCCAGCCAAAAGGATCTTTGAATCAGAGCCCCCAGGTTCGAAACAGCGAATAAACCCGAATCTCTGGTACAAAGACTAAGTTGTTGTGGATGCCAGAAAATTTAGTCTTCGCAACTGGAAGCAGAGTGCTTGGTACCAAACAAAGAGGATGGAAGGCACTAAGGCAGTCGTGTCTCATGTAGAGGCACTACAAGGGCAGGGAGCCCTTTCAGTAAGTAGGAAGGAGTTCTGCCGCGAAGAGTTTGGACTGCTTCCTGGTATTGTTATATGGTTTTTTTTTTCCTAAAAAAGTCTTACTCTTTTGTCATTGAGAACCATAATGGCCAGTGGCTAGTGCTATTCACTACTGTGCATGTAATCTAGGTTCTCAGAACTCTTCTTCAGCTAAAGCATGAAACTGTCGTGCGTCAAACAATATCAAATCATTTAAAGGCTCACCCTTGATAAAGTTTAAATTATTTCCCCTGATTTCCTCGTAATGAGCTTCGTATTCGTGATGAAATCAGATCCGCACTTCCCACTTATTCTTTAAAACAAAACAAAAAATAAATATACAACTTAAATTCCGTGGAAACTTGCAACAAATACCCACGAAAAAAAAGCCTCACAATCTAATCGAAATGTGTCCCATACGTGAGGGAACTTCTCAATCATATCAACGCTCCATTCGTTCTCCGAAACCCACTCTCTTCCCAGCTGGACAAAGAAAAACTTGTCTGAATAAAAATTAATTTCAAATTTAAATAATTTCAGCTCTCATCAGGATGACACCAGTCAGATGTGACCAATGATTTCGAGACGCACACACCGAAAGCAAAAAAAAAAAAGTCATCATCGTCATCGTTGGACCGAACATCATCATTAGTACCAACAGGATGGTAGATGGGATGGATACCTACTACCTACTGGATGGACTTTTGTTAGCGTTTTGATTTATCCATCAATCACATCCATCAGAGAAGTTTAATTAAAACATATTCCGGGAACCAGTAGTTGTGAGCTACCCGCAGTAGCCACTGTCCCATACCACCTACTGGGCGGGGGTAATATTTTCATTTTTTTTGTACGAGTACTGTTGTGTGCGCGCTTACGATGAAAGTAATAAAAGTTCGGCGCCACATTTCCGCAGTTCGGTTCGAGTACGCTTTGGAAAAGGAAATAAATAAGAAATCGTGATTCTTTTTTTTTTTGTTTAGAGGAACGGTGGACGGTGACAGAGCACAGGCAATTTGAACTGACAAAATTCCATTGATTATAATGACTGTGATTGAAGCAACGATCGATTGGATGGCGAGTACAGGACCCTGGGAAGATATTAAGTTAATTGAGCGCTGTGGTGCGCATTTTAGTTCCAGTTTTGAAGTTATTTGGGGTTTTGAACTGAATTGGGGGAAAAAAAATGTATAGAAATGCTGTAAGTCGATGATCGTAGGCTCTAAGATGATAGTGCGGTCCATTGCATCAAGGATCCTCAGAAACTCTGAGTAGATGTATAACACCCTGAACCCTTTTTTCAGGAACAATAATCGTCGGGAGCCCAATTCGAAGAGGTAGTAGGTGGATGAGCCTTTAGTGCGAACAGTCCTTCCAATACTAAGGTCACGTACATATGTACGGTGGCCCCTTTTGGGTCCTTCTACTCCTACAATGCTCATGCGACATTGTATGGGAATTCCTCAAAGCTTCTTCCTTCTCTAAGTGCTTTTTCGTCTGTAGTGTAGCCTTTAGTTCTATTGAAATCGTTGGCACATTGCAGTTAACAAGGTAGATCTTAGGCTAATAATTTATGAAAAACGATTCATTTAGAGATATTTTTTTGTCTATGAACTTTTTGACAGATGACGTGTGAATCGTGTTAACCTGTCATGGTTTATTTGTTTCATTTTGTTTGACATTTCATCTTTAAAAGACTTAGCTCGGCACCACATATATAAAATACTCAGCAATGTTACGAAAATCAACGTTATAAGAAGAATAAGTATTTTTCGCGCATTAGAGGTACTTATGGTCTACATAATCGGCCTAACGAACGCACATAGAAAAGTTTGAAACCTAATTTTCGTTATTAGACAACACGAGACAAAATAGCCCACATCTAGTACGTTGTGAAGGAAATATTGGAGCGGTAGCTGAGAGTATATGCAACAACCCCGATGAATCGATTCGGCGACGTTCTCAACAGCTTGACATATACGCAAGGATATTGGTTTAAAAGCATAAAATAATTTGTGATATCACACCATTAGATGGATAAGTTGGGTACGATTGAGGAATTGGAAGCCAACATTACTCGCGTCATTCACCAAATACTACTCGAAATGCTCGGACAAGTCATCGCAAATTAGAACTTCAGAATGGACCGTGTAAATCGTGTCCGCCGTACGTTTAAAAGAAATAATCTTTAAAAAATAAATGCCAAGAATCGTTTTATTGGTTGATAACAAAGATAATACAATAAAATTGAATTGCATGCTTTTTTCTACTTTTGAAAAAAGTACCTCTAAATGTATCACCCATTGCAAGGAGAACTAAAATAATTACGATATTCTGACATTTAACGGCAAGAGAATCCACAGGGACTTTCTATTGCCATTGCCGATGGAGTCCATGGATAACTGAAACTATTCACACTTCTGTGTTACGTGACTCAAACGTAATGCACACGAGTGGCAAACGAAAGGAAAAGTTTGAGTGCGAGTGTTCTATAAGTTTTGCGAATCGAGGATTTTCGAAAAACTTTTCTAAGTCTATTCATAACATACTGTGAAACAGTACTAAACGCCAAAGAACTGTCAGAAATGACACCACGGTTTGACAGTTGTCCCTACTGCAAGATCTACCAGTGAAAACGAAGCTCTTTTTAGCTTTTACAGTAATGGATTTATCTCGGTTAAACAAGAAATCGGAATTAGCTGGACAAACTTATCTGCCATCTCGGAATTAACCAATACATCTACTATATAACTTCGACAGCATTTAATGAATTTTATCTGCGTGTAAATTCCTATTTATGACATCATTTACATTCCCATAAATTTCATCCCCTAGTCATAACAGCAATATAGAAGACCAAGCAAAATAAGAGAGAAAAAAAAACTGTCAAAATAAATCGTACACGATTCACTTCACCGAGTACCTACCCTATCAACATCTGATAAATTTCGCACTCTCCTACTTGGCCTACAGAAACAATAACAACGTGTCCACAAATCTGGGAGAACATTAATTCCTGGATCAACAAACCAAATGCCTGGTGAACATATACCCATAATAAACAATCGTCCAGACTAAAGTGCGTGCTTTCCTCTCATAAACAAAAAAAAAAAAAAACCCAATGACGACCGGGACCGGGCAGGAGCAGGACTGACGGCGAAAACAAAAGAAAAAAAAAAACAAAAAGAAACCACTCCTAAATAAGAACTAAATAACCCGATGCTAACATCTGCTCCGCATGCACGACTAACGTCCGGGAATTCATTGATATACTCGTACTCCTCCCAGACTCGTTCTTCTAATATTCCTTTCCTTTAGATGATTATAGACAGAGGAAACAGGAGGCCAGAGCAGCAACAAAGAAGACGAGAAAATTTCTAAGATAAATTACCACCATATGCACAGATGCGCGTTCATCATCATCTTCTCGAGAACTAAAATCCGAAAACAGAAAACTACTACTCATCAACATGTAATTTATCCCATTCAAGGATCATCGTATCAGGATCATCATAATGGGATCATAAATTTCAACCGAGAACTGGCACGAGCGATGGTGTAAAATGATCTTTAAATTCGGCTTCTTCCTTCTCCAACTGCATTTGCAAATGAAGATGAATCCAAAAATAGAAATCACATCTTTTCTGTGTGTCTGTGCCTCTGACCGGGAAGGCGATTCGAATTCAAATTCGAATTCGTTTTATTGTTTTGGAATTAGGTTTCGTCGTTGTCCCCTCCCCGATGGGAGAGATCAAAAGGAACGAATGCCGCATGCCACGGATAGAATCTCTTCGTTCTCTTTTTGTATATCTTTTTTGTATCTTTTCTGTTTTGTCGGTTTCTGCGGTTCTGGGCTACTGTTTGACTGGCTCCCGAATTGTGTCTGCCTGCAAATCTCTACAACAACTGACAACCACATGATGTCGTCGCCGGCGTAAATTTAGATACAAGGATTCCACAGATTTAGGGAACGGTGTTGGCTTTGACATTCGCTTAAAAGGGGTCAATCTAAACACTTTTTCTAATTTTTTTTTTTTTTTTTTTGTCTACCTATAGATGAAAGGGATGTTGTGTGTCGCCTGTCAGTCGTGTGGCTATTGTCTGTTAGAGTATCTAATGCACAAACTACCCCCTACCCCTTTGTCGCATCGGATAACATCTTTGTTTTGGACAGAAGTTGAAAAGCGTGTCAGAAATAGTTAAGTGGATTTTCAATTCTCTCTCTCCCTCTCTGTTGAGTCGGATACGGTTGAGAGAACAAGTTGAATGCGCACCTTTTATCCGGAAAAATATTTTTTTTTTTATCTTCACAATAGAGTCCGTTCAAGAGGTACCTTCCAAAGGGAGAAACAATAGAAGAGAGAAAAAAAAATTAACACCATATAAGTGGTGTACATATCTCAAAACCTCTCGGTTCGTTGTTCCTTTTCACTTTCATTTTTTGAAAGGTTTTTCTCACCTCGATTAGAAAAAAAAAATTACGTATAACTGTGGGCAGCGATGGCATATTAAGTGAAAGGGAAGTTTTTCATTTAAACTCAAACACAGAGAGAGAGAGACACACATACATCCAGAGAACTAGGGGTGTGCAATACAAAAAAAAAGGTATTAAATAGTCGCACATACACGTGTGGTGTTTGTTGGGGGTTAGGTGTTTACATCGTGACTTGAACATTGAATGTGCAAAGGAGAAATATGGCTTTCGATTGAATGTTAGACAAGTGGTTAATTTTGAAAAGGATATCCTAAATGTTGAGTGCTGGAACGTGATGCGTTTTTAATGGATCGACAAGAAATGTATGTGTTGTAGGTGTTCCTCCCAAAGCATAGAGGGACTTTTGACAGTTAAAAATAATGTTTATACGAATCTTTCGTTTCCTTAAAGTGATTGGATTTTGATAAAGCAATGCTAGGTGGGATATACTAAAAATTTACCACGGATTTCAATGGAATTTGATTGAATTCTTTCAGTTTCAATTGGTTTTGAGCGGGGCGGGAAAAAAAAGTCCTTTAAGGTTCTAATACACAGCTAGAGACATACCCTGCACGAAGATGAGAAAAGTGCTACTTAGTATGCGACGTTATCGACTACATTAATGCGCCGCCGGATGGAACAGGTCGCGTCACCATTATACACTGCAGATGCTTTGCCTGAGGGGCTCATCTATAAGCAATTGGATTTTGAATGGCCGGTGACAGGGCATAGTCTATAGTAGACAGTCAACTTGGGGTCGTTTGATACAGGCCAAACATATTCATAATTGTATTCGCAAGTCCAGGCATAATCAAATAGGAGCACACAGAGCTCACACACACATGTTTAGATTTCAATTGCTGCCTTGACAGTACTGAGGTGACAGTCTAGTTCAGTTCGTCTAGGTGATGGGGGACCTAAATGGCAAGACAGGCAGTATCGAAAGGCATAGACATATTATGGCAAGACATCACTTAAGCAACCGTCAGGACAAGGACAACGTCGAAAGACTGGTTGATTTTCGCAACGCCTTATCAGTCGATTGTCAAGTCCCCTTTTCACGTTTCTGACATCAGTAGCCATTTCTGATATAGTTTTCTAGACATCCGGACATCAGACTGTTGCCGTTCGACAATCTTAACAACGAAAACGTAACAGAAACAAAATCAACTGACTTAGGGATCCCACGGTGCGACAGAAACGAAATGACCATCCCTTCGTTTGGAAACAATCAATAGCTCACTGACCGCCACCATTCATTATCAGTGGCATATTTTTTTTCGAAACGTCAGTAGATCGCAGGGAAGGAAGAGAGCGTGGAAACCTGAAAAAAATACGGACGAACATAAGAAGCCTAGAGCTCGAACTGCATCGAGTTCAACAGAAAGTAAAGTCAAGCTAGGCCGAGAATAGAAGAAGGAAATGATTGTCCACTTGATCAGCGTGCTACTTATTATAACCTTGAAGATGCGACGTCGAACAATTGCTCTGGGTCCGTCTATTACGCCCACATCAGCACCCTGCTGACCATTGTCGAATAGTGCTTTGAATATCCGTTGGCTTTTCACCTGTCGTTCATTGTCTGTCAACTTGGAATTGATTTGGCAGGAGTTATTTCACATACATAAATTAAGAGCAACTATGAAGGCTACGCATGATGAATCACCTGTCACTTTCTGCATGAGAAAAGTTGTCTCGGGAGTTCGAAGTTCAAAGTGGAGCCTCCAAAAGCCTTTAGTAACTGATGTTCTGTTTTCCCTTGTGGGACCTACTATGCCTACGCGCAATTGTGTAGGGTTTCTGGCAATTTGCCTTAGTTCGCCCCAATTTTTGCCCAACTGCCGTGCCTCCAATAGATTTTGGACTGGCAGCTCCATCAGTCCATACTTTTTTGAGGACGACGTTGGGCAGACGTTCATGGTTAACGGCGTGTGCTATCAGTCGATGATAACCAATTTCTTTTGGTCCCAGTTGGATGATATGGATACTGACGATATGTGGTTTCTACGTTCCATAATGGACATTTGAATTGGCCACCGAGAACTTGCAATTTTACCCTGACTTCTACTTCTTCTTGTGGTGTTTTCTTAAGTCTCTTATCTCTTTGCCAATAAAAGACAAACCACCACTGCCCTGAAAGCCGACATACTAAAATTCAGCCTGATTTATATGATAGAGTTATGGAAAATTGGACGTTACGAATGCGCGCCACACAGAGAAGCCAAGGCGGATATTTGAACGACATTATATTCCATACATAATGGCATAAATGAGCATTCCAAATAAATAAAAAATGTCAATTATATCTCACTCAGTGTTTGTTTAATTCGAATTTAAAAATAGAAAACTCTTAATGGAAAGCTCTTTCTCATACATTTTTAGAGAGATAAGGTGTTTAAGGCCTACCAAGGGAACGCTTCTATGAAGAAGGTTTCCTCACAAGAAGCACAACGACCACAGGGTAGAGTATCATACCATTCTCTTAAAATGGAATGGATTCTTTAGAAAATTTCTGCATAAATCCTAAGGTAAAACTCAAGATGTATTTCAATGATAATTTGTCTGCAAATAAACTCAAAATATTCGAATGAATGCTGACACGTTTAGACTTAACATAAGCGTAGTGTTACTTTCGAGCCATCCTGTAGCAACTACTAACACGCGTGTGACATTCAAGTTCAACACTCTCGTGAACTTTGTGCCTTTCAAAAATAGGTAAATCAAACCCTAAGTTGCAATCAAAGGAAAAACAAAACAAAACAACTGCTGGCGCTTTCCACAGCTCTCTCGAGTCGCTTTATCATCATCCAAAAGAGTTGCTATCAGTTGACAATAAACTATGCAGTAAATTTCCACGACACCAATTGTTTTGTGTAGTCTCTCCACCTGCGGGACTCGTAACCTCCAAATAAATACTCTTTACCCATTCAGATACAGCGTAGTGTCGGCTTGCGTTTTATTTTACTTTCGCATTTGTATCTGCGCGGCGTTGTTTACTTTTTGAAACAGAAAGTTTTTACGAGACACAAATACAAATAAATCCACCAGCCCCCCCTCTCTATCACACACATATCCAGTGAGTAGGGCACGTTTTTTGGAGTTAAAAACCGCCCCCAGCTGTGTGCAAAATTAAAATGACAAGTTTTTAGCGGCAACGGCGCCCGTAACGGCTGTGACAGTGGTAGTCTCGGTATCCAGAATGTTTCTCGAGTGGATTTCCGCATTCGGTTTTCGGTTCGAAGATGGGGACCACTAGATACTACACTACTCCTCTGGCAGATGATCAGGGACGCCAGAGGGGGGTCTTCTGCGAATGTCATAAATCAGACTTAAAACTTTCATAATTGAAGGGTAGTTCAGATCGTATTCTCTAGAGAGAAAGAGCTAGATTCAAATCTTAGCTAAAAGATACTTTTGGATTGGAGATTTTGTAAATATTTTGATTTAAATTTTGAGTCGAGAGAGAGCGAGAGAGAGGAAAAGATGTGATTTATTGCGGGCAAAGCAATAAACTGGCGTTCGATAGGCAATTAGAAAGCCGGTGGCTTCAAAGAGTTTTTATAATTTTTTTTTTTTTTTCCGAAGAACACTGATAGCATAACGGTTGGTCCGGTTAATGTAAACATTTATGCGGGGAGGAGTTGCCCTCTCTCTCGGCAGAACAACAACGATTTGGGAGGTCAAACTGGTTGTGTTATGTGTTGCTGCTGCTGCTTCTGACTGAGTGCAGGTAAAGGAGAAGTGGATATTAATTTTGGAGGAGTCCATGCGGTTGTTGGAGGAAGTGCTGTTCGCTTAAATAAGCAGATTACACGCGATATACATTCACTTGAGACTGTCAGAACAAATATAAATTAATCAGCCGGGGATAACATGTGGAAATGTTCGAATGAACGAATTACAGGGTTCTTTTAAGTGCTCTTGGTGGAACGCTGAGTAGTCATAGTCAGAGAATGTTTGCTTTGAGGTATTAAAAATAAATGACTCTTTCTGTGAAAGGCTGGTTGTATTCATTTGGTGCGGTTTGTCAGTTTTTTTGTCATTTTGAGTCATTTACTTTGAGACCATTGTGCTAGGTTGGTGGGTCACCTTTCTACACTTGTAACCATCTACAAAGAGATAACTTTAGCCATGCAGGGTATTGGCTCAATCATTTGGAGTATTGACCTAGGGACAGGACAAGAATATAGAAAGTGCCTCCCCTTCCTCCCCTCCCTTCCTCCTCGAACATAGAGTTTCTACAGTTTCTCTAGACCTGTCTTGCCATACATTTGATATGTTCCAAAGGACTGGAGTCTGACTAAACTGGCTTTTTTCAGTGTTGGCCAAGAGATGTCGCAGTTAGTGTCTATTAAGTGCCACCGCCTTCATAGGGTACTTGAGATAAGGCGTTGGTACATCGATGTAAGTTACGCTTTTGTTACATATTTACATAGACCAAAGAAGCCATTTTGTTAGTTCCACAACTCTCCATTATGTTACACTGAGTTGGTTCCAAGCTTAGGGTAGGATTATACTGTTTTACAAAAGTATTACTCCTTTCTTCCATGCGCTGTCTGAATTTGAATGAGCCCAACAGCCACAGAAGGAATGGAGTTATGAAGCTTAAGCTTTTTGGCATAGCTGATCTATTTGGCAAACCGATCGACTGAAATTGTCCTCTCGGAAGGACGACTATGACGAAGGGTGCTAAGTATTGCTCGAACAGAAGACCCACTTTCAGAAAACAATTAAATCATTTGCACATGTTTTTAAGCACAATAATTCCCCGTGTTGATTTGTCAAGACTATAGACGTACTAAATTAGAAAGTCAACTTCGGGTCGTTTGACAGATTCGCTCTCCCTATTTAGGCTCCTCCTATTTTCAGCACTAAGGGGGCAGGTGAAGTTCGAGTTGACTCTCTAATTTAGTTCGTCGATGGTCAAGACCAGCTAAATAAATGACAGACAATTTGACAGAAGTAGCTTAAACAACATGGCCGCAATCACCTGTCAAAGCTCACAAAACTCTTTAAATGCATATTGACTTCTGCATCCGTGTGTGCTTGTCCTATAACACCATAGATATACGATCCTACTCCATCCACACACCGTGACGTAATTTATAAAATCAATAACCATAAAACAAAAAAAAAACCGAAATATATTTTTCACAAGTAAGTAGTCACCTTTAGGCATGTGACCATGTTGCCAAGAACAAAAAATATTTATTTTTGACACAACAATTGTGTGTCGTGCTCGTTTCTAAAATGACTTTTATTTTACGATATTAATTTTTAAATCATATATTCCTCTGACATAAAACCATCAACATGATGAAAGATGCAAAAAATTTACAAATAAAATAAAAAAATAACAAAACAGCGACATCAATTCCCACACATCCCCCTCCAATAAAAAAAAAAAAAAAAAGACAACAAAACACTTCAAAACTCGCATTCTGTTTATATCATCTTTTTGATGTCACATCATCACAATTGTGTTTCTTTTAATTGATCGTAAACTCAAATTGAATGTCAAGAGTTCAGCGCCAAAAGTCTTAAATCCCCAAAAAAAAATTTGAGCGATTCGGCTTGGACCGGTTTTCTTTTTTTTTTTTTTTGCAAAGCAAGCGCCTCGCCTCTAGGGACCACCACTGCTACCAGCACATAATCAAAAAGATTACCGGGTAATAAATTAGAATAATATTTCTGCAAAAAGAAAACACCAATGTTTTTGTTTTTTTTTCCTCTCATTTGTTTATGAGTTCGAGTTGTCAATTCACGACTTGTTATATCATGGGCTATGAATTTCTGGAATTTTTGCACGTCAGATGCCATGTTTAGCATAACCAGCAATAAAAGCGGCTAAAATGATCGACACCCTATCGGTTTGAAATCGAAGTAATTTTTTTTACGATGAATACTATTATTTACTACTTTATCGACAGGCGGTAGGGTGGTGTAAAGGTGTAGGGTGCGATGGTACAGGGTGGGGGAAAAGACACGCACAAAAGATTATAGCAAATGTATTTTATCACTCTAACTGTAGTTTCGTTAATGTTTTTATTTGATTTACTTAAGACGTTGTTCGGCCCTTTCCTTACTCAGGGTGATAATCAATAGGTCTTCCTAATAAGAAATGTTGCGAACTAAAATATATATAAAATAAACACTGTAACAAGACTAAAAAGTGGGCGTGGTTATATGTAATGTTAATGTATGAAGGATTTGTAGAGTAGACATTTGCTTGTGAAAGTTTTTTCGATTTAATGGGAATGCATTTTTCAAGAAATAGGCAGATTTTAAAAAGTTTTGCTCATAGATTAATTACAATACAATATTTCATCTACCAAAGTAAAAATTTAAATTTCATAGAAACACTCTAGGGCGAAAATTTTAACTCAATTAGTTCGGTGAATTCGAAGTTGATAACTCAAATGCAAACATGCAAACATGTGTAGTAGATTCCGAACGATGCATCTCTTTTAAACGACATTGGCAGCTTGCATTATGGTAATCGCGCCAACTGTCAAACGACTGAAAGGTACATATGTCAAACGCTATAAGGTTCAAAAAAAGAGTAAGCGAAATCGGTCCAGCCGTTCACATGTGATGGCGTGACCAAGGGAACCATCAACCAGGTAAATCCACTACCCATGCTCTTCATGGACTCACAATAAGGATCAAAAATGCCTTAAGTGACAAACAGTATGCGGTGGGCTGAACAATTAGTCAGGATGGGCATCTACCTTCATGATTCTGCTGATTGCCTATCAGCACAGCTAAAAGCTGGGAATAGCCCAGGTAACAGACAATGTACACTCATTGCGAAAAACAAACACAAATATGACACTGTCGAGTAAAGAAACATCTCATGGCTTTATGAGGATAGCTCAAGACAATTTATGCAGAATGTGCAGCAAAGACGGATTAGCAATAGAAACTTTACTAGATCACAGAAGTGGCCGCAGTGACAAGACCAGTTCCTACATCAATCTATAATGGCGTGTTCTTAGAATCTAAACTATTTTATGTCTTCTTGGTTTCCCAAGGTTCTCTATGGCTGAGGTTTGTTCTGCTTTCCTAAACCTAGCACTGCTCTCTTAAGCCCATCTTGAACGATGATATCAATCACAAATCAACCAAAAACAATGTCAACTTCCATTTCCCATGAAAGAACAAAACTTTATAAACCTCATAATGGATTAGGGACCACCAAAGCGCCGGCTTTCTAATTTCCTTTCATCTCAATAATTTAAAAACTCATACGAAACTAATTATTTGAATCGAGCCATAACACCTTGATTGTTCGCTTTGGGAAAACATCAATCCAAGGTGTTAAATTTTTTAACAAGTTAGCACCGATTAAGGATCATTTCATCTGTGAAGAAAATAATTTGATACACAAACTTTTATGGACGCATCCCTTTGCCCGTTCAACCGTTCGTTCGTACACAAAACCAAATGTGAAAACAATTAAACTTGAATCGAGGAAAATAGACAATGACGACTCCAGCCAGGCGATTTACGACCGGACACTGAATTTCACGGCATTTTTTCATCCTCTCTTCCTCTTTCTCTTCCTCTATTTTTATTTTTTAATCAATTAAAAAGAAGAACAATTTTATTATAGCTTAGAGCTAAGTTTTTTTGTTTTATAGAATTTTTTACAACCAAGCCAAAGACTTTTATTCAAGTCGTAAGCCTTTTACGGTCGGTAAGTACCTTCAGATTCAATTTAATGATGAACACAAAAAAAAAACAACGTGTTTATTTGACAGAGTATTTCAAGCTTAAATCCCACTGAATCCTCTGTGAAAAAGGACTTAAAAAATAACAAAGAATTTACAACTTATGCATGTCCTAAGTTATGTTGTGTAAAAAATGTAGCTCATGTTACACGTGTAACTGAGGAGCAAGTGTGCACTTCCGGAAAGTTAAGAAAATACCACTTACCTGGTCACTTCCTTGAGC
Source organism: Chalcosyrphus nemorum (assembly GCA_949716465.1). Classification (NCBI taxonomy): domain Eukaryota; kingdom Metazoa; phylum Arthropoda; class Insecta; order Diptera; family Syrphidae; genus Chalcosyrphus; species Chalcosyrphus nemorum. Next base: position 75,512,583 of record OX454333.1, read on the forward strand.
AATGAGCGTAAAGAAGGCATTGAATTGAGTGAAACAACACACAATTTAGACGCTTCAAAGAACGTGCATGTTGTTGTGTTGACTCCATCAGGATGTGGTATCTTAAAACGTAGATTATTTGACTAGCGTCGGTAAAGTGGTGACAAACATTTTTTATTTCTTTTGCAATCTTAAGTGAGACATCACTTTAAGAGTTGTACATTTATATTAAGTAAAAGTCACTTGTGGGTTTTTTTTTATATCTTTTGAAGCAATAAAATACTTTGCCTAAGGAGAAGAGGTTTCATGAAACATACATGTGATGCCTCTTGGGTTGGTTTTCGTTTGAGACTGTAGTCCATTTGGGGATTTATCAAAAGTTTATAGTCATACTTGTGATGGCACTCATAAGTTTTTTATTTTACTTTAAGGTTGCATTAATAAATAAATTAGTTGCATGTTATACTTTAAAATAGTCTTCTTACAGGCTACAGTTGTGTCTAAATATAGCGAATAGCCGATATAGTGAACAGCTTAAATTTTACAAAGAGTACTCTAAATAATCGAAAACAACTAAATAGGGAACAACATTTTTGCAGCAACTTCAAACTGAAAACAACAAAAAACACAAATAAGGCGGGTATTACCCTTAAATTATACTTTTACGGCGATAACCCTTTGATTGTTTTAACGACGGTCGTTACATGATATTTCTTTGTTATTTTTGTCGAGTGCGTTTGTGTGCAGTCGATAAGGTTTGTGTCGTGTGACACTTTGTGTGCGAAGCCGTGCTCCTTCCATGTATTTTTCTCTGGCAAATAAAATGATTTAAACAAAACCTTGTTGTAATGAACAACCTGGATACTGGGAACAGGCCTTGCAAAAAATAGTTCACTATATCCAGATACGACTGTAAAACATTTGCTCTTATTCCTAGAACAGAGATGTTTATCATTCAGTTAGAAGAGGATATACACTTAGATACATACAAGTCAACATTAACTACTGAAGTCCTACAGATGAAAAGGAAACAATAGCTGTGTTTTTTTAAACCTCCGCAGCCAGCAATTCATTTGTACAATCCGCAGCGGGCTATCGGCAGCTGAAATTTTATATCTCCAAGTTGGTACGTGTTACTTTGGGATTATGACATTAGCTGTCAACAAAATATGTGTTCATGAGTTATGAATATTTCTTAGTTTCTTTCACCATCTTTTTATAACTTTTAGCTTCCTTAAATATGCATCAAAATAGATTATTCTTCTTTTAACGAAACAAAAGTGACTGCAGCTATAAAATATTATAAAAGACTGGCAGTTTCTTCGCAATTTCAAATGACAAAAATGACAATTGCTTGCTTATTTCTTGTTCTATTTATTTTCTACTTCAACTTTTTTTTTAACTTCTGACTAAGAGGTGAAGGTGATTCGAAACTTCTTTTTCCGATGTACACCTAGGCAGAATAATTGCAAGCTAATTTGTGACGCAATGCACCGAAGAAAATATGCAAATTGAAAATTGACTTTATTTAAAAAAGCAATTGTTTTCCATCTGAATATTCATTTTCATAAATTGCCTACAAAATTGAATAAAATTAGTCCACTAAATTCCAAAATTTACTCCAATTTATTTTCCGGACAATGAGGAGCATTATACAAGATAACAGTCAACACTACGAACACTCCCCACTGAACCAAATAAATTTCACAGTGACACCGACGTCTGTAAGTAAAAAGCTAGATTCCTAGACAGCAACTGTCTTACTGCGGATGATATCCAGTCAAGAGTTGTAGGTAAAAGGATCTTGTTCGTGTAAAATTTCTATCTACTGCCTGCGGAGGTTTATAAAAAAACCCGGCTAATATAAGGGGTTAAGACAGGGATGTTTGCCAGATCACTGAGGTTGTCAAAAATGTATGACTCCAAAATATGTTCGTCTCTGTTTGATATGATGGTCCAGGTGCACAATTAAATCACAGGGTAAACAGACTCAACAGGTCCATTTTACTTCCAGGCAGAAACTTTTATATTTTGTGCAGTGGGAAGTGCTTTTGCTTCTCTGTACTAAATGAGAGACTGCGTTGCACGCTCCTGCAGAAATTGCTCGATGAGAGGCCTGAATTCACCCACTGCATTGAGAGAGTTAGGCAAATCGCAGTTGAGGCCGCTTGTTGTCTGCCAACGATGTCTGGTGACATAAGGGGATGTAGAGTACCAAATACCGCGGAGGGAGTATTCGTCAGTGCATCATAGATATACAACTCGAACAGAAGACCCACTTCCATAAAACAATTCAATCATTTGCACATGTTCTTGAAGGCTATAATTCTCCAAGTTGACTTGGCAAGACAGAATAAATAATCGACAGGCAATTTGACAGATGTAACTTTAACAATATGGCCGCTATCCTGTCACCTGTCAGAGATTGATTAATTAAATAAATAATTTTTCATGTCACAAGGCCTTTGCGGCCCTCTAACTGCAGTCACTTGACCGATTATCTTTGCGAATTTTTGAAAAAAAAAAAACAAACATAGTCTACAGCCACAAGTCCTGCGAAGTCAAGTCGTCCCTTAACCCAACGAAACCTTAACTTTTTTGAAATGACAGTCGATAGATGACGCAAAGGAGTACATAATAGAAGCTCCATAAGTGTAATGTCGAAACTCTTTATATGTAGAGACTGCGACTTGACCTTTCGTAGTACTTCACTTTCTTCGAATTTCAATCCTTTAGAGTTCTTTCAAACAACACCCCTCCATACGACTCAACTCCCACCAGCAGTTTCTTCTGATGATTACTTTACTCTGACACTAGATGCAATATGAAAAGCTCTCTATACCACTTTACTTGATTCCTTTAAATGAGTTTTCCCAGAAAAGACAAACTCTTTTATTTTTCAGTTTGCTCAGTTCAAAAGCATAGACTAACTATTGACTTTGATATTCCAAAGTGCACACGAAATTTAGGTAAATAATAACCGCTTCTCAGTACAGAGAAATTCCCCGAAAAATTACTGATAAAAATGAAAAGATTTACAGTTAGAAATAAAGTACTTAACTTTGTTGAATTATAATCTCTCATGGGTGAGATATCTTTTTGAAAAATAAAATCAATTAGAACGAACTGAGTTAAGCCGGATATGGCTAGAGGCGTCAAAGAGAAACAGAACTCCTTTCAGTCTGTGACACAAAAACACTAAGACAGACTCCCTTGTTTGACAAACTGCCACTCCATCGAGCATCTTTTCGTAAAAAAAAAAAAAAAAAAAATAAGAAAATCTTCCTTTAAAGCTGATCAAACAGAACATCTATCACCCACCACTAATCTAAGTAGGCAACCATAATGTGTTCCAAATTACACAACACACTTCTTCACGTCTGTCATGATGTTCTTTTCAAACACGTATATCTCAAATGTATCTACAATCCGCGTTGGGAAGAAAAAAAAACAAAAAACAAACTCCACACAGCCACCTTTGTTGTTTATTTTACAACCTAAATGGAATGCTATTTCTGTTTATATTCCCAAAAAAAAAAAAAAAAAACCAAACGAAACGAAATTAACATCCCGCCAATAAGTTGAACAACAAACAGTAAAACAAAAATGTATCTCGAACTCACCTGATCTTGACAAAAGTATCCGAATCCAATGATGCCGGCGATCGCCAGAAACAGGCAAAACACGATAATTGTCCGGATCTTGGAGCGTGGTTCCATTTTCTTGATCTCGTATACACCGCTGGGCAACAGTAGGGCAAAATCACTATCTACTTGGACCGAGACGCTCTTTTGCATATCCACCATGATATGATATCACATTCACACGCGCGCGGAGGGTGGGGAGTTGGGGATATTAGGATTGGGTGGGGGATGGATGGATGGATGGATGAAGTTGCGTTTAAGGGATGGATTGAGGGGAAATTCTATTTTAGATTTTACCTTTTATTTGAACTTTTTCTTTCTTTTTCGATGAGAACACGGAAATCACATTCGTCGGATAACACGAGACATAGATAGATAGCTAGACCGAGTGTAGGATTGGTGGGACTGGACAAAGAGGGGGGGGGTTGGTGGGTGAGTGTGTATAAGAGAGAAGAGGATTAACTCGATCCAATTAAAGTTTCTCGCTGCTGGTGCTGCTGCTGCTGTTGAGCTGACTGTTGAGGAGGAGACTGAGTAAGTGGATTGAGCAGCAGTCCGTAGGAATTCATCCCTTGAGCCTTAGCATAAACTGATGATGGTGCACTATGCCAGTCGTATATATGTAGATGGAGATTTGAACTGCTACTGCTGCTGTTTTCTGGTGCTAGATGGTGGGGAGTAGTAGAACCTCATCTGTGCATGCACCCCTAGTAAATCACAGGAACACAAAAAAAAAAGGAAGAGAATAAAGGAAAAAGAATTAAAATCAACAAACAACCAAATGAATGCAAAAGCGTTTCGTTTCGTGTGTGTAATCGTTGTTATTTTGGCATTGTTGGTTGGTCGCCGTCATATAGAAAGACTGTGCTGCAGAAAAGCGAAAGAGAAAAAGTGTAAACGATATAAGGGATGGTTGTAGGGTTGCCATGCGATCCCATCCAAATCCAATCATTGTAATTATGGAGCTTAGGAAGCGAGACTAGATTTCTGGAATTATTCATCTGCTTTTCACTGCAGATTCGATTATCTCTGATTCCTCGTAAATCGAACTTCAGCGTGTAGACAGAAGCCGGTCCTGATAATGCCAGAATGGGAGATAATGACAGAGCAGTTCGACTGAAACAGCTGGAGAAGTCTAGGAATCTTGGGGGTTTTGTCACAATGACAGGAGTGTCAGAAGAGGATCAGACTGAGAAAGTTTGTCTAACCTATTTTTAGAAAGGCTAAACATCCAACACCTAGTTAAGACTATTGTCAGGAGGTTTGTGTCGTGACTAAAAGAGAGACTTACAGCTCAGTAATCGATCATCATTGGCACATTCCGAACACTAGGCCTACTTTTTGAGGTAATGCCTCACATATGGAACGCAAACGAATTTTTGACAGACTTAAAAGGTAGGGATCATTTTCTTACGTTCAAATCCAGTCCACTACCTCAAAAAAAGCCTTACTTTGTAGTCAAAACTGAATCTCTCCACCAATCAGAAACGTTTGACTAACTAGTGCCTAGAATGCGGAACGTGCCCAATGTGTCTGCAACTGTCAGACAGGGGCTCTGGGCGGGGTTTATTTCCTAGAGTCGTTGTAAACTTTACTAGGAAAGACATTTGCAGTGGGACAAGGGACCGTGAAATTTATTTAGGGCTTCGCTGTGCTCTGGGCTCATATTAGAGAATGAGGCTTGGCAAGTTCCTCGAAAACTTTTAAACAAGACATCCAAAGCCAAATTTTTTGACTTTCTGGTGACATTATTAGTCCATATTTCTATAGAAATGATGACAGCCAGAATGTAACAGTCAATAGAGGGCGCTACAAATTCACGATTTTCACCACGAGCACATTTGGAGGGATCAATTCTTGGAACCAATTTTCCACCCCTCTTTCACACACCATATCGGCCGAAATGTTGGCAATTTCGCGTTCGATATTGTTCCTGAACTTCTTTAATGTTGTTGGGTTGTTGACATAGCGTTTAATCGCATTGACGAGGGACTATTTCTCAAAATTACACGATCACCGAACTTCTGCAATTTAGGCTCACTCTCTAGATCGCAATTGTCCCATTTTGTTGCCTAATGTTCTTATCATAACCTCATAACCCTAACCCACTTTGTGTGGAGTCTTAGCTTTTTTTCCAATTAAAAAAGACGAGGATTAAAAGAGAGGAATTTGCTGCTTCGGTCTGTTTGCTTTTTGCTCCACAATTTAAAGTGACTTATAGTCTACATTGCTCATAGTATATCCAAATAAGCTTACATTAATGTGACAAATGATTAGGTTCTACACATCACGATGTCATGCAAGATGCCAGTCTCTAATATATTTCATTTTTAGTCAATTTATCATTTTTATGCCTTGTTGCTATGCCGTTTATTTATCGTCATAATTTGCATTTTCTGTATCTCTATATATAATTCCCTGGCCGCCTGAGAAGTAAGCTAGTTTTAGTCAACAGTATTGTTAATCATCTCCAGAGAAATGGGATGAATTTTTATCAGCGTCAGGACAACTGCGTGTGTCACAATAATGCTTAAAACTCCTAATAAGAAGATCGAAAAGTATAAAGGAATGGTAGTTGATTTAATTGCTAAATGTGCCGTATGCAACTGAAATATGTTGGAGATAAAGTATAGCCTTTAAAAGCTGTCGAATATTGCGAGATGACCTTCTTCTGGTAGACCATTATAGCACTGTTTTGTTGAAGGAAAACAATAAACAATGGAAGGGTGGATGTTAAAAACGACTTCAACAATTATCCGGTACCGGACTACCTACAGAAAATAATGATGGACTATTTTACAAATAGAATCCTGCACTACACAACCGAAGGCGGGATAAGGCACTATAGAGTCACAGACGGGCTCCACACTAGGACCACCACTGTGGTATCTTATGTACGACAACAATCTTCGAAACTTGAGATCCTCGAAAATAATTGGCTTTGCCGACTATACAGCGATCGTTGTAATGGCAAAACTTCTTGAAGAGTTGGACCATGTCTGCAATAAAAACCATCGGGATAAATAAATCTACCACTAGCAAGGGAAAAGACAGAGGTAATACTTATTAGTAGCACACGAGTTATGGAGACTGTAAGTGTGATCGTGGGCGATCAGGTTATACCAAATTTGAAGTACCTTGGTGCAACATGCAGTGGAGAAGGCAGCTAGAACAAGGGCTAACCTGGAAACGATTAAGCCAAACATAGGGGGATCTAAACAAAAGAAAAGACTACTCTTGGCAAGAATCGTGCTCCCAAATGGCAAGAATGGCAAGATAGATACATAGTAGGAACTCTTCTGGCAAAGGTAGATAGGCGCAAAGATTGATCCCCAATATAGACCATAGGATCAAGAGGAAACCTAATGAGCTGAACTTCTACCTGACGCCGATGCTTACTGGTCATGAAGACAACCCTTTGGAATGTCGAATGTGTACAGAAGCAGTGGAAAACGTGAAACACATAACATTCCACTGTCCACACGAGACATCGCGAAGGCCGCAACCTGTTGGCGAACAGACTGGGTGTGGACTTAACCCCAGATCTAATATCATCAGACTGATTCTCACCACACAAAAAGCTTGGCAAGCAATAAGTGAAATAGTGGCTACCATTATGAAGGACCAACGAAGACAGGAATGATAACGAAATGCAGTGCAGGTGCCAATAGGAACGAGTCTAGTATATAAGGCTGAAATCCTTTTAGCTTGACGGCAGTGCCACAAGGATGAGGGTTAGAAGGGTATGTAGCTTTAGCCAAGATTCAGCAAAGCATTTCAGCCTTAAATAATTGTTTTATACTATCCGCAAGAAGTCATGGGAATCTGGGGTTTTAATCAACGTCAACAACCCAAATCTTATGCTGCTACCAATCGTTGCAAAGGAGCGATCCACAAAAGCAGTGACTATTGGCTTCTCATTCGTCCATTCATCGGTTAAGGTACCGACATCGGGTATTACTGGATCTTTGTTTGAGCTTTGACCTAGTCAAAGTGTTAACATATTTTGTTCTCATCGAGCATCATCATCACTGACTACCATTAGGTGGAAGAGAGTATGTACCTATCTTCCTTCACCACATGGATGAATAAACCTTTTTTCAATTGTGCAAAAGGAGTAGCATAAGAGTATATACACATGCATTGCTTTTATTCACTGCAATCTTACCGATCATTTGTTATTTTGTTTTCCAGCGAGAAACCTATAGGAACAACCATACGACAGAAGTGGCACGTGACGAAGGAATCGGGGTGAATGGAAGAGAGTCCGGCAGAAATGAAGGAAATTGCAAGGAACCCCACACTATACCGCAAAGACCATAGGAAGAAGGGAATACAGGTCATAAGTAAGTTCAGTTGGGTAGTAGCTTAACCCCAGATAAGTTGAAGACTTATTAGATTGCTCAATGCTATTAGGATCTGGGACTCAGATCATTGAATATTCGTCTCAGAGTCAAAGCAGTCAAAAGTATAAGCACCAACTCTAACCTAATATTCGTAAGACCCTCTTCTTAGCTCACAAATCGCAAGAATCGCCGCAAACAAATGGTACGACATTAGCAAACTCTACTAAGGGAAAGACTTCGAAAAAGAAAAACGCTTCTTCAATTTGACCATCACTTTAATAGCAAACTCCTCAACCGTTGGCAACCCTACTTGGCACAACCCATTCGCACGCGGAACACAACTCTTCCAGCCAAATGGTCTGTTTGAGCTTTACTTCTGTCTACCGCAATGCAGCTTCAAGGGCTCCAGTTGGACGTGTCGTCACCATCAATTAAAACCCTTCGTTTCCAAATCAATTTCGACAAATTACTGCACTTTTTCTCTGCTATTTCTGCAACCAGACAGGGAAGGAGAAGGAGGTGTCGCCTCTCTTACCCCAGAGAACAGCTGCTGCTTCTGACGGCTACAACTTGTCTGCTGCTGTTTCTGCATACACCTCCACCCGAGAAACTACAGTCGCCGAAATAAAACTCCGATAAAACAAAACTATCACAAAGTTCACTGGACACTTGAGAGTTGCACCGTTATTTGAACAAAACTTTCATTCATTTAATTAAATTGCAAATTTCTCGCGCAAACACAAACACTCGTGAGCGTTCACAAAGAAAAATCTCGCCGCAAAAAAAAAAAAGGAAAATAAACAGAAAGGCGCAACTTGCGAGTGAGAAACGCGACAACGGCGAAAGAAAATGTAAATAAATGCACTTCCGTTGGCAGCGCGGTCAAGCCTTTAGAGCCGTCCGATGGCTAAGAGTGTAGGCTATGAAATGAGACCAATTCGGATGGGATTGCGGTTCCCGATTTAGCGTAAGACGCGATTTTTTTGGGAAAATGTTCTGCCAATTGCGATGGGGATTTTAGTTTATTTTTGTCCGCAACTCATGTTTACCAGACGCCATGTTGTTGTGAACTGACGGCTGACGGCTGGACTGTCAGTTTCTGGTCAATGACAGTTGAGTGGAAGTTTTTTGTCGTGGGTAAGTGACAGATGGAAAGTGCATGGAATGGTTTCGTCTGGGTATTGTGGCGCTAGTTGGAGGATATTCGTGTGTGCATTGGATGAAAACGTAAGGATGGTGAAGAGATGGTTAAAAATAATTGAAATGTTTTTCAGAATTGTGTTTAGAAGTTAAATTTTTAATACTAAATGCGCAGAGACAGTATGTTTGCAACCCAAATTTCATATGGAATATGAGTATCGAAAAAGGTTACAAATTGTCGTTCCATGATTGAAGCATGCGTAGGCTATGTATGGATGTAACCGCTACATCTACTGTCCACCGACTTCGAAAAGAAGGAGAGTAGTAATTGCTCCGTTTTCTTAAATGGTAAGGAGTCGAAAGATTTACAAATCAAAAAAGGAAATACGTCCGGGGTGAATACTGTTACCAATACTCTTTATCACGGATGTATTCCTGGCATCGGAAGGTAACTATGTAACTCGCTAAATTATGACATTTTAACCTAAACATCTAGACTGCTCCGGCTATGTTTGCTTACTTTCACATCGGGTAATGGACCTTCAACAGATGACACACAATCTATAAGCTGGAGCTGAGAAAATGGTGCTCAAAAGATACACCGCCAAAACAAGAGCCCACGATACTCGTAACAACCGCACGCAACTCAGTTTTGCTACTAAAAAAAGTTTTTTAAGAAAGAAATCCCACGCAAACTGCAGACGTTTTCTGTACTGTCTTACTTGCTATTGCCGACTACGATGGACTCCTTGCTTTCAACTCTTCACAAGTCTAAAACGACGAAAGAGTTGTCCGTGCTTTCTCTCAGACTGTGCTAAAAAACTGTCTGCGCCAAGATGTAGGTGGTTTTAGCCAAATCCAAGGAATGGCACTATCAAAAATACTCATAGTATTAGACAAGAAGGCATTTTGTTTGAGCTGTAGGAAACAAGCTGTAGGCTTGTTGACATATATTTTATTGACAGGTACCAACTTGGGGATATAAAAATTCAGCTGACGATAGTTGCGCATTGTCCAAATGAACTACTGGCTGTGGAGATTTCAATAAAACACCTTTCAATTTTGTGTTCATAAATGTACATAAAGAATGTACTGCAGGGTTTGAGCAGCATGTTTTCGTTTATGAACTCGCCCCTAAGCACTGCTTTGGCGATAATTTTTTAGGCCCGCAGCGTCCCTTCTCAGTGAAAATTGGTGTCGATAATTGGGTTTCTAAAGAACACAATTAAGTGTGGCATGACTCTCCTGGGTGTAGGCTGGGACATTGGATGCTCCCGAACGGTTGAATAGACCGATTACTTGCTCTTATCTCAGAAGAATTGCAATACTATCGAGTATAATGATCGACTGCGTCGTCGACAATCCGTGAGTCTTATAATTACGGCTACAGTCGAGATGAGACCATCAAAATCAGTGCAATTCACCCTTGTGAAAGAAAAAAAATACACTTGTGTTGCTTAATACATTGGCGAATATATTTTACTTTCAAATAAAAACGAGCAACGTAACACCTTGCGATAGCTTTTCGCATGAGCTATTCAATACAGAATTATTAAAAACTCTTAACAAACTACTTTATGATCATCACATTGTTATTTCTCGAGTTAGCCAATGCATTGATCTTCGATATGGTCTTCATGGTCTCTAAATCCTTGATAAACGAGGCCAGGACATCCTTTGTTTCTTCAAAATTGGCTGATTTCAAGTCCATAAGATTGTCCATTGCTTCAAGTTCTGCAAAAATAAAAAATAAAACTAGTTAACCTCTCAAAATTGGTGAAACATTCACTTACCATTGACCTCGGCTTCGATATCATCTAATCGATTTAGCACCAAGTTCTGCTGTACCTTGATGTGTTCAAGCAACCGATATTGGCACTCGACTGGGTCGATTGGTGCCTCTGGTTGCGGTATGTGTGGCTCGATTTTGTCTTTAGGTTGGGGCGACTTTAATTCCTTGCTGACGTCCTTCATTTCTACATCAGTGTCTTCGGATTTGATTTCGAGTTTTATACCATCTTTTGGAATGGGATCCCAACGCTTTTCCCACAGATACATTTTCGGGTGGTCCTTGTTGCCAGCAATGTTTATTTTCACTTGCAGGCTGTGCAGAAAGCGTTTAAGTTCAACAAGGTTGCCGGACAGTGTGTGACTCTTTTTGAGAACTTCAAACCGCTCCGGATGCATGGGGTTCTCTTCGTGATAATTGGCCGCTGGCAACTTTCCTTCGTACATCCAGTCCTGGTCATGAATGTACTTGCGACTCTCTCGTCCGCGCTGTGGATTGCGACAAATGTAGCAGACATACTTGTCGGGGACATCACTCTCCTTGTCGATGCCATTGCAGCTTCCATGCTGCCAGCAGAGACAGAGCTCACATTGGATCATCAAACCGTCCTCCTCGCCATAGGAGCACAGACAGTTGATGATCTCCTCCTGCTTCATGCGCACAATCTTGATAAGTTCCCCGTTCTCCTTGATGTACTTTGGGGATTCGCTTGGATCTGGGAAGCTGCTTGTTGTGAGACTCCCATCAGGCGTATTATTTATGGACTCACTGGCCAAAACCGGAAGAGGTTTTGGTTTCTTTGGTGCCGATGTCGGCTTGTCCGGTGTGGCATTGAACGAGTGACGAGTTTCCTCGAAGTCACTCACCCCAAAGCTGCTGTCAAATGATGCAGCCAACACTGGGGTCGATGTTGTAGCCGGGGTAGAGGCTGTAAGATATTTCTTGGTAGTCCTCTGGCGATTGCTCTTCCGTGAGCCAGGATGGGATGCCTTCTTAGCAGGTGTGGCTTTCGGTTTCTTCGGTTCTGGTGGCACAGCTGGACTATCCAGAACAGCTGCAGCATCTGGAGCTGCCACTGGTGGCGGTGGCAAAGAAAGTAATGGAACCACAATAGGAGCCTCAGGTGCCTTTGGTACCGTATCCCCTGTGACTAATGAGATATCCGATGCCAAGAGTGTGGAGTCCAGAGTCGAATCAGCTTTAGATGTATTGACATCCATCGATTCATCTGCTGTTACGGGTGTCGCGGGCACTAAAGGAATGACAATATCATCTGGAGCTGTTGTGTGAATTGGTGATGCCATAGCTAAAGCATTTCCAGTTGCTGGATTGGTGCTCGTCTTGCGGTGAGATCTCGACTGCTGAAGGTCTTGCTGATGCATTTTTGCAAAGAACGCTTGATTGGGAATCTGATTCTTTGGGTGCGGTTCCGGTTCTGGATGACCCAGGGTTCGTTTTAGCGCTAAGTCCTGCATATTTGGACAACTGCCGAGTAGTCTGGGAGAAAAAAATTTTATTAGAGAACGATTTGACTGAAATATCGCCCGAAGCCTACTTGATCAAATCCTGGTGATAGTGTTTGACATGAATCTGCAGATGATTCTCTTTACGGAAGTTTTTGGCACATCCTTCCTGCGGGCAACGGAACAGATTGTCGACAATTTGAACTTTCAGGCCTCCAATGTACGCTGAAAAGAAGTTACAATATGATTATCGATTTCAATCGGAAAGGAGCACAACTTTTACCATATCCATCCTCAACGGGTGGTAGCACTGGCGGAGGCAGTTCCTCTGGCTTCGGAGAGCTTACTCCGGTGGATTTCAGATCCTTTGTCTTTGCAGAGGTTTCTTTTGCTTTCGGCGGAGGTGGCGTCATCAACTCCATTGGAGGCACAGGAGTGGCGACCGGTGTCTCCGTGAAACTCGAAGTCGGAAGACTGGTGTTGGTCACTGTACTCGTGGAAGGACTACCTAGTGAGTTTGGGTTATACTTTGGCGGTGGCTTATAGTCAGGAGTGTAGACATAAGCATTGATATCCTTAGCACGACGTCTATGTATGCTGAAGTCGTAAACATCGGGGTTATACACCTGACCAGCATCTTCGAGAGCTTGCTTGAGATCTGCTTTTGAACGAAAACGCTTTCCGCTTGGATTCACCAAAATTACATCCCATTTGCCGAGTACATTCGAGCGTTGGTACATGTGCTTCACCCAGCCGGGTGGCAGACGCCAATCATCAACGATAACTGTGGGTTTCTTATGTTCCCCTATAAGGAGGAAACCTTCACGGCCAATTGGCTGGTCATTCACCCAGTGACAGGTCCATTCGCCGTCTTTTGGAACCTCGGGAAGATTCAAAGATTCTATGGAAATAGAAAGAAGAAATTTTAGATTAAATAACTAGTTGATTAGAGGATTAACCTTGACGCTACTCACCCAAATCGAGTGTTTCCATTGAAATTAGTGGCCAATCCTTGCGCGGCACTTTAGATTTTGATTTTGGCGCTGCTTTCGGAGTAGACTCACCAGACGCGATTATAGCCTCAAGAATCGTAGTTGGTTTGGCTTCCGGTGTCGGAGCAGCTACTACCTTCTCCGCCGGAGGCTTAATCTTACTCATATTATTGCCACGAACAATCTTAACGAACCCATCATCGAAGATGACTTCGTACATGTCTTCACCGAGAACTTTTTGCACTGTCGCCGGAAACTTTTTCGATCCAGACCAACGGGCGAGGCATTTCTCTTCCTTCGTGAAAGTTGCAATTGGTCTAGCGGATGCCTTTTGGCGCAATCGAGGACTGTTCATGGGAATCCACTCTTCGGATTCAGCGCGCTTAGTTTTACCAGATTTTTCAAATTTAATGAGAACTTCTCGATCGTCATTGTCTACTTCGACAATCTTGGCCGAGTGCCATGATCCATTGAGCTCTTGAACTTCTAGACGCACACCAGGAGTGAAATTTGTGGGCGGCTCCGACTTTTGAGGATTTCCTTGAGAACGCGGACTTCCCAGTGATGATTCCTCCGAGCGGGAAGTCTTCCTCTTATGCTCTTTGGGGACAATACCAGCAGCACGATTTAACTCGGCTGTTTCGGCCATAATCTGAGCAATGGTTGCCTCTATTGTTGAGACTGTGGCTGCTTCATCAGCCTCGCTATTTACTCGGCTTACTGGAGCAGAAGCGCCACTGCTCGAGGTTGATTCTGTTCTTCCCCATGGAAAAACGGTTGGAGTGGATCCAGATTTCAAGAGATATTTGCCACTCTTCATGTTTTGAAAGTCAGCCCGCCGAAAATGCCGCGAGCAAACTAAAATGTTTTTTGTGATATTTTTGTCCGCCGGAAGACGACAATTCTCAATCCAGATCTCGCGCGTTTTGGAATCGAAGGGAAACGAATGAAAGGTTACACCCAGGTGTTCGATTGAGGCTGAGCGCGATTCGCAGCCATCTATAACACATCGACGGACCATTTTTGCTCGAAAAAGAAAAAAAAATTATTTTAATTTGTTCACCTCGACGGAATGTTGTGAAATTTGTTTAGAGGTTAGAATACGTTTGTTGGGCTATTAAACGAATTTAAAGCTTATGCATGCAATCAATTTGTAGTTCACTGTGTATATCAATGTATTTTGATTATTTTAAAACAGAATTTGCAAAGTATTTTAATGTATTTATGGAATTATTCGGAGACAAATAACTGCGACGCGAATTATACCAAGCCATAATTTTTTCTGACTGAACAACTGCATTACCGACGATGAAAATGTCAAACGGTTGGTTCTCTGATAGTTGAGGTTGGTAAGACGATGGTGTTTGGCACTTGGGCCGTTGAGTTTAAAGTTATTTCTCTTTTAAAGTGTTTCCTCTCGTGTCCAATGACATACATATTTATTTTAGATTTGCATAAAATTACCAATTTCGAACGGTTACACTATTATTGATCCATGACAGCAATATAGAGCATGACTGATTCAGTTGGTTTTGTCAAGTTCAAAGGAGAGCATTCACCAGTATCTATTTGATTGGCCTGAGTGTCCGAAGTGATCGTAAAGCGCGAAGCTTGTCTCATACTTTCTGAGGTCAAACCAGCAAAACCCATAGGCTGACCGGCATGAATGTTTTAAAGTGATAACTAAAAACTCACTGCGCAGGGAGTACGCAGTTTCCAGTTTTCGAACTCCATTAAATTTCATTTCTTAGGTAGCTCGACGATTATTCCCTTCTTCCACTCGTCAGGGAAGCTCTCAGTTTCCCAAACTCTTCCAATTAGAGGGAACAGTAGCTCAGCGGGAATACCGTCAAAAGCTACCGCCTTCTTATTTTTAGTGCCTTGATCGCGGTAGTGATCTCATCCTTACTGGTGATCGTGTTACGAATTCGGGAATTTTGTACCTCGGGCAACTCCTAGTTATACACGGTCCAAAACTATAGAAAAATGCTTCTTTGATCTCTTGAGCTGTTCTTTATCCGAAGTATGCAAAGAGCCGTCTAGGCTTTTCATCGCTCGCTTTTCAAGCTTTTTAATGATTCTATAGTTGGTTCTATTGTCACATCTGCGTGCAGCCTTCTCTGCTTCTGTTGCGTTGGTGTAGTTGCACTTGTCGCGTCATACAATACGCTGTACTTTTCTCATCTTCATGCGATATACGGACTTCAGGTCGTTCCTTTCTCCTGCTAAAATATAATCGGAAAGTCATGTATTAAGTCTTCCCTGACAATTCTTTCAGCAACAGATGCAAAAACCTTTTTCACAGCACATCAGACTTCTTGAATGATTGCGGACAGTGAGCTGCTGATTCTTTCGAGACCTTCCGAAAGATGGTATCTTAACTCTGGGCGCACTGGGGGATCCTTTAGTCTCTGGATGTTGAACCTGGGTATTTTTGTGTCATCGTAAGATTTTCGAACTGCAGCAGTGCGTAGTACTCGTAGAAGAATAGCTACCATAAGACATCTGCTCTTCGTTTGTTTCGGACTTTCAGGAGACTACTTCTAAGCCAGTGACTGATAGCAAAGTGGTCAGTTCGGTTGGTTGGATGTGGCTCGCCTGTCATTGGAAACCCAACTGACTCTGTGACAAGATTTGTGCTCAAACCTGGTGCCACCTCTAACAAGACGATTGGCATTGCAGAAATCCACAAACCTTTCGCCCTTGTCAATGCGACTTGCCTGTAACATGCGTACGTACTATGAAGCATCATAATTTCCCATGTACCAAACACAAAAGTAAAAGATATTCCTCTCATATGATACAAAGACATCAACACTATCTTAAAAGAAGAAAGTGAAGCACTTCTTCGGCATTTGTCTAAATTTATAGCTGATTTCCAAGTTCAGAAGATAAGCCCATACTAGTCTTTTATAGACTCTGTGCAGCTAAATCAATTAATCAGAAAACCAATGAACATTATCGGTTCCCCACAGAGAAACCTTGTTCTTTTATCTGATGAAAATCGCTCCACTAAACATCAATCGAATTCCAAACTACTTTTACAAAACTTTTACTAATTGATAGAGTGTAGCGGCGGCGCTTACCCGAAAACGAATAATTAATTTCTCGCCCGTCGTCTAATTACCTCCAACAATCCTTAAAAACATCTCAAATCCATCGCCTTCAATCATCGCTGTTAATATTTGCTATGGGGCGCCTTTTAATGTACATACGTCAAGTATTAATGGCCCGAAGGTATTTAATGTCATATGAGCATTTTTATTACGTTTGTCTTGAAACTACAAACTTCATGTGAGTGAGCTGTTGCCAAAACATTTTAAAGTCACGGTCAGCTTTGGACAGAGTCCAAAGCCACGCATTTTTTTTTTCTGTGGCATTGAACTTGGTCACTTGGTTAGTAGGTACCCTTCCTCATTCATGTGACTCCTTATGCAATTGTGTTGAATAATGCAACAATTAGCGAATCATCCTATCGTCCACGAAAGCGCTTTGGGTAGGTGTCTTGATGGCTTACGGAAATTAGATCAAACATACGATAGCAATTTCAGTGGAAATTTCGAGAAGACCTCGGATTGAAATAAAAATGTGTAAAACTATCTAGATGCGGGGAGAATTTGTAATTCTTTGTTAGTTATTACTTTGAACGAGGGAATGTTGTTTTGGTGATTGACTATTGAAAGTGAAATCGTGCCAACATATGCGAAGGTGAGAATTTATAAGGAAAAGTGTTAAACTTGGTTGCATGATGTGTTTGACTTGGGAATGATGCCAATTGGGTATTGGGGTTTTTTTTTTGTTAATGTTCTTGTTGTTTTTTTGTAAGCAATAATGTACGTGAATCGATGAGATGTTTGATGTGATAATCGTATGAGTTCGCATTGGTTGCGTCACCTGGGAATTTCTCGGGAAATTGTAAACAGAGGAGTCTGAGTTCATAATAAAATTGCTTTAAAAAAGGATATCCTTGGATATAGAGGATCACTCACTTGAGGTAACGCCTCCTAAAACCAAAATTCCATTAACTGAGGCATGAGCTTAAGCGATACAAGATATATACATATGTATTGGGTTGAGCAAGGTAAGATGAATCAATGCTTGAGATGTCCTCTACTTGAGGATCCCCAGAGTGTTGCAGTGGCAAATTCAGTTATTGACTCTCAAATATAACACGTCGACTAGTCCTTGGAAGGATAGAGGATTGGCGTCTATTCCGTATCGTAACTTAATCTCTTATTATTTAGTGTATATTATGCCTATTCCGCAATTCTCGTCGGACGGAAACTCTCAAAACAGCAGATTTTTACGAATTTTTACGAAACACTGTTTCCGTACGCGTTTACGAGAGAGTAAGATATTACCCCATACCATAAATTTTAATACAAGAAATTTCTTTGCGCTGAATTATGAAAACTATCAAATCTGTCAAATCAGTGTATTTTCAGCTTTTTCTTGTTCAATCCGTTTGTTTACTTTTTCGTTATTTTAGCTCTCTCTGGAAGAATTTTACCCCCACAGCTTAAAATTTGATAATTTACAAATTTTAGTGCAAAAAGTAAGCGAAAGGACTTAAAATCTTTCTATCTTATTCAAGACAAAGAATCGAGGAGCGAGTTTCGAGATTTACTTGATTTGCAATTTGACTCAAATTGAATCAAATGTCATATTCTGTTAGAACAGAAATTGTTGGCAAGTGTCCCTCATTGCCGAAAACAGGCAGAGCCGCCTAAATCCTTCCTTTTAAATTTCTTTTAAGCAAAATATGCAATACAAAAATTGCGCTCAGAACTGTCAACTGATATTGCCTATGCTGCACTTGTATGGATACGGTAGTAATTAATTTAGCTGAAACGTCAAAACACAGATGCGGCTTAGATAGATTTTAACTTTGAGGAGCGAATCCGTCAAACGATCCGAAGTTGACTGTCTAGTTTAGTTAGTTTATGCTCCAGAACATAGATGTCGTACAAAGTCATGAGAATATACATACAGCACCCATAATGACTTTTCGCTCAGTTTGGTCGAGTTTTCGTTTACGTTTGTCTTTCTAGGTAGAGGACGATTTCATTCGCACATTCCGCACAGACAAAAATGATATGACATGACACGGCCACGTTTCCTTAATGCAATTATGGATGCGCTCTATTTGAGTTTAGTTGTTGTTGGAGTAGTTAAAGTACACCCATGCTATCTGTACATCCCATACTTCAAGCTATCTAAGATAAATTAAATAAAGACACTTCAATAAATAAATCAACGCTCTTTATTTGTAAACTTGTTTTTTTTTTCTTTTCGTTTTTGCGCCTTTTGAACATTTTAACTTCGGAAATAAAGTGTCGAGTTCATACAGTTGAAATTAATTATTACTGTCTTAACGCTTGTCTGAACAGATGCAATAATTTCCAAAGTTCAAACCAAAAGCTGTTTGATATTTAACATTTTGTTTTTTACATTAATTTTAAGCTGGACTAAGCAACTAATATAGGTGATATAATGGCTTTTGTTAATAATGTGATGTATTGACAGAAGTGAGATGTTAAGTGTTCAATTAAAGTCATCAATATTTTTTACCAATTTAAACAATTTAATCATTATTCAATTAATACGATGAGCTATTTTTGGGAGATATTTTTTTTAAATAGTACTTAGGCTCTAATTATTCATATGCTATGGAAGGATTTGTTATTCGGTGGTGAAATTAATAAACAAAAACAAGTGGGATCAGAGCAATTAAAAAATTGCACGTACTTGCACCTGCGGAGATATTTTGGAATTGTTTTTGTTTTCAATTTTAATTTGAAAACAAAGCATAGAGAGTCTTCTTCTACTTTAACGGCGAAATTATGATCCGGAGTAGAAGAATCACAACACTTCCACACTACTGTATCCGTACCGATTCACCTGTTGGCTTTGTCTATTTGACATTAGAAAATACTGGCAGTCTTTTCGATTTCAGATCACTTTCTAACTGACGCCAGTCAAATGTTTGCCCTCATACTCTTTGTTCTTTGTCTAGCAATGTGAACCATATCTGAGTGCCGGACGTGCAACTGCAGTATAGAGCCTTCCTCTTAGTTTAAAGGGAAATTTTCATTCACAGAAGACAGCTGCGTTTTCCCGCCACTTCACCTATCCTGTTACCACAAACTTACGCGATAATCGATGTTATCATCACAAGTTGCTTCGCTGTTGATCTTATATAACACAAATTTAAACTGTTTGCACTTTGTAGCACTGTTCAATTTAAATAAATGTCTGGAATAGGTTGGAGTGGATTGGAGAAGGGACAGCGCAGAACCCAATTCCCTCCAAAACATCCACTAATATATCAAGTGCTTACATAACTTGTGGTAGTTCTATTGTTAGCAAAAAATAACTGATGATCTTTGGGATCTGGCACTTTTTCTTCAAGCTGATAATCTGTACTGTACTAAGGACGTTTCCCTGATATACACCGACTTTTATTGGGAACTCTTCGGTAATTCCTGCGGCCCATCCTGTATTTGTTCTCTCATATCCATATCATATGTCTTAGTTCTCTCATAAATGCTTTTTCTAAATCAATCAACAACATATTTGGATTGCATCTTTTGTGATCGCACTCGTCATATCAGATAGCAGTTGGCCATCTAACACCCGCTGAACGATTTTTTTGATATGTGACATCAACTTGACAGGACGAGAGGAAGGGACTTGTTCCAGAGAACAAGCCAAGAAACTATAGGTACGATCATCCAACGACAAAAGTGGCAATGGATTGGTCACACGCTCCGAAAGGGTGACTTTTCTATAGCTAACCGTGCTATACAATGGAATCCGTTATCGCAGGATGGCAGAATACCCGGCAGTCCGAGGAGAACATGGCAAAGAACGGGCGAGATAGAGGCACGGCAGTTGGGAAAAAGTTGGGGAGAACTGAGGCACATTGCCAGAAACCTTATACCATGGCGCGTAGGCATAGTAGAGGCCCTAGGTCCCTCAAGGGGATACAGGAGAGAAGAGAAGACGAAAATCGAGTGAATCAGGAAATAAACATTTAATTTATATGTAAATAAAAGAAGCATTAATTTATTGATTGAGTCTTGGAATTATCTTGATGAAATTCAGTATGGCTTTTGATGCCTGGTCATTCATATTATCGAACAGAAAAAAAGATGGCGGACAAAACAAAACACGGCTACGGCATTTGTACAGGATGTGATCTTTAAGTCTTAGTTACTGTAACCACTGTAGATGAAGTATGCCCTTCAGAAGGTTGTGTCCCGTAATTGTGTCTATTAAGAACGTTTGCTTAGATGGCCCTTTCGCTTGCCCAGTTTTTCCATGTTGGGCCGTCTTTTAGGATTTATCCAAGAATATCATTGCTATATGATAACTACCTATTTCTAGACCTTGTTCTTGAGATATTTTTGGACCCAAGACACAAGAAATCACTGTTAAAGGCAAAAGACTCCACGCTACAATAGACATTCGCCTTCATTTAAATGTGTTGGGAAATAACCAAGTTATAAGCCACTGTGTTATGCACACTTACTCGTAAGGCTCATTATCATCTTCGCCGCCTTTATCGTCTGACTGCATATGGAAATTTGTACTGCGTTACGCAACATCCAAAAAGAAATCTATCAAAAATTCTTTTGTTCATCGATTTCTTCACTTTCGATTATATACGAATATTGTGTTAGTAAGTATTTACTATTAGATAAACCTCACCCTAAGATCCAAAAGAAAGCGTCGTGTATGCACCCCAAACTGACCTTTTGTGAGTAGGTATACCCAAAATGTGATGACACAAATCGACGTCCGCATGATTGATGATTGATTGGAAATGCACTTTTCTAATTATTTACCTTATCTGAGAAAATATCTTACCCACTTTAAATCGCATTACCGTTAATAGATGTAATACATCCACGTCCTCCCTGAAGTACACTTAACAACCACTCAAGGTCTAGCCTCTGTAACTACTCAATCAATTTCATACTTATATGTCATTACCATAGATACCAGCAAAGAAACTGATAACGACATCGAGACATTATTGGACAAGGCGCGTACCTACAGAAATCAAAGTTGCATAACCATTGACATAAAAAGAAAAAGAAAAAGCAAAAAAAAAAAAAATGCATGCCTAAAAGGTGAGCACACCCATAAATCAGAAACCACAACACTTGGATGAACTGCAAATAAAAAAAAAATATCAAACTCAAACAGTGTGCTCATGAGAAATCGCAGGAATCCCAGCTAATTAATACTATGGTCACCAAGCAGGTGAAAGAAACAATACAAACAGATACTACAGCTGGCACCATTTACGAGTAACTCTTTAACCACAAATTTAATTGAAGGAAATACAAGAGTAGGTATCGAAAGCCCAACGACAGAACGCGGCACACTGAACATTCATTGTTCCGTGCTGACAAATAATTTAACAAACAATTTAACTAAACAGAAAAGTATCTTTATGTGTATTTATACGTTTCCTACTCCTACACACGAATTGTCGTAGTAATATCTCTTTGCTGCTAATTAAATATGATTGTCGTCAAAAAATTGCACTGTCTGTCTATATGTCTGCCTTGGCGCTCCGGTAGTACTTTCTCCTGGACATGGTGAGTTCCGCTTTTGCAATATCATCACTCTCACAATGGAATAAATAAAATTTATTTTTTTTCTCGTTTTCTTTGTTGAATTTTTTTGTATCGTAATTTGAATTCGCTTAGAGGCCAAGGTGATTCGCGCCAGATGTATGTTACACCTTAACGCACTTTTGATTGCAAGAAACCTCATCAACACATAAATACTCATTATAATGGGCAATGAGACAGTAAAGGGCAAGTAATGAGTGCACAATTGTCTAAAAGGATGACGCATGACACAGAGCACTAAAGCAGGCCAAGAGAAATTTCAGATCATCAGGTCATTAAAGTGCATTTTTTTGTAATTTTTTTTATTCCATTTAAGTAATGGGAACGACACGTAGACTCATTTAATTTGGGTTACAATTTGTTCAAAATGATACTCGTTACTTGGTAGATTTGATGGCTTTATTATCTCTAGGGAGAGTTTATCTATTATTTCATATAATCGAATCTACAGACTACCGAGTTAAATAAGGGTTATGAAGTCAAAAATTACCTTCACACTTCTAATTGTGATATATCGACTGCCATCAAGGAAAGTACACTAATTTTGGGAATTTATTCTGAAATGGTCAATTTTAAGGCTTTATGATGTTCAACGTACTTATTGATGGTACTGTCACCGCAATAAGTTTGCTAACAAAATGGTGGCTCTGTCATGAGAATTTTCAACATTGAAGTATCGTGGTGACAAACGAAAATAATAGGGCTCAATTTTCAAATCTCTTTCTCGTGCATGACCTACGTAGCCCTTCATAGAACCCCAGTTATCATACTCTGAGGAAAATATTCTTGGACTGATTTATGGATTCATCTACAAAGGATACAATGATGTATATGGACTGTACCAAGTTCTCAAACAAGCTAAAGGACGCCTAAAGGCACGTATGCATGCAGCGGATAGATATCAAAGCTTCGGCCCAAATTGTTTTCAAAACAATTCCCCAGGAATGATGTCTTATAGGCTTCCCCTAAGGTGAGGAAGAGTTGTAATAGGAAGTCAAAAAACCTGCAGCTCAAGGATATCGAGGAGTCTCGTGAACGCAACAACATCCGGCAATATTATCGAAACGCCAAATAGCTTGCACCTGGCTACAAACCCGCAACTCAGACTCTACGAAATAGCGATGGCAACCTAGTCACCGACGCACAGGGAATAGTTGATGGGTTCAAGCAACACTTCCAGCAGTTGCTTAACGGGCAGCAAATAGAGCGAGTGATAGGACAAGAGGAGAACCCACCACCAGTCAATGAAGAACCAACGCCTCCACCCAGTATTGAAGAAGTTAATGTAGCCATCAGGAAATTGAATAACAACAAAGCCGCTGGCTCTGATGGGCTTCCAGCTGAACTCTTTAAATACGGAGGTGATGTCTTGGTAGGGTGCATGCATCACGACTGAAGTATCAGCTCTATATCCCCCATCTCCAAAAAAGGCGATCCTATGTCTTGTAAGAACTACCGAGCCATATCCCTGTTAAATGTCGCATACAAGATCCTATCCAGCATATTATGTGAACGTCTTAAACCTTTCTGCCACACATTAATCGGCACGTACCAGTGTGGCTGCCGATCCGGCAAATCGACGGAGAAGAAGACCGAACCTCCGGTACAAAGACCAAGCTGTAGCGGATGCCAGAAAACTTGGTCTTCACAACTGGAAGCATCGTGCCCGGGACCGTAGAGGATGAAAGGCCGGGAGCAAATAATAACTGCTACTATAGTTGTGAAACGCTATTGTAACTGATATTTTCTATACTGTTTTAGTTGTTTCCTGTACATAGTTGCCCATCTTCCAATGGTTAGCTATATTTTCACATATTTGCATTTCATTTTGATCTTCTCTTCACAAGAGTTGATACCCGTTTCGATTGTGCTAAATCATCGATAACATAATCGAAGACTCGTTGTTGTTTTCTTCGCTCAGGAATTGTACAATCTCAAATCAAATAGGAAAACTATAAATAATACTAGTTTCCTAATTCATAACTACCCACTCTTAATAGTTTAACACTTTTTACAAAGCGGACACCTGCTGAAAGATCAACTAAAGAAACTTGAGCCTTAATCAAGACCAATCTTTTAATTATATTACTGCCATCGATTAATACAAAATTTAAATAATCCCCAGCGTGAATAGCTCACGTTACAATTTTGTTTTTATTATCTTTACCGTGCACAATTAATTGCACTCAATACGTTAATAATAATGTGTGAACACAACCATTTGTTTGTTTGTTAATTTGATTGATAGATTGATAGACTGTAGCTCGTTATGTTGCTTATGCAATTCAT
This sequence comes from Chalcosyrphus nemorum, assembly GCA_949716465.1. Classification (NCBI taxonomy): domain Eukaryota; kingdom Metazoa; phylum Arthropoda; class Insecta; order Diptera; family Syrphidae; genus Chalcosyrphus; species Chalcosyrphus nemorum. The sequence continues at coordinate 75,536,873 of OX454333.1, forward strand.
CTACTTCTACAGCGTTGATTATTATTTATTGCGTGGGGGCTAAAAGAAACAAACAGGTTGTAAGCGATTAAAAATTATAGAAAAATTGAAGTTGTGGAAAATCGAGGGAATAATTATCGCCACGCGTTGGTTAATGGTGGGTAAAAACGCATCAACCTTTTGTTATTCGATAATGGATGACACACTTAAAGTGATTCGATAAATCGCTGTTACTCAACTCTTTCGTTTTGTTTTATACATTTTTTTTTCATGAAGCGTGCAATTTTTGTCGTACGTTATTTCGTTCCCAAAAAAGGGTGCATAAATTTAGCCACTTGTACTTACAACTTAACGATCACGATGGCAATCTTTATTTGAACGTGATTATGAAATACAAGATTATTTTAATGAAATACGACAGCAATAAATTGCGTAGACGAACAATAGAAAATGAAATCACTTAAGCACACAATTAAAATACAGAAAACGAAAACTGATGCCAAAATAATAATAAATCGCAAGCAAATAATGGAGAAAGTTATTTTTTTTTTTCTCCAACTTCTTCCATCCGCGCGAACATGCGTAAGAAGTGAGACTTATGATATTTGCACTAGCAAAAAAAAATGTTAAAACTTTAATCGGTGACATGATGAAATGCGTGTAAGATACGTCAAATTATTTGTATCTTGTGATACGTGTTTAACCAGGAATGTGTGGTTGAATAATAGCCTGGTTTGCTGAGAGGTAAGTTGTAAGCCTGCTTTAAGGAGACCAAATCAAAAAACCAATCTACCAGGTTATGTAAGCCATCTGTCACATTTCTCAAGATCGAGATACTTCCGAATTCTCGGTACAAAAAAGTATCTGTGACAAAGGAAAATCTCGCATAATTTCTCCTTACTCACAGGGCTTACGATCTGTGTAAGGTATTTCGGTAAACGTGCGGGCTTTTTGGAGATTATTTTCACTGTTTTGTATAAAAAAAAAAAAAAGCAGCACCAATCATGAACATGTTCCTCACGTGCGGGCTCTTTTTTGGTGTCAGGTGCATATTTCAGGTAAAGATAAACAATTCATTTATTCATTCATTCAAAAAGTAAACCAATTTTTTTTTGTCGTTGGCTTTGTGTGCTGACATCTGGCCAAACCCAGTTAACGCGGAATATTGGGGAGAAATTTTTAGCATCACTATTCGAATGAAGGAGAAAATATTGTTATTAGTTTTTTTATTTTTTTTGCACTTCATCATACTTTTTTTTTTTGTGCGTATATCTTTGGAGAGAAGAAGTAAGCTTGAGGGATGAAGAAATATTTATTCAACCATGATTTTAGAGTTATGTCATGCAGTTATTCTTTTTCCAATTAACACAAAAATATATGTTGTCTTTTCGGTGAGTATTTGCATTTGAAATGGAAAACTATTCATTCAGTAGCAATAGCAAAAGCACACTACTTTCGTTTTTCAATCGATGGCGGTGGCGTAAAAAACAAATGCTTTCTTTGGTTTCTGTTTTATTCAGTTTTAAGCTCTTGTAAATATTTATAGATCTTGTTTTTCATTTCTTTTTCTTTTTCGTTTTCTTTTTATTTATTATAATAGGATAAAAAGGCAGATCTAATGGATGGTATCTTCTTTATTAGCATATACATTACATCGATGGATGTGTGTTTATATCGATATTATTGATGCAATGTTGCGCGGCGTGCAATAATTTTAGTCAAGGTGAGTTTACATATCTAATTTAGCGTTTCCAGTATTCACGTAAGGAAATGCATGCAGTCTTGCATTATTTATATACTACCAATAAAATACAGACAAAGATCAATAATTCAGAAATCGAAATTGAATGGCATAGATTACAAACTGAGTGACAAAAGATATAAGTTCTATGAATTGCATATCGAAAGAAGAATGATGTCATGTTTCAATGATGTATGCTCTAATCACTTTTATGATGGTTACCATAACTTAATTTGGTCTAATAATTTATTATATTTGTGGTGGATTGAGTTGACAAAAAAGCAAAATTTTTGGTTGAGCCTGTACCAGATATCGGCTGCATGATGTTATCGATGAACCGCTGCCAACTTCGGGTCGGGGTCGGTCATTAACCTGTCAAAGTACTTTTCGATAATATGAATTTCTATTACTTTATTTAAATAAATCATAATTTAAGTAATGCACACGATTAATAATTTTTTTTTTTTTGCTACTTTTATGTTTGAGAAAATCATAGTTGGATTTGTGTTCATAAAGGCTTTTCTAATAGGGATTTCTGAATTTCGACAGCTGATTGCGGTCATATTATTAAAACTACACCTGTCGGATTGACTGTCATTTATTTATACTGCCTTTTCAAACCAACAGAGAGTTATAGCCTTCAACAACATATGCAAAATAATGATCAAATTGTGTCTTTTGCTCGAGCAACATTTCGCGCGTCTCGTCCATTACACAGCCGTTATAATCGTCCTTCCGGAAGGAGTTTCCGCAACTTCATCTTCCGTACGTGATCAAAACTTTTCGTGAGAGTATGCAAGAGAATCCGTGGCAGTCAATTCCGCTCCGCGCAGCAGATCTCGACCTTTATGATTCAGGAGCTCAAAGTTACTGACCTTAGACAACGCCGTTTATTTGCTGATTGGGTTCTCGAGCAGTTGGAAATTTACCCTAATTCTTGACCAATATGCAACGGCGAGGCCCATTTACTTATTTAGATTGCAATACATCCAGAGCAATGCAAGGTCTGGCTGGACTGGCGGCATCATCGGTGCATACTTCTTTGAGAACGATGTTACCCAGGCAATCACCGTCAACGGCGAGCGTTATCTGTCGATGATGGATGATATGGACACCGACGACTAGTGGTTTCAACAGATCGCCTCGGACAAACAATAAACAAACGCGAAGGCTATTTGAATTGGCGATCAGTCACCATCTGTTTTATTCCATTTTAAAGATAATAAACGCGTAATGAAAACCCTTTAAATGAAATCGTTTGATTTATTTTTAAAGAGTATTGTCATATTTGTTTATTTTTTTCTTTTAATAATCCGTCCATTTATTTAAATCTGAGTATCTCATAAAATAATAATAAAAACAAATTCGTTGACCTTTTTTCAAAAAATGTTGTATCATATGACGTAATTTGTTTATATCATTTAAAAATAAAATGCAACCTTTAAGAGAAATGCTTCTATTTTTAAACCAAACAAGAGAAATTATACATATTTGTATGCGATTTTAAATTGATTAAAAAAAAACTCAAGTTTAATATTCTGTCTTACACTAAACGGATTATTCAATAATTATGTATGTTTGAATTGCAAATACAACACTTCCGCTTAAATTGATATTTAAATATTATGCGATGTCGTGTGTCAAATATGCATTTTTGCATTTTCAATTTCGCAGTGTAACATACGCCACTATTTAACATAAATATGTATACATTTTGCAGCAAATTAATTTGATTTTTACACTAGTGAGAACATAATAATTATGTTGTATAATACTATTCGTTATATTGCTAACAATATCTTATATAAACAGTCGGTTGCATATTGCATTTTAATAAACAAATTTATTCAACTTTGACATAAAATTCCAATTCCATTGAATCCTTTTATGAAAGAAAACGATCTCGCAATAAAGCGAAATTTAATCGTATGAGTATTATGTGTTTGATGAGCTGTAACCAAGTATGCTTTTTAATTTGTTAAGATTTGTTTTTAAAATGTATGCTGTAATAAAATCGACGCTCATGTAAATTACTTTTGTTTAGATTTAGAACATGGTTAACGCCAAAATATGTATGTGCTCTACATCACAAAAGCCAAAATACCTCCTTCCTTGACTATTTATTGCCGTCTATGCCTGTGATAGAACCTTTGGCTAAAGGTACAATTTCTGACAAGAACAAAATGGCAAGATGGACAGGTCAATAGGGATTTCGACCTAACAATCGTTTCAAAGAAGTATGGACCGATGATGCCACTAGTCCAAAATTGACACCAAACAGTGTCTTTCTGTAAATCGACTCCAATTTATTCACTACGTTGCGAATAGTTCTCTCGGAAGGACGATTATGGCGACCGTTAAATGGGCAAAGCGCCAAAAATATGATTGAACATAGATTGAACTATTTAATTATTTGCACATGTTGTAAAACGCTTTAAGCCTCCATGTTGATTAGGCAACAAAGAATAAATTAACGTCAGCCAATCTGACAGATGTAGCTTTAACAATATGGCCACAATCGCTTGTCAAAGTTTGACAATCCCTATTGGAAAACCCTTTATGAGTAAAATTTAGCGACGAGAAATACTTGCTTTAGACTGTACCTGTCACTCTTGATGTATTTATAGTTGTACAGTTCTGTTACAAATAATGTTTTTCAAATTCGTTTCGTCAATTTGTGGCAGCAAGAAGACTTCTGTAGAAATCACCAGTCACAGTGAATGTTATCGAAAAGTATGTTCCAATCACCGGTGTTTTATTAAAGCAACTATAAATAGTAATTTTGATTGGGTATGAAGGCATTACAAGTTTTTTATGTGATCACCTCTTGAGAGCATCTGAAAAACATAATTCTACCAATAGAACCCTCTATTCTTCGAAAACGATATTCCCGACAGAATAACTGCTCCCGAGCTGCCAACGTTCTTGTGCTAGTTTTGTTAAGGCTAATTGCAAAATGTCACTGTATACTCTGTTTCTGACTAAAGAGTCGACTACGATTCTAGTTACACCAAAATCCTAGCCCGATTTTTTGACGAAAGCATTGATACAACCACGTTCTTGAAGAGTATTCATAGTATCTATTATATTCTTCTTCTATTTACTTCACAAATGTCAAAGTCGTGAAAATATAGGATTTAAGTAAAGTAAGTAAGTAAGGCCAAAGACGGAGGTGGTATCGGTGTTTTCTCAGATAGTCTTAACGTTAGGTTCTCGTTCCATTTTTCAAACTATTATAGCGTATTTCATGCGGAATTATGGCGATTAAAGAAGTGTTATCTTGGCTTGAGAAAAACGCATTATTTGTTAAGAAAATACGTACCTTTTCCGTATAAGGTACATGGGATCCATCTCTATAAATTCCTTAGTAGCCCTAAACTGCCGATCATCTTGTAGGGAGACAACAGTACAACAATCACCTATGTTGGGTGTTGGAACCTAGAGACATTCCAGATGAACTCGTCAGAATAGGATCAACCTTACACATTAAGCCTTAAAAACATGTAAACAAAAATTCAAACTGAATTCAATCGAGAGTACAAATCTTATGTGGACGAGTGGTATAAAAACACTTTAAGAATTTGACTTCTCTCAACAGGTTGCATATCGGCATCATAATAGATGTCATTACTGGACACTGTCTAAAAAGCAAGACCGCAACAAGACTGACCCTTTTCGCAAACAAGCTGTATGGATGAAGAAGAGGAGGAAAGTATTCCTCACCTTCCTTGTGAATGCCCAGCACTTAGGAGCTTTCTACTACTAAAACGATATCATTTACACCACCTTGTATACAAGTGTAATAAACGTCCATGGGATCAAACTTCAAATATTAATGTTGACAAAGTTTAATAAGATCTGTTTTCCTATTTAAACTCTTAAAGGCATTTCCTAATAGAGGAGATGGAAAACAAAAGAGTTGGCGTGCGAACTTTTTTGGTTTTACATAAAAGTCTTATACTTTTGAAGAAAATATCTATTAAAAAAGCTGATGGCTTATAAATTTCTTCTTCCTTATTTGAATACTAAAACTAGCCAACTAATCATTGAAATAGTCAATTACTTATGTAAGGCTCATCTTGGCTTCTGGAAAGTAATTGGAAGAAAAATACAATTTCTTCCTACTATTAAAAGATACTTAAAATCGAATTCTTTCAAAATCTAATTGCATATAAACAATAATTTATTAATTGCTGTGCATAATTCAAACGGGAACCCATGAAGCAATTTATCAGTTTGATAGTCAAACATGTCATGTATTACTGAAGTTAAAGAAGCCTGTCTAAAGGGCATGAAGTAGAAGAGTATTTTTATTAGACTCAAAGCATATTACGTTTTTTGTAAAAATAGCCCATCATGATTAATTATCTGGTCACACCTAACTACTTGTTTAAAGGGCATTCAATTTTAATCAAACCCATCAATATTTGTATGACAAATGTGTATTGCAAAACCTTTTAACTTGAATACCTTTGAACGCAGACAAGGATGTTTGCCGTATCATTTAACACAAACTACGTTCAATGTCATTGGCTTATGCAAATTATGCATTAATACTCAAACCACCTACGAACTCGAGTTCACTAATTGCATAATGAACACCGTCGCTATTTCGTTGATCCTCTCTGCTATTTCACCTGAAATATTTCCCAAATCACTTGACTGACTGAGGTATAATAAATTCCAATGTTCAGCGTCACGTTGCACCCTACCAAATGGCACACACCTATCAAATACATGACTCCAAATATTATGGTGACTACCACTTGATGGGAAATTACACTAGCATTACAGAAACCAATTTTTGTTTTTCTTTCTCCTTTGGGCGCTACCAATAATGACATAGACCGCCCGTCGTGGTATTTTGCTTCACATGATTTACCTGCTGCTGTTGCGGCGGCTGCGGATGGAATACCATCATCGTTAAGCCCCTTGACGCCACTCCACTCTCCGGATACATGCACGGTTTGCAGGTACAAAAGAGAAGAAAAAAAAAATCAAGGTAGCATCAAACATAACAACAAAAGTTAACGTGCTAAAGATAGCCTACCACCAGCCATCGACACCGACGACGTCAGACAGACAGAGAGGCAGACAATCCAACTCAGGTAAAACGTCGCACCGTCAGTTGTTGATGGGAAAAAAGTAGTGGGCCATATATAAAGGAGGGTGGCACAAAAAACTTTGTGTCATTTAATAAATTTCGGTCGAACCGTCCGGAGAACAGTTCGTGTCTGTTTTTTTTTCCTGGTGCTATTGAAGTGGAATACTGTGCTAATATTTCGTGGTGTGTTTTTATTAAAAAGAAGAAAGAAACAACAAAATCTCTCCACCTATTTCGAGTGTTAATTTTCAATTCAAAACAAACAAACAAATATCATACAAATATGAGAGCTTTCGTTATTGCTAGTGTTTGCTTATTCAGTGTTTTGAGTGTTGGTTTGGCACAGTTCTCAAATGGACGTGTTCTAGATCCACCAAATCCACAACTGTGTGCTCAGAGGATTATCCATGAAAAAACACCCGATGGAAAAGGGTGAGTTTGGGAATTAATAGTACACTTTTGAAATGATGTATAGCAATTGTCTTACAGTTTATAAAGTAAGCCACTTGCCTTGTACAATGAGTTTGAAAATTATGGATTTTTTCTATTCAAACTAGTTTCTTTTGTAAAAAATATCGATTTGACCAAAATTTGGGTAAAAATTTCATATTTAAATTTAATATTTCCAAGTGATTGTTAAAGAAATTTTATAATAACATTTTTTTGATTTTAATAATTTTAAATGAAGACTTTTAAAAGTATATTTACAAATTTAAATATATTTTGACTTTTTATTTATTTATTTTTTAATTAAGAAATATTTTATCAAATCATTTGCTTTATTTCGCAGATATTTCTTCTCATGGAGAGATCCCAATCTAAAGGGTGTTGAAGAAGATTGGTTAACCGCCAGAAACTTCTGTCGCAGACGCTGCATGGACTCAGTTTCTTTGGAAACAAGCTTGGAAAACGAATGGATTAAGGCTCGTTTGGTCAACGAAAATGTAAGTTTATAACAAATTCGTCTTTCGGACATTTTTAAGTGGTTGCGAACTACTCCTTTACTTAGAAATATTTCCCAAAGGATTTATTTCAAACTCTGTTCTTTTTGAAAATAAATTTCAATGGATCGTAGTTCACGCAGCTGGAAAATGAACATTGATCTTAGCACAGTAAAATATTTTCTCCGATTATATTCATCTAGGAGTCAATTTTTTGTTAGGAACCGAAAATTTCGGAGGTAAATTAGCGAATTTCGTATATTTTTCATTAGAATAAAATATTTTGTGGTCAATTGGTTAGTGAACTACGCGATAGTCATCATGGCGTTATATGTGCAAACAATAAATGCATGTAGGAACCTTTAAGGGTGTAGAACTTTAAAATTAAATAAAACTCATAAAGATTGACTTCAATAGAAAGCTAATTTAATTCCATTGCTGTTTAAATACGACTTATGGCAATCTTACATCTAAAGACCACTTTTCCCACAGCTGGGGCCGTATATCGGCAATAATACGACGTTTAACATCCAAGTCATTTATCATATCTGATTCTTCGACTTAGGCTAAAAACTTCACATATTTTATAGAAAATAATCCAAATCATAAAATCTTCTAGGCAATTTCACAGGTCCATTGCGCGAAATTATGCGCTGTATAAATGTTTTCTTTGATAAACTGATTATGGCGATTGACTGTAAAGTTCAGGCCGGAATATTTTTGATGAAATATGGGCCAGTGAATGCACTAGCCCATAAAACCTACCAAACGATGACTGAACAATTTTTTTGTGTCCTTTTGACCATAACATTTGGTCCAGATTATGAAACCATTAACAAATTGTATAGACAGCATCAACAAATAGGCGCACCCTTTTCTGTCAATTTACCGAAAAATGCAAATTGGACACATACTGTGAAGTTGCTGAAACGTCAAAGTGAAAATGTCAAACAATCAGAAGTTGACTGTCCTATTAATTGTGAAATTATAATTCAAAAATTAATTCATTCTGTTATTGGCTATCAATTTGGCTGCCGCTGAAAAAAGTGTTGCCAATTTGAAGGACATTGTATGACAACAATACTCTGGTGTAGTAAACCTAACATAAGATTATACTAGTCCCTATGTTTGTTTACGGTTTTCTTATCATTTTTGTAGTTAGTCCGAAGGTTATTAGCGCAGAGCTTTTCGAAATCATTTGCTTATTATTACAGGAGAGATTTGATGCCTTTTGAGAATACATTATTTTATTTCTCCTTAATTTTGTTCAATATTATAGATGAGCATAGACTCTTCTCTCGAGTATATCTCCATTTTCTACATCCATCTTTCACTTAAAAGGTGTGATCCAAAGCCTCGCTTAAAAGTGTGCCAAGTTGCATTTAATCCATTGCAATATTAAGCTGTTGAAAAATACTCTAAGATGTTGTTATACTCTCTCTCAACTGATGGTTAAACTAGTATATAATTATTGGTAAATACTTCCACTTCCCTAATGAGTTTAATTAAAATATCACACAAACTAAATTGAACTACTCAAGCTTTTGAACCTCCTTAATTTCTCCGGAAAAAACACAAAATTATGCACAAAAGTCTTTCTTCTAAACAACAAAGTAGCAAATTGCATAAAAACACGCAACCACATACAAATTAATTTATGAAAGAAAAGAAGAAGCGTATATGAAATGGTATAACAAAAACTAATCCAAATGAATGTTTAGACTTAACGTGATGCAAAAAAGTGATCAAATCCAGGTCTTCCTCTGCATAGATATGCAGCATCTTACATTGTGTAGGATTACCTTATTCGATTATGTCTCTTTCCGTTGTTGTGGTAGAAAACGAAATATGGGATTATGGTAATTTTTCAATCAAGCATCGAAACGCATGAGTACATAATTACTTCTTGGAAATAAACTATGCAATTCAGTGCAAGCGCATGCAATAAGCATGACCTTTATGATCTAAAGTGTGCACGCAATCAATATACATCAGAAAACCGGCAAACAATACGCAAATGTAACGTGCATGTAACAAGCTTACAGCCGGCATTGTCACTTTAAACAAGGTAGACAAGGTAGACATTATATTGTTTAATGGAAGTTCTTAACTTAAAGACTCAATGGCAACCATAAGCCCTTTTTAAAGTTATTAAATGATATTTTGCTTTACGTACAAGTTGAAATAAGAAACATAAGATCATAAGATAATGAGCACGGAAATTAGAAAATAAAGCCGTCATTTCATTTGTACACTCCCCAGCAGGCTATCGGCAGGTGAATTCTTATGCCCCCCTGTTGGTACGAGTGACTTCGTTTTTATGACATCAGCTGTCAACGAAATATATGTTCGTGGCTATGTTTGTGAGTTATTACTCATTCTTTCACCAATCTTTTTTAACCTATAGCTTCCTCAAATATACACTAAAATGGATGATTTTCCTTTAACAAAACAAAAATGATTGAATCCTTAAAATATTAGACTGACACTGTCTTCGCAAATTTAAAATAATGACAGTTGTTCGCTTATTTCTTCTATTTATTTTCTACTTAAGCATCTTTTTAGCATCAAATGGTGGTCTCTTCAATTTTCATTAAAAAGACAATTCAAATCAAGACAACTTTTCTTTTCTCGATTAACTCACTATTAGCACTTACAAAATAAGACAACACACATTGGCGTCTCTTCTTATTAACACCAAAAGTTACCTTCTAAAAATGACCCACAGAAAGCAAACCCCTACTGTATTAAATCTTTTAATTCAGGTCAAAATCTTTGAAGAACTGCATGTCTACCTATACTATACGAACACGTGTGTCTACTACAAAATTGACTTTTCTCAAAAGTAGCATACTTTCATAACAAACAAACACAATTCATAAGCCACTTGTTACCTAAACTATCCGAAGGTATACAAAATTTAGAGCGTAAAATATACCATCAATTCATACACATTTCGAAAGCCCCCTTTTGCAAACAATAAAACAGTCCAATTCAAAAAGTACTTAATCTTTTTATCGCCAACTTACTACTTAATTTCAAAAGCCTCGTTAATCTATCGACAATCTTTGCGATCTCGTACTATTTGGTACTTTTCTTATTATATAAATTGGTATTCTCATTAAATTCAAATTAATTACTCATTTCTTTTCCTAAGCACATGTATACCTAACACAGTTGGGTTCATTTCCATTTAAATCATTACCATTATTTGAATGAACAAAACGAATTCCATTTCATTTCACTATTCACTTTCTATTTCCATTATCCATAACTTTTCATTTTCGATTGCTACACACTTAAAAAAAGAAAAAAAACTAGAAAAAAACAACTCAACCTACGAGTGAGGGATGAATTAAATGAATAATTATAAATCGAGAGTTTTGCGTGCTCAATTCACATATTATCTTGCTAATTATATTGGCCACACTCTCATATCGAGATGTTTTCGAATCAGATTATTAATCCCAATTTTGGTTTGAATATCTACTCAACGACGACAACGAAAGATAGATGAAAAGATACATGGTAAAATCTTTTTTCGATATCGAATTAATTTGCAATTTCTTTGGATTTCCTTATGTAAGAATGCAATGCTCTTGAACTATGTGGAATTATGTAATTTGTTTTGTCATTAAATATTAGGTCTTTAGGTAGCATTCATAGAATTCTCAATTTAAATGTTAAATTGGACGATGGCAGTGATTAATGCGAAGAAAAGAAACCGGTCAAGTTTGTGGTATTTCAAAATTTTGTGTGACAGAGATTGACGTTGATGTAAGAGACTTTTGAGGATGACTAATTCATGAAGGTTTTATGGTTTTTAATGTGAATGATCTATAGAAGTTTTGTACGACTCTGTATTCAAGACAAATCAGAGATGTTACGACTATTAAGAAACAAAGCTTTTCAACAGCGTTGTGTCGGGTTTTCTGAGAATATAAATTAAAGTAGTTATCAGGAGTATTTTTTATGACAAAACCATCAAATGATTCAAAAAGCAATACGTGAAAGTTATTTAAATGAAGAGTGTATAAAAGTTTTGAATGGAAGTATGACCTAGAACGAATAATATTGTTGGGTTTGGATAATGTCCTTAAAAATTGATGACAATCTTTTGGTAAACAGTTTAAAGATGTAACAGATGTTGATACAGGCTTAGCTGGAAGATGAAATCACACTTAATCTCTTAAATTTTCACACGGATATTACAATAAACTTAAACATCCCTAAAAACGTTCGTCATGGTGGAAAGTGAAAGTCTATTTGGCTAATAAGTGGAATAAACAATGGAATTAAGTTATTTGCTCAAACCTTCCAAATTACAGTGAACTACAACCAAATACAAAAATAGTAGTAATAATAGCTTGGACACCAACCTTGAAAGGTTGGTTGGGAGAACGGCCCCGATAAGAATACACTTGGACCAGGGATAGGTCCATTGTGCAGCCTCTGTGTAAGGTGGAGGGATTGTCTTAAAATCCACTAAGTACACCAACCTATCTACTACCTTAATAATGGTGAACACTATTTTCACTATTTAGATTCAATAGCCATGTCATTATTCGACAAACTTCGAGGCGAAGCAATTTGATTGTTCTTTGCAACAACAACCTTAACCTAAGTATATGAGCCTAGCTAAGCCTAGATAGTTATTGAAGCTTTAAGGCTCACCCACAATTCAATTAAGGCACTAGTTTTTGACGTACGTAGTCATGGGATTACACATAATCTGTATATTGCACCCATAATGACATTCCGCGAAAGCTCGTCGAGTTTTCGTTCACTTCTGACTTCATATGTAGAGAGCAATTTTATACGCTCATTCAGTATTGAAAGGTGAGAGTGACAACATCGCGTGAGAGTCAGACCAAAACGATATGACAACGACATAACACATAAGGCCACGTTTTCTTAATGCAACTATGCACTAAGAAAACGTAGTTCTCTTTGGTTTTGATTGAATTTTCGTTCAATTTGACATTACCTATCGCACACTTGATGACATCATCCCCATAAAATCGGTGCTTCTAGATTTGAATTTCTCTTGAGTTATCGATAACTATCGATATTTTTATGGAAACATCGAAACTGAAGTTTTTATAAGATTTGCTAAATCAAAAAACGTCAAACTAAAACCTTCTATATTATACCCATAAAGCTTCTATTGAACCTAGAACATTCTATCAAACCGATTAGAAAAACTCTACCTTTTGTATAACTGAAATATAATAGCATTTTCAAGGTAACAATTCTATCGGTTTTTATAATCCAAGAACACTACTAAAGTGCAACGAAAAACTATATGACTATCGCATTAAAATCACGTCATGGCCCCTAACCGCTTGCAGTCCCTTGACCCATCTTTTTATCTTTTTAGTTTACTGCGTGCTCATTTCACTAAATTAATAGTCAAAGCAATTAAGCCATAAGCCACAAGCTAAAGCGTGCTTAATTTTAGTGCTCATCACTAAGCATATCTCTACATGCAAATTTGTGGGGCAAAAATTTATTCATCCATTCACACGCAAAGACCGTACCGGCCGGCTAGAGCTCATTATATAAATTAATTACTAAGTGTTAAGCTCCCACTTAGCCTCGAGTCGTGTTTGAAGCTTACTTTGCACGGTTTCTTCCACTTGAATAGGTCGAATGAAACATATTCAGCATATTTTGGCCAGCCCTCACAATGCGATGGTATCTCTGAGTTCTATGCAAATTTATTTTCACCCATAGAGCTCGAGGAATTCGTGTTTCATGTTTACAAACAAAAATAAGAAAATACCTGCACATCACATACTAAAAAATTATGTATCTGATCACGCATGGGTTCAGCAATCGGTTTATGCAATGTTCAGATGATAAATGGCAAACAAATTTGTGAAATCTATTTGAACCGTTTGCTTTGTTTTCCGGAAGTATAATATACTTTTTGGAGTACCATCATGGATCATCCAACTAAGGTGAAGAAGGAAGTTGTGCACGACACTAGACACCACCATCGGCATGCTGTTTTGCTAATTGAATGCGAACATTGATCTAGTGTACGTGTATCTGGATACAATAGTATCGATTTCCAATTTTCCAAACAACGAGACACGACGAGGAAGATACAAAACTACCTCAACGAACTCTGAATGAAATAGAAAGCGCTTCACGAGGAAAGAGAATTATAATGACCAAGTGTATATGGGAAGACAGACCTTTTGTGCGATCGTGCACAGTACCGTCCTCGCGTGAGGTAGAATACATAAAAAAAAACCGGTGCCCTATTACCATGCCGCTGTAAGATCGACTGTTTGGCAGGCACAAATATTTAAGGCCCCATCGCGTCCGAAGAGAAAGTGAAAATTGTTTTGTGTTTTTTTTTATGGCAAGGTTCACTTTTCGTTGGGCTTTTACAGTCCGAAGCTGACGGCTTATTTACGCGTTTTGTTTACGAAAAGAGTTTGCAAGCAGGTGACTTACTTGAGTACATGGTGTACTTTGACTGACAAGTATTTATTGGTTGGCTTTGATGTTTCCTTAATAAGTGTCAAGCCTGAATGCGGGTTATGAATAGCAAGTTGGTGCAATATTGACTTCTGCGGGTGATGTAAAGATTTTAAGCGGCGGTGGTTAGGTTAAAGGCTGTTGTATATTCAGGACGCATCTTTGCCACTAATTTCTTCCGGTGTTCATGACTTTGGTATCAGTATAATTTACATGCAAAAAAGGGCAAGTAATTCGTTTTAATGTGGTAGCACCATTGAATAGTTGAATAGTACGAAAGGAGACCCCAACTCATTGTTGAATCTGAAGGCATTTGATCTATAATATTTGTAGACTGGTTATAATGTAACCTATGCCTTATAATGTTTCGACAATATTTTCACCGATAGGTTCAAAGTAGGTACTTCGGATTGAAGCGGAAGCATAGTGATCTTTGTTTACTAGTTTTGGTGCAAGCCTAACTTTAAGATCAGTTTCACCAAACGAATCAGTTCTTGAAAGCTTAGTTCTTTAGGAATTCAATTGTATTTATGTACCTATACCATTAATCTTTAAAATCTATAAAAGCTTATTATTAAATTATTTTAATTATTATTTTACCAATCCTCCAATGTCTGAAATGTCTTCTTTTTTTTTACTTTCCAGGTCAAATACATCTGGACCAGTGGTCGCATTTGTGACTTCAAGGGCTGCGAACGTCCAGATCTCCAACCCACATCAGTCAATGGCTGGTTCTGGACAGCTACTCTGCAAAAACTTGCTCCAACCACCGAACGTCAACAAGGTGATTGGTCACCAACCGGTGGAATTGGTCTTCCACAACCAGACAACCGTGAATTGAAACAAGGTGGTGCTCCTGAAAATTGCTTAGGTCTTTTGAATCAATTCTATAATGACGGTGTTAACTGGCATGACGTTGCCTGTCACCACAAGAAGCCATTCGTGTGTGAAGAGAACGATGCTTTGTTGAAGTACGTTCGCTACACAAACCCAAATCTACGCGTTTAAGCGTCGGGTGCTTCCATTAGTTATTCGAATCTAACGAGACGAACGAAGTAAATTAGATTTTTTATATAAATATATATATTTTATTGAATCGGAGAGAAAGAAAATGTTTAGAGCATACCAAAAATGATAATAATTTGTTTATGTTTTAAGTTAATCGATTTTAATTTTATTTCTTTTCATTTTGCTAATATCTCTTTTGACTATCGCTGTACATTCTATCTTTAAAATGGTAAAAAAAGAAAAGAAAAAAAAAACGGATCTTACTAGTGTATAATTCAGTGTTAGTGGTTCCTAAAATGCTCGAGATTGGTCTAATGAGATGGAACCGAAGAAAAAACTTTAATTTAAAAAATAAAATATAATACAAAGCATTTCGGAAAAGGAGGGAATGTTTAGAGAACATCTTCCTTTTCCTTTTTCATTGCATTAGTTTAATTTATCGTAATGTTATTGTCATGTTTTTATATAAAAATAATTTATGATTTCGAAATAAAATGAGAAACGAACTAAAAAATTAGTTTTTCTATCATTTTCTTTAAATACATACATATGTCTTATGTTTGGCTGACTACAAGGTAACTTAAAAATATGACGGTATATGAGATGTCATAGACTTTTCTTATTATTTTTGATAGGACATATGGAGTGGGCATTTAGTTATTTGGAACCCAATAAGAAACATTAGGTCCAAAATGCGCTATTCTACCCTATGCCTACAAGGCAGCTTGTTCTTTCCTCTGCCTCTGCAGCAACCTGGCTTTCCATCAATGTGCTAGTCAAAGTTAGCCACGCATCCAAAATATTAGATGTGAGCTCTTTCGGACTTCCCGAGGAGCCATCGTTGACTCCTTTCCAAAATATTATAGCCATATTCATGATCCGACTGTTAAAGAATAAAGCTATGAGCCGCCCAGAAGAAGAAGTTTACTTTGAGCGCACCGCAAACGCCAAAAACACGAAGACCGTGTAGATCAACATATCTAAAAAATGACTGTCTTCGTTCTTGAATACTAGTCACCACACCACCAAAAAAGACTCGTTCGCATAATGATAAGTGTTTCCAGAGGGTAACAGAAGAAAACGCTCTAGTGCGTGACAAGAGCCTCGAAAGTGGAGTACCGATCTAGAAGAAAGGAAGAGAAGAGAACTCGGAGTAAAAAGCGTCCCAACTCAAAGTCATCGAAAAGTTTCGCGAGCGCAACAACAATCGAAATTTTTATTTGAAAGCCAGACGGCAGTCTTCAAGCTCGGAACGTAATGTGCTCTTGGACACAGCAAAGGTAACCCATGCATGCCCCAAGTCATCAGTCACGTATGGGTGGATGAAAGCAAGATTTGAATACCTATAACCTCTTTATGTCGATCTTCTAAGAAATCAAATCTAAGTCTTGCAAGAACTACTGAGGTATATTTCTCCTATATTGTATCCAAATTATTGTGTGAAAGTCTAAAACCTCTCTGCATAAAAAACATAACCTTCTTGATTTGCGAATGTTGAAGTCAGGAAAATTCAGGAGAACGAGATGCACAAACCTTTTAGAAACATTTTCTACAACAACTCATAGTGCCGTAATGAATCAGGAGCCGATCCTAATCTACAGTAATTGCTGCAATACAGTACGGCAATTGAGTAAAACTGCATTCGCTACGATGTAGCTACACCGCCATATCCGATTTATTCCGGTTTGTGGCTCAAGAGGCTCGCTTTTTCTTGTCTTTCGTTCTAAATTTCCGGTGCTACACTTTATACCTATCGACAGCCTGTCCTTTCCGACGTGCTGACGGGTATTTATACCTGTCGATATTCACTTTAATTATTCTTAATCCCACAAGAGGGCTTCGTTCAAAACGGATGATAAGTTGGACTTTTCAACCCTTCGATTCAGTGACAAGAAATCGTAGTATATGAGCATTTGCATAGTTACGTACAACAGCGTTCAGAGACCTTATTTAATTATGGTGGGCCTTCATTCTCTGCTCTGGACTAATACAAAAACAAAAACCACTTATGTAAGCCCAGAGCTGAGAATATTGTCTGTGCACAAAGGTAGAACTATAATAATCTGAAAAAAACAAACGCTAATGTCACAATTTAATTTCCTTGAATTCTTTAAGACGTTTTTACTAATTTCTTAAAATTGATTGAACAAAAAAGAAACACATATTAGGCGTGTTTTTTTCGTATCCTATATAGGCTTGAAAAAGTATTAGCCAATAAAACGCCTATCGGAGTTAAGGAATTTCAATATCGCAGTTTGGAAGCACTTTGTACTGACATTTAATAATTTTCATTTCAGTAATCCCAACACCTCCTCCTTTGCCCATGTTTTCCGTTTTCTAATAACAATAAAATCGTAAATAATTTTTTTATTTTAGGTTTTACTTACATTTTCTCTCCAGAACACATTTTTTCTTAATTTAATTTTTTTTTATGAATGACTGCTGTCTGTTCAATCTTTTTTGACATTTTCGATATCATTTTTCGACACAATCGAAATAAAACAATTTGGGAGCACAGTTTTTATTGCGGCTAATGAAATAAGGCTCGATAATTATCCAGATTTCGTTATTCTATATAGGTTGAGTTGTTAGTGTACTTAATATGGAAAATATATTTTAAGCCTATATAAAATACGAAAAAAACACGCCTATTATATACAAATTGATTAAGGACTACTTGCAAAAATAAAATTGATTTAATTTGCCCGTAATAAAACTATTTTAGAACTCTTCCCAGTTATCTGTAAAAATTTTCCAACGAAAGATCTACTGGATTCACTCTTTCGCAAATCAACAAAAGTGAACGAGACTTAACGAATCGAAGCGCAGAGATATTATGATCGCACAATACAAATGACTTGTATTCGCACTGTTACGGACGTGGTCGTACGAAACAATTCTTCTGTTATAAGCCTTACAAGAAGAATTTGGTAAATAATCTAACATTTCCTACAAGTGATCCATTCCCTAATAAAACGGTTATTATATTTCAGAGAATAGTGAATATCATAATAATATAATATTCTAGATTTTTGTATGAGATTAATATTTTTGTATTATCTACCAGTATTCTGGGCTTTACTGTAATTTACATTTCATCCTCTTTAAAAGATCGCTGGTAAGAAACTTTATGAAAAGGTAAACACGCATTTCCACTGTCAAATTGACATTTATCCGGTGCATACGAAAATAAGTTGTTGCTGAAAATTTTGTTTTGCACAAAAAATTCCATTTATATTCTGTATCATGGATATTGGTGAACTTTTATCATTTAAGGTATGTTGTTTAAAACAAAACAATCCTCTGTATCTAAATTATATCCACTTTGTAGCCCGAACAAACACCAAAACGGCATCACGATGATGACAACGACTTTGCCGAATTGGCCTCCAACAAAAAAGATGAAAAATCCAAAAGAATGCGTCGCATCGCTCAAGCCAAAGAGGCGGCCGACTTTGTAAAACCCGATCCAGTACCACTGAATGCTGAACTCCAGCTAACTGAAGAGGAAAAGATGAATATCGTTAAGTACGTCGAGAACGAAGAAGCCGATGGTGATGTCCTCGACGAAGTCGGCCTCAAGAAGCTCATTCTTCTGTTCGAGAAGAAGAATCTTAAAAATCAAGAGATGCGAATCAAATTTCCCGACAATCCAGAGAAGTTCATGGAAAGTGAATTAGACCTACACTCTGTCGTGGAGGAACTTAAGGCGCTCGCTACTGTTCCTGATTTGTACCCAGTTTTAGTGGAATTACACGGGGTACCAAGTATTCTGGAATTGCTAGCACATCCGAACTCAGATATAGCTGTGGCGGTGGTAGATCTATTGCAGGAGTTGACTGATGTTGATATTTTGGGGGAAAGTCGCGAAGGAGCCGAGGTACTTCTGGAGGCACTTCGCAAACAGCAAGTCTGTGCTTTGTTGGTACAGAATCTTGAAAGACTCAATGAATCAGTAAAAGAGGAATCTGATGGCGTACATAATACTCTGTCCATTATAGAGAACTTAACAGAGATGAACGCAGAGTTTACTAGAGAGGCTGCCGAACAGGTAAGAAACGCACTTGGAATTTTGCATGCTGAGTTGTCCTATTGGTGCAACTATATTGATTGTGCGGTACTCCTTACACTTCGTTTATTTTTTCTTGTCACCAACAGGGTCTACTAATCTGGATTCTCAAGAGGCTCAAGCAGAAATCTCCATTCGACCAAAATAAACTATACTGCAGCGAGATTCTTTCGATTCTAATTCAAACAGACAATGACAATCGACTACTGCTGGGCGATAGCGATGGCATTGATGTTCTCCTTCAACAGTTGGCCATTTATAAGCGTCATGATCCGTCCTCTACCGAAGAACAAGAGTTCATGGAAAATCTATTTAATTGTATTTGCTCGGCATTAATGGCAAAAGAGAATCGTGAACGCTTTCTGAAAGGTGAAGGTCTGCAGTTGATGAATTTGATGCTACGCGAAAAGAAAATGTCAAGAAATGGCTCATTGAAAGTCCTAGATCATGCTATGTCCGGACCAGATGGTAGAGAGAATTGCAACAAGTTTGTAGACATTCTTGGACTGAGGACAATATTTCCATTATTTATGAAGACACCGAAGAGGAACAAAAAACGACTGCTGAGCTCCGATGAGCATGAAGAGCATGTGGTGTCGGTGATAGCCAGTATGTTGCGGAACTGCAAAGGTGCCCAGAGACAAAGATTATTATCTAAATTCACCGAAAATGATCACGAGAAAGTCGATCGTTTGTTGGAAATGCATTTGAAGTATCTAGAAAAGGTAGAAGCGATCGATAAGGAAATTGATCAACAACCGAGGGTTAGTAAAACAAAAGATGTTTTGCATCATTTTTTAGCGTTATATTAACTTTGCAGGATCCCGATTTTGATGAAGAAGAAGAAGCAGAAAATAACTACATTAAACGACTCACGGGTGGACTTTTTACGCTGCAGCTGATTGACTATATAATTCTTGAAGTCAGTACAACGTCTGATACTGTCAAGCAGAGAGTTTGCCAAATTTTGAATCTACGCGGAGCTTCTATGAAGACTATTAGGAATATAATGAGAGGTTAGTTTGATGAAGGTTCTTCGGGGAATTTAGAGAAGAATTTAGTGCGTTAACTCAGATCATGATGAATTAGCTTAGAGTTTAGAGAATCTCTTAGCGCAGAACATCATTTTCCTGAGAAGTGGGATAATCCCTTGACGTGTAGGCTAATGAATACTGTCCTATAAGGACACAAAATACCGTGCTATGAATGTGTGATTGTTTTCCAATAACAACTTCTTAGAACGTTACTAGTCCAGCCTCAAAAAAGCATCCCTCTTGGGCAGCGACTTACAAATAGTCAGAAGCAAATTCAGAACTCATTTTTTTAGAAGGGTAGTCCCTACATAGCAAAACTAATACTTTTTAAGTATACTGATTGGTGTACTAACTGGACACTGCCGGATAAGACCGATGGCTGCCAGAGTGAGCATTATTTCACCGGGCTGCTGCCGTGGTATGGAAGATACAGAAACAATCACACATCTTTAGTATAAGTGCCTCAATCTTTAAACACATCGCCTTCGCTACCTGGAGAGCACAATGTTCGGTGAACTAGCAGACCCAGCGCAATTCTTACAATAGGTAAATCGTCCAGCACTCGCCAAGCAAAACTGGAGTGTCCTAGACAGCATTAATTGCATTGGTCGATTTAGGAGATTTGAAACCAGTTCTTTTCTCGCGAACTAGAAGCGGCTCGCTAATATTACTCTACGACAAACCTCCACAAAGCTTTTGTTAGCTAAACTGAAGTAAATGCAATTCCAAGCCTTTCTTGACATCAAGATCTCCTCTGCCGTATAGGCTTCTAGAACAACTTATCTTCAAATGATTTAAATGACATCCGCAGCTGATATTAGACAAATCTATTGTCTTCAGGTCTTAAAAATTTCTTTATACATTAGGTCCGTTCGCGTACCTTCCTAAAACAGCGAAATTTTACGACAATTTACAATTTTTACGAAAAGCTTTTTTTTTTCGCGTACAGAGAATTTTCGTAGTTTTTCGTGGAAGAGAGCGCTCACGAGAGAGTAAGAAATTTCCCCATGCTACGAATTTCAGTGCAAAAAATGTGCCTGCTTCGGCAAGTTTTGCCCATAAAGATAACGTTCTAAGTGATATCGGATGAGACAGGCAACTGAATAGGTGAACGATTGTGTGGTGATGAACCAGAGTCTAGGCATTGATCGCAGTAAGTGGTGTACCAAGCTATTCAGAAAGGTGCTCCATCCTCACCACCTTCGTCTCGTGATGCTGTCTTAACTGAACGATGTTATTTTGGTGACCATCTAGAGCTAGTTGAATCTTGATAAATCGCGTTTAGGACCATTTTATAGCTCGCTGGGTCTAGAGTGTATATATGTGTGATAAACCGATTTACCCCTTCGCGGTACTGAGAATGAACAGATCACGGTTCGATTCATCAGATTGGTGGCCAGTAGAAGTTGTTTGCCCAGAAGGTCGTTGTACTCTTTCACTTTCAGCATTGGGGTTTCTTGATGGATTTGGTCTCCATGAGACAAGGGATGATAGCCAGTGATAATGCGTAGGGCAGTATTTTGACACGTTTATGTAGTTCTGCATGTATTGCAATGTCAAGTTGATGGGTTGAGTTCTTTTATTCAGGCTGTAGATTCCTTCTGTACGTGCAGCAAAGTATACCCCGCACATAGACAGTTGTGAGAAGCTAGGCCTTGACATTCATTCTCATCAACACAGATGCATTAACATATTCCTTCCCATTGCAGAATATGCCGGCAACCTGGGCGAAGAAGGCGACAAGGACAACGAATGGCGGGACCAAGAACAGGCGCACATTCTATCATTAGTCGATCGATTTTAATAAACGCCTTTTTGTACAAATTCAACTAAAAAAATAATGCAAAATAAAACTAGTATCATTTAAGAACCATATTATGTGTTCGCATTTATTTTACGTTATTTTTTTTATCATCTGGCATAATTTGAATTATATATAAATTTTGTCTCGTAAACGAGCTATAAATTTGACTTTTTCTCATCGATATATAATACAATCATTTCTCTAAAAACAAAAAAATATATATTTATAATAAGGACACAATTCATTCAGTAACTCAAGTAAATAATGGAGTCCCTACAAATGTAGAAGTGATAAAAGTCCTTTCCGAGTGAATCTTGCTATTTTCTTTTTTTCTTATCACTTCTTTTTCTTTCCTCCACACTTCTTGTCTCCTCCACTCTTCTTTGCACTTTGTTTACATGCTTTGCCTTTCTTTTTTCTACGAAGAAGATTTTTAAAAGATTTTACTTGTTTAAATGAAAAGAATAAATTAAAAAAAAATAAAACATGTTGTGACTCTTTTCAGTTAATTAACTTAAAACGAAATGGTGGTAAATTAGAATTAAACTTTTTAAAAGCAAAAAACAAAAAAAAAAAAATATTCATTATAACGGTGCGCACAACAACAACATTTAGACGATGAAAAACGACGTGAGTGCATAGAGAAAAAAAAAATATATGTAAGAGTATCACTTGTAATAAGTAGAGGAAGATTAATCGACGACTACTGCACATCACATCATCTCTATTATTTCACGGCGCGGCGAAACTTAGTGTCGTGACCATTTAAAGATGACTAGTTGTTGAAGTATGTTGGTTTATGTATGTAAGTTGATGGATTATTTAGTTAAGGAGAATCTATCTACTTTTCGCTATCTGGAATTTCAAAGCTGACATCCATTTTAACTTCACGGCCCAATTGTACGATTTTTGCCAATTGTACAATTAAATTGGCAGCTTCATCCAAGTCGTGGCGGGGAATGATCTTAAGACCAGATTTTCTGATCAGTTCACGAGCTTCGTTTACTTTGGTTCCCTAAAACAAGAACATTGATTAGGAGAGAATCAAAAAAGAAAAGTTTTTTTAAATGAAAAACTTACTTGCAACCTGCAAACAATTGGCATCTTAAGTTTAAGATCCTTGGTAGCGGCGATAATACCCTCGGCAATGACATCGCAACGCATAATACCTCCAAAGATGTTTACAAGGATGGCATGCACTTTAGGGTCTGATGTAATGATTTTAAAAGCCTCCTGCAATGTATGTATGTATATGCATAGAAGATGGGGTCTATCAACACAATAATGTTTTAGTACAAACCTTAACAGCGGTCGCTGTAGCACCACCACCAACATCCAAGAAATTGGCTGGATCTCCACCATGCAATTTGATGATATCCATTGTGGCCATAGCCAAACCAGCACCGTTCACCATGCATCCAATAGTACCGTCCAAAGTAATATAGTTCAAATTGAATTTGGCTGCTTCAACTTCACGTGGATCCTCTTGGGTCCAATCACGTAGGGCGAAGAGCTGCTTTTGCCTGAATTCAGCATTGTCATCGAAGCGGAACTTAGCATCGAGAGCGAAAACTAAATAATAAATACGGAAGGTATTAGGGAGGCATGTATAACAATAATAAGAAGGAATATACAGATTGACAAAGAAAATATACAGCGGTTCTTAAACTTTTCTTTCGCGTACATGCATACGAGTTTAGTCTCGAACAGAGTTGAGTAGTTCATAAAATAATTTGTATTCGAGTCAATCTGGAGGTATAAATACTACTTTCGAATTGTTGGAGAACTTGGAAAGCTCTTTGTACCAAAAGCAGTGCTCTAGAGGCATACAATTTCTTATACTAAGACACGGTACTTACATTTTCCTTTTTTGTTGAACACGAACATTATGAAATGAAGAAAAATAAATTATTAATTGTCACAAATTAACAACAAATCAACTCTTACCATTTTCAAGGGCATCCTCAGCATAAGGATTAATTTCAATCAAAAGAGCGTCCTTCTTTCTGAACACATCATACATATTCATCAACATTTCAACGGTCTCTTCCATGAATTCGCCTAGGCCAACTTGGCAAACAACCTCCTGAGCGTCTTCTTGAGTGAGTCCTTTAAGTGGGTCGATTGGCTTATAGAAAATAGCCTCGGGGTTTGCGGCAGCGACATCTTCAATGTTAACACCACCTTGTGACGATGCAATAACTACGGGACCCTTTAAAACCATATGTTTATTAATCTCTCTCTTGACAAGAGAACAGCAACAAATTTATTCATCTTACATTGAATGCTCTCTCCATCATGACTGCAAAGTACAACTCCCTACGGGGGAATTTCCTTTCGGCTACCATCACAGAATTACAGATTCTACCAGCGGCACCAGTTTGTTTGGTGATCAATTTTTGACCAATCATTTTTGCAGAGATTGCTTTGGCTTCTTCGGGACTAAATATAATATGTGCATCATGTTGAAATCAGGATATTTATATTTTTTTATCTTTATTTTAAACTTACGTGCTAACAACGCGCACACCACCTTTGAGTCCATTTTTGAAATGACCTACACCACGTCCACCAGCGAGTACTTGTGCTTTTAGTACAAGATTGTTAGTGTCTAGACTTTTGGCGATCGTTTCAGCTTCAGATGCTGATTTGGCGACACCGAATCTGTTTTGAAGAAGAACAATAAAAGGTAAAGGTAAATTCTGTCGGATAGATGGAAGAATGTATTTAGTAAAACAATTTATCAACACGAGCTTCCCGCCAGTTGATTTGGGCACCACCCATAGAGAACAAATATTAACTTGCTCACTCATCGTCATTGGGGCATTAGCAAGCATTGAGATCGAGGCAGCAAGCATGGATTTAACGGTTAATAAAAGCAAATGAAACAAAATATATGCTATCTACAAAAAAGGACACTCAACATCGGCGCCGTGAACAGAATGGCACAATAGACAGATATCATTTCAAGAGGTAATAAAGGACTTTGTCTGCCTTAGATTTATTGTCAGCCAATGACACCAGTGGGGAGATCAAACGGAGAATCACTCTTGCCAATCGGTGTTTCTATCCTCTATCCTCGAACTACTAAGGTAACTCTTTATAGGACACTAATCATCCCAGTCCTGCTTCGACATAATCGGTTGAGGATACCCTTGAAAATTTTGAGAGAGGAGAGTTCAAGTGATCTTTGGTCCCGTCAGCATACACAGTGAGTGGGGAAGAAGATATAACACCGAACTATAAGGCCTGTACAAGAACATCGACTTAGTCAGAAGAGTTGACATACAGCGACTAAGATGGCTGGGTCTTGTTGAGCGGATGAAGCCCACGTTCTAGCTAAAAAAGTCTTCCAATCCGGCGCAGTGGAGGACAGGAATGCCGCAAAACAACTGGAGGGAGCTGGCTCGTAACCAGGTTGGCTGGAGAAGTTTATTGGTTGAGGCTCAGGTCCACACAGGACTACAGCGCCGCCTAAGTAGGTTAAAAGCATATATTTTAAGTATTTGCTGTTATGTTACTTTACTTATGTCCTGTATCCCCTTGTAGATCCTTGGGCCTCTACAACGCCTACGCGCCATCATGTGCGATTTCTGGAAATGTGCCTCAATTCTCCCCAACTCTTTCCCATTTGCTGTGCTTCCTTCTCAACTGTTCTGCGCCACATAAACGGGTTACATTGCATCGCTTGGTTAGCTATGGACCCTTTCGCAGAGTGTGACCAATCCACTTTCGCCGCCGTATGGTTGTGCCAATAGGTTAATTGCCCGTTCTCTGATAAAGCTGTTCGTTAGAGATACGGTTTGGTCAGAATATCCTTAAGATGTAGCGCAGGCACCTATTGACAAACGTTTGCATCTTCCTCGTGATAGTGACGGTCACTCTCTCACGGGATTCAACGTTGGAACGGAACAGTTGTAGCTTGGTGTTTACACTAATTGCATTACTTCGCCAAACTGTGAAAAGCATCCCAAACGCAGATTTTGCTATTTCTATTCGACTGGCTATATCCAGTTCGATTCCGCCATCGGTTGAGGCAATACTCCCAAGATATTGGAAACTCTCTACTCTCTCAACCGTTTGTCCAGCAATGCATATACGTTTAGTCCTAGGCTGATCCTTTTTATTTAATTTTCAGCCCAACGATGTCTGCTTCCCTCTCCACTATGCAATGCTTAGAAGTTTAAACTGAAGAAGCAATCTTCCAGCATCTAAAATATTTCCTAGTTTTACCCAACGCTTACCAACGAGGCGAGTGCGCAAGCCAAATAAATGAAATCATTGCCAATGACCACTTTAAGTAAACAAAATAGATCACATCACGAGTAATCGAAACCTCTTATCAACTTTGAAATAAAAAGACTAGACTTGATTATAATATATCAGCTCATGTGCGTTCACAGGTCACCTGATATTTAGTTGATTTTTTACAAAGTCCATGGCCCGTACAGATTGTTTGTGACAAATTGTAAGAACTCAATATTTGGACCCCCAAATGAGTGTTATCACGGTCAGTATTTTTACTGACCCATTTTGGAACACTGGGTAAAACAGAAAACAAATGATTATCTGCACTTCGATTTTGAATACAAATAAATGGGCAAAAAAAAGCTTTGACAGAGTGTTTGATTATTTAATATCATTTGGGCGAACGATAAGATTCAAAACGTATAATTAGCAACAGACATCAGATGTTTATAACACAGACGATAAATGTGCTAAGTGGGAAATAAAACATTGATTCGTCAGAGAACTATAAATTATATGTAGTGATGTCAAAAAAGAATCCGCTCTAGTTGCTGCCTCCCAGGCGATTGTGGCATATTGTAGTTGGAAGTTTTAGGATGCGCTCTACTCACTGAGGAGTATTAACATTTTTACCGGCAGTCAAACAGTAATGAAATATATCTTCAACTCTGTTCAACATATGCCTCTCATGAATCAAAATAAAGAAATCTTTGATAATGCCGCCAGTGTATATACATAAACTCGGACAAAGATATTTTTGACCAACATTGCATAGTTAGAACATTTTAAGCAATAAAATATTACAGAATTTGGTCATCTTATATCCTTGCGCTCATCTGAAGAGAACACAGAAGAAGGGTATGTACATATGTACATATGTATGGCTTAAGAACTAATTGCTTTATTACAGGATGTACGACCTTTAGTTCCGTTCTCGTACAAAAACATAATACAGGGGGGATAGTCTTTGAGTTCTTATTTCGTTGCCAAAAAATAGATACAGTTTTTTTTTCGATCCCTGGGTGTTAAGACGTGTAGTTTTTTAAGAACTGTTTTTAAATTGTTTTTTAAAGAAGTATTGTGCAATTTGTATTTTTAAGTCCAAAGACTTAAGTGCCGGAAAAAAAAAAGAAATTGTTGACGCGACAAAAAAATTAAAAGAAAATTTCAATCTAAAAAAATAGGACGGTAGCCCTACATAATATTCTTTCACATTTTTCCTAGTTTGAAATGATACTGCGGCAACTCTGTAAGAGCTTTTGTTAGAGTAGCACCTTACGGGAAACAAACGAGTGCGAATGAGAGACAAACATCCCTATCTTCCCTGTACTGACAATTTATGTTGGACAGAGCATAGATAAAAGATCGCCATTGATTGCCATTCGTAAATCATGGAGATGTCGGACTGATCCAATATTTACCCCTGTTGTGTGCCAGGCCATGGTTCTTGAACCGTAACTGGATACTATGCCCCGAAACGTCCAAATTTTTCTGTGAGAAGAATGCAATATCGCCAGGCAAGTTTGACCCAAGTTGTTCTTAAGAATTGACTTTATTAAAGTGCGTCGATTGATTGGTTTTCTCACAGGACACTACCTTGCCTACCTTTGGCCTAGGCTTTAGCCTTCACACCAGAT
This sequence comes from Chalcosyrphus nemorum, assembly GCA_949716465.1. Lineage (NCBI taxonomy): Eukaryota > Metazoa > Arthropoda > Insecta > Diptera > Syrphidae > Chalcosyrphus > Chalcosyrphus nemorum. The sequence goes on from OX454333.1 coordinate 75,564,930, forward strand.
GTCTAGGCATTTTCTGCAATGACTTCTGCAAGAGATGTAAAGACGAAGAGAAGAAGAATTACACTTATCACCTTCTTTGGAGACCTCGAGTCCTTTGACTTTGGTGACATCTTGCACTGATTCACTTGACATCAACACTTTTTTTGAGTATTAATTAAAATAAATAAATATCAGCAGCCCATACAGGGCCAAGGCCCAGCTCCTCAAAACGGTACATGTTGTGCGTGGTAAACATTTCTACACGTACAGAAGGGACTTAAGTTTTATGCCGTATCCGAAGGGCAGAGGGGTTTTGAGAAGCTTTCTCATGACAGTAGTACTCTTGAATGTTTTTCAGACACTCGGAAGAGTAAGAGGTGGGGCCGTGAAAAAACTTTTGATGGTATTTTTCAGGATTCGAACTTAGAACTCCTTGCGCAGTAATCCAACGCATTAACCAATGCGCCACGGCATCCACGGTATTGATTGGTGTGTGCTAGAAAATCCTATGGTATAACAGTGGACATCTGCGATCCAACTGTGTCCATGTCTAAGTGTGCATAAATTCGGCAGTACTAAAGTAGCAGACACCAGTGGAGAGATCGAAGAAGATCGGAAAATGAAGAAATACTCTCGCTTATCGGTGTTTTAAGAAGAATTGAGTAATAAACCATTATCTCGAACTACTAACTCTTTAAAGGACAACAACCATCCCAGTCTTCATGTATGGCGCTGAGGCATGAACTTTAAGAAAATAGGCTAGTGAACAAGAAGATACAATGCCGAACTATACAAGGGCGTCTACTTAGCCAGAAAAGTTCGCTCTATATGAGTGACTGGTTGGATCATGAAGAGCGGATGGAGCCCAACGTTCAAGCGAAAAATGTCTTCGAAACTACCCCAGATGGACGGCGGAGAAAAAAAGTCGAGGGAGACTTCAAACAACTTGATGTGCGCAGCTGGAGGGAGTTGGCTACAAAGGTTTGTTAGTTGAGACCCAAGTCCATTCTGGACTGTAGCGCCACTAAAGTAATGTTATGAAGGTTATACTTAACAATAACATTTAGATTACTGGACTAGTGGGCGATTTCCTTTGAACGGATTTTTTGATACCAAAATGGAATTTTCGGTTAATCGTACCTCCTGGCGGATTTAACACCCAGTCTCCACGAGAAATAATTTCAGTCAAGACTCAAGTCGTAACATTTTTATGTCTCGTGTAGACCGCACATTTACGGACTTGACTTGGAGTCGGACATCTAAGACAGCCTTTTTGTCTTATCTTCTCTGTGGACATCAACCCTGACTGAAATTGGATATTTGAACTTTGGCAGTCGTTTTTTATAAGAAAAAACATGTGCTGTGATCGATTAATGCTTTCCAGACGTGCAAAGATGGCAGATTTTTGATTTTTACAAACAGAAACAATAAATTTGTTGATTTTTTAAATGCAAATGAGCTTGTTTTGCTGTTGACGACATGTTGAAGAATGAAAAGTCATACCAAAATTCGCCCATCCAATGACATAAAAGTCTGCCATTTTTTAGACTCGTGGAGACGCAGTGTAATGATAGGGACGATTGAATATCGTTTATCAACAATGTCAAAGGCAAATTATGCTTATAGGAATATTTCTTTCGCAAAATAATTTGCTAAATCTATCAACTGCATTAATAACGCTGAACTTTGCTCCGCTATAAGTCTTTAAACAATTGAATATGAAAAAAAAAAAAATTAAAAGCTGATAATGAATAACATCACGATTTATTTATGGTTGATTTGCACATCTAAGATCAACGTGTACCGGTGCACGTAAACGAGCAAACGCTGACTTTGAATCCAGTTTAAACACAAAAACAAACAAAATAGTAATCATACTGCAGTCCAGTTTACAATATATTAATGAAACGCAGATAAAAATTGCAACAAAATAGAATATGTATTCAAAAGTACTGCCCATTTGCATACTTCTAACACCATCACACTGAGTTAAGGAAGATTAAAACATTTAATCGTTGAAAGTATTTATAAACTTTTACACACATAGGCACGTGTGTTTTTCCCCATAAAATGAAAATTAAATGTACATATACATATGTATGTATATATTTTGTTAAAAAACAAAAAACAAAGAATATGTATATGTATATATATATAAGATAACTTCCATGAGATTTCACACATTTATTTGTCTATGCTCACTAAGAATTTTAAAAAGTAAACAACTCGTCAAGTCAATTTTGCAGTAAACGCTTGACTTTTCAAAGATCAGACAAATTAAAGCAAATTTAATGGGTTTTACAAATGGACAGATTTGGAAAGTACACATAGCATAATGGCAAACATTGATGCGATATTTAAGTTGTAATCGTTTGGAATTTATTTTCATTGTTTGAATTACGACACTCGAGTGTACATACATAAATATGTATATACTCATATATTTGTAACTATCAACCTTACAAAGAAACTAGTTTAATGCAGTAAAAATAGGGTTTTCCATTAAGCGTTTCCTATCTTAAAATTTGCCATCTAGAAGAAACATTGAAGCCTTTTGAAGGTCAATCGCTTTCATTGAAAACATCAATGCATCGGATATAACATCTGACAACTACACATTAGCAAGTGTAACGTTAACTAAACTTAGGCAAGAAATAAATAAATTGAACCCTAAAAAGATCCTGGATACGACTTAATTACAGGAGAGTTTCTTAAAGAATTGCCCAAGAAAGCTTTAACTAAATTTCTGCACATTGTAAACGCCGTCCTAAGACTAAAATATGTCTTAGGTCAGTGGAAATTAGCGGAAGTTATAATGGTCCCAAAACCCCACCGAATGAGAAAAAATCACATAGACCTATTTCGCTTCTGCCGATTATGTCTAAAATCATTGAAAGGATATTACCCAATTGGTTACAGCCAGTTATAGAAGAAAAAGATCTTATCCCTGACCATCAATTCGGATTTAGATGCAAACATTCTACAATTAAGTAGAAGTACCACAAGGAAGTATACTAGGTCCGCTCTTGTATCTATTGTGATATTTCACAAGAAGAAGGAACCACTTTAGGTACACTCCCATTTTAGCAACAGGCAAAAATATCGAAGAAACCACCGAAAAATTGCAAGAAGTTTGGCGTATCGCGCTCAATGAAACTAAATCTGTTCATGTAAATTTTACCTATCTTTGTCAACTTGGTTCAAATTCCGTTTGCCAATGAGGCTAAATACCTCGGCATGACGCTTGACGCAAAATTGAAATGGAAGTAACATGTAAAAAAAACGCAAAAATCTCGAAAATAAATACAGAGAAATGTACTGGTTACTTGGAAAGTATTCCAAACTTAATAAACATAACAAACTGCTTGTATATAAGTAAGTGCTTAAACCGGTCTGGAAGTATGGTATACAACTCTGGGGTTGTACACCAATTACAATATTTTACAAACTTTTGAAAATAAAGTGCTAAGAGAATATAGCACTATATTCAACGATATCCATAGGGATCTCGAAATCGCCACCGTGGAAGACGAAATCAAATCTTTTGCTCGAAAAAACAAGAACCGATTACACTTGAGTAATACGGTTCTACAACTCTTAGATGAGCGACGTCTATTACGCCGTCTACAAAGAACAAAGCCTTTCGATCTAGCTCGATAAACAACAACCGCGTTTACTTGTCGGTATATACAGGACCTTTCAATGGAAAATTACCTGATCAACGTTTTGATCTCATCTCAATCAATAAAAACTGTTTGATAAGTCAATACTTAGCTGCAGTAATAAGAAATAAATTGAAGGAAGGTTTTTTTAGTGGGTAAAAATCCCACACGACTATGAGCATGCATTTTACGGTCCTCATAGTGTCTTTTTGAAGATTTTCCACCTACCCTCGGTACAAAAAAGAAATAGCTTAAGACAAACATCATTCAAATGTCCACCGCGGCTTCGCTGGGTGGCGCGCATCCGAATCATCTAATTTTCCATAACTCTGGCGCATTAATCAGACATTGACATTGATTATGTTTGCTTTCAGGGCAGTGGTGGTTTTGTAGTTTAAGCTGGGTATCCACGATCACTCATGAATGACATTCTTCGTGATGGCGCACTCATGAATGCCTGTGGATGGGGCTGCGTGTCAGAGTGCGCATTCATGAATTCAAACATTTTTGAATTCTGCAATCTTGAGTGATAGTGGATGGCGACGAATGTCATTCTTTTCTCACTTTGCATTTGACCGTGGACCTATGCACATGGAAATAGCAGTGAATGAGGACAGAGAGTTTTGACGAGAATTTATTGTCCTGTGGCAAGAAATCGTAATGTTGCTGAAAGGCGTTGTGTGGGAGATATAGAATCTCTCATTACTGTGTCTTTCTTTTGTATTAATGGCGCGACCACATGCAGCCACTATGTGAAAGTTTGAAAACCCATTCTAAGATAATTTTTATAATCTATTGGACAGGCTACCTCTGGTCCCTTTAAAAGGTTTTCATGAGTAAACATTTGCCTTTTAAGTAACCAATCCTTCTTCCATTATTTATGTTTACATTGTTTTTTGTTCGCGTTTTTTTCTGTCACTTAAAATTCTGCAAAATGACAATCAATGCCAAGGCGTATTGGCGTAACCCTGTGACTTAAGAAGACAAGGAAGAATTCTTACGATACACACATGTCATCGATGTCCATATCATCCAATTGTTGCAAACAAGAATTAGTTATCACTGACCATTAGCGCTCAAAATATTGCTCGAACAGAAGACAAACTTTTATCATTTAATCATTTGCATATGGTGTTAAACGCTATAACTCTACACGATTGATTTGGCAAGACAAACTAAATAAATGGCAGCGAAAGAATAAACGGAACTTCAAAAATATGGCGCAAATTTTGGCTTTTCCTATTTGAAAACCATATGTACATATACTTTGTGCAAAACTTAAGAAAAAACAAAAAACCAACGAATCCGTTCACTACCGCGCCAACTTTTTGAGAAAATTCAGGTTAAATCGAGAAGTCCTATTAAGTCTTACTTATAAAAAACGTTGGCACCAAAAATATCGATCAGGAAAGGCCTTAGTGTAACAAAATTAAAAGGTGGGCGTGGTTATACATAATAAACAAAGGATTTGTTGAGTAAGCGAATATCTACACAGACGCTTGCTTATAGCGCTATCGGATGCAAACTTCAAACACTCTCGGTCGAAAATTTTAACTTAATCGGTGGTCTCGAAGTCTCCAATGCAAAGACTATACTATACTATCTTTAAAGCTTGAACCAACCACATATATTCACAAAATCTTATTCAAATATAAGCGTGTACGAGCATGATTTTCTAAATTTCAAGCAAGAATATCGGTAGAACAAGGAGCTATGTCTAAAAAAGGAATAAGGTATCATAGAATCATAGTATCATAGCATTTTCATATGATTTGTATGGTGTTTCGGTTGCAAATCATTTTTAATTTAACTCTTTATCTTATGGTATTTCATGTTGGTCGGAAATGAGGGAAAAGTGTATACAAAAGATATAACTCCAACTGTCTTAATTTAATTTAAGGTACATGATTGGTTGAAAGCGGAATTATATGTAGATGCACTTAAACTAGAAACAAGTCTATGAATGAGTCTAGTTTGGCGGTACAGGGTACCTACCCTTCCTGATGTTGGAAAACGCTGGCCACGTGAATTAGAAGTGACCGATAGTCTCTTTTTACTTGCACCTATAATACAGGGCAAGAATTGGATTCGTGTAAAAATTCGAACTCGAGATAACAATGAATTCTGACATTACGATGATAGAGAAGCTCGAAAAAGTGAGTCTGCCGATTCTGTCTGTCTGTCTGTCTGTCCGTCACTCTGTATGTATGTACGCTCGACTACAGCCCAAACGGGTGGACCAATTTCCTTCAAACTTCATATCTGGGGTCTGTTGTGTATTCTCCAGAGGGGAAATTGGAATTTTAGTTCTAGCCCTGTTATTAACGGTACTTTACTTAAGGCCAATTTCACAAAAAGACGATTTTATCGAAAACGGCTCTAACGATTTTGATTAAATTTCATATTCGAGTTAGTCTAGGCAAATTCTATAAGATGGCGTACCATGTTTTTGGCTAAAAATACGTATAACGGTACTTTTCTTATTAACTGGTTTTGGAAATTTGGCTATTTCTCGGCTAAAACTCATTGGATTTCCATAAAAATCGAAATGTGGGCAAGATTAAATGTTTAATAATATATGCCATTTAAAATTATACAAAATTAAAAAATCTATTGTAATTTTTTTTTTAATTCATTTCCAACTAACAGCATACATATATGTACATAGGTGCAAGTACGTACGACCCAGTCGTGCACATTTTTTTCTACTCATATCTACAGCATCTACAAAAGTCATTATGAGGAAATGTCAAGTCCATGACCGTTCCTTCCCATTACACAATGCACACTAAAAAAAAGCTTATGATTTTGGAGAGGGTACCCCTTTTATAATTCGATACTTCGATGCACCTGAATTTGGTAACGACTTGTCAATGTCGTCCTGACAAGGATGAGAACTAATAAATTATAATATCCAGGCCATCAATGGGAATGGTCACTGGTAGCCAACGAACTACGTGGATGCGGAACCTGCCTGACTAGTGCAATATATTCCCTATTATATTCACATTTTCCGGACTGTTATTTCTCCAGAGAATACAAAAAGGGTCATATCCAACATACTACAGCTCCATCAAAAGAAGAAGTAAAAGTTTTAGTGTACCTAATACTATTTGGGAAAATCGAAATGAATGAAGTGTCAGATATGGGGAATGTTAGGTTAGGTTAAATTAGGGTTATGAAGTTATCAAGAGAACTAGGCATCATAATGGGCCCATAGCGATCCCTTTAGGGAGTCTAGAATGGCAGAAAGAAACATAAAGCCTTAAGCATTGGATTGTCCTGCAGAAATTTAGTAGTTCCTTCCGTTGATGTATGTAACATAAACCTATTTCTTCTAGATTACTAAAGAAAGTATATTTCTAGAATACCCTCGTATTCGCACAATATGTGTGTAATATCCTTTCAAGCGTGTAGATCCTCACAATACCTACAAATATCAGATTCTAATAATTATTATCGAATGGCGTGCCTTCTCAAAAGACAATGTGCCTAAAACGGCAGGAAAAAAAACCTAAGCCACGTCGCCCAAGCACTTGATTGACCTACAGTAATTGAGTAAGTCCTTTAGTTGGTTCCTTGAACACACCTGTTCTAGAATAATAGAGAAATACCTGCCTAGATATATTAATCTTTTTCTAGAAGAGCAAGTCAAGTCGGAACATGTTCAAGGGCAATGTCACCTTTATTACTTGATGTGAGTGAAAGTAGGTATATTTTTTCATCTCATTTGTATATAACCGAACTCTGCCATAACCACAGACTGATATTTCCCGCGCTACGCAAATACATTTGTTATTTATGGATATCTTGAAGCCCAATACTTATGTATTCATTTTGTTTTGATCTCTTTTTGTACAACACCTAAATGCTCTTTTAAAGCATCTCGATACCCATGATAGGACTATAATTTAAGGGGGCCAAATATGTACCTCACGTTGGCTCTACCTTCTCCAATGAGAAGCAACGTGGCTACTTTCTCGTTCACTGGCACTAATCGAATCGTTTGAACTTTGTACTCGATATATTGCCGTTACACAAAAAAGAAATAAAGAAATAAGTCATCGCTGACGTTTAAATAAAACCGGATCGAAGGTCAGTTAACACTCATTCCGTCTTATCTCGTTCCACTATTGATTAACTCCACCGATTGATTTGCAAATGATTTTCGCAATCAATACTGAATTCTGGTTTACAGTCGATCTGAAGTGGCGGTGAAAAACTATAGCTGAAATCCAAGATAAGACACGTTTCCTTTACTCGGACACGTGTAAATATCTTCATGTATCAATTGGAAATTTGATCAATTTCCATCGTAAACAAATAGATACCCAAAGTAATAGACGCCTCAACTATTTCTAAAAATAGCCAGTAAGCTAATTTACAAAAACGCCATTCGTCTTTAAATCCAACTTTATGCATACAAACATGACCTAGTAGCACCGGAAGATAGTGACAATCTTATTTGAATCTGCACTCCGATCAAAGATCAATATCCAACCGAAAAAAAAAAACCTGCAACCACAACAGTTTCAAGGTCAACTAAGAGACAAATCCAAGAGTCTCTAATCAACATAAATTATCACCTCATTTAGCACAGAAAAAAAAAATTAGAATGAGAACAAGCATAAAGCAAGTCTCCACAGTTGTGGACCAACGAACTTTGAGTCGATCGTTTGCTCGTTATCTCCGGCGGCAGCTAATACCACTAACAAACAAACAATAAACAACAGATGCCTGCCATTGTTTTGTCCCTCATTTTAATTAAAATCAATTTATTCATCCACATTTGTACTTACTTTGGTGTGGCAATGCATGCTTCGTTGAGTAGAGTATAGGATACATGCTCCTGAACATTTAGGTCCCTTTTCTGTTGTCCGGCTGAGGCAAGACCTAAAATCTAGAAAAGAAAAATAAATTATGATTTTTTTTCGTAGAATCAAGGAAATTCCACGACACCACCTCAGCAATGCGACAAAAGTTAAAAGTCAAGTGACTAGATTTTAGGGTTACGCAAAAAGTTTACACATTCTCACCCTCACTTCTCGCAGCTAGACAAACAATTCATGAGTCGCAACGAAGGACAATCACAGAAATAAGCGAAAAACTTTCAAAAAAGAAAATAAAAATAGATCACGGTCGCAGTTATATTGAAAAGAGATTCGAAAGATATGTATTTCAGTGTCAAAAGTGGAGAAAAATGTTACGTCAGTGGTGGTGTCGAGGGCGGTGGAGATTTCTTTTTAATTTGTTTCAAACTTCCATTTGGATTTTTGTATAGAACTTACTTTTTGTCCAATGCGTGGTGCTATTGCTTCGGATATTAAACTACGCGATAAAATCGAAATCATTTTTGATTTTTTTTTTTTTGCTATACAAAGACGAAAATACTTTTGAACAGTCCGATCGAAGAGAAAATTTGCGAATAAATCTATTTAGATGGCGAACTGACAGGTGTTTAATTTTTTTATTGTCGGCAAGGTAGAGGTCTACATTTCTAGTTTTTTTTTTTTTCTAGTTGGAAAGTGTTTGGATTGTGGGTATGGAGCGATGTTCGAAGAGTATGCGCATATTGGTATTGTAAGAAGGAAAAAATAAAATTTATACGAGCACAATATTATCGCAGTGCCACAATGTAAGAACGTTTAATTTTTATAATATCCAAAATTTAAACTAGGTAAATTCGGCTGTAATACTGTACAAATCAATTACAAGTCGAGGGGAGAGTACGATATCTTAGGGGCCAAAAATTGATAACGGTTTTTTTGTAGAGGGGTCAAAAACAAGCATTTTTTTACTGTGTGACGGGGGGTCTATCACGCCACGTTAAGAAGGTAGCGCTAGCTTTACATTACAATTTTTTGACTTAAAATGAAAAAAAAATATTACAAAGCTACGGCAATACTTACAATAAAGTACTATACCGATTTTGAAAGCCAGAAACCTGTTCTTTAATTTAAAATTTAAATTAAATAATTTTTGTCAATAGTTTTTGAAAAATGTTTATCCAAAATCAGAATTTCGATAAAATAATGAAAAAAAAAGTTTATGCCAATTTTTTTTACAAAATTGTGAAATGAATTGCTAAATTCACCTTTATTGGTCAATTCTTATATCAATTCAGAATCAAAAAGAAAAAACCGATTGGTTTTACATCTTCTAGTTTTTGAGAAAATTTAAAATTACTTAAACTACTTTTTTATTAGATTTTTGGTTTTTGGTATTTTGGGATGAGTACTTTACTTTCAATGAAGGGAATTGATGACATAGGCGCCTGCCTAACGAAAAGGTCCTACCCGAGCGAAGCAACGAAGTTGCGCGACCGGCACCTGCCGCATGCGAAAAGAGTTTAAACCCCCAGACTTGTTGTGATAGTCCATGACACAAAAAATCCATATTAGATAGTCCACTTCGACAATATTCTCCCTAACCTAGAAGCTTTTGAGAGCGAGAATGTGTTAGTGATTTTCCATGTTCGTGATTTTCAATGATAATGATTTTCACTAACACATTCTCGCTTACCAGTACCTATCAAAAGCTTGTAGGAATTTGTTGAGTTAACAATGGATTAAATAAACAAATATTTTTTTGACAGATGTTTATACATCGCAAATAAACAGAATGCAAAATGAATGAATAATGAATAATTTAAAAAATTAACTTCATTGGTGTATTTTTACTTTTGCGCCAAAGCACCTTTGTCATCCGAGTCACCAGGTATCTTGATATAAATTCTGAAATGGAGAAGGTTTATTGCAGGCTATTATGCGCTGATTCGTCACAGTTTAAAATGAACTTACTTACTCTATTCCGCAGACTTCCAATTAGATTTAGCTAACCAAAGATTCCTGGATAAGACCAAGGGTAATGTTTTTTTTTGGCGAGCCACTTGCTAAGGGTACCGGACGCACCCCTAATGTGATTTAGGTTTGCCTATTCGCGCCTTGAGTGTGCTCATCAATTCTCCATCGAGGTTTTTATTTATTGGGCCTTTCTCTTTACTGCAAGTAGTCTAACTGGATGACTCCCAGGTCTGTTTCTAATCGACTCCGATCGAGCGCCGGAAAACTCACTGCTTATTGCAGCGTAGATCTTGCATCTGACTCCCGCAATTTTGGCTCCAGATCTACGGCCACTGGTAGCGGCATTACTGGTAGAAGCTTGAGCAGCGAAGATAGTACTATGTGTATTGGTAGCATGTCCCAGGGGCACTGTTGGTGGAGGAACCGTTGTAATGGTTGCGAGAGTTTTGCCTTTGCTTCCACCTTCTTAGGTCAAGCGTTTAAACCTTTTCAGTGATCTTAAGGATCAACCCTACCTGTCCAAAGTGGTAGCACACCCTGTAATTTCATGTGGTTAAGATCCTCACGAGGTTAAGGTCTACATCTTCCTTCACACTCTGCATAACCTTCCTTGTACTAGCTTTTAAGCCTTCGTCTTGTGCTTAAATGGATGCAGGAATTTCGGTCGTCGGGAGCTAGAGAATCTGCGGGTAGAACCTCGGACAATGTGTGGTTCTGGGAAGGATTATTATTTTCCCCAATGACACGCCCAGTCCGGTTTTAAACCTTCGAGTCCTCGAGAAAAGTACATATATGGGCCATGAAAACCGAAACGTTGCCAAGGTATTTGGAGTCCGGATACTAACAACTAAGCGCTCCCTTAATAATGCATATCTAGCGTATGCTCCTTTTGAGAACAGATTATTTTTCAGTTGTTTACTCCTCACGTCGCTCACGTCCGTGAATGCAAGCCGTACACTGTAGGCAGGGCATTAAGTGTTAAGCCGACCACATATCTCACTGGCCGCCCCATGGAAGCAATGACTCTTCTTGTAACGGTTGTTTAAAAACAAATACGTCTCAAGCTTAGGCTCATTATAATTTATAACATCTTCCAGGCTTTAATATTAGGCTTTTACGCAGAACTTAAGTTTAAGCAAACCTTTGGTTTATTTTTCTTCCCCTCCAGTTGATCCCCGTTTGTTGACTAGAAACAAACAACTTCCACCGAGTCCTTGTTTGAAGAAGTTTAATTTCCACCCCTTGAGTGCATGACTAAGCAGTGCTTTCCTAGGGCGTGAACAAAATTAGTCGGCCTACGCACATGCCAACTTTCATAACCAAGTACGTACATATGTATGTTCAGGTTCACCTTCACTTCCTTCAACAACCCTACCCACGTCATTTAATTCTTTTCACCTTTACCAGTGAAAAGGTAATAACAGAAAGTAACATCTTACCACCAACCGCAACAACACACACCTCTAGCCAGATAAAACAGGGAATTGAAAAAAGTCCTCAAAATAAAAATAAATATCTCTAACGTTTTAAACAACCACTTGTAATATAATGCAACCGCGGCCGCGGACTCCCTCATCCTTGCGCCATCCTTGCGCCATACTACTTAAGCAAATAAAAACTTACATACACGCGTACAAATGCTGCATTTTTTCTAGGACCTTGAAATTTCTAGTAAGGTTACGCTCGTGGTTAAGAAATAAAACAACCACAGTACAACGCCTATTGAAAAGTTTACACTTTCCTGAAGATACTTATCTTTATCGTCGTCGTCGTCTTCGTCGTCATCATTTTATCGTATCTCTACATCGCAGAAGTATCACTTAACCTCATCTTTGATTCTATTGGTAGTGAATCAAATCCTCTTCGTCTTCTTCTTTTTTTCTTCTCATTTTTTTTTTTTGAAATATAACTTTTTGTGTTATGTACAAGTAGAAAGTTTCTTTTTCTGTAAATAAAATTTGTAAGGCCACACGGTACAGATTTCAATGGGTATTTGTATTTGGCAAGGTAAACTTTAAGTGATTTTGCAGCCAGATACTTAGAGTACTTAGTTTTGTTAATTTCATATTTGATTGCTGAATAAGAGTTACCAGTGCTGGATTCATTTTCTTATCAATAAAAGTTAGATTAGAAATTTGTTATGCGCCCCAAACCGACGGATTCATCTTTGTGCAGTCTATGGGTACTTAAACCCTTTCAGATATTTATTTACAATTCGCAGGATACTGCTTTGAATACAGGCATATATTTTCAAAATGTATAGTCCATGGTAGCAACAACAACAACAAAAGCAACTTCAACATCAGAGGCAAATAAACCGATGCTGTGCTGTGAAAGACATCCGCAACGACAATGAACACAACAATTTTTTTCCTGCATTAGAACAAACTGAGCACAGTAACAGCAACGACAACTTCAACTTTAACAGCCGACATATAGTAGAAACACATTGACACAGCAACAGTTAGCAGCAACTTCAACAGCATACACAAAAAGACCGATGCTGTATAACACCAACAGCATATTTAGGACTTAGGGCTAACGTTGAAGTTGCTGTTGCTGTGGTCAATGTGCTCAATTACATTGAAGAGCATTGGTTCTAAAAATTCCCCCACGGTTGTCAAAGTTGCTGTTGCTGTATCAATGTGTTTCTACTATTAGGCCGTACTAACCAACCACTTACTAGGAACGCTACTGCGATTGTTAAATTCATTCTCTCTGTAGATAGTAGAAATAGTTTTCTCACTGTTCCAAAAAAAATAAGGGCGAATGGACACATAATTTTTGATCTCCTCTCCCAAATAGAGTATTTTTTTTAAGAGATTTGTTTTTCGAATTGGCAATACTTTTTCCATTTCACGAATTAGCCTTGCTATGAAAACTCCGCAGGCAGTAGATGTAATTGATTTTATTTTTTTTATTTTTTGACTTCTAAATCAGACCTTAAAAATATGCTGAAGTAGAAAGTAAATAGAAGAAATAAGAAATAATAAGTCATCATAACAACAAATTCACATGTACCAACTTAGAGGTACAAAAATGCATCTGTCGATAGCCCTTGCGGAGTGTCTAAATGAACTGCTGGCCGCGAAGGTTTAAAAAACACGATTATTATTGCCCATGTCATTATGTTTTATAGGTTAAATGAACCCAGTTATTTTGAAGTCCTTTCTACACTGTATTCTACTTATAGATCTGATCAGCCTAGTCTTAAGGACCCAATCCATAGAATCCGTCGATCCGATATTCCGACACTTTTAACTGACAACTGGATAGAATACACATAGGTATGTATTCTTATGGGACGCGGCCCATAACCAACGGATGGATGAACTCCGGCGGAAAAAGAAGATTTACTTTCTACTTTTCCATCCGTCGATCCGTTGTTCAGTCGACCCATTGAACGTTGACATATAAGTCGACGAATTGCCGAACATACATATTAACCCCATAGAATTTGCCACATCAATCAGCTGATTGTTAAGGGCGATGACAGTTTTTCTAAACTTCAAAATGTGAATGTGTGAATTTAAATGTATTGATGTGTTTACTGTCAACGGATGGACGGAAAAGTAGGAAGTAAATCTATGAGTTTGGCCCTTTAGTCAGCAAATATTCCTAAATACATAATCTATTAACTATAAACAATTTCGAAATTTATTTCTTTTTTTGTCAGAATTTATCGTTTTTCAAGCCAGGCTCCATGAGTGTCGCACTACACCACTGGGTTCTTTTACACAGAAAAAAGTGGTTAGTGATAAGATGAATTAAAAAAAAAAAAACTGCAAAATATTTTTAATTTGATTTTATTTCCGTAGCTTTGAAGTACCAACCACCAACGCAATAATATCTGTTTCTCATTTTTCTTCTTATTGGAAGGATAAATTCAGGTGTAACATGGCAACTTTTTTATATACACTGTACCATAGAATATAAAAATAAAATAATAATAAATAAGTAAAAAACTGCAGAATTCTTTAATCTATATTTATTATAGCAAATGTAAATAACACTTTGGGAGCATATCATACACACACACACCCATCTCTCTTACATAAATTATATCGCTTGTGTCGTACTGCTTGAACTGCAGCTACTAACACAAGCAGTAGTTCTTGAAATTCTTTTCAAGGACTTTAATTTTCAAACGTTTGTCGTTAGAGAAGATGTTCGTCGTTCATTCTTCTTCTTCGCTATTGCAGTATATTAAGGAACAAAGTGTCTATATAAGAACCGCAAGGATAGGCTCCAGTGTACTTAGATTCAATCGATAGCTTATAGTGGTTGTAGTTATGGTGTAGCCTCCTTACAGATAGTACAGCTGGAAAGTATAAAAAGTCTTTTTAAAACTTATTCTTATATTTATTATTATTCTTAACTTTATCAATATACATACATACATCTAAGTACATGTTACGTGTAAATAAAATATTTAGTTATGTAGCAGTGATGGACATTGAAAGTCCATTTATGTATTCGCTTTGGTGTCAATAATGCAGTACATAATGAACAATTAAAGAACCTATTCTAAAACTTCAACAAAACGAAAGTGTGGCTAATATTTTTTGTATCCACTGTACTTCAATACAAAGAAAATTCTCCGCCCTAAGTAGGTACACTGATTGAACATTTATGATGTCTGTCTTTTACAACTTGCCGCAAAATGAAAAAAGTTATTTTTGAATACATTTTGTGGACATTCTTATTGATTTATTTTCTTTTTCTTGTCAAGCTATCCTTCTGGGGTCAAGCTTTTTTCAGCTGGAAGAGGATCAGTACCGTAACGTTACTGGTAAACCAAAAACTACAATTTATTATTCCATCTTAGAGAGCACATAGAAGTGGTTAAATTGCAAAACAAACAAATGCCAAATGAAATTCGCCAATTGTAGCGACTAGAATGAATCGTCAAAACTGGCGAATATTCGCTCGTTCGTGTTCGCAGTTCGCTGGGCTATGAATGGACCTTTACTGTACGAGATCAATTTGATTGCTTCTTTTTGGAAGATACAAACTTTTCTTCTCTGAGCTTAGGCACTTTTTAACGATATACTTTTCCCCTGTCCAGCTCAATATTGCGAAAAATTAAATACTCTCAAGATGAATGATTACAAGAATGATCGTTTAATATTTTTACAAGAAG
The DNA here is from genome assembly GCA_949716465.1 of Chalcosyrphus nemorum. Taxonomy (NCBI): domain Eukaryota; kingdom Metazoa; phylum Arthropoda; class Insecta; order Diptera; family Syrphidae; genus Chalcosyrphus; species Chalcosyrphus nemorum. The sequence continues at coordinate 75,580,517 of OX454333.1, forward strand.
CTTGTTATCGAACAAGTTCTATGTCAACATTGATCTACGCCAGCGTTAGGTTTTGCATCCCACACTTTACACTACTTAAAGGTCAAACTTTTCACGTCTGAACAACTGCCAATCCGCTATAGGTATTTGCGGATGATACATGGTTCCTTCATGTATCTACAATCTGCATTAGACTCCATTGAAAAGCACCTTTGCAATTGGAAAATTAGAATAAACACTAATAAGACTCAGATCAGGAACGGAAAGCCTGCTACTTAACCAGCATAAATCTTGTCGTTAACTCTTTTCAGACCGAGGGCAAGTCTAGAGTCAGATACTTTGGGATTGACATTGATAAAACTCAAAATTAACGCTAGAACTAAGGCGTTATTCGCATTTATTAAACATCATTTGTCAAATAATTTTTGAGACGATTATGTGTCACCTGTTTGGAAAATCTTCCATTCCAATGTTTAAAACACGAGCTATATTTGCGAACCAATGCACACAATTTCAGATCTTGCTGTTTAAAGACATTCAATTCGATTTCCAAACGCGGATTGACACCAAATTCGTTACCAATCCTATTACTCAAAGCGAGAAAGACGTGTTGATGATCATACTACGTTTATAGTACGACCGCATGGAGCGGTTAGATTGAAAAAGGATCGACTTTCCATCGAGTCGAAAGAGGACCGAGTTTGACACTGCTTCTCTATTTTATTTGCATGCGTCTATCATCTTTTACGATCATTTTATGTCCACTCAAACTTTCATACTTTACTAAAATATGTTATGATAAAAATAAGAAAAAAATCTTTCTTTTGACATTCAGACTACCAAGAGGAGAAATTGTAAAATATATTTTGACATTTCGAATTTTGGTATGGAAGCTCCTATCTTAACAGAATTAAAGATTTCGTAGAATAAGCCAATTGTTTTGATCAAACGTCAAAATGCACACACAATATCTCTCTACCAAATTGAAGAAGCAAGAAGGTCCTGTGAATCTGGGTCTGTAAAATACAGTGGATGTGTAGTAAAAGTAGTTCAATGTAAAATTTACAGCGCTTATTTTTTTGGGTGAACTGATGCATTTAAGGATAGTGAGGGATAAGCGAATGTGATAAACCTATGAAGCACTACGACCCAGGAGGATCTTTTGTGCTATTCCCTAGCATGTTTGAATAGAATTAGTTGTTCAGCTGAAGTCTAGTTCATTTATTAATCTAAAGACATTTATATCTGAAGCTGAGGAGACAACAGAGGGAGATGTGAAGCCTTTTTTAAAGTACTTGAGTCTCAGGAGAGAGCAATGACCAGTTAGGAAATCTGTGATTTTCTTGACTTTGTATTGGCTCATAGAGAGGACATCTTTTGTTATTTTTTTGAGAAGTTGATGAATCGTCTGGCGTGTTTTAAGCCATTTTGCGAGTATCAGTGGGAGAGCGATTCTTGTCGTTCCCATCTGCTGAGCTCTTTTCTGATCTGATTAGTTTGTGGGCCACAAAAAGGTTCAGGACCAATGAAAGGAGCTTAAGCACCTTGTCTGGCAATCTCATCGGCGGCTTCGTTGCCAGGGATACCCCTGTGTGCAGGTTAGTGCAAGTTAGTGTGACATTATTATGTTCAGCAAGCTGCAAGATGGATTGGAGACAGTTTCAAACTACCTTAGAGTCAAAGTTATAGTAAGTGATAATACCTCTGCTTCTCAAGACACAGGAGCGCAGTGTTAAAAAAACGATCGTCTTCTATTGACTCTTATTTTGCAACTTCAACACATATGCAGGCTTAGTCCATTTTTTATAGTCGATCTCGTGAGGTTCAGCAGCTTGTCGATGTTTGCGTTGGAAAGTTCTCCTAGGTTATGAAAGAAGTGTTTGCCGAGGACTGGAATATTGGAGTTCTTGTCAGAGAAAATTGGTGGTATCGCCGGATCCTCTACAGAGTTGTTCTTCCGTTCGACGCAGTTTCTTCAAATGGTTGTGACCCATAAGGATCCCCACAAGCATAGACAGGGATCGTGTGTCCTTGCGCATAAGTCACTCGGTCCTTGCTTTATCGAATTAGGCCATAGTTGTTTTACAATATTGCAAATTGTTATAGAATTTCATCTTAAGTCCATGCTTCAATCCTGAGAACGCAGGGCGGGGTACTTATAAGAGATCAGTTTGTTCTATTGGATCTGATCAATCTTTTTTGCTAATTCATCTGCTTTTTTCATTTCCCGAGACGGCTTGCGCTGTGTTCCAAGAACCTTAAAGTGTTCGCGAAAGCACTTCACAAGCTTGGTTTCGATTTCAGTATAGATCTGGATATCCCCAATGATGGAGACAAGATTCCGGACCCTACATATATACTGATGGATCAAAAATGGACATCGGCGTAGGTATTCGACATTCTGTTTTTGGCTGTTTTTCCATTCTTTTCTGATAGGGTAAGCTTAGGTACGATGGCATTTTAAATTCTACATAAGAATGGCGTGATGTAGTCTATGCTGGGCACATTATTTAGAAACCAAGTGACAGTTATTATAAAATAGCCCTCGTCTTAATAAACGTCGGTTCAAATTAACCGACTGATTAACAAGAGGATAGTCAAACAAAATCCATGAGTTAAACCCTTGGTAACTTTAAAACACGTTTATTAATACAGCGGTAGGTTTGTATATAAATATTAAGGATTCTAAAGCTCATAATTCAAATCTTTTAAAAAACATTCGAGAGTCCTTATTAAAATTCTGCGCCGTCGCTCTAGTTCTAATTCATAAAAATATATCGATAAATTATTATAATCTGATAATATATTCAACATTAAAAATGCAAATAAAAAAAACCAACGCTTCCCTAATATTTAAAAGGGACAGAAAAAGCTTTTAACAAAAAAAAAAAAAGGAAAAAAGATTGACGACGGCATTCTCAGAAGAAATTCTGTAGAATCTTTTTTCATATCCCACAAGGACTACTTCAAATTTCAATCAATAGCGCTGAGAACAGTGTGTAACAAGGTGCTGCCTATGTGTTAGATGGTGCTCCCCAGAGATAATGTCACCCGTCATCACATCGTTAGCTATATTCCTCAATTGGCATACATCTGTACCTCTACTTCTGCATCCACGCGGGACGCTGTGTAACTTTTGTGTTCTAGCCCAAGTTCTTTTCTCAAGTACTAATAATAAGGAGGTTAGTTTGAAAAGAAATGTCAGGGTATAGACTGCAATGTCATGTGTGGATTATGTGACGTAATTAGGGCATTATTACGATGGGAATGCGCTAAAAATTTAAAAATAGTTTCTTAACGATTTTTTTTTGGTTTCATGTTTGGATAGCAGTTATTTTTATAAAACATTTGAAAAGAAACTTTTGAATAAGGTTAGTTTAATTAAAGGGGCTTTTTTAAATGGAATTACAGCTGTCAGCTCCTTAGACCGTGTCAATCGGCCTGCTGCACAACTTCCAGCCAACTCCACGGTGCTTTATCTATTCCTATCCTTGAGATGCTTGAAGTCTCTATGGGACAAGTCCACTTTCGCTCTCGGCAGTTGCAGGAATTCTCATACGCATACACAAAGATACACACACAAATCCGCTGGTCTAGGTGGTATCGCCCCATAGCTTTGAATAGGCAAAACCTCTCCGTAATCTTTCTGTGTGTCTTACTTTTTTAGACTATTGTCGAGAAGATGAAAATAGGACTTTGTCCAGCTTGTTCCCTTAAAATTTATTTGGTTTAATTTCAGAACACTCCTGATTTAACCAACGGATACAATATATCCTAATCAAGTGCCAAGTTAAAAGTGTCTCAGGCCTCAACGGAAAGCATCCCGCTAGATGTTCTTGATCTCGAACTTTGAACAATTTGGCGTGGATCCTCATATAGCAATGCCTCCAATTAGGTGTCTTTGAAGGATTTTGGCCTTCCTTTACACGGACAATCGTCAACATCGAAATCACAATCAAGTGACGGAATCAACAACGGCACGTTATTTCACTTAGAATAGCAGCTCTGTAGATCACTTATCTACACCAAAACAAGTAAAATCTTTAAGTTCCTCCAGGCACGAGTTATACAATCTCATCATTTCATTTGTTTTCGTCTCAAACATGGTGTAAATCATGTAATGGAATATCTCCCTTAAAACTATTCGGCATTAGACAAGTTTTTTTTCCATTTACTTAAAAATCGAAATTCGTGTAATATTCACTCATATTTTGCCTGGCAGGCAAAATTCTGTACTGAAGAACACCACTGCTTCATGCGTATAACCCTCGCTGATTCCCCACTTTTCACAAATCCCAATGTCTTTAAGTCTTACTCTCAAAACTTTATACGGCCCTTAAAACTTTGCCCAGATACAACAGGCTAAGGTTGAATTAAGTGCCCACACTATGCTTTGTTAAAGCCTTTCGTTGCTTTACCGAAGTTGCTCAGTTATCTTCTTGAACCTTTTAAATCCTCTATCGTATATCCTCCAATATACCATTTTCTTATATTTTTTCGCCAAATTTTATGGCAGTTCATATTATAGACAAACTAAATTACATAGTCAACTTCGGGTCGTTTGACAAATTCGCTTCCCTAACCTAAAAATCGTCGAAATTGGTTATTGAATTCTGACGTTCAAACAAAATCAAATGGGAGTTCACAAAGCTCACACATACAAGTAAAGATTTCAGCGGCTCTACAGATTTATAGTTAGGTTTTGATCACACACTACTTCATATTTATTAACAAACAAGTCAATTTAGGCTCTGCATGTTTTCGGTAATGAAGCAGGGGAAGGTCGATTTGACAGTCTAAATTAGGTCGTCTATAGTTCATATTAAACAGCCGTATAAACCAGATGTGGGAAGATTTTTATGAGAAAATATTCGGTAGACAAACATGGTTTACCTAAAAGAAAATGTTATAATATCAAATCCTGTTTTGTCATAGTAGCATTCTATTACTACCATAAGAAAGCTTTTTAAGTCTTCTTTTTCTTTCCGACGACGACTCGTGCGAAAAACATGACACGTGCGACCAGCTGAGCCTTTGTCTTCTGAGACTGCTTGCATTTTTATGATTTATATGTTAGAACTTTATAAGCTTTTTTTTCTTAATAAACAACAACAACTCACTGCTCAGATATCCTGCTGCATTTCGATCGGCAATTTGGTATCACCAAGGACACTATTTAATACATGATTGTGTGCATATGTATGTGTATTTTCATTTTTTAGTTTAGCTTAAGCTTCAGACATTGGTCACCACTACACATATACTATTTGCATCCCTTATACTAAGAATAGATTTGTTTCTGCCACCCTAAATAAAGTTATCGATTATCATGTGTATTCCGATCATATCGACATCACATCAATTGCTACCCTTGCATCCCTACATTCACCTATTTAAAAGCGAAATTAAAAGCTTTCATCAACTGCACACTCCCACACACGAACCATTCGTCGTTGCAATGCAGCAAAATGCATGCACAGTATCTATTTAAGATTTCAACGAATTTACATCCGTTGCAGTTTAAAATCTACGTTCACTCGGATTAGTTCGTTAGGATGTGTTAACGCGTTCACAAGGGGAACTATCGCTCTAGCTGCAAAACGGATGAATTGGTATTTAAATTTGAAATCTTCTTTTATTTAAATGATAAATAAAACTTAAATTATAACAATTAAAAGCGCGGTATACAGATTAAAAATTCATGTTAAGTGCATTTTCAAGTGTGGCAATAATATCAATTTGTTTATAACAAATCAAATTTTGGATAAAAGAAATAGTGTTTGTGAAAATATTTGCTGATTTATGAGCTAACAAATATTTGGATACACAACAAAATACTAGTTAAATCAAATACTATTTGAATGCATTCGGTAAGTAAAATTGACAATGAAATTTAATATTTCCAAAAACCGTAAGGAAATAAATAAGTTAAATAGTACACTATTTCTAACTGTACACAACATTATTAAGCGAAGTTTGTTGGTTCTAGATAGGTATAGTGAACATTTTAAGTGATATTTTATATCAAAAAGTTAGGCCACATTAATTTGTAAGGTATCTAACAGATTTGAAATTAATCTGCTGTCGGCATGCAGAGATATTTGAAGAATAAGAAGCCCTCTAAATATTTCAGTTTTTAAATAAATTGATGTATTTTTTTACAATTTGTCAAATTCGTAAGAAGAAAATTCACATTTTCAAAAGAACAAGGCTATCAATAATAGCGAATTCACAAAATTAAAATTCCTAATACATGTTATAATTTTTCATATCAAAAACTTTAAATCAAATTTTAACTTGAATATAGCTTTTCTTTTTAAATTTTTATTAAAATGTGAAAATTATTCAATATACATACATATAATATAAGTGTAATATACATAAGTGTAAAGAGTACTTACCTAGTTAAAGAAAATTCTTCTAAATACATTATTAATGATTAAAAATATTATATCTTTATCTTTATATCAGTAACTCCGCTGTATAAACCTGGTAGGTATTGCTTAAATTTTTTTGTACTAAGTTGATGAATAAAACAGAATCCATATTTGAATAATAAATAATATATAATAAATTGCAATTTTATTTGACTGCTAAGAATGATTTTTATTAAACTACTCGTGTCATCAAAATTCTTTTTAAAGTTAGTTTAAAACATTCCTTCCTTCTTTACTCTTTGTACGTTATCCTTTTTCACGTTATGTATACGATTTTTAATCTAACACCGAAAATTAGGAACTTTATTTTTTACGTACTTCCATCATTTACTCTATTGTTGTTCTGCGTGCGCTTACAAACGAACAGTGAATAAAGTAACGAAAACTCGTCATTATTCATCCTTATCCTCCCTTTCGTCGAGTAAATTGATGGTTCTATTCCTCCTCTTTTATATTCATAGCTGAAGCCAGGTTCAACCCATTTTTAATTTCTTATAAACACAGATCGAGTTCAAATGCGGTTAACCCATCTCGATTCTATTTCTGAACTACATATAATGAAAGAATGGTTTCGTATGACCACGAAACGTTCGATTCGTAAGCTTTCTGTAACTTTAGGTCACTTCCGAAAATTACGAAAATTTGACAAGCAGCTAGAAAAAATTATTTTATAACGTAAAGAATGAATCAAATTTATATTTTCAAATAGTCTTGAATGAGTTATATTTATACTTTTTTCAAAAAAAAAGTTTTTTTTTATGGGAAAACGCTAAATTAACCCGCGAAACTACTTGACAGAGGCTTCCGAACATAAACTCCTATTAGGGCCAATTTGTGAATGAATGCAATAAAGAAAAAGTAGAATTTTGACATTAGCTTCCGACTGCTTCCGTCTTATACTTCAGCCTTTAAAGAAATGCATTTATGTAGAACATACATATACATATATGGATGAGTGATTGAACTGATCGAAATCACAATTAGATCACTCAACTGTTTTGAAAAAAATATGTATTGTTATTCAAAATTCCAAGGAGCTGATTTTTTGTAGAATTTTAATAGTTTTTTATTTAATATTCGTTAAACAAGCCAACTACATCCATGCACCGTCGGTGGATGATTTGCAGTGATCTGTACCATGTTCTCCAAAATCTGTGAAAACAATTTCAGTTTTAAAACTTTTTTCTATCGGAATTTTTTATTATTAGCAAATTTTATCTGCATATTTTGTTGTTTATAAAAAATACTTAAGCCTGTGTCTAGCAATTAATCTTTAATTTTCTCGACTTCGAAACACCGTACGAAGCAGCTTATCCCAACGGGAAAGATTGGCTAAATTATGAAATTCACCTTAAGAATGAGATTGCCACTTTTACAAATGGGTCTAAAATCAATAAGAGAGTAGGGTCGGATATCTATGTACTTAAGCAAGAGTATTGAGCCTAAGAAATGTCTCTAAAACTGTGCTCATGGCTGGCTCCGTGAAATAAGGCTGCGTACATTTAGACCGCGATGGGGAAATGAAACTAGACCACGAGGTCTAAATTCATCAGAGGATATGAATTTAAACCGTGTAATTTCATAACTCAATCGCGGGCATACATCAGTTTCAAAATGAAATTTCGTGATATTCCCGTCTAAATTCCATCCATCATTCCATGCTCATGGCTGCGGAAATATTTGTGATGGGATCAGTATCCAATTAGGATATTGCCATCTACATAGAAAGTCAGGCTGCTCACAAGACGCTGCTGTTAGGCTTGTACATCTTTTCTTCAACCTCTATTTCCCCGTTCGTTTTTACTTTATCGAATTGATAGCACAATCTGCGATAATAGATAACTGCTTTTCATCCACGATTTGATCATTCAATAAAAGGAAATCATTTTGACCTACTTCTATATTTTTGATTTAAGACATAATAAAACATGTGGGTCATAATAATCATAGCAGTAAATGTATTGAAAAGGACGCCTCTAGCAGAAAATCGGGGTAAACTGCGAAAAATAACTTAAGTATTCTTACGGCTTTAACAACATTTTCAGTCCACTCCGCATAAGGCCGAGGTGAAGAAACTGAAATTGATCTATCAGCTCAGATTGTAAACAAAAGTTCCAAGATCAAAAGAAGAAGATATTGACAACTTTTTGGGTATGGTATAAGCATGCTTCCTTCCTTCCTTTTTATCCAAATCAGCAATAAAATAACTTAAAAGATTTCCTGCTGCCGATATAAGTTTTGTGAGTATTATGTATATATGTATGTATGTACCAGTTCTATTCAAATATCAAGCAAAATTTCACATTGATCAAAACAAATCTTGGCTGAGTGGCAAAAAAATATCATCGTCCCGATCGGCTACTCAGCCGATTGCCGTATCGAATGTAAAATGCAAAATTGAGCAAAATTTCCAAATTCACAAAAAAGAAATCTCTTTTTTATCTTTTTTAAAAAAGACGAAAACTAATGGGGTAAAACCGAGTTTAGATAAATATAAAAATGCCATGATAAATGCGCCTTTTCTATTGCACTGTCAGTGTTGCCTTTGACAGCTCCAGCCCTCCCGACATATCATCCCCGTTAAATTATTCAGCGTAGGGTATATCTTCTTCTTGGTCAAGGAAGGCTTAGACTTCATGTGGCCGCGATCAAAGTCTGATACCTGGTCCTTTGCTTAGCTAATTTGTGTTTTCACAATCGTTAAGACTTCAAGTTCCTGACTGGAGTACCTTGCCGAACGACTGCACATGTGTTTTCTGCATTAGGCAAACAATCGACATTACCTACTCTACAGCTTTAAGGGGAAGAGAACACTAATATTATTATATACCAAATTTAGTTAGTATGTACTTGCTGATGGATGAAAAGGCTGCTTAATCTCAACCAAAAGATGTGAAAATACTTTTTTTCATTTAGCCTCTAAATCTTAAATATTCATTTAAAATTTGTGAAACGAGAAGTGGAGTTTTAGTTCTCCTGGACCTGGACATTTTTTCTTCTTAACCTTGGACAAAAACTAATCCAATTATAGTTGACAAACGTATTTCTATAGTTTTTATAAGAAAAAATTCCTTTTGATAGCTTTTAGCCAATTTTCTATCCTTAAATTTTGAGCTAGATTGATGAAATTTTCTATCTGAGGTCATTGGAACAGTAGGTAGTACAAGTGCAAGCATTTTCAAAACTGGACCACTGACAGCTATTTTCTGCTCGAAACAGAAATCAGTACCATACCTCCGCAACTACGCTTGAACAACTTGCTGAAAATACACTGATTTAACAGTTTTCACAAACCAGCCCAAAGAAATCTCTTGCACTAAAATTCGTAGCATGGGGAAATTTCTTTCTCGTGAGCGCTCTCTTTTGTGAAAAACTACGAAAATTATCCATACGCGAACAGCTTTTCGTAGAAATTCGTAAATTTTTGTAAAAATTCGCTGTTTTGGGAGAGTACGCGAACGGACCTAATGTGTACTTATCTTCCATCTTAATATTTTCTTACACCTAAAATTTGCTTTAAAATGAAATAATGAAAATCGAATGCAATTTTTACATTTGTTATCGTAAAATATAATCAATTTCTTCAGCTCTTTAGTTCAGTTGCTCTCTTCTTACTGACCTTCAAAATGTAACGTTTCTTGTAGTTCATTTTTTAAGTTAGTTCGATTATTAGTTCATGAGTCATACTCCACAACTAAATGAACTAATATTTTCCAAACTGCTCACAAAGTGTACAGAAGCATTATAACCCCCCGGTATCTCAAATTAGTCAGTAGACTTTTACACATCAACAGGAAAGAAAAAATTAATGCACTCTGTAGGTAAATTAAGTTATCCCTCTTGCATAGCTTACGCATGAGTCATTTTTAAGCCCGGAAATAATGTCAATCTCATAGTAGGACCAATTTCTAGAAAGTCATGATTGAAAAATAGAATTTTCAAAACCATTTGCATATAATACAAGATAAATTTGCCAGTGTAATCTTGGTAATAGGCAATTGCTCATTTTTTATTATTCAGAAAAGCATAATGAACTACTTAAGCAATTACCCCTATAAAATTGAATTAAAGAAGAAACACCGTGAACTTTAACTTGGGATTAGATTGAAATTGTCTACTCAAGTGTTTACTTGATGTTGTCGTTAATATTAGCTTACAATGGGTATTACACTTACTTATCCTTTAGATACAAACAAATTATAAAACTTAGATGACTAATTCATTTTTATCAGTTAACCTGGCAATATAAATTCTGTAAGGAATAATTCATCATATTTAAGGAAAATAGTCATTTAAATTGATCATACTTTTTGATAAATTTTTGATATCAAACTGTTACTATCTGAATCACCTAAGTTTAAGGCAAGTTCTAATTAGTGCAGAACCGAAGCCATAAACGAACTAAGGGGCCAATTATAGCTATCATTCAAATGCATCATTTAAAGTTTTGATTTCCGATTTTAAGAAAATTAAGAAAACAATATTGGCTTTAAGAAAAATATAATTAATTCTGATCAAAGCTTTTCTTTAAATCTAATTTTATTATTTCACTGATGAAATCGAGTTCAATGAACAGCTGATTTTCGTTTCTATAATTCTGAACACAATCGTTTCACTGGTGTGTTCTATCCTCATCTATCAGTTTCGCTTTCAATGATCAACTCTAAGCTCAAAAGTATACTTTGTTATTGCCATTTTACTGACAGAACCTTCCACTGATAGCAATTTTTTAAGGTATACTTAATTGACTTAAAAAAAAATGCTTCCAATGAAGCATTTGTGTGATAGTTATAATTGGCCTCTAAACTACACAGTCAACTTCGAGTGCTTGATATATTCCCTCTCTCAAGCTTAAAACTCCTGGTCCTGATATATACGATTGTATTCTGACATTCAAGCAAAATCAAGTAGGAGCACATAGAGCTCACACATACAAGTAGAGCTTTCAGTTGCTGGCTTGACAATTCTGTGCGCGGCCATTTTATAGTTTTGCATACAATTCGTTGTTGTTAATGAAATACCTAATATTGTTCAAGATGAATGAAAGAGATAACTCGACACACTGATGGGCTATACTCCTAAGAGACACAGAACCGAAGCAAGGCTGGAGAGATTTCCAACGAGAGGATCAATTACGTTCAAAAGATCACAGTCCCATTCAATAGCGAAAAAAAGACAGGCAACTATGTTAAGTCGCAGGCAAACTCTTTGAAGACGATCACTTAACAGAACTGTAAAAGAATGCAATCATTGCGAAATGCAGTATTTAATTCATTGACTTTAGCTAAATTAGCACTCATTTTAGAGTCATTATTACAATAATAACTTTCAGTAATCAAAATGTTGGAGTCAAAAAGATGACAATTTTATTAGATGGAATTTTATTTAGATAAAATTTTTCGGAATATTTTCTTCCACTTGATAGAAGAGTACAACAAACTGTCAAAGGAGTTACTCTTTCCAGTGGTGACAAGAATCTCTAGGTTCAAGCTATGAGAACACCAACGGAAGGAATAAACCTAAACCACCACGTTCAAGCACATAGTTGCCCTACAGAAATTGAATAAATCCTTCAGTTCCTTGAACCTACTTGGTTCTTAACCCAATAAAAGTAATACTTTGGTAGATAGGTCAGCTTGTTGTAACAGCAGACCTAGCCGACACATAATTTACACAAAAAGCGCCGTTTTATTACCATAGACTCATGTAACCTGAACTGATGTAGACGGGCGTGAAACCTTATGGAGTATGTAGGAAGAGAAATGATTATTCAAATCCACCCCGTTGCATTGAGAAAATTAATAAAGTTCCCTATACTTATCTCTGCTAACTCTGTTAGGGCACTTAAAAATGGTTTACCAAGAGTATGCTGTCTAGCACTACCTAGAGCCGGATATGTACAATGACACAACTCCGCAACCCCCGCTACCTTGAGTCAACTTTCGATAGGCAATTAGGGTCTGAGGGTCCATTTCAAAGTAATACTTGCTAACTCCAATTCATAAGGTTATTCTTAGGCATTTTCCAGGCTCCCTAGATCCCCAAAATCGACGTTGTTATTCTAACCCTAAATTACCTAAATAAAGTCTGAAATTAGGAAATCAAAAAGACATACCAGAAGGACGTTTCTGAATGCATAAACGATCTTACCTTATCTGTTTGGGTTCAAAAAGTCCCATCTTAAAACCATAGAAATGGAATTAGTCTTCTGACTACAGCTTCACAGCTTCTGACTGACTGTCCGCACTGCTTGGTATAAAATCATGCAGCATCCTCCCAAAACGTATACTAGTTCTGCCAACAAAATTGTCTCCTCAAATTCCGTCCGTTTTACAAAGCAAATGAAGAAGATGGTCCTGCCCCTCTGCAAAATGGCATCGATATTTTTATGGATTCCCTAGTCCCCATGTTTTAATCTAGCTATGAACTACTCGCTACATTCCGACAACTTGGAGGAAGGTAAATATGATGTTCATTCCAAAAGCCGGCAGTAGGTAATAGTCAGACCCTAAGCCTCTTAGGCCTATCAGTTTCACCTCCGTGTTTCTTATCATAATGGATCAAATCATCGACTCCCATATTCAATCTATTAAATCTACGGTCAGAGCATTACACATGACATATTACCTTAAACACCTAGACTATGCTGACGATGTTTGTCTACTTTCACATTGGATAATGAACCTCCATATTATGGTCTAGAATCTCCAAACTGTGGCAAGCAAAGTGAGGCTCAAAATTAACACAGCCAAAACAAAAGCCCTGAGCACTTCAAATACCAGCGCCTAACTTACATTACCGAAAGGAAGGAAGTCAACAAAGTTGACACAAAATTTGACACAAACTGTGGTGGCACCAATCTGGATGTGTGTAGCAGAATCAGGAAGGCCAAAGCTGCGTTCGTTCATTCCTCTTTCCCTTTTCTTTTGACCAATATATTTTTTGCAGTTTAAGATTCTTTTAAAAACAACAAATTGTACACACAGCATCTACAAAATGGCCGCACCCTTGTGCTGTCAACCAAGTCATCCAAAAGTGTAGGTGTGAGTTTCCGTTTCATTTTACTGAAATGTCAAAATACAAGTGCGTTTTTGGGTAGTTCTTAGCTTGGGGGTGCGAAAATGTCAAACGACCCGAAGTTGACTGTCTCTATGGCTTCATTAACGAACTTGATTTCTGCTGAAAAGCAAAATTTAATTAAACAAATTATTCAGGAGACAGCACAAAAGATCTCTTAAGGACACCGTACTTATTTAGAATCAGTTATACTTTTGTCAGTCCCTTTTCCTTAACAAAAAAAACCGTTCGTTAGTTATGATATACGAGTACATTCATATAATTTATGTTTTTTGGATAACTTGAAGAAATGTTATGATTCAACTAAATCTTTACCTTCACTTACAAATTTCCCTCACAGACTAGGTCATGGGCTATTGATTTTCTTCCCTTCCTTATAACAAAAAAAAATACATAACATTTTTTAAATCAAGTTTGAAGTTAATTCGCTTTTGTTTTACTCAACTAACTTTTAATTTAAGTGGATCAAGTTTTTTTTTTAGCTTAAATCCTTTAAGCAACCAGATAAAAATAATAGCGGATGCTATACTTTTATAAACATGAAAACTGACAAACAATTGCAACAGAATCGCTGACTTTAGCTCTCGTTGTCGGTTGTCGAGGACTATGGATGAAGGATTGTCCTTCCTTCCCGTTGAGACAATCAAAGTCGGTTTCATTATGCATGGTTTTTTTTCCCTTAAAAAGCATCCCCGTTTCTCTTATGTTTTAGCAAGTTCATCAGTTTTGTGTACTAGCCTTTTATATTGCTTAAGTGGTTACATTTGTGCAAATGTATGTCAGACACTTTGTATAAAAAAGAAAAAGATTGTTGCACAAAGCTTTAAAAGTATTCTTAAATTCTTACGAAAAGTTCTTTGATTTCCTCACCGTAGGTGTTTCGACAAAAAGTATTTCATTCTGTAGATTGAATATATTTATGTACTTAATAGGATATAAAGATTATTACTTTTTATATGAAATTTTAAAAGCAACTAAGGACAATATTGTAAGACAGTAAAACAACGGGGATCACAGTTTTACTAGTGTAATTTATATTATAAAACTTCCATGACCCTTTCATATTGAATAATGCATCTGCAACAAAAAAGGCTGCATACTCGTCTACTAGATCAAAATATCACGTCCTACATAGAGGAAAGTCGTCATACGGGAGACGAAGGAATTCGATGGGTTCTTACCCTCACTTAAAACATATTGACTACGCTGACGGTTTATGCTTACTCTCACAAAATTACGGATCACCACCAAATGACAGCTAATGTGGAGAGGGGGGCAGGAGCCATCGGTCTGAAAATTAATGCAGCAAAAATCAAAGTTATCTGCCTTGGTACACCATGATCAGCTCGAATACGAATTGCTGGACAACAGGTAGAGAGAGTAGAGGATTTCCTGTATCTTGGGAATAATGCCTAGACTTTCGGTGGAACCGAACTGTAAACAGCCAACATAATACAGCCGTGCTGTTATATGGATGCAGCACGGGAAGAGTGACCATTAATATCACAGGAAAGTTACAAAATTTCCTTAACAGGTGCCTGCGTAGCATCTTTAAGGATTTTCTGGCCCAACCGAATCTCTTACAAAGACCTCTACCAGAAAACGGGTCAGCAACACCACATTTATTCAGAAACATTATAATAAGACTCCTCCTATTTTTGGCACTAAGTGGACAGGAGAAGTTCGAGTTGATTATCTAGTTTAGTTCGCCTATCTTTATTGAAATCTCCTGCATCTAACCATCTTATTTCACCCAGACTCAATGCAAGTTAAGACTTACTTGCTTGCTTTCACCCAACCAGGGGCAAAGGCTGTTAACAAGGTCTGCGAAAGACATTGTTCGAAATTCTGTCTCGTGCTTAAACTGCTTACAATTTATTCGTCTCCAGCTTTTCTGTGTTACATTTACCAATAATACTCTGGTGCAAGAGCGCTCACGAGAGAGTAAAAAATTTCCCCATGCTACGAATTTTATTGCAAGAAATTTCTTTGGGCTGGTTTATGAAAACTGTCAAATCAGTGTATTTTCAGCATATTCTTGTTCAACCCGTTCGTTTACTTTTTCGAAATTTTAGTTTTCTTTGACAGAATTCTACCCCCACTCTTTGAAATTTGATAATCTACGAATTTTAATGCAGAAAGTACGCGAACGGACCTATTATTTTATTATTTTACTAAACTTGTTTTCTTTTAAACAAGTAATTTCTATCATTTTAAAGAACAGTTGTACATGTGGCATTTTTAAATGAGCCTCAAGCCTGTGTATCATCTCCGAAAGTGCTAAGGAACTTGTTACCGTTCGCGGAACTCACAGCTGCAGATAAGTATACATATTTTCATTATAAGTACATATTTTAGATATTCTCACGTAGATACGTACAAATGTACATAGGTAGTTGATTCCTTAGACATAAATCCTTGGATTAATACAAAATTCTTTACCTTGCTTGATTATTCCTTAAAACATAATTTTATATATAATGAAAACTGTTTCGTCACGCTGGAAAATTTCCCGCAATTCACCTTTTATGTTCCGCATGTCCCGCCAGATCAAAATTCACCCATTGACACGCCCACATTTCAATCTATGTCAAAAATTAAGGCCAAAACAAAGTGGCTTAATCGACTTGGCTAGTGATGATGATCAATTATACATCTATTTGGTTTTGATCAAGAAAGGGGTTTGAAGTTATAAAGCGTTTACCGCCACATTCATCCTTCAATACATACCAACATTTATATAGCGTTTAGTGTAGTACGCGCTTTTCAAAACCCAAACTGGCATTCGCAGACGGTACCTCTTTCTTTTACTATTGATCGCATCCTTTTATATAAGAGTATCCGACTCGGATGAAAGCAGGTACATAACGTGTCTCAAAGAACATAACTTACATACGTAAGTTCATAAAAGTCAATTGACAGTAAGTATGCAGTCAATGTTTTGCAAATTTACGAAAGATTTAATTTCGTTGCAGAAAGTTTCCTGTATTGGTCTGGTTGCTGCGACATTGCAAGGTTTGTAAAACTGTTGCGACATATTTACTGCAAACTTGTTTGCTTTTACGAACTCAGCCAATACCTTTTTAATGATTCTATTTTTTTATCGATCGCCCGAATGATTTCTTTATTAATTTTCTCTAAAAGAAATATCACACGTAAAACAAAAACAGGAACCTGCTACCTACAACTCTTGATTTATCCGCAGCAGGAGAGCTGCTACCTAGGAATTCGGCAACATGTTGCGTGAAATCAAAGCTTTTTATATACAGACGTTGGTGTCACTGTGAAGTTTATTCGCTTCGGTAGGGAGTGTTCGTAATGATGGCCCAATTATTAGCGATGTATTTTGTACAATGCATCTCATTAGACAGAAAATACATTTGAGTAAATTTTGGAGTTTAGGTGACGAACTTTGTTATATTCTGTAACCAACTTAAACAAAAAGAAAACATTTTTTTAAGAAATTCTGTTTTTAATTGGCACATTTTCTTCCACAAATTAATTTTCAATAATTCTGTCTAAGTGTTAATCGGAATGACCAGTTTTACATATCCATTTCTCGAATCATCGAGATTATATGATTAAAAAAAATGCTGAAGTACAATATAAAAAGAAGATACATATAAGCAAACAATTGTCAGTATTTTGAATTTAAAATATATTAAAGCTTTTGTGTTTCGTTAAAAGAAGAATCATCCAGTTTAGTGTGTATTTGAGAGAGCTAAAGTTTAATAGAGGATTGTGAAAGAAACATAAAAAGAGTAACAACTTACGAACATATATTTTGTTGACAGTTAATTTCATAACAGCGAAGTCACACGTACCAATTTGGGTATCACTTAGGCTAGGCTATTGGCCTACTGCGGAGTGTCCAAATGAACTACCGGCTGCAGAGCTTTAACAAAAAACATGGCTACTATACTGTACGTAAAGGTATATTTTAACTGTAGCACTACTTTCGAACATACTCTCATGACTCCTTTAAGATATATACATATAAGCTCGTCTTTGCCTCGTACTTATAACTTTTAAAACAAATATTGTTTACGAAAATATAAAAACTATTGAAATGAAATATTTGTCTATAACTAAGAGTGTATAAATGTAATTTTATAATAGTTTATTTGAGACCATTTGTAAATATATTTATAAAAAACCTTTTTAATTTGTTATTATCCTTAATTTGTTACTATCACTTCTTACACTTTCAGTGATGATGGATCCTCGACTTTTCCTTTTAGTTATAATTTCAATATGCCAACAAAAAATTACTTTCGCAGAGTACCAGTAAGTTATTTTTTTTAAAAATGAATGGAAGAACAGTTACTAATTGAATCGATTTAATTTTTTTAAAGGCAAAGCTTAGCTTTTACAGACATCCTGCCAGAGGACACGAAACGTTATGATAAAATGCGACCACCTAAAAAAGATGGCCAAGCAACGACGGTTTACTTTCATGTTACCGTCATGGGCTTGGATTCTATTGATGAGAATTCCATGACCTACGTGGCCGATGTATTCTTTGCCCAAACATGGAAGGACCATCGATTGCGTCTTCCCGAGAATATGACAACCGAATATCGCCTGCTCGAAGTCGACTGGCTTAAGAATATGTGGCGTCCGGATTCATTTTTCAAAAATGCCAAATCTGTTACCTTTCAAACAATGACTATTCCTAATCATTACATGTGGTTGTATAGAGATAAAACAATATTGTATATGGTCAAGTTGACGTTAAAACTATCATGTATTATGAACTTTGCCATATATCCCCATGATACACAGGAGTGTAAGCTACAAATGGAGAGTTGTAAGTTTTTTTTTTTATATGTTTTTTTGTTACTAATTTTGAATTTAATTTATTGTAAAAATTTCAGTATCTCATACAACAGATGATATGATCTTTCAATGGGATCCAGTAACTCCGCTGGTTGTCGATGAGAATATTGAACTGCCCCAAGTGGCATTGATACGCAATGAAACCGCTGATTGTACACAGGTTTATTCAACTGGTAATTTCACCTGCTTAGAAGTGATATTCACACTAAAGCGTCGTCTAGTTTACTACGTCTTTAATACATATATACCAACATGTATGATTGTCATTATGTCCTGGGTGTCCTTCTGGATTAAGCCAGAAGCAGCACCGGCACGTGTTACATTGGGTGTCACTTCATTGCTGACACTGTCAACGCAACATGCGAAATCGCAATCATCCCTACCGCCTGTGTCGTATCTTAAAGCTGTGGATGCCTTCATGTCGGTGTGTACGGTTTTCGTGTTTATGGCTTTGATGGAATACTGTTTGATTAATATAGTTTTGAGTGATACACCAATACCAAAACCTATAGCTTATCCACCGAAACCAGTGCCGGAAGCGCCTAAAAAAGAAGATCCGCCTCCGCCGCCAAAGGATGAAAAAATCGAGAAAATTGAGAAATTATTTGATGAAATGACCAAAAGAAAAGTGAGTTTTGACCTTTTTTTTTAAATATGTATCTCTTAACGCCATTCAACTCGTTGCATACAATCTACTTATCTGCTGGAAGGACAGATTTGTCGCTATTCGCTAATGAATAGTGAAGAAAAAAGAGCAGATGTGAGCGCAAAATTCCCCCTAATACCGCTTTCTCACCCGACGAAATCTTGAGATTTCGCCAAATCTCTCCAAATCTTCGAGCTTTCGCATGCATTTTTGATGTATTGAAATCTCGTGCTTTCGGCGAAACCTCCTCAAAATCTCGTTGAGCTTAACTACCTGTCTGTGGTTGTCAAACTGAACATACCTAAATGTAAACCTCAGTTTATTTTGGTGTTCATTTTTAGATGTCAAAATATTGTATGCGAGTGTTGGGACTTCTACCAATTTTATTTTTATTTTTCAAAATTTGTTATTTAGCTTATGCGTTACTTACATACATATAAATTGTATGCATTTTTTAATTTATGTGTTGCACTTATGGTATGTTCCAAAAATCGATCACTTTTTGGTTTCCCAATTGCCGACTCTCAAGTCCTAACACTGATAGCGACAGTCAACAAACAGCTGTTGGTTTGTTTGTTTCCCGCCACTTGAAAATGGACAGACAATGACATTCGAAATTATCTCAACTTGGTGCGAACGGTTTTTCAGATTTCAGCAAAAGTTCATCGTAATCTCGAGATTTCGCTTCGGTGAGAACGCAGTATAACAGTTATTAGATGGAACAAATCAACTGAATGAACTGTCAAAATCGAGCAAAAGTTCAACTTATTCCAAGATATGTTTCTAATTGAAAAAGTTTATCAGGACAGGTCTGTTCGCGTACCCTCCCAAAACATGGATGTTAAAGAATTTTTACGAATTAGCTCGGAGAAATTTTAACAGAAGGGATAGCTCAGGAGAGAGAAAGGAATTTAGTAATTCGTTGGACTACTGCGCAAGATTTCCAAGTCCGAATCCAGAAAAAAACATGAAAAGTTTTTCACGGCCCCACCTCCTCCGAGTGTCTGACAAACATTCAAGAGTATAACTCTCATGAGAAAAATTCTTAAGACCCCTCTGCGCTGCGGATATGGCATAAAACGTATGTGTATGTGCAGAAATGTATACCACGCAGAACATGTACAGATGTGATAAGCTACGCTTTGGCCCTCTATCGGGTGCTTATGACCTAATATTTATTTACTTTAGACCTTAGGTATGTAAAGCTGAAGTACTTGTCGAGAATCGCTATCGAAACAAAGCTACTACATTAATTTTGGCACTCTTTATCACGATTTTAAAGACGCATATAGGTTACATAGGTTAGTTTAGGTTAGAAAAATTATAGGACAAGCTCGCTCTCTGACATATTCTCGTACTTTGCTTTATCCTAGTCTTAGAACGTCTCTTAGGCTGATTTGAGTTTCTCGCCGGGCAGCCATCAAGTTTATTTCACAACGGGACGCCCCCTGATAATAATCTGTTGCTGGAAAAAAATTGCAACAGTACGAGAGTGACGTCCGTGCAGTCCTTAAGTATGTTAGTAAAATGATTTGGTTTGTTGACTGCTTTAAGTAGGCCTTGGCTGAGAACTGCTGTCGACATTAACTTGGATGTACTTGCTTAAAATCCTATAACTTTAGCAAATTGTCAAATCAGAGTGATGAACGAAGTCAAAACACATCAATAGTTCCCTTATATAAGGGAACCTGTGGTTGTGCTCTAGAAAAGCCTTTATATGAACTTGCCTTCGAGCCTTGGATTTTCTTGAGTGAACAGATTGTGTCACGATCGTAGCTATATGCACTATGATGAGCTCAGCATTTTGGGTCATCGCATAGGTTCTATATATATTAATAGGTATACATACATATATAGTTCAGCTCTGTTTTACTCTTATCATTTAGAACTAGACAAAATAGTTTTTTGGATCGATGAAGTTAAGCTTACATAACTTTCGTTTCGTTTCCTACGAATACCATCATTTTTTGACCTAAGAATTCAAATGTTAAAGGACATTATCCAAGCTATTTCCATTGCATCTGCAAATACATATATACATATATATATTCCTCTTTTATATTTCAGTCGGTTACTGCACGCCGCATAACTCGTCCTGACACATCAGACGGCCCATGGATTCCGCGGCAAGAAAGTCGCATTATCCTAACCCCAACTATTGCTCCACCGCCTCCGCCACCACCACCTCCAGAGAAGCCAAAACTAACACCACAACAAGAGCGTCTTAAGCGCGCTATTTATATTGATCGAACTTCACGAGTATTATTCCCAGCACTATTTGCTTCACTCAACATAATCTATTGGATAGTATTCTTCGAATATTTGTAAAATGAAAAAACAAAAACTTAATATTTAATATACATACATGGTAGTATATAAGTTTATCGATGAGCGATCCGACACAAAACACCACACAAAGTTGTACAAAGTTAATTAGATGTTTTATGCTTAAAGTTACATTTAAATTTAAAACTATAAAAGAAAAAAAACTAATAGGAATTTATACTTTAAGAGCATTATTGATAAAAAATAAATAGTCAATTGAACTCATTGTTAAAATAAAAATAAGAAACTATTTTAATTGTTTTTTTCTTTAAAATTAAAACGCAAATGAAAGTAAACAAATTACAAATTATGTATACGACTGTTATTGTGATGAATTATTAGTTACTAAATAGACAAAAAAAAAAGAATAAAATATAAAAAAAAACAATTGTTAAAAAATAGCTGTCGCGTCCTTAAAAACAAAAAGAAATAATATCGGATGAAATAAATTTAAATAAATATACATAAATAAACTATCGTACAGTTTTAAAATGCTTATTGAATATGTAAATACGTATTAGCTTCTTTAAACTGCACTAAGCGAAAAATATTAAATAATATTACAAAATTATCATAAATAAACAGTAAAAAACAAATTGTGTTTAACTTTGTTTTTGGCATTTCATATATTGGCAGCATAGCGTTGTAGGTATATTTTATTGACAGCTAATGTTATAACGCGTGCCAACTTTGGGGTGTAAAAATTCACTTGCCCATAGCCTGCTGCGGAGTGTCCTAATGAGCTACTGGCTGCGGAGGTTTCAAAAACACATGTCTATTGTCTACTTTGTTACCAAATTAACCAATTAAACCAATTAAAAGATGAGTGACGTGACGGCATTTCGAAATCCAAGAGTGTTACTGTCATAAGAAAACTCCTTAAAAAATTCTGCCCTTCGGATACTGCATAAAACTGGAGGTCAGGGTTGTCGAATGTACTACTAAGGGAATATTCGTATTCCCGTTCTTTAGACTGTGCTCTCGTACTCCCCTCGTGCTGATTTTACTCCTTTAAAACATTTTAATTTTTTTTTCCACAAAAGAGTATTAGAGAGTAACTCTAATTGTGTTTAGTATATTGTCACCTTTATTTCATTAAATGGGCCATCACAAGTTGGTGCAATTACCCCGGTGGTAAGACTGGCTTATTAAAAGAGGAAGATGAGTTGTAGAGTAAGAAACAGGGTAAAATCATCATCCACTGTTGATGGGGGGTAAAACTAATACATACGTGCAAAATTGCTCCAGTGTGTGATGGGCTTCGTCTTATATCTGTCCTTGAAAGTGATGAGATAATTTTAAACCGTCTTGTAAGCTGCGAAATGGAAATGTAAGCAGAAACAAGAGCTTAAAACACAGACTATACTCCTGTACTCCCCTCAGGCTCAAAATACTCCTCTCTAAACTTCTAAAATTCTCCCCTTCGAAATTGGAAAACGGCATCCCTAGTGTAGGTCCCTTCAGTACATGCATCATATTGGAACATATGGCCATCTAATTATCTGTTAAATCATGTCAACTTTATGGATAACATATGAAACATTTTTTTGTGTTTTATTTCAATTTAAATTTTCCACGTCTAATGAAATAGCCTTTATTATATATATATGTGAATTCATTAAGCTGTTTTTCGAGCAAAGAACTAAATAATTTAATAACGATTAAAATAATAGTGCTGTAGTCATTTGCTATAAATTTTTCTTGATCCCATAGAAAAACGTCAAAAAATGAATTTAAACGTCATTATATTTAGCTCTGATTAGTGTAAAAAACTGATATGACGTTGTTACCAACTGTAAAGAAAAATATTATGTGTACCAATGCCTTAAAATTGTTTTCAACTTATTGCTTACATTCTTGAAATGTTCCATTGAAACGATGAAAAACTTAAATCCTTTCAAATAAACCGTGTTTTGGGCACGTAAAATAAGCAATGGCATTATCTTTCTGTATTTAGCATTTCCAAGATGCCATTGGTGATAAAAAACTGCATCTGCTATAGCATCGCTCTTGTAAAAAAAAATCAGAATGAGACATTATCCAGAGTTTAAATTAATATGAAGGACAAACCTTTTCCAATAAATTTGTTCCAGAGTAACAAATTAAATAGGCATGAATCATGTATGATACCATCAAGCAGAAAAACTTGGATGAGCGCAGAACCGCCGTACCTACAGTCATTTGAAAACCCATCATACAGATAATTACACATGACGCAAGGTAGTTCGTAAAAATGGCAAAGTTAAATGCCTCATTGATTTTCCTGCTTAATCTGAAAAAGAAAAATACCAGAGGATAATAATCAAATACATATTTGAGATCTAATCATAAATATTTGTACAAAGAAAAATTCATTTATGTCAATTAAGAAGCAGGTTATATATATCCATATGTACATATTATAAGGATATATCATATTAAGTTATTACATAGCTTGTAATACAGAGGAAAACAATGTTAGATGTACACTCTTGTAGTACATTATGGACCTTCTTTGTGGTATTAAGTATTAACACCTGCTAATAGCAGTCTTGTCCTGACAGCACAATACTGTTTTTTTTTTATCGAAAAAGTTAAATCTACTGCCTACTGTTGCCAGAACGTATTTCACTAAATTCTCCTGGTTTTGCTCTATTCGTTTCGCTTTTTAACTATTACAGTTTAAAAGTTTACATATCTGCATCTTCTTCAGAAATCAATTGTGACGGTGGCATGCCCCACATTTTAAAGTCAAAACCCGTCGGAAACCGAACCGTCGTTAACGAAATGTCAAATGAACATACAAGTCAGAATGTACATATTACCCTGTAGTTTTATGAAACCTGGTTGAACGTCCTCTGTGACTGGTAGTTCTTTTTATTTTATAACTGCAGCTCATTATACCCTATCCTAAGGATATATTAAGTTTGACACATAGTTTGTAACATATAGAAATATTAAAGATAGACCCAACAAAGTATATGTATAAATGATCAGCATCCGTCCGTCTGTCCATCTGTGTGTCATCAGTTTTTGAACCTTAAATTTTGAGCTAGATCGATGAAATTTTGTATACAAGGTCCTCGCACAAGTAAGCAATACAAGTGTAAACATTTTTAAAATTCGCCCACTGACACGCCCACTTTTCAAAAATTCACTTTTTTCAGTATTTTTATATGAAACTCGAAAAAACTTACTTAAACAAATAGGTAGATACATTTTTACTCTAAAAATCTTCCATACATTATGTTCGGCCACGCCTACATTTTAAGTGCGTTTTTCTTAATCACTTCTTTGGAACACAATTTAATATATTTTGAATATGCCCACACTCACTTTTGTAGAAAATTCAAGTTTAGGAGTAATTTTATAAAAATTTGAAAAAAATTATCTCAAAAAAGTACAATATTTTGGTGGAAAAAGGAGCTACATATATACATTTGTATTGAAAAGGGAAAGGCTATGACACGATCCGCCCCAAGTGGACTGTAGCATTTTCATATGTTTTGTACCCGAACGACGCGAGATTTTTATTTTATGTTTCTGCATTAAGAAATATATTTAAAACAAGTAAGTTTTTTCGAGTTTCATATGAAAATAGTGAAAAAAGGCGATTTTTGTGAAAAGTGGACTTGACAGTGGGCGGATTTTTTACACTTGTTCTGTCCCGATATCCAAAGACTTCGTATACAAAATTTCATTGTCCTAGCTCAAAATTTAAGGCCCAAAAACAGGTGGCAGACGGACGGACGGACGGACGGACGGACATGTCTCAATCGAATCGGCTATTGATACTGATCATTTATATATATACTTTATGGGGTCTGTCTGCAATATTTCTCTATGTTACAAACTATGTATCAAACTTAATATACCCTTAGGATAGGGTATAAAAAAGTGGAGATATCTGGTGGTTGCACTGCCTGCTTCAATTTCAAATTTTGTTTTGATATAAAGCGACTATTTCAAATATTTAGATGTTTAATAATCATTCGCATTATTTGTATTTTCTAGTTTTTCGTGTTAAATTTAATTCTCAGACCTTTAGTAAGGTAAGCATATGGATATATATTTTGTCGTTATTCTATACTCTGTCCAACATAAATTGTCAGTACACGTCTTATGGGAGAGCTTTTTAGAGATCAGTAGCGTGTCATATTTTTGCACCATACTAAATTGAGAGAAACCCCACCTCTTGTGAGCATCTGTCAGACCTCCGAGAATATTCCTGTGAGGAGAAAGTTTCTCAAAAACTCTCTACCCTTTGAATACAACGAAAAGGATTTGGCCTTAACTACATTACGTCAAAGATTTATATCAGTATATTTAAAAATATTTTAGTACCTTAATATATTTGTATGGTAACGAATAAGATCGTTCAATTTATTGACATCTTCATCCATGCCGGAAGGAATAAAATTCCTTATTGAGTTCGCCAAATAGTCAAAATGCATACAAACTAACTGAACCGTCGAAAAAAGCAAAAGATCTCCGCATAAACCATAACACGCCAAGATATTCGCAAAGATTGCTTGTGCAGAATACGTAAAAGGATAAACCATAGGCTGTTCCGGATCGAAAGGATAAACGAAGAGGTATGGTATAGCAAAGTTGAAATTGCCGCCGTGAAAAATATAATCATATGTCGATACAGTTATTGGATAAATATTAAACATTGTGACTGTTGTGCACTGATAAAAAGCAAGCGTACGCATAAATAATACGGTTTTCTTGTGGCATTCTCGTAAACGGTATTCACGGACTTGTTGAGCTGTCTTTGGAAAAATCTTTTCCATTTCTAAGATGACATCGGAAAGAATATCTCGACCAAACCAAACTCCTATAAGTTTGCAGATAGCATTCGTTGTGAATACCATGTAAGTCGCATATTCTGTGTATTCAATGATACTTAGGCCTTTTATAAAAAATATGACGCCGAATTGTGACAAGAATTGCGAAACCGTAATGATTAATATAAAGACGTAAATCAACTTTTCTTTAATTGATCTATCCTTGCGTTGAAATTTAAATAAACGAAAGCCAAGATATTCGATAAATAAAACTGGGATATCAATAAAATCACTTATATCAATGGTTTGCTTATTAACTTCCTCCATACTGGATGGCTAAGCGTTAAAATATGAACTAAAGAATTTTTCAATATTTCTCAGATATTAATACACTTGTTGGAGTTCATTGTTGTGGTTTTTAAACATGAATTATACATATAGTAGTTAGCTATGGGTCTTGCGAATACCAACGGTCAGAGTACAATATTAAATTTTAAATTTAATAGGCTTGTTATGAACTATTGGGGGAAGTAATTTAAAGTCAGTACAATGTTTAGCCACATATTCGTTGATTCTTACTAACAACGGGTAATGTGTTTTTTTTTTTTTTGGGAAATTAGTCTTAGCTCACCGCAAATGTATTCTGATTGTTGTGCGAACTTTCTCACCATTCTGCGTCATGTTCCGTTCTAACTGCCGGTCCGTTCATTTCAAGATGGCAGCTTCCGCTTTATTCCAGCTGATCCGATCACTTTTCTGGAAAATCTGTCAAATCCACTGCCTTTTACACTGCGTCTTCACGAGTCTGACTTTCAGACTTCTTGCCAAACTGTTATGTCATTAGATGGGCGAATTTTGTTATAACTTTACATTCTTCAAAATTTCGTCAACAGCAAAACAAGCTCACTTGCTTTTAAAAAAATTAACAAACTTATTGTTTCTGTTTGTGAAAATCAAAAATCTGCCAGCCATCTTTGCACGTCTAGAAAGCACTAATCGATCACAGCACATGTTTTTTCTTATAAAAAACGACTGCCAAACTTCAAATGTCAAATTTCAGTCAGGGTTGATGTCCACAGAGAAGACAAGACAAAAAGGCTGTCTTAGATGTCCGACTGCAAGTCAAGTACGTAAATGTGCGGTCTACACGAGACATATTTATGTCACGACTTGAGTCTTGACTGAAATTATGACTCGTGGAGACTAAGTGTTATGTCATTTAGGGGACAGTTATAGCTCATTCAAATACATCAGTGGAACAAATCAGTGGAACATTGGCTTGTTTTTTTTTTTTTTGTCACGTCAGCTATACTCGTAGCAATCATTGAAAAAATGCTATCAAGCTCTGTCAGAGAAATGGCAGCAACATAGCATAGAGGTTAGAGTTCATCATTGAAAGCAAAACTGACAGATAAGAACAGAAAGAGAATAGAACACATTACTGAAACGATTGTGTTCCAAATTATAGAAATGAAAATCAGCTGTTCATTGAAATCGATTTTAAAACATTAAATAGCATTTTAAGATAAGTGTGAATCAATATTAAGTATTTTTGCCTGTAAAAAAATTCTGCAAGTGAAAGAAAACAAAATTTTCAATGATGCATTTGAATGAAAGCTCTATAACTGGCCCCTTAGATGTTGTTTCGATAAGCAACGATCAAAGAATCACTGCAGCTGAAAACCTAGTAGTTCTGTTAGTAAGCCTTCCATTACTGTAACTGACGAATTCTCTCCTTCCAGATTCCAATGGATTTTGTGCGTTGGTGAGCGGCGTTGGCACAATGCTACTTTGTTACATTTTTTTCAGCCTTTCCAGTTTGTTACTTATATTTTAAAATAGGCACCATTTTGCTTCTTTTTATTATTCGAATTCGCATTGCATTTATTTTCGATATCCACAAATTATTTGGCATATGTTTGGCAATAATATCTATTCTTTAGCGTGTTCTGAGCGTCTTCCTAAACGAAATCGTAAAGCGAAAAACTATAACTAGCCCAAAAGATGCTTCCGGAATATAAAACTTCTTCTTGCCAATGACTTCTTTTTGTTCAATGTTTTGTTCAAATTACATTACTTTTTGTTGGTTTCGCTCAGTTTTCATTGCTTTATTGATGTGTCATTATTTTGTGGCTTTCCGTAATGTGTAATTGGAACTATTGATTCATGACTTGAAAGTGATGTCGACTTTAATATTAATACACGCTAAAGTCTACGAAGTGAAAATAAATCAGTTCAAACTAAAAGCACGTACTTAAGGAATGTATGCAGAGTTCAACTTGCCAAATATTTCTGAGTGGCTCATCGACTCTTACGTCTAAGTATTTTTTACTATTTCAACTTCTAGCGGGTCTAAGCAGTCTGGCAGCTAGCGAATTAATTGCGTAGGGAACCATTGAGTTGCGACTGATTTCTTCGTTTGTAAAACAAAAGATGAATTAACTTATTTTCTTTATTCGCGAAAAACCAAGTATTTCAATAAATTATATTGAAGATAAAGAATTCCAAAAATTCATAAAAATTCATTAAAGCTTATACAGACTCAACTGAATTCTAACTAATACTTTACTCATAATTTTAGTATTTTAAATAACAAACCCATTCTTTTTAATATTGTTTTGACTATAAAATTAGTACATTGGCATTCCTCTACCCTGTATTATTATTTTAGCTATGTACTAGCAATAAAGTCGATTATTAAAGTCTATTGGTACAAGCTTTTTGACATTTGGTTACTACTATGGCCCATGAATAATGTAAGAATAATTTAAACTTAGTATAATCTGCAGCTTCGTGCTAGTAGTATTGATTCTCCAGTCATTGGACCCTTTTTCGTGTGATAATATGTATAAGCAGCAATAATGTAATAATATATATAAAAATATATAAAGTGCACAACAAATATAACATAAGGGTAAACACTAGAATAATTAAATTATTAAGCCTCCTCGTATTTAGTTCTTATAAGCGTAAAAAACTGATACGACGTTGTTACCAACTGCAAAGAATAAAAATTCGTCATAAAAGAACTATTTAAATCTACATATGTATGTAGAAAAGCTCACCGTTTTGAAACTCTCCATTGATACAACAAAGAACTTAAAAGCTGTAAGATAGACTGGTTTATGTGCACGAGCTATTATCAAAATTAACATCTTTCTGTATTTTGCATTTCCAAGATACCATTTTTGAGAGAAAACTGCATCTGATATAGCAATACTCTTAATTTATTTATATTATATTTTTTTTAATTAGTTTTGATCCATTTTTTTTTTTTATATAAAACGAACATACCTTCTCTGACAAATCAGTCCCAAAGTAACTGATGAAATAGACATGAATCAAAGATGATATTAAAAAGCTGAAAAACTTGAATAGATACAAAACTTCAGAACCAACAGTGATTTGAAATCCAACCATACAGATGACTAAACCTGAACATAAGTAGTTCATTAGAATCGCAATGTTGAATACTTCATTGATATTGAAGCTCATCCTGAAATTGAAATTTTAAAAGAATGAATATCAAGGAAAACTGAAAAAACAGTGTGTTGTAAGAAATTTGGAAAAAAAAATAACTTAGTTGCAAACAGTGTTGTCACTTTTCCTGCATATGTATGTAGCAAAACCGCTACAATTGCTACGCTACATCTTTCGCTCATATCTAAGTGTAACCTATGCTATTTATTTAGTATGCATTCAAAATTAACATTGTTAACTTTGTTTTATCATGCTATTACATGTATTTTACATACATTTTTATTCCCAGTATTCTACATTGCTCTGAATAAAAGTGGCAACGCTGGTTGCAAATGTTTTGTAGTTTCCTGCATTTTTAATGCTTAAGTGTTTGTTGTACAACAGGAATAATCTTAAAGGGCAAGTTGTGGTGTGGTTACTTAAATTATGCATACAAAATTGCTAAAACTATTTCTGAGGTATTGAATTTTATATTAAGGTCATCGATCAGGAACTTCTTCAATAAATTAACAATCATACATTGTGTGTCTTATGCGGTTTCTTATTGATAAGCCGTACCATAAATGATTTTCTTGTATTATAGGTAGGTATATGCCAAGAGCTTAGTCGGATAATGAACTTGATTATAAGGTTAATGTAACGTATGTAGGTTTCCTTTATAAACTTACGGTTTTTAAACATTTTATGAAAACTCATTTCCATGACCGACAAGTGGACGATTTAGTTCGAATGAATTTCGATGTTTCGTTTCTTCTGGCAGATTGAATGATAAAAGATCAACCATAATTGAATTAAGGCTCTGGACGCTGTCGTATATATTGTATGCTGAATCCGTAATGACTTTCGTCGAGTTTTCGTCCACTTTTGGGTCTATACGTAGAGAGCACATTTTGCACATTCCGTACGGAGCTGACAGAAACTACATCCTGTGATTATATGACAGACGGTCACGTTTCCTTAAAGCAATTATATGTGCGCTCAGGTTTTGACAGCGCGCGGACAGAATATTGTTCAATTATGACATTAGCTATCGTATGCTTAATCCGAATATGGTTGGGTCGTAAGGCTGAACTACAATAGTCGAAAGCAATCGGAAGCTAATGTCAAAGTAGTCATTTCCATAAGTTGCCCATAATAGAAGTATGTGTTTGGAAGCATATGTCAACTATTTTCGACAAACAGAAAATTATGAAAGAAAGTATAAAAGACTTGAATAAAGGCTAGTGTGTCAAATTATCTAAGTAAAATTCTAAAAATAGCGCTTAATTTTAATCAGTAGTACCTTAATAAGTTCTCATGATACTCAATGAATCCTTTTAGTTTAAGGACATCCTCATCCGTGCCATTGGGCTCAAAACACTCGATTTGATTTGCCAAATAATCGAAGTACATACAAGTGTAGTAAACCACTGACACAAGTAAAAGATCCGTTCCCAAAAAGAAGCATGATAAAATAAATGAACCCATTGTTTGTAATAAGTATACAACTGGATAGATAAATGGCTGTGTCTCGTCGAATGGATACCAAAAGATAAATGGAAATACATACGCGAAATCTCCACCATAAAGCAAATATTCTACTATTGACTGACATATTGGAAAAAAGCTAAACATTGTTGCTGTAGCAATGTGACAAATACTTATTGTCCTCATGTAAGAAGCAAACTTTTTGTAATTTTCCTCTAGTCGATATTCATATATTTCGCGGTTAGTTTTTGGAAAAATCTTATTCATTTCCATATAAACACCATGAAATATAAACCGTCCCCGCCAAACAAATATCATTTTTAAAAATCCATTGACGATGAATCCTTGATAGCACGCATATTCTGTTAATTCAAGAAGAGTCATATCTTTCGTATGAAATAAAATAGCGGTCATTAAGCTGTAATGTGAAACTAAATATATCAAGACGATAATTAGTGCAAACTTTTCTGCAAGAGGTTTTCTCTCGTTCGGATTACATTTAAATAACCTTATACCGACAAATTTGAAAAGAGTAAATGGAATTTTTGTAAAATCACTTAGTTGGATGTTTTGTCTGATTTGTTCCATGCTTATGGAATTTTTGAATGATAGACTAAGAACTGCAAACATTTGAAAGAGCTTTTATAGTGAAAATATCGTCGAAAGAAATAATTTGATTGTGGTTTTGTGGTCGAGAAATTACAATATAATTGCTCTAGAGAGGGTTTTTTTTAATTAAGATTCATTAAGGTACGACGATGGATTATTACGTTAAATGCTGATATATGTATGTATGACAAACTATATAAAAAAATATAAAATCTATTCAATTTCCCTTCGGTCCTTGAACTTTCAGAATTATTAGATTACGTAGGTTTGTTTGTTCTTGATTATTTGGCTTGCAAGGCGTGAAATAGTCGCCGTTTATCAGCATTCATCAAAAACCACTTACTTCTCGTAGTAAACGTTTGGGATCAAATCGAACGTTCTCTGTTTGCGATATAATGTTGTCGATGAATCGATTCCTTAGTAAGTCAAATTTACATGGACAGTACAGCAAGTAACACTAGGATCAGATCAATATCATTCGTATTTTCAAAATTTAATCAATGATCATTGATTAGTGACTAGTAAAACATAAACAAACTAATATAGACGGTCGTCTTTATGTTCCCCACCCGAAAATTTTGTAAAGTACGCTGATTTGAATTTTCCTATCTGTGAATACATGTGACCGAACGTGCGAACAAGATGTAACTATAAAAACAATCGTGGTGTCCCTTTTTTTCCTTTTGCACACCACATTTTCAGCAGACTGTCATTCAATTAACAACAACAAAATGTACAGGAAAATGGCTGCGCTCATGAAATGTACCGCGAATTGAGAATGTGTGCGTGAGCTCAGATTTGATTTTGACGGAAACGTCAGAATACATTCAAAATCCGTGGTACTTTTGCTCTTGTGGGAACCAATGGTCAAATCGGCCGAAGACGACCGTCTATATTAGTTTGTCTATGTAGTAAAATTCACCAAAGCCCCCTTTTTTAAAATTATAAATAGTGAAGTGCCACCATGCCACTTACTTCTTTTCATTTCCTAAAAGTTGCTTTTTTTCACTCTCCTCACCAACGTAATATAACAACATAACAGAGTTATGACTGCTCCTCAAACCAGGTTCGAAGCATTCTCCTAGTGTGAATTTGTCCATGATGAAGCTCCAAACGAAATTAAACATAAATGTCAAAGATACTGTCACAACAGACAGCAATATGTGTATGGTCATTTCTTCATTAAGAGCATTTCATCCCATAAATCACTTTATAGTATAGCACAATAAGTATATTTTATTGTACTTTTCTTATTATAGCTGCTGAATTAAAATTATCGCGAAATGTACCTACGTAACTGGTTAAAGCGCTTAATAAAAATGTAAATGAATGTTATCGTTCTTCTCACGAACCCTTAATGCAGAACTTAGGTTTTTGTGCTGCCCTCTATACGCAAAGTTGCAGTATAAATGCTTCTGTCTACCTTGTTAAATTAAATTCAATTCCTTAAAACAATTGAAAGGCTCCTTCCTGAACATTATGTTTACCATTTGAAATAAATAGTTCCATTGAATTATGCTATACACCCTCTGCAATATGCATAAACCATATTCTATTTACTGACTTGTTTTATCTGTCATAAACGGTGCTCCCATACTAATATAATTGCGTAATACTTTTTTGCGTAACTTTATGTAAAAAAGTAAAATAGCATTTCTTATATTCTATGTAAACTATGGGTGTCCTTTTGGAACTAATATTATAATGCATAACAGCAAACAAATAGCAAATATAATGGGAATTTGGTTAACTAAGATCTTCGCCTTTGTTCTATAAGTGCAACTTTTTGGATGTGATACCTCAATTAATGAAGCCGTTTATGTTCTTATTTGCATGTTATTATTTTAGTTCGTAGTTAAAATTTTATTATTTAATATAAACTGCTTCTGAATCATTACACTTTTCTTTATGAAGCAACTAATTAACATAACGAAGTCTATTACATTTTCCTATATTCAGTTGTGCATATTTCAGCTATATGAACTCAATTGAAAAAAAAACTAAATAGTAGTCATAAAAACTGGATTATTTTCCAATTTGATATCAGTAAAATAAAACAATTCCAATTAGTTTTCCATTTGATACGATATACGTACAAAAAATACATGACATATCCAGTGGATTTTACATTTTTCGTTGAATTTGATACAAGTGGAAACACTGAAAAACTAAAACTAGAAAATAAAAATCCAAAATGGTTGCTTTTAGTTTCTCCCATCAACCACCAGCAGCGCCGCCAATTGTCAAAATTTGACAACACACCATAGCTTAACCTTCCTTTTCACAAAAATTTCTGTGCGGTGTACACGTGTTTTTAAATATGGCACCCGTCGAAAAAGCTAAAAAATCAGCCAAAACTGGCAAAAAAGTCACCAAGCACCCGCTGAACACATATCTGGGCGGTGGAATAATGCGTTATTCCAAAAGTCAGGTAAAATTCGATGAAATATCCCGCGAAAAACTGATCTAAAAGTGCATGCCCCACTCGACTCTAAATGCCTCCGGGTTAATAATTGATTTTGTGTTTTCTTTGGTGCAATCCTCCCACATGTGATGCTCATCCTTTTTCCTTTTTGCAGATGTACAAGCGTCGTGCCCAATGGCGCTTGAAGTCGACCAAACGCCCAGTCGTCAAGAAGGAGAAGATCCCGATCAAGAAAGTCAAGAAGATCGGAGGCCCCAAAAACGGCGGTGAACGTGTTGTTTACTTAAAGAAAGCTAAGGCCAACTACCCCACAAAACCAGTGGTTAAGAAGCGTCCAGCTCGTGGTGTATTCAGCAAACATGTTCGCAACACCCGCAAGAACATGAAACCAGGACGCGTGTTGATTCTTTTGGCCGGACGCCATCAGGGCAAGCGTGTTGTTCTATTGAAGGTTTTGGAGTCTGGCCTCCTATTGGTAACTGGTCCATTCGGTTTGAATTCGACCCCATTGCGTCGCGTGTCACAGCGCTACGTTATTGGATGCCAAACCCGTGTCGAGCTCGGTGAATTGAAGGTACCAGAGCATATTAACGACACCTATTTCAGGCGTTTAAAGGTTAAGAAGGAGAAGAAGTCCGGCGAGGGTGACATCTTCGCACCCAAGAAGGAGAGATACGTTCCAACCGAACAGAGGAAGAAGGACCAGAAGGAGGTTGACGCTATTGTCTTGAAGGCAATCAAGGCCAGCCCTGATAGCAAGTTCTTGAAGAAGTATCTGCAAAGCATGTTCAGCCTGAGGTCCACACAATACCCACATCGTATGAAGTTCTAAGATCGAAAGAAGATTGAATTCTTTTTTTACTTGTAATAAACTTATAACAAAAAAATCGTAGTGCTTTTGTTTTTATTTCTAGTTTTAAGTGGTCCTCTTTCAGTTGCAGCTGGGCACACTTGACGTGAGTTTCTTTGAAGTTGGAGCTTTATAGGTGTTCAAGTTTGGAATAGTGGATATTCTTGCGGCTGATAAAAAACAAGCGTGTAATCTCATCACGAAATAGTGTTGTTTACCAAGTTCTATTGACCATATTCTGTTGTCTTTATAAAGCAAGTGTACTAGTTCCTTACTGTTATTTAGACTTGAGTTTCATATATGCTAGAATGAAATTAGACATTTGCCTCTGATTTACTTGATGTTGATATAAATATCCACGGGGAAAATCAATTCCCATTTCAAGACAACTAGCAAAATACAGTAATGTACATACATAGGGGTCAGTTACAAGGTAAAAAAACAGTTAAACAGTGGTCAAAAATAATGTAATGCCTCTTGCGCAGTAGTCCAACCACTAAGCTACAGCGCCCACTACTTTGTACATCGATAGTTAATAATTTAATACTTAATAAGGGAGAGTTAAAGAAATAATTAATAACAATTAAAAAAAGGAAACTCGACATATTAGCTTTTTTCAGTGACTGAAAAAGTAGCACAGCATAGAACAGCACAAGTTTGTGAAAACTATTAGAACAGAAAAGTACAACCTCCTGTTCAATGAGTCAGAACGTATTCCAAAGGATTCTTATTAGCAGTCAAACGTATTAATTCGCAATGACACTTCTCACGAATATGTTCTATCCCAAAAGTAGGTGCAGAAAAGAGTGCTGGACTGTGCAGTACAGATCTATTGAACAAAAAGAAGGAACACTTTTGGACGATATATGTATGGTCTCATTGAACGCAAAAACTTGTAATTTTTCGTGCTGGACTGTGCAGTACAGAGTCACTGAACAAAGCTATCATGAGAAACAACAAATACCAGGAATTGAATCACGACTTCTGTAATAAAA
This sequence comes from Chalcosyrphus nemorum, assembly GCA_949716465.1. Lineage (NCBI taxonomy): Eukaryota > Metazoa > Arthropoda > Insecta > Diptera > Syrphidae > Chalcosyrphus > Chalcosyrphus nemorum. The sequence goes on from OX454333.1 coordinate 75,616,415, forward strand.
CTAACGTGTTATTATGGTGGAGTACATGAATGAGCACCCAAATTTGGCAAACAATTTGCTCCCACACACTTGCCAAGTGAAAGTAACATCCATAAACATTTGGGATGATTTTACAAGAAAATTTAATATTGCTGGACAATTCATGAACTCGAATACGACATTCGAATCCACCCTAAGTCACATTAAACCCCAATTACGAAAACGACTCAAGTCGGCTGTATATGAAATATCTAGATTATGTACTTAGTTTTTTCGACCGACAAGCCGTGTACTACATTTCTCAGGATGCGACTATAGTCGGATAGGATGCGAATTTACGTTCCCTTTGCCTTTACAGGGGCCCAACTATGTAACTCGATTCTACTTTTGATTCTATTCTAAAGTTTTTTCCGATTCTACTTTCAAGTGGCAATATGTATGAAAGTAGAATCGAATGTTAGTATTGCCAACTTTTTCACGTCATATAAAGAAGCAAAACAAAAACAATCATTCATTGAGGAAGCAATAGCAAGGGTAAGAATAAGCATATTTGTGGCTAAATAAAAAGTTTAACAATAATTGAAGTAATAAAAAATGATATATTTCATCAAATTTGTTCTTTATTTAATACATAACATTACATTACACTACACATAACAAATTTCCAATATTTTAAGTATGTAAATTATACTTACATTTCGCTTAATTTTTGTGTTCAATATGACCTGCTCGAAAACTAATTTGCATGTGGTACCAATTTTCCGAAAAAATGACAAATCTAGAAATGTTCGATTTTAGTTTTGTCAGAGGTTGCTATAGAATTACAGAGTTGCTATTTTGCGAATTCGATAATTTTTATTGTAGAATCGAGTTACATAGTTGGGCCCCAGGACATAATACCAATACGTTCAATCGCATAGCGTGTGACGGATTTTGTTTTCGTACTATTAGCCGTTCGTTCACAGAAGACGCGATTTGACCTCAGCTTCTGCAAATAATTCTGTAAGAAAGATCGAAGGAAGCAGGACCGTCGGAGGATCAAAAACGACACGTTTATCAAACATAAGAAAATGATTCAATCTTTAAACACTGTAGACCTATTTCGAGAAGCAAGAAATAAATTTGCATTTATGATTTCTAACCTCTAGAACGGAGAGAAACTATAAGAAGTTATTATTATCCCTTTTATAGTACACAGCTCAACTTAGTTGCTACTAATATTGCGCACATTCGAAAGAGTATACGCTATTATTCCAACCCGTTAGAGCTTCCAAACACCAAGTAATTACAAAGTAATCAGAGACCCAATTCAAATATCATATTCATTTACAGATTAGCTCTTAGTTAGCTATTTCAAACCAATTAAAAAAGCACTTATTTTTAGCACCAATAACTAAGAGTTTCTGTGATATTAAAATAAGTATTATAAATTCTAGATTTTTTTAATGTTTAGAGAATTTGTTTCTGATTTCTTGTTTGTTCCAGTAAGGTTTGACGTCTTTGGTTTTTGGTTATTCTTTGACTGCTTTCTTGTGACTCTAGGCACACATTATGTGTGGTTTCTTTGTTCTGTATGTCGGACGGAGCATTCTGTAATGAAACTACTATCCAGAGCAGAGTTCAATATCAAAACTGGCTTATCTTTTAACGCCACGGTTGTGAGTCCAGTTAAAGCGACTACTCTTTGCTCCAATGGCGTTTGGTTACCTCCTGAGATAGACCATCTCTATTTTCTTTTTATTTGAACCAATTTCTTCTTTAGGTTGCACTTGTAATGAAACCGAAACTGAAATTGTTATTACATAAAGGTATATAACTTATTTTTAATGACTGCATACCCATTTGCTATTCTGAATATTCTTGTTGGAGGTCCGAAGATGTTGAGATCTAATAAGGAATTCTCTTTTTCTCTTTTTTTTCACATCTTGTGTGCTACATCTAAATCGTCCATTACCCTCAGCTAAATCAGGATGTTCCTTTAGGAGAGCAACCACCCTCTTAGACTGATGTTTGTTTGTAACTTACAGACTGTAAAATACTCCTTATTTTTCTGTATTTACATAGACTTCAGCATTTTTTCAACAAATCTGTCGGTTTTTCCATAGTACACAACCCAGTACAACTGCTAAAACGGGGTTGCGCGGTTTCAATAGTTAACACAACCAAAACATATCTGTGTTGTGTATCATAATACAACAAAAATGTACATACTGACAACTAGAGAGACAACCAAAAATTTGCAGTTGACTCCGATTGACAAACAACTGGGGTAGAATCACGTCCTCCGTAAACAAGTAGCGAGTGAACGGAATGAGTGTATTTGGGATCACGACATCTCTGAACGTATACGTGCTAACCTAATTTTGCATTACGAGATCCGTAAGTTCAAGAATATACTCGTTCAATCAAATTGTTGTTCGATTGATCTCCACTGGACGTAATTTTAGTTTTGTAGAGAACAATTAAAAGAATATATGGATTTTTGTGTGTAATTGTTCCGGAATGGCTTTTCGAATGGAAAAATAAAAAATTCTTAGTGGAAAACTCGGAAAAAACCCGACAAGTTTTTTTTTTTTTTTTAGTTTTTTCGACGAAATTTTGCATTTTAATAGGCGTCGGTTTGCATTGGTGCTATAGATTTGACCACCGAACCAGTTGAGTTCAAATTTTTGCCTGACAGTGTTTCTATAAAGTTCTTCGAAACGTTCCTTATTAGTAAGATATATTGATATTTGCCGTGAGTAATGAGTTGTTATTTAACAACGTCTGCCGGGTCAGCTAGTTTGTTACTAATATAATGCATATTATGTGGAAATATTTTTTTTAGGACGAACGTTATTCAAATTAACGCTGCAAAAAATTGTAATGAGGTAGGTAATCGATGCCAACGCTGTATTGATGACCTCCGCTTGTTAATAAAGAATGTGTTGCTGCTAATGGCAACACCAGAGGAACTACAGTGAGAAATTGGGCACAAAAGTTAAGCTTCGAAAAAATATTGAAGAGACTTCTTATTTATTCGAAACCTTTTAATAAATCTGTAATAATAAGTTCTATATTTGCATAGGTACAGTTATTGAAATTGTTCTTACGACTTTACGCTGTTCTGTTTTCGAACTATTTTTCATCATCTTTCATAAAATAATAGCACTAGTTCAATTTTTCCTTAAGATGAAAATGTTTTATTTTCAATGTCACTAGCGAATGACATTTGTTTGAAGTTCGACAATAAGTCTAATTGGAAAAAATAGCTTCAATCGTATAACGTGTGACGTATTTGCTTCGTACAATTGCCGATCCGTCCACAGAAGACGTTATCCGACCCCTGGTCTCAAAGTTGTGTTCTGTAATACTAATTCTGTGTTCACAACCAAACTCCAGCTGAAGTTGTGTTTATAACACATTTGTAAAAAACAAATCGATGTGAAAATTCTTGAATCCCCATCAAATGGACCTCTTTTACTGTTATGCAGTGTTGCGCTTCATAAAGTTTAGTGGATACACTGCTCAAATCTATTCCTTATTCGAATCAACTATCGACCGCTCGATTATCCGCTTCTAGGTTTATACTTACTTAGCATTCCTTAGCGATTTCAATCAGAAAATAAAATACCAACACTTTTAATCATCTCCGTTATGAACAATTGTATGTATGTATATTTATTTTTTTTTTATTGATTTTCTCTTTTTACGTTTGTTTGTTTTTATTCGTCTTAATTATAAATTAAATTGGTTGACAAAAAAATGAAATTATATTAAAATTATCTATGAAGCTGCTTTATATATACGTATACATATATATATAAAAAACATATTTTAATTGGCAATGATATTATTATTACATAATTTAGTAATGTTTATTTTTTTTTTCAAATATTTTTTGTTTTTACTCTTTTTTCGTGTATATTTAATAGGGAATGAGGGTATATATGAGAAATACGTGACCAAATATCGTGTATTCTAATGAAACAGTCCGAAAATGTTCTTTCCCCTTTCCATTTTAATATTCCATTCTTTTGAAAGAAATTTTGTTTTCCTTTTTTTATCTCAAACTTCTAAAATTTCATCTAAATTTTCATTTTTAACATATCTTTTTTTTTGCTTTAGATTATTACGTAATTATTTACAGAACCAAAAAGAAAAAGAAAATAAACAAATATTTAAAATTAAAAATATAAAACTTATATTTTAAAAATAAAAAAAAAATGATTTCGCGGATAAAAAATTTAAATAAAAATACATATACATTATACTGTTTCATTATTTTTTTTTAAATATTTTTTTTTTTGTTGTTTTCTTTTCTTTTGCACTGCACTTTTAATTGCTGATATTTTCAAAGATAAAGAGAGTAAGAAAAAAAGTAGATAGATATAGAATTGTATACATTTTAGATAATTAGTAGCAGCTTGGGGGCGTAAATATATATTTCGGTTGTATATATATATATATATATCTATGTATATGAGCTACATTTCGCGTTTAATTTTTTTGTTTTTTTATTTAGATATCAAACTTTCCTCAATCATTCTCTGTGTGGTGAGCGCGAATAATTTGTATGTAACACCTAACGACCAAACAATGAGTTACAGGTCATATAACTAGAAGCATGTGTAAATGAATTTAAGTGTGCTCTCTAGTAGAAACGGGCTTTATGCTTTATGAACAGCAACAAGGAAGGAAGGAAGGAAGGTAGGATATAAAATTTAGCAGAGTGTTTTCTCACACTCTCTATTTCCTCCGGTTGTAAATATAAAACAATTGGTATTGCATAAATCCTTTCAACTCGTTTTGAACCACCTTCTTGGCCAAAGAGCTGGAGTGTTGCTTAGAAGAAGCTGTTAAAAGAGGACAAGTGAAAGAAAACTATTCTGTAATGGAAGATATGATGCGTTTACTCAAAGTAGAAGGCAACAAGAGATAACCGATACTTGAATTTGAGTAGACATGTGTTTTTTGTTGAAAGTACATATGTATGTACAGATCTGTGAACAAAAATAGCTTTGTTCAGTGACTGAACAGCACAAGTTTATGAAAACTATCAGAAGAGCTTAGAACAAAAATGTACAACCTGTCCCAAAGCATTCTTCTGATTAGCAGTCAAAAGTATTAAACTGATACTTCCCACGAATACGTTCTACCGCAGGTGTAGGTGCAGAAAATCATGTGCTGTCTAGAAGTTTCTATGAACGTGAAAACCTGAGATATTCTGTCCTGAACTGTGCAGTACAGAATCACTGAACAAAGCTGAAATCAACTCTCAACATTGAATGGAATTCAAGGGTACAAAAGGCCCAATTTTTGTCTGTTAAAAACAAAAAGAAAACAGTAAATGATGTTCACCAGTTGAGTTAGAACTTCAAATTTATTTAGCTTCTAAGAATCAAACCAAAACTTACGGCCCTAAGTACGTGTCCAAATTAAACTTGTCAATGGAACTTGTGACTGAAGAACAAAGTCTGCACACAAATGCGAGAGTCGCAAGTTAATTTTTCTTTCGCAAAGTTAGTTCCTAACCTTAAGCCGTCTTAAATGTTTAAAATTCACTTCTCTTTCCTTTCATTTCCCTTCCATTTAAATTTTGAAAATTGTTTTACTTTTTGTTTTCTTTTAAAAATGTATGTAACTTGGCAATATAACTTTTTTTTATTCTTTTTATAAACATTTTTTTGTTTTTTTCTTTCTTTTAATTATTATGTATTATTCGATTTAGGCATTTTTTTTCCGTTTGCATATAATGAGTAAGTTTGTATTTTTTGTTTAATTTTGTTTAATGCACGCGATCAAGATACATATACAGACTACATATCACCCATTTGGAGATCTTTTTTTTTTTTTGTTTTTTGTTTTTTTTTTTTTGATACACAACATCCAACAACAACAAAATACAACAATATACATTTTTTTTCTTCTTAACTTTGTATCGATCTCGACCGTTTTTAAGTAGGTTTTTTCGAAATATCTCTCAATTTGTATCTCGTTGCTAACGTCTTTTGTGTCTGTTTGTTTTGTTGGTAGACATTTATGTTTTTTATTTATGTTTTTTAGTTTTTTTTTTTTCGCTATTAGTGTTCCATTAAAGCGGCTGTGGGAAATGAAATGAAAATTGAAAAATTAGTTTAACAGTCGAAGAAGATTATATTGAGGAAACTTACGTGATGGAGTCCGACATGTTGCGGTTTCATTGGGGGTGAAATTGAGGAAATCCCAAATCAATATTGTATCATCGTGGGAACTGCTTACAATTTGGAATTCATCAAACTGTAAACGGAATACCCGACCAGTGTGCTCCTTAAGAAAATGTGATTTTTATACGATTATTCATTTTGTAGTTCCAGAGTTGAAAAGAATAAAATAAATATAAAATGTATACCGACGAATGAGAGGATTTATAAGCTTTAAAACAATCCAGGAAGGATTCAAAGAGCTCATTATAATATAATATAATAATTGACTCTGATCTGAGCTACAGGACGTTTATGGAAATGGGTATGTCGATGAACTGGCCGGCAAAGCTCAGCCCTAGTAGTGCAAGTTTAGTGCAACAATTTGAGTCTTGTGTGGTCGAAGTGTCGAAAATATCGCTGCCGGTCAGGCGTCCGTAGAAAACGATCCAAATTAGTCAATTCCACGGCGTTCTCAAGAATTGGGCATCGCTCAGATTACATTACGGCGTATTTTGCGTAAGGATCTTGGCTTACACCCATACAAGATCAAGCTGACTCAAGAATTGAAGCCGATGGACCATTTGAAGCGACGTACGTTCTCGTTTGAATGCACGTTTGAAGCTGATTTTTGGGTTAATGGATTCGTCAATAAGGAAAATATACCTTATTGGTCGGGTGAAAATCCACATGTGCTTCACAAATCTTCACTTCATGCACTCAAAATAACTGTTTGGTTGTTGGGCCATATTTTTTCGTCGACGATAAGGATCGTCACGTTACGATTGGTCAGCGTTATTGTGCCATGATTACCGATTATTTTTGGCCCGAATTTGAAGATATGGACTTGGACGACATGTGGTTTCAACAGGATGGTGCCACAGGCCACACAGCACACGTTACAATCGATTTATTGAAGAGTAAATATGGTGAGCGTGTTATCTCAAGACATGGGCCAGTCGATTGGCCGCCTCGTTCGTGCGATTTAACGCCGCTTGACTATTTTCTGTGGGGCTCCGTTAAGTCATTGGTTTACGCAAACAAGCCAACGACGTTGGAAGAGCTCAGAGCGACCATTGAACCCGAAATAGCGGCCGTTTCGGCTGAAATGTGTGGACAAGTCGTTTAAAATTGGGTCTAACAAATCGATCGCCATATGAACGAAGTCGAGGTCCATTCATAAATGTATGTAGTTTCAGTTAAAGAATAAAACCAACAAAAGCGAATCAACCTAGTATATATAAAATAATCACTCCTTTACACCCGACTATTTCCTTCTAAGGCATTAGTAACATGCAAGTTTCCACACCCGCCAAAATAAATTCTTTTAATAATTCAAAGTCATTTAGCCGCCAATATATTCTGAGTCAGCTAAGACGCAGCCAACCAATACAAAAATGAATAACAAGCCATGTATATAAGTACATAAATATATTAAGAATTTACTGAAATCTTATTTCCTTTTACTCTTCGACTTGCTCATTAAATAGTGACCTACCACCAGGTGCTTCACCCTAACCACATCCCACAGCTTATTTTAAGAAAATAAATCCGACATGATGGTACATGATAAATTGTTTTCGTTTCACACAATTAAATAACATCTGGTCGATATAATTATAAAACAAAACACGCTGAACAAACTCCTGTGACAAAACACCAAACAACAATGACTCATGTCATAAACAAAACAAAAATTACAAAGATCAATGAACTACATATTGGAAAGAACAAAAGCCGATTCACATGGTTTCCCCTCAACACCGTGTTTATGTACCAAAAACTGAAATAAAAATAAAACAAAATTCAACAAGAAATTAAAACTTACCACCAAAGTGTTAAGGCAAAGTGCATTCGATTGAGCGCGGGGATCTAATGCAGCTACTAAATCCCACACTTTGATTTTACCATCGTAGGCACCACTAACGATTCGCTTCGAATCGAATCGTATACAACGAACTAATTCTTCGTGTCCCTCAAGAACACGCAGGCAAGCTCCGCACTCAATGTCCCATAATCTAAAAACCAAAAAAAAAAAAAGGATAAGAAATTTGTTTTGTATTTTGTAGAAGATTATAACATACCTTATGGAGTTATCTGAACTACCACTGACGACTAAACGATCACGATACTGCAAGCACGCAATACCGCGCTTATGACCGTTTAGCGTACGCACAAACTCACAGCTGGATGTGGACCAAACTTTAATAGTTCGATCGCCACTGGCCGAAACAATGTATTTCTCATCGAAATCAACAACATTGACTGCTGCTCGATGACCGACAAGGACACGTCGTAAAGTTATCTCGCTTGGCGATGTCATATCCCAGACGGCAATGGAACGATCCTTTGAGCAGGTAACCATCATTCCATTATTGAAACGCAAATGTAGTACTGCTTCGCAGTGATGGATCAGCGTATTGACCATCTCACCAGTATTAACGTCCCAGACGCGTACTGTGGAATCGCTTGAACCGCTGATTATGACTTTGTCATCATACTGAAGACACAGAACGGATCCTGTGTGACCAGTGAGAGTCTGAAAAGAAAACAAAATTTAAATTAAAAATCTGAATGTGTTTAAAAAAAGCACCGAAAGAACGCTCGGAGGGTAATAGATGTGGCTTCTTGTTTGTATTTGCTATAAACAAAGTTAATGTTGCAGAAACAGAATGCGTAAAAGTATTTTTTACAAGCTAACTTATAAAATTGAGTGCTAGGTGGTTTTGCAAAAAGAAGAATATAAAATTGAGGTAAACAATTTGAGCATCATAGCTGAAGCGTTTCCTATCTTTAAATTTGAATAAAGCAAACTGTGAGCAAGATGTCATTGAATTTTTGTATTTATTTGGAAGGCCATGGTATGCCATTATGTATGCAATATAACATTATTCAATGGACCCTCGCGAATCCGTTGGGTGGCGCGCATCCGAAACGTCAAATTTCCATAACTCTGGCGCATAAATCGGGTTAAATTTCACCAATGACTGGTGGTTTAATTGTATAGACCTGTGACTTAAGAAAAGCCCACAAGAAGAACTCTAACGGGGTCAAATCACACGATTTCTGTGGACCGATAGCCCTAGCCACTGACGGTGATGTCATTGACGAGTTGCAGAAGCTAAAGTTACTAGTAACTAACTAAAAAAACTAACATATCGTCTCCACTGGCAATAATGTATTGCAAGAAATGGGCCATGCTTGGAAAAAAAACTTCTGTCATAAAATAAATACGCTACCAGTGAAAACAACGAGTCGCAGACTACAGGTGCCACTCAAAGCACAGGGTAGAAGAGAATACTATAAAATAAAGAGTGAAAGGCAATAGCTTCTGCAAGGTGACGTAAGTCATCACCCTAAATGCTACAATTTTTTGCAAATGGCGGTGAATGTCAATTTTACTTTGACATTTGTGAAGTAAACAGACACAAAATATACGTAAAAAAGACATGAACCGATAAACTACTAAAGAATGCGGAATAATTGTTAGGATTTCATTCCTAATAGGCATATCTAGATAGTCGTATCTCTCGTTCTGATGATTTGCTCTAGGCGCAAGTGGGTTTTTTCGAAGTCACAACTCACGAGTCTATGTCAACAAGCCTTAGACTGTTGAAGCCCTCAAAGAGAATATCCGACAACAATGCGAACACCTATCGCCGGAAGTTCTGGCAAGAGTGACGGAAAATTCACACAAAAATGTACAGCTAAAGAACATTGAATGACGACTTTTGCGTCACCCTGGATTAGATAATCTTTATTCTTTTCCTATTGTAGATATTCAATAATATGGCGCTTCCTTACCTTGACACACTGCAGATCCGTTCTGTCCCAAATTTTAATCGTGTTATCCCTAAGACCGGAGACAATTTTAACATCATCATACTGTAAGCAATAGACACCCTTTGAATTTTCTGATCGACAGTTTATTCGGCGCAGCATGTGACGTCCGGTTCTCCAGTTGTTTTCTATGCTTTCAATGTCCTAAAAAAGTATATATATATATATATAAGAGGCACATTTAACAAAGAATTATTTTTGCTTTGACTTACATTCATTATCTTGGGAAATAGTTCACGATAGAACGAATGTGGTCGGTGTGTTGAACCTGGGCGTGGTTTGAAGAGATACTGAATCCAGCCTCGTCTTTCTGCCAAACCACGCCATAATGAGTCCGTTCGAACTTTGCGTTCGATCAGTTTTTTCCATAGCATACCCTCGGATAGAACACGCAGCCATTCTTTACACACCAGTTCGGCTGCTTTTAGTGAATCCGCGTCTAAATACGAGAGGATATTTTCAGCTATGTGATCCAATCCTTTTTCTAAAAAAAAAAGAAAAGAAAATTATTAGAAAAAGTTTTACGTATAGTCTTCACTCAATTTATCTTGGTAGTTATAAATGGCTAGCTGAGAACGAATGCGAACGCTCTTTCCTGATGTGCTATTCTTCATTCCTTAGGGACATGCTAAAATGTTGACAAACATTTGAGTTCTAATAAGCCCGAGCCACAAGGGGATACAGGACATAAGCAAAGCATACATATATATAACGGGAGCCCTTAGAACTAATACCTCTGCGGAATTGAATATAATACTTCACCTATTGCTACTAGATATAAACAAACTGTGGCATACACTGCTATTTGCCTAATGACTTCCTCACAGATATCCTAAAACTCTTCAACTGAAAAAATTTACCTATCGATGATTCCCTACCAAAGGTTAAATTCGGGCGGAACTTCCGTACGTCTTTTCCTTACCGAAATCATTGGTAAAAAACCTATCCACTTCTACACAGATGGGTCAGAGGGGTCCAACGAAGCTCGTAAGTAAGCCCCTCCTTCCAACTCATTGATCACAATGGCGTATTCCAGCCGGGAATTTCAGCAATGAAGGAGGCACTGTAACTGTCTTGGTCTAATGGAATACCGTCTTCACTGACATTAACATCAAAGTCCCTGATATCGTCAAAAGTTATCGATTGCCGTCCGTCTTTTAAAGAGATGTCGGGCCAATTCAACATTCATCTCTGCTGGGTGCTAGGCCACAAAGACATTCCAGGAAAATGCTAAGTTAAGGACTACTTTGGCCCAACCAGAACGAGAGACGCTCCAAGGCGTTAATCATGTTGAAACCGAAGTATCCTCATTGTCCTTCATTCTATACGCCTAAACATTCCGCAGGAATGGAAGCTACAGACATAGAGAGAAAGAGAACATTTCCCACATTCTTTGTACCTGGGCTGCCCTGTCCACTAATGGAAGACTCCATTTCGCATTCCACCTCTTATACGACCTTATCTGTCGTCGTAACTGTTATGTCTCTAGTTAAATGCGTGTTATATAAATCTGGTGCGTCTGTACCCAACTGAATTTGTATACCGACAACCACTCTAACCTAACATAACCTAAGCAAGCCCTGCAAGGAATTTTCACAAAACTTTTCAGTTTATACAATTTCGTTCTAAAAGTGTAATTATGACTGCATCTAACTTTTCCTGCGAATCTTTACTTTTGCAACATCAAACAATTATATACCAAACAGGTAGCCTTTAATCTTATCTTATCTTAAAAAGACCTCAGCATTCGGCTATCTTTCCCTTTTCAGCTTCGTTAAATCTTCCAGCTTTCATATGGAACGCAAACAGTTTTTAGAAATTGGAAAGGGAGAATTTTCTTTTCTTCAAATCCAGTCCAGTATGTATCTCATAAAAAAATGCCTTACTCGCGACCAATCAGAAACGTTTGCTACCTAGTCCCTGGAGTATGGAACGCACCCAATATGTCCGAATTCAGCTGTCAAAGTTTGGAAATCCCCATTGCAAAACCCTTTACATACATCAGTGCCGTAAGCATAAACACGAAACGAGACTTAAAAATTTAAAACCTAAATTTACCTACAAATACCTAGATAAGTGAATCCAATGCTGAATGAGTATCAGATACTCCATTTTGGACGTTCATAGGTGCTTTTAATATTCCACTCTTGCGTTTCAATTCACCTCTCCATTCCTTCATTCATGACTCATTAAAGGCTTACAAAACATAACTCCTAATAAAGAAAAATTAGACAAAAGATTTGGACCTACTTCGCCATATGATGCAATTTTTATGACTACTGATTGAAGGATTTTAACTGCTCTCTATCTACTAGTCAGTTCATTGGCCCACAAAAAAATAAATAAGAATTAAAATGACTCATTCATACACAAGCAGAAACGTACAATCAACGTCTTATATTCCTCTCGTCATTTCGCAAAAAACGAGATAATATGTACATATATTGGTTCATAAAGGCCACAGATGACGCGACCCCCCGACAACGACGACGACGACGACCTGTGATATAGAGACTGACAGCACTTGCTCAAATGGAATACAAATGAATTATGTGACGCCTTCGATTCCATTCACATTGAAAATTCTCTCTATAAATGTCTATCTGCTGCATTGCAGTAGTAGTGTTTGAAAAAGGCAAATTTAAATCGATACCAAATCATTTTCCATCGAAAATCTTCAAAGTAAAATATAATATCCAATAAATTGCAAGAATTACTTAATTATACACAAGTGCCAGCAACAATAAGCATAATGGTGACATTAAGCAAATACGTCCCTCCTACTGCCTGTCTCCCATCATCGTGGCAATTTTATACGAAAATATTGCACAGTGATAGAAAAGTTTCCACAGGGCAAAGTTAGATTCAAACCAATGAAATGGAAATGAAAGCTGAAAAAAAGAGTTCACCAACAGTGACGTTATATAAGACGCATGCAGGGGACATAAAGAAGCCCCCCAGCGCCCAGGTAAGGCAAAAGGGTGGTATCTACTCATAAGAGCCACAAATTCTCCAGAAGATTACGACAATGATGATGATGATGGTGATGTAGGAGAGATGGCGATGGTTGACGCAGATTATATCACTTGAAAAGAAGAAAGCAAAGAAATGATTGACAAGAAGGAGAGAGTACCGGAGACGCAAAGAAGAAGCCAGACCACATTTAGGTTGTTGCGTGGTTTATTCACTTTGATTCGGTGCCTTTGTGAGCGACAGAAGAGGCAAGATAAAGAAATGCAAATGCTGACGCGGTTTCCTAGGCTGTTCAACTGATTTTTTATTTTTTCTCATCTTTTTGCGAATATTTTTCACAACGAATTAACTTAAAGAGTAATAATCTCAAGACCATTCAATACATGTGTATGTTTATGATTTTTTTTTTTTTTGCATCAAAGCACACCTGAAAATGACCCACGTTTCCCAAAAAGACCTTCAACATGAGCGCTGACTGAGCTGGGGCACACGTACACACCACAAGGCAGAGAAGCAGAGAAAGATGAACAATTAATTGCTGTCTTGTCTGTATTCCTTTCCTACCTAAAGAAACGGGAAATCATATCAGCATTTCAGCAATATAAAACGAATGAACAGAAAGAGTAAAAAAAAATACGTGTGTAAATGACTTCTTAATTAGACACCCAAAGGACAGCAAGTTACAATAATTGCGTGTAAACATTGAGCAATGCGTAGCTCAATTGAATTTAATTGGAAAACATGATTAACTACTCACAGTGGGAAGCTATATTGTATTCAGCAATTCAGCAGTACAAATGGCAATGAAGTTTTTTTCTTTACGGTACGATGGTTTATTTTCTTTTTTTTGTTTGCTTGAAAGTGACCTTCTTGAGAGGTGGTCGTTCATTAATTTGAGATCGTGTACTACACACATACAGAGTTGAATTTCGCAAAGATTTTAGCATCATGACGGTATCTGTGAAACCTGCTCATACAAATGGGCAGTAATATCGTGAGACAATGTATTTTGGTGTTGCTGTAGGAAGTTTGAGTTTCTCACACAATCAGCTATAGTTAAAAATAAACTACATTCTACATTTTCACAGGTTTGAATCATTCCATCAATAGTTTCATTTCTTTTAGTTCGAACTGATTTGTTTTCGCTTGATTATGTGATTTACTACGTTTTATGGAAGCATTCAATTCTATTACTTTATAGCGAAGGTTCTCCGCGTTAGAATCAGCTTATAGTCCATTTTATGTCCTAGACACCGCTAGATTCGTCTGTCATACTTGCTAAGATTTCTTTTGACGCAGAATAGAATAGAATAGATGTGTAGTACATAAAACGTTTTTCACTAAGGATTTCCGAACTTTGACAGGTGATTGCGGCCATATTGAAGCTACACCTGTCAAATTGGCTGTCATCTGACATTGGGCACGTTCCGAACTCTATGCCTTTTTTTTGAGGTAATGCCTAACATATGGAACGGCAAACGAAGTTTTGACAGTTTGCACAATGACATTTAAAAAGTAGGAAGAATTTTCTTATCTTTTCAAATCCAGTCCACTACCTCAAAAAGAAATACCTTACTTTGTAATCAAAACTGAATCTCTCGACCAATCAGAAACATTTGACTACCTAGTGCCTAGAACGCGGAACGTACCCATTATCATCGTCAAGTTTGACATTTTTAATGGTAATCATACTCAGAATGTTTTGTCATGCGATTGCTATTTGTGTTGTGAAACATTCATCTTAGCCAAAAAATGGAATCAAATCGTAAAGATTTTCGTGCGATGATTTTTTATGACTGTCGACGTGGACTAAACCAATAACAGTGTACCAATCAACTTTCTTCGACTTTTTGTAATGAAACTTTTGGAGTCAGCTTGTTTCAATGTTCTTCAGAATTTAATCGTCGTCGCACTTCTCTACAAGACAAATTTAATTCCACTTGCATGTATTCAATATAGCATGAACATATGGCCGTGAGAAAGATCTGTTCGCTTTAAATACCGCATAATTTGACAAGCGCTCAAACATAAAACCGTATCATTTACACGATTGTTCATTGGTTGATGCTTGTTGTCATCAGTGGAATGAATTTCCGAACATAGATACAGTCGAACTTCGATAACTCGCATGAAACTAGTAGGCAATAGCCCCAAGATGAAATTTACATGTAATTTTTATTTGATAACTCGAAGTTCTATTACTCAAATGTCTTGATAACTGAAAGAGATTATTTGGTGTCACCTTCGAAAAGTCGAATTCTGAGGAAGAATTCCTAAATTCTGCGTGTTTTTACAAGTTTGTTTTATAGTGTACTGCGCTCGGTGCCACTGTGTTTGTATGTTCCTATGACCTAGTATCCATATGCACATGTAGAAAATCGTGATTTCGTTATTTGCGAATAAGAATTGTCATATTTCTTGTTAGAAGGGGTTAGAACACACGTTACTAGGTTGGTGATTGGTTAAAACGAATACAAAGTTTAGTTTTACGTACAAAAGAGGTGGAAAGTGTGTCGAAAAAGAAAGATTTTGTATTTTACTTAACAACTCGAAGTCTTGGTAAGTCGATTTTTTTTTTGTGGCAAGTGATGGTTCGAGTTATGGAAGTTCAACTGTATTGACGAAAGAAAATATTTTAAACTAGTGAATATTTTTTTTCTTTGATAAGAATCGTATAGAAAACGATGTCAAAAAGTGAAAAAGGGAAGCTTTGCACGTGTTTGCAACGACTCTTGTACATACATATACATACATATGTACATAGTCGCGTTCCAACGCAATGAAGCTCTGTTTTAACATACTAACTCATTTCTATTCCGTGGTTTTTGATTTTAAAATTTAAGGTCTTTTATACAAGAGTTATTTAATTAAAAAGGATTGAGGAATCGAGTTTGAATCGAATCAAACGAGGATTGATTTGAAACTATAAACGAAAAACCCGAAAGGATTTCTTTCTTTGTTTTTTTCTCTATCTATCAAATTTTTAATAGTTTTTATGGAAAAACTCAACGGAAACACGGAAAAAATTGTGATCGGATCGAGTCAATCCAGTTTCAATCCAATCTGTGTTTATTTGGCACCCAACCCGAATTGAATCTGATTCAATCCGCGATAGAAACGTGGTAATTGACGCTAAGAACATAAATACATAACATACTTAATATTTGAGTTCTGGTAATGACTAATTTGGAGAGAATATATATATTTTTTGCACTCGCAAATCAGAATAATTAGCCAGGGTATAATTATCCACATACATACACATGTCCATATGTATGTAAAAAAAAAAAAAAATAGATAATAGGTCACGTACATAGGTCTTTTAAGATCGACTTTATTTCTACTTTGATGAAAAAAGAAATAGACAAGAGGAACCCATAAAAAATTATATTACCCTGAACAATTAGAAAAATAAAAAATATTAAACGAGTTAGAGTAATAAATAACTTACTAGGCAACAGTGATATAAAATCCCTCTGTAGCATCGGTTTCAAATACGCATTTATGTGACCATGTTGATAGTGACACATTCGTGACAGCAACTGCTCAACAAAATCAACTTGATCAGCTTCGTTCCATTGTGAGAAGTATGTTAAGCAGGTGTCACGTTCCGTTTGAAATGATGGTGATGATTCTTTCTTGCGAACAGGATCATATAGCATTGTTGATGTGAACTAGAAATACAAAAGAAAAATTAAATAATTATTGAATCAAAATGACTTCCTTTAATAAATATAATCAAAAAAAAAATTGCTATTTAAATTTGATTCAATTCAAACGTGTGTGTGAACGTTTTAAGATAAATAATGCGCGCGAGTACCCACACACGTTTTGTATTTCCTCTTTGTTTGTTTTTTTTTATTTTTTTTTTTTACGCAATAGTGAAAGTTTCCTTGATTTTCCATTATTTGCGCGTGTTGCTCTTATGCCGGAAAGCGATTTTACAAAAATATATCAACAGTATAATACAAATACACACGTTCATACATAGGTACGTATTTGGTCGAGTTTTGTTGTTGATATGAATAAAGTGCCGCACACACATGTTGTTTGCAATGACAATGAGTGGAAAATTGACAAATTAAGTGGCTTTTGTGTGACTTGCTGTTTAAATCGATAAATTGTGCAATTTACACATTTTCACAAGCAACGATAAAAAAAAACAACAAGATAGTCGAGGTAAAACGTTAAACAAAAGAAATGAAGAGCAAATGCTTTTTATAGTTATCACAGAATACTAAATATGTATTTTGAGGAGGGTAGTCACTCCTGTTTTTATTTTTTTTAGTATGTACATATTTACATAAAAATTTAATTTAGCTTCTGTTCAATTGTAATGGAAAATCGCCATCATCTTATCAATTTAACATGAGCTTTTAGGGGTAGGGATCGCTGTTACGATTAATGATCATGAATCTGTTCGTAGAACATACACACATATGTAGTATGTTAAGAGCAATGTTTAGACAATAGCTGCCCTCCCTACGGAAGGGATTAGCTTACTGCTAGACTTCAACAGTCGTTATAAAGACGGAACGATTCGACAGAATTAAAAAGAACTTATCCATAAAAGTCGAAAAATTTGACGAACCACTAAGAAATTTTAGGCATACAAGCCCTTTGTGCGATTTGTTTTCACTTACTTACTGACTATTACATTAATGCGAAGGCACTCTGTTATCCCGGTGCAAAAGTATTCTACCGTTATTATTTTTATGAACAAGAATTCCATACATGCGATGTCAGTCGCCCATTGCATTTGTAAATTTGACAGATGTAAAACAATTTGCAAAAAAAAAAATAAATGTCTAACGAAGAATTTTTACCTTTGACAGATAAGCAGGCAAAAGCAAAAGGTACTTTCTGCACTAAAATTCACAGCTTGCCAAATTTCTAAGCGTGGGGGTAAAATTCTCTCAGAGAAAGACGAATCTCCAAAAAAGTACGGAAACGTGTTGAACAAAAAAGCTGCCCATTTTTAAACGTCTTTTTTTTTCTATGGATTTATTTCAAATTATTTTGTCAACTAACAACAACAACACAACCATTTGACAGAACTCATATTTCTGTCCAGAGAAATTTCTTGGACTAAAATTCGCAGCATGGGGAAATTTCTTACTCTCTCGTGAGTTCTCTCTTCTGTGAAAAACTACGAAGCTTTGACGTACGGGAACAGGAATTCGATATTTTTCGTAAAATTTAAAAAATAAACTCAGTCTTGAGGATGACATGTGAATATGTTGTTGCACCTGTTGTTATGCAATGGAAAAATTTGAAAATTAGACAGTCAGCTGGGGAAAATTCTAAAATTAGTCCATAGTCCTTTTATGGGTAACTTATACGAGTATGTAGAAATTACTGCACTAAAAAAACTTAAAGTATAATTTGACATTAGCCTCCGATTGCTTCCGACTATCATAGTTCAACCTTGTAGAGTGAGTTCAAATAACAAATGCATTTTCCAATCATTTTGACAGCAGATTATAGAGGAATGCAAAATGATACATGCGTCAGCTATCTTTAAAATGCATATGTACGCGTCTTAATTCTTGTTGTCCAGAATCTTAGCATCAAACAGTGAACCGAAGTCCATGTTATTCTGGAGAATCAAATCTCATCGACCAGGAAGAATGTTCCATCAGAAATGATCTTAGAGTCAAGCCAAGAGGGCAATATTTTTTTTTCAAACATTTGTCAAACTATGTTGCTCAACAAATTTTATCAGAAAAATCATTTCGTACAAATATGAAGCACTCTTTAATTTCATATGCGACCTAATGGCGAATCCAAGAAGTAACCACACCAATATTAACTTCTCTGCCGCCATCTTATCTGGAGTAAACTCCCATAAAGTATACCAAAAGTTTCAACTGTCTATGACAAGCGATTCAATTCTTCAAGGAATCCCGCCAACAGTGATCTGCAATTGACCTTAAATCGAAGATGATCACTAAACTGTTACAATTAAATGCTGTAATCATAATGACAGACGCTTGTCACTTCTCCATCCATTCATCCAGAAAATTCAACCATTTTTTTTACAATATTCTCTCAGACATTGAATAATTGTTCAATAATAATTAATCTAACCCTCATTCTGCTTTTTGATGACTAATGGGAAAAAACGTTTTTTTATCATTATTATAATTTTTCTTCTCATAAATTATATTTTCTCTCTTCTCAATTAACAACTGAGTAAGTCTGGAAAATTGATTTTGCCTCATAAATATTAATAACGAGTACTTTCCCCAACAATTGAAGATAATCGAATAGTGACTGAGATTATTATTTTCCCATGTCCAGTCATAAATCCATCCGAGACAATTACAATTATAGATAATTATTTTAACACTGTTTAAGATTATGTAGGTGTGTACATTTTACATACTCTTATTATGTAAATAAGCTTTTTTAGGTCTGAGATCTAAAAATTTGTTGAAGTAATTGGTTGACTTTAAAACAATTATGTCTTATATATTTTAACAAGCACAGAATTTCACATTTGCTTTCCAAATTGCAACATTTAAAAGTTTTAAAAATAACTTATGGAACCCAGTTTCCATTTAGACAGGAATAATTAAACCAATAAAGAGTATTAACTTCAGTACATTGGCCAAACCAATGGCCGCGTTCCCTACGCAAAGAATTCGCTAGTTCTACATGTACCTATGTATTTTCTTTTTGTTCAGTAGCAAATTTCTTTGAAATTTCTAAAAATCCCGGGGGAAATATTCCTGATAAGAGTTGATTAATTGGCTCTATTACTTTATAGCGAATGAGCTGCTAGAACATTTTTGCACCGGGATGACAGATTGTGTCCTAGAGGTCGCTAGATTCGTTAGCTGTTATACCGGTGCAAAAGTATTCTAGCAGCTAGATTAGCGAGGTGTTGGGAACACGGCCATAAGTCATTTGAAAATCTATTCAGTTAAATAAAACCACGTATCAAAAGGGAATAAAACATAATCCTCATTCAAGACTAATTTTAATTCTTTATGCAAGCATGTACATCGACACAGCTTCATAGCATACAGTCAACTTTACATGAAAATTAACAAAGTTGCCTGGAACTAAAACTTTTTAACAAACCAAACTTATTTTAATTCCAAAATAATTGAATGTCCTAAAAAACATTAAGTTCTCATTTGCGTGATTATAATTCCGCGCTATTATGTAAAAATTGGCTCCGCACTAATGAGTTTGGAAAATATTTGAAAATACAAACTCCTACGCAAGGGATTGTATAATTGTTAAAAGATACTGTTATTTTTAAAACATGTATAGTACGTCAGAAATATCTAAAAAAAAAAAAAAAAAATGTTAATATTTTTTTATTTTCGTGGGTGGTGAGAGAAAATCACCTGAGATTCAAATGCAATTTTGAAAGTAAACAATCTGTAGTTCATTCTATAAAGAATGTAGATATATAATATGTTCATTTGGGGCTATTATTTTTCCAATTATGTACATATGTATTCATTTCTCAGCAGTGTTAGTGGCTTTGTTTGGTTTACGTCAAGAATGGCGCATCAGCTAAGGTATAACGCACCGTTATGCTGTCTTAATTGGAAAGTTTATTTTGTATCCATTATTATACTTAATGAGAAGTTCTCTAGCGTAAACATTGTAGACAGTTGATGATTGGATTATTTTGTTGCGTCTTTTGTATTTTATTTTATTTAATATGATTTTCACACTTAAAAATACCGGATTACAACTTGCATTGTTTTTTTTTTTTTTTTGTATCACAAGTAAAGGTGAAAGTGAAATTTGTTTTGTTCCTGAATTGAAATTTTGAGGTTTGTTTTTTAGACAAGTCTGTACTATATCAAAGCAAAAAGACACAAAACATTTTGTGTGGTAATATTGCCGTGACTTTTTAAACGCTCCTTTCTTTCTCAGTCATTTATCAATAGGTCCGTTCGCGTACTTTGTGCACTAAAATTCGTAGATTATCAAATTTCGAAGAGTGTGTGTAAAATTACGAAAAAGTAAATGAACGGGTTGAACAAGAAGAAGTTGAAAATACAATGGTTTGACAGTTTTCATAAACCAGCCCACAAAAATTTCTTGCACTAAAATTCGTAGCATGGGGAAATTTCTTACTAACACGTCAGCGCTCACTTTTGCGAAAAAAGTGGAATGGACCTAGAAAGACACAAAACATTTTGTGTGGTAATATTGACGTGACTTTTTGAATGCTTCTTTCTTTCTCAGTCATTTATCAATTCCACAAGTGAATTGAAGTTAAAATAAGCTCTGAACTATGTTTTGACACTTCGTGCTGTGTCTACCATATTTTGGGTCTGTTCCCTTACCTGAAAATTTGTTAGAATTGTTACGAATTCCAGTGCAACTCCGTTCCATAAAAAAATTAGTAAAAGAGATATGACATAAGAAAGTAAAATATTTCCCCACCTTGAAAAAAGTTACGAACTTTTACCCAACAAATTTCTGTTCGCATAAATTGTACGATCTGTCAAATTAAAATAAAAAATCTGATTGCAATTCCGTCCACTACATAACCTACATCTAACATCTCTGTCATATCTGGTTACGAACTTTTATGAACTCAATCTTTTACCCACGTCTATATGTATCCTGTCTCAATCTAATCTGCGTTTATACGCTGAACCCAAATTGAATAAGGTTTCAATTAGCCTTATAAACAAGCGTTCGCGCTTTGACATAAGTAGAAACAAAGTACTATTACGGAGCAATCCGAAATGTTACCTCAGGCGTTTCTAACGCTTAGCTAAATTCGAGTTCAACGTCAGAGTACTCAACGTCAGCTACTCTCTTCATTCTGTAAAACTCAAAACTTTTCCGCGTATACATATGCTGTCAACAACGTCAGATTACCAGGGGTTTTTTTTTAAAAAAACCTGGCTAGATAGTCATAAATTAATTAATCAGGAATCCACTAAACAAATTATGAGAAAAAAAATAAAACGGTATCGTTTCTCATCGTAACTTGATTATCAAAAATTCTAAACATATCCGTTGATGACGAAAATGACGAGTGTTCTAAGTGTATTTTGGTTGTCATTTCCGTTTTCTCTCAACGCTTAGATATTTATTTTTGAATTTTATTACAAAATGAACATTTTATTTTTAAACAAAGATAAACACTTACTACATAGCTTTTTCTGGTTGATTGGAAGCAAATGCAAATAGCAAACGTGTGACATTGTATTGTATTGATAAAGGGAATTAAAAGCAAAAAAAAAAAGTTTATATGATAAGCAACTTGCTTATCAGTATCACGAAGAAATTCGCCATTGAGCTACCAGCTCGTGTTTAGTAACATTCTTTTGAATTTCGAATGACATTAGCAATATAAAGGGTTTTCAAATCGGGATTTCTAAACTTTCGACAGGTGGTTGAGAACTTATTGTTGAAGCTGCATCAGCTGTCGAATTGACTGTGATTTATTTAGTCTCTCTTGTCAAACCAACATGGAGAGTTACAGGTTTCAAAAACACTTGCAACTGATTAACTTGTTTTATTAAAGTGCCTTAATCGTCCTTTCGAGATGACTATTCGCAACGTGGCGTGGTGGATAAATTCAAATCAACCGGTTCAGTGTACAATCCGCCAACACTGTTTCGTGTGCATTTTGGACGAGCTTTATCGGTCCATATTTCCTTGAGTACGAGGTTCGCCATAGAAATATCGTGCCAACATAAAAACAATGCCAACAGCATCAAGTCGAAGTGATGATGAAGTACCAAGAAGAATGGCAAGATAGAGACTGACCCTGAATATATACATATGTATATCATTGGATCAATAGGAATAGGTCATGGATGTTTCAGAGCATACATCCACAGATTTGGGCGTAGAGACAACCCTTATTGTCCAATGTGCACAGAAGCAGTAGAAAACGCGGAACTCATAATGTTCCACTGTCCACGATATCGTGAAGGTTGTAGCCTCTTGCCGAAAAGACTTGGTGTGAACTTAACCCCAGAGAGAATGATGGTACTAATGCTAAGCACACAAGAAGCTTGGAAAGCAGAAAGTGAAACCGTGGCTAGAATCAGGAAAGAGCGATGAGGACAGGTACGAGAACGGAACGCTGCGCAGGTAGCTACCAATACGAACGAGTTGAGTATATAAGGCTGAAAACCCTCTTGAACGCAGCGCCGAGAGCACCAGGATAGAATGGGAGGTGAGTTTAGTGGGTGGAAATCCCACACTTTTGCTGAGTGCGGGGTCAATTTCGTCTTTGAAAAATTCCCACCTCCCAAGACAAAAACAATGGCATGTGACAAACTAATTGCAAGTAATGTGGTATTTATTTCCCAACCACTGGTTTAGTGAGCTGAGTCAGAGTCTCCACCGCAATCACCCAATTTCACTCTCATCATCTTTGGGACCTCGTCTGACGAAAACTTAATTAGAAGACACAAAAGAGCGGGCAGTTTCTTTCAAACGATTATATAGACTGAATTTAGTGAAATTCTACAAAACATAATAAGGATTTCCAATAATTCAGAGTCGTGTCGTTATAACACAATTATTCAGTGTTCAAATAAATACATATGTACATATATACAAAAACTACAACGTTCAACACCTGGGTGTGCAAAACAGGATTTGTCTAACCAATGATTGAGTCACCTGGTTGGAGCACAAGCTGGATTTATCGCTTTCATATGATTTTTCATATCCAACCAATGTCAACACATAATTGAATAAAAGATATAATGAACATATGCACGTACTCCAATTAGTTAACTTTTACAGAGAAAGTAACCAACTGGACCCCGGAGTCTATAAAACACTCCCACAGAATGAAAGGCAACACCAAATTGTCTTGTTAAGTGACCTGTTGAACAGCTTATTTATTATTCACAGTAACCATTAGCGATGATCAGCAGCTTTTATGTTTGTATGTAATTAAAATCTGACGTCACAATTTGTAAGCTGATTCAAATCACGCACGAAATACAAAAAAAAGAAGAAACAAATGACATGAAGTGGATGTGTGCTTGTTGTTAAAATCTATCATGAGGAGAGCCACTTAATGTGTGCGTCCATAGCCAGCATAAGTCAATAGACCGATGTAAATGGAGGCAAAGCGTACAACTGTCTACATAAAGCCGTTGGTTAATTAGCCGTTACTATGTTCAGGCGAAACAAATTGCATAAAATTGCTTAGACACTTTGAATTCAACTTATTGTAATAACGTCATCAGAGTGGAACATCTAGGGTTTTCCCTAGATTATACGATTCATAAAACTTGTTCGATAGCAGATAGTAATTTAGCTGGAGTGGTAAATCAAAAAGTTTAATTATAAGGTAGAACGTGTTGAAACAGAGAACCGATCTTTAGAGCTTGACCTCTAACTTTTTGGTGTATCGAATTCCATGCCATCATAGACTTCTCTTTGATTTGTTATACCAAATCAAAGGAAAGAAATTACAGAGTTTCAAGTCTCTACGCCGAACTGCTCGGAACTCACAAAGCTGTAGCAAACTGACGTACAGGCACACAAGTATTTCGTGCGACAGAGACCATTGTCGTTGGACAGCAATATCCCCAGACTGTTTTTTTTTTAGGAATTCCAGTCTTTCAGGTACCCAAAACAGAGCAGCGCACCTTGCGTGCTCAAAGATGGTCTCAATGCGCATTTGCAAGCGTGTAAGCCCACGCTTTTCTTTCAAATATTTTGGGCGGATTTTGTAGCTCTTTTGACCGGAGCTGCTTTTGTCGATGTTGATGGTCTTGGGGTTAAAAAGGGACGTCTAATCGAATGCCCAAACCCGGGCGGTTCCATGGTGGTGGTAAAGATTTAGAAGGTCATGGTGCGGCCTCAAGTTGCGGAGTGAGAACAACCTTCCCCTTACTTTAGGCAAGACATTCGGCCGACTCAGACATTGTAAGTAGTGGAGCTGAGAGAGACGGCAACCTTCTCTCCGTCTATCCATCTATCAGAAAAGAATAATCTCCTTGTACCTCGGTACCGATTGATATCAATTTCGATAGAAAACCAGACCATCCGGGGTGTAGACTCGGTCCAGTGCAGTCTTCACTGCTTCGGCAAGGTTTTGTCACCAAATCTTTAACAGTTTCAGCTTTGCCTTTATTGCTTCTGCCAGGTTATGATACCACAGCTTCAGCGGATTCAAATACACCTTGTTTTTGGCGGAGAAGTAATCGAATGCACTTACACAGAGATTCGCTATATGCAAGACTACATAATACGAAGGGTCTCATGTTTGCGAATACTCCGTTCATGACTGCGCATTTTTGCTGGAGCCCTAGACAAACTGATCCTCAGAACGGGTCGTGTGACACCTTGATCCAGATGAGATTTTGGAGAGAGGGTAAATCGAGGTGGATTGGGACAAGGTATGGGGAATTATATTTGGCTTCATGTCTTATATGTAACTCGGAAGAATCGTTTACGTACTAAGCGTTCACACCACGGCAAGGTACATTATATAGCCACGTAAAGGGTGGCTAAAATAAAATAAGGTAACGAAAGGCATTATTACGTTATGTAACTTAATTTTTTTATAAAAAAAAAAAACATGTAATGCCTTTCAGTATCGATAATCTATGATAATGATTTCACAGCGCGAATGATTATAGGAAATATGTACCTGTATTTATATTTGTTTCAAGAAGCTTTCAACAAACGAAACACCATCTAGTGACGGTCCTTTCATAGTTCAGTGGACTGCGAATACAAACAAACGAATATTCGCAAATTTTGACATTTCATTCACGGAAACTTTTTAAATAATTGCACCGATACGTAGTATAGTATAGGGTAAGTTATGGATTTGTAAAAATTTTCGATCTCGAGATTTTGATGAATTCTGATATTACCTTTATAGAGATGTCGAAAAAAGTTCGTGTGACAATTCTGTCTGTCTCTTCAAACTTCGTGTCTGGGGGGTAATCCCTAGAGGCAAAATTTTTAGTTTTTGTTTTAACCCTAATATTAACGGTACTTAAGGCCTATTTGTTTAAATTTTATATTTTGGCTAGTTCCACAAAGTGCCATAAGATGGCGTTCCACTTTTTTTGCCCAAAAACGCTAATAACGGTACTTTACTTACAGCAAAAAAATGGGTTATAAAATAAAAAATATGAAAAATAAAAAATATAATTAGTAGAAGTCCCAACACTAGCTACAGCTGTTTCCCCATATAATATTTTGACGTCTAAAAATGAACACCAAAATAAACCCATGGTTACGTTTGTTCACTTTGACAACCTCTCATAGATAGATGAACTCAACGAAATTTCGAGGTTTCGGCAAAAACACGAGATTTCAATACATAGAAAAGAATGCGAAAACTCGGAGATTTGGAGATTTGGCGAAATCTCGAGATTTCGTCCGGTGAGAACACGATATTACACTTATTTTAAATTTTCTTTAATGTCCTCTTCATCCTCATTGTCCACAAAATAAAACCTTTTATTTTGTCTAAAATTAAGCTTTATCTACTTAGAATCAAATTGACCTTAATTTAATAAACCTTCCGTACATTGAAGTATAATTAACCTCAATACCAATATGCAGCGATTGATATTCTAAGCGAAATGTGTTGTTGCAATACAAATGTACACATAATTCATTTAATACCGCGAATAAAAAAAACTCCCAACAGCTGACGTTGCTTGACTTGCATATTTGTTCGACAAATATTGCGCTTTTACAAAAAAAAAATAAACGACTATTTATTGAAATATTCTTATCTAGTCTTGAATACTTTGACACTGATATTTAACAATAAAAATGATTTCTCCTACTCTTGTCTGATAACAATAATACCGGCTGATTGCAAATAAACAAAGCCAATATAATGTTGTTTTATCAGACTTAATTTAAAACTTTATGACTAATAAAATAAACCTAAAATCTGCTTACGAACCGATTTCATACACACAACCCCCAACAAATCAACTTTTGAGACAAAAACACTCATCTTTTCTCCATCGAACCGACAAAGAACTTTCTTTTTCGGGATTCCCCTCCCCGCCTCCACCATTAGAAGAGGACAAGCATACTATAACAAGATATACAAGTGTTCTCAATTCAGAACTTTAGCAGCCCTTCTCACCGTTCTTTTCTAAATCTATGCCGTGTGTCTCAACTCTCAACTCAAGTGAATCTATAGCGATCTAACTTCTTGTGTGCGGTACACAAAGCCGACCAACAGCCATGTAGATACTTCCTTGTTCATCGCATCTTTAGCTAAATACCTGTGCCAGATCAGTTGTCTGTTGTTCTCTTTCTGTAGTGGACATTAATCTCCTTTCATTACATAAAAAAAAAAAAATCTGGTAAGTTCACCACCAAAAGAAAGAAAAAAAACCCCACCAAATATTAACTGTACAAATTATGAAACAAATTTATAGAAAACTCATTCGGCAATATTTTCCATCAAATTTGGAAATTTATAAATGAACACGAATGAAAACAAAAAAAAAAGATGATTGTGCAAATACTTACGGGCTGTGAATTTGAATTAGTTTCATCCATTATTTTGTCAGTCTCCATTTTCATCATTTTCTCCCCACCTTTCAGGTTAAGATCTAGTCTTTTTTTCTTCTTGTTCCGCTTCGCGCTGCTTTTCGATACTACTACACTACACGCGAACGAATACTACCGCTGCTGTTGTTCTCTCCCTCTCACTCAAAGGCAATTAAATACGCACGCACACACACTCTCCAACCGTGTGTGATGACGAATCTACTACTTTTCTTTCCTGAGAATTTTTCAACACACGCGCGCGCCTTCCGAATGACACTTCACGTACTCTACAACGAAATTCAAAGATTTTTTTTTCAATATATATCTTTCCCCTTCACTCGTACTCCATTAAAACAACCATTTTTCTTCATTTTAATAAAAAAAAAAAAAAAAATAAAATAACGAAATTGTACCCACGAAATAAAGAAAAGACAAAAAAAAAGGATTGTTCCCCGCCCTTGATATAAAAAAAAAGAATTTAAACGAAAAAACTATCACGAATACTAAACGCCACCAAGTCTGAAAGGTAAAATTTAAAAAGGAAAAATATAATTCTCTCCTCGTCTTATATGGGTTTTGCTACGAACACAATGGAGAGTAAAGATTTCTTCAGCTTTCTAAATTTTTTTCTTCTTTCCTTCTACACAAATTTCCACCAATCACACATTGAAACTCACACAAAATTACTATTTTAGATTTGTCGCAATCGCACTGCACTGCATGTTTTTCTCAGCCATTTCTAACTTAAAACTATTATAGATGAGTTCAATAAATTAAATACTACAAGCGAAATTATAATTTATGAAAACTTTAACAAAAAAAAAAACTAAATTCTTCTTTTCTTGTGGAAAAGTTTTTTTTTATTTTATGAGGATATTACACTCCCATTCGACACTGCGAAAAACTAGAGTGAGAGTGGTGTTCGTAAAGAATTATTTTTCGAGTGCAACCTTCTCAACACGACGACGGCTAGTTTTTGTCTCTGTGTGTGAAGTTGGTGTCGTCGTGTAATATACGAACAACGGAATTGGAAGTGGATGAGAGACAAAAAAAAAGAGTTGTTTTTTTCTTTTTCCTTTAATTATCTCTTTTTAGTGTGACCATGAGATCTGTATGAAAATATCCCATTTCAAAAAAGAAAAAGTTGAACATTTCATTGACTTAAGATAAAAACTCAAAATTTAATACCGTTTGCATGCTTTTTGCACTTAAATTTGTAGTTTGTAGAATTTCAATCTGTGGAAGTAAAATTTATATACGATTGCCGCAAAAGCGTAAATCTAGCGTCAATAAGTTAACGCCCGATTTACATTATATTTTTTTGAAAAAAAAAACTTAAATAAATTTTCCTCCGATTTACACGATTGATTTAAAAGCGTCAATTTGGCTAAGCAAAATATCGATTGACGCAATTTTAATAAAGCGTAAACCGTCAACCATATAATCGGACCGTTTACATGATTGACGCTTTTTTATGTCAATCGAATTGACTATTGGTTGACGCCTGCTGTCATTAGTAATAAATCAATTTCCCAACATAAATATTTTCAGTATACAAAAGTGAAAAAAGAAATAAAGCAGCGCTTTGCACATGTTTGGAAAGTGATGAAAAAAAAATCAGCAAAGAAATGTACGAGATATGTCAATTTTGTTTTGAAATTGACCTGAAAATGACGCTCGAGTCGTCAACCATTTGGTTGACGCAATTTAGCTGTAGGTTGACGCTAATATTTGAATAGATTCGTTTACATGATTGATATAATCGCGTAAATTTTTATTGACAGAAATTGGGGCAATCAGAGGGTCAACGAAATTGGCGTAGATTGACGCGAAAAAATTGTGCCTTCACACGATTGATGTCGATTGGAGCTCAAAAAAGCGTAAATATTGACGCATATCGTCAATCGTGTAATCCTAGCATAATACACATTTGAATAGATTCGTTTACACAATTGATATATTTGCGTAAATTTTTACTGACGGAAATGGGGGCAAATTGGTGTAAATTGACGTGAAAAAATTGTGCCTTTACACGATTGGAGCGTAAATATTGACGCAAATCGTCAATCGTGTAATAGCAAAATACTCGAACGGGTTTAACAAAAAAAGCTGAAAATATACCGATTTGACACTTCTCACAAACGAGATCATTTTTTGCGTTTAAATTCGTAGCATGGGGAATTTTTTAACTCTTTGGTGAGCGCTCTTTTCGGCTAACAGCTTTTCGCAAAATTTCGCTGCTTTGGGAGGGTATGCCAACGGACTTAATGATATGTTGTAGATGGACTTTCAACATTAAACTTGTTGAATTACTAGAATCTTTAGGTATTGTACAGTTAAAGGAATTATAACGTAATTCTAATGAACAAAATCTCGACGTTCTCCCAAAATCTACCTGAATCTCAGAGTTTTTTTTTCACACGTTGTAGATGTATTGAAATATTACACATTTTTTGAGTGATATTATGCAAAGTAATGATAGCACCATCAACTGATTGAGATTTTTTCAATTTCAATTGATTGTGATATTGTGAATACATGAATATTTTATGTATTTGACTAGTTCTATTTTTTCTGCTCTTTTTTCTTGCTCTCAAGTACAAAATTTTATCCAACTGATAATGATTTATGTTGGCCATATAAATAACTGACTAAACTTTTTTTCCATTTCTGATATAACCCTTGTTGTATTATATAAAATTGGATATAATATCCTTTTAAAAAACTTTGTATGCCTGCAAAATTAAGAGGAAAAGTTCCCGAACGTTTTGCAGACCGTAATTCATAAACTAAATCCGTTATACTGGATAACTGCTGACTAGAATACAAGCTGATAGTGGTGTTAAAAATATGCATGCTATTGTTTATAATATTTTCAATTCTTTTCGATGAACGCTCCACCATATAAATGGATTTAATTTATATGAGAAGTAATTCCTTTTTGAGTTTCTTGACTCTAATCTTTTTTTAAGAATATGTTGACCATATTGGGCGTCCCTATTTGTTCCTTACTTTCTTTCTCTATTAGTTTTCATTGTTTTAGTCGTTCCTTTTTCTTGGTCACTGGTGTAAAGAGAAGAAGCCGATGTCGAGGCGCTATTGTGTTTTGGACATGAGAAACTTTCGCATTCTGGGAATTTCAGTACAAGAAATTTTTCTGGGCAAAAATATGAGTTCTGTCAAATGATTATCTTGTTGTTGGCTATCAAAATAATTTTAAGTAAATCAATACCAAAAAAGTGGTGTCTAATAAGTGGGCAGCTCCCATCCGCAATTTTTTGGGCATTTGTCTTTCTCTGAGATATTTACCATAGATCCTAGTTATTAATCCAACTCAAAAAAGTTCAATTAAAATTGTTAACACTGCGCTTTTTAAAATATTTTTCCTAAATACTAGACACAAAAACTGGTCCTCTGGTCACATTATTTGATTCTTAATTGCTTTTTCTTCATCTTCTGCATGAATTCTGTGAATTGAATCAAAAGCCTCTCTTCCGTGAGACTGAATAGGATATATTTCTTCTAAAAGAAAGTGGAGACAGCCGCATTAGTTGCAGTTTTGCTTGTGTTGAATGCAAAAAAAAAATTTGACATACACCATCAAGCGGAGGGAAATTTCAAACCACTGGGGTATTTTTATTTTGCAACAGTTGGTACTTGGCCGACACTTCACTTGACCTCAATTAGTTCTCATTCGCTATTCTTTTTACTTGTCAAGTTCCAGACAATCGCCCAATTGATTACTTGAACGTATATTTTATTTTTGTCAATTAAAAAGTTCTAAATTGCCCCATTGTTATGGCCGATAAACAAAAAACAGATGATCTGCGTTTAATGTCGAAGCCATTTTTAACGGACTTCCTCCGGATATACCGCGAAGAGGAATGTTTATGGGAAACAAGACATCGATGCTATTCTGATAGGAATAGCAGAGCAAGATCTTACGCTCGACTTGTTGAGAAAATGCGTGAAGCTGATGAAAATGCAGACGAGTCCTATGTTAAGAAGAAAATAAATGCTCTAAGGACAAACTATAGAGCAGAGTGGAATAAAGTTCAGTTGTCTATCGCAGCAGGAGAGAACCCACCATATAAGCCTAAACTATGGTATTTCAAGTTGTTAAGATTTCTCGAAGAACATCCGTCACGGAGGGACAATGATACATCGACAGCTTCAAATGGTTATTCCGAGGAAAGAGATGAGGAGTATTGTCCTTCGGAGTTTTTAGACGTAACTATCATATTATACTTGTGTATAACACTCTGTCATGCTAAATGATTGAATTTGTCTTCAGTGTGGGGAAACTGTATTAAAAAGAACTAAACGTGAAGCACGTCCTGTAGAGCGACAACCACAAAAACGTCTTCATTTGAAATCGGAAGACATTCTGGAAAAATTAAGTGATATGCTTGAGCGATGTGAACAGGAGGAAACCGATTTGGTGGGGAGAAACGTTGCAGCTAAGTTGAAACGACTTCAACCGGAAATGCGGATATATGCCGAAAAATTGCTGAACGACGTGCTATTTGAGGCTCAGTTGGGCACGTTAAATAGGAGCTCTTGTGTGGTGACAGAGTTCCCTTCAAAACGCTCAAATATTTTAGATTAAGATTAGGTTCAAGAAAAGTACACAACATTATGTATATCTCATTAGTAATAAGTAAGAATATGTCGGTTAAATAAACGTATGAATGTAAGTACGTATTTCTAAGGTAGAATAAAGTTCTTACACTGTCTTTGGGGCCAAAGTGGAGGATTTCTCCTTATTCAAGGCATTTTAATTCTGTATACATAGTAGTCGTGATATCAACTCATTTAGAGTCAGAGTGGCTTAGTAATTCGCTATGTCCAATTTACTAAAAAAAATGAACACAAACTTCACTCACTGGAACGTCTGCAGGGTATTTAGTTGAAATTTAAAATTTTCGTTCCAAAACATGTCTACCAATACTAAATGTGTTTAATTAGAGACTTCACTACATACACGTAATAGAAGGCACGGTCTGACATAAGAAGCTACCATAAAATAAAACATTTTTGATGTAAAAGTTTCCAAAGTTCTATGTCTATTAGCGCCAAGACAGGTTGAACATGTATTTATCTAAGAGTCCTCTTCAAATTGGGGATATCTATTCGAAGGAAGATAACAGAGTAAATTTTACACCCAACGGCGTTAGGTTCCAAGCTAAATTGGACGATAACGTAGTGGTAAATGTAGTGAAACAAATAAATGTTCTCAGTAACAACAAATATGAAAAAAGTAGCGAGAAAAGGTTGTCTATAAATTCCTCCCAATATCTTTCTGAGCCTAGTAAGAACCAAAGCGAGGATCAAGCATGGAGGATTGGAGAAATTTGGAAGAAAATCTTGTAGTCTATATTGTTATTATAAAACTAGTACCAGGCTTTTGAAATGGGTTGCATCTACTTGTCAAAGTTCCTCATCTGTTGCCGTTGCCGCACCAAGGAGATTGTACTTTTTGCAGCGGATCAAGCAATGCATATTCATTTTAGAAAAGTCTGCTAGAAGAACCTAATCTATAGCCAATTTCTACATTGATAACAACTCGATTTCCGATTTCCTTGAATTCTCAAACAAATTTGTCGTAAAATTAGGTTAAGGTCGACTTGACCTTATGAATCTCTCCGGCTATATATAACTTCTTCTCCACTTAAAACTTCCAACGGTTTATAAATAAATCGTAGCAGTGTAGCTTAAATTTTGAATCAAAGATCATTTAAAAATGCAAAAAGTGTCTTACTTACTACGACGCATACTGTAACTAGCTCAGTATCGCTTTTGCTGACGTAAAATATTTTATTTAACTCAAAACTGCTTACCCCTGCTTAGCTAATTAATTACTCAATAGTCTCATCTTATCAGTTAAAATATTTCACTTGTTGCGATCTTGGGGTGCCGGTGTTTTTGTCAAACGCAATATGATAAGACGTACATTTTCAACCAACATGGCTAGCCTCACATCGGCAGATTTACAAAACTTTGCAACCGATGGAAGAAAAATTCTTGGAGCAGCGCTAAACTACATGTAAGAGATTAATTTTTGAATGTATATTGAATTGTAAATCAGCTGATTATTGTAGGGACATAGTCCGTGCTCGTGGTGTTCCTGTGCCACAAGTTCCTTTGCTGTTTCTGAAGCCCACATCGTCATACATTAAAGAGGGTCAGGATATTGTTGTAAGTAAAGAAATTACAATTTAAATTTGCATTTTACTAATTGCAGAGGCAATTACTGACTATAGATCCCTAAAGTGTTCACAAAAGTTGCCCACGAAGTCGAACTGGGTTTTATTATCAAGAAAACTTGTAAAAATGTAAGCAAAAATGACGCTATGAACTACGTCGGTGGATATTGTCTAGCTCTGGATATGACTGCTCAATGTGAATTGGTGAGTTTCGAGACATCTGCTAAACTGTGTCACAGTTGATTTGAAATCTAGGGCGCTGCACGTGAGAAGGGCCACCCATGGAGTTTAGGAAAAGGATTCGACACATCCACCCCAGTCTCTTCATTTATCCCGGTATCATCTGTTAAGGACCCTCACAATCTGGATCTCTGGCTTAAGGTCAACGGAGAGATTCGCCAAAAGGGCAACACTAAGGATTTGATCTTTAAAATCCCCGACCTAATTGCTCATGCATCTAAATACATGACGTTAGAAGCAAACGATTTAATACTCACTGGAACCCCTGATGGAGCATCACCCATTTCTTCTGGCGATGTCATCGAATGCGGCATGGGTGACCTGGTAAAACTTAAATTCAAAGCTGTTGACGAGTAAAAGTAAATAAAACCAAAGAAACTTTTAAAAATCGGTTTTCTTATTCACAACATACACTTATTAGCTACACACTTAATCTTCGGATGATACAAGAACGGTTTTTTGCTCCTTCAGCTTTGTTATGTGCGTCATAATATTGTTCATTTGGCGCTGGATGTTGGCTGCTTCAATGATTAGTTCAAGCGAATTTTGAAATTTCTCTTTGGTTACTTGCAGAGGTCGGGGGACGAGTACCCCAAACCATCGAATGGGATCAATAAAACCCGTGTCCTTGTCGACAGGGTGCCGTTTAAGGCGGAATTCTTGATCAGCAACCGCACTGTCAGACTTTAGTTGCTCCACACGCACTAGAGCATTGAATTCGGCGGTGTCTTCAGTTGGTAATTGCGAAACACCGACTGTCTGTGGTCCCTGTATGTAGCGAGCCTTCGCACAATTGATTCTTCCCTCGTTTGTGACCTTTTCTATGGTCACTTTGCATTGCACTAGTTGTTCGACGAGGCTTAAGAGTTCTAGGTAGAGGTCATCGAGGAGTTCATGCACTTCGTCCAGTTTCAAGGATTTGTAATCGTCTCTGATAAGTTTTGGAGACATTTCTGGTATAGATTATTGAACTTTTTATTTAAAATTTGTAAATTTTTCTCGTTTACCAGCGATTTGTATCATATGACTGATGTTAGTGACATACAAGTGACAGAAGTTCTTTTTTGGATTGAAAGCTGTGTTCATAGATTTTTACTATTTTAGCAACAAATTTATTATTTTTTTAATTTATTAAGCTAATTTTAGTGTTAAGCGTTAACATAAAAACTCACATTCTGCTCCAAAATTCGTTGCTTGTTAGATTTTTAAGAGTGGGGGTAAAATTCTCTCAGAGAAAGACAAATGGCCAAAAATTTGCGGCAACGAGTTGAACATAAAAGCTGTTCACTTTTAAGAAATCACTTTTTTGTATTGATTTTTGGCCAGGGAAATTTCTCGTCCTGAAATTTTTATTTTGTTTTCAATTGGTTTTACTCAAGAATTCTCTTCTACTGGATTCCAATCGAACATGCAATTTATCTTCTGCTCAACTCTTTATGTGTTGGTGAGCCGCCATATTCCTTGTTTTTGTTTCGCTGAACTATATGACATTGACAAAAAGTCCAATGAAAAAGTTTATGTAGTTAGTGTATTCTGGGCGTCTTCCTAAATAAAATTGGGAGAGAAAACCTCTTCCAGAAGTTGCTTCCGCAGAGGCAATGGAACGTGATTGGCAGTGTTTTTACTCTTCGGAAGATAAAAGGAAGACTTCTTTTTGCCAATGGAAAATGACATTACTCGCTCTTCTGTTAAAAACCACGAAAATTTGACGTACGGGAATAGAAATTCACTATTTTCCCTAAAACTACGTAGAACGAGCTCTCATAGGCGTCTTAGCGAGGCCTATGCGTAAATAGCATTACTTCGATACCCACGGCTTTGTTCGAGCGAAAATTTATTTCCGGCCGTACTCTTGAGAAGAAAAATAAAAGAAATATAAAAGTGGATATATATACTTCGTCTCCAAAATTCTTGTAAAAACAAACAAATATACATACAATAATTTCAATGTATTTAACAATAGAATATTATGGATAAACCCTCTTACTCGATTTTTGCAGATCGAACGATGTAGAATTACCCTTAGGTTACAGATAACAGCCTTCGCCGGCATCCTTCTACGAAGCGTCAAACCAATTTTGACAGCATAACCAGCAAATTTACAAAAGAAATGTCTTTTGCACAAAAGTTTCAACAATTATCAAAAAGAAAGTCTATTAAATATGGATTGCCATTTCTGCTTTGCATCGTCGGGGGGTCTTTTGGACTTAAAGAGTTTACTCAGCTCAGGTAAGAGCCCAACATCCTTGCTTCATACAACTGATTCACATTCAATTTCATCATACCTAGATATCAGTTCTCGAAGAAACAGCTGGTGACTCCCGAGCAAATGGAGAAAGTCGGTGTAACGATGAAATCCCCTAAAGATGTGACTATTGACTCTGAATATGAGAAAATCAAATCTTTAGACATCAATAATTGGGAAAACAAACGAGGACCACGGCCCTGGGAAGAGGGAACGACGAACTGAAGACGGGAGTGTCGTTATATAATTGTTATAAAACTTAATCGGTAGGAGTATTTTTTAAATAAAAAAATGTTTTCTTAGTTTGAATTATATTCGTGTATCCTTTTTGCACTTTGCATAAGATTAAGAATTGGAATAAATGTATCAGTTTCTGTTGAATAAAATGTAAACAAAAATAAGGTTCGTCCATTGATGACAATTTAACTGCAGCTATGTTCAGAGGTTATTCATGAAAGGTTGGCGTTGCCATAAGTTACTTCTGTTTAAATTGGTTTCACATCTTTTGCATTCTAACACTGGACATCATTGATATTAAGACTATTCTTTCATAAAATGCAATGAAGAGCTTCGTTTGAAGAAAAGCCTATAGAGAATACGAAAAAAACACGCCTAATAAAGATGACTGCTTCTCTGATGTGGCAAACTAAAGTAATTAGTTATGATTGAAAAAAATCCAATTCTAACAGGGAAATGTCACTCGCATATGCAGTCAGTTAGCCTATTCAAAATATTTGTCTTCACTTGTGATTAGTGACAATGTTTGAATTTAACATTTTATTAGACTGTGAGTTCTGAGTTTAATATGGTCCGAGAGTTTTTGAAAACTTTTCAATAGAGAAAAATAAAACAAATTTGTCTGCTTGTTATTTTATAATTTTTTTTGCTTATTAATTTTATTGGAACAACATTTATTCCAATGAATTTTACCTAACATTAGATTACCTAGCTTGATTACATACTATACATTGAAACATGACAAGTCAACAGGTCTAGATTATCTTGCATTATATTTTATCGGGACATTAGTCGAAGTATTTACAGACTTTTCGTTTCTCATTACACAATTTCGGTATTCATTGTTGTTTCTTGAAGTACTTTTATTTTATTAGTAGATATAGATGCTGAACGTCTGATTGGTGCAATTTATTAAAATGCATTTGGTAGAAAATAAAACATTTACTGCTGGCACTTCCCCCATGCACAAAACCCGCGGTCGGATCCCTTAGATGAAAAGAGACAACTATCCAATTTGCAGCCTATCTCTCGCGTGAAATGAAAATTGTTCTTCTTCCATCTCCAATTTTTTTTTTCCACCTAAATGTCAAAACGACAAAAACTTGACAGTTTGTGTTTCTTCTTCTGTTAAGTGAGAATTTTCCACGAAAAGTTAATTTAATTTCTTGTCGAATTTTCTATCAATTTTCCAACGTTTTTTGACTGCAAGTTTAAAAAAAAACCATCAAAATAACATCCGAAAGTGAAATGACGCCAAAACTCAAATTCGCCGAAGGTAAGCGCTGCGCTTAGTTCCCCTCCCCCACTAAAGTTTATACGTAAACTCCACATACTTCTTCCCTTTGCAGGCGAAAAAGTGTTGTGTTTTCATGGTCCACTCATATACGAGGCGAAGGCTCTTAAGAGCGCAATAACAAAAGATAAGCAAGTTAAATACTATATCCACTATGCCGGCTGGAATAAAAAGTAAGTTGAT
The DNA here is from genome assembly GCA_949716465.1 of Chalcosyrphus nemorum. Lineage (NCBI taxonomy): Eukaryota > Metazoa > Arthropoda > Insecta > Diptera > Syrphidae > Chalcosyrphus > Chalcosyrphus nemorum. The sequence continues at coordinate 75,654,272 of OX454333.1, forward strand.
TATCAGTTTTTGGTTGCGCTGCTTCTGTTGAACACCTGTTTGCATTTTATTTTATTTATTTTGGTTTTTATTTTGCTAATTCTGTTTGTTTGGTGTTTCTTCTCATCCTCTACTTTATACGCCACTTGTGTAGTTGGGACGAATGGGTACCAGAGAATCGTGTGCTGAAGTACAATGAGGCAAATGTGCAGCGCCAAAAGGAGGTATCCAAGCTGCATTCGTCGTCCGCCGGAAGGAATAAGAAAGGTGAGAAAATCGCAAGAATTAGTATTATGTCTAAACTAAGAGGAAAGTTCAGTTAATTCACTGGGTGTTGGCTGTTGGGTGAAGCTGCCTTCAAAGGTAATCTTTCATTCCCATCCATAAATAGCACTGACACAGGACTTCTAATGTAATAACTTCCTTGTATCAAGTTTTAAGGAAATACAATAACAATCGAGTTAAAGGAGGTTGAAGGTACATGAACGGTCCTTTCTGGCCTATGTGTGGCTGCATCAACTGCAGTCTCAAATGAGTTGGAAAACGGTTTGTCCAATGCATGCTTCAGCCCTAGCTATTGCGGCACAAGTGCTATCTATGGCTCTAGCTCCTAGCGGCCAGAGGAGTTGCTTTTACCTTGTTATACATAGCTTACTTAGTTACTTAAATGGCTCTCGACCCTTGTCTTGTCTCTGCCTGAGACACGGCTGCCTTTCATCCTTTGCGTCCCGGGACACGCTGCTTCCAGTTGCGAAGACTACTTAATCTTTGTACCGGAGGTTCGATCTTCTTCGCCGTCTCGAACCTGGGGGCTGGGACTCGAAGATCCTCTTGGTTGGAGCATTGTTGTCCATACGCTCGATGTGTCCGAGCCAATATAGTCTGCGTATCGTGGCTTTTTGGACTACATCCACGTCCTTGTACAGCTCATAGGCTATATCTTCTCTTGCATTCGTTCTCCTCTCATAAGGCACCTGCGGACTATCTGCTCCAACACGATATTGAAAGAATCACATGTCTGATTGGCTGAATCCGGTGCACAGATCTTCAAATATTCATTATATATCACGCGCCTAACAAAGTTTATATCGATCGTGAGACTTGCTAAGTTTATTGCTTCCATTGTTTTGAACTTAGTGATACGTGAATTCTCTTTTACTACAGTGTAAGGGAGGCTTGTTAAAACGGATCTGTTTCTCTGTTTTTGATTTGATTTTAAAGATTGTTTTTTTTTTTTTTTTTTTTAACTTTTTAGCAACGCCAAAGGGAAAGAAAAATGACGCTGGGGCTGTCGGTAACACTGGTGCTGGGGGCACAACTCCAAAAGACGGAAGCGAATCCAGAGCTTCAACACCATCCAAAGAAATCTCCACCCCATTGGCAGTACCGTCCACGTCAGGTCGCGGGCGTTCGAAATCATATGCGGCAGCAGCAGCAGCTGCTGCAATAGGAGGTGCAACAACTCCCACTGCCTCTACCACCACCACCACTACCAGTACCACTTCCACCGCAACCGCCACCCCCACGACAACCACCAGTACCGCTTCCACCCAAGCTGCAACCAACAATGTCGCTTCATCATCGTCTGATACCTCCAAAGATGATCCACACAAGAAAAAACGCGGTCGCATTGATTTATCTGTCGAATCGGAAGAACAGTTCCTTTCCAAAGTCGAGGTAAAAATCAAAATACCCGATGAACTGAAGCCCTGTCTGGTCGACGATTGGGACGCAGTCACACGCCAACATAAACTAATCGATGTGCCAGCAAAAATCACTGTGCAAGATATCATAGATGCATACATTGCCTTTAAAAAGGCTTCCAAATCGACAAATCCCTCCAAAGAGGTTGCCATTAATGACGTAGCTAACGGCCTAGTCGAATACTTTAACGTGATGCTCGGATCTCAGTTACTATACAAATTTGAAAGACCTCAGTACGCTGAGGTACTGCAACAGCATCAAGATGTACCCATGTCCAAGTTGTATGGTGCATTCCATCTGTTAAGATTGTTTGTACGGCTGGGTTCGATGTTGGCCTTTACAGCTTTGGATGAGAAGTCTCTGCAGACGCTGCTAGGCCATTTGAATGATTTCCTTAAGTTTTTGGTTAAGAACAGCGCAACCTATTTTAGCATGTCTAGTTTTGTCAATGTCAGCCCCGAATATCACCGAAATACGCAGTAGATTTAGTAGACTTTATTTATGGTGCACTGAGGATAAGTAGGGGTTACATGCACAGAGACAGGTGGTGAGGTCAAACTTCGTAGGTGTTTTCTTTTTCTTTATATAAGTTTGAAGTATTCTAAATACGGGACACTGAGGTCCACATTCTATCACATTATTTTCTTATTGAAACATACCTTGATGTGCATCTAGCCCCACGTTCTGCCTCTAGATTTTCTCTCTCGCTGAATTATATACGTTAGGCGTATATAGCAAGTGTTTATTTTTTATTATTCTATTAATTTTAAGAACTTAACAAATTATTGTCATAACTAAAAATACAAAACACTGTATAAACAGTTTATCAGCAAACAAATAAAGATTTTTATGTTAGAATAACGTATTTTAAAAGAAAAACATTGGCTTGTGTTTCTTTTTGCCAATAGATTGGTGATGTTTCTTAGTTAACTGATGTAGCTTGTTGTAAGAGTGTTGAGTTGCCGACCTTCGAAATTAATTTGAAGCTGGAATGCATCTTTATTCCCGCAGTCGATCATATTTGGTGTTAAGAAACATTGCAGAGTCTTATACAGAGTGAAGCAGAAGCCTTATGCATTTGTTATTGATTTTTAACCTTCTTTTTATGTTTCCTTTTCGCACCGGAGGTTAGAAATCATCATTTCTTCTTCTCTCATTCTAAGTTTGACCCATTCTCGCATGTTTAACAGCTATGTAAACATTTGTCTTCCAACGGATCTTCATTCTATCTTCCCTTGTAGAATGTGTTGGAGTAATCTGTACTTATCGTTCCTTAAGATGTTCCCGAGGTATTCAAGTTTTCTGTTTTTCTGTTCTGTCGTTGAACTTCTTCGTCGGTTATCCTGTCAACCCAAGAGATATGCAATCATTTTCTGTATATCTACATTTTAAAGGCCTCTAGTTTTTTTGCTGTTGCTCTGTGCAGCGTCCATGTTTCTATTCCATTTAAGAGCACCGACCAAATGTAGCATTTGGCTAGTCTTACTTGTATGTTTAAGTTGACTTTTTTGCAGCACAAAGTTTCATTATTTTAAAAAAGATTATTCTTGCTTTGTCCTTTGATACCATTGAGCATGAAATACTCTTGTACAAGTTCGAATACCTTAGTATGTAGCCTAAAAGAGCCATTGGGTTTAAATGGAACAACTGTTATACAAGTCGCAATACAGGCTTAAAAAAAATAATATCAACAGAGAATGGAAAAGAATCGTATGGACCCTTACATTTGAGCTCAAACACTTTGACTATGCCAACGATGAATAGCTACTGTCTCACAGAATAATGGACCTTCACCAAGTGGTGAATACCGTGAATACATGGTAGAGGAAGATTTTACCTAAATTGGAAGGTGATCTCAACTTGAGAACTGTGAGCAGTAATTATTTTTATTGTTTTCATTCTATTGTAAGCCTTTTAGTTGATGTGCAGGTTAGGGCGGTACAATCATAAGAACCGAAGTGAAAAATACAATAAAAAGCATGTACAAACTTTAAACATTACCACTTAACAATCGACATTTGTTTGGTAAAAATTTATTTAAAAGAATATATTAATGTTGCACCTATTCATCATCACTACTGCTACTTGAGGACGGGAAGAATTCCTTGTAGTCCTTTGGTTTGTCTTTGAGCATTTGTTCTTGTTCGATATATTCGTTTTGAACTTTCAGCACCTCCTCGCTGCTTGTGCACTCACAATACTTGTCCAGAAGTGTTTGGTTCAGTTCTATGAACGAGTGTCCCCATGAGAATTTTCCCATGTACCAATGGGCTTCCTGTTTGAAGCCTGTTATATAAAGAGTGGCTGCAATTGCTTCTACACAGCTCAATTTACAGGGTTTTCCGTAATTGATTGGATTGGCGGCCACTAAAAAGGGCAACAGTCGTGGATGTGGACTCCTCATTCGATTGAAGGGGGTCTCGTCCAGCTTCGCCCAGGAACAGTCTACAACCGCCACACCACTTGCGGCTACAATCTCTCGATCCAGTGGACTGACACAATTTGTGCCGACAGGTGTTAGAACTAGTCCAGGGAACTTCTGTCCCAAGCGGAGATTGTCAATTAGTCCGAGGCGGGATAGTTTTCGCCCAGAACACTTTTTAGGGTCGCAGTGATTTAGATCCCACATAGCCACAGGGAAGGAGGGCGGATCACCATGTTTGTCGATGATTTTCTTTGTAGAAATCGCCGCCGAAGAGGACGAAGATGAGGAAGCGTCACTGTCGCTTTCGCTGCTACTGCTGCTGTCCGTGAGGTGTTCGGTGAGTTCGTTTGCGTGTTGAGCGAATTTACGCTCGCAGTTGCGGTTTTGTTTTACATTACGAAAATGTGCACCACCTTTTCTGTTCTTGAAATTCTTTCTTCCACTCATTTGTTGGTTTTTAATTTATAAACAGGTGTATGCACAGATAAATATGTTTTTATTTTGACATTTGAAAATAGTTTAGAGGTTAGGCTGTGTTCGTTGTGTGTTGTAATTATCCATGTCGGCAGAGTAGGTTTATTCTGTTTTAATCCATAGAATTAATTAACCCTATTAGAAAACGAGATTTGTTCTAAAAAAAATCACACTTTAGATTGTGACTTAATATAAAAAAAAACAAAAAAAAAAATCTAGTGACCTATATACAAATGTAGGTATCACCATGCATTAGGACCACTCTGTTTCAAATAAACATCTTAGATCAGAGGTTTATTTTATTTTCGTGGAAAAGTGCACAGTTATTATTAATAAATAAATAAATATTTTCTAAAAGGAGTCAGTTATTTCTAACATGCATATGTTAAAATGTAAATCAGCTCGAATCCTCTCAAATTTATTAACGGCCATTGCGTTTTAAACTATATTAATCCTAAGTTCCGTTTCCAATAATGCCGAATATTTATGCTTATTTTGAGATTCGGATGAATAGTCAATTCTTTCGAATGTCTCTATTCATTCGAAAGATTTTTGTGTATTTTAAGATTCGAATGAAAAAGGTTCACTTTCGAATGATACCGCAAAATGAACTTAAATAGATTTAACCGTCAAAGTCAGCTGTTTGACATCTTTTTTAATACAGGTTGACCATACCTTGTTTTCTTTGCGTCAGAACTCTTCTCTTTCTTATTGAAATACTCTTATTAGTTATACTTTGTCGCGTTTTAGGACGAAATTTAAGTAATAACTTTTATGAAACATGTTTTGTGTACCTTTAATATTAAAATCGAGCACGAAAACAAAAGCAAAATAAAACAATCACCCCTATCATTAAATCCGTGTGGACGTGAGATTCACTTCACCCATTCGATCCACGCGATCTGATTTTTGCATCATTAAATCCGCGTGGATACACTGCTTAACCGACTATTGTTTTTTCCCTTTGAAATCATTTGTTCTGACATTTTTGTAAATAAAAAAATGAGCTCCCCGCCAGCTGGAAGGAAAATAGAATGCAAAAATATTTTTTTCTATTCGATTTGTTGCAAAAAACTTATATTTTGTTAAGAATTCTTTAATTAAACGAGCCTCGCAGCATAAACAAAATCAAATAAACCACAATAATTTCTCTGCGTATTAGAAATGTCGAACTTTCCTTACAAACAAGGCACATCCGTAACAAATTCCTTGCGGATGTAAAATGTATGGGGAGATTCGATCCATCCGCTTATAATGAAGCAGTGAAAAATCATTCACGTTACCGACAAGTGGACGATTCCCCTCGAACGGATTTAATGATGTGGAGATTGAAACTTCAGTGAATAGTTCCCCTCGCCGGATTTAATGATAGGAGTGGTAACCTATACCGACAGGATCAGCAATTGTCAATTAAAATTACTTAATTTAATTTACTACAGAATAATCACAATATCTTACTATATTTACGTGTTTGTGAATCTATGCGCCATGAAAATGTGTTCGAATGAAAAATGACATTTGTTTCGAATGAATAGAATCTCAAAATAAGCACAACCAATGAACTTTCGAAAGTTTGGATGAACTTTCTATTCTTTCTATTCATTCGAAAGACAAAATACACTCTATTCAAATTCAACTCACTTTCGAATGAATTCGAATATTAAAATAAGGCTGATTGAAATATTTAATAAAGGACGACAATACGAGAATTCCTAAATACCTACATCTGTAGTGATTTAGGCGCTTTTGACAGCAGAAATTTCATTTGTTAGGACATATGCATTGGAATCTTCCAAATACAGCTCAAGTGGTTCCTCTGTTCTAATCAACTCAACCCCAATAGCATTTTTGAAAATATGTCTTATTTTGGAATCAATTCATCGAGCTCTGATTCCTATCCTCAGCATCATCTTCACTTCAGGGTATCATCTTCAATTTCATTTTTACGAATTTAAGCTTTTGAGTTTAATGATAATTTCCCGGGATACAGTGGTCTGTTCTCGAATATAAACTTTAATGTTAATGGCTAACTAAAGCTAAAATTCGCAAAAAAAACACTGTTTTCCGAAAAATTAGCCTTCAACTTCAAAGCTAAAATTTAAGATTTTTTTTTACCATTTCATACGACTCTGCCAGAACGCCAAAATTCATCTTGCAGATCTGAGCTCAGCATCAGTATACCTAAATCAATATGATACAAAAAGATGAAGAATGTTATCATGACAGTCGCTATTCACTTACCATTCTTTTAAGACAGAAAATGCTCTCTCAATTTTCTTTTCTAATTTAAAACTTGTCTATGTAATTATTGGATAATTGTAAACTTAGAAGCTCAGATAAAATAAAGGAGCTGTGGGTCTGTAAATCAAGGCAAGGGTAATTTGAGAACATTGTAAGCTAGCTACTCACTTTTGATCGATGCATGCATTATTGCTCACATGCTGCTAAACCCCATTAACTTCCCTGTCAATTAATGATGTGACTGATTCTTTGCATTATTTGTTCCGTAATTTTGTAGAAATTTCAAAAGAATTCTTGTAGCTGTACGCCAATCGTTCGTAATTACAAAAATACTTACCCATCCTGTCTGCTCAGTACGTCTAAATATATTTGTGACCTTTACCTACTATCTGCATTGACTTTCAATTGCATGACCTTTACCATGTCTACTTACATTATTTTTCTAAATAAACACCAAATGGCCATTACCTTGAGTTCGTTACCATCAACCCTGTTCACACTTTACATGTGTCCTTGCGTCTTCTTTTTTTTTCTCTGCGTACACTTTGCACTTTTATTTTTAGTGGCAACCTAAAAGAATGAAAAAACAAAATACATACTCACATCACATCAGATTTAGCTACGTGATTCTTGGCGTCTCTATTAACCATGGGAAGTTTTCTAATTGCCTGCGAACAATTATCCTTCAACTGTCAAGACAGCGCACATTAAGTTTCTTCCAAAATTGGTATCTAGTAGACAAGTTCAAATGATATTCATAACAATTTGTGGCAGCATATATCCATTTAATCCCCATCTAGGCGTCCACCTTGACCGCTCTGTAAAGTCATCTCATGGCATATATGAAGCCCCCCATAGAAAAGTACCATAATTTTTCCAATTAATATCGATACGAGAAATCACCACAAAAAAAGCTGAATGAAAACCAGCAAAAAGAATAAGAAAATTTTAAACGTTAACCTTTCCTCTGAGCCGCAATTCATTCATCCTCTACCAGACCAGTAGCTGCTGTGTGCAGCTGCTGCACTGGTGCTTGTACCCCTGCCTCCCAGCATCTCATTGCTGGCTGCTACCACAATTGATTGAGACACACATCGAACCTTATTGGAAGCACGTTAATTTTCACCGTATATGGGAAGAGTTTTCCCAACCAGATCTGAGATGTTATTGGCGTACATGGATTGGCCATATGCTTACCCCATAGTGGAGCTTAGCTACTTTAGGAGTTAATATGTCGATTCTAGAAAATGCACTTTACCTTGCGTCGTTTAAGCTTTATGGGACCCGTTGCGATATGATAAATGATATTTTCTTGGTGTAGCCGTCTGCGGTGCGGTGCGGTCGTCCTTGAAAGAAGTCGTATTGTACTAATTTTCTTAAGAAAATTAATTCTGTCATTTAAAAGCTTGAGAAAATTCTCTAAAACATTTATTATTTTCATATCTTATAAAGCTACATAGCTACATTTGGATGACGAAATTTCGAAAAGATCATCATATGAACTATTTTCAGCGTACGCTCAGTTTCTAAATATACGTTTTAAATAAGATGAACAAAATATCTGTATTTCGAGATATTTGAACTGAACGGGAACAACTGTATAAGAGCTGGGGGAATATTTTTCAACGCTCAATAAATTTGCTTACGTAAACTGATAAATGTGGTTTTTGTTTGGTTGAAAGCATATACGTACTGCGATCGATTAGATTGAATAAGAAAATTTTAGTTTGTGGTATTTGTAGAATGTTGGATCAATCAATGCCAGATATTCTTACAAATCACTTTTGATTAAGAATTCAATTGACAAGACAAGATACAAGTTGTGAGAGCATCATCCAAGTGTGACAGTTAAATCGTATGTCAACATACGGCGAGACGTTTTTTAGATGATGTTCATTTGAAAATGGGTATTGGTATAGAAATATAGAAATTAAAAAACACAAGAAAGCGGATGTATCCTATAATTTGACATTTTTCTTCTCATCTATCTATATATCTATTAAATTTCACGAATAGGTTTTGAAAGACTACAGCTTTTTTTATAACCAACGCCTTCCAAAGGGGATATCAATACCATTTTACTGATAAACAATGCACGGGCCTTGGTTATATTGGAAGAGAGAACAAGGGATAGGAAAGACCAAGTGTGCTGGTATTAGTTTTCAATATTTATGGGTTGTTTCCCAATTAATTGGGGGAAAATTGTGTGTAATTTTTTCATACGTTTGTAATTCACAGTATTTTTTACTCGTCGGTGTTGGAATACATTAAGTGATAAAAGTTGAATGAGTTTTGTTGGAACTTGAACACTAAAAATGTTAAAGCACCCACAGCAGAAATGCCTGTTTTATGCCAAGAATCGAATGTTTTCTTGACAAATCATATCGAGTATAATTGGTTAAATTTTTGGGCAAAATAAATATATTAGAACCTGTTGAGATGATGACTCTCGACTACGTAGTAAAGAGTAATGTCGTGTCTACATGCTATAGTGCTCACTCCTGTACTACATATTTTGATAAAGTTTAGTGGAGGGAATGAGTAAATTGAAACACTTCTGTATTTTTTGTGTGTTCTCTCGTCCAAATACTAAATTTATTGCGCGATCTACCCTGCGCAACGATCGAACTAGTAATGATAAAATGGAATAGGGACGGCACATTTCGGATGTAGAACGCGACTCTCCTCGATTTTTATATTTTCTTCATGACTCTTCCCCTCTCTTTACCCCTCACTCTTCTTACCCACAAACTATCGACATAGCCGAGTTTTGAGTTATCATCTAAACATGCTCTTAGATCGTCCACAAAGATTTTTGGGCCTTTAGATATTTTTTCTTATTTAATTTATTGGGCATTGGAAAGCAGGGCTAATAATACATTCTTTTGAGCGCTTCGAATTTTTTTTAATTTTTGAACGATCTGCAATGGAGTCGAATTGCCAAACATTTTGGGACCTGACACAATGCCGTAGGGAATAGAAAGAAGACAGCTAAGTTTTTTCGAACGCCTCTGCTCAAAAATCTCCATTTTTACTAACATGCTTATAAATGTATCTATGCATCTTCTATGGTCGCTTTAGAACATTTTAGTCCCTAAATTCTTTTGAGTTTGTTGTTGTTTGCGAAACTATTTGGATTTATTTTCACTAGAAAACCTCACAAGTTAGTTTGTGGAATTAACCAAAGTCGTATACGTATAACCTTTGGGCTAAACACATACATACATATGTACATACATTCAGCACTAGGTGGAAGAGGTTGGCATCTTGTCTCAGCTGCTGTTAATTTTCTCTCACATATTTTGTACATTGTCTAGGATTTGTGAACCGTATGTGAGAGTCGGACATACAAATGCGTTATAGAGCCTGTCTTTCAGTTTAGGAAACATTTTTCGGGAATAGATGATAGCGAATTTTTTTCGCCACTTCATTCACTCACATTTGCGATGATTTCTGTAATCGGAATAGATTTCTTTGCTATTGATCGTAGATCTCAGATATTTGAAGTTTTAGCATTTAGAAAATACTTTCTATTTAAGTAAATGTTTGGAATAGCCCGGTGTGGATCAGAGAATAGACAGTGCAAATAGAGGAGCTTGTATCTCTGGTCCAAACTACAAATTATCTGTTCCTCTAGGACAAACAACCACTATCTTTCAGGCAGAGGTCCACGCTTTCGAGCTCTGTGCCAGAGAATTCATTAGAAGAAACCTCCGAAGATCTCATATCAACATTCTTTCAGACAGCCAAGCAACACTCAAGGGGCTCCTAACTCCTACAATTTGAGTCTGAGCTAGTTTGGAACTGCCTCCAATCCATCTTGTAGCTTGCTGCACACAATAATATCACACTAACTTGGGTCCCTGAACAAAGGGGCATCCATGGCCACGAAACCGCCGATGAGCTTGCCAGACAAGGTGCTCAGGCTCCTTTCATTGGTCCTGAACCTTTTTGTCGCCCACAAACTAATCTAATCAGATTAGAGCTCAGCAGATGGGAACCACAAGAATCGCTCTCCTACTGGAACTCTTAAAATGGCTTAAAACACGCCAAACAATTCATCAACTTCTAAAAAAAGAGAACAAAAGATATCCTTTCTATGAGCAAATACAAAGTTAAGAAAATCACTGATATCCTAATTGGTCATTCCTCTCTCAATTACCACCTCAAGAAAATGGGCCGTGTCCAAACGGACACGTGTCGCCTATGTCTTGAAGACACCGAAACAGCCCACTACATTTTGTGCGATTGTCCTGCCATAGCTTGGCTGAGACTTAAGTACTTTAACAAAGGCTTCACATCTCCCTCTGATGTCTCCTCAGTTTCAACTATAGATGTCTTTAGATTCATAAATGAACTAGACTTCAGCTGAAAAAAAAAATTATATTCAAACCTGTTACGGAACAGCACAAAAGATCTTCCTAGGTCGTAGTGCTATGGAAACGTTGCTTTGAATAAAACAAACGGCAGTTCGCTGAGCTGTAAATGGACCTTCAACCGTCCAGTATTTCCAAACAGGTTTAAATGGCGTCCAAATTATAGGTACATTCCACAATTGGAACCAAAATAGAGAGGCATCTATGAAACATACATTTTATATCATGTTTCATATACCTAATATTCCATATTAATTTTTTGCAGAACAATTTGCATTCATTTTCAAAATGTATGTCTCTATCAGGAAATTGATATTATTTGTCATTTTGACATAATAATTTAATGTTAAATTTTATACCTGCGGTGCATCAACCTGTCAACCTATTAGCACGTAATTTAGTCTTTGTTTAAACTTATTCGATGAATGATCACCAAACCGGATTATCATCAGTGTGTCATGTAAAAGTGATTTTCGAAACCCTTAAACTGTCATCCAAGTGGAACTCTTCATTAGTTATTCCCTAGCATACATTTCCAATTTTTATTGACTCACACTCTATTCATTTGAATTCACAATTTACACGTCTTCCGCACGAGTGTATAGTAAACTCCAAGATAACCAATACCATCCAATGAAATTCGCTTGTAATTACAGAAGCATCCACCAGCGCACGCATATGGATGGATTCATTTATGGCAAGGCAACAGCACTTGCATCACCCGAAATTCCAAATAAGGAGAAATAAACCGATGAATTCAGATGTGTATTGCCCTTATTTCTCGGTCGGTCGTTATGACTAAGCTCAATGGATTTTGTGCACAAAAATGTGACGTCGAGGTGATTCGGTGTTATCAGCTTTCGCTAAAATGACGTGTCCGATAAAATAAACCAAATCATGTTGAGAATGCCATTGTGTTGAAGATTGCAGATTTAACAAAAAAGTAATTTAATAAAATTTGTATTTATATGTTCTAAATGGATTATATAATTTGTTATTATCAGCTTCTTATTTTTAAACTTCTCTAACCAGTTTTGATTGGAAATAAGAGAGGATTACTATATATTCCTCTGAATCTTGTTTGTTTAATTGATTATGAACATCAGAACGATCATGCAGGCGTTTCCCCCAAAAGGTGAGGCTAGGTCAATGCACATTTGGCAGTGTTGACCTCCATGATTATTCATGCGCTTAATATTTTGGGTTTGCATTGAGTGTGTGGATATTGAAACAGAGCTTCAATAAAATGATCACGATTTTTATTTTTAAATGACTTTTTCCTTGAAATTTAGTGAAAGAAAACTGCGCTAGGATGAAGACGACACAGAGGAATTCGACACTAGGGCCAAGATCTAGTGCAAGGAATAAACTAGCCGATAGACTGCTAATACCTGCTAGAAGAAAAAACGGTTCACTAAAATTAAAAAGTCGAGCTCTTGGGTGCTTTTATTTTGAACTGATTTATTTTCACTTCCTTTTTTTGATTGAATAACTACGTTTCATGAAAGTATTATTAGGACTCTTTTCTTCATATGTATTCTTCTCTCTTTCATCAAATCAGTTTTCTGCAGTGTTTTTGCGTCCACACTACTTCGACTCGCATCTTTTTCTAGTCCTTTTTACATACTTACTTACTTAGGTGCTGTATACTCTTGTGAGATCTATTACGCATTCGCCCCATGCATCGGGCGATGTGTGTCAGTCCGCCCCAACTTCCTCGCAGCTTCCGTGCCTCCATCTCGACAGTTTTGCGCCATGTTTTTCATGGATAGTTCGGAAAATGACAGTTCATTTGTCCTGGCTTAACTGCTTGGCATGGTTAGCAATGGAGCTATCGACTTTTCGAAACGTACAACCAATCCAGTGCCAACTGATTGTGGCTTCTGTCCCGTTCTTTGTAGATGTGTTCCTTAGAGATACCAGGAAAAATTGGCCAGGAAATCTTTAAGATGTTACGCAGATACCGTTTAACGAGCTTTTGAAATTTTCTTGAGATATTAATAGTCACATTCACTGTGCTTGGTTTTTAAGTTGATTACATTGCTTTGCCCTGCCTTGGATAACATTCCAAATCCGAATTTTACTTTGGGAATTCCTTTGGCTATATCCAGTTCAGTTCCACCTTTTAAACTATATAAAACTCCCAAGATATAGGAAATCCTCTACTTTTTCTACTAGTTGTCTAGAATTTCATATTTGAGTCGATGAGCCCAACGAAGAACGTCGGTAATCACCAAAAGGAATAGTATTGATGAAAGAATGCAACCTTGTCTTATCCCACTTTGGATATCAAATTCCTTTGACAACCGTTTCCTGTGCAATACATTACATTTCGAGTCAAATGATGTAGGCTTGATAATAGCAATTCTTTTATCGGAAATACCTCTCCTTCACGCCAAATAAGCTGCCAGATACTGTCGAATCTTCTCAAAATCAATAAACAGCAGCTGGATTGGCGATCAATATTCAACGCACTGATCAATGATTATCCACAAATTGTTCATGTAGTCTACACAAGATGAACTGCAGCCTAATCCTACTTATTCGAGCCTGCATCGAGTATATCTTCTATGTTTTGTTATGTTCGGTCTCGGATTACTTCAGGCATTACTTCCGCAGGGAGTATCCAAAACATTCTCCTGTTTTCACAGTACATTATCACTTTCCTTTCTTAGGAAGCTTGATAATTCCATCCTTCCACTCATCAGGAAACCTCTCAGTTGATCTTGACGGGACTACTGTTAAGTCCTACTGTTTTTTTATTTTATGCGATGCTTTTTATTTCTGCTCTCTGATTCCGCCTGTACTGACAGATGCACTACGAAGGTGTACCGATATGGGATAGCATAAGATTATCAGCTCGTTCTTGCCTGATGATGACTCCGCGTCTGTTTTGGACCTTAAGATACAATTTCTAAAATGTGATCGATCTGGTTGCATGTTCGTTGCCTGTGAATTGAGACCAAACATTGTGAGAGCCACAGAAAAAGTTAGCTACCTAAATAATCTTCCAAAAGTACAAAGAAAAGACTAGGAAGTGTAAGCATAACAGGAGCACATCAAAGACTCAAGCAGGGTTGAAAATGTTACTTATTCTTCCTCCTTTAGATGAGTTTATGCGTAGTACTGCTTCCGATAGTGCAATTCGTCTCAGACAATCAAGCACATAAGAGCAAAGCTTGTATGGATACAGCTGCCGAGCGACTGTACAAAGCATCTTTCATTCAAACTATTAAGGGAGCAGCACATATAATATAGGCTAAAAGTTTAAACCCATTCAAGGCGATCTTCGTAGACAGTCAAGCAGAACTTAAGGCACTAGATAGCGAATTAATTAGATCAAAAAGAGTTCTCAAAATGGATATCACAGCTCGAGATAAGATCAACACCATATGGGCAACCAGAGGCGATTGCGTCCTTTATCGTAGCTTTTGGCCTTTAATGTATGAAAAAAGGAAAAGCGTCTTGTCAATGAACAAAAACGAAAAGTATCATGGTTGCCCGAGAGGAGCGATGGCGTCCACACTGGACATCAATTCAGCTGACTTCTGCATGAGCTGCCATGTTACGAAAGAAAAAGAAACTGATCTGTCATCTGTATGTGACTATTCCTGACATTACGGGCCATCATTTGAAGGTGAAAATATAGGATCGTAAAAACGTGTGGACTTTCGAAATCTTATCTGATTCTTCGATGAACAACGTTGGAATCTGGAGTTGGACCTAACAGCAATAGCTCACAGTCTCACTACTAGTTCAGGCTGAAATCAATGCTATTAATTTCTGCGCTAGCTTAAGCCTTCGTGAGGTATGGGCTCTAACAATACAAATACTTAGTTATGTTCTAGTCTCTGTTCTTTATAGGTAGGCTGTTTGTCTCCCACTTACAGCACTGTTCATCTATTTCATACGAATGTACTGTCTATAAAGCTTACAAATTCTAAAGATTTATAAAAAAATTGTTCAAAAAATCAATATCTTATCAATTTCATAGTAAACTTTTACTTGGGCTGCTTTGTATTTTATTAACTCGGTATATTCTTAGAAAATTTAGTTTCTTTTAAATATTTTTATTTTATTTTTGCATCACTCTCTATACATGCGATTTTTTTCTATTTATCTACATCAATATACCCGCCCAGATCCATCTGTAGCGAATATTTAATTAAAAATTTCATCTAAAAACTATTATTAGCCCCTGAAGCTAAATATCCTTTCCTTTCTACGTGTTTGTGTGAACAAATTCTCTACTCACAGCATCTTTTAAATGATACATACTGGGAAAACAAATTGGAAAACTTAAATTAAAATGGGAAATTATTTACTCTCCAAAAAATCCTATACACAAATACATATGTACATATTTTGAGGAAGAAAATTAATTTACCCCCCCAACAGGTAAGATGAGAAGTATAAGGATTCCTATACACTCATTCCACAAGCACATGCACAAATATTGACCAAAAATCCAAAACAAAACTCTATACAAAGCAGCTGTCCAACAAAGAGAGCAAAAATTAACGCATAACAAGCCTAGTCTTAGCAAAGAATATCACATCGCTGCTGCTGCTGCTGACTCTGCTGTTGCTCTCCATGTACGATATCATTGTAGATACATTTGCTCAGATACTTACTCGCACACCCATATAATCCACTTGCTTCCTCTCTGTCTCTCTCAGCCAAAACTCACCCAATCCAACCAACCAACCGCCAATATCTTTGGCGGCAACCAAATACATCAAATACGTATCCAACAGATACAAAAAAAAACTAAAGAATACAAAAAAAAAAAAAAAAAAACACCTAGAGCGTCTGAAAAAAGCAAATCGCTTCAACTGTTTTCGTAAAAGTTTTCAGTTGAACATCACAATCCGTTCAAGTCGCGGATATCTCTGAAATAAAAAGTTTTTTTTTGATATAGTAAGTAATACTAGTAACGAAACATAAACGAGTTAACAAAACCGTTAATAGTTTAAGTTATCAACAATTTGAAAATTCAGTTATTGTGTGGATTGTTGTGATAAAAAAAAGTAAAAGTAAAAGTTCTAAAAAAAGAATTTCAGTTGAAATTTAAAGGATTTTTTTTTCAACCAAAAAGAAAAATCTTATCTATACTGTGTATGGTGTAATTGTTGCAACAACTGTCAAAATTTTTGTAAAATTCCTGACAAAATATAAGATCTTTCTCTGTGTGTGTGTAGCGGATATTGTGGTGAATATGTGGAAATTTATTTTTAGATAAATTCAAACTTACTATAATCAAATTATATAACCCCAACGACAGACTATTTCGAATTTTTTTTTTTTTTTAATTTTATTTCTCGGGTTCGTCATAAGAACACCGATTGTGATCGTAAATTTGCATTCAACTGTCATTTGATCCAGTATGGGTGGAGTGCGGCGGAGTGGTTTCTGCAAAGCTAAACAAATGAAAACCACAAATTTTGCCGCTAGACAGTATTATTGATAGTAGTCTGATATTATGGTTCAAAAACCTCAGAAAGTAACGTACATACGTGTTGCCGCATTTCGATTGCATCTATAGATGACATAATTTTACTTTTTTTTTGCAATGCAATATCAGTTTGATATATTTAAAATGTCACAAGAAGAAGAAGAATTAAACGAAAAGTGAAAATAGACAAAATAGAGAGGGAACGTAAAAAAAGAAAAATCACTCTCTAAAGACTGGGATCTCTAAAAATATCCCAAAAAATCGAATAAAAAAACAGGCGCGGTATCGAAATTTGATCTCACCTATATGTACGTCTCTCCCTCTAAGTGTGTGTATATTTTATTTTTCATGCAATCGTTCGCTCGATTAGGAAAGTGTATATATATTTTAGATTCTTTTCTCTTTTGCAAGAATCCACCAGCTACACTAGGAGCCAGCCACCCACCCTCGGTATCTTTATAGATCACTTTTCATTTCATCTCTCTGGTTCTTGGTATGTCTACATGAATCTTCTCTGCTTAGAGAAGGTGTCGAATTTTTTTGAACACAACAAAAAAAAAACAGCGAGATATGAAAAGCATTTTTCGGCTGAATGTTTATTTTTAGACGCTCAGGGAGGTACATCCTCTATCCGCATGCGTCTCGACATCTGTGGCGTATACTTTATCTTATTTCTTTTTTCTTTATTTATTTAGCTTGTGAGATAATCTAACTTTAGAGAACTCTCCACAAAAATGCACAAGTATCTGTATTGTAAACGACAAAAAATCTTATATAGGTCAAGATATTGAGCTTAAGTAGGGCCTTTTTTTTGTTTTCGATTTTACGACTCGCTTTTGTTTTGTTTTGCCAAAACCAGGCTTCATACTCTTGGCACTATTCAATCATTTTGTTATTATTACTTTTTGTTTTCGTTTTTTTCTGTTTTTTGTGTCTTTTGTTGAAAACTATTTACAAAATATGTGATGAATTGTAAGTACGAAAGTATCCGCACTTGTGGAGTACCTTCAACAATAAAAATGACATACGTAGCAGGAATGTGGATAGCCGCAATAATGAAGAAACAAAATAAAAAAATAAAAATGAGCAAAATTTGCATAACGAGAAGAGAGGTAGAGAAATTGTTTATTTTGACGAAAAAAAGAAAAAAAGAATGTTGGTCGTAAAAAATTTGCGAACTTTATTGAATTCCAGACCACAGTTGGAAAATATTTTTTTTTGTCGTCCAATCAAGGTTTGTTTTGAATTTGTTGTGCATACCTTAACCGGAAGACATGTTGATTTGAAAACCAATTGCAGTTGCATTTTTGCACGTGGTCAATTGGGAAATGGTACACGTTCATAGGAAGGTAATATAATCTTCTCTAGGCTTTTGAGAGGTTAATATATCAATTCTATTCTCGAGCTCGGTCATATCACAAATTTCAGTCCTCATGGCAACTAGTAAATTGTAAGCTAATCAATACAATTTTTGATTGCACCTAGTTGATGTGACGTTATACACATTAGACGTGTTTTTTTAAGCCTCAGTTCATTTGGACATTCGGCTACAAACTATCGGCAGTTAAATTCTTATATTCCCAAGTTGCATCTAATTAGGACACCGATTCGGTGAGGTGACTAGAAAAATAGATACGTAAAACTAGACTTAACTTAGACAGAATAATTATAAATAAATATAGGGCTCTATGCACCTAAAAAAATACAAAAATCAATTGTTTTACGTCTGAATATTAATTTTGTAAAAATTGCTACTCAGTGGTTAGGACATTAGACTAATAAGGAAAGAGTTATCCTTAGGTAGTACCATCAAAGTTTTTTCACAGCCCCACCTCTTGCGAGCATCTGACAGCATCCAAGAGTATTACCCTCGAAAGAAAGCTTTCGAAAAAAAAACCCTTTGCCCTCAAAATACGTATAGTGCAATAAGTTAGGCTTTGGCCCTGTATAACATCGTCTTACTTACAAAGTGAGCTGTGGTTCTAGGTGCTACTGGGGCCATGAGGACATGTCGAAATTCTTGATGTGAGGGGCTTGCGGTATATTCAAACAAACCTCTGCACCATGAGGCAATGATCAGCTGTTGATGGTTCCCTTACGCAAGCGGTAAGGTTCCTGTTGGGGGCCCTCAAGTGTGGCATCTTTGTTCACTATCTGTAAAATGCTGGTAGGACATAGCAGAGGGTGCGTAACCCAAATTCTACTCGAACCGAACACAAAAAGCAGACATCACGCAGATATGTATTGTACATTGTTTTAGCTGCAATATTGCCAACGAGAAAGGCGCAATACTGCAATTCCTTTGCAAGTGACCGGCTCTAACTAAACTTAGTCCTTACTTCTGACAGACTTTTTATAGCAAACAACGTAAGTAAATCCAATTCCAGGGGAACGATATAGTATTAATTATTCAAAATGTTATTCTGCTCCAGACTAATCTCTAGGAGTTCAAAAATTAAAGTATCAACGGCTTTTTATTGCATTATACTTTCATGAATTTTCATTATCAAGTATCAACGGAGACGAAAAATTGCAAGTCTTATACAATTGCTACTGAAAGTGAGTTTAATTCTTCTAAATCTAATTTAACACCCAGACAATGCCAACATTCTCTAAAGCCAATCACACTTCAAGTGGCTCATAAAAGCATTGAAACATTCATTTTCTTATGACCTCAAGACTCTTTCGCAGGTATCAATCAATTAGTAGACATCAATTAACCTTTGTTGTGTGGCTCTTTAAACAGAGCATGTTTCTATAGACATCTACTTTTCACTTTTCTTGTTTCAATCAACACCTTAAAGATAATTCTAGCGTATCTTGAAAATAACCACCGCACTTGACATTTAAAAATTGAGTCTTAACGCATTTAGAAAGACTCGTTTTCATTAAGCCTTTCGCATGTAAAACTTAGAATATTGCCTTGAAATGAAAGTGCTTCTATTCAACTAATTTCACTTTATATTGGCAATCGGTTCCTTTTACTTCTTGATTGATTTAATGACCTACAACTGCGTTGCGCATTCTCCGCTGATTAGTATTGTATTGTTGAGAAAAATTGTTCACAGCTTTAGAACTACAAAGCCTTTGTTAGTTTGTTAGAGACGGTCCTCACTTAGACCATTAGTAGGTAAGTTGCCCTCTAACAATTGGAACCATGTGCTTCTCTGGCGTTGATGAGGTCGCCTAGACCACCTATCGTAGTCTTTGAAATGTTGGTTAATTTAGAAAAAGTGCTCAGGAAGTGACCGATGGTCTACTGTTTCTCTTCGTCTCTACAGCTTATGCAAAAATCATTGCAGATGATGGCTAGAGAGTGTGCATGTCTTTCTATTACATAGTGTTCATTGAGGATGCATGTTACTTTTGAAAGGGTTCCTCTCTTGTGCTTTAGAAGTCCGATAGACTTGCTTATGTTTAGTGTCGGGCCAAGGTATCTTGCTATGTTACAATGGTCTAGTTGGTTCCAACTCCCAATCAAGTTGCGACTTGGCTTTGTATCTATGAAAAATCACAGGAATTCGCTGAACAGGTTGTGTGATACCAATTCCCTTTCCTGTAAGGTTCATTCACAGCTCAGCGACCGGTGAATGGGTGAACTCAAAAATAACCATTTTAAGTATATTAAAAGGCACACAGTTGAATATTTTACTTTATGTCCAAAGAAGAGAGCTTAATTTATTTATCGATTCAAAAGAAGTTAAATTTTAATTTGTTTCTGCAAATTAATTATTAATTTGCTAACTGTGCAACGCAATCCACATTCGAACGACCAAAATCTCGCAAATAAAAATGGCGCTGCGAATGAAAACTCAACACTCACAGCTGAGTTGTGAAAAAACCCCATTGGGGGTGCGCGCCATGAGTATAAAGCAAACCAATAAGGCGGTAGAGCGCGACCAAAAAGCTGTCGGCATGGTCGCGCGAACTAAGTTCTTCAGCAACCTCCAAAATGCTGTTCGTGTGACGACAACACCAAGCTGCGCAGACAATTGGGCGAGCGTCCATTTGGGAGCTCGTATGGCATTGGCCTAACAGTGTCAGTGGGAAACGATTTGTATGTATGATTTTAGATAGACAAACTAAATAAAATTGATAGACAACTGCGGGCCGATGATAGTTCTGCTCCCCAAGCTAAAATCCACCCAAAAACACATCCATGTTTTGAAATTTCAGCAAAGTTAAATAGGATCTCGCCCATAAAAGTGTAGTTTTGAGCATATCGGTTGACAGCACAAGAGTGCGGCTAATTTGCAGATGCTGTACAATTTGTGGGTGTTAAAGGAATCATAACCTTCAAAAAATATGTTGGTCCAAAGGAAAAAAGTAAGCACCACGACACATTTAAAGTTAGGTCGAATGCGAGTCTAATTTAGGTAGTCTATGATTGTAACATTTTCATACATTTTATTCCTGTTTATACCCTATCCCAAGGGTATATTAAATTTTTAAAATCCGCCCACTGACACGCCCACTTTTCAAAAAAAATCACTTTTTTTCACTATTTTCATATGAAACTCGAAAAAACTTACTTGGGCAAATATGTTTTTGACATGAATACACTCGTCATCACTCTCTCGTGATCGCTTAGTGAGCGACGTTTTTGACAGATTCAGCCCACCATTATAGTCGGACTGTTAAGATTCTTCATCGTCTCTTTTCATTTTAACCTCAATAGAAAAATCTAATGCGGTTAATTGATCTCATAAAGTAATTAAGATCTACATAGCTTCCAAATTTGGAAATGGATCATTCTAGTAAGCTCAGCCCACTAATTGATTCATTAACAAAATGTTCTAAATTGAATTGAATGGTACAATAGCTGTTGGGTTGCAAAAATGTTGTTCATTCATAATAGATATAAAATTTATATCAAAAAATCGCATTTTATTTGACTATTCAGTTGAGTCAGTTTGAATAACAAGTAATTCGAATTCGAATGAAAGTGCTCGTCAATCAATGGATGGATATAAATATGAATCCTTTTGTCATCGTCGGGTAACTTAAATGGTACCACTGTCCACGTTGTGCCGTCATTTGTATACACCTGGAATATTAATTGACTTTATGGTACTCGTCGCATATTTTTTTTTGGGTTCCTCCACGAGAAGACATTCTGTTGCCTAGAGCCGAATTTTTGATTTGTAATGCATGTCACATTCTCAACTAGCCGGCACACATTTTTTTTTAGAGTATTTGATGATCTATTTGTTGTTAAAAGTCAACTAAGTACATATGTAGTATTTTTTTTTGTTGTATAGTGTATAAGTTAGAAAAAATCCAGTCACTATGCTGGCTTTCGGAGAAGTTACTTACTCGCAGAATCAAAAGGGGAACGTCTATATGCTGCATGCATCTGTTGTATTTTTTCGGTTGAATGGCCTAGCATATAACTCACTTGACCTTCATTATATTATATCTATGAGTTATTTGAATATTAAAAACAGACGGAGTGTGTATTCAGGGTTTGGGATAGGTTTTAATGTCTTCGATTTTATAATGTGATATATAGATTGCTGGTCACAACATTTGCTACTGTTGCTAATGCTGTTGTGCGTGCCAAATTGTTTTGAATCATTAATAAAAATTGAATTTATCATAGGTTCTGTAAAGCGTCATTTGTTTTTTAAATTAATTTCGAAAACATGTTAATTTAAATAGTATTTTCAATTTTTAATCAAGCAGTAGCAACCCTTATAATTGGTTATGTCTCTGCTTCGAGCTTGCCCCTCTTAGGAGGTCACTTGTTTAACAAAAAAGGAAAAACTGAATTATGGTGCCTAACTAGACCTTGGTAGATTGTGGAGTGTTTTTGGTGTGCAGTTTGTTGGTACATACATATGTACATGCATATTTATGTTTATCTATTGTTATCCTGACAATCTTCAATAGGAATACACGCACATTAAAATATTAAGGCCTTATCGCTTATTTTTTAAACCTGACTGTGGTCAACAAGTTTTATGTGTCAAATAGAAATTGAGAGGATTATTTGCCTTTCAATTGAGTACTAATGACAGGAAACTGAGCCAATTACACCTATTTGCCTTTCAATTAAGTATAGTTACCAGAAAAAAAGACCCTTGTGTCCGCATTTATTCATAATAACTTTATCTTAGGGAGGCACTATAATGAACTTAAATTTTATCAGCCTTACGTCAAAATCCAACGAAAAGCTACCTCAATTTCTTACAACCTTACAACCTTTCATAAATGTCAATTAATCCATAAAACTTTAAATAAGCCCTAAATTTAAGGTTAAAATAAGTATACGGTATTTCCATCTAAATGGAAGGTATAACAAGACGTATGTATGTTTGCTTGCACCATTGGAATTCAGGAATTAATTGAATTTTCTTCAAAGCTTAACACTGAGCACCGGCCGTCGAGATTTTCTTTTATTTTTATATCACAGGCTAAATTTTCGTACTGAATGTTAAATTTCATGTAAGGGCCAACCATAATTGCATCAATGTCATATGTATGCTTATACACGCAATTATATAGTATACTGCACAAATAATGACTTTTCGCTCAGTTTCGTTGAGCTCCGTCAAGTTTTCGTTCACTTTTTATTCCATACGCAAAGAAACGTATGGAATGCTTAGGATGACACCATCGTGTAAGAACCAAACAAATGTTATATGAGATATAGAACTGTCACGTTTATTTTTGTTCAATAAATAATGACATCTCACGTTTAATGCCAAAAGCAATTAACGACACTTAACATTTCATTCAGCTGTCATCTAAGTCCTTTATGGTAGGCCCTTAATTCAGTTTGACCAACAGTAATGCATGCAACGTTGAAGATAGTCAATGATCAGACCTTCATCAATTTATACTTAAATGCTACCAAATTTTATAAGCTACAGGTTATGATTACAACGATAAATTCCTCTTACGCATAAACATAAAAACAAACCATTTTAAATAAACATTTGAAAGCAGTAAGAGTAACCGCGAAAGTGACTACAATGCCAAAATGCACACGTGAAAGATCTTAAAACAAATACCCCAATCCATTCAATAAAAGAAAATCATTCAATCCATCATTGAACTTATCTTGTAATAGGTGCATCTGCTAATTACCTATTCATTAATTAATTACTTTATTTATTCTTGCAGTTTCTTCGAGTTAACAGAGCATAACAAAAAACTACAGACATGGATGCCATTAAGAAGAAGATGCAAGCGATGAAAATCGACAAAGATGGAGCATTGGAACGCGCTTTGGTCTGCGAACAAGAAGCACGCGATGCCAACACTCGTGCCGAAAAGGTAAATAAAAAATACAATACCGCAAATTTAATTGCAATTAATTGCAATTACACTGATAAGCAGTATTAAATGTTGTCTTTTTTTTTTGTTACTTTTCCAACTAATAGGCCGAAGAAGAGGCTCGTCAACTCCAAAAGAAGATCCAAACCGTTGAAAACGAGCTCGATCAAACCCAAGAAGCCTTGATGCAAGTCACCGGCAAATTGGAAGAAAAGAACAAGGCTCTCCAGAATGTAAGTACAAATTGTTTCATTTTTATCCAAATTAGTTTTTTTTTTTATTTATGATAAAATGAACTCAAAGTAAATATTAGATAAGAAGGTTTTGTTCTAGTAGGTGATAACTGGATGAAGTTAGATAATAGAAAATAGCACGTTAGTGGTATTTTGTTTTGCTTTATCTTTTTAAGATTAAGGGGATGTTGAACTGATCTATGTATATTATTATTAGTTCTCAGAATGTTTGTAGGCATATTACTTGAGATATTCATCGGATTGGAATGTCGTTTAAAGTTTAGTTATTGTACCATAATGGATATTAAAATAGTTTTTAAAGAAAAAAAAAAACCATTCCATTCCATGCATTCCATGCATTCCATGCATCTTATTTGATTGGCCCTGTGCCCTGTAAGAAAATTCCAAATTATAGAACTAATTGAGTAAATTAGTAAGCAATTGGTGGACAATGTTGGGCCCACGTTGGGCGCCATTTTTTTTAAAATCGTTTAACAATTTTTTAAACGATAAAAAATTAGAGGCATTTTAATGCTTCAACTTTGATAAATTTTACTTTCCTCAATTTGATAGCAATCTGTTTCTGCATTCTGATATTGATATTAACCAAATAATTCTCCAGAAATAAGGGTGTGTTATTTAATGACTTTAACTAGTGTAATCATAAAAAAATAGTCACTTTTTTAATACTTTCTTCTTAATAAATCTAAAATATAAGTGTTTTCATAAATACTACAGTTGAACGAACTGAGCACGTACTCAATGAAAATTAAAGATGAATTAGAGGTAATGTGTTTTTCCTAAGTCTCAAATGTCTTGGTCAACGGTTATCAACGGTATTCAATCACGTACCGCAGAACTGTGAATAAGAAGCCGAATTTATGTATAATTTTATGAAATGCGTTTTTTTTTTATCTTGAGTCTCATTTTGACAAATTTGTGTGGTGGTGGGGAACTGGAGAAGTACGACGTACCACAAGCATGTCACTATTTGAAAAACCTTGTTCTAGATTATAAAATTATATAATTTAATTACTGAATGACACATTTAATGGTTATTTTTATATGAAATGACTTAAATCATAAATCATATTCATTATTACAAACCAAATGAAAATAAATTATAACGAATAATTTTGAAAACTTATTCATCAGTTTCATATTTTAAGAAAAACATCGTCATTTTATTATATGTTTGTCCTCCTGGTAACAGTCTCAAAATTTCAGAACCACCTAATGGGAAACACTTAACATTTAATTTATTATTGTGGGTGAAACAAATTTAATAAAATTTGTAAATGATGGAGGAATGCCAAAAAGTACATAAATATTTGCGTCATTTAAGTTACCCGTCGTCTTTGACGTTACAATTGACATGTGGTTTTTTTGGCTGCTATAAATCAAAATCAGAGTTTTCGTAATACTTACATGTATTATGTGCGTCAATGCAACATAGACTTTATGAAATATAAAAGATCTTTGAATAAATAAGGAGATGATTTTTCATTTTCAATATTTTAAGGAAATTAGTTTTTCCAGAAATCTGAAAACGTCAAATCTCCGACAAAAACTTAACTAAACTAGAAAACTTAAAGTGTTGAAGTTTGGAACTATTGCGCTCCAACTTTAATCAAGGTTGCAATGTAAATGTATTTTTTCAGACAAATGGCGCCCAATTGCGGACCATACGATGAAATTCTAACTTAAGTTTCAAGCATTTGCATGTTAAATGTGTAGGTTTGATCACAATTTAGGTTAAGAAACTGGAAAACTTTTCAACATAAACTAAGTCCATTAGCTCTTTTCAAGCTTGTGACAGAATTTGTGTCATATTCGTAGTATGTTCTAGACTATTTTTGCATTGAACAAAAAGCCAACTAAAAGAGCTCACAACTATGCAAAATATCCGCAAATTCATCTAAAAATAAGGTTATTTCTACAAAACTATTTGAGTTTTACTGTACGCTTCCTTATTAACTTCACGGTTTCAAATTAACAGAAAAAAAAAATATCAGAGATAGCCAACGCAAAATGTTTTACATAAGAAACTTATCCTTAGGTAAATATGACTTAAGCTGTACGCTGTATACGCCAAAATCTGTATTTACAAAAAAAGCTCAAACAGTTTAATAAGAATTTCATGTGTTCATTGCGTTTGAATTCTCCTCCCAATTCCGATGCGTCATAGAAAAAATATGAATATGCTTATATTTAAATTTAATTTTCCAAGGCTTATGTATACAACACATCAAAAAATTAATCATAAATTCTTAATTAATCAATGAGCTAGCTCGATGCATAAAAAAACATATCCAATGAAACATGCGTTATTTAAAGGTTATATAAATCAGTGCTATAACACGAGATATAAAAAACAACAAATCTCATTAAAAATAGTCTCTTAAAAAATACATATCACATCACCATGGTCGTCTACAACAGAAAAATTTTCAAATAAAAAAAGAATCTGTACCACATTAACACTGACCCACATTCCATTGTCGTTGTTTTTTTTTGGTGAATTAAAATTCGCTAAAACAAAAATACAGGTGTTTCGCATAACTGAATGAATGGCATTTCTCCACAAAAAAAAAAAAATCATGCATATACATATTTTTAAAATATTTATCAACCGTTGATGCGAAAAATCTGTGCAAAATCTAAATATTTCGACGAGTGAATGATAATAAATCTTCTTGTCGTTGTACCTCTTCTCCTCTCCTCTTCTAAGAAGAACAATTACCTCATCATTAATTAATAAAAAAAAAAACAAAAACAATTAAAAAAATCGTTCAAGGAAAACGCCCAAAAAAATAAACTCAGAAAAAAACCCCACGAAGAAGTAAAAATCTTCTCTGCGAATGAATAAATGGATTCTATTTTTACCCCCACAGAGAAAAAGAGAGGAATGAATTTAGTGCTGCTGCTTTTTCTTTTTTTTTTCTTTGAAGTTACTTGCTGCCTGATCATCGCCAAATACGGCGGATCGCACACATACATCTACCCGAACTAAATATGATACCTAAACATTGGAAAATTCTTTGCGCATGCGTTCTATCCCCCCACGATTCAAAACATTCCACACATATCACATGCCACAATTTATCTTTTGCTTGTGAAAATTCAATTCGATCAATTGATTTAAAGTTTTTCTCCTTCAAAAGAAATTCAATTTGAAAGTGCTTTTTAGAATTTGTGGAATTTAAAAAGAATAAGGCTCTTTTGTGGATCGTAAAATCGTTTTAAGAAAATAAACTCTGGAATCCATTGATCTTCAGCGAAACTTCCGCTGATTTTCGCAAGCCCATATTCATTTTGAAAATAGATACCATGACTAACGATCATGGTCATGGTGCCGCTAGTGATGATGACGATCATACTAACTTCTGTAGCTGACTTCACACGCTGCGATAAACTGAAACACAAAAAAAAAAGAAAAGAAATTATCCAACTTCGAATGAATGAAAAAGAAAATAACCCAACGAAAATGCAACCCCTTGTGTGTGCGAGCGAGTAGGATACGCGTTCGAATATTCTAAAATAATCTTATGTGTGTTTGTTCATTACCACATGAAGGAAATATTTGAAAATTTGTTGTCTATCCACCATTTATCTAGAACATTGAAGTCGGCGAGTTGAGTTTGTTTCGTATTTCTTTTCATTTTTTTTTCTCATCGCTCCTTTCCTACTTTTTTCCCCTAATTTTTCTTTTCATTTTTTTGAATTTCTTTTAATTAAAAAAAAAAAAAAAATAAAAGAAACGAAAGAAAGATATGATTTGTTAAAAGAAGAATTTTTGTGATCGTGATAAAATAGTTACTAGATTTCTGCTTAAAAGAAATAAATTGTTAAACTAGAATTTTTATCCGCGAGAGATACAAAATCAAGGGATTTTCGAAAAGAAATGAGCTGTTAAAGTGTAAAGGAGTTTTGGAAGGCAACTGTGATCGTGATGATTTATTAAATTGAATTGAATTGATTTATTTGGAAGGCGGAAGTGATCTTGAGATACAAAATCAATCGATATTTCAAAAGAAATGTGTGTAGTTCTATCAAAAAGGGGTAGAACAGATGATTGAATAAACAAAAATCTAATAAACTGCTGAATGGATGATTGATTAAAGTCAACTTTAGACAAGATCAAAGCAAACCAAATAGTGCCTGTGAAAAATTAAATAGATCTCAACTCGCGATTTTTCTGTGAAACATAATATGATTGAGAAAATTCCTCAACTCTTAATAATCAATACAGATACAGAAGTTAATTCTAAGAAACTTTTACGCAAATTGTGTAAACAAAAAAGTTGTACAACTAGTTGCAGTACCAGTTCAAATAGTTTAAACAACAATAAACCGCCTTTAAAGAAAGAGGTTAAGAAACAAACAACTGATAACCGATATTTACAAGTTGATACAAATAATAATAATAATCATATACCGTTAAATGGAAATAATAAACCGATAAAATCGATCGGAAATCCTACAGTAAATGTAAAACGTCGCCGGCGTAATCAACAGGAAATACGCCAAATAAAACGTGCCCATCGCCATCTATTAACAAGTAGCGGTGTACCACCACCACAGCAACAACAACAACAAAAATCATCACCAATCCCACCAACACACAAACGTCAAAAAAAGAAAAAGACAAAAAGAAAATCAACTGACAGCAGCAACACCACCAACGAACAGCAGCTGCGCCATCATCCGAACAGTCATCCACATCGCAGCCAATCTGCTCGTAATAAAAACAATAAATTAACGAATAACTGTACAAACAATAAAGGTAATCGAAAGCGTAAAACATTTTGCGATGATTCAGTCACAATTGTATCGGTGATCTCCTCTCAGTGGTGTTCAATTGAGGAACGTTTAAATTTATTAGATAAACTCTTATATTGTGATGAGTACGACGATAATTACTCAACAATCAGCAGTGACTACGATCTGGACTATAACGAGGACGACGACGGCAACGAGAACGACTACAACGACGACGGAATGAGCGACCACAGCGGCAGCGGTCATATGCCCATGAAGCGACGTGGTCACCAGCATCATCCCCGTTTTGCGGGACAACGTCGTTCCAATGTTCCAGTTGAAGAGATTCTAGCCGCCCTGCGACGAGGTGACAGTATTGGTGAGCTGTCAAATCTATCAACAACAACAACAACAGCTGATTCGATAACATTCAACACGGGTTCGACATCAACACTCACCAGCCAAGATGAGGATAGACAATCACCTTCATTATTACCACCACCCACTGACCTCCCATATGATGATGATAACACTCCTGCTCCACTTGAAAATTTAAATGACTTAAATAGTAGAAATTGTGATGAAAACTTTGTAAATGATGTAAATATTAAGAAAACGTCCTTAGACTTGCCTTTACAGAAGGAGGGAGTGAATGATCAACAAGTCATTCCCACGGCTAACAGCAGTCCAACACCAACAGATGAGAGTTCTCTGCTGGACGATGCTGTGAAAACGCCCAGCAGTACTAGTTCTAAGCAAAAGTCTCCAAAAAAGGAGAAGAATCGTTCAGACAAAAAGAAGAAAAAATCCCGAACAAAGCAAACCGAGGACTCAGAGGCCAATGAACGACCTGATGGTGATGGAGCAGCCGGTGATACACCCTCCCCTGAGACAGCCGGCGATGACGAGTCTGCTGAATGGGCCAAACTGCGGTGTACATCTGAACGCACTGAAGTTGTTGCAGAGCGTGAGATTAGACGGCACAAAGGTCGTTGTGCCGACTATCCAGGACTGGCTTTTGGACGTTCTATCTTCAGCTCGGATACGATGATGAAATTCAATATAATTCGAAACGAGCTGCATAACATTATGAACACTCAACTGAAGCGGGTAAACTTGCTTTGACATAGCTCATATTATCGCCTATAATAATTGTTCTTTCTTTTATATTCTTCTATTTTTTTTTTGAAAGCAAGGAGAAAGCTGATTCAGAATCCAAACTATGGCGACCTCAATTTGACTGTTTTTTTTTCGTTCTGTTCGCCGAAAAATTCTTGTTCTCGTTTTTTTTCTTTAAGAAACGAAAATTCACACTGTTCGCATTGTTTTCATTCAGCACAGAGGGAAATACTTGCAATTTATTCTATTTATAGATGATTCTCTAATGTGTGCTGAATTTTTCTTACTTCAAGTTAATTTCCACTCGTGCAAAAGTGAATCTTTTTTTTCTTCTTTATCAGTTGCGGCGTACTTCGGTTTAATTCTTTTTGAAATCAAATTTGGGTAAACTTTTTTGCATATTCTCTGCATTGTCCCATTATGAAGAACAATTGACTGCTTGCTTGCGCAATTTTTTGCTTCCAAACCAAATATGTATATACGATATGAAAAATGAAAGAAAGTAAATGTTACTCAGTGGAACGGGTTGTAGACGGTTCCACATGGATTATCTTTGCGGTGATTTTGCGCTTCTGTTTAGTTATCTATGGAGACTATAAGTGCTGAAAACTTTTTTTTTTTTCGTACTTTTTATTGTTTTATTCACTTTTCTTTCTTTATTTGCTTTACTTTCGACGTGATTAGGTTCGGATAGTTAAATGTATTAATTTGTCGGCACTGATAGTGCTGACTCGATGTATGTATGTTTCGCTCATTAAGTGAGCAAGTATTCAATTGTAGACACTTGCTAATTAGCATGGCATGAACAGTTGATTCGTGTACGAAGAGCTGTTGCTTGTAATATAGAGCACACGATGGTTTTTGTACTGCGTGTCGACATTAAGTTTATTTGTTTAGTGGGATTTTATATAGTATATGTATTGCCTTTAAAATTGAAATCAAAAAATGATCGAACAATATACTGGAGCTACTACTGATGCTCTTTTAGAAAGAACTTGGTCTTCTTAAGCAACCAATCCATTAACATTGTAGTGAACGACAAGAGTTCATTCACACATTACACTAAAACAAAACAAAAGGCTTTAAATTTTTGGTATGTGTCTTAACGCCGATCGCTGTTCGAGTAGTTGCAAGGTTATTCACTCTGCGGCAATTAGTATTGCATCGTCGTAAACTCAGTAGTGACGGATCCCTGCAAATTGCTCAATGTTCATGTTGCTTTTCGTGCCATTACTCTTGTACACGAACTCATTCCGCTTACGTAAACTGACCCTTCACTACTACATGCTAGGCAGTTATCCATTCCTACAGATAAAAAGTTAATGAATAAAAGAGTATATTTGCTTTGTTTAGCAACCGTTAGCGGTTGATGTACTCCTACTTCCAATTTAAAAGGGTTTGAAGGTGATTATGAACACTAACTTGTTTAGAACTACATATTCGATACAGATGTTCGCCTGTGTCCATCTTCTAAGTGCTTGCAAATTAACATGTGATCGCTTCTCGACAGGAAATTTCCTCCTTCCTCTTGATGAATTTCTTTCCATCTTGTGCGATTGCTGGAAAAAAGCCTCAACTATTTCCCAGTTGTCGTGGTTTCTTTTTGACAGCTCTGCGCCATGTACTCCTAGAACCGCCGCGTACCCTGCCATAATCAGTAAGCGGATTCCATTGCATCTGTCAAGTGAGGTTATGGTTAGCTGTTACTCTTTCGGAGAGTGCCTATGTCATCGGCCGTTTTCTGATAAAGCTGTTCGTTAGAGATAGAATTTGGCCAGAAGCCCAAGAATTGCATTTGTGTCAGTCGAAGTTGCTTCTACTTGTCACCCACCAGAGGGAAAACGCTATCAGCAGCTGTGAACGTTCCGCTGTTGTACTTTTTATGCCTCATACTTTAACAAATCTCTTACGCTCAGTCCAGAATGTACCGCTGTTGGTTTTTGTTTATCTAGATCGACTTTTTGAGTCTGTGTCATCTATTCGATTGAAGCTTTCCTCCCTTTCTCTCATTTCAACTCAATCGATGGAGTTTTAAAGAAAGAGCTACAGGAATCTTCACCGAACAGCACTTGTTATGGTTATGCACATATTTTTCTTTTTTGTTGAACCTTGTTTTGCTGCAACTCTTATTTGCTGTTTTCATTTAAAAAAATATAAAAATCTCATAAACGGAAGTATGACCCCTCTCCAATCGGACATCGGCAAATACAAAAAAACTTCAGTTCCCTTAGCAACTGTCTATCTAAAGAAGTGAACGAATAATTCCAATTCCGAGATAACCACCCGGCAAACAACCTTGTCATGCGCTTCACCTCTGCATTATTCGAATGAAACTCACCCCTTTTTTTTTTTATTCATTTATAAGAGTGTAACCTGTAACATAAAATCATGAAATCTCAGCTTATTTGACACGCGACATCAATTATTGAATTCATTCAAAGTCAACCCCCACTTTGCTGAAAATATAAAAAAAACAAAACCTCGCATTCATCTTGTACAAACAAAAAATTACTAAAATGTTGAATATGGTGAATATATTCCCCAGCTCAAGTGGTCGCCGACGACGATGATGATGTACAAACACCGTGTATGGTATGTTTATCTCTTTTTTACTATCCCAGTGTGACTGGATAAAACCGACTACCTTAAAGTGATTCATTTCATAAAATACACACACACAAGCCACTCAATCCAACACCCAACATCTGCCGCCATTTTAAGCAAATAAGAAAAAAAAAAACAGAATTTAAAGTGGTTGAGTACGTGTAAACATAATGCACTCACACGCTTGAGTGATTTCCAACTTTACTCGTCAATCCACCACCAAATTTGGTATTAAAATCGCTAAATTGATTCAAGTTCACCTCGATTTTTCCTTCTTTTTTTTCATGAATGAATGAAGTAAAATGAACTTTTAAATGCCAACAAATGAAATCATCATCATCAGTCGAGTCATAATCGAAAGAGACAACAAACTCTACACACTTAAGCAATTTGTCACATAATAAGGGAGTACACTCTATACTCCATCACCGGCAGATAGATAAACTGCACAAAATTCAAACGAGTAAAAGAGATCGAAACAATTTTAAGGCGAGGCCCCTTTTTTGGTCCGCTGAAACGAAAGAGCAAAAATCCAAAGGAAAAAAAAAACATAATTTTTCTACTGCCCGTTGCGTGTGCCTGTGTGTTAAACGTTTTCGTCGTTTTCCTCCCGATTTCTCAGTGTGGAAAGAGTCTAATAAAATTTCGCTGCGGTCTAACTAAAGAATTAAACAAAATCCTCAGTTAAATATTAATAAAATTGTGTTTTCGTACAAATAACGTGTTTTCAAGTCTCCATAAGAAAAAACCGGTGAATTTTCTTCTATTCTACATTCCAGTTTTTTTTTTTCATTACACTTTTCGTTGGCTATCCTCCTTTTTCTCTGTCGTCATCGTTCTCCTAACCACTTCGGGGTGCTTAAAATTTTACAAGTCGAAAATTTTAATTGAAAAGAAAAAGTGTGCTCAAAGTTGTGTTTTAAAAAAATATATATTACGTGATATATAAAAAGTATTTTGTTTTAAATTAAAACAAAGTCTATCCAATTTCGTATATTCCGTAAATTTCAACTAAAGAAAAAAAAAAAAAAACAACCTGTCAAAAATGACCACCAACATTCCACAAGGTACACTCTTGGATGTACTCAAGAAGAAAATGCGTCAGACCAAAGAAGAAATGGAAAAGTATAAAGATGAATGCGAGGAATATCATAAAAGGTTACAACTTGAGGTTGTTCGGCGTGAAGAAGTAAGTTCTACTTTTTTTTCCCAAAAAGAAATGAAAGAACTATTAAATCAATTTAGGTTTATGTCATGGGTTTTATTGTTTTATGTGTAGGGGGAGAAAGTACTAATTCAATAGATAGAAAATATACTTTGTGTCTCTAAGGGGCGGTCCCCATCTTCTCTTTATTTTTTACTTGTTTTGTGTCGATCGATTTGCGGATATATTTTTGCGAATTTCTTTTCGAATGTATAGACATAGAGTATAGAAGCAGGCATGATAAGATCATAAAGTTGTTTTGCTTCTCTTTGCACTGAGTAACACACCTTACGTTCTTTTAAAATTTTAAATCGACAAATTTCGGTTCGTTTGTGTTGT
This sequence comes from Chalcosyrphus nemorum, assembly GCA_949716465.1. NCBI lineage: Eukaryota > Metazoa > Arthropoda > Insecta > Diptera > Syrphidae > Chalcosyrphus > Chalcosyrphus nemorum. The sequence goes on from OX454333.1 coordinate 75,688,467, forward strand.
GCACACGGAGTGAAAGAGGGTCAACAAACGAAAGATGATCGGACGGAGTGGAGTTTTATCCGTCAGCAAACAAGCAAGCAAGCAGAGTTACCACTTTTGTTAGAATTATGCTAATTTTTCTCAATTTTCTTCTTCTCTTCGTCCAATTAAATTGTTCTAAACTTTGCATTTATTAAGCACAACGATCAGTGTAATAGTCTTCGCGTCATCAGGACGGCACGGCGGCTTAGTGAAGGCCACGAATTCAAAAGTAATAAAACGGCTGGTGTTGAGGGTGTGGAACGTGTGTTTGTTTTCTTGCTGTGGTCATTGTTATGAAGGAATTTCTTCTTCTTCACTGGAAGCTACTCAAATAAGTAAAATGAGTTTGGTTCATAGGAATTATAGATCTTTCTAACAAATTGCAGCTCAAATTTTTGGCCAAGAGATGTAGTAGTAATTCAATAATCAAATGTCAAGAACTGATTGAAAATATAACCTTTTGTTACTTCAAATGGCATTCCAAGTAAAGGGAACTTTGTTCTGCGAATCGTACGTGCTTTATTCCTCCGATTGGTGAACTAAAAGCTACCATATATGATGAATGATTCCAATGAAGGAAACAATTCATTTACTATTCAGCAAAAATGCAACATATAGTTCGTTTGGAATCTTAGTTAAAGATCATACAGCTACGTGTTCGCAAGAATTATAATTACCTAATTACTAAGGACACAACAGAATATCCAACCACTGGATTTAACAAAACAAATTTCCTACAAACCGTGCTCCCTTACATTTTTCTCTACGAATGAGTTGAAGTCGTGCTATTGCAGGCCTTTCCCCTCCATCGGTTATGTGAAGTTTTGTGTCCGAAAAATCAGAAGAATTTCGCTGTAAAATCTAACCAAAAACACAAAAAATTTAACCATTAGAGATCCTACATTTTCAATTTTCAATTCTTCAATTGTTGATGGCATTTTTACAAAAAAAAACTTATCAGATTTAAAGCACTTTAAATTTCCATAAATACTTATCATCGTCACTCTTCGAAAAAAGTTAAAATGAACTCATAGAGTTCACATGAATTTCGCTTAGGCATTGAAACGAATTTACCGATCGATAAGCCGAAATAGAAATCAAATGATTCACAAAAAAGAAAAAAAAACACGTTACATGAAAGTACCTACACTCTTACGCCGAGTGTATGACGAAACAGCGTCCATACAAAAGCATAAATTTCTACCAAATCAAATTGAGTATCAATTTGTGATCGTTATTTTAAATTTGAAGAAATTACCACTTTGATTTTCATTTCCTCCGCGCGCCTGCAATTTGGGACCGCTTTAATTGTTCATTTAACTGCCCACAAAACTACCTATTTTATATTCTATTCCTAATCAATTTTAAGAAGCACACGCGGATAGAGCAAAATCACTCAATCTTATTTTTAGGATTGTGTGTGGAATGTGAAATTGCCACTTTAAGCTAGAATTATGCAAATTTTTGTTCTCTCTCGCTCTCCCTCTCTCCTCTTCATTCTTTAGTTTATAAATCCGTGTTAATTGATTCCATCATTCACTTCAGTTTACTTGCTTGGTCTTCTCATTCTCTCTTTTGGATCTCCTGTCGATATAAATTTCTATGTTATCATAGGAAAAAATGCATTTTTAGCGTTTCATGGTCACTAAGCATTTTAACTGAACCCCCACCTTTTAGTTTTTGTTTTATTATTTTCTCTCTTAACAACATTATTATTATTTTTTTGTTGTTAATCATTTTTTGGTTCATTTAACATTTGTGTTCCAAATAAGGTGTGACTAACCGAAGCGCAAGAGAGAGCAGGCAAAAGCACATATAAAATATTATAGTAACCACCACAATTCATTCTATGCGTACAAGTAGAGAGACGTACACACAATGTAACAACATATCAACAACGGTTTGGGCTGTTTTATTGGACACCGATGACGTAATTTGTCGTTTCATATCATTTGAAGTGTATTTTTTTTTTTCCAGTTGGGGAAGGAAAAAAAAATTGAAATAGGTATGAGATTTTCTCTTTTTCTTTTGCCTATATTTGCCTACCTGTCCTGTCCTACAGAGAGATCTATTGCTGTTTCCTTTTAGCCTTTTATGCGGCTGGACAAATTAATTTGGCGTTTATTTTTCGCCGGTCGGAAACTCATATCTTTCGCATGAAAAGAGAGCATTGATAAGAATATATTATAATGCTTGTAAGGTTTCTTTATTTTTTGCATTTCTTGTTTTCGCAAACAAAAATTAGTCATGGGGGTGAGGTACATATGTACATGTATGAATGTATGTTGCATTTGAGAAAGAAAACTATGTCCGGAAATTTGTATTTACATTTGTTTATTGGATATGGAAAATACCCATGTGATTATTCTTAGAAATGCCCTCACAGGTAAGGCATTTTGTTTGGCGCTTATCGAATTTCATGGATTATCATCAGAACGAATGGTATCCACAAAAAGGCTTTCATTTGTTGATTATAAAAACGGTATCATAAAAGTACTTGTTTTCCAGACAATAACCGTTATACTCACTGTCATTTCAAGTATAAGGTGTCAGCCTAGTTCCAATAAAATAAAACCGTTAAGTACCGCCAAAGAAATGTTTTGGAAACCTTAAAAAAAAAAACAAATTATTCGACTAACTCATTACTTCGATCTGTCAAGTAAATATCCTTTAAAACACATGCTTAATCCTTGTCAAATAAAACCGTTAATAAATGGCAAAGAAACGACTAGTAGGAACTCGCCAGACCTGTTAAAAGAAACGAACTATTCGACTAACTCGTTACTTCGATTTGTCATTCGTTAATTATGACATGAATTCGCGAATACTTCGTCCAATGTTTAACTCTATTGCAATCAAGGCAGACATATCGAGCTGTCAAATTCATTATGCATTTCTATAATTGAATCGTATTCAGTGAAGCGACTTAAAACCCGTTGTGTTCACTTTAACAATACCATAAAAAGTAACAAGTGTCTAAACTAGTAGTAATTGGATTATTTAGCATCCTAAAACTAATTTAACATATCCATATATAAATACAAATGTATACATTCGCGGAATAACATCGTTTCACTCAAAACTTGTCGGAGTCTATTAAATTGCCTCTGAACTTGTTGATTTGAGAGATCTTATCATAATTAAATGTCAGATAAAGAATGAAGATTGGTATCAGTTAAACGTGTATTTGTATCATGTTTCTTTCCATTCATAATGCTGCTTCTTTCTATTTTAATTCACTTTAGAATGTGTAATGAGTCATGCAATGTTTTATATTCCATTCATTCATCTTTTTTATTTGTTTTTCGTGAGTTGCATTCTACTTTTTGCAGCGGTTTTTTTCAAAGTATTCGTCATAGCATCTTTTTAGTTAAACTGCTTTACAAACAACGGTGATTTTTTGTCATTTCTGCTACCATAAAACTGTTCCTCTTCGAAATTTTCCTTCAAAATGTCACAATAAAGTTCACCAAAACCATATACCGAATGATGAGTGTAAAGATTGTAATTTAAACAATTTCAAACGAAAACCAAAAACTCAGGAATCAATACCAAGAAACTTTCGTCTTTGATATGCTTTATCAAGTAGAAGAACTAAATTGTGGTGAACTTTTTTAAAAGTCACTATCTGGCTTTCAAGCACCTAGAATCTTTGCAAATCTATCACCATAAATCCATTGAAATCTACTAATTATCGACTCCGGTGAATCCCCTCTAAAACACATACCTATAAGGCTCTTGTCATGATTCAAAACGTTAGGCATTCCTCTCCTTATCTTCAGTTGATGACAAATTCTATACTATTAATCCCCTAATCCTTTAAAATAATCCTACAACTATTTCCTTGGAGCAAGTGCAAACTTGGTGTCTTTCTAACATCTTAACAGACTTCCTCCTTCGATACGCCATTTTAATTTCTCGTCGGGAGTATCACTCACTTTTGATTTTCTTTTCCACAATCTGTTGCCATTGCATTCCGGGTATTATTTCACTTTTAAATGTCAAACTTCAAACTAACCTAAATATCCTATTTTTGCTATAATCTTTCCTTTCCCCTTTCCGCAATTCTTATTCGTTCTTTTCAGCCACATCATTTATAACGCATCCTATTATATATAAATGAGAAAAAGAATCCTTTCACCTGAAACAAAATTAGCCTAATACAAACCGACTGAAAAGAAGATGATCTACAGATGATACTACGAAAAAACAACGATTAAAATAGCGGTATAAGATGTTATAAAAAGTTTATAGGAGATCGGAAAGTTTATACATAATTGAATAGGGGTTTTTTTTTTTTAAATAGGAATTAACTTTGGGTTATTTCTTAAGCAGAGAGAGGTAGAAAAAGGATATTTTAAAACTTGAAATAAATAGAATCATATAGAGATAGGGGTTACAGGAAAATCTTTGAGTTCTTTTATCAAAAAATAAATAAAGAAATAAACTTAAGTAAAAATTAGTAGTTTTTTATGGGAGCCAGTATGTTATTTCTCGATTTTTGTTTTTTTCCCTAAAAAATAGGCCGAATCTGAAGTTGCTGCATTAAATCGTCGCATTCAGTTGCTCGAAGAAGACTTGGAGCGTTCTGAGGAACGTCTTGGATCTGCCACAGCTAAACTTTCGGAAGCATCCCAGGCTGCTGATGAAAGTGAACGGTTAGTACCCCTTCATAACGAATGGTTTGAAGGATTTTTTTGTTTTAAATTATTTTATTTATTTATTGTTTTTTTTTTTTTTTTCTGTCCTGAGAGGTAATGGGTTTATAGTTGGTTAGGAGATGAATCTAATTTTAATGGTTTTTTGTTTTTTTAATGGAAATACTTTAGGATACGAAAGGCCCTTGAAAATCGTACAAATATGGAAGATGACAGAGTAGCTATATTGGAAGCACAATTATCCCAAGCAAAATTAATTGCCGAGGAAGCCGATAAAAAATACGAAGAGGTATAAGAACTACAAACAATTTAACAATTTTCTTGGTATTGTGCTGAGTTAGGGATTAGGGTTTGTAGGGATATTAGGGATTATGCTAGGTTCTTAGGGCTTTTATTTTTCAGCCAACCATTGGATGATGATGACAACCGTATAAATTAGATTTAAGATATAAAAAACTTAAGAAAAGATATCAGAAACAATGTGACTAAGAAATGAATATTTTCTTCCAACAAAACATTAAACAAATACTTGTACAACTTGTGACAACTCTTAAATCGAATCTATCTGGCTATGATGATGATGATGATGTGATGACTCTAATGATGACAACAGTGCCCGCAAGATCCTTGAAAATCGCTCACTCGCCGATGAAGAGCGTATGGACGCCCTCGAGAATCAGTTGAAAGAAGCCCGTTTCCTTGCTGAAGAAGCCGACAAAAAATACGATGAGGTGCAACTACCTTCTCATATAACTTGATGTGTTTTGTTGTTTGTTGAACTAACTTAAAAAAAAGTTTTGCGTGCCTGTGAAGCAGAAGTGTGCACTCTTCATTACAAAAAAAAAAAACAAAACAACAATTTCTATGATATCTTAAACAAAAAGAACTTTTGAAAGCTAAACAAAACAAAAACAAAGCAAATAACTCTCACAAACACAGCAAATAAATGTGTTATTTACCAAAATACCAAAATGATGGAATCACTACGTATATATACATAAAATTTATACTAACAAATTCTGATGGATAAACAAAAAGCCTCTAATCGCATGATTAGTTAAAAGTAAAGGTTTCCTTTTTTAAATCGAAAAAAACAAGGAGATCGAAAATATTTGCAAAACAAGCATTTTCGCCGCAAAATATAAACAAAAAAAAAAAAACTTTGAAAACATTTTTCCTTCCTGATGAGATCGACGATCAACGGCAGCTCCGAGGAACGACGATTCCTTAAATTTTTCTTTGAAAAGCTAAAAGAAATGCTAAAAAAATCTTGAAGATCAAAAGCAGATTTATTCTAAATTTTATTGTGCAGTTGTTTTTTTTTTTTATAAATTAAACAAAGTTATATAAAACAAAAATCTATATATTTTTTGTCTATAAATTTGTACTTTTAAAAGTAACGACTTTTTTATATAAATTATATAAATTAATTTCTTTTTTTTTTCGTTTTCGTCTTGTATGAGATTTGTTATGAACTATTCAACGTTATTAATGATGATTTTTTTTTATGTTAGTCTATATTTTAACTTATGGAAACTAAAGTAAATAATTAAATCAAATATACGATATAAATAAAAAGATATTGCAATAAAGATATATTTTCTGTTCACAAAAATGAAACAAGGGCATTTGAAATGGTTTTTTCATCGTTGTAGGATTGTTGGCTTTTTTCGATTTCAGCTATTTTTGTGATGGTTACAACGTTTGGCATTCGCTTGATGGAGGTTTATTTGAACTTACACTAATTATAGCTACTAATGGACGAACAGATATTTAAATGGTAAACCAGTACTTAAATCACAGAGCAGATATTTCGTAAAAATCGACAACAAGAAGGACGTAGAATTTTTTTAAATTTTGAGCAAATACGTATAAAGAAGCCTAGCAGAATTTAGGGTTGTCAAGAGTCTAAATTAGGTATACTTAGATGTATGAACGTACAGCAATCAGTAAATTTCTTGCCTAGAAACAGATGACATATCATAAAGATCCAATTGCCCTAATTTCATACTTTGAAGGCACCCGGCTTAAACACCTACATTTTTAGCTTTAATAAAAATAGAACGGTTTATATTGAAAGAATGCAAATCTTATTTCAAACATTAACGTCAAAAATATTAAGGCTCGCTCGAGCTGTAGTGGGTGCCGGATTCAGTTGTTAGTTCGTTGGACTACTGTGCATGGGGTTCCAAGCTCGAATCCAGAAAAATACCATCACCGTATTTTCACGACTCCACCTGTTGCGAGCGTATAACAAACATCCAAGCGTATAAATGTCATGAGAAAGCTTTTCAAAAAACCCTTTGACCTTCGTATACGCAATAAAACTATCGGTACCACTCCACTCCACCTGCAGAAATGTATACCACGTACAACACGTACGGCTAAGAGAAGGCCTAGCCTAGGCTGCTTACGGCCTAATATTTGAGTTCTATTAAGTGTCAAGATAAAATTACAGGGTGTTCAGAATTTTCTATGTTATAGACCTCTTAATCAAATTTTTTTTTGTAATAGGAATTTTCGAACTCCGAAAATATTATCTTAGAATTCGGTGTAGTAGTAACTGTCTTCGTGTGACTTTACTACTACTACTACTAGCAATAATTGCAAATTTATTTGTTCGAAAACTTTTCCGTAATTTATACTTTCAAACCTAATTTAACACTAAAATGGCGCCGAATCAAAGTAGTCCGATTTCCAGAAAACACTAAACATTACTGTCACCAGAAAGCTTCGCAAATTAAATTTGTCCTCAAATATTTGGATTAACTTATGTCCTCTTAACTTTATCTAAGAACATAAGCTTGAATAATATTCCCAGCATAAGAAAAGCAAACATTATCGTTTCATATGAGTTTTAATTGACTTTGTTTGAACAAAATAATGAGGATTTTCGACATAGAGATAGGAAAAATGTCTTCCTTCGTTATGTTGGACCATAAAAGTCGGTCGCAATCGGAAGCTTATGTCAAAATAATACGTTTTTCCTCAGTGTAGTAATTTCCATAAGGTCCATAAGTTGCCCATAATCAATTTTGATGTACAAATCTAAAAATTTTAAGAATTTTCCCCAGATAACTGTCAAATTTTCATACTAAGAGCTAATGGATTCACATTTTCGAAGTGAGCAAAAATGACCGAAAACTTAACGAATCGAAGCCAAAAGCTATTCTTGTCCCACATTGCAAATCCTTTGCAGTCGCACTGTTTCAGAAGTGTTCTTAAGAAACCATTATAGCCTTAATAATCTTTTATCTTTTCCTTAAAAAAGTTCGGCACAAACACGTAGTTTTACCACAGTACTATTGAAAAATAGTTCCAAAGATGAGATTTTTCGAAATACTTTAAAATAACTCCATTTAGTTTTGTGTTAGATGTAAGATTTTACTCTCATGCAAGTAGAATATGTTAGCCATATGGCAACTCTGAAGATATGTTTCTACTACGGTAGTAGCCTTGCCTAGACGATTAAGAGTGAACCAAAAGCTTCAAAAAACGGTGCAGTGTTGCAGTAACGAAACAGTATTTCTGATGTTGCTCTCCGCAAATTTTATAAACAAAAATGTTTCAGATAGCAGTTTGAAAATTGCTGATCTTTAAAAGAAAACATTTGACTCCCTTACCCTCTTTTTTATGCCCGCGAGAAAGTGTGAAACTTAGTTTCAGACGTTGACGTTTAGATTTAGAGTAAATTTAGAACCGCTCCACTTGCATCAGAATGGTCAAGATGCTTTGTAAAGTGTTCATTAATGCTAACAATTGGCATCACTCTCAATGTCAAGTGTTCATTAATTCAGAGTTGATCGAACTAATGCTTAACGGTTCTGAATTTACGTTTGGTTTATAAAATGTAGTTTATTGCTATGTTTTTGAAATAATTCAAATAGATTTGAAACAGATACATTATTAACTTATATTTATCTGCAATACTTTGATATATATAATATATATGTGTGATTTTCTCACTCGAATTTTTACCTATTTCTTATTTTAATTGCCTCGTAGAACTTTGATAGATCTGCCAAGTAAATCTGAAATGACAACAATGCTACTCTTAAAAGGAACAAAATACGTATATCTTTTTCGTTACTTCTTTTTTTAGAACTTAATAGGCTTCGTAGAACACAATTTAAGAAAACGGGAATTTTCTGTTCTCTTGCACTAATTAAATGAAGGTCACTGAAGTAATAAACTAGTTTTTTTTTTTGTATAACTTAGCCGGTTCACTTTTCAAAATAGATTATCTCAAATAGGTAGGACGATTCCAAAGATATGTATCTACACATCTCCTTTTGGATTAATTCCAAATCAAGCTACCATATTTGTATAAAAAAACAAGCATAATGTCGCTTGGCATCGATTGGCAACATATAACCACATAAAATTAAATTATCAGTTCTCACCTTTCCACATGCTCTTCTTGGGCAAGATTGAATGATAGCTTCGAACTCAATACTTCACTCCGAATGGCTTTATCTAGGCTACTTGAAGTATTTCACCATCATCAATCAAATTTGTCCATTACAACAATGTTTCTTTGGAGTTTGACAACCCATTATAAAAATTCTATTCAGGTGTGAAAACTATACGGCTAATCATTGAAGCGTTTACATAATTTTCATAAAAATAGCGTCGATACACCACCAAGCCTTTCGTTATCAATAAGCTATTCTCTTAATTTGATAAAATTTTGAAAAAGAAAAAACCCCAAGAAATCATCCTCCTAAAGACTATAGTTATGCTCTTCTATCATAGGTGCGGTATTGAAATATCTACTCATCGATTTGTGTATTCTTGAAGTTTTGTTTCCTTATTGTATGTCATGCATTTCGATTTAGTTTCTTTCTACAATAAGTATTACACAATCGGCCGATAAAAGACCGCTCCGAAACGAACTATAGCTCTATAGCTATTTTCTTTTTCGCCTAATCAGTTGATAGGTATTTTATTAATGTAGGCGTAACAAGAGACAATAAAATATAGCTTAGCTAGTATGAAACCATACACGTATTCCATTTCCCATAGAATTATGCGAGCACAGAATAAATACACTTGTATTTCTCTCTCTAGTCAGACATTAAATTAAAATATTTGACTGAGCAATTAAGACAATTCGAAAGTTTTGTAAGAAAGAATTCATTGCCAAATGCGGTTTGTCATCGTTCCAAATTAGTGTGAAATTTTAATTGATTACAAATTTATTCTGTATGGAGAGTAAAAGACTGAAGCGTTTTTCGAAATGATTTCACTTTTATGGCAAATTATAGGAAATTAATAGAGAAGAGCAACGACAGCAGGGCTCGACTCGTGTGTAGGTTTGTCATTGGTTTATTTGCAAATTATGTAATAATACAAATAAGTAATAAATATCTACATATGGGTGACATTAATTAAATATTCTTTTCCATGCTCTATTCTGTGAAACACCTGACTGAGTGCTGGCTCACGTTTTATGCTCTGTTGAATTTGGGATACGACCTTCTGTCTGCACTGACGTATTATATAAAAAAGTTTGTCTACCTTTTTCGTATTGTATAACATTTTCACCGGAATAAAGGAAGGTCAAATGTAAAAAGCTTTCAGGTTAAATACACAAAACTCTACCGGATGACACTAAATCATGCGGCATGGGGCATGTATACTCTGTCTGTTGTCATATGATCGCGGTTGTTTGAGATATTTCCGGTCACTGAAGTAGGGTTAGATTTATTTAGATGATGAGGATGAAGTTAGGCTTTTTTTGAGATAAATTTATAGACAAATAGTAAGGAATCATTTGAGATAGAACACGATCGAATTTGTCAAACAATGACCGGAAATCAGCTCAATGCTTCTTTTTCAGGAGAAGATCAAGATAGCTGTTAGATCAATAGACATACATAGTTCGATCCGTAATTAGTTCTGATGTCATGGTTGAACTCTTATTAGAAAAAAAAACTCATCGCATCATTATATTTAACCTACAAACTAATTCAATAGACAAAGATTTTTGAGTTTACTTTGGAATATGTCTTAATGAGTGTCTTAGAGAGAGTTGAGTTCAATACACAAAATCTTCGTGTATCATCTTCAAACTAATATAGACGGTAGTCTTCGGTCGATTTGACCGTTGGCCCCCACAAGAACAAAACTGCCATCGATTTTCAATGTATTCTGACATTTCCGGCAAAATTAAATCGGAGCTCACGCACACATTCTCAATCGGCGGTAGTTTTTATAGGCGCAGCCATTTTGTTGAGTAGTTCTGTACATTTTGTTGTTGTTAGTTGGATGACAGTCTGCTGAAAATATGGTGTGCAAAAGGAAAGAACGGAACACCACGATTGTTGTTTAATTGAACAGTGCTCTGACTTTTGTGAAGGATGTTTCTCAGCTGCCCAAAATTTAGACAGTTGCGTCGAGTTTTTGATCACTTTTGACTCTATAGTACGTAGTCAGGAGAGCGCGAGGACGACATTATGTGAGAGCCAGACGAGAGCGTTGTGACGTACATATGTCGTTGTGAATTGGTGCGCTCAGATTTCATTATTCAATTATGACATTAGCTATTGCTATTGCAAGCTATTAGCTATTAATGCAATCATGGGTGGAACTGAAGTCAAGTAAATTAAAATTTAACAAAATTGAGCAAGACACCATTTATGGGAGTTCAGTATATAGATTCTCTGGATTCAGGTAGAACGTACGCCATTGTACGGAATTGAAGAATACTATGAAATACTATATTCAAACTCCCAATTTTTGATTGATCTTTACAAACAGTCTATTAAGAGGAATCCGATTTTCCAAAGAATAAATTAATTATGAACTATTTCAATTCCAAAATTATTTCAAGCTTTTCCACTTTCCAGGCAGGCTAGTGAGTAACCATGGCGTGCAAAAGATTTGTTAGATAGTTTCAGATACTTTTTATTTAAATGACCTTTGTTGTACTGGTTGACTATTAGAATAATTGGTACTATTTATATTAGTAACACTTTAGCTTTTAGCTATCGTCCGAAAACGGAACAATGGGCAGGGTCGTTTGGAAAAAAGGGAAAAAGAAACAAAGGATATGTCGATACACGATAGATGCTTAAGCATTGCATAACGAAAAAATGTAAAGCTTGGTGGATCATGTAGTTCGGCTTATGAATATTTCTATATAGGTTACGTATGTTTGACAGTATGGCCGATTTTTAGGTTAAAGGTAAACTTATGTGCATTCGAAGCATGATATGTATTGTGCCAAGTGGAGAAATGCAATTGGTTTATTCACTGTGAAAAAAAAGGAAAGGAACGAGACATTTCTACGATGTTCAAGTGAGACTACAGACATCTTCGGCCGATTTGACGTTTTGTTTGTTTGAAGCCTGCAGACATTTTGTTGAAAAGCAAGGAATGAATTATTACACTCCGTTCAAATTAAGTGCGACTTTGTATTATAATTTGTCTATACTATGGACCTCGCAATGCCTCTTTCTACCATAAGTTTAAGGGATCGATTCAGAACCCCATTTAGAATGTGCAGAACTGTCTTGACTGCACCAGACCAGATGTGAGCGTTGTATTTCACTTTTGGGCGAATGAATATCTTTTAATTTGATACCAAATCGGATGGGTTAAAACATATCTTGCACTACTTGAAGAATTTTAGATATGCTGTCCCATTTTTTGACAGAGGAACATTGCATTTTGGATACATTAAAATCCACTCTATTGAACCTCATTTGATTATACTGCCAAGGCCGGAATTTAATCAGTTTTACGGAAAAGAAGAAATATACTGTGGATTTTCACATCGTGTCATAATTGAAGCACACGCTGCCGCACGTAGTCCTGCATATTATATGTATATTGCACCTATAACGACTTCCAGCTCACTTTCGTCGAGTTTTAGTTCACTTTTAGCTCTATACGTAGAGAGCGGTTTCATTCGCACATTCCGTATGGAGAACTGAGTGTGAGTACATCGTGTGAGAGTCAGACAAAAACGATATGACAATCGACCACGTTTCCTTAATGCAATTGTGGGTGTGCTTAAATTTTGACAGCACGTGAGATGAATTTTTGTTCAATAATGACATTAGCTATCGTTAAGGCTGTGGGAAAGCCACCTATTGCACATGTCTGACAAACATCCGAACGTATTACTGTCAGCTACGTTCTTTTTTATATTAGGTGGGCTCTTACTTTTTTATTAGAATACTTTAGTTAGACAGTTTAAACAAATTAGTTGTAAGTGACTCACAATCGTATTCGAGTATGAAATTTAAGACAGAAATCTTTTAATATAAGCCTTATACTTTTTAAAAACCTACGTATGTAGCTATAAAGTCATACTTAAAGCATTTGCTTTAAGAGTTTCTTAGTAAAGGGACAGGAGGTACTTAGAAATGCAAAGTTTAAATTACCGAATGCATATTATATTTAGAAACAATTGAAGTCAACTATTTAAGCAAATTGATTAGTATGCTCTTCATAATTCAAACTCATCGAGCAGTCAACGTTAAATCATCACAAAAACTGATTCGTCGAGGTCAACAAAATGTTCTCATCATGGTAAAAAGGAAAAATGTTCTCAAAACGCAAAACGGTAAAACTAAATTTTAACATAAATTAAGAGTTCCAAAACCTATAAAAAAAACTAAGTTAATTGCATATACATAAATCCCAAAATCGAATAAATTAATCCGTAAAATGATATTGAAATTCCATCTGCTTTGATACATACTTCTGTTTGTACATAATGTGTTCATTTGTTTTGTGTGTGTTTTATTGGATAAGATTTTTTATGAAATTATATTCTAAAATATATCATTTATTATAAAAAAAATAAATAAAGGTTGCCCGTAAATTGGCCATGGTTGAAGCCGATCTTGAGCGTGCTGAGGAACGTGCAGAGTTGGGAGAAAAGTATGTTTTCAACATCGTATGCTGTTAATGAGTGTTTTTCCTTTTTGTTCACTGTTTTGTTGTTATATTTTTTATTTTTACTTAACTAACATCGTTTTTTTACAGCCACAAAAATAATATAGATTTTTAATTAATAAGAAATGCGAAAGTTTAGCTAGATAGATTTACAACTCTATTCAGCGCATGCTAACGATATTTTTTTTTTAATGATATCCCATTAAAACAAACATTAATGTGTATATTTTTTTTCTTTCCCCAAAAAATGTTTGTTCAATATTTGCGCTTGTTGTTGTTTTTTGATGTGTTATGCTAACTAAAACAAAAAAAAAAACGCAAATAATAAATAATGCTCCCGCAATAAAATACCAAAAAAAAAAGGTTGCAAGAAAACTAGTCCTCATGGAACAGGATTTGGAGCGTTCCGAGGAGAAAGCTGAGCTTGGCGAAAGGTTTGTTGTTGTTTTATGCATTTTACTAACTATTAATAACTGCTGATGCACAGAGATTTTTTTTTTGAAGAATCTACTTTGTCAAATAAATAACTCAAAATGTGTACAATGTAAGGATAATCAATATTTGTTTGTAGCTGCAATGGGTCACCCTGTTATAGAAAACAATACACTTATAATCTTAGGAAACTTTTAATGCGGAATAAAAACTAAAATTACAAATTGTACTTTGACCGTTTTCAAAAACGTCATCTGCGTTAAATTGCTTTTGCAAAATGTTCTTAAACGCAAGCTGTCAAAGTTTTTAACTCTCACTGCATTGGCTGATTGTTCGATAATGCAGTGTTTGCAGGACAGATGTTCATAAACGTCATCTGAGCTGGAGAAAAGCAGCCAGAAATTTGTACTGCGCGGTAAAAATATTAGAAAAATGGCAATAACTTATTTTTCATTATGAGTTTCTTTTGTCTATGTAACACTGAGGTATCCCAACATAATTTTTTCAATAAATTTAAAAACGTCAAATGCGACACAGAACGACACAGACGTGTCACACAATTGACGTTCACAACAATATTTATGTGCTGCGATGCAGATCAAATGACGTTTTCGAAAACGGCCTTTGTTTCACAATATAAAGGTCCATTCACAGCTCAAAGAGCAGCTAACTATGAAATTTAAATAAATTAATAAAAAGCATTAAAAGCGACAATGATGCGAATACGAACGAGAGAATATTCGTAGATTTTGACATTCACAGCAACTGTTTTATCTAGTCGCAGAAATCTGTGAATTTTACTTGTCATTTACTCTTGCGAATGTGAATTGCGTTCCACATCTGTGGAATGTGAATAAAGTTTGACAGTTAAGCGAAACAGCGAATTGTTGATTTCTTGTAAAGAACTAATCACAATTGAACTTTTTTCCACATAAATCGATAGATAAATTAAGCTCTCTTCTTTGGGAATAGTATTCGCTTATTTACTGTTCGCCGAGCAGTGAATGGTCCTTAAACGTGGTGAACCATTTGTATAATGTAAAATAGGCCCTAGCTTGTTTGTACCTTATAGTTGGCGCCCAACATAAACATCTTTGAAGACAAATATTTCAATAATCAGCCGACACCAAAGAAATATCTTTTTTAAAGCCCCCACTTTAGTAAATAGATAAATAGATAGATCTACGTTAACCGTAAAAATATGCTTGTTAAATGGCGCCCGGTGTGAAACCATTTTTTTTCAATCGTTATTTAATGTTTAATTAATGAAAATTATTAAAACAATGTGACCTAACTAATTTACATTACGTACTTTTCGTTTTATAAAGTAAGTGTTGCTTTCGACTTGACCAAAGTCAAGCAAGAAAATTACATTTATCAAAGCTTTGAAGTCCTTAAAAGATGTAACTTACATATTGTGTGTAATAAAATACTGATTGCAGCTATAAATAAATGCTTTTGTTTTAAAAAAAATATATTCAGATAGGATAATATAAATTTTTCAATTTCAACTAATAATTTTTCACTTTTTATCACAGCAAAATCGTGGAACTTGAAGAAGAGCTCCGCGTTGTGGGTAACAACTTGAAATCCCTCGAAGTCTCAGAAGAGAAGGTCAGTATTCAGATTTTTATTTTTTTTTTTTTAAATTTAAACATCATAACAACAACTTTTATTTCCATAAACATAATTTAAAAAAAAAATACTCTTAAATTCCATAATGCAAATCAAAACTTCGCACCTAATCGTTTCATGGTTTATAATATAGGCCAACCAACGTGAAGAAGAATACAAGAACCAAATTAAGACCTTGAACACTCGTCTAAAGGAGGTATTTAATATCAAAGATGCACAAAATTTGACAATACGGACTGTTGGATCTAAAAAAAATCTAAATTTTAGGCAAAAATTAAAAAAAAAAAACCAAAACCAGCGTGACGATGTGCTTTTGATTTGCTCTTAATTTTGTTTTTAGTTTAATTTTGGAGATATTTTTTCTCTATTGTCTGTCTTCAAATAACCTGATTGTTGTGTTTCAAAAAATGATTTGAATGCCCAAACGGCACAAAGTGTTTTAATGTGCGTAAAAGCGTTAACTACCGCAATGGCGCATACTCTTGTAAAAAGTCTTACAAGGTTACTTATAAACTTTTACAAATAAAAATCATATGTTTGCTAACTAACTCCAAATGAACAAATATATATACATGTACATATATATATAAAAATTACAAACAAAAATTATTTACATTTATATAAAATATCTACCGACATTTTTCTTTATGATTTATTTTTTAATTTTTTACTAATTACATATTTTTTTTTAATTTTATTTCTTTTTCATATAATTTGGCTGAAATTGTTTATTTAAAAACTAATGCACCCGCTTTAATGATGTTGTTTGTGTGCGATTTTATAATTTTATTCCTGTTGTTGTTTGAATCTCTAACAATTACACAAACATGCAAATACTTTTATCTGCAAAAATGGATTAAAAAAAAATTTAGGCCACTCAAAAAGAAGAGACTTTCGAAGGTCAAATAAGATTATTGGATCAACAACTTAAAGAGGTATTATTGGCAAACATAAAAAATTGTATACGGATACTGGGCATGGATACTAGAGTATATAGTCATTGTTATGGGTCATGTCAAAATCATATTTACTTCTTTCTTCTGCCTCGTATGCTTTTCTTGTAAAATGCTTTTTTCTTTCTGTGAGATATTATTGTAGGCCATAAGGGTTTAGACCTACGGCGGTTTGTAGACCTATAGAAGTAGAATACATTGTTAAGTATAATTAGTAGTATTATTCTGTACAAACCTGGGAAAATATCAGCTTTTACTTGGCTTAATCCACCGCTGGCAAGTGCTTAACCTACGACTGTTAGAAAATAGTTTTAATTGCAAAAACTTTCGTGTAAGAATTTCAGTTTTTCCTTGGTTTAATATAGTGCCAATAAGAGCAAATTCTAGAGAAGTTAAAAGAAAGCCTTCATGTAAAAGACCACATGTAAGATAGAACACGACCAACTCAGTTGGTGTTCCCATTTTCAAAAGAAAGATCCTTCGCGACCCGTCTAAAAGCCAATAACAATCGGCGTGCGTACATAATTGTGAAAATAAGCAGACGTAAGAACAAGTGCAAATCATCCAAATGTAAATGCAACTTCCTTGGGTAAAACCAGCAAACCTGAAAGGCGGACTATACCCAGACTCCTGTAAAAATCTGATTTTTGATTGGTTTAATCCATTCGATTATAAGATGGGATTATTGTGTTGCTAGAAACATGCACTTTGACAGATCACTCTGAGCAAAATAATAACATATTTTACGTATTCTTTGACGTAGCACTCTGAAGAAAATAACAACACATTTTACATATTTTTACGAAAAGCTGTTCGCGTACGTTTAAGGAGCGAGAAAACCCTAGGAATATGGATTCATTTCTTTAGTTTTCATACCTATCTTTTAAGGGGTTAGAGAGTTGAAAAGGACTTTTGCATCATGACATTTTCCGATGTTCTGTTTGCTTTCGTTTGCGCAATAGTTTTATTGGCATTGCCTCTTTTGTTTGCCTTTCGGTTGCCATTGCAGTATGCATTTTGGATAGCCACCAGAATTCTAAGCTTAAAACTAGTCCCATTTAGTACTGCACTTTATGTATTGTGATTAACAATTTGAGTAATTAAAAAGTAATTTAAAAAGTAATAACTATTAACAATTTAGTATTGAAAACTATAATTACTTGCACAAATCGTTATTCTCAATTTTAATTTAATTTTCTTTAACTTTTTAGGTAGTTTTTTCTATGAAAATAAAGTTGATAGAAAAAACTCAGCTTCTTTACAAATTTTTAATGCTTTGATATATATTTTATATTTACTTTCTTATATTAGTTTATTCTACCACACGTAAAATAAAAATAATCTGAAACTGGAGGCCTAAAAAACATACCAGACTGTTGTATCATGGTTAAATATAATTTAAAAACTCAAAAGGAAAAAACAAATTGAAAACAACTTTTTGTGCATTAATTGCAATTGTTTTCCATTATTATTTAAAATTTCAACGTGATTCCAATATAAAAATAGTAACTTTTGTACTTTTTGAATTTAATTTGTGTTAATGTTTTATTTGTTTTTATTCGGTAGAAATTTTATAAAAAAAACAACATTTATATTGGCTAATATAAAAAAAAGAATGTTTTCTATTTATTCTATTACCCATGATATAATTTATGTCCATAATTATAATGGTATTCATTGTTGTTTAGGCCTCCGCATTTCGTAAAGAAGCTGAGGAACATGTCTTAGAATTTAAAAAAACCTTAGCAGCAGTAAGTTATAGATTTGATACAAAAGAGATCATTTTTTTTTCTTACAATTCTTTTGTTGGAACACGTAGATTTTGTTGCGCCGCTGTAAAACACATTAGTTAGTTAAATAAACTTTACTCGTTCTTTTTATTTCGTTAATGTAAGGTAAATATTTCATTTTAGTTTTGTTTTAAGAATTATTTAAATTGTTTATATGTTTTATTATTTTCATTATCATTTTCATAAATATTCCATTAACGTGTGTTAATTTAACAAAAAGAAATTTTCTAAAAAAAAACTTATTTTCATTTAATCTTAAAGCATTTAACGCTGGGTTTTGGTAGCTTTGAACTGGCTTTTTCTCAATCCAACTGTCGTTATGACAGGTCAATTATTTGTATCAAGTTGTATAGTTTTGACCTGTCATATCACATTGTCAACGCTTTTTATCAATATTCGAAACATGTAAACTAATATAATATTTTTTGTTATAAAGGCTGAAGCCCGTGCTGAATTCGCCGAACGTTCCGTTCAAAAATTGCAGAAGGAAGTCGACAGGCTCGAAGGTATGTCTTTCAACTACATTCTTGAATTGATTTTATAAAAATTGACTGCATTTTCAAAATTATGAAAATCTATTGAAAGAAAGTAAATTCTTATTTGCAAGGGAAACTATTTATTTTTTTGTTCCTATTTGTTGTGATATATGTTTTTGTTTTTTTTTTATTTATTAAAAAGTAAAGTTGTTAAATATAAAATTTTATGTTTAAAAAAAAGACAAAAACATTCACAACCGCAATTTAATTCCGCCCTAACAATAATGTTTATTGTTTTTTTCCCCGATTTGTTGTTTTTCTTTATTAAAATGTTTTATTTTTTTTATTTTTTATTTACTTTTATGTTTTAATTTTGTGTGGATTTGCATATGTTGTTTGCGACTAAAAAAAAACAAAACCAAATAAAAACTCACCTTTGTTGTGTGTTTATATATGATGCTGCGCTTATAACACCCAATTAAAATAAAATATTGCCCACTCAAACAAAACAATTGCTAAATTAGATGATTTAATGAACGAGCGTGAGAAAAATAAATTGCTGCAAGAAGAAATGGAAGCCACTCTGCATGACATTCAAAACATGTGAAAATATGCCTAATTTTAATGTTATTAAAAAAGAAAGAAAAAAAAAAACTAAAAAAGAGAAAAAAAATTCAGAGATAAAAGTAAAACGCAACACCGATCAGTTACGCGCAAACCGTAGAAGGAAAATCATAACTATTATTATTTTTCCATCATAATTTAAACAAAAAAGAAAGCAAATTTATTTTTTACAAATTAAAATAAGACGAATTGCTAAACAAGCAACGACAATAATTTTATAATAAATTTATTAGCTGCTTGCAATGTGTTGTGCATCTTTCCTTTTTTTATTTTATTATTTTTTTTTGTTTTTTTTTTTTATACATATATATAATGACATTTATTTTGATTATTGTAAATTGTGTACGTGTTTATTGATTCTTTTAATATTTATTATCACCGACACAACACAAACTGAAAAAAGAAAAGACAAAAAATACAAAAAATTATATAGGAAAGAGTAAAGAAGGAAGATACTCCGTTTTGTATTTAAATATATCGATTCATTCCAATTTAAATTAAAATTCCGCTATATTTTTTTTTTTACATATATGTAACTAAATAAATGTTTTATTTATACACATAATTTTTTTTTAACTATTTACATAACAAAAAATTCAACTGAGATAGAAGTTTTATTTTTTTGTTTTCTTTTTTCCTGGTATTATGTTTTACTTAAAAGAAAAAAAAAAACAAATTCATAATAAAAACTGTGCTTACACGGAGAAATGAAACAAAGTATATATATATATTTCATATTTTCAAAGTATTTAAAAGAAAAGACAAAATCTTTATATTTAAAAGCGAGAAAAAAACATTTTTTTTTAGTAATTTAAGCATAGCAATACTTACACTACTTTTTTTTTGTTTTCTATTTTTCGAACATAAAAAGATTGAAACGATACTTTTTTCTTAGTTTACCTACACATTTTGCATTTAACACATATAAATAAATAAAAAGAAAACTGCCCACATAAGAGTGCATATATAAAAATAAACAAACTTTTAATTTTTATTTTCAATTTTCATATAACAATTTTCAAATCTAGTTAACGATTTCTTCAATAAAAATGTGCCTTAGTATTTTTTTTTTTAAACTAAACTTTAGGCAGGCAGTGAGAGCTTAAGAGCATATAAACAATACTTTTGTTTTAATTTTTCTTTAAGAGAATTTAGTTTAGAAATCAATAAATATTAAAGGAGTAGTTCTCAAAAAAAAAGATGTAGAAAAACAAAATCAATTGTTCCGTGTTTTAATTTTTGTTTATGGTTAACTAATACGTATTCGTTTTGCCCTGGCAAGTGTTGACAAAAATAAAAACAAAATTTATCATTTTCTTTAAGAAATTTGTTTGATTTTATTATTGCTTTCACTTACATGCTTTATTTTTGTTTTTTTCAATTTTTTTTTTAACAAACTATGGCCTACTACCAACCTATCTACCTTATTATGCTGCTTTATGTTTTATTTGCAAATAAAATAACTATCCAATCCTGCTCCAACGATCCTATAAACCATAAAAAAAAATCAACAAAAAATAAATAAATAAAAAACGGTAGATGAGCTTATAATAGAGAAGGAGAAATTTGCAATAATCGGCGACAGCTTAGACGTAGCATTCGTTGATCTCATACCCGGGATTACGCCTTGCTATAATGATCGCCATCCAAAACCACCCACACCAAAAGAACCTACACCAACACCCGAACAAATTGCTGCAGCTGAAGAAGCAGCTACAGCTGCCGCCGCAGCTGAAGCTGCTGCCGCTGAAGCCGCAGAGGCAGCGGCAGTAGCTGAGGGTGAAGCTGCTGCAGCAGCAGCAGCAGCTGCTGAAGTTGTACCGGAGCCACCAAAAGAACCAACTCCACCACCGCCACCACCACCACCATTTGAATATGCTATTGATTTGCCACCAGAGGGCGCTGAGGTGCCCTATGTAAAGAATTTCGATGCCGTCGCCGCTGCCGAGGCTGAAGCAGCTGCTGCTGCAGCAGCAGCGGCTGCTGAAGCGGCAGCAACCGCAGCAGCTACAGCACCACTAGCTGATGGTGCTCCACCAGCTGAAGGTGCTCCACCAGCAGAGGGTGCTCCCCCAGCTGAGGGTGCTCCACCAGCTGAGGGTGCTCCACCAGCAGAGGGTGCACCACCAGCAGAAGGTGCTCCACCTGCAGCAGCAACTGAAGCACCACCAGCTGAGGGTGCTCCAGCGGCTCCGGCAACCGATGCGCCACCAGCTCCAACAGAAACAACAGCACCAGCCCCACCCACAGAAGCTGCACCCGCACCCGCAGCTGAAGCTCCAGCATCATAAATTAGAAATCAAATGTTACAATATATATTTTTTTAAGTTTTTCATCATGGCGTTCATCTAAATATCACTGCGTTCATTTCAAATTTCCAATAAAGCGGAATGAAACCATAAAAATATCTCAAATTGATTGGATTAAGACTCATCTACTGCAACTATCTCATAAAAAAAATATTCATCGTTCTATACTATGACACTAAAGTGGCTAACGTTTCCTTCTTATTCTAACTAAAAACAAACTTTACACTAGATTGAAAGTATCTTTTTAAAAAGGTAAAATAACTGTCAAAAAGATTGAAAGTATAAATATACATCGGACGACTATGTGACAGCTGTCAAAAACTAACAAAATATTGTATATTTCCCCTGAAAAAGATACTTTCAATTACTCTTTTCTATCGTCTCACTACTTTTCTGTTAACTATTTTTCTTTTACGCACTTTTATTCATTTATATATTTTCTTCCTTATTTAGCATTCTATTATTTATTTGCTTGCCTAACGCTTTTTATTTTCGCTTTTGCTTTAATATTCCGTCGATATGTTATTATTCTACGAAATAAATTACAAATAAATCAATAAAACAATGAACAAAAAAAAAACAAATAAAAACAATCAGATGATACGATTGTCGAGAAGGAAAAATTCGCATTAATAGGAGACAGCCTTGAGCTGGCATTCCTCGATTTGATACCCGGACTTGAACCATTCTATACGCCTCGAAATCCAAAACCACCAACTCCGAAATTACCAACACCTCCACCAGCCCCAACGCCACCACCAGAGCCCGAAGTCCCAGAAGGCGGTGCACCCGGCGAGGGTGAGGCACCCAAAGAAGGAGAGGCAGCAGAAGGCGCTGATGGTGCAGCAAATGGTGATGCTGCTGCTGGCGAGGCTGCCAAAGAACCTACCCCAAGTCCACCAAAACCGGCGACTCCACCACCGCCACCACCATTTGAATATTCAATTGATTTGCCACCAGAGGGTGCTGAAGTACCATATGTTAAGAATTATGAACCTCCACCACCACAACCAGAAGGTGCCGAAGTACCACCTGCAGAGGGCGCAGCTCCACCAGCTGAGGGCGCAGCTCCGCCGGCCGAAGGTGCACCAGCGGAAGGAGCTCCAGCACCAGCAGAAGGTGCACCAGCTGCTGCTCCACCAGCAGAAGGAGCTCCACCTGCAGCCGCTCCACCAGCGGCTGAAGGTGCAGCTCCAGCAGCTGCACCAGCTGAAGCTGCTGCTGCTCCTCCTCCAGCTGCTGATGCTGCTCCTGCAGCTCCCGCTGCTGAAGCTCCTGCTCCAGCTGCGGATGCTGCTGCTCCTGCTCCGGCTGCAGATGCTGCTGCCCCTGCACCTGCTGAAGCAGCACCAGCACCAGCTGAACCAACCCCCGCTTAAAACTTCACTCAAAGCCTGGGTGCAGTTTCATTAGCTTGCATGAGTCAGCCTTTCACCGCCAATCAAACATTTTCAATCCAGTGCATATATCAAAAATTAAATAAAAAAGTTTTTATTTCAAACATTTTTAAGCATTGAAAAAGCTGCATTTTATTTTTAATACTCTTTATTCAAACCAACTTCATTAATAAGGAAAAAAATGTAATGCAACAAACTGAACGCCTTTCACAAAACAGCAAGTGCGTTGCCAAAACAAACAAAGCTAAACTAAACTAACCGCTAAATTAATGCCCAAGGTAATACATTTTTATTTTTATTATTTGCTTTTCTTATTTTAACAAATTGCCAGATTTTGACAGATTAATAAGCTTATATCAAGTAATTTTTAGCTGAGCTTTAGTTCTTTATTTCTCTTGCTTTATCTGGCAGTTTCCCTTAGTTATGATTATTTTTATTTATTTTTATTTTCTTCATTTTATTTATATTTTACCTTTTATTTTCTCTTAAAATTAAAAAAAAACAACCTATATAGACGACCTCGTCTTGGAGAAGGAAAGGTACAAGGATATCGGAGACGATCTCGATACCGCTTTCGTCGAACTCATCCTCAAGGAATAAAATGCAGCATCAGCAACGGCAACAGCGCCATCTATGGCCAATTCAAATCCATGAGATATGCGTATAGCATTCTTGAATATTATTATCTAAATATTTCAATGATTCTTGAACACTTTGTTTAACTCAAAAAAAATTATTTACGCGCAAACAACAGCATCAAATAATAATCCATAAAAAAAAAAATATTTTTTTGATTTTATTTTTGAATTTTAGTTCATTTTTATTTTCAAATAAAGTAAACCAGTATATAGAAAAATTTGTTTGTATATTTTTATTTATTTGGAAGAAGATTCAATTTTCTTACTTTTATTGCAGAGGAAGTCAGTAAAGGTAAAGAAAAGTACAAGACAATTGCACAAGAATTGGACTCAACATATGCCGACATGAATGCTTACTAATTAAAAAAACACAAACTCACGCATTTTATTTAAAACAAAAAAAAACTAACAATAAAACTGCCGATTAGGATGAAAGACAAAAAACCATAATACGATTAATTAAAATTAAGTCATTCTCTCTAATTAAGCAAAAGGGAAATTTTATCAACAAATTTGTATAAATATAATTGTAATGCAAAAAATGCAAATATTATGCTTTAGTTTAAGTTTATATACTAATTAAAAGAAATAATCCAAATGTACATGCAATGGGGTATTAATTTTATTTATTTTTTTTTCTAATATTTGAACTGCTAAAAAATAAGTATTACACAATTGTGTATTGAATAGGATTTTATTACAATAAAAAGAACTAAAATCATTATAATAAAATGTAAGTTGCTTAGGAAAATTTCGACAAATTTTACATATAATCTGATTAGTTTACATATATGTAGGTTTGGGCCTAGTTTTACGTTGTAATATTACGAGTATGTACATATATTACAAGTTTTTCATAAGATTTTATTTGAAAGGAACGTTAAATACCGCTAGCTGCGTATCAGAAACATAGAAAATGCTTGATTCTGGGTATAAACTAAGTGGATTTTACTCTGCAGCTAGAGAAGAGATATAAAATCAATAAGTGGAACAAGGGTACATACTTAACTATTCTTAAAAGATATACGAAAAAGCTTAGCAAGACCATTGACAGCCATCTTCAGTCGATTTGACGTTTAGCTCCTCTAAGCTGAAAACTTCCATCGATTTCGAATGTATTCTGACGTTTCCGTCAAAATCAAATGGGAGCTCTCGCACACATTCTTAATCGGCCATAGTTTTTACCCATTTTAGCCTTTTTGTTGCGTCGTTTTGTAAATTTTGTTCTTAATTGAATGACAGTCTACCGAGAACATAGTGTGCAAAAGGAAAGAAAGAAACACAACGAAATATTTATAATTTATAATTTCGTTTAACATTTCCAAGTGAATATTCATCCTTATTACGAGTGGCGTTAAACGCCTCGTCAAAAAACAACAGTTCAAACTGTGAACTGAAACTGGTGTCACGTCAGCCTTTTTACGTAATTTTTTATGTGGGACGTATTTCGAAGGATACTTAAACGGCCGTAAATTGCTACGACTCAAAGTGCGTGTTCACATTAGCGTGAAAAAGACGCATACAAGAATTTTTGACAAATAGAACACTTGAATCAGGTAATTTCTTTCTAATTACCAGCAACCAATGATTAGGTCTGATAATGAAGTGTACCGTGTTTAGTGTGAACGCTTCGAAGGTTATTCACAAGAGAATCCCACTTTTTGAAAATAGTTCCCTCAATTTCGAACAATTTACCGTGTCTCCACCTATGTGGCACAAAAAAAAAAAACAATCGATCAACGGAATAAGGGTGTTAAACATCTTCCGACTTCTGCCAGAAGTCGTTACAGTACGAGGCGAAAATGTAATCTTGTCGCTGCAATCTGCTAATGTTTTCGTCCTGCGAATGTGGATTGCGTTCCATATTTGTGGAACGTGAACAAATTTGACAGTTCGCAAGAAGCATTCGCTTATTCGCAGAAAAATCACGAAGTTGTTAATTTCTTCACAGGAACTAAATGTTTGAGCAGATTCATGATCAAAAATTGATTTAAAATGATTGACAATCTGATACAGACAAGGTACAAAATAAAAACTGTTGAAACTCCCTCATAGACACACCTACTTTAAATATTTGCAGATTCAATAGGACCTTTCGTATACTTCGAGGATAAAATTCTGTCAAAAAAGTAATCGAATAAGTTGAACAAGAAAAAGTTGAAAATACACTGATTTGACAGTTTTCACAAACCAGCCCAAAGAAACTTCTTACATTAAAACACTCTCTTCTGTGAAAACTACGAACGTTTTCATATTCGGACAGGTTTTTTTGTGAAATGGGATGTCGCGGGTGTATACTATCACACGGTAGATGCGACAGTTGTTTTGATGGCAAAGGCACCAAGGTAGTTGGTGGTGAATTATAAATGCAAGTAAACGAAAAACAGCGTAAAAATGTTACTCCTGATATATTTATTCCATAGGATTGTGTTTGTCCGCGAATTGCCTAATACCAAAATGCGAAATCGAATTTCGCGGTTATGTTCATTACAAAGACGAACTAAATTCGACAGACAACTTCTACTCGTTTGACACATTCGCTCTCCCAAACTACAATCCACCCAAAAATGCGTCTGCGTTGCGACGTTTCAGCAAAATTAAATGGGACCTCACCCATTCAAGTGCAATTTTGGGCATAATATTTGACTCTCAGCGCAGCCATTTTGTAGATGGCGTATGTACAGTTTGTTATTGTTAATGGGATAACAACCTGCAAAAAAATATTTTGTTCAAAAGGAATGAAAGGGATATATCGACGCATTTATAGTTAGGTTACAAGCTCCTCCTGCTTTTGGCAATTAGGGGGCAGGGAAAGTTCGAGTTGAAACTTAAAAAACTTTACTTTTGTACAATTAAATCGACCTTCGAATTGGAGATATGAAATAAATAGTCCTGTTGTTTGCATTTCTTATAGAATCTGTAGGCTCTACGCATGCATGCATGACTGTTAAGAACCCATTTTGGTGACTGAACTAACTTTTTATACTCGAATAAGTTTGTTATACATAAAGGTTAATAATACCAATTCTAAAGAAGGCATTAAAAATATGTTCTATCTACCCAAACCCTGTACATATATTTGTCCAGAGTAAATTATTAAGCAATTTTGTCAGCAAATTCTATTTACAAACTAATTTTTTTTCTCCTTTTACTTAAAAGTTCAATGCAATTCAAAATTAATACACTAAAATACAAAAGAAAACATTAACTGATCTCATTTGCACTTCTAGCTAATTCTTAATTAACACAAAACATGCCGCATCCCACCAATCAATCGGATCAAAGCAAAATAAAATCCAATTCATGTTGTATCTAATAAATAATGATTATTATTCAAAAATTAAATTCTATGAGTGTTTCAATGAATCCGTGTTTGTAATTATTTAATTGTGTGTACAATAAAATGTAAAACAAAAATATGCCTACCTTAAAAATAATTGTAATAATAAATTGGTTAATTAGTACGCGACGAGTGATGGCATTTACAATGAATTAAATTAATTGAATTGGCCTTGTAGGGATAATTAAAAATAAAAATGAAGAAATATATTTATTGCTCTCTCTCTCAATTATATGCTTTTTATTTCTCACAGCAATTTTGAATTATTTTTTTGTTTTTTTCTTTCTTAAAGAAATTTTGTAAAAAGAAAAAACAAAACAAGAATAAAAATCTAAAAAAATTATTTAACTACAAATGTAATTATATTTTCAATAAATTATTTATTTTACGAATTTCAAATGTGTTTGTAAATTGTGTGTTTTATTTTAAAATAGTAAAAAACAATATAATAAATCTTCTAAACTTCGTTAGATTTGGGAGTTCGGTAGCTTAAATTAGTAGTGTTTTAACTTCTTGGTCTGCATTGTATGAGGAAGAGGTGATTTGGACAGCACGAAACTTACCTAACACTAACGATAACTGATAAACATAAAACTGCAAAAGTCCATCACAATTAGAGAGAGCAAGAAATTAATCTAGAAACGTATCTAACGAGAAACTACTGAGGTCAGAGTCACCCAATCGCAACACATTGGCCATTGTTGTATATAATGGCCGCGCTCGGATTTCAACCTTTAAGGTGGTACCACCATTTTTGCATAAAAAACGATGATTAGGTAAAAAGTTACTTATTTACGCTGATCGGGGCTTTAAACAACCGCATGTGAGTCTGATGACCATGCGATGTATGATGCGAAAAGCCGTCCGTAGTTTTTTCTAGCACTACCCAAGCCTTTTCGCCGAATGCATACATATATCAAATGCCAAAATTGTTAGGTCTGTTCGCGTACACTCCTAAATCAGCGAATTTATATGATTTACAACTTTTTACGAGAAGCTTAAGTCCGCATACGGAGCATTTTTGTCGTTTTTCGCAGACTAGATCGCTTACGAGAGAGTAATGCTAGGATTACACGATTGACGATTTGCGTCACTATTTACGCTTTTTTGAGCTCCAATCGACATCAATCGTGTTAACCATTTTTTCACGTCAATCTCCGCCTATTTGGTTGACCCCCAGATTGTTCCCAATTTCCGTCAACAAAAAATTACGCAATAATCGTGAAAACGAATCTATTCAAATATTAGCGTCAAATTCAGGGCAATTTCAGAACAAAATTGATATATCTCGTAAATTTGCTTGCTGAATTTTGTTTTCTTATGCTTCACAAATATGTACAAGACCGCTGCTATATTTCTTTTTCACTTTTGGACATACCAAATATTTATGATATTAACAAACATTATTTATTTATGCTGGAAAATTCCTTTTTTAGTAATGACAGCAAGCGTCAACCAATAGTCAATTCGATTAACATAAAAAAGCGTCAATCGTGTAAACGGTCCGATTGTATGATTGACTGTTTACTTATTTGTTCAGTTTTGAAACTGCGAAACCATTCGTTCTTTCGTATGAAAATTTGACAGTAAGCTGAGGAAAATTTTAAAATTATTTTATAATGAATAAAATGCATCAAATATAAATTTTGAAACAATTATGAATGAATTTGATTATAGTTGGAGCCTTTAGACTAGTCCGAGTTTGGGAAAAAAAAAGTTGTCTACAAAATTCGGGTAAAAAACAAAAGTAGGTACTTTTCCCATGGGATCTTTGTATGAACTCGCGATCATAACTCACGATTCACGACGATTTTACGGAAAAATACGAAAAAATGCCAAAAGGTGGCGCTATGTGTGC
Source organism: Chalcosyrphus nemorum (assembly GCA_949716465.1). Classification (NCBI taxonomy): domain Eukaryota; kingdom Metazoa; phylum Arthropoda; class Insecta; order Diptera; family Syrphidae; genus Chalcosyrphus; species Chalcosyrphus nemorum. The sequence continues at coordinate 75,717,508 of OX454333.1, forward strand.
TACAGTTGTAGCAGGTGTCTTCTAACAGTTGATCAATTTGCACTGTCTTTTCGGAAATGGGTTAAGGTCTGATATACATAGGTCTTACCTTCCTCAGACTTAGGTCAGGTCTCTCGAAAGAAAACTGGAAAAAGGTCTGTTGTTTAAGTTGGAAATAATCGTACCTGATTGTTGTGGTGATGTATATAGAAAAGATATTAAGATGTTGAACAAGAAATGATGTGTCGGGGATATTATTAAGCAAAGCCATCGAATCCACCACAACCAATGGGTCAGACGGTGTAAAAAGGAACTTAAACCGCTGAACTCTAACCACAATGCCACACTACGAGTATGTTGGATCCCGGTACAAATGGGATTCTAAAGCAACAAAATGACCGATGAACTAATTAGAGTTTAAATCTGGATATTATAGGCTCGATCTATAGTTTTTAAGACCATTTAGAGAAGTATCAGCCTGAGGCCCCTTAACTTTACCTAAAATAAATTCAATAGATCAATTCTATTCTACCACCGAGAGATTCCATGGCGGACACATAAATAATAGAAAATTATTCTACGAGTAAGAATGCGGTAGGTTTCGTAGTTCACAAGACATAGTCACAAAGTATAGTTATTGCGAGAAAGCTTGCTTCAGATTAAATTCACTGATTCTTAAGCAACTTTTTTATCACAGGGCATATGATTACGCTTTAGAATTCTACAAAGGGTATAATAAGTTTGACACATAGCTTGTAATATAGAGCAATATTAAAGATAGACCCTGCTAAGTTTTATATGTAAAAGGTTTCCCAATGTAGACTTTCAAACATTGACAAGTGATAGCGGGCATATTGTCAAAGCCGCATCTGTCAGTTATTAACTCTATTTTTCCAAATCAACATGGAGAGTTATACGAGTACAAGAACATGTGCAAATGATTAAATTGGTTTATGAAAATGGGTCGTCTGTTCGAGCCCAATTACAGTCGAAAAATCATATTCAGTGACGAGGCCGATTTCTGGATGAATAGGTTCGTCAACAAGCAAAATTGTCGAATTTTAGGCGATAACAATCCGCACGAGAACCACCAAATTGTAATGCATCCAGAGAAAGTCACTTTTTGGTGTGGTTTTTGGACTGGTCATCACCTACACTTAAGCCCCTTCACCCGTCAATCTCCGAGCCATGGAGCGTCAACATCGGCTGATACCCTTATTGACATTTCAGCTCCCTCAAATTTTTTTCCAAAGAGCTCGATTACTTTTCAATTGTTCTGTACTAATTTTGCATAATTAGTTTCGCTATTCTGTCACCTAGAGGGAGCGGATTCCACTCCATGGCGTATTGTGCAACGCAGTTGTCTTCATGCCATGAGGCACGGTATTCAGATTGCGGAGCATTTTTCGCGCTATTGGACTGGAAAATGTAAAATTTAAAAAAGGGTAGAAAGCACCTATTTTTAATATTATTACATTAATCCAACAAAGTTGAAGGAGCCGACGGCCTTGCCGCCGAACTTTTCAAAGGAAGGAGCATGCACCAGCTTATCTGAAAAGAAGAAAGTATGTCCGATGAATGAACTCAGCACCGGTCGTTTGCCCAATCCTCAAGAAAAGAGACCCTCTGAGCTGCTCTAACTACAGAGGTACAAGTCTTCTCAATCCTATCTGCCTTATTATATGAACGCCTAAAACCGATCATCAACAACCTGATATGTGCTTATCAGTGCGCTTTTAGGCCCGGAAGATCCACCATAGACCAAATATTGACATTTACCACGTCTTGGAAAAAACCCACAAATATAAAATTGATACCCACCACTGCTTTATCGATTTAAAAGTTGACTATGATAGCGTATATAGGACAGAGCTATACAGAGTCATGTCTAGTCTTGATCTCTCGGCCAAGTTCGTCCTGCAGAATGACAATGCAGAATTCCGGCTGTTGCATCGAAATCGGGAAAACTTCGAGGTTCGTTCGATGTGAAGAAAGAAGTTGTACTATAGAATTCTACGAAACTTACAAGTCATCACCAGAGGTAGAATCTTTTTCAAATCTGTACATCTACTCGCTTACGACAATGACATTGGCTTCATCGGAAGAAGTTGGCGGGCTGTCAGTGGGGCATTTACGAGCATTGAGATCGAGGCAGCAAGGGTAGGTTTAGAGGTAAATGAAAGCAAGAAAAAAAATATATGCTGTCTACAAAAAAGGACTTTGATTACCAAAGGACTTTGTCTATGGTGATGACACTCTTTGTCAATCGGTGAGCTAAGAAGGCAATTAAGTAACAAAGCACCATCTCGAATTACTAAGATAACTCTTTATAAGAAACTAATCATCCCAATACTACTGTATGGCGCAAAGGCATGAACTTTAACAAAATTGGATGAGAATTCCCTTGGTAATTTCGAGAGAAAAGTTTTTCGAGTGATCTTTGGTCCAACAGAAAGATAGTCTGCATAGACAGTGAGCGGCGAAGAACATATAACGCCAAACTATACGGCCTATACAAGGACAGCGACTTAGTCGGAAACTGGATGAAGCCCAACGTTCCAGCTAAGAATGTCTTCCGGGATGGACTGCACAGCAGAGGATGATCTTGCGGTAGGTGGCGCAAACAAGTGGAGGGGGACCTCAACCTACTTGGGGTGCGGAATTGGAGGGAGCTGGCTTGTAAGCGGGTGGATTGGAGAGGTTTGTTGGTTGAGGCCCAGGTCCACAGCGGACTGTATCACCACATAAGTAAGTAAGTACATTCATAAATGTCAGCCGTGTTAACGATTTTAATACTTTGTGTCCTTAGCTACTTCCACTTTTCTGAATGTTTTTTATTTGTTTTTTGTTGCCCAAGTTTTTCTGATTCTTGACATTCAAGTCGAATGATATTTGAATGACTTGAAAATTTCACTAAAAGTTGAAAGTAGGACCCTTAAATCCTCTCACCCATCGGAGGCATAAATAGTCAACAACGGCTGTATGCCATATTGTTCATGCAAATCATTTAAGGTCCCTTCAATTACAAGAGTTCGTTTAATTTTCAATTATTCTCTTCTCTGGTTTTTCAACTGAGTATGCCCAATTCAATGACAGTTTCCCTTTTTAATAGTAATGTCAATAGCTTCTTGACCCCTTCAATTGCGTTGAAATAAAGTCAGCAACTTCTGTACCTAAAAGACATGATTCAATGTTGCATACCTACTTGACAGATGCTTCCGAGCCCATACAGGTATACCACGGTTATTGTCGTTAATGCGTTCCTGAAAAACACGACGTTAAACGTTGTGCGTGGCAAAGAAAATTAAAGTCTGAAACGACGTTACAGCTAAGATACGCAATGTTAAGCGAGGAACTCCTATTATTGTGGGAAACTTATGGAAATGACTGCTTTGAATAAAACTTAAAGTAGAATTTTGACATAAGCTTTCGAATTGCTTCCGACTATTAAGACTCAACATAATTGAATTAACGTTATGGGCGTGCTCGATTTTTGACAGTGCACGAGCACAATTTTCGTTCAAATATGACATTAACTATCGCACGCTTAATGCAATTATGGTTAGGCCTTTAAGCCCACATGAGTTAACGAAAGTCGATGAAACTGAGCATATTTCCATTATATGGGCATATGGGACATTATTTTACGCTGCCGTAAGCTCATACATATACATATGTAGAACCATTAAGGTTATTTACGTGATAACAGAACAAATTGGTTTTTAGCTATATTGAGAGATAACCTTTTTTTAGTGCCACCAGTTAGAAAAGCTGTTTAGGTTTAGTTGAACGATACAAAGCTATTGAGGTGAGGAAATGGCTTTGAAATATTTAGAATCGTAAGCGTAGAATGATAGGGAGGACCGTTTAAAGTGGCCAAAAAAGGATTCAATAGAATAATATAACACAGTCTCCTACTTTATAAGATAAACAAACCCGAAATTGTGCAAACCAAAATCAACTTAAAAAAGGAAATAAAATGAAACATGTCAATTTTTTTCGGAGTATGTACCTGCAGAACAGAAAAGAAAATATTCACTTGGCTTTAGATTGTAGAGATGGAAAATTATTTCGATTCAATTTTTATTAACTCAATTTATTTACAACACCTGTAATCAACCCCTTGAATGTTTCTCTATATACATATATTTAAAACACAAGTGAAGGTAGAACATATTGAATTTAAACATCTTGTTTGTAAAAATAGCCATTCATTTGTTTGGAAAATATCAGATTACATCCAGAAAAAATCGAAATTCATTCTACGGGACGTATAACATTTAATTAAGATTTAAAGACTTTCAGTGAGCAAAAACTAAATATTTCAATTTTCTGCAAATCGAATCCAAAAATAAAACAAATGCAAAACACAATCGTTTTTCTGGATATTTTTAGACTGATTGTAACGAAAAAAAAAATAAAACTATAAAATGTGTGACCGAATTTTGAGTTTTTGGAATCAAATATTGACATCACCATTAGCCTTCGAATCTCAAAATGTTATTGATAGAATATTTGCTAGGCAATGGATTGCCTGTAGCGAAACCTAGTTTAAAATACAAAATATTCTTCTTCTTTTCTTTCAAAAAAGAAAATCATCTCCTCTCATTTCAAAACGAAAATCATAACAAAAGTATTCAAAAATGATCAACGAAACGAAAGAAAAAAAAAATGTTTAAATTCTCCTATGACCCTCGATGGAAAATTGGGAAATGCTTTCAATTTTTCAAAACCAGGGGAAAATATGCTATTTTTAAAAAAGCCCACACGATCACATAGCAGTTCACCCCACACACAGGCAATATACCAAGACTTCTTAGTTTTCCTCTCTCTCTCAAATCTCAGAAGAGTTGTGTGTTGTTTTTTTTAAGAAATCAAAATTTGCGCAACTAACTTTGGGGGAAGTTTTCTTGTGGTTTTTCTTTTTTTGAGAAAAGTAGGGAAATTTCTCAAAAAAAAAACTCTTTTTTTGCTAGTCTGTACTTGTGAGATAGTGTAAATAAGAATATAGAACGAAGCAATTTTTTTCACACACTAAATACCGTGTATGTTGAAATAATGTGGGGCTGATTGGATAAAAAAAGTTGGTCCACATCAGTGTTCTCGGGTTTTTGCTAGCGTATAGTGTGTTCCAAAGCGCTAAGGTTGGTTCTCCATATATTCATATATATTCAAAGGATATTTTTTAATTTTAAATTAAAAAGAAAAGTATAATAATTTTGATATTAAAAATTTTGCAAAAGAATTATAATTTTTTTCTTACTAACTGAAACCTGTTGTTCAACTTTTGGTGAAAAAAATTAGTGATTTTTATCATAAAGGATATATGATATCCTTAAAATTTGCTAAGAAAAAAAGTGATAATGCAGTGCAGTGTATGTGAGTGGGGGGTTGGAGTTTGGCAACTACAATTTGTATCTGATAAAAGGATATACCACAAAGATACAAAATGGATTACCTATTGCATAAAATCTTAAGGAAAATTAATAGTGATGATTCAGTTCGAAGTATCCTGGATATATATATATATATATATAAAGCCAGTTAAAAGAGTAATATTTTCTCTCTTATGCAATTAAAATCGGTTCGAGTGTGGGATACATTTTCTTTTTTTTTTCCTGAAAAAAATATAAACATTTCTTTGCATCATACTTATAAGGAATTTGTAACTGAATCGCTTAAAAAAAAAGAAATGAAGAAAAATATTTTAAATACACAATCACACACATAAACTATTCAAACACACAGAAAAAAATAAGTAGTATACTCCAACCACTACACGCACATCACACCCTGATCACCTGCATCATCATGATTGGTCTAAATGTAGCTAGGTACACGTAATGTGTGTAGACTAAGAAACTTTTGTTGTTTTGTTTTGTTAGCTTGAATGGGATCCAACTTTTTAGGATGTATTCGCATATTTCTATCTACAAAAGCAAAGACAACAAAAATAGATCTATTTTTAAAATGCTTAGAAATATCATTTAAAATATGTATTTCAAAGGAAAATGTCAAAAGTGATTTAATATTTCTTTAAACAAAATATATATATATATAAACTATATATATAAATGAAAAAAAAAAAAAACTAGATTAAATTTCGTGCGTAAAACTGCATCTCAGGAAGTAAATCATGTGAAAGTGCCAAATTATTTCGGCCAAAGAGCTAAAAAAGAAAACCACCACCACCGCCGCCTTGTCACAGTCCCAATTTTTCAAACACTGATGGGCGTATCTCGAGCGAATGTGAGATAAATTTAGAACATTGTGTAGGTGCAATTTATTAGGAGAGTTCAAAATATGTATATTGGAACGCAAAACACCTAGAGATGACATCATCGATGGGTTGCGGGGGGTATATACGCATAAAGGAGAAATTCGACGAGGAATTTGCGACTCTTCTTTTTATTTAAAAAATAAACTGTCTATTTTTTGTCGGTTGGGGTTTAGTTTTTTTTTTTTTTCATCTTAAATTTCATTTAGCCAACAACAACAAAAGTTTTAATAAATTAGAATGTTATTTTTATCATCTTTTTAGAATTAGACAATTTTTTTTGTTTTTCATAAATTGAGTCCAAAGAATTAAACTGAAGGCTATTTGCTAATCAGTTCGATGACACTTTCAAACACAAAGATTAGCTTTTACTTTAAGGATCATTTGAGCTTAATTTTAGATTTAGTAAGATTAAGAAGGAGATTAAGTAGCAGCATCAACAATTTTCTAATTCATAATGACTTTAAAAATGGGTTAAAATATATAAAATATTAGCTTCACTTAAAGTTTTGGTATATTTAACGTAAAGGCTTAAAGATTTCATGACTGACAGATGAAACATTTCGCTATAATTAAAGGGCTAACCCAAGCATAATTGAATTAAGGCTCTGGACGTTGCCGTACGTAGTCATGCGTATACACGTAATTTGCATAATTACAGCGCTTATATGCAGGACTCAAGCCAGGTTCAACCCTGCTTCAAATACGTATGAATACATAGCATTGAAATGGGATTGACTCAAATCGACTCAGCTAGCAGAACTCGATCGAGTTAGAAAAACGCTTGCAAAAGAGGAGTTTAGGAGTCAAAATGACATTCCTTCTCATTCATTTCGCCTTTTTTTCTTTTTCGGGTGGGAAACCAGTTTGTTTTCGTTGCGAATGAGTTCTTTTTTGTTTTGAATTGGAAAATAATTTGTTTTTGTTAGCAAAACAAGAAAACAGAAAAAAGGAAAGAATGACTGCTGTCAGTTCAACCCCATTTCAATCGTTCAACTCGGTGTGCAAAAAAACCTAGATCTCAACTCGATCCCTCGATCCGGCATGTAACCGTAGTAACTGCCTCCATTTTGCTCAGTTACTTTTGCTTCCATACGTAGAGAGTGGTTTCATTCACACATTTCGTACGCAGCGCTGAGGATAGCTCCATCATGTGAGAAAATATGACATACTGTCACATTTCCTTGATGCAAGTATGGATGCGCTCAGATTTCGACAGAGAGCAGAACTTTCGTTCGATTATGACATTAGCTGTCTAACGCTTAATTCAATTGGGGCTTAAGAAGTACTTATCCGTAGAAGTCGACAAATTAGACAAGCCAATTAAAATATGTATAAAGCAATATTAGAACTCTGCATACATTTCTTGTGTGCTTTTCGTTTGAACTGATTTGTTTTCACTTGATTACAAAGATTCAACGAAGTATTAATTGGTTCTATTACTTTATAGAGAAGTCTTTCCTCTCTACTCTAGAAATCGCTAAAACCTTGGTAATTTTTTTTGGCTTGAAGTCTCTAGAATGGTTAGTGACAGACCTGTCATCTGGTGCAAAAGTATTCTGGAAGCTCAATGAACGTGCTGAATGAACATATTAAAAGAATCTGTTAGCACTTGTCACGAATCACATACAGGTTGACCTCAGCACAAGATGACATGGTACCCCATAAACGAATTATTTTAAGGTCATACCTTTTATATGATATGCTTTTACTCTCCTATTTCTTAGATGTAGAATAATATTGTATATTAACAGGAAGGGCATCACGGGGGCCATTTGGTTATTGCGATATCTACTGGTTTCCCATCATATTCTCGAGAAGAATTTGCGCTATTTCATCTAGTCCATAGAACACTCTGTTTCCCAGGAAGCTAAGGCGACGCTTTTGAACATTGAGGCTCTCAAACAGCAGACATTTGATATTTTTTGTTTCTTCCGCATTATTTCTTTTGTGTCCATTATACAGTTTCTTTAAGTCCTTCTTTCATTCATTATTGACCATAAGCTGCGAGATACGACACAGTCGCCTCGTGGTTGTTCATAGGGTATTGATCTTATCTCTACCTATGAGGTCGATATCTCTTCTAGTGCTTCATTTCTATGTACTTCCTATATCCATTTTAGACCTGTCAATGTATTCATAACCCTCTTGGTGTCATCGGTTCCCACTCCTTTCTGTGGAGAATAAATGGACTATTGCTTCCAAAAGTGTATGTACGACATAGTCCGTTTTTGCAACATAGATCCATGTCCATACAAGATTTGATGGTCTGAGACGGATAGCACTAATCTATAGGAGAAAGATTAAATAATATTTCCAACCCTGCTTGAGGCGTTAAGCTCGGTGCTCCTGTTCTATGCTAATCTGTAGAAGTAGAGAAGAAAACTTCAGATTTTGCAGCATTCTAATGAAGTTTTCAGCAATAGGTAACCTATAAATATGATTAATTTTTTTTAACCTTTAATGATCTCAGATGAGAGCATTTTTAGAGCCCTTACGCCCAAATTCAGCACGTTGCAATTATTATTATATATAATTATTATCTCAATGAAGTAGATCCTCTAAGTTTGACACTAAATTTGGAAAATTAACAACTTTAGGTTGGTTTGGGCACTCTTTGCACGAAAATTCGTAGATTATCAAATTTTAAAGAGTGGGGGTGAAATTCTCTTGAAGAGTACGAAAAAGTATTCGAAAAGGTGGAACAAGAAAGAGTTAAAAATACACTAATTTGACAAATCTGATAGTTTTCACAAACTAACTCAAAGAAATTTCTTGCACAAAAATTCGTAGAATGGGGAAATTTCTTACTTTGTCGTGAGCGCTCTTTTCTGTGAAAATTACGAAAATCCTCCATGCGCAAACAGCTTTTCGTAAATATACATAAAATTTCATAAAAATTCATTTTCGGAGTTTTCGGAGGGAACGTGAACGGGCCTTTTATTAAGTATTATTACTAACAACCGAATGGATTGGAACACTGCCTTTCAACAGAAGATTTACAATCATATACAATCATATACTCTTATCACTGCCATGCAACACAGCTTAAATATTAAATATAGGGTATAATAGAATCTGTTCCAAACGTGAAAGACGTTTGTGTATGTGGTTTTGTGTAAAGTTAAGCTGTCAAAGTTTTTAGTTAAAAGGCTTATAGCTCGATAGGTTAACTAAAACCACGAGTTTTTAAAAACGTATATATATCGTCCTCCATAAAAAAATTATTTGTGTTCATTTATGTGTAGTGCTGTCAATTCGATCATTTTAGAGTTTTGTTTTATTTTTAATAAATTCCTCGGTAATAAAAAATAAAAATATAAACTTTCACCAGTTATTAACAGAACTCTCTTTCTTTCGTCTTTTTCTTCTTCTAGTTTCCTTCGTATTTCAATTCGTCGTTAAAGCAGAACAAAAAACACATTCATCATGGACGCCATCAAGAAGAAGATGCAAGCGATGAAGCTTGAGAAGGATAACGCCATTGATAAGGCCGATACCTGTGAGAATCAAGCTAAGGATGCCAATGCCCGTGCTGACAAACTCAATGAGGAACTCCGTGACTTGGAAAAGAAATTGGTCCAAGTTGATGTTGATTTGGTCACATCTAAGGATGCCTTAGAAAAGGCCAATCACGATTTGGAGGAGAAGGAAAAATTGTTGACCGCCACTGAGTCTGAAGTTGCTACTTTGAATCGTAAGGTGCAACAGATTGAGGAAGATTTGGAAAAATCTGAAGAACGCTCAACCAGTGCTCAACAGAAGTTGTTGGAAGCTACCCAGGCTGCTGATGAGAACAACCGGTAAGATTTAACAGTCGTTCGTTCAACACTATCCAGTGCTGACTGTGTATCGTTTTTTAGTATGTGCAAAGTATTGGAGAACCGTTCCCAACAAGACGAAGAGCGTATGGATCAATTGACCAACCAATTGAAGGAAGCCCGTCTCTTGGCTGAAGATGCTGATACCAAGTCTGATGAAGTTTCCCGCAAGTTGGCCTTCGTTGAAGATGAACTTGAAGTCGCTGAGGATCGTGTCCGTTCTGGTGAATCCAAGATCATGGAACTTGAGGAAGAATTGAAGGTAAAAAAAACTTTGAAAACAAAAAATCCATAAAGCAATTTCTAAAGTGAAAACGTTTGTATACTCTAGGTTGTCGGTAACTCCTTGAAATCCTTGGAAGTATCTGAGGAGAAGGCCAACCAGAGAGTGGAAGAATTCAAACGTGAAATGAAGACATTGACCGTCAAATTGAAGGAAGCTGAACAACGTGCCGAACATGCTGAGAAGCAAGTTAAGAGGCTCCAGAAGGAAGTCGACAGGCTAGAAGGTATTGTTTATTGTTTTATAACCTTTCAACAACACATTTATCAATCATTGAAAATAGTCAGAAAAAAAAACAATCGATCTTACGCTTTAACTAACCTTGAAAGAAGGAATCTCAAACAAAAAAAAAAACAAACCAAAAGAACTCATTTTGAACTTTATAATTTTTTATATATAGTATTTTATACATATGTAGGTGTAGGTCTAACAAATAATTTTTTTTTAGTAAAATGTTCAATAAATGCTATGCTTTTAATATAATGATGCTTTTTGCAGACCGTCTCTTCCACGAAAAAGAAAAATACAAAGCGATCTGCGATGATTTGGATTCAACATTTGCTGAACTTACCGGATATTAAAATAAATAATAATAATGAATTTAAAAACAATTTACAAACATTTACAAAACACTACATACATTTTTAAACCCAACAATTTGAATAGATCAGATGAAGAACAAACCACCCATCACTTTTCTATTCCAAAGCAATCACTTTCAATTTGATTTACAAGTGTCTAAATGCACTACTATTCTGTTTGTCTGATCAGCAAATTTTAGATAAATTTCTTAGTTGAAATTAGCTATAATTTATAGTAGCAATCGCTGCCTAAAAAAACAACAAATTTAATTTTGTGTACAATGGATTTTTGACACATTCACAACTGACAGTATATGCAACGTAGATTGTTTTTGCTATCAATATACTTTTTAGTTTAATGGCCAATATATTCAGAAATTGTGTACACTGTTTAGTAGAATTATGTAAATTTTATCAAGATTTCAAAATATCCCGTAACGCACTTGACGTCTTCATACACGTTTCAGTTTTCTCTTAATCATTCTTCTCCACTTCTGACACTTTGAAATGTCAAACTTTAATCAAATTAAAAAATTGAAACGTATATGCAACGTTCCAAAACCACTTTCGCACCTTCCGCAAAACCCATCCATTGTACAAAATATCAACATAACACACAGTGTATGATGTACAAAATTATTAATACACAAAATTTACAATACACCAACATTGTATAATAAAACAAAACAAACAACTATGCGCCTGATAAAAAAAAAAGATACTAATCCCGTCGTTCGTCTTCGTTGTTTTGGGGCAAAATTTCAATCTCTCTCTCTATCAATCGATGCCTGTGCCAGAAGTTTTCTATTATTTTTGCCCAAAAGAAACGTATTTTTTTGCAAAACAAATTAAAAAAAAAAATTAAATCACAACCGTAACATTGTAATATAAAAGGTGATTTTTCTATAAGAATTTTTTTATTTTTTATTTTATGTGTTTCTCATTGTACATTTCATACTTTTTACCGAAACCTCCGAATTTGTTTATGAAACAGCAAACACACGATGTGCATAATGTTTTTCTATATTTTTTTTGTAAAGTCCCCCTATTTTATACACAATACCGTTGTCACCAAAGTGCAATGTTATTTGAATCCACAAATGTTTTTTTTTTGTTACTTATTTCGTTTGTTAATTATTGCAATTATTGTTATTCCTCACCCCTTTTTTTATTCACCAAAAACTGATGTTTGTGTATATAACAAATGCAATTTTTTTTTATTTTAAAATATTTGATTATAATAATTTTTTTATAAAAATAAATTCATCTCTTTCCTCAACAGACGAATTGGGCATCAACAAAGACAGATACAAGAGTCTTGCCGACGAAATGGACTCCACATTCGCCGAATTGGCTGGTTATTAAATATTTAACATCCAAAACAACAACAACACCAACAAAAAAAAAAACAAGAAGTTGCGCATATATATATATTTATTACACCAACAACAAAAACAAACATCACAACAATGCTTCCTTCATTAATAATAATAATAATATCTGTTTTTTATTTAAATATAAAATAAATATTATATGATTGTTTATTTGTTAAACAAGAAAAAAACAAACAAAAATGGTAAACATCTCTCGATCCAACACAAACACAGAAGATAAATGGAACCAAAGATACTTTGAACATCTGCAACAGAACAAATGTGCATTATCAATCTCTCTCTATTGAATTCTATATATATAAATATTTTTTTTAACATAATTTCGAAAGTAAAATCATTATAATATTCATATAAACAAATATCTTATTTATTTATTTCTTTTGTTAATAATTTATTTGTTTGTGCAAGGCTTTTAGGAGAAACTGAAGTAAAAAAAAAAACTAAATAATAATACATATGCTTGGTTTGCTTTAAGGAAATGTTGTTTGTTGATAGAAGGGGAAAAGGGTTCCAAACTGCTACATACTTATTTAACTGGTAAACATTTTTTTTTTTAAATAAACAGCAGTACAGCATAAAGGTAAACTCACAGCTCAGGGACCAGCGAGCGGTTGAACCGCGGACAATAATAATGTATTTATCATTTTTGCACATTTAAAGACAAATAATTAACAAATTTACTATACCCAAAGAAAATAGCTCAATTTATCTATCGATTTACATATACACAAAAACTTAAATTGTAATTAATTTCTGCGAAGATATCCACAATTCGCTGATTTTTGCACGAATAGACTTAGAATACTTTTTTGCAAACTGCCAAATTTTATTCACATTTCACAGATGTGGAACGCAATCCACACTCGCGCGACTAAATCATACGCGAGAGCTCACAATCCTCACAATTTTTTTTTTTTTTCTTTGGTTAACGACAATTGAAATTTGCAGATAACCAGTGAAAAAATGCTACAATTCGCCTGGAGCGGATCGTATGATAGGGTATCCCTATCTTATTTGGTTATGTCAGTGGGCGGTGGAAAATGTTTTCACAAAATTTTCTATTTTGGCCATATGCAATGTATAGACGATTTGTAGATCAAGTGTATATCTACATGTTTGTTTAAGTAAGTTTTTTCGAGTTTCATATGAAAATAGTTAAAAAAGGTGATTTTTTTGAAAAGTGGGCGGATTTTAAAAAATTTTACACTTGTATTGCTTACTTTTCCAAAGACCTCGTATACAAAATTTCATCAACCTAGCTCAAAATTTAAGCCCTAAAAACTGGTGACATACGGACGGACGGACATTGCTCAATCGACTCGGCTACTGATGCTGATCATTTATATATATACTTTATGGGGTCTATCTTCAATATTTCTCTATGTTACAAACTATGTATCAAACTTAATATTCCCTTAGGATAGGGTATAAAAAGTTGCTGTGCTGTGAATGAAATGTCAAAATTTGCATATACATATTCGCTTGTTCGTATCTTGCAGTTCGCTGAGCTATAAATAGGTCTTAAGATCTTCTTCTGTGGGCTAAGGTAAACGATTTTTAGTTAAACATATTAATGGACAGCACTTTTGGTAATATGAATATATTTTATCCAATCAATAATTTATAAACTCAAAATAATGCAAAATGGACAAAAGTAGGTAGCACTTTCAGCTGTACTTACTTTCAGCTTTGTTCAAAGCTGGCGTTTAGAATTTGAGGTTTGTCAAATTGGGGACATTCCGAATTCTAGGCCGACTTTTTGAGGTAAGGCCCAACATATGGAAGAGCAAACGAATTTTTCACAGTTCGCACATTGACTTAAAGTTTAAAAGTACCCCGCCATTTATGCTTACTTACTTTCCTCACTTACTAGGTACGTATGTATATGTATGTCGGTATTCAATTTTAGAACTTCTAGAAAGCTCTCCCCAAAGGGTGAACTACAATAGAAGAATGGTTCTACGATTCATTTGGTTTTCCTTTACTTTTGCTCACGTCCAAAAGACCAAGTCCATTCACTCCTTCGTACGAAAATTTGACAGTTCACTGGGAAAATCCTATTATAATATAAAAAATACATCAAATTTGAATTTTTGAAGGCTATATAATTAACTAGCTGAACCCGGTATAACTTCGTTTTGCATGCAATGCAACAGTTGGCCACCAGACGCCAAATACATCGTTCACGCTATGCTTATCTAATTGTTCTGTGTCCCGTCTCTACTATCTATACAACTGTTAAAGCCCGTATGTCCGGTATTACACGCCGACTTAAGGTCCCGACCCATAGAATCCGTCGACATCCGTCGACGTCGATCCGTTGTGCGTTGACGTTGAAGTTGACGTATTGCCGGATAGAACAGTCCCATAGAATCCGTCACAACCGTCAGCTGATTGTCAAAGGCGATGATAGTTTCTTTAATTCTCTCTCTGCTTCCACCAATGAAAATGCGTACTCTCAATTTTCTTATGCGTGAACTTCAATATGTGAATGTGTGAACTTAAATACGTGAATGTGTGTACTGACAACGGATCGACGGATTGAAAAAGTAGAAAGTAAACCTACTTTGTCCGTCGAAGTTCATCCATCCGTTGGTTATGGGCCGCCTCCCATAAGGTTGTGTGTATTTTATCGAGCTGTCAGTTAACGTCGACGGAACAACGGATCGACGGATTCTATGGGTTGGGCACTTTACTTTGCGTCGCGTTAATCGTGAATTCTCTTTTGAAGAGTCATCCTGTAAGTCTTGTGTTATTACACGTCGACTCTTTTTAGTGTGCTCAATTTGGCATTAAACTCATTATCCGTCTATCTTATCACTGCAAACGCGGAACGAAAATAAAGTTGAATTGAAAAACTATGAAGAAGAACAAAGAGAAACAAGAAAAAGAGTCGATGAAATTCTACCCGCGACTCACAGGGCTGGTGTTCTTCCATCTCATCTCCTTTCTCTCTTCCACTTATGGAATTTCAAAAAAGTCTAGACTCATAAGTCGGCGTGTAATACCGGACTATGACACAATTTTTTTTTTGTATTTTTAATGTGATTGATATTAAATTAGAGCAGTACGAAAAATTCACCACTGAAATTCTCAGTAGGTGTGAGTGTATACGCACTAAGCCCAAAAACGTGAAAATGTCTAAAAATGTACCTTATTCAGCCGCTGGCAGCTTTTTTTTTGACATTTCTGCATTGAGCTTGGACTTTGTTGCTTGTTTGTTTTTGCTTTCCAGCGAAATTTGAAAATAAATTATGGCACTGTACAGTCCCTTGCAAAAATATAGCTTTGCTTTTCATAAAAACAAACTTGCTGTCTTTTTCACGCGAAGCTGTCACTTTACCATTATTAAGTATGTAAAAAATACGAAAAAATGTAATATCATACGGGCTTAACGAACGTTTGTAGTTTTCTATATAAGGCCACAGGGAATATATAGGTATATATATACCTGTCGTGCATACTCGTAACAGGTACTGTGTAAAGAACCTTGAACCTCATGGCATCCACTAAATACATAGATAGTATCGAATCCATAAAGCAATATGGGATCATTGGTAGAACGAGACAGTCATAACTTGGTATTCAGAGAACACTCTGAACACAGTCTTTGCCGATTATGTAATATACTCAAATTGTGGGTCCTGTGGCTCAGTGGTTAGTGCGTTGTACTACTGCGCAAGGGGTTCCAAGTTCGAATCCAGGACAAATACCATCAAAAGTTTTTTCACGGCCCCACCTCTTGCGAGCGTCTGACAAACATCCAAGAGTATTCACTGTCATGAGAAAGCTTCTGAAAACCCTCCCTGCCCTTCGGATACAGCATAAAACTGTCCCTTCTGTAGGAAGGCATATCTGTTGGGATACGCAGACAATATTGGCATCATCGGAAGTTCCTGGCAAGCTTTGTATAGGCGCTTACGGTAATTAAAGAGTAAGGGAAACGAGTTGATCTTGATGTGAATGAGGACAAGAGGAAGTATATGTTATCAACAAACCACAAATTATTTGTCCAACACACTGGGCAGAACATCACTGTTGGTAACTACAGCTTCGAGGTAGTTAAGGAGTTGACCAACCTTGGAATAAATATAAATCCTACAAATGACACCTTTGAAGAGATCCGACAAAGAGTAACTCTAGCAACTTCGATTTGGTGAAACAACTGGGTTTAAAATGTCTAACACGAGGCACCAAATTAATGCTTAACAGAACGCTTATCTTACCGGTTTTGCTATATGAAGCAGAGTGCTGAACGATAAGTAAGAAAGCTGAGGATATATTAGACACTTTTGAGCCAAAAATACTTCGTTAGATATTAAGTCCCTTATGCGAGGAGGGTGAATAAAGGAGAAGGTACAACCACGAATCCTATGAGCTGTACCAAAATGTGGATATAGTCTAAAATGCCAAGATGTGCCGCCTGTATTGGTTCGGCCATATAGAGCGAATGGAAAACAATGCTCCACCCAAGAGGGTCTTCGAATCACAGCCACCAGATTAGAGACGTCAAAAAAGACCGAACCTCCGGTACAAAGGCCATTTAGCCGTGGATGCCAGAAAATGTAGTCTTCGCCCAGGACTATAGAGGATGAAAGGCAACTGTGTTTCATGCATAGACTCTAAAAGTGTCAGGAGCCCTTTAAGTAAGTAAGTAACTTTATCGAAAGCTTTCTTATAATCAATTAAGTACGGTTCAAATGGCAATCCCAGAGCAGCAGGTAATACATATGGTACATGTATAGCTCTTTAGTTTTCTTTTTCCTGACTTTATGCAACTTTGCTTTCACTATCTTCTTCCACTCATCCAAAAAGCTCTTAGCTTTGTTGGTGTTGATTTTAAGATATTCACTGACCTTAATGTCCACCTGACTTACTAGTCTTCAGTCCTTTGGTGGCGGTATTAGTCCCATTGATAAGCATTCTGATATTTGTTATCTTGGACACCTCATTCTGAATCTAAGTCGCAGCAAAATGTTTTTACATATCTTAAGCTGATACTCATCCAACATAATCAACAAACTGAATCGTCTATGTCTGTCACTGCATGCTAAGCTCTATTACTGAAGATATATAGAAATGTATCCTTGCTTAATATTATGCTATTCGCTTCGATAATCCACTCGTTTCTGGAGACTATACTGATGTATTTAACATTGAAAACCCTTACCTCTGTATTATAGAGTCGACTTTCAATGCGTTTGATTTTATTAAGGTATTCCTGGTAGGCCTAATCCTCAGTAAGATGATGTAGTAGTATTATTAGAAAAGACAGCGTTTAGAAATGCATCTAACTTCACACCCCTTACATTTGCACATCCTGCACATATGGTAGGTCCGGCCCTGCTTCTAGTGTAAACATTCTTCGTCAATACAAATCAAAATAACCTCGCTCCACAGCTAACAAACATGTACAAATAAAAAAATATTAAATAAGAAAATAAATAGCTAACTTTATCATAAATAAGTTTAAATAAATAAATTACATAAATATTATACATATCATTTCACACAATTAAACATGCCAACAACATGCTTATCCAATGACTATAAAATTGCACTCTATAGGCCTTATCTCAATCTAATCGCAGATCTCTGGCGATTTTCTTAATTTTATTATCCAACGTTTTATCCTCATATTCGCAAATGAAATGATGCCTCGAAGTACACTCTTGACCATAGTAAAAGTACGAATGTTTTGCCGGATTGTACGACAGCCTCAGACACCTGCCTTCCCCCTTAATCTCCATCGTATTATTCAATATCTGATCTGATTCGGTCTTCGTAGTATTCACATTCATTACATTAGCACTCTCTTGCTTTAAGTTATTTGCGATTGTGGTTAAATTCATATTCGGATTAACCGGTTTTGCTGAATTCGCCCAAATCCATAAGAGTCCCGGATTTAGGCCACCCAACCAAAAGTCACGCCCCCGATGAACTTGTTGATTCAGCAAATACGCGATCATCTCCTCATTCTCGGAAACCTTTTCGAATTCCGCTAAGTAGGAGTTGACCGACTTGCAGGCACTATTCGCCGTCTTCCAATTTACTTGCTGATCACTGTTAATGTAGTAACAGTTGTCACTGATTCGAGTGAAATTTGCTGGACATGGATCGCGCACTAAAAGATACAAAGAAAAAAATAAACATGAATGAAAGTGAATGTGACGGCGGGCGGCGCCAATCTTAAGCACATAAACAATGACCATGTACATTACCTTCCTTTTGATTGTTACCCGCCATTAGATAGTAGATCAATTGCTCAGAGCGACGCACGCGACTTTCTAAGTAATCCACGCGATAAACAAGTTTCTCGATCGCGCCCAACAGATACAAGTCATTCTCAGATACCGCACGAATATGTTGTTGCTGTTGCGGATGTACGGGATGATTAGGCTGTTGTTGCTGCTGCTGTTGTTGTTGTTGTTGTTGCATGTGTGCCAAGAAACCTGGCGGCAAACTATTCTGACGGTGTGGTGGATTGATCACCTTTGCTGGGGGTCGCATATGCGGTTCTAGTTCCATAGCTTCACCAATTCGTTTCGTGATATAGATATTATTCGTCGGAATGTATCTGTGATAGGGTTGATCACCAGGATTCATAAGACCCTTCCCACTTCGCGATCCATTTCCTATGCTAAAAAAAAAAAAAAATCGCATGACAAACCATTAAAAAAGTTTCACTTTCTTCGAAATCGCTTCGAAATATGTACCTCACGGTGTATTCTTCGAGAAACCTTGACCATACCAAATGGTTTTCGTTTTCATTGTTGTCGCACCATGCAGTGACAGATACATTATCATATTTACGTACCGAATCATTACATAACACAGGTTGAACAAAATTAACACATATTGCCACACTAACACTTAATAAGAACATTTTAGATATTTCTTTTGGTTTCATTTTCAATCATACAAACGAATTGTATGACTTCTTCTTCTTCTTTTTCTAGTGGCTCTTAAACACCCGGAACAACACACTTAACAGATGAAATTGTATTTTCGGACTGAATCTTAGACTGATGGCATGAGAGACAATCGTATTACTAGCGTGGCCATGGAGGCAACTTTCTCCAGCAACGACGACTACGACGACGACGACGACATCGGTTGGTCTCGCAATGAAATGAGCGGAAAAGAGTTGAATTTTCAATTTTTTTTTTTTATATGTACTTTGTGTTTATTTTCGTCAACCGGCAGTTACTTCTTATTCGGCATTCGCGAAGGTGGACAGTGGACAGTGGGTTCTCGTGGTCACAAATTGAATAATAAAGTCCATCAACGTTCTTGGTCCACCTTACATTTTGGGCAGTACCTTTATGATTTCAAGTGGACCTTATGATTGCAAAATTCCGAGATCAAATCCTGGTGAATTCTGAATACAAGGAAAATTAACCTTAACCTTGTGCAATAGGTGGAACTATGGTGTTATAGCATCAGACAGCTTATCCAAGGGAAAAGGCGTATCCCGCTATTTGCCACCAAATCTATTCAGCTTCTCGGTTCGATACACCATTTGTTGGAAATATCCCCTCTCCCCTCAGAATCTCTAACAGCGCAAGATACCTGGGAATTATATTCGATAAAAAACTCGCCTGGAAACTGAAAGAATTAAAAAGGCCAGCATAGCTTCCTATACATAGCAGAGTAGCAGAGTTTTTGGGAGAACCTGGGGGACCTTCTATAAAATAATTCTATGGATATCCACGCCTATCATAAGACATATACTGATCTATGGCAGCCTCGTATGGTGACCAGCGCTAAAGAGACCACCTACCTAATGGCCCTCACCAAAGTGTTAGCGTGCTTTGGTACTACCGGTGTGATGAGAACTACCCCAACTGCAGGACTTGAAGCTATTCTCAATCTGCATGTGCTAGATATTTTTATGAGATCAACGACATCCATTAGTGCTTTAAGAATAAGTCAGACCTTGAACTGGAAGTCAAATGCGGCAGGGCATCTACTCACCATGGACTATATCACGCTTTACTTAGACTTAAAAATTTTATTTACCTGCTAGGTTAAGTAGCAGAGAAGAGTGAAAGCGGTCGCACCAAATGCTGAATCCATAGCTATATATACTAATGGATCAAAAATGGACACCGGCATAGGGTCCGGAATCTTCTCTGAATCACTGGGGATATCCAGATCTATACGACTCCCAGACCACAGCAGTGTTTTCCAAGCGAAGGTCCTGGCAGTGACATTAGCCGCCTGCCACTTTGTCGTAGGAGAAATACCACCAGAAGATGTTACTTTCTTTATCCAGGTTACTTTCTTAAGCCAGTCCTTTTTCTTCTGCCGAAATGGACCTTTACTTTTAAAACACTGGTTTGGAAATTATTTTCAACACACATTTTGTATTTCATTTACATTGAAATAAATATAAAAATATATGCACATATATCTAAACCCCTTCTATTTGCTTTTAATTTCGGGTAGGTAAGGCTGGACGGCTTAACTGTTGAATATTTCTTGTAATAAGCTTTCTTATTTGAAACTGATGTAATATCTAATTTATTTTTGTGAACAATATCAGGCCCCACTGTCTTGCTAAGATTGATGTCAAATCAATAAGCTATATCCACTCCCGCAAGCAGTCAATCTACGCTAAAAGTAACCCACAGCGGTTGATTTGAGATAGCGCTGTGGGTTTTTTTTTCTCTTAGAGGTGTGTGATGCCTTTGGTAGATAGGAAGTTAATGATTCATCACAAAAACATTAAAACAATTTCTCCGAGGGTAATGTGTTGTAATATTTGTGTATCTATAATGGAAAATAAACAGTGAAATGTTAAGATTGTTTTTTTTTTTTGCAAATTGGGTTTTTTGATTGACGTAATTTGTGGTTTATTTAAATAAGTAAGGGTATTCACCCAGGCAAGATCATAAAATCTTTAAGCAAATTAGAAGTGGTCGAACAGTGAAAACATACATATATTCGTATTTGAATGCTGAATTTTGAACATATACTAGAGAGCAGACCTTATATAAAATAGCGCATTAAAATAATAAAATTAATTGAATCTAAATGAAGATAGATGATAATGTATAAATTCCACCAGGAAACTGAAGAAAAAAAGTACGTACATACTGATGACTGCAACACTCGTCCTTTATTCCTATAAGCACAACACTTTTGCTCGGTATACTTTATTAAACGTATCGAATGGATCTACAGTTTTATCCGAATGGTTTTAAGTAACTTGTTAAACAAACAAACACTGTCTCATGACCGTAATATTCTTGGATGTTTGGGAGTGGCTCGCAAAAAGTATTTTTCTGTTTAAGTTAGTGGGGTGACACTCAGGCTAGTGATGAGCCATTGTGGTACCCATACAAACCAACCAGTGGATTTGATGGATTTCTATAGAGAGTTTATTGATGTTCCTCAACAGATCATTAAAGAAGCGTCTTCACAGGATACCGGAAATTCTTTAGCCGAATAGTCGGATATCCGACAGCCATATTCATTTTTGTGAGAAAAATATCATACATTCCAGGGCATTCAGTTGCAAGAGCCCGCCAGAAAATTCTTCTGTCGGTCTTAAGACAGAATCATAACGGACTTAGAAGAGCAGACGCCAGCTAAATGGAATGTCCCATTACACAAAAATACATAGTAGTGCATAGCCCTAATGGGAATACGAGTATGCTTATTTAACCTAGTTTTAAGCGAGTTTGTCTAGCATTTAAGTTTTTCATGTTTTGCATTAATAAAAACCTTTCAAATTGAAAATTGAAATACGAGTATTCTTAAATTTCATCGAGTTTCCTTAACTTCTGCGGGCTTAAGGATGATGTTAATGAAATGGGACATTCAATACACTCAGTACATTCAGGATAGCTTCACAGCTTGACATTCACATTGTGAATACAATTCTATAAATATTGAGCCTTTTGAAATGTTGAATTGAAAATAAAATTAAGTGAATGTAATATTACTGGCGATACGCATGCATCATTTTGAGAATTTTTTGATAAACTTGCAAAAGATGAAAGTTTACTGCGACTGAGCTAGAACATTTTATAAAAGCAATTCGGACCGACTTGGCTAATGCCAAAAACTTGCTCAAAACTTGAGTACGAGAACTAATAGTTTCTAAATAGTGGCTCAATATTCAGCCGGATACAAAAAAAAAGTAGCCGGATAACGCATACTTCGCAACTTCTCATTTCCACATAAGATTTGAGCCTTGTGCAGAGAGTTAACCCCAAGATTCGGAGCAGTTACGATCATTACTGATCAAGAGGCTCAATATAATTTGAAACTGCTCAAAGAACTAGGCAGATTTATCGTATTTATCTGCATGCAAAGGAGCTTACTTGACTGATAATAGATGTACAGACAAAAGTTACAATGGCCACAAAGACTGTACACATTGTTCTACTGGGGCATTGAACGGTTTTTAGCAAATATCTTCAATTGTATTAGGATGTTTTAGACGCAGCAGTGTTTTTGAATCGGGAATCTAAACTTCGCGAATAGTTAAAGGCTTTTATAGATTTAGAAAGAATAAGACTCTACAATCACCATCTGAAGTCATTCTGTTGATGAGTAACTGAATAAACTTCAATACTCTTGTAAAAATGGATGGAACATCTCTTCTTGACCTTCATGTCTTAGAGCACCTGTCCAATTGACACCTTACTCTGTAAAATTGTTTTGAAGCTTCGTAATTATTATAATTTTCTATGACATTACTTTCGCTGTAATATTTCTTCAATAAAAATTATAATAATTATATTTTCTAATTTCTTTTCTAATTTAAAAAAATATATATAAGGCCGAATACCTGGCGCCTTTTTGGATAAGTGTCAAAAACAGCGAGATATTTATTTCATGTAATGTAATAAAAACAAAAAGTTTTACAAATTACAGATACCTATACAATGTACTCCTTTTTGCCTCGAGATACATTGGAAAGTATTATTTTTTTTATTTTACTTCTTATTATTTATTTGATTTTTAATTAACATTTTCAATAATACTAGTACTTCCGTACATACTTCAAGTTACCTTGCAACACTCCCTTTTAACAAACACACGCCACAGGAACATTGTATCTACAAAAAAAAACTTTATTCCCGATATAAAAGAAACTAACCCCTGCATTTTTTTAATCTATGCTCGAATAAAAAAGGCTACGTGACAGACACGGCGTAGATTATGGATTATTGCATTTAAGGGTTTTTTTTTTTCAAATTATCTATTGTTTCAAAATAATGCTACAAAGTAATTGTTCAATTTGAAAATACATAATTATCAAAAATAATAGGTAAAACCAAAGAAAATTAGTCAGAGACCTTCAGTTAAATTTTATTACCTCTTTCGTTAAATTACAATGTTTTACTTTTCTACCTGTTGGTGCGGTGACGTCATAGTGGTTGAATTTAAAAAAAAAAAACAAGCTGTTATGAGTTTCCTTTCAAAAATATGCACAAAGAGATGGAAAATACATTATTTTATGTTGAATAATGTTGTTGTTTGTTAAAATTATCTTCTAAATAAAAGAAGAGGGATAACTCAGTCTGGATTTGAAACAGCACTAAGTCTACGATTTGGTTTTGCCTCAGATAAGAGTGGTAATAAAATATGGAGTTAAAAAATATTTATCGAAAAAGGATGTTTTTATGACAGAATATCACGCCCACATTGGCGGTCAGATAGCATGTCATTCTTGTTTTTAGATAATACAATGTCAAAGAGTGGGGGTAAAATTCTCTCCAAGAAAAATCAATGTCCACAAATGTACGGGAACAGGTTGAACAAAAAAAAAAAATTCATTTTATAGACGTCACTCTTTTTTTATTGTTTTATTTTTTCCCATAATTTGCCCAAAGAATCTTCTTAGAGTAGAATTCGCGAATGGAGAAATTTCTTACTTCTCTCGTGGGCTCTTTCTTCTTTGAAAACTACTAAAGTTTAACGTTCGAAAACAAGACTTAATATGTCGTTAATATGCCAGAGGACTGAGTGTACCCCCCAATCTTCTTACCAACATACTAACGAGGAAGCAGAGTTAAGAGTAAACAGCTTAACTGGATAATATAAGTTGTAGGTAATTTGTTCTGAGTCTGATCTTGTTGTTATTGCCATGTTCTGGCTGACGAATGTTCTCAAGACAACTGATAAACTTTTCCGTTAGGTTAGCCTATTCTTCCAAACAATCTAAGACATGATATCAATGGGTAAAAATATAATATAATATTTAAACAAAAAAAAAAAAGTAAAAACTCTGCCGGAAATATTTTTTGCTCTTTAAACTGGTTTCTGACATAAATTACATTAAAGAAAAACACATACACTCCATTAAAATTTCACATTTCTTCAATTCTCAAAAATCTACTCCAATCCCCACTGAAAAACACGTCGCCATCTTCCTGTGCACAAACGGCCCTCAACCATGATCTACTACAATCTCCTGTCTTCGAGGAGGCCTTCCGTCCATAATTGCATGGAAAAAATAGACGAAAAAAAAAGAAAAATATGGCATTGCCATCAACCATACGTCACTGTATACCTCTCTAGTGCATGGAAACTTCTCTCCTTCTTCTGTGCAGCCAAAAGCACCATCTTCTCCACACACAATATTTGGGGGGAAAAGAACCACCAACAGAAAAAAAGAAACACCAGCTTACATATTGCTGAGCCCAATAAAATCCACTTATCAATTAAATTATTATGTTTCACCCAAAAATTCACCAACAAACGGGCGAACACAATTCCAAGGAGCCATTTACGCGCACCTAAAACCAAATCCAAAAAAAGCAAACATTAATTAAACAATTTTTTCCATTTTGCTCTCACAGGTAAGTGGAGTAAATATTTCTTTCCCTCTTGTGAAAAGAAAAAATTGATGGTACCTCCTTTTTGTTTTTTTTTCTTCTTCTTTTTGTCATCTTTTATGCGCTAATTACAAGTAATTTTTTCGTCACAATTTTTAGCGACGGCGGACGGAGAAAAAGGATTGTTTCGCAGGTAGGCGAAAAGGTCCTTAAATTATCGGGCATAAATAGAGAACCCGATCGTGATGTATGTCTATCAGTCATATGTGCATTACGTTCGGCGAAGACCGTGGAACACTCGCGGAATTTCACTTTGTTTTTGTATATTTTTCGGCCTCCGATCATAAGTAATTCAGTTATTGAAGCTGTTTTCGAGTGAAATTTTAACAAAAAGTTAACTAAATCGGTGTGCGGTTGTGTATTTTATGTAATACAGTGCAAAATAAACAACAAAAAACAGGTAATTTTAGTATAAACTTTTGTTGTTTACTCGATCTTTTAGGTTAGAACAATTTTGCTCTTTCTGAGGGTTTTCATTAAGAAATCGGTTGTTTCTTATCTATTAGTATGTTTGGTGGACCGACTGATAGATAAGCTCGTGGTTACAACAGTACAAGTACATTTTATCAATCTTTTATCTTTGTATGGCAATATTTTTATTATTTATTTTTTTTCTTTGAATTGATTTTCAAGAACTCTTAGTGGAAGAAGAAGCTTTCCATCATTTCATTTGACCCAGTTGGGAGCGATGGCCTCTGCTTTTATACACGAGAAAGATAATCTTTCACCGAATTTTTTCTTCTTCTGGTCTCTTTCATCAAAGTCTACTGCAAAAAAGAGTTGTTATTGTGTTGGGTGTTTTTTTTTTTTGTGGCCCCAGGGGAAGTCTAAGATGGATCTATTTGGCGCAGTTTATTGTTAAATGTTGCCGCCGGATAGTCTTTGGGAGATAATATATTTGTACATATACTCCTCGTTTACGGATCACTTACTTTTCGCGATCTGTTGCAGTGTCTCCAGTAGAACAACAAACATGTGTTGGTATGAAGAAAGTACACCCAATAACCCTTACAGTGAGTTTCTTTAAGTTACTGCAACTCGCTAGTATTTGGTAGGTATCACCACTACGTCTCTTGTCTTTTGATCTGCTTTAGATGGATAGGACTAAGCACAGAACAGTCAAACAAGAATAGACCTATAAAGAATCGAATTTCTGAGCAAGATATCGCGCAGGCGTTGTTGACACCTTACACCCCCGATGAGTTAAACGATTTGTGTAGTTATGATTAGGAAGTAGTCACGGTGTCTCCTAAAACCTTGGCATCTAAGCCTCTGTACTCATCCAGCTCTGAAGCCAAATACCTGGAGCAACGATTCTTATGAGTGCCATTGAAAGAAAGTAGCACAGAACCTGTCGTCAGGGAATCTAGCCTAGTTGCGTTGGTTAAGCAGGTCTTTGGAAAGTGTTTCCGAGTGGACTGTCTTTCTCTATAAATAAGTTTACTTACGAGTATTGTGTATACTACTCTCAGTCAATTGGTAAAGTTCAGGACCGTTTCGCCATAGAACTAGTTCTATTATGTGACAGATTGATGTTTGCATTCTTAAATAAATTAGAACACGAACTTTCCAATAAAATTAAAACAAAATGTGTTTCGTAAGCAAACATGATTGTTATCCATGAAGGAAATAGAAAGCTGTTGCTCTAATGTGTGGAAGAGTCTTCCTAAAATTCAAGTTAGAATTACTTAGACTTTTCTCCATCTATTCCGCTGATATATGCTTTTCTATTCTCTTCTCTTTTTCTATAGATTAGAAATAACCTTTCGGGGCGTTCAATACAAATTGTATAAAATGGCTTCTACTATGCGCCACATAGATGCTGGTGTTCACCATGGGTCACGTGACTACGAATGCAGTCATAAAAGGCTTTAGAGTCGATGAATGGGTGGTGGATTTCAACTTGAAATTCGTTGGTCTTTTTCAGGATTTGTCTGTGCGTGAAAATTTAGCCTGCCATAGTTCTTTTTTCCCGCGATGTTCCTTTCAGTTAAAGACCGATTAGCTATCAGAAAATTGATTATTTATTCTTTTTAATAAACCTAAATAATTTCTTAATTAATCAAACAAACACCAAACTCTTTCTTTATAGGTTTCTATCCAACGTGTTGCGTAAATCGAAAGGCATCAACGTGAAGCGTTTACCCTAATTATGGCAATAAAAGTCCAATTTGAAATTGGACATTCGGCAACGGTGAAAAGCAAACGCACCCCCGAAGGCTTCACCCATGACTGGGAATTGTACGTTCAAGGAGTGAATAAAGCCGATATAAGTGCATTTGTGGACAAAGTAGTTTTTAATTTGCATGATTCTTTTCCCAAGCCTAAGAGATGTAAGTAAATGTTTAATTGAGCTTGAGTTTAAATTATTAATAATTTTTTTTAATATTTACAGCGTTCAAGGAACCACCATATGTGCTAAAGGAATCTGGTTACGCTGGTTTCGTTCTACCAATAGACATCTATTTTCGTAATCGTGACGAACCAAAACGAGTGACATTCAGTTACGATTTGGATTTACAACAAGAAGGTCCCCCGGTTCATCGTAGTGAGGTACAAAAATTTATATTTGAAGCTCCATCAGAAGATTTCCGACAGAAACTCTTGAAAGGAGGCGGTGTAGCTGTATCTGCAGTAGGCGTCGATGAAAAGAGTCTCGACATGAGCTTACAAGATAGTCGCAGTCAAATGGTGGGCAAGCCAAAACTGAGCAGTGATGCAACAGGCTCATCATCGTCATCATCGAAAAAACACAAGCAGCGACCTGATGATAATAAAAATACATTTACAAATCTCTTTGGAACACCAATCACCAAAAGTGCCCCAAAATACTCGCCGGATCCAAAGAATAAAACAGCCAATGGTGGCGCTGGTGGCGCTCAAATGACCACAGCCACAGTTGGTAGCAGTAAAAGTGGCAGTGGTAAGGATAAGGCGAACTCCGTGGGCACTGGTGCGGCAGCTGGATCAGCGGCCTCGGGACCTGCCCCCAATAGTAGCAAAGAAAA
Source organism: Chalcosyrphus nemorum (assembly GCA_949716465.1). Classification (NCBI taxonomy): domain Eukaryota; kingdom Metazoa; phylum Arthropoda; class Insecta; order Diptera; family Syrphidae; genus Chalcosyrphus; species Chalcosyrphus nemorum. The sequence continues at coordinate 75,745,708 of OX454333.1, forward strand.
AGACAAAAGCGATAAAAAAGACAAGCATAAACAGACAAGTCCACACAAGGATAAGGCTGAGCCTCATGAGAAAGAAAGCAAAAAGAAATCCGAGGGAAAGCACGATAAGCGAGATGAAAAGAAGAAAGATAAAAAAGACAAAGATAAAGACCGCGAAAGGAATAAGGAGAAAACCTCAAAGAGGTCACTGAGTCCCAAAACCGCAGCAGTAGCAGCGCCTAGTCCAAAGAGACCAAGTCCAGTGCGATCTTCATCTGCTGCCAGCAGAGATGACCCTAGTCTGGGGTCCAAATCTTCTAGCAAAGCTGCGGAGAGTGACAAAAGGGGTGGTGGTTCTTCAAGTGGGAAAAAATCCAAAAAGGAAAAGAAATCCCACGATAAGGAGCGTGATCACAAAGAAAAGCATCGGGCCGAGGCTAAAGAGAGCAGCACCCCGGTGGTGAATGTTACTCCACCCGTTGCAGTAGCGACACCAGCTGTTGCACCTCAATCGACACCACAGCCACCACCAACACAGCAGACGTCTTCGAAGGCGCAAAATGCCTCTAAATTTGATCTCAATAGCAACAAAAATCAAAAAAACTCGGAGAAAGATGGAAAAAAATCCGATTCCATCGGTAAAGCAACAGATAAAGAAACCACACCGCTGACCAGCGATAAGAAATCCTCCGCCGACAAGGACAAGAAGTCCCACAAGCACAAAAAGAAAGACAAAAACAAGGAAAAAGAGAAGGAAAAAGACAAAGATCAACCATCAAAGAAATCGACAAGCAGCAAGGAGAAGAAAGACAAAAAGGAGAAAACAGCCAAAAGCGATGCGTCTACCGCGAGTAATGCGTTCGCGTCATCAAAAAAATCAACAGCTGTGACACCTGAATTGGCCACAGCTGAAACACTTACAGAAACAAAATCGACCTCGAGCACAAGCTCCTCGAAAGCAAGCAAACAAATAAACAATAATGCATCAACGGTGCCTACAGCTAACAGTAATAGCAATAGCAGCAGCAACAACAACAACAATAACATGGGAACATCTTTAGCAAGTGGCCTTTTAATGAATCCTTCAAATGACCTCAGCGACGTGGACAGTCTCAACTCTGAGAGCATCCACACAACGTCGAATTCCAATTCGGAGAAAGCCACTGCAATCCAAAACTCAGACAGCTCGAATAGTAGTTTCCCCGATTTGCCACAACCAAAAGCAACATCTCTATTCCAAGCGCCAGCAAATCCACAACCCACACCTCCTCCTCCATCAAGTGTAGCATCAATTCCCTCGCCAGTAATTCTTGAACCACCCGCACGACCAACACCAGCTGTCGAGAAAAAAGACCATAAAGCTCGACGTGGAGATGACAAATCAAAGGCCGATAAGGCTGCCGAAAAAGAGGATAAAAAACGTCGAAGAAATTCCACAGCAGTGAATACGTTCGTTGAACCACCTCTCAAACAAATGAAAAAAGACTTTAGCTCGACGAAAACCGCTCGTGAGAAATCCCAATCACCACTGCTTCGAGCAGAGGATAAACAGACTTTTCTACCTCCACCGGCAACAACTTCAACGCTGTCGGCACAAAACCAAAACACCCCAGTGACTGCTCTCAATTTGGAATATCTCTCTGAATTGCAAGAGCTACATCAGAAAATCATGACCCTACAGGACAACGATGAGCTGCAGCAAGTAGTCGAGATGATTGCCGCCACCGGACGCTATGAAATCACAAGTAAAACTTTTGATTTCGATCTGTGTAAGTTGGATCGTCACACCGTTCAGAGGCTGCAAGATTTCTTTGCCACCTCGGTGTCGTGACATAAAATTAGACTGTAGAAGCCGAAGTCAAAGACCAAGCAGCAACAGAAGAAGAAGAAGAAGAATAAACTATGTAAGAGTTGAACAAGAAGAAAACATCACACATTTGTTTTTCTACTTATTATTGATCCTCTCCCGGAGCTTGGTATCCATTGACATATTTGAATTCATGCCAAGTGGAAAGTGTTTTAACTGCTTTCCGATTCAAAGGACTCGTGGCATTTCAAATTTCTAATTCATGTTCATACTTTGCATCCTTATTTGAGTCGTTCATTGTGTGCTGAGAAAAGTTTAAATCGACCATGACTATATAGATACTTAGTCTTGTTAAACCATCACAAAAAGGCTCACTTCTGTTACCGTCAGTCTATTTAAATTATTTTAAACTAAGAATTTCAACAATTCAATTTGATTTTTCTCAAATAAACTCATAGCCATTAGTTTGTAATACATTCTCGAGCCTTATTATTCCACCACCGTGATCGTGGCTACGAATGTCGTTTTATTATTCCGAAATACTCCCTCCTATTCTTCAATATAGTATGGTCAGATTCGACTGTGGCATTTATTTATCACAAAGTCGTATCTTACGAACTTTGTAACAACTAAATGCGACTATGATCGGATTCGACTGTCGTATTCAAGAATAGAGGTGACACTCGATTACTTCTTGTGATATTATTCAATGTGTGGACACAAATGTCGACTCATTTAAATAAAATGACAAAAGCCTGATCTGGTAAACAGGCTTAATACAAAGGAGTGCATAATTCTCTCAACGCTTTCGATTCTCTTATAATTACAGAGCCTTTTATCGCTTCGATCTTTAGTAGTGTTAACTTATGTAGGTTCTTTTATTTCATCTGAGTCGACTCTGCTCACTCACTTTATATAAAAAAAATAAATTTTTACAGTTCAGCAAAGAGTTACCATTCACTTTAAAAAGCAATTGCAAAGATTACAAACACACTGGCATGATATTCATTTATTTTACTGGATACTAGGCTTTACCTGAAGTCACAAACTCGCAAAAAAAAAGAAAAAGAAAAGATTAAACAAAATCTCCTTGTTACATATTTATTATTATTAGTTTTTATTACTAAAACAGTGAATGAAATGAAAAACATTATACTTTTAATAAATAACACAAAGTGTGTAGTATGTGAAGCATGTACATAACAAAATAAGGATTAATTACATATTCTATATTTTATCATTATACATAAAGAAAAAAAAAAAAAACTTGTAAATATAAAGAAAAACATTTAAATAAACAAAAGAAAAAATAATGGAAATCAAAATAAAATATTTGCTACAATTGTATATTAACATAAGAACAAATCAAAATAGAATATTTATGGGAAAAAATAGTCATCATGTCCGTCCGCTTATTACGAAAAAAAAAAAAAAAAAAAATAGGAAAGAATAATCGAATTAAAGGAAAGAAAAAATACAATAACTCATACATATATAGTTATACATTATGTAAACATATTTAGAGGGGGGAGCAGGAACATTGTACATTCTATAGATCACGTGGATTTCTATTGGCATGACAATATATAAGTATGTAAAAGCATGCAAGTCAGTACTCATTTTAAGTTAATTCTATGTTGTAGATCTCAAGCTTGTACTACACGTATGCATGTCGATTCAGTACAGCACCTGTGTCATACTCTTGAATAATTCTCATTTAATTGAACTACTCTCTCATTCGTTCAGTTGTATTTATTCATCATTTTACTTATTTGCATCGTGGAACAGACTTGAGAGAATATATTTGCCAACAAGAATTTGTTGACGTTTTGCATATAAGACTTTTGTATAAGCACTCCGAGTGAATGCGAATGGAAAAAGCTCAAGATTTGATGGCAGGTCTATTTTTTGAACCCTTAAGGTATATTCGCAGTTGAGCGAACCGCGAACCACAAATACCCTATATCAGATAGTTCACTTCGAAGGTTAGGGAGAATACCTACAAGCTTTTACACAAGCGAGAATGTGTTGGTGAAAATCACTATCTGTGATAGTCACGAATAGGGAAAATCACTAACACATTCTCGCTCAACAGTGTAAAATTTGTAGGTTAGAGAGAAGATCCCTCGGAGTGGACTATCTAATAATAGGTTATTTGTGCCGCGAACAAACCATTTTTCGAACATTTAAAGGCAAACGATTCACAATTGTACTATTCCCAAAGAAGAGTTTAATTGTAATTAATTTCTGCGACGAAATCAACAATTTGCTGATTTTTCCGCGAATAAGCGAATGCTTCTTGCGAACTGTCAAATTTTATTCACATTCCACAGATTTGGAACGCAATCCACATTCGCGAGAGCTTAACCTCACATTTCTTTGGTGAATGACAAATGTAATTCGCAGATTTTAGCTGTGAATGAAATGTCAAAATTTGCGAATATTCGCTCGTATTCGCAGGACTTTAAGTTAACACGAGGTTCTTACTACGCGCTCCCATGAGTATACAGTAAACCTATAGAACCGTACACACGAGAGAAGGCGACCAAAAATCTGTCGGTGTGATTGCCGCGTACCAATTACTACGTTTATATGTCTGGATTGAGAGATCGCTGTATAATTTGAGGAATCGAGTTACAATCGAATCAAAAGAGGATTGAGTTTGACACTGATTTTCCATTTTATTTGCATGGTTCTAAATATTTATACCCCTAACTTTTAACTTTACTTCGTACAATGTATAACCGCGAAAGGAAACAACCTTTACCTTCTTTATCTTGTTTTACTATATCTGTCAAACTCAATCTTTCGATCCACGTTTATATGAAAAAGCTCAACTGATCGAGTCAACCAATTCAATCTGTGTTTATATCAATCAATCTGAACTCAATCCGAATTGAATACGGACTCAATCCGTCATAAAAACGTGGTATTTTTTTTTTCAGCGACGTCCAAAATGCTGCTCGTTTGACACAACACTAAGCTGCGCGAACAATTGGGTCCACTTGCGAGCTCGTGTGGCAATAACCCTTAAGTACTTTGAAAAGTATATGTCATTCGTTAGGGATAATTACTCGTATAAGCTTTCTCTCGTAGTACAATTAAAAGGCATGAAAAGCTCCAAGCTAAAAGTTATTTAAAAAACCAAATACCATTTTTAGGAACAAGTTTCAACAAATCATGTTTTTTTCTTTTATCGAATTCGCCTTATATCATTTATCATTGTTTATTTGAAGTACAAACATTCATTTGATAATATAATAGGTCCTCTACTTTTATATATAGATAAGAACAACATCTGAGTGGGTAGAAATGAATGTGACACCCTTCGAAAAATTAATAAAATAACAAACAAAACTCTAGCTGCCTTTTGCATGAGATTTAATATATCTAGATCAGACAAAAATAAAAAAGCAACAAAAAATTAAAGTAAACATTTAATATACATACATATATATATATGAAAAAAAAACATGAAAACACCACTATAAAGAAGCTCGCTTTTTATCTGCAATATTATACAATACTTATATATATTATTATACATAATTAAAAAAATAAATAAATATATTTATTAACAGTTACATGTATTTTAAGAACAAACAAAAAAACAAATGAAATAATAAAAATTCAACCAAATATAAATTCTTCTTAAGAATTAAGAATAAATATACAAAAGAAAAACTAAAAAAAAAAAACAAAACATTTGAACAAACATTGCGAAACATCATAAGCATTATTATTCTCTAAGTTTAAATGCACAAGTTGGAAAATTTACAAAAAAAAGTTAATAAATACGTTTAAATATTTATTTCTTCTTATTAAGAAACAAAGGATGACTTTCTGAATTATTTAATGCATTAATTTAGATTTTAAATTTATTATATTATAAATTAAGGTATTCGCCACGTCACATTAGTTTGTTATTCTGTAATTTTAAACTATTGAGAGGTATGAATAAAAATATAAAGAAATATAATTCTGCTTTTTTTTTTTTGAGAAGATTCATCTTTTCAGAGATGCATAGTTTTACTTGCACTTATAGTATAGGGCAAGTAGATATTAGCACGCCTAATATGGTACACAACTTCAGCTGAAGTTTGGTTGTGAATACAGAAACAGTATTATCGAGCACAACCTTGAGACAACCAGTTGTCTGTCAGGTGTCAATCGGATGTAGCACACAAGATGTGAAAAAAGTGATAGAGCTCAACATCAGCACCTTTAACAAAGACACCCAAAGAATGGGAAATTATTAAAATTAAGTTATATGCCTTTATGTAATAAAAATTTAAAAATTGGTTTTGAACAAAAAAAAACACATTCAAGCTACCGGAGAAGTAGTTACTTTAACTGCACTCACAGCGAATCCATTGGGGCAAACATATGAAAACCTTGAAAGATTAGTCAATTCTGAAATTGAACCCTTTGCTCTGGAAAATCAGTTCATTGGTTCCAGCTTACAGAACACAGAAAGCACACATAATGTGTCAGAACGCCACCCTATCAAGACTCCCAAAAAAGAAGTCAAAGAACAACCGAAAACCACAGACTTCACACCTTACTCAAGCAACAAGAAGTAAAAAAGAAATTCTCTAAACATTAATAAAAAAATCTAGAATCTGTAATACATACATATGTATGTCTGTTAACACGACACAAACAGTTGGTTGTGTGTAAACCTAATTTGAAATCGTTCCCATTGCACTTTTGATAGCTTCTTTCAAAAAAAAAAAATAGCAGCAGCAAATTTTAGGACTGTTGATTTAAATAAATCTTTTAGTTCGTTCCAAGAAATGCTTGTTTAATTAGTTTGAAATAGCTAACGAATCTGTAAATATAGAATACGATATTTGGATTGAGACTCTGACTACTTTGTATTTACTTACTTGGTGTTTGGAAGCTCAAAGTGGTTGGAATGGACGCGTGTACTCTTCTGTTAGCGCGTAACATTAGTAGAACATTGCTCTTCATGTTCGTCAATAAAATTTAAATCAAAACTCGCTAAAATTCTTATTGCTATTCAAAGGCTACCGAATAATTTTCGAAATTCCTTCTAAAGGGCGTTGGAGCGTTAACTCCAATTTTCGGTTGTAATTCTCGCCCTAATAGACAGGCAATAACAAGTTAAGTCAGTAAGCAAAATATGCGTTATTGATCGGGTGAAAATCCACATGTGCTTAATGAATCACCACTTCATCCACTAAAAATAACTGTTTATATAGCCACTACCCCAGCAGCAGGAATGAGCGAGCTGGGGTCCCTATATCGCATGAAGATGGGAGAAGTACAGCGTAGCGTACGACGACGTGACAAGCGCGACTATACCAACGCGCTGGCTACACAAGCAGAGAAGGCTGCACGCATGGGACCATACAGGTGGTCGCAGCTTCAGCCAAAACCCGGTGGAAAATCTAGACGGCTCTTTGTTTAGTTAAGATGAGGAACAGCTCACGAGATGGAAGGAGCATTTTACTACGGTTTTGAACCATGTATTCGCCAACGATATGCTTCCAAGTTAGCTGCCCGAGGGGCTCGTACGCATGCGCCAACAACATCGGCTGAGCTCCAGTTCCCTCTTATTGAAAGAGCTTTTCTGACGAGTGGAAAAAGGGAATGATCATCAAGCTTCCTATGAAAGGAAATTTAACGGAGTGCGAAAACTGGAGAGGTATCTGCGTGCTCCTTGCTGAAGCTAAGATAATAATCCTTGAGCGAATCAAACAACACCTATGTAGAAGACACACTGGATGCGGAACAAGCAGGCTTCCGCTCTGGATCCTCCTGTGTCTACCACATCAACACCCTGCGGATCATCATAGAGCAGTGCGTTGAATATCGTTCGTCACTTCACCTGCTGTTCATTGATTTTGAGAAGGCATTCGATAGTGTCAACAGAGAGTTTATTTAGCGTGCCATACGCAGGAGAGGTATCCCAGATAAATTAGTTGCTATTATCAAGGCTACATATGCTGGCTCAAAATGTCACGTCCTGCACAGAGGAACTCGAATGGAGTAAGACAAGGTTGCATTCTTTCACCAATTCTATTCCTTTTTGGTGATTGGCGATGTGCTTTGTGCAGCTATGTCGACGGGAAGCGGAGGAATTCGATGGACTCTTACATTCCAACTGAAGCATATTGACTACGCTGACGATGTATGTATGCTTACTTTCTCAACAAATTGTAGATCCCCCCCAAATGACAGGTGATATGGAGAAAGAGGCTGGCGTGCGTCGTCGGGCTGAAAATTAATACGGCAAAAACTAAAGTTATCAGCCTTGGTACAATCTCATCAGCTCAAATATGCATTGCTGGACGACCGGTAGAGAGTGTAGATGATTTCCTGTATCTTGGGAGTGTTGTCTCGAATGACGGTGTAACCGAATTGGATATAGTTAGCAAAGTCTGCGTTCGGTATGTTGTTCAAAGTATGGCGAAGCAATGCAGTTAGCTTAAAAACCAAGCTGAGACTGTTCCGCTCCAACGTGATCATCAACATAACGAGAAGGTTACGAACGTTCGTTGACAGGTGCCTACGTAACATCTTAAGGATTTTCTGGCCCAACCGTATCTCTAACGAACACCTATACCAGAGAACGGGTCAGTAACCTATAGGCACGATCATCCAATGACGAAAGTGGTCACACGCTCTGAAAAGGTGACTGTTCCAAAGCTAACCATGCTATGCAATGGAACCCGTTGACGAAGGATGGCAGAATGCCTGGCGGTCTGAGGAGAACATGGCGCAGAACGGTCGAGATGAAGCATGGAGGCACGGCGGTTGGGAAAAAGTTGGGGAGAACTGAGGCACATTGCCAGAAACCGCACACGATGGCGCGTAGGCGTAGTAGAGGCCCTAGGTCCTACAAGGGAATACAGGAGATAAAAATTAGTAGTAGATGAGAGTGGTTATCCTTATCCAAATACAGTTGGGTACGTTGGGTAAATCTAAAGTACTGAATCAAATCTAATAATTATTTAATTTTCATATTTTGTATTATCGGTGCCCGTCGTAATTGGGAACCATACCCACCCCAATGCTAGAATTGCGAAAAGATAAAAAGATCCTGTTTTCCCTGAACGAATAAAAATAAAACAGTTTCTTTTATTTTATACCGATGATAATATATTTATTTTTCATACATTAATAAATACAATTCGTTTCATTATTTCCTTTGAACAGACTTAGTAAAATTTTTAAATTTCCCATAACTAATTATTCTTATTCTTTTTGTTTTTGTTTTTTCCAAAATTTTTGGTATCAATAAAAAAATTATTTAAAAGTAAACCGAGTACAAAAAGAGTTTTGTTTTGAGTTTAAAGTTAAGTAAACAACAAATCACACAGAGTAAGTATATCATAACTTCTACTTGATGTAAAAATATCAATAAGAACAAAATAAACAAATTATTAAAAATATTGGTGTATAAATTCAGTAAAATAAAAAAGAATTAAGAACGTGTATCCGAAACCATGCGATAGGTTATTGGAAACATAAAATCACTAATCGAGACTAAAGTACATTTATTCTTATTTTATATATATATATTTTTTTTTATTTCTGCATTTTTCTTCGATAAAATTACAATTAAAATACATATTTTGTGTAATATCCATGTGTTTTCTTACAATTTTTTAAGTGTAGATGATTTTTTTTAATTGTTTATATTTAGATACATTTTTTTGTTTTATTAGAATTCTTGTACATCTATATTTTACGGTAAACATGTTTGTTTTTTTTTTTTTTTTTTGGAACACACAATAATACTGCTATTTGCATATAATTTAATTTTTTTTTTATACTTGATTTTGGGTTTGTTTGAAGTGAGAATATGACAAGTAACGGAGTTTGTTTTTTGTTTTAATTCTATGTGCGGATGAGAGAGTTAAAATAATCAAGCTTTTTTAACTATTCAAATATATTTTAATCTTAAAATGAGTATTGGTTTCGTATAAATAATATACCGTGCATGATGGCAGTATACGGCAGACGGTGGCTTTAAGTAAACAATGATTTATTAACCCCATTATTAGGAGTGACGTTAAACGCCTTCTAAAAAGTTACAGTGCAAGGTGGCAACTAAAACTGGTGTTTATGTGTCATTTGCTCCTGTGAGACGTATGTAGAACGTAAGTAAAATTTCACTTAAGGCGTTTTGATCCTATAATACCGAAACTTAAACGCCGGTAAACCTCCACGACAAGAGTCGATCGACTTAAACGCCACTCGTAATAAGAGTGCATATTCATTAAATTTGACAGCCCACTTTCACGTCTTCAGGCGTCCAGTACACCACCAAGTGCGCACTTTACTTCCGTTCAGGTACCCATCAAAAACAGGCATTTTTTTGAAAACCTGTTCGAGTACGGAAAATGTTTATAATTTTTTACAGAAGAGAGCGCGCATGAGAGAGCAAAGGCTGAACTATAATAGACGAATGGCCACTTTCAAAACAGCGCGAATTCACAGGATTAGTACTAAGCGACCATAATAGCTTTCGGCTTCGATTCGTTCAGTTTTCCGTCACTTCCGAAATTGCGAAACCATTCGCTTTATGTTCGCACTGTTACGGAAGTGGTCGGACGAAGTTAATCTTCTATTATAGTTCAGCTTTCACCATGCTAAGAATTTTAGTGCAAGAAATTTCTTTGGGCAAATTTATGACTTCTGTCAAATCGTTGTTGTTCAAGTAAGGAAGAGTGACATCTAAAAAGTGAACAGTTTTTTTTTGTTTAACACACTCCCGTACTTTTCGGGAGATTTGTCTTTCTCTGAGAAAATTCTAACTCCACTCTTGGTAAATTTCAAACTGCTGCAAAGAGAGGTAATCCGGGGAAGACCGCTAAGACTAGATAAGCACTTCATTAAGAGTATGAATTCCATACTTAAATTTAACAGGCATGGTAGAAACAACATCAGTAAATATCGAAAAGTAGTCAGCATTTCACGACCCCACCTCTTCCGAGTGTCTGACAAACATTCAAGAGTATTCACTGTCATGAGAAAGCTTCTCAAAAACCCCTCTGCCCTTCGGATACGGCATAAAACTGTAGGTCCCTTCTGTACGTACAGAACCACACACAATACGTACAGTTGTGAGAAGCGTACGGAGAATTTTCGTAGTTTTTTGCAGAAGAAAGAGCTCACGAGAGAGTAAGAAATTTCGAATTTTAGGGCTGGTTTATGAAAACTGTCAAAGCTGTCAAACCAATGTATTTTTAACCTTTTCTTATTGAACCCGTTCGTTTACTTTTTCGTAATTTTAGCTTTCTCTGAGAGAATTTTACCCCCACTCTTCGAAATTTGATAATCTACGAATTTGAGTGCAAAAAGTACGCGAACGGACCTAGAATTTCGATGTAACAAAAAGTGAATACTGTCAAACGAGTGAGAAAGTTAAGATTTGATAGATAAGTAATTTATTTGAATTTACAAAACAGAAACAAATTAGCGAATTGGCAAATAGATGATTAACCAGTTGTGTAAACACAGACAATGTATCCATTATGGCTGTGCTCAGACTGTGACAGCACGCTAGCAGAATTTTCGTTCAATTATGACATTAGCTTTCGCACATTTAATGCGAATATGGTAACGCCTTTAGATTCGATTGAAAAAAAATTATAAACCTTTGTCCACGACATACGCGGCTGTTTTGCACTAGCTAGCACACAACGATTAAGGGAATCAAACTTTTCAATTCACTTAAGGTTGTCCCAGAGAAAAATATAGAACTATACAGCAGCTTTCTGACTTTAGAGACCCATCATCAACACACCATATCAGTCAGCTTACACGAGATGGGATATCAAAACGACGCCTAATAATAGGTCCGTTCGCTTACCCGCTCAAAAGTCGGATTTTTTACCAAACCTTATAAATTTTTACTCGCGTACGAAGAGTTTTCGTAGTTTTTTTTACAGGACAGAGCGCTCACGAAAGAATAAGAATTTTTCCCATTTTACGAACTTTAGTGCAAGAAATTTCTTTGGGCTGGTTTGTAACAACTGTCAAATCGGTGTCTTTTCAACTTTTTCTAGTTAAACCCGTTCGTTTACTTTTCGTAATTTTAGTTCTCTCTTTGAAAATTTTACCAACAGTCTTTAGCATTGGATAATCTACGAATTTGAGTGCGGAACTAATACTTAATGATATAAGTCATCTATCTTATGCGCTCATGTTTAAATGTTTAAATGTAAATGCTTACTTATTTCCACCACAACGACTGCCATTGAACTACAAGGTAAAAAATACAAGTATAAGTATATATGTATGAACATTAATGAGTATTCTGTTTCAGATAAAATTAAGTCTACTAAGAGTATTCTATGAGTTTTTCCTTACGTTTATTGTGTTTTTTTTACGTTTTTTTATAACGCCTTTGGTAACGTTTGATCTTTGGTTTTTTGCTATTGTTAAGTAGTAAATCTAATCGAACATATATAATGTATATAATAATAATAATAATAATATATCGTTTGTATGTATTTGTTTTGTGATTACAGTAAATTAAATTCATTCTTCTTTATAATATCTCTAGATATTGCAAATGCTGTATTGACTGGTTTTATTATTTTACACTTACGATTGTTATTTTATTCTTTTTTCTTTTTCTTTTCAAAAATAAATGCAAGAGAACAAAATACAAGACGAAATTGAGTACAAGTACGAGTACATTTCAAATACACTAATATTGCTACTTTGGCTTTGTACATCTTAGTTTTAGTTTTTTTTTTAAATGTTCTCTGTTTTTTTTTGTTTTTTAATAATAAATTGTACCTACATGTATGTTTATTTAACGAATTTATGTTTGGTTTTATATTGGTAACACATACTCAGACATAGTTTCGTTAAAACATATTTCTTTCTTCTTTTTTTAATAAACACATTACAATTTATATATGTATGTCTTTTTTGGATGCATTTTTCTTTGTATTTTTGTCATGGCATTTGGTTCTGTTTCAATTTGTTTTATTTGAAATTTGTTAAATTAAGAAATAAATATGTATATATAGATTAATATAATTCCTAAAATCTAAATGTTGGGGTGATCATGGATAAAAGATATTTTCGCTGTTTCTTTTTTGTTCATTAAAATATCCTTTACACTAAAAATCGTACTTACATTTTGTTTTGCTTAACGATGATTCTCTAACATAGATGGTGTTGTGGTTTCTTTAAATATCTTAGAATATTTCGTTGGGAAACATTTGAAATATTTAAAGAAAGTGCGACAAATCTCATTCATTTATTTCTTCCTCTGATGATGAGCTGGCCGGAATCGTAGAGAACCATGGCTCGCGGGTATTGTTTTTCATAGTTCTAAAAGGATTAAATAACACAGGTAAGTGAAGATAATTGCACAGTTTATGCTTGCAGAGAATTCAAATGATTAATCGAGTCTTAGGTCAGATAGCAGGGCGTACAGCAATAAAGGCTCGGAAGGTTCGGATTGTAGCAGTAGAGAAAACCGAGTTAGAAACCCAATATCGTGCAATGAAGAAAGAACTGCAGCGTTTCTTCATAGGTGCAGCACTTGGAAGGTGGACACCATTAACACACGTAGGCTACAAGTATGTAAATGTTAAAGAACGATCTTCACGAACAGCTTTATGCTGATCTGAACTAAATCTCTATTAGGACAACCATTACAGAAAAGATGGAAGATAAAAACACTTACACATATACAAAACGATTGTAAACTACGAGGTTACAGAGTTCTTGACGAAGCATAGTTGGCTACGTAGTAGACATAAAATCAAGTTAGCTTTAAGTCACACACTTTTAACTGAGTGCACATCTCGCCTCAGGTAGTCATAAGCTAGATTTAAAAATTACGAAAAATTAAAACGGACTTGTAAACGAACAACTATAGAAAATGGTCTTTCCATTTATACAACTAATATCGCGAGTCATTTAATGGTCTTTCAAGCCGGATGACGACTCGCGTATACCTCATCGTTAACTCCGAACACCATTTCCAAGAGTTTTCCAAATAATCCACGCCTAGAGCGACTGTTGTGGTGTTCATCATATGTAGCACTTTGTATGTCTAGTTCACGTTTAATAGAAGTTTCCTTTTCTTTGAGATGATTTAGAAGAGTACTACAATATATTTCGGCTTTATAAGAAGCTGATATCATGCAGGATTTTTCCATTTTGTGGACAATTTCATCGACTTTCCTGTACTCATCTTCTGTTTTATTTAGCGTCTATACAATATCGACTTTTAGCATCTTCACGCAGCCTGTTGCACGTATAATCCAGGTTGTGGACGTTTAACAACATGTCAGATCCCTGATAGGAAAACACGTCAAATCACGAACGTCATCAAAGAATTAGGACTCCAGATGGAGGTTCCTCCTATTTAGCTTACAAGTGGCAAGTATTAGACCAATCCCTATCTTATCAGGCTCGATTGAGAGGGTTATGCCTTGGCAATTTCAATCGCACTACAGTTCCGCAGAATTCCCTGTTTGACATAGATATAACAAATGAAATTGTTATACTTATCGGAGATCTCCATCAGAGATAGGCGACAATTTAGTACGACCTTTGATCTGGTTGTAGACGATTCCAAGGATCTGATAGATTCCTGACTGTTTGTGAAAATGCTAATATCCTTTTCAGATAATACACAACACTTTAGCTATATCAGGGCTTCTTGGATTTCCAGTATTTTCACATGAAATACGCTACGCTGATCGAGGAGGCGGAAGAAGATGCTTAGATTAAGCTCAGAGGAGTAAACTCCGTCCAAGGTTTTTGAACCATCAGTGTAAATTTAGATCGCTTCCACATCCACATGCTCATGGTTGTACCAATGGTCTTAAGCCGGGATTGATGTGCGAAAGTTTTGACTAAAACTGAGCTTGGATGGGATATAATCAGAAGTTTCATTAATGAGATTAAGAATATAGGAATGGCCAAAGTCAAGCCATAGCCACTGTGAAGAGTCATACAAACGTATCGCTGTTGAAGCGGCGATTTGTCTGCTGATGATATCTAATGGCAGTAGCTGAAGAATAGTACCTAATTCTGCGGATGGAACAGTTCTAAGCACGTGACTGATGCATAGAAGGAGAGTGTCGTTAACAGTATTTGATATAGCTTTCCACAAAGCGGACATGATACAAAGAAGTGTACAGCAATAGACTGACATGAGGTGTTAATTCTTATATTCTACCTATTGCTCTTTTACAGGAATACAAGGCAGTGATGGCCTTCTTGAGGCGCTCTGGAATATTAACTTTCCAGTTGAGTTTTCTGTTCAAAGTGATACCCAAAAATGTTGCTTTATCGGAAAACAAAAGACAAGGTGGGAGGGTCTATATTGAGAATGTGACATTTCCGTGTGAAGAGGACTAGTTCACTCCTAGATTACACCTAGAGAGCAGCCTAAGTGCATTTTGTGTGAAGTCCCTAAGAGTGTCGGGAAATTTCCCATAGAAAACTATAACCTAGGTCAATCGGCAATTGGTTTATTGTGACGTTCCATTAAAGGGGCAACAAAACCCCACGGCTGGCAAGTCTACGAGCCGATTTCCCTTTACAGTACGCAAGCTGGCATGGAGAGAGCTAATGTTTACTATATTCAAGTAAACTAAGTAAAACGGAATTCGGAAAGGTTGTCCAAGGCAAAAGAAAAATATTATTGCGTATATCTTTACCTTTACGAAGTCAACAGAATGTAAAGAAAATATTTAAGTTATACTCACGGATTTTTTTTCGGATTCGTTGGCAGTGTATGTGATATCCTATAGTAGGCCTGTTCTTGCTCCTCCTTATCGTCCATCTTTCGCTGCAGTGTCATTGTTTCCTGTGGCGAATCGGTAATCTCTTCGTCTAAATAATACTTTGAACTATGAGCTATTTTACAATTTTCACATTCGCTCAAGTAGTCGTCATCCAGACTTGTGTCGTTGGGCAAGAAATGCTCTTTTGGATTTAGACAATTCTTTAATGTCGTACAGACGGGCAGTGGTTTATCGCTATCGAGCGTTTTTGAATTGCTACACGACGACGATGGTGTTACGGGTGTAGTACTGGCGGTGGTTGTAGACGTGGTATCAACCTTTTTCGCGGCGGAACGCAAAGTTTTCGGTAAAGTTGTGCATTTATTGCCCTGTGATGTGGCGACTACTTTGTGACTTGGACTTTGCGGTTGTGATTTCATTCGTGGAGTATTGGACTCATCGTGCACTGGTATGCTTATCACTGATGGGACTTTGCTTACAACACTGGCTATTGTGCTGTTAAGAGACATTTTGCCCGACGTGTGTTTAGGTAAAGTGTATGTGACATGATTGTTTTGTAGAGGATAGAAGGTGGATGAATTGATTTTACCCAGGCTTTGGGATTTCTCGGCACTCAACTGACCAGAGATGGGTAATGTCAGCGCTGGTGGAGTATTTTTGTCCTCCTTTCGGGGGAGAGACTTAGTGAATTGAGATTTTTGATGAGAAATTGTTGGAATTTCAGCTGAATTCAAACCCATGGCATGATGGGAGGATTTTTGCAGCAATAGCTGTGTGGCTGCTGAAGCACTAGGCGATTTGAGATTCGTTTGACTTTTATACATTTTCGGTGGTAATGCTGGATTTGCCTCTGGATAATTCAGAGGTACGGTGTTCAGATTCCCAGTCGAGTACAATGATGAACTTTCGGGAATGAGCTTCGGTGAGCTAGTTACTTTAATACTACTGTTGATCTTTCCTCTGTTCGAAGAGGAGTGTACTTTATCATCACTACTGCCTGCTCCATAGGAATGCAAGATAGTGTGTGTCTCAAAGGTGGGTGTATCGGTCTTCAAATCACCGACCTGCTTTGAAATTGTGGCAATCTTTGCATCGTGCTGGCAATACAAATTCGACTGGTGATTGTGGTTGTTGCTGCTGCTACCTCTTTTCATAGTCCCACCATTGTTTCCATTCGATGTCAGTTCGTTCGCTGGATTCTGATTTGATGCCTTTGACGATGCAGTTGGTGTGCCTGGTGGCATGCATTTTGTTCCATAGCTAGAACGATTTGTAACCAGTTTTGTGCTCAGAGCCGAAAGAAACACATTGTTGGTCTGAGAGTTGTTGATTTGATTGGTGCCCATGTAGGACATTGGGACATGTTGCACTGGGCATTGGCAAGTTGGTTTTTTGCTGCTACTGTTTGTGCTGTTAATGCTGGTGCCACTTATTGTCGACGATGCCTTTGAGGAGGCGGCCGAAGACGTTATTGGCTTTGGAATCTGCTGAACGCTTTGTCCCAAAGGATCAACTACAGCAAAGTATCTGGGTATGGTTCGGTGGTAACGCCGTGATGATGATGGCGTTTTATTGGCAGTTTTAAGTGATGAAGTCTGTGCAGCCACGGTCTCACTGCTAGTTATGGTGCTTATTTCTTGAATACGACCATTGCACTCCGATGTGGAGTACTGTGGCGATATTAATTGATCAGACTTGTTAGCCATCGGATCTGCGTCACTTCGTTCGTTGGTGATCGCTTGGAATGACACGCCTGTGCTTGCATTGCTAACGTAGTGAATGATATCCTGCGTGGGATGTTGTTTCTGAATGCGGCGGTTTGAACTGTTCAGATGGCAGTTCTTATAGGTGCATTCAGTGATTTGAAGGCAATTTGTTTGCTGTAGAGACTGAGATTGTTGAAGTTGCTGTTGTTGTTGTTGCTGTTGGTGCTGTTGCTGTTGTTGTTGCTGCTGTTGTTGTTGTTGTTGTTGTTGCTGCTGCTGCTGCTGCTGATGGAGATGAAGCTGTTGTTGTTGCTGTTGAGTACGCTGTTGAAATTGAATATGCTGTTGAGCTTGTTGATAATGCTGTTGATGTTGTGCACTATGAATGGCAGCACTGCTTGAGAGTGGAGGAGCTGTTGTTTGTACACAAATTGAATTGGGCAAATGCATGCGAGCATTATTTGCAACAGCAGCCACTTCACCAAGGCTACTCAACGCTGAAGAGCAATTCGATGGGGTTTGTGTGGAACACGGTTGATTCACTGATGTTATGCAACTGGAAGTACAAGTTTTGTTAAATGTTGCTTGCTATGCATGCATCTGAAACTTACCTATAAGGCGGCTGATGACTTTCACCAGTTGCAATCGTTGTTAAATTTCCACCGCTATTGATATTTATATTTATTAAATTGGTGGTACTTTGGGTAATACTCTGCTGATGATGCTGTGGCTGTTGTGGTTGAATTTGCGCGACAGTTGTTTGCGATGGATGCTGTTGTTGTGGCTGAGCCAGCTGGCCACGACGTACAGCATCATTTGATATATCAACTGGATTGATACCGACCGGCAGTGATCGATGGGTTGTTGTAGCAACACTAACTGTGCACTGAGCATTTAAAGCCTCAGCTTGTGATATGGCAACCGCTTCTTCGTAGGGTGGTGGTGCTTCTCCTCTGGGGAAATATCCACTTGGTGGTTTCCATAATGGATAGTGTGTTGATGCACCGCCATAGGAATAATCAATGCCACTTAAATTACCCTCCATGTAGCCCATGTTCCCAGCAATGTAACTGGAAATAGAAACGATTGTGAGTTGCAGTAGAAACCAGGTAAAAGAAATGTGTTGTAAAGCAATGACTCCTTTGGATGTAATATTCTATATACCTAAAGGACCGACTCTTTACATAATGTGTGGGTTCAGTCTCTTGACACGTTGGCCAGTCCGAAAATTAATTTCATTCTATCAAGAGCCCAAGAGGCTTCTGGTCAATACACTGAATCAATAACCAATATCCAGAGGCAAGAATTTCCGGCACACTGGTAGTTAAGACAATTTTCTATGTTGGAGCGTTGAAATATAGGTTATGTGGTCATCATAAGAACACTAGACACCACAATGACCCTAAATCGCAGAAACAAAACCAAGGCTTAGGCCCGTGAGTGATAGCTATATTTCTATGTGAAAATGACAATCTCATTGTGAGATGAACTTCATCATTTACCCAATTTTCCCTGCACGCTACTTCGTAGCGACAGTCGAACTTGAGCCTCGGGGAACATGTTCCCAAGAATGAAGCTGTGCCCTATGCTACTAACTTTAAAGAATTTGTGGGGCGAAGCGCACATCTTTCCGCTTGTAGTCGTATTTTTAAGTCGAGTAGCAGAAGGTCCAAGTATACCTCTCTTGCCGTGGGCGCACCCATGATAGCAACAGTGGCTGATCTTTACACCCTAAACTAATCCTTTATGCAATGTTTGGTAGTTGCCTTCTTTCATAGCCAAGCCTCATATAGTGGTATGCATGACTGGTTTTAAGCCCCACTTCTTCCCTGCTGTTTTTATACAGATAAAAAGGGCATTGCATGCCTTAGGAACCCTTCCCCCCATGTTCAGCTTCCAATCTAACTTACAGTCTAGCACAATGCCACGATATTTAGCCTTATCGACAATAATAGCTCCACTCCAGCAAGCTAGTCTTAAGGGTGGTACATTGTGCTTTCTTATGAAAAGTATAAGTTCAATTTTTTTCCGGGTTGACATTAAGTCCACAGTCCTTTGCCCACGTCTCGTAAGAACTGATTCCAACCTGTCATTTAGAGTGTCTAGAAATTTACACTGAAGCAAGATGACCACATAAGCTAATGCCCATATCGCAAAGTTCCTTCAGAACACCTCCAATTAGTAGGACCCCGAGAAGAAGGCAGATTACACCTCCCTAGGGAATGCCTCTAGGAGCATGTTTCCTAATAAAGCTGCAACCCCAAAGGTTGTACAGAGTATAAAGATTTCTCTCTTAAGAAGGTATATTCACTTTACACTAAACTTGTAAGTATCCCGCATCTGTTACATCAAACAAAAAATAAAGTCCTGTACCTATAGAGTTAAAATAAACTCTTACCCAATGCTCCCAACGATACTCCTTTGATCTTCGGCATTTTGTCTGCTCTCCCTGGCTCTAATTTTCCTCTGTCTAAGTCTATTAACCAAAAAGAACAACAACGATAAAGACAGAGTGGCAGTAATGCCACTGGCCACAAGTCATATCCCGAAATCAGCGCTGCCATCACTGAATTGATCATCTAGGCAAACCACCTCACAGCAATTGTTTCCGCTGCCAATCGCTTGGAACTGTTTGCACTTGCTAAACGCTTCGCATATAACCATTTTGCAGGCCTTTGGGTAGCCTCCTTCACAGATGCACAATCGACAATTATCGGGTCCTGGCATATAGTGCATACCATTATCGTACATCTTGCCATTAGTATCACGACATTGTATATTTGGTATTCCACCAGCTAGACTGGAACTAGCTGCGAAAGTATCTGTAAGAAAAAAAAAATAAAACATTTTTTTTTTTTTTAATATACACAGCATCCAATTGGACGGAGAAAAAAAATACACCAACAACAAAAGGTTAAGACGAACAAAATAGGAAAAGAGGTCAGTGTTTTTTGCACCCTGTTCCACACTGTGTTTAGCATTTCGCAACATGTCGCTAATGAGCGAAAGTTCCCAAAGAGAGGATGGGGTTTTTTTTTTCTAAAGGTATTTTCTAAGCCGTTTTTGGAAAACAGCCTAGAAATAGTCCAGTAAATTGTTTATTAGTTTTTTTTTTTCTTTTTTTAAAATCAATTTCAGTATTGTGATTCGAAATTTGGGCCAAGGAACAAACACACTGAAAAGGAAAAGGGGGAGGAGGGAGACGATATCAAAAGCAAAAGCACTAAATGTATGGAAAAAATCTTTCTGGTTTTTTTTTTCACTTGAAAAGAAATTTTTACCTCGAAGGTTTTTAATGAAAAACAAAGTTAAAACTATGACTTTTTGCATATTGATGTAGAACACTAGTGGGGAAGCAATTTGCAGTAAATTTTAAGTATTTTTTATCAATTTATCTAGGGGAAATAGTAAAGTGAAGAATTGTTGAGAATTTTTTCCACTATCCGTTCGCACTGAATTGTCATTTTTTTTTTTGTGTCTTGTTCACTTTTCCCATTTTCTTTTCTTGGCCATAAAGCACGAGCGAGAGAAAAAGGACGAAAATGGAGAAAATCGTGCATGGGAGAGAGAAAGAGAGAAAGTGAGTTTTTGAGTGTCAAGAATATTTGTGTGGTGGAAACACAATGAGATAGTTGTGTCACTTTGTTGTGTTGAGTTGAGTTTCGAATTGGATTCGATTTCGAATTGGAATCATGTAGCGACAAATGGATTTGCAATTGCATTTTCGAGAAAGATATGGAACGTACATATTCTTTCCCTTTTTCTAATGGGGATTTAGGAAATCCCAATTTATAGAGTTTTTAAACATTCTTTACTAAGGCCAACCAATTGCTGGTTTTGGTTGATACACTAGATTTTGAGCCTTGTATTCGCAAATCATATGTTCAAGTCATTCTGATTTGTCCGAGGCAACAAATATCCGAACACCAGTAAGAAAGAGATTATTACCGCGATCAAGGCACTCAAAACCAAAAGGCAGTAGGTGTTTATGGTATAAAAACGGAGCTCTTAAAATCCACAATATCTGCTTAGTTACTCTTCGCGCGTGGGGAGAACCAGAAAGCTTTTCTGATGAGTGTAAGATAATGGAATGCTCATACAGTTTCTTAAGAAAGAGAACCTAATGGAGGGCCGAAATTGGAGTGGTGTCTGCCTGTTTTAGTTAAATAATGACGGTGATTGAATAGAGAAAAAACCGATACGCAAAAGTGCGATAATCGCGCTGTCAAGCTGATGTCACATCCCATGAAGGTCTTTGAGCGCGTATTAGATGACCAACTGCAGCAAATAACACGGTTATCTCATGACCAATACTCGGTACTGTTCAAATTTTGTCACGTTCAAAGCTGAGATTTATCGAAACCCGTCAAAAAAGCAATATCAATCTGGATCAGACAAATGCAAAAAAAACACCAGTCAATCCTCAGCCTGTTGATACTTCCTGAAGTCAAACCGACCCACCACACAAGTGGACTAGTAGGAATGCAGTAAAATTGAATCTTCTGCTCCGGATCATAAATTTTTCGAAAGTAAAAGCTGTACTCAGGTTGTTCATTTGTATGTATGTAGTTTCTGTGATAAGTGACACTAAGTTTCCTAGACTAAGAATCCATACAGAAAACTGGCTTCCTTTGAAATCCTGGAGAAGACCAACGAATTTCAAGCCGAAACCCACCACATTTTCATCGACTTTAAAGATGCATATGACATCGTCTTGAGCACTACCAGGCGATGGCCCAATTCGGGATACCGTCAAAATTTATCCAGGTCTGTCGCATAACGCTGGAAAACACGCGATGCTCATTGACACTTGGAAACAACTCTTCTGAGCTCTGCCAAACGTGCACCGGATTCAGGCAAGGAGATACGCTGTCATGTGATTTCTTCCATTTCGTGTTGGAGCAAATACTTCGCAGGACAGGTGTCAACACGGTATGCGAACGGTATCTTTCGTCCAACAGCTGGGATATTGACATGTTCGGAAGATACTGACAAGCCGTCGTAGACGCGTTTACGGCAATTGTTATGAGCAGAGGCGAAACGAGTTGATCCTGAAGTGATCGAGGGCAAGACAAGAAACATACAAAAAATTATCTAATTATCAAAAACATTCGACAGAACGTCACTGTATGTATGTGTTGGATGTATGTATACAAATGACGCCTTTGTAGAGATCCGACGAAGAATAACCCTAGCAAACCGCTGCTATTTCGGTTTGGCGGAACAACTGGGTTCAAAACTCCTAACTCGACGGACTAAATTAATGCTCTATAGAACGCTGATCTTACCAATCTTACTGTATGGAAAACTTCGTCTCTGCAACTGAAAGCAGCGTGCTAAGTAAGTTCTGTTGCTTTCACCTCAATTGCGTGCATGGCTTTCCCTCTCATATCCACAGTGTTGTAGCAATCTTTCAGTCCTCGATAACCACATCGAGCAAGGGTTTTACGGGTTTTCAAACCAAGTAATGAGAGACCTCAAGTTATTAAGTTATTTTTAATAAAATAAAACAAGCTATCATCAAATGTGTACGTGTGTGTTTTAATCTCATATAAAACTATCTTACTCTTACAAATCTTTAAATTCCTTTTTCAAAATACCATCATTAAATTTGTCTTAACCAAAGCCGTACGTAATACAGATGATACAATAGAAATATCATCAAAAATTAAACAAATTGCCATCTCTTTTATTCTTATACTTTGGGAATGATTAATAAAAAGTGAGTCCTACAATCACAATAAAATTAGTTACTAGTTTTATACCATACATACAAAAAAAAAACGTCATCCGCATAATTACAAATAAATAATATTCAAAAAAATGTATCTAATGGGCGAAGCACTTATACTTATATATAATTCTATATCCATTTGTTGTCTTTTTCGCCACCCATAAGAGGCTGATTCTCGTCCATTTCTTCTGCTCCATTCGCCGCCGGGACAAAGCAATTTACCTGATTGGTTGTGATTCTAGCGCTACGCGGATAAGCTCGGTGGCAATTTCGTGCAAAAATCGATGGGAAATACTGTCGATAAGAGATATATGATACAAATATACCAATTAATGAACCAACGACAACGTCCTGCCAGTGATGACGATAGTCGCATGTGCGACTAATCGCCACTTCTGCAGCAACAACGAGTGGTGCGATTGCGAGACACAGCCTCCAACTGTGTCCACGACCACGATCATTGAAGATATGCAGCTTTGAAGCCAAGTAAAAGAACATGAAACCAAATCCAGCAAAGGCCACTATAAATAAATACTAATAAATTGTGAAATAAAACTAGAATATTGTATGAATTACTGGAAGAATGACCACTAGGAAAGCTTTTCCTTCCTTCATTCACTGCTGCTGGATCACCCGTACAGTGAAGGAAATTATCGCGCATGTTTCCATCGGGATAACATCTAAAGAAGAAATCTGGTCGTGGTCGTCCAACACTGATCTTAATCAGACTCGTTAAAAAACCGTTAAGACCAATTGCTAGAGTGAAGGCATAGCTTGCTTGGGCGAAATCCTTTCTATCACGGGAGAGCAAGAAACTGCCTATTATAAGAACAAGAGGCGCACTTATAACTGCGACGAGAATAACTGAAGCCGGTACATATTCTTTGGACACTGGATTTTTGTATAGCCACACTTCTTCAGGGTGAATTATTCGTTTAAATGGTGTTGTTCGCTCCATTTGTCTGTAAATAAATAAGGAGTAAATATACAAACATATTGCTGTTTTAAGTTTCATAACGTCGAGTATATTGCAATTTAATATTTTAATATTTAATATTTAGGTCAACACCACATGGGTAATCAGAGGCGCAGTTTTTGGCCAACAATAAATGGTCAAATAATTTAATTACATCGAAAATATTTTCGTACGATGGTTTTTTATGACTTTCGATGTGCATTAAGCAAACTACAGTGGACGGATCAAGCAGCTGTGCCCTCGAGTTACCGACGAGTCAAATCTAACAATTTCAATTCAGTAGGAAAACTGACTTGGTCATCATAATTACATAATTAGTAAGGGCGTATTTAGCAATGAAAAAGCGGATGAATAAATAAGGTACATCAGATTTACTAGAACAAGCTGATCGCTCTGTAAATATTCGGCCCTGAGTTCTCAGGCTTAAAGCAGGGAAATTAGCCAACTAAGTTATAACTCCATGGAAACTTGCAACGTTGCAAAACGACGAAACGTAAGAGACTTATGCGTAAGGACAGGACCTCTTTCCATTCTTCAAGTCACCACCTTGCCATTAGAGTAGAAAAAGTGCTTTGAAAATTCATTGAAGCATTATCCAATTCAATTTTCAATTCCGTGTTTTATTGGAAAGTGTTTAGCCAATTCTTAATAAAACTGCCATACTCATTTTTATACTCACTTCTCATTTTTATCTTTAAAATGACATTCGAATCTTAGATGGCACTGAATATACTCGTACATATATTGCACCAATATACAAACCATGACTACGTACGACAGCTCAGTTTCGTCCAGAAATGATGGGTACAAACAGGACGAAACGAAAGAAACCACTTTCGTTACAATTTTTTTCCAGCAGAATTTTGATGTAACAAAATATGAAAACTCTCAAGCGAGTGAGAAAATTAAGGTTTGACAGGAAAGTAATTTATTTGAATTAACGAAGCAGAAAAAAATTAGCAAATATCTATATGGATGCTGAATCACTTGTGGAATTGTGTTCTACAACTACCTATCAACGTATCCAAGCGCTTTGCTTTAGAACTTTGTTTAAAAGTCAAATGTTTCCCTTTGGAATTTATTTGACAACTACTTCGCATTGACGTTTCTCAGATTGACAGAATTCTCTCTCGATTTATGAACGTATTATTTATAAACCTTAATTATGCTTTGGTTGGTTTTTCTCTGGCTTGGTAGGTTTTATTGGAAAGGTTGGTAGGCATTTTTTTTAGCAAGTGGCAACCGTGTCGCATACTCGAAACGAAAAACCGACTGCTTAACTAAACTTAATTCTGAACCACAGCGCGCCGGTAGCACGCTTTATTTACAGCGACATAAGCTAATTCGATATGCAAAGCCAAAAACAGTTAATATTCCTATTGGTTATTTATTAACGAATTCATTAAAATTCAATTAACGCCAACACGTGTGTACAAAAATATCTTTCGAAATTAGAGCCAATGTAGCAGTGGATATGAATCGGGTAAATAATTAAACTGCTATAGAGATTCATTAACAGGTGCAATATTTACGTAGTCTGTCTATAAATATTTACATATCGTTTTGTTGAGCGTTTTATCTATACTTTCGTACGTCATACACTAGAAAAAGATTGTTGATTACCTATATCATTTATTAATCTTTATGGTGTGACAATCGTAGAATGCAACGCTTCATAATAAAATGAGTTTCTAAATTAAGAGATTAATTTGAAATGACTAAAAACTTTCATGAAAAATGTGGGCTTTCTTTAAATACAATTAGGTATCTATATATAGACTTTCGTTACGAACAGTTTAATGTTTATATGCAACCTTAATGATGATTTTAAGGTTCACGCCATGACTGATGACTATACCTTGCAAATCGATTGAAAAAAAGCTGGTAGGTACCTATAACCACATCATTATGAAATTAAGTTGTTTTTTTTTTCGTTTGAAAGGAAAACATGTTGGAGCTGTTTCCTGAACGTAAAATTAAACTCACAGCAGAACATATTTTTAAACCACCTGGGTAATTACAAAGTTGGCTGCTTTTGATAAATGTGCTTAATTTAGATTTAATGGCAATTAACCGCCTACAACATTTACACAACAATAGAACTGAGAACATTTGCACAACAAAAAAAAGACTTTGCATGTTTGTATCCAGTAAAGTATTAAGTATTATTTAAATTTTTTTGTGGCAAAATAACATGATAAGCCGTGTTTTTTTCGAAAGTTTATAGCCAATTTCCACACAAAGCAAAAACAATACGAAAAGTGAACATAAATTACTCAGTAACCAAAAGTGAACATAAAGTATGGAAAAAGTCGAATCATAGATGGCGTAGACTAAAAAGACTAAAATTGTAGACAACAACCCTTAATTTTTTTACGCTGACAGTACAATTTATTCATTAATGATTGTTGTCTACAATATAGTCTATGCCATCTATGATTTGAATGTCATTTTGAAGTTAAAAATTAGAAGTGAGTATAAAAGTGAGTATGGACGTTTTATTCAGAGGTGGCTATACACTTTCGAAAAAAAACACGGCTAAAATATTCCAAAAGTTCCGCGCGGCAACGAAACTACGGCTTGAACGATCTATTGTATCGAAGGGGTGGAGTTAAACTAGAAGTCAACTCAAACAACCAGGTTCCCGGAAGATGAGGATCAAAGAGATTTACTACTAATAGAAACTCACTTGCCCGGAAGTTCACTGAACATCTGCGAATAGAGCACGACTAAAATTGCAAGACCCCGGAAAACAGATTGGAAGATGGGATAGGTGTAAAGAAGAAATACAAAATAAAAACATACAAAACTAAGCTGGACATTCAGAGAGAATATGTTTAGGTGTTCATTCTCCTCTAGGTGTGGTGCCGAAAATGAAATTATGAACGATTCGGCATACCATAGGCCACACACCCCGCTTCAGATTCGGAAGAATCCCTGTAATCGGATTATGGAAACACCCATGGGGACGAAAGCACTTAAACGGCCGCGCTGAGGAGACTATATTGAGCGAAGCATCCACCTCGCCAACCGCAGTGAGAATGAACAATGAAAAATTTCCCTCACGGAAAAGGGGGAAGCGATGGAGAAGACCATATCTAGCCCATCAACACCTTCCCTATAATAATAGAAGGTAACACCCTCACGCGAATCGCACAAGTCAAGTTGTACTTACGCACCATGCAAAAGCTGCCTAATCCATAGAAGCCAACCCAAGCCCCTTATAGAAGTATCTCAGGCAAAACCCGGAACTGTATTGTAGCACAGCATCACTGGGCTTGTAGAACGAGATCCCAGGGTTAGTTACTGAAAATTACTGGGTACGTTTCCAAGCCGAGGTTCATGCTATTGAAAGATGTGCCCAACTTAACCGCGGAAAGGACATCGCCAATCTGTCAATACGTCAATTCGCTATTAAGGCGCTGAGCTCGTACGAGACTCGTTTGAGAATACCTTATACAAAAAAAAAAAATAATAATAATAGAGTCACCTTCTATTGGACAATAGAACACGTAGGAATTGAGCAGCTGACACCTTAGCAAGAAACGGCAATTGGTAGGAGCAGAATCCTTTTTTGTTATAAAGGATATTCCAATAGAAATTTCTAAACTTTGACAGGTGATAGCGGCTATATTGTTGAAGCGACATCTATCAAATTGGATGTCATTTATTAAGTCTGTCTAGCCAGATTAACAGGGTGCGTTATACATTCAACAACGTGATTCTTTTGAAGAAACATTTCGCAAGATACGCCCATTTTCGCTCGCAATAATCGTCCTTGCGAGAGGACTATTCGCAACGTTATAGATAGATACGAGTCCACAGGCTCAGTGAAAAATCCGTCAACGAAAAGCAACTCTTTCCTATCCCTTTTTCTCTCTTCCAAATTACCTAATGCCCGAGCCCTGTTAATCAGTAAAAGGGTATTCATATCCCCTTTGGCATGTGCAAATTATAAAAAAAAAAAGATCTGCCGAAAATATCAGCACTGTCTGTTAATGATCAGAGACAACGTCATTTGTTCTTGACTGCGCTCTTACGCAGTTGCAAATTCGGTCGAACGATTATATACAGCGACGTGGCTCGTTTATTCATAAGGAAGTAAAATATTCATAAGGCTAAATAAAAATTAGCAGGCCACTGTAGACTTCAGGAGCACTTCAGGAGAAAGTTGGGGATAGGACTGCAGATTCAGCAGGAACCACAAACATCAACCCATTTCTTCACCAAAAAAGAAGCAATACTTCAAAAGGAAGGATGCCTACATCTTGATAGTTTGATCAGACGTCGCTGGATCTAAGATTCATTTAATTAACTTGTTTGATAGTGTCAATCGCGAATTTATTTGGCGTTCCTTGCGTAATAGAGGAATTCCTGATAAATAGCAATTATAAGGGCTACATATGATGGATCTACATGTCACGTCTTACACAGAGGAAGGCTGTCTGAGGAATTCGAAGTCCAAAGTGAGGTTGGGCAAGCCTGCATACCTGTTTCGTTCCGTTTCAACGTTGAATCAGTGCTGCTGTATGGATGTGGTACCTGGAGAGTGACCGCCACTATCACGAGGAAGCTACAAACGTTTGTCAATAAGTGCCTACGCTACAGCATTTTTTTTGCCAATTCATATCTGTAAAAAACAGATTTATCAAAGAACGGCAATGAACCTATAGGCACAGTCTTACGCCGACGAAAGTGGCATTGGATTGGTCATACTCTCCTAAAGGATGAAAGGTCCATATGGAACGCGGCCCACTTCCTCTAGTTTAATCTAATCTAATCTTATATTAAAATACAAATGTCCCTTTTAAAAGGATATCAATTTTATCTGAGCATCCAAACCCCCACGACCCTTAGAAGAATCATGAAGGATGAGCGGGCAAATAAAAATTATGATGGCCTTAGCTTATGTCATTGGGCAGAATACAATAATTTTATTTATTTTCTTATAATCTTCACCCAGTTTTGCATGATCAATGACTTCAGACATCAAGTTTGTTTTCCTCTCTTTTGGTTTGCAGTAAATTGACCCTATGCCTGAAACTGGGACACCTTATCATT
The DNA here is from genome assembly GCA_949716465.1 of Chalcosyrphus nemorum. Classification (NCBI taxonomy): domain Eukaryota; kingdom Metazoa; phylum Arthropoda; class Insecta; order Diptera; family Syrphidae; genus Chalcosyrphus; species Chalcosyrphus nemorum. Next base: position 75,774,731 of record OX454333.1, read on the forward strand.
ATTAATTATATAATTTTATTTTTTAAAATGAGTAATTAATTTCCGTATATTAAATTGGAACCTCACATTCCGAATTATCTTGCTCGACGTAACATAAGTACATTGAGGTGAGGATCACTAAAATTGACGTTGAGTCAAATCCATTACAAATTAAATGAGCGCATGTATAAATAAAAGATAAATTAACGAAGGTCTTCAAATGTCGCTGGTATTTTTAATATGCGTGGCAGAGATTAAATTAAATACTAAGATCAAATGTTTATTTAATAATGGAAAATGGATCAAGTACTTGTAAAGGAACTGGAACTTTGGTGTCACAAAAACAAACGTCATATCCATAGAACCTGAGTTATAGGATAGGTGTTGCACAAGGTCATCAGCGTTCCCATTATTTATAATCAAAGTACCATTATTAACATTTTGGCTAACAACGTAGAACGCTCTTTTATAGGAGTGTACCAAACTAGTTAAAATATGTTTTGTTAAAATACATTTAAAGAAAATCGTTAGCCCCGTTTTTCGGCAGATTGGCGAAGACCCCTTAATCCTTAAAAAAGTACCGTTATACGCACTTTAAGTCAACATTTTTTTAAGCATTTTATTGCATTTGTGATTTGTAATCTTATTTTTCACATTAGTGAAATCTTTTAATCTCTTTTGAAGAAAATCCTATTTTAAATAAATTGCTCATAAGCACAGTTATAACAACTTTTGACCAAAATATGGTACGTCATCGTATTGCACGTGTCTGTACTAGTCTCAGTAACGAAATCGTTTTAGCCGTTTTCGCGCAATCTCCTTGCCGATCTTCAATCTCCTTGTTCATAAGATGTCTTGCTAATTCGTTTGTTCTTTACATATTCGAACGCAGACTTTCGAATGCTTCTTGAAAACTTCATAATAGCGACACATCTCCACTCCATGCCATATTGTAGTACATTGTGAAGCCTGTTTATGTTTAAATATATCGAGCTAACAAATTTCTTCGAGTTTTTCACCCTACAGGGCTTTACTGATAGAAAGACAAGATATTTCGCCTCTTTTCAACCTCCATGGCGGCCGTATATTCTATAAACTGGGCACTACATAATACAAATATATTTTTTTGAACTTCCGCATGCAGTAGAGGCAAATTTAACACGTAAAACAGATAATATTTAAAAGCATCAATCAGTTTTGTTTTGTTAAAAGAAGCAAGGTTAAAAGAGGATGGTAAAAGAAACGTAAAAAGTTTTAACTTACGGACATAGCCACGAACAAATATTTTGTTGACAGCTAAAGTCATAACATCGAAGTCACACGTACCAATGGGGATATAAAAATTCAGCTGCCGATAGCCAGCTACGGATTGTCCGAATTAACTGCTTGCTGCGGAGGTTTGAAAAAAAAAACACGGCTAATGATAGATTCTTAAATTTAGGTGATAACAACCAAAATAGTCGCGCCGAGAGTACTCGTGAAGAGAGCAAAAACTTTACACAAATCAGAGAATATTTATATTAATACTATAGAAAACGCTCATCTTACCAGTCCTGCTTTGTTGCGTCGACTACTTGTAAAATGATTAAGGAAGCAGTGCGAGTAAGAATAAGAGGCACCTTTGAGAGAAAAATTCTTCGTCAGATATAAGGTTTGATATACTTGAAAGCCAAGCAAAGAAGGTTCTGTGAGCTGCATCAGAATTTGGATATATGTATTTAGCTCAAAATACTAAACTATTGGATCGGTTCCATCCAGAAAAAGAATAACATTGGCTCCAGCGATCTTCGACTTTAAGCCTTAGATTCGAGTCGGCGGAGAATAGCGATCCAACGACATAAATAAGGGTTGGACCAATTCTTCATGGTTATTATTTTGATGAATGCACAAATGAATTCAGTGTACCGGAGCCGCAGAGGATGGAAAGCAACCATGTTCCTGTGAGAGACTCCAAAGTTTAGAGAGCCCTTTAAGCAAGTAAAAACTCTTGAACCGAGTTTACCATTTGTGTATTTTTTTTAAAGAAATTATGTGATTGAAGTAAAAATCATTGAAATCCTCGTAAAAGTAGATGGTGAGAAATCAAAGGCAATCGACAATCTAAGTGGAGTGCTGAGTTCTTGGGAGGACTAAAAATAAAACGAGAAATTTAAAATATATTTAAAGAATGAAAAATTTAAATACCTTGGACACAATCAGAAATGCGAGCTACTACAAATCATCGTGCAAGGAAAAATTTAATGAAGAAGGGCAGTTGCTGTACAATCTGAATACCTGGCATAGAATGAATCCAATAAAAATACGCAGAAGAGCGAGAAAACACTAAACGGATGATATCCAACCTCCTAAGAGAAGTCGAACTTCCGAAAAAGTCCTTCTTTGCTTTGAATTAAGTGGTCCCTGCCTATAATAACTGGTAAACAGTCAAGTCATGCCCGATAGCATTTTTTACTTATCTCTACGCTGTCTGTAAATCAGATCTCTAACTCTATGATTACGTGGTCTATACGACGGAAGTGTCTTGTCTGCTAGAGCATTATCCCATTCCTTAGCTTTGCAGTCGTAACACTACTTGACTTCTTGAACTATATCCACATCCGAGTATTCCTGATAGAGTTAGCTGTGTTATCTTCTCCATTCGCCATATTTTAACTAAAGGTCTCTTATCCAACCAAAAATGTTCTCAAATGTCAATTTTTATAAGCATTCTGACTTTTCGGCCAACACTCGGACTGATGTTACAAAATTTGTTTAATTTCAAGCTAAAATATAGGTAAATTTATGAAATTACTTCAAATATTGAGAAGCCTTACATATTTGAAATATGTATTATATAAAGCTAAGTATGAACGCGGACCCAAAGAAGGATGAGGTATCCCAATAGAGGTTGCAAATAGATTGCAAAAATCTCGTGTTTGTCGTCATTGGTAAGAAGGATCATCGTAAACAAAAAGCAGTTAATAAAATAAGCTACTTGCTTGTAAATAAGATTTTGCTAATAAGAACACTTGGAGATGCTGCTATACGTTTTTATACAGAGGTCAATTCCCTTTGATCGAATGTCGTAACTGGTGGAACTTGTAATATAGATATGAATCAACTTAACAGCCTCTCCACACATTCTTTGGTTTAGAGAATACAGGTTTGGTTTTTCCAAAATCAAAACTCCCCCAAATAAATCACTTAATCACTTTTTTGCGCAGCACACGGAGAGATAAGCCTCCCATTTTATCACTTACTTCAATGACAATTTCTACAGTACATATATCTAAGATCCAAGCAATTGTATACTTACATAAAGCTAGCAATCAACATGACCCGAATGGCGACCTCCACCAGTACGTTAAAAGCTCTGGAACGGCTACATCTCAGCCCGACTCCAGGTGCACTATTCATCTGTGTAATGGACGTTTGTCTTTGCAAATCGTTTGGTCGCATCGTTTCAATTGAATTTGTTGATGAAGATCTCTTCACGGTGCTAATTAATGCAGTCTCACTAGTTGTCGGCAGACTATCATCCGAACTTTCACTCAACCTTTGACGACGATGTGTCATGTAGCACTCGTACTCGTCCGTAGACAATTGACTGAAGAAATCCAAATGCCTATGATGATGGCTCTCCCCGCCGAGCCAATTGTTTCCCTGATACAAAAAAAAAAAACAGAAAATTCAATTCAGATAAGAGTTCAACGATAAAGTGGGTACACAAGAGCGAGTGTGTTAACAATGACAAGGCTATAATTTATTTAGGAGCTTTGACAAAAAAAAAAAGAATCGTGTACTCTCCAGTGATTAGTTGGTTTTACATGTTATATTTTTTGGATAATTATCGGATATTTACTTTGCTGCGAGTATTCTTCGGCTTATTTTGGTTGTTACTCGTGTTTCGTTGACCTCCCGCTGATGTTGGCAGTCGCTCCAGTGTAGCTGCTGTCACGTCGTTTCGATGTCGTAGTTTGACATTTTGGTCGTTTGGAGGATTTGAGGGCAACATAGCAGCCCCCTGGAGGGTTGAAGTACCGCTTTATGACATACAACACACACGTAAGTATTTGAAACGGTTTTAAATTGATTTTATGAACCGATAAAACTTTCGCAACTAGTGGATAGCAGGTAAGACAACGTACAAATGTGAGAAAACTTGATAAAACTTATGAAACCTGTGCTAGAGAGTTGTGTAAATACTAAATCAGCCGAGGGCTAGTCGCAGATGATGTGCAATTGAAGTGGCAGAGCACTGACGCGCGTACACCTTCGTCCAATGAAGATATGTGTTTTTTTTTAGATTTCATTATCGAAGAGTCACTCACTCACTGTGCTAATAAGCGACGTAACGGACAATCAATAGATGTTCAATAGAAATTTTGTTAGTGGGTTCATGATTGTTGGCCTAAGTGGGTGGATGGGAGGACGAGGATGTCACGTTTACGTCTGTCATCAGCTGTTTGAGTTATTTGTGTACAAAGAAAAGGGTTTGGTTGTGTTGGTTTGGTTTTTTTGGTCAATGCTGCCACTTAACTAAAATAATAGAACATTTTCTTCGCAATACAGTACAAAACATAGTATGCTGCGATGCAAAATACATTAGCACAGCAGCAGTATTTTCGAGAACTACAACAAGCATTTAAAATCATATGCTTTTGAATGGCAAAATCTACTTAAAAATTAAATAAATTCTAGAATGGCAAAATCTATTTGTGACATTTCCAGATAAAATTAAGTCGATCTAGGTTTTTCTGCACACCGAGTTTAAAGATTGAAAGATCGAAATGGGGTTGAACTGATAGATGAGCACACAGTCATTCTTTTATTTTTTTTCGTTAATTAGCGAATGCTTCTTGGAAACTGTCAAATTGTATTCGCATTCCACAGATGTGGAACACATTCGCGCAACCACAACATTCGCCAGAGTTTAACTCCACAACTTTTTTTTCTTATAAAAAACGTCGAAATTTGCGAATATTTGCTCATTCGTATTCGCAGGTCCCTGAGCCGTAAAGGTACATTCACAGTTCTGTGATCAGTGATTTTTATCACATTTACAGGCATACAACTTACAATTTTACTATTCGCAAGGAAGAAAGTTGAATTTATTTACCGTTTTATGGAAAAAAAGTTAAATTGTGATTAATTTTGCGAAGAAACCAGCAATTCGGTGATTTTTCCTCGAATAGATGAATACTTTTTGTGAGCTGTCATATTTTTTTCACATTCCACACATGTGAAATGCAATCCACATTTAATCCACGTTTAACCTCACAAATTTATTTTCGTTTAGTATATGACAAATGAAATTCACCGATTGCAGCGACTAGATTAAAAAGTTGCTGCGAATGAAACGTCAAAACTGGCTGTTCGTGTTCGCAGTTCGCTGAGCTGTAAATGGACCTTTCAATACTGTTCACATTCTACAGATTTGGAGCACAACAATTGTTTTTCTTTCCTAAATGATAACTGAAATTCGAAAATTCATTCGACTAGATGAAAAATTAGCTGGGAAAAGTCTATCGAAAGATAATGATTTCAAAGGAACTGTAAAGAAAGGGTGATTATTGTTTACTTGTTTGATTTGAATGAATAATTGTGCTCATTTCATTACAATCTATAGATCCATCCTGCAGAAAAAATGATATGAGGTTTCAACAGTTAGTCAATTTCATAAAGCAGGGTTTCACTTTGCGAATATGAGCCTGATCTTATTCTTTTTTTTTTTTGACTACTTGTCAGCTGTTGAACATTGGTACCAGATTTAAGTCCGAATCGTTTTATTGAAAATTTCTTAATTAACTTCTTAACAAAACAAACAAAACATCCCTACAGGTGTCACTGCATATATGTACATACATATGTATGAAGTTTTTATTTTTTCCCGCTGTGGAAAAGGAGCTAGAGATGTTGGAGCACACGTGAAGTTGTGCCCTAAGGCATTCATACTATTTTAATACGGCAATGCATTTGCCATTTTAAATACCTAAACCTTTTGAATTGGCGCATGAAGAATTTTTATTTGGTTTGAAGATCTGCTTTATATTTGAGAGCATTCGAATGTGATGGTGGTTGTACCAAATAATTAGCTTTTATTCATGATATAGTCTAGACAATAACCATACCAAACATTTTTATAAGACTATCAATGCCTCGCCTATATTTTCTTACACACTTGGGAATTTTTGCATTGACGAATATGATAAAAACTATGAGTGAACACCCTCTTTGAAGCTTCAAATTTATTCCAAGGGTCATAATAAATTGTACACCTCAATATTTGTTGTTTAGAAAATGAGTCCTATAGATAATAAGCCCCAGTTCAACATCATTCAATTTCAACTCGATCCTTCCCTAAGCATATGAGTTAGGCAGGTGTATAGGCTAAATGGTGTATTCTTGTATATGTAAATTCTGTGTCTGCGATTAGCTCGTCCGCCACGCCACCTAGCAACCAGCCAACACTAAACCCCTCCTGCCTCGCAAACCCGTCAATAAACTGTATTACCAACAAGCAATGCAATTATTAATGAATCTCAACTTTGACACAATTTTACTAAATTTCTCTTTTGTTGACTGTACATTTTTTTATGCCAACAATACAAAAAGCACCTCGCATCGTCGATTTAACACAAAATGCGCCGGTGCATTCCAGTTTGCCGAAAAGCTCCACCAACATTCAACTACCATTTTGAAAACTTCATAACCAAAAGCTCTACACTTTACCATCCAATTCCCAACACATACCATCCGCCACCTCTACCCCAGCGCCAACCAGCAGTGCCATCCATACAAAACCCGAACTAAAAATACATCGCAACCTTCTGCATATACCTACCAACAGTTCTTCAATTATTCGATTCAATCCAACCACCACACCAAACGGCTTGGCATTTGTATTCGTTCAATTTTCAATTCTTTCCATCGGCAACGATAAAATAAATGATGACATTCGTCAAGTCGCCATTTTGGGTTGAAGTAATTGGAAAAGTGAAGCGACTCCTGTGTTTTCGATCAAAAATACAAAAATATTTTATTTTGCAATCAAAAAAAGTTGTGTTTTGTATCGAGGCTAGAAACAATAAACCCGAAAGTTTCTTTTTCTATCCCTCGTAAGAAAATAAATTATTTCGGTTCCTTTTTTTCTGTTTTTAAACGTGGAACTCGAAGAAGAACATACTACATATAGTTTTAGTATTTTTTCCTTTTTCGTAAGAAGGTGCATTACTGTCTATCGTGTGGTTACAAATCTCTCCAGCTTCCAGGTCATAGCTGCCTAAGGTGGCGCTGTCAGGCTTAAAGACAAACAGCGTGGTAAGGACGCGGGAGAAATATTTTCTTTCAATTCCAGCTGGAGCCATTTTTTTCAATCATCAAGTTGTGTGCTTTTATTTTTAGGGGCTGAAAGGCTGCGGCATGGGGGAAATCAAGTCAGTGAAAGTGGACAACTGGGGGGTGTTCTTCCTGCAAAAGTTGCAGAATTTCTTCAACAAGACGGATTACTGCGATTTAACGCTGCAGTTTAGGGATAACTCGCAGTTAAAAGTTCATCGTTTGGTGCTGAGTGCTTGTACAGATTTTTTCAATGTTCTCGAGCAGACATGCGAGTTAATGGACGATGCGTTGGTTATGCCGATGGAGCTGCAGGCCGATGTGGTTGTTCCGATTGTCAACTTTATGTACACGGGGACGCTGGAGTTTGAGTTAAAGATGTACAATAAGTTGCTTAAGACGGCTAAGGAAATGAATATGACAGTGCTGCTGAAGCTACTCGAGGCGCATAAAAGAACGATGGAGGGCACGAGCAAAGCGTCGCAAAAGGTAAGTCCACTCAATCAGTTTTAACAGTAAAAATGTTACCCAATCGAAATAGAAACGTAGAATTCAATAACAAATATCCAAGTGAAGTGTTTTTGAGAATAAAATAATATAATATAATGGCGGGAAACAGATACAAGGCAAGGTACTCTTTGAAGTTCACCAATAAAACATCATAAGAATACGGTGAAGCATCTGCTGATTAGCGAACTGGTGCTATAGTTTATTTTTCCAACAAATGCAAGAGAAATTGCCCTAATTATATGGAAAATCTTTACTAAGGTGCTAACATACGCTTTCCAGAGTTGTGGTCTAGTATCGCTTTGGAGATGAGCAATAAGGTACTTGTTTAGGAATAAGCTCTATTGTTCAACTATTTACCTAACAGTATTAAGGAGTATCCGATGGGCAAAGTGTTTTTGAAAATTGTTCGACCATTCGATAGATTTTCTCGCCTGTATTGATGGCAGAAGATAAAATATCTTACTTAGGTGGCTATATAATCCAGGGTGGACTGTCGGCCAGCTGCCTTCAGTTGCGCCTGCCAAGTTGGTTGAGGTCCCTCTCCATTTGTTTGTACCACCTACCGTGAGGTTGTTCTTTACTGCGCCGCTCATCCGGGGTGGATTCGAAGATGTTTTTAGCTGGAATGCGTTGGCCTCCATCAGCTCTACATGACCCAGCCATCTTAGTCGCTGTATGCTCACTCTTCTTGGTAGAAGTGTTCCTTCCATATTATCCTTCGCACCACCTAGTGGTTCCAAAGACACTACATAGCGCTATTGTATGAAATGATAGGCAATACACGACATCAAATTATTTACCTTTCAACTTGGAATAAAACATTTAATATCTATTTTTCACATTTCAGCCCGGTAGTCCTAAGACCAAAGGGAAACGAATAACACCCAACTCACCATCAGTTTCAAAACTGCTCCCACCATCAACAATGCAACAGGCACAGCGTCGCACTGTAATCGGTGGTACCTCAACACCAATGCGTCGAGTTATCGCCGGCAAGCCTTTACCAGGTGCCGCTGTTTTTCGACAAGTTAACAACTCTTCAGTTCTAAAGATGTCGGCAAAAATGCAACGAGGACCCACACGTTATGAATCTGTCGACCACAGTATGAATACGGACGCCTACGAGTCTTCGTTCGATGCGATCTCATACGAAAGCAAACCTCTTAAAGAGGAACCAGAAGAATATGAAGAAATCAATCAATCTTCGCCCACAAAGAACCGTTCATCACCATTCGAGCAATTGCGTAAAGGCTACAACAATAACAAACGGCCTGCTGTTTCCTCATTTACCTCTCCGCCAGCGAAGAGGCCCAATATCGAGGACGTAAAGGAATTCTCCGAACAACAGCGAATGAGAAAGCAAATTGCTGCTGAATATGGTGACGATGCTGAATACGATGGCATATTAGATGATGAATTTCATAACGATGATGATGATGACGAACCAAATACTGCCGGTGGTGGTCCATCATCATCGTCTACAACTCCTAAACAACAACAACAACAGCAGCAACAAGGGGCCCAACCACAAGCGTCAATTATCATTAAACAATCGCCAAATGAGAAGCCTACCATAGTGGTCAAAGACAGTACCAACTCGAAGATGGATCATGCTAAGATCATCAGTGAAGTTCTCCGTCAGTATCCGCATTTGGTGAAAAGCAATAAGAACATCAAGTTGAAGATAATGCCAAATATTGGAGGACAAACGCAGAAGATTGTGGTTAAAAAGGAGACCATTGATAGTGTGTCTGCGGAATTGGATCAGACTAAAACTGTGGCGGCAGCAGGAGCACAACAGGCCCGGCAACAATTATTACAGTTATCGCAGAAGCAGCAATCGCTTATAAAGCCATCATCGACGAAGTTGATCTTGACGGGTAAACCTGAAGTTGTACCAGCGGCGGCAGCTGCTGCTACTGCTGCAGTCAGCACTAGTAGCAGTGCACCTCCACAGAAGCGACGCATTGATAGTAAAACAATGCATGCGCTAATTGCTTTAGGCGCTGAGAATACAACAGGTATGTGTGACTCCTTTTTCTTTCTTCTTCTCCTTTTGAGCTAGATCATGCTCCGTAGTACTGTAGAAAGTCTGTCGTTATGCAAATTTTTTTTTTGTACGTTACCCAACATTGTGAACCGTATGTAAGCGCTGGATATATAACTGCGGGGAAGAGACTTTCTTTCTGCTTTGGGGGCATTTTTCGGTCACAGAGAATTTTCCCGCCAATCTACGCTTAGGCGATAGTTGGCCTTAATTGAATCTTAAATTGGGGCTGTGTATGCCACTAGAAACATACGTACATGCAAACTACTACTCAAATTGGATGCTTTTACCAAGGGCCAACGATCTTTGGAAGAATAGTAATTTGTTCTAAATCTTCAGAGAACTATAGCCTAGTCGGAAACAAAACCGCTATATCCAACTGTTGGAATTAAATCGTTCGAATTTGAGCATTTTTATCGGTTTCCATACTGAACACTGCCTAATTGGAATACACGTTAGACGTGTGGGCATCCGATCAGAGACAATCTCTGATCCAGAATCCTCCACTTAGAGTCATACTTCTTTGATGTTTTTGGTGAGCTGACAAGTCTCCCTATCACATCCGCATCGCTTTGTTCCTGATAGTTCTCCTGATAACCTCATAGGTTGTCCGTTTCAGTTCCCTCGTTTGTGCCTGTCCTTCTCTATCCGTTTTTCGTCTTTTTAGTGTAAGTTTGGTATTTTCCATCGTCTCAGTGTGTGTTCCATATAGTGGCGGTTAAGATCGGGTGTTATGAACTTTATCTGAACGCAGGCCGCAGCCCAAACATAAACTAACCTTGTTTTTAAAAAGTCATCCTCAAAAGTGACAAATAAGAAGCCTTCTACTGCAATTACATAAAACAGTCGAACAGTCTTTATGTCTATGGCGTTATCTTGATCGCGGAGCTCATCCTACATATCGACTGCCATCTGGCGAGAGCATATATACCATCCTTACTCGATAAAACTTTAGCACATTGCTCGCTTGTCCAAGGAATGTGCAGCTTCGCGAAATCCATTCGTAACTTTCTATTGATGGAATCGATGTAAGTTTTTTTTCGGTTGGACATCTTGCATATACCTATAGTTCCGAATCTCTTAACGCCTATCGAGTGTACGGCTAAGTTAACCTCAAAATTTAATTGACGTGGTAAATTCTAAATAAGTGTGCGTCAGCTCTCAAACTGTTCGTACTTCTAGTAACGCCGGGTTTGCTGCCATCCTAAATCGTATGGTTGTGCCTATAAGCTTTTCTCTTATAAAGCTGATGGTTAGAGATATGGTTTGGCGTCGGCACCAATTGACAAACGTTTCCAGCTTCTTCGCGAACGGAGCAGTCGTAGCTGATTGCATTATTTCCCCAAACTTTAGATAGTATCTCAAACGCAAAATTTAAATTTTTTTTATTTATTCCAGTAATGCATATATGAATTAATGAGCTCGGTACTAGGCTTTGGTTTTTGCCGAGTTAATTATTTGCCCCTCTTCACATTTTTTGTCATTTGGTAAAGGTACATTATTCTGTGAATTATGATGTCAAGGGATAGGTTTTCATCTGTCTTATAGTATCACGCTCTTGTCGGGCAGTTGTCTTGTGAGAACGCCTACTACCAACTTTATGTTTGACATCCCCTTTTTTCCGATATTGGGATTCAATTCGTGAAACTAGAGCAACATACTGCTTGAATTTTCCTGTGATAACTGCGGTAATAATGCCTTTTTTTTTTAAATCTAGTAGGCAGTTATTACTTATTCCCATTGATTTAAAAGAAAATTTGCAGTCATATTCGCAATTTGCATTTTTTTTACTCGCAAGTTTAGCCGCTTAACCTTTATTTTTTATTTGAAATTTGATTTATAATCTCCCAATACCTAAATGTAAACTTCTATTTGTTTTTTCTCTTTTGATTAGGTCCATGGCTTTGCCTCCGTTGCGGTGTAAATGGTCGTCCAATCAGTATTCCCTCTTACCGTGGATTCCGTCGCCATTTGATAAATACTCACAAAGAAACGATTGATTCGGCTCTTTGCGAACACTGTGGTTGGCGTTCGACAAACAATCGTACGCTCAATCATCACATATTGGTGGAACACAAAATCTCTTCACCACTGTATGTGTTCCCCAAGTGTGAGCACTGTACCAAGATCTGTTTAGATCCCAATGATTTAGAAGCACACATCGCCCAAGTACATCCCGATTCGCATAAACAACAATGCATCTACTGCAATAAGGTCTTCTCCAAAGAGATGCTCCTCTACAATCACATGAAGACGTTCCATAAGAAACGTGCTCGCGAAGATGGTGTCATTGATTTCTCTGATGACGAATTAAATGATTTCGATGATGATTTAGTTCCCGAAGAATCGACAGTGGATAAAAAAATTAAAATCCTTTCCGACATAAGCTTGCCTAGTACGATACTAAAATTGGATGAAATTCCAGCAGCAGCAATTGAAGAGGATTACGCCAATGATAGTGGACCAAAATTCGTAAATGCCGACGGCAATGAAATGGTACTAACCGCCGAACAAAGAGAAGAAATTATGTCACAGCTAGATCAAGATCATGAAGGTGGTGTTGTAATGGTATTAAATGATGCGACATTCCCACCAACTGAATCTGTAGTTGTTGGCGATGTTGGCGGAGAGGGAAAACAACAAGAGGGTTCACAAAATCTTGAGGAGTACGATGATCATCAAATTTATAATGAATTTCCGGCCGAAGGTGAACCTGGATTCGCTGGCAATGATACGTCCACAGAAGAGAGTGCGTTAGATGTTAATAAGGGAGAAGCAGAGGAATCCCATGAATATCAAGAATCCGATCGAGACGAACGGATGGATGAGGATGATCACATGGAATGGGCTGAGAATGTGATTTCTGCACATGATGCTAATGATGATGAAGAAGATGAAGTAATGGAAGAAGATGCGGATGAAGGCGAAGAAGCAAAGGAGAAAACGACGAAAGTCGATTCTACAAAGGATGATGAAGAAAAGGTGAGTGTGTATTAAAGTTTTTCTGTTGCTAATATTGGTTTGCCCTTGGGTCAAATAACAGATCTAGAGTGCTTCTGCATCTAACGTTTATTTCTCGTTTGACTGACATTCTTTGAAGCACTGTACTGCTTGCTTGCTGCTAAAATTCAGTGGTGTTTGCTGCTAGTTATAAGTATGATGTGCGTTCAGGCAAATACACTGAAACTTTTAGAGACTCTTACACAAAGCACTCGGCATCTGATCCACATGGACTTTGCGATTTGAACTGAGTATTAACTCCCAAAAAAACTGAGCTATTCCTCTTTACCAGAAATTATTTATATATCTATAATCTAAACAGAAAGCTTAACTGAAATGCCAATATCCTTGACCCCACAAAGAAAGCAATCATGGCCTCGGGGTCTTAAGCCCCGAGTCGTTCTCTAGCCCTGTGTCTGTATTAAGACCCATGCTTTTTTACTGCGCTGCTGTTTGGTGGCCAGCTTTAAATAAAGCCAAGAACCGTCCGCATATGAACAAGCGGAGCCATTAGTACTACTCTCTCTAAGGCATTGAATATTATATTCTATCTGTCGGTAAGCAAACTACGGTATCCAACGCTTCTCGCCTAGAGGCTTTCCCACAGTGAATTCAGCCACTCCTCTATCCTAAACCGTAATGTAAGAATCTCTTTCAGTCTCCCTAATCACTGCTAGACGCTTAGGCATTCCATCAAATGACTTCAAACTTCGTGCAAACGTCCTTTCGTTTCGTGATATCATCAAACGGCACAGGGAAGGGACACAGGCATCTCTCCCAAATTATATAAAAGTCGCTTCAAACCTGGCTTATTTCTTTTTCTCCTGACAGTGTAAATTTGTCTCTTTGCTTATGGTTTTTCTAATTTTCATTAAAGGTATCTTCATCAAAAGGATCTTCATCTGATACAGCAAAAGAAGAAACGAAAGATCTGAAGAAGGAAGATGATATCAATTTGAAATTAAAGATGTTAACTGGTGACTGGTCAGACGATGAAATCGATGATGAAGATGTCGAAGATGATATTCCTGCTGTGCCAGAGAGTGAAAAGGAAAGTACCAGTGAGAAGCCCACAGAATCCGTGGAGGACGATGTCGTTGAAAAAACTACAGTAAAACACGATGACGAAAAAGAAGCACAAGAGGGCACACCGAACGAGGATGAGAATGATGAAGACAAAACTAAGTCTACAGAGACGACAGCAGCAGCAGTAGAAGAAGATCCATTAGAATCGGAAAAATCAGAAAAATCCGAAAGCAGTGTCAAAGAAACACCAGAAGAAGAAGAGCATTTACCAGCAGATTCAACCACCACCACTACGGCGCCCGACTCAGAGGACGCCGCTGTTTCAGAGCCAACCACTACAGGTACCGCCGTCGAAGCTAAAGATAAACAAAAACCATCTTCTTCAAGCAAAGAAACAACACCCAGACGAAAGTCATCTCTCAAAGATGTTGATGCAGAGCAAACAACAGAAGCAGAAAAGAGTATAAATGATTTACTTGATGATGATGATGATCCCTTAAATGAGAAAGCAGACGCCTCACTGAAAAACAAAACAGAAGGAGAAGATCCACTCGCTGTCGCCGAAACAGATGATGACAACAAAAAATCCCCAGAAACAAAGTCATCCGCCAAAGATGATACTGTTGCGGCAAACGATTCAATAGAAGAATCACTCAAAACAGTCGACAAAGTGAAGAGTCTCATAAGTGAGTGGGCCGACGATGAAGATGACATCTAGATTTCTTAAACTTTAGCTTTTAGCATTTGCAATTTTATTATTTTTTAACCCAAAAATTTTGTCCTCAATGTGAACAAAATTTTACATCTAAATGTTTGTGTCTTACCCACAAGAGAGCATTAAAAAAATGTTCATATTGTTTTTAGTTTGTAGGTTCAAAAGCGGCACCGTGAAGGAACTTCACAAAGCCTCAAATCAAATTGTAGAAAACCTTTTCTAAACAGTAACATACCCCTCTATATATGTGTGTACATGTATATTATATTATAACCTACTGCACGCTCATTGTTGCGTAGCATAAAGTGTACGAAATTCATACCTAGAGACACGTTAAGTTAAAATCCATTATTGAAAAAAACACAAAAATCAATTATAAATGGAAATTAAGTGTATTATTGTTGTTTTATTTGCCAAAGGTGTAAGTTTAAATTTTCAGTTACATTCTACAAAGGAAAAAGTCATTGGTAATTGCTAGCAATTCAAGTAATACGAATGATCCTGTTTAGATGGTCACTCTCGACTAACGCCCAGATTCCGGACCAGAGTACGTCGCATCACCATTATACAGTGTTACGCCCCCAAGGATAGTTCTGAGGAAGAAAGTTAGACTACAACCACTTGAGAGCTGTTTATAATACAACACCCAATGGCGATGGGGAACTGAGGAAATGTGAAGAGAATAGCAGACATTGTTGGGCTGAAAATGAAATTGGCAAAAACAAAAATAGTCCCCTAGAACCGAACTCGTCAACTCATATGCATTGCTAGACAAACGGTTGAGAGAGTAAAGAGTTTTCAATACCGCGGGCGTATTGTCTCAAGCGGATATAGTCAACCGAATAGGCAAAGCAAAATGTGCGTTTGGGATGCTATTCAGAATTTGAAGCGGTAATCCAATTAGCTTAAACATCAAACGTTGAATCCGTGCTGCTATGTGGATAAGGTACCTGGAGAGCAAACGTTCGTCAATAGGTGCCTACTCTGTATCTGGCCAAACCGTATCTCTATGGACAGCCATGAAACTATAGGCACAACCATAAGTAATCTGTTAAGCCTAAGCTTGTGTGATACAAACAACAACCATCAAAAATCGTTTTAAAATGTAAAATCTTTTTCTTTATTAGCTTAATCTACTTTCATAACAATATTGTACCTAAAAACTATCACCTATCTCTTTGATATTCTGTCTTTGGATTAAAATGGAATCTCACTCTCCTTTGTCAAGCATCATCATCACCTGAAAAGAGGTAGAAAAAAAAAACAAAAAAAACCAAACGATGCCTATGATTAAAAACCCAACTGTAGTCTAATTAAATATATTTAAATCTACCAATAAAGAAGTTTATTAGCGTCATAGTGGTGAATCCAACGCTCACAGCCAAAAATTGCGATAACCCGGCTAATCTCCTTTGACGATTCTGATGCCATCGGGCTTTTTCGCGTGGCATAACTTCACATACGGTCACATAGAAGAGTGTACCTCCAGCGAGGGCTTGTATAATAGGCAGAGTGGTATTTGACAAAATCGAGGGAACATCGACAATTGCCATTCCGACGCCAATTCCGATTACTGAGCCCAAAGAAAATATTAATATGGCCACTAGCTGAGATCGAAACGTTGAGCTTGGATTTGAACGGAATTCGAGGCCCAAACAAAAGCCCATCACGAGCTTATGACATGCTACAGCACCAAGGAGAAAAAGGACCTAAAATAGAGATATCTTTTGAAAATGATTGAGAGATAAAGCGAAATCGTACTTTTGCACTTGAATTTTGAACGCCAATCGCAAGACCTTCAACAAATGAATGTAATGAGAGAGCGACAAATAAACCAAAGGTTCCAGTCATGCTCTGTGCACATGGCTCTCGATGACTCGTATGGCACATTCGTTCATTCGCTTGCCTTATCACTGTATCGCAGTTTCGCTGAGATTCTTCACTGCAATTTGAGAAGGGAATTTTTTATTACACGCAATTTATTTTTTGTTGTAACTTACTTGTATCGTATCAGTGGCTCTGACTCACTATTTGATCCGTAGTTATGGCGGTGATTTTCATCATGCTGGTGACTATGTCCATTGGATGCGGGTTGTGACGTAGCCCCTTCGTTATGTGAATGCTGGATAGCTTCGCCAAAGAAGTAATGAATGAATTCATCGATAAAGTACACAATGAAGAACCCACCGCAGAAGTAAATCTCAGCATTGTTTGGCATTGTCTTGCGGACCTAAGAAGAGATTAACTTATAATATCAAGAGACTTGTCCTACTTTCAAATGAGCTTACATCAGGCAGCATATGCACTAGTGCTGTCGCCAGAAGAATACCAGCACCAAAGCAAAGCATTAACGAGGTGGATAGAGGAAATCGTCGACGATTTCTATCAGAAATCGCTGCTGGTAAGATCCCCGATAAAAAACTACCTAGACCAAGGGATACCATGGCAATGACTTTTGCGCCATCGCCACTGCCATCGGTTTCCATCGAAGAGGAACTCATGGAGACCTTTCAAAATACAAATATTTAGTGTTTCCAATGATTTTTTGCCTACAAAAACTGGCTTACTTGTTTGAATACTCACTTTTAGTAGAAAAAGTAGTGACTGCCACAGGAATTAGGCCCAGATGATGAGAGATCTTTGAGCAGCCCAATTAGATAAGAATATTTAAGTGCGGCTAAGATGCTGAATGATTAGATAGAGGTGTTATATTTTAATTTTCCAAGCGATAAAAGTCATGAGGGATTAGTTACAACAGATATGCGATATAGCGCGCGCCTCTGCGCTGCTGGTCTTTGGCTTTGTTAGTTGTAATGTTTTTTGGTGATTGTTTTTGTCGCCTTCTTTTGTGGAATGCATAAGTGAGTCATATGTTTTTTGTTTACAAATGAACGAGTTACAATAGTAATATATGGAATTTAGTTAGGTCACAATGAGGAGGTAGGAAGGTACTGGCACTTTTTGTACTAATGCTAATACCATACTGACAATGTAATGGTAACACCTCCCCTGGCTGATTCAGTTTGAAGCCTCAAGATAGGATAAAATCTCTTGTTATCCGTTAAAAAATGTGATTCAGCATATACATACATACACTACTTTTTTAGTGTTCCGGACTTTAAGAGGAGAACACTAATGAGTTTGATACGGTGGCTGTTAGAGCTGTGTCAATCGTGTTTGATTCGATCATTTTGACTCGTTCACACAAAAGTATTGGTGATTGCATTCACACAATGAATGCCAATGAGTCACAAAACCAATACTTGTCTCACAGCTCAGGAACTTTCAGTTGTCTTGTCTTTTAGTAATGAACGAATGAAACAATAGCATTGGCAATAATGGAACGAAAAGGAAATTGGAATTTCTTTATCTTAAGTTTTTTTTTTATTTCATATGACATTAATACTATACTTGTCTCACTTTCGACAACACGATACATAAGTAGAATGAACGAAGAACGGTGTGAAACCAATCCAATACGAAAAACCGATTGGGATTGATGATCGTTGTTTTGAATCTATCTCTATCATTGAACGTTGAATGATTAATTGGAATGACCGAATCATTCTCGAAACTAATACATGAACGATCCGGTTATTACATTTGAACGAATGACAAGGTACCGTTAATAATAGGGCTTCTGACAGATAAAACCTGGTTTTTACAAATTCAATACTTCACCTGTATTGCAGGTCTCTGAACAAGACCTTGGGACAAATGTATGTAGAATGGTAGAATGGTATCAATTTTCACTCACATACGTTGTACTCTTAGCCTCTCTTAGCCATTAACAAAATATACATAAGTTCGTGACTTAAAACTCTTTTTATATTTCCTTCATCATACTCTTTGAACATTTAGCTTCCCCAAAAATATACACCAAAATGGATAGTTCTTTATTTAACGAAATAAATATGATTGAAACTTTTAAATATTAGATGCACAGTTTATTCGCAAATTTAAAATGATGACAATTGTTTGCTGATTCTCTCTATTTCAATATCTATTTCCGATTTTTTGAAGCAGCTAATTAAAATACCGTTATGGTGAGGCGATTCGAACACTTTCTACTGAACTGAATACATATCACTGTGACATTAACGTCTGTTAATAAAAAGCATTAGTTTCACGCTACGTTTTGCCAAATTTCTAGGCTCTCTCCTACTGCCGATGAAATCAGGAGTTGTCGGTAGTAGGTTTTTGTTTTACGTGTAAAATTTGCTTCAGAAAAACACGGCCATCTTCCGATTTAGATTAAAAATTTTAGAGTACTTAACTTTTCCACTATTTGAAGATTTGTTGAAAAAAAATATATCCTTCAATTAGGCTTCAAAAAAAACTCCCGAAGGGGGCGTACAAAGCAACTTACCGTTTTATTTTTCTTAATCACACAATCTGTCGAATTCCTATTTGACTATTTGTACTGTCAATTCACAGCCACTATTACTCAATTTTCTTTGCAACTTTAAATTTGAATACTATAAAATTAATGTTCTGTCGAAATTCTTGCCTCGCTACTGGGTTCGCAAATTCAACACTAGTTGCAAATGAATGTACAGTGTCTTTCTCTTAACAATATTCTCCAGTCTAATCTTAGAACATTAGAATTTTTTTACAATAAGACAATTTTTTTTCCAATTTCACAAAAGTAAGAGATAAGCGATGCCCAATATTTCTTCTCATTGTCACTTTGGGACTGCTGCCGCTATCTTTTTAAAAGAACTCTTAAGATAATTAGATTGTGATATGAAGATTGATGTTTCTGATTAAATGCAAAGACAAAAGTAACATTGGTACGTTATTTGTTTTTCTTACTTCTTTTTTGATTTAAGACATAAAGAACGCAGTTTGAACGTACAAAAATGCAATACATATTTCTGTGCAAATAATTTTTTTCTAGAAAACATTTAAAAATAAATAAATAAAAATATTGGGCCGTAAGCAGCCCATAGAGGCCTAGCTTCTCACAACTGTACGTATTATGCGTGGTATACATTTCTATGCGTACAGAAGGGACTTAGAGTTTCATGCCGTATCTAAGGGGCATGAGAAGCTTTCTCATCACAGTCAATACTCTTAGATGTTTGTCAGTCGCTTGCAAGAGGTGGGCCCGCGAAAAGATAAAAACTTTGATGGTATTTTCCTGGATTCGAACATGGAACCCCTTGCGCAGTAGTCCAACGCTTTGAAACAAAGGAGCTAGATGATTCACGAACAGGGAAAATCACTAACACATTCTCGCTCACTAGTGTCAAAAGCTTGTAGGTTAGGGAGAAGATTCTCGAAGTGGACTATCGAATATAGGTTATTTGTGCTTGTTAGCTAGCGAACAGTGCCCGACTTCAGTGTGGATTGTTTGTTGAGTATTCCTCACTTTACTTCATTGAAAGTGTCAACAAAACACCCCTATTGCTAGTGAAGTCCATTAAGTAATTTATGCGTCTATATCTTCATCGTAATATATGTACATAGGCTGCGGAGGGTGTTGATTCGAATTTGGTACACAGAATTTCGTTCGGAAAGCGACAACTCTACGAATTGTATGATAGATGTATGTATGTATGTGCATATGTGTTTTTCAGATTGAAAAAAAAAAAAAAGATTTTTCCAATGGCCTTTGGAACGATTCGTTCACTGACCAATTACACTGCTAATATTTATTATATGATCGATATGTAAAAATAAGAGAGGATATAATATCTCGGCAATCTTCGACCACGGCAACTCTTTTTTGCAAAACAAAACGATCGATCGCTGGTTGACTTCTTCTGTCAAAAACTCAAAGATTCCCTCGGTGATTCAAAGGCGTACTACTTGTGCTTGTTTTGTTTTCGTCTAGAATTATTAAATCAACAATTGGTTGCATGCTTTGAATTTAAAATTGTTGCTTTTAAAATGTGCAACCAGATTTTAAAAAAATAAACCAGTGCCTACGTCAAAAAACACTGTGCCATACGTCCTTTTTTTGTTTTGTTTTTTTGTGTAGTATCCGTGACGACGACGGTGAAAAGCATATAAAATCAAGAGAAATCTCAGTATTTACGCAATGAGCTCATCAATTTCTGCGAATATAAGGGGGACGCGAAGCAGTACTAACAATAATGATACCTACATTTATGAAATGCATTCCACAGAACGTCGA
Organism: Chalcosyrphus nemorum; assembly: GCA_949716465.1. Classification (NCBI taxonomy): domain Eukaryota; kingdom Metazoa; phylum Arthropoda; class Insecta; order Diptera; family Syrphidae; genus Chalcosyrphus; species Chalcosyrphus nemorum. The sequence continues at coordinate 75,795,467 of OX454333.1, forward strand.
GAACTATGCGAAATTCTTGACGAAGACGAGCTCTGGTTAGATTTAGCCATAAATCATATGCAATACAGTGTATCGGATTTGCAGGTAAGAAAATAATAAGCAAACCTTATGTTCTTATGTCATACATATTTGGAACCTTTTAAGGGCATTAAACGGGCCATGGGATCGGGTAAAGCGGATTTCTCGCCAACAAATGAACTGCTAAATTTGTGGGGCAAACTGAATCACACGGTCACTGAACTTTTTGCCCTCTTATACAGGTAAATATGCACATATTCCCATTTAACCAGTTTACAGAATTCAGAAAGTAAATGCAACAAATTTTATTGATGCTTAATTGGGTAGGCGGTTAGTCAGTGCCGGGTTTCTTTTTCTCTGCAACAGGTTGTAGAGTAGTAAACGCTGCGTATGAAGACTATGTTTAGCTGATAGTGCATAGTAGAAATAGTAATTAAAAACGCTTATACGTTTAATGGTTGAAACAAGTTACCAATGGCACAGAAATAGTGCGTTGCACTCCTGCAGTGCTGAAGAGAAATATATTTTTGCAAGTTACAATGATTAGAGAGGTTTGATGATTGAGTTTTTTTAGTCTTGATACAGTGCTGATTGAAGTGGTAGGTAAGATTAACATATATAATAAACGGATGCGGTCTATATTTTGTTGAATTAGTACAAGCATCATCTTAATTGAAGTAGAAGAAAATCTTAAAACGTTATTTTCCCTTCTTTGAGAAAATCGTAGTTCAAGAACTTGTTGCACTGGTGAATGACACCATTTGTTGCTTATAGCGCTTTCTGCATCTTTATAATTTCCAACTATACGCCTAACAACAAAAGCTAAAAATTTAAATGCTTAAAATCCTGTACAGCAACTAGTGCAAGTGTTTTTATCGAATATTTCCTCTTATAGGTAGTAGTTGTGAATAGTATATTCTATTATCTCGCCCGATTGATGACAATAACGAGAAAAATTTATATCTTAAGGCTGTACTCTGGCCCGCTGTTGTTATTTCAAGATTAACCGAACCGCAAGTTCTAAGTATGCATAGTTACTTAAACTAACTAAAATCCTGTCAATCTTCGAGAGATATACATATGTATGGCATCAGCAATATCTGAGCGAGTCATGAAGACTTCTGTAGCACTACTCTCTTGAAAAAAAAGTTATTGGAAACAAATAGGGTCTACAACCTCGAATAACTGAGTCATCAAACCGATGCTTACTTGACTAATTGCCTGGTGGACAGCGGTAGAGAAGGCAACAAATTGCGACCATATAAACAAGGTCCAGCGCTTAGCTTGTATGTATGTGCATAAGCAGAGCACAACACACTCAATTGACATCATGTTCCGTCTATTACCTCTTGATATATTCAAAAAGCAACTTCACAATGCTCAAGGAAAGACTATGGCCACGCCATTTGCTTGCCCAGCTGTTTCCCGTAAAAGAAAACTTCATTAAGGAGCCTTTTACTATAACGACCTTAGTGATCTAGAAAACAGATATAAAAAGCCTCCTTCGTTTTATAAGCAGCCAACGACTGAAGCTTTGCGGTCTAAGTGTGTTGGCGTTTCTTAGCTGCTAGTCACTTTCAGACAATTAATCAACCAACGTCTGCGCGACATCTTGTTCCGAGTTCTTCATAGTTTTTCTTGCCTTCAAATCATTGCCAAAGTGTTTGTTTCATCCTTAAGTGTTTCACACGTTTGCCGAGGGCGTCCCGCTATCGTAGAAAATTCAAATCGTTTTTTTTTGTCTTTATGTTGTAATGCAACAATCTACTTTTTAGCTTTGGCTGTCTAAAGGATAGAATAAATCTTATTTTTTTGTATTGTGTTATTTAGATTTCGGTCTTTGCTGACAGACACGTTCCGCAAGTTTAAACTTGATCATTGTCAGCTGTATCTCTTTGTATATAATATGTATGTATTTATATTTAATATGGTTTTGTTTAGTGTTTGTTTCTCTCTGATAATGTATTCAAAACGTTCCACCAATTGCATAGTCTTAATGGGTTTGTTTACAACTAAGTCGTAACCGCAATCCAATATGTCACCTCTGTAAATAAACAACCTGCGGTACTAGATCCAGCTTCATATTTCTTATTTTTTCCCTTCAGAATGAAACAATACACCGCGATGGATGTGATCAAGTCATACGTGGACACCGAATACCACAAATACATCAAACTAAATCGACCCAATCTGAGCGAGCTCTTGAAAAAGAATTCCAAGTCCGAGAAGATTTTAAATTGTAATTCATCGTCGGGCATAAGTAATTCAAACAATGAAAGTACAACTTCGAAAAACTATTCCACAACCACTGAAGAAAGTAAAGCTACTTCTGCTTCTTTAAATATGCGCAATGTCAATGAGTATGCCAGTACCATTCCGCAAATTGATTACAAAGAATTGTTAGAAGCGACAAACAAATGGAGTGATATGCATATTCTGGGCAAAGGTGGCTTTGGTACAGTATTTCAAGGAATCTGGAAACAGACTGCGGTGGCTATCAAAAGAATCACCTATCACGGACCTGACGGTGGTGATAAAATTCAAATTCAGCAAAGTTTGAACGAATTAAAACACTTGAACTCGTGTCGGCATGATAATATTCTACCACTTTATGGCTACAGTATAAATGGATCCGAACCATGTTTGGTGTATCAGCTAATGATAGGTGGTTCTTTGGAGCAGCGACTGAATTCAAAGAAATATGAGCCACTGACGTTGGGCCAGCGGCTGAATATTGCTTGTGGAACAGCTAGGTAAGGGTGATATACGTCTTAATCTTGTGTTCTAATTCCATCATTTCAGGGGTCTGCAATATCTTCATACATTCCGCGAGAAAGCTCTCATTCATGGTGATATCAAGCCCGCAAACATTCTTCTTGATCCCTGTAATCAGCCGAAGATCGGTGACTTTGGCTTGGCACGAGAAGGTCCCAACGCACTGAATTCTTCAATGGAAGTTTCTCGAGTTTACGGAACGAGGCCGTATTTGCCATCAGAATTTCTCGCTTATAAATCGTTGAGTACAAAGGTTGATACATACAGTTTTGGTGTTGTACTTTTGGAAATGTTTACTGGGCTACGAGCCTACGACAAATCACGTGCACATCCTCTATTAACCAGACACTTTATGGCAGTTTGTGTGACAAATGATCAAGTGGACGATTTAATTGACAAAAACTTACGCGGAGATGTAGAGGCACGGGAAATATGCAAGAAAGTTATAAATTTAGGACGAGCTTGTATTGCAGAAAAACCAGAGCATAGACCTGAAATGGTAATGGTACTCAGACAATTGATTGATTGAATTAACCACATATTGAATTGTAAGGACAAAAGAGACAACTATTTTTTACTAAATATACGTACGTGTTTTTTATTGTTTAGTTAATAAAGTCTATTACATTTATTTTTTCTTGTTATAACCTGGTATTTTTTTTGTTTTGTTCTATTGGAACAAGTTTTCGGTAAAGTTTTAGCGACGATTCTACCCATTAAGCAATAGCGTAAGTGCAGTTTTACACCAAAATTCATAGATAATGAAATATCAAAGAGTGGTGGCAAAATTATTTGAGAGAACTAAAATTAAGAAGGAAATTTCTCGGAGTAAAATGCATACCATGGGACATTTTTTTTTACTCTCTAATGGCGCTTCCTTCTGTGAAAACTACGAAACTTCTCAGTACCAGAACAGCTTTTCGTAAAATTACCTAAAATTTCGTAAAATTCCCTGTTTTGGGAGCGTACGCGAACGGGTAAATTCAGAAACGCATCACATCACACAACAAGTTGTCACTCAAAATACTCCTCGGCGGATAAGAGAAGCGCAGTTCGTGCGGACTCGCCTTCGTCGTGCAGTTCCGGATGGTTTTCAGGCGAGACTGAACCGTTCGCAGATGGCTGGTCTAGTCTTCTCCCCCTTCGGACGAGTGCATGTATTTTAGCGATGAGAGGATCGTTCGGTTGCACCTCTCCACCTGACCCTTCTCTCTCAGCGTCCTAACATCGGTCTTAATGTGCTGTATCCCGTTCTTCTCGCAGAACTGCTAGGCCATTCCTGAAGTAAAAGCGGTTGCTCGAGTCTTTGTGGTAATCCAAAATAGCTGGCTACTTCGTTTAGCACGCTAAGAACTCCTCTACAGTTGGCAGTCTTGATCGGTCGCAGAATGGTGTATTTGGTGAAGTTATCTACCTGCGCGAGGACTTATCTTGCCCCTACCTTCCCCTTTGTGAATAGTCCTAGGTGATCCAGGGCCACGGTGTCGAAAAGAAGTCGAACGCTTTCTATGATATGAAGCTTCCACTCAGACTTGCCACCTCTCCTTCTTGTGTACACCCACTCAACGCACGACTTGATGTAGCTCCTTGTGTAGCCCTGCATCTTCGGGAACTAAAAATTTTTTTTTATCCTCCCGAGCAATTAAGGCAAATCTTCTTCGATACATTCTCCGCCGCAGGCTTTCATACACTGCGCATACCTAATGTAATAAAACTCTCAAAGTTGAAACTTTTTCTTGTTCATTTACTTTTTTGTAATTTTAGTTCTCTCTGAGAACTCCCCCTCCCAACCCTTTAAGAAATTTAATAATCTACTAATTTTATTGCAAAAAGTACACGAACGGACCATTGTATTACATATTTTCAGAAATAAAATGCTAAACAACTGAGCGACTATTATTTTCACCCAGGGGCCCAACTATGTAACTCGATTCTACTTTTGATTCTATTCTAAAGTGTTTTCCGATTCTAGTTTCAATTGGCACTATGTATGAAAGTAGAATCGAATGTTAGTAATGCCAACTTTTTCGCACCAAATTTTCGAATTTCGTTCGAGTATCGCATTTTACTGACATAAGGAAACGTCATACAGAGAAGCAAAACAATCATTAATTGAGGAAGCAATAACAAGGGTAAAATAATAAGCATATTTGTGGCTAAATAAAAACTTTTTGAACAATCATTGAAGTAAAAGAGAAGATGGACAGTGTCGCAATTTGGTTTTGGGCTAATGAAAATGAGGAACACGAGGAACAAATTGATAGAAGGCGTATACGAGATGAATCCAATATTAGCTCTTTTGACAAATTCGTCCATGAAAAGTTTGAAGTTTTCCTGGCCTCTGGGGATTTTAAATATCCTTTCGATATATCAGGATGGTTTTCATATATTAAACCATTGTCTCGAATTGAGATACTTTTGTGTTTGTGGTTTTAGATGATTCCCTAAGCAGAAAGTATATTTTGAATAAAATTATTATAAAATGATATATTTCATCAAATTTGTTCTTTATTTAATACATACCATTACATTACACTACACATTACAAATTTCCAATATTTTAAGTAAATTATACTTACATTTCGCTTAGTTTTTGGGATGAATACGACCTGCTCGTAAACTAATTAGCATTAGAATAAAAAATTGCGAATGCGGATGACTTTGACAGGAACTTTCGAGATATGTGGTACCAATTTTCCGAAAAAGAAATGGCAATTCTAGATATGTTCGATTTTAGTTTTGTCAGAGGTTGCTATAGAAATACAGAGTTGCTATTTTGCGAATTCGATAATTTTTATTGTAGAATCGAGTTACATAGTTGGGCCCCAGGTCTTTAAAATAATAGGTCGCCTACCTTATCTGCAAATTCGTACAAATTCTTACGAATTGTAACGAATTCTAGTGCAACCCTGTTCCCATACTGACATAAACTACGAGAATATACGAAATTTTACGAAAAATAGCGAATTCCCGTTTCCGTACGTTAAAGTTTCGGAGTTTTTTTAGAGAAAAGAGTTCACGAGAGAGTAAGAAATTGCCCCATGCTGCGAATTTTAGTCTACGGAATTTCTTCGGGCAGAAATATAAGTTCTGGCAAATAAATAGGTCTGTTCCCGCACTTTTTGCACTAAAATTCGCAGCTTGTCTAATAAGTGACGTTTTTGTTCCACCCTATTCCCGTACTTTTTTGGTCATTTGCCTCTCTGAGAGATTTTTACCCACACTCTTTGAAATTTTAGAATTTACGATTTGTAGTGCAGAAAGTAAGGGAACAGACCTAAATTGTTTTTGCTTTGTGTGGAAAAGTGGCCATACACTTTCGAATAAAACACGGCTATACATTCCATATATGCATACGTAATTATATATTTTTATATCTTTTTTTGTATACTGTATGCAACTACTTTGGATCCTGAGTGTAGTCTTTACTATGCATCTGCAGACCGACATCTATAAAATCTGAATTATGTAGTTTGATTCTTACCTACAGTAGCTGCTGCTCGAATAAGACAACGGCAACTCTTATTTATGAACAAAACTTGCTTCAATGTAAGCCCACTGACTGGCTGATTGGCTCTTATAGATAACTCGGAAATTCCTCCGGTGACTTCGACCATACTATAGTGCTTCTCCCTTACTTTAATTTTGTGTTTCCGTTATTTTTTCGTTTTAAATTAGTAAATAAACAATTAAATTAATATATTGAATAGTTATTTAAAACAGTTTTTAAATAAATACACCTTGGCTTTTGTAAGGAAGTGTATCTGTGACTGTAACAAAAAGAATAAGATTAAACCGAGGAAAAACCCAATCTGTATATAATGAGCTCATCATTTATGCCAGCGCATGGTAGAATTAACACTACTGAACGTTATACTCACGAGCTGCAGCTCGCGGACCGCTGGAAACTTTGTGCGATTCTCGATGAACTGGATCTATGGTTCGATTTGGCCATAAATTATATGCAATACAGTGTATCGGACTTGCAGGTGAGACAATAAGTAAATTGTGTGCACCCATTTCTTACATATTAAACCACTTTAAGGGCATCAAAAGGGCCATGGCATCGGCTAAAGCAGACTTCTCGCCGACGAATGAACTTCTAAATTTGTGGGACAAAAATTATCAAACGGTCACGGTTCTTTTTTACTTCTTATGCAGGTAAATAACCTATGTATATAATAGTTTTCAAGTCTTAGAAAGTACTCCCAGAATAAATAAAATTTAATCTAAGCAATTATTCACTAAATAACATACATATGTATGTACAAACTACAAGTATTTAGAGTTAAATGAGACTAATACGCTTCCGTAAATCTCAACTGGTTTTTTGAAATCGAATTATGTTCATTGGGTCAATTTAATGACACGGCAACAAAACCTATGAAAACATTACAATCTGTTTGGGGCGGATCTTATGATAGTCTTTTTTTTTACTATAGATCGTTAAAATATTTTTTTTAAATTTCTAATAAAACTTTTCAAAACGTGAATTTTTTTAAAAAAGTGATGCGCCATCAGTGGGTGGAAAATTGTTCAACATACGAGTATACTGTATTTGTGCTACTATTCTAACGAAAATTTTACATTTAGATAATCCGTGTTTTTAGGATTACGCATAAGGGAAATTGGATCAATTGGATCGATCAATGATTCTGGAATACGATATCAAAGAGTGGTGGCAAAGTTCTCAGAGGGAACTAAAATTAAAAAATAAAATTAATAAGATGAACGAGGCGGTACCCTAGGACGATTAATGCAAAACTTATTCGATACATTCTCTGCCACGGGCTTATATATGTACACTTCGCATACCTAATGTAATAAGACTGTCACATTAGTGTATTTTCAATTTTTTCTTGTTCGTTAATTTTTTACTCCACTCGATATAACGATATAATGGACGATCTTCGCTTCTTTCTTTTTAACAATTTATATGCTAAATAGCACATATTCACCATTGACATTAACGCATTGACGCACATTGAACACAAATTTCAATCCAGCTGGCATTTCAAACGACATGAAAGGTCTGTTCCGGTACTGACTAAAACTACGAAAATATACGAAATTTTACGAAAAATATCGAATTCCTGTTCCCGTACTTCAAATTTTCGTAGATTTTTACAAAAGAGTGAGCTCACGAGAGAGTAAGGAATTTCCCCATGCTGCGAATAAAATTGATTAATTTGAGGTAAAACCATACAAAAAAAAAAAAAATACGTTGTAAAAGTGGGCAACTTTTTTGTTCAACCCGTTCCCGTACTTTTCTGGACATAAGTCTTTCTCTAAGATCATTTTACTCCCGCTCTTAGAATTTTGGCAAGCTGGGAATTTTAGTGCAGAAAGTACAGGAACAGACCTAAAGAAATGAAAAGGAGATTTCTACAAATTTATATCTAGTTAGGTTTTGGTCACAACCTACTTCACATTTTTTTACAAACAGGGCAGCTTTCTCCTATTTTTAGCAATAATAGCTTTATATCTATGATAATTTGATTGTGTGTAAGAATTTATTTTATTATGTTCGCATTTCCAAAAAGCACACGGGGACATGACATACAAGACACTCGAAAGTGACGGAAAGAGAGGTAAGAAATAAAAGGAATAGCCTGTGTGAGCGGGTAGAAGAATTTGAAAGTTTTTTGTGTGTTCCCACTTTTTAGGGGTGTTTTGAATAAACGGTTTTAATTTGATTTTCTTCTTAGAAATAAATTTCTGTATAATGTTGAATAATTTTCGAAACCCGCCCACTACCACGCCTACTTTTTTTTTACATATCTTTACATACATATATTTAGATAGGAAAGGGATAGGTCGTCACATTATCTGCTCCAGACGTAGAGTAGCATTTGTTTATCATTATATATATTTTTTTCTGTTTTAGAATGAAACAATACGCTGCAATGGATGTTATTAAATCATATGTCGATGACGAATACCATAAATATATTAAGCTTAATCGGCCTAAACGAAGTGATTTAGAAAAAAAGAAAAATCCAGGAGACATTTTACAATGTGGTACTTCATCGTTGGTGGTGAGTAATGGAAGCACAAGCCTCACAGTTGACCTAAAAATAGGAAATGTCGATAAACTTGTCGATAAGCTTGCAAGTAGCATTCCTCGAATTGACTACAACGAGTTGCTACAAGCGACAAACAAGTGGAGTGATAAATATATTCTAGGCAAAGGTGGCTTTGGTACAGTATTTCAAGGATCGTGGAAAGAGACTACTGTGGCTATCAAAAGAATAACTTACCACGGACCTGATGGTGGTGATACAGTTCAAATTCAGCAAAGCCTGAACGAATTAAAGCTCTTAAACTCATATCGACATGATAACATTCTACCTCTCTACGGCTACAGTATAAATGGAGCCGAACCATGTTTGGTATATCAATTAATGGAAGGTGGTTCTTTAGAACAGCTGCTTCAATTAGGGACATGTAAGCCCCTCGCATGGGACGAGCGCTTGAAAATTTCTTGTGGAGTTGCTAGGTAAAGACTCCATATATTTTTTTTGCTTAAGTTCTAATGATTTTTAATTTATCTTTCAGAGGTATACAGTACCTTCATACCGTCCGTGCAAAGCCGGTCATTCATGGGGACATTAAGCCCGCTAATATACTACTCGACAAATCAAATAAACCGAAAATAGGTGACTTTGGCTTGGCACGAGAGAGTCGCAATGAACTGAATTCGTCAATGGAAGTTTCTCGAGTTTTCGGAACAAGGCCCTATTTGCCATTAGAATATCTCGCCTATAAATCACTGAGTACAAAGGTTGATACATACAGTTTTGGTGTTGTACTTTTGGAAATGTTTACTGGGCTACGAGCCTACGACAAATCACGTGCAAACCCTATGCTTACCAGGCACATTATTTCAGTTAGTGCATTAAATGATCAGTTGGAAAATTTAATTGACAGGAACTTACTCGGCAATGTGCATGTCCAAGAAATATGCAAGCGAGTTATAAATTTGGGAAGAGTTTGTGTTGCAGAGAACAGAGAACATAGACCTGAAATGGTCAAGGTACTGCAATATTTGGAGAGTTGCAGTAAAAATTAAAAAGGAAACATATACATAGGTACACTCATGCATTCTGTAAACTAATTGCGGCCTTATTGAACCGTCTCCATCACTACTCCAAAAGATACGTGTAACGTTGCCTCCAATAAAAAATTGTTAGTAGGAAAAAAATTCTTAACAAATTTTGAGAAATTAATTAACACAATATATCAGTTCGAATCATTTCACTTCGATAAAAGCGTTCACTCCCACTGTATTCTCTATCCACTATCTCATTAGTTTTAAGTTTATCTATAGTCTTTAAGTTTAGTTTGTGTAAGTACAGATTGTATTAAGCTTAAAATAAATAAATCACTCCTATTGGAGGTAATGAAGCCTCCCTTAACTGCCTTCGTTTTCTAAAATTTTCTAAAAACGCTGAAGACTGCTCGTTTCCCTCATCGCCAAGATCCAATTCAATAGAACTCATATATATTACTTTGTTGAAACTATTTCCACAAAATAAAATTATTTTGACTTACACAACAGAAAAGTATACAGGCCAAGTTTTAGCTGTCGAAAAGTACCAAAAAAATGTCTCATAGTCAAATTATTCACAATAGTCACAAATTTTATCAAATGAATTACACAATACCTTAAATTGTTTTGATTGATAAATTTATCAAACGTCGATTGATTGCTAATTGACACTCGCAATAGTGGTGAATAATTCGAATTTTAGTTCAAAAGTTGGCGAACTAATATCATTAATTTAGCGAAAGATTCGTAAATTGGAGACAATATGTCAGAGGTTTCCAGTATTGTAAAATATATATACAGGGTGTCCCGAAACTCAACGTCAAGCGGGCACCGGGTGATAGGGTGGATCAAACCTAGACAGAGAACAATAAGAAAAAAAAATCCACCTCGCTTGGTTATGTAATGATAGCAATGTTTAAAAAAATAATGAAAATCAATACCCTAGGCCATATTTTTAGGTTCTGTGGTCACAAATTTCCAAATTTCCTTTTTTTTTCTCTTTTTTTCACAAATTCTTCAATAACCATTGTAGGTATTGATCGCTATCATAAATCCAAAGTAAGTAAGAAAAAGTAAAGCTGTAAGTTTCGTAAGAAAAATAAAGTTTGACTGAGCTATAGTTCCAAAAAATTTTGAAAGTTAACTTTGACACCTCTAATTATTAAAGAAATGTACCACACTAACATCGGCAAGTTATTTAGAAAAATTGCCAATTTCATCAAGATTTCAAAGTGGTACAATACCTGCTACTTAATACATCCATAAAAGTAGTATCAACATTTAAACCGTTTTCGAGCATTCTGACTGGAAAATTGGATAATATGACAGTTACAAGATTTTTTTGTTTTTATAATCTGCACATGCCAAAGGGGATATGAGTACCCTTTTACTGGTTAACAGGGCAGGGGTGTTAGTTAATTTGGAAGAGAAGGAAGGAGTTGGTGTAGTGGTATTTGAAATCAGGTGATATTAGGTTTCAATTTTCATTCTCCATGGGTGGTTTCCAATTTGACTGGGGAGAGAGTTGTGTGTGATTATTGAGTTCGTTCGTAATTCACAGTAGTTTTTTCGCGTTCATGTTGAATACGCTAAGTGTTTTCTGACCGAATTATTTAATTTTAATACTGTAAAAATTGAATGGACTTGGTCGGGAATTGATCGCTACTCATTCAATGACCGAATACATTACCACTACACCGTGGCCACCCAAACACTCCAAGATCAAGCTTAGAGTTGTGTTTAACGGCTCGGCAAAAATATAATCAGGAAAATCATTGAAATACTGCTGATAGGAGATTTATTTTCACTAAGTAATCATTACATTTCGAGCCCTAGAGGTAGATGTACCTGAGTCATAGACGAACTAAATTAGGCGATCAACTTCGGGTCGTTTGACAGATTGGCTCCCCAAGATAAAATACAACCAAAAACGCATGTGCATGTGTTTTGACGTTTCAGCAAAATGAAATTGGACCTCACCCATGCAAGTGCAATTTTGGGAATAGTATTTAACAGCTCTGGGCGCTGCCATTTTGTAGATGCTGTATGCATTATTTGTTGTGATTGGAATAACAACCTGCAAGAACTATTTTGTTCAAAAGGAATGAGAGATATCTCGAGAAATTTATAGTTACTATCTACTTCATGTTTATTCACAAACAGGGCTATTTAGGCTCCGTCTGTTTTCGGCAATGTAAGCGCATGGGAAGTTCCAGTTGACCGTCTAATTTAGGTAGTGCATGACCTAGGTACAGTAGATAAGTGGACATGTTGGGTTTGTATACCGATGTGTTTTTTCTGTTTTTTTTTTTTTTATATTATGGGTTCAACCACTTTTTTAACATTTGTTTAAGCTTTTGTTTAAGAGTTTTATTATATAATATAATTTTTAACATTTCACTCCTCTTCTTTGTCGTTGTCGATATATATTGGCAATTTATTCTGAAGGTTACTATACAGGTCTGGATATCTCTTGACGTCCGTTTCGTTTAGATTCCTTACATTGTAGAAATGCTGAAATATCTATAAAATAAAAGAGGGATAGAAAATTCTGTTTGATTTTTTAAATTCAAATTTCTTACCATCTCCAATAAATGATATTCATCTAGCAATTTCGATCGATCTTTCATCGCGTTTATTCGCAATCGTTCTTCCAATTCCGATACAAATGATGGCCCCCACAATTGATAATGTTTCATTTTCTTTCTACGATGTTTTTCAATGGCTGCTTTAGACATATTCGACTTTTTCGATTGTTTTGTAGGCGAGGGAAGTGGTGGAAGGATTTTTTCATGTTTCTCTTTCAGTTCCAAACGTAATTTCCTAGATACTTCTTCACGGCGCTTACTTGCCGCTGTATCAGAATATACGGATGCCTGATTTTGTAAATCAAAGTATCGACAGTATTTATTGACTTCATTGCCACTTGGTGGTGGCATTATACGTCGGAAATCGCCCAAATGGCTTTCTTCCCAAGCGATCTGCTGTGCCAATGGACTGAGGTTGGTTTTGGTTTCACATTCTTCACGATTTCTATAAGACAAAACCATAAAAAGGAATATGATTCTCGACCTTCTGATTGGTCTATAAAATAACTATTTGACTTACGTTTTGCCACATTCACATTCAGTCTGTTGTTTCAATAACCGTTTCCTTACTCGTTTACGATCCTCCCTCATGATCTGGCGCTTGTCGGCTAACAAGGTACCAACCAAACTCAAAGTGTCACGTATCAGAGCCTGTTTGACTTGATGGTCTACTGATTGGTTGGTGTGAAAACTCGGCGAGTGATTAACCTCAAGGATATATGGCTTTAATTTCCAATCTATAAGAATATCGAAACCCAATATCTCAAAGCATGCCTGAATTTTGTCGTGCATTGGAAAACAAGCATGATAGTTATGTCTTAACATCGGCCAAGCACTTAAGATGGTCTTAACGATAATATCATCGATATTACGCCAGAGTTTTGTGACATCATATCCTTGAGCTGCTAGTAGCCTGTTAATCGTTTTGAATTTTCGTTTGCTACCCATTTCTTCGTTTTTGGAGAACTCCGTGCTATGTTTGTTCACAGCGTAGTTTGTTAAGTGCATGAATAGGTCCGTTGCATTGCCCGGTGTTGGTTCAATGTATTTACTGGTAGCAAACCTAGCCAAACCTTCGTTGTATACAAATATTCTAAGAGGATCAACGCATGTAATTAGGGTATAAACACGAAGATCAAATTTATAACCATCAATGAGAAGTGGCTGTAAGGGAATACATAATTAGATTAGAGAAAGCCATTTTGGGAGGATTTGAGAATTACCCTGCTTATGTATAATTGACATATCATACGTTCGTTAGGAGTGATGGTACTAAGATCGTTTGTTAGCCAAATGCCTCGACCTTGTGCACAGTGATCAGGCTTTATAATAAAAGTTTTGTGTTTGTGCTTTCTACTGTAATTTATGGCTGCTCCTAAGCTGAAAGATATAAAAAAAAAGTATTTAAAGGCAACTTCTCTCAAAATCTATTCGGCAGCATCCCATTACGCAGAGTCGTCGCCCGCACCTAAGCGCTTTGCTTAAGCCAGTCATATGAAATGGTTGCAAAAGTGAAGTGCCCTGTAAGAACGCCAACAAGTTGCCTGCAGTCTTTTCTTCTGAAAGGCAACAAAATGTCGCGGACTTCTCACTAACGTTTGGGAGCATCCGTTTAGACAGCCTACACCCAAAAGAGACATCCGGACACTGACGTACGTTGTCAAGCGAATACTCATGATTTGTATACTAAACGCATATTGACTTTCGACTTTTCCAGTTTCGTCGATTTTCGTTCACTTTTGCCTCCTTTTGATGTAGCGCTGGGGTTGGATACATCAAAAGAAAAGAAATGACATATGGTCACTTTTCCTTAATGCAATTATGTGTGCGCTTGGACAGTGTGCGAGCACAATTTGTGTTTTATTATGACATTAGCTATTGCACGCTTAATGCAATTATTTTTGGGGCTTAAGCCTACACAACGACGTTGATTGTTGTTTACTCGTCACAGGAGATAATTATTGTCCTGACAAATTAGGTCCGTTCCCGTAGCGACTAAAACTACGAAAATATACGAAATTTTCCGAAAAATAGCGAGTTCCTGTTCCCGTACATCAAAGTTTCGTAGTTTTTCACAGAAGAGAGAGCTCACGAGAGAGTAAGAAATTTTCCCATACTGCGAATTTTACTCCCAGAAATTTCTTTGGGCACAAATATGAATTCGGTCAAATCGTTGTGTTGTTTTTGCTGGCAAGATAATTTGAAGTAAATCAATATAAAAAAAAAGTGACGTCTAAAAAGTGGGCAGCTTTTTTGTTCTACCCATTCCCGTACTTATTTTGAGACATGTCGTTCTCTGAGAATTAGAAATTTGGCAAGCTGCGAATTTTAGGAACAGACCTATTCTTGAACTATTCACATAAAAAATGTATTACTAAAATTTCATACTTACTCAGCAGGAAAGATCCATGTCTTTGGAAAGATATCATAATCGCTGGGATATAGTTTAAGCATTCTGTTCAAATTCCTGGAAAGAAGATCCTTTCTACAGATCTCAATCATTCCGGGAAAATGATTTATTTGCTGAAAACGTTTCATATTCTTATACACTTCTACGCCAGGCATCGAATCCGTCCATAAGATATTCCATAGTTTCATTTCCTTAACCAATTTGAAGCCCATTGACTTGGAAACATTCGGTATAACGGAATACCTTGTGTTCGTTACACAAATACTCTCCTTAGTTCTACAATCACATAGCATGTAAATATACCTTGGTTTATTGTAATCTAATTGTGTACCTTTTGGAATGCTCTTTTCGGTTGAAAACTTCTAGATTTTCTTGTTTCTTTACTTCTTCTGGACATTTAAAATGGAAGCAACAGTCATTCAGTGTTATTATTCCGTCACCATATCCTGCTACATGCTCAACTGGCATGAGTCTAATCGGCGTTTCATCCCTAGTCTCTGTGTAATTACATTCTCGTGGTGTAGTTTCAACATCCGTTTCCGTTTCATTCGAATTGTTAATTGTGAACGGGCCTCGTCTGCATGATCGCTTTAAGGATTGAATACGTTTAAGAATACGGTTGCCTTTAAGATTCATGATTTGGGAACAAAGAAATAACAATTTTGTTTAGTTTGGTGAAATTTAAATGTATATTTTAGTTTTCAAATTAAAAAAATTTTTGTTTTTTTTTAATTATTTTTATACACAAATTCGTAAATGAACTTTATAAGGACAGTGTTTCAGGTTTAAATTTGTAATGATTATGGATGGGTGTATACAGTGTATGGCAGTCTAAAGGACACCACACGCAAATGAAGACAACTCAGCTTTTGGATAAATTCATCGGCGGCTTACAAAAATTTTATTGTAGGTACCTACATACTTACAATGGCTGTGAATGTTCTTCCTCGCTGGCAAATCCTCTGCGTAAACTTTTGTGTCTGTCTATTATTTTTAGAAAAAGCATTTGTCTCAGTACAGGGTGGCGTGTGGCAGATTGATATTTTAAAATGTGAATATCTCAAAAAGTTAAAAACAGTGTTGGAGGATGTTGGCGTCATTTGAATCACCGAGAGTGTGAAGTTGTCAGACAATGCCGCAGTTTTTCGGCGTGCATCGTGCGTTCTTCCTCGTGGCGCTTTGTAAAGTAGCGAAAGACTTAAAGTATTACCCTTTTATTATGCATCTGGTACGAAGACATACTAAAGATGTCTTTAATTTATATGAACTGTGAAAGAATTTTGAAGAGATTTCGCACTCTGAAATGACGAAGCCCACATCCATCTTAATGGAAACATAGGTAAGGAAAACTATCGTACCGATAGTTATAAGATATAGTATTCCGTGAGCCAAACGTTCCAACCACCCTCCTGGATGGACGGCGTAGTAGAGGGCGACCTCGCGGTAGGTTGACGGGGACCTCAACCAACTTGGCGTTAACAGCTGGAGTTGGCTAGAGAGGTTCGTTGGTTGAGGCCCAGGTCCACCCCGGACTGTAGCGCCACCTAAGTAAGTACATAAGAGCCTGTTTTGATGATGACTCTCGACTACGTAGTAAAGAGTAATGTCGTGTCTACATGCAATAGTGCTCACTCCTGCACTACTTTGATAAAGTTTAGGGGAGGGAATGAGTAAATTGAAACACTTCTGTATTTTTTGTGTGTTCTCTCGTCCAATTAATCATTTTATGCGCGAACTACCCTCCTCAACGATCGAACTAGAAATGATGAAATGGAATAGGGACGGAACATTTCGGTAATAGAACGCGACTCTCCTCGATTTTTCTATTTTCTTCATGACTCTCCCCCTCTCTTTACCCCTCACTCTTCTTACCCATAAACTACCGACATAGCCGAGTTTTGAGTCAGCATCTAAACAGGCTCTAAGTTAAGGCTGAACTGTAATAGAAGAATAGTTTCATACGTTCACTTCCGAAACAGTCCGAATACAGGGTGGGCCAAATACAAGTTTCTCTTTAAAAATGCAATAATGTCCAATATTCAAAGACCTTGTTGATGGTTTGGGGCTGAAGCTTACGGATTACTTGGATGATATTATGATGATATTAGCCTTAAGTGCTAGAATCCTTTCCGAATTGTTGACATGACATCGGCTTCCTTCCCCACAAAAAGTCCAAAAAGGTCAAATCGGATCTCTGAGGCGGCAAACTGACATCGCTAAGACGGCTGATAACATGATTTGCAATTTGGTGTGCAAAAGATCGATTGTGCCATGGGATATGTGCCAGAGGTCATCTTAATTCATCTCTTCAATTTCGGTAAAAAAAAAAGTCGATTAACATGGCTCTGTAACGCCCACCGTTGACCGAAACGTTGTTCTCAGTCTCATTTTCTCTCTCGGCTACATACATTCTGGTCTGTGCGCACCGCACCACGAGGACCATGAATGTTGTCCACTTGCATACCAGTATCACAAACTTTTTTATCTTTTTACACAAACTTACGTACAGCAGGCGCGGTCGGTGCTTCATTTCGGTCAACATTTTTATTCAAAAAACGCACTGTTTGGGCTAGCACTCACTTTGGAAATAATTCTTCAATATTTCCCAATGGGATTCCCCAGTATGATACTGACTTTCTGTCAAGATTTCGAGCAGGAAACAGCTGTCAGTGTCAAAATAACCTATGAATTAACAAGAAATCACTAGATGGCCCACCCTTTAGAAATGACAGCACTGAGAAAGAGAGTAGAATTTACCTTCCGAGTGCATCCAACTTTTGTGTAGTTCATCTTTTGGAATGCCTTATCGACGAACAGAACCATTGGGCACTTTTTAAATAAATTGGACACTTTTTAAAGAACAAGCGATAAATATGAACAGATACAGAATATATTTTACCTAATTTGCAAGCACATCTAAGTATTTTACTAACTTCTTTTTTAACAAGAAGATTCCACACACCTCTAAAATTTCAATGAATCTGTTGAGTGAAGCATTATCCAAGAAATCAGCTTCTTTAGAGACGTTTCTTCGATACCGAGGCCTTTAAACCCATGAACTTTTTGCTATGTCCTCTGTCGTCTTTCAGGTCTGTTCCCGTATTTTCTGCAAAACAAATCCCCAAAAAAATACGGGAACGGATTGAACACAAAAGCTGCCCACTTTTTAGACGTCACTTTTTTCTGTACCTATTGGTTGACATAAAATTACCTGCCAGCCAACAACAACACAACCTTTGACAGAACTCATATTTTTGGCCAACGAATTTTCTGGGAACAAAATTCTCAGCATGGGGAAATTTCTTACTCTCTCTCTCTTCTTTAAAAAACTACGAAAATTATCCGTATGCGAGTAGCTTTTCGTAACAATTCGTAAAAATTAGCTGTTTAGCTTAGTTGGATTTAGCTGCGCGCACAAAGCATATGTACACAGACTTTTGTTAATACATAAATAAAAATTAAATGCTGTTCGTTGGTCTTCGCATTACTTGAGGACGGCCGGACTTATTTGGCTCATTTTTTTTTCTCGAAATGTTCGTAATAGTTCAAATGAGGTTCTTACGAAAAGAAAAATTGAAATATGCATTCGGAAAAAACTGAAAGTGCTTTTTCCATGGCAATTTTGTATGAACTCGCTCACTCTACAAATCCTTGTACATTACGTATAACCACGCCTACTTTTTATTTTGTACAGTTTTTATTCAACACTAAAACCTTTCCTGATTGATATTTAAGTTCGTAACGTTTCTTATTAGTAAGACCGATTTTCTTTTTCGTCGTAAGTAAGGAAAGGACAAAACAACGTCTGCCGGGCCAGCTATTTAGAAATAAATGTCGAATTAAATATTATTTTGTGATTTTTTTAACAAGGCATTTTATTAAATTTAATATTTTTTTTTTTGTTTTTCATTTTATTATTCTTTTCATTTTTCAGGTATTTCTATTAAAATTTTTTACAAGACTTTTTATTTTTATTTTAAATAGTTTTATTCTTATATTTCGATTTTTGTTTGCATTATTA